>JAUPFV010000005.1:77823942-80493942 GCA_036936605.1 Limnanthes douglasii subsp. nivea
AAGGTTGTGTAAAGCATCCCAAAAATAGTTATCGATCCACTCAAAATCTTATTATACTATTTTAAGGTTATTCCTTTGAAAGTTTGTGAAAAATGCTCTACACAATAACTCGTTTCAACGTCAAAATTCATCATGTAATTCTTAAATTGCGTAATACGGTTATCTGAATCCCGCATCGCATTGAATTTTCCAACTTTAGCAATATAAAAACTCTTCATATATTGATAACCTCCTTATACCAATGCCCATAAGCGTATATAGTCATTGTTATGAGGGATTGGAGAATTTATTAGCCATATTATACTCAAAGGTTGTATTTTCAATGCGACGCAAGAATACTTGTTGGACTTGCGCTCCATTCGATAACCTTAATGTAGGGATATCATGCTTCTTCAAATAATGTATGCTTTTGTTCTTCATATAAAAATCAACCCCTCAATACATATGTTTTTTTTTCTCTTTTCTAGAAGAATGATATTTTTGGTCTAATTGAAACAATACTTCCCGAAGATTGTCAATTTTTCAAAGAACTTCATGAGTCTCATCTGAATGATCACCTTCACTTATTATTTCATTTACTTTTTTCACTTTGGATTGAGCCCTCCCCGGTCTAACCGGTCTACTCACTTTGTACCGCTTGGTCATCTAATTCATTTTATCTGTTCAAACAATTGATTCCTTCAATCCTATAAATTAATATGACTATGTTGATCATCCGACTATGGATCAACCCGAGCTTCTCTGTCGACCAATACATGACTTCACCACCTATTGTCAACAAGCACATATATATCTATTTGCACTTCGGGATCCATGATACTGCCTTGATTTGAACGTTTGCGTTTCTGGTTTTATATATGAAAGGTAGGTACCAAGTGTACCTCCCACTAGGGTTGTCATTGATTTCTTTTAAAATTATTGGAAATTATTCAATGTAATTCTTTCTAAAACTAATTCTAGTGTGGTAAATTCAATGGCTAAAGAAAGACATAATAAATTTCTAGAGAGAGAAAATGACATATATCAAAGTGTGATCATCTTTATTTAAGATCAAGTACACTTAATTATAAGAGTGTTAGATAAACTGACATATACTCTCTGTTTAGTATTTTCACCCCACTATACTACTAAATAAAGACATATTTATTACATATTATATTTTCAGTACTTTAAGTTTCTCCGTTATACGAAATATCACATATACATTTATTCATAGTGCTTTTAACCCATGTAAATTAATTATAAAATCTTGAATTTATTTATACCTTTATCAAGCATAACACACCTAAGAAAAAAAACATTTGCACTATTCTTGATTCTCCAACTCTTTGTAAAGTATAATTTGGAGGTTGTTAAAAGTATTGTATCAATCAAGGCTCCTCAAATGAATGGACCAACCAGATCATTTACTAGTAGTTTTAAATGACTATAATAGTTCCAAATTGGATTGTTTGAGAAATTGGAAATAAAGCAACAAAAAGAATACTTAGATTAATCAAGCGATCATATCATATTGACTTTATGAATATTCAAGAGCCCTTGATAGTTAAGAAAAAGATTGATAAGGTAGCGAAAAGAATTTGCTTCTAAAATACCTTAGCTAATATTAATTACAAAATATGGATTTTATGGAATGATACCTTCAAAAAATTGAGATTATTAATAATCACTCCCAATTCATTCATGTCAAAGTTGGTCTTTCTAATATGGATAAAATATTTCCAGTTAATATAATCTATGCCAAGTGTTTTAGAGAGCTAGAACTGAATTGTGGGATAACTTAAGGAGCTTGGTCGATAACTCTATAAAGTGGATTATAATGGGAAATTTCAATATTATCTTAACTACCCTTGAACACCTTTGTTATACCTCATTATGTCAAAGAAATATAGAGGAGTTTAATAACACTATTATTGATTGTGGTATAGAGGATGGTGGTTTCATTAAATCCAAATATACTTGGACTAATAAAAGAAAACGGAAGAGGTTTGACATGGTGTTGTATAATACAGCTTGGGCTACCTATTTTGAGAGAACAAGAGTGGTTCATAAGGCTAAAACATGCTCGGATCATTCTCCTTATTGTATCACAATTAAATATAATCATAAGAAAGTCAAGGTATTCTTTAAATTTCCAAATATGTGGACGCAACACCAAGATTTTCAAAATGTTGTAGACCGAATTAGAATATGAGGATGAAGGGACAACCTTTATACGTCTTCTGCGATACGCTTAAGAGGTTAAAATAAGAACTTAATAAGTGGAACTGGGAGCTTTTTGGAAATATATATGACGCAGTAACTCAGTCATAAGAGGATGTAAAAACATTAGAAAAGAGATATGGGGATTCACACAACCTTAAAGACAAGATTAATATAGCCAAAGGTCAAGCTGAATATCTATATTCTTATCTAGAGAAGAAATGTATTGGAAATGAAAATGTAGCTCAAATTGGATAAAAGACAGTAACAAAAATATAGCTTCATATCATAATTTTGTAAGAAAAAGAAGAAATAATAATAGGATTTGTGGCATCCTAAAAGGTAATGATTGGATCACGGATCAGAAGAAGATTAATAAGTCTGTTGAGTCTTTATTCAAAACAAGACTAACATATCAAATTGATCAAAAAAATGAGGATGTGATCCAGAATTTAATCCCCGATCTAATCACTGAGGAAGAAAATAGAAAGCTAATGAAGATACTCGATGAGTCCGAAATCCAAGAAGTAATTCAAGGCTTAAATCCCATGAATACCGGTGTTGCAACATAATTAAAGATGACCTTTGTGGAGAAATAAAGGATTTCTTTCAAGGTCAAGCCATCCTAAAAATTTTAACTGTCACCATTATCTGTTTTATTCCAAAGGGTGAATATCCTCAAACTTGGAGTAAATATCAGTCTATACACATTATGAAATAGAATTATATCAAAGGTCATAAATAATAAACTATCCTATTCTAACTTGTAAGGATATAAATAATTGAAGAGTAAAAGTAATTATTAAAAATGTTCTTACTATAGTATTTTGTTGTTAGAAGAAACATATGGGGTAATTTGCAAATATAAGGGACCAAACATGTAATTTATAGCAAATATATTTGTACTAAGTAGTAAAGTAGGCTCAAGTATTAACATCAAGAACTAAATCTCTTACAGTTAACCACTAAAAAGTATAATTTCCTTGAGAATAAGATTGATTGGCACTTTTGCAGACTTTGACTCTTGATTATTTTGTCTCTCTAGAAGCTTGAGAAACCTTCTCTCTAAAAACTCTCCCATTAATCTTTTTTTAAATATAATTTTATTCCCTTCAATTATTCAATACTTATCATTGGCGACCATTGTGGGATATCGATTGGTACCTAGATATCACATATAAAACCTTAAAGATTTACGATTGGATAAAAACAAATACGATGGATCTTGAAGTCCAAGTTGATCTAGCAATTCTGGTGGAAAACAAGATGCTCGAATCAAGTTTAGTAAGAGAATAAAATCGAGGTGGAATTCAAGGGAATTCTCAATATGATCAATCTAGTATGGATGATTGGATGAATCAATTGTTAAAAAGAAGAGCTGATTCGAACGATCAACTTGCCTAGAGGGAAATACTGCTTTAATCTGGTAAAGTACGATCCAAAGTGCGACGAGTAAACGAGAAGCAAGATTTGGAAGTTCCATCTGATGAGTCTCATAACATTCACTAAGCACAAAGCGATCGTCGAAAAATATAGGTCCAGTCAGACACGGGATGTCCCTCCTCTTGGAAGGAGAATAAAGATAAACATTGGTGCATTCTGACTGATGCAAGTGATTCTTCTGAGTCAGACTCTCAAGATTTTTATCAAAATCATGAGAAAAGAGATCCATATAGGCCATAGAAATAGACTAGCGTTCTTTTAGAAGGGAGGATAGTCGACCTCAGAAATCTCGAAAATAACATAAATCCAAAAAAGAGGACAAGTTTAAATTTGTAATGGAGAATCCACTGTTGGAATTTAGTACATCTAATATATACTTTAATTTGGAAAATGTTTGTATGCAATTATGGGAACCATTGGGGCTAATCAATATATGCAGAGAGTAGACTGGAGAACTTTTCCTTGTCATCTGAAATAAGGTTGATATCTCTTCCGAGGTATTTTGACATTTCGAATGTGGAGAAATTTGATGGCACACAAGATATTGATGATCATATTGAGCAGTTCAAAAACTATATGATTGTCTGAGAATGTGACAACAATTTTTGAAAGAGCCATGAACCATGTTAATTTACAAAAACCAGCACCGATAAATATACCAAGGAAAGAGCGGAACAAAAAAGTTTTAGAAGTACCCTACTGATGTGGGGTATGATACAACATATTGTATAGCATTGAAAAAAGATATTCAAATTTTGATAGAGAATGGAAAACTGACAACGTTTGTTAAAGAATAGTGGAATGGTCGGAATAACCACAGTACACATGTGCAACATGTTGTGAGTGTGCCTTTGAAGCAAGAAAATACATTAATAATTATTGATTTGAGGCTGGAGAAGAAGGCAGACTTCGATGTATCTTTGGAGTACTTGGATCCAGATCCGGATCAGAGAATAGTGATGGTCGTGAATGAACCAGTAGTACAATGAAGGGTTCGTAGCTTATGCAAATACTTTGAGTCTTTAGCAATTTCTAGACGAGACACAGTAGTTGGAAATACCAATAGCTCTAGGAAAATACATGTGATGAGTTAGCAACTCAATTGGAAGGAAAAATGTGTACTCATCTGTATGGTACCCACGAGGATGCGGTGGTGATTGGTGCAGAAATCACGAGAACTGAGATCTGACGAATACTTATCGATACTTGTAATTCAACAGATATGTTGTTCAAGTCGACATATGTAAAGATGCGTAATCCACCTGTGATTATCCGATCAAAGTGAACCATAGTTGGGTTGACAGTGGTAACAATTCAAGTCATTATAGAGTTTGAGGGTGAAGTTTTGTTAGGATGGGGTATTTTTAAGAAAATAGTTTAAGTTTTGTTCATGGTGGTGAGAATTTTCCAACCAGCTACAATGTTATTTTTGGGAGATCATGGCTATGTAGAATGCATGCAATAGCTTTAACTAGTCTATTAATGCTTGAGGTATATATCATAGCTTAGCTTTAAACCCAAAAGTTAGACGTATCATTCAAAAGAGGAGGATTTTTTCAGTAGAAAAGTCTGATGTGATTTTGGCTGAAGTGGATCAGTTATATAAAGTAGGACATATCCGAGAAGCACATTATCCATAGTAGGTTGCGAATCCAGTGCTTGTGAATAAGAAGAATGGAAAAATGGAGAATATGTGTCGACTTTACTGATCGAAATAGAGTATGTCTAAATTATATATTTCATGTGACAAGGATTGACTAGCTTATTGACTCAAAATCAAGAAATAAAATTATTTCTTGTATGGATGCGTTCGCAAGATATAATCAAATTCATATGAATCCCAAGGATCAGGAAAACACTACTTTTATAACCGACAGAGGATTGCACGGTTATCGGGTTATGCCTTTGGGCCTAAAAAATGTTTGAGCTACATATCAGAGATTAGTGAATAAAGCTTTTGTTACTCAAAAGTTTTCTTTCATCAGAAATGAGATATTTGAAGCTTGAAAAGTTGTCTTTGGCCTTAATTGTAGCTTCCAGAAAAATATGCCCATAATTTTAGGCTTATTTGATTATTGTCTGAATGTCATCTCCATTACAAAAATGTATTACAAATACCAAACATTTCTAGTAGGATGACTAAGTGGTCCAGCGAATTAGAGAATTATGACATTTATTTCACTCCTTGAATTATGGATCAATTGGTCAGGTACTTGAGAGGATTACTTGGACTGGATATTTTTTTATAAAATAAATTCGAACACATTAACCGAGGGGAAAATACTGTCACCAATTATTTGGAAACAATTTCTTATTGAGAGGAGTATCCCTGAATTTAGGACAAGAGAGTCCATCCATTCAAGTGAAATCTGAGCAATGTAAATATTTAGATTAAGTATTTGTGGTTACCGAGAAAGACTAAAGAGATTGAAGATCCGATCTAAGGGAATTTCTACTTGAATGAACATTATCTCTTAACACAAAATTAGCTCATAAAATGAGATTTAGAGCCCATGGGTATACAATATTGGATGGAATATTGTATAAAAAGTCTTTGAGTCAACCGTTATTAAGATTTTTCGGAAAAAATGAATCTCAAATAATTTTGTCCGAGCTACATGATGGGGATGGCTCAATTCATCATGGGTTTAAGGTTTTAACAAGAAGAGTGTTGTTAGCGAGATACTATTGGCTTTCTACAATAAGTGATGCTAAAAATCAGGTTCAAAACTGTGAAATTTGTTAAAAATTTGCAAATCCCATTCAGTTGTGCCTTTAACTTAAATATCTGAAACAGTGCATTTCGATACATGGGGTTTGGATTTAGTTGGAACCTTTCTATGGTTTCAGGCGGAAGACAAACAATTATAGTTGTAGTTGGTGTGGATAATAATTGCCTGAGGGTAGGCTGGTAATTTCAGCTGGTGTTTTATGGTGGTGTGTGGGTGTTAAGTGTTTTAGATTAGAGAGTAGAGAGATGATTAAGCAGCCTGCTAGCAGTTAATTCTCATTACCTATAGTTAATACAGGTGGTTGGGTATTTATACCCTGATGTTTGGGCCCTTATCGGCTTTCGGGTCATGTTTAATGGACCCGGGTCATGTTCAAAGACCCATGAGCTCTAAGTAGGAGAGCAAGTAGCTTAGTCAAGTAGTGTTTAGGTTTTTTAGTACTTTTGTCATAGTTCGAACAGTCCTATGGTCATAGTGTTCAAAATGATATGTCCGGTCCGTGTGATCTGTCCGGTCCGGAGGCCTTGGACCGATCTGTCCTCGTCCGGGGAGAGTGCAGAGTTCGGACTCATCAGTAGTGGATTAATTTTCCAAATGGGTTGAAGCCGAACTTTTGTTGGGAACAAGAACTAAAAATGTAATCAAATTTATTATGTCTAATATTTGTTGTGGATTTGGCATTCCTCAAAGAACTACTATAGATAATGGCCAAATTTTAATAACAGAGAAATGAATTTTTTTTGTAATTCCAGGGGAATCACGCGATGCTTTTTAACACCATTTCACCCACAAACGAATGACCAGGTAAAATCTAGTAATAAAACCATTTTGGATGGTATAAAGAAAAACTTGACAGGTGAAGCTGGGAAATGGCCTAAATATCTTCAAGAGGTGTTATGGGCATATAAAAAACAGCATCTCAAACTGCAACTCACGAAACTCCTTTTATTTTAGTATACGACATGGATGAAGTAAGCCCAACACAGTCGACACTTCTATTTTATAGGGTACTTAACTATTCAGAGGATGATAATGAGGAAGCTATACATATGGAGCTTGATTGATTCTAGAAAAACAGGTTAGAGCATATTTGAATGTGATTCATTATCAAACTTTAATGAGGAGCCGTTACAATTCCAGGGTAAACAAAAATGATTTCAAAGTCGGACATAATGTGTTAAGGAAGTTATTTTGCATACCAAAAACAAGAGATTTGGTAAGATGGCTCCAAATTGAGAAAGATCGTATTTAGTGGTTGAAAAAGTTAAGCCATGGACATATTGCCCCCAAAATAAAGAGGGCAAACTTTTCTAGCACCCTTGGAATATTGAGCATTTAAGATTGTATTGTGAGTAGTTCTTTTCACATTTATGACATAATTATTTTCTTACTTGTATAACTTGAATGGTAATATACTCTTTCCTCTTTTTGTGGCTCATGAAGGTTTTAATGAGGTGCCCGTATAGCCCAGGTTATAAATACAATTGTTTTTGCTGGCCAAAAATTTGTAAGTATAATTCGTATGTGTGAGAGTTTATTTGAACTATGAAATTATAAGGTTATTGAAAGACAATAAAAGTATTATTTTGTAAATTACACAAGGACTGATCACCATTGAAATAATTTGAAAAATTATAATTTGAAGTACCAGTGTGAGTGGTAATATAATTCGAACTGCTAACATTTATGAAAATATGTTTCGAAGTGCCAATATGAGTGGGATTAGAACTCGAAGTGCTAACTACTATGAAAGCATGTTTTGAAGTTCCAATGTGAGTGGCAGTATAATTTGAAGTGCCAACAACTATCTAATTTTTTGAAGTGTCAATATGAGTGACAATGAAATTCGAAGTGCTAACATCTATGAAAGCATATTCAAAGTGTCAATGTGAGTGGCAGTATAATTCGAAGTGCTAATGTCTATCAAAATAGATTTCAAATTCCCAATGTGAGTGGCAATATAATTCAAAATTTTAACATCTATGAAAGTATATTACGAGGTACCAAAATGGGTGGCATGATAATTCCTTAAGAAAACTCGTAATACGAAAACAATACTTAACATTTTCACAACAAAATGACTATGTGATTAACACTTACAAACACAGATTATGCTATGTGATAAGCACTTACAAGTCAAAGAAATATTGTCAACAAGATAAACATATACCGAGATTCTGAGGACGACATATAATGGTCATTAATAGGTATTAACACAAGTTGCAAACACAAAAATATAAACGACTCATATTTGCCCAAATTATCATTGGGTGCACCATCCGAGCTACCTTCCAAGGAGCTACTATCGCTCTCTAAACCCTCATAATCTGAAGAGGAATATTTGTTGTCACCGTTTTCTTTGGATTTAGACTCCTCTGAATCACTTGTAATTGTGATAGAAGCTTCTTTAGGGCATCAATGTTTCTGGAACTAAGTTCCAATAGTCTGTTATTTTTGCCCTCAAAAACCTTTAGTGGAAGTCAAAGATCATTGAAATTATCGCTTCCTCTTCTCAAGTCTGTAGATTATTAAGACAATAAACTTGCACCATCATTCACAACAACCTTTATAGCATCAACTTTCTCCTTTTCGGATTCAGCTTTGTACCACTCTGAGTCTTGAAGGGCTTTCTTTCTTCCTTCTTCACTATTTTCATACAATTTGTTGAGGGCTATATGGTTGGCATACTCTTCGTCTAACTCTGCTTTGTGTTGTAAAATCAGTTGCTCAAATTAATTTTTGTCCTTCGAGGCCAAGCATATTTTTATCTGAATAACTCAACTATGACACTCCGACTTGTCCTCTTGAAAGGCTTGGAATTGCTTGATTAGATTTTTATCATAAATATCACCCCATTTTTTTGTTAATGGAAGATCATTTTTCCAAAATACCATATCATTTGCAAGCTGCACCACGGATACAACTTCTTCATTTATCTTTTTGGCAGCACCTTCGAGGTTTTTAAAAGAAATGAGTAAGTTCAGCACCTCTTCGGATGCTTCATTGAAAGGGCATGGAAGTAAACATTTTTCCAAGACTGAGTATCAACCAATGCTAGTTTATTTTCTGGAATATTATTTCCTACATTCTCTAAGGTAGCCTCGACACCCTCAATTCCCATTTCAACAACATAATTTTCAATTTCTTGAAGGTGGGGCTTTGTATAAAAGTCTTAATCTTCATTCTCGTTTTCTCCCCCCTAGATACATCAACAACATCATCTCGAGCAATTACATGGGGTGGTTTCGACGAACAGTTTTTCTTTTTCTTTGAGATAACTACCTTTTTTTTCTCTTTTTGGTGGATTGCTCAGTTTTATGAATGATAACTTTTGCAACCTTTTTTTTGTTTCTTCTTTGGGCTCAACTTCTTTTACTCTTTTAGATGAGCACCTTGATATGTTTTCTTGGAATCTTTCTTCGGTTAAGGGCTCAGAGCTCTATTCCGAGCAGGAAGCATGATATGTGCATCTGGAACATCCAATGTCTTCATAATATCTTCTACATCAGAGGGTTTTATTGATTAATCTGCAAGCACAACAAAGAAACAAATACTATAAAGGCTGCCAAAGGAACAAATGTTTTATAAAATTCATTTGATACAATTCAGAGGAACAAATACCATAGATGACTCTAGACATAGTTCAGAGGTACAGATTCCTTATTGAATTCATTTGACGACACTCGTTCTACCCATTCACTCAGTTTGTCCAATGTCTTATTGGAAGCAGCTTTGTGAATTCTTTATTGCCGCAAAATTTATGCACAATGCAAAGAAAAAGTTAGTTGAATTGAGGGGAAAGTACATTAGAGAATTATACAACTTACTTGTGCTCTTCAACTTGAGACACGGTCTTGACGGATTATCCGTGAAAATCTCATTGCCATTTTCCCAACAACCAAAAATAAAGAATAAATTATGCTTCTATATTTTTTCTACATTGAGGAGATCATCGATTATATTCGACAAATTTTCATGGGTCACGTAATAGAATGGAAGAACAAGGTTTTTTGAAAGTCCAGTTTTAGCTATGGACTATTCTATCGGTAGAGCTATCTTGGCAAGCATTGAAGCCATAATGCTGGAGAGTAGGGTGAACCCAAGGTTGGGACTTGCTTGGGTCGGACAAAGGTTGATTATGTCGAAGTACTCTACCCCAACTGGATCCGACGGGAGCCAAATGCCCTAGTTCAATTTTTTTGGGTAGACTACTAGTTCGTTCTCACGACATGAAAGTGGGGTATCTCCCAACAATGGTGATCGAAAGGGTAACGTTATCTGGAATCCCCCATTACCTTTTAAGAATCTCAGCCTCTGAATGATTTAAATATTCGTATTGCACATTGTTAAGTACAATAAATATTTTGGGATAACGTATTTGAGATTGATACTTAAATTGGTCGCGATGTCCTCGCAAAGTATGACAGTCTTCGTGGTCTTCTTTTTCTTCTTATATTGAGTCTTTTTCTTTACAACATCTCTTTTGGAATTAGAATAAGAAGTACTAAAAAGGTTTTTGATATCTAACCCAGTTTCCGTCACGAATTCTGACTCGACGACCTCCTCGGATGTTTCATCTCGGAGTTGGTGATGGATAGTTATGATGGTGTGTTGTTCGTGATTATGAGATGGTGACTTTGGTGTTGTAGGCATATTTTGTGATTTATTGGGTGTGTTCGAAGTTGCTTGCTGGGTATTTTTCGAAAGGATCCCCTATAACGTTTTGTTTGTCGCAATCGTTCCCTTCAAAAGAGGAGGTTATGTAGTAGTTTTTGTGGTGGGATTTTGTGAAATAATAAGTTCTTCAGAGTCTTCCATAGCGATGGTGGTTTTTCTTTGTTAGTTAAAGAATATTTACTTCGCTTTGTTCGAGGTGGTTTATGCGAATAAGCCTTGGGGGTTAGATCTGAGGGGATGCATGGAGAGTTTCTGAGGGCTATAGGAGGTAATCACCTTTTAGTAAGAGACCAGTGATCGTATGTAAGGGTTTGAGTAATTTATTTGGTTTTATCGTCGATAATATTGACATCTTCTGTTTCAACCGATCTTTGAGCGGTGGTAAGAAAATCCCAATAATTGGCTAAGCTAAACATAAACAGAACAAGAATGAATCAGAAGTAGATCAGATAAGATCTACGGGGGCTGAGTACGGTGAAAACATTGGAGGAGTGAATAACTAAGTGAACTTTCTCTCTATACCTAGAATTTAGTGATGAGAGCAAAATGAGTAATGAAAAGATATTTATAGGAAGACAATTATGGTCTTTTTGAGGGAGAAGTTGAAGAGTTTGACAGATATCTATTGGGTGAAATTTGATTAGACAGATAATCAGTGCCTAGTTCGAAATAGGTTCACACATGCAACGTGTCAGAATGAAGCGATACACATACATAAAAGCTTATATAACCAACCACTTCATTCTAAGAAATTTATTATTAAACTCTCAACAAATTTGAAGGGCTAATTAATTTGGAATGATTTTTCAAGGATAAACAATGCACAACTTCCAAAGACGTATGGTTTTCCAAGGAGAAACGATGTATAATGCAGAATTAATGCTGTCTAAAAAACATTTTACAGTGATTCTGAGGATGTTTTTAGAGTCGTTTTGTAACAAAAAGATAAAGGTAGACCCATACACAAAAATGTTTAGTCATTCCTCAAGATTTTACCAAAATTGATGGAATATAATCAAAGAGGACCTTTGTGCAGCAATCACCGACTTCTTTCAAGGCCAAGAAATCCCAAAAGGTCTAACTTTCACCATTATGAGTCATATTACAAAGAGTGAATTTCCTCAAACTTGGAGTAACTATAGACCTATCAGTCTATATACATTATTAAAGAGAATTATATTAAAGGTAATAAATAACAGACTATCTTTTATTCTACCAAGGATAATATCTGAAGCTCGAGGTGGTTCGGTTCATGGTAGGAATATCCATGATAACATTATTATAGATAATGAACTTGCTCATGATTTAAATAAAAAATCAAGAGGTGGAAATATCATAATTAATGTTGATATGTCAAAGGCCTTAAACAGATTATCTTATAAGTTCATCTTCAAAATCGTGGAGCATTTTGGCTTTAGAAGCAAGTTTATAGACAAAGTTGCTTGTACTATTACTAAGGCTTACTTCTCCATAATTGTCAATGGTGAAACATATGGTTACTTTAAGGCCACTAACTGAATTAGGTAAGGGGATCCTCTGTCCCCCGATCTCTTTATTATTGCTGATGAGTACTTGATGGATTTAATAGGCTGTTTAAGTCCAGAAATAAATTTCTTAGAAAACAAGACGATTATTTCATGTTTGACATTTTTTGATGATCCTCTCGTTTTTATGAATGTCTCACTTAATAATGTTAATATTTTGGGTGATTTCTTAGACATTATCAAAATGCTTCTGGTCAAATCATTAATAATGAGAAAACAAAGGTAATAACATCAAACAACCTCTCCCAATCAACGGCTAGTATTCTGGAATTATATTCTGGTTTGTAATCGAAACACTTACCTATAACATACCTTGGGATCACCATTAGCACTGATAATAAAACCAACAATTATCACCCTCTAATATTAAACATAAAGAATAAGATATTATACTGGGAAAGTAAACAACTCTTATTTGATGGAAGGTTGATTCTCATCCAGATTGTGCTAATGACTCTACCTTTTTACTGACTTCAATATTGTTCCATTCCTAAAAAACTAATTAGCAGAATAGAGAGATTATGCAATAGGTTTCTTTTGGGATCAAAGGAATCTTCAAATATAATTATATGGTCTAAGTGGAGCAATCTTTGCAGGCTTTATGATGAGCGAGGTCTAAATATAATGAAAGTTCAAGATCTTCAAGATACATTCTCATATAAGCCATGGTACAAATTTAGAGAGAATAAATCTATATGGCCCAAGTATATGCATAACATATACTACTATATATTCATCTTCTTCAAGAAAAATACTTAAGGAATCCCTTAATTACTTGGAAAAGGCTTATTAATATAAGATAACATTATAATGTTTTATATATTGGAGGTTAGGTAAAGTTGATAAAGAGTTTTATTAGTAGGTGGTGTACTACTACTCCTTTCATCAGGCTTCCTGAAAATGAAGACAATAGCTGGGACTCATGGAAAGTATTAAATATTTTTTAAATGATGAAGATTGGAAGATGGATAAGCTTATAAGTTCAGTTCTTAACTCTAATGTTTTAAAAATACAATATATTTTTCTAAAAGAAAATATAAAAGATGAGATTAGGTGGACTATATCTAATACTGGTAGAGTTGAGATGAAAGATACATAGAATATCGTGAGAAACATACGTAAAAAATCTAATTGATATAAGAAACTCTCGAACAATACCTCACCTTCAAAACGTTCCATCATATTGTGGAGGATCTTGTATAACTGGATATTAGTTAATTCCATTCTTCAAAATATAAGTTTTACCATACTTTCAAAATGTCAATTTTCTGAAGAATATGAATCATCCTATCATATGTTTGTTTCTTGCAAAATCTAATGGGCTATATGGTCTTATTTTGCTAGCCTATTCAGAATCAATATAGATAGGCACATGAATATAGCTCATACAACTAGATTTTGGTTCTAGTCCTCTAACAAAGTAACTTACATTAGATACATAATTCCCTCTATTATTTGTTGGGCTCTATGGAGAGCTAGAAACAAGTCTAAGTTCGAAAACAATAGGAATACAGTTGATCGAATTATAAATCATGTAAAGTACATCCTAATAAGTTTGGATTACGCTAATTTATTCCAAAGAAGTCAGTGGACAAATTGCTTAAATGTAGCTTATGAAATTGAATATTATAATTTATTATCTAAAATAATGAGATATATTAGGCTCAACTGGATCCTCCATGTTTCTAAAAGATCCAAATTGAACATTAATGAGTATGTGGTCTGAATGGTGATACAAGTGAATGGAGGTTGATTTGGAATGACAAATGAGATCTTATAGCACATTTTTGTAGATTATATGGGAATATTTATCCTATCTTAGTTGAAGGAATGACCTTGTTGGATATATTAATAACTTGTAAGAACATGAATATTAACAACCTTGAAATTGAATTGGATTCCGAATGATGATTGGTAAGGGTAAGAATACTTGGTTCATGGAACCTCTTCTAATATGTTGCAAAAAATTAATCACTCATAATACGACCTTGGTCCATATTTTTAGAGAACAGAATAATTTTGTCAATTGGATTTCCAAGTGGATGAGAAAGTGTAAAATAAAAATAGATTTCAACATCAACGAGGCTTTTAATTAATTATGGGAACTTGTTTTACTAGAGAGCATAAGTTTAGGCTACAAGAATAGAGAATTGACTTTAAATATGTCTTGCAGATATTTTAATTCTATAAATAAGCATACTCCATTATTGTTTTCATAAAACTAACATATTAAGCATGTTTTACCTGACTTGTTACACTGGAAAATAATTTGTTTTTGCTGGTATGGATGCTGGAAGAGAACTCTGATTCGCGGGAAGGAATATAAGATTATGATTTCATCTTATATGATGACAGTTCGACCTGGATATTAATCAATGAAGTAAGTCTGATTAGATAAAATGGAAATCTTATCAAATCTGTTTCTTAAGAACTCTCATTGAGTAGTGAAGTTAAAATCTCAACAACTTCATACGATAAACACCATAGTTAAGCCCAATGCTAGTACTGATTGGAAGCTTTACACAAATCAAACTCACTTTAGTTGTCTGCTATTGAAGATTAGAAGACTAAGAATGATTTGGATCCAAAATTATTGAAGGAAGAGAGAAATGAATCATATCTAAATCCAATGAATTCTTCATCCCTAACTAGCTTGGAGCTCCTCTATCAAAATTGATTCAAATTTAATAGGTTTATAATTTTCGTTACTCGGAAAAATTAAGAGAAATATAATTTATACAATTTTATTTTTTTTAAAAAGGGGTTATTTTTGTATTTCTTAGAAAAATGGGTATTGAGACTTCCAATTATTTTTCTTTATATTTAACTATACTCATCGATAGCTACATTTAGTGATTATCTATGGTGATTTTTAACAAATAGTCGTTATAGAATTTCAAACACAAAGGAAACATTAGTCACATTTGACCTCTTTTCACATTTACTTCATTTACAGCATCATTCAATTTTATATCAGTGTTAGGAATCACTATAGGAGGAGAATCGTTTCCAGTACTAGGTTTATTATGAGGAGAAACAATTTCAATTAGAGTAACTGATGATTGATTGTTATCATCACTCACTGCAACTATTGATGAAAGTTGGCAGAGTTGAATGTAATTGTTGTTTGTAAGGAAATATCTCTTCCTTAAAAGAAACATCTCTAGTAACGAAGACCCTATCGCTTTCTAGATTATACAACCTATAGCCCTTTTGATTAGAAGGATAACCAAGAAATACTGTTTTATAAGGTCTTGGTGAAGATTTATCAGTCGGTTTAGGATCAATAGTAATTAAGCTAAAAAAATCCAATAGTTCTAAGATTTGACAAATTAACAGGTGTGTTTAAATACATTTCTAAATGACTCTTCGATTTTGATAAAACAGTGAGAGATCTGTTGATCAAATATGTAGATGTTATGATAAATATCATCATTCCAAAAACATTTAGGCAGTTTAGATTGAATCATATAAGCTCTTGATATTTGAAGAAGATGTTGATGCTTACTCTCCACAACTCTATTTTGTTGTGGAGTATATGGACAACTAGTTTGATGTGTTATGCCATGTGAAATTAGGAAAGAATTATGTCCATTGATATCTTTATCCTTGTAAGGACCCCAAACATCAAGATAAATAAGTTCAAAAACAGTAGAGGTTTTGGTATGACTAATGAAAAAAGACAAATCTTTGTTGCTTTGCCAAAGGGCATATTTCAAATTTCTTATTAACATTAACATGTATATTTACATGAGAATGTTTTATTACTTGAGGAGGATAGTGTCATGATCTATTATGCCACACATTATGATTTATTGAAGAAGCTACAAAGGAAATACTAGAAACAGACTCAAGACTTACAAGAAGATTTCCTATTTTAGCATAAATGAAATAAAGTCCATTGTGTTGTCTCTCAATTCCAACCACCGCTTTAATGTGTTGGTCCTGAATCAAACAATAGTCACTGAGGAATTTGAAAAACACATTTGATGATGTAATACATTTAGAAACAAAAATGGGATTAAATTTGAAAGAAGGTACAAGAAAACAATCTTTTAATGTCAACATTCAATGTACCTTAACATAACCTTTGAGGTTAACAAACTTAATAGTTCCATAAGGTAAGGAAATAAGAACAGGTTTATTTAAAATATAAGAATCATGAAAAAGAGAAAAATTGAAACACATATGATTAGTAGCCCCTATGTCAACTATCCATAAACTATCATTGTTAATCCCAAGTTTAGTTTCAAAAGGATGAATCATACCTGCCAAATTCTCAAGATCTACAAGACTGTGGACTAGATACACCCTATCCATTCCTGTCCTGACTCTAGAATCACTCCTCATCATCTCTTTTTCAGATCTTGTTGTACTTCCATCACTGTACTCCTCAAAATTTTCACATCAATGTGATCCACATACTGCTCATCCAAAGGACTTTCAACACAATATACATTGCTTCTTGTCATTCCAGCCTTGTTCTTTTGATTTTTTTTCTCCCACCAATATGGAAAACTATGGAGCTTGAAACAACTATCTTTTGTGTGGACATTTTTATGACAATGATCACACTTTATTCCTATCTTCCTTAGTTTATCTTCATACTTCCTTGTATTCACCTGAAAGTACTTAACTATCATAGTAGAGTTGATGTTTTCATTTTCTAAAATTTCTAGAATAATCCTCTTTTCAACAAACAATATCTTTGCATAAGCCTTATTCACAGAAGCTAGAAGATCCATCAATAAAAACTCATCATTGACTCCTTCATAGTTTCCATTCAACCCCATTAAAAATTGATAAGCTTCTCTTCTTCTTCTCTGTTATACAGTTCTTGATATCCTCCACAACTACGCTTAACATTGCATTTACAGGCTGGGAGTGACCTTAAAGTACTCTTATCATCCCATAGTGTCTTCAGTTTAGAAAAATATGCTACAACTGTCAAACTCTCTTGACTCAACATACTAATTTCATTTTTTAGTTCATATGTCATTGGCCAATTGACAATGCCATACCTAAGTGCAAATTATTCCTAGAGAGTTTCAGCATTATCAATAAATATAAACTGTTCTTTCAATGAGTCAGACATGGAATTGATAAGCCAAGAACAAACCATAAAATTTATATGATTCTAGTTATCATAGTTTGCACTATAGAAGCAGGTTCTAAAATTCTGCCATCAATGTAATTCAGTCATTGCTTAGCAGCCAAAGCCATTTTGACAGCTCTACACCAAATCACATAATTTCTTTATGTGAGCTTAGTGCTTATAATCTCCATACCTGGATTATCCAAGCTATGATTCTTCTCCAATTCACCATTGATGTTGTCATTTGAAGCTTTAAAATCCAGATACAATTTTTTTGCCATTAATATTCCAATTTGAAGCTCGAGAATTCAGAATTGCTTCATACTCCATTTTTTCAATTTGTCAGAGATTTTTTCAGAAATCAACTCAATAACTCGAATACCTGATTTGATACATGAAATATTTCTACAATTTAGGATGTGATTGAATATTATATTGAAGAACCATAAAAAACATAGAGAGATAATCGAATTATACGAACAAAAACCAAACTTGTTTTCACCAAACTCTCTATATATAGATGTATGATATATATGTATATATATACTATTTTTATTCTATATCTCTTCAACTTAAATTAATCAGTTAATTTGTTACAAAATACTATTACAATAACAAACTAAGCTAACTTCATTCAAAGAATTTCCATAGGAATTTTATGGAAACTTCCATGGTAGTTACGTGGAAACAAGAGTACACCGTAAGTTTTTTAACTTTGATTTTTATATCAGAATCTAATATATTTATCACTAGCAGACAATAACGCTAACACTTCCAAATAATAATATAAGCAAGACAATCTAGTGAACACTAACGCACTATAATACTAATATTTCCAAAAAATAATTCAATCAAGACTAACGGACTATAATACTAAGACTCCGTTCTTTTGAAAACTTATCCATATGACCAACATTTATCATCAATAAATAAAAAATTTGTTCAGAGATAACTCTCGTTATCAAAAGGATTTTTGTTATCGTAAATCTCAACCATTGTAATGAAATTATATCTAGCTTTGCAAACTTGGATATTTGTCTTTAAAACATGAGTTATTGAGAAAACGATGGAGATAAATTCGTGGACATAATAAGCTAAATGCATAAACCGGTAAATATTGTGTACACTGTTACTTTCAATACTGAAGAGATATTTAGTAGTTAATTAGCCAACTTCTTTGGTAAAGACATTCTACGGTCACCATTGGTCTGTCCGCGGTAGATAATGAATTTGACAACATCTATTACACAAGTTAACAAAAAATTGTTACCGGTACCGAACTTAAAGCCTTTGAATGGTCAAGGAATTTGTGAATCATGGATCGGTTTTAGTCCGATCAAATTATAATATCATATTTTCCTTTGTTTGAATTTTGTTTAACTCTTTATGGCCAATGTTTAGCCAGCCTTCCATATTTCAGAGGTGTTAAACAAATGTATTAAACATCCTCAACCACATGTGTTTAATAAATGTGGCAAATTGTTTAATGTATCCGATCAACTCAAAAACATTAGAGAGCCAGGGTGTTTAATAAGCATTTAATATCTGACCACCTTATGTTATGGCTTAAGTCAAAAACAAAATTGCACCAGACTTTTGAAGAAGGCATAAGATATTATTGAAAAACTCGGACACCTCATTAGAACCTCCCTGCGCCACCAGGGTAGGAAATAGTATGCCCCCTAATATTTACATTGATACTTAAAAAGTAAATTTTTACAAGATATTTATATTCTAAGTATAACCTCAGATGTTCAACGTTCCACAGGTGTTTTAGTGCTCTCTATTCCTTGTCTCGGAGCCTGTATGTTCCTGGTTGAACTTTCCCACATACCACATAAGGGCCTTCTCGGAGCCAACTTACCGAACTGTTTTTATTTGGTATGCAAAAAGACTTTTCTTAAGACTTTGTCCCCCAACTGTGGAGGAAAATCTGCTCCTCATCAAACCCTGGTAATAATTGTCCTCAAATACGCTTTAACTCTTCTTTCTTCAATCAAATCCAACTGATTCTTGTCCGCTATATCATTAGCATGTTCGGAATAATTTTTGACTATGTGAGATGGTAAATTAACTTCTATAAAAGTGATTGCATCCATCCCATACACAAGAGAAAAAAGAAATTCTTGTGTAGCAGCTCGAGGTGTAGTTCGGTAGGCCCACAATACTTCTTGTAAATAGTTTGGCCACTTTTTTGTACCTCCCTCTAGATTCTTCTTCAATCCGGACAAGATTGTCCGATTTGAAACTTCAAGTTGCCCATTTACTTGAGAGTGGAAAAGAGAAGAAATATAATGTTGAATTCCTCTGGAGGTGCAGAACATTTCAATGTCTTTGTTATCAAATTGTGGCCCATTATCTATAGTAATCATTTGGGGAACCTAAAATCTGCAACATATGTTAGATAAAATAAATTTAATGATTGCCTTCGAAGTGGTTCCAGCTAAAGGAGCCGCCTCTATCCAGTTAGAGAAATATTCAATAGCAACTATGGTTGTTCGACATCCACCGGATGTCATGGGAATAGACCCAGTTAGATACAACCCTCATCAGACGAAGTGTAACGGTTCAAATATGGATTCCATAGGAACTGTTGGCACATGAATTTCATTTCCATATATTTTCCAATGATCACACTTTTTTACCATCTCTTTAACATCTGCCATTGTGGATGGCCAGTAGTACCATGCTAATAAAGCTCTCCTCGTTAGGGCCCCATAGCCACAGTGTGCAGAACCTTCTCCATAATGTAGTTTAGATAACACAACTTGGGATTCTTCAAATCCTAAGCAACACAAGAGAGGTCTGCTGAAATATTTCTTGTAAAGAAGTTCTCTTAATATAAAAAAACCACGAGCCTTATACTTGACTTTCTTAGCCATAGATTTCTCCGGAGGCAATATCTCATCAGAGATAAACTAGAGAAGATCATACCTCCAGTTGTTAGGTTGTATAACGAGTATATTCATACTTTATTCACTCTCTTTTTCTTGACCTTATGGCTGGACATTCTTGCACAAGAGTCTATGGGTAAGATTCAGAATAAGCTATAGTTGTCAAAGAGTGTGCCACAGTATTCTCCAATCTAAGGATGTGTTCATAGCAGATATTCTTGAAGTTTGCGGCAAGTTCTTTTGACATGAGCAAGTATTTAATCAATTATTCATTCTTTGCTTGAGATTGTCCTTGAGTATGGTGAATCAGCAACAGGTAATCACTCATTAACCGAACTCTCTTTGCCCCACATATGAGAGCCAGCTTAAGACCAACTATCGCTTCTTCATATTCAGATTCATTGTTAGAATCTCTGAAACCAAAACATATGGCCAGGTACATATTGTCGCCATAGGGAGAATTTAAAAAATTCCAGCCCCACAACCCATAGTACTTGATCCACCATCAGTTCAAACTACCCATTATTTCTTATATTAGTTTTCCGACATCTGTCCGGAGGATCTATCAACATGAAATTATACCAAGAAATCAGCAACTGATTGTGCTTTAATCGTCTTTTGGGGCGCAAAATCAATATCATAATCACCCCGCTCCACTGACCACTTGGTCATTCTACTTGAAACATCAGCTTTCGGATAACCCTTTTTAAGGGAAAAGATGTTCGAACAACAATGGAATGAGCTTTTAAGTATGGTCTCATCTTTCTTGCTACAATTACCAAGGCCAAAGCTAGTTTTTCCAACTTTAAATATCTTCTTTCAGCATCCAACATACTTTTGCTAATGTAATACACCGGACAAGGGTAATTGTCCACTTCTCTTACTAGCACAACACTTATTGCATACTCTGTTACAGCTAGATATACATAGAGTCCCCCCTCCCCCTCGAACAGGTTTGAAGAGAGTCTTAGGTGAAGACAAATGCTTCTTGATTTCAATAAAAGCCTGATCACATTGTGGAGACCAATTAAATTCGTTGGCATTCCTCAACACTTGGAAAAATAGAGAGCACTTGTCTGATGATTGAAATAAACCTGTTCAACGCAGCCAATCGTCATGTTAGCCTTTGAACTTCTTTGATGTTCCGAGAAGGGTCCATAGCTAGCAAAGAATTAACTTCATCAGGATCAAGCTGAATTCCTCTCTCAATTATTATGTAGCCTAAGAACTTTCCAAATCAGACCCTAAATACACACTTTTTAGGGTTACATTTCAAATTCACAACCTCTAAGTTAGAGAATGTTTCTTGAAGGTCAGATATGTGTGCATATTCCTCCAAGATTTTGACCATCATATCATCTATATAGACTTCCATGTTTCTGCCAATTTGATTAACAAAGGATTTATTCACTAACCTTTGGTAAGTGGCCCCAGCATATATCAATCTGAACGACATCACCTTGTAACAATGAAGACGTCTTTTTGTAATGAAAGTAGTATGGTCTTGATCCTTCAGATCTACTTGTATCTGATTGTGCCCTTAAATTGCATCCATGAATGACAATAACTTATTTCCAGAAGTCGAATCCCCCAACTGATCTATCAGAGGAACATGATAAAGATCTTTGGAGCATGTCCTATTTAGATCAGTAAAATCAATGCACATGCACCATTTAACATTCTTTTTCTTGACAAGAACAGGATTGGCAGTCCACAAAGGGTACTGAGATTCTTTAATGTGACTCATCTTGGTCAAACGATCAACTTACTGAACAATCACATTTGTTTTCTCCTTAGAGAAAGATCTTCTCTTTTGTACAACTGGCGCAACATCAGTTTGTATCGGAAACTTATGAGAAATAATATCAGCTGACACTCCAGTAACATCACTATTATACCACACAAAGACATGTTGATTATTCATAAAAAAAGACAATAACTAGTGTTTCAAATCTGGTGGTAGCTTGGTGCCAGTTTTAAAATTCTTGCCATTAGTGAGTGAGTGGGTTTCAACCGTCTCACTGGTATTATGACATTGGGAGCCTCCCTGGGATCATCAATTTCATTATCATCAGCGGAAGGATCCAATAGCTAATCTCTGTTAACTTTGACTGCCTCCAAAGACTTAGAGGCAAAGGCTGTTGCATAACATTTCCTGGCTACCTTCTGGCTGCTTCGGAAAACACCTACTTGTCTCTGGTCAACATATTTCAAACATTGGTAGACCGTAGAGGCCAGAACATGTATTCTGGAGAGCCAAGACCTCCTAAATATTACATTGTAAGATGTTGGGTAATTCACCACAACAAACAGTACTCTTATCATTTTCTTAAAGGGTCATTTGTCTAGCAACACCTCCTCTTCTAATTCCCCAATCATATCTACAAAACTCCTTATAAAGCCTACTATGGTTCTGTTCGAACGTTGTATAACTGAAGGATTTCTCATCTGCTTGTAGGAGCATAAAATAGAATGTTTGCCGAATTTCTTGTGTCAATCAGAATTCGGCGTATATTGTTTCCTCCTGTCGATGCCTCTATTACCACATCATCTTTATGAGGCCTTATAATGTCTCTCAGTTCATCCTCATCGGAAAAATACAAAGGAATATATGGATTGATACAGGTGGGTGGACATCTCTCCATCCAACTCGGTGGCCAAACTGGGGACATGCCTCTTCCTTGATGAACTGGAAGATGCAGTCATAGTATCCCCTCCGAATGGTCAATAACTCAAAAACGTTAATCAGACCGGAGACAGCTTTGGTCTTATTTGTTATTACCCCTACCCAATTTCGACTCGGGTCTAGATCAAGATACTTAGAGTCTATATTGAACCTTTCAGTAATTACAGTTGCACCTTCCTATGTAGATGTTCCGGGATTTTTCGAAGGACCAGTTCGGGGAGTATTGGCTTGTGCACTATTCGGTCTGCATCTCCCTGATTTTTTTACATAGGCTCTCAACTTACCCCTTTTAATAAGGTTCTGGACCTCCCGCTTCAATGCTATACAATCATAGGTATCATGGCCTATGTCGGGTGCTTTGGTTTTCTCTAAGGGATTACAATGTTGCTAGCTTTATAAATTGCATATCATTTTTAGTTTTGTCATAGATTATAGCCACACTTTCCCCCAGTTCAGTAAACCACTCAGGTTGAACCGAGGGTCCTCTCTTGATTCTGACCTGTTGGCTCTGAGTCTCGTTAGACTGATTTTGCCTTGATCGGTTAGATCCATGTCTAGTCTCTTTTATCTTGTAACCGGACTGATTAGCAACTGAAGCAGTCGTTGTTGTAGTAGTGGACCTAACCTGGCGATGTACTCTGGTTCTCTTAGTCTCCTAAATGTTGATTTGTTTGCTCACCTAATTCAACAAACCACCCCAAGTCATAGCCTTCTTCTGAGTCACTGAATCGGCTAAATTACAAGGATTCAAACCTTGTGTGAGGGAAGAAATTGCAACTTGTTCAAAGCAATCTGCTAGCCAATTTTTTGTATTCACAAACCGGTTGATGTACTCCTTTAGAGACTCATTTGGATCCTTAGCACAATGGATAATAGTGTCCCTATTACCTTTAAGTTCTTTGCTTCCAAGGAATTGCCTTAGGAAGGAATCCCAAAATGTATCATAATTCATTATGCATCCATAAGGGAGACTGTTGTATCATTTGAGGGCGCTTCCTGTGAAAGTTTGGGAGAAGGCCCTACACAATAGTTTGTCGCCGTCGTCAAAATTCATCGTGAAGTTATTAAATTACTCCAGATGTTTGTTTGGATCTTGGCTCTCATCATAATTCTTCATCTTGGAGTTGTCAAACCTCTTAGGAAGATGTCCAGAGAGTATTTTTGCAGACAAAGGTTATTGCCTCCAATTCTTGTTACAACTAAAAACAATATCTTCATTTGGAGTAGCAAAAATACATGGTTTAGACTGAAAAGCAAAAGGATCAATAAAAAACTGGTCAATATGCTCGTTAGCTGACCCATTACCCTTGCCATGGTGTTTTTAAGCCTACCATGCTTATCCTTTTTTTTTAATGTTTTTTAGTCAACCGCATCTTCCTTTTTGATCGTCCTTCATCACTGCCTGAAGACACTGATTCTTCAAGCTCTACCTCATTAGATAAGTTGCTGGAGGACTCAGATATGGAACTCTCCACATGATTATATTTGTGCGTCTTCTTATAACCGAGATGGGTCTTTAGAGACTGCTCATTTTCTCCAGGATTGTAAGTGTGGTGAAGTACTGACGCGCCAAATTTCTCTTTAACCCCTTTGTCTGCTTGTTTTATTTCTCTCAATGCCTCTATCACAGCTCTCAACTGATCGTGCTCCTCGATATTATATTCATTATTTTCCTTTGCAACTTCCACCTTAGGAGGTGGAATACTCTTATCATTCGGATTCATCCGAACTACTTTTTTTGCTGGTTTTGAATTGTGAAATTGAGGCACCGTCGTGCTCCCACTGTGGTCGCCAATTTGGTTTGGTTTATTTATGTTTGAAGGTAATTTTGTAAAGTGTTTTTGGAATTTTATGTTTAAGGTTGAGAGTAGTGAGATAATTAAGTTGTGTGGTAGCAGTAAATTTTAATTACCCTCATTAATGAAAGTGGTTGGGATATTTATACTTAACTAATAACCCATGGGCCTATCGGGTCAGATTGTAGAGTCGGTCAAGTTTGAAAACCTATTAGCCCAAGATGTGAGGTGGGAAGCACCTAGATTAGTCGCACTCCATTACATTTGTCCTTTTCGGTTTTTTTATAGTAGTGATTATCTCCAAACAGCCCTCTGGATAAAAGCAAGTTACAGTGTCTAAAATATCCGACCTCATCAAGACAGAAAGGTTATCGTTGTTTTGATCCCACTAGTCAGAAACTTTATGTCTCTCGACATGTTAAATTTCTTGAGCATATCTCGTTTTATTCGATTCCAGCTAAATCACATTATATAACAAGAACCAAACTTTAGACTATTGATCCGTTTGAAAATAATAGCGACATACCCATTGATATTGATGTGCCAGCTCATGAAACATCGACTATAACTAAGACTACTTCTGCTTCATCCAGGCCTGAGTCAGCTCGTTCTTTCAGTGAACCACCAACTCCACCCCTCAGAAGATCCACTCGTACAAGTAAGCCTATCAAACTACCATATTTTGCGTATTCATCTTATTGAGCTCCTTTCGTCTCTTTTATAGCAAATATACATGATTTATATGAACCTCAGTAGTTTAAAGAAGTTGTTTATGATCATTGTTGGCAAAATGAAATAATTGAGGAGCTTACCTCTTTTTTTTATCAAACTCATATATGAGATATAGTCAAACCTCTATCTGGTAAGCATATAATCAACTCTCGATGGATTTTTAAAATTAAAACAAAGTCTAATGGGTATGTTTAAAGATATAAGGCTCGTCTTGTAGAAAAAAGGTATTCACAGAAGTATGGTATGTATTATGATGAGACATTTGCCCCAGTAACAAAAATGACGACAATTCGTACTCTTATTGCGGTTGCATCCGTTCGTTAGTGGAAGATCTTCCAACTTGATGTCAAAAATGCATTTTTGAATGGCGATCTTCATGAGGAAGTTTACATGACTCCTCCTCCAAGTGTTGCTCAAAAAACAGGTGACGTTTGTCGACTTAGGAAAGTTTATATGGTCTCAAACAAGCTCCTCGTGCTTGGTTTGAAAAAATCTCTACGGTTATCACTTCACTTGGTTTAATTGCTAGCAATCATGATTCAGCCTTGTTTATCAAATGTACAAGTGTATGACAAATTATTTTATCCCTATATGTAGATAATATGATCATTACAGGTGATGATATTGATGGATTTGAGGCATTAAAATGTGATTTAGCTTAGCGATTTACGATGAAGGACTTGGGACTATTGCGTTATTTTTTAGGTATTAAGGTGGCTCACTCTCCAAAAGGTTATATTGTCTCTCAGACAAAATATATATCTGATTTATTCGAGTAAGCCCAACTTTCTGATAACAGGACGGTAGATACACCTCTTGAAACCAATGCTCGGTATTCTCCGATTGATTGTGTTCTTTTGTCAAACCCACCTCTATATCAAACTCTCGTAGGGAGCTTGGTCTATCTTACAGTTACTCGACCAGATATAGCTTATGTAGTTGATGTGGTTAGTCAGTTTGTTGCTGCTCCTACATCCGTCCATTGGGGAGCTGTTCTTCGAATATTGAGATATTTTTGTGGAACTCAGTTCTAGAGAATTTTGTTTCCTTCGACCTATTCACTTGAATTGGGTGCCTATAGCAATGCTGATTGGGATAATGATCCTCATGACCGAAAATCTACTACTGGTTTCTGTATTATCCTTTGAGATTCATTAATCTCAAGGAAAAGTAAGAAACAAGATGTTGTCTCTAGATCGTCTACTGAAGTTGAGTACCGTGCTATGGCTGGGACTACATGTGAGATATTTTGTTAACGATGACTTCTTGCAGATATGAGGCTTAATGTTACTAAACCTACTTCCTTACATCGTGATAACAAAAACACCATGCAGATAGCAAAGAATTATGTTTTTCATGAGAGGACGAAGCACATTGAAATAGATTGTCACTTCACTCGACATCATCTTCAGATTGACACTATCTCGCTTCTATATGTTCCATCAGCTTTGCAGGTTGCTGATATTTTCACAAAAGCTCAATCAACAACGCGGTTTTGTTTTTTTTATAACAAACTATCAATCCTATTACAGTTGGATTGTAAGTTTGAGAAAGGGTGTTAGAAATATAAAGACTCAAGCCCATTAGCCTTTTATTTTATTTATAAATATAAGCTTATGTTTAATATAATACATACGTTTTCTAGATAATAAACCATAGTCGCTTCTTGGAAGCTACTTTGTTCTTTTCTCTCTTCGTTTCTTAACATTAATAAAGTGTTCTTGTATGTTTAAAAACTTATTTATAAGAAACTTCTACTATTGTTTCTAAGGTAAATAAACATATTTTATATTTACACTGCACAGTAGACTAAAACTTCATTCCTTATGATACAGAAAGAGGCGCTTGATGCAGCTAAAGAACTTATTAGTAGCACCATCGATCTTGAAAACACTTTTATTGGTCTATCTTCTAGCCGGCTTAGAATAGTAGATTTTGGCAGCTCTGTTGGCCCTAACATGCTGTCAATAATATTATTAAAGCAATAAAGAACTTCAAGTTTTCTTCAATGATCAGTCCGACAATGACTTCAACATTTTATTCAAGAACCTTCCGGGCTCTCGTCCTTTCTTTTCTGCTGCCGTTCCCAGTGCCCTCTTGTTTCTAAAGTCAAGCATTCATTTAATACACTCGTCTTACACATTGCATGGCTATCAAAAGTTCCAGAAGATCTTTTTGATAAGAAATATGTTACGTGGAATGAAGGTAGCATAAGGTGCACTGGCTTTGTAAAAGAAGTAGCCAAGGCTTATGTGTCGCAATACAAGAAAGACAGAAATGCATTCTTGAATGCTAGAGCAGAAGAGCTTGTGCCCGAAGGACTAGTAGTGATTTTGCCACCAGGCCTACAGGATATTAGGCCTAGGAAAGGGGACTATTGAAGATTTGATAAGATATTGTCTCGATGACATGGTTAATTCTGTAAGTAGTTAAAATTGATGGTCCAGAAATTTTACGTTAGTTTCGATTCTTATGCCTTTTAACAATTTTATTATATTTATGATGATAGGCAACCTTCTGATAATTATCGAATCAACCTTTATATATTAATCAAATGTACTTGGTTTTCTTCTATAGGAGGATATTTCTCTTTACGGGTTGAGTTGGAACCTTTAAAATGTAAGCTTTTTTACCGAGTCTTAAAGACATGGATAAAAGCTAGAGATCGAGTTTTTTTTCCCTAGATCAATTTTCTAAATGTTTCTAATTTATAGATTGATCTTCGACTTCAGGTTCTGGACTATTGACCACCGGAACATGTGCTTCTAGAATAACAACTTCATCTTGTGTTTCTCTGCGGTTAACTTCAGTAATTAAATTAAAAAATATTTGTATTTGCTCAGTTATATTTAGAAGTTGTTTTAAAACATCTATGCATCCTAGGCATCCTCTAAAGACGAAGAAATAAAAATCAATCAACAACAAAATTGAACTCAATCTTTGCAACTAGTGAATAATAACATAAGACATGTACCAAAACATCAATTTTAAAAATTAATAACATAGAGATATAATAAATACTTTAATCTTTAAAGTTGAAAATCAAAAGAGAGTATAAACCATTTTCAACTTATAGTTAGAGTATATTTAATAATAGTCGAAGAACAATTATTATAAAAAAAACTTTATTTTGCAATTAGAGTTTTCTTATTAACATTATCAAATCTATATAAATTACTATTATTTTTAAATCAATTTATCTATTTATATTAAAGTAATTCATATTTATATTATAGATTTAAAATTAAATAATATATATGATAAAAATATGTATCAAATCTATATATAAATTTATATTATTTTCTAAATTAATATATTTATTTATATTAAACTAATATAGATTGAAATTTAATATATAATAAAAAATACGGAAATGACACACTAAGTACCTTTTGGCCAAACCTATTATTATCTAGTATCCAAAAAAGGGTTAATGCTCACTTAATACCCATCTCAATAAAACAATTCTCTTTCAAGACTTAATTTTTTTTAATACAATAACTATCCTTAACCTAGTATATAAGCCTTATTCTGCGAATTAATGGGTATTTTCACCCAATCATCAATTTCGAATTTTGAATTTTGAATTTCAAAACAGCCTCCACTCTCGATCTGTCTTCTCTTACTTTTTTTTCTCTCTCCTCTTATTCTCTCTCCACCTTCGAACCCACTATCTTCGTACCAATTAAAACCGCCGACGATTATCCCCATACCAACCAAAACTGCCGAAGATTATCCCCATACCAACCACCACCGAAGATTCTTGTTGTCTTCATCACCCACTCAAATCAACTCCAACACTAAAACCGCCGACGATTATCCCAACCGCCGTTAACGACGGACCTATCATCGCCGAGGTCGATATGGGCGCCGAATCCTCCGCCCCCATCGTCCGTGTCACCGTCGTCCAGGAATTCTTCTACGACACTCCTGCGACCTTAGGTTTTAACTTCATTTCCTACCTCAAAATATATACCTGTGTTTCTACTACTACTACTAACTTTGTACTAACCGAATATGTAAGTAAACAGATAAGGTAGAGCTCAGCTTGTGTTGTTTCCGGAGGTGTTCATCAGAGGCTACCCGCGTGGTTCGGATTTCGTCGTTTCGATCGGCAACAGGACGGCTAAAGGAAAATAGGAGTTTCGCAAGTATCATGCTTCGGCGATTGACGTCACTGGTACGAACACTTTATTGCTGATACTCACCGGATCTGTTGATTTTGTTGGACTCTGAACTTAGATAGATGTCTTTCCACAACTGATTTTGATGTTATTTTGATTTAGTAATATGTGTTTAGCAGCTTTGAGGTCAATTGATTTTGGTTTGCAGCCGATCAGAAATTGCTAGAGATCCATAAGAACAGCTCGAGGACTCCGCAACCCCTTTTTAAGCTATATGTATCAGTACTAGATTATCGTACATATGTTTTTGTTCGCTTGACTGTGTATAAACAAGGAAGTCTTTTGCTTTGCAGTCTAAATTTTCTTATTTAACTGTTCGGACATTTAGGTCTACTTATAATACTACTGTAATTCGGGTTTGTTTAGGTTGAGATTTGAGTTTAGAAACTTCACAATTTGGTATGGTTATGAGACTGGATCAGTATCAGGTTTAAAGAACTAAAATATCCAAGTCTTGTAATACTATATACCTTCCTGTTGGTGTTGCTGCTCTTAAAAGTAGCTTAGCTAGGCCATACTAAAGATTTTCTGTAAGCATTGGATCAGTTTGCATTTTAGATTATTTTTTATGATACAAGTGTTGGGGTCTAGGGTGGATTGGATATAGTGTGGAACCCTGACATAGATATTCTTGAGGAGTGGGTGGCTAAATTTCATATTAAGGTCGAATGGATATGTATATGGTAGTATAACATGTTCTTTATTTTCCGGGCTCGCCTGTATACATAAAGTATATTCTATAAACTATAAATCAATCATCACCGGTGGAAAAACGACACGGGAAGGTAATGTCATGGTTGTAGCATATTGAATGCCATTGGAGCTGTTCTGTTGACTCACTACACTCCAACGAGCAACTGAGGCAGATTTCCTGTATAGATTATTTTTTCATGCTGCATACATAAGATTATTCTTGTTTATTCTTTCCATTTTTTTATTATCAAACTACCAAGATTCTTGGTTGTATTCTTAGTTGCATTATGAAGGAAAGGAATCATATATCCATGTATCTCATTGTGATTCAAGATGTGGAAGTGGACATGAGCCTGCAAATGCTGGATTTATTGGAGAAGGAATGTTGACAGCTATTATCTGCGGTGATGGCCGAGAAGGAATACTGGATTTGTTGGAGAAGGAACTTAAGTTCGTTTTTTTGTTCTTTTTTATATCATTGGATAAGCACTCCTTATCTTTTGATTTGTATGTTTTGAAACTGTTAATATTACTTCGTACAACGTCTGGTTGTATCGTTAATTCTATTCTTTATAAGTGTTTGACATTGCTAGATAGGCTATGATTACATTGCTAGATACTTGTTATATCATTTGTAATTGCATTGAACTGATGAATTATGATGAACTGAGTAAGATTTATATGCTATTCGAAGCTGATTCTGTTTCTCAATTCAGGGAATCCTTTAGAAACTATGACTTAATTTGAGTTTCGTGGCTTATCCCTCTTTCGACTTATATTTTTGTATACTGTTACCATTGATATGTACCATGTCTATTTGATTGGATGAATCTTATCGTTTATAATGTCTAAATTGATAGATACGCTGAGATTATAACGCTAGATACTCGTTATCTATTTGCAAGACATTGCTAGATATGTGAATTATAGTCTCATAGATACGGAACATCTGCATTAATGGATACTTGAGTATAAATCTGATAGATGCGATATATTGACATTCCTAGATATGTGAATTATAGTCTGATAGATACGGAACATCTGCATTAATAGATAGTTGAGTATAAATCTGATATATACGATATATTGACATTGCTAGATACGTGAACAATAGTCTGATAGACACGAAACATCTGTATTGATAGATACTTGAGTATAAATCTGATAGATACGGAACATCTGCATTAATAGATACTTGAGTATAAATCTGATAGATACGATATATTGACATTTCTAGATACGTGAACAATAGTCTGATAGACACAAAACATCTGCATTGATATATACTTAAGTATAAATCTGATAGATACGATATATTGACATTGCTAGATACGTGAACAATAGTCTGATAGACACGATATATAACATTGATAGATCCTGGATTATACATCTGATAGATACAGGAATTTATGTATGCGATTTTAAGGTTCACATCCATCTGATAGCTTAGTTATATTTAGTTTGGTAGGTACTTTAGATTCTCCCCTTAGTGTTTCATCTCAGAATTTACTAAAGGCTGCGATTCCCGACTACTATAGCCTGGTAGATTGAAGATAGATATATGGAATCGATATTACTAGATACGTTGTGTTGTGGTTGCGATTGGCATTGATTTATTTGAGGCGTTAAGTTTGATTTGCATTCCAGTTACTAGAAGTTCCTATCAGCCATATCCAATATTGCTAGATACATCAAGTTTTGTGTGCGATTTTAAGGTTTACTTAGTTTTAATAGATTAGTTATAACTAAATTGCGATTGTGAATCCAAACTACCATTACAACTGCTTCACTCAACTGCTTACGATTAATGTTAACTTGTAGTATTCAAATCTTAACCAAAAATTTTAAGATAAAACTACACAAATACTAATAAAACCATAACATTAATAGAACATCAGTCAATGCATTACATCTTCCAAATACACCAACCCTCTCTAAAAAACAAACTGCTCAGAGGGTTGGTGAAAGTTATAAGTCCATCGAAGCATAAAAAAACATTACAAACAACAACAAAAAAACATAATGAAAGGAAACGAGAATACTAGAATACTCAAAAAGTCTTAGATAATTCAACTCCACTTCATTCAAGAACAAGATATCTAAGCGAAAGATACATTGAAAACCACTAAATATAGACTTACTATATCATAAACAAAAATACAGGACACGTGGTTTAAGCATGGTCCATAAGACAAGAGCAAGAGCAAGCAGAAAAACATTTTGTAATTACCAATAAGAGTTCGAGCGAGGCTGTTATTCTCAAGACATTAGTAGAGAAAAATCCTATGATTTCCTTCCACACAACACCCATATAACTTCACTAGATTCTCATGCTCTATGTCTGAAATGACTTTTATCTCGGTCAAGAATTCTTTAACCCCTTGCCTTGATTCTGCTGAGAGAACTTTAATAGCAGAAACATTTCCATCTTTGAGCCGGCCCTGCATATCCAAATAGTTTCCATATAAATTAATCGAAAAAATATAGTGATGGCATATGATACTAAAACATAATTGGAGAGATGCTAAACAGGAAGCTACCTCATAGACAGAACCAAAACCTCCTTCCCCAATTTTATTGTTCGGACTAAAATCGTTAGCGGCGCGTCTCAACTCTCTGTTTGTTAAAAACCAAATAGGTTTCAGGAAATCTTCTAATCGAATATTTGAGATCTTGTTCTACACACTAGTTAATTCTTAAAATATAATCGGTTTTCCTCTTTACCTCCTTCAAAATCTGAAGATTCCCGTATCGTCGAATCACCCTTTCTACGCGATAAGAAAGGGAAGCAAGTCATTATGTAGGATACTCGAGTAACAAGTATAAGCCCTGTCAAAATATGAAGCAGTGAAACTGTTATTACAAGGAACATCATGACATTTTTTGAACTTTAAGCAGCTATACAAACAAGATTCAATCCCAAATTTCAATTCAAATCACTACAAGGTTCTTAATAACAAAGGGGGGTCAAGATACGTAAATAAGTTGCTATTAGGAAATGATTGGACAATAAACCATACAGTTTGTTACAGGTTACACAAAAATACTAGGTTCAGACAAAAACCAGATCTTTTATACGAGTTAAGGATTCAAGTAAAGCTAGAACAGAGACATGATTCGATCTTCAAATCCCTTATGGGGTTTACAGAAACGAAACAATACCCAATGTTAAGATCAAATTCAATCTCGCCGGAGTAAGGAGAAGTGTTCAATACCTAACTGCATCGACGTTCAGGACTCGGTGACGTCTATAAAATCTAGTCTAATGCTCACTGGTTAGTTACGGTGACAAACACAGAGAGTAGGGAAGACAGCGACAAAAAACGTACCTGTTCGACGAAGACGGAGGCGGACGATGGTGCTGTCGATGCAGTTACGGTGGCGAGAACGTTCGGTATCGTTGACGGGTTTGGGTGGCCGGAACAGTTACAGAAGACGGTTCAGTCATAGAAGTTTTGTTTCAGTTCAAAATCGTCTTTTGGGTTCACTCTCGTTTTTGTGTTTCTCTCTCCTCAAATTTAGAATGTGAAAGTGGAGGGAATTGGAACCCAAAAGTAAGATTAGAAGGTGCAAAAAGTGGGTTTCAACCAAAAATCCCCCTTTTATACCCTAGAGAGTATTTTTGTCTAAAATGTGGCTTTAGGTATTTTATGGAACTAGTCTAATAGTGGGTACCATTTTGGTATTTGAAAGTTGACTAGGTATTTATGGGTAGTTTCCTCTAAAAAATAAATGATCTATTTAGATTTTATTTATTTATATATATATTAAGAATATCAGTTTGCTGTTATTATTACTCGTCCCACCAGAATCCACTTACCTCCGCTTAATATATATATTGGGTTATAGAAATTGTTTCTTCTATGGAAGATGGGAATTTTTTTTCAAATTCTGTTTATATATAAAAATATATTTTGAAGACCTCTTTCTATATACATATAGTTTGAAAAAAATATAAGTACAATGTTTAAACAAAAAAAATATAAATCTGGCAGAAAGTAAGGTTTGCGAACATCATTAAACCAAAGAACAAGAAATTTCAGCATGAAAGTGCAGATTTGAAAAAGAAAAGTTAACACCATGTGGTTTTCTTCAAGAAGTCAGATAAGCTTTTTTTATCTTTTTTAAGATTTACAATAACTACCAAATTCTCTTTCAGAAGACCCAAATTTCTTGAACTAAAACAATTTCTAGAGTTATTCAAATTTTTAGGGCCATGTGGGATTATAGACACATTTTTCTTGAACTCGAAAGTATCTTTGACCTAACTAAAATCTGGAAATGAAATGTATATACAACATGTCAGTATTCTTTTAGGATCCTGAGATAGAATTCTAACTTCAACCTTAAAGTGGAGTCTCATCAGACTCCAATTTTGATTTCTTTTCTAAAACTCATCGAAGACTTATACAACTCTGATTCAATCACTCAAATGGTAAAATTAGTTGGACTACCTTTGTCTATTTAGGTTCCATCTTAAGTTTCAATTGCTGTAAAGCCTTAACCATTGTAATAGATACAATTTGGGGGAAAATAAGGGTCATGACAACCCATCAAATATTCTGAAACACCAAAGTAGTGCAACTCTTGCAAGAATTCGGGTAACACCAACTCTTCTTGTAACAAAGATATTAAATACTATAAAAGGTTAGTTGATCATGAAAATGAGCTAACCTTTAAAACCAACCCAACTCAACATACTATCCATCCAACCCAAAAAGAATAATGGATTAAAAAATCCAAACCTCCAAATCTAAAAGATTATCTAAATGTTAATAATGATACTAATCTTCCCAATAATCCCAGCCAATCTATGTCCAATAATGTCTCCCAAATTATTTAAGTATCTCTAAACACATAACACTCTCAAATTTTTTAAGAAAATAACAATGATCAAACTTATATAATTGAACAAACCAATATTTTGTTAACCAACTGCACTTGTGAATCTGATGACAAAATTCATTTTGAAATACAACAAGCCCTTTAGACCATAGACTTAGCCAATAAATTCACCATATTACCATACATGGTTATTTCCCATAATGACCGTACAACTCCCAAAATTATCCTTTATGGCAGCCGTCCCTCATCCCCAAAAAATCATAAGCTTCCTGAAAATATTATCCCAAATAAACCAGACCTTGAAATAACATATCCTAAAAACCTTGAAGCAGAAAAATCAATAAAAAGTAAATCACCAGATCACAAAATAAATCAACTAAATCCTTAACTGAGTTTACTTTTCCTAAAAGATAAGTCAGATCCTAAAAATTAACATCCAAAAGACCATTTTCATTCTCAATTAGAATGTGAGGGGCATTGGCAACAATTTACCTGTCAAAAGAATCAAATCTATAATTAAAGCTGAAAACCTTGATTTTATTGATCTTCAAGAGCCAATGATCTCAAATGATAAGCTTGGAACCTTAATTTACATATTAACATTCTTAAAGATTGTGATTAATTTGTTCATATGATAGTTACTCATAACTCTTGTAACAAAGATTTTTTAGTTACTATTATCTATGCTAAATGCACCAGAATTTAAAGAATTGAACTCTCGAATTATCTTAAAGATGTTTATGTCACCAACAACGAACGGCTTATTGTTGTAGACTTCAAAGTTATCTTCAAAAGCTATGCACAATTGGCTTGAAAATATTAGATTTGAGAGTCACTGATGATTTCAATAACAGGATTTTGGTTTACCAATTAAAGGATCCAGGTTGCACTATGTCCAAGTACACATGGCCAAACAATACAAAATGGAAAAGGCTTAATGGGACTTTAATACATGCATCCCAGAGAGAATTGTTTGATATCTCAAAGGTGAAACACTTGGCCGGTAGTGGATCAAATCATTCACATTTGTGTAAGGTTGTTCACTTAAATATGCTTGCAAAAGAAGAAATATTCTAGGAACAAAAAATATCTTCTAATTAGGAAACAATTGTGATAAAAATAGTAAAGCTTTCCATAATTTTGTAAAATAAAGGCAAAAAAGAAACATAATACATTGCATTATGATAAATGAAATATAGTATAAAGATCAATCTCAAATTACATCATCTGTCATTGATCATTTTAGAAATCTATTAACTTGTTAGTATAGTTACACCAATCTAGATGAAAATAATGATTTAATTCCTTAGGTAATTTATGACCATGAAAATGAGATGTTGCTTATTCACTTCAAAAATAAATATTTTAACACTAATAGTATTCATGGAGTTGATGGCTTTAACTCGACGTTTTACACTTCCTGTTGGCATACATTTAAACTTGAATTATATGATGTTATTAGAGCATACTTTATGTCAACATTGATCCACCTTGCATCAATGCCACTGCCATCTTCTTAATTCTTAAAAAGGAATCTTATTCATTCTGGGATGACTACAAACCTATCAGTATATGCAATATCTTCAATATAATCATCTTTAAGATAATCAACACTAGACTAGTATTAACTCTTCCAAAAATAATCTCACTTGAACACGGTGGTTTTATCCATAACAGAAATATCAAGGACAAAATTCTAATCACTTGACATGGCCAACGCCTTTGAAGTAATTGATTTTAAATTTATCTTCATCTATCATGAATTTTTATGGCTTCAATGATAAAGTAATTGAGCTAATAAAAAGTGGATAGATAATCTTAATTTTTCTATACTTATTAATGGAAGACCTCACGGATACTTCAAATCCAGCAATGGTGTAAGACATGGTGATCCATTGACACCCAGTCTTTTCATCATTACTCTGCCAAAGACTATATTAAAATTTGTTGTCTTGCTAATGCAGATGTAATCATCTTAATGAATGGCTTTTTAAATAATATCAAGAAAGTCAAAAAATTCTTTGATCATTACCAATCCATATCTGGTCAACTAATTAACACTCAAAAAACTTTATTCATCTCATCTGAAAATATGAACATAAATAGAATCAATGCGATTAAAAATACATATGGTTCCTCTCGTATTTTCCTCCCCTTTATATACTTAGGCATCACCATTCATAAATATAAATATATGAGTCTATATAATGACCGTGTATCTAAAATAAGAACTAAACTTATGGAGTGGGATAACAAATCGTTTCTGTTGGTGTCAGAATGACATTAGTTCAATCTGTCATTATGGACAATCCTGTTTTCGTTATGAAAATGGTTATATTATCAAAACAACCATTAAAATAATCAGTATCTTAATGAACAAATTTATGTGGGGTTTAAAGAAAGTCACCATCCAATTATCTGGTATACTTGGTCCTCCATTTGAAAATATTCTGAATATCAGAAATCTTTCTGATATTCAGAAAACCTTTTTGTCACCTATGGATGACTTTGAGTGATAATAAATCGATTTGGGCTGAGTAGATGTATGTCATCTATTGTCCCATTTTATATTCTCTTCAAATAAACACTAAATCCAATGATTCTAAAGTTTGGAAAATATTTTTTAAAGTAAGAACAACTGTTGAACAATATTTATTTGGGAATGTTGGTAAAGGCCATATTGAGTTATGGTTAGAAAGTAGAATAACCATCACCATTCCATCACTCTTTCTAATCTTGAGAATAATAACTGGTCTAAATGCACCTTGATTTCTGAGTTCTGGTCAAATGGTTCATGGAACCTTGACCTACTCAAAATCAAATCTTCCCCTCAGACATCAACATAATTTATACTCTTTAACTGATTCCAATGATGAATCCATCATCTGGAAACTATCCAATGATGGTTTTTTCTCTTTTAAGAAAACTTGGCAAACTTTGAGAACTGTCCCTCCCAAAACTATTATTAACTATAAAATTTGGAAGCATATCACCCCTAAGAAGTTCTCCTTCATCTTATGAAGATTTATTAATGTGTTCATTTTTATGAATTATGGACACATTTTTCTTGAATTCGAAAATATCATTGACCTAACTAAAATCTAGAAATGAAATCTATATACAACAGGTCAGTATTCTTTTAGAATCCTGAGATGGAATCCTAACTTCAACCCTATAGTGGAGTCTCATCATACTCCAATTTGGATTTCTTTTGCAAAACTCCTCAAATACTTATACAACTCTGATTTAATCACTCAAATTGTAAAACTAGTTGGACTACCTTTGTCTATTTGGGTTCCATCTTATAATAGAGCAAGTTTCAATTACTGTAAAGCCTTAACCATTGTAGAAACCTGTATTCATCTTCCCTAAAAATTATGGATACAATTTGGGGAAAAATAAGGGTCATCGCAACCCATCAAATATTCTGAAACACCAAAGTAGTGCAACTCTTGCAAGAATTTGGGTCACATCAACTCTTCTTGTAACAAAGATATTAAAGACTATAAAAGGTTAGTTGATCATTAAAATGAGCTAACCTTTAAAACCACTCCAACTCAACAACTATCCATCGAACCCAAAAAGAAAAATAGATTAAAAAATCCAAATCTCCAACTCTAAAAGATTATCTAAATGTTAATAATGATACTAATATTCTCAATAATCCCAACCAATCTATCTCTAAAAATGTCTCCCAAATTCCTGAAGTATCTCTAAACACATAACACTCTCAAATTTTTTAAGAAACTAACAATGATCAAACTTATATAATTGAACAAACCAATGTTCTGTTAACCAACTCCACTTGTGAACCTGATGACAAAATTGATTCTGAAATACAACAAGCCCTTTAGACCATGGACTTAGCCAATAAATTCACCATATTACCATATATGGTTATTTCCCATAATGATCACACCACTCCCAAAATTATCCTTTAAGGCAGCCTTCCCTCATCCCCAAAAAATCATAACCTTAAAGCAGAAAAATCAATCTAAAAAAGAATCACTAGATCACAACATAAATCAACTAAACCCTTAACCGAGTCTACTTTTCCTAAAAGATCAATCGGATCCTACAAATCAACATCCAAAAGACCATTTTCATACTTAGTTTGAATGTCAAGGGCATTAGCATCAATTGAATTTCCAGAAGAATCAAATATATAATTAAAGCTGAAACCTTGATTTCATTGCTCTTCAAGAGCCAATGATCTCAAATGATAAGCTTGGAACCTTAACAAATAAAATTGGTTTTAATTTTGTCTTTGGAAATATTAACAACAAAATCTGGATCTTGTGGAATTATAATTTCCAAATCAACATTCTTATGACCATGATCAATTTGTTCATATAACAGTTACCCATCACTCTTGTAACAAATTAGAGAAGTGAACTCTGGAAGTATCTTAAAGATATTTATGTCACCCACAAAAAATGGCTTATTGTTGGAGACGTCAATGTTATCTCCAATGCCTATGAACAATTGGCTTGAAAACATTAGATTTTAGTGTCATTGGTGATTTTAATAACATTATTTTGGTTTTCCAATTGAAGGATCTAGGTTGCACTGGGTCCAAGTACACATGGTCAAACAATACCAAATAAAAAAGGCTTAATAGGACTTTAATACATACATCTTGGAGAGAATTATTTTGATATCACAAAGTTGAAACACTTGGCCAGTATTGGATCAGATCATTCACATTTGTGTATCACCATCTCAACCTTTTCCACTAATCATAAACCTTCATTTAAGTTCTAAAATATGTGGCTGATCATAATGACTTTCTTCAATCTATTGAAAATAATTGGAAAATTCATAGGTGTGTCAATCCTTTAATTGTCTTTCGAGGAAAGTTAAAAAGACTCAAACAATATCTTAAAATCCGGAGTATTGAAGTTTTCGGTAACATATTTGATAGTATTTCAACTTATGAAATCAATATTCAACACGTTGAAGCAAATAAAAAAATTTATCAAAGGGTAAAGTTGTTCACTTAAATATGCTTGCAAAAGAAGAAATATTCTAGGAGCAAAAAATCTCTTCTAATTAGGAAACAATTGGTGAAAAAAACACTGAAGTTTTCCACAATTTTATGAAAAACAAAACCTAATACACTGCATTATGATAAATTAAAAATGGAATGAAGATCAATCTTAAATTGCATCATCAGTCATTGATCATTTCAGAAATCTATTAACTTGTCAGTAAAGTACACCAATATAGATGAAGTTAATGATTTAATTCCTCATGTAGTTACTGACAATGATAATGACATGCTTCTTATTCACTTCAACAAAAAATATCTTAACACTAATAGTATTCATGGACTTGATGGCTTTAACTCAAGGTTTTATACTTCCTGTTGGCATACAATTAAACTTGAATTATGTGATGTTATAAGAGCATACTTCATGTCAACATTGCTCAACCTTGCATCTAGGCCACTGACATCTCCTTAATTCCTAAAAATGAATCTTCTTCATTCTGGCATGACTACAAACCTATTAGTCTGTGCAATATCTTCAATATAATCATCTTTAAGATAATCAACACTAAACTAGTATTAACTCTTCCAAAAATACTCTCACTTGAACACCGTGGTTTTGTCCATAATAGAAATATCAAGGACAAAATTCTAATCACTCATAAACCTGTTCATGATCTTAATAAAAAAATAGAAGAGGTAACATTATTCTTAATCTTGACATGGCCTACGCTTTTGTCGTAATTGCTTTTAAATTTATCTTCATCTATCATGAATTTTTATGGCTTCAGTAATAAAGTAATTGAGTTAATAAAAAAAGGGATAGATAATCTTAATTTTTCTATACTTATTAATGGAACACCTCATGGATACTTCAAATCCAGCAATGGTGTAAGACATGGTGATCCATTGTCACTCAATCTTTTCATCATTACTAAAGAATATCTCTTAAGAGGTTTGAAAAATCTCTTGATTTCAAACAACTTAATTTATTACTCTGCTAGAGACTCTATCAAAATTTGTTGCTTTAGATGTAATCATCTTAATGAGTGGCTTTAAATAATATCAAGAAAGTCAGCAAATTCTTTGATCATTACCAATCTATATCTGGTCAACTAATTAATACTAAAAAAACTTTATTCATCTCATCTCAAAAAATGAACATAAATAGAATCAATGTCATTAAAAACACATATGGTTCCTCCTGTAGCTTCCTCCCCTTTATATACTTAGGCATTACCATCCATAAATAACAATATACCAGTCTATATAATGACCTTATATCTAAAATAGGAACTAAACTTATGGAGTGGGATAACAAATCTTTTTCCTTTGGTGTCACATTGACATTAGTTCAATCTGTCCTTATGGACAATCCTGTTTTCGTTATGAAAAAGGGTTATATTCCCAAAATAACCATTAAAAGAATCATTATCTTAATGAACAAATTCCTGTGGGGTTTTAAAGAAAGTCAATATCCAATTTTCTGGTTTAATTGGTCTTCCATTTGAAAACTATTTGAAAATAGTCTGAATATCAGGAAGTTTTCTAATATTCAGAAAACCTTATCTTGTCACCTATAGATGACTTTAAGAGATAATAAATCCACTTGGGCTTAGTTGATGCATTCCATCTATTGTCATTTTCATATTCTCTTCAAAAAAACATGAAATTCAATGATTCTAAAGTTTGGAAAAGACTTTTTAAAGTAATAACAACTTCTGAACAATATATATATATATATATATATATATATATATATATATATATAGAGAGAGAGAGAGAGAGAGAGAGAGAGAATAGTCATCACCATTCCATCTCTCTTTCTAATCTTGAGAATAATAATAACTGGTATAAAGCACCTTGATTTCTAAGTTCTAGTCAAATTGTTCATGGAAGCCTAGCCTACTCAAAATCAAATCTTCCCCTCAGGCATCTAGAGAATTTATACTATTTAACTAATTCCAATGATGAATCTATCATCTGGAAACTATCCAATGATGGTTCTTTCTCTTTTACGAAAACTTGGCAAACATTGAGAATTGTCCATCCCAAAACTATAATTCACTATAAAATTTGGAATCATATCACCCCTAAGAAGTTCTCCTTCATCTTATGGAGACGTATTAATGGGTTCATTTTTATGGACAACATCGTGCAACAAAAAAACGTTTGTTTAACATCTAAGTACTAGCACTGCCCAAACTCATAAACTATTTTTTCACTTATTTGTTGAATGGAAAATAAATTGGGAAGTATGGCAGTACTTTGCAGGGCTATTTGGAATTATAATTGGTCATCACATGTCTCTTAATCACATGATACATTCATAGTTTATGTCTACAAACAAAACCATTCATATAGGAAAAATCATTCCTCTTAATATTTGTTGGACAATCTGGACAACTCGCAACAATTTAAAATATAAAGGAAAATCATGTTCTTCCAAAATCTTAATAAACAAAATCAAATCCTACTTGATCAACTTAGATATTTCTAACCTCCTCAACTACTCTCACTGGTTTGGTGACTTAAAAATAACCAAAGAAATTGACTGCTGTAATCATATAACTACTTACAAACCTCCAATTATAGTTAAATAAATCCCTCATATAAACAATCGTATTAAGCTTAATTGTGATGCTGCTTGTACTCCCTTTAGTGAATCCAGCTGTAGAATTATTCTTAGGGATAATACTGGCAATCTCACAAAGCTTTAGGCCATTTATATCGAAATAGCATTGCCTTGATTGCTGAGTTTATAGCCTTGATTGATGATTTACTGCTATGTTACATTACTAACCTAATTCATGTAGACATTGAAACTAATTCCTTATTGATAATTGAGATGTTAGGCTCTTAATTAGCTCTCTGGTTTCTTCTACCCTTAATGAATTGCTGTAGAAAGCTTATTGGGCTTCAAATGCCTTTAAAACATGTCTTATGTGAGCAAAATTTTGCTACTGATTGAATTTCCAAGTGGGTAATCAAATCCAAATCAGATTGTGAATTCAAACCCTTTCAGGCTCTTTCTTCCCCTCAAAGGCATAAGATATCTAGAAAGCTTAAATTGATGTTACTTGAGACTTACTAAATAGCATTGCATAACATTTTATTTTCTACTAACATTCTCTGGTATGAGTTATCCTGACCATCATCTCCAACATATTTTATTTTGCAGGTTATACTATATTTTGCAAGTACTTTACAAAGACCTCTTACTGGATTTCAAGAATAAGAAAATTGTCATATCTCACACTTCAAGCATTTCAACATCCTCAATGGTGGATTCCTACCATATGGGTTATAACAAGACTATTATGGAGAAACTTTCAATGACCAAAAGAATCATCTTCAATTCTAACTTTAAAAGATTGTCATTCAATTAAACTTCCAAAACCTAGAAGTCTTAATTTCATCATATATATATATATATATATATATATATAAATATTTTCAAATATAAGATAATCTTCTCCTTCTCCGGTTATGGAAATAATTTTTTGATAAAAAAAAATTAGTTTTGATGAATTATCTTTTAATGACTAAATAAGAAAAGACTAGGAATTATAATTCTTTGACTTTAGTGTTTACTATTTGTCCATTTTGTTTCATCCCTTCATATATTTTAGTGTTTACTACGTATCCATTTTGTTTCATCCCTTCATTTTCGTTGTGATTACTATTTATCCATTTTGTTTCATCCCCTTCATTTTTTTTTGAGGATTCAAGTATTTATTTTATTTTAATTTAATCGTAAGTTTATATAATCTTTTTGGAATTCGAATGGGTTAAAAATGCTCCCTTTAGAAAAACTATACACAAATACTCATATATTTTACACATTATACTATTAAAGTTTCCTAAACTATATATTCCAACCCAAGCATGATCTAAGACGATATTATTTCCTTTTATCTTTGCTACTAATAGAAGTTAAACCTAGACAGAACAAATCAGCCAAAGGAACGTTCAAGACAGAACTGGTTCCGTTAAGCTCATGGCTTTTCTTCAAAGGAGGTCTAGGACTAGGACCATTATTTTTTGGCAAAGAATCCTTGTGGTATCTGCTAGAATTCGACGATCCTATTGATATACTTCGCCGCATAAATGGCAAGGTGAATAACCCTCCTTTTCCATTGCCACCAAGACAATTCAAACTGCTACTTCTTTTGAAACTCCAAAAGGGTTTGTCTTTAGAGCTTTTCGGTTTTTCTTGATTCGCCCCATTTATTGTAAAGTCTCTTGGTTCTTTGAACCGCTCTTTCTTCAGCGTCGACCTTAAAGCTTGGTTCTTTATATTTTCTAGGGAAGTAATCGGTTTCTTTGAATCGAGAGGTAGGATTTTTCCATCCAAGAAAAGTTCGTCTGCGGATGAAAATTCTTGACCAAAGTTGTTAGAAAGGCTGAACTGAAAATCAGCACTTGAGTCCGGAAGCAACAAATTTGATTGTAGACTGAGTTTTTCTGTTGAGATGATTGATGAAACATCACACATGGTCAGAAAATAATAAGATAAAATACCTATATATAGCCAGGATAATATTTCTCTCCTCGTGATTAGTGACTTCGTACACTTCTCTGATTTGAAGTATAATTTTGAAAGCAAAGCTTTTCAATAGCTATTGCATTTTATACAAGTTTCAAAAGATAAAAAGCTTGATTATTGTAATGGAAACAACATTTTCTTTTAGGTCAACAATAAGGTCTTGAAAAGCTAAACCTACCCTCTAACTTAAGTCACAAGAAAGTTGCATCATGGGATTTGAATTCGAGTGAAAAGGGAGTTTCGGAAGAAAAACTTTAAAACATACTGAAAGATAATTTGGCTGCGAGTGCATAAAGATCTTTATTGTCTTAACTCGTGTAAGAATTTTTCTGACTTAATACCGTGTACTGCAGGTTTTGAAATAAGTTTAAAAAATATATGTTATCGATTGATTAATTTTAATATTTTACCAGTATTCGGATTTTCCTGATAATATGTCTATTTCAACGGGTGTCGTCAAAGAAATATGTTTTATTATGATTAAAAAAATTACAGATTTTAGTCTTTTTTTGTATCCATAGTAGTGTATGTATATCTTATGTGCCTAATCGAAGTTATTAAGAAGTATATATGTGTTACTATGAATATTTTGCTATCAATGACATAATAATGTACTAGTGGACAGAAAGTACACTATGAACACTATTCGACTCATTTTCAACAAATCTTTTTATTGAAATGACTATCATTTATTCACTATCAACAAATAAACTTTTATTCATCTTACTTACCAGATGTCACTAAGACATTTACTTGATGTTGCGAACACCAAACTAGTTTAGGAACTTTCTAAACTTCTGAACTAATACTGCATTGGTCATTATATCGGTTGGATTATCGTGTTTAGACACTTTCTTCACATCAATAATTTCCTTCGATATTATATCAAGAATAAAATAATACTTGGCATCTATGTGCTTTGTACGCTCGTGGTACATATGGTTACCTGTAAGGTGTAAGGTGCTTCAGCTGTCTCAAAATACTTTTGTAGTAGTGAAGTCCAAGCCCAAATATGCTAGCAAACCTTGCAACATTGCCTTCTTAATTGCTTCAGTTACCGTCATGTACTCTGACTCTGTTGTAGACAAAGATATAGTAGCTTGCAACTGTGCTTCCCACCTAATTGCACTCACAGCTAGAGTAAACACATATCTTTTCAAAGATCTCCTAATATCCATTTCACCTATAAAATCAGAATCAACAAAACCAACCACTGATCCTGCCATATCGTTCAGTGATCGATCAAAATTTGTAATGTTAAAAATCAAGGCAACATTTTCAGTACTTTTAAAATACCAAAGTATCAATTTTTATTGCTTGTGAGTGTTCTTTCTCAAGGAATCTCATAAACCTGGTGACTATATTAACTACATGTGAAATATCACGACACGTGCACACCATAATATACATGGTACTGCCAACTTCTCTTGAGTATGAAACCTTTGATATTTGTTCCAATTCAGTATCATAACTTGAAATGAGTGACAATCGAGATGTTTACTACCATATCATCAAACATATTGAATCATTGTAGCATTTTCTCAATGTAGCTAAGTTGACACAAGTGTAATGATCCTACACTTCTGTCATTGATAATCTTCATCCCAAGAATCTTCTTTATCCTACCAAGATCCTTCCTCTGGAACTCGACACAAAACTATTTTTTTATTTCACAATGTGTGACATACTACAAGCAGCAATAAACATATCATACACACACAACAAGAAGTAAACATAAGAACCATGTAACATGTTCTTATGATACATACAACAATCATATGGACTCTTTGTCAACCTTGTTGGCACAATGAATATATCAAATTGTTTGTACATTTTCCTATGTGATTGTTTCAAACCATACAATGACTTTTCTAACAAACAAACCTTGTCATCCATATTAGGTTTGATAAATCTCTTTAGTTGTCTAATGTAGACTAGTTCCTCCAATTAACCATAGAAAAATGCAGTCTTCACATCCAACTTCTCAAGTTCTAAATCTTGCAAAACTACCATGACTAACAAAACTATAATTAAAATATTTTAACAAGTGGAAAAAACACTTTATTAAAGTCGATTCATTTAATTTAAGTAAAACGCTTGATTATTAATCTTGCCTTGAATCGAGGTGTCTCAAACCCTCAATTGCCTTCCTTTTTCTTAAATACCCATTTGCAATCTACTACTTTATGCCTTTTAGAAAAGTCCACAAGCTTCTATGTCTGATTCTTATAAAGAGTTTCAATTTCTTCCCTCATAGCAAAAATCCACCCATCTTCTTACGAAATCACTATAGATTATATATAGTTATTAGGTTCTTGCATCTCAACTTCTTTCACAACTGACAAAGCATATGCAACTAGATTCCTATACTTTTTTGGTGGTATAATCTCTTTTATTTCTCTCTCCAATGTTATGTTATAAGGTTATTGTTCTGGTTCGAGCATATAATTGTTACTATTATCTAATGCTAACGCTTCACTTCCTGATCTTGGATCCACCATAGAACCATTACAATTATTGGACCTATTAGTAACCAATTATACTTCAAATTTTATATGTTTACTCACAACTGATCCTGATTCGACCATTTCCCCTATATTTTGCTGATTGTTTAACAAAACAGATTTATTAAAAGTCCCATCCTTAATAATAAGATAACCTGGAGACTTTGGAGCGACATATCATAACCTATATCCCTTCACTCTAGTAGTATATTATAGAAATATAAACTTACTTACCTTCAACTCAAGTTTATCATCTCTCACATGAGCATACGTAAGACAACTGAATACCTGTAACTATTAGCAATCAGCCGATAATCCAGACCAAATTTCAAAAATTGTCTTACAATAAATAGTCGTTGATAGGGACCGATTCACCAAGTAATATGTGGTTTCATCCTTCCCACACCAGAATGCGAGAGCATTCCCTCAACATCACAAAACTAATTGAACTCATGACTACAAAATTTTAACACATTATGTGTTCTAAGACGCTTGATATTTCTTATTAATTACTTCTCAATCATCGTCTTCCATTTGATAAAAGTTGAATATGCCTCATCTTTGGTTTTTTCAGAAAATAAACTCATACCATCCTTGAATAATTATCAGTCAAACTCGTGTAGTATATAACTTCACTCTTTGATGGAATTCTGTTTGGGCCTCGAAGATATAAGTGAATGTAATCTACTATCCTTTTAGTATTTTTTATAATCGACTTGCTGAATTTTACACTAGTTTGTTTACCAAACACAGTATTCAAACAATCTCATTCATTATATTTTATACACTTTCAACACATCTGAATTCCCCAAAAGAACCAATATTCTTTCATTTATGTAATTAAGACATCAATCCCATAACTGATTATAATCTTGCTAACTTTAAGTCCTTGATGATGCTACTTCAACATCACCTACAACAACACTCTCTTCAAGAATGTAAAGTCGTTCTTGCAAACTGTCTTTCATACTCATCATTTAGCCTTTTGTCACTTTTATTACATCATTGTCTGCATAATACTTATAACCCCAATAGTCTAGTGTCTCAAGAGATATCAGGTTTCTCTTTAGCCCATGAACATGTCAGCGCGTAACGATTTTAAACAACATCATCAAACATTTGGATCTCGATGTTACTATTCCCACCAACAAGAAATGGATGATTGTTCCTCAAATAAATAGTTTTATGCGTTGTTTTCTAAGTATCAAAACCACTACCTGAATTGACATACGTAGTATATAGCGTCAATATCGAGTACCTGAGATTTTTACCCATAATCTGAACTCACAGACAACACATCTCATGTTCTAGTGTTTTTACAATCATCGGAATCATTCACACCTTTAGCTAGGTTCCCAATATTTTTATTTTGATTTCCCTTCTTAACTTTCAGTCTTGGACAGTTTCTCTTGTAATTAACTTCCTCATAGCACTCATAACAATTTAATTTCTTGGCTCTTGATTTGGATCTTCAGTTCTTCTTATTTAAAGAGCTCGCCTTTTTGCTAGATCTTTCCATGCTAAAAAGACCTTTCTATTATGCATGATTGTCTGGTTGCTGTCACAAATCATTTGATTTCAATGCCCTTTTGACATCCACCAGATATAACTTGTCATTACCATACATAATGATATCCAAGAAATTCTTACAGGAAGTTGGTAACGATCTCAAAAAAAATAAGGTTTGATCATCATCCTCAATGATGATATCAATATTCTCTAGATTCATAATAATTGATTTATAATTATCAACATGTCCAGTTTGGACATACCTTCTTTCAATCTGAAATGGTACAATCTTTCTTCAAGTATAAGTGGTTCACGACTAATTTTTCTGAGTAAAGTTCTCAACTTCTTTCATGCTCATGCAGCTATCTTCTCACCCTAATATTGCGAAGAACGTCGTCAAACACACTCATTAGAATCAAATATAAAGTCTTTTTTTTGAAGATCTTGATTCTCATCTTCTTTTATATATGTCGGTAACTTACTCTCCAGAGTCTTCCACAACCCTTGTAGTACCAAGGAGGATTTCAACTTAATCTTTCACAACGTAAAGCTCGATCCCCCATCAAATCTTTCGATTTTGTATTTTGTTGATAGACGTCATTGTAAATCCTAATTGCAAAACCTACCTTTGATACCAACTTGTTATAAAGCAGTATGCAATATTTCAAAAATGACTCGAACACATAACAAAAAAAACACATAAATTTAACATGATTGGAAAAATATATCTACATCCACAAACATCACCAAAGATAATTATCTCAATAAAAAAACTTTACAAAATTCAGTATCTCCTTATCCACATATATCTCATCAGTTTAGTCTAATTTAGTCTAAACTATTAATAAATATATATATATCAATTTAGTATAACTTATAAATATATATATATATATATTTCTATAAATAACATAATAATATACTAGTAACCATATAATACATTGTGACCACAAAAATGGATTTCTTTTAATATATTGTAAACACTGCACTCAAAACATCCTCAACTGCATACGAAATGGTTTTATGGACGTAAAAGGAGTGCAAAGAAAAGCTTTACCCGATATAACACACAAGTTGTTGAAGATTTGCTACTATATTTGAATTATCAATTGTCATTGTTGATTGGTGAAGACTTGGTCTTATTTGATTATAAGTAACCTACGTTAGTCAAATTAGGTATACCAATCTAATTAATATAGTTTATAAAATAACTCTCAAAGGTCTTTTCTTAATATATAATTTATTGTTTTGGTAGTTTCGATATGGTCAATAAAGAGAAAAATGAGAAGATCTAGGATGACATTCGGATTATGGATACATATTTGGTCTGATTATTATAATTAATCCGAGACAGATTTATGTCCAGTATGATATCTCTATACTGACGTAATTAATCGACTAAGACGGATTATATGATGCCATTAGTGCTCAACAATATATAATAAATGGAGAAATGTGTGGAAAAGGAACAACAGTTTCAACTTCTCTACTCTCCTCTCAGTGTAGATTATATTGTGTGATTATGAATTACTATATATTTATTTACAGGGTTATGCTATCCGGTTCGTTTGGCACCCACCGGTTAAGGAAGTTATTCGTTACTATGTGTGGAAATACTTTTATCTAAATATTTAAATTTAATCTATTTTAATTTATTTAATATGAAATATATTTAAAAACCGAAACTAAACAATCAGGCATCCAAAAACACCTGTTTACATTATTTTTATTCGTATATTTATGGGTGATTTTAGTGATGGCCCGAGTTCTATCCGGTTCGATCCGATTCGATTCGGTCGAATTTTATCGGAGCGGGTGTGGGTTTATAAATTATAAACTTTAGATCAGATCGGTTCGATTTTTTAATTTATTTGATCTCGTTCCGATCCAAAAATTATAAATGGTATATAAAAAATATTAAATATATAGGGGTTAACTACACTGCCAAGATTGACTAATATATATATGACCTATTGATTATTATCTAGATGATTAATATGACATACTAATTTATTTTTAAGACTCAATTAGGTATCTATTTTTTTAAAATATCAATTCTGCCCCTATTCATTCACTAACCTATTTCTAATTTTATTTTAACATATTAGCAGCAGTATCTAAATTCATAGGTTTTTTTCTCATTTTACGATATTAGCTACAGTAACTAAATTCATACTTTTTTTTTCTAAAGGTTCGTTACTACGTTAATGTTTTCGGCGACTTAGTGTATTTCCGACGATTTTCTATTCCTTTTTCGGCAATAACCTCGACTCTGATTATCTCTTCCCTCTCAAACTTTTTGGTAGCGCCAAATTACGAGATGGATCAGGCGGCTGAAAATACAGAGAAAGAAGACGAACAATAGAAGATATATAGCTCTAACCCTAGGTTAGAGTAAAAGAGACTTTAACAAAAATCAAATTATATTCAAAAACGTCTGAGGCAAAACTAGGATTTGAGAGCCTTTTATAAAAGTGCTTGACACCCTAGCCACAAGTTATAGCTTTTTCCTTATGCAATAAAATAAAACCCAGCCCAATTTCAAAGCGATTGGAGCTGGTTAAGTATTTTAATAAAATCCAACAAAAATAGAAAAATGCAGAAAATTTACTAAAACAGCAAAACGAGGGTTTAAACGATTAAATTTAGGGTCTAGATTTCATCACATCGTAATGCTTTCGGAAATCGTTGGGCTTCTCAACGCGTTTGATTTGAGTGGTCGCATTGGCTAATTCTGATATCTGGGGCCCAAATAAAGCCCGTGTTTGTTTGTCCAAAAGGGCCATAAAGTCATGGGCTTGTGCAACTACATCATCCTCTCCTCCTTCGGAAGAATTCGCCCACGAATTTTCAGCTTCATCATCCTCAACAGCAGCGGTAAATGGCACCAGGTGCTTCACGTTGAAAATGTTATGGGTCTTCATGTGGCTAGGTAGCTTCAACCTGTATGAATTGGGATTAATCTTTTCAATAATTTCAAATGACCCACCTTCCTTGCAGCCAACTTGTTGTACTCGTGTGCAGAATAGTGATCCCTGGTCAAAACATCCCATACAAAGTCCCCCATTGCAAACTCCACTAGGTGGGCTTGTGGTGCCTTTTGTAAGTGAACTCAACATGATAAAGGCGGGAATCTCATGCTTTCAAGTTCCCAGAGACCTATGTGCGTAACATGTTGCCTAACGTTTGGTTAGTTACTTCGGTTTGGCCATCTGTCTGCGGGTGATATGCGCTGCTAAAATTCAGCTTCATGTTTGTGAGGCGCTACAAACTCCTCTAAAATGCCCCACAAACCGCGCATTGCGATCAGAAACGATATTCAAGGGTAGATCATGTAAGCGGTAGACTTCATGAAAGTATAAATTAGCAACATTCACAGCATTTGTGGTTTTCTTGCAGGCAATGAAGTGGGCCATCTTAGAAAACATGCCAACCACTACAAAAATAGAATCGTTACCTCTCTGTGTTCTTGGCAGCCTAGAGATGAAATACATGCTGACGTTTCACCACGTTCCTTCCGGTATTGGGAGTGGTAGGTATAGACCTGCTTTGGAGGATATACCTTTTGCAACCTGGAAAACCTGACAACCAGCTACAAAACGGATAACATCTCGTCTCAAATGCGGCCAGAAGAACTGACTGGAGACAGAGTAAAGGGTTTAATCTCTACCTACATGCCCCTCGTTGCGTCTCTCCTGTACAATCAGTAACCTCAAACTGCCCTCAAGAACATAAAGTAAATTACCTTTGAAGAGGTAACCGTTGCTCACTGCAAAATCTGTTCTCAAGCCTGCGCTGACGTCCTCTAGAATAAGACCAAAATATGGATCGATAGCCAGTAGATCCTTCATCATCTCGAATCCCACAACTTCTCCTTCCATACGAATCATCATGTTGCGTCGGCTCAGTGCGTGAGCTACGCGGTTAACTGTCCCTGAAGTATGCTTAATGGAAAAGGTAAATTGTTGAGTAAATGATGCCCAACGTGCATGGCGGGAAGAGAGTTTCTCCTGACTCTGCATATGCTTTAAGGCATCATGATCGGTGTACAGGACAAAGTCATTGTAGGCCAAGTAGGAACTTCAGTGCTTTAAAGCTCGTACAACTGCATAAAAATCCTTGTCATAGGTGTTGTAGTTAAGTTTAGCTCCACTTAATTTTTTGCGGAAGTATGCTACAAGGCGGCCTCGTTGGCTGAGTACAGCGCCTATGCCCAATCCGGACGCATCACAATGCAGTTCAAATCCTGTAGAGAAGTCGGGCAAAACCAGAATCGGTGCAGTAGTCAGTCTTACCTTGATTTCCTCAAATGTCTTAGCTGCTTCAGGGGTCCAGCAGAATGTCTTGCCCTTATTACACTCTGTAACATGAGTCATAACAGTATTGAAGTTATGTATAAACTTTTGTAAAAGGAGACCAATCCGTGAAAAGAGCGGACTTCAATGATGGAAGTAGGAATAGGCCAGTCTCGCACGGCTTCCATTTTCGACTAATCCACTGACAGCCCATCTTCTGACACGACATACCCCAGAAAGACGACCGAATCTATCATAAAACAACACTTATTTGGAGATGCAGCTCTTTTGTGGTATTATATATAAGAATGTCATTAAAGTACACAACAAGAAATTTTCCGATGAACGGGCGAAATACCTGGTTCATAACCTGCATGAACGTGCTAGGAGCGTTAGAAAGACCGAATGGCATTACCATCCATTCAAACAGACCTTCTCGGGTCTTGAAGGTTGTTTTCCACTCATCGCCCATACGAATACAAATCTGGTGATATCCGTTCTTCAAATCCATCTTCGTAAACACAGTAGCACCATTAAATTGATCCAATAAATCATCAAGGCGAAGAATAGGAAACCGATACCTGATTGTAAATTTGTTGATAGCCCGTCTATCCATACACATTCTCATTGAGCCATCCTTCTTTGGTGTTAACAGTGCAGGAACAACACAAGGACTAAGACTCTCCCGGATGTCGCCTTTCGTCAACAGTTCTTCCACCTGTCTGCGGAGCTCTTCATGCTATTTTGGGCTCATCCGATAATGCGGTCGGTTTGGTAGGTTAGCACCCGGTGCAAGGTCAATCTGGTGCTGGATATCTCTCAATGGAGGAAGACATGTAGGTAAAGTATCGGGAAAGACAACAGAAATTCTCCTAATAGCGGCCGAACTCGCTCAGGTATACCAGCAAATAAAACAGTACTAAATTCGTTAACCACCAAAAGATAGTCAATTCTTGTTTCATGAGCATGTTCTATAAACGCTATTCGAGCTAGAAAGTTCTTCCTCGACTCTTTTGACACTGTAAGGGAAGGTTTTGGGGAAACCACTCTAGTTGGTGTTAATATGAACCTGACATTATTCCATATAAAACTGTAACAGTTCCTCCTACCATCATATGTGACACTTCTATCATATTGCCAGGGTCGACCTAGCAACAAGTGACACGCATCCATCCCAATGACATCGCACCATGCTTTATCCCTATAGTTACCAATAGAGAAAGATACCAGACATCTTCTAGAGATATTTACCTCACTACCTTTCCTTAACCAGGCAAGCTTGTAGGGGTTTGGGTGGTTTTCTGTTTTCAGGTTAAGTTTCTGGACAGCTTCTTCAGAGATAACCTTTTCGCAGCTCCGTGAATCAATAATGAATTTGCATACCTTTCCCCTAATAGTACAAGTCGATTGGAAAATATTTTTCCGTAGCCAATCATCCCCATTACTTTTGGCTTTCGGCGTCAGACATATACGCCTTAAAACCAATATCTGACCAATATCTCCTCCTGTAACCTGGTCCTCTGGAACCTCATCAACAACATCCTCTCGTTCTTCATCAAACTGTGGGTCACCCTCCAGGTAAAAATCAGTAGTGTCAGCGAACATACCCCTCGATTGTTGTGGTTGTTGTCGTAATTTTGGATACTGTAAAGCAACGTGCCCTAGTTCATGACAGTGGTAGCACCGGACCTGTGAGGAAGTAACTATGCGACTAAGGACCTGCAAATTAGCACCTGTACGCATAGGAGAAGCAGTTGGTACTCATGTGTTAGAGTTTGGAACCGTTCTTTTTGGGAATGCCAATGGAGTTGTTCTGGCAGTGTCTCCTCCATAAGGCCTTCGTGAAAGGGCTACTTCTAGATGCAGTGCGCGCTGATGTGCTTCGGACACATTCACAGGGTCGAACATGTTCAGCTGGTCTTGAAACTGTTGTCGCATCCCCCCTATATAACGAGTTACTAGCTGATCTGCTGAATCAGCAATATCGACACAGTTTTGTAGCTTGAAAAATCGTTAGTGTACTCTCAACAGTCTTTGACCCTTCTTTAAGGTTTTGGAACTGCTAATACATTATGCGGGCATATTTTTAAGGCAAAAATACAGCCCTCAAGTGTTTCAGAAACTTGGCCCAAGTTTTTATTTTTGGCTTACCGTGCCTTGATCTGGTCTGCTTGAGCTGTTTCCACCAGGATGCAGCTCGGCCTCAGAACTTAGTTGCAGCCAACTGTACCCGCTTTGCATGCGGATACTTCTTGAAATCAAGGACTTCTTCAACTAAGGCGATCCAATCGGAAAACTATTCCGGTTCGAGACCCTCTTGGAACTCTGGGATCTCCAGTCTGAATCCAGATTCCCACCGGTTGTTGGCGTTCAAATCGGAATCTTTTGCTAGAGGCTGCTCAAAGACTTGGTTACGACAGTCTTGTGGTGAATATTGACCCCTAATTTGTTCTCGCCGAGGAGCAAATAGATTCCGCCCACGGCCGATCTCTCTCTCAGATCCCGACGACTGGTTGCTCGAACCTGGAGCTCGAAATCTGTTGGTTTGGTTGTTCAATAGCCTGTGTAGTGCTTCCTGTATGTCTCATCTAATTTCCCAACGAGTGCATTTGTTCCCTATCTTGAGATTTGAATTGACCAAATTCATCACGGTTGACCGATTCTGTGATCGGAAGAGTGGACTTCCCCGAAAAGATCGCTTTGGGGGCATACCTTCATTACCCACGCCGTAGGAACTCTGAATCTGATACCAATATGGTAGCGCCAAGCTACGAGATGGAACAAACGGCTGAAAATACAGAGAAAGAAGACGAACAATAGAAGATAGATAGCTTTAACCCTAGGTTAGAGTAAAAGAGACTTTAAAGAAAATCAAATTATATTCAAAAAAGTATGAGGCAAAACTAGGTTTTGAGAGCCTTTTATAAAATTACTCGACACCCTAGCCCAAAATTACAGCTTTTTCCTTATGCAATAAAATAAAGCCCAGTCCAATTTCAAAGCGATTGGAGCTGGTTAAGATTTTAATAAAATCCAACAAAAATAGGAAAATGTAGAAAATTTACTAAAACAACAAAACAAGGGTTTAAACGATTAAATTTAGGGTCTAGATTTCATCACATCGTGATGCTTTCGGAAATCGTTGTGCTTCTCGACGCGTTCGATTTCAGTGGTCGCATTGCCTAATTCTGATACAGGTCTTACTTCTTTTAAGCTTAAAATAGTCATTTATTCATCATGTTTGGGATACTTTTTAAATTTAGAGTTACTAATTAATATTCTCGGACGCAATTTCTCATATTTCTAATCTATTTAAAGTTTTGAATTGCACATGTTTATGCTAAATACACTGGAAATTACTGCTTTTATTTTGTATTTACGGATCATATGGATTTTGGGTTATTATGAGACGAAATGTATATGTGCTATATCCTGGAATTTGTTCCACCATCAGGAAATCCCATGCAGTTTTGTTTGCTGAAATGAACAGTTTTATAAATCTAGAGTTAGGAAGATTTAGAGTTGTTTTATGCTCAATTAGTTTCTCTTTTGTATGATATTTTATCTACTTCATTTGTGTACAATTCGTATAGGTGGTATAATATTAAGTAAAAATGACTTTTCTGTTGTGTATAGTACTAAATTTCATCATCATATCGTTGGCTTAGTATATCATTCTATTCATTACAGATTTTGTTTTTATATTTTGGCTTCTAAGTTTAAAATAATGAGAAGATCTGATAAAATGTTGTATATTTAAGACTGAAACATTTTGAAATAACCTTAGCAAAATTATAGTAACCATGTGTTAGTCTAAATTTATCTTCATACTGTTTAACGCCTTAGGCGGTAAACAAGGCTTAAGTAGGATTAGTCCTAGTTCAGAAAAGGCCTTAGGTTAAGATTAGTCATGGATGTGAATGGTTTGAATTTTTTTTCTTGACTTTGTCTGTCAATGAAACTTAATATGCTTCTTCAATTGAAGTTTTGAAGGGTTAACATGTCTACTATATTTACAATTTTTAAGTTCAATGGAGAAACTACTGGTACACCGTTAGCTTCCTTTGATAGTTTGGACGGTATGTTTGCTTTCGTGTTAAGTAGATGGATGAAGCTAAATAAAAGATAGTATTATATTTAATTTCATTATCGAGAATGTTAAGACCTGTATGCTGTCAAATGAAGTTGATTTTATGCTGATGAAAAATATGGCTCGTAAATTTGGTCATTTTCTAGTGAAGACAAATTTTGATCTTTTGATCGAGAATGTTAAGGCATGTATGCTGTCAAATGAAGATGATTTTGATTTTATGCCACAAATTTTGATCTTATTGGTTGAACCTCCGGATGTTACATTTTTTGGTTCTAACTTTAAGGAGCTTGCCACAAAATCTTGAGATAATGAAATAGAGGGTGTTGGTCAAGTATTTGCAGGTGGATATGATGAATTTAAGAATTCACTTTTGCAGTTTCTGATACAAAGTGGTTTCACAATTAAGTATGATCGTAATACGAAATAAAGAATTGAGGCTTCTTGTGAATTTAGGGAATCTAAAAAATGCATGTGGAGGATATATACTGCTACTAATAAAATTAGTGGTTCAATGGTTATTAGGAAATATGAAAGGGAGCACAAATGCGGTGTTATTTCGAAGAACAAAAAAAATAAACATATGTTTTCTCATGTCACTGTTAAGGAAATCTTATCAGAGGTTAAGTCTAATTCAAAAGTTATTGCTACTATTATAAAAGATATGTTTTAAACTCATATTTGGCTTAGATGTTAATTATAAGTTAGCTTGGAGGGCTTTTGAAAAAGCAAAGGCTGAAGTGTTTGAAGATAGTATACATCTTATGGTCTTATAAAGGGCTATATCAATGCAATGAAGAATCTTGATCCAAGTAGTGATTTTCAGCTAGAATACATTCGGGACACGGCTATGTTTATTCGATATTTTATGGAATTTGGTGCTTGTATTAAAAAATTCCAAAGATGTATACCTATTTTATACTTAGATGGTACATTTTTAAGCGGGTAAATACAAGGGAACTCTACTTTCAGCCGTTGCTAAAGATGGAAATCAAGGTAAAAACCTTACTTTATACTTAGATACAAGTCTCGCTAGCAACATTTAGTTCTTCATATTCCATTTTAACAATTTTATATTACTGTTAAACAGGTTTATAGTAGTTTTATATTACTGTTAATAGCAGTTATATATTACGGATAAACCGATTGATAGCAGTTTTATATTATTGTTAAGATTATTTATTTCTTATTTCATTTAGATGATTGTTTCCAATTGCATATGCCATTGTTGATTCTTAAGATTCAAATAATTGGATGTGGTTCTTGACATTGCTAAGGCCACACTTTCTAGGCTGAAATTTGACATTCACTTTAGATCATTTTATATGTAGTATTATATATGTTCAAACTCTTTTTCCGGATGTTTTCCATTTGTATTGCCTTTACTATCTTCTTCTTAATTTGAGAGACTCTCTTTATAATTTTCCTAAAGTGGTACGAGATAATTTAGTTCTAAAGTTTAAATAATGCATTTATTCTCCCACAAACTATTTTTACTTTAAGTTTATGGGTGAATTTATGAAAAATGGTGGCGATACAGTGGTTACGTTTTTAAAAAATCTTCATCCTGAACACTATGTAATTGAATTTAATGAAGGTAAAAGATATGGTAACTTTTGTTCAACCGCGACAAAAAATTTTAATACCCAAATTAAACATGTACGTACCCTCCCTACATTAGAAGTTATTTAAAAGATTCAGATATTGATTATGGAACAAATGTCAAAACTTCAGGTTGAATCATTTACTTAGACTACTGATTTATGTCCAAATATAGCTAAAATATATAGAGAAACAACTGAAATTTGACGATCATGGTATATTCAATCATCATGCTCGGTAGTGTTTGAAGTATTTTCCGATCCAACTATGGTTGTTAATTTGGTAGACTACACTTGTTCATATGGTAAGTGGCAATCCGATTGTTTTTCGTGTTCTCATGCATTAACCGTTATCACCAAAATACAAGAGTGTCCATTTTATTTTGTTGAAGAATATTTTCATTCAAAGGTGGATCAAGAATGTTACTCATTACCGATACATCCGTTTAGATCTTTTGGCTAATCTTTGATCGTAGATGAATCAACTACATTACAACCTCATATTTTAAAACGACAATGTGGTAGGCCAAAGAAGAAAAGAATTTTATCACGAAGTCAATTGGTTTTAAAGAAGATTAAATGTAGTTGTTGTAAAACACTTGGTACTCATAATAAAAGGTCTTGTATGACAATAAATGTTTAAATTTTATGTAATTCGGTTTTTTTCTTTGTTTTTTTATGTATGATAGATGGAATATTTTAAGTAAATTTCTTTTAGTGTGTGGCATTATTTGATATTTTATTATAATTTATGACTTTTTGTAAAACAGGTCTGTTGCAGGTTTTTAACACTATCAATGATTAATACTAATAAATATTGGTGAGTTCAAATATTAAGATTGCTGCCTTAGGAAATTGTAATAAGCGAATTCTAGAGAGAGAAAGAGATATAGAGTTTTTAGAGAGAGAAATTCTAAGTATAGATGAGTTCAGTAGAAAAAAGTGTTTAACCCCTTTATTAGGTTAGCCTTGCCCTTTATATAGAGAATCCAAGACTTAGCCTTAAACTGAAATTGGTTACAAAACAGGATTAATTTCCATTAGTCCTTAACAATATTACATAGTCACAATTGTTCCCTTGAACTTACATTTTTTGCAATTCAGTCTTTAAACTTACATTATATACATTTTAGTCCTTTAAATCCTACTTCCATATCAAACATAACATTTCAAATATATCAATACTTTGTTGATGAGTCCGGGTTCTGTAACCACCTCGGACATGGGTCAGTTTGGACAATGTCCACTTAACCGGACAGGGGCACTTCGGACACCATCATCCATTGACCTGTTCGAACAGAATTAAAGTACTTAAAACCTAATCACTTTTTAATTAAGCTGCCTGTTCCCCTACTTAGAACTAATGGGTCCTTAAACTCGACCCGAGTCCATTAAACACAACCCGAAAGCCCATGTGGCCCAAATATAAGGGTATAAATACCCAACCACCAACATTAAATGAGGGTAATGAAAATTAAATACAACCAAGCAGCTTAATTCTCCCTCTACATTCTACCCAAACATTAAATACTCACAAAACTCCACAAAATTCTAAACAGAAATTACAAACTTACCTTCCGACTAAAATAAACCACACCAAATTGGCGACCACAGTAGGAGGACGACGGTTCCTGAATATAACATTCAAAACCATCAGAAAATTCAATCTGAATGAATCCGGACGTACCGGAAGTACCACCAGCTTTGCTCGAAGTGGTGGGGGAAAATGATGAATATACCATCAAGAGCATCAGGTGCTCATCATACTGACAACCCTAGAGAGCATGAGCCTTTGAAGACCCATGTGAGTACGAAGAAGGCTCATGCTAGCTCCAAAAAGTCTCATCGGTCTAGGCCAGTGGAGAGCTCTTATTCAGACTCAGAATCTTCCAGTAGCTCATTGGACGAAGATGGAATAGAAGAATCCTTGTCCTCCAGCAGTGATGAGGGCCGATCTAAAAAGAAACAAAAGTTGGTTAAGAAGTATTCAAGAAAAAGGGATAGGCATGGAAAGTTAAAGAGGCATATAGGCAAAGGATCATCTCATAACCGGAGACACATAGACCGGATGTTGGTGGATCCCTTTGCCTTCTATGATGAGCCATGTATCTTTGTAACTCCTAACGAGGATACCGTTTTCAGTCGTGGCCAGAATTGGGTCTTCCAAGATCCTGTCCGGAATCCTCCCCAAGAGGTTTGATAGCATGAAGATGGAAAAATACGATGGCAGTAAAGACCCGGACAATCACTTGGAACAATTCAAAAATTTCATGATGAACTTCGATGACGACGATAAGTTGCTTTGTACAACATTCTCCCAGTCTTTTACGGGGAGTGCCTTGAAGTGGTATAACAGCCTACCACAGGGGTGCATTAGAAATTTCGATACCTTTTGGGTGGCCTTCCGGAGGCAATTTATTGGAAGTAAGGAGGTGAAGGGCAATGGAGATACAATTATCCATTGTGCCCAAGAACCGAATGAATCACTGAAAGAATATATATAAGTCGCTTTATAAATACCAAAAATGGGTTGGCTGATTGCTTCGAGCAAGTGGCAATAGCTTCCCTGAGGCAGGGCTTAAACCCTGGAAATTTGGCTGATTCAGTGACCAGAAAAAAGGCCATGACATGGGGAGGTTTACTGAATCAGGTCGGAAAGCAAATTAACGTGGATGAAACAAAGAAAACTAGGGTGTACAGGAAGGTGAGGTCTGCCCCGGTTGCACCAAACCCCAACCAAAATCAGTCCGGGAACAAGGCAAGGGAGGCCGGCCAGAGTCAACAATCTAAAAATAAGAGAGGGCCTTGGGTTCAACCGGAGTGGTTTGCTGAGCTAAAAGAAAGTATGGCCGCCATTTATGACAAAACATCGTAACAATTCCTTCTGTCAGTACCACAATGATACTGGCCATACCACTGACGATTGTATTTCTTTAAAGCAAGAAGTCCAAAATTTGATTGAAAGAGGAAAGTTGGGAGCATATGTTAAAAGAAGAGGAGGGAATAGGCCTGATAATGCTCATCGGCCTAGCCCGAACAATGCAAGCACATCCGCTCCAGAGGGAGCTATGGTGATAATTTAGAGATTCGATGTAGAATCAGAGTACTTGGACCCTGATCCAACTCGAAACAGAGTACTTGGACCCTGATCCAACTCGAAACAGAGTGGGTGCTATTAAGGAACGTTGTAAAAAAGTGTCCGAGCTTATTAAATTTTTTGAGTCACTTACAATTTTTGGAGGGGATACCATGACGGCACCCACTACTTCTTCAAGGAAGAGGCACGTTCATACATTAGCTACCCAACTGGAGGGAGGCATGACTTCCTATCAATGACAGATTCCATTTCCCTTCATAGTGTTCGATGAGGATGACTTGAGGGATATAGCAAGTCCTCATGAAGATGTTGTTGTCATAAGAGCATCCATTGGGGGCAATGACAAAAGACGAATCTTGGTGGATACTGGGAGTTCAGCCAATATCCTCTTTTTAACCTCCTATAAAAAGATGAAAAATCATGCAGTAATTCAGCGTTCCAACAGGTCAATTGTGGGTTTCACTGGAAGCTCAGCAGATGTGATCGGGGAGTTCGAAGAGGAAGTTTTGTTGGGAAAATGCCTTTTTAAGAAGATGGTTAGAATTTTTTTTATCGTGGTGGATTGTCCCACTTGTTACAATGCTATTCTAGGGAGGTCTTGGCTCTCTAGGATGCATGCAGTGGCCTCAACAGTCCACCAATGTTTGAAATATGCTGTGCAAGGACAAGTGGGAGTTGTTCGGAGCAGCCAAAAGATTGCAAGAGAGTGTTATGCAACAGCACTGGCCCCTCGAACGTTGGGGGCAGTTCGTATCAATGAAGAATAGCAGTTTGAGGGGCTTTCTGGGGGTGGGGGTGAAATTGATGACCCCAGAGAGACCCCTGGAATTTTAATACCGGTTGAAGAGGTTGAAACGTATTCTTTGGGAGAGGGAAAAAATGTTAAGATAGGGTCCAAAATGGCCTATGAACTGAAGGGTAAAATGTTGAAGTTCCTAAAAGACCATTAGCATGCTTTTGCTTGGTGCAATGCTGATGTTACCCGGGGTACCAGCAGATATCATATCACACCACTTGTCCATCCGAAGAGACATAGCACCTGTAATACAAAAAAGAAGAGCTTGGTTGATGCCATTGTTAAAGAAGTCGACAGGCTTACTAAAATGGGGCATATAAAGGAGTCTCAATATCCTTTATGGACAGCCAATCCGGTCTTGGTGAAAAATAAAAATGGCAAGTGGCGTATGTGTATTGATTTTACAAATCTCAACAGGTCCTGCCCAAAGGATTTATACCCTGTCCCCCGGATTGATCAGTTGGTGGATTGTACATCCGGGAATAAGCTACTATCTTTCATAGATGTCTTCTCCGGGTATAACCAGATTCAAGTAGATTTGAACGATAAGGAGCATACTACGTTTGTCACTGATATGGGCCTTCATTGTTACAAGGTGATGCCTTTTGGGTTAAAAAATGATGGGGCTACCTATCAGAGGGTTGGTAAACAAAGCCTTTGCTGATCAAATTGGAAGAAATATGGAAGTGTATATTTACGACATGATGGTAAAAAGTGTGGACGAAGAGCTACACTTGGCAGATCTACAAGAAACTTTTGCTAACTTTGTAAAAGTAAATTTGAAACTAAATCCAGAGAAGTGTGTGTTCGGAGTGCAGTCCGGAAAATTCCTAGGATATATAATAAGTGAGCAAGGGATACAGCCCGATCCGGACCAGCTTAATGCTTTATTTCAAATTGAGCCTCCTCGGAATATTAAAGAAGTACAACGGTTGATTGGGAGGTTGGCTGCATTAAATCGGTTCATCTCAAGGTCTTTGGACAGATGTGCCCCGTTTTTTCAAACTTTAAAAGGTGCAAAGCGATTTGACTGGACTTCACAATGTGATGAGGCCTTCAATGAGATAAAAAAAACATATGTCCTCCCCCAAGACATTATTTAAACGTGTTGATGGAGAGACACTCTTCGTTTATTTGGCAGTTTCCAGTTGTGCCATCAGTGCTGTATTGGTAAGGGAGGTGGATAATTACCCCCGTCCAGTGTATTACATCAGCAAGAGCTTAATAGATGCAGAAAAACGCTATCTAAAGCTTGAAAAGTTAGCACTAGCCCTGGTAATTGATGCTAGGAAGACGAGGCCTTATTTTCAGGCTCATCCTATTATTGTCCAGACGTCCTATCCCCTGAAAAACATTTACAAAAGGCGGATGTTTCGATTAAAATGACTAAGTGGTCAGTGGAACTGGGGGATTTCGATATTGATTTTGCTCCTCGAATAGCAATCAAATCCCAAACCGTGGCTGATTTCTTAGTTGAATTCCACTCGGATAGGGATACAAAGCAAACAACTGAGATGAAAGACAAAAAGGTCTGGGTCGTCCGGACGGATGGTGGATGTGGTGCAGGGGTATGCTTGACCTCTCCGTATGGTGACAAAATGTACCAAGCTATATGTTTTGCTTTTAGGGCTTCTAACAATGAGTCCGAATATGAAGCTGCTATAGCTGGTTTAAAGTTAGCTCATATTTGTGGGGCCAAAAGGGTCAAGTTGATGAGTGATTCCCAGCATCTTATTCACCATGCGCAAGGTCAATCTGAAGCCAAAAATGAGCAGCTAATAAAATACTTACTTCTTCTCAAAGATGTGGCACTTAGGTTCAAGAGTGTTGTCTATGAGCACATACCCCGAACAGAAAATGAGCTAGCAGACTCCTTGGCAACCATAACCTATATTGAATTATACCCTTGGATCCATGTGTTGGAGTGCCCTTCCATTCAACTCAATATGGGTAAGGAGGAAGAAAGCTTCGATATACAGATGGAACAGCCCCAAGATTGGAGGTTTCCTCTCCTTCAATATCTCTCCGATGCCATCTTTCCTCCGGATAAATCAATAGCAAGAAAAGTGAAGTACAAAGCTCGTGGTTTTATCATACTAAGAGATGTTCTTTATAAAAAGTCTTACAGTAAACCCCTCTTACGATGTTTGGGGGTTGATGAATCTCAAATAGTCCTCTCTGAATTACATGATGGTGAGGGGTCAGCTCACTGTGGGTTCAGGGCTCTAACACGGCGAGTTTTGTTGGCTGGTTATTATTGGCCCACTATAATGCAAGATGCTAAGGAGCTGGTGAGAAGGTGTGACCCATGCCAGAGATATAGCAGCGAAATTCATGTTCCAGCCACCCCGTTAGAATCAATTTCTGAGCCTATACCCTTTGCTCGATGGGGGCTGGATTTGGTGGCACCTCTACCTATGGCATCCGGAGGGCGCAGAACAATAATTGTGGCTATTGACTATTTTTCGAAGTGGATCGAAGAAGCCCCACTGGCAGGTACAACATCAAAAGCTGTCATAAAATTCATTTTATCCAATATCTGTTGCAGATTTGGCATTCCACAGAAGATAACAACAGACAATGGGCCACAGTTCGATAACAAGGAAATGGAGAGTTTCTGTGCCTCTAGAGGTATACAACATTGTTTCTCTTCACCTTTCCACCCACAAGCAAATGGTCAGGTTGAAGTGGCTAACAGAACTATACTGTCCGTTTTGAAGAGAAATTTAGAAGGGGCTGCTGGAAAATGGCCTAGCTATTTACAAGAGGTTTTGTGGGCCTACCGGACTACACCTGGGGCTGCAACACAAGAGTCACCTTTTGCCTTGGTCTATGGGATGGATGCCATAGCTCCCATAGAAGCAACTCTCCCTTCATTTTGAGTTCACAATTTCTCCAAACATGCTAACGAAGTGGCAATCAGAGGCCAGCTTGACTTAATAGAAGAAAGAAGAGTTAAGGCTCGCCTTAGAGCTGCGCACTATCAGGGTTTGATGAGAAGCAGGTTTGCTTCCAAAGTTAAAAGAAGAGATTTTCAGCCGGGGGACAAGGTGTTAAGGAAAGTCTTCTTATACACTGAAAGAGAAGCTGCTCGGCGAACTAGCCCCAACTTGGGAAGGACCCTATATGGTCATTGAAAAGCTTAAACCTGGGACATACTGGCTAGAAGACAAGGATGGAAGGGTTTTAAATCACCCTTGGAATATTGATCACCTCCGGATGTACTTGGAGTAGAAACTATGTAAATATTTACTTGTTTAAAAATCCATGTAAATATTTGGGGGCATACTCTTTCCTACCCTGGTGGCGCGGGGAGGTTTTAATGAGGTGTCCGGGCTCTTTTATAAAATTTGATGCCTTCTTAAAGATTCGGAGTGTTCTTACTTTGTTTCTTGTCAAATTTTTGTTTAAACACCGGCCGGATTGAATTAAAGGAAAGATGACTACATAAACATTTGTCATCGGAGAATTTAAACACTCTCACTTTAGAATATTTATTAAATAACTAGGGGTTGTTTAAACATTAGCCACCAAAATTAAGGAATGCAAGAGCTGTGCAAAATAAAGACATCCATTAAAATAATCGAAGTGCCTTTGCCATCCAAGGACTTTAAATTGTCAAAACAAACAGACCTGTCCGGTCAAACACCGGACATAGTTACAAAAATGCCTTGGCCTTCCAAGGACTTTAGTTCAATCGAAATAAAAGATAAAAGATAATTGATATTCTAAAGCTGAGCCTTTGAAGACGGCTCAACCTCACTTGTTTTCTTTTTCTTGGGGTCATCATTCTCCTCGCCTGGACTCTCCCCAGTGTTATCTTCTTCATCGGATGACGATGTACTGGAGAAATCAAACCTGTCATACTCAGCCATTGTATGAAAGGGAAGGTCTGGATACTCTACAAAACTCCATATGTCTCCCAGATACCTCTTCGGAAACTTCTCGTGAAAAAACAAGACCATGTCCGACTTCACCTTGGCGTACATCTCTTCTTGACTGTCTATTACATTGTTGGCATAAGCATCAATCTTGGCCTGGATTTTTGCCTCTTGCTCCCTTAGCAGATCAGCTTTTTCCTCTATAGCCTTGGACACCGAGTCCTCGAGTGAGATCTTGTCGTTGTTCAAAGTAAGAATGACTTGATCATTGGTCTTCGTCTCCTCTTTTGAAGAGGTGAGATCTTTCTCTAACCCGGACAGCTTTTCCCGGAGGCCTTTGATGGTATCTTCTAAGGTTGCAACCTTTAAGGTCCAATCCACCTGGTTCTTCTTCAACTCTTCGTTTTCTCTCCTCAAAACATCAGCATTTTGGGTGGCAATGAGGAGGTCGTTGGATAACATCTCCTTCTCGGAATTAAGGGTAGTGATGATGGCTGCCTGACCTCGCACTTACTTCTCCAGGACCAACACTGGCTGAATGGTACTCAGTATAGAGTGAGTTATAGCCTCTCTTTCACTTGAAACGGTGAAAGACTTACCATTAAAATTAACAGTGTTCGAAGTGCTTGGAGGGAGGCAGGGCCCAGCAAAGTCGTCTCTGGGAAGGTTTGCAAAATAGTCACCAAGCCCGTCAAGCCCTGTAATGTCGACACCGTCGATACTAATGTCTCCTCCTCCAACCTCATCGGTTTAAAAGTCAGCAGGGATATCTTCTGCTCTTGTTGGATCCGGAGAGAAAGTTCATCACCCCTGGAAGTCTTTTTCTTCTTGGACTTCCTATCCTTGCTTTCTGCTCCCCGTTTCCTGTCCCTCTTAGGAACCCCTGGAGGCTTTTGAGATCCTGCCTCTTCCCTAGCACCCTCATGCTCCACTACTTCAAGAAGATCAGCATCAATCTGACTTGGAGCTGGCCCCTCTTGGTATGTTGGAGCAGTTTCCTCCGCTTCAGTAGGATTGGCTTCAACCACACTCTTCTTGCCCTTCCCCTTTTTGCCTTTCATCTTACTTGGGGCCTTGGCTCGACCTGAAAAATACAGTCACCTGTCTGGTGCGTGTGTTCTTTTAAGGACTACATCCGGAGGGGGCGGAGTGGTAAGTTCCTCCCAGGTCAAGTCCCTCCAGCCAGTAGTGTTCCAGAGATGGGACCTTGCGAGATTGCCTCCGGTAAAGGCGTCATGAAAACGGTTTCCCCACTTTTCAGCAGCCCAAGTGTTGATCTTGGTACAAGTGGTCTGCCCAGCCTTTAAATAATCATTGAAATCTTTAGGCAGCTCTGTCAAGAAAAAAGACAATACCAGTCAGTTAAATAAATTTGATAAAAATAAAAATGAGAATGTAAGGTGGGATTCTTACGATCACTTCGCCATCTGCTGGTAAGGAGACTCGGGTTTACTCCGGCTTTGATCTTCCTCCCATTCTCCCAAGCACCACTCATAAACAAGAAGTGAGTCCTCCAATTTCTCTCCGACTCGAGCGGTCATCCACCGCCTTATAATTATCACCCATGTTGAAGTGATAAAAGGGGATATGAGGGTTTTTGCAGAGGTTGGCCACAGCAGCGAATTCCTCCATCGGAAGAGGAATTCGGGAGAGTCTGGAAGCCATGATACAGGCCATGAGGGTGTACCAGGAATTAGGGCTCAGTTGACTTGGGCAGAGCTTTATGAGGTGCAGATATCTGACTATCTCCGGATCTAAGGGAAACCTTAATCCCTAGTTAAAAAGTTCAGTAAAGATGACCACTTCACTAAGCTTGCAGTCCATTAGCGTTTTAGGGTCTATTGGGATCCTTATCTTTACATTCTCCGGAATCCCCCACTTCGTTCGCATCCGACCCAGTTCGGCTGTGTGGATGAAGGCATAATTGATTTTTTGTAAAGCAAGTAAATACTTAACATTGACCTTGTGGAAACAAGGTCCCACTTTTCCCACAAGACACTCCGGCAGATCCGGATGCCTAAGACATATTTTTTCTTTGCCTTTATCCTTCTTGGCAACACCAACATCACTTGTTTGTCCGGAGACTTCGGACTCGAACGGAGCCTCTTCAATGGAATCCTCCATTGCTTCCTCCATTACCGAGGAGGGGTTTTTGGTTGTTTTTGGGGGAGGGGAGTTAGGATTTGGTTCAGTCTGGCCTCCGAACTGTTGGGCTTCAATACTTTTCTGAAATCTAGCCTCCGACTCGGGCTCAGATGTGAGCAAAATTCTGAAAAGATGAAACGAACCAGAGAGAGACACGTGTCCCAAGAACTCTGAAAAGAAATCGTTTAAATTCAAGAACCTTTTTCAGTCCGGATAAAGCTATAACACACTTCGAAGGACCTGTCCGGATGTAACTGTCACGAGCAATAGACTGTTTTTTAGGTCTTGCCAAAGGATTTTGAACACCACCTAAAAAAGGGGCTACTGATGAGTCCGGATTCTGTCACCACCTCGGACAGGGTCAGTTTGGACAATGTCCACTTAACCGGACAGGGGCAGTTCGGACACCATCATCCATTGACCTGTTCGAACAGAACTAAAGTACTTAAAACCTAATCACTTTTTAATTAAGCTGCTTGTTCCCCTACTTAGAACTAATGGGTCCTTAAACTCGACCCAACCACCAACATTAAATGAGGGTAATGAAAATTAAATACAACCAGACAGCTTAATTCTCCCTCTACATTCTACCCAAACATTAAATACTCACAAAACTCCACAAAATTCTAAACAGAAATTACAAACTTACCCTCCGACGAAAATAAACCACACCATTTGTGATCAACAATGGTTTGATTGTTGGTGGTCGTTTGAAATTAATAAAGCATGTCACTTTTCATCAATAACTAGTGTGACATTATTGGATTGTTTTACTATACCATGGGTTATAATTCTTACACGAATCTTTATGGGAACCTAATACTCTTTATAGGTTATTATTCATAAAACATTCATTTTCTGTTTGTTGATTTTGGTCTTAATCTTTTCAATATATATACATGTTCTTTTGTTCTTACATGTTCAAAGGAATTATGTGCCAAAAATAAAGACAGGGTCGAACTGATTGCAATGCTTGGTTTATTCGGGATGCAACGCGGCAGAACTGTATCCTTTTCATGTGAATTTTTTTATAGATTATACCTCTCGTCTTTTATTCTATAATCTTCTCTTAGATCTTTTTTCGAGCTTAAAACATTAAGAATTGTTAAATGGTCTACAAATATTGTAAGTGTGATTAAGTTCATTAGAAATTTAAATATGTTATTAATGCTTCAAATAAAGGTTTGAATAGTTTAGAAGATAGATGGAAAAGTAACTTTATTCCAAATTTTAACAGGTGTTGGGTATGCCATTGGAGGATTTGTATTCTATACTCTTGTTCCACTCGTGTTAAAGGTAATAAGTTTCCGATAAACAAACATGAGATGGGGCGTTCCAGAAGGAATTTGGCTTCAACAGTCATGTGGGCAGTAGGAAATGACAAATATAAAAGAAAATATACAAAATACAGTATATACTTTGATACTATTAAACATACAAAATACGAAAAAATATAACTCAACACTTGAATTTTACAACTATACATGTTTTGATGTCTTATACATATATAATTGAGTTTAAAACTGTTAAACTTATGATTTACAGAAATAATAAATGAAAGAAACATGACCTTGTTCTTGATCATATAATCTCAGTTCCAACTCTTATTGAAATAAATAATGAAAAATAAGTCAACAAATTCACTTGCTAAACTAAAAATGTAAGTCTGAAAATCACAAATTCACTTGGCATTCAAGTTATACATAAAAAAGACCACAAATTCCCTTGTTAAGCTGAAAAATGTAAGCATGCCAGTCACAAATCCACTTAGCATTCAAGTCATACAGAACAACACCAAAAATTCACTTGCTAAGCTGATAATACTAGTCTCAATGTTTAACATTTTATTTCATCATTACCTAAAATTTAAAAAACAGGTAGTATAAAACCCAATAACTAGGTAAAATCGAAAGATAGATGGGTGGTCTACATTCACCTCCTCTGTAAGTACTTAAGTTTTCTTGACACCATCGTACGAAACAAACAACTCCACATAATCTATTACTTGTCATGGTCGTCGCTGGTAGGAGTCTCGTTTTCTAAAAGAATACATTCTTTAGGCTTAGCTATCTCGGTTTCATCATTATACTTTACAGTGTAAACATCACTTAATAGGGCATAAAATATGTCGACCCTTACTTTAGTTGTCCGATCCTTTTCATATGTCTTGCTTATTTTTTTATAGGCCAAAGCTATTTCCTCCATGGAAATTATTATTTCCTCCATAATTTGAAAAAACCTCCATGATGTTATTTCCTCCATAAAGGAAGTTACAAATTTGCCCTTTTACCCATTACCCTAACATACCATTACACATTCAGTACAACAAAACCCATTCTTCACCATTATCACTGCCTTACGAAGAAGAAAACCCATTTTTCACCATTATCACTACCTTACAAAACAGATTCGAAGAGAGAGAAGCCTTGGAGAAGGTATGATTTCTTCATTTTCTTTGCTTCTTCATTTTCCGATCAGGGTTTGAAGTTAGATTTCTTTGTTCAATTGTTGTTAGATTTCTATGTTAGATTCGATTAGGGTTTCGATTGGGGTTTGATTTCTTTGTTAGAATCGATTAGGGTTTCGACTTGGGATAAATCACTGTTCTGAATTTTTTTTTATGCACTGAGCATGTGATTCTCAGTGGTCCACTCGGAATCACATGCTTTTTTTTAACCGAGCAACAACTGATTCCGAGTGGCCCTCTCAGAATTAGTTGCACATTTTTTTTTGAAAAATTGCAACTGATTCCGAGAGGGCCACTCGGAATCAGTTGCAAACTCTCTGTCTCCACATTTTGGTTATAAATTGGTAAAAAAACTAATGTTTTTTGGGTTTAGGGTTAATTTAAGTTGCCAAAGTCAGATATGTAGGATTAAAAAGGGTTTAATCTTATGTTTTTACACAGTAGGGTAATCTATTTCACTAATGGCACCCAACATTAAATTTGAATACAAAACAAGGGTAAAATAGTAAAATTATGCTTCACTAGTTTTAGAGATTTCAAATTATGGAGGAAATAACAATTTCCATGGAGGAAATAGCTTTGGCCTTTTTTATATTCAAATATCTCTCTGATGTACTCACAAACTAGAATTCCACAATCAAGATTTCCTTCATTTTGGTGCGGACATTCCTTTTTTCTTATACTTCACTCTTGAACATTTGTGTATTTTATTTGTCCAAGGTATGTCATCTGAAAAATAAATATCATTAATTAAATTATATTAACATATACAAATTACAAACAGCCCTAATATACAATGATCTACCATGTACGGACAACCCTAACAGACAACCCTAATATACAATGATCTGTCATGTACCGACAGTCCTAACAGACTGCCTATACAACGATGTGCCAAGTACCTTAGAATGAAAATAAAGAAACAACAAAGTTGCATCTTCTAGATTCTTAATATACATTTCAATACGTTAAATTAATATATACTTACCGTTGAATAGAATGTTTCCATGTACGGATCTCGCGCATTCTTTTATCAGGGGAGTAGCGAGCTGTAATGAGTTAAGGTCCCTCTATCAGCATCCAATATTAATAGAGTTCAATGGTCGCTTAATCTTTTGTTCATCGCTGTCTCTAACGGAAAGAGAAAGAAACGCCTAACCTTTTTAATTCATTCTCTTAGTACATCCTCAATCTTTAGCTTGATTAAATCTCTGTGTCATTTTCTCCAGCGCACGTTTGTTGTGTTTTGTAAGCCGAAAAATAAAAATAAAAATAATACTATGTTAACAATACTAAATTTAATGTTATAATTTTTAATCATATTTTAACGAGATAAAACTATACATAACGTGCATCCAGTTGTTAGAGTGATGATTGCATTGTTTCATTTACCTACTAATACTTCTGGCTGAGGATGTAATCGAAGGAGATATTCCACATATGCATCTATAATCTGCAAATATGACACTACAAGACTTAACAGAGTTTTTCTCATTCAACAAATAGTAATGAAATTTTATTCACCTCTATTCCAATTGCACCGTTATTTAAAAGGTCATACATCTGTTGTTTAGTGACATATGTATTTTCATTTTCCTATATGCATACTCTGAAAATAAAAAAACTAATTAAATATATGTTTAAAGATCGAAAAATCATATGTACCCAGCAGTGTTATTGCTTCTACCAATAATATTGTAATACTTGTCAATATTTTTCTTATTTAGAAGCGTGGTTGGTTCTTTAGTAAGTCTTGGAACCATACTATCGATCTCCGGTTTTTTATGATCATTGACTTCAATCGCATCAAGTGAAAAAACTATAGTTGGATTCTTCTCATTTAGTGCAGTTATTTGTTTTTTTATTCCTCTCGTATGTAAATTGGGGGTCATCTTGTTTCTTTTTTCGATCTATTTTCATCTTAATATTCTTCACCAATGATGAAGGATCTATTTAGTACTTTTATCCTCTCGTCTCTTTGGTATCATATCTTTAGTTCCTTCATCAATATTGTTAACTCCATCCTCCTCCACAAGATTTTTTCTTCTCATCGTTTTTACGATATTGAGCTAGTTCATCCTTCAATATTTGATTATCGGTTGCAATCAACTTATTTTTTTCCTCGGATTCCTTATCACTGTCGGTAAAAGGAGGATCGTCAACCAATTCTTGTAAAGTCTTCAGCTTTACTTCTGCAGACTTAAGAATTTTTTTGATCTTTTTTACTTTAGATTGAAAATCTTCAATGATCTATAAATAATAAATAATAAATAAATTTTTTACATATATGCAGAATCTTTAAGGTAATTTGACATAAAATTGTTATAAATATTAAAGCATAAAATTTTTAAATCTATTAAAAAAATTAAATACTTAAAACTGTTAATTTTTATAAAATTGTTAAAACGTTAAAACGATAATCCCTCTGATGAATATCTAGAACAATGAGTCATGAAGCTTCAATGTATAATTCACCCAGATTAAATCAGATTTCATCTTTAAAAAACTCAAATCAATATCTATTGAAAATTAGAAATGAGACATGAAGCGTCACACTAGACACGAAAATTCCCACTAATACTCATATTTTTCACGAACCAAACTTAAAAATGCAAATCCTTTTGGTGAATGACATAGTGGGTCATATAAAGTTTCATCCGTGTATCAGTTTTAATATTCTAAACATTTCCTTAAACACTCAAGACAACATCTAATCACTCGAAGACGAACACTAACATTAAAACACCTAATCACTCTAAGAAATCTCTAGAAAAATGAGTCATGGGGCTTCCCTGATTATCGTTTTAACGTTTTTCTTCATAATTAAAAAGGTTAAAACTTTTAACACTGCAAAAATAGTAATTCAGCCTACCTTTTCATAGTGAGACTATCTTGTTGCAAAGTCATCGAACGTGTTTTTATTTTGTTCTTGAAGATTGGGTATGGTTTTCTACATAAAAAATTAAAACAATTAGAATTTATTAATATCTTAATTTAAATATATATCTATTCATACCTTTGAATTCGTATTTTTTGTTTATTTTGTAATTTTTATATCCTTTACGACTCGTCTTATTATTTGGGATACAATATTTAATTTCTCTTCATATTTTCTCTCTTGCTTTTTATTATCTGGATGTTCAAAATCTGATGAATCGTCATCCTTTGCTTCTTGAATCTTAAGATCTTCTTCGTCACCACTTTCTTCGACATCGTCGTTGAGTTCCATTAGTAATTTCTATCTCTCTGTTAGGTGTAACTCCCCAACATTAACCTATTAAAAAGAAAATGACAGGTTTTAAAAATGTATTATTGGCTAGCAGTAATAACTTTTCTAATAATGTTAAACATAATTCTTACCTTGTTTGGCTTTATTTGATTTATGTTTTCAAATTTTCTTAATTTCGCCACACCTTCCCATTGGAAAAATCTTGGGAAGTTTACGACCAGTTCTTGCACACATGTATGCTCCACAAAAAAATATTGTCACATAGTAAAATAGAATATTAGTTCACTTTAAAAAAAATAAGAAATAAACTATTGGTTTCACAATAAGGATCCTGCAGTGTTTTCCAGTTTGGTTTCATAATACATTTTTATTGATTCCATCAACTTGTCTACAACCAATTGTGCCCAATCATAATTTTTTAAGTCTTCGAACTCTTTCTTAATAAAATGAACAAATTTCTTGTTTAGATATTCTCCCGAAGTTGAGAAAAACATAGTTATGCACATGTACATGATATGCATCATAGAGACCTTCATAACACTTTGTGCATCAACTTCTACAGATGCATTCTCAATTGTTTCTTTTAACATTTTCTTGGTTACGTTTGGGTAACCTCCGTTTTTTCCTTTGGTTAATATATCGAGGAAGTATTTTGTATAATGTTTTACTCCTCATTTTCTTCATTAGAGTTTGCTTGACTATTATATGATTGAAGATCTATTATTCGCAGCCACCATTTACACTGTATATAAGTTCGACATCGAAGATCGTCAAAGTCACATATTTTCCTCCCAAATGAAACGATTTTTTCTCCATGTCGTATGACTTGATTATTGCAATAATCATTTCCCATGACTTTTGCGCTTTAAATGAATCTTGCAACTTCCATAATGTTTTCAGAAGGATATATAATGAAGTCGTTTTTTGTTCTATATGACTTAAACTCATATTCATCGTTCTTATAAGCTTTTTAATCGCCTCAATATTTGATCGAAATATAGATGTCGGGTTTTTTTCTTGTTCTCGATGTTTAGGCGTTCTAGAATTTCTTGCTTTTGCAACTGCTTTTGTGCAAACCATATATGTATCAAATATAAATAATAGATGTTATACATCATTATTAAAATTGGCTAAAAACAAAACTGTTAAACTCAATACTACTAAACAAATAAACTGATAAACGTAATATTGTTAAACAACAATACTGCTAAACTAACAAAACTGCTAAACTTATCTTAATAGAAAGTAAAACTTACAAAGATTACATCAAATTTCAAATAAAATCAAACCGAACAAAACCAAACAAAAATATTCACATAATTTAGACAATGCAAGTAGTTCTTAGTGATAAAGGAAGATTAAAGATCTAACAAATATATATGTGTTTTATTAATAAAAAACGTTTCTTAGAAGAACTTTTAAATTATGTAAGAGAAAATGACCAATTTATAACAAACAATAGACTTGAGGATAAGACCACAATTAGTGAATTGTTAGACTTGTGGGACCTACTATTTCTACTATAACACCACCCATTTCTTGAATATAGGTGATTGATAAATGATTGAGCAATTATTACATTAACTTTCTCTCTTTAAAACATGTTTGTATCTCTCTAAAATATTGTCAAAGTAAATTGAAAAGCACTTTTAGGCCTCTAAATATTATCTTACCCAAAAACCTCCTCCAAATATTTCTGGAACGATCATTGGCGTCGTCTGTGGGAACAATTCGGTACCAGAAATCGTTTTCCAAAACCAATCTGAAATTTTGAAAGAAAAGTAATAGAAATCTGAGGAAATATCAACATGAATAACGACTTGGAAATCGGAAAAGAATTCGAAGAAAACCCAGTTTAAATAATATGGAAATCGATCAACAACATGATGAACAACACGTTAGTGAAATTTTAGAAGAGTCTTTGTTGGTTGGTCGTATAAATGAGTTGTTGGAAGAAATCGAAAGGTTAAATGCTACAAGAGACGCAACGATTGCCTCTAAAAATTCGATCGGAAGTCCAAAGAGAAAATGAGACTGAGAAAGATGAGCCAGATCACTACCATAAGATTAGTAAGAAGGACAGGTATCGAAGATATCATTGTAATTCTCTGAGAAATAAATTGAAACCAAGGTACAAGTATGAATCATCTGCGTCAAGTGGTTGTTCAATCTATGATTCTATTGAATTTTCTTCAGATAGAGAGTTTCGTTGAAAGAAATATGCCATAAAGAAATAGTCGAAGAGGTATAGAAAGGAGCATCGATCAAATCATCGTACTAATGAGTTAAAAGGAATGGACCAGGTTTCCGAGGAACTTTTCAAGAAAGATAATTTTGTGAATGTTCAGAATCAGTAGTAGAAAGGTCTTTACGCCCAAGAACTAATGTTTATAAAGCGGGCCATAATTGGAGGTGTTTTCTTTTGTCTGCAGAGATACTTTATGGCAATCTTCTAAAGCATTTCAACATTTCTAAGATAGAAATTTTTTACGGAATTCAAGATCTTCATAGTCACATTGAACAATTTAATATTTTCATGATATATTTTGATGATGATGATGAGAAGTTTTGGTGTAGGGATTTCTCTCAGACTTTTAAGGGAGTCGCTTCAAAATGGTATAATCTATTGCCGTAGGATTATATCAAGAACTTTGATATGTTTTGGAATGTATTTCGTCTAACATTTTGTGGGAAGCAAAAAAATTGTGCTAATAGAGATACTATAATATATTGCAGACAGAAGGTTGGAGAAAGTCTAAAAAAATTATACCAACCGTTTTGGTAAGGCAAAGACTGATATGGAATACTGTAAAACTTTTATGGCTTTGGGAGTATACGGGAATGGGGCTTCTCCCTGAAATATTAAACGATACAGGGGTTGAGAGTCGGGAAATGATATTTGGAGCTCTTTTTTATCAGGTTGAAAAGAGGATTTTGGTGGAAGAAACTCAAGCTTCGGAAAGAGGATCTAGTGATCAATTGGAGCAATATCAGTTTCAAAGATCTCTTGCTACTACTCAACCTCCTCGAATTAGTGCAACACCAAAAGCAGTGAGACAGTATCCTCCGAATCCCCGGGTAAATCAAGACATATAGTACACAACAAGTGCTTAGGCCAATATCTAACAAGACCATAATACTTTGCAGATCTGTCTGAGTGCATGGCAACTATATTTGATAAAACTCATGGTCATGTACAATGTCGAAAACCTTTCCCAATTCAAACCCGGAGGGAAAATAGAAGCAGTAGGTTTTGAAAATATGATGAAGATATTGGCCATGACACAAAAGAGTGTATTGCTTTGAAAAAATAAATTTATGTATTAATTGAAAATGGGAAGTTGACAGATTTTGTAAAAAACAATTCTAACAAGAATCTAATGGTTAAAGAAAAGTCAAAGGAAGAAACTGCATTGGTCATTTCCGAGGAGATTGACTCTTTTGATATTGCGACTGAGTACTTAGATCCAAAATAAGGTAGAAATGATATTAGCATGGTGGAGGAAAGCATCCCAAGAAAAAAGTTTAGTGACTTGTGTGCTTATTTTGAATCTTTAGCAATTTTGGGGGTGATACTGTTGTATGAAATTCGAACAGTTCCAAAAAGAGGCATATATTAAGTTTAACTACCCAGTTAGAAGTCGGTGCCTCGTCACATCAGTACTGAGCTCCCTCCCTAATAATCTGCTTCGAGGATGATAATATGAGAAATATGGCAGACCCAAATGAAGATGCGGTAGTAATTGGAGCAGGGATAGGTTGTGATCATGTGCAAAGGGTTTTGACTGACACAGGAAGTTGTGCCAACATTTTGTTTATGAGCACTTACAAGAAAATAGTTGACCCACTTGTTATCTGACGATCAGGTAGAACTATTTTAGGGTTTACATGAGCAACTCCTGAAGTGTTGGGTGAATTTTAAAGTGTGGTTGAATTAGGTCAGGGACCTTTCAAAAAAGAGGTTGAAATCCTATTCATCGTTGTAGATGCGCCTACATCTTACAATTCTATTTTTGGGAGGTCATGATTGTCAAAGATGCATTCTTTTATTTCTACGGTACATTAGTTTTTAAAGTATGTTGTGGGGAATAATCTTGGAACAGTTAGAAGTAGCAAAAAATGGCTAGAGATTATTATCCAATTGCTTTGTCTACTAAGCAAATTTGAGGGAATGAGTTAGAAAAAGCATAACAGTTAGTCGGGACTTCCTCAGAACTAACCCCTTTTGATGATCCAAGTGAGTCCCCAATATTTTGGTTCCTGATGAAGACTACGAAGATCATATATATCCAGGAGGAAAAGTGTTAAAATTGGAACAAAGTTGTCCTCGGATTTAAGGCAAAGGTTGATTGAATTCTTGTGGTCAAAATTACATATGTTTGGTGGGTGTTCTGAAGATGTAATTGGTGTTCTCTCTGAGTTTATTTTTCATAAGTTGTTAATCAAGAACAATGTAAGACCAATAATTCAGAAATGAGACATTTCTATCATGACAAATCCGAGGAAATAATAGCGGAGGTAGAAATCTTAACTAGAGTTCGATATATTCGAGATTCGTGCTATCCGTTGTGGCATGTGGGCTGCAAATCCGGTTTTGGTTAAAAATAATAACGGTAAATGGCGAACGTGTGTAGACTTCACAGGTTTAAATAGAGCTTGCCCAAACGATCATTTTCCAACCCCATGGATTGATCAACTGGTAGATTCAACATCCGGATACCGATTGCTTTCTTCCATGGACACTTATGCAGGGTATAATCAAATGAAGATGGATCAGAGAGATGAGGAAAATACGTCGTTCATTACTGTAAGGGGTTTATATTGTTATAAAGTAGTATCGTCTGGGTTAAAAAATGCAGGGGCAACTTATCAACGTCTAGTGAATAAGACTTTAGAGTCCCAAATCGGGAGAAATGTGGAAGTATATATTGATGATATGCTGGCTGAAATTTCGAAGGATGAGAATCATTTCGATGACTTAGAGTAAACCTTTATCAACTTGAAAATGGTGAATTTAAAATTAAATCTAGAGAAGTGCACGTTCGGGGTTCAACCTGGAAAGTTCCTTGAACATATAGTTAATGAAAAAGGGATTGAAGCTGACCCAGTACAGTTAAAAGCTCTTACATCTATGACTCATCTTCGGAATATTAAGGAATTTCAAATATTCATGGGAAGATTGGCAACTCTAAAAAGATTTATATCGCCCGCGTCGGATAAATACACTCATTTTTTCCAAGTATTAAGACATTAAAATTGTTTCAATTGGACAAATTAATATTCGGAGGCTTTTGCATCAGATATATAGTATTTTTCTTCCCCATAAATTCTTACTAAACGTTTTTCAAGAGAGAGACTATTTGTTTACATATCCGTCTCAGATTATGTTGTAAGTGTCGTACTAGTTCGAGAAGAAGATAATGTTCCAAAGCTAGTGTATTACATTAGTAAAAGCTTGTTAGATGCCAAAAAATGGTATCTGAAGATGGAAAAGTTGGGTCTTGCGTCGGTAATTGTTGCTCCAAAAATGCGGCCATACTTTCAAGCTTATTCTATTACACTACGAACATCTTTTCCAATGAAAACTATGCATCAAAGACCTGATATTTCAGGGAGAATGACTAAATGGTCGGTTGATTTAGGGGATTTTGATATCGAGTTTGAATCAAGAAATGCAATTAAAGCTCAAACCCTTGCAGATTTTTTAGCGGATTTTTATTCTGAGCGTTCGGATATGGATGTTCATAAGGATAATTTTGAGGCTGAGTGGATAATTTGAACGGATGGAGGATCGAGCACGTCTGGAAATGGAGTTGGGATACATTTACTCTTTTCGGAAGTAATAACAATGTTTCAAGTCATTCGGTTTGGGTACAAAGTAACAAATAATGAAGTAGATTATGTAGCAGCTTTAGCAGGGTTAAGGCTTGCACAAATTTGTGGGGCTAAAAGGTTAAGTTAATCAGTGATTCATAGCTTCTCAATAATCGTGCACCGCGACAATTTGAGGCTCGAAAGGATGATTTAGTGATGTATTTGAAAGCGTTAAAAGACTTGTCTTTAAGTTTTGAAAAAAAATAAGCTACGAACATGTTCGAAGAGAAGAAAATTCTGTGACAGATTCTTTGGCTACTATTTCATATTCTGAGAAATATCTGTGGATTATTACATTGGAAAATCCATCAGTCAGTAAAACATCAGAGTAGATAGTTGGGATTATTGATGAAAACAGCCAAGTATCTATTTGTGAAAATAAAGATTGGAGGCAAGACATGTCCAATATTTAAAGAGTGATGAGTTACCCGTTGACAAGTCATTATCTAAGAAGGTGCGTTTCAAATTTCATGGGTATATTATTCTTGGGGCGTTTTGTATAAGAAATCTTTTAGTAGACCTATGCTCCGATGTTTGGGAAAAACTGAGTCACAAGTAATATCATCAAAGCTTCATGATAGGGAAGGATGTGCACATTGTGGGTATAAATCATTGATTAGAAGAGTATTTTTGGCAGGATATTATTAGCCCACGATATCGCCTGACGCAAAAGAGTTGGTTAAAAAATATGATACATGTCAAAGATTTGCTAATATAATACATAAGCCTGGAGCTACCTTCGAAAGTATATCAGAGGCATTTCCATTTGACCGATGGGGTATTGACTTTGTGGGACCTCTTCTAATGGCTTCCGTGGGGCGACAGAAAATAATCGTGGTAGTGGATTACTTTTCTAAATGAGTGGAAGCCGAACTATTAGTAGGGACAAACGCCAAAGATGTAATCACATTTATTACGTCAAATATTTGTTGCCATTTTGGGGTCCCAATGAAAATCACTACTGATAATGGGCTTGAATTCGATAACAAGGATTTGAAGAGATTTTGTAGTTCTCGGGCGATACAATAATTTTTTTCAACTTCTTTTCATCCACAAGAAAATGGGTAAGTAGAAGTTACTAATCGAACAATGCTTGATGCGTTGAAGAAAAGTTTAGAAGGAAAAGCTGGGAACTGGCCTGATTATTTGCAAGAAGTTCTTTGGCCATACCGAACAACTCCTCGAATAGCAACATCAGAATCTCCATTTGCATTAGTATATGGGATGGATTTCGTAGTACCATCCGAGATAGTTTTTCCGTCTTACCAAGTCATGACATATTCTGAATAGCCTAATGACATAAGCAGAGCAGTGGAGCTTGATTTGGTTGAAGAAAAAAGAAGGCGAGCAAAAATTAAAGCTTTACACTATCAAACACTGATGAGAAGTACATATTCCTCCAAAGTAAAACAAATGGAATTTAAGGTGGGCGATAAAGTGTTAAGGAAGGTTTTTCTTCACACCAAGGTAATGCATCTTGGGAAATTAGGTCCTAATTGGGAAGGCTCCAATGAAGTAGTAGAGAAGGTGAAGCCTCGATCAGATTAAAGATAAAGAAGGAAGAAATCTTAAACACCATTGGAGTATAAAGCATCTTAAATCGTACTTAGTATTAATGTATAAATTGTATATATTCTTTTTTCTTTGCTGTTGTCCAAAGCAAATGTGGCACACTCTTTTCTACCCTCATAGGCACAGGAAGGTTTTAATGAGGTGTTGTTTTAGCCGATTTATATATATATATATATATACGATTTTTTGCCTTAAATTTTTAATGTTGGACCTAGAGGGTCCTTCAACGAAAGTTGGTCTACAACGATTATATTTCCAACAAAAGTTGGTCTACAACGATTATATTTCCTAATGAAAGTTGGGTTTAGCTATTAAAATTTTGGACCTTTAAGGTTTTCCAACAAAGTTGGTCTGAATTATTCGAAGAATGATAAAAGTATAAACAAAAGATAACATTGTGAGAATTGATAAAACTTTTACAAAAATGTTTCGAAATTCATAAGGAATTTTACAAAAAAACACCTCGAAATTCATGAAGACTTTTATAAAATGCCTTTAAAAAATAGAGTACTTATAATTTTCTTTACTCTAATGATTCAGATGAGTCACTATCTTCAAATGCTGATTCTTCACTTCTTGTATCAACGCACACCTAACAGTTTCATCCTTCGACTTTAGCTTATCAACGCACTTTGTAGCGTAACTTTCTACAACATTGTATTTCTCCTTTTCAACTTTGTCTAATAACCTGTTTCTCTTTTATAACTCTTTCAAAATCTTTGAAGAATCTTCTGAAACCATCTATAGCAATGGTATTTGATTCCTTGTAAAGAGCAATAAGTTTTTCTTTAGCATCATTTTTGTGTGTGTAAAGATCCATTTCATCTTTACAATATTTTTCGAGGAGCATGATGTAATACTCAGATGCAACGAATTTTTTGAAAATTTCATCAACTTGTCGTTCAAGGGTTGAATTTCGTTGTTTAAGCTCGTCGAGTTCTGATTTAACCCGAGAAAGTCAAATTTGTAATGGCTCATCTGATCTTTGAGATATTGCATTCATCTTTCAATAGAGACAGATGAATGAAGAAGACTTGGAATGTAAAGAGAGAATTCATCCTCTAAAAGAATTTCAAAGGAGCTTGATGGTGGACCCTCATCGAACTTATTCAGTGGTGAGGAGATAGCCGGTTGAATATTTTCTTGAATTTCTCGAGAAGTCTTGTTAGCGAGTGGAAGTGGATTAAGTTTGGGCACAAAGGTTACTTTTTCTGGAGAGATATTAACTGGGTTATTCTTTTCCGTTTTTTAGGAGACAACATGATCAAAAGCTTCTGGGATATCCTTCTAAATATTCTTTGGACTTTTTTCTTGCGAGAAGTCTGAGTGGGAAGCTTCGTTTTCGAGGGGCTAGACAGCTTTTTGAGTTTATCAGTATTCTTTGCCTTTGAGCTCTTAGCTGTGCTACTTTCTTTTGGTGCTTTCTCAGAAGCTTCTTCTATTTCTGAAAGAATATCTAATTCTTCATCAAGATGACTTTTAGCCCTATCTCTTGTTGGGAGATAAAATATCACATCTTTCATGTCTAAACTGTCTAACACGTCTGGTTACAAGAGGGAATCATGAGTTCCTTTAAAGATAGCCTTTCTGATTGGTTAAACCTCCACAAATGGCCTTTGGCGAGATTCGAAGGGGTAAAGCAGATTAAAAATTTATTGAGCCAAGCAGTCTTGGTCCACAAACTCAGTTCCGAAAAAACATCTTTTGTGTGAGGGACAAAATCAGCATAAGGCTTACATATACCACCCATTGTTTCTTACAAAAAGTGTAAAAATCAGTAAAGAAAAGCAAAGAAGAATTTTTATTTACAATGTAAGGAAAGTCATACTTTTATTTGTCCATATTAGCGTGAATTTGTGATGGTTATCGGCAGTGGCCTCAGATCTTATCTTCTAAATCCCCGAGAAAAAAAGGAAGCGTTGGTTCTATTTTTTGTCTCTCTCAAGCAGATTCTTGACTATTTTTTTACCGCGTCCAAAGGTGAGAGAGTAGAAGGGAAATATAGATTCTTTGTTAAGCCCGAAAGACCAATTAATTCCTCTAAGGAGAAAGGGATCCTAGAAATCCTGGAGGCCATGATGCAGGCCATAAGGGTGAACCACATATTATGACCTGCTTTGGTTGGACAGAGGTCAATCTTTGAGAAATATTCGACGAAGAAGGGGTCCGGCGGTTAACAAAGCTCTCAATTTAATATCTCTATATATACCATCAATTTGTTATCCTTAATTGATAGAGGACAGTCACCAACTGTAGGAAAATGGATGGAGATTGATGAAGGGATCCCCCATCGAAGGTTTAATAATTTTTCCTCAGAAGGGTCAAAGTATTTATACTAGATTTTATTCAAGTCTAGTAGATTCGTATTTTCAACGGCTTTGAGATTCTTTCCCACCAAGGCGTAGATTTTCGGGGGTAATGGGATGTCTTCCTTTGATTTATTTTTCTTGTTATGGGAATGGTTCTTGTGTCCTATTAAAGAACCAACAGCTTCTGATGTATTTTCGAGGAGACCCACGATAGTGATTTTTCTTTGACAGTTTGAGAAACAGCAGAGCAGGATGCTTTTTTAGAAAGTTGTCCATCAATACTCTTCTCTTCAGGAATTAAAGAACCAGCAACAGTTGGATTTTTTTCGAAAATAGGAGTTCTCTTATCTTCAGAGACTATGTGATCTCTTTCCTCTCTTGGTAAATTGATTTCTGGGGTGGCCTCAAGAGGTTGCTTAGTCATCCGAGCGACATCTGGTCATGTTAGTTTTTGGGGTGGTATCTCATGTGTTGGCTTTATGGTCCCATGAGATATGGCAGAAGGTGTTGAAGAAACATCTGATGTGGATTGTTTTGAATATTTTGAATGTTTGTGTTTGTTGTCCTTATGGTGTCTCTGTCTCTTCGAAGAAGATCCTTTTGACTATTTATATTTTCCCATAACTTTGTATTCACTCTTGTAGATTTGTAAACAAGATTGACTGGAGGGCTGAGAGAAAATACCTGAGGGAATAATAGCGGTTGAGTTTTCTATGGGAGGCCAGGTACCGTAGTAGAAAACTTCAGGGGGTTGGGGCTTTGGTGCAACGTACAAACCCGTAACTCTTCTTTCTTTGAATTTATGGCTAATAATTAGCCACTATGGTATACGAGAACGTTTTGGCATACACCATTTTTTCTCTCTCTAGATTAATTTTTCAAAGCTCTCTCTCTCTCTAAAGTATTGTGATGAGTTATGATGAAGTGAAGGTATTTATAAGCGGAAAATAAGCATGCACACATCAAAGCCCAGGGAGCTGATGAGTTATTTGCGCAGGGGTAAATTGTCCAGAATAGGATTAATGAGTGCATATAGAAGCGTCACGTCGTCCCTAGACTATATCTTGTAAAAACTAAAAGCACACCAAGGATCTGTCAATCGACATTTGTCAAAAGAGAGGAAATTTTATTGGTGGTGTCAGAAAAAGGTGTGACGTCACAAGTTTTAAAATCTGAGAAACGTTTGGTATGGGTATAAAACAAATCGGTTAGAATTCGAGGGAAATTTATTCATCTTAGAATTCGATGGACAAAGATTGATGTCAAAGATCCGGGGAGATTTCTCAGGAACAAAAGATGTAAAATTCGATGGAGTTAAAGATATACAACTGTCCTTGTCTAAAATATTTTCACAATGACTATTGGGCTACTGATAAAGGAAGATTAAATATCTAAGAAATATAGAGGTGTTTTATTAATAAAGAAAGTTTCTTAGGAGAAATTGTTAATTATGTAAGGGAAAATGACCAATTTATAACAAGTAATAGACTTGAGGGATCTACTATTTGTACTATAAAAGCGTCACCCCTTTCTTGGAAATTGATGATTGATAAATGATTGAGTAATTATTACATTGACTTTCTCTATCTTAAAACACATGTTTCTCTCTTTAAAATATTATCTAAGTAATATGAACAACACTTTTAGTCCTTTAAATATTATCTTACCCAAAAACCTCCACCAAAGATTTCTAGAACGATCACTTAGATGATTATCTAGTTGTTGGTTTTAAGTAACAAAACTTCAACAACATGAAATTCCAAGCGAAAGTTCTGAAATGAAGCTAATGTTTTAAGAAACACAATAAGATAACATGAAATTCCATGTGAAATAAGTGAAATAACACTCAATAAAGCTAAGATCACGACAAATATAACAATATGGAGCTTAAGAGAGACACTTAATTTTGAAGCATAAAATAGCTAAACTTAAGAGAGATACTTTTACTAGTGTATTTTACCATATGAACGAGTTATCTAAGATAAGAAGCATAAAATGAAAAATATTTTAAATGTAGATAAAATAGTCAAGTGGACATTAGTTTTGATCTAATCTAACCAATGTTTCTGATTTTAATGTAGAAGTGAGTGTATTAGTGTCAGAATAAGTTTTAGAGTTTATCAAGTGACTTATATTTGATAACAAAACTGCTAATCTGACAAAATTGTTGAACTTAGCTTAACAAAAATTAAAACTTAAAAAGATTAAAATAGTAAAAAATGTAGATAAACTTAAGAGCAAGTAAACCATATTTGAAGTCTCTGAAGCATATGAGAAAAAAAATGAAGAGAGTTTAATATTATCAACTTATATCACGAAATTACGAATTTGTCTTCCTACTTCAATCAATTTTATCAAAACATTATTTTGGGTAAAACTTTATAGAATTGTAACTTTCTCAAGTTCTTAACTTTTTCTAACTCTCTAACTTTCATCACAACTAATAAGAACACCCATCCATAACTAAATTACAAGAAAAAATAGAATCTAACTAATTTCGTCTCTAATTTATAATTCTATAAATCTCATCCCGTGAATTCTAAACACAACAATGGAACTTTGCAACTCGAACTCTCAAAAGCAAGAACAATCAACAAAAATAAATATATAAAAATTAAACAAAAAACATTGTTGCATTAAACTAAAAAATAGGAAAAGAGTAGGAGAAAACCAGGAAGAAAACGTACATAATCACCGGCTAAAGAACGACAAAGATCTTGAAAACCCTAGAAAATCTATTGATTGAAAACTTGAAACTTGATTTGGGATGAATGTGATTTATTTACTTGTTATGCATTGAAAAGAGTATTGGGTTTTTTTAGTGTAAAGCTAAAAAAGAGAGAGTTACTGCATGCTAAAAGAAGAGAGAGATATTACGTAATTTAACTAAACGTTGGTATTGATTTTCCATTTCAATCTCATTTGGTATCTATAACTGATTTTGAAACTATTACTGTACTAATATGTCAATCTCCATATAAATAATATAATATATTTAAAATAAAATATATAAAAAATATTAAAATTGATGTCCACTAGTCGGATGTGGTTGACCGACGGACATGAACAGACGGGTTTGGATTTGAAAATATTAGGTCGGGAGCGGATCAGACCAGGTTCGGGCTCCAATGTCCAAAAAACGGACTTAGACGAACCGACATGAACCCGATCCGCGGACGACCTATTGCCATCCTTAGGTGATCTAATTTATTGTTTTTATTTACACTTAAATTTTTTGTTTTTTATTTAATAAAAAAATTATACTAAATCAAATACAGTATTAACATTTATTTATTTTTATAATATTATGGGTTGTATTGTAGCCTTAATTACTAAATAAAATATATATGAATTAGAAAAAGCTCGCATCCATAAAAACGCATTTTCTTTCTAAGAAATGTTTTCATTTTCTCATTGTCAAATGAAATAACTAAACACCTAAATTAGAGATCAAAAGCTTGCTTCAACCTCAATTAAACAGGAGATCAAATCAGCAGTTAGATTTTGGAAGCTTGAAGGTTTTCGGCTTCTCTCCAAAAAAGGAATTTTCTCAAAGTAAAATCTTAAGAATGGAAATTTCTTCTGGACTATTTTTTATTTGAACTCATATTCCAATCTGCAGCAACAATCAATGGGGGGGTCTCCCACTACAACCTTCTCTCGAGGTTGAATTTTCCTCAAATCAGATCATACATGGAAAATAAATCATTGAAACTCTAGTTTCAAGTTCAAAACCCATAAAATCAAATCGAGGCAAAGAATCAAAGGATCAAGACAAATGAACAAATAAAGAAGAATTCACACATCTTCCTCACAGTCAGAAAAACCTCAACGTTGCTCTTCATCCACATGAGATTAGAACCAATCCGATCTTTCAAAAGTCGTTATTAAAACAACATAAAAGACAACACTTGATTAATGGCTAAAACAGAAGATCATATGCGGAAGCCACCCGAATTAAATGGTACAACTTCACCCACAGGAAGGTCTTAGTCCAGGAAAAAGAATACTTCAAAACTATCATTTTTCGAGAGAAAGATAAGAACTTTCTTATTCTAAATTTACATTAGTAGAAAAAATTTCATATGGTGGACCCAAATACGAAGAAATTAAAAGTTTCATGCAAAAATTTAAATTCATAAAATTATTCAGTATTTCAATTTGGAATTATAAACACATATTAATTGAATTAGATCATAAATAAGATGTTGAAAAATTATATAAACTTAACGTATGGACTATATGATAGTTTTCTCTTAGATTACTTAAATGGTATCCATGATTTAATCGCAGAATAGAGTGTCCAATAAGTCCAGTATGGGTTTTCTTCCCAAATATTTCTAAATATATGTATATTCAGGATGTTATAACCAATATTTCAAAGATATTATGTACTTCTCTTTCAACTTGGGTACCTTCTGAAAATAGAGAAAGCTTTAACTATTGTAAAGTTTGTCTAAAACTGATATCTCAAAATATGTGCCCCAAAAGATTTGGGAACAATTTGGTGAGCGATATGACTATTGACAAGATATTACCTATGGTGATATGTTAGCTTACTTCCTATCTTGCAAGCATACAAGGAATAAATCTTCAAACTGTATTAAGCTTTCTATAAATAATGATAGGTCAACCCCAAAAGATAAACAACAAACAAGTGAGGAGAATAAAATTTATAATATGAACCCAAATTCCAATAAGTAAATATGGGTTCAAAAAGTTAAATCTGTTATTGTAAAACACAATCAAAATCAAAATAATGACAACAATCCTTCTCCTACAGTCTATAGGAATATAGACTGTAATGGAACTCAAGAGACTCCTGAAACTAAAATAAATAACAGTAACCAAACATCCCCATATTTCAACCGAACCCACAATTCATCCAACATTGAAAACACCAAGAATAAAGATCCTCACCATGAACATTCTCAGGACAAAGATAACACAAATTATAAAGAAAAAACATTAGGACTCGATTCTACCAAGGTCTCAAATAATACGAATAGAATTAAGAAACATGTTTATCTCCTCAAATGAATGGGAAAATTTGAAAAATTGTCAAGAATATCTTGAAAATTCATCAACAAACAACTTACATATTCCTCCAATACTTGAAAATATTGCTGAAAGATAAGACAGAAAAATACCATTAATAAAAGATTAAAAAACAAAGCTTACAAAGGTCTTCTTGATTCAAAGGTTGTCCACTTTAAAGGATCTCTCATATAATATAGCTCAATCTTCAATTGACATTAACTGTCACAAATTGGAATGCTTGTGGAGAATAAGCAACACAGGAACAATCTGTAGACTCAAATCTATAATTAAAATAGAAAAAACAAATCACATTGATCTCCAAGAGTCAATGATATCTCTGGATAAACTTGATAATGTCAAAAAAATCAATAGGCTTCAATTTTGGTTGTGCAAACATAATTAATAAAATAGCTATGTTGGTGACTGGGCTGCATAATGGGTCTTAAACTTTAAAACAAACTCTGAATTCTCTATTAAATAAGCCATAGCTCCATTAAGAGATATTTTAATACTTGAAATCTTAGATTTTGGCTATCAAAGAATAGAAAAACTGAGATACAATTAACTCTGTATATATTGATTCTTCTAATATGATCTATATCACTAACCAAATATCAAGCAGGGTAATACTAGACTTTCTAGCTTCTCGCTTCTCTCTTAGTTTTGCAGGTTTAATGAGGACTAGTATGCATAAGATTGTTGGCTGCATTTACAGATTCAAGCCCATGAGCTAGATATTTCTATGGATTCAAAAATATAATTGAATAATTCGAGAACAAGACTTCAGCTAGAAGGCTCTATTTACAAAATCAGAAATCCAAAAAGGCTTCATAATAAAGATTGTGAGCTTGATAAAGTCTTAAAGCCTAAGAAGAAGAGGAAGCTCAAATACATTAAGCTTGAAATTAATCTCAAAATTCAATCAGAAATAACAATAATTTAGGTATTGTTAATACTCAAACATTATTTTCAAACACAAAGATTAATATTCAAGTATTATCAAACAAAAAGGGTTCAATCATTATTTGTTACAAAGATAACGTGATTGAAAGAACACTTTATTAAGTGTTTATCTCTCACATCACTTCTCTCTCAAAAGACCTAGACTTTTATCCCTCACATAGAAAAATATGTCACTCTAACACTGTCTAGCCACACTCATAACTTTGTGTATAGTTTTTTGAAGAAAAACCTTAATTCTTCACCGGACAGTCTATATTAAATCTCATTCATCAACGGCTGTAATAAAGCCCTAGTACTTTAAAATAGGAAATATCATAAATAAGAAATCCAAATCAATAAGAAATTTATTTAATATATAAGACCCAATTAATATAGTAATAACAACATAAGAGGTCAATTAAATAGGAAACTAACAAGTAGAAGAAGTCAAGTTTGATTAAGAACGTAAGCCTAACTCCATCTGAGGCATCGGTCCAGGAAGCACTCGACAGTCTCGACCACCTCAGTAGTCTTGATAACCTAGAAAATCTAAGAATCCTCAGATCAGAGACATCAAAACCATGCCATCGAACATGGGCATCAAATCGATATACGTTTATGGCTCAGTCTCTACTCCATCAGCCATTTTATTTGGCCTAGTAGAAAATAACATGCATGTGATCTACCAAACTCACCTTTAGGTTCCATCAAATTTCGATGCACCTATGTCTTGGCCACAACTCTGTCTTGAGAGAATCCAACAATTTCTAGACGATCCATTTATGACCCATGTAGTCCATCAATAATACCTATGTTGTCGAGTTACTTATAGCGTACACCTAACAATTATTATAGTTAGATTTATATTATAAATACAATCTAATATAATAAATGTTTGGTCAATTTATTGAATGCATATCACCGCTTTAAAATAAAATAAAAATTATATTATTGATAACATCTAAATTATCTTGAGTTCAAGAACATCCCCTGCATTTCAATAGATACAACATAATCAGTTACATCGGTAAAACCATACATTTGTAGTTTCTTGTTTGGTCTATATGTTTTATCCATTGTCAGTTAATAACTATCAAATTCAATTTTTTCTCCCATTTGATTATGCGAAGGCCCTAGAACACTAGAACCTTGGCCAACTTTGACCCCATCCAGTGGTTGAACTTCCTTTGTACAATTCGATACTAAACCAGGTCCTAAATCAACTTTGGAAAATGCATCGACAACCTAATATTCTAGATTAGATCCATCATCCACATCACATCTCTTCTCTGTATTACTAGGTTGAGTCTCCGCCACCTTCTTCAATTATATTTCTTCTTCATTGAAAACCATATATATGTTTATCAAAGCCTTTTGACGTACAGGTTCAAGGCACCATAACCTATACCCTCTTAGTCCTTACGGATAGTGGATGAAGAAATATTTTGATGCTCTCGAGCCTAAGCTTATCTTGCTTCACGTGTGCGTAGGTACCACATCTGAACCTCTCAAAACGACTCTTGCGGACAAATAAACTTAAGCCTCGTAAATGGACTATTGTTGATGATATGTGGATCCGTTTTCAAATCTTCTCCCGGAATCTTTGACCCATTCAAGCTGTATGAAACATACACCTAATGTATTCCTCACATTTGTTTCATTCTCTCAGTAAGCTCGTTTTATTGGGGAGTCTCACTTACGGTTCAGTATCTAACAATGTCAAGCTTCGCACACTAGCTAGTGAATTTCTTGTTCACATATTCCAAGCCATTATTAGTCTAAAGTTTCTTAAGAATTTTTCTCGATTTGATTCTCGACCAATGTCTTGCAGTTCATAACAGAAGCAAAACTTTCATACTTACTCTTCAAAAGTATAACCCATATCTTCCTGATATAGTCATATATTAGAGACAAAAATTACCTTACACCACCTGCGGTAGGTTCCTTTGCCGGAACCCAAAGGTCTGAATGAACATAATCAAGTACTCCATTGGATTTCTGGTTGTAAGGCAGAAATTTCACCCTCTCAAACACAAAGGGTTGAGTCACTATTTTATAATATAAGTAGGTTACATAAATACTCTCAAACACAAAGGGTTCAGTTACTATTTGTTAAAAATCTAACGTGATTCACAGAACTCTTTAGTTAGTGTTTATATCTCAACTCATTTCTCTCTCAAAACACTTAAAGTTTTTTCTCCCACTTAGATCATATGTCGCTCTCAATAGTGTCTCACCACACCCCTAGCTTTGGGTATTTTATTTTATTCATAGGTTTGGAGTAAGTCCTAATTATTTATCAGACGCTCCAGACTAAATCGCATTCATAAACGGATGTAATAAAGTTCTATTACTTTAAAGTATCAAACCTCAGAAATAGGAAATCCAAACTAATATGAAATCTAATTAATATAGAAGCCGCGATTAATTTAGGAAGGGCATAATAAGAAATTCAATTAAATATGAAACTTAATAAGTAGAATAATTACAGTTCAATTAAACACCTAAGCCTAAATTCGGTTGAGACATCAGCCCAGGAAGCACTCGAGAGTCTCAGCAGTCTTGGCAGCCTCGACAATCTCAACAACATCAGATCATAGTCATCTACGCCATGCAATCGGACAAGGACATCTGTTGTGGTCATCGGCTTAGTCTTTACACTGTCGACCAAATATATGACATAATAGAAAATAACATGCACGCGGTCTCGGTCAAACTCTCATTTAGGTTCCCACAAACGTTTTTGCAACTAAGTTTTGGCCACAACTCTATTTTGAAAAAATCTACAGTTCTAAATATATGTGTCGTTAGTCAATCCATTTATGGTCTATGTAGTCCCGTGATTGTACATCTATTTTTGAAATACCGATACCATGCACCTAACAATTATTATATTTAGATTTATATTATAAATATAATACACTATAATTATAACTTGATCAATTTAATGGAGGTATATCACCCCCTTTATAATAAAATAAAAATTATGTATATAAATTTATCTTACTCATATAAAAAAAAATGTATGAGATTTTGCTAAAATAACATTTAGACATTGTTGAACGATATATTATTGGTCATCATTTTGACAATATTTATTTTTTTAGTTATAAATTATAAAATATGTTTTTAGTAAGACATAGATAATTATAATTTATAATCAATTATATATATATATATATTATCTTTTTATATTTATTATAACGATCTTTACTTTATATTATTATTTATAAATTTGATTTTTATTAATTCTAGCTTACAATTTATTTTATATCTTTTCTTCTCCCCACGTATTAACACTATATTAAATTGTTTAATTACTTTCTCCACTTTGTGATTTTTAATAATCAATTTATTTTAAACATAAATCATGTTGGGAGGTTATCCTAATTGTTGGTTTCAAAGATTGGGTGATTGTATATATGAGTTTGACCATGCCAATTATTTGGTTTTGATTTATTTAAAAGAAATTATCAATAAAACAATTTTTATTAATTTTTATATCATTGACCGCATGAATTTGATTATGATAGTTTTTTGTATCGTTTTATTTTTGAGAAATTCTCAATAAAACAATTTATTTATTTTTATTATTTTTTGGTAAAATTAATCATGCACAAAAAAATAGTTTAAAATAAATATAGTTCTTTTTTAGGTATATCAATGGTCGTGCGACAATTTTTTATATTAAATTTTGTATTAAATTGAGTCTCACATATTTGGTTAAAATAGAAATATTGTTTCATGTTTATGTTTTTCAACAAACATGTCTTTCATTTTATTAAAAAAATATTGTATTTTTAGTCCTTTAAATTATGGATGGCAATGGGTCACCATGGGTGCGGATATAGCTAAACCCGAAAACCATCCCGTCTATATGTTTCCGAACCAATACCCTAACTCGTATCTATCGGGTAGTAATATTGTTTTCCCACACCCGAACCCGTCCGGTTCGGGTATCCATTCGCGAGTATCCATTGAAGTTATGAGTTTTTTTAAAAAAGAACTACACAGGTTTTTAGATTTAAGTCATTCTATAAAAAAAACTCCAACATAATGCTAATCGATATCTATTGATAATTAAGTCATTTCTTAAACCCATAACCTATCTCATACCCGACGGGTAGTAAACTTTCACATCCACAACCCATCCACGAGAAATTTTTAAAACCCATAACTCATCCCATCGGGTCGGCTCGCGGATTCGTAAAAAATTGTCATCCTTACTTTAAATCTAACATATGAAAATAAAAAATAAAATTTTGTTAGAATATAAAAATCTCGTTTAATAAAAAAATAAACAGAAAAAAATATATTGTGACTTAAACCAAATGTAAAATATTATCTTCTTTGTAAACTCAAAAATTAATAGAATTACCTGCTTTTGATTGTTCAATTATGATTTATAATGCGTATATTTTTAAATAACTTAATATATTTGTGAATATTATTGAAAAATAATTGTTAAAATTAATATTACAAATAAATTGATTTTGAGGTTTTAAGAAATTATTATCAGTGAAATTAAAGATAAAAATAGGTAGGGTTATCCACCGAACATGGATAAGTCCGATATCATTTTAATACTTTTAAATCTCCGTCTGTTTGTGTCCGTGGGTTATCCTGCCGCAAAGGCTATTTGTTCAATCGGTTTGATCCGATCAGAACCCAACTCAAATTTGATTTTATTTTTTAATTTCCAAAATGTATTTTTAAAAAAACCAAAACACATAACTAAATAAACAATTTAATTATTTAAAAAAACAAACATAAATCTTTAACAAAAGAAGTAATCTAAAATATGTTTTTAATAGTTTGAAATAAAAAATTAAAACAATCACAAACATTCTTGAAAGTTCTTTTAATCTCTAATAGCATCATCAACCACCACCATTTATCAGAATGCTTTCACCTTTATCTTCATTGTCAAACTCATCAAGAAACTTTTGAAATGCCGCTTCCAAATACATGTATATATTATACTTTGTATTGTTGGATCAGGTTGGGTTAAAAAAAATTAAAACCCATATCTGACATGACCCACATACAGACCATAATTTTAATATTTGTACCAAACCTGTTATAAATTTGGTCCGGCTAAAACCCAACTGGATTAGCCAAATCAGGTCGGTTCGGATCAACATTTCCAAATGAATATAAATTATATATATATATATGTATATTTATTGTATGATATTTTGTATGGTATATGAGAAGTTTATAGTATGATTCTTGACCCTAAACATTATTACCGTAATCTTCCAAATTACTTCTTATTGAAAACTCATAAAAGTTACACGTAAGTACAAAAATTAGAATCGTTGATTAGAAAGAGACACTGTATTTCCTCTCGAAATTTAACTTTTCAAAATTTTAAACGTAAAACCAATTTTATTCATTAAAATCCATGGGTTTCAAACTTTCTTTATTTTTACCTTTGATTTCCAAGTCATGTGGTTGGAAGATGATCAAATCAATGTACATATCACTTAATCCCTTCATTCGCTTTTAATTGTCGTTTTAGACATTTGCACAAATATTAAGAAGGTTAATTATGACTTCTCAACCGTGTAAAAATCATAAAAGCAGTCCATTCGATTGGTCCCACACTAATAAATGTCTCATAACTTTTGTACAAAATACAAAGCAAAGGAATATGATTGGCTTTTATATTTATATATATATATATATATATATATATATATATATATATATATATATATATATATATTTAATGGGCTACTAAAAACCTAAAACGATATTTAATTTGGAATATTAAAATTTTCCTAGAGCGTCTATTAATTCGGAATAAAGGAAGTATTTTTTAAGAAACAATATACGGTAAACAATGGAGGAATGTTTTTGGTGCACAAAATCCATTCAATGGAGGCTCACACACCTCTAACAAAATCCACGCATGTCTATTAGAATATTCGTATTATATTCAAATACAACTAAAACGAATAGATTAACCTAACTCAATGTATTTAGGTAACTAGATTTAGATTAGAAATTTTAAAAGTTAAGCATCAATTTGAGCTCATAGTCATTATAGCAGCAACCAACAATCAAAATCGGAAAATAAATATTGGGAAGTACAACAATTTTACTTAATCATTGAAGCTCTTGATCTAATTACGTAGAACTAAGGTGAAGAGAATGGACTGATTTTTTTGCTATGTGAAGAGGATAGACTGATTTTTTGTGCAAACTCTCTCGTTAGATAGGATAGACTTATTATTTGCTATATGAAGAGGCTGATAGTTTCAGTTCTAGAGTCAACTGGGCTATGCAAAGAGGCATGTAGCTTTGGTTTTGGGCTCTCATGTAGTTAATTTAATGGATAGATAATTTATAGTATTCATACATAAGTTTGTTTACTATTGCAACTACTAGTATTTTAATTTATATTAAACTTATTATTACTACTAGTTTTTTAATTTACATTATGGTACCTAGGCTCAATTTATCTTGTAATTAAGTCCTATAGAACCAAACTGTAGTGTTATTATTAACTACTAATTATAACTATGTACAACTAAATTATGTACAATTAACTCTAATGATACCTAGATTCAATTTTGTAAACCAAGTATTCAAACCAAATTAATTAAAATTGTTGAACCACTAAATTATATTAACACCAAGTCTCATTTGGGGAAATCTAATTCTGGTAGATCATAAACTATGATATTAATTTAAATAATTCAAATACAAATACAAAAACAGGAGTACTAGATTTTGATAAAACATAACATACATATACGAAGAGAAGTCATATGTACATCAAATTATGATCATACATTAGACAAGTATTCAAAGTACACAATATCCAAAATTGGTGTACAATATACGCTCAAACCCCAGTACATCATACAAAACATTAACCAAAAATGTATGATTACCACATACAAGATAAAACAACTAGTCAAGTTGGAGAAGAACCTCTAGTACCATCACCATTACAATCTCCATTGCCATCACCAACATCGCCACTTGCATTAGCTTCATTCTCATGCCGAACCAATTCACATCACCTGACATAATCTTCTATGCAACTTCATATTTAGAATGTACAGTGAGAATTTTGATAGTTTTCTCAAGCATCACCATCCTCTCCGACATCTTCTTATTCTTCTCAATCAATTTTTTTGCTTCCTCACAACTCAAAACAGAAGAGATTAATCATTGCGATGAACTCCCCCGAACAATGTGATAAGAATGCTTAGTTAGTCCTATTCCAATTAAACTCCCCTTCCTCTTTCTCGACTTCACCATTGGAAGAGATAAGAACAGGTTTGGATCATCAACAGATTTTGGATCAGTGTTGTCACCATGTTTTGACCTAACTTCTTATTTCCACTCTTCCTAATAATTTTCGGAAAAAAATTAAAAACCTTTATTAGTTATGCATGAAACGATTAAAAACTATAACTATATACGTACATTGACAAGGTCAAAAGAGCAGTTAAACTACGAAAACAATCACATTGTACAAACAAGGCAATAACCCACAAGCAAATATATAAAACCAACGCTCACAACACGAGAGAAACAACATTGGTCGTACTGTAAGACATATATAGAAATTATCATTCGGAATAGCAAGGAAACAAAATAAATTACTAATTCTATTATGCAACATATGTAGATAATGTCATTCAAAATGCCAAGCAAACACAAATAATTTGTAATCCTACTATGCAACATATATCGACAATGTCTTTTGGAACCCACAAGGAAACACAAACAATTACTAATTCTACTATACAACATGTATACACAATGATCAACTAAACCAAATATACAAGATACTACGTACATATACATATAATCTTATATGAAACAGATTTAACCAAAAAATTACCATGATTTTAGAATACGAGGGGTTCACAAATTCCAACATAGCGTTGCCCAAGCCATCCTTCTTTCCATATGTAAACCTTAGGCATTTGGTCACCGATAATATTTCTCTGGTTTTCTCAAACTGCACCAGAGGGTAAAAATTAATATATAAAAAATAGAAACTCAGCTTAAATTTAAAAATTAAAAACACTTACATGTTAACTAACTGATCCGGAATGACTCATCGACCCACCAGCATGAGTCCCCACCCCATCATGATGAGCTTTATAGCTTGATTTTTTTTCTGACAGCTTCATCTTCCTAGGACTGCACCATAAACAAGCCATGACTTCCATAATCTTGGCTTATTCGTTAAGAAGGATGGTCGGACATTGATCAACTCGGTTGATGGAAGTTGCAAGTTGGCTCTCCTCAAGGAACTTCTCTTCATTCTAGCCACGAAATTCTTGTAAAAACTATTTAGTTGTTCCAAGGACAACTTATGGACAACATCATAATTGTTGTCTTGTACAGTGTAGCATTGCTACAAATAAAACAAAAACAAATCAGTTATGCAATTTTACAAATTAATACATCGAAAAATAATAATACGGTTAGTACCTTGAATTCCTTCCACATGTCAGCCTTAAAACCAAGAAGTGTCTTCTCAAAATTCTCCCATAAGCCTGTAAGTTGAAGCCTTATTTCAGGGGCAAAACAGCGAGGAATATCTTCTGGCTGTAGTCTGAGACGAAAAAATAATCACTTTAGGAAAAAATAAATAATACTTAGATGGAAATAAATCTAGTTGTACATTACAAATAAACTTACATGTCCTCGTATATCATAACATGATTACAGTCCAGACTGAGCTTTTTTGTAAGTTAAAGGTTTCACACGGTATTTGCAGTGCTTCACCGCTCCCTCTTGATCAACGCTAACGTCATGTCCGCTAGCTTCCTCTTAAACGTCACCAGCATCTTTTTGTTTCATTGATCGACACCACCTTTATTTTGCTCGAATTCCATTTGATCGCCAATCTCCTCATCAGCATCTCCCCCTTATCAACAGTTTCCCCATTATCTTTCCCATCATTAGCATCCTCCTGCTCCTCTTATGAACTATGTTAAGATTCGTAGTCCTCAACTATACTTCAAAGAGGAGGTCGGTGAGATATGGTTGGTTCAGACGGGCTGGGAATAAGTGGAGAGTCACCAGTCACTATGTCCGGTGAAGTTCTAATACTGGTCCCAGATGCATAAACATCCGTAGTTGAACTGGCAGTCGGAGTGGGAGTTGATGTGGGAGTGAGATGTGGAGAGAGAGTGGGAGTTGGAGTTGAAGTGGGAGTGAGAGTTGGAGAGAGAGAGAGCAAGAGTTGGAGTTGGATTGGGAGTGGGAGTAGGGATGGGAATTTGTTTGAGGTAGGTATTCCGTCTTGTTTGAATACGAAGAGTAGCTACCCTCCCTGACAGAGGTTTTCTAGTTGGGGGTTGCGAGGATTTTTCATCACGAAGTTTGAGGGAACAATTGCGAATTTGAGGCACCGGAACGAACGATAACCTCTTCACTTAACATGGCTTGTTTTCATTTTAGGTTTTCCTTCTTACCGGCCATACCTTCCAAAAAAATTTAAAAAGTTAAATAAACAAATTTGAAACATTAAACACAATAACGGTAACAAACATAAATGACTGTCCATCATATGAACTCATTCTCATAAAAAATATTAATATTTTATACTTAAACGGTTATAGTTAAATTCCAACAGCTAATTAGACATGTAAACCGAAGTAGATCCACAAATCGTAATAAAAAAATATAACCTTGAAAATACCACACATACATCAGCCTAAACATAACTAAAAACAGAACATCAAACCATATATATAATATACAACATGATATTCAATATCATTGAATCATTGACTCACAACTTCAACAAAATACATGAGTGTTAACACAAACTTACTGAATCACAAACACAATATTAACACATACTCGCTATATCACAAACACAATACATACTCACTAAATTACTGACTCACAACATCAACACAATACATGAGTGTTAACATAAACTTACTGAATCACAAACACAATATTAACACATATTGATTAAATCACAAACACAATACATACTCACTAAATCGATGAATCGCAAAATTAACACAATACAATATTCATGTCAGATTTATAACTATAAATCTAGACTCAAATAGGGTATTAACACAATAGACTCACATTTAGAACATAAATCAAGCAAAATACTTCAACTCACAGGTTAAGAGAGTCAATATATGTTGATGATAGATCGTCTACTTCCTTACCACCTTGCTGCAACCCACGTTCCTACAACAGACAATCATAGTGTTAACATACAACAACATAAATATATTAACAAACAATAAACAAGTATGAACTGAAATAAAATGTAATACACTCACGATTACCGTATAAATGAAGCTTAATACTAAAAATAATAACATAAAATTTACCTCTTTAATGTATTTCTTCTTCTTGTACACTTCCCTTAGAGCAGACTTATGTTTCTACGAAGAGACAATCAACAAGACATAAACATGTAAACTCATGTTAATCAACACACTGTAGTAAATAACATTAAAAAATACACTGGAGAATACATTACTTATGTTAGACAGTCAATGCATGTTGTCAATACTCTTTCTAATCAACACTTTGCTGCAACCCACCTTCCTACAACAGACAAGTTAAGTGTTAACATACGATGCCAATTTATTAACAAACAATAAACCACTACAAACTAAAAGAAAACATACATATCAAATCGAACAGAACAAAAATTAATATACAACAAAATTAAAACTTACGCTAAGACGATACATTGGTTTAGAGAGGAGAAAATAAATAAAAATAAAGGGATTTGGCAGAAATAGAACTTAATTAATAATACAGAGAAATAATTCATACCTTTGAATGACTGTTAGGACCACCACCCAAAGATGAGAAATGAGAGAGATGAGATTACAGTTTTCGAAAGAACAAGAAAGGAGTTCAAAAGGTTTCAAAGATGAGAGATAGCTTAATTTTGGTTTGCTGGGAAATTAAAGATGAGAGAGAGGGAGCAGAGGTAGATGGATAGATGAAAGATAGGGAAATCAAGGGGTCATGGGGTCGTTAAGTGGTTGATTTTAAGGTGGGTTAAAATAATTGGGTAAAATTGATGGGTAAAAAATAAACGGGTTAATTTTGGGTAAATATTGGGTGCGGTCTAAAATTTAGTTAGTGGGTTAAATGTTGTTACGGTGTATAACGAAGAAACCCTAACCCGATTTTATTTATTAATTATAAAAAAACATTAATAAAACACTATTGCAAATCTGTATCCACAGAGAAAGTTCTTCAACGAAATAAAACGCTTGTTGTAATCTTGTGGTAACAAAACCCCTCTTTTCATTAAATTAATCAAATCAGATAGTGGTGCAAAAATGCTTCTAGTTGCAACATATTCGCAACCGAAAAAGCGGGGGTGTTCTAAAAAGTATTTTATCCAATAGTGAGACCCTATTCAGCAAAAAAACGTTACCGATTACATCTTATGTACGCATATATATTTGTTATATGTCTAGTTGAAACAAAAATCAGTGAAAACAAGATTGATAATATTATCAGAACCATGCTCCCCTACTTGCATTATAAAAGCAACCATTACGTTCACCATTACAGTATGATCATTATTTCTTGGAACCATAGTGATGTTACGTTAGGTCTAGAAGATTCACCCCTCAAATCTTAGATTATAGCATCATGTATATCACGTATAATATCAAATTCTCCCTTTCTGTGATCTACGAACTCACTATGCCTCAAATCACTCTCCTCTCTAGAAGAACCTTACAGTAATCTTCATCACCCGTTCTATCGCCCCATGGATTGATCTTGAAGATTTCCACACTATACACAAGCTACCTGACAATACATATAACTCGGATATCTGATCTCATCAATCAATTATTTGAACCAGTGTTGTTATGATTGCAAGCTGGTGGATCTTAGAGCCACCGACTTCAAATTTTTATGGTCCAATAAGCCAACACGTAATACTATCTCATCCCGAATCGATCGTACTATCGTTAACAACCTCTTGCACTGCCATTTTCTTATATTTTTTAGCCACTATAACTTTCCAAAAACCTCTGACCATACCCATAGCGACCTCCGCCTCATCCTCTCTCATATTTGTTATTAAGAAACCCTTTTGTTACTTTAACATATGGCAATCTCATCCAAACTATAAGCATACTATTTTTTAAAGTTGGAACCTCCTCATGGAAGGATCTACGATGTCAATTATCCCTAGTAAACTCAAGCATCTCTAACCTATCCTTTTGTTCTTCAACAAACGAGAATTTAACAATATTAGTGAAAGTACCTCAACCGTCCAAACCTTTCTCTTTCAAGCTCATAACAATATGACAAGTGACCCTCAAAACCCTTTCATAATTGAGGTCGATATTAACGCTTCTAAAATTTTCATATTCTTCAATGACGCTGAAAAATAATTTCTCAAATAGAGATCTCGCGAAACTTGTATCACGGGAAATAAAATCATATGTATTACATACGCACACGGTATTGAATGCACCTCACGTAAATAGATTGTTAACATCTTCGTTAACCACTTTCGTAAACTTCTCGGGTAGAAATGCCCCTCAAACTACCTTAGTCTAACAGTATTGTTTATACCACTTTAAAATTTACAATTCTCACCCCTCCGACTTTGTACCAATTTTCCGCTGCAGTATTGTCTATCAAGCCATTTCAAAAATCCTAGCTCAGAAGATCAAAGTTGTCATTCCATCTTTCATAGATTCCTTGCAGTCGGCCTTCATCCCGACCATAAGTATTTCAGACAATATCACACTCACCCAGGAACTCCTCTACAGTTACAAAACTAACAGGAAAAGCCTAAGATTCACTCTCAAAATTGATCTTCTGAAAGCTTTCGACGACGTCCGATGACGCATTCCCATAGATGTTATTACCTCAACGATATACGTTTTTGGTGTTTTACTTTTATAATACAAATTTAGGTTTTTCACTAATAATTTCGTGAAACCATATTCTTACGTGTTTTTAATTTTGAAAAGCAAGTTTTACGTGACAATTTAATTTCAAAATTTTAATTTGGTTTTTACAATCAAATTTTATGTACTCCTATAATTAAATTTCATTTTTTAATCTGTAATCGTAAATTAAATTTATGAGAAAACAGATATTGTATTTTTTTGGAACAAAAGTAAATATGGATGATGAATAAGATCGATAATAGTTTCAGATATTAATGATGTTATGTATTTAAAATTCAATAGTCTAAATATTTTTTGAGGTACTTCACTGTACGATTTTTATCTTTTTAGTACCTAAATGTTGAGGCTTCCATGAATAAAAGATGAGAAACTATCAATTAGACCAAGCCTAACATATTTTGTCAATTTAAATCATTTATGGTGAAATATCAAGAATATATTTTATTCTTTAAAACTACGATATTTTTTTTAGCAAAACTATAACTTATTTTATTATTTTTATTAAATAACGACTTTCAAAGTTGTTACATTGAATTAAGTTATGAAAGCTATCAAATAATTTATACAGTAAAAACCGATTGAGAATTTTGAAATTCTCATGTAGTTTTTACATTTGCAAAACCAAAGCAAGGATCAATTGAGAACCTTCAGATACTTATTTGGGTTATATAATAAGAACGTTCATGTTTACATTTAGTCCATATAGTTGCTAAAGAAAAGAAAGATCGATTAAAAACTTTTGAAGCTCTTCTTTGGTTTGTACAATAGCGGCAAACATGAATCCGGTACAATTGAATTAATATTTTAAGCAATGTATTTGAATTAACAAAAAAAAATATCAAATTATTGATTGTTACATCCGGCTAAAACAAAATGAATAATATTCAGATTAGTTTTAAATTTAGAACATATAAATTATCTCAAATAAAATAAATAAATTTAAAAAATACGTAAATAAAAAAATTTATAAAACTAAAAAAATTAATGATGCCAAATGAAAATAATATATATATATATATATATATATATATATATATATATATATATATATATATTAAACCGTCATTAAAATAAATAAAAATATCTACACACATAACATCTTTTTTAGTTCAATTTGTGTTTAACTCACTTTTTAATATAAAATAATTTTGATATGAAAAGTTTTTGTAAGTATAACTTTACTCAGAATGGGCTGTCTATTTTTCTGTGGCTAATTTCATTTCTTTTGAAATATAAATGTTTCCTATTTATTTATTTTAAATGTTTTATAAATCTAATAGCTTATAAATAAATTTATTTTGTTTATATTATTTTTTATTGAAATGAAAATGATAATTTTCAATATTTTTTTTTGTCGAATAAATCCAAGAGTATGGATCATTAGGAACTACTTACTATAGATCACTTTCTCCTTGACCGTAGTTTCATCCGGAGTATTTGGATCAATGCTAGTACTAAATTGGGAGTTTTTTTTTTCTGTTTCTAACTCGCTATCTTGGGTTAATGAAGCATTAAATTGGTCTCATTCTCGAAACCGTCATATTTGGCGCTCTTGTTTCGGCGTAATAATTTACGTCGGGAAGGAGAGGAATTCAAGAATTTTTGGTTCCTCTCTGTCCAATGCACCCATTGTTTCTTACCGAATTTTCTCGGATCTTCGTGATAGATTTCATGGCACCAAGATTAGTTGGCCACCATAAAAGCTAACTCGTACACTTATTCTAATTATTATTATTTTAGGTTTCACTTTTTTGGCTCTTTTCTTGTTGCAGACTTGCGGTGGACTTCCCGGGAGCTTCCTTCCAGTATAAGGGTCGAGTTTGACTGCGTAGAATTTTTATCTCCAAGATTATCACTCGGATTTGTTTCTTGAGACTTTCTTCCATTTCTTTATCGTTATGTTTGTAGTCCTGTAACTCGGTTTATATGCGCCGATTGTGAATATGCTCCAGTTTTCTTATATGAACTATTTTCATTTATTTAAAAAAAATTACACCAAAAAAAACACTACTCACTATATAAGTCGTTTATACTTCGGAGTATGAGAGTAAAAATGGCCGCTAGTTTTTTATGCTTCTAGTTGGTATAAGGTTCGGTTTTTTAATAGTCTTTAATGTTCTAGAATCTTGATTGTTCAGTTTTTTTTTCATGCACTCAATTGCTTATGAGTTGACAGATTTCTTTTTAAAAATGTTTCCAAAAATTTCACATCGTAAACTTTTGTCAATCCTAGTAAAATTAAAATGTGTGTTATGGAAAAAATTTAGAAAAACAAATATAAAATGAAATATTATAATATTTTAACGTTAGGCGACAACTCCTAAACAATGGTACACGGACCGAAATTAAACATATACAATTTTGAGATATAGAAAGCTAATAAAAAAATTAAAATAAATTCGAAAAAACTAAAGCCAATTTTAGCGACCGTCCGTACGTGGAATATATTCCAAATAATACTTGGAAGAGTATATCCAAAATAATGTTACCTAAAATTATTATTAATATTATGAGCAACAAAGACAGGTAATATCTGCTGCCTTATATCGTCATTCAGCTTAATAAATTGAACACGTAATACCGCTTTAAAACGAATTTAGGTGCAAATTGTAACTAAGGGCGTTAATGAGAATCTTGGGAATTTAATAATAACTAAAAAACCTCCTGTCGTTTTTTATAATTCTATTTGATTCGAATATTTGGTACATAACTCACATAAATCAGCCAAACACATATAGATGGTTACTAATTTGGTCCAATAATTCTTTTGAAGAAATAATGGAGACATGCTTTAAAGATACGAAATTTACATGTGTATTGATTCTAAAAGTGAGTACATACAGATGGTAGCTTGTTTAAAGTAGCGAAAATGAATTCTATATATTGTTGTTTAGGATATGTATAAGGAACAATTTACCTAATTTATTATAATAATTAATAAAAAATTGAAATAAGAAAATATAGTAGAAGTGGTTTATATATTGGAATTTTATGCAGTTTGGTATTATCATAGTTTAAAATTCATATTTATAATTGCTGTAAGATTATTATTTTATGTTTTTGGATTAAAGTTTAACAATCACAATTTCATTAATTAAAGTTATAAATATATAGTTTTCAGTCGGTCGTTTGTTATAAATATCAAAAACAAGTTTATGGTGCATGCATTAAACAACAAATTTTTAATGTTTAATGCGAATAGTAGTAAATAATTATTTGTATTTATTTTGTATGTTTTTTAAATTGATATCCTCATTTGTAGATGTGTAAACTACCGTTCTTTTAAATAAATATAGATAACCAATTGTGATTAAGATGAATAATATCTGGCTAAGCTCTATAGATTACTATTATGATTTGGTTGGAGTGTCTCTAAGAATCGGACGGTGTGATCTGTTTGGAATGAAATGGATCGATGTATTAGACGATGTGATCGGATTTGATTGAACTAAACTTATGTATTAAGTAGTATAACTTGATTAAAGTGGCGTAATAGAACATATAGTATGGTCTCGATTAGAGTGATCATATAGATCTATTGTAAAACTCTATAGTTCGGTTCGTACACAACTTTAATAAAGTGGGAAAATAAAAGTAAACTGAGATGAAACTAAATAATATTTTATTCGAGATGAATATTGTTAGGATGCGTACAAAATCGCACATATGTTAAAACATGGGAAAGATCATGGTATATAAGTATAGATTTTTCTCCACTAGTATGTAGCTTTTTACGAGTGGATCGAAAGCGAAGTCGTGTGGATCATCGAGCCTAAAACGAACAATATATACTAATGCATAGATTAAGTTGGTTCTTATTTATATACGAAAACAAAATATGAAGTCTTCATATTCCTACCATAGTTTATTTTAATTCTCTTACCATACACTAGACTTATATCTATAGGCTCTTACAAAATCAAATCCATTGTGTTCTCGTGTCACCTAGGGACCCTAACTTTATTAGACTCATAGAGCTCAATAATTAAAACATTACACCAAGTGATTATCTCTCATAATTCATTTTAACTCGACTAGTATATACATAACTAAATGTCCATGATATTATTTTATTATTGCATGGTGTTCTAAATGAATTAATTAAAGTTTGATGATTTTTATTAATGGACCAATATTTACAATAGCTAGGATACTCAAATTATGCAATAGATACGACATTTCAATTAAGAAATTGTTTAAATAACCTACTTGGATTATCGTTTCTGTTAAATTTATCTGCCTAAATAATTTTGAACAACATTATCGTATAAAAAGGTAATCCAAAGTCAGTTATCATTTTAAACAATAATCGATAAAAAAACTACAAAATTTTGTGCCACTTAAGCGTAATTGTTCTCATAGTAATCGTGTTTCTAACTATTACAAAAGAACTTAGACTTCTCATGGTATTATAGCATGAAAACTGCGTGACTATGTAATAAATATGCGCAGATTTCCAATTAGCCTAGAGAAAATTAAATAGTGTATTACTTAACTAAATTATGAAAAAAACTGAAACTAAAACAATAATCCAAAACTAAATTTATAAATTAACTATAAATAAGCTCCCACTAAATCCGAATATCCCCTAGACTAAGTACGTCTGCACGAACATTGTGTTCACGAAAAACTTTGTACATTGAAATTTTAGCATGGATGGATAAAAAGAGACATAAACAAAATTGTTTATTTTCTTGCAATTTAAAAATGAATCATAGAGTTTATTTTTTCTATTTAAATTTCCTTAAGGGTAACAAACTATATTTTAATACTCGATTTTTTAAGGCGTGTTACAAATTGGATTCTTATAAACATGCAGACATAAAAAATAAATTTAATCAAAAATTTATTAAACCCCGAAAGTCATAGAGCATAAATGATATTCTTAATTGCTTAACTTTCTTTATTTTATAATTTGATACTTTGTTGTTTTTAACATCATAAGATAAATATCATATTGTATAATAATTATTTTGTTGAATAACTAAGTGTCTACTTACAATTCTTGCTATAAATGTTATACATTATCTTGAGTAAACTTGAGCATACATAAAAGAATCTAATTATCAAAACATATGAAATATTTTGCATCTCTTGACATTCCAAATCATCATGAGTTATTAAGTGAGATATAACTTATTTCAATTTATTTCAATGAGATTTATAAGTTTGTTATTTTCCATACCACAATACTGTAAAATGATCTTAACTTTTATTTTTTGAAAAAACCAAAATATATCAAGAGTGATCCTTATAAATATAGATTTCTAACATATAAGATGTATCCATTCAATAAGGCTTATTGTTAAAGAGTGCAATATGTAACATATTTATTTTAAAAGAACCATTCACCGACTAAAATGAATGCTCGCCTTAATGTAATTCTTTTCAATTTGAATCATATTTTGCAATAAAAACATTTAAAACTAACTAGTCTAATTTATTTAGCTAACATAGAAGGATTTAAATTTGAATTATTTTATAAAAATATGTATTATTGTTGTATTATCTATGTTGAGAATTAAAATTCTATATGATGGTACAAAGAACTAAACTAATTCGTTCATTACATTCCAAAAATTCAATGTTTTGTAGAATTTTTTGTGATGTTACAAACGTTGAAACTGATTTTTTTGTATTATCTCATAAGAAACTTAATATGTTAGATGTAAGCTAGAAGTAACTTGTCAACATAAGTACGTATGAATACATGGTTATAGTTGGATCTGTTGTGATATTTATAAGAAAGAACTGTTGAAACTCTCTGGGTAAATCTTGAGTCGTGACTTAGTGGTAGAGACACATGCTGGATCCTAAAGGTTGAGACAAGCTGTCAAATACTAGTGATTATTGATGAGTCGAATTCCGCATGCTCTCCGGACAAGGACAGATCGGTCCAAGGGCTCCGGACCGGACAGATCACACGGACCGGACAGATCGTTTTGAACACTATGACCATGGGACTGTTCGAACTATGACAAAAGTACTAAAAAACCTAAACACTTCTTGACTAAGCTACTTGCTCTCCTACTTAGAGCTCATGGGTCTTTGAACATGACCCGGGTCCATTAAACATGACCCGAAAGCCCATAAGGGCCCAAACTTCAGGGTATAAATACCCAACCACCTGCATTAAGTGTGGGTAATGAGAATTAACTGCTACCAGGCTGCTTAATTATCTCTCTACTCTCTACTCTAAACACATAACACCCACACACTACTATAAAACACCAACCAAATTACTAGCCTACCCTCAGGCGATTATTATCCTCACCAATCATTATATCAAAGGAAATATGTATTAAGCTGAAGCTAAATGGTTTGAAGCAGGGTGGTCCGGAGCGAGCTGATCTGAAGCACCACTCTGAACCAAAACGAGATGGACCGTAACACCACACTTGAAGCGAAGAATATTTTTCTATTTTTTAGGTCTATTATATTAATTAGGTCTCATATTTTAGTCTTCCTATATTAGTTAGATTGTATATATTAATTAGGATTTGATATTTATGATGTTTCAAGTATTAATGTATTAAAAGTTATTTTAGCCGCTGATTAACGAGGTTTAATCTAGAGTATCTGATGAAGAATACGGTTTCCTCTAAACCTATAAATAGATGTATATATTATTATCCAATATGTCGCGTGACTGCGTTGGTGTACTTAAGTGAGCAACATATTTCATTGGAGAGTGAAATGGCTTTATGTCTTTTTCAGAGATAAGTAATATGAGAAATAAACACTAAAGATAAGATCTGTGATTCACGTCATCTTTTGTAATATATAGCTATTGATTCCTTTTTATTTGAAAGTCTTTATGTAACAAACTTATTTATAAAACGAGTGTTTGTTGCTCGTTGATGTAAAATTTCTTCATAATCGGATCCATATTAAGTATGTCTTGTGTGCTTGATTTTATTAGTCTTTATTTTATTTTTGCTCGTCTTGAACATGATAATTAGATCGTTCTTCTGTAGGTTTATTAATTGTTTATCGGTTCTTACCTCGACCAAACGATAGTGGTTTCCCGAACAAGTATAGTAGTGAGTGTGGAGAAAAATAGAAGAACTAGATCGATTACTGATCTAAACGCTGGAGAAGTAGATTGCAACTAGAAACTGAAAGCCATGAACGATGAGTTCCATGAAGTTTAACTTAGAAAAAATCGACGGATCTAATGATTTCGATCTTTGAAGAATAAAGGTTAAAGCTTACCTAGTACAGAAGGATTGACTGCTTCTACCGATCAATAAAGGTATATAAGTTGATGAAGTGCTATGAGAGGTATCTAAAGAGCCTACGATGAATAAGTACACAAATGGACTATTAAAATTTACATGAATAAGTAATTTATGAACATGTTTTATATAAAGAAACAACTTTACACATTTTTATTGGATAATAGCACAAAGATTCGAAAACACCTAGATGATTAGAACCAAATAGTAATCGACTTAGATGTAGTTGGTGTAAAGATGGAGGAAGAGGACCAACCAATCATCCTTTTAAGTTCTATGCCGAAGAAGTGTGAAAATTTCGTGAACACCGTGTGCTACGGGATAAACTTCTTACAATGGTTGAAGTGAAGAGGACATTAAGCTCCAATGAACTTCAAAAAAGAGTGTTCTGAAGGATGATTCCGAAGGGTACATATTGAGTGTGAGAGACCGCTGCAGAAATATATATTATGGTAAGAATAAATGAAATGCTCGATCAAAGTCCAAAAGGGTTGGGGCAGGTTTAAAATTAATATGTTGGGTTTGGAAAAAGAAATAACATATTAGTCAAAACTTCCCAGAGAATGGATATTGCAACAATTGTCAAAAGACCGAAACCGGAGATACTGCAATGATGTCTGAGGATTGTGAGTATGTTGATGGTTTAATGAATTTTTATACTTGCATATACAATAATAAATGGGTGCTGTAATTTGGTGCTTAATTCTACGTGACTTCCAATAAACATTGGTTTAAACACCTGCAAATACTTGATGGTGGAAGGGTCATCCTCGGGAATGATGAAGCTTGTGATGTCAAAAGGATTGGAACGGTACGGTTCAAATTATCTACGTGACTCGAGAAAGTTACTAACAAGATAAGGTATAGATTCAAAGTTAAATGTAGCCTTATTTCTATTGGTTGTTAGATGCAATAATGTTTACCTATAGATATAAAGAAGGCAGACTTATGATCTTTTAAGGCTCCCTTGTTATTATAAATGTATATAGGACTATTGACGTGTTAGTTCTTCAGGGTAAAGTAGTAGTATGGGGTGTGTCTAGTATGGTGAAAGATTCTACCAGGTTGTGACATCTTCGACTGGGCATTAAGTGAAAAGATATTTAGTTAACTAATTAAACATGGGTTGTTAGATAGTACCACAATTCAGAAGCTCAGCTTTTATGAAAACTATATATTGGGTAAGAAAAAGATGGTGAAGTTTATACCCATAAACCAAACATCAAGTGAAGTAATTAATTATGTTTATTCAAACTTTTGGGGTTTAGCACGGGAAAATACCTTAGGCGGTGCAAGTTACTTTATATCTATGATTGATGACTATTCAGGAAAGTATGTATTATACTTTTGAAGACTAAAGATGAAATATTTGTTTCCTTTGTGAACTAAAAGATTTTGGTAAAGAACCAAACCGAGAAAGTGTTGAGGAAGCTTCAGAATAATAATACTTTGGAATATGTGAACGATAAAATCAAAATCTATTGTGCAAATATTGGCATTTTTAGACACCAAACTATAAGTGAAACTCTCCAACCGAACGGGCTTGTTAAGAGCGTGAATCAAAACATACTGGAACGGGTTCGATATGTGCTTCGTACAATTAGGGAGAAATCGTGACAACATCCGCATATATCATAAATACGAGTCCATCTACGTTGATATATCTTGGTCCTCAAGAGGCCTGGAATAGATAGAAACCTAATTTAGAACATTCAAGAGTGCCCAAATATGCTTCTTACGCACATGTGAAGCATGATAAGCTTAGGGAAAGAGCACTTAAATGTTAGTTTCTCGTGTATTCAGAATGAGTAAAATAATATAGGTTATGATGGCTTGATCATAGACATCAGAAGACTTTGATAAGAATACACATGGTTTTCATTGAAGAGGACATGCCATTGAAGAAGGCAGTAAAGACTCAACCTAGTATTTCCGATAAAATATTTGATGTTGATGATAGATCTATTCTAAAAAGTGACGCATCACTAGCTTCTGCTTTGGGTCGTATATAAGAAGTTCAATCATTGCATGATTTTGAAGTAGACCAAGGATTTGTTGTTATAGGGCATTCAGATGATCATATGGGAGAGTAAAATGATTTTGACAAATAACAAATAGCGAGGGATAGAGCACGAAGACCAAAAAAATAATCGCAGATGTATGGTTTTTTTAATTTAATTAGTTGTGCTTTATCTATTGAAATCCATGGAGATGTTCTTAAACCCAATATATATCATTATGTTGTCAAAAATATTGATAAAATAAATGGCTTACAACGATGAAAGAAAAGATGAAATCTTTCCAAAAAGATTATTCTTGTGAAAAAACCAAAGAGTCAGAAGCTGGTTGGGAGTAAATGGATATTCACTGTATTTCTATTGTTAAGTTACCCATATATAAGGCTAAACTCGTGGCTAAGGGCTCCATGTAAAAATATAATGTCAATTTTAATAGAAGATTCTCATCAATTGTGAAACAAACCTCCACCCGGGTTTTGCTGTCAATTGTTGTTAGATTTTATGTTTATTTAAATCAAATGGATGTTGTTATTGTCTTACTTTATTGTTATTTGAAAGATAAAATTTACATATATCAATCGAATAAGTTTGAAGAAATGAATGAAGATTATGTGTGTTTGTTGAAAATACCTCTCCATGTATGGATGGCAATGGGTCAGGATGGGTGCGGGCATAGCTAAACCCGCAACCCATCCCGTCTATATTTTTCCGAACCCATACCCTAACCCGAACCCATCGGGTAGTAATATTTTTTCCCCACACACGAACCCGTCGCGTTCGGGTACCCATCCGCGGGTACCCATTGAAGTTATGAGTTTTTTAAAATAGAACTACCGAGGTCTTTAGATTTAAGTCATTCTATAAAAAAAACTCCAACTTTAATTTAATTCAATTAATTATATTATTATGTGGTATTGAGTTTGATACTAATTGCAAAAAAAATGAAAAAAATGTTTAAAAAATATAAATCATCAATTTTGAATATTTAAATGTATAATACAATTTTGTTATCTATTAATACTTGATATATGATTTCGGTATATGTTAGTAATTTTTTTATTTGATAAATAATTATATTATTAGACCGAAAAAGAAAAAATATTTTTGAAAAAATAAAAATTGAAAAATTAAATTTAATGTTTAAATGAAGAAAAATATTTTTCAATATATATAGTATTCAGTGATAATTAGCAAATGTTTTATATTTTTATAATGTTATTAATAATTAATATATGGTTTTGGTATATGTTAGTATTTTTTAAATTTAATTAATAATAATATTGATATTAGACTGATATGGATAATATCACTTTTGCAGAGAAACATAAAAAAATATTAAAAGAAAAAAATTAAAAAACTAAATTTAATGTTTAAATGTAGAATAATATTTTTCAAAAATATATTGTATATATATGAGAAAACAATATATGATTTGGGTATTACAGATACTAATATTAATAAATTTATTTTAAACTTGATAAATAATATTATATAATATAATATTTTATATAATATTAATTTAACGGGTTCCCGGGTATTATCCAGTGGGTCGGCTTGGGTTGGATACCCATGAGAAATTTTTTAAACCCATAACACATCCCATACACGGCGGGTAGTAAACTTTCAAACCCACAACTCATCTGTGGGAAATTTTCAAAAACCCATAGCCCATCCCATCGGGTTGGCTCGGGTCGGGTATCGCGGATTCAGGAAAAAAATTGTCATTCCTATCTCCATGTGCTGGAATAATCATCGAGACAATATAATAAAAGGTTTGATTATTTTATTAGATCCATTAAGTATGTCTACTATGAAAACTGTGTCTATTAGAATGAGGAAACACACATGAAGAGATAATTACTATTGTTGTTGTATATGGATGATATACTACTAGTTGGAAGAGGATGCAAATTGAAGCGGTAAAGACTCAGCTGAAAGAAGAGTTTGAGATAAAGAATATATGACAGGCTGAGAAGATACTTGATGTTGAGATGAAAAGGAATATGCGAAAGATATATATATATATATATATATATATATATATATATATATATATATATATATATATATATATATATATATATATATAAAGTCCTAAGGAAGTTCTCGATATCCGAAGTAAAAAATGTTGGAACTCCCATTGGTTCCCAATTCAAACATAATGCAACTTTAGGACAACCAAATAAGCAGATAAGAAGTACATGTTGGAGATACCTTATACAAATGTTATTGGTAACATTATGTATGCTATGATTTGCATGAGACCTGATCTTTCTTATGTCATAAGTGGTTTCAGCAGATTCATGTTAAATCCGGGAAAGCCACATTGTCATGCACTCAAGTAGCTCATGACATACTTCAAGGGCTCAATTGTTGTAAGGTTATGTTACAATCAGAAGGAAGGGTGTGGGGACTCTAATTTTACAAGTTACCTTGGCACAAAGAAATATACTTCGGGTTATCTGTTTACTGTTCTATGAGGAGTAGTTAGCTTGAAGTCTTGTATACAGAAGTTCGTTGCACTTTTGTCTATGGAAGCTGAGTATATGAATGCTAGGGAAGCCGTGAAGAAAGCAATTTGGCTGAAGGGATTATTGAATGAACTCACTAATATGGAGCAAGATGTGGTTCTATTTTATGATAACAATAGTTCTCTTTATTTGATGAGAAATATGAAGTTCTGTGGACGAACTAAACATGTAAACATAAAGTTACACTTAAATGTATCTAAGATTTCTAGCGGGGAAAATGCTTCGGATTTCGACCAAGGTATTACCAATTTCAAAGCTTACGGACTACATGAGACTCATGCAAGTCCTAGGTGCAGGTGAATTGGTCTTTAAAGAGTAGAACATTGTGTGCAACATATACTATAATTATCATAAGCCTTGTGGAAAATATTTAGGTGTGGGCTAGAAGTAACTCGTCAACAAAAGTATTATCGTAGGACTACATGGGCATAGTTGGATCTGTCGTGATATGTATAGGCAAGAACAGTCAAAACTCTCAGGGGTGTAGCTTAACTCGTGATTTAGTGGCAGATTCATTTGTTGGTTCCTAAGGGCTAAGAACAGTTGTCGAAGACTGGTGACCATTATGTCAAACAAAATATGTATTAAGCCAAAGTAGACTGATCTGAAGCATGACGGTCCCAAGTGAGCTGATCCAAAACGATATGGACTATAGCACCACAGCTAGAACGTTGCGGAGTTCTTTATCGAATAGGTCTCATATATTAATTAGATCTCCTATTTTGGTTTCCCTATATTATATAGATTTCTTATATTAATTTAGTCTTCTATATTAATTAGTTTGCTATTTATGAGGTTTCATATATTAATCGATTAGAAGTTATTTCAGTCGTTGATTAATATGCTTTAATCTGAAGTGTCTGATGAATAATTAGGATTTTTCCTAAACCTATAAACAAAATAAGATATTGCTAAACAGTATTTGGCGAAACTGCGACGGTGCAAATACATAAGCAACATATTTTCTAAAAGAGTAAAATAACTCTAGACCTTTTTTAAAATAAATGATGTGAGAGTTAAATACTATCATCATCTTTTATAACAAAAATTGATCGAGTCTTTTATGTTTGAGAATATTATGTAACCTATTTATTTATTAAAAAAGTGTATGTTGTCTCTAGACATAAAATTTCTTCAAAATCAAAATTAAACTATATCTCTTTTATGTATTTTGTTTTATTACTATTTTTTCACTTATTTTAGCTATGATAATTAAATCGTTTTTTAGTAGATTTATTAGTTGTATACCGTGTTTTGTCTTGACCAAACAATGATGATTTTTCTAATCTACTATGCTTTAAAAACTGAACAAAAAACTCTTACCTTATTTTATTACTATATAAAATTTGAAACAACAACTCATAAAAAATATATCTTTAAATTGTTATTGTATCCACCTCTATTTTTATGTTTATAAAATCCTGTAACTAAAGTTTCTAAAAGACATGTTTACTCAACCGATACTTAAAATACTATTGTTGTATGATATCATTCTATTACTACACATGATGCAAACTAAACTGAATTATATTTAGTTACAAACCACAACCCAACATATTAAACATTCTAATTAAAAAATAGTTATTATATAAAACATTCACTTTTTAATATAACAATTAGTATACGACCATCTCACTTAAACCTGCTTTTATTTTTATTTTTTTAAAGGAAATTGTACTTAAACCCATTCAACTATTCAATTATCACTTACCACCCAAGGTTTGATCAATTGTTACTTAATACCCATCTCAACTACCTTACTGTCACTTACAACCTAATTTTATTTTAATACCCTAACTACCCTTAACCCACTATATAAACCTTATTTTCTGTTTTCTTTCTATTTTTTCTAGCTTTTTGAAGATTTGAATTTGTTAGCCGCTCTAACCACCTAACCCTACCAACCACCACGAGCTGGGTTGAAATCACATTTTCCGGTGATCGGAAGCTGCTAAAGGTTTGTTTCTTTATGTAAGTTGTTGTGTTAAACCTGTCTAACCTCTGTTTTATACGTACATGAGTTGATCGTTTCTTTTTGGAATCTTATAGCTTACAAGTAATCGTGTTGCGAGCTTTTTAGGTAATTACCTACCGATTTCGAAGTTTATTATTTGTTTTCTCTGTTGGAATAGGTTCTATTCTACTGTTTTTAGATGTCATTGCCTGATTTCGAGCTTTTCTCTGTTTTTTTTTGTTATAGTGATCTGTTATTGTTTAGTTAATATTGTTCGTTATATAGTTCGTTATATAATTTGGTAGTGCTTTAGTTTTGTATTGAATGTGTAGATTATGAGTTTTTAGGTCAGTTAGAGTATTGTATTTTGAAACAAATATCAGGACCGGTGTTACATAGAAATATCAGGACAGGATGCGAATAGCTCTATGTAGATATACACAATTTGCAAGATAGGATGCGAACTGGTGCAGTAAATAATCTGCATAGTTTTTGTGACTAATAACAAATATCAGGACTTTGTTACCTACAAATATCAGGACAAGATGCGAATAGACCGTTGTAGGTATACACAATTCGCACCTTAGGATGCGAATTGTTTGATGCAGTAGTAAATATTTTGCACCTAGTTATTGTGACTAATAACAAATAACTTGTATTGTCCAGGTTAAGAGATGTCTAAATCACGAGTTTGTATTTTTAAATATGGTCACCAAACTGCAATTGTGCCTTTCACGGAGTTTGAAAGCTTCGAAAGTATCCAAGCTTATGTAGAGAACACATGGGAGGAGCTTGCCACAGGTGAGTACCTAATTACTTACTCCTGTGGGGATTACAATAATTGTTTCTTTAATAACCAGAATGATTTTGTTAGGTTGGTGTTATATCTTGATTTGGAGCGTTTAAAACGGGTTAGTTTTCTCATAGAACAACACGTCTTTGATAAGGGTTCTGGTAATAAAAGTTCTCTTGATAAGAGCTCTGGTGGTAAGGATTCTGGTGGTAAGCATAAAGAGCGTAGCTTGATTTTGGGAGAACCATCTCTTGATCAACTAGTTAGCGGGGAGAGTAGTAACGGTTTAGTTAATTCTGATCAGAGGAAAAAACAACTTGCTACTGCTGGTTGGGCTGATGCTATTACAGGAGTGGGTCAAGCTTTTGAAGAAGGTGCTGCCGGTCTGAGGGTATCCTTGTGCAAGTTTGCGTTAGAGCATGGTTTTTCTTTCAAATACCTGCACAACACAACAAATAAGATCACTGCTTATTGTGAAAATAAGCTCACAAGCGGGTGCAAATGGAGGGTTTATGCATCTATTGACTCAAGCACCGGCCTTATGACGATCAAGAAGCATTTCCCGTACCATACTTGCAGTCCTGTTTTCTCCCAGAAGCATAAGCATAAGCGGCACAGGCATTTGACATCAGATTTGATTGCAGAGGAAATTCAGGATTCTCTCCGGACCTGCCATTCGTTGACAGCCAAAACCATACAATCGACAGTCAAACAAGATTACGGTCTTCAGACTGCCAGTTGGAGTTGTCAGCTGGAAACCGATTCAAGCGCTGTTTTGTAACATTCGGTTCGTCCCTTAGTGGTTTTCATTCATGCCGTCCAATGTTGTTTGTCGATGGAACCCATTTATATGCAAAGTACAAGGGTACATTACTCACTGCTGTAGCAAAGGACGGAAACAACGGTTAGTTACATTTATCTAGTTAATGAACGATGTTTTTTTGTGAAAATGCTGATGGTGTTCGCAGCAGATGATGCGAATTAAGCAGTGTTGTGATCCTCACATTTCGCATTTGAGGCTGCGAATTATGCATATTGCTGAGTAAACTGTACATACATCGCAGCTTGAGTTAGGTATTATTTAAAGTTTCCACAAGCTGCGAATTCACATGCCAAGCTGCGAACTGTTTGCATGAGCAATTAAGATGTCACACATATTTCGCATGACAAGCTGCGAATTGTTCCAGGACAGCATGCGAATTGTTACTCGTTCTTAAACGTTTGCATACTGTTGTAGTGTTTATTTGATCTGCCTTTTTCCAGGACTATTCCCTGTTGCTGTTGGTGTAGTTAGCATTGAAGATTGGGACAATTGGATGTGGTTTTTGGGGTGTTTGAAACCACATTTGCTGGATCGCCAGATCACATTTATTTCAGACCGTCATTCTGGTATTGTTAATGCTGTTTCTGTCTTGTATCCAAACTGCTATCATGCGTACTGTTATTTCCATCTCATGCAGAATTTGAGAGCCAAACTGGAACATACTAGCAGGGAGTATAAAAAAAAGATGTTGAGTTTCTTCCACCGTCTTGCTTATGCTCCCAGTCAAGAGCTTTTTAAAGATATACTAACAGCTTTTCTATGTGAAGGTGGTGAGAGAATGAGTGATTTTCTTGCAAATTTACCCCCTGAAAAGTATGCGCAGGCTTACGTAAAAGGGAAGCAATACGGCTCTATGGCTTCTACCGCAGCTGAATCGTTCAACAATCAGATTAAAAAATATTGCGGCTTACCAATTGTTGAGTTTATTGATTGGATTAGAGTCTTGCTTATGACTCAGGTTTCCCGGAGATACGAAGAAGGTCTCAGCTGGAGTACTAATTTGGTTCCCGAGTACGAGAAGAAGCTAAAGCAGAATGTTGACATGTGCCGAAGTTGGGTAGTACGTAAGTCCTCTTCCGCCATGTTCGAAGTCTTTTCGACTCCTGTGGCTGTTGTTAATCTGTTGGATTTCAAATGTTCATGCGGATCATGGCAACAAGAGTGTTTTCCATGTGCTCATGCTCTAGCGGTATTACAATACACCGACCAAGATCCATTGACTGTAATAGAACCCTTCTTTACGGTTAAGAATTACAGGGAAACTTACTCTTTCAGCATACCAGCTATAACTGATTTCGGCGAAGGGTCCAGCGCTAACGATCCTTCTTTTGTTGAAGTTCTGCCTCCGAACGTTAAGAGACGCTCCGGAAGGCCTAAGAAAAAGCGAATCCCTTCTAGAGGAGAAATCTTAACCAAGAAGTTAAGGTGTGGCCGATGTTCGAAATCAGGCCATAACCGGAGGACTTGTGATGTTCCAGTTTAAGGACATTTATTTTTGTAGCATAGTTATTGTTCTGTACAGAAAACTAAACATTTGTACATTCCTGTGTTTTTGTATCTGCCACTATTGGAGTTGCAAGCATTTCGCATCCTGTGCTGCGAATCATTTACAATATGTTGGTGTATTGTTACAAACATCTATCAGGATTACATGCGAATTATGTGCAATTATGTGAAATGCTTACAGGCTGCGAATTATGATAAGAAAATTATGTTCTAGTCAACAGGATGCGAATTATGTGAAATTATGTGCAATTGTGTGAAATTTCGCAGCATACCAGATCTCATTTCGCAGCATGCATACTTAACATCTATCAGAATTACATGCGAATTATGTGCAATTATGTGAAATGCTTACAGGCTGCGAATTATGATAAGGGAATTATGTTCTAGTCAACAGGATGCGAATTATGTGAAATTATGTGCAATTGTGTGAAATTTCAACAGGATTACATGCGAATTATGTGCAATTAGAAGTCCTGATATTTGTCTTATGATAAGCTGCGAATTGTCATTTATAAAAATACCAGGATATTCAGTAAGTTTGAAAATAAGTAATATAGCAGGATAACATGCGAATGAAGTGCAAAATGTATTTGGATGCGAATCAGTTATATCATTGAAATTCTGTAAACAAGTTGTATTACAAAAAGGAGGATTACAATATGTCCAGAAACTAACAACTGTTTACACATATCAGTACAAGCTACTATTGCTAGTTAGCTGCATTCCAAAAAAACAAAAAACAAAAACCAACTCTAGTAGTTGGTAGAGGATTCATCACCAACTGTTTCCTCTTTCTCCTTTTTGTGCTGATCATCTTTGTCTTTCTCCTCTTTGTCTTCGACTTTCTCTTTCTCTTCCACTTTATCTTCAGCTTCAACATCAACGTCCATCATGCTTAAAAATTTTGTCCTTGATGGACCAGCTTCGTCTTCCCTCTTCCTTTTGTTGTTTCGAACCTCTGCCGTTTGAGGTTCCACCTTTTCTGGCTGAGGTGCAGCAGGAAGCATTGGAACCTGTTCTGGCTAAGGTTCAGCAGCAACCTGTGGAACAACCTCCACTGGTTGAGAGTCAGCAGAGTAGTAGTCATCATATATGTCTAGTTCTAAGACAGAGACTGGGCTTGGGGGTGGTACTGCTGGCATGATCAACTCATCACTCCAGTTAACGGTTAAGGATGACCAGGAGTCACCCAGAGAACCGAGTGAACCAGAGTTTGAGTATGAGGTGGTTGTTGTGGTGGTGGAAAAAGACATGACTGTTTGAATTCGAAGAGAAGAAGAGGTGTTTTTAAAAAAATATAGAGTTTGGTGTAAAATTAGCCTTTGGTTACTAGAGGTTTTTATAGGGAAATGAGGTAATCATTACATAGCCTCCATGTCCAATCAGCATTTAATGAATTATATACTTGATTAGATTGTTTTTTTGTGCTCAATGTAGAAAACGTTTACCAAGGCATAAGCCACAGCCTATTCGTATCCTTCCACTTTGTATTTTTAATTTTTTATTCCTGCACCAGGCTGCGAACTGGGTTTAAGCTGGGATACCAGGATGCGAACTGTGTGTGAAGTGATTACCATCTATCAGGTTAGGCTGCGAAATATTTGATGATAAGTTAGGATGCAAACTGTTCATAAGGATTTAGGCTGCGAACTGTTCTTACATACCTGAGTAAACTACCAGGATCATAATCAACCATTATATATCAGGTTATGATGCGAACTATAAGATAAGGAGTATTCAGAGATGTGAAAATGTAATTTGTTTATGTATGCACAACAAAACTAAAAATTACAACAGACATATGTATTTACAAGCAACAGATGTATTTACAAGCAATACACGAATCAGTCATATGTGATGGTGTCTATGTCATTTAAAAAGTAATAGAACATTTCTTCTCTGAAGACAGTCACCATATCTGCATCGTATTTTTTCTGGACTGATCCATGCTCAATAATATCCCTTGCATATTTGCAGACGAAGACACCACAGTCCACACTGCCTCGCTTTTGTTGTGGGAAGCCTCTTTCCACTTTCACCTTCCACCCTGTAGTATATTTGGGTAGGAATCCTTTATCCAACAAATATTTGATCTGTGTATAATAATTAGTGTTAGGAATATGCACAAAAACAAAAATAGTTGGTGACATACAATTCGCATCCTCAGGCTGCGAATTATATTACAATAAATCATACACGATTCGCATCTTAGGTTGCGAATTGTATGACAGCCTTGATAGGCTGCGAATTGAGTTGTGGACAGGCTGCGAATTGTATCCAACATAGATAGGCTGCGAATTGAGTTATGGACAGGCTGCGAAAAAACATCTTGTTTACTCACAATTCGCAGCATACCAGATCTCATTTCGCAGCATTCATACTTAAAATGTGTTCAGATTTAAGTGTATAGTTTGGAATATTTACCAGTAGTGCAGGTGTTCTTGTGGTGGTGTCTATGGCATGAAGCTTAGGCAGAAGCGAATTGTAGTTTGAAATTGTCCTTCCGTCGATGTCGATGACGAGCAACGTCCAGTGGTTTACATTGTCCTTCGACTTGGTGCACACTGGAACCATGATGATGTTGGCTGCTTTGTGCCCCTTCCTAAAAGCCATGTCCACCAAATTTTCCACTTGCCACCCTGCTTTCATTTGATGCTGCATCCAAGCAAGAGTATATTAAAGTGAGAACATTTCTGAGAACTTTGTTCAATTCACGTGAGCTAAACTTACCGCAGTCATGCCCGAAATCAGTATGGTGTCGTGATGCTCTCCTTTAGCTTTAGTGCATGGAACTTTGTAGTCTGCATCTTCAAGCATCTTTCGAATCCAAGCATCGATAAGCTAACAAAGGAGTTGTAGATTTATGTTAAATATAGAATACATATGTGAAACATTGAATATAAAGTTGGTTGACAATTGGATACCTTTACGTCCAGCTCCATTTCTAAAGGTAGTGCCATGACATCACTCACTTGCACCTTGATTCCGTACGTAAACTTGGACTCCGGTAACTGCCATACCACTGGATCAGGGGTGTCGCTCTCGTAGGCTTTAACCAACTGTATTTTGTGGTATTGTGCCACATCGATACGGTCAGTTACTTTTGTTTTCTTTGGTCAGTCGCTGTATTCTACTACTGGCGGTTCCCGCATTGTAATTACGAACTCTTCTTCTTCCTCTTCCACTTGAGGCGGCGTTTGTGTCAGTAGCGCAAAACTTGGCTCCTCTATCTCCTTACTGGGCTCGAGCTTAGTAAATAACAAAAATCAAGAGTTGAAGGGCGTCAGTGTTTTATAAGTGCAACTAGTCCAAACAGTTCGCAGCTTAGGCTGCGAAATGTAAGGTAGCAGTTAAATAAATTTATTATTATATATCAGGGGAGGGTGCGAACTGTTCGAGGTTCCACTGAACAGTTCGCATCCTACCCTGATATTCGTTTGTAATACCCCAATCACCATTAGACACAAATCTTATGTTATGATGCGAAATCATTATAAGTAGGCCTTACCGCTCGGTCAGCGACAACCACTGCCGTTGACTTGTTCGGCATAGGATCTGGATCGTGTCGGCAGAAATCATTAAAGTCATCCTCCGACATGTTCTCCAGAGACCGTTGTATTATAGAATCGTAATATACATTATCAGTTTCATTTAAAAATGTCTGTGAAACTTGAGTGTAAATACCATCAACAAAAGCATTCGGTAAACCTACTGTGTTATCGTGGGACTCTGGAGCTGGCAGTTGATTTGTTACCGGGCCTACAGTTTGACGTTGGCTTAGCAATTCTGACTTTGCTGACAGCACCATTGGTCTTTGAGGTTCCACCGAAGAAGTGGTTTTGTCTTCTAAGGATGGTCCTTCCTGGCTGAGTAGTTCTGTCTTCTCACCGGGATGGACAGGTTCTGACTCTTGAGGTGCTACCTCTTGAGTTAGCCTTTCTCTCTTCGCCAAGGTTATCTGTTGTTGCTGTTGTTGTTCTTGTTGTCCTTGTTGTCGGTCTTCGTGTTGAACCTGTGGCTGCTGGTGTTGCTGGGGGTGTTCTTCGTGTTGTTGTTGCTGGGGGTGTTCTTCTTGTTGGTGCTGTTGTTGTTGTTGTTGCTGTTCGTGTTGTTGTTGTTGTTGCTGTTGTTGCTGTTGTTGCTGTTGTTCCTGTTGTTGGGGGTGTTGTTGTTCTTCTTCTTCTTGTTGCTGTTGCTGGGGGTATTCTTCTTCTTGTTGCTGCTGTTGTTGTTGTTGTTGCTGTTGTTGCTGTTGTTGTGGTTGCTCTTGTTGTTGTTGCTGGGGGTGTTCTTCTTGTTGGTGCTGTTGTTGTTGTTGCTGCTGTTCGTGTTGTTGTTGTTGTTGTTGCTGTTGGTCTTGCTGTTTCTGCTGGTGTTGTTGTTGTCTTTCGGTCTCCTATTTCATACAAAAATAAAAAAAACAAAAGGGTGGAAGGGTTAAGCATAAGTTAATCATTGTGTAATCATATTTCGCACCCTGACCTGATATCTATGTTATTCATTCCTAACAATTCGCAGCTCAGCATGCGAATTGTGTAATAACCAAACCACCAGTTTATTACATAATTCGCAGCTCAACCTGCGAAACGTTTGGAATGAATAACCAACCAGTAATAACCAACCAGTTTATTACATAATTCGCAGCTCAACCTGATATTTGTTTGATAACATCATATCATCTACTTACATTATCTACCTCCTCTGTATGTGTCTCCATGATGGGTGAATTGTGGGCATCATCGTCCCTTTCTTCCGGCAGTACTCCAGGAAGAAATGTGTGCTGATCAGCATTAGACACGGATGCTTGCTGATCAGTGGATTTTTGTCCCTCTGGAAGTGCTGCTGGTACCTGCTTTATTGGGCTTTCAGTACGGCAGATTGGCAGAGAGATAGCATTGTGGAGTTGTTGTGCTTCAAGTTCCGCTATCTTGCGTTTCAATTCTTGAAGCTGCAAAAATGATAGCAAACTTTTTATAAACATATTAAGTGCTGATTGTAATGATTATTTAAGGTTCAAGTCATACTTACTTCTCTGGCCTGTTTTTCTATTTTTCGCTCGTACTTGTTCTTGTCGGCGTATGTCTTCAAACGCTTTGATTGAGCATCAATATCGGGATTAGGGTCTCTGCGTTTGAATAAATAATCACCGATCGTTTCACTCATACTGGTTGTGTCGGTGTCGGAGGGCTCTTGCCTGGATTTTCCTTTGGGTTGTGGTGGAATCGTTTTCTTGGGGAGTCTTGGTGGTGGAATCGATGGCTCGGGTGGTGTTGGGTGTTCGAGTGTGGGAGACATCACCTTATTTGTTACATTCTGTGATGCTCTTCTCCTTTGTTTTGGTTTTGATGTTGTGCTTTTCGACCTCTTCCTAGGTCTTTCTTCCGGTGAAGTAGGTACCGTTACTTCTGCATCTTCACCATCTTCATCATCTTCTCTTTCTCCGAAAGCTTCAATTTCAGCCTCGGTAAGCTGTAATGGACCTTCTAAAACCTACCAACAGATGCACATGTAAGTAAATTAATTGTTTCGAAAGTATGAGGGTAGACAAACAAATTGTTTTTTATAAGCAGTTCGCATCATATGATGCGAACTGTGTGGTTTTAAATTACATTTCGCATGCTAAGCTGCGAAATGATTATGGGACAGTATGATGCGAACTATATGTAAAACATATGATGGGAACTAAGTGTAAACCATATGATGCGAACTAAGTATAAAACATATGATGCGAACTGTGTTGAAAATGAAGCTGCGAAGTAAAATTCATATCAGGCTGCGAAATGATTGATATATTTTTATAAGCAGTTCGCATCATATGCTGCAAACTGTATGCACCCCGAGTTCAATACATATATAAAGCTTATACCTGGTGATTATCCAGCGAGGGTGTTCTAAGAAGATATGTCATGGTGGATGCTTGGCACTCTAACCCCAACCATTTGAAAAACCTTGGTATCGAGGTTGGCTTCGCTACCTCATGGCCAATTGTTGTGTGCTCCATGATGAAGGGCTACATGGGGACAAGTTTTATCAGCACGATGCTATGTAAATAACTAATTTTTATATTGAATAGATCAATCTTACAACTACAAGGGCGACGCAGCCGACGACTTTATCAGCTCTTTCTACTGCTAAGCAACTCCTGATAGACTGTCGAAGCTTGAACAGAATCGATCCAGCCCAGTCGTAATTGTTTATTCTGTTGAGGTCTTCAACGTAATAAACCGTGCTCCAGCCCAAGATATCTCCAGATACGGAGTAGAATAGCGTGGAGCACAAAAACAGTATCAACAGCCTCGCCACGTCTTCCAATTCATGTTCCCCTCATTTGTTTATGGCCTTCTCTATACCCTCCTGTAAAACCAATGACAACATGCTATGTTAGAAATGTACAGAATCTTGCTTTATAAAGATGAAGTCCATTTTAGACGTACCTTTATGATGGCATTTGTTATTGTTTTGGTATTACTAGCTGATACTTTCCTGCCAGTTTTTGCCATGAAGTATTTCTTCATCATCCTTGATTCGTCCTCCTCGCCGGCTGCATACTTGTTGTGAAAAGCGCCGGTTTTTGTTAACTCCATTTTCTTGGTGCCATGCCTCAGCCCGAATATGATCTTGATATCGTTTGTAGTTAGCTTTACATACTTGTTGCCAATCCTAAAGGCGTCTCTTTCCAGTAAGAATTTCTCGAGGATATACTGAATGATTTGGTAGAATTTTTTCCTAGGCAGCTCTTCCTCATTACGGATTTCGAACGCCGTTTTCAGAAGCGTGTAGAAGGGTGTGTTTCTTGCAGCTTCAATGTGGGCCCTTGTAATACGCATTTCTTTTAGTAGCTTTAGAAGGCTCACCAACCCTGATCTGTAGTAGCTGGGTTTTGTTGTCATTCTTTCTGCACAAACACAAATCAGTTGGAATGTCACAAATAATTCGCATCACAAGCTGCGAATTGCATACATATAAATATTGGCTTAACAGACAAGCTGCGAAATAAGTTCTGATATGATGCGAATTAGGTAGCTCAAGCTGCGAACTGTTTGTAAATAAGTATAAACATAAAATCGAGCTGCGAATTGCTTGCATTGTGGGTGATCAGAGTGCGAACTGTTACAATTTTTACATGCACGTTGCAGGGATCTGGGAATTATGCAACAAACACCAAAATCAACAATGAACTACCTAATGCAGATCTAACATACATAATATTTCTCAGGATAGTATCAGTATTACATGCAACTAAAATTATACCCTGGCTTCGACTATAAACCCATAAACTGAGCAACTATCGTCAGTAGATACTTCATTCTAGTATCAACAGCCTCGCCTATCGTGAATTAAGAGAAAAAAGTGGTTCAAATTCGTCAAAAACGTAAAAAAAGTATACTTTCCACGATAATGCATACCTGTTAAATTTCACCGGTCGGAGAACGAGATTGAAGCTTTCAGAGACGACTTCACGACAACTTTGTCGAATTAGATTTGAAGGTGTGTAGTCTGTCTGAGTAAAAGAGGCTGACCGGTGCGATAGTGACGAAGGTGCGAACGGTGAGAAGCTGTAGGGTTTCTGGGTTTGAGAGAGAGAGAGTATCACGAAGTCGAACGGTTTGTTTTCTGGTGGTTTCTAAAATTAGAATTTTGCGTTTGTTTGGGGTGATAGGAGGGTCGAAAAAGTGGGTTGGAATTGAAAAATGGGTATATATAGTGGAAGTGTATTTTTGTCCAATTTATTAGTCTGGGTATTAAGTAACACTATGTTAAAAACGGGTACCGCCGGATAATAAGATAGTTGAGTGGGTATTTTCAGGTACTTTTCTCTTTTTTTAAACCCTGACAACTTTGTCATTCTGTTAAAATAGTTATTATATAGAACATTAACTTTTTAATATAACAAATTAGTATACAACCATCTCACTTAAACCTGTTTTTATATATCCCATAGTTTCTGAGTAACGAATAGTTATGGGTAGCCGAGTTGGTTGAGTATAGTACCTTAAAGGTCATGAGTTCGAGTCTTTTTATATACACTTTTTCGACTGAACATGTCATCTTGTGTGATTTACCTTCTGGCGTTGGTTTGCGCGCTATCGCGTCAAACTGAAGATTTACCCTATGCGCATTCAGAAATAAATATGAATTATGGTTACAAAATAGTTTATTTCTGAGTAAATATGAATTATGGTTACAAAAATGAAATAAACCATCGAAAATAAATAAACTAGAAGGGAAAAAACTGGAAACTATTAACATTAACCTCCACATAATCCAATATAGCAACTATAAACAGCAACCAATAACAAAACAATATCTAAAAGTCTATAGTTATATAAAGAAGAAAGTTAAAGCACATGTACAAAACCAAACTTGTGTTTGTTTGTCTTCTTTAAACCCATGTGACTTTCGATTTTTCTTTTATCATCATCACATTCCTCTGTTTCTTGGACCCATTTTCCATCCACTATTTACATTCATTTGTCTCTTTAAAATCCTTCTTTTTCTCTTCACCCTCTCTCTCTCTCGTCATAAAGTCAATCAACCAAATTAGCACACCACAACCTCAATTACCAAATCCAATTTGTTTAATAAATCGTAATTTGCATTGCCGGGCCTTCGTTATTTGTCATTTTCTCAAAAGTCGATATTTAATGTGGGCGTAACCTAGTCTCAAATTTAGAGAGTAAGGTTCTTTTTTTTTTCGCCCGAATGGAGAGGAAGACAGCTAATACGGATGGTGTCGGTATCGTGTATGTACTACCTAGATCATAAGCGCGTGTCTATGTTTTTCTTTTTTAAAATTATTTTCAAAATTTAAACAGCTTAATTTTAATTTTTCTTCTTCGTGTTTGTTTAAGTTTTATAATTTAGTTATTAATAATATTTTTGTGTTTATTTTAATTCTATCCTTATATAATATTTACTATTTATTGGTTTAGGGACCCATCCGAAGAAGGACAACCTGTCAAGGTTTAGAGTTGTGCATTATGTGAAATATTTTCGTCGTAAATCCGTTGAATAAAAAATGTAGATAAAATATGTAGACAAAATATGTAGACGAACGAGCATGAAAAGGAAATGGAGGAACACACTGTACGATTATTGCATTGTATTCATAAGGGTTCAAAAAATGCACAAAACATTATAAAGCAGTTGATCATGTGAGAGGAGATCACCTAGTCGTGTTGTATAACCACCATCACCTTCAGGTCATCGTTCACAACAACTTGCTCACGTTTCACCCCCATCATCTTATCATTCACCACCAGCGCATCATCCACCACCACCACACTTAGATGTGGCTAGCGTTAGCGTCGGCGTTGGTGGTGATATAGATCACGAGTTACTAGGTGAGGAGAAAGAGGCCGCCATTCCTAGAAAGTAGTAGATAAAGTTGTTTACATTCTTAATTTTTTTTTAAATGTCGGTTTTTCCTAACTACAAAGAGCACAATACGTTCAACAATTTCATTAGGAATGTGTTTTTATTATAGAATTAAAAGTTTAACTGGTATATGTTTTGTTTTTTTAGTGTTGTTATGTTACTTAATATTTTTGTTTACAGCCACACAATTTTGTTGGTATACATGCACATTATAATCTTCTACACTTGTGGGAATTGACAACCCAACCGAGGTAACTAGTCATCTAGCTCGTACTTCTTTTGGATCTCTCACAGCTTGTTCCCCTAAGTATTACACTCATCCAGTGCTGAACGAGTTATTTGTTGAGCTTTGACACCAATAGACCAATACATTTCAGTTTAGCTTTAAGGAGATGATAGTCACTTTGGATGACGTTAATCTCATTATAGGCCTCCATGTAGCGGGTAGAACACTAAATATGGTTAAGGCCATGAGAGAGGAGACATATGTATATTATGTAGTGTTATTGTGACTCACTATTGATGAGTCCGTAGAGAGTTGGAGTCCACACGAGGAGTTGTGTTTAAAATGAAATGGACCGGTTCCTTCACTTGACCCATAAAGAGATTATCCGACTGGTATCACATGCATATCTTATGTTTTTATTTGGGTTTACTATATTCACGAATACTAGTCAGAAAAGTGTGAAGGCTGATTATCTTTATGGTTTGGAGAACGTGGATTCTGGATTGTGCGATATAGCTTTGGGGGCTAGTGCGTTGACTTTCATTTATCATACTCTAGGGGATGCTTCTATATCTATAAAGAAAAACTTGTACGTATTCATAGCCATGTTAGACCGCTGGATATACGATCACTTCCATCTTTAAAATCTCCACATAATCCATCTTATGTCTTAAGGAACCCAAGGATTGCAAGTTGGTTACGTAGGAGAATGGTGCAATCAAACATACACATCAAATCCAGTGTATGTGTCCTTCTTGCAGATCTGAAGGAGAAAGATGTAAGCAAACAAATATTATACTTATTATATGTTTTACAATTTTTTGTATGCTTAGCTTAATTTAACTTTTTAAATAATATGTTATATTATTTTTCTTTACAAGTCATATTCGAGTTGTATGAGCACATGAGAGCTTAGTTTCATGTATATGATATTGATCTACTAGATTATCTAATTCGAATGATGAGCACGGTAGAATGATATATTTCTGACAAAGTCATGCGACTGTTCAGACAGATCCAGGATGCACCAACACCTTTAATGTTACATAAGGTTTTATATATGAAGGGAAATTTTTCTTGTTACCCTTGGTGTGAGTCTGTTTGGAAAGATTTATATCACCACTTACTTTTCGACGATCACTTGGCAGTTACGGTTAGTACACATGGGAGATCAATGACGACTATGTATCTTGATTATATTGCTCACTTTTCCTGGTATGTTATTGCCCAACCTATGCAGTCTAGCGATGACAGACTCATTGAGGAAGTCATGTCGTTCTACATCATGCATATGAGAGATGATTTACATGGTTAGAGGTTTTTTTAGAAACAAGTGATGCAATTATTTTCTCATTGGATCGTTGTTTTTGTTATATGACTTATTTTTCTTATGCTTCGTTGGAGTTTTTTGTGATATGTTTATGTTTTGTATTGAACCATGAATGATTTGGTTATGTAATTTTGTATTATTTGTATGTTTTGTTATTTTGCGCGAACACTTAAGGTTACTTCATTATCCATCACGTGACATTAAAAATTAGTCAAACATTAAAAAACATAACGACATAAAAAATATTAAATCAGCTCATAGATGTTATAAAATTATTTTGGGTTCAAATTCATACACTAGGAAACTAACAATTTGTTAGTAAAAATAATAATTTTAACATATATTTAAAAAAGATTAAAAATTTACAAAGGAGAATTCACCATAGGTTCCAAATTTTCTGTACCTATGGTGCATAGTACTAAGCAAAAATAATGCATATGAATAACATTATTTATGTGACATACGATCGATGCACATCCTAGGCACCGATCATACACATTGCTTCACACCGATGGTGCATTGTTGCACTATCGTTGCAGGTAATCGACACTGATGGTCCAATACACCGGTGGTGCCTCATACATTGCACGGTTGGTGCTCTAAATCTGCAACATCAGCACATCAATGTTGCATATATGGTTCTTTTTTCCACAAAACAAATCCTACTTAAATGAACCCGCAGATATAAAGTCTTGTTTAAAAGTACAATCTATAAGAAATTCTCATTTAAATGTGCCCGCCAAATTTTTGTCTCACCTCTCTATATAACTTATAACTTTGTTTGATATGGAATGAAGTGTGATTGAAAACGCTCATCTAATCAAAGCTGTCAAATATGTAAAATTAACTAGGTCTCATGAGACTACTTAATGGTTTTTCGATGAAGTGTTATGTACAATGTACTTAATATATGGATTTATGTACCAAAGAAAACAAATGCCTTCTGAACGTAGTCGTGAGGGGAGGGCGGTAGGTAAGATCCATGCAGGGTCATTTCGTGTTCCAAAGACAGACGCTTTGAGGAAAGGTATCCCGCCGACGACCATTACGGTCGAGGTGGAAGCAAACGTTTGACCCTCATCATGACTAGAAAGCAGTTGTTAGATGAAATAGTTAAGCTCAATGCCGAGAAGGAAGTGGCTTTGGCCGAAAAAATGAGTAGAGAAGAAAACTGTAGGGAGCGGTCGCTTGATGGCGATATGGAGGATTTTTCCGACGAAGAGCAAAACAAGAAGGATGTTCGTAAGGATAAGCACCAATCACTAAAGAAGAGGAATGAGACGAAGAGAAAAATCAAACGCCTCTCTATACAAGATTACAATGACTCTACTAACTTTGCTTTCAATGAATCATTGTCTCCAGAACGAGAAGTCTGATGTCGAAAGAATAATCAGAGACTTACTAAAAAACCTGAAGCCCGACATCTTAAGTCTCGTCTTGCCAAGGTATCGAAATGCAATACAAATAGTATTGATAGGAGGACCCTGAACTCCGTTGAAAAGGAAGGAGTGATCATGGTTAGCAAAGGAGAGCAAGTTATTGTACCACAAGTGCAACTCCCATCAGGAAGTCAAACTTATGGGTACAGGATCGGGAGTCCGTTCGCCAATCCAAATGAGTAAGGGTTATATGGGATTCATACGGAATGTATGGGGAGTTGTGCTTTTAGTTTTGGGCATAATTGGAGGTCGTCCCCACTATCTGACGAAATTTTGTCAGGTCATCTCCCGAAATATTTTGATATATCAAAGTTAGACAAGTATGACGAGAAGAAATACCCAGATAATCATTTAGAGACATTTAAGAATTTCATGTTGAGTTTTGATAATGACGACAAGTTACTTTGTCATGATTTTTCAATGACTTTTAAATACCAAGCCTTGAAATTGTACAGTCGACTACCTCAAGGTTGTATAAATAATTTCAATATATTTTGGGTAATGTTCAGACAACAATCCGAGCTAATGGAGACACAATTGTAAACTATCGGCAAAAGGTGGGAGAGAGTTTAAGAGACTATACTCGGCGCTTTGTAGATGCCAAAACCGATCTCGATCATTGTAAATAAAGCGTGGCTTTAACAGGCTATAAATTGGGGCTACTTCCTGGTTCTATGAATCAAGCAGTAACTAAAAAGTAGGCATCCTCGTTTTCCGCCATACTAGCCCAAGTCGAAAAGTAGATCTTAATCAAGAAAATAAAGGTGTCTGAATTGGCAATATAAGTACAGCAAAGTGCGCAAGCCGCGGTCGTAACTTACTAGCAGAATTTGCTAAAGTTTAGCTTAGCCCCTCAGCCACAACAAGTAAGTACTTTTTCACCAGCGGCGCAGTCTTACCCTACTAAGGCATCGGGGTATCAGACACAGCGAGCTAAACCCAACAGCCAGATAATCAACTAACCTATCTCAAACAAACGAACATTTTGTTGATCTAACCAAATGTGTATCGACTATTTTCGAAAAGACAAGAAAAAATGTCTATTTTCGCAAGCTTTTTCCGATCCAGATTCCACAAGAGAACTGCAATAACCGGTATTGCAGATATCATGAAGACATGGGGCATGACACAAAATTTTGTATCGTCTGGTAAAAGGAAATACAAATATTAATGGAAACAGAAAGTTGACTAATTATGTTAAGAAGAAGGTACAACAAAGCATGACTTCTAAAGAAGTCGTGCCAGTACCAAAACCAGAAACAATGATGGCCATTTCATAGGTTACCGACCTATTTGAAATATCAACAGAGTTCTTGGATCCTGATAAGGATCGAAACATAATTGGTGTAATAGAGGAGGAAACTATGGAAGGCCAAAAGAAGGCTATTAGTTTATTTAGATTGTTTGTATCTCTAACCATTTTTGGAGGTGATTTGATGGCAGGAATTACCATCACTTCTGGGACATCACCTCACATGTACAGCAGCCCATCCCCTATAATCTGTTTCAACGATGATGATATGATGGACATTGTAGGACTGTATGAGGACACGGTAGTTATTATAGCTGCAATTGCGGGAAATGAAGTACGAAGAATTTTGGTTAACACCGGGAGTTCGACTAACATAATTGTTTTTGGTGTGGATAATAATCGCCTGAGGGTAGGCTAGTAATTTCAGTTGGTGTTTTTTGGTAGTATGTGGGTGTTATGTGTTTAGAGTAGAGAGTAGAGAGATAATTAAGCAGCCTGGTAGCAGTTAATTCTTATTATCCACACTTAATGCAGGTGGTTGGGTATTTATACCCTGATGTTTGGGCCATTATGGGCTTTCGGGTCATGTTTAATGGACCCGGGTCATGTTCAAAGACCCATGAGCTCTAAGTAGGAGAGCAAGTAGCTTAGTCAAGAAATGTTTAGGTTTTTTAGTACTTTTTTCATAGTTCGAACAGTCCCATGGTCATAGTGTTCAAAATGATCTGTCCGGTTCGTGTGATATGTCCGGTCCGGAGGCCTTGGACCGATCTGTTCTTGTCCGGGGAGCGTGTAGAATTCGGACTCATCAGGAGCCCTTTTTTTAGGTGTTTGTGCAAATATTCTTGCCAAAGACCTGAAAAACAGTCCGACGTCAGAGGTAGTTTTAATCCGGACAGGTCTATGGGTTTATCCGGACAGATAAAGCTTCACGAATTCAAAACGGTTTTTGCCAGAGTTCGTGGGACACGTGTCGCTCTCTGATTGGTTGCTTCAACAATTTTTTCACCTTGAATTTCGAACCCACCTTCTTCGAAAAGCAACCTCTTTAATTACAGGTGGTGACATCAGCGCCGTCTTTTAATCATTGCCAAACTTTTCGAATTCTCCTTGGACCGATCTGTTCTTGTCCGGGGAGCGTGTAGAATTCGGACTCATCAGGAGCCCTTTTTTTAGGTGTTTGTGCAAATATTCTTGCCAAAGACCTGAAAAACAGTCCGACGTCAGAGGTAGTTTTAATCCGGACAGGTCTATGGGTTTATCCGGACAGATAAAGCTTCACGAATTCAAAACGGTTTTTGCCAGAGTTCGTGGGACACGTGTCGCTCTCTGATTGGTTGCTTCAACAATTTTTTCACCTTGAATTTCGAACCCACCTTCTTCGAAAAGCAACCTCTTTAATTACAGGTGGTGACATCAGCGCCGTCTTTTAATCATTGCCAAACTTTTCGAATTCTCCTAGGAATCAACTGCTTTTTCAGATTTACTATAAATACAAATTCATTTCTACTGTTTTACCATCTCCTTCAAACTTAATTCTGTAAAAACTCTCAAAGCTTTCTCTCTCTAAAGCAAAAAACTTAGTTCAACAGTTTATGTTTACAGCGAGGAACGCTCTTGTCAAAGGCGGGTGGCTCAACCTTTATGAGTTAGAGAAGGCTCAAAAAGTCGAAAGAGAAAGACGGATTGCTGCAGGGTTGCCTGCCTCACCTGTTGACAGACCTATCACTTCTGCATCTGATTCAGATCGTGGCTCGTCCTCTTCCAAAGGTACCAAGCCTAGAAAGCTATTTCAAACCACCCTCTCCCCCATAATCTCTGGTTCCTCATTTCAATAATCGGTACCTACTGTCGAGCCAGGAGTCACAACCACTAGCCTTAGTAAACCTTCTCCCTTTCTTGCAATGGGATCAGACACGTAGCACTCTCTTGAGAAGCTGGTTGTCAGGAGGACAGGCCGGCTGGTTAAAGGCCAGGGGACTAAAAACACTCCCTCAAGATCGGGGGCAAAGGATAGCAGCACCGGATCAGAGGTGCCAATTAGAGCTCCTAAGGACAGGCTGTCCGGACCGGAGGGCTCCAATCCAAACCTTCAACCAGAAACTTCTGCTCCAAACACTTTACCGGAGAGCAGAAGTCAAAGGGGCACTGAGGCCCATCAGTCCGGAGATAAGGCTGAATCAAGTTTGAACCCTCCCCCCACTACAGCTGCTGAAATCCCTTCAACGATCATGGAGGAAGTGATGGAGGACTCTGTTGAAGAGGCCCCGTTTGAGTCTGAGCCCTCCGGTCAGACTAGCAAAGAGATAGTTGCCAAGAAGGACAAGGGCAAAGAAAAGTTGTACTTGAGGCATCCGGATCTGCCGGAGAGCCTAGAAGGAAAAGTAGGGCCTTGTTTTCACAAGGTCAACGTTAACTATCTTCTCTCCCTACAAAAAATCAACTATGCATTCATCCACACTGCTGAGTTGGGCAGGATGCGTTCAAAATGGGGTATTCCAGAAAATGTAAAGATCAAGATCCCTATACATCCGGAGACCCCCATGGATTGCAAGTTAAGTGAGGTGGTTATGTTTACAGAGCTGTTCAACTGGGGGCTCAGGCTCCCACTAGACCCAAAGATTGTCAGATATTTCCATCTGATCAAACTCTGTCCGAGCCAGCTGAGCCCCAACGCTTGGTATACCCTTATGTTATGCATCATGGTATCAAGGCTGTCCAGGATCCCTCTGCCCATGGAGGAGTTTGCTGCAGTGGCTAGCATGTGTAGAAACCACCACATCCCCTTCTACCACTTTAACATGGGGGATAACTTCAAGGCGGTGGATGACTTGCTGGAGGCAGAGAGGAATTGGAGGACCCAGTTCCTGTTCATTAGTGGTGCCTGGGAGAATGGCAAGAAGATAAAAGCCGGAGAGAACCCAAGCCTCCTCAGAAGCAGGTGGAGGAGTGACCGTAAGCATCTTGCCTTTATATTTTGTCTCTCTTGTCTTTTTTTTTGGACTTAGTTTATACTAATTTGTCTTACTTTTGTCTTAGCAGAACTGCCCAAGGAGTTTAGTGACCACTTGAAGGCCGGGCGGGTCACTTGTGGCAAAATTAATGCCTGGGCTGCTCAGAACTGGGGGAATCGATTCCACGATGCTTTCACTAGTGAAAATTTGGCAAGGTCTCACCTGTGGAACACCACAGATCGGAGAGACTTGACCTGGGAGGAGCTCACCACCCAACCTTTTCCAGATGTTGTGCTCAAGAGGACCCATGAACCAGACGGGACACTCGTCCTGCCAGGCCGGGCCAAATCCCCGACCAAGATGAAAGGCAAGAAGAAGAAGGGAAAAAGGGTGATGGGCGATGCCAACCCTGCTGATGCTGAGAAGGATGCTCCAACAGTCCCGGAGGGGCCAACCCAGAGCCAAATCGATGCTGCTCTCTTGCAAGTAGTCGAGCAAGAGATTGAGAGGCAGGAAACGAATCTCCCAAAACCTCCAAGGACTTCCAAGAGAAATCGCAAACAGGGAAGCGAAGGTGCAGACCGGGAGGCGAAGAAGAAAAAGACTTCTAAGGGAAACGAGCTTTCTCTCCGGGCTCCGGAGCCTTCTTTCCAAGTTGAGCCTTCTGACCCAACGCACGCCGAAGAGATTCCGGGGGACTTTCACACTGATGAGGTTGAGGGAGGAGATCTCAACATTGATGGAGTGGACATCACCGGTCTTGGTGAGTTTGGTGAATACTTCCTCAACCTCCCCAGAGATGACTTTGCAGGGCCTTACATTCCTCCGAGCAGCTCCAACACGGTCAATTTTAACGGTAAGACTTTTATTGTCTCTAGTGAAAAGGATATCACAGCCCACTCTTTGTTAAGCAATGTGCAGCCGGTACTTACGTTGGAGAGACAAGTTCGGGGTCAGGCAGACATCATCAAAGACCTTAAGTCTGAGAAGGAAAAGCTGTCTGAAGACCTTCGTACTGCCACCTCCAACGCTGCCATGTTGAAAGAAGAAAACGAGGAGTTGAAGAGAAGCCAAAAGACAAGCACCACCAAAGTCACCACTTTAGAGGAAACCATCAAAGACCTCCAGGAGAAACTGTCCGGTCTAGAGAAAGACCTTGCTACCTCAAAGGGAGAAACCAAGGCAAAGGACAAAGTCATCACCAACTTAACCACTGATAAGATTTCCCTTGAGAATGCAGTGTCCAAGGCTGCCGAGGAGAAAAATACTTTGTTACAGGAGCAGGAGGCCAAGATCCAAGCCAAGATCAATGCTTATGCCAACCAGATGATCAAGAGCGAAGAGCAACTGCTTGAGAAGGTGAGGTCTGACATGGTTCTACTCTTCCATGAAAAGTTTCCGCAGAGGAACCTAGGGGACTTATGGCTTTATGTTGAGCCTGAAGACCTTCCATACCACACGATGGCCGAAGGAGACAGGTATGGCTAATCTAGTGACTCCTCGGGTGATGAAGAACATACTAGGGAGAGAGCCTAGATGAGGAGAAAGACGATCCTAAAGGCAAGAGGGTAGATGAAGGGAGAGACGACCCTAAGGGCAAGAAGGTAGATGAAGGTGAGCCATCTTCAAAGGCTCAACCTTAACTTACGATCAACTTTGTTTATTTTTTATCCAGACTAAAGTCCTTGGAAGGCCAAGGCACTCTTTTTGTAATGGTGTCCGGTCTCTGACCGGATAGGTTTTTTGTGTTCTACTTTGACCATTTAAAAGTCCTTGGAAGGCCAAGGCAATTTTAAGTTATTTATTTCAATGAATATTTCTATTCTGTGCAACCATCATCTTCTTTCATTGTTTGTTTTAATTTTGATAGTCATAGTCTAAGTAGCCTTTAGTTGTTCCATAGTGAGAGTGTTTAAGTTCTCCGGCTAGAGTTTAAATAGCCCTTAGTTATTTCATAGTGAGAGTGTTTAAGTTCTCCGACTAGAGTTTAAATAGCCCTTAGTTATTTCAATCCGGATAGTATGACAAGGGACAACTTTAAAAACACTTAGAATTTTTTTTTAAGAAGGCATTCAAACTTTATTCAACAGCCCGGACACCTCATTAAAACCTCCCCGTGCCACCAGGGAGGAAAGAGTATGCCCCCAAATATTTACATGGATGTTCGAACAAGTAAATATTTACACAAGTGCTATTCCAAGTACATCCGGAGATGCTCGATATTCCAAGGATGAGTTAGAACTCTGCCATCTTTGTCTTCCAACCAATATGTTCCAAGTTTAATCCTTTCAACAACCATATCAAGACCTTCCCAAGTCGGGGCTAGCTTCCCGAACAACTTTTCTTTAGTGTGTAAGAAGACCTTCCTTAATACTTTGTCACCTGGTTGGAAATCTCTTCTTTTAACTCTGGAAGCAAACCTGCTTCTCATCAAGCCCTGGTAGTGTGCAACCCTTAGGTGAGCTTTAACTCGTCTTTCTTCTATCAAATCAAGTTGAATTCTGATTGCCACCTCGTTAGTGTGTTCGGAGAAGTTGTGGACACGAAAAGAGGGGAGGGTCTTCTCTATGGGGGCTACTGCATCCATCCCATAGACCAAGGCAAAGGGTGACTCTTGTGTTGCAGCCCCAGGTGTTGTCCGGTAGGCCCACAAGACCTCTTGTAGATAACTAGGCCACTTCCCAGCAGCCCCTTCCAAATTCTTCTTTAAACCGGACAATATAGTTCTATTAGCCACTTCAACTTGCCCATTTGCTTGTGGGTGGAAAGGTGAAGAAAAACAATGTTGTATACCCCTTGAGGCACATAAACTTTCCATTTCCCTATTATCGAATTGTGGCCCATTGTCTGTTGTTATTTTCTGTGGGACACCAAATCTGCAACAGATGTTGGATAGAATGAATTTTATAACAGCTTTTGATGTTGTCCCTGCTAGGGGGCTGCTTCTATCCATTTCAAAAAGTAGTCTATGGCCACAATTATAGTTTTGCGTCCTCCGGACGCAACAGGGAGAGGCCCCACTAAATCCAACCCCCACCGAGCAAAAGGAATGGGCTCAGAAATTGATTCTAAAGGAATGGCTGGTACATGAATTTCATTACTGTACCTCTGGCATGGGTCACACCTTCTTACCAATTCCTTAGCATCTTTCATGATTGATGTCCAATAGTAGCCGGAGAGTAAAACCCTTCTTGTTAAAGCTCTAAACCCACAATGGGCTGATCCCTCACCATCATTTAATTCGGAGAGGACTACTTGTGATTCTTCATCCCCCAAACAGCGCAGGAGAGGTTTACTATAGGATTTTTTGTACAACACTTCTCTCAATATGATGAAACCACGAGCCTTATGTTTCAATGTTCTGGCTAGTGACTTATCCAGAGGCACGACACCATCGGAGAGATATTGCAGGAGAGGAAACCTCCAGTCTTGAGGTTGTTTCACTTGTACTTCAAAAATTTCCTCTTCTTTACCCTTACTAAGTTGAATGGAGGGGCTTTCGAGCACATGGATCCATGGATATGACTCCGTATATGCTATGGTTTCCAATGAGTCTGCTAGCTCATTTTTTGTCCAGGGAATGTGCTCATAGACAACACCTTTAAACTTAAGTGCTTCATTTTTTAGGAGGAGTAAATACTTCACAAGTTGCTCCTTCTTAGCCTCAGATTGGCCTTGGGCATGGTGGATAAGTAGTTGGGAGTCACTTAGCAGCTTGACCCTCTTAGCCCCACAAATGTAGGCTAACTTTAACCCAGCTATAGCTGTTTCGTATTCAGACTCGTTATTAGATGCCCTGAAAGCAAAAAAAATAGCCTGGTACATCTTGTCTCCATATGGGGAAGTTAAACATACTCCTGCACCACACCCCATAGTGCTAGATCCACCATCTGTTCGGACGACCCACATATTTTTATCTTTTATGTCAGTAGCTTGCTCTGAATCCCTGTCAGAGTGGAATTCAACCAAAAAGTCTGCCACAGCTTGGGCCTTGACTGCTGTTCGGGGAGAAAAATCTATGTCGAAGTCTCCCAATTCTACTGACCACTTAGTCATCCTGCTTGAAATGTCTACCTTTTGGAGGACATTCTTCAGAGGGAAAGAAGTCCGGACGATGATGGGATGAGCCTGGAAATAAGGCCTCATCTTCCTAGCAGCTATTACTAGGGCCAATGCTAACTTTTCGAATTTCAGGTAACACCTTTCTGCATCTACCAAACTTTTGCTGATGTAGTATACTGGATGGGGATGACCATCGACCTCTCTTACCAACACAGCACTGAGGGCATAACTTGAAACTGCCAAATATACGAAGAGGGTCTCCCCATCAACCGGTTTAAACAAAGTCTTGGGAGAGGATAGGTGCTTCTTGATCTCACTGAAAGCCGCATCATACTGCGGGGTCCAATCGAATCCGTTTGCACCCTTCAAAGTTTGAAAGAAAGGTGCACACCTGTCAGAAGACCTTGAGATAAATCTGTTTATGGCAGCTAATCTCCCCGTTAAGAGTTGTACTTCTTTAATGTTTCGAGGAGGCTCCATTTGGAAAAGAGCATTTAGCTGGTCCGGATCGGGCTGTATTCCATGCTCACTTATGATATAGCCTAGAAACTTCCCGGACTGCACTCCGAACACACACTTTTCAGGGTTTAACTTCAAATTCACTTTCACCAAGTTGGCAAAAGTTTCTTGGAGATCGGACAAGTGCAATTGCTCATCCACACTCTTCACCATCATATCGTCAATGTATACTTCCATATTTCTTCCAATTGGATCAGCAAATGCCTTGTTGACTAACCTCTGATAAGTAGCCCTAGCATTTTTGAAACCAAATGGCATCACCTTGTAGAAATGAAGTCCCCTGTCAGTAACAAATGTGGTATGCTCTTGATCCTTTGGATCTACTTGAATCTGATTATAACCGGAGAAAGCATCCATAAAGGAAAGAAGCTTGTTCCCAGAGGTGGAGTCTACTAACTGATCAATCCGGGGAACTGGATACAAATCTTTTGGGCAAGCTCTATTGAGATCCGTGAAATCAATGCACATGCGCCACTTGCCATTCTTCTTTTTTACCAAGACAGGATTGGTAGTCCACAAAGGGTATTGAGATTCCTTGATGTGCCCCATCTTTGTGAGTCTGTCAACCTCTTGCACGATGACATCAGCCTTTTCTTTGGAAAAAGCTCTTCTTTTTTGAACCACTGGAGCTATATCTCTTCGGACGGATAGGTGATGTGATATCACTTCTGATGGAACTCCAACAACATCAGCATTGCACCAAGCAAAAATGTGCTGATGGTTCTTCAAAAACTTCAACATTTCATTTTTCAACACAAATGGCAACTTAGACCCTATCTTGACACTTTTCCCATCTTCCAAACAGTGTGTTTCTATATCTTCGATTGGTATCAATACTCCAGGGGTCTCTCTGGGTCATCAATTTCACCCTCACCCCCAGAAAGGCCCTCAAACTGCTATTGTTCATTAATACAGACTGCCCCCAGCGTTCGAGGAGCCAGGGCAGTGGCATAACATTCTCTTGCAATCTTTTGGCTGCTCCGGACGACTCCAACCTGTCCCTGAACAGCATACTTCAAGCACTGGTGGACCGTCGAAGCCACTGCATGCATCCTAGAGAGCCAAGACCTCCCTAGAATAGAATTATAGCAAGTGGGACAATCCACCACAATAAAGAGTATTCTGACCATTTTCTTGAAAGGGCCCTTGCCCAATAACACTTCTTCTTCAAACTCTCCGATCACATCTGCTGAGCTGCCTGTAAAGCCCACGATTGACCTGTCCAAACTCTGAATTACAGCTGGATTTTTCATTTTCTTGAATGTGGTTAGGAAAAGGATATTGGCTGAGCTTCCAGTATCCACCAGGATTCGTCTTATGTCATTGCCCCCTATGGATGCTCCTATGACAACAACATCCTCATGAGGGCCAGCAATGTCTCTTAAATCATCTTCATCAAAAACAATAAAGGGGAATGAATTTTGTGACTGATAAGAAGTCATGCCTCCTTCTAGCTGGGAGGCCAATGTATGAACATGCCTCTTCCTCAAAGAAGCAGTAGGAGCTGTCATAGTGTCCCCTCCGAAAATTGTAAGTGACTCAAAAAACTTAATGAGCCCGGTGACTGACCTAGAACATTCCTCAATTGCACCCACTCTGTTTCGAGTTGGATCAGGATCCAAGTACTCAGATTCCACGTCAAACCTTTCAATTATAACAATGGCTCCCTCTGGAGCAGCATTACTTGGACCAATCCAATGAGTGTTATCAGGCCTGTTACCCCCTCTTCTTTTCACGTAGGCCCCCAGCTTTCCCCTTTCAATCAAGTTTTGAACTTCTTGTTTCAATGCTATGTAATCATCAGTGGTATGACCAATATCATTATGATATTGGCAAAAAGAATTGTTGCGATGCTCTCTGGGAGACTGCAGTGTTGCTGGTCTCCGGTAATGCACCTCTTCCTTCGTTTTATCAAAGATAGTGGCCACACTTTCTTTTAACTCTGCGAACCACTCCGGTTGGACCCATGGCCCTCTCTTGTTTCTGGATTGTTGACTTTGAGCAGGAGCAGCTAGCTGAGACTGAGCTTTTGCCCTACCATGCTCCTGTCCGGTCTCTCTTGCTTTGTTCCCGGACTGATTCTGATTGGGATTTGGTGCCACTGGGGTAGACCTCACCTGCCTGTGCACCCTGGTTTTCTTTGTTTCATCGACGTTTATTTATTTGCCAACCTGATTCAGCAACCCTCCCCATGTCATGGCCTTCTTTGTGGTCACTAAATCAGCTAGATTGCATGGGTTCAAACCCTGTCTCAGGGATGTTATCTCTACCTGTTCGAAGCAATCAGCCAACCCATTCTTGGTGTTCACAAAACGACTTATATATTCTTTCAAGGAATCATTTGGTTCCTGGGCACAATGGATTATTGTGTCTCTATTGCCTTTTAGCTCTTTACTCCCTACGAACTGCCTTCGAAAGGCTACCCAAAAAGTATCGAAATCTTTAATACAACCCTGAGGCAGGCTGTTGTACCACTTTAGAGCACTCCCCGTGAATGACTCGGAGAATTCCCTACAGAGCAGTTTGTCATCGTCATCAAAGTTCATCATGAAGTTTTTAAATTGCTCCAGATGGTTGTCCGGATCAGTACTGCCATCGTACTTCTCTATTTTGGTGCTGTCAAACCTTTTAGAGAGGTTTCCGGACAGAATTTTAGAAGACAATGGAGATTGCCTCCAATTCCTTCCACGACTGAACATAGTATCCTCATTGGGAGTTGCAAAGATACCTGGTTCATCGTGGAAAGCAAAGGGATCCATCAGCATCCGATCCACATGCCTCCGGCTGTGTGATGACCCTTTACCAATATTCTTTTTCATCCTTCCATGTCTATCCCTTTTTTCTTGAATACTTTTTGATCTGCTTCTGCTTCTTTCTAGTTCGACCCTCATCGCTGCTAGAAGATAAGGATTTCTCAATTCCCTCACTGTCCGAAGAGCTATCAGAAGATTCTGAGCTTGAGTCAGAACTCTCCACTGGCTTAGACCGGTGAGACTTTTTGGAACTGGCATGAGTCTTTTTAGTGCTCACATGAGTTTTTGAAGACTCGTGCTCTCTGGGGTTATCAGTGTGATGAGCAACCAATGCTTTGGATTTTTCTTTCAAGCCCACCTTGGCCTTTTCAGCCCTCAGAGCTTCTATTTCACCCTTTAGCCTATCACGCTCTTCGATAGTGTATTAATCGTTTTCTCCCACCACTTCGAGCAAAGCTGGTGGCACTTCTGGATTGTCCGGATTCATTCGGACAGATTTTCTTAGCTGGTTTTGAATGCTTGATTCAGGCACCTTCTCCTCCCACTGTGGTCGCCAATTTGGTGTGGATAATAATCGCGTGAGGGTAGGCTAGTAATTTCAGTTGGTGTTTTTTGGTAGTATGTGGGTGTTATGTGTTTAGAGTAGAGAGTAGAGAGATAATTAAGCAGCCTAGTAGCAGTTAATTCTCATTACCCACACTTAATGCACGTGATTGGGTATTTATACCCTGATGTTTGGGCCCTTATGGGCTTTCGGGTCATGTTTAATGGACCCGGGTCATGTTCAAAGACCCATGAGCTCTAAGTAGGAGAGCAAGTAGCTTAGTCAAGAAGTGTTTAGGTTTTTTAGTACTTTTGTCATAGTTCGAACAGTCCCATGGTCATAGTGTTCAAAATGATCTGTCTGGTTCGTGTGATATGTCCGGTCCGGAGGCCTTGGACCGATTTGTCCTTGTCCGGGGAGCGTGCAGAATTCGGACTCATCAGTTTTGACCACTTGCGCAAAGTTCAAAAATCCACTGGTCATTCTAAAATTGGACAGAACCATCGTGCGTTTCACATGTTCGAAAACCGAGGTAGTGGGAGAGTTTGAAGGGTTAGTGCAATTGGGCCATCGCCCATTCAAAAAGGAGGTAACGGTACTGTTCGTGGTTGTGAAATTGTTGAACTCTCATAATGCAGTTTTTGGCAGGTCCTGGCTAACGAGGATACATGTGGTAACATCCATGGTTCATCAGTGCTTAAAGTAAATGGTTGAGAATAATGTTGGTGTGGTTAGAAGTAGTCAGAAGGCAGAAAGGAAATACTACCGAGCTGCTCTGGTGACTAACGATGATAAGGAAATGGTGCAAGCAAAGGATTAGCAATTAACGGGGTCGGTTTTGGGGTCGGAACCAGTAGAAGATCCTAGAAAGCCCCCCCCCCCCCCCCCAATCACCTGCATTCAGTTGGTGTTTTTTGGTAGTATGTGGGTGTTATGTGTTTAGAGTAGAGAGTAGAGAGATAATTAAGCAGCCTGGTAGTAGTTAATTCTCATTACCCACACTTAATGCAGGTGATTGGGTATTTATACCCTGATGTTTGGGCCCTTATGGGCTTTCGGGTCATGTTTAATGGACCCGGGTCATGTTCAAAGACCCATGAGCTCTAAGTAGGAGAGCAAGTAGCTTAGTCAAGAAGTGTTTAGGTTTTTAGTACTTTTGTCATAGTTCGAACAGTCCCATGGTCATAGTGTTCAAAATGATCTGTCCGGTTCGTGTGATATGTCCGGTCCGGAGGCCTTGGACCGATTTGTCCTTGTCCGGGGAGCGTGCAGAATTCGGACTCATCAGTTTTGACCACTTGCGCAAAGTTCAAAAATCCACTGGTCATTCTAAAATTGGACAGAACCATCGTGCGTTTCACATGTTCGAAAACCGAGGTAGTGGGAGAGTTTGAAGGGTTAGTGCAATTGGGCCATCGCCCATTCAAAAAGGAGGTAACGGTACTGTTCGTGGTTGTGAAATTGTTGAACTCTCATAATGCAGTTTTTGGCAGGTCCTGGCTAACGAGGATACATGTGGTAACATCCATGGTTCATCAGTGCTTAAAGTAAATGGTTGAGAATAATGTTGGTGTGGTTAGAAGTAGTCAAAAGGCAGAAAGGAAATACTACCGAGCTGCTCTGGTGACTAACGATGATAAGGAAATGGTGCAAGCAAAGGATTAGCAATTAGCGGGGTCGGTTTTGGGGTCGGAACCAGTAGAAGATCCTAGAAAGCCCCCCCCCCTCAATCACCTGCATTCAGTTGGTGTTTTTTGGTAGTATGTGGGTGTTATGTGTTTAGAGTAGAGAGTAGAGAGATAATTAAGCAGCCGGGTAGCAGTTAATTCTCATTACCCACACTTAATGCAGGTGATTGGGTATTTATACCCTGATGTTTGGGCCCTTATGGGCTTTCGGGTCATGTTTAATGGACCCGGGTCATGTTCAAAGACCCATGAGCTCTAAGTAGGAGAGCAAGTAGCTTAGTCAAGAAGTGTTTAGGTTTTTTAGTACTTTTGTCATAGTTCGAACAGTCCCATGGTCATAGTGTTCAAAATGATCTGTCCGGTTCGTGTGATATGTCCGGTCCGGAGGCCTTGGACCGATTTGTCCTTGTCCGGGGAGCGTGCAGAATTCGGACTCATCAGTTTTGACCACTTGTGCAAAGTTCAAAAATCCACTGGTCATTCTAAAATTTGACAGAACCATCGTGCGTTTCACATGTTCGAAAACCGAGGTAGTGGGAGAGTTTGAAGGGTTAGTGCAATTGGGCCATCGCCCATTCAAAAAGGAGGTAACGGTACTGTTCGTGGTTGTGAAATTGTTGAACTCTCATAATGCAGTTTTTGGCAGGTCCTGGCTAACGAGGATACATGTGGTAACATCCATGGTTCATCAGTGCTTAAAGTAAATGGTTGAGAATAATGTTGGTGTGGTTAGAAGTAGTCAGAAGGTAGAAAGGAAATACTACCGAGCTGCTCTGGTGACTAACGATGATAAGGAAATGGTGCAAGCAAAGGATTAGCAATTAGCGGGGTCGGTTTTGGGGTCGGAACCAGTAGAAGATCCTAGAACCCCCCCCCCCCCCCCCGGTTTGTTATCAAAAGATGAAAATTTTGAAAATTATGAGTTCACCAAAGGAAGAGTGAGTTCTGAAGATTGGAACAAATTTATCCCCTAACTTTCGGGAAAGGTTAATTTCATTTTTAAAGGAAAGATTGCACAATTTTTCTTGGTGTTCGGAGGACGTGACATGTGTTCCAGACATTCTAATTTTTCATAGTTTGATAGTAAGTCGAAATGTCGGACCCATTTCACAAAAACACTGAACTTTTTCTCCAGATAAGTTGAGGAAATCCTTTCCGATGTGGAAAGACTGATTAAGGTTGGACATATTAGAGAGTCTAGATGCCCGAAGTGGACGTCAAATCCAATATTAGTGAAAAAGAAAAGCGGTAAATGGAGAATGTGTGTGGAGTTCACCGATATCAACATTGTTTGTCCTGAAGATCCCTTCCCAATGCCAAGAATCGACTAATTGGTGGATTCCACATCGGGAAATAAACTATTATCTTTCATGGCTGCTTACACCGGTTACAACTAGATAAAGTTGAATCTGAACGATGAAGAAAGCACGACTTTTATAACCGGAAAGGGTTTATACTGCTACAAAGTTATGCCTTTTGGTCTAAAGAATGTGGGCGCGACGTATTAGAGGTTGGTAAACAAGAATTTTAAAGTCGGATCGGGAGGAATGTGGAATTCGACATCGACAACATGCTCTTCAAGAGAGGGACGAACACATACTATGTTGTCGATCTAGAATAAACTTTTGATAATTTAAGAATAATAAATCTCAAGTTAAACCCGAAGAAGGGTCACTTAGCATCCGATCAGGAAAGTTTGTAGGATTCTTGGTCAGCGAAAAGGGAATTCAAGGCGATCTAATACAATTGAGAGCTCTGAGTAGCATGAAACCCCCAAGGAACATCAAGGAAGTATAGATCCTGACCAGACGGTTAGTAGCTTTAAATAGATTTATATTTAGATCTTCTTACAAATGTGCGCCATTTTTCCATGTTTTAAGAAATGCCAACTCATTCTCGTGGATGCCTACATGTACTGAGGATTTCAATGGAATAAAAGATTATATATCGTCCTTAACTCTACTAACAAAACCAATGTCAGGAGAAACTTTGTTTTTATACATTGCGGTGTCGGACTACTCGGTAAGCGCTGTGCTAATTCGTGAATCAGACCCGACCCTTAGGCAGTATACTACGTTAGCAAAAGTTTGTTGGACGCCGAAACAAGGTATTTAAAACTTGAAAAACTCGTTTTGGCCCTTGTAACCACAACACGTAAAATGCACCCTTATTTCCAAGGCCATACGATTGTGCTTCAGACGTTTTCCTCCGAAGAATGTGTTGCATTGGTTGGATGTCTCAGGACGGATGTCCAAGTCGTCGGTAGAGCTGGGTGATTTTAACATCAAGTTCAAACCAAGAAATACAATGAAGGGCCAATGATTGGTGGATTTTCTAATTGAATTCCATTCCAACCAACCATAAGAAATGGACGTCAAATATAAGAATGAACCTGACGAATGGATCGTCCAAACCGACGGGGGATCAAATGTTAGTGGATGCGGGGAAGGTGTTCGAATTACCACTCTTTTGGGAATAATTATGCATCAAGCAAACCGGTTCGACTTTTTAGCCTCGAATAACAAAGCCAAATACGAGGCAACGTTAGCAGGCTTAAGGTTAGCTGAGGTCTGTTGGGCCAAACGTGTTCGGTTAGTAAGTGATTCAAAATTACTAATAAATCATGCATCACGACAGTCTGAAGCAAGAAAAGAGCATCTGATTCAATACTTGGTGGCCTTGCGGGTTCTTGCTGTGTCTTTTGAAAAGGTCATCTATGAACACGTCGACAGAGCAGAAAACGTAGTCGTTGATTCACTGGCAACCGCGGCGTGCACCGATGATTACCATGGATCCTAACACAGGAAAGCCCATCCATCGTTAAAAGATCAGAGTTTTAAAACCGACATGAAATAGCTTGTCAGGTGTCAATAATGACTAACCTATATTGGAGGAAAAACATTCAGAATTTTTTAGCATAACACATGCTACCTGAGGATAAAGTTTTGACAAGAAAAGTACAGAACAAGGCTCGAGGATATTTTTTTGTTGGGTGATTTTGTCTGGGGACCACGAATCACAAATGATTTTGTCTGAGCTTCATGATGGAGAAGGAGCAGCCCACTGCGGTTTCAAAGCGTTAATCAGAAGAGTTTTGCTATCAGGTTTCTACTGGCCAACGATAGCTGCCAACACAAAAACATAGTGAAAACATGTGATGCTTGTCAGAGATTCGCAAACATAATTCACACCCCGGCTGCCCCACTAGAATCCATCTCAGAAGGACTCACGTTTGACAGACGGGGGATCGATTTGGTAGGACCCCTTCATATGGCATCTCGGGGAACGCAAATGATAGTGGTCGTTTTAGATTTTTTTCTAAGTGGGTCGAGGACGAACCATTATCTGGAACAAAGGCTAAAGATGTGATCAAACCTATTTGGTCTAATATCTGCTGTCGGTATGAGATTCCTCAGCGACTAACTATGGATAATGGTCCTTAGTTTGATAGCATTGAAATGAGAAAAAAACTTCATCTCATAGCATTGAGCAATGTTTTTTGGAGCCTTTCCATCCACAAGCTAGCAGACAAGTCGAGGTAACAAACTGGAAAATCGTTGATGATCTCAAAAAGAATCTGGAAGGGAAGGCCGGAAAATGGCCAGACTACCTACACGAAGTTCTATGGGCATACCGAACGACGCCCCGGACGACAACCTAAGAATCTCCATACGCCTTTGTTTATGGTATAGATGTGGTAACCCTGGCAGAAACAATATTTCCATCTTTTAGGATCGGGAATTATAGCGAAGATAGCAACATCCAGGATCAGGCTTAGCCCTTGATTTAGGTCAGCGAAATGGTTGCGAAAAGTTTTTCTTCAGTTGGGGTATTTATACCCTTAATTAAGGACCCATGGGCTTTCGGGTCAAGTTATGGAACCGAGTAAATTTTAACGACCCATTAATCTTTTAAGCTGATTAACACATAACTTAGTTAAAAGGTGTTTAGGTGTTTCTTTACTTTTTTCTTGTCCGGATAGTTCAGTGATACATTTATGTTCGGATTGCTCCTGTCCGGATAACACAGTGAGCGGTGACATAATAATTTAAACTCATCAGTAACCCTTTTTTAGGCCTTGTCAAATATCTTTGGCAGGACTAAAAAATTTACGTGCATTTAGTTCGAAGTCCGTCCGAACTGACTTTTTTTTCCAGAATTCTACGAGTTTTCTTTTTGAATCATGGGACACATGTCACAATCTGGTTCGATCTACCATCCGTTTTTCTTCCTAGATTGGCGCTCCCACTAAGCCTAGAAAGTGACCTAGGCATTTAATCCTTCACACGTCTGCGCCGTCTTTAATCATTGTCAAACCTCTTCAACTCCTCCTAGGTAATAGTTACTTTTTCCAATGTTATATAAATCATTTTCACTATTTCATTATCTTCATTATTCAAAACAATTCTGGAGAGATTTTCACTCTTGTCTTCAAATTTGTTCTCGAAAAGTCTTATGTTCACAGCCAGAAACACACTTGTTAAAGGCAGTTGTTTAAACTTATCAGAGCTAGAAAAGGCGAGAAAAGTTGAAAGGGAGAATCGCATTGCTGCTGTTCTCTCAATTTCCCCAAGTGAAAAGTCTGGTAAACCAACCCAAAAAGCCGACCAAGGATCATCATCTTCGAAACATCCCAAGCTCAGACAGTTATTCAAACCAAGCCTCTCTCATCTCCCCTCAGGCTCTTCTGTTCAGGAGTCCCAACCTTCCATTGCCAAGGAAAATGCAGTTTCGAGTGTCACAAAACCTTCCCCCTTTTTAGCTATGGGCTTAGACATTGAGAAGTCCCTAGAAAAATCAACTCCACGCCGGATGACTCGTCTAGTCAAATCCCAAACAACTACTTCACTAACAAAGCCCTCCAGATCGGAGGTATCTAAGGAAACATCAAAAGATAAGCCCGCCGGATCAGAGGCATCTAAAATAGCACCAAAATATAAGCCCTCCGGATTAGAGGCATCTGAAAAACCTCTAAGGGCGAAGTCCTCCGGATCCCAACCTCAACCGGATACGAGGCCTTCAGAAACAATAGGCGCTCATGCATCCGAATAGCCTTTGGTGCCAGAAGCTGATCCCATCCCATCCACAGCAATTTATAAACATTCCACAGTGATGGAAGAAGTGATGGAAGACAGTATTGAAGACGCTCCATTCGAAACCGAAGCATTAAGTCAAACTGGGTATGCTGCTTCCGACAGGATCGGTAAAGGCAAAGTCAAGGTTTGCTTAACTCACCCGGATCTTCCGGCGTGCCTAGAGGGCAAGGTAGGCCCTTGATTCAAAAACATCACTATTAAATATTTGATGGCCCTGCAGAATATAAACTATGTCTTCACCCACACTGCTGAGTTAGGCCGGATCCGGACGAAATGAGGGATTTAAGAGTCAGTGAAGGTAAGGATACCTGTCACTCCGGAGACTCCGATGGACTATAAACTCAATGAGGTGGTCATATTCACCGAGGTCCTAAACTGGGGACTTCGGTTCCCATTGGACCCATAAATTGTCAGGTATTTCCACCTGGTGAAGCTCTGCCCAAGCCAGCTAAGTCCAAACGCTTGGTATTCTCTCATTGCTTGCATAATGGCATCAAGGCTGTCCAAAATCCCTCTCCCAATGAAGGAATTTTCCGGTGTATCAAGTCTATGCAAGAATCACCACATTCCATTCTACCATCATAACATGGGAAACGATTTCAAGGTGGTAGACGACTTACTGGAGTCGGAGAAAAACTGAAGGACACAGTTCCTGTTTATCAGTGGGTCATGGGAGAATGAGAGAAAGATCAAAGCCAACACCAACCCTAGTAGTTAACTAGCATATGGAAGAGTACATGTAAACTTTTTATCTTTATTTTTCATTATTTTCTTTTTAACTCATAAGTATTCCTCTCCTGAATTATCTGTTACTTCTCTTCCAGTGCTGCCGAAGGAATTCACCGGATACTTGGAGGAGGGGCAAACAACCTGTTCTAAACTTAATGCATGGGATGTGGAGTGTTGGGGGAACGCCTTCCATAATTGCTTCACCTCAGGCAACCTAGTGAGGTCTCATATGTGGAACACCACGGGTCGGAGGGACCTCACATGGGAAGAGCTAACAACGCTGCCTCCACCTAGTGTGATCCTTAAGCGAATGGAGGCCAAAGATGGTAAATTGGCCTTACCTTCTAGGGCCAAGGCTCCCAGCAAGATGAAAGGGAAGAAGAAGAAAGGTGTAGCAGAGCCGGTCCATGCTACCACAGAAGGGACTGGTTCGGGGAACCCGGGGGGAATCGACACTGCCTTACTCAAAGTAGTAGAGGGGCTGAGAATGTTAGGGAGGCAGGAGAATCACAATACCCACCAAAACTTCGCAAAAGGGACCGGAAGTGAAGAGCAAGTAGTGACGAAAAGGCTGTAAAAAAGAAGAAGGTCGCCTTAGGAGAAGAAATAATTCTTCGTCCTTCGGAGCTTCTACCTCCAGCAGCCCCTGTGGATCCCACTCTACAAGAGAAGATCTCAACAGGTCTACAATTCGGAGAGGGTAATGGGGGAGGAATTGATGGAGTGGACATTAGTTCCCTTTAGGACATTGATTTATACTTTAATGACTCTGAGAAGGATGATTTTGCAGGCCCCTTCCGCCCTTCGAGCTCTGATAACATGTTGACATATTGCAGACAGTGCTTGACCTGGAGAGACAAGTGAAGAGTCAATCCACACTCATCAACACCCTCACTACTGATAAAGAATCTCTGTCAACCAATCTTCTCAATGTCAATCAGAGCATAGAAGATCTAAAGAAAGAGATAAAAGCACATAGGAAGGACAAGGAAGATCTATCAACCAAGCTGGCCACTTCGGAGACTACCAGTACTGAGCTCCAAACTAAGCGCTCTAATTCGGAAAAAGATCTCTCAACATTAAGGGAGGACCTGAAGACCAAAGATGGTGTCATTCAAACCTTGTACGGTGAGAAGACTTCCCTTCGAAGGTGTTGTGTCTAAGGTGACCAAGGAGAAAGAAGACTTTGTGAAGAAGCAGGAACAAACTATTTAGGTCAACATTAATAAATATACCAACGAGGTGATAGACTCCTTGGAGACAAGATATACTGAGGTTAAGTCTGACATGGTGCTGCTCTTCCATGAAACGTTTCCGAAGAGGACCCTTGGTCCCTTATGGAAATTTGTAGACTATGACGAGATCCCATTTCACACTCTGGCTGATGGTGATAAGTACAATCATAGCAGTGGAATAGATTCCACCACCGATGAAGAGGAAGGAATTGGTGAGAGTTCGAGTGCCGAACTCAAAAGTCTCAAAAAGGAAGGTGACGAAGGAAAATCCGAAGGGAACAAGCCCTAAGGTTTTAAACATCTTTTTATTTTCTTACTTTTGTGAATGATTAAAGTCCTTGGATGGCCAAGACATTTTTTGTAACATTGTCCGGATAAGTTTTTTGAAATACTTAAAGTCCTTGGATGGCCAAGGCATATGTTGTTCTTCATGTTCGGTTAAAGTCCTAAGAGATTTATTTATCAAATCTTTCTTTGTTTAACACTTTCTTTCCCTTTAATTTTAATAGCTAATGTTTAAATAGCCCCAACTATTTCGAAAGTATTATAGTGAGAGTGTTTAATATCCCCGATGACATATGTTTAACGGTCATCATTCAACCAGGTTTATCCGATCTACCAAAGATCTAAAGTGTTGAACCAGTGATTTATAATTGAATTGAATTGTAGTCAAACCAAACCGGATGTTTCAAGAAGGCATCACATTTTATTGAATGAAAAAATCGGACACCTCATGAAAACCTCCCTACACCACCAAGGTAGGAAAATGTATGCCCCCTAATATTTACATTGATATCTAACAAGTAAATATTTACACAACTTTTATTCTAGATATAACTTGAGATGCTCAATATTCCATGGGTGCTTCAAAACCCTCCCTTCTTTATCCTTAAGCCTATATGTCCCAGGCTTAAGCTTTTCGGACACCTCATAGGGGCCTTCCCAGTTTGGATCCAGCTTACCGAACTGCTTCTCATTAGTGTGTATGAAATTTTTTCTCAAACATTTATCTCCCAGTTGAAAATCTCTTCTAGTGACCTTGGAAGAAAACCTGCTCCTCATCAAACCTTGGTAGTGGGTTGTTCTCAAATGAGCTTAAACCATTCTCTCTTCTATTAAGTCCAACTGATTCTTAATTGCTATCTCATTAGCCTGTTCAGAATAGTTATGGACCCTGTATGATGGCATGGTAGCTTTAATGAGATAATGGAATCCATCTCATACACCAAAGCAAAAGGAGATTCTTGTGTAGCAGCGCGATGAGTAGTTCGATATGCCCACAAAACGTCTTGCAGATAACTTGGCCATTTCCTGGTGCCCCCTCCAGGGTCTTTTTTAATCCGGACAGAATAGTCCTGTTGGCAACTTCTACCTGTCCGTTCGCTTGTGGATGGAAGGGAGAAGAGAAGCAGTGTTGAATGCCTCTAAAGGCACAAAAACTCTCCATATCCTTGTTATCAAACTGGGGCCCGTTATCTGTTGTAATCTTTTGAGGAATCCCAAATCTACAACATATATTGGACAAGATGAATTTTATGACAGCTTTTGAAGTGGTTCCTACCAAAGAAGCTGCCTCTATCCACTTTGAGAAGTAATCAATAGCAATAATAAAGTCTTGCATCCTCTGGACGCCATTGGTAAAGGCCCAACTAAATCCCAATCCCCAACGAGCAAAAGGTACTGGCTTAGAAAATAGACTCCATAGGCACTGTTGGCACATGAATTTCGTAGCCATACCTTTGACATGGATCACACTTCTTCACAATTTCTTTAGCATCTGCCATTATGGATGTCCGGTAGTACCCAGCCAACAATACTCTTCGGGTTAGTGCCCTGTAGCCACAATGAGCTGACCCTTCACCTTCGTGTAGTTCAGATAAAATGATTTGGGATTCTTCAACCCCCAAACAACGCAGGAGAGGTCCGCTAAAGGATTTTTTTTATAGAGAACCTCCCTTATGATAAAAAAACACGAGCTTTGTGTTTAATTTTCCTTGCCATAGATTTATCCAGAGGCAAAACCCCATCAGAATTGTATTGAAGAAGGGGAAATCTCCAATCTATAGGTTGGATTACTTGTATACTCAAGCTTTCTTCCTCTTCCTTGTTCTGGCTTGACTGTATGGATGGTTATTGTTGTATATGAATCCAAAGGTAGGACTCAGAATATGTTATGGTTGCTAAGGAATCTACCAGCATATTTTCTGATCTAGGAATATGCTCATAACAAACACGTTTGAAATTAGCTGCCACGTCTTTAAGGATGAGTAAGTATTTGAGCATGTTCCTTCTTAGCCTCAGATTGACCTTGAACATGATGAATCAGAAACTGCGAATCACTTATCAACCTAACTCTTTTAGCCCCACACAAGAAAGCTAATTTAAGACAAGCTATAGCTGCTTCATACTGAGACTCGTTGTTAGAGGCCCTGAATCTAAAGCATATAGCTTGGTACATTTTATCACCATACGAAGAGGTTAGGAAAATTCCAGCTCCACAACCCATTGTTCTTGATCCACCATCAGTCCGAACTACCCATTCTTTTTTAGTTTTCCCTTCTAAAACTTGTTTAGAACTCCTATCCGGATGGAATTCTACTAGGAAATCAGCAATAAATTGAGCCTTGATAGCAGTTCGTAGGCCGAATTCAATGTCATAATCAACCAACTCTACTGACCACTTGGTCATCCTGCTCGATATGTCTGCTTTCTTAAGAATATTCTTCAATGGAAAAGACATTCGAACAATGATGTAATGAGACTGAAAATATAGTCTCATCTTTCTTGCAACAAAAACTAAGGTTAGTGCCAGCTTTTCAAGCTTCAGGTACCTCTTCTCAGCATCTATCAGGCTTTTGCTGATGTAGTACACCGGACAAGGGTAATTATCCACCTCTCTTACTAATACTGCACTTATAGCGCATTCTGACAAAGCCAAGTATACATACAGTGTTTCTCCTTGTATAGACTTGAAAAAGGGTCTTTGGTGAAGAAAAGTATTTCTTTATTTCATCAAAAGCTTGGCTGCACTATGGAGACCAATTAAATTCATTAACACTCTTCAAGGTTTGGAAAAACGGAGCACACTTATTTGAAGATCTTGAAATAAAATGATTCAAAACAGGCAACCTTCTAGTAAGCCTCTGGACTTCTTTAATATTTCGGGGATGATCCATTTCTAATAGGGCATTCAACTGATTCGGTCGGGTTGTATCCCTTTCTCACTTATTACATACCCTAAAAAAATTCCGGATCGAACACCAAAGACACATTTTTTTGGATTCAGTTTTAAATTCACCCTTGTCAAATTGGCAAAAGTTTCTTGAAGGTCAACTATATGTAAATATATCTCCAAGCTCTTAACCATCAAGTCATCGATGTACACCTCCATATTCCTGCCCATCTGATTAGCCAATGTCTTGTTTACTAGCCTCTGGTAAGTAGCCCCAACATTCTTCAACCCAAAAGGCATCACCTTATAACAATGGAGACCCTTTTCCGTAACAAATGTAGTATGATATTGGTCCTTTGGATCCACCTGAATCTGGTTGTACCCAGAGAAGGCATCCATGAAGGACAACAACTTGTTGCCAAACATTGAGTCCACCAACTGATCTATCTGGGGGACTGCATAAAGATCTTTTGGGCAAGTTGTGTTGAGTTCAGTAAAATCAATACACATACGTGATTTTCCATTATTTTTCTTAACCAACACTGGATTGGTTGTCCATAAAGGATAATGGGACTCCTTTATGTGCCCCATCTTGGTAAGCCGGTCAAATTCTTGGAATATTACATCAGCTTTTTTCTTAGAGAAAACCCTCCTTTTTCTGCACAACAGGTGCAACATCACTCTGAATCGATAGTTTGTAAGAGATAACACTTGCATGCACTCCGGTTACATCACCATTTCACCAAGCAAAAACATGTTGATTATCTGACAAAAAAGACAACAATTTCTTTTTTAACTCTTGCGCCATCTTTGAGCCAATCTTAATACTTCTACCCTCTGCCAAGGGATGGGTTTCAACTTCTTCCACTGGTATTATAACACTAGGGGCCTCTCTAGGGTCATTAATTTCACCCTCCCCCTCCAAAGGCCATATTAACTGCTAATCTTCATTGATTCAAACTGCTCCCAAAGTTTTAGGAGCAAGTGCAGTTGCATAGCACTCCCTCGTTATCTTCTGAATTCTTCGGACAACACCCACCTGTTCTTGAACTACATAATTCAAACATTGATGGAATGTTGAGGCCACAACATGCATTCTAGAGAGCCAAGACCTCTCAAAGATTGCATTGTAACATGTGGGGCAGTCTACCACAACGAATAACACTCTAACCAGTTTTTTAAAAGGACCCTTCCCCAACATCAGCTCTTCTTGAAACTCCCCGATTACATCCGCATAGCTCGTTGTGAAGCCCACGATGGTTCTGTTTGACCGTTGAATAACGACCAGATTTTTCATCTGCTTGTAAGAACTTAAAAAGAGGATGTTTGCTGAACTGCCCGTGTCTATCAGAATTCGTCTGATATCATTGCCCCCAATAGATGTTCATATCACCACATCATCCTCATGAGGCCCATCAATATTTCTTAAATCATCCTCATCAAAAACTATAAATGCAAAAGGGGTTTGGGACTGATAAGAAGATATGCCCCCTTCAAACTGAGTAGCCAGAGGTGAACATGCCTCTTCTTTGATGAAGGAGTTGGCGCTGTCATGGTATCCCCTCCGAATATAGTAAGTGTCTCAAAGAAACTAATGAGTCCGGACACCATCTTAGTTTGTTATGTTATGATCCTTATTTTATTCCGGGTTGGATCAGGATCCAAGTACTCTGAATCAACATCAAATCTTTCAAGGATCATCGTATTCCATTCTACCACCATAACATGGTGAACAATTTCAATGTGGTAGACGACTTACTGGAGTTAGAGAAGAACTGGAAGACACAGTTCCTGTTTATCAGTGGGTCATGGGAGAATGAGAGAAAGATCAAAGCCAACACCAACCTTAGTATGTTAACTAGCAGATGGAAGAGTACTGGTAAACTCTTTATCTTTATTTTTCATATTCTTCTTTTTAACTCATAAGTATTCATCTCCTGAATTATCTATTACTTTTTTTTCAGTGCTGCCGAAGGAGTTCACCGGAAACCTGGAGGAGGGGCAAAGAACTTGTACCAAACTTAATGCATGGGCTGCGGAGCGTTTGGGGAACGCCTTCCATAATTGCTTCATCTCAAGCAACCTGGTGAGGTCCCATTTGTGGAACACCACAGGTCGGAGGGACCTCACATGGGAAGAGCTAACAATGCCGCCTCCACCCGGTGTGATTCTTAAGCGAACCTAGGCCAAAGATGGTAAATTGGTCTTACCTTCTAGGGCCAAGGCTTCCCGGTAAGATGAAACGGAAGAAGAAGAAAGTTGCAGCCGAGCCGGTCCAGACTACCATAGAAGGGACTGGTTCGGGGAACCCGGGAGGAATCAACGTTGCCTTACTCAAATAGTTGAGGCTGAGACTGCTAAGGAGGCATGAGAATAAAAAAAAAACCCACCAAAGCCTCCCAAAAATGACCGGAAAATAAGAGCAAGTACTGACGTAAAGGCTGCTAAAAAGAAGAAGATCACCTTAGGAGAAGAAATAATTCTTCGTTCTTCGGAGCTTCTACCTCCACCAGCCCCTGCCCATCCCACTCTAGAAGAGAAGATCCCAACAGGTCTGCAATCCGGAGAGGGTACTTGGGAGGAATTGATGGAGTGGACATTAGTGCCCTTCAAGACATTGATTTATACTTCAATGACTCTGAGAAGGATGATTTTGCAGGCCCCTTCCGCCCATTCGAGATCTGCTAACATGGTGACCTACAACGGTAAGGCTTTCTCCGTTTCCGGAGAACAAGATGTTGTGGCTCATTCCCTTCGTGGTCGCATCCAGCTAGTGCTTGACCTGGAGAGACAAGTGAAGAGTCAATCCACACTCATCAACACCCTCACTACTGACAAATAATCTTTGTCAACCAATCTTCTCAATGCCAATTAGAGCACAGAAGATCTAAAGAAAGAGATAGAAGCACAGAGGAAGGACAAGGAAGATTTATCAACCAAGTTGGCCACTTCGGAGACTGCCAGTACTAAGCTCCAAACTAAGTGCTCCGGTTTCGAAAAGGATCTATCAACCATGCTGCACAAATCTCTCATTACTTTATACCAAAACACTTAATACTCATAATATTTTGCAAAACACTTTACAAAATTACCCCCATCCCAAAATAAACCAAACCAAAATTGATAACCAAACCGTTTTGTATACCGCCCTTCTTAACCCACCCAAGCAATCCGTCTTGTGTACAATATTCGGTTGTAAAAAATACAAGAGTGTAATCAATAATAAAATATTCAGTGTATCCATCCATAGCATATGCACCCTGCAATATCTAAATTCAAAAAACAAATCAAACTAAGTAAAAGAAAACTATTACAATCGGTAGAAATAAGGTCTGAAACCAATGGTTCACCCATTATGACCCGTTGTTTTGAGATCATCGACCATCGATTAAGAGGTTTTGAACTAGTGGTACATGGCATCAACCAATGGTTCATATGCCCGACACCATCGACTCAGGGTGCTAGAATCGGCGTGGTACACTTACGCACCACCAGGCTGATTTTTTTTTATGTTTAAAATAATTATTAACTTTTTTGGTGAAAACAAGCTATAACGTTGAAGAATAACTTAAATTTTTTGAACAACAACTAACATTTCATTAAAAACAAGTTTTAATTCTAGAATAATAGGAATATTCTCAGATTAAACCGGATAGGGTTTATTTTTTTATTACCTCAAACTGATAGTTACCGAACTGTATTTGCCCGAACCGCTAAATTATGCACGTTCAGGATTCAAACCGAGACTGATTCAATAACTAACCAGGTGTGAACCGATCCGGATGACTAAATTATTCGTTCAGAATTCGAACTGATATCGGCCCGCTAATTAACCTAGTCGTTCCAAACCGCTTCGATTAGTCTGATTAATTTGTAACTAATTATTATACATAATTATATGCTAAATATATTTTTTTTTGTTGAAAAAAGCATTAAATAAAATAAAATTTGTTCATACAAATACCTAGGGCATACCCCGAGGAGATACAATCGACATAAGAAGGTCGATAAATACCATTATAGCAAACATAGTAGAAAGAGAAAAGCAACTGAGATAAACAAGATTACTGAAACGACTCAATAATGGCCAACCGAGTCGACAGATGGAAACTCCAAGGGACCAAGTATGAAACTAAGGAGGGGAGGCACTTCGGCATTCGCATCAGAATGACGAAGCCTTTATTTATACGAATCAACCTTCCCGACTTGAATATCAATGAGTGAATGTCAAAGAAGTAGCACAAAATTTGACTTCTTCCACGGCAGTTCTGATTTGGAGAAAAGACGAGAAACGCAGAATTTGACTTGTCCCGCAGCATTTGAGCGAGAGGAGGATGATTGCAAAAAGTCCTAACAAGCGCAAACAAAGAAAAGTGAAGGGGTTAAGGCCACAATGGTCAAAGAGGTTAGGCAGCAACAGCGGAAGCGAGCAGATACATCGAACCAGAAACGAAGATGGCTGCTACAAACCAAACAAAAACAAAAATTAAGTTAGAAATAGAAGGATTAGATTGGGCAGACAACCTTGGTACCAAGGAATCTGAACCGAAGGTCAGAAAGCATGCGATGAGATACCGCAGAGGCGGGGGAATGAGAGGATCTAAAAAATCTAGCATTCCTCTCACTCTAGATATGGTATACAATAGCGCCAAAGCAGCCAAGCCAGAGGTATCGTAAACTGGATGGAGGCTAGTTGGACGCCTCAAGGATCCAAGAGTCCCAATTGCTATTGTGGCTTAGAGAAAACCCAAACTTGTAGTTTGCAAAACCCCAGATGCTCTAGGTGTAACTACAATGATGGAGGATATTGGTAATGGTTTCTGAGGCTGAATTGCATAAGACATAGATCGATGAGGTGTTTAGAACCCAACTCAGAAGCTTATCTCGGGTGGAAAGTTTTCCTTTAATGGCAAGCCAAAGGATGAAAGAATAGCAGGAAATATTAAACTTATGTCATACTAACCCTGCCCATATGACACTAGATATGGGCGTACGAATGGCATTGTAGGTTTATTTAATAGTAAAATTAAGGATACCTCTCCTAGCAGTCCAGAGGTGGATGTCGTTATGAAGGATGTTGGGATGAGGGAGGGAGAGGATGAGATGGTTAATCTCACGGATGTTACGAATGTTTCTAGCACTGGCAGATCCAGAAACCGTCTCGAATGATATCGGAGACCTTGAGGTGGCTTCCCAAACGAGAATCACGAATAATATTGTGCCCATAGTGGTTGACCAAAAAGGTTGACAACAACCAAGGGTCAAACCAGAAAGAGATCTTCTCCTCATTACGAATCGCAACCCTGTATAAATTACTACCAATATGCTAAATATATTAATTAATTATTGTATCTAAATTAAATATTTTTAATAATATAAATTAGTTTTTTAAAAACTAACCTGTGATAACTGGTCTCCTAATTTTGTTTTTGTTAATAATATATCATAGTATTCTTAATATATTATTAATAAAAGATTGAAATACCAAATTTAAGACAAACATGTATTTACAAAACTAAACAGTTGCACTTAAAAAACAAAGATAAAATTTAAAATATATGAATATTAAAAATTAAAAATTAAAAATTTAAACAACAGCATGTATAAAAGAGTGAAGCTATTTCCCCCATAAAATCTATTATTTCCTCTATTATTCTTTAAAAATCTCATCTTGTTATTTTTTCCATAAAGGAAAGTCCTAATTTATCATTGTTTTAATTTTACACCAAAAACCAAAATTTCTCCAGTAACTATCCACCTTCGTCTCTCCTCTTCTAACCCTAAAAAACCATAGTCACCAAATAATTTTGAAGTAGTTTCTGCAGTTTCAAAAATAAAAATCTATTGTTAATCTTATTTTTATTTTTAATATATGGGTTGACATATCGAATAAAATCTCTTTTTAAATCTATGATTTTTTTGCATAATGAGTTATAGGAATTCTATATGCTGAAAAAAAAAACTTTTTCATCGTTTAATCGAGTTCCTGCATATCGAGTTACTAGTTTAATCGTTTTTTAATATCGATTTCTGGTTTAATTGTTTCTTTCCTGTATATTAAGTTCAAAATATGGATTTTTTGTGGTTTGATTAGTGTGTTGATTGAATTTTTTTATAAATATTATATGTTTTTTAAAAAATATGTTGTTCAGAGTGATTGTCTCAGAACTACATGTTTTCTTTTTAAAAAGCATGTAATTTTGTGACTAATCTAAAAAATAATTGAGTTTTTATGTTTTTTAGAATTTAATTTTAAGATATAATGTGTTTGTTGTAATAAAGGTTTGATAGTAGATAGTGAGATCAAATTATAAATTAGAAAATAAATAAAGTGTTCAATGTTTTATTAAAAATTTGAAACGGAGGAAATAATAGATGATATAGAGAAAATAGATCCATCCTATATAAAACTATCTGGTGTATTATAAAACCGGCCTTTTATTTTATTTAATGTATTTTAAATACGAGACTAGTACTCAATTTTAACCTAACATTCAATACGAGACTAGTACTCAATTTCAGAAATTGAAATTATATTTAGTTTTTCATAAAAGAACAAAACAGACCAACCCATCGATAATCAATATATTGACATATTTGAGTTTTGATCTATAATTGAAAAGAAAGTTTATAGAGATTGAATATATAAAATCACACTTTATAGTTTCAACTATTAAATTTTCAAGTACACTTCAAGAAAATTACAATTAAACAATTAAAGTTTCCAAAAAAAATTAGAAAAAAAATAAATAACAATTATCTTTTCTTGTTCTTGTCTCTGTTACTCGAAAAAATCGACCCCAACCCAAATAAATTCCCAGAAGGAACAACATTCAAAACAGGATTGACCCTAACACCACCATTTCCATTCCCATAGTTTTTCTTCAATGGAGGCTTTTGATAATTACCGCAATTCTTACCAAGAGAACTCTGTTTCTGATTATTACCATGAATCTCCTTCAACAATGGCGTCTGTTTCACATTATTATTAGTTCCGGTCGAATTACTTCTCGATAGAAGTGGTAGAGGACAGAAATTTCTACCGGAACCACTTCCACAGTTCAAACTACTACTTCGTTTAAACCCCCAGAAGGAAGATTTAGTACTACTCTGTTTTTCTTCGATCACATTATCACCATCCCCTGTTTCATCTCTCATCAAAACCTTACTCTGTTTCGTGGTTCCCTTTGTCTCCGCCTTTGAACTCTGTTTCGAAAATTTGGGTTGGAATTGAGGTTCGGGTTCGGCTTCAGGTTCGGGTTCGGGTTCGGGTTCGATACCAGTTAATTGTTTTTCTGGTTTTTTCTTGATTTCCGTTGGTAGGATTTTCCCGTCGGAGAAAAACTCATCGGCGCCGGTCCATGATTCTTGATCAAAAGTTTGGAAATTGCAGAAATCGAAATCGGTGATTGAGTTTGACCCGGATGAACTTGGTCTGAAAGGGCGTTGTTCGATGGGGATTATGTCGGATTGACGAAGGTCATGAGAGAACGAGAGTCTTGGGCTGATATTGGAATTTTCTGGGCAGAGTTCTATTGCCATTGTTTTGAGAGGTTGTTTGAGGAGGTGTAGTGTTTAAAAGGTGGTAGTGCTAGATTGGAGTAGATGGTGATCTTGGAGGAGAATAGAATATTTATATTGAGTGGTTGGGTGGGTAGGGTAGATAGAGAGGGAAAAGAAGAGCGAGAGTCGGCTCTGCTCTGCTCTGCTCAGTGCTCAGTCAGTGCAGAAGAATAATTGAGGACAGGGCCGCAGTTTTATGAGCAGGTAAAGAATGAATCGTGTTGCTTATAAGGGAAGGGTTGGACGAATTAGTCACCAATCAATATAATATTATTTTCATTTTTAATGGAATAAATATTCTTTGCCTAGTTATATCGGGATCCGAATTATGATCTGTTTTTTTATAGTCGTTTATTTATACAATAGGTCAACTAAAATACCAATAAAATTGTGAAAATAGTAATCCTACATGGGAAGCAGTAGTTTTATGTATAATTATTGTAGAAAAGTCAAGTTCATACTATTTTCTTCACTCGTTTTGTGGTCAGTGGTCACCCCCGTGGACGATGCTCTTCGTTTAAAAAATTTAACAAATCCACCGTTTTTTCCTGCTTTGTGATGAACTTAGTAATATTGGCTGTTTATATTTTGGTTGCATACAAATGGTTAAAACCATGAAGGTTAACATTGCGATTTTTATTTTATAGTTTTTCTATTTTTTATTTGATTCGAGTTTATTCGTTTTTGTTTTGCACGTTTAAAATATATATGAAAATAATGTCTTTTAGGCTAAAAGATTTGGATGTGAAATTATGTGTTAATTGGTTGCAAAAATACATTATAGATGGTTACGTAAAAAGAGTTACAGAATTAAGAACATTTCTAGCTGCGTAATTAGGAAGTGCATTTTTTATTATAGGTTGAAACAAAAAATTATAGTTCAAACATAAAAACCAAATCGAAATAACAACAAAAACATACAAAAATGAAAAACTAAAAACAAATATTGAATTAATCTTTTGCCGACATCAAAAGAAGAAGAGCCCTCTTCTTTTGCCTCTTCTAATTACTCATATTCCTCTAATTTAAACTCTTCTTCTACTTCACTAATACATTTTCTTTACGAGCAGGACAAGGATGGTCACTTGGATTTTTTTCATCTTCTGAATATTTAAAACTTTTTAGAAAAAAATCTTGAGCCGCAAAAGATAAAATTTCATCATTAAAGAAGATAAAGAGTATGTTTCTATGGTTGTCATTTGTCGTTTTGGTGAGCTATCAATTGGTGATTAATCATCATAATTGTTCAAACTGGAACCATCATCAGAGTTGACAATAATTATAAAGTGATTTAGAAATAAAAAATATATATATATATATATGTATAAACGCCTAAAGAAAGTGTAAACTGAATTTATAACCAAAACTTTTAGAGTAAAACACTTAGTAATTAAAGTTTAATTCTTTTTTTTAACTAACCGTTGCAGTTATTGCCACATTGATTATAATTTATCTACTTTTGTCGATACAAATAATTAATTATCCTATAAAAAATTACTAACAATTTTAAATATTGATATGATAAAATAGACGAGAATGTGGTAATTTATATTAATATTGATATTTTGGAACTAAATATTTTTTAGCTATGAAAATAAACATTTGTCAGTTGCGTGTAAAATTACATTGTGAAAAATACTAGTGTAATTGGTTGTGAAATTACCTTATGATAGGTTACGTAATTATGTTTTAACTAGTTATGAAATAACAACTTTTGTGCGCAAATAGACATATGTTATTAAAAATTGCAATTGCAATTGGAGTGTGAAATTATGGTTTAATTGGTTGCGGAATTACGTTATAAATGGTCGCAGTTGTGATATTATATAAATAAAAGATAAGAAAAAATAATACTCTAAACAAAAAAGAATGTAGTTAGAGGCAGATGACTTTTGCAAACATATCTAAGATATAAACTAAACATTTTATGTTATTTTGTTTACTGCAAAATCTTCCTCCATCTCATGCAAAATATATTTTAAATAGTTGTTATAACAGCTTGATTTTCCTGTATCATTTTTTCAACCTGATTTTTATGAGTAACATTAATCTATTCGTTGATTTATTTTCATCTTCGAATCACTTAATAACGTCTTATGAAAATACATTTTAGATGGGTTAAACATGGTCCCCTAATTGTGAGTATCTTGGTTGTGTAATTGTGAGTAACTTTGGTACGAATTTAGTTTTTGTTTGCGAAAAAAGTATGAAGTTACCCGTTGTAATAGATTTTTCAAATCATTTAATTCTTCATACGCATTCTTTATTTCTTCTGCTATTTGAGATTTATTTGTAATTCATATTGTGGAGGATACTTATTCTTTTGAGATTTTTTTATCTACATTACAAAGTTTTAATACATGTAAATTAGTATTGAAAGTAACTGTTATTTTGGTTGCATAAAGACATACAACTCAGCTGTGAAAAAAGAAAAAAAATCATATGGGACCTTTAAACACGTATACAAGTAGTTCCTAGGCTACTTATTATATTTTTCGTTGTGTAAAAGATATACAAATCGTCAAAACTAAACACGGACGTTCTTAGGTCAAACATATAAGTAGGAACACGACAACTAAAATATTAAAGGAGAAAGAGAGTAATTTATCGTGAAAAACTGATTTAATAGTTCTTTATGCTAAACTTCTTTAAAATTTATTAAAATTGAGAGAGAGAGAGAGAGAGAGAGAGAGAGAGAGAGAGAGAGAGAGAGAGAGAGAGAGAGAGAGAGAGAGAGAGAGAGAGAGAGAGAGAGAGAGAGAGAGAGAGAGAGAGAGAGAGAGAGAGAGAGAGAGAGAGAGAGAGAGAGAGAGAGAGAGAGAGAGAGAGAGAGAGAGAGAGAGAGAGAGAGAGAGAGAGAGAGAGAGAGAGAGAGAGAGAGAGAGAGAGGAGAGAGAGAGAGAGAGAGAGAGAGAGAGAGAGAGAGAGAGAGAGAGAGAGAGAGAGAGAGAGAGAGAGAGAGAGAGAGAGAGAGAGAGAGAGAGAGAGAGAGAGAGAGAGAGAGAGAGAGAGAGAGAGAGAGAGAGTTCTTTGGTTTTTCTCTTTTTATAAGCAAGGAGTATTATTGGAAGATTTTATGTACGAGGTGGTTACTAGTAAACATATAAATCCAAATTGATATTGGTAACTTCATTTGTAACCGGGTTGTTAGTAGTCACTTATCTTTAATTTATATTATACTATCTATCATATTTAAAATTATAACTATAAATATTATTAGAATTTGAGTAAGTAATTAAAATAAAGGATGTTTATTTGGATATATATAATCCTGATCAAATTGATCATATCGAATTATGTATTTTATTTGTTTAATTTTCAAATAATATAAATATCTTATTATCTTTTTATTATTGTCTAAATTTGACGAATACAAAGTGGATAAATATGATGGTTACGAAGGCACAAACATCACTTAGAGCATTTTTAATACAAAGCAAAATGCTATGTTTTTAGGATGACGATAGACTCATCTATTGGGCATTTTTAGTGACCTTCGGAAGAAGTGTTTTGACATTGTTTAATCAATTTTTTTAGGTTTTATTCTACATTTTAATACGTTGAACCCTACTCATAGATCAATTTATCAGCATCGAAGTGACAAAGGGCGATTCCAATTTTTTTAATGAATTGGAGACATAATTCCTATAATAGTTTAAGGGACTACACTCAACGTTTTGTCCAAACCAAAATTGTTTGTAAAGTTTGTCATGAAGTTGTTGCATGTGCCTTTGACCGTCAGAGGATTCCTCTTGTGTTGTTAGCGGGAGATATAATGAAGAGAAATATACTAACTTTAGATGCTTTTTTTGGCTCAGGTCAAATCTAAAATTAAATTAGATAAGACAATATGCCCGAAAGTGATGCCTAGCTGACACCACCAATATTCCTATAACCAAATTCGACCAGGATCGAGTTAGAGTGATTCAACGAGCAAGTAAGATCAAAGTGAACATTTCATCAAACTAACCAAAAGTAAAATTGCGATCTATGATAATGTTAATGATATTATAATATTATGAAAATATTTTTCAATGGTAAAACCTCAACAAGATAAGAATTCAAATAAGTTACTATGATAATGTTAAGGATATTATAATATGTTAAAAACGTTTTTCACTAGTAAAACCTCAAAAAGATAAGAATCCGAATAAGTTATGGGAGTTTCAAAATCTTAAATAATTGTATGCAACTTACAGAAGAGATCCATAATCTTATTGAAGATGGAAAGTCGATCGAATTCATCAAATCCTCACCTCGTTCAAGTCAAAGAGAGAACATAACAACCAAAATGGCATGATCATAGAATGAGGATATAATAATAAAATCCTAATTGGTTGTGCCAAAACAAGAAGAGACCTTAATAGTACTAGACACGATCTTAATCCAGACCATAATCGGGAGGTCATAAACGTCATTTTTGGAGGAGACTCTCTAATTGGTATCTCCAAGTCTTTAAGAAAGAGACGTACAACATATATCGAGCTTTAGGACCAAGGCAAAACATCTTCCCACTTATGTTGAACTCATTTTCCTTCAGTTGCTATCGATGATTATGCCTTTAGAGGAGTATCATGACGAAGACATAATTATTATTAACGTCAGTATAGAAAGGATATATATATATATATATATATATATATATATATATATATATATATATATATATATATATAAATGTCATTGTTTATACTAGAAGGTCAATAAAACCTACGACAATATGAAAAACCCTATAATCTTTTGGAAATATGAAAGAGTAGTAGATTACCTTCACAATTATATATGCTCTGATGTGTAGTGAGTTTGAGGATGAAGCTTTTTTGGGTAAAGGTAAAAAAAAAGATTGTCTGAGTTCTACTCATGGTGGTAGACTCTCCATATTTCTACAAAATAAATTGGGGGAAGGTCATGGCTGGACAAGACACACATTATAGCCTTTATACTGCACCAATCTTTATGTTATGTTGTAAAGAACATGGTGATGGTCGTAAGAACCAATCAAAATATCGTCCATTAATGTTAAACAACCTCCCTATTTTTTTTTAAAATAATAATATTTAAGTGGGTCATCATTCAGATCCGAAAAAATGAATGACCCTTGGGATACTCCAAATTTGGTAGTGCCAGGTGAAGATACTGAGACTTTAAATTTGAAAAAAGAAAGAGCTTGGGAACTGGAGCAGAATTTCCAGGTAATCTCTGAGCCGAATTAATATATTTTTATCCACTTGGATATTTTTTCATGAAGAACAAATTTTATGACAAGAGTTTTCTCCCATATCGTTTTCCATAATTTGTAAGTTAAACTAATCAAACTTATAAAGCATAAAAGGCATACTTTATCATTTGAGAAGATGGAGGATTTAGTGGAAGAGGTTGACCAATTATCTAGTATGGGACATGTCTAAGAGTCAAACTAATCCATCTCGATGAAAAACATTACCCTTTTCCTTTAGAAGATTGTGAAGTGGAGAATATGTATGCTTGAATGACCCTTTCCCAGTTACTAAGGTTGATCAACTGGTAGCTCCATGTCTGGTACTTTTTTAAATATTTGGTGGATTATTATTCAAGGTATAACTATACTCAAACACATCATGGTGAAAAATATAATATTACATTTATTACGTACCGAGGTCTACACTGTATAAGGTTATATACTATTTTTGCTGAAAAATATTGGGACAACGTACCAAAAGCTGGTGATAAAGGAATTTGTAAGTCATACTGATCATCAATTTAAACGCTTATATTAATGCCAAGCTGGTTATGTGTTGTAACAATGCTAAACCACATAGTTGACCTTATTGAAACGTTCCAAAAACCGTATGCCGTGAATTTCAAGTTGAATCGTGAGAAGTACGTATTTAAGGTATGTTCAATGAATTTTTTTAATTATTTTTTTCAGTGAGAAAGGATAAAGTATGATTTGTCACAACTTGAAGCTCTAACATTTATGCTTCCCCGATTTCTATAAAAAAAAATCAAGTATTGGCAGGAAGGTTGACAACTCTTAACAAATTTATCTCTTGGAATTGCAATAATTGTTTTCAATCCGTTCAACTGTTGAAGAAGATTGGCCTCTTCTATTGGTCCAACTATGTTATAAGGAATCTATTAGTCAGGGAGGTAGATACGAATCCGAGGCCTATCTATTATGTACTACAAAGTCTGCATGATGTGAAGACCATATATTTCTATTTAAAAAGATAAGCTCTTACTTCCAAAGGCAATTTATTTTTGTTTGAACTTTTTCCCTCTACAAAAATTCTTTGAAATCTATCCATATTCGAACACCTAACTTAATAGTTGGTAAATCTGGTAGACTTTGAGAAACTTACAAACCAAGAACCAAATTAAAGGCTTAGGCATTGGTAAATTTTCTAAATGATTTTCACACATAAAGACCTACCCCTTCCAGTGACCTTTTACCGAAATGGATAATTTGAACTGATAGTGGGTAAAAAAATTTGGGTTGTGGGAGATAAGAATCAGTTTTTATATCATTCATAGGAGGCTATGCATCAGGAAATTCATTTCGGGTTTCAAGCTTTCAAAAGTGAGGTTGAATATGAGACCGTAATTGCGGAGTCTAGTTAGCACTTGTGTCTGTTGCAAAAAAGGTAAGCCTGCTTAATGATTCCCAACTATTGATAAATCATACACTCAATCAGGAATATGCGTGTAATTACTACTTTATTCAATACCTTGAAGTCTAAAATCAGCATGCAAACAACTTTGAGGTCATTCATTATGAAAAGGTCTATAAAGCTGCAAAATCGTTGGTTAACTCATTAACACCTCTTGCATGCGCGGATGCCGCTCATTTGGTTGTCCTTCAGGAAAAACTGGGTAAAAAACACTATTAGTCCTCCATGTTTACCACTTGTATCAACATAGTCCCTTTCGTTCACTTCTGCATAAAACTCATCCCCTTCGTTTTAAAATTTTGCAAATATAATCCCTCGCACATATAAACCATTTAAAAAATGACACGTGGCACTTAAAGTCTAAGTTTTGTATCACTTTTGGTCCCCAAATCCCAAGTTTTGTATCACTTTTGGTCCCCAAATCTTAAGTTTTGTATCATTTTTGGTCCCCAAATCCCAAGTTTTGTATCCCTATTGGTCCCCCAAAATATACGGAGGGACTAATCGTACAAATTTTTAAAATGAAGGGGATGAGTTTTATGCAAAAGTGAACGAAAGGGACTATGTTGATACAAATGGTAAACATGGAGGACTAACAGTGCTTTTTAGCCGAAAAAACTCTTAATTGATAAGATAGTTAAAACTTTGGTAGAAGTAGTGTTAGAGTTCTGTTCAATATAAATTAAGGAAAATGATCAGAGAGTACCTTTTTAATGGAATATTTCCAACAAATAAACCCACAAACCGTAGCCCAAAGATCCGGACTACTATATATATATATATATATATATATATATATATTATTTTGAGATGAAATTTATATTGAAATGGGTTGACTTTCCCTCTCCCACATATTCTTAGTCTTGATAAATATTTTATTGTTCTTGAAGAGCTATATGAGGGGTATACTCGAATCACTAAGGGCATACAATTTGTTAAGAAAGATGTTATTGGCAGTGTACAATTGACTGAAGATGATGGTTGATGCTCAAGTGATGGTAAAATAATACGACACTTTCCCATAGTTTACAAATAACATTCATCATCGATTGTACCATTGGAAACCCTTAAGGGCTTCGTATATTAACGGATAGGGACCAGATATTATTGTACCTTTAACTATAGCTTATTAAGGACGTCAATACTTTCGTGTTAGGGTTGACTATTTTTTTCAAAATTGATAAAAGCATAATAGTTAAGAATAAGGTCTAATGTGGTACCTAACTTTATTAAAATTAATATTTACTGTATATCTGGTATGCCAAAGATGATCACAATAGACAATGACCTTCAATTTCAAAATGCTCAAGTAGCTTATTTTTATCCGATAAAAGGCATACATAAAAATTTCTCAATGTCTTTTCACTTTCAGGATAACATGCAAGTTATCATAACAAATAAGATATTACTTAAGGGATTGCGTAAAAACTTGGAAGGTTAGCCATGTAGTTGCATGACTTCGTACAGGCTATTTTGTGGGTATATAAAACAACCTCTCAAACCATACTGATGAAACATCCATCGCACCAATGTATGTCATAAATGTGGTTGTCCTGAATTAGGGTTGTTGATGGTTCCAAAGACCGAGAATCTACCGGTACTAAACCGAGAACCAGACCGAACTTTAGAGGTCCAGTTTCATTCTATTTTAAAAACTGAAACCGATAAGAAACTGAAACAGTAAAACTGATAAGGAACCAGAATGATAAAACCAGTAGAACCGATACAGAACCGAACCGATAAACTCGATAATAAACTAGTAAATATATATCGTATGAGTTACTTATCCTATTTTTTAAAAGTAAGTTACTACAAATATATTTATATATTTAATAAATTACCATTAAATCTTTTTTATTAGAAAAAAAAATTAATTTCAGTAGATAATATATCATAAAACAAGAAAATCAATTTTGGCTAAATTAGGAGTGATAAAATTAGTGGGAAATTGACGCTATGTTTAAATGTGTAGCTTAAATTAGGAGTGGAAAATTTAGTGGGAAATGGATCACGAAAAATATAATCAGCCACTATTAAAACATAATAAAACATTGTATAGACAAATAGAAGTAAAAGTTAAAACTAAAAGAGAGAAAACAAAAATTTTCAATATGAATTCTACATCACTTAAGTTAAAAGATCAGACCAAAGTCTCGTCCTATATAAACAAACAAACAAACCATATAAATTATTTACCAAAACTGGTAAAAGACCCATCAAATTTACTGAGGCCCACAGTTATATAATTAGTAAAAAAATTACAGTTAACATGTATAAGGGTCTTGTCGGTTCGGTTTTGTTTTATAGAACCGAATTCTTGTCATTTTGGTTTGATCCAAACTGACAAGCTTAACAGTTCGGTCCGGTTTTGTCAAAACCCGGACCAAATCATTCAAAAAAGAATGATTTTATTGAAAAGAGTGTTGAATTGGTTGTGAGAGAAAAAAATAGAAAAACTATACATAATGATTCAACATTATCAAACTTTAATACAAAGCAGGTATGTATCAAGATTCAATCTTCGTTGCTTCTAGATGGAGGAATTCATTCTCAATAATTTCTTTCAAGATGCAAGAGACCTAAAAGAAAGTAAGTTTTTACCCAACTAGGAAGCCCCTTATATAACCTTAGAAAAGATAAAAAATAGAACTTACAAGCTAGTGGAGATGAAGGAATGACCCTCCCGCACACGTAGAACATTGAGAACTTAAAGATTTCTTTTGCTTGAAGTTATTATGTATTTTTTTATACAAGTCTTTGTAATCATATGTATTGTCCACTTGTATATTCTTTCCTATTAGAGTGGTGTGTAAACATTTCAATGAGGAATCTACATGGCTAGGTCTTTAACAAATGTGTTTCAATGAAATCTATGTCCAATGTTCATTTATGTGCTAATTTTATATGATTCGTCAATGGTAGAGACAAAAAAATGACAAGACCTTCCTCCAAATCCTTTAAAGTATAAGGAAAAAAGTGTTAAAGAACAAAAGGTTCGACAAGTAGAAACCTTCATTCAGAAGCCTAAATAGAGGACTAATAAATTTCATTCTTGCTTAAAATAAATTTAGAATCCTAATGAGGAAAGCTGACACCTTCGATCAATAGCCTAAAACTATATACATTGTTTGCAATACTCGCTTGCAAGCAATTCATAAACCTAAGTATGGGTCGAGTGTAGTGTTACCCTCACTTAGAAATAAAGAACAAGTCGACAAATCGACATATTCTTTAAGAGAGTATTAGAGGGCATAGCCAGCCTAGAACCCTTAGGTACCTTAACAATTGAGATTGGTCACCTCTTGAGGGAAGAAAATGACCCGATTTCATTTTGAAATTAAAATATAACTCTAGTGAGTTGCGGCTAACTTTAGTACCTTTTTTGTGATATCCCTCTGTATGTCTTCTTTCGAATCCGCCATTTTATTCTCTAACTACTCTATGTTTATCTATCATTCCATATGTATTTGGTTTTACCCTCTCATTCTTCTTATTCTTTATTTCCAAGGCTGTTAACTAAATATGTAGCTTCTCATTCTCCTTTATGAGCTTAGCGTTGAAACCCATATGGACCTGCAAATGGTGTTATAATAATTCAAGGTACATAGTCTACTCCATTTTGAATGTGACCTCAATCTTCTCGGCATCCTTGATGTGCCTAATAGGAGCTTGCATAAGACTGTAAAAGTCAATGATGTCTAGTTCATAAGTTTCAATCACCAATTGGAAAGCCTCAAACATGTATGTACAATGTCCAGTTAAACTTTCTAACTAATCTATTTAACAAACTTTAGATCAATGACATCCCCCCCAGTAGGTTATGAGCATTAGGTGATGAAGCACCCTTAAGGATTTATGGACGCATACTAATTAGGCTACAAAGACTAGACAAACCACATATGAGAATTAACATAAATTTATTTCCTTTGTAAACAAATCTCAATTAGTTAGAAATAGACCATATCACTCACTAAATATTTATGCAACTTATTTATTTATTTAATAATATACATTTTCTATTTTTTCTACAACTAAAACTATTTTTTCAGAAAATATTTATTATATAAGCAAATTAATTTCCCTGTAAAAAAACTAATAATGCAAATTTGAAATATATTTTATTTTAATAACTTATAGGCACAAATATATCCAAAAATTTAATCAAATACAAATTTAAACATGCAATTATTAACGTTTTGAACCTAAAATCTATGCACAAGTTTAAATTAATTATTGAGAACCTAAATTATAAAACAAATAATATTAAATGATCATTTTTTATGATATTTTTATTCAACAATTATCCATTACCCCATATTTAAAATCTAACATTGTCCATAATATTGTTAAAACAGAAAAAAAATAGATTAAGAAACAATGTTACATGACAAATATATTTATGGTCAAAGTTGTTGGATTGAATGAAAATTGGAGTTATATTTTAAAACTATGTCAGCCATAGGACAATGCGAAAGAAAAGAAAGGGCAAGTGATAGATATACCATAAAGTTTAAAAGTAGATCGTCAATACGTCCAAAAATAAAAATAAAAATATTTTTTTATGAACAGTGTTGTTTGAAAGTGAACATTAAACATTAATTTTTTCACAAGTGAACAATACTTTTCGAAAGGGAATAATGTTTTTCAAAAGTGAAAAATACCCCTCAAAAGTGAATAGTAATTTTTAAAAACAATGTTCCTAAAAGTTTGTTTTTCAAAAAGTAAAATAAAATACTAGAATAAAAGAAAATAAATTAGAAAGAAATACTCACATTGGGTTGCCTTCCAAGTTGTTCTTCGTTTAAAGTTAGTAGCTCGAATTTTTGGGTTTTTCATTATGGAACTTGAAGAGTAATAGAAACTCGATTGCCATTACCTACTCCTTGATGGTAAAAATGGTTCAGTTGATCTCTATTTTCGGAAATGAAATCTCTCCCAACTTAGACAAAGATTAATGTTTACAACTCACTTTTTTTTCCTAGCTGGATTTAACTACTTTTGATAACTCGTTAGAGAATTGTAGACTTTCTCCATTAAAAGCTTAATGTGGTGATTGAGAGTTCGGATTTCACTTATCTTTCTTATCGTCAAACCTATGGTTTCGTTGAGTTGTCTTAGCACCTTTAGCATATCCTCTTTATCTGCATAACTCGAAGACACATTAGTAGTGAAATGACAATGGTTAGGTTCATTCATATAGATACACTCATTAAACATAACGGTTGAAGTTTTGATTTTAACTTAGATTTTTTTTCCTTTTTGATGATTTATCTTTTAACTTCAACGTCGGAACATCCCTAGATTGAAATGATATATTTTTTATATTGCATTTCATAAATAATTAATTTGTAATCCATATTTCATCTAGTACATCATGTACTAATAGATTTTTTACAATAAGATGAAGAAATTTTTTACATATGCATTTATCACTGGGTGCGTTTAGCACATCAATCAAACAAACATTAACATCCTCATAAAGCTTCAAAACATTTTATATGTTAAACTCTACTTGCTCATTCCCTACTTGTAAAATTAATTTTCTAGCCTCAACAACATCCAAATTCCTAGAAGTAGCTCAAAAAGATCCGCCTATAATGAGGGGTAAAAATCTGTCTTCCTCTATGTTTAAAATTATAAAATTAGTACGAAAAACAAGTTTGGAAACCTTAATCAAAACTTATTCTAATATTCTCGATATATAATAAACTTATTAGTTAACTGTAGAGAAACACTTGTAGCCTTTATTCTACTAATCTTTATAGTTGCAAATAGAAATAGGCATTATATTGATAATAGTGCATATTATATCAACATTTATCAAACACTAAATTACAAATTTTATAAGAAATAGTAAAACTCTTTGAATCTTCTGCCTAAGGCGGTAAATTATTCTGAATTACTGTATTGTATTCATTACTCTGTCAATGCAAATGTCTTAAAGTCTCTGAACTACCTTTTATGTAAAATAATATCTTTGAGAAACTCCATATATTTGGATATATGCTCCCCAAGTCTTCAAAATGTATTTTGATTTCTAAACCAACAAAAGATTTTAATAAACTTAGAAAATTCATAATTAGAGTTTTGTTTCTTCTTCCGGATTGGGTAAAGAATCCGAGATGCATATTTTGAGATATGAGGAGGATTCTCGGGTGTAATTTGAGCTTGGTCACGATTAACAAAAGCCTTGATGCAATCAAAAGACTCGTTATTAGGTCCTACTTCATTATCGTGTCCACATGGTGTATTGTGATAATCAAAACAATTCTTGCCACATCCAAGAGAATCATTATCGTGATCAAGGCACATTGTATCGAGTCTTTGTATGTTTCTGCATCCAAACATTGTTATGGATCTCCGAAGAACATATGGTTGTCTCGATCATATTAAATAACGCCACTTTGATCTTAAAATATACAATTTTTACCTCTGGCCTTAATATGTTGGGGGCTAAACCTCACTTAAGGTGAAGTTTCTAAATCTTTAATTCTTTTTGTTACTATTAAATAATATATTACTCTGACCATTATTACTATATAAATCTATAAATATATAACATAAAAAAAAACGAATCTATGTATAAAATATATAAAAAAATAGATCTAATTTTTTTTAAATATTTTCCTCGATATCGACAACAAAAACTTGATACAAAAAGTTTTCCATCTAGTTGTAACGAGTATTGTAAGACTCAGTTATCGTTTCCAAGAGAAAAATCTTACTTTAATTTGAATTTGAATCTAATATAATATAATTTCTAACTAATAAAAACAAAATGAATATAATTATTTTGCCATCCGTAAGATCGAGAGTTGGATTAGAAACATAGAATTAAAAAAATAAAATAAAATTTATTATATAAGCTAACTTGTAAAAAAATTGAAAAATGGTTCTAAGGTATTTTGGAACATGCATATACAATTTATTTATAATTTTTAAAAATTAAATAAATTTAATCGAAACATAATTCTTTTAAAGCCAAGTTCTTTTTGAGAGTGTTGTGATCATCTTTCGATCTCACACAACTAATTTCCTTGTATAGCTTATTATATCCCCAATTTTCCATCTCCTACAATTACGTTATGGAAATTTAAGAACCTAGTCGAGACTTTATTTGATCATGACCGTAATGTACTACTCATTTAAACCATCAATATTAGTATAAATCATAAATATATTTTACCTTTGGGTATCAACTTTAATCTAATGTTATTCAATTAATTATGTAGAAAATTCACATCATTAAAAGTAATAATAATAATAATAATAATAATAATAATAATAATAATAATAATAATAATAATAATGAAAACAAATTATTTGAATACAAAATTAATATAAAAAATATAATTCGTACATAAAAGTATAAGCAGATGTTCTAAGATCCCATAACACAAAAAACTTTAACTCATGCCAAGTATAATCTTTGTAACAAAAGTAACAAAAAACGTATAAACAAAAAAACTGAAAAATACTATATTTGTGTTTTTACTGTACTCTGTTTTGCTGTCACTTCAATAATAAATAAAAATAGCCAAATAAAAGTGTTTTATTCTTAACTAATTAAAACTTACAATTAAATTAGTATAAAATTAATATAAATCAAGGATAAATATAATTTGATGAGAGGGTGACTATATATATATAAGTGATTACAAGTGAGAACCAGGCCATGACTATAAGGCTCTACACAAATATAACAATCTCTCACTTGGAGATAGTTAGTCCACTATGAATAATCATCTAACACGACAATCACTACAACAACTCTATTCACTAGTCATCAAGCTCGAAGACCCATTGAAGTTGACACGTCAATAATAAGGGTTTGTTAGCAAGTCTGTTGAATTCTTTTCTCCGTCAATCTTCTCAAGTCTCAACTGACCATCTTCTACTAAATAGCGGATGAAGTGATAACTAATATTAACGTGCTTGATCCTAGGATGGTATACATATTATTCGCTATGAAAATAAAACTTTGGCTATCACAATGTAAAACTCTATTTTCTTTCTTGATATCAAATTCACCCAAGATACGTTGTAACCGTATCGACTCATTGCTCGCCTCATTAGTAGCAACATATTCAGACTTAATAGCAGACAAAGATACTATCTTTTACAAATTAAAATCTCAACTCACAGTATTACCACTCAAAGTATACACATACCAAATAGTAATTTTTTCTAATATCAATATCTTCTTCCCAATCAATATCAATATAACCCTGCAACTTCATATTAGAACATGTGAATAAAAATATTATATATGCAGTACCTTTGAAATAGCAAAGTAACCACTTGACTAATTCTCAGTGTTGTTTCTTGAATTAGTCATGTACTTGCTCACAACTCCCACGTCATGTATAAATATGGTCTAATGCAAACCATGACATATATAAGACTCCCGATCGTCAATGTATAATGAATATTCTTCGTATAAATGTTATCGTCTGATGTCTTAGGTGGCTAATCTTTGGTTAGTTTAAAGTGGCTACCCAAAGGCATTCCCACTGGTTTGTCCATGTTAAACATCTTTAGAATATTTTTTGCATATTATTATAACTTCAAGGTATGGTGTTTGTTATCTCTCGCGATCGTTATACCGAGAATTTTCTTTGCAGCTCCAATATCTTTCATTACAAATTCCCTTGACAATTTATTTTCCATATAATTTATTTCCTCAATGTTAGACCTTAAAATAAGCATATTATCCACATGATTGTAATCTCTCGCGATCATTATACCAAGAATTCGCTTTGCACTAATTAAATTCTATTTTTTAACATACTTTTTAAACATAGTTTTTTTTATATATTTGAAATTTCTTATATTTTAGCTACTTATATTTTTTTTCAAAAAGTAAATTGTTTGTTTTTAATTTATCTTATATTTTTTAGTTGTGTTTTGTTTTTGTAAACCGTATCTAACCAAATATTTTGGTATACCAAAAAAAAGTATATCAAAATTTTAGTTGGGTAACGATACTTATTTCGTAATACTGAATAATTGGTAACGATAATTATTTACGAGTATTAGTAGGACAATAATTCCTGGAAACCATCCATAGATGTACCATATAAATATATTCCTTTAGATCACCATAAAGGAATATAATATTCACATCTAAATGTACAAGATATTAATTACATGTAGCTACAATTTTCTAAACCAATATGATTTTATTTAGTTTCACAAGTGGAGATAAAATGTCAGTGTAGTTTACACATTTTCTATCTCAAAACCCTTCACAACAAGACTAGACTTGTAGCGTGTACTCTCATTATGCTCTTCTTTTACTATGTATTCATTTTTTATGCAACACATTCCCATCTTCTTGTAGCGTAGTTAGCTGTCAAGTCTGATTACTAAACAAATAATCCATCATTTCTTGAATTCTCAACTTGCATAAGCTCCAACATAGTTATTAGAGTCACCTCCATCTGACAACAATATATGATTAATAAAGGATGTATAATGATCTATTGCCTTTGTTAACTTATTGGTTCCTTTAAAAGTGAGAACCGAAGTACTGAAGTTTGAATAAGCTAATCTATCATGCTCTATCTCAAGCATTTCATTTTCCTGGTTATGAACAACATTGTTCGACAGATTAATTTTTGAAATCTCACCCAAATAAACATAAGTGTAATATTTTACCTATAGTGTCTTCTCTATATTTAATTTTTCCTTGTTCATAACATTCTCATCGAAGATGATAGTTAGCAAAAATAACATCTTCATAGCCGATAAAGAAACATTTCATGAATTTAGTATCAAGTTTGTTTCTAGCATTGGAATCAACATGTACATATGAAAAAATACCAAATACTTTTAAAAAATAAAGTTTTAATTCCTTACCACTCCATATTTCCTCTGGAAATTTGAAATTCACTGGAACTGATGGCCATCTATTAATCATATAAGCTGCAGTATTGATTACATCAGCCCAAATATTTTTAGAAAACCAACATGCAACCTTATACTTCTAGCATTTTTATATAATATCTGTTTCATGCGTTCTGCTACATCATTCAATTGTATTGTCACCGGGATGTTGTTTTCCAATTATGATTCTATTTATTGCACAACTCTCTAATTCCACCATCAACATATTCATCCCACCATCTGATCTTAAATTATTCAGTTTCAAATATATATTATTCTCTACCATGGCTTTCCATTTCTTAAATACATTAAATACATCACTTTAACTAATCAATAAATATGTAGTATAATGAGGCACCAAGTAATGGAATGGTACCTATATCTAAACTGACTTTACCGTATCTGACAAAAATGACTTTACTTTGCTTTCCAAATAAGAAGCTCTCACAGGGTTTTTAATTCTAGTAGTTTTTCGTTCGAATAAAATACCTTTATTCCTTTATCTTTCATATGCTCAAGCATTTAGTGCCATAGAGTATTACTAGAATCATAAACTACAAGTGTATATAATGTTATTGTACCAACAATAGAGTAGTCTCTCGTAGTTGAATACATATAAAAAGTACATAGCTTGTAATCACTAGAGTTTCCTCTGTCATTTTTCATTTACGACTACCAAAATAAACATTATACCGTTCGTCATGAAACTGCCCAATATAAATCAAATTTATGTTTAAGTGTGAAAAATGTTTAACTTTATGAATTTTCTAAACTGATCGATTTTCATACCTAAGTTTTATATATTCAATGCCTACTATCTGAAGTGATCTATTATCAGCTAAATAAACAGTTCTGAAATTACATGTAGTATAGCTGACAAAAGAGTTCTCGATTTTAAGTGGTATGTCAAGAACCTCCTAAGTCAAGAATCCAAAAGTGCATGGAGCTTTCAACCGTAAGTAACAAAGTATCTTGTACGTATCTATAATAATATTTGACCGTTTTCAGGTTCTTTGCAATATCTCTATTTGTATCCCATCTCGATTTTAAGTGGTATGTCAAGAAGTTCCTAAGTCAAGACTCCAAGAGTGCATAGAGCTTTCAACCGTAAGTAACAAAGTATCTTGTACGTATCTATAATAATATTTAACTGCCTTTAGGTTCTTTGCAATATCTCTATTTGTATCCCATCTGGGTGCAGTTCCAACATCTAAGTGGAACCCGTGGACTTTCATATTGGCTCTTGATTTGCCATTTTCTTGATTTAAACCTCTGTATGTTCTGATATTCTTCAGATGATTTTCCTCTTGATTTGATATTAAATGTGAAATCATTATTTGGATACTCATGAGAATCTTTCATTTGGAACTTCTTCATTGAGAATCAAGTCGTCTATATTATTATACTTTAGCTTCTCTTTGCTAGTGAAATTACTTATGACATTTCTCTCAACATCCCAACTGTCACGAAGAGAAGAAAAAAATTATTAGAGCACAAACTTCATCATCAAATTCGATCATGACAGATGATAGAGCATTCTCGGTTTCACTAAACGTATTCAAGTGATTTGTAACTGAACCACTTTTACTATGTTTAATCTCAGATTTTTTTTCATCACATGACTCTTTTTATCTGCCAAAGGATTTTCATACATACTAGCCAATTCTAACATCAAACTAGTAGTGGTATTTTATTTCACAATGCTATGTGCAATACATGTAGTTAGGGTTAAATGAAAAACCCCTAAAACGTTACGATTCAGAACTTTCCTCTGCCTCAGACGTCTCATCTAGACTCATCAAATCTAGAAAAGGTTTCTTAAATTTACTTCCTTAGAGATACTCTTCAAACTGCATCCTCAAGTACACGAAGTCTGACCTGTCAAACATTTCGATTGTAACACCTCCAGATCTGAATCCAAGTGCATATGATGTTGCTTTCTCTTTCTCTATCGTGTTGTCATCTTCTTATTTCATCATAAAATCTTTTTAAATTCTTGAAGAACCTTACTCCGATACCAGTTGTTATGATTCAATTTAAAAGAAATAAAATATAAAAAATTTACATAATAAGGTTTTACTTGGTTCACCAAAAAATAGACTACGTCCAAGAGCGGCTGAAGTTTCACTCTATTCAGAGAATAATGCTTACAATAATACAAAATCCAAATATGGTGACTAAATTAATATAGAGACATTAGAAAAAAACCATAATAAGATAAAATCTATAATAGGAGAAAAAACACAATAATACAAAAAAACTCTAATATGATAAAAAACATAATAAAAAAACTATAATAGGACAAAAAATTAAACTTTTGAAAAAGTCTTTTTTAATTTCTTAGTGGTTCACCAAAAGTATGAACTGGGTCATGTACTATCAAACTCACACTTTGGTACCTACAACAAATAAAATGATACATATTGACATATAAAAAGTTGGATAATCTAGAGACCATTGGGTATTCTAACTCATATATTGGTGGATGTGTAAACACACTAAAAAGCACTTTAGGCAGCATATTCTTATTAGTTGGGGTGCAATATCATGGAATGTTATAAAAATACTAGTTGCATTCTTCACTATTGATAAGGAAATATATTCGTAAGGGACTTAAATGTAATTAATAGGGACTTAATTGATAAGTTCTATTAATATAGAGTAAAATTAATCCTTATAAGAAGAATAGGGACTGAACTATAAATATCCCTTTTATGTAACCGCTCTTGTAACTAACTTACTAGGCCTATTTAAAGAGGTCGGGGAGGTTGATTACACCTATGAAATATTTAGAGGAGAAAGACAATATTGACTTCTAAAAAATCTCTCTGTCGATTCTAAGTAGATATTCTCTATTTTCTCTAGTTACTTTCTATTCATACCAAATTGGCGCAAGAAGATAGATCAAAAATCGAGTCTCGAGTTTTTTCGCTTTCTGAAGCATTTCGTTCGAGTTTTTTCATTTTCTGAAGCATTTCGTTTATATTTTCGCTGATCGGAGATGAATTCAGAAGAAGGTGATAATCCGTCTATTCGAAAGGCTATGGAGACATTGAAATCTGATCTTCAAGAAAAAGAAGCAGGTGAATCAGTTCCGATTCAATCAAACCAATTTGATTTTGAAGGAAAAATGAAGGAGTTAATAAGAAAAGTGGCAGAACTTGATGAATTTGCTCAAATGAAGCAAGGTAATGATAACGCTAAACTTAGATCTGAAATATCCAAAGGTAATCGGGATGATCAGTCGGATCAATCGAATGACGACGATGATGTTCAGGATGCTCGACGTAAAATACGTTTTGAACGTAGGAAGGAGCACAGTGGAATGAAAAAAAAAAGTTGCAGAAGCGACGGTATGTAGATTCTAGTGAAGAAGATGATGAAAATTCGGAATCGGATGAAACACCGAGATATAGGCATTTTCGAGGTCATTCAAGAGAGGGAGGATATGAATTGAGGCCAGCTAAAATGTATAAGGAAGGAAGGCAAAAGAAGGAAAGGCGAGTGTATTCTCCTCGGAAAGTGTATTCTCCTCGGAAATTTGTCGGGGAACCAAGCTTGTATGCTACTGTGGGAATGAGGAATGAAGACCAGTATGTTCAAGGAGTGGATTAGAGGGATTCGCCGTTGATTAGTGAGATCAGATCTGTACCGCTTCCGAGGCGGTTTGACATTTCTAAAATTGACAAGTTTGATGGAACTCAAGATCTAGATGATCATATAGAGCAATTCAAGAACTATATGACTAACTTCGAGGACGATGATAAATTGGTTTGCAGGGCCTTCTCTCAGACATTCAAAGGAACTGCATTAAAATGATACAACAAGATTCCTAAGGAGTCTATTGCAAATTTTAGAGACTTTTACACAGCTTTTCGAAGACAGTTTGTGGGAAGCAAAGAAATGAGAGCTAATGGAGATACAATAATACAATGTAAGCAAGCTGTGGGAGAAAAGTGGAAGGATTATACCAAGAGATTTGTGTCGACAAAAGCAGGATTAGATGATTGTGAGGAATTGGTGGCTATGGCAGCGTTTCGACAAGGATTGTTGCCTGGAGATTTAGCCGATGAAACAACAAGGCGTAGGACATTAACGTTTGCAGCTCTCATGGCCCAGGTTGAAGATCAGATCAAAGTCGAAGAGTCCACTCGAGTTCGAGGAGGAAATATTGGTGTTCAGAAAGGGAATAGTCAGGTGGGAAATAATCAATTGAACGCTTCGAATAATAGCTCGTCAAGGGCGATGGGCAATCAGAATGTTACTTACCGAGGAGGATCGAGTTCGTATCAAGGGGGTTCTAATCATCACAATTTTAGTAATCAATACCAGTTCAAACCAAGATCGAATGTATGGGTGAAACCAGAATATTATGCGGATTTGACTGAAAGTGTGGCATCGATATATGAGAAAAGCAAGGGAACAGTAAATTTTAGAAAGCCGGCAGCAATTAATAGGCCAAGAGAGGAGCGCAATAACAGGTTCTGCAGGTATCATGATGATATTGGACATGATACGAATGATTGTATTGCTTTGAAGAAGGAGATGCAGATTTTGATAGAGAATGGAAAATTGTTGGAGTATGTCAAAAAGAATGCTAAAGCCATAACTCAAAAGGTGGGCAATCCTAATTCTAAGCAGGAAAGTGCACTGATGATTTTAGATGCTGCAGGTGATGAATTTGATGTGGCTTCGGAATATGTCGACCCAGACCCTAGTCGATTGTTGTTGATGTCAGTTGATGAGCCGATGCATAAGGGACGTGTTTGAGATTTGTGTGCGTTCTTTGAGTCGCTGACAATATTTGGGGGAGATTCAATGACCAATAACACTAATAATTCGAGGAAGAGACATATAGTGAATTTAACGCATCAAATTGAAGGAGGAGCATCAGCACACCTAAGCAACAAGAAGGATGTCCCATTTATAATTTTCGATGGCGATGATTTGAGAGGAATTACTGGGCCACATGAAGATGCAGTGGTCATTGGAGCAGAAGTGTGTGGGGTGGAAATTCGACGAGTATTGATTGATACTGGGAGCTCTGCTAATGTGTTGTTCAAATAAACATATGATAGATTAACTGCTCCGCCTCGGATAGAAAGGTCAGAAAGAACTATAATTGGGTTTACTGGTGCGACAGCGAATGTAGTAGGGGAGTTTGAAGGTGAAATTTCTTTGGGAAAAGGGCCTTTCAAAAAGAAAGTACAAGTACTTTTTATGGTGGTAGATTGTCCGTCGAGCTACAATGCTATTTTTGGAAGGTCATGGCTGGCAAAAATGTATGTTATAGTTTCTACGGTTCATCAATGTTTGAAATATGTAGTCGGGGATCGAGTTGGTGTAGTTCGAAGTGATCAAAAGGTGGCTAGAGAGTGTTACGCTGCTGCATTTAGACTACGTGGCAAAAGTACTGATGATCCAATGAAGAAATAGCAGTTTGGGGGGTTGTCTTCTAGTGGTACAGATGAGGGAATTGATGATCTGAGGTCAACCCCGAGTTCTGTGGTGGTAAGTGAAGAAATAGAAGAATACATTTTCAATAATAATAGAGTACTTCGAATTGGGACTCTGCTGTCTTTATCAGTGCGAGAAATATTGTTGCATTTTTTGTCTAAAAACTTGGATGTGTTTGCTTGGACATCTGAGGATGTAGTTGGGGTCCCAATTGACATTATATGTCATAGTCTGGCTGTGGATTCGAAGATCAAGCCGATAATACAAAAAAGGAGAGCTTTTTCTTTGGAAAAATATGAGGCCATAATTGCCGAAGTAGATAGATTGTATAAAATGGGGCATATTAGGGAGTCCAATTATCCGAGGTGGACGGCTAATCCTGTGGTGGTGAAAAAGAAGAGCGGAAAATGGAGAATGTGTGTAGACTTCACAGATCTAAACAGAGCCTGCCCAAAAGATCATTTTCCAGTACCTCGAATTGACCAATTAGTGGATTCTACTTCTGGAAACAAAATTCTAACATTTATGGATGCATTTTCAGGATATAATCAGATTCGAATGAATCCAGAGGATGAAGAAAGCACAACTTTTATTACTGATCGAGGTTTACACTGTTACAGAGTGATGCCGTTTGGATTGAAAAATGCTGGGTCTACATATCAAAGGTTGATGAATAAGGCGTTTGCTTCACAAATAGGGAGGATTATCGAAGTGTACATCGATGATATGCTTGTTAAGAGCGAAAGTGATGATGAACACATTGATGATTTAGAAGAGACGTTTTTGAATCTCAGAGCCATACAATTGAAGTTGAACCCAGAAAAATGTACATTTGGAGTCCGATCTTGTAAGTTTCTGGGGTATGTGATTAGTGAAAGAGGAATTGAAGTGGATCCAGAACAATTGAAGGCTCTGATATCAATGTCTTCGCCTCAGAATATCAAAGAAGTGTAAATGTTAACAGGTAGGTTAGTAGCTCTGAACAGATTCATTTCTCGTTTTTCAGATAAGTGCTTGCCTTTTTTCCAGGTGCTGCGTCGACCAAATAATTTTGAGTGGACTTCGGATTGTGAAGAAGCTTTTATTAAGATCAAAAATCTTTTGTCCTCTCCTGAAATATTATCAAAGCCTCGAAAGGGTGAGCAATTATTTTTGTATATAGCAGTATCGGATTATGCAGTGAGTTTCGAAGCCTGTCTACTATGTCAGTAAAAGTTTGGTTGATGCTGAAAAACGTTATTTAAAGCTCGAAAAATTGGCGTTGTGTATAGTAGTGGCAGCGAGAAAAATGCGTCCTTATTTCCAGGCACATACGATTGTGGTTCGAACTTCCTATCCATTGAAAAATGTATTGCAAAAGCCAGATATCTCAGGAAGGATGACTAAGTGGTCTGTAGAATTAGGAGATTTCGATGTGTTATTCTCTCCTCGAACAGCTGTCAAAGCTCAAGCCTTAGCAGACTTCTTGGTTGAGTTTCATTCGAGTAGATCCGAAGAGAAAGAAGATGAAAAGATACACTCGAATCCGATGTGGAGAGTGCGAACTGACGGAGGATCTAGTAATAAAGGTTCAAGTGCGGGGGTAGAATTGGTCGCACCAACAGGGGAGTATATGTTTCAAGCTATAAGATTTGGATTTCATGCTTCGAATAATGAAGCTGAATATGAAGCAGTGCTAGCAGGATTGCGGTTAGCGAAAATTTGTGGAGCAATATTCGTGCGCTTAGAAACAGATTCGCAGTTAGTAGTTAACCATGTTAAAGGGGTATCAGAAGCTAAAAAAGATCGTTTGGTTTTGTACTTGCAAGAACTACGAGGTATGATGACACAATTTGAAAATGTCGAGGTGGAGCATATTCGAAGAGGAAACAACACAATGGCTGATTCTTTAGCAACAATGGCTTACTCTGAAGAATATCCATGGATCGTGACACAACCACTGCCTTCGATTATATCAAGCTCTGAGCAATGTGAATTTGTTGAGGAGGTAGTAAATGATTCGATGCGCGTTCGAGGTGATTGGAGGATTGACTTGTTAAATTTTCTTACGAAGGGAATACTACCTCTTGATAAACACTTGCTCAAGAAAATAAGGTATAAAGCTCTTGGTTATGTGGTATTGGATGGGGTATTGTATAAGAGATCTGCGTCGAAACCTTTGTTACGATGTTTGAGTAAGCAAGAGTCTCAAAACATTTTATCTGAATTACACGATGGAGACGGATCGGCTCATTGTGGATTCAAAGCTTTAACGCGTAGGGTATTGTTGGCAGGGTATTATTGGCCTACTATATTGCAGGATGCCAAGTTATTAGTTCGAAGCTGTGATACTTGTCAAAGGTATGCACATTTAATACATAAACCAGCAGTACCCCTAATGACAATCTCTGAGGCGGTTCCTTTTGATAGATGGGGGATTGATTTAGTAGGACCTTTGCCTATGGCTTCAGGTGGAAGACAGATGATTATTGTCGTAGTTGATTATTTTTCGAAGTGGGCAGAAGCAGAGCCTTTAGCTGGAACGAAAGCTAAGGATGTGATCAAGTTTATTCTAAGTAACATCTGCTACCGTTTTGGGGTTCCTCGAAAAATAACAACGGACAACGGTCCCCAATTTAATAACAAGGAAATGGACTCTTTTTGCTCCTCGAAAGGAATACAACAATGCTTTTCTACTCCTTTCCACCCACAAGCAAATGGGCAAGTGGAAGTTACGAATAGATCTATTTTGGAGGGTTTAAAGAAAAATTTGGCGGGAGCAGCAGGGAAATGGCCAAATTATCTTCAAGAAGTGTTGTGGGCATATCGAACAACCCCTAGAGAGGCCACAAAAGAGACTCCTTTTTCTTTAGTGTATGGAATGGATGCCATGTGCCCTGCTGAATCTACATTGCCTTCCTACAGGTTATTGCGATATTCCGAAGCAGATAATGATGAAGCTAGAAGGGTTGAGCTTGATTTGTTAGAGGAAAAGAGGGTCAAAGCACATTTGAATGTGGTTCATTATCAAACCTTAATGAGAAGCAGGTACGATGCTAGAGTTAAGAAGAGGGAGTTCAAGGTTGGCGATAAAGTATTGCGAAAAGTATTTCTTCATACTAAGGACAAGCACCTTGGAAAATTGGCTCCGAATTGGGAGGGTCCTTATGAAGTCAAAATGAAGGTCAAGCCAGGGTCGTATAGGTTGTCTGATCGTGAGGGGAGGATGCTCAAACACCCTTGGAATATAGAACATTTGAAATTGTATTGTGAGTAAAATTGAACTTCGAATTTTTACGAGACAGACATACTCTTTCCTTATCTGTTGGCCCAGAAAGGTTTTAATGAGGTGTCTGGTTAAAATTGAATTTGATAATAAAATTTCTTTTGGCCATTGGTTGTTTAATATGATGAATGATTTGTTATTTTGGTAACTTGGCAAAGACTGATCATCTTTGAAAGTTGACCAAGAGTAATTTTCCAAAGCAATAGCTTTGAAGAAACAACCTATTTCGAGGTGCCACGTCTTATGAGTGCATCTAATTTTCGAGGTGCCACGTCTTATGAGTGCATCTATTTTTCGAGGTGCCACGTCTTATGAGTGCATCTAATTTTCGAGGTGCCACGTTTTATGAGTGCATCTAATTTTCGAGGTGCCATGTTTTATAAGTGCACCAGAAATTTGAAATATTAAGAAAGTTGCTTGTTTCATCGAATAAAACTTGAAGCTTACAAAAAAGGAAAAACTACTTAATTAAAACACAAAAAAAACAAAAGCGACATATATAATCTACTGTTTAGTTATCCTCTTCTTCCGATGACCCGTCAGAAGCGTCACCTTCTTCTGAAGAGCTTGATGGCACTTCGAATGCCTCCTTTGGACGATCTTTCTCTGGAACTTGCTTCCAAAATTCTGTTAAATTTAACCTTGGATAGGCAGTATGGATTTCTCGAAGAAGATTGTTAGCTGTATCGATTTGAGCCTTCTTGATACCATCAAGCATCATAGAACCAACAGCAGCTTCGGCTTTCTTGACGGCGTCCTTCTTCTCCTGCTCGAATCCTGTTCGGAGCGTAGTCAATTGAGTTTGACAATCTTCAAGGCTTTTTTGAGTTTTCTTAACAAGTTCCTCAGCATCGGTAGCTTTTTTCTTTTCCTCAGAAATGGCAGTAGAATGTTGAGATTTTAGATTTTCAAGAGCCAGACGACGAGAAGTCTCCAAAGCTTCGATTTTTTCTTTATGCTCCTTAAGAAGCTTTCCTTTTTCAGCTTCGAAATTTTGAAGTGCTTCATTTTTCGAAGCCCTTTCAGATTCTGTTTCTTTTTTGCTCTTGATTAATTCTTGTGCAAGGAGCTCCAATTGTGTATGTGAATTGTTCATTTCTTCACACAATTTTTTGGCTGCAGCACTTAAGTTAGTAAAAGGCCGAAGGATTGAAGTTACCTCATCGGATCTGTCAGGGTTGGGCAAGTTTGATGGGTGATGATGGACAGGAATGATTGCATTAGATGTTGAAGTTGTGGCAGCCCCGGTAGAAGTTGATGGAATGGTGTTGGTAGGCTGAGAATCTTCACCAGTGAATACAAAATCCCCGCTCGAGTTGAAATCTTCGAGGTTAAGATAATCGTTTTCTTGGCTATCTCCTAGTGCCAATCCCCCTTGAGGATTTTCTTCAATGAAATTTTTCCTATGCAACTCGGAAGCCAATACCTCTTCGAGTTTGTCAGCTTCGTTCTTTTTCTTTGGAGTAGTGGACTTGCTCTTTTTCTTCTTTGGAGCATTGTCTTCTTTCTTTTTCTTTTTCAGTACAGGTTCGTCCTCTTCGGATATTGGAGGAAGTTGAGATGCAGGCGCTTTTTGTTTCCCTGCAGGCTTCGAAGTTTTGGAAGGGTTAGCCTTGCTTGTGTTGGGTTTTTTGAGGGTTAGCTTTCCCTTCTTTTTTAGTGGCAGGTGGGTGTCAGATCGATTCCTTGTGGGAAGGTAGGTTTTCCCATCTGGTGCGAGTATTCTTTGAACCGCTTTGATGGGATCTGGTTGGAGCATCGGGTCTTCAGGGAAGTCAGCTCCCAAGGTTATGCGCCAGAGATGGCTGTTTACGAAGTTGATTGGTTGAAAGGCTGAGTGAAAGCCATTTCCCCATGCTTTCTCTGCCCATTCAGCCATTTTCTTGAAGATATCCTTTGCAGTCTTTCAACGACCTTTGAATCTCCTCGGAATTTCTGTGAAAAGAGTAAACAGTTAGATAAGTAGACTTGGTTAATTTGACTAAGCTTAATAAGCTAAGGAAATATTAATAATACAACAATGATTTACTTACTGCTATCTCTCCAAGTGAGAGTAAGTTTTGAGGGGTTGTCATCAGAAATCTCTTTACCATTTTCCCAAGCTCCTGATAAAAAGACAAACTTTTGCTTCCAAAACTTGTCAGCCTCGAGGAGGTCATCGATAATCTTCAGATCATCCTCCAGAGTGAGGTAGTAGAATGGTAAAACTGGCCCATTTTAGATTTTGGTCAGTGAGATGAAATCCTCTATTTCGAGGGGGATGCTTCCTAGCCTCGACACCATGATAGCGGAGAATAAAGTGAACAGTTGGTTTGGAGTGACTTGTGTTGGGCACAACTTAAGAATTTCGAAGTACCTTACAATCATTGGATCGAGGGGAAATCGAAGTCCCCAGTTGAAAAGTTCAGGGTAAACTACCAGTTCGTTCTTCTGACAACTCAGAGGTGTTTCTCCTTCTACTGGTAGTCGAAGAACAATGTTGTCTGTTAATCCCCATAGTTTCTTAAGTTCTTCTTTTTCTGATTCGAGGTAGTAAGTATAGGGTACATTTTTTAGGGCAAGAATGTACCGAGGACAAAGTGGTTGTAGATTTTCCTGAACCAAGGCAGCAACATCTTCGGGGAGGGAAATATGAGCTTTCTTTCCTCGAATTTTCTTTGGAGGGATTACCTCTTCTGCTTCGGTTTCGCCTTCGGCATCGGATTCAGTGGCTTCAGAATCATTTTATTTGTCATTTTCTTCATCGGTAGCTTCATTGCGAAGACTTCGAGTTTGAGTCTCAGTTTGAGTCACAAGAACTGATTGACTATTATCTGGTGTAACGTCAACCACTTCTTGTGGGGGAATAGGAGAGGAGGTTTCTGCATCGTCACCCATTGCTAGAAAGGTTGATTTTTTGTGAAGATTAACTTTAACGGCTTCAGATTGTAGGAGAGGTGATTTGGGTTGTAGTTTTTTAGGAGTTGGAGGTTTGTCAGAATTGACAACCTTAGATTTTCGATGTGGTCTTAGTGATGGAGAAGTGGGTTGATTTCGAGGAGGAGAAGATTGTTGGCTAGATTCTGGGTTTGATGCTAAAGGTGAAAATGAAGTAGCAAGGTTGGAATCGAAGTTACCGTATTTGAAGGTGGTAGAGGAGAAGTGAGGACCGTTGTAGATTAACCCAGCAGCTCTGTATTCTTCAGCCCTTTCTCCAATACAGAGATAATCGTAAGCACCAAACACTTGATTGCTAGGACCAGGAAAGAGAGATTTCTTTGGTTTTCTTGGTTTTCTGGGTTTAGATCTTTTGTATTTGGGATATCTTCTCATACAATAGATGTTGATCTGGGAAGTTGTTTTTGTGACTGAACAAAGTGGTGTTTCTGGGGAAGGTAGCAGAAGATGAAGATGAAGGTTGATGAAGAACAAGATGGAGATGGCTTAGGAGAGAGATGATTTTTCTAAAAGGTTCTCAGTAAGGTGGAGCTAAGTATTTATACTTGGAAAAAATGACGTTGAGAATTGGAAGGGGCAAAACCAGTGAACTGCTCTCATTGGTGGAATGTGAAACGTGGAGGAAAACTTGTTGTGTCACAGACCTATCAAAAAGGGTCCAATCAGTCTTTTAAGTAGGGGTCAAGAGGTTCGAAGTGAAAGTAAGGTTGTATTTCAAGTTGGTAGATTCGAAGTGAGTGGGGAGTTTATTTGTACTTATTCTTAGATTCGAAGTGAAGTTGCAAGTCATTGGGCTCAGTCATAATAAAGGGGCCGGATGAAAGAAGTTTTATTCACTTGGAGTGATGTTCGAAGAATGAATAGTTCTTATAAAATTGTCTTTATAAGAACTAAGGGGGCTACTGATAAGGAAATATATTCGTAAGGGACTTAAAAGTAATTAATAGGGACTTAATTCATAAGTTCTATTAATATAGAGTAAAATTAAGCCTTATAAGAAGAATAGGGACTGAACTGTAAATATCCCTTTTATGTAACCGCTCTTGTAACTAACTTACTAGGCCTATTTAAAGAGGCCGGGGAGGTTGATTACGCCTATGAAATATTTAGAGGAGAAAGACAATATTGACTTCTAAAAAATCTCTCTGTCGATTCTAAGTAGATATTCTCTATTTTCTCTAGTTACTTTCTGTTCATACCAACTATGTCGGTATAATTTGTTGTATGCTTATGACTATTCAATTTTGTCACTGAGTTGCGTGTTATAAAAGGGATAGAAACCCCATGAAGTTGTGATAATAATTACGTAGTTCAGTATTCCAACAGGAACATATGAGCTCGTCTAATTTCATATATATATATATATATATCAAGTTCATGCTAGTTAAATTGAGAGTACATAATCGTCAAATCAGTATGTAGCACATCGATACAAACTTCATGGTAACAAGCCCTCTTACCAAAGCAATACTACTTTCAGTTTTGCAGGAGCACACCATTAGAATATGTGTAGTTCATTTAAAGGATCGTTGATTTCAGTGAGAGTTTTGTTGTAATAAGTCCTAAGATATATTTGTTATTTGGTTGTATATATTTGAGAATATTGCAAATAAATATATTTATAATGCTCATTGACTTCTCTGGCTGGTTAGGTAGATCTTATTTAAGTAGGAAACGTTAAGAATGGACATGTGAAATTATATTTCATACTATTCTTATACTACACCATAATAAATCAATGTTGTTGACTAATGTCGATAATGTGATTACTGTTGTATTTATTTGCTAACATTACATTGAAGAAATCTTTACTTATTTATCGTTCATCGTCGTGTACATGATTGTTCAATTCATATATGGACAATAGATTGTATGAATTTCATTAAGAAAATACATCATTTGGTAGCATATGACGATCCAATTAGGATATTTTGGAAATTGAAGGACCAATCTATGTTTAATGATGAATTTGACTATTGTTGATATACGATTCAATTACTATATATTCAGATAAATAAAATAATTAGGAATCAGACCAATAGATGAGAACCAATTATAAAAGTAATTGTATAGATACCAAATCAAATTTGGATTTTGTAAATTATTGAACCCAAATTGTCGACAATTAAGACTAAACATAAACTTTATGGACTAATTTGAAAAAAAAAACAATTAATCTCGTAATGGTCTATACCATAGAATGGAACACAAAAGTGCACGCGAAATTGATGTTAAGTTTAAATCCCTAACTACATTTTTTATATGACAAAGATAAACTATGTATTTGTTTTCCGATTATTTAACTCTTTTTTTTACTAGTTAAAGATATATGATAACATTTTTCATATTTCCATCTCTCATTTTTCAAAATGTACTTCGAACTAAATATTCAAGATGGAGAGATAATGAATTGTAATAACAAAACAACGGAAACTAAAAAAAATCAGTTTTCTATAAAACAATTTTTAGATTCATCTTTTTAATACGATACTGATCAGAAACTCTAATATAATTTTAGAAATTTGAACAATTTGTATTTATAATAATTTGGTGGAAAATGTAAAAAATATATTTTCTTAAAAGTATTTAATTTACCGAATATTTATTATACATAATCTATCATCATATGAAATTTCAAAATTTCTTTTACTTTCATACACATTTGAACTTTAGATATCAAAACTGTGTTCTACATTTTATTCTTATTTCAATAGTTTCATACACACTTGAATCTTAGATATCAGAACTGTGTACTGCATTTTATTCTTATTTTTCTTTGTGATGTATAGCTTTTATAAACAAACATTGATGGACCAATCCGAAGAAAGAATCCAAAGAAGATGTGAAAGCCTATGGCACACAAGGGCCCAATTACTCGCTATATGCTTTTCCCTACCGTGTTTTAATTAGGCCTATCTTCTAATTAAAGGTGTTCTGATAACAACCCAAATATGATTGTTCCCGTATCTTATTTATATTCGTCGTAAAATAATGTTTTTTATATATAGATCTATTTGTAACAACCGAAATATCTTTATCGCTGTTCCTTTGGATGGTCACTATGCCATGTGAATGTGATCACAACACACCAAGACAAGATAGGGAAAGACACGAAAGGCACCTTACATGGACTGCCTTCCCTCACTTTCTTTTGCTTTAACCTCTGTTTTTATTTTTCTCAACATTGAACGGACTTGACAACATCTTATGCTAAATACAGACACCTTTTATGGAGTTTTATCTTTGGTTCCGACCGTATCATCATTATTATCGTATTATTAAAAAGTAAATCCTTGAAATATATTTATAGAGTAAAGATATCGATGGTGTTATAGTTATTAGAAGTAACAGCCATGGTAGTAGCAATAGTGAAACACCTGCAACCAAAGAATATATGGTTTTACTTTTGTCAATAATCTGATTTTCTTCTCAAAGAGAACCAACGACGATGATAATTTTATGAAAGTTGATTTTTTTATTTAATAAAATTATTAAATTAAAAATGATAAATTTTGAATATTTACAAAATATGAAAATAAAATTTATATATAAATTAATATATGTAAATGCTCTCATGCAGGTAGTAATGCCAATTTAAGTAATCAACAAGTCCTTTCGACAGAATTTCTCACTCGTTCATCTTTAAAATTCTTCATTCATTTGGTTTCAATCCTAGGTTTGTTAGGTTTGTTAGTCTAATTAAGAAAATGAAAACGGATGTTTCCTTACTTATTAGTAGTAACCCTAAAATGCATTATGCTTAAAGAACTAAGTTCCTAATTCCTTGTATTATTTTTGCTGACGATATTTTAGTTTTCACTAACAGTCTTGTTTATTCTATTAACAATCTGAGCAGCTTTTTGGACACTTACCAAAGAATTTATGGTCAGGCCATAAACAAAAGCAAAACTAAGCTGATCATCTCTTCTAAGTCTCACTCTTCAAGGATTCAAAGCCTTAAGTTACAAACTGGGTTTGAAGTGGACTTTATGCCTATTTCTCATCTGGGGGTTACTTTCTCTAACAATAATAAAGGGAAGGTTTTCAACCCTATTCTAAACAAGATAAATGACAGAATTATGGAGTGGGACAGTAAGTTTCTATCCTATGGTGGCAGGTTATCTCTTATAACTAATGTTCTTCCCATTACTTATCATTGGATGCAATGTTGTGAAATTCCTATGAATATTATCAAAAAAAATTAAAACTATCTTGAACAGATTTCTTTGGAGAACTAAGTACAATATTAAGACTATACATGGTCTACTTGGTCCCTCATTTATAAGCCTTTTGGAGAAGGAGGACTGGACATAAGAAAACTTGAAGATATTTAGAACTCCTTCTCTCAAAAGTTGTGGTTTAAGTTTAGGAAAAACAGCTGTTTGTGGTCTAACGTAATGAATGATATATACTGTAAGGATGTTAATCCTTTGCATGTAAATAACATAAAAGGTTCATTAGTTTGGAGCAGGTTGTGTAGCATTAGAGAACAAGCAGACAAGAACATTACATGGGTCCTTGGCAGAGGAGAAATTGATTTTTGGAAAGACTCTTGGCATAATCTTCCTGCAATTGCAACTGAAAATAACATCAGTTGGTATCTTGATGTTAAAGTTAAATCTTTTTGGCGAAATAATATTTGGTGTTTAAATGACATGCAGAATATCATATCGAAAGATAGATTTGACAAGATAAGCAAGCTTAAAGTTACAAACAAGGATGACATCATATGCTGGAAGTTATCAAAAGACAACAACTTCAACTTGAAGCAAACGTAGGAAAATCTAAGAATCAAACACACTTTCTCTAACTTGTTCATGAAGATTTGGCACTCTAACATCCCTAGGAAGTTCTCTTTTATAACTTGGAGACTTATGATTAACTTTATTGCTATAGATTCTATTATGATGAGGAAACACCTTAGTCTTTCCTCTAAATACATGTTTTGTGATAATTGTGAAGATAAAAACCACCTATTTGTTAGTTGCTCATTTGCCTGGAAAATATAGAATTGGTTTGCTGTGATTTTCAAAATCAAAATTAATCGTTATACGGTTTTAAATCATTTGCTTAGATGTTGGTTTTGGTTTTCAAGAATTTTTTTTCACATTACTCACTTCGTCCTTCAAGCTAGTTGGTGGGTAATTTGGGAAGCAAGAAATGCTATAAAGCATAAAGGGATTCAGTTCACTGTTAGCAAATCTATTGACCTAATTATTAGCATTATCAAAGTGATGGATGTTTCTTCTAAACTTCATCATAAGCACTGATCTTGTTCATTTAACGCAAGTATTACACTAGGCTGTTCTTCTATCGAAAATCATATAAAGCTTATTTACCTGCGATGGCTTCCTCATCTAAAATCACGACTCAAAAATGAATGTCGATGGATCGTACGCTGCTAATGGTGAGGCTGTAGCTGGTATTCTGATCAGGAACAACACTGGTGGTATAGTACAATCCACTAGAAAATTGTTGGGAAAGTCTACTCCCCTTCTTGCTGAAACAAAAGCGTTACTTGAAGGGTTAATTCTTTGCTACAAAAACAATTGGACTCACATCGACATTGAATTTGATTTTCTAGTGTTAATAAAAAAGAAGCAAGAACAAGTAACAATGAATTTGAAGACCAAAATGTAAGTACCTGTCGCAAGTTTATCAGCAAAAACATGAGTCTAAAACATATCTCTTGGGCCCAAAATTAGGCACCGACTGGCTCACGAAATGGACCCTAAGTGTAAGTTAAAGCTAAATTTCAACCAATCCAATGCTCCTTATGAACTCCTTGCGATTACATTTCTTGAAAGCAAAAGACTTGGGTACTACTGTTATTATTTGGTAAATGTAGGTTAGGAAAGGTAAGAGAGCTGTAGCTAGAATTGGTGATTCAAGTTTGAAGATTGAAGCTCATTGGAGATTGGCTGACTTTGATTTTTAAAGATGATTCAAGCTTAAATATTGAAGTTCAATGGTGATTGGCTGATTTTGATTTGTAAAGATGAAGACTGGTTGATTTTGGTTGTAATGGCAAAAAATTGGCCTATTTTCTTTTCCTTGTTTAGAATTAGGGATTTGAGCCCTAAATCACTGTATCTCTTATTTATTCATTAATAAAATTTTCCTTTTGATTAAAAAAAAGTAATCAACAAGTCATATCAAATACATGAAAACAAGACTTAATATTAAATGCAAACATCAAAACAACAATGATATTTTCTAAAATTTGAAATGTGAAACACTATTAATTACTAAATGAAAAACAAAAAACATACAACATACTGAATGTGAAATGAAAAATAGGTTTTTTTTATCGAATTCAAACTTAATGTAAAATCAAATGCGAGAATTAGAACCTAATGTAACACCAAACGCGAAATAAGCATAAATTACATATATTTGTAATATGTTTCTTGTTTATTTCGAATTTATATTGAATTTGGCACCATTATGTTATAGTTTACAAATTTATTATTATCAAGGTACATCACCATTAATGTTCACTTATCGATTCAACCTTGGCGTGCTAGAGTATAAATGGGACTGAAGATGGCTTATATTGTTATCCATTTTCAAGTAAATTTTGTAAATCATTGTTAAACCAAAATGCACAATGTGAAAAACTTGTTTCACAAATTGCGAAATACAAAACACTTATTAAATGAAGTGGAGAAAGAATGCTATCTTGTAGTCAAGTTGGTCTTCAATAGCTAACTCCATCATATTACTCTGAATAAGATGTATCAATTTTTTTGGAACTGACTGTACCACCAGATCATCCTGATTTATCCCCATTTGAATCATTTATAAATTCTTAGTTTCTTTGATGCCACTCATAAATTTTGTTTATGTATTTACTGGTAATGAAATTTGAAATCTTTATCATGTTTTTATCAAATATAGTCACGTAATAAAGTTTCCAATTATGTCTTGCACCTATTTTTTTTATTTGTTGCAGGTGAAGTTTTACCATTCTGCATTTGTACAGGTTGTCGATCTTTTATCTCCTCATAACAAATCACAATTAAAAATAAATACAAAATACATCTAATATCAACTGCGAAATATGAAATGAAGATAAAAACATACGTGAATATAACCCAACTACAAAATGCAAGAATATGAAATATTGAGTTGTTAAATCAATTATGAAATGTAAAACAATTCGTAAATATTAGGAATATATGAAATTAGTATTAACTTCAGTTGGAAATGAGATTGTAAAACAAATCTTATTGTCGAATGCGAAATATAAAATACATTACTTTACCAAAATCAAAACAAGGGTTTTGGACATTGCCAGATACAGACTTTTATATGTTTTCTCAAAATTGTGAAATATACGAAATAAAACATGTTTTTGAGCTTACTTAATTTCACTTAAATCTTATTCTTTTTGAACTTCATGTTAATTGTATAGTTGTCTTATTTTTTTTTATCATTTGCAATATTTTTTACTAAATTTTACAGTTCAACATGTCCATCATTCAGCTTCACTTATGTATTCTTCAAACCGGTACTCGTTGTTCCACCCAGGGTTGTTACACCAGATACCTTCTATATTTTGCATTCTCTATGTGGTGCATCCCTTCAAATTTTCCACATTTTCATCCTTTACAAATATTACATCTGCATCATTCGCTTATGCATCTTGATCTTTCACTTGTGCATATTGGACTCCTTCTTATAAAACTTGAACCCCATCAATACTAAATGAACCCTATCTTCAAAAATGTAGACCCATATCCTGCAGCTTAACTATTTGTTAGATGTTCTAACCGCTTCATGTGAAACAAACGTTATCACCACATCTTGTACAATGTTTTTATGTAGTTGATTAACTTCAATTTGATTCTTACCCATGCCATTGCATTTATTTGAAGTAGATTATTCTAATATTGTTTGCAATATAAGCAAAGTTTGAGTTTTGTTTATCCTATGTTGTACCAACTCTGCTTCTAGTGTGGCTGTTGATGCTATCTTTTAAAATTAATTCATGTTTTAAGGACACATTTGTGTATGAAAGTATAACACTTCCCTCATATAAATATAACATGTATTCTTTATCTCTTCAAAATATTTTTCAATTTGAGTGTTGAAGTTTGAGACTTTCTAATTGTTTCATGGTAGACGTGTCCTGAAGTTGCGACTTTTTTCTAACTTTTTCTTCAACAAAATAGAAATAATAAAAACACACTGATCAATATAAATACAGAATGCGAAACAAGACTTATATGTAAATATGAAATGTGAAACAAGAATTATGGTAAACGCGAAAGTAAAACAAGTTTTGAATAAACCTTTTGGAATCTGAAATGCAAAACATTATAAAAAATTCAAATGCAAAACAAACTTTTAAATCAATTTTGGAAATGAAAAATATGCAACACTTGTCAAAGTAAATGCAAATGCTAAGTGAAATTATTACCTCTTTTTTATATTTCAATAATCTTTCCAAACGATTGATCTCTATTTTGAACATACGGTGTTTGTTAATATTCTTTTGAGTATGAGAAACCATATTGAAATTATTTTGTGACTCTTCAATTGGTTTCTTTAGATATTTTAGTATTTATGCAGAAGCTTTTCTTCTCTATATTTTAAGTCGCTACATGTGTAGTTATTCTTCTCTATCTAAAGAACTGTCTCTATTGTTTGAGATTCCTTTGTGAGTTACTCCAACCTGTATATTAACATCTATGTTATCTCTTTATTCTTCTATTTCCAACGCCAAGCTACGTGATAAAACAGCGGCGGAAAATACAGAGAAAGATGGACGAAAAAGAAGAAGATAGATAGCTCTAACCCTAGGTCAGAGTAAAAGAGACTTCAGAGAAAATCAAATTTTATTCAAAAAAATATGAGGCAAAACTAGGGATTTAAGAGCCTTTTATAAAAGTGCTCAAAACCGTAGCCCAAAATTACAGCTTGTTCCTTATGAAATAAAATAAAGCTGAGTCAAATTTCAAAGCGATTGAAGTTGGTGAAGTATTTTGATAAAATCCAACAAAAATAGGAAAATACAGAAAATTCACGAAAACAACAAAAAGAGGACTTAAACGATGAAACTTAGGGTATGGACTTCATCACATCGTGATGCTTCCGAAAATCGTTGGGCTTTCCTTTGACACGACATACCCCAGGAAGACGAACGAATCTGTCATAAAATAACTCTTATCGAGTCCTCCATAAAACTCATTTGCCTCAAAACAACCAACACTTCGCTTACGTGATGGAGATGAAACTCTTCCGTGGTGTTATATATAAGAATATCATCAAAGTACACAACAAGAAATTTTCCGATGAACGGGCGACATACCTGGTTCATAACCCGCATGAACGTGCTAGGAGCGTTAGAAAGGCCGAATGGAATTACCATCCATTCAAACAGACCTTCTTGGGTCTTGAAGGTTGTTTCCACTCATTCCTCATACGAATACGAATCTGGTGATATCCGCTCTTCAAATCCAGCTTCGTAAACACATTAGCACCATTCAACTAATCCAGTAAATCATCAAGGCGAGGAATAGGAAACCGATACCTGACTGTAATCTTGTTGATAGCCCGGTTATCCACACACATTCTCATTGAGCCATCTTTCTTTGGTGTTAACAGTGCAGGAACCACACAAGGACTAAGACTCTCACGGATGTGGCCTTTCGCCAACAGTTCTTCCGCCTGTCTGCGGAGCTCTTCATGCTCTTTTGGGCTCATCCGATAATGCGGTCGGTTTGGTAGGCTAGCACTCGATACTAGATCAATCTGGTGCTGGATATCTCTCAATGGAGGAAGACTTGTAGGTAGATTATTAGGAAAGACAACAGAAAACTCTGCTAATAGCGGTCGAACTCGCTCAGGTATACTAGCAAATGGTTCAGTACTAAATTCTTTACCACCAAAAGATAGACAATCCTTGTTTAATTGGAATGTTTGATAAACTCCTTTCGAGCTAGAAAGTTCTTACCCGACTCCTTTGATACTGCAAGGGCAGGTTTAGGGATACCTCTCTAGTTGGTGTTAATATGAACCTGACATTATTCCAAATAAAATTGTAGCGGTTCCTCCTACCATCATATGTGACACGTCTATCATATTGCCAGGGTCGTCCTGGCAAAAAGTGACACACATCTATCCCAATGACATTGCACCATGCTTTATCCCTATAGTTACCAACAGAGAAAGATACCGGACATCTTCTAGAAATATTTACCTCACTACCTTTCTTTAACCAAGAAAGCTTGTACAGGTTTGGGTGGTCTTCTGTTTTCAAGGCCAGCTTCTTGTTCAGAGATAATATTTTCACAGCTCCCTGAATCAATAACGAATTTTTATACCTTTCCCCCGATAGTACAAGTCGACTGGAAAATATTGTTCCGTAGCCAATCATCCTCTTCACTTCTGGCTTTCGGCGTCAGACGGATACGCCTTGAAACCAACGTTTGTCCAATATATCCTGCTGTAACCTGGTCCTCTTGAACTTCATCAACAACATCCTCTAGTTCCTCGTCAAACCATAGATCACCCTCCAAGTAAAAATCAGCAGTGTATGCGAACAGACCCCTCGACTGTTGCGGCTGTTGTCGTAATCCAGGATATTGTAAAGCAACGTGCCCTAGTTCATGAAAATGGTAGCACCAAAACTGTGAGGAAGTACTTGCACGATTAGGGACCTGCGAAGTAGCACATGTACACATACGAGTAGCAGGTTGTACTCCTGGGCTAGGGCTTGGAACCTTTATTTTTGGAAATTTTATTGGAGTTGTTCTAACAATATCTCCTCCATAAGGCCGTCGCGAAAGGGCTTTCTCCAGATGCAGTGCATGCTTATGTGCTTCAGACATATTCACAGGGTCAAACATGTTCAGCTGGTCCTGAAACTGTTGTCTCATCCCCCTTATGTAGCGAGATACTAGCTGATCGACTGAATAAGCAATATTGACACGGTTTTGTAGCTTGAAAAAATCGTTAGTGTATTCGTCAATAGTCCTTGACCCTTGTTTAAGGTTTTGGAACTGCTGATACATGATACGCGCATAGTTGTAAGGAAAAAACGCAACCCTCAAGTGCTTCACAGACTTAGCCCAAGTTGTTATTTTTGGCTTACATTGCCTTGTGGTCTGCTTGAGTGGTTGCCACCAGGATGCAGCTCGGCCTCATAACTTAGTTGCAACCAACTGTACCCGTTTTTTATCCGGAACCTCCTTGAAATTAAGGACTTCTTCAACTGAGACGATCCAATCTAAAAACTCCTCTGGTTCGAGACCCCATTGGAACTCCGAGATCTCCAGTCTGAATCCAGATTCCTACTGGTTGTTGGCGTTCAGATCAGAATCTCTCGATGGTGGTTGCTCAAATATTTTTTCACGACAGTCTTGTGGGTAATAGTGATCCGTACCTTGTTCTCACCGAGGAGCAAACGGATTCCACTCATGGTCGGTCTCTCTCTCAGGTCCTGACGACTGATTTCTCGAACCTAGAGCTCGAAATCCGTTGGTTTGGTTGTTCAACAGCCTGTGTAGTGCTTCATGTATGTCTCTCATCTGATTTCCCAACGAGTGCATCTGTTCACCGACCTGGGATTGGAATTGACCAAATTTGTCATGGTCGATCGATTCGATGATCGGAAGAGTGGACTTCCCCCGCAAGGATCCCTTTGGTGGCACACCTTCGTTACCCACGCTGTAGGAACTGTGAATCTGATACCAATATGGTATCGCCAAGATACAAGATAGAACAGGCGGTGAAAAATACAGAGAAAGAAGGATGAAAAACAGGAAGATAGATAGCTCTAACCCAAGGTTGCAGTAAAACAGAGTTCAGAGAGTTCAAATTCTATTAAAAAAAAGTATGAGGCAAAACTAGGGTTTGAGAGACTTTAATAAAAGTGCTCGAAACCCTAGCCCAAAATTACGGCTTGTTCCTTATGAAATAAAATAAAGCCCAGTGCAATTTCAAAGCGATTGGAGCTAGGCATGGGCATTCGGTTCTTCGGTTTGGTTCTTTCGGTTCTCGGTTCTTTTGGTTCTTCAAAACTGGTACCCATTTAAGAACCAAATAAATTCGGTTCAGTTCGGTTAGGTTCTCCTGAGTTTGGTTCGGTATGGGTACTTAATTCGGTTCCAACCGAATATTTTTAGATTTTTTAAATTTTCTGCAATATCAACATATATAAAAATCATTTTCTCAATCAAAACTATAAAACTGTGTTAAATTGTATGAAAACTAAATACTAAATATAGGAGAGATCCAAAATTAATATATTAAGTAAGAATGTTAGTAATATAAAAATAATTGAGAGATGATATCAAGTTTATTAGATTATATAAAGGTTGATATTTTGTTATTTTTTCTATACGCGTAATTGTTTATAGATATATCGCCATTTTGAATTAACTATGTTGTCATTTATTAAAGATAATATAATAAGAAGTTAGTGATAGAAAATAGATTTAGAGAATCTAACTTTGGGAAAGAGAAATATATTTTCAAATAATGTTAAATTTAGGGGTTAATACATGTGTTCGGTTCTTAACGGGTACCCGCGGTTCTTTGGTTCGGTTCCGGTTCCGAACCGAGAACCGTAGGTAATTAAAACTGGAACCATTTGGGTATTATGAAGGAACATAATCTGCTTCAGTTCAGTTCTTTCGGTTCCGGTTAAAATGCCCATACCTAATTGGAGCTAATAAAATCCAACAAAAATAGGAAAATGCAGAAAATTCACAAAAATAGCAAAAAGAGGACTTAAACGATGAAATTTAGGGCCTGGACTTTATCACATTGTGATGCTTCCGAAAACAGATGGGCTTCTTGATGCGTTCAATTTGAGTGATCACAGTACCTCATTCGGATACGTGGACCCCAAATAAATCCCGTTTCCGTTTGTCCAAAAGGGTCATATAGCCATGGGCCCGTGCAACTACATCATCCACATTATTTCATGCTTTTACTTTCTTATAAGTACGTTTTGTATCAGATATCTCAACATCAAATGCCTCTCTTTCGATATCTATTAGAACTAGTACTTTATCCAAATATTATAAGATATCTAATTATTTAAGTAAATGCCAACTATAAACAAGTTAAAATATAAATTCAAAATGTGAAACTAGTTTTGATAATTAAATGAGGAAGGCACAACAATTATAATACAAAATTCGAAATGAACTAGAAATATGAAATACAAAACGTCTGTTCAACCAAATGCAAAATGCAAAAAATAATTCTTCATCGTTTGTTATCTTCTCTAACGATTCAATCACATCCAACTTTTTTTTTCAGTTCTCAACCATTTGAAATATCTTAGCACCAAACCTTATCTAATTTTTCATGCCCCACTTTTTATGCATTCCATCATAAATAACTATATGTAACTTTTATAAGAATGATTATATATACTATTTTTTTTTACTTTTTTTTTTCTATCAAAATACTAAGATTAGTAATGCATCCCACATATTTTTAGGTTTTGTTTTATGACAACTTGTTATTGAATGCATAAGTTTCTCTAGATTGCTCAAACCCAATCATAGTTGTTAATTTTCTCCATGTATTTGACGAAGTAAACCATCTATGAAACCAAAATATCATGTGATATAAAGAAGAAATATTTTGAGCAGATTAACAAATTTGATAGTATAGACACATTAGTTACTAATTGATTTCCTACACTTCTAACAAACTTTGTTATATCATCACAAGACAGAGAAGCACCAAGTAAACGAAAAATAAAATGTACAAGATAAAGAAAATAAAATAAAACATGTGAGACACTAAGTAAGTGGGCAACAAAATATTAAGTATGATGAGGATAATTATCGTCTGGGGGTAAATTTGTAATTTGTTCGGAGTTTTGTGAAAGTATATGAGTGTTTAATATTTTGAGTAGAGAGTAGAGGGAGAATTAAGCAGCCTGGTTGTATTTAATTTTCATTACCCACATTTAATGCAGGTGGTTGGGTATTTATACCCTTATATTTGGGCTTTATGGGTTTTCGGGTCATGTTTAATGGACCCGGGTCATGTTTAATGGACCCGGGTCATGTTTAAAGACCCATGAGTTTTTAGTAGGAGAGCAAGTAGCTTAGTCAAGAAGTGTTTAGGTTTTTTAGTACTTTTGTCATAGTTCGAACAGTCCAATAGGCTAAGTGTTCGAAGTGGTCTGTCCGGTCCAGAGGCCTTGGAGCGATCTGTACCTGTTCGGGGAGCAAGCAGAATTCGGACTCATCAGGAGCCCTTTTTTTAGGTGTTTGTTCAAATACTTTTGTCAAAAACCTGAAAAACAGTCTGACGTCGGGGGTAGTTTTAATCCGGACAGGTCTGTTTGCCTTATGGTTTTATCCGGACTGATAAAGCTTCATGAATCCAAACGGTTTTTTTCCAGAGTTCATGGGACACGTGTCGCTTTCCGATTAGTTGCTTCAGCCGTTTATTCACCTTGAATTTCGAACCCACCTTCTTCGAAAAGCAACCTCTTAATTAAAGATGGTGACATCAGCGCTATCTTTAATCATTACCAATCTTTTCGAATTCTCCTAGGAATCAAACTCCTTTTTCAGATTCACTATAAATTAAAACACTTTCTACTGTTTTACCATCACTCTCATATTTACTCTGCAACTTCTTAAAGCTTTCTCTCTCTAAAGCAAAAATTTACCCAGATAGTTTATGTTTACAGCGAGGAACGCTCTGATCAAAGGTGGGTGGCTCAACCTCTCTGAACTAGAAAAGGATCAAAAAGTCGAAAGGTAAAGACGCATTGCAGCTGGATTACCCGTTTCACCCGTCGACAAGCCAGTGACTTCAGCCACTGAATCAGATCAAGGTTCTTCTTCCTCAAAAGGCATCAAGCCAAAAAAGTTATTCCACACTAATCTCTCCCCCATTATCTCTGGTTCTTCAGTTCAAGAATCAGAACCTGTTGTTGAGCCAGGGGTAACCGTTACTAGTTTCAAAAAACCCTCCCCCTTCGTAGCTATGGGGTCAGACACTGAGCACTCCCCTCAAAAGTTAGTCGACCGGAGGAAAGGCCGGCTGGTCAAGGGTCAGGCTTCTAAGAGCACTCCTTCAAAATCGGGGGCTAAAGATAGCAGCACTGGGTCAGAAGTGCCCATCAGAGCTCCCAAGGACAGACTGTCCGGTCCGGAGGGCACTAGTCCAAGTCTTCGAAGAGAAGCATCTGCATCAGAGCCCCAATCGGAGGCCAGAAACCAAAGGAACATTGAAGCCCAGTAGTCCGGAGACCAGGCTGAGCCAGATTTGAACCTTCCCCCTACTACTGCTACTGAAAATCCTTCATCAATTATGGAGGAAGTAATGAAGGACTCTGTCGTAAAGGCTCCATTTGAGTCTGAGCCCTCCGGTCAGACCAGTAGTGCTGTTGTTGCCAAAAAAGACAAAGGCAAGGGGAAGTTGTGCTTGAGGCATCCGGATCTGCCGGAGAGTCTTGAAAGAAGGGTGGGACCTTGTTTTCACAAGGTCAGTGTCAAGTACCTCCTCGCCCTGCAAAAAATTAACTACGCATTCATCCACACAGCTGAACTGGGCCGGATGCGCACAAAGTGGGGAATCCCGGAGAACGTAAAGATAAGGCTCCCCATAAACCTAGAGACTCCCATGGACTGCAAGTTGAGCGAAATTGTAATCTTCACGGAGTTTTTCAATTGGGGGCTTAGATTCCCTCTAGACCCTGAAATTATCAGATACTTCCATCTGATAAAGCTTTGTCCGAGCCAACTGAGCCCCAATGCCTGGTACACCCTCATGGCTAGTATCATGGCTTCAAGGCTCTCCGGGATTCCTCTACCAATGGAGGAGTTTGCTGTTGTGGCCAGCCTCTGCAGAAACCATCACATCCCCTTCTACCATTTCAACATGGGGGATAAATTCAAAGCTGTGGACGACTTGCTGGAGTCGGAGAGGAATTGGAAGCCCCAGTTCCCGTTCGTAAGTGGTGCATGGGAGAATGGGCATAAAATTAAGTCTGGTGTCAACCCAAGCCTTCTCACAAGCAGATGGAGGAGCAATCATAAGTCTCCTGCTTTACACTCTTATCTTTTTTTTTTAAATTAGTTTAAATTAATTTGTTTTATTTTTGCCTTAGCAGAATTTCCCAAGGACTTCAGCGACCACCTGAAAACCGGGCAGGCTACTTGCACCTAGATCAATGCTTGGGCTACTGAGAGGTGGGGGAACCGGTTCCATGTTGCTTTTACTGGAGGCAACTTCGCAAGGTCTCACTTGTGGAACACCACAGGTCGGAGAGACTTAACTTGGGAGGAGCTCACCACTCAGCCTCCTCCGGATGTTGTGCTTAATAGAACGCATGAACCAGATGGGACACTCTACTTGCCAGGCCGGGCCAAAGCCCCAAGCAAGATGAAAGGCAAAAAGAAGGGCAAGAAAGTGGTTGGTGAAGCTAACCCTGGAGAGGTGGAGGAGGATGCTCCAATACATCCGGAGGGGCCAGTCCCCAGTCAAATTGACGCTGCTCTCTTGGAAGCAGTGGAGCAGGAGACTGAAAGGCAAGAAGTGCACTCCCCAAACCCTCCAAGGGCTTCCAAAAGAGATCGTAAACGGGGAGGTGAAAGCAAAGACAAGGAGGCCAAGAAGAAGAAGACCTCTAAGGTTGACGAGCTTTCTCTCCGAACTTCGGAGCCTCTTCCCCAAGTTGACCCCTCTGACCCAACACAAGCAGAAGAGATACCTGGTGACTTCCAAACCGATGAGGTCGAAGGGGGAGATATTAGCATTGACGGTGTGGACATCACTGGTCTGGGTGGGCTTGGTGAGTACTTCATGAATCTTCCCAGAGATGATTTCGCCGGACCTTATCTCCCTCCAAGCACTTCAAACTCAGTCACTTTTAATGGTAAGACCTTTACTGTTTCAAGTGATAAGGATGCTACAGCTTATTCTTTGTTAAGCAATGTTCAGCCGGTGCTCGCGTTGGAAAAGCAAGTTCGAAATCAGGCAGACATCATCAAAGACCTCAAGTCTAGCAAAGAGAAGCTGTCCGGCGATCTTCTTACTGCTAGCTCGAATGCTGTCATTTTAAAGGAAGAAAACGAAGAGCTGAAGAGAAACTAGGAGGAGAGTAGCACAAAAGCCACCACACTGGAGAACACTATCACAGAGCTCCGGGAGAAGCTGTCCGGATTGGAGAAAGATCTTGCCACTTCAAGAGGGGAGACCAAGGCCAAGGACCAAATAATCACCAACTTAACCAGTGACAAGATTGCTCTTGAGAATTCAGTGTCCAAGGCTGCCGAGGAGAAAGCTACTTTGCTAAGGGAGCAGGAGGCCAAAATCCAAGCCAAGATCGACGCTTATGCCAACAACGTGATCGACACCCAAGAGGAAAAGTATGCCAAGGTGAGGTCTGACATGGTTTTTCTCTTCCATGAGAAGTTTCCGAAGAGGAACCTAGGGGATTTATGGCTTCATGTAGAGGTTTGACTTCTCTAGTGCATCCTCATCTGATGACGAAGAAAATACCGGGGAGAGCCCAAACGAAGAGAAAGATGATCCTAAGGGAAAGAAGAAGGTAGATGAAGCTGATCTATCTTCAAAGGCTCAACCTTAACTTATGAATTACTTTTTACTTTTTATCCAGACTAAAGTCCTTGGAAGGCCAAGGCACTCTTTTTTTTAAGTGTGTCCGGTATTTGACCAGATAGGTCTTTTATTCTGTTTTGACAATTTGAAAGTCCTTGGAAGGCCAAGGCACTTAAGTTATTTTAATGAACGTCTTTGTTTTGCACCATTCTCACATTCTTTCATAGTCTGTTCCAATTTTAATGGCTAGTGTTTAAATAGCCCTTAGTTGTTTCGTAGTGAGAATGTTTAAATTCTCCGATGACGAATGTTTAAGTGGTCATCACTCTTTTTTTCAATCCGGATTGTGTGACAAGGGACAAAAATTAAAACACTTCAGAAATTTTTTAAGAAGGCATCAAATTTTATTTAGAATCCGGACACCTCATTAAAACCTCCCCGTGCGACCAGGGAGGAAAGAGTATGCCCCCAAATATTTACATGGATGTTTAAACAAGTAAATATTTACACAAATACTACTCTAAGTATATCCGGAGCTGTTCGATATTCCAAGGGTGGGTCAGAACTCTTCCATCCTTGTCTTCTAGCCAATATGTTCCAGGTTTAAGCCTTTCAACAACCATATAAGGTCCTTCCCAAGTCGGAGCCAATTTGCCGAACAGTTTTTCTTTAGTGTGTAAGAAGACTTTCCTTAATACCTTGTCCCCCGGTTGGAAATCTATTCTTTTAACTCTGGAAGCAAATCTACTTCTCATCAAACCCTGATAGTGTGCAACTCTAAGGTGAGCTTTAACTCGTCTTTCTTCTACCAGATCGAGCTGACCTCTGATTGCCACTTCGTTAGCGCATTCGGAGAAGTTGTGAACACGAAATGATGGGAGAGTTTCTTCTATGGGAGCTACTGCATCCATCCCATAGACCAAAGCAAAGGGTGACTCTTGTGTTGCAGTCCCAGGTGTTGTCCGGTAGGCCCACAAGACCTCTTGTAAATAACTAGGCCACTTCCCAGCAGCCCCTTCCAAATTCTTCTTCAAACCGGACAGTATAGTTTTGTTAGCCACTTCAACTTGCTCATTTTCTTGTGGGTGGAAAGGTGAAGAGAAACAATGTTGTATACCCCTTGAGGCACAGAAGTTTTCCATTTCCTTATTGTCGAACTGTGGCCCATTGTCTGTTGTTATCTTTCGTGGGACACCAAATCTGCAATAGATATTGGATATAATAAATTTTATGACAGCTTTTGACGTTGTTTCTGCTAGAGAGGCTGCTTCAATCCACTTCGAAAAGTAATCTATAGCAATAATTATAGTTTCGCGCCCTCCGGATGCCAGAGGGAGAGGCCCTACTAAATCCAACCCCCATCGAGCAAAATGTATAGGCTCAGAAATTGACTCTAAAGGAATGGCTGGGACATGAATTTCATTGCTGTACCTCTGGCATGGGTCACACCTTCTTACCGGTTCCTTAGCATCTTTCATGATAGATGGCCAATAGTAACCGGCCAGTAAAACTCTCCTTGTTAAAGCCCTGAATCCACAATGAGCTGATCCCTCACCATCATGCAATTCAGAGAGAACTACTTGAGACTCATCATCCCCCAAACAGCGGAAAAGAGGTTTACTGTAAGACTTTTTATACAAAACGTCTCTCAATATGATAAAACCACGAGCCTTGTATTTCAATGTTCTTGCCAGTGATTTATCCGGAGGCACGATACCTTCGGAGAGGTATTGCAGGAGAGGAAACCTCCAGTCCTGAGGTTGTTTCATCTGTACTTCAAAAATTTCCTCTTCTTTACCCATATTAAGTCGAATGGAGGGGATCTCCAACACATGGATCCATGGATATGACTCTGTGTACGCTATGGTTGCCAATGAATCTTCCAACTCATTTTCTGTCCGGGGTATATGCTCATAAATAATACTTTTAAACTTGAGTGCTTCATTTTTAAGGAGGAGTAAATACTTCACAAGCTGCTCATTTTTAGCCTCAGATTGACCTTGGGCATGGTGGATAAGAAGCTGGGAGTCACTCAGTAGCTTGACCCTCTTAGCCCCACAAATGTATGCTAACTTTAATCCAGCTATAGCCGCTTCATACTCAGACTCATTATTGGAAGCCCTAAAAGCAAAACATATAGCTTGGTACATTTTGTCACCATATGGAGAAGTCAAACACACCCCTGCACCGCATCCCATGGTGCTAGATCCACCATCCGTCCGGAAGACCCGTACCTTTTTATCCTTTATGTCAGTACCTTGCTCCGAATCTCTGTCGGAGTGAAATTCAACCAAAAAATCAGCCACAGCTTGGGCCTTGATTGCTGTTCGAGGAGCAAAATCTATGTCGAAATCCTCCAATTCTACTGACCATTTAGTCATCCTGCTTGAAATGTCTGCCTTTTGGAGGACATTCTTCAAGGGAAAAAAAGTCCAGACAATGATAGGATGAGCCTGGAAATAAGGCCTCATTTTTCTTGCAGCTATTACCAGGGCTAATGCTAGCTTTTCGAGTTTCAAGTAACGCCTTTCTGCATCTATCAAACTTTTGCTAATGTAGTACACTGGATGGGGATAACTATCCACTTCTCTTACCAACACAGCACTGATGGCACAACTTGAAACTGCCAAATATACGAAGAGTGTCTCCCCATCAACCGGTTTAAACAAAGTTTTGGGGGAGGACAGGTGCTTTTTGATCTCATTGAAAGCCTCATCACACTGTGAGGTCCAGTCGAATCCCTTCGCACCCTTCAGCGTTTGAAAGAACGGGGCGCACCTGTCCGAAGACCTTGAGATAAATCTGTTTAAAGCCGCTAATCTCCCCGTAAGTCGCTGTAATTCTTTAATATTTCAAGGAGGTTCCATTTGGAATAGAGCATTAAGCTGGTCCGGATCGGGCTGTATCCCATGCTCACTTATAACATAGCCTAGAAACTTCCCGGACTGCACTCCGAACACACATTTCTCTGGGTTTAACTTCAAATTCACTTTTACGAAGTTGGCAAAATTTTCTTGGAGGTCTGCCAAATCCAATTGCTCATCCACACTCTTCACCATCATGTCATAAATGTATACTTCCATATTCCTTCCAATTTGATCAGCAAAGGCTTTATTCACGAATCTCTGATAAGTAGTCCCAACATTTTTCAACCCAAATGGCATTACCTTGTAGCAATGAAGACCCCTGTCAGTGACAAATGTAGTATGCTCTTGATCCTTTGGATCTACTTGGATCTGATTGTACCCGGAGAAAGTATCCATGAAGGATAACACCTTGTTCCTAGAGGTAGAGTCTACTAGCTGGTCAATCCGGGGGGCTGGATACAAATATTTTGGGAAAGCTCTATTGAGATCTGTGAAGTCAATGCACATGCGCCACTTGCCATTTTTCTTTTTCACCAGAACCAGATTGGCAGTCCACAAAAGATATTGAGACTTCTTGATATGCCCCATCTTTGTGAACCTGTCAACCTCTTGCACAATGACATCAGCCTTTCCCTTGGAAAAAACCCTTCTCTTTTGAACCACTGGTGCTACGTATTTTCGGACGGATAGGTGATGTGATATCACATCTGCTGGAACCCCAGTAACATCAGCGTTGCACCAAGCGAAAACGTGCTGATGATTCTTCAAAAACTTTAACATTTCACTCTTCAAAACGGATGGCATCTTAGACCCTATCTTGACACTTTTTCCTTCTTCTAAACAATGTGTCTCTACCTCTTCGACCGGTATTAACACTCCAGGGGTCTCTCTGGGGTCATCAATTTCACCCTCACCCCCAGAAAGCCCCTCAAATTGCTATTGCTCGTTGATACGAACTACCCCCAATGTCCGAGGAGCTAGGGCTGTAGCATAGCATTCTCTTGCAACCTTTTGACTGCTCCGGACAACTCCCACATGTCCCTGAACAGCATATTTCAAGCACTGGTGGATTGTTAAAGCCACTGCATGCATCCTAGAGAGCCAAGACCTCCCTAGAATAGCATTATAGCAAGTGGGATAATCCACCACGATAAAAAGTATCCTGACCATTTTCTTGAAAGGGCCCTTGCCCAACAAAACTTCTTCTTCGAACTCCCCGATCACATCTGCTGAGCTGCCAGTAAAGCCCACAATTGATCTGTCCGAACTCTGAATTACAGCTGGATTTTTCATTCTCTTGTATGTGGTTAAGAAAAGGATATTGGCTGAGCTTCCAGTATCCACCAAAATTCGTCTTATGTCATTGCCCCCAATGGATGCTCCTATAACAACAACATCTTCATGAGGGCCAGCTATATCTCTCAAATCATCTTCATCAAAAACAATGAAGCGGAATGGATTTTGTGACTGATAGGAAGTCATGCCTCCTTCTAGCTGGGTGGCCAAAGTATGAACGTGCCTCTTCCTCGAAGAAGCAGTAGGAGCTGTCATAGTATCCCCTCCGAAAATTGTAAGAGACTCAAAAACCTTAATGAGGCCGAAGACTGTCCTAGAACACTCCTCAATTGTTCCCACTCTATTTCGAGTTGCATCAGGATCCAAGTACTCAGATTCCACATCAAACCTCTCGATTATAACATGGCTCCCTCCGGAGCAACATTACTTGGACCAACCCGGCGAGTATTGTCAGGCTTGTTACCTCCTCTTCTTTTGACATAAGCCCCCAGCTTTCCCCTTTCAATCAAGTTCTGAAATTCTTGCTTCAAAGCTATACAATCATCAGTGGTATGGCCAATATCATTGTGATATTGGCAGAAAGAGTTATTGCGATGTTCTCTAGGAGATTGTAGTGTAGCCGGTCTTCTATAGTGCACTTCTTCCTTTGTTTTATCATAAATAGTGGCCACACTTTCTTTCAATTCTGCGAACCACTCCGGTTGAACCCAATGACCTCTCTTGTTTCTGGATTGCTGACTCTGAGCAGGAGCAGCTGGCTGAGACTGAGCTTTAGCCCTACCATGCCCCTGTCCGGTCTCTTTTGCCTTGGTGCCGGACTGATTCTGATTGGGATTTGGTGCCACCGGGGTAGACCTCACCTGCCTGTGTACCCTGGTTTTCTTCGTTTCATCAACGTTAATCTGTTTTCCAACCTGATTTTAGCAACCCTCCCCATGTCATGGCCTTCTTTCTGGTCACTGAATCAGCCAAATTGCCAGGGTTCAAGCCCTGTCTTAGGGATGCTATTGCCACTTGCTCGAAGCAATCAGCCAACCCATTTTTGGTGTTCACAAAACGACTTATATATTCTTTTAAGGATTCATTTGGTTCCTGGGCACAATGGATTATTATGTCCCCATTGCCCTTTAGTTCTTTACTCCCAACGAACTGCCTTCGAAAGGCCACCAAAAAAGTATCAAAATTCTTGATACAACCCTGTGGTAGATTGTTATACCATTTTAGAGCACTCCCCGTAAATGATTGGGAGAATGCTCTGCAAAGTAGCTTATCATCGTCATCAAAGTTCATCATGAAGTTTTTAAATTGTTCCAAATGGTTGTCCGGATCAGTACTGCCATCGTACTTTTCCATTTTGGTGCTGTCAAACCTCTTAGGGAGGTTGTCGGACAGAATTTTGGAAGATAATGGAGATTGGCTCCAATTTCTGCCACGACTGAACACAGTATCCTCATTAGGAGTTGCAAAGATACCTGGTTCATCGTGGAAAGCAAAAGGATCCATCAGCATCCGGTCTACATGCCTCCGGCTGTGAGATGACCCTTTGCCGATATTCTTCTTCATCTTTCCATGTCTATCCCTTTTTCTTGAATATTTTTTTATGTGCTTTTGCTTCTTTTTAGTTCGACCCTCATCGCTGCTAGAGAATAATGATTCTTCAACTCCCTCATCATCCGAAGAGCTATCAGAAGATTCTGAGCCTGAGTCAGAACTCTCTACTGGTTTAGACCGGTGAGACTTTTTGGAGCTAGCATGAGTCTTTTTGGTACTCACATGAGTCTTTGAAGGCTCATGTTTCTGGGGTTATCGGTGTGATGAGAAACTGATGCTTTGGACTTTTCTTTCATGCCCATCTTAGCCTTTTCTGCCCTCAAAGCTTCTATTTCACCCTTCAGCCTATCGCGCTCTTCGATAGTGTATTCATCGTTCTCACCCACCACTTCGAGCAGAGCTGGAAGTACTTCTGGAGCGTCCGGATTCATTAAGACTGACTTTTCTTGTTGGTTTTGAATGCTTGATTCAGGCACCTTCTCCCCCCACTGTGGTCGCCAATTTGATGAGGATATTTATCGTCTGGGGTAAATTTGTAATTTGTTCGGAGTTTTGTGAAAGTATATGGGTGTTTAATATTTGGAGTAGAGAGTAGAGGGAGAATTAAGCAGCCTGGTTGTATTTAATTTTCATCACCCACATTTAATGCAGGTGGTTGGGTATTTATACCCTTACATTTGGGCTTTATGGGTTTTCGGGTCATGTTTAATGGACCCGAGTCATGTTTAAAGACCCATGAGTTTTTAGTAGGGGAGCAAGTAGCTTAGTCAAGAAGTGTTTAGGTTTTTTAGTACTTTTGTCATAATTCGAATAGTCCAATAGGCTAAGTGTTCGAAGTGGTCTGTCCGGTCCGGAGGCCTTGGACCGATCTGTACCTGTCCCATGAGCAAGCAGAATTCGGACTCATCAAAGTAAATAAAATATGAACATGCAATCCATACCTTAATCTTCTTATTGTTACTTTTTATGCTCGTTTGTTACCTCGTTTTCCTTTAAGCGTTCCATAGAAATAAATTTTTATTTTTCTTGATTGTTTTTTATTTTCTGAATATTTAGGTAGGAAGGTTTGTAGGTAAATGATATTTTCTTTTCACCGTGATTCAACCCAAAGATAGTGTTTATATATTTGGTTGTAAGTTCTAGAAAGTTTGAAGTTGAAAGTTCTATTCTAAGTGTCGTAAGTATTGACAATCAAGTCCTATTGTTTCCTAGATTGAATTCTTTATTCATTGACATAATACCTAATAAAAAAATATATACATATAAAATGATTATTATATATGAAGCACCGTCAGATAAATGTAAAACAATCAACCAAGGAACACGTAAGAAATAAGTATATTACTAGAAGGATGTTTGATGAAATTCTAAGAGATAATAATAATATGTATCGGTAGTACAAGGATTTTTAGATAAATAATTTAGAGAGAGAAATAATAATAATAATAAAAAGCTCTAACACAATTTTTTTTTCACAACAAAATTCTTATTTACGCAACTCTTTTATTCTTAATTTCGTAACCACATTACTCATATTTTCGCAACCAAATACAATAAAACAAGTTTCCTAAAAGTTTCTTTCATAGATCTAGTTTTCTTTGTCTTAAAAATACAAAACCAATGATATTTTTTAGATTTTTTTGTAGTTGTGGCTTGAAATATTTAACATTTAAAAAAAAAACTCTAACATAATTGTTTTTTCACAACCAAAGTCTTTTATGCAATTTTTTTCTTTTTAAAATCGCAACCCTATTACTTCTATTACCACAACCAAATGCAATAAAAAATATCAAAAAAGTTTTTTCAACACTGAAATAAACATATTTTAGCAACTACAAAAAAAAAAGTTGGTTTACATGCAATTAACATTTATTTTCACAAAAAAATAAGTTGTATTTACAATGCGCATTATTTCACAATCCAATTATACATAATTACACAACAACAAAAACATAAAAAGAAATTCTAAAAATATATTTTATGGATTTAATTTTTTTGTCTTAAAAAACCCAATAATATTTTTTATATTTTAACTATGGTTTGAAAGATATAACATTTTAAAAAATACGAAAAAATGATTTAAAAGTATATTGGCATTAATAAAAAAAATAACGAATTATAAATACTTAAATTCTAAAATCAAAATCAAGTTGTTATTGATATAATTTATTTGCGGATTATATAAATAAATAGTTTTGATATTGGAATATTATTGATAAATTATTATTTTTTAAATAAATCATCATAATTAAAATAAACTATTCAAAATGAAACAATAAAACCAAGTTGAGAAAATTTCGTTAAACCAAATTAATTATCCTTGCCTTTTTTTGATCCGTTGCCATCTTGTCATTCTTGCAACGATCCGTATCTTTTTTTTTTGGTTTTTAAAAGCATTAAATTTATAATATAAAGATTTATAATGTAATACAACATATCTTAATGCATCTACAAACAACAGAAATAGTTTTCGATATCTAAATACTACCGTCGATAAAGATTTCGGCACCTAAATACATTAGAAATACATTGGAAACCGATTTCGGTACATAAATACAACGGAAATACAACCCAGACAGATTACGGTTCCTAAATACAACAGAAATACAATCTAGACAGATTCTGGCGCCTAAATACAACGGAAAAACTAAACATCAATTACTCCAGAAATAAATAGAAGATAGATCATGTCAGATCTAGAACAAACTATGAAAAAAATTAAATATAATCTTGCAGCAGATACAATACACAGTGCGGTACCAACCAGATCTGATGGAAACTATCGTCTCAGACTTCAGATCGAAGAGTACCGCGCGAAAAATGTACCGAGAAATTGATGGAGTCGTCTGTTTCACTAGTGCATGCACCTTCACGAAGAAACTACAACCAACAAAGTCTCCTACAATTTTGTACTTATCAATCCCCGCTCAGAGGAGTTGACAACCAGACAACCAAGTATCTCGTACAAATTTTGTCAAGTAGCAGCCACCAACGGTTCTAAACCCCTTAAGGAAGACGACTATATATCGGGAGGAAACCAAGGCTATGAAATCCAATTAATAAGAAGATGAAACAAAAAGAAACATAAGGTTTACCAAGGAGACGACCATTACTCGAAAGAGGAGGAATGGATAAACTCTAGATTCATAACTCCAAAAAGAAGAATCTGGATTATAAAAGAAGGGGACTGAATCGCCTAAAAATAGTTATTGACGACTGGGGTCTCAAACCCTAATTAGGATTTCTAGAGAGAGGCGAGAGTTCCTCTCTTTAGAAACTCCTTCTCTCGCCTTAATGATCCGCATCTTCATTGCTGTTATTTTCGTGGTTTGTTATCTTCATCTTCAATCTGAATTCTTTTTGGCTTTGAGAAATTTGTGTGAAAATGAAAGAATTAACTTTTGAAACTTTCATTTGTTTCTATGTATTTAATGTCTATAGTCCGCTATCATAAGTAAAAAATGTTTAAGATGCATACAAACATATGTTTGGCTTTGTTGATAATTTTATATTCTGATTTCTCTTTGTTTATCGGAGACAATTATTAAGATGAAGAAGGTGAATAAAGTTTTACCTTTTTTGGTAAACTAAATATGCAAGGAATTAATATTTTTTTAATTTTTTTTAAAGTTCATCTTTTTGATAATGTCCGCACTTTACTTTATGAAGCAACTCTTCATATTGGAATAGAATGTGTTTAATTTTAGGTATTCTAGATCTCATTTTCAAGCTAGGCGGAAGCACAAAAAAGATGGATTTGAACTAGAAATTTCACCAAACTTAAATTAAGGTGGTATGCCATAGAGTAAATTTTCCTATAGAAACTTGTACTATAACATGAATCAACATATGTTGAAGTATTCCTTTGAATGCTAAATATAGTAGCACAAATATGTAAACAAAGGAAATATTAAATTTACCATATACCACAAGTATATTTTTATTTTAAAAGATTAACAACCATAACTAATTCCAATTGAACTTAAAAAAATACTTTGGTAAGCGACCGAATAATTCGAAATTTTTAACATAGTAGCAATGGATGCCTGAGTGATGTCATCGTTCAACTCTTTGAATATCCAAGTATCGAATAAAAAATTAGATATTACCTTACGCGCCTTAATAATATTGTTTTTGTGTTGAATATCAAGCAAAATGTCCAATTTCTCTAGAAGTTTGATTGGCATATCCTAATGATTTGTTTTAATGATGAACCCACACTTTGAACACTAATATAAGCAAGCAAATATTTAGTTCAACTGAATTACGTCAATTATTCTAACTTCAATATCCAATGATGAATGAGCTTACCAATTAGTTGTCGTGTTTTTGTAGTGCTTTACTAGGTTAGTGTGTGCATATAGGAAGTTTTTGTTGTCCGACTTGAGCTAATATGTTTCAACATACTATAATGCTTTCAAATAGGCTATGAAAATCTTCTTCGTGGTCGTCATGTTTTAATATAACTCGTAATTGGTTACCAAATACACAAACATATTCTAAGCATCACGAAGCTCGTGCGAGATTTTTCTTTCTGTGAAAAATTTATTTGTATTGACTTGAATATATCTGTTTATATGTCACGTGCATAACAAATATGTCACGTCTGGAAATATATAGTTGATTGGGCCCAAAAACTCAAGTTTCTTATATGTTAGCATAACATTCGATAATGGACACAACCGTTTTATTTCATGAGCAACCTAAGGCGGTCAAAATTCCATGTGTAGTTGGCTAATTCCACACCCATAAAAACGAATACAATGAATTTTTTTATACTTGTTGGTGTAGCACAAGAACTTCAAATAATGGAATTCTATATATATTAGTCTTGTATTTACTATTCATAATTGAATATATGTGAATGTATTTAACAAGTCAAAAGATACCGGGTGTACAAAAAATAAATATATAGCAGTGTGAGACCCATCAATTTTTATCATAAGACATTCAAAATCGTTGTTTCCTTCATTTTCTTAATAAAAACTACATGTACGATTGGCCGTGTATATCTAATGTATGGTGTTAGTGCCTGTGAATATTCTCTTAATATTATTTTTAGTGCATTGTTATCGAACCTCTTGCAAACAAAAACAATCTTAAAGATCTCATGTTTTTTTTTGTAAATTGTATTTACCTAATATGCATCTAAATTTCCTACTCGTGTCTTCAATCCATTCTTATGCTCCGTTTTAGTATAATGTATATGATCCATGAATTCATAATAATAACCCAAAATATAATTTTATTGCAACTTCAAATAATAACCAAAAATATACCAAAACAATATGTTTCAACCCGTTGGATCGAATATAAGAGACAAATGGTATGGTCTTGCGACTAATGAAAATATATTGTTTAAATCTTAGATCGACCTATATGATCGAAGACATATCTTTTTTAATATCATATGATTTTGGTAGAAATAATTTCATTAGAGTAGAGAATTAGAAAAGATGTAACTTAAGAACAACAAGTTTAAAAAGATTAAAACTACAAATAACAACCTCGATTTTTAAGTTTACCAAAAACAACTTATTGCATAAAATCTACCAAAAGAACCCTCTCGAATATAAAAATTAGAAAAACTAGAAACTCTAATATTTTTCTTAACAAAAATGAAATTAATTGATTAAACTAACCCCAAAGGTTGTTGAGTAACCATGCTCTAAAACGGTCGTCTTTCAAAAATAATAATTACATAACAACAATTTTTAAACTCTTTGATGAGTTTAACATATTGAGTTCATAAGATAAATCATTACTTTCCATTAGATTTGGAAATATATTATCAGTACAAACTTGAAACCATTCAACTAAATCTTGATGAATCTAATGATTTTGAGAATCTTTTAATACTTGACTCCCCTATAAGCCATAGTTGACTATTCTTTCTTTATACTTTCTCCCCTTAATCAGCCATTGACTTTTTTCTTTTATTCTTTGATGTTTCACCTATATCTATAAAATAGATTTAAAAATTATCAAGTCAGGCAGTTTGCCTACTTGAAAGGTTAGTGATATATCTAATAACAAATCAAGTATTAAACTACTTTCCATTCTCTAATCTTATATATCCTCTCCTACGCTTTCTAAAAAAACAATAGCTTGGAGCTTAGAAGGAACTTGACTATTAGTAAAATTGTCGTTTGTCTTGTAATTTAAAGTAGCCTTTGATATCTAATCAACGATATAGTTTTGCTACCTATAATTTGGTTCATTGTCATTGAAAAAATAATTAATTTTCTACACTAATTTATAGTTGGAGTTGAATACCAAAGAACCAAACCAGTAGCTAAAGTTTCAAAAATGATACTAGAATCAATCTGTAGGTCTACATTAGTGAGACTTATTTCTTTGCACATACTTAAACCATCTAAAAATGTTTTCCATGCGCCAAACGATAAGAATTAATCATAATTCTTTGAGAATTTCTTATCACGAAACAAACACGAGATTCCCCATTAAATAAAGAAGATCTATATGAGTTTAGTTTTAATATATTTTTTCTTGAAGGTATCTATTTAACATATAATATTTTATTATTATTAGTATTATGATGAAAATGTTAAAGATATAAGGTCCAAGCCAGTTAGCCATTTATTATATCTATAAATAAGATCTTATACACTATTTAATATACACAATTTTCTAAATAATACAAAACCATAGCCGTTTTCCTCTTTCTTTATTTTGTTCTTTTTCTTAACATGGTATCAGAGCCAAATTCGATGGCTAAAGTAATTTGATTGGGAAAGCGTAGCGATCTCCCTTTTCGTAGATCGATTTGTTGCTAAAGATTCTGTTTCGATTTGTAGTTTGAAAATTTTGGATCTGCTTTTGTTAATTTAGATTGCGTATTGGTATCGGATTGAATATTGATATTAGAACCGTCTACAAATTTTGAATCTTATTTTATTAATTTAGATTGTGTATTAGTATTGAATCTGTTTGTAAATTTCGGATTGGGTATTGATATAAAGTTTCATATTGGTATTGAATTTAATTGAAAATTTTGATTTGCAATTCATCAATAGTTGAACATTCGGCACAAAACTAACTATTATCCTAGTTGTAATTTGATATTATAAAGTGTTGTTCAAATTATAGCGGATGCGGCTGAATTGGGTTCAGTTTAAGGAGAAAAATATTAAACTAAAATTTTATTGTCTAGTCTCGGCATAGTAACTAGAATGAGCTGAAGCTGTTCTGAAATCCAAGTAATCCGGGGCTTTACATATTATCTTATACTCTGTTTGGATTTTTTCTTTTTATTGTTTTTTCAAATAAAAGACATTAAACTCAGTTATTAAACAAAGGAAAACCCCGTCCAATTAATCACTGAAAATTATTAAACAAAGGAAAACCCCGTCCAATTAATCACTGAAAATTAGTCGGTGAAATTCCATCAGTAAAATTAATGGGTAAAATTGAAAATAATTAATTGGTGAAATTGCGTAAGTTAATTAATCAAATAGAATTAATTGTGGAGGGGTGGAGAAATAATCGATGAAATTGGAAATTGGAAATTGGAAATTGGAAATTTGAAACTGGAAATTTGTATTTGGATTTAGCTTGGTATTTAGACTTGGATTTGGACTTGATTAAGTATTCGATTTGATTTGGTTGAATCACTGAAATTTTGAATTTGGACTAGGTTTGATTTTGGATTTGGGGTTTGACTAAGATTTTGATTTGATTTGTCCAATTTGGATTTGGTATCTCTTGATTGGTTGATTTTGTTCGATTAGAGGTTGTGGATGTTATTGCGAATATGATAGGAAAATATGATTTCCTACAATCTACTAGTAACAAACTGAATAAGAAGAACTTTGTGATGTCTACATTTGCATACCTTTCAGGTATGTCATCGTCTTCCACTTCAGGTACTGATTCGTCATTGTGGCTTTTGGATTCGGGCGCGTCTCATCTTATGTCACCTCACAAGTTGAACTTTGTTTTGTTGTTGCATGTTCCACCCATATCCGTTTTGTCTGCTATTTCTACACCAATGTTAGTAGGGGGTATTGGCTCTATTTGTACCTCTCATATATCGCTATCCGATGTTTACTACGTTCTCACCCTTGCTTTGAATCTTATTTCGATTAGCCAATTGTGTAAATATGATTATTGTGTCTTGTTTTCTGATTATGTTTGTGCTATAAAAAATAAAAAAACTCATAGAGTGATTGGGACATGTCAAAAAATAAGAGAACTCTATGTTTTAGAGAAACTCGAAGTAACAGATGTGGATGTCTATGGTGTTGATAGTAGAAAAACATATCTGACTCATATTGCTGCCTCTGGTGTTAATTGGTCTTCGTTCGGTTTAAATATTTCATCGTCAGAGTTTTAGCTTTGGCATTCTCGTGTGGGGCATGTATCAGCATCACGTTTAAAATTTAGTCTCTACATGTACTTTAGGTCAATTTAACACTTGTAATATCTCCGATTGTAGTGGTTGTAAACTTGCAAAAATTTTGGCGATATTATTTAATCGAAGTGTCACTTCTTCTATTGTTCTATTTGATATTATTAATTATGATGTATGAGATCCATCTCCTCTCTCCATAAAGGATGGTTCTTCCTACTATGTTTCTTTCATCGATGATTATACTTGATATACTTGGGTTTACCTTATAAAATGAAGATCAGATTTCCTTGGAATTTATAGAGAATTTCGGGAACTTGTTAAGACTCAACATTCTCCTGCAATAAAATGCTTCAAGTGTGACTTAAGGGGTGAATATACATCCAGTGATTTTACTCAATTACTTGCATCTTATGGTACCATACATCAGTCTTCTTGCACTCATACCCTTCAGCGGAATGATGTTGAAGAAAGAAAACACCGTCACCTTATTGAGACTGCTCGTTCTTTGCTTTTATCTATGAGGTTACTACTATTTTTTTTGGAGAAGCAATTCATACTGCTGTATGTGTAATTAATCGAATTCCACTGCTCATAATGCAGGGATGTCTCCCTTTCAGAAGTTATACAGATAACTTTCAGATTATTTTTCCTTAGGAGTGTTTGGATGTACATGTTTTATCCTTAGTCCTCATATAGAACGCAATAAATTGGGCCCTAAATCCGTAATATGTGTTTTCTTGGGTTATGTTGTTAGATAGAAAGGTTATCATTGTTTTGATCCCACTGGTCAGAAACTTTATGTCTCTCAACATGTTACATTTCTTGAGCATATCCGTTATTATTCGATTCTAGCAAAATTACATGATATAACAAGTACCAAACTTCAGACTATTGATCATTTTTAAATTAATAACGAAATACCCATTGAAATTATTGTGCCAGCTCATGAGACATCGACTACAGCTGATACTACTTCTGCTCAATCAAGGCCTGAGTCAGCTCATTTTTTAGTGAACCACCAGTTTCACCCCTCCGAAGATCTACTCGTACAAGTAAGTATACCAAACTACCAGATTTTGCGTAGTCTTTATATGAACCTCATTTGTTTAAAGAAACTATTTATGATCCTCGTTGGAAAAATGCTATAGTCGAAGAGCTTACTACTCTTTATCAGACTCATATATGAGATACAGTTAAACCTCCCTCCGGTAAGCATATAATCGGATCTCGATGGGTTTTTAAAACTAAAAAAAGGTTTGATGGGTCTGTAGAAATATATAAGGCTCGTCTTGTAGCAAAAACGTATTCACAGAAGTATGGTATGGATTATGATGAAACATTTACCCTAGTGGAAAAAATGAAGACAGTTCGTACTCTTATTGTCGTTGCATCCATTCGCTAGTGGAAGATCTTCCAACCAGATGTCAAAAATGCATTTTTGGATGGTGATCTTCATGAGGAGGTTTACATGAATCCTCGTCCAGGTGTTGCTCAACAACCAGGTGAGGTTTATCGACTGAGGAAAGCTTTATATGGTCTCAAATAAGCTTCTCGTGCCTGGTTTGAAAACTTCTCTACAGTAATTACTTCACTTGGTTTCCTTGCTAGTAATTATGATTCAGTCTTGTTTATCAGATGAACGAGTGTATGGAAAATTATTGTATCCTTAAATTTAGATGATATGATCATTACATGTGATGATATTGATGGCATTGAGACACTACAACGTGATTTGGCTCAACGTTTTGCGATGAAAAACTTGCGACTATTATGTTATTTTTTAGGTATTGAGGTGTCTCACACTCCAAAAGCTTATATTATCTTTAAGACAAAAGGTATTGAGCGCGACTTTCTGATAACAGGATGGTAGATACCCCTCTTAAAACCAATGCTCGGTATTCTCTGAGTGATGGTGTTCCTTTATCAAACCCAACTCTATATCAAACTTTTGTAGGGAGCTTTGTTTATCTTACAATTACACAACCAGATATAGCTTATGTTCTTCATGTGGTTAGTCAGATTGTTACTGCTCCTACATCCGTGCATTGGGGAACATTTCTTATAATATTGAGATATCTTCGTGGCACTCAGCTCCAGATTATTTTATTTCCCCCTAGCTCTTCACTTGAGCTACGTGCCTATAACGATGCTGATTGGGATATTGATCCTCATGACCAAAAATATACTACTGGTTTCTGTATTTTCTTTGGAGATTCATTAATATCATGGAAAATCTACTCTAGATCGTCTATTGAAGCTGAGTACCGTGCTATGGTCGTCACCACATGTGGGATTGTTTGGTTACGATGGCTTCTTGCAGATATGGGGGTTAGTGTTACTAAACCCACTTCCTTACATTGTGATAACAAAAGCGTCATGCAGATAGCAAAGAATTCTGTTTTTGAGGAGAGGACAAAGAACATTGAAATAGATTGTCACTTTACTCAGCATCATCTTCAGATTGGCACCATATCGCTTCCATATGTTCCATCATCTGTATAGGTTGTTGATATTTTCAAGAAGGATCAGTCAACAACGCGATTTGTTTTATATAACAAACTGTCAATGCTTATTACTGTTGCATTATGAGTTTTAAAAACAACTCACACACTGAACTGTTTTCTAGATAAGAAAAGAATAAAACAAAGAAAGAGGAAAATATCTAGGGTTAAAGATATAAGGCTTAATCCTGTTATCCCTTTATCATATCTATAAATAATATCATATACACTATGTAATAGACACACGTTTCCAAATAATACAAACCCTAGATGTTTTCCTCTTTCTTTGTTTTATTCTTTTCTTATCTAGAAAACAGTTCAGTGTGTGAGTTGTTTTTAAGCCACCATGACATAGGTTTTTTGTAAATAAACTTGCACAATCCAGTTTTACTAACATAAAATTAATTTTTATTTAATGAAATTTGAAGAGATTGTTATGTTTTTTGTATTTAGATTTGTTTCTAGATGCCCAAATGGACCAACAGATGATATATGGTAATATCGATCTTAAATGAGTTTCTTTCTTGATAATAACCAACAATTTATTAAATATTTAAAAGTCATGTGGTTTCCAATTAATATTCTAAAAATACACGAGAAGTAATTCCATACTTCCCAGGTAATGTTACATTGAACAAAAAAGGTGTTCAATGGATGCAATATTGTTACAAAATTGATATTTTGAAACAATGTTAAAAAAATTCTTTTTAAGGACGGTATCAACTGATGTAATGCCTTCGATAGTTCTCCAAAGAGTGAATGAACACTTCTTTGGAGTGATTTGGTTCCAAATTTTCCTATGTATGATTTATAGTATTTTATTTTTATCTTATCCTAAGTATCTTTTAATTTAATGAAACTAGAAAAAAAATCCATTTGATTTCATCAGGGTTATCAACTTGAATTCTGAAATTACTTATTCTAGCCAAATTTGGTTGATCTTTCCAATATTGCACCGATTATTTATATTCAGAGGATTGAAGTTTGATTAAAGGATGTATGTGACACCATCTTTCTAACCAAAGGTCAATATCCCTCCTGCTCATATTCCAATAAATGAAAGATTATGTTGTTTCTCTAATGGAGATCATCATTTCCCATAAATTTGAATCATTTGGTTTTATGTTAATTTGAAATGGGTTTATGGGACAATAAAACAATTTCATCATTCTGGACCATAATATTTTGTTTGTTCTAAAAGTAAACCAAAGTTTACAAGAAAAAACTTTTTAAATATCTATTAACCTTCTAAAGTTTAAGTTATATTCATCAACTGGTTTACACGATCATTCCCTTTGGTCCATATGATAATATATTTATTTTCTTTGGCTCCCCTAAGAATTTTGTTAAGACGAGTTTGTATTCTATCAATTATTGTTTTTGGAAGGTTATAAATTTGAACATAATATATTGGGATTAGAAGGAGGACATATTGAATTAATGTTATTTTGCCTCCAAAAGAAAAGTTTGTGAGTCACAATCGAGAATTTTATTTCTTATATTTGAAATCAATTCTTTAAAGTAACAGATTTTGTTACTTGGGTGTATATTTATTCCCAGGTATTTTATAGATATGCAAGAATGTTTGAAACCAGTAATGGTTTCAATTGAATTGATACTATTCCTATCTCTGTTCAAAGACGTTATAAAATGTGTTTTGCTTTTGTTTTTTATTTGGTCAGAGATCATTTGATAATGTTTTAAGAATTCACAACTTTTTTATATTAACAATTGAGCCATTCATAAAGATGGTAATATCATCTGTAAAGGCCAAACATGAAATATTTATCTTGCTCCTATAATGGTATCTTATGTTAATGTTATCATGAAAAATATTTTGAATGCCTCTTAACAAATATTCTTCAGCAACGATGGACAGACTGGGCGATAAAGACTCACCATGCCTTACACCATTAGTTGCTTTGAAATATCCATTTAATGAACCATTCAATATAATTGAGTAATGAACATTATTAATACCTTTTATGATCTAGTTTAATGAATTCATCGCTAAAGCCAAAGCAATGCGTTATCTTAAAGATAAAATTAAATTAATCTATTAAATGCTTTGTCAATATCAAGTAGTGAGAATTAGGTTTCTTCCTCTAATTTATTATTTAGGTCATGAGACATCCCATGAGTTATTAAAATATTCTCATGGATGTTTATATCCATAACAAAATCAGCATGTTCTTCTGAGATAATCTTTGGAAGAGTAGTCGATAATCTATTATTTATAAATTTAAAGCTATAATGTGGAACACATTACATAAACTTATAGGTCTAAAGTCATTCTAAGACTTTGGAGATTCCTTTTTAGGAATCATGCAATTCAGTGGCATAGATTTCAGTTAGAACAGAGAATTCATTGAATTAAGCAATGATTGCTTCACTTAAATCCTTACTAATGATTGGACACAAACATTGTAAAATATTGAATTAAACCATTTGTTCTAGCCACACTGTTTGGGCTGAAATAGTGGATTTTTTTATAAATTTCTTCTATAGTTGGTATACTTAAAAAGAATTGATTATCTTGCTATGTAATTACCCTAGAAATAAAGTTATTGAGATTATCAGTGTTTAAGTTATTGTCCTCATAAGTGAGGATTTTTTTAGAATGGTCCACATCAGAAATTCCTAAAGAGGATTGATTATCAATCAAGATTCACCATTACTATTGTGTGAATTGTGTTTCTAACTCTTCTTTTTACATAGTTATGAAAACATGAGTTATTTTTGTCACCATTTTTGAACTAGCAATAAGCATGTTTTTCTTCTCAATATGTCTCTTCTTTGGGAAAACGATTTAAATGTTTGGCTTTTGCTTTTGATAGTTTTATTTTACCTTCAGTAGATTCAAAGTTTTCAAAATAGGTTTCACAATATTTCAATTCTTCTTCTACTTTAAATAAACTATTAAAGATTTTACCAAATACATTCCAGTTCCAATCTTTTAGCTTATATTTTAACATTTTAAGCTTCACCCATAATACTTGGATTGGATGTCCAGGAATGGGGTCAGTCCATTTTTTCTCAATAGTTTTCATGAATGCAGGGTTTAATAACCATATATTAAATTTTTTAAAGTTTGATTGAGTTTCAGTTAATGGTTATACAAAATGGTGAGTGATTTGAGCCAGTTCTAGCTAGATGCTTCAGTATTGTGATATCAAAATAATCTATCCATGCAACATTATATAATGCTATATCCAACCTTTTCTATGCTCTATTATTTATCCATGTATATTTTTATACTAGGTAATATAGTATCCTTACGCGTGAAGATAATAAACTCGGTCGTTGTGGTCAGACTCTATTATGGATTTCCGACCAGATTCTCCATATGACCCTTTTATTTCTTCCTTCTTCGAGCTCGGGTTATTGAAGAAGGAACCGAAAATAAGGTATCAACAAAAACTAATTTTCTTGTAGGATAAATCATGATAAATTCATATCGATCTATTATACGCCTCTGCATTTAGCATTGGATAGACCTCATACAATAATTGTCCTTGCTCTACCGTATCTTTTATATCATTTCTTCTTGAACAATCACAAACACTTTTTTTTATTACGGGTTTACTACCGGAAATTCAATGCGTAATCTTTGTATTCAATATGTATTCTCGAATAATCTTATTTTTTAATTATTTAACCATTTCATTTTACCAAGTCCAATGTACATATGTGGATCCAATCACATTTATTTACTTTTTTTTCTTTTTCTTTTTATTCCTTTCTATCATTCCTCCCTTAGGTGCCACAAGTTTGATCCTACGAAATATGACCTATTTTCTCGTTAAGTGAAGGGTATAAAATAAATTCATGTTAAATCAGATTTATTTTTCGATAAAAAAAACTATGTTAAATCTTCGATTTTTTCCTCTATCTATATCCGTATCCCGTAGGTACAAAACTTGACTTAATAGAGAACATTTTATTATGTATCTATTATATATGCATATGAATACATTATGAATCTATATTATTACATTTCAATTCCTTACCGATACCTTATCTCGAATTGGATAAAAAAATGACGGGTTAGTGTGAGCTTATCCATGCGTTGTGCTTACTTCGAATATGAATTCATTTTCTGAGAGATACAAAATTTCATGCTTTGGCGGATCTTCAAGATCCTTTCGATGACCTATGTTGTATTGAAGGTATATCTATATAATTCGATTGATTGCTTAACTCCCGAGTAGCAACGGAACCGAGGAAAGTATACATAAGTATCAATAAAAGATAGTTCTTTTCTATAAGATTGATATTAGTTAGTGATATCAGCTTAGTGAGTCCTTTATTTCATGATTAATCTTTGGCATCAGTCTTATATTTTGTCTCCGTGGAACGAGTAGAAAGAGGCTTTAGCGGGAAGATGATTGTACCATAAAGTAAGGAATTCAACTTCTTTTAAATATACAACATGTATTCTAGCAATGCAATGTAGGTATTTTGATCCGAATGAATCATCTTTTCAGTGGAGCAAATATTTTCTTACTAGACAAGAAGATAAGATAGCAAGTTACAAATTATGTTTCGGTAGGACATGTATTTCTATTACTATAAATTCATAAATAAATTTATATCATCTTGACTTGATTCTGATTTGTCTATTCTTTTTCAATTTAAGAAAAGAAAACCACTTCTACTACCCATATTGAATAGAACATGTTGAGCCCAATATTTTTTATGTAAATAAAACCGGTTAATTTAGATCGGGAGAACCGTACAGTTTTGTGGATATGGTGTCTAATAAGTTTTTTTACCCCCTCCCTCATTTATTGATTTTTAATCATTTTCATCCTTTTTTATTTGATTTTTTTTGTTCCACTTGATTTTATTGGATTATATCTAAGTGGTAGACTAAATATGAGGTCTATAACATAACTTCAAATTCAAAATAATAATAATAAATAAAATGAAGCAATTTTATTATAATTTACTAAAATAGTAATTTTATTATATTTATTCTAGCAAAACCAGAATTAGAGCCATCATTAACCATTGGTCATTACGACACATTCTCAAAATACTTATATCTATAGTTTTGGAAATAGGCGCGTAATTTGGTAATACGCCAACTTGTCCACTATTAGTAAACACAATGATTTCTTTTAATCCTAAATCCTAAACGATTCGATTAGGAGTCAGAACACAAAGATTTAAGGTCATTTATTCAATTTCCTCTCTGTTTATAAGTTTGTAACATTCACAGTAGCTTCATTGATGTTCCCTTCTAAGTAACAGGCTTGTACATGAACTGATGTAGGCGGAATGCTTCAACCAAAATTTATTTAAATATTTTAGTTTTAGTTTTATTTTAATTTTTATATTTTACGAATTTATTTAAGATAACAAATTATATCTGATTACATTCAGATTTAATAGGATATTATTTTATTATGTTTATTTTTGTTTCCATATTTTGTATTAGGGATTTGGGACATTCCTATTTAAGGCGCCTCAAACCCTACTTTTGTTTTTAGACTTTGATGAATTGAATTTTGAAAAATAAAATTAGGGTTTCCCTATATTGGCTTCTCTGTGTTTACTCTGTATCATATTGGTATCAGACACAGGCAGTCCTGCGAGATGGTGCGAGGAAGACCCAGAGGTCGCAGCGGTGTTGCTGTGGAAGGAGATACGAGTGATTTCGGTGATCGCGAGAATGCTGACCTGCACCGTCAGGTTGAGTATATTGGCCGTCAGATGGCTGAACTTACTGCCAGGAAACCCGGTGTGGAGGCTGAAGGTCCCGATTACCCAGAGGGGAAGGAAATCCATCAAGTAGTTGTTGGTGACATGGAGGAGTCGCAGATACTCAACCATCCACTCTTTGATGAGTATGAGGATGACTACCAGGATATATCAATTTAAACCTTCTTATTTTTTTGGCTAGACCAATATATTTTCCCGAAGAACCGGTAAATAATTTTTCTACGAAAAAGGGTTGTGATAAGAAACACTCTTTTTTTCACGCTCTTGCTACAGTTAAGTGATCCTCTTCAGATAATTTGTCTAACCCAAATATAACTATAATATCCAGAATTTCTTTGTAATGTTGTAAGGTTTGCTTAAGTCTTTGCACTATTTTATGATGTTCCTCACCAACGATTCGAGGTTGGAGCATAGTTGACGTCGAATCTAAAAGATCCACCGGTGGATAGATACCTTTGGCAACTAATCCTCTTGATAACGCGGTAGTCATATCTAAAATATGTCAATGTCGTGGCAGGGGCAGGGTCAGGGTCGATCAAATCGTGTATAAGTACATGTACTTGAATAGAAGTTATGAACTTTTTTTTGGTAGAAGTAATATGTTCTTGTAATGTACCCATTTTGATACTAAGGGTGGGTTGATAACCCACAACATAGGGAATTCTATTAATAAGGCGGATACTTTGGATCATGCGTGAACAAAACAAACGATACTATCGATAAAAAAGTATATCTTATTTATTAACATCTTGAAGATATTCTGCCATAGTAAGAGAAGTAAGACTAACTCTCATACAAGATCCTCGTAGTTCATTCATTTTCCTGTAGACTAGAGCCACTTTTGACTTCATGATATTTTGTTCATTAATGACTTCAAATTCATTCATTTATATGTAAAGATCATTTCCTTCACGAGTACGTTCACCTACTCCCCCCAAATACAGATACACCCCATAAGTTTTGGAAATTTTGTTGATTAATTTCATATCAGTACTATTTTACCCATGTCAGCTCCCCCGAATAGTCTTATTTTACCTCCACAACAATAGAGCTAAAATATATACTACTCTAATTCATGTTTAAAAAATATATAATTTTTTTATCTAATTCTATAAAGACAAGCGCATAATTATGAATAAGAGATATTGTGCGAATGTCTATAGGACCTAAATTATCAAATAGTTCTCGAAGTATGTTGAAAATTTATCCTAGAGTCAGTTTTCTGATAGGAACACTTCAAGGAGCTCCCGTATCAATTACTTCTAATACTCTTGTTAGACCTTCTGCAGCACTCATAACTACATCTCTAACTCAATTATTTCCTAATAGTTGTTGTACTTCACAATCACATTAATTTTTTGACTGACAGTATCTCGTCCATTAACCATCATAACATTGTAAATATTAGGTATCTTGGGGAGGGGGACTACATCTAGTACCAGTCCAGTAATTTGGCGACACGTTCCTGTATTTTCTTTAAGTGTAGAAACCTCAAGATCAGAAGTGAGAAGATTTATTGTCATAATAGTAAAGAAAATATATGTCAAAATTTGTTGCGAAATTTTTCAAAAAAAGAAAAGAAAGAAATAGATCTTAGATAGCAAATTGACCAGTCATTTCAAATTCTATAGTGAATTAGAGATCCTATTCGATTTCGTTGGTATCACCCAATCAAATGTGCAACACAGTTGTTTAATTTTTATTGATTCAAATTCATTGAAATCATTTTCAAGTTCAACCAACCTATTTTCAAAATATCAAGTGGATGAATCAAAATGTTGAAGAAAGTCTTTACATTTTTTATCATTATAAAATTCTAATGAAAACCATCTATATTTATTATGGAATTCGAACCCCAAATCTATTTACGATTTATTATTTCTATCTCATCAACCCTTCTTTTATTTCTTATATTAGTATATTGATTTATGCGTCCAACGTAAATCTTTATTTTTCGTTGTCTACCATTTTTTCATTTTATGGGCATATTTTCATATGTAGGATCTATATATACAACATATATTACTGCATATGCTTGCAAAAATGAAAGTAATCGGGTTATGAAATTAAGAAGAAAAAAGTTGAATAATAGGATTTTGCTTGTGAAAAAATAATTTTGTTAGAATTTGTTTTAATGCAATATCTTTTAAATCACATCTTGAAAAAAATCTAAAATACCATTGGTTTTCTTTTTTTTTTTAAGATAAAAAAGTAGATCCATTAAAGATATATTTTTACTGTATTGGGTTGCAAAAATATGAGTAATCGGGTTGCGTAATTAAGAAGAAAATAGTTACATAAATAGGACTTTAGTTGTGAAAAAAGAAATTATGTTAGATTTTTTTTTTAAAAATCACATATTTCAAATCATAGCTCAAAAATATATATATCCAAAAATACCATTACTTTGTTTTTATGCCGAGCATAACTAGATCCATGAAAAAAAATTATTTTAAATTATTTTACTGCATTTGGTTACAAAAATAGGAGTAATCGGGTTGCATAATTAAGAAGAAAAGAGTTGAGTAAATAGTACTTTGGTTGTGAAAAAATAATTATGTTAGAAGTTTTATTAAAAATATTAGATAGTTCTACAAAAATCTGAAAATACCATTGGTTGTGTTTTTCTAAGACAAACAAAACTAGATCCATGAAATATGTTATTTTTTTAATTTTTTATTGCATTTGATTGTAAAATATTAGTATCATGTTGCATAATTATTTTCAAAAAAGTGTCTATATTCTAGTTGTGTAATTAATTAAGACTAATTTTGGCTGCGAAAACAAGAAAAAAATTCTTAAAATGTAACTCATGAATGATGGTTTATTTGTATTTTTAATATATATATAGAATTCTTTTTTGAGTTAGAGTTTGAAAGATATGGAGTTTGAAGGTTAAAGATAACTATGAGCATAAATTGTAAAATTGAAGACAAAATAGAGTAATTGCTTCGTGAAAAACTAATTGGGAACTTGATATATGTTGAAATATAATAGATATGCACTTGGCAGATAAACAGATATATTTGTGCCAATACGAACAAATGTTTCATATAAAAAAAACTCTATGACGAACTTCTTGATGTGTAGAATATTTTTGTCTACTTGGAAACTAATTCCCAGTTATATTAAAACATAACAACGATGAAGAAGATGTTTATAGCCCATTTGAAAGCATTGTAGGGACAAACCGGACAACAAAAAATTCCTATATGCACACACTAAACTAGTCAAGCACTACAGAAACCGCTCATTCATCCAGGTATATTAAAGTTAGAATAATTGACGTGATACAATCGAACTAAATATTTTCTTGCTGATATTAGTCTCGAAAGCGTGGATTCATCATTGAAACAAATGACAGGGCCAAACCAATCAAACTTCTGGGGATACTGTATATTTTGCTTGATATTCAAAACAAAAATAAAATTGTTCAAGACACGTAAGGTAATATCCGATTTTTTATTCGATGCTTTGATATTAAAAGAGGTGAAGGATTACATCAGTGAGGCATCCATTTGTACTATATTAAAATATTACGAATTATTTGGTCGTTTACCGAAGTATTGTTTGAAGTTCAATTGGAACCGGTTATGGTTGCTAATCTTTTGAAATAAAAATATACTTGTGGTATATGGTAAATTGAATTTTCCCTTGTTTACATAGTTGATCTTCTATATTTAGTATTAAAAGGAACACTTCGACATATGTTTAGTCATGTCGTATTACAAGGTGTTATAGGCTTATAGTTCAAATCCATCTTACGTCGTTCTTCCACCTAGCTTGAAAATGAGAACTAGAATACCTAAGAAGAACCATATTCTATCCCAAGGTGAAGAATTTCCTTATAAAGTGAAGTGTAGACATTTTAAAAAACACGGTCATAATATAATAACATGTGAATAATATATATATATATATATATATATATATATATATATATATATATATATATATATAAGATAATATATTTTTATTCTCTTTAATTGGATATATTATTTTTTCTAATTTATCTTATTTTTCCTTAAGAAATTTAAAATTGGACATTATTTATCTTTGAAAGTAACCATTTTTAGTTGGATTCATAATTACGTTATAATGGGTTGCGAAAAAAGAGTTGTTGTTGATGAGGTCAGAAATCTTCGACGAACATTTCCGACCAAAGGCTAACACCATTTTTGTTATTTATTCTAATTATTATTTTTGATAGAAATTTGTTTACTTATTTATTTATTTTAGATTTATCTAAATAATGATTCATGAGCCAGGTGGACTTTTTGAACTTTAGGCTTGGCTCATGAATGTGGTACGACCCATTAGGCCCATAAAGGCTAAAGTTAGTCTATAAATACTTTCTAAAAACGCATTTAATGTGATGGAAATTTATATCTCTAAATAATAACTGAAACATCTCAATTATCTCTCTACTATCTACCTTAAATTTATTACACCTTCTCACATTACCAAAATACCATTCGAATCATATTTACCAGTATTAGTTGTGAAAAAATACAAGTGTAGTTGGGTGCATAATTAAGTTATAATAGGTTTTGGAATTACCTAACAACTGGTTGTATAATAACATTTATGTTGCATAAATAGACATTTATTATGAACATTACGAGTGTAATTAGAGTGCGAAATTAGTATTTAATTGGCTGTGTAATTACATTACAAATAAATGATAAAAGAAAATTAATATTCCAAACAAAAATGTTTGTAGCTTAAAGACATACAACTTTTACAAGAATATATAGTTTTGACTTTAACAAATTAGAATTTAGGAATATCTTATTTATATTCATGGTTAATAAATAAACCAAACATTTTTGCTCTTTTGTTTAATATAAGATATTCTTCAGTTAGATATAAGATCTCCCTGCAAATGGTTGTGGAAATAGATTGGTTTTCCTTTTTCAGTTTATGAAAATGTTTTTTAAGAATAACATTTGGTTCTTGAACTTCCTTAATCTGATCAATGTTTTTTGTTTCCAGTTCTTCAATTTGTTTAACGATGTCTTAGTCTAGATCCATATATTTTGAGTAAAAAAGAAATAAAGCTTTGTCAAAATAATTATGTGCAATTATGTTGGAAAAAATCATTTTTAGATGTATTAAAACATAGTTGCATAATTATGTGTTAAGTTGTTACATAATAATGAGTAAATATGTTGAAGATTAGTTTTTTGTGTGAAAAGTTTGAAGTTACTTGTTGATATTGATTCTTGAAATTGTTGACTTGTTCCTGAAGATTCTTTATTTATTTTATGAGGTAAAATATCTTTGGAACTCATGATGTGGAGGATACTGATTTTTGATTTTGTTTTCTCTATATTAAAAAGTTAAAATACATGTAGATTACTAATAAAACTAACTGCAATTTGGATCCTTAAATAGGTGGAAATCTTTTGCCTAAAATCTTTTTAGTTTTGAAAAATAATAAAACAAAGAGTATGAGAGCTGATTGTTAGTTGGGTGTGTAAATAGGTTCAATTCGGTTGCATAAAAGCTTATTTAGGTTTGAAAAATAAAAAATAAATAAAATAGATTTGGAAATTGATTGTTAGTTGGGTGCGTAAATACGTTATAATTTGGTTGCATAAACGATTTTTTAGGTTTGAAAAACAAAAAATAAAATGGGTCAGGAAACCGCCTGGTACTTGGTTGTGTAAATACGTTATAATTTGTTCTTTAACATATTTTTAGGTTTAAAAAATAAAAAATAAATTGGCTTTACAAATTGACTCTTAGATGGGTGTAAATACATTGAAACTGGTTGCATAAAAGCGTTTTTAGGTTTGAAAAATAAAAAAACAAAGTGGGTATGAAATCGACTGTTAGATTGATGGTAAATACGTTGAAATTGGGTGCAAGAAAAGAAAAACAAATCATTCGAAACATTTACAAATATACACAAGTAATTCCTAAGTTACTAATTGTATTTTTTTTGTTTCTTAAAAAGACGTACAAATTATCAAAACCAAACACGAAAATTCTTAGGTGATGCATATTATTTACAAACGAAAAAGTTGAAAGATTAAAGACGAAATATAGTAATTTCTTTGTGAAAACATAATTTAGTAGTTACTTTATGTTGAAATACTTGAGAATTCACTGAAAATTGTTGCATAATTTTGTAATTTGAGAAATTTGAGGGTTTCGAATTTAGGAAGACATAGGTGGTTCGCGAGTGTGAAGAAGAAAGTGAAAGTTTGCGGTCTTTGTTTTTAGTGCGCGAGGGTATTGTTGGCAAATTTTATGTTGCAGTTGTTTTTTGATAAACTTGAAACTTTTGGTTGTTACATGTACTTTTAATTTTAATCAGGTAATTATTGATAACTTTCCATTTACTAAATAATTGCTACAAATATAAAATATTTGTTGTAAAAGACCTTTATCTAGAAATTTATGGGTAATCTAGAAATAACCCTACAACATTAAAACTAATTACCAATAACTAATTGATATCTCATAAAGTATGGATAACCATGTTTTGAAATTTGGTTACCAATAACCATCATACCCTTGTTTGATTACAACATTTTTTTATCTATTCTTAAGATTCTTTTTTGTTTGCTGGATTCTAGTTTTCTTTTTTCGTCAATCTCTTGTATGATTTGTCATCAGTTTTTTGTTATTCTTTCGATCAATTTCTTTCGCAATTGACAATCGTTTCTTTTTTCCTTTGTTGTTCTCCAATTATCCATCGTTTCTCTAGTTCACAAATGATTTCAGTTTTCAGTTTTTTTACTTTATATTGTGTGGAGTTGTTTTATTTTTATGATTAAATAATTGTTTTAGTTATGCATGATAGGATCAGAAATCTTCGGGGGTGATCGTTTTGAGAGGGTCAAAAATATTCGAGGGTCAATTTCGACCAACGAAAAATACCTCATTTTTACATTTTGACTTAGTTATTTCATCACAACTGTATTTACTACTTTCTTATTTATAACTATTCTATTTGATTTATCAATTTATAACGATAGATGGGTTAAATAGGCTTTTCGGTCCTTGGGATTCGTCCATGACAATGATTTGACCTGTTAGATCAATTAACACAAATTTCAGCCTATAAAGGCTTTTGGCGATGGTATTTAATGAGGATACGACTTTATCTCTCTAAACAATAACTAAAGCAGCTTTATTATCTTTCTACTCTTCATCTTACATTTATTACACCTTCACAATATTACTTAAATACCCTATGAACTAGATTTACCCTTACAGATGTTGATTTTTTGATTTCATACATTTACGTTTGTATTTTGATAATCATTTGAAAAGAGAGATTTTGGGAAAACATATTTTAGGATTTTTTTTTGTGCAGGTCTAGTTGCATAATAAAGTCCATTTTAGTTGTGTAATTAAGTAGTGTTTTCAGGTTGCGAAATTAGGTACAATTTGGTTGTATAATTAGTTAGTATGTTTGGTTCCAAAAGTAATATATTTTGGTTGCGTAATTAGGAAGTATTGTTGTGTTGTGAAACTAAGTGTACTTCGGTTACATAATAACCATTACTTCTATTTATGTTTCGGTTGCGGAAATATGTGAAAGTTGGGTGCAAAAATAATGTGAACATATATTGTTTTCTTTTATTTTGTTTATTTCTAGGTTTGCAATATCTTCGTTGGTTATTTTTTAACAAAATAATCAGGTATCTGTTCTTCTACTTAGTATTTTTGAAAATTATGAATGTGTGATTAATTTTATAATAAGCAAGTTGAATTGTTCTGTCAAGGTTCGTTTTAGCTCTAGTTTTTCATTTGGTAAATATAAAAATTATTTTTAGTGATGCGAAGATGATTTTATATTAATGGTTTCATTGGTTGACCGTACTAAAGGTCAAGATATTGTTATTGAGAGGGATTTTGCGGGAAAGATTCCAACAGAGCATCTAAAGTCTGACGGGCCAGATAACAATCCTCAACACAATCCAAAGAGGTACCAAGATGATCAATCTCCTAAAACCCATCAAGCCTCTTAAAAAAGCATCATATTAAATATTATTCAATCTCTTCGGAGTCTAATGATGGATCTACCACATATTCTGAAATTTCTTCGCCATCATTGAGCAATGACCATTGATATAAGGAAAAAAATAAAGTCGTCGTGAAAAAAATCGATTTAAAAAACATTAAGACAAACACCACAAATCGAGTAAGTAAGAATTTTTTGAAAAAGAAGAGGGGTCGAAAGAGTAAAATGAAAGAATATCAAGGAATGGTGAGAGGACAAACTGAACATAACATATACCACTTGTTGAGTGATTAATTTACTATCCAATCCAAACGGGTATATTTTTCACATCTAATGAATATCATCAGTTTATCCATAGATACAATTGTAGGCAATTACCTTTATCTACGAAATCCTCTCAAGACATCTTCCTAGGCACTTTGATAATTCTAAGATGGAAAGTATCATAGAAGTAAAGTTTCGGACAATCATCTTGAAAAATTTAAGAACTTCATGATGAGTATTGATAATCATGATAAGTTACTGTATAGGTTTTTATGTCAGCCATTCAAGAATTTACGAAGTGGTATAACAGATTAGCGCAAAGGTCGACCAAATTTTTTGACATGTTATGAATGGATTTCCGAAGACAGTTCGTCAGAAGCAAAGAACTCAGACAAAATTTGGACATTATAACCATTGTTGGCAACATTCTACTCAATATTTAAAGGAATATACCAAGCTCCTTGCAGACACAAAAGATAGCATGGAATATTGTTTTGATCAAGTAGTTATAGCTTCATTTAGGCAGGGTTTGTTAGCTACCTAGTTGATTGATACAATTACTCATTAGAAGGAAATGACTTGGGGTGGTTTATTAAACCAGGTTGGAAAACAGATCACGGTAGAAAAAACTAAAATATTAAGACAACCTCATCAATCTATAATTTCTCCTTCATTCCCTCTTCAACAAGCTACTAGTCAATCACAAACTACAATTAGAAATTATCCGAGACACTTCGGACAAGTTTCACATCGATCTAGATCAAGCCAGTCCACTGAGGGGCATCAATTTAGACAAAGAGGAAATCAATGGGTTTAGCCTAGTTATTTTGAAGAATTGATTGAAAATGTTACAACTATTTATGACTAGTCAAATAATTTATGCAATTCTAAAGGCCCACACCCATCCAGACTCCGAGGGATAATCGAAAGACACGATTCTGTAAATAGAACAAGGATGTGGGACATGACACCAATGATTGTATTGTTTTGAAGCAAGAAATATAATTACTGATTGAAAATGGGAAGCTAACTACATTTGTTAAATCACAAGTAGGTAATAGATCATAGTCAGGCACGAGTATGGTGCATGAAACTTTACCTGCTGTCGAATGACAAGCCATGGAAGCTCCCCAGCAGGAAAGTACAATGGTGATTATTGAATAGTTTGATATAGACTCAGAGTATTTGGATCATGATCAAGATCATGGTCGAGTGAATATGGTATATGAAAATGGTGGAAGGGTCTCCAAGTTATGTTAGTTCTTTGAATCATTAACTACTTTCGAAGGAAATATAGTGATAGCTCCCTCAATTTTCTCCATGATAAGGCATGTGGTTAGCCTGACCACCAAGTTAGAAGGAAAATTCTCTACTAATTCGTATCAAAATCCTTCTCCACTCATAGTCTTTGATGAGGATAATTTAAGAAATGTTGCTGGCCCACATGAGGATGCTGTGGTGATTGAGGTTGCTATTGAGGAAACATAAATCTAAAGGATTTTGATTGATACTGGCAACTCATCTAAAACATTATTATTGTCCACCTATGGTTGAACATAACCATAATAGGATTTACAAGAAATTATGCTAATTTTATTGTGGAATTCGGAGGAGAAACTATGCTTGGTAAGGGGCCTTTAAATAAGATTGTGAGAGTTTTGTTTGTCGTGGTTGATTGTACCCATTACAACCTCATTTTTGGAAGATCTTAGCTATCAAGAATGCATGTTATTGAATCAAAATTTCACGAATGTTTGAAATACGCAGTTGGAGGCAAGGTTGGGGTCGTTCAGAGCAATCAAAAGGTGGCTAGGGAATGCTACATCACTACTCTTGCTCCAAAATCTCTAGAAAATATGACAACTAAAAAAGAATAACAATTACTATAATCGTCTTTATATCGAAATGAGATTAAAGATCTAATAGAGACTTATAGTTTTGTTATTCCTATTGAAGAGGTTGAAGTGTATAATGTTACAAATGAAAAAAAAAAAACGTTAGAATCAGAACTAAATTGCCACCATAAATGAAATTAAAGTTTTTGTCCTTCTTATCCAAGAATTTGCACGTGTTTGCTTAGTATACTGAAGATGTAACATAAATACCAGCTAACATCATTTGCCATAAGTTATCTGTGTGATCCGATGCAGGCCCGAAAATATAGAGAAGAAGAGTTTTTTTCTAAAGAAAAATTAGAAGCTGTTGTAAAAACGTAGATAGGCTAAATATCCATTGTGGATTGCAAATCCGATACTTGTTAAAAATAAAAATGGCAAATGGAAAAAATGTATTGATTTCACAAACCTCAATATGGCTTTTCCCTGTCCCTCAGATAGACCAGTAGGTAGATTCTACTTCTGGTAACAAGCTATTATCTTTCATTGATGCATTTTCTGGATACAATCAAATACATACGGATCCACAAATTAAGACCATATAACATTTATCACTGATAGAGGATTGCATTGTTATAAGGTAATGGCTTTTGGTCTAAAAAATGCGGGGGCTACTTACCAACGCTTTGTGAATAAAATATTTTCCAATCAGATTGGAAGAAATGTTGAAGTTTATATTGATGATACGATGATAAAAACTATGAGGGAGGATGATCAATTACTTTATCTTTGAGAAACTTTCTCCACCTGGAAACTATTAATTTGAAGTTGAATTCAGAGAAGTAATATTTTGGCGTACGGTCCAAAAAAGTTTTAAGGTATGTTATAAATGAAAAAGGCATACAACTTGATCCATCATAGTTGCACGCATTACTAGCTATGGACCCTCCCAGTTCCATAAAATAGGTTTAGGTGTTGAAGGGAAGGCTAACAACATGTAAAAAGGTTTTATCGAGGTAATCAGAAAAGTGTGCACAGTTCTTCCAAGTGTTGAGATATACCAACCAAATAAATTGGTCTTCAAAATTTTATGAGGCAATTCCCAAAATCAAGAAGTATCTATCTTCACCAAATCTTTTAAACCATTGATGAGGGAAAGACTCTATGTATACTTGGCCATATTCGATTTTTCGGTAAGTACAGTGTTACTTCAGGGATTTGACAATTATCCTCGTTCTGTTTATTATGTTAGTAAAAGTTTATTGGATGCTAAATATAAAGTTGGAAAATTTAGTATTAGCGGTGGTAATAGCAACAAGAAAAATGAGACCCTATTTTCAAGCACATTCAATCATTGTTTGAACTTCTTTCCCATTCAAAAGTATGTTACAAAAGCCAGATGTATCGGGTCGCATAACCAAGTGTTCTGTAGAATTGAGCAATTATGATATGGGGTTTTCTCTTAGAACTGCAATCAAGGCACATACAGTGGTAAATGTTTTGGGTGAGTTGTATTCATAGCGACCTTATGTAAAATGTACTATTAATAAAATTGGGAAATAATGGGTAATCCAAACATATGGAGGATCTAGAATGAAGGGTTATGGGGCATGAATTTGTTTAATCTCCTTTTTTTGAAGAATTTATATACCAAGAGATAATTTTTGGTTTCAGTGCTCCAAATAATTAAGTTGAGTACCAATTAAAAATAGTTTGTCTAAGATGTACCCAAATATGCGGTGGCACATGAGTCTAATTAGTAAGTGACTCACAACTTCTCATATATCAAGCTCAGGGTCAATCTGAAGTAAGAAATTAAGAATCAATGAAATATTTACAAGTGCTAAAAGAAACATCTACTTTCTTCAAGTGTGTCAAGTATGAACATGTACCAAGAGCTAAAAATTCGATGGCAGATTCCTTAGCCACTATAACGTATACTGAGGCGTGCCCTTGGATATTGATATAGAAATTCCCTTCTATAACAACAGACCTGGGAATGAGATCAAATATTGAGTAAAGTTTGCAAGTATCAATAGAAACGTGCCAAGATTGGAGGCATGAAATCAAAGAGTTTATTAATAAAGGAAGTCTTCCTGACGACAAAAGGTTAGATAAAAAGTTGAAGGTTAGAGCACATGGGTTTTTAGTGTTGCGAGATGTAACCTATAATAAATCCTTTAGCATGCCTCTACTATGTTGCCATAGATTTGAAGAATCCAAGATAATTCTGTCTGAATTACATGATGGAGAAGGCTCTGCCCATTGGGGCTACAAAGCTTTGACTAGAGGGTCTTACTAGCAGGATATTATTGGCCATCCATCACGATGAATACTAAATAGCTAGTTAAAAGTGTTATCCATGCCAAATGTTTGGGAATGTGATACATATACCACCAGTCTCAATGCAATCAATATCTGAAGCAATACCATTTGATAGATGGGGATTGATTTCGTGGGACCTCTACCAATGGCTTTCAAAGGATGTTGAACCATTATACTAGCAGTTGATTATTTCTCTAAGTGGGTAGAAGCTGCGCCCCTCTCCGAAACTACTTCTAAAACAATAATAAAGTTTATCATTTCCAACATATGTTGTAGATCTAGAATTCTGAGAAGTATTACAGCAGATAATGGTCCTCAATTTGGTAATATGGGCATGAAAATTTTCTATACCTTTAGAGGAATTTATAATATTTCTCTTCACCTTTCCATCCCCAAGCTAACAGGAAAATAAAGATTATAAACCGAACATTTTTTATAAGTCTCCAAAAGAATTTAGAGAGAGCGGCATGCAAATGGCCAGATTACTTACAAAAAGTATTATGGGCTTATCAAACTACTCTTCATACTGCCATTCAAGAGTCTCCTTTTGCTTTAGTCTATGGGGTGTATGCAGTAACACAAATAAAATCTACTCTTCATTCTTTCCAAATTCAAAATTCTTTCGATGAGGATAATAAAATAGGGATAAGACCTCAGTTGGATTTAATTGAAGAGAAGAGAATCAAAGCGCACTTAAGAACAGTGCATTACCAAGGCTTGATGAGGAGCATGTATGCATCTAAAATTTGAAGAAAAGAATTCGAAGTAGGGATAAAGTCTTGAGAAAAGTGTTGTTTTGCACACCAAAGACAAGAAATTTGGAAATCTCGCACCAAACTAGGAAGGACCGTATACTGTAATTGAAAGGGTCAAGCGTGGAACGTATTGACTGATTGATCAAGAAGGCATACTCTTGAGTAAATATGTAAAATATTTAGTTTATTTTTGTTTAATTTAGATATTTGGGGGCATATTCTTGTTTACCCTGTTCTCTCGAGAATGGGTTTGATGAGGTATCCGAATCACTATTAATCTACTATATTTCCCTTGAAATTTTTGTTATTGTAAGGAAATAAGGTATGAGAGATGGGCTAAAAACAAGTACAAATGCCTTGGGTGACCCAAAGACTAAATGAAATCTGAGTTACAGAAATTCTTTAGCCATGCGAAGGACTTACACAAAACAAATCCTTCAAATAAAGTAAAAAAATGCCTTGTATACAACAAGGACTTGCATAGTACAACAAAGTTATTAATTAATTGACCTTTGGGCTCGTTCCCATCAACAGTTCTTCTTCTTCTTGTTCCGAAATCCCACTTTCGAAGTCCATTGCATCAGTATCATCAAAGTCATCATTCGGCGAGTCCTCACATATATATAACTTATTAGTTAATGGCACGTCATTGGGTCCATAGATTTTCTGGAACCAACTCCCATAAAGCCTCGATAACTAATATAGGGAATCTCTTGTAAAATTCCAAGACCATCTCAGATTCAACTGAGGCATCCTATTTATTTAAGAAATCTAGAGTTTCATCAAAATTTTCATCTATAGCATGATCCACCTTTTGTGTGGACTTCACCTTGAGAGAAGCCACCTCGTCTTCATATTTTTTAACAAAGGCCTCTTGATCAATTTTTTCAGTTAATAAGTGTTTGATGGTATCATGATCAGCAATTTGTTGATTCTTCAACAAGGAAATCTCTCCAGGGTTGAATAACCGTAGTTCCTCGTAAGAATTCTTTGGCTTGGCCCGTTCTTCTTCAATTGAATTGAACTCTTTGGATAAATGATCAACCTTAGTTTTTTCCTTTTCAATAGAGGCTTTCTAATTCATGTTATCCTCCTGAAGAGAAGAAATGGTTTCTATATAGGACCTTACTTCATATTCGAGTTCAACAATAGGCCTCACATAACTAAGCATCGAATATCATAGTAGGTCATTCTCTTTTGACAAGTCAAAGGGCACACCATCGATACTACATTGGTGATATTTCTTGTAAATTTGGAGAAGTCCTTCTCAAATATCTCAAAATAACCCCCCCCCCCCCCCCCCACCCCCAATACCCTAGTCGGATTATCATCTTCAGGTGTCTACGCCTCAAATACTATGAGGAATAGAGAATGAGGGTCAGATACTGAAATTGGTGGAGGTTAACAACATCAATTGTAGGAGAGTCCAAATGCATCACGATTTTCTTTCTCTTCTTATCTCTTTTGTCACTGTCTTGCCTGCTTCTCTTATGTGTCTTCTTTCTTTTAGACACACAAAGATTTGTGGGTGAATCACCATCTTCAAAAGTGGCAGAAACAATAGGTAACAATGACTCATTGATCTCAGCTAGTTGCTCTTCAGTTCCCGCTTCGAGATCACTCTTTAATGATCCTTCCTTGTTTTTCTTGTCTTTCTTATTGCGATGGCTAGGGAATCTAATTTTGGTTTGAAGATATACATTTCCATCAACAAATTCAACTCTCTTTAAAGTAACAAATGGTTGGGGAGGATTGAAGAACTATTCCCATATCAACTCGCGGTTAGGGTTAGTCCTCCAAGATGACTTTAAACTAATTTGGTAGGAGGGAATCATTGATGGAAGCCATTGGACCACTTCGTCTCCACCAATAGTTAGAGATTCTTGAAATGACCTGGGTATCTTACAAATGGTACATATAAGGCTTCAAAATAGTTGTTAAAGAAAATAAGTTAGAGACAAGTTATAAAATACATAAAGGAAATAATAGAAGTTCAAAGTGGGCTACCTGTATTCTTCCAGAACCTGAACAGACGGCTCAGATTCCTTTGTGAGATGATTTTCATACCATTCTCCCATTAGTTGTTGATGAAGAGAAATTCAATATTCCAAAGTTTATCTTGCCTCTAGCAGATCCTCCACCTCATTGTATTTATTCCCCATGTTGAAGTAACAAAAAGGGATCTGGAAATTGCGAGATAGCCCGGCGATAACAATGAGTTGCTCCATTGGCATTAGATTTTTTTAATAGCCTAGATGTCATGATGTATGGCATCAAGGTAAACCAAGCATTTAGACTAGCCTGACTTGGACACAATCCTACTAAGCTAAAGCTATTCACGATCTCGGGATGAAAGGTAAACCGAATGCCCCACTTTACGCGAACAACTTATAATTCATTCTCATAAAAATACACACAAGAAATTTTGTCTAAAGTCAGAAGGTGTTTAACACTGACCTTTGGGAATTTGGGCCCTATGTGTCCGACCAAAGACAGAGAAAGTTCTTCAGATGTTGTTTCGAGGGCCTTGTCTTTACCCTTTTCACCTTTACTACCTTTTTTATTCGAAGCTTTCCTTTTAACTAGCTTCAAAATCTCCCCGGTTTGGCCAGACGTCTCTATGGGAGAATCCTTACTAATATCCTTGATATTTTGTTCCATGACCTTTATACTAGATCTTGAAAGTTCAAGGTGCTGAGAGGTTATGTTCTCTTATTCATTTCGTTGTTGGAAAAGAGTTTGGTTAGATTGCAAGGGCTGAGCTTGTTAGGGTGAAAGGTTCTCGTCCATGTTCCAATTTTCTGTTGAGGCATTGTTGGAAGGATGTTTTTGTTATGCTGACCCTATCTCCCTAGATGGGTTAACTTTTCCCTTAAACTGTCAAGTTAGTTTACGAAGGGTTGTCGGACAACATACAAACGTCAAAATGTTGCCGAAGATAGGATTCGCACTGGTTGACGCGATGAAAGAGAAGAAGATATGAACGATAACTTACTTGATATCCATAATAAAATAGTTTCTCTCTATAGAAGGTAAATTTTCTATGTCTAAAAATCTCTAAAATGAGAAAATGAAAGAAGAGCTTATAAAAGAAACTGTAAAAGACTTATGAGTACCATTATATGGAAGTGGAAACCCTACCAACAACTATAAACCATAGAGGAGTGGAAATGTTTTCAATTGTTTTAGTTTGCCTTACCTATAGTAAAACAAGTTCGTGTCTCTAATCAAATAAGGGCACGTGTCATGAAGTACAATTGGTAACAAACTGCAGCTTTTGGAAAATAACCCTCTTCAAGCGATGTCATCGGATGGGGTTCGAATATATTCATTACATGATTTAAATAATACTGAAAAATTAGTGAGATTCAAGTGCGGTTCAGATAATGTGTCAGTTAGCCCTCCTAAAATACCTTTGTGAGGACTAAAAGGGCTAGATAATAGGGTCAGAAGTCTTCATGCTTGACCGCTTTAAGAGGGTTGGAAATATTCGAGGATCTATTCTCTCCAAAGGAATATACCTCGTATTTACCTTTTGACTTAATTATTTCGAGACAAATTTATTTACTACTTTCTTATTTATTACCTTGAATTTATCAATTTATAATAGTTAATGGATTAAATGGGTTTTTGAGTGTTTAGGCTTGGCTCATGACAATGATTTGACCCGTTAGGCCCATTAGCTCAAAATCGACCTATAAAGGCGTTTAGAGACGGCATTTAATGATGATGAGACTTTATCTCTCTAAACAATAACTAAAAAATCTATATTATCTCTATAATTTTCATTTTATATTTTTTTATATCTTCATTATATTACTTAAATACCCTATAAACCAGATTTACCCTTACAAATGCTGATTCTTTGATTTTATCCATTTATGTATATATTTTGACAATTGTCTGAAAACATTGATTTCAGGAAAGCAGATTTTGGATTTTTTATTTTTGCAGGTTTTCTTGCATACAAAAGTTCATTTTTGTTGCATAATTAAGTAGTGTTTCCAGGTTGTGAAATTAGGTACAATTTGGTTGAATAATTAGTTAGTGTGTTTGGTTGCAAAATTAAGTATATTTTGGTTACATAATTAGAAGTATTATTGTCTTGTGAAATTACGTGTACTTTGGTTGCATAATCTCTATTACTTGTTTTTATATTTGGTTGCAGAAATATGTAAAAGTTGGGCACGAAAATAGTGTCAACATATATTCTTTTCTTTTATTTTGTTTATTTCTAGATTTGCAATATCTTCATTGGCTATTTTTGAACAAAATAGTCAGGTATATATTCGTATACTTAGTACTTTTGAAAAATATGAAAGTGTGACTAATTTTATAATAAGCAAATCGAATTGTCTGGTCAATGGTCATTTAAGCTTCAATTTTTCATTTGATATAAAAAACTATTTTTAGTGATGCAGAGATGACTTTACACCATTGGTTTCATTGGTTGGCCGTAGTAAAGGTCAATATATTGTTATTGAGATTGGTGGAACTATTGAACGTAAAGATTTATGTATTGATATTTCTGATTTTGGTAGAGTGTCATTATATGATATGCATTCAATAGTCGAAGATAATTTACCAATTAAAGAACGTAGTTTGATTTTTTATTTTTTTGAACATAATAAAAAACAACTTGCTACTAGAAGTTAGGTTAATGGTACTCAAGGTGTGGGAGATATATTTGAAGGTGGTTTTACATCTTTACGTTTTGATTTATCTTGATTAGTTATTGAATGGATTTACTTATAAATTAATTCATAATCTAAAAGAAAAATTAATTTCATAGTTCGATGAAAATGAGCAAATAATATATATGGAAGCTTTATGTCAATTGAATGTATATATGGTTATAAAAAAATGATGATGCTCATAAGTTCTATCATAGTTTCTTGATAGAAAATAAAAAAAACATTTGACATCTGATTTGATATCAAACGAGATAGATGGTGGTATTAGATCAAGAAGTGATATCACTCTAAAAAAAGTTCAATCAGTTGTTAAATTTGATTATAGTTTATATATTTCTTATCGTATGTCATGGATTTCTTTGGAAGATGTTAGGAGAGAATTTTATGGAAACAGTTCTATTTATTTCTACTTGTTAAATGGTTATGTTAAAACCTAAAAGACTTTGGACGTCACATGTAATTTTGTATTAGAGCATGATGGTGGCAACCATTTTTTAAATGTTATTTTATAACTTATCGAGCTTGGCTTCAAGGTTTTCGCTCTTGTCATCTGATGCTCTTTATCGATGAAATATTTTTTACCGATACATATCGAGAGGTCGTACTCTCTAAAGTAGCTAAAGATGGTAACATTTATAAGCTTTAAAAAAATATATGTTTAAATTCATAATTTGTTTTTGGGTGCATAATTATGTGTTAGTTGGTTGCGTAATTACATAAAAATTGGTTGCGTAGTTCGGTTTTTATTATGAAATTAGCATGATGTTGTGAAAATACAGGATTTTATTTTGATTATGTAATTACGTGTTTGACGGTGGCATAATTATGTGAAAATTGCTTGCGTGATTATATTTTCTGTTATGAAATTACAAATTATATAATTAGTTGTTAAATTACTTTATCCAGTTGATACTTATTACCCTTATATCTTTCGTAGGTGTTTTTCCAGTACCATTTGTTTTTGTCGGGTCTGAAGATGGTGATAATTGACAATGGTTTTTCTAGACATTAAAACTTAATTTACATTGTTATCGAATTATTGTTATATTTAATCGTCTCCTAAGTATGGTTAATAATGTGTCAACTATTTTCACTGATTGATATCATTCATATTGTATTATCATGTTATTGGGAATCTGAAGCATGCGTTAAGACGGTCACCAAAAGATTTAAGGAACATGATGGTCAACATTTTGAAATAGTGTGCTTCTGCACCTACGAAGAGGTCATTTGATTTACATTTTCATGAATTTCTTAAAGAAAATGGCTGGAAAGAACTTATCTTTATGGAAAACCTTCCTGAAAGGTATGTATGTGATTTTTTTAGTAAATATTATGGTTTTATGGCTTCTAGTCCAACTAAGTCTTTTATTAATCAAATTAAATAATCTTCTAACCTTCTTATTTCAGAATTATTGGACAAAGTCAGGGTTATGCTTATAATCCAGATGCAAAAAAATTACTCTCACTATTTACGTTGGAATAGTGCGCTTTGTCATGATATTAAAAAAAGATAAAGTTAATATTAAATGAGGTTGTAGGTGGATTGTTCGGTCATCTAACGAAGTATCGTTTGAGGTTCAATAGGAACTGGTTATGGTTGGTGATATTTCAAAATACAAGTGTACTTGTGGTATTTAGGAAATCAAATGTTTCCATTACTCTCATTCATGTGTTGCTATATCTAGCATTCAATATAATCTTTCATCATATGTGAAATAGTTTATAGTACAAGTTCTTATAAAGAAACTTACTATGACACATACGAGCTTTACCTACTTTTTGGTGAAGCTTCTAGTTCAAAATTAATCTCCATTTGTTCATCCAACTAGCTTGAATATGAGAACTGGAATACTTAAAAGGAAACATATTATATTCAAATCTGAAGAGTTTCTTCAAAATTTAAAGTGTAGACATTGTAAAAACGCGGTCATAGTAAAAGGACTTGTGAAGAAAATATATAAAACAATTTATATTTGTTTTTTTAATTGGATATGCTCTTTTTTCCATTTCTACTATTTTTTCTTAAATAATTTGGAATTTGATATTATTTCCCAAGGTGAAGAGTTTCTTCATAAAGCAAAGTAGAAACGTTGTAAAAATATATAGTCATAATAAAAGAACAAGTTAAGAAAATATATAAAATAATGTATTTTTTAATTGGATATGTTCTTTCTATCGCATTTCTATTATTTTTTTCTTATACAAGTTTGAATTTGCTATTTTTTATCTATGAAAGTAACCATTGTTAGTTCGGTGCATAATAGCGTTATAATAGGTTGCGAAATAAAAGAGTTGGTGTAAAAAATATATAAGTGTAGTTGGGTGTGTAATTACGTTATATCGGGTTGCAGATTTACGTTATAAATGTTCGTAGTTGTGAAATAACAATATATAAATAAACATTGTTTTGACTTTAATAGACGAGCATCTACCAATATATTGTTGTTTGTTCTTCATAAAGAAATTAACCAAATGTTTTATGCTCTTATGTTTAATGCAAGATCTTCTTCTAGTTGACACATTATGTCTTTATAAAGGGTTGTTGAAATGGATTGATTTTCATTTTTAGTTTTTTTTTCAACATGATCTTTAATAATAGCATTTAATTCTTCCACTTCTTTATTTCGTTCATTTGTTTTTTATTTTTCATTTTTTAATTATTTAATGACTTTTCGTGAGATCCATAAGTTCTAACTGTAAAATAAAAAAGAAATAAAAGTTTGGCAAATTATGGTTGCTTAATTACGTGCAATTGCCATTTCAATTTATTTTTTAGATGTGTTAAATATGGATGCGTAGTTACTATTAACTTGTAGCGTAGTTACTATTAACTTGTAGCGTAATTATGACTAAAGTGGTTGCAAAATTTGTTTTATGTTGCAAAAACAAACTAATGTTATGTGTTGATATTGATTTTTCAAATTGTTGACTTATTCTTGAAGATTTTTTCATTTCTTTTGTGAGTTGAATAGTATATGGAATTCCTTATGTGAAGAATGCTATTTTTTATATTGTTTTTATCTATATTACAAAATTAAAGTACATGTGTAGATTTGTATTTAAACTAATTGTTAGTTGGGTGCCTAAGTACACTAATTTTTGTTGCGAAAAAGGTTTTTTATGTTTGAAAACAAATAAAGAGTTGATCCGAAAATTAGTTGTAAATTAAATGAATAAACATATCCAATTTGATTGCAAAAAAGTATTTCGTGTTTGAAAAATAGAATGGAAACTAGTTATTAGATCTTGAAACTCACTGCAGTTTGGTGCGTAACTTGGTTGCGTAAAAAGAAAAAAACAAATCATCTAGAACCTGTAAACATGCACATAAATAAGTTTCAAAGTTGTTAATTATATTTTCTGTTGCATAAAAGGCATAAAAATATTCAAAACCAAACACAAACAGTTCGTAGGTAATGTATAATATTTACAAATACAATAATTAAAAAATTTACGACAAAATAAAATAATTTCTTTGTAAAATCTTATTTAGTAGTTGATTTTATGTTGAAATGTTTGAGATTTCACTGAATTTTATTATATAAATTTTTAATTTGAGATATTTGTGAGTTTTAATTTGAAAAAGAGAGAGGGATTCATGAGTTGAAGAGAAAAGTTATTGTTTTTTTATACACGAAAAGTATTGTTGGTAAATATTACGATGCCTCTAATTTTTTATAAACTAAAAACGAAAATAATTATTGATACTTTTAATTATCAAGAATATTATGTATTGCCTTGAATTTATATTAATTAAATCTTAGACATCTTAACCGAATTTTTAGAAAGGCGATTTAGCTATGTCAATTCGTGCATGTTTTAGGCTAGAATTTGTTTCTGATTTGTTTAGGATTTAAGATTGGAGCTCTAGTCAAATTTATTTATAAATTTACTTTGACTTTTAAGTCTAGGGTTTTTATTTAAGAGTCTTAGCCAAGACAGGTTTAGTAATTGAATGAATTTTGAGTGTGAATGCATCTTGCGTATGTTGAAGTGCATTTAGATCTGGTATACCGAGAATACATATCAATTTGATATTGAATACATTAGTTTGTTATTGATGCTAGTTTATTAGAATATCTTTTGATTTACCGTTTAATGTTAGTAATTGAATGAATTTCGTTTGGGTTTACTTTACCGTTTGATGTCTTCGCTCGTTTGGGTTTACTTTACCGTTTGATGTTTTCGCTCGTGTTAGAATAGTCGTGTTTGGAAAATTGCAAGTTAATTTTGGTGTTGTACTCAAACTCCGATCTAAAATTTAGTGATAAATGAGACTTAGAAGGTATATAGTCAATTAACCAAATCAAAATCTTATTTATTTTTAATGAAACAGACATCTTTTTGAATAAAATCTGTTCTAAAAATAGGAGCCTTAAATGATTGTAGACATTGTCTTGTTTTTCAATTGTGTGCATGAACTAGATGAGACATAGAATGATGAGGCTCGAATAGTTAACTATACAAAATGATACTAAATAATTCACATATTTTTTATGGATTTTTGTTTGGATTATTATGAATTTCGTTATTTAGATGGTTATGTAGTTAGAATTTTTTATATTACTTCGGTGAGAGCTAATTGGACTCTACAATAGGCATGTCGATAGGAATAAGCTTATTTTCAACTTTCATAGGTGTGTTATTAATTATACGTTTGATAGTTTCTACTATTGATATGTTATTTCTAATGCAGAGTTTCTGGGGTTCTTAAACTTTAATCGGGTTCACTTTCATTTGAATGGGGGATTATATGGTTCAATATTTTATGTTAACTATGCCCTCATTCGCACATTGTTGATTGGTTGGTAGTGACCTTCTCATTTATTGCGTTCTTTTGAATAAAAAACCTTTGGAAATAAACTTAATTTAATAAAATGTTGATCCATTTTCCTGTAAGTTAGTAAACCTTTCTATAGATAAACATAAGTTGATCAAGTTGTGGCTCTGCATTAAGTCTTCTGCAAAGTATATTTTGATGAGTTCGGATAAATCCACCACTGCCTACTGAGATTTCTGGACAAGGGCAATTCGGGCATAAACTGCTCACTGAACTATCCGGACAGGACAAAAGTATAAAATAACTAAACACCTTTTGACTAAGCTAGGTGCTAATGAGCTTATTAAGTAAATGAGTCCTTAAAGTTGACCCGGTTCCATAATTTGACTCGAAAGCCCATGGGTATAGTTAAGGGTATAAATACCCCAACTACTTTCATTAATGAGGGTAATGAGCATTTAATACAACCACACACCTCAAATCTCTCACTACTAAACACCCAAACATTTAATAATCTCAAAACTTACTAAAATATTTGACAAAGTTACCCTAAGTTTAAAAATAAACCTCACCATATTTAACACTTGAATTTTTCATATCTTGTATGAATTGAATTGAAAGACACTAACATGTTCGGATGGATGTTTGAACCATCTCAAAGTTGGTTTAAAATAATATATATGTGGCTATAGATTACCGTTATGTGTAGTTCTTAAGCTTGCGATAAAAAAATGTTTAATTTCATCTTGGGATTATACTTTGGTTCCGTGCCAGGCCTAGGATTAACAATTATAGAGTTACTTAGATAATTTTCATCAACTTATGAGTTTATATTATTGGTAACTACATGAAGTTTCCTTCCGGTCCACTTTTCATAAAAGTAAAAATAGACTAGCATTTTACTAGACGAGTTCCTGATACCTGACCTTTCATAGCTTTCATAATATGGGCTTGCTACTTTCTTTCCATATCCATATGAGCTAGATTTTCAGAAATTTTATCAATCAATCTTAAAATAGTGGTATGTAATTTTTTCGTACCAAACTTAATTATTCTTTATACATACAACTTTTTAGACATAATAATGAAGGTTTTGGATATAGTGCACCTGAAGTTGTTATGTTCGATAATTATTTTCTCAAGAGTGATGGTTATAGTTACAGAGTTGTTATACTCGAGCTTTTAACCAGCATGTAGGCCATTTGATATGCATACATCAATTGTCAATCATATAAATAATTTAAAAGCTTGACGAATATCTAATTTGTTTATATTATTTCCAATATTATGTTAGTCCAACCATATAACAGCAAGAACATAGTTGATTAAATAAATAACGCGTTTTCGAAGCACTAAAGGAAGCTAAAAAGACTAATTCCAAAATTGACAGATTAATGTTTCACCCCCGTATGGAAACAATGAGCTCTCATTTTTTTATATAATCAATTTTTGTTTTTTTATTACTTTAGTATATACTTAAAATCTTTGCATTAAATCTATACTTTTTGTCAAAAGTCAATATAATATTTAATTATGAAAGAAAAGAAAAAGTTGATAAAAATAATTCTTCTTATTTTTAGTTATATGGCACTAATGCGACACAAAAAACTACTCCAAGGAAAAAGTTAATAAACAATATTTCTATCTTAATTATATGGCATTGAGGCAACAAAAAAAAGTTGGATAAAAATCAATATTATCCTAATTATACGGCAATGAGACAACACGATAAATGAGTATGACTAAGCTGAAACTTTTTGGAAAGTAATTTTTGTTATATTATAACTATTGTTGATGTAATATAAAATATTTTTGTTGTTTGTCACCGATTGTATACAAACATCAAAACCAAACAAGAAATTTTTTAGGTCAAGCGTATAATTACGGACACAAACAATTGAAAAAATAAATACAAAATATAGAATTTTCATCGTAAAATCTGATTTAGTAGTTGTTTTGTGTGAAATGCTTCAGATATCATTAAAATTTGTTGTAAGAATATGTAATTTAAGAGATCTAAGTGTTTCAATTTTAGAAAAAAAGAAAGACAGACGGGGTTCACAAGTTGAAGAAGAAAATAAATTATTTTGTTTTTTGTTTTTATACCCGAAAGTTATTGCTGGAAGGTGGTTCTTGATAAACATATAACCTTAGATTGTTATTGGTAATTTTATTTTTTACATGGATGTTATTAGTAACTAACTCTAAAAACATAAATATAATTTTAGTTTTATTATTATTATTAATCATGTATTATGATTTATTAAATCCTATTTTGGTATATCTAAAGTAGCACCATAAACATATTATAATTAAATTTTGATCATATTTATAATTATTTATAAAATTATAAACGATTTGATTTGAAGTTTTACTTAAAACTATTTTACAAAACCATATATGTATGTATATATATATATATATATATATATATATATATATATATATATATATATATATAAAATTAACGTTCATAGTAAATGTTTGAAGAAAAGCTCCAAGATCTGCTTTCTTGGCAGCCATTTGAATGAATACCTTTCTTCTTCTCTAATGAACCACAACTCAATCAAATTATGGTGAAATGTAAGAAACATGTCACATTTCTACACAACCTATGGCAACCTCTGTCATCATCTCTTCACCATGTCGTCGACTATAGCAAATCAAGAATATTTCACCCACTAGAATTAGTTAATGAATCCGTCACTAACATGATATATTCTCTAAGTTACCTCAGACAAATATTTTTAAGCACTCATCCAAAGAAAAAATTTAACTCATCCTAACTTTGTTTCTATATACACTCTGAAATATAATCCAACATTTAACATAATATCCCTCTTTATTCCCTAGCCTATTACAACCACAACAATCTAAAATTCTAATTAAATTTTATGTTGATGTTACAAGAACTTTAATCAAGGACTAAATTCATGAAAATGTGAAAATCGAGAATAACATCAACTTTATATGAGAATAGTGGAATCCAGAGCAAATACAACTCGTATTGGAAAATTTAAAAAAGGTAGACCTACATAAGTTCATTAGATATCTTGGTTTCACTGGTCAAGTCAACTTGGCATTTTATGACATCATACACTTAATAATAGACTTCGACATCCATGATGATACCAATGAATTATGGTGCAAGAATATATGGACTTTGACCCGATATTCTATGTGAATTCTTAAATGCACTTCTTCTTTTAATCCTAAGAAAGAGTCCTATATCACCATGATGTGGGTCTCATTCCCCAACCTTCCAATATTCATGTATAATGCTGATATTATCAAGGTTCTTGCAAAGGCTATAGGCAACCCTCTTTTTGTATGGATACCCAACAAAAACCTAGAAATTTAACTGTTGTAAGGTCTTGATATAATTCGGTATATCCAAGCCATTAATCAATAAAGTATGAGTATGTTTTGGCCCAACATAAGGTTTCCGGTAGGATATATAATACAGATAATTACCTTGTTATTGCCAAGGCTGCTTTCATTTAGGATATAAACAACAAGATTTAGGAAATCCAAGTAACTCAAATTTTAACAAAACCATAACCCACCCAAAGATCTAGACATCACAACTAATACAACAACCTAGATGATACTAGAGAAAATGATTCCTAAACTCATGTAATAATAGTCAAGAATTCTGACCATCACAATTCAGAATTTATTCAAGATGAGGGTAACAAAGATGGTAGTACTCTTGATCAAGAATATACTGAACAAGCCATCACAGTTCTATCTACAGATTCAAGGATGCAACACATGCCTTAACAATCAAACTGTTTTGACCATAAAAAAACAAGATTTATCAACCTCCAATATCCAAAAAATTAATATTCCCTTGCCTCAGATAAGAGAAGAAGAGATCGATGAAAATCTTCATACCTTGTAACCTGCACTAATGCTGATAGCAAACAATAACCTTGGCTCACCTTCACCAGCTTGCATCTCTATAACTAACATTCACAGACAGTCTTCCTTCATCACCTGCAGAAACAAGAGAGGAAGGAAACGTTTTTATGAAAATACTGAGGATGAGAATATAAAAGGTTAAATACAAACCATCTTAAAGTCTTATCCTTACTAAAGGACTTCATCTCAAAAGATCTGTCGGACCTAAAGCTGACTCTACTCAATGACATTAACAATACTTTACTAGAATGTCTGTGGTATTGGAAATAAAGGTACTATTTACATACTTAAATCTATCATTAGATCTAAAAAGTTGACTTCCTGACCATCCAGAAACCAATGATATCTTATGAGCTTCTAACCAAAACAACTAAAATCTTAGAATTTTATGATAGTGTTGGTAATATCTCAAATAAATTTTGGGTATTCTGAAAAAAATAATTCATAATTGACACAATAATAAATCATGCTCGACTTTTATATTTTTAGGTCATATATTCTACTCTTGACAAATAATTTTTGGTCTCTATAGACGCTAAGTGTACCAGAGAACAAATAATAGTTCTCTAGGACAATCTAAGAATGGTTGCTGATTATAACATGTAATGGTTAGTGATGGGTGACTTCAATATCATCACTAACCCAAATGAACAATTATCATGTTCAACATTATATCTAATGAGCATTGATGATTTTAACAACATCATTAATGACTGCTACTTAAATGATGCTAGTTATATGGGTTCAAAATATATTTAGACTAATTCCCACAAATGAAAGCGTTTGGATATAGTAGTTTACAACACATCATGGTCTAATTACTTTGATAATACCCTTGTTAAACACTTAGCTAGAATTATACATGGTCATAGCCCTTTATACACATTCATTTATGCCTCATCTTATAAAACTAAGTCATATTTTAAGTTCCTTAACATGTGGTTGCTCCACCTTCAGTTTTTTAAATTTGTCGAGCAATGTTGGAAGGAAGAAATATATGTCCCTCCCTTACATGCTTTCTAGATGAAATTAAAAAGACTTCAATTAAAGCTCAAATTATGGAATAAGGAGGTTTTTGGAAATATATTCAATACTATTTCCAAACCTTAAGAAGAGGTTAAATTCCTCAAAAACTATTTAATAGAAACTAAGTATAATGAAAAAAGAATTAAGCTTGCAAAAACCAAACCTAACCACCTTCAATTATTAGTTAGAGATGAGAAATTCAGTGAGCATAACTATAATGCTCATTGAACTAAACATGAATATAAGAACACACTTTTGTATTTCATAATTATAAAAAGAAGAACATAAAGAAAAATACAATTCATAAAATTCAGGTTGATAATAATTGGATTAAGGATCACCATAAGATAAGTATATATGTTGTAAATCACTTCAAGTGTATCCTAACTGAACCCTCCAACTATTTAGTTCATTTTGCTCCAAATGACATATACACAGCTGTCATTTGTCTAATCCCTAAGACTAATTCCCCTAAATTGTGGAAGAACTACATGCCGATAGGCCTATGTACTATCCTCAACAAAATTATTTCAATATTACTAAATGGCAGGCTTTCTAATTTGCTTCCCAAAATGATCTCTGAGAAGCAAAGTGGTTTTGTAAAAGGTAAAAATATTTATGACTCTACTGGCTGATTAGATTGTTCATGAAATTAACAAGAGATGTAAAGGAGGAAAATTGATTCTCAAGTTTGATATGACTAAAACCTTCGACAAGCTTCCATTCTTTTTCATTTTAAGAATTGTTACTGCTTTTGGTTTTAATAGTAAATTTATTGACATAACTCAGCTATGTATCAATGCAGTTAGTTACTTTATCATAATCAAAGAAGAAATTAAAAGATATTTCAAATCCTTTAACGGTGTTAGATAAAGGGATCAATTGTCAGGAACCCACCTAACTCCGCCTCTTTTGGTCTATTGTTAATTTTCTCTTCTCAAATCTCTTTGTTTATATTTTGTTTGTCTGTTTTGTATAGCTATGGCAAAGGTTTCTATTGACACTCTAAGCTCAGCACCTTGTTCTTGAATGAAGCGAGTCATGCAATCGCTTGTAAGCGGTAAGAGCTCTTATACATGCTGAACGTAACAGAATTTTTAATCACATTAGATACATGACGCCAGTCTGAGTATCTGAGCCTGAGCGTAGTAGAAAAAAGATCTAGAGAATATAGATGTCCACGTGTTTCAAAATTTGTTTTCTTTTTTATATGTCTTGTATATTTAAATTTCATATAGTGTTTGTAAGTATAATGCGCACGTGTTTACCATTTAACAAATTGATGTTAGAACAGTTTTCATCAAATTGTCATATATATATATATAATATTCGGCTTAACTGATATCTAATTTACTGTTATATTAAATTTGATATTTAAATATTATTAAACAATAATAAAATAGGAGATTTATATTTTATTAAATTATTATTATTATTATTATTATTATATAGTTTTAAACGACGTGACAAAAATATTATTGACATGATTCAACGACATTAAAGTTACTATATATATAACTTGTAAAGCTATGCTAATTTATTAGTATTAATTATAAATATAAAAGACTATTATATAAATTAGTATTTATATTTTATGCTCGTTAAGTGGATGAATAAAGGATATATTTTTACTTTCTGAATTAATCTATTATTTTGATTTTTTATTTTCACTACAATCTATTTTTACACTATTTTTTTAGAAATACAAATGCTATCCAAGCTCATATTAAGAATTCTTCAAACTTAATATAGGCAATAACAGTGAAATATCGTAAGGTATTTAGATTGAAAATCTAAAACCAAAAAATACGAGATTGATAGCTATCCGTATTGATTGTAATAGATCGAGAAAAAGAAAGAACTGATCCTGCAGTTCATGAAGCAATTGAGGCCGTTAAATCATATTTATACAGGGAAGAGATTCGAGATGATAGTCAAATTCCAAAGCAACGTAATCAGTCTCATATTGAAAATCAAATGGGAAGACCCTGCGAATAAGGACGTTAATGTCACATACTTTACTCTATGAGTTGTTACAATTCTTGTTCAATAACTTGGATGTTTTTTCTCATGAAAAATAGAGGATGTATTAGGGGTTCCATCTTAGATAATGTACCACAATTTAACATTAACTTTAGTTGTGGCTGCTCGAAAAAATGCGTCCTTATTTCAAGCTCACACGATTGTTCTTCGAACTACTTTCCCACTAAAGAATGTGCTACAACGGTGAGATATTTATGGCAGGATGAGTAAGTTATCGGTTGATTTGGGAGACTTTAATATAAATATTTCTTCTCGAACAACAATCAAGGCACAAGTTTTAGCATATTTCTTAGTTGAGTTTCATTCATGTCGTTTAGATGAGGAGATACTTAAAGAAGTACCTCAAAAAGCCTAAACTTTGGTGGTTCGAACTTATGGTGGATTTAGTATACTGGGATCAAGTGTAGGGGCTCAATTAATCGCTCTTCTGGGGAGGCTCTATACTTGGATGTTCGATTTGCATTTCATGCAGCAAATAATGACGCTGAATATGAGGTTGTGTTTGCTGGATTAAGGATTGCAAATATTTGTGGTGCAAAAAAAGTTCGATTGGAGACAGATTCCCATCTAGTGGCGAATCATATGACATGAATTTTCGATGCTAAAAAGATCATTTAATTATATACCTTTGTGAACTTTAAGGGTTAACTCTTCTTTTTTATAAAGTAGATGTTAAGCATATCAATCTAGGAGATAACACAGTTTTTGATTCTTTAGCCACTATTGCATATACAAAAGAATATCCATGGATATTACTACAGGAAAGTCCTTCAATTTTGATGTCATCAGAACACTGCAAATATGATGAAGAAGTGTTTGTCACTCCTGAGATAGTTTGAGGGGACCGGTGGTCTGACATAATAGGTTTTTTTCTTCGAGGTGTGTACTACTTACCTCTATATCCAAAGTTGTACCCCTTGATAGATGAGGGTAGATTTAGTAAGGCCATTACCTATGGCTTCTAGAGAGAGTCAAATGATTATTATAGCAGTGGATTTATTTTTTAAGTGGGCTGAAGCTGAACTGTTATCCGGTAAAAAAGCCAAGGATGTTATCAAATTCTTTGTGAATAATATATCTTGTTGCTTGAAGTTCCTCGAAATATTATTATAGACAACGACACCTAGTTTAACACCTTTTCATCCTCAAGAAAATTGCCAAGTGGAAGTAACTAATATATCTATTTTAAAAGGTTTAAAGAAAAATTTAGCATGTGTTGCTGGGAAATGGCCTAATTATTTGCAAGATGCGTTTTGTGCTTATAGAACGACTCCTAGAGAGGCCACTCAAGAAATCCATTTTGCATTGGTATATGGAATGAATGATGTAAGTCCTACTGAATCGATTTTACCTTCTTATAGAATGCTTCATTATTCAAAAGAGCCAAATGAAGAGGCAAGAAGAACAAACCTTGACGTAATCGAAGAGAAAAGGGTTAGAGTGTATTTGAATTCAACTCATTATCAAACTCCGATGAAGAGTCACTATAATTTGAAGGTAAAGAAGAGAGATTTTAAAGTGGGTGATAAGGTCTTGAGAAATGTATTTCTCCACACAAAAGATAAGAGACTTGGGATGATAGATCCAAATTGGGAGGGTCCTTATGTGGAAGTAGAGCGAGTCAAGCCACACACATACCGCCTTTGTGATGAACATAAGAGACTTCTACAACACCCATGGAATGTTGAACACTTAAAATTATATTAGGAGAAATATTTTCTTTCTTTTTTCAACTTTTAGTTTATATACTTTAGTATGTGTCCATATAAGTGACATACTTTTTCCTCTCATGTTGGGTTCGGGAAAGTTTTAATGTGGTGCGACATTTACATTCACAAATATTAATAAAATTATTTTTGTTGGGCAATGATTATTTGAGACAAAAATACTTAAAATATTTTGGGAATTACACAAAGATCGATCATCTTTGAGGTAGTTAACAAAAAAGTAAGTAAGGACATGATTGAATTCGAGGTACTATACGTTCATTTAAAGCACAAATTTGAGGATGTGACTGTATTTGTGGTGTTATATGTTCATTTAAAGCATAATTTTGAGGTTATAATAATATTCGAGGTGTTATACGTTCATTTAAAGCACAATTGTGAGGTTATGATTGTATTTGAGGTGCTATACTTTCATTTAAAGAACATATTTGAGGTGATATTATGAGGTGACTATTTGATTCGAAGTTCTAACGCTTTTTAAACGCATTATTTGATTCGAAGTGCTAACACTTTTTAAACACATCATTTGATTCGAAGTACTAACAATCTTTAAACACACTATTTGATTTGAAGTGTTGATGCTCTTTAAACGCACTATTTGATTCGAGTTGCTAACTCTCTTTAAACGCACTATTTTATTCGAAGTAATAACGCTCTTTAAACGCACTATTTTAAATATTAACAATGTTCGAGGTGTTAGTGCATTGTTTTTATAAATGTAAATTACTTTATATAAAGATGCCCAATATTTGATGAATAGAAAATGCATTTTCCCTTGGATATCAAAGGTTAGATCTTACAAACATAAGTTCAAATACCAAGTGTTTAAACACTTACAAAAAAATAATACACCAACAACAAATAATGATTAAACAAAATACTAAACAAAAAACAAATCTTTTTTAATCCTCTTGATCTTTTTGGGGATAATGATCTGAGCTTCCTTCCAGTGAGCTTTTTTCCTGATCAGAGGCATCTTTATCTTCTTCTGACTCAGTTTCTTCACAAGATTCATCGGGTATAGGATCGAGTGCTTGAATTAAATGATTAACAGATCTGCTTTTAGAAATGGTGCATGAAATTAGAGGAGCAAAGTGATTGTCTTTTGCTCATCGACATTTTTAACAGCAACAAGGATATCTAGTCCACATTGAGTTTTAGTAGCCATCATAACAAGTTCTTTGTATCCTTCGAACGACGTCTTGTGTAATGCCACCTCGTCAAATATCTTCTTCTTTTCCTCTTCATTTTTGTTAAGAGATTCTTGTAGAGAGGAGTTCTTATTTTGCTCCTCGAATATCTCCTTCTTATATTTAGACTTGCGCTAAGTTAGCTCAGCTTGATGGGAAGTCTTCAGCTTGGTTGTTTCTTGATTATGGACAACTCCTAAATGGAGCTTAAGGTGGTTCTTCTAAAAAACTCTGATCTATCAGCCTGAAATACGTAGAATTGTTCAAGAATATGTTTGTCAAATATCTCTCTCATCTTCTTCTTTCTTTCAGCTACTTTTTTCCACCGAATCATATCTTTAGCCATAACTTCCAGATGGTTTCGAACAAAATTGACCTATCTGGACAACTGCTTTGTTGCTGCTGCTCCGAGGTTAGAGAATGGTTGGAGTGCAATTGATACTTCTTCAAATGGTTCTTTGATAGAGATAATAAGAGGATTGTTATAAGGTATAAAAGCATATGATGAGGCAAATTATGGAAGATATTAGCTCAAATTTACATGCAGAAGAGGAGCAATAACCTGATGACTAATTTGTTCAAGTTGTTCTTGAATACGTTGAACTGCAGGGTCCATGTCTTTTTAAAGATCTTGAATTTCTTTTGTATTGATAGGTTCTTCAGTAGTGAAGTTTTCATTTACTTGGTGATCTTCAAATACAACTTTTTCAGTTTATGAAGGAGGCAATTCGATATTCTTCTCTGCCTTTTTAGTTTAAGAGTTTTATGTTTCTTTTTAGTTTTGTTATTAAGATTATGATCAGTATGAGCTAAAAAAATTATGTGATGGGGTCTTATAACCTCTTTTTATACATTTATATATGAATCAAACCTTTTTTGAAGTTTCTTTTTATATAATGTATTTTCAATATTAGTATTAATTTTAATTTCAAGTATTAGATGCCAGTAAACATTATCGAATGCTTTAGTCAGGTGGATTTTAAAAGCAATCATTGGGCCTTTACAATTAATTTTCTCTTCTTCTTTTTCAAGGCAACCGTCATTGTTTTTTGAGAAGGTTAAAACTCGATTCCTTCTTCAATGGTTGGAAGACTAGTTTCTTTCTCTTTCTCTTATGTGGCTTCAGATTTGTTGAAGAGTGAGCAACTTCTTTTTTTACGCTTTTTTAAGGTAAGTGACTCTGAGACCTGTTTCGAATTGGTAGTAGGACTTTGGCATAAGGTGCTAGTAATATCTTCATAAAATCGTCTAGGTTCGGAGGTCCATCAAATATTTTAGGGAAACAATATCCGAGGAGATTCTATATAAATGGTTGTTGATGAAATTTATGGGTATAAAGCACTATGGAACTCATTGCCCCATGGATTTTTCCTTCGATATTTTTTACCATTCTCCTATACTTTAGAAATAAAGAAGAGCCTTTGTTTCCAGAACTTATCAGCTTCAAGAAGATCATCAATTATCTTGAAATCATCTTCAAGGTTCAGATAATAGAGTGCCAATACTCGATTGTTTTAAAAACCAGTCATGGAAATAAAGTCATTTATGTAGAGAGGAATCTTGTTTAGTCTAAAATCCATAATCACTGATAGGAGAGTGAACCATAAATTCGGGCTTGCTTTTTTTAGGCGCGGGTCAAGGAGTTTGAAGCACTCTACTATCATTGGGTCTAGTGGGAACCGAAGTCCATAACTGATGATCTCGGGATAAACCACCAATTAATATACTCCACAACAAAGTGAAATCTCTCCTCTCATTGGTTATAGAAGCACCACATTTTCTAGCATTCCCCATTGTTTCTTTAGTCGTTCGGAAAGGGCTTGACTGTAATGTTCATATGGCATATTCTTTAATGCCATGACATATTCGGGGAGGACTGGCTTTAAGTTTACACTTGGCTTGGCTGCAACATCTTGAGGGAGTTCAATAGGCTCTTTCTTTTTCTTCTCTTGTTTCTTTGTTGCCACGTTTTTTGAAGCATCGTCCTCGATTTCAAAAGCAGCACCGCCTTCTGTAGCTTCGAGGTTGGAATTTGTTTATGTCTTTTCCTCCGATTCAAGTTCTTCTTCAAAAGCCTCATCTCGCAGTTGAGGTGGATTAGAGCTTGTTGTTGGATTTTCATGTTAAGTCTTTAAATGAGTTTGTTGTGAGTCTTGGTTGGTTTCACCAATATCTTTTAGTGGAGGAGAATATGGTGTAAGATTAAATGTGGTTTTCTATGTAGGATTTTGTGGAGTATTATCGTATTCAAAATCTCTCATAGATAGAAATGATTTCCTTTTGGGAGGAATATTTTGGGAAATTTAAGCCTCTGATCGAATCAGAGGTGTCTTTTTGCGTGAAATTCGAAGCAGTTCAATGTTAACAGGTAATGGATATTTTTTGGATTATCTCTCAGAAGATAGGATTTATGTTTCTTTGCTATTATTTTGAAGATGAACTGATGTTGTGCCAAAAAGTTCCAGTGAAGGATTTCGAGACGGTGTTTTTGAGGAAGGTTTTGGTGAGCATGTGTTAAGAATAGGTTTGGATGAACTTTGGTTCCCAAGAGAATTATGGGGAGGATTGAAATTCCTGTAAACGGTTGTATGAGTTGAAAACTTGGGAGAACTATCTATTACATCTGCAACACGGTATTCAACAGCTCTATCACTAATACACAAATAGTCGTAAAGACCAAAGATTAGTTTTTTAATGGGTGTTAGTTTTTCATAAACTAAAGTGAAGAAAAACCTTAAAATTAGTCTATAGAATGATGAAGATTAATCGGGAAAGTGGGATTTTCATGGAAAAGTGATGGTGAAAAAAGGTTTTTAGGTTACTATCTTTTTCTCTCTATAAGTTGGATGAGAAATAAAATAACTCAAGAAGAGATATTCATAAGAGAGTGCTGAAAGAGAAAAAAATCAAAAGAATATGAAGGATTGATGATGCTTATTGGAGGAAGAAAATGGGTAGAGAAGGGGAAGGGTTGATTGATAGTTATTAAAGAACCACCAAACGGTAACCTACTACTGAGTAGAGTGACACGTGTAAATTGGCAGACGTAGTGGCATGTTGCACGCGCACTAGAGTACCCTATGAGTTTCCAGCTACTAATAGAGAATTTATTGAAAAAACACGTTTATATTCGAAGCCAACTTGAAGAGAATATATAAACATTCGAAGAGACTTAAAGCATAATATGGGAAAGCTTTGATTCGAGGAGACCTAAAATATAATAATGAGAAGTCAAAATACGAGGGAAATTTGGATGTGGTTTCATTCGAAGATAATAAGTGTTGAAGAAAATCATTTTGATGAGAAGATGTGAGGTTTAAATTTGAAGTAATACAAAGTTTGATAAATTGACAGTCTTAATTCGCTCTAACTTCGAAGGGTTCTAGTTCTTATTCCTCATTCTTCATTAGAACTAGGGGGGCTACTGATAAGGATATAAATTATTAAAGACTTAATTCAATGATATTAAAGTTACTATAGATAAATTGTAAAGTTATGAGAGGAGATTAGTATTAATAGTAAATATAAATGATTATTATGCAATTTCTCTATTTTTGTAACTGTTTCAGTTAAAGTCTTCATACTCGCCTATAAATAAAGACGGAGTTGATGAATAAAAGACAAAATTTTACTTGATGAATTAAACTTATACTTTAAATCTCTTTCTCTCACTTCAATCTTCCTTTTCACTATCTTTCTAGATATACACATACAATTCAAGCTCATATTAAGAATTCTTCAAACTTAACATTGGCGACCAGTGAGAGATCGCACGGTACCTAGATTGAAAATCTAAAACCAGAAAATATGAGATTGATAGCTAGTAATATTGTTTTTAATAGCTAATCAAATTTATTTATGTTCGTATTTAATTAAAACTATAATTTAATATATTTATTTTGTTTCATAATTTTGTTTAGGGTTTTTGAAGTGGTTTCTAATCAAGAGAATCCGTGTATTCTAGAAATAGTAGTGTTTTGTTTATCTGTTTGGTATTCTTCTAATTTCGTTGCATCAGTTTGGTATTAAAGCTTCAACAATTCCTGCTATGCAGATGCATGAATTATGTTTTCGGAACCTGATTAGCCAGGATTAAAACCCTATGGTGTCCTGGTTATTGTCCAAAAAATATTACTATTGTAGTGGAAGTTGTAAAATTGTGTTGTAATACATCTTTCTTTTCCATCTATATAAAAGTTGTTTATTTATTTAAGCGAGTCTTCCGTACTATTTTGCCAACACTTTGAAATACTATTATAACATAAAAAAAAGAAATTGACTAATAGATGTATTGATCATGACATGTATTGTTAGTGAACTCGAGAGGCTATGTTGTTACAGTTTGATCGGGTTTTAGTTTGAGTTTTTTCGTAGTATACGGAGACTAAAAGATGTATTGATTAGGACATGTATTGTTAGTGAACTCGAGAGGCATGTCGTTACGGTTTGATCGAGTTTTAATTTGAGCTTTTCCGCAGTATACAGAGGTTTGACATTTTAGTCATACATTAATAACATCGTATTAATCTATAAGAGGATATTTCTCTTTATGAGGTTGAGTTAGACCTGTTAAAAGGTAAGATCTTCTTACCAAGTCTTGAAAATTTGTATGAAAGCTAAGGATTGAGTCTCTTTTCCCTGGATCAGCCTCCAAATGTTCCCAATTTGAAGATTGAACTTCGACTTCAGGTTGTGGATTATTGACCACCAGAACATATGCTTATGGAATAAAAACTTCATCTTGTGTCTCTCTCCGGTTAACTTGAGTAATTAAATTAGAGATATTTTTATTTTCTTTTTTAAAATTTAGGAGTTGTTTTAAAATATATATGCATCCGGTAATGGCAAATATAAAAAAACTCAATCAACAGTAAAATTTAAACTTAGGAAAGTAGAATAAAGATTATGATTAATGCAATTGAACTCTACCACTCTCTATCTTAAAAAAAATATAGATCAACCAATGTTAATCTTAAGAAAAAATATAGGTCAACCAATGTTAATCTTTGTAACTAGTGAATAAGTCTTATAAAAATAAATAATATAGATTTATATTATACATTCAAAAATAAATAATAAAAATGTATATCAAATCTATATAAATATAGATAAAAAATAAATGATATATTTATATCATAATAATATTTTTATTATTGATACATCATTATTTATATATATAATGAAAACCTCTAACTCAAATGAAAAATAATTTGATCGGTTCAGAAGTCAAATCGAGTATAGCGACTAATGCTCCAAGAAACAGAGACTTCTTCTGCTATGAAAAATTAATCAACTGCTTGTTGATTAATCTTATTTCTTTCTTCTAATGGTGTTCTTCATCTTCTCGGTCTGATTTAGTTGTTGCTGCCTCTTCGTTCCAAATTTCGTTTTGCTCTGTTTTGGTTTTTTGCTCTGTTCTCGCAGAGCCTTTGCTGATTTCAGGTTTCTTCGTGTCTTGATGGCTTAAGATATTCTTAACACCGATGATTTTCCTTCCCTAAATGATACGCATAAGAGGATCTCTGCTGCCCATAGTTTGGACTTCTGTAAAAAGATTGATACGAAATCATATTCTGAAGCCTTAAAGAATGAACAGATAGTAAAGATTTATCCCCTGACTTTGTTAAGTCTTTTGAAGATCATAATGTGATTCAATACTCAAATCAAACTAGAACCATTCTTTTGAAAGATTCAAGATGCGCTATAATTGGAAAGTTTAGTCAGGGAATTCCGAAAAGAGCGGCGTTTCATTCATTCCGTGAATCTTTCAAATTTAAAGGAACGTTCACTTATGTTACTCTTGATTCAAGACATATACTTATTTAGTTCAGTTTACTAGAGGATGTTGATAGAATTTGGTCAAAGTGTATATGGAATGTAGATGGTAAAGTCATGCGAATCATAAAATGGAGCCCTGAATACAGTAAAAAATTTGAATGCCCAATTACTTTACTTTGGGTGCGATTACAAAGCATGCCAGCGTTTTTGTATAACAGGACGATAATCAGGGATATGGCTGATTCTTTGGGGTTAGTTCATCAAATTGTGGTTCCAAATTTTGATAGGGCCTCGTTGAATGCTTGTTACGCTCTGGTTGAAATTGATGTGTCTAGAATGTTAAAAAGAAAGTTGTGGATAGGATTTGGTGATCAAGAAGGTTGCTGGGTGGGGGTTAGTTATAAAAATTCTCCAGATTATTGTCACAGATGCCATCATTTGGGTCATAACCATGCGGAGTGTAAAAAGACTGTAACAAAGAAGATACAGAGGAAAAGTCTAATAGTACAGAAAAAAATACATTCTGTCTCTGTTAAAGAAAGTGTTAAAAGCACTCAAAATCCCAAAGTTGATCTGGTTCAACCCTTTAGTCAAGTTTACAATAGGAAATTGAAATCTATTGTCATCACCAAGGATAATTCTGTGAATTCTCAAAACAATGTTATCTCTAGTGGCCCTGAAATGGAGGTCAACTCTTCTAAAAATGGTCAAGACTGTGATAAGGATGCTGATTGTATTCTTCAACATGAAGAGATGGAGATTATTGAAGCCATCAAGAATCTCGATCAAGGATGCTCTCGGAGGGGGTCTTCTGAATTTGAGAATTCAAATGAAGTGGTTTCCATAATGTCTGACTGTAGTACTCCTGAGGATCAGATTGTGAACCTGTCTTCTCCTGTGTTTAAAGAAATTCTTTTGAAAAAACTGAAAACTAATAAAAAAATAAAGAAACCAAATCAAAAGATTGTTAAATCCTTACGTTTTAAGGACATTCGTAATAAATCATACTCTGATAATGATAAGTCTGATTAGTTGGAACCTTCGTGGTATCAACAATAATCCTACCATTTTGAGGTTAAAGGACATGATTCATACTAATAATATTCAAATTTTAGCTTACAGGAGCCTTTGGTGAAGGTTGAGAAGATCAAGGAGATTGTTGATAAGCTTGGCTTCAACAACTTTGTTGCTAATCTGTCTAATAAAGTCTGGTTTTTTTGGAAAGATGTTTTCAGGATTGATGTTCTGATTGATCATGAGCAATGCTTACATTTGGATGTGTTTAATTCTGATTCCGGGTTTGAGTTCAATCTGTCGATCATTTATGCTAAGTGTAATAGATATGAGAGAAGAAATCTTTGGAGTCTTCTTAAATCTATTTCTGCTACGGGTAAAGCTTGGTTGATTGTCGGTGACTTTAATGTGATTTCTCCTCTGATAATCAGATTGGTTGCACTTTATTATGTGTTAACAACATGGAGCATTTCAATGAGTGTATTAATGATTGTTCTTTGGAGGACGCTGGTTATGGAGGTTCGAGATTTACTTGGAACAGGGGCTCTAGATGGAAGCGTTTGGATAGGGCTATGGTTAATAGTCATTGGAATATTTGTTTTAGTAATACAAGGGTTCTTCATCTGATCAGAACCTGTTCTGATCATTCGCCTTTGCTTATTAAAGCTGATAATGTCACTAATTATCATCTTAAGAAAGGTTTTAAATACATGAATATGTGGGCAAATGATGAGTCATTCTTGGGCATTGTTGAAACCAATTGGATGCTTTCTTTTTCTGGTTTCCCTAATCAGCTTTTCTAGCAGAAGTTAAAGAGACTTAAAACTTGTTTGAAAGAGTGGAATACAAAGAGTTTTGGGAACATTTTCAGCAAGCTTAAATATGCAGAAGACTGTGTTAGGAAGTGGGAGGACTCTTTGGCAAATAGTTTCAACATTAATACAAAGGCTGAGTTTGATAAAGCTAATAGTTTGTACATTAAGTATCTCAAGATTGAATCAGATTTTTGGAAGGAGAAGTGTTACAGTGACTGGCTGAAAGATGGGGATAGAAACTCTAAGATTTTTCATTCATTTGTGAACAAGAAGAGAAGGAAAAGGAAGGTTAAAAGCATCAAAGATGGAGAGTGTTGGTTAAATAATGATGATGAGAGTATTGGTTTGTCTGCTGAGAAGTATTTTAAAGATGCTCTTTCTTCTGAGTCTTATAGTATTAAAGAAGAGGAGACTCTTCTCCTTAATGATGATATTTTTAACGTCATTCCTTCTTTAATCTCTGATGTGGATACTTCTGCTTTGATGAAGTTAACTACTGAGGAGGAAATCTGGAATGTGATTTCTACTATGAAGGTGGATAGTACAGCCGGTGTCGACGGTTTTAATCTTCATTTTTACAAGCTCTGTTAAAGGATTATCAAGAGTGATCTTTGTACCTACTTTAACTCTTTTATTAATGGCAATTACATTCCTAAAGGCATGTTTACTACTGGGTTGTGCTTGATTCCTAAGACAAAGAATTCCACTTCTTGGAATGAGTACAGACCTATAGGCTTGTGTACCATGATGAATATAATTTTTTCTAAGCTCATTAACTCCATGATGGCCTTTTTGCTTCCTAAGATCATTTCTAGTTGTCAGGGTGCTTTTGTTCGTGGGCGTTGTATTCACGACAACATTCTTGTGGCCAAAGAAATGATCTATGACATTAAAAGGAAGCCTAAAACTGGCAATGTCATGTTCCAGCTCGACATGTCGAAAGCGTTTGATAAGATGTCTTTCTCTTTTATATATAAAGTCTTATCTAGCTTTGGTTTTTCTAATGAGTTTCTGAGTCTTATTAACAGGTTAATTTCAAATGTCAACATATCTATTCTGTTAAATGGTGGCTCCTTTGGTTATTTCAGAACTAGAAAAGGTTTGAGACATGGTGATCCCCTGTCTCCTAGCCTTTTTATCATAGGTGAAGAGGTCTCGATAAGAAGAATGCATAGTTTATTCGAAAATAATAAAAAGATGTTATACAATACTAGATCTCAGATGTTATTGCCTTGTCTGGCTTTTGGGTCTCATACTTGGAGAAGATTGGTTAGCATTAAGAATGATGCTGAAAACCATATATCAGATGGGTTTTAGGCAAGGGTTAAATGGATTATTGGAGAGATAACTGTCATAATTACAAGCCCATTCATAGTAATCAAATTGAAGTTAATTACCTGGAAGCAAAAGTGAACTCCTTTTGGAAGAATGGAAGTTGGGATACTGCTGCCATGATTCCTTTTCTTTCCCTTGAAAGATGGAGTCATATTCAGAATCTAAAGATTGATAATTCTAAGAATGATATTATGATTTGGAAGTGTTCAAATGATACAATCTTCAACAGCAAGAATACTTGGAATACCATCAGACACAAAGCTAATTACTCTAGGCTGTTCAAAACAATCTGGAGTCCTATCATTCCCAGGAAGTTTTCATTTCTTTTATAGAAAATTATAATGAACTACATCCCTATTGATTCTGTTATTCGTAAAAGACACTTATAATTGGTTTCTAAATGTCAATTTTGCAGAAACAGTGAAGATATCACTCGTGTGTTTGTCAATTGCTCTCAAGCTTGGCAAATTTAGAACCATTACACTTCAATTTTCAGGATCAATGTCAAAAGATGCATGGTGCTTACTCACATAGTTAAAATGTGGCATGACTTTGACAGTAGTAAATTCCACATCACTCATCTCATGCCTGCAATCATTTTCTTGTCTATTTGGTATAATCGAAAAAATTCTAAGTTCAAGGGAGTTTCTTTCAACTTTAACTCAACTATAAACTATATTAATCGTATCATCTTATCTTTAAATGCATCTGTTCTAACAAAAAAGCATTGGTTAAAGACTAAGAATGCGAGTATGCTTATGGGATGTCCTATTTCCAGTTCTAAACCAATCTATAATACCTGGATTCATCCAATTGAAGGTCGAATTAAGCTCAACGTCGATGCTTCTGTCTTGAGAAATGGAGAGGCTAGTGGAGCTGGTATCTTCAGGAATCATCTTGGTGAAGTTTTGCAGTGTTTTGGAAATACTTACGGGAAAATGTCTCCTCTTTTAGCTGAAACTCGTGCGCTTCTTGATGGTTTGCTTATCTGCAAGCAAAACCAATGGCTTCAGGTTGACATTGAATCTGATTGTCAGATTCTAGTCAATTTCATTGATGCCGGCGTTTCTCCTTGGTACCTCAGTCCGGTCATCAAAATTTGTCGGATGGCTTTTGCTTCTGCTATGGTTATTAAATACATCTCTCGAGTCCAGAATCAGGCCGCCGATTGGCTGGCCAGATGGACTCTTAGATGCATTGAGAAGCCTGCTTTCAATCAGTTCGTTATTCCTTCAGATTTAATTGCGATTCTTTTTCTTGAAGGATTAGGTTTAGGTTACAGATCTTAGAAAATTTGAGGTCTTGTTTTAGGGTTTTATTTTGCAGGTTTGTTGAAGACTATGCTGAAGTTAGGAGGTGTTGCTAAAAGAAAGCTTGGTGTAGCTGATGGATCTAGAAGTAGAGATTGTTCGAAGCAGTAGCTGTTTTGGTTGTTGTTCTGCAAGCTCGGTAAATGATTGATGGTAATGGAGCTAGATGTTATTTTGATGGAATTAATTTTGGAGTTCTATTGATAGAGCAGATGGGTTGAAGATGAAGAGTCTGTGTGGGAGAGAAAGTTATCACCTTTTGAATTTAGTTTAAGGTTTGTTATTTTCGATTTGGTACTTTACCAAATTGTCAAAACCCTAATGTCATGTTATGGGTTTATTTCTTTAGATCCTTTTATTTTGTAAAACTCTCAATTTGGTTCTTAAATAAAATAGGTTTTTTTTTTATTTTTAACAGAAATGAAAAATAACCCACTCTCGAACCCATGGAGTGTGGGTTCCTGACCTAGCTTTTTGCCAGCTATACTAGAACCGGAAGAGAGACGAAGTTACAAAACATATTAGTTAATCATCTAGGTGGTACATATTACATAATCATCTAGGTGGGGTCCTAGGATCCCATAAAAAACCCACCTGGCTCCGAATTCATATTCATAGGAGACCGGTTACCGATCTTAATTTTAAAGTTAAAATTGTAACTAAGCCTGTATTTGAGATCAAAACATATACTCCCTCCGTCTCATAATATTAGTCGTTTAAGGTTTTTTCATAATAATTACTTTGAAAGAATAAAAGAAAATAAATTTGATTGGTGGAGTTAATAACTTATGCAAAAAGTTAACTATTTTATTGGTTGAAAGTGGAATCCATGTAATAATGTTGCATTAGAAAACGAGAACGACATATATCATGAGACAAAAAATCTCTTCTAGAAAGACACATATTATGAGACAAATGGAGTACTAAGTTATGCAAGGAAGAAGATGCCAATTATATCCGGTAATTAGTCACGAATAATTTCCTATTTATTTTAAATCTGATACCAGATTGGATATCATGTTCGACAAAGAAGAGAATTAGAAGCTGAAAACGGGGTCGAAAGAGAAGAGAACAAAAAACACAATGATTGTGTAAGATCAATTCACGATCTGATGCGAGGAACCAAGAACTCTCCATCTGAGTTTTTTGTTAGTTCTACTCTAAGGTTGTGCTATAATTGTGGAAGCTTATTAGACACACATAAATTGTTCGACCTTATGTCTAAGGATAAGTTTGCGTCAGATGCCAACACATTCATTACTGGTAAGCTTTGTAAAGGAAATTTTTTTTTTTTTGTTTAAGATAACACATAGTATGATTGTATCAATAGTTCAGGGAGGAATAATTATCTCTCTTTTTCAGGCTGAGAGAATACTACGATCGTGGAATGCATTTTCCTATAACAAGATTGTTAGCCATAATATGACAGTTCAAATACATGAATGCTCTGCGGGTACTGTTGGGCGTTTTCTTGATGAGCTTGTTGATAGGTTACCCAAGCTGACTTCTACATATATTGGTGTTTTGGTTCTTCACTTTGGTGGGACATATTACATATACAACCATCCGGAAAATAATACGCGATGAAGTTAATCGATCCTCATTATAAGTCGCGGAAGTGGTGTCGGACAGACCAATAGAGCAAAGATAGTTATGCGGTACTTGGCTGTCTTTGGCGGTGGTATTGGAATTGAGTATGAGATATTGAAGACTAATCCGATTCTCGAAGCATTTCGCAATGTCAAAACATTAAGAACTGACAATTCAAGTCGCTCTGGAAAGCTGATCGCAATTCATTTTAGTGAAACTCGAAAGATATTTGGTTCCCATATTCAAACATTTTTCCTTGATAAGTCCAGATTGGTTTAGTGTGCTGAGGGAGAAAGTGTTACATGTAAGCAAAGAAGACACATACGGTGTATTTGCTATGGGTACGACAGTTTTGTTGTTGGGAAATGTCTCATTCTCGATCACTGATAACGAAAACCATGTAGAAGCCATGGAAGATTGCTATACAGTGTTGCTACATTGATGGGTTGCAAGATTGAAGAGCTTACGCTGTCAACTCGTAAAATGAAAGTTTGTCAAGATAACAACCCAAAAACTTATGTTACCATACTCGAGTGATAAAAGAGATGATTTAGCTATTTGTGCTTCAAGTAATCCATGTGCAGATGTCCATGCTTATGCTAGACAACAGAAGGCAGATTTGTTTGACCTTATGAAGTTTGTGTTTGGTTTTCAGAAAGATAACATAAAGAAACCAGCGTGAGAATGTTGTTGGTGCTTGTGAATGGACGAGATAGAAATTAATGCGTTTTCCTTGTACTTTCTTGAATGGGGAGAAGCTGCAAATATATGTTTCCTTCCAGAGTGATATGATATATATTCCATAGTATGACAGCAAATTTGGACGCAATATTGGATTATGGAGAAGCTGACTTCTAAAACTGACTTATTGCTACACATTATCTGCTTAAAAAACTTGTTTGCTTTTGTAAAATCTAGAGCTCATGGTCCCTTCTTTAATTGAAAACATTGGACTTCATTATTATCAAACATTAAGATATTAAGATATTGACTAAACAATTTATTGGCCAAGAAAAGAGAGATTGTGCCGTTAGGATTTAATGAGAAATTTATCCGAACATGGGAATATTATTTTGATTACCGTAGAGCATGCGAAATGGATAGTCTATGCAAACAATGGAGAAAATGGTTCCTTTTTGGCATGTCATTACTAACCACGAGTCCCATCCATTAGGTAGAATTTGGATCGCTTGGAACCCTAGTGTTATTACAATTACTAGGATATCCCATGTGGATAAGAATGCGTAACAAACCATAGTACACAAAATTTATTATACAAAGTCTATATATATGTGCATTATATATTGGGTCAAATGTTGAATCAATGATACAAAGAATTAAAAACAAGACTTAAAATATACATTCTATTTAATTCTTTCTTGGTATCAGAGTAGCTTCAAATTTTCAATATGGAAAACATTATTGAGCCTCCAACATTTAACACATACTCTTTGAGATCTGTTTTACCCAGCAATTCATCCATCACCACACAAAAGACTGTATTTGAGCATAACCGATAACATTAATAATATAAGACTAGACATAAGCAATTATTTTATGTGTAAAATAATGGTGTTGCCCATGATAAAATGAAACAAACCGGGAGGCTTCATAACAGGAGAGAAAACCTGTCCTCCCAGACTCATTACTCATTCAGAAGGAAATGTTTATAAAAACTCAAAGTATGAAGATTGGATAGCTAAAGATCAGCTACTACTTGGCGGACTATATTATACAATGAGCCTTGAAGTAACAGTTCAAACGATGGAGGAAGAAACCTCCAAAGCTCTTTGGGATGTTGCTGGCGAAATGTATAGCTCAAAGACAGGAGCCAGACTTACCTACTACAAAGCAGAGTTTCAAAGAACTCACAAAAGATCATCTTCAATGACAGAATATTTAAATAAAATGAAGGTTATTTCTAACAATTTAGTGATGGTTGGTTGCCTAATTTCTATAGATGATTTAATAACACAAGTTCTTGCATGTCTTGACTCAGAAGTATACACTTATTATGGTGAGTCTTGCAGATAAGAGCTGGATTTTGCAAACTAGTTTACTCACCTTTGAAAGTAGACTTGAGCAACTGAGTAGCATGCAAACATCAATGACTAACATTAGTTTGTCCCGTGTGACACAAAACAACAATGCAAGTCGGAGAAGCTCCTATGGTCAATTTAAGGGTTCAAACATAAATTACAGAGAGAGATCTATATAAAATTCTAGAGGCAGAAGTAACTTTTACAAAGACAAACGAGGTAGATTCTCCCAACGTAAGCCAACCTACTAAATCTGCAGCAGGTATGGGTGTCAAACGGGTTGAACCGGCACCAACCCGCACCGTTTAAATCAGAACCACGGGTTGCAGTCCTGCCGGGTTGCGGTCTTGGCGGGTTGCGGTCCTGCCCGGTTGCGGTCCTGCCGGGTTGCTCTTATGCGGTCCTGACGGTCTGGCGGTCCTGCCAGGTTGCAGTCCTAATGCACCAGTTTCACAGTTAAAAGACGAACCATTTAAGAACCGTTTATCAGTTCAAACCATCAGCCAAACCATTTAAGAACCGTTTATCATAATATTTTATAATGTTATTTAAAATTAATTTGTAAGTGTTAATTGAATCTAATTTCAATAATTGAGATATGTACCATATACACGAGTTAATTATTCTATTTCATGTATTTTAATTTAATTATTTTATCATTTTAATCGAAATTTTATAATCATCAGTTACATTCTAAAATAATAATTGTAATTTGATTTTGATACGTTTGATTATATATTTATATTTATGTATTTAAGATATTTTATTTAATATTATGTAGATATTAAATAAAATAAGTACATCTACTTGTATTTCGATTACAACTTTAAATAATTGTAAAAATATAAGAATAAAAATTTGATTGTCTTAAACAACATATAATTGTATTCTAATTTTAAATTATTAGGCGATTCGGAATCACAATAAAAAATTATTAAAAACTTGCTTCGACAAATATTAATAACTAAGTTGACAAATATTAATAACTAAGTTTGTAGTATGTCTTTAATAATTAAACGTTTAATATCAAAACCAATCATAAAAAAATAATAAAATATAAAAGCCAATAATCAATAATTGAATAATATATGATCATTGACAATGTGGATAATCTTAGATTACTTGGGATTCTTTTATATAGATTGACACTTTCATCTTCAATGGTAACTATCGATGTGGGATTCTTTTAAACAAAACTCCTCTTTAATGGTAATAACTATAGATGTGGGATTCTTTTAAACAAAACTCCTCTTTAATGGTAATAACTATAGATGTGGGATTCTTTTAAACAAAACTCCTCTTTAATGGTAATAACTATAGATGTGGGATTCTTTTAAACAAAACTCTTACCATTGAAGAGGAGTTTTGTTTAAAAGAATCCCACATCGATAGTTACCATTGAAGATGAAAGTGTCAATCTATATAAAATGAGGCACAAACACACCCTCTCACTTACCAAGTCTTGGGCAACTACTTGAATACCTAAAATGGTGATTAATAGTTAAAAATTTTGAATTAATTTTTTTAAAGGTTTTTGTTTTCAACAGTTAAAAAAAAATTCAAAATACACTTCAACAACGTTGGGATAACATTATAATAGCTCAATTAAGAGCTTCGTATAATTTATCAAGTTATTTAATTGTTATAACTTATAGTAATTTAAATTAGTTCTTTTAATTCTAATTTTATTAGTTGTTGTTAGTTGTTATTGCTTGTTATTAGTTGTATTAGTTGGTATTAGTATAAATTTAATTTTTATTATTTGCGATATTAATTAGTTTAAAAAATTCCAAATTTAAAATTAAAATTACAATATTAAAATTACAATAATAAAATTCAAAATTTAATATTAAAATTATAACAATATAACTTGTAATATTTTACCATGATAAAATATGATTTTGGTTTAAAAAATAATAAATAACATTTGTAATATTTAAAACCAAATCACAATAATAATATTCAAAATGTAATATTAAAATTATAACAATATAACTTAAAAATAATAAATAACACTTGTATTATTTTAAACCAAATCACAATAATAAAATTCAAAATGTAATATTAAAATTATAACAATATAACTTAAAAATAATAAATAACACTTGTAATATTTAAAACCAAATCACAATAATAAAATTCAAAATGTAATATTAAAATTATAACAATATAACTTAAAAATAATAAATAACACTTGTAATACTTAAAACCTAATCACAATAATAAAATTCAAAATGTCATATTAAAATTATAACAATATAACTTAAAAATAGTAAATAACACTTGTAATATTTAAAACCAAATCACAATAATAAAATTCAAAATGTAATATTAAAATTATAACAATATAACTTGTAATATTTTTGCATGATAAACTATGATTTTGGTTTAAAAAATAATATATAACACTTGTAATATTCAAAACCAAATCACAATAATAAAATTCAAAATTTAATATTAAAATTATAACCATAGAATTTGTAATATTTTAACATGATAAGATATAGTTTTGGTTTGTATTAGATCTAAAAACATAATAATAATATTCAAAATGTGACAATAACATAAGTAATATTTAAAATTTTGGACTATATAATAATTACAACACTTAAAATATTAATAACCAAAACAAATTAATATTAACAAAAATGTAATAATAATTCTATAATAATATGCAATATCTAAATATTTTTTAAATATAATATTTTGGTTATAAAATAAATAAAACATTTATAATATTTACCAATAAACCGCGGTTTTTTACAAATAAACCGTGGTTTCGCAGTCTTGCCGGGTTGCAGTCCTGCCGGATTACTCCTTATGCGGTCCTGGCGGGTTGCGGTCCTGCCAGTTTGCAGTCCTAATGGGCCAGTTTTGCAGGTAAACCGCCAGTTCTTAAGCAGGTTGTCAGCTTTGAACCGTGGTTCCAGAACCATTAGACACCTCTAGCAGCAGGTATGACCAGTCTGCTCCAGCTTATTATTATAGGGATGATCCCTCTGTGATGGGATCCACGCCATATGATCAGCCTAGATCAGAAGGAGAATAGAGTGCATTTCTTGCAACTCAAGATACAGCTGGAGAAGGTTATGGTTTGCTGACAGTGGTGATAGTCACCATGTGATAGGAAATCATAATCTCATGACTCATAAAACTCAGTATACAGGTAACAAGAACATTCTAGTTGGTAGTGGTGAGAAGCTTTCTACATCTCATATATATTAAACCTATATTCCATGTTCCTAAAATCAATAAAAACCTGATGTCTGTTTTTCAACTTACCAATCACAATCATGTTTTTTATTGAATTTCATAAAGGGTTTTGTCTTGTGAAGGATAATGTAATATGGACTACACTACTCAAAGGGATATTTGAGGATGAACTATATAAGATCGATATGTACCCTAAGTCACTAGTACGCATGGTATCTTCATCTAGTCCCCAAGTCAATCTATATAATGTTGTCCTAGAGTCTCATACTGTTTTAGCTAGTAATGTTTCTGAATCTCTAATAGATGGATGACATAAGAAGCTTGGTCATTCATCTTAAAGTGCCTTAGCTACTATTTGAAATTATATAAGTTGAATTTTGTGTTAATTAATAAAACAAGTTTCCATTAGGCTTTCTAATTAAAAAAGTCTCACAATCTTCCTAATCCAATTTCAGACTCACATGCTAGCAGTGTTGTAGACCTAATACATACTGATGTATGTGGTCCTTCTCATATTCCGTCTATAGGAGGTTCTAAATTTTATGTGTTGTTTCTTGATGATAATTCTATGTACACATGTATATATCCTATTAAAGATAATGGTCAAGTTCTTGATGTTTTTAAAAGTTTCAAAACTTTAGTTGAGACACAATTTGAAAGATAAATTGAATTTGGTTCAAAGTGACTTGGATGAGAGTTTAGGTTGTTGGCCTCTTAACTAAGGAGAATGGGTTCATTTGTGGAAGGTCTTGTCCTCATACCTCAGCCCAAAATGGAAAGACTGAGAGAAAACATTGATAATTGGTTAAAACTGGTCTTACTCTTCTAGCTCAAGCTAGTCTACCTTACCAATTTTGGGCTGAAGCCTTTGAAACTAGTATTTATCTCATTAATAAAATTCATACTCCTGTCCTAAATAAAAAATCTCGTTTTGAGGTCAATTACCACAAAACACTTAATTATCTAGTTCTTAAAACATTTAGGTGTGATTGCTACCCTTGTCTAAGACCCTATCAAATACACAAATTTCAATTGCACTCCTCAAATTGTGTCTTTCTTGGGTATAATCGGTACCATAAATGCTACAAATGCCTCAGCACCACTGATAGGTTATACATTTCTAGAAATGTTGTGTTCAATGAAAGGGAGTTTCCTTTTAAAACTGGGTTTCTCAATACACAACAAGTTGAGTAGGCCTGTGTCTCCCCTATTAATCTTATCTTACCCAGTCTGTCTACATAATCAACGACTAATAGAGGGTTGTCCTATTCAGAATTCAACTATGATGCTTTAACTTAACATAATACATCTTTGTGTCCTACTCATTCACAACAACAGATTCCTAATCAATCAATATATCATTATGGAACTTACCCTCATACACCCAACCATCAAAATTCCCATTCACTACAAACAAACACAATTCAATATACAAAGTCACCAACAAGTCATACAAACACAGTCAACCATCATAACGAGCCTAAAAATCCTACATCTGTCCACCAACATTGTCCATACAACTATCATTTACTAGCCCAGGATACCCCTAGCTCCAACACAAAGGTCAATAAACATACTATGCAACATAGAGTTAAAACTAGTATACACAAATATAAAATTCCTTACACTGGCTCTCTTACTATTACTGACAACGATGTTCTTGAACCAACTAAGTTCTCTGAGGCAGTGGGTGATCCTAAATGGGAAAACTCTATGCATACAGTATACAATACTTTGGGGGCTAACAACACTTGGTCATTGGTTCTAGTGTCTCTTAATCTCAATATCATTAGCAGCAAATGAGTCTATAAAGTGAAATAAAATCTAGATGGTTCAATACATCGCTACAAGGCTAGACTGGTTGCCAATGGGTTTTATTAAACCCATGACACATGAAATCATACAGTGTGTCATAAAATAAATTTACACACAAACTCAATTCTACATATGCTCACATGGGACCACTTCATCTATTCCTCTGAATAGAGATTCATCGTGATCCTCAATGCATGTCCCTAAAACAACATGAGTACATTAAAAACTTATTTGATTCTCAAGGCCTCTCACTATCCAAATATTTCCAACTCATATGGCTGCTAGTGCCCTACTCTTCAGCTTTGATGATGTTCCTCTTGCCAACCTTAGACAATACATAAGTGTATTATGAGAATTATAATACCTTACACACAATCAACATGATATTACCTTTGACGTAAACAAACTGAGTCAATTTTAAGAGAATCCTACTTCTACACTCTGTCAGCATCTTAAGCAAATTCTAATGTACTTATCTGGTGCTCGCTGGCTTGGTCTTCACATAAAACCCTGCTATCACTTGCAGCTCCATAGTTACTATGATACTATCTAGGTTGCTTCACCTGATGCTCGCTAGAGTGTGGGAGCATACTGTGTGTATCTAGGAGATTCTCTAATTTCATGGTCTTCAAAAAAACATAATGTTGTTTCTTGATCCTCGATTAAGTCTGAATATAGAGCTCTAGGAAACTAATCTTTTGAGTTTATTTGGTTACGATCTCTCTTCACTGAAATCAAAGTTCCTCTCACACCACCCTCCGTGATTTGGTGTGACAATTTCGGTGTCAGCTTATTAGCATCTAATCTAGTATTCCACGCTCGTACAAAACATATTGAACTGGATGTTCACTTCATTCGTGACCAAGTTCTTCAAGGATCTGTACGGATACGATATGTTCCTACGCAAGATCAAATTGTTGACTATCTCACCAAGATATTATCTCATTTTCGGGTTTCCTTTCTTTATGACAAACTTGGGTTTGCAGACTCACCTCTGCGTTTGAGGGGGATGTCCAGAGTATGAATTTGGAGAAATTTATAACCATGGATAAGACTTCAATGGTTGTAAGAGAAAGAAGAGAATAGGGTGAGGCTGTTAGAGTTGCCAACTCTAAAACAAATCATTTCACTAAACACTAATCATAAACGCAACAACAACGGACATTTAAGATGGACGAAAACTAATAAAATCATGGCTACTCTACCTAGATCCCAATCTAACAAGTCACAAAACCAGATCTACAAAAGCCCACACAAACACCACATTATACACCTATAGCCAAACAAGCCTCTCATGTTGATAAGAATATATAACAACCATAGTACACAAAAATAATATTAAGGTCTATATATATATATATATTACATATGGTATCAAATGCTGAATCAATAATACATAGAATTAAAAAACTAGACTAAAACCTACTATCTCGTTAATTCTTTCTTACTAAAATATTTCTCCAAAGAAAAATTGTATATTATTGCTTAATGCTTATCATACTATGGTTGACATGTATAGTAAAGAACACTCTTAAGCCCTGCCAATGTTATATGCTTTCAAGGTTTTCCTACTTGGTTTCTAGGGATGCTGAGAAAGCTATAAATATTCTAGTTGAAACATTTGATCACATCCAACCTTTGAAACCACGTTTGGAGACGTTAATACACTTTAAGACTATTCAGCCACCACCAAGGCAGATTTACATGACATTTTGCAGTTGATATTTTCTGAGGATTTTAGAACGGAAAAGATGGGACGTTACTTCAATAACCATATTTTGTAAAATAGTCTTTGGCAGCATGCAGCGGTCAAAGGACTCATCAAGCCATCGGTTGATGCTTATAGTCGTTTAGCAACTATGTATGTCAAAATAAATGATATTTTTCGGTTGATGCTTATAGTTGTTTAGCAACTATGTATGTCAAAATAAATGATATTTTTCGGTTGATGCTGTTGGATCATAAACTTGATCCACTTAAAGGGCCCAACCCACTCAAAGGGTTCAACCCACTTAATAAGACCCATCTAGAAAGAATACTCTAGAAACATTTAAATTAATATTTAGTAGTTTATGTTGAGTGCAAGATACTCTTTGATGTTGAGTGTAAGAAACACCTTTCCCTTGAGTGTAGTGTTGAGGTTGAGTGTTTAACTATCCATAAGATCTTAGATGGTGGATCCTTGTCTCCACTATGGTTCTATAAATAGTGGAGCTCTCCCACCATCTAGAGCATCACACAAACACACCAAGAATCAAAGTTAGAGAGAAAATTAGAGTGAGAGAAAAGAGAGACAAGAATGCTCTCTTGAGTGTTAGAAAATTATTTTCTCTTCTTGTGTGAGGTTTAAGAGTGTCTTGTAATATTTCTCCTTTTCTATCTATATCAAAGTTGTTTGTTTGTTTTAAAGAGAGTGTTGTTTTATATTTTTCGCCAACAAAGTGGTATCAGAGCCACAAGCTCTTTCCAAAATTTTGTTTTTAAATTTTCAACATATTGGAAATTTTGTTTTTAAATATTCAACATATTTAAAAATATGGCAAATGGTGTATCATCCTTCCAAGTTCCGACACTCAACAACAACAACTACGACAATTGGAGTATCAAGATGAAAGCTCTTCTTGGAGCACATGATGTGTGGGATGCCATCGAAAAAGGTTTTGACGAACCGGAAGATGAAGCAAGCCTTGCTCGAGAGGAGAAAACAACGTTGAAGGATTCAAGAAAGAGAGACAAAAAAGCTCTCTTCCTCATCTATCAAGCATTAGATGATGATGGCTTCGAAAAAATTTCAAGCGCATCTTCCGCCAAGCAAGCGTGGGAGAAATTACAAATCTCTTACAAAGGAGTCGAAAAGGTGAAAAAGGTACGTCTCCAAACATTAAGAGGTGAATTTGAATCTTTAAATATGAAAGCGTCCGAATCTATTTCGGAATATTTTTCAAGAGTAGCAATCGTTTCTAATCAATTAAAAAGAAATGGTGAGAACTTAGAAGATGTGAGAGTAATCGAAAAAATACTCCGCTCGTTGGATCCCAAATTTCAGCACATCGTCGTGACGATTGAGGAAACTAAAGACTTGGAGAAGATGATGATTGAAGAACTCCAAGGATCATTACAAGCCTACGAAGAAAAGCACAAGAAGAAGCAAGAGATCACCGAGCAACTCCTCAAAGTAGAACTCAAGGACATGCATGCAAGTCAAGACGATGATAGAAACCCACGTGGCCAAGGAAGAAGTAGAGGCCGCGGACGAGGTGGTTATCATGGACGTGGACGTGGCTGGAATTACAACAACAATAATTCCAACTACAACTACGAGAAACGAGAAAGCTCAACACGAGGTCGTGGAAGACGAAATCCGAACTCGAGGTATGATAAATCTCAAATCCAATGCTATAAATGTCAAAGATTTGGACATTATGCTTCAGAATGTAGAGGCCCCAACAATAGAGTTGAGGAGAAGGCCAACTATGTGGAAGAGAAGACGGAGGAAAAAGATATGTTATTACTAACATACAAAAGCACTAATGAAGGTCAAGAGAACACGTGGTATCTTGACAGCGGTGCAAGCAACCATATGTGTGGGAAAAGAAGCATGTTCGTAGAAATCAATGAAGCAGTGAGTGGAAATGTCTCTTTTGGAGATGATAGCAAAATATCGGTGAAAGGAAAAGGTAACATTCTTATTCGTGCAAAAGATGGTAGTCACCAAATTATTTCAAATGTCTACTACGTACCAAGCATGAAAAACAACATTTTGAGCTTGGGACAACTACTAGAAAAGGGCTATGATATTCATATGAAAAATTATAGTCTTTTTCTAAGAGACGACAAAGGAGACTTAATTGCTAAAGTCCAAATGTCAAAGAATAGAATGTTTCCTTTGAATATTCAAAATGATGTTGCAAAGTGTCTTAAGGCGTGTTACAAAGATTCGTCGTGGCTATGGCATGTTCGATTTGGGCATCTAAACTTTTCAAGTTTAGAGTTATTGTCAAAGAAGGATATGGTGAGAGGGTTACCGTGTATCAATCATCCTGACCAGTTATGCGAAGGATGTTTACTTGGAAAGCAATTCAGAAAAAGCTTTCCAAAGGAGTCAGAGTCAAGAGCCAATAAACCTCTCGAACTTATTCATACTGATGTGTGTGGTCCAATCAAGCCAAGCTCTCTAGGTAAAAGTAACTACTTCATTCTCTTCATTGATGATTTTTCAAGAAAAACTTGGGTATATTTCTTGAAACAGAAATCCGAAGTCTTTGGAATATTTAAGAAGTTCAAAGCAGTTGTGGAAAAAGAAAGCGGAAATAAGATCAAAGCCATGAGATCTGACCGAGGAGGGGAGTTCACATCCAATGAATTTCTGGAGTTTTGTGAAGCACATGGAATTCGTCGCCGCTTGACAGTTCCTAGATCTCCTCAACAAAATGGTGTGGCAGAAAGGAAGAACAGAACAATCCTTGATATGGCGCGAAGCATGCTTAAAAGCAAGAAACTGCCTAAGGATTTTTGGGCGGAAGCAGTGGCATGTGCGGTTTACTTTTCCAACCGATCTCCAACAAGAAGTGTTTGGAGAAAGACACCACAAGAAGCATGGAGTGGAAAAAAGCCCGGAATTTCCCACCTGAGAGTATTTGGAAGTGTAGCCCATGTCCATGTACCAGACGAACAACGAACCAAACTCGATGATAAAAGTAAGAATTTTATCTTCATCGGTTACGACTCAAGTTCCAAAGGCTACAAGTTATACAACCCAAACAACAAGAAGGTTGTGATAAGCCGAGACGTGATAGTTGATGAAGAAAGCGAATGGGATTTTGGGTCTCATACAAATGAGTTCACATTTTTCCCCCAAATTGAAGAAGATGAACAGACAACAAATGAGCAATCAGAAGATGTTGCAACCCTACATGCTTCAGCAATATCATCTACTCATGGAGACTCACCACATTCATCATCGTCAAATGGTAGTCAAAATGAGAGAGCAGTGGAACGTATAAGAAGCATTAGTGATCTTTATGAGGTAACCGAACCAATGGATAACATTACACTCTTTTGTCTCTTTGCTGATTGTGAGCCAGTGACATTTCAAGAAGCTGCACAAGAAAAACAATGGAGAGACGCGATGGATGAAGAAATTAGAGCCATCGAGAAGAATGACACATGGGAACTCACCTCACTTCCCAAAGGGTGCAAGACAATAGGCGTCAGATGGTTATACAAAACTAAGAGAAATGCTAAGGGGGAGATTGAAAAACACAAAGCGAGGCTTGTTGCAAAAGGATATAGTCAAAAGGCGGGAATTGACTATGATGAGGTATTCGCCCCCGTTGCCCGATTAGAAACTATTAGACTAATAATTTCTTTGGCAGCTCAAAACAAGTGGAAGATACAACAAATGGATGTAAAGTCAGCATTTCTAAATGGTGTCCTTGAAGAAGAAGTCTACATTCAACAACCATTAGGCTATGAGATCAAAGGCCACGAAGACAAGGTGTTGAAGCTAAAGAAGGCTCTTTACGGGCTAAAACAAGCACCAAGGGCATGGAACAGTAGAATCGACAAGTATTTCCAAGAGAATGGCTTCAACAAATGTCCGTACGAGCACGCTCTATACACCAAGATCAAAGATGGAGATATTTTGATTGTGTGTCTCTACGTGGATGATTTGATCTTCACTGGAAGCAACCCAAACATGTTTAATAAATTCAAAGAAGTGATGACAAAGGAATTCGAGATGACAGACTTGGGGCTCATGGCGTACTACCTTGGCATTGAAGTTAAGCAACAAAAAGATGGAATTTTCATCTCACAAGAAAGCTATGCTAAAGATATCCTGAAGAAGTTTAAGATGGAGAATTGTAGCCCAATAAGCACACCCATGGAGTTTGGAGTCAAAATGTCCAAGCATGAAGAAGGCGAAAGTGTGGATCCGACATTATCCAAAAGTTTGGTAGGAAGTCTACGCTATCTAACTTGCACGAGACCGGATATTCTTCATGCAGTTGGATTGGTTAGTCGCTATATGGAATCTCCAACAACAACTCATTTCAAGGCTGCAAAGAGAATCCTTCGTTACCTGAAAGGTACAATCGACTTTGGATTACTCTATTCCATTTCTAATGATTACAAACTTGTTGGGTATAGCGATAGTGATTGGGGTGGAGACATAGACAATCGAAGGAGTACTACTGGATTTGTATTCTTCATGGGAAACATTGCTTTCACATGGATGTCAAAGAAACAACCGATAGTCACATTATCCACTTGTGAGGCAGAATATGTTGCTGCCACTACCTGTGTTAGTCATGCAATTTGGCTTAGAAATCTATTGAAGGAGATAGACCTAACACAACATGAGCCAACTAAGGTCTATGTCGATAATAAGTCAGCAATCGCCTTAGCCAAGAATCCAGTATTCCATGATCGAAGCAAGCATATAGATGTCCGCTACCACTACATAAGGGAGTGTATTTCAAGAAAGGATGTGCAAGTTGAATATGTGAAGACACAAGATCAAGCTGCTGATATTTTCACCAAGCCACTGAAAAGCGAAGACTTCAAACGATTAAGGAAACTACTAGGGGTCACGGGATCAAGTTTAAGGGGGAGTGTTGGATCATAAACTTGATCCACTTAAAGGGCCCAACCCACTCAAAGGGTCCAACCCACTTAATAAGACCCATCTAGAAAGAATACTCTAGAAACATTTAAATTAATATTTAGTAGTTTATGTTGAGTGCAAGATACTCTTTGATGTTGAGTGTAAGAAACACCTTTCCCTTGAGTGTAGTGTTGAGGTTGAGTGTTTAACTATCCATAAGATCTTAGATGGTGGATCCTTGTCTCCACTATGGTTCTATAAATAGTGGAGCTCTCCCACCATCTAGAGCATCACACAAACACACCAAGAATCAAAGTTAGAGAGAAAATTAGAGTGAGAGAAAAGAGAGACAAGAATGCTCTCTTGAGTGTTAGAAAATTATTTTCTCTTCTTGTGTGAGGTTTAAGAGTGTCTTGTAATATTTCTCCTTTTCTATCTATATCAAAGTTGTTTGTTTGTTTTAAAGAGAGTGTTGTTTTATATTTTTCGCCAACGGATGCTTATAGTCGTTTAGCAACTATGTATGTCAAAATAAATGATATTTTGAAAGCTCATGGGATCGATGTTACTGTTCTTCCAGGGATTGTGGACTGGCTTGATAAGCTTCTCCCCATGACATTTGAACATGCTCTTGTCCAACCTAATATGATAGTTTTTTGTATGAAGTATTTGCATTCCTTAAATATTATACATCGAGACTTGAAATTGCATAACTTGTTGATTGGTCAAGATAGTCGTATTAAGACATTATTCAGCCATGATGGTACGCACGATTAGTTTCTCCAAATTCTGGAGCTGATGAATTGTTGATGAAGCAAATGGATATGACTGTCGGCATCCTCAGCAAGGTTTGAACATATGACGAGAGTGATGAGTGTGGGTTTGTTCAAGCACTTTATAGCACGATGCGAACGTATTTCTCTCATGATACCGACAATCTATCTTTACCGCCTCTAAAGTGGAACCAGGAGATGTCGAAATTCGAGGAAGAATTCTTTCAGCCGAGAGGTGATGATGTATCCCGAATTGATGTCTTATTGTTTTATTGGATTTTCTTAGATTTTGCCGATTTGTATTTAATAGCTAATCAAATCCATTTATGTTTGGATTTTATTATACTATGATTTAAGATATTTATTTTGTTTCCTAATTTTATTTAGAGTTTTCGAGTAATTTTTTTTCTAAGACACTTTTAATTTTATTTTCGAACAATTATTTTTTTAGTGAACAAAAATTTCAAACTTTGAGTATAAGAGAATCTGTGTGTTCTAGAAACCCTAAGGTTTCGTTTATCTGTTAATTCTTCTTCTAATTCTGTTGCATCAGTTTGGTATTAGAGCTTTGTTATAAATCATGATGCAATTTATCACAAATTGCTCAAGCACTAAACACAGAAAAAAAACAGAATACAAAAAAAAACACGGGATTTAACGTGGTTCGACAATTATCTACGTCCACGGGCACCGCCAGAGAAAAGTGTTTCACTATGATAGAAAATGATTACAGATTTCATATTGTCTTTCTGTGTAGTCCTAGTAGTCTATTTATAGGGAATAAATAGAACTTTCTAGATAATGGCCATAATAAGCTCATATACACTGGTGAGGATAAAAGTAGCCTGAGGGTAGGCTGGTAATTTTAAGTGGAGTTTTAAGGCGGCGTAAGGGTGTTTCACGGTGGTGTGGTGGTGTTTAATGGTGCTTCAAGATATTTCAGGGTGTTTCAAGGTGTTTTAAGGGTGGTGAGAGAATTGAGCAGCCTGGCAGCAGTTAATTTTTCTTACCCATAGTTAATGCTGGTGGTTGGGTATTTATAGTGTGTAATTTGGGCCCTTATGGGCTTTCGGGTCAAGTTTCATGGACCCGGGTCAAGTTTAAAGACCCAGTAAGTTTAAGCAAATGCACAGGTAGCTTAGTCAGATAGTGATTAGGTTTTTTAGTACTTTAGTCATAGTTCGAACTGCCTTATACTTGCAGTGTTCAAAATCGTCCGTCCGGTTCAAATAGGGCTGTTCGAATTGAGGTCTTGGAGTCTGTCCGGTTTCCGGGGAGTTTTACTTTGGACTCCCCTTTTGAGTAGCTGTTCGAATCCGGACTCATCAGGAGCCCCTTTTTTAGATGTTTGAACAAGTATCTTCGTTTAAAGAACTGAAAAACTGTCCGGTTGGAGAAGTGGTTTTTCAATTCGAAGAGATGTGAGATAGGCCCGGACAGGCCGACCGTTACGAATTCCAAACGGTTATTTGTCAGGAGTAGTGGGACACGTGTCACCCTCCGGTTGGCCACTCCAGCCGTTTTTCTACCTCGAAAATTACACCACTTTATTGAATAGGTAACTTCTTTAAATGGTTTTGATGACGTCAGCGCCGTCTTTTAATCATTGCCCAACTTTTCGGATTCTCCTAGGAATCAAACCCCCCTTTTTTACTTTTACTATAAATACTACTCATCTTTCACAGTCTCATTTCTACTTCGTCATTTCACTCTAAACTTCATCTCTCTAAAACCTCAAAATTTCCTTAATCGTTTTATGTTCACAGCAAGAACAGCTTTAATCAAGGGTGGCTGGCTCAATCTTTCAGAACTAGAGAAAGCTCAAAGGGTTGAAAAAGAGAAAAGGCTTGCAGCTGGGCTCCCAGCATCGCCTGTCGAGAAACCAGCCCCCTCGATCGAAGAATCTGATAGAGGTTCGTCCTCCTCAAAAGGTACGAAACCTAGAAAGCTCTTTCGAACAACACTCTCTCCCATCGTTTCAGACTCTTCAGTTCAAGAGTCAATCCCCATTGTTGAACCGGGGGTTGTTGTTACAAGTGTCAGAAAAAAGTCTACTTTCATTGCCATGGGGTCCGACTCCGATCATTCTCCAGACAAGCTGATTATGAAAAGACCAAGCAGACTGGTCAAAGGACTTTCCACAAAGAAAACTAGTGAATCGGAGTCCGGGTCAGCTGTTAGGACTCTCCGGGAAAGGCCAGTCTGTCCGGAGACTAGCAGTCCACTACCTCCTAAGGAAGCCTCGACCTCAGAAACTCCAACTGAGGTGAGATCTCAAAAGCACACATCTAGCCAACAGTCCGGAGGATCAGCTGTGCCAAGCTTCATCCCTCCCCGGGCTGTTTCTGTAGAAGCTCCTCCAACTGTAATGGAGGAAAGGATGGAAGACTCCACTGAGGAGGTCAGATTCGAGTCCGAGTCATCCGGACAAGCTGAAACTGCCATAGTCGCTGCCAAAAAAGGCAAAGAAGAGTTGTATCTAAGGCGTCCGGATCTGCCGGAGAGCCTTGAGGGGAGAGTTGGGCCCTGCTTTCATAAGGTAGAGTTCAAGTATCTTCTATCTTTGTTGAAAACCAAGTATTCATTTATCCACACTAGAGACCTGGGACGGCTTCGCACTAAGTGGGGGATCCCTGAAAATGTAAAGGTGCGAATTCCTATTGATCCTGAGACCCCGATGGACTGTAAGAGGAACGAGATCGTCTTTTTTACGGAGCTGCTGAACTGGGGACTCAGGTTCCCACTGGATCCAGAAATAGTACGCTACTTCCACTTAGTGAAGTTATGTCCATCGCAGCTGAGCCCCAACGGATGGTACACCTTGATGTCATGCATTATGGCATCCAGACTGTCCGGAATTCCCCTTCCAATGGAAGAGTTTGCTGCTGTTGCCAACCTATGCAAACACCACCAGTTCCCATTTTATCACTTTAATATGGGGAACAACCTGAAAGCTGTCGACGATCTCCTGGAGTCGGAGAATAAATGGAGGAGCCAGTTCCTGTTCATAAGTGGTTCATGGGAAAATGGCCAGAAGATTAAAGTCGGGGAGAATCCTAGCCTTCTTCGAAGCAGATGGAGAAGTGATCGTAAGTTCTCTCTTTAAGTGTCTGTTCGAATCTTTCCTTCTTTAAACTTTCACTAACTAGTTTTTTTTTTATTTTGTTAGAACTGCCAAAAGAGTTCGGAGACTATGCAAAAGCCGGACAGGATACTTGTGGAAAGATAAACGCATGGGCTGCTGAAAACTGGGAGAACCGGTTTCACAAGGCGTTCACTCCGGGAAACTTAGCCAGATCTCACCTGTGGAACACCACAGGTCGGAGGGATCTAACATGGGAGGAGTTCTCCACCCCTCCGGATGATGACGTAGTGCTAAGAAGATCTCACGAGCTAGATGGAACTCTTTTCCTCCCTCTTCGGGCCAAAGCCCCAAGTAAGATGAAGGGCCAGAAGAAGAAAGGGAGGAAAACAACAGGAGATTCAGAGAAAAAGGCCCTAACTGACACAGAGGTGCCAATTCCAGCTCAAGTTGATGCAAGCCTTCTACAGGTGGTAGAAGTGGAAAGTAAGAAACACGGAGAGACTCCCTCAAAACCTACGAGGGTCTCCAAACGAACCCGTAAGCAAGTAAGTGAGGGTGCTGAGAGAGAAGTGAAAAAGAAGAAAACTTCTCAAGAAGAAGAATTTGCTCTCCGGGACCCGGAGCCCACTTTTCCAGTTGATCCTACATTAGCCGAAGAGATCCCAGAAAACCTTAACGAAGGGATTCCCGGGGAGCTTCACACTGATGATATTGAACAGGGAGAGATCAACATGGACGAAGTGGACGTCACCGGCCTGGGTCCTCTAGGTGATTACTTTCTTGGTCTGTCAAGAGATGAGTTTGCTGGGCCATACGTTCCTCCAAGTAGTTCCAACACAGTGAACTTTAATGGCAAGACTTTCTTGGTCTCCAGCGAAAGGGATATCATAGCTCACTCTCTCCTTAGCAACGTGCAACCTGTGCTTACCTTGGAAAGGCAAGTCCGGAATCAGGCAGAAACCATTAAGGAGCTTAAGTCTGAGAAGGAGAAACTGTCCGATAATCTCCGGGGTGCCACTACCCAGGTTGACTTGCTTAAGGAATCAAATGAACAGCTGAAGAGGAGTAAAGATGAGAGCAACACAAAAATTGCCTCTTTGGAGAAAACCCTAGAAGATCTCCAGGCTAAGCTATCCGAGTTGGAGAAAGACTTGAAAACCTCAAAAGATGAGACTGCAGCAAAAGAAAAGATTGTCACCAATCTGACTACTGACAAACTTACTTTGGAGAATGCAGTGACTCAAGCTATTGGTGAGAAAGCTGCCCTGGTGAAGGATCAAGAGGCCATGATCAAGGCCAAAGTCAATGCTTATGCCAAGGAGATGCTACGGAGTGAGGAATTATTAATTGAGAAGGTGAAATCTGACATGGTCCTCCTATTTCACGAGAAGTTCCCGAAGAGGAGACTTGGGAACTTATGGCGTTATGTGGATGATGATGATCTCCCATACTGGACCATGGCTGATGACGAGGGGTACTCTGATGAGCCTTCATCTGGTGATGAAGAGGAAACCGGAGAGAGCCCTGGGGAGGAAGAGATCGACCCTAAAGGCAAGAAAAAAGTCGAAGAGAAGAGCGATATTAAAGACAAGAACACACATATGGGTGAGCCATCTTCGAAGGCTCTTCCTTAGTTTATAACTTGCTTTGTTTAATTTTTGTTTGAACCAAAGTCCTTGGAAGGCCAAGGCACCTTTTTTGTGATGCTGTCCGTTTTATCCGGACAGAGTTTTGTATTATGTTTAAACTTGTTCAAAAAGTCCTTGGAAGGCCAAGGCAACTTTAAGTTTATTGAATGAATGTTTTATCTTGCACAACCTTTCTCTTACTCTAGAGTTTGTTTAAGTACTTCGTATTGTGAGAGTGTTTAATTTCTCTGGCTAGAATTTAAATAGCCCTTAGATCTTTCAGTCCGGGTAGTATGGTAATCAACAGAATTTCGTAAAAACTTAGAAAATTTATTCAAAAAAGCTCCAAGTTTCATTTAAAGCTCTCCGTGGCGCCAGAGAGAGGTAGTGGTATGCCCCCAAATATTTACATGGATGTTTAAACAAGTAAATATTTACATAAGTTTTATTCCAAATATACTCGAAGGTGTTCAATATTCCAAGGGTGAGTTAAAACCCTGCCATCTTTGTCTTCCAGCCAGTATGTGCCAGGCTTGATTCTTTCAACCACAGTATACGGACCCTCCCAGGTTGGGGCCAACTTTCCGAAGAGCTTTTCCTTGGTGTGCAGGAAAACTTTCCTCAATACTTTATCTCCTGGTTGAAAATCCCTTCTTTTAACCTTGGAAGCAAACCTGCTTCTCATCAAGCCCTGATAGTGTACCATTCTAAGATGAGCTTTTATTCGCCTTTCTTCAATTAAATCAAGCTGATTTCTGATTGCTATTTCATTAGCCTGTCCGGAGAAGTTATGAACACGAAAAGAGGGGAGTGTCTTCTCTATGGGAGCTACTGCATCCATCCCATAGACCAAGGCAAAAGGTGATTCTTGTGTGGCAGCCCCAGGCGTTGTCCGGTAGGCCCACAAGACTTCTTGTAAATAACTAGGCCACTTTCCAGCAGCCCCTTCCAGATTTTTCTTTAAGCCGGACAGTATTGTTCTATTAGCCACCTCAACTTGCCCATTGGCTTGTGGGTGGAATGGTGAAGAAAAGCAGTGCTGAATACCCCTTAAGGCACAGAAGCTCTCCATTTCACCGTTGTCAAACTGTGGCCCATTATCTGTTGTTATTCTTTGAGGGACACCAAATCTGCAACATATGTTGGATAGAATGAATTTTATAACAGCCTTTGATGTTGTTCCTGCCAAGGGGGCTGCTTCTATCCACTTCGAAAAGTAATCAATGGCCACGATTATGGTTTTGCGCCCTCCGGACGCCATAGGGAGAGGCCCAACTAAGTCTAATCCCCATCGAGCAAAAGGGATAGGCTCAGAAATGGACTCCATAGGAATGGCTGGTACATGAATTTCATTGCTGTACCTCTGGCATGGGTCACACCTTCTTACCAGTTCCTTGGCATCTTTCATTATTGAAGGCCAATAATATCCGGAGAGAAGCACTCTTCTCGTTAATGCTCTAAATCCACAATGGGCTGATCCCTCACCATCATGCAATTCGGAGAGAACCATTTGTGACTCATGATCCCCTAAACAGCGTAGGAGAGGTTTGCTGTAGGATTTCTTGTATAAGACCTCTCTAATCATGATGAAACCATGAGCCTTGTGTTTTAACGTTCTGGCTTGTGATTTAACCAAGGGTACGATGCCATCAGACAAATATTGTATAAGTGGAGACCTCCAATCTTGAGGTTTATTTGCTTGTATTTCAAAAACTTCCTCTTTCTCCCCTTCATCAATTTGAATGGAAGGACTTTCAAGCACATGGATCCACGGATAGGACTCCGTGTATGCTATTGTTGCCAATGAGTCTGCCAATTCATTCTCTGCCCGGGGAATATGCTCATAGACAACAGCTTTAAACTTCATTGCCTCATTTTTCAAGAGAAGTAAATACTTGATTAACTGTTCTTTTCTAGCTTCTGATAGACCCAAGGCATGGTGGATAAGCAATTGGGAGTCACTTAGCAGCTTGACCCGTTTTGCCCCACAGATGTAAGCCAATTTCAACCCAGCTATAGCTGCTTCGTATTCGGACTCATTATTGGATGCCCTGAAAGCAAAACAAATAGCTTGATACATATTGTCTCCATAAGGAGAGGTAAGACATATTCCTGCCCCAGATCCTATGGCACTGGATCCTCCATCTGTTCGGACAATCCATACTTTCTTGTCTTTTGAATCAGCAAGTTGTTCTAAGTCCCTATCAGAATGGAATTCGACCAGAAAATCAGCCACAGCCTGAGCCTTTACTGCTGTTCGAGGAGCAAAGTCTATGTCGAAGTCCCCCAACTCTACTGACCACTTTGTCATTCTGCTTGAAATGTCTGCCTTTTGAAGGACATTCTTTAAAGGGAAAGATGTCCGGACTACAATAGGATGAGCCTGAAAATAAGGCCTCATCTTTCTTGCAGCTATTACCAAGGCCAATGCTAGCTTTTCAAGTTTCAAGTAACGTCGCTCAGCATCAATCAGGCTTTTGCTGATGTAGTATACTGGGTGAGGATACCCATCAACCTCTCTAACTAACACAGCACTGATGGCACAACTTGAAACAGCCAGGTACACAAATAGAGTCTCCCCATCGATTGGTTTGAATAAAGTCTTTGGAGAGGACAGATGCTTCTTAATTTCATTGAACGCCTCATCACACTGTGGTGTCCACTCAAACCCCTTTGCACCTTTCAAAGTTTGAAAGAAAGGAGCACATCTGTCCGAAGACCTAGAGATAAACCTGTTCAAAGCTGCTAACCTCCCCGTTAACCGCTGTACTTCTTTAACATTTCGAGGAGGCTCCATTTGGAACAAAGCATTGAGTTGGTCCGGGTCGGGCTGTATCCCATGCTCACTTATAATATACCCCAAGAACTTCCCGGACTGCACTCCGAATATACACTTTTCAGGATTTAACTTTAAATTTACCTTGGCCAAGTTTGCAAAAGTCTCCTGGAGATCGGACAAGTGTAGCTGCTCCTCCACACTTTTCACCATCATATCGTCGATGTAAACCTCCATATTTCTTCCGATCTGATTAGCAAATGCTTTGTTGACTAACCTTTGATAAGTAGCCCCAGCATTCTTCAAACCAAAGGGCATCACCTTGTAGCAATGTAATCCTCTATCAGTAACAAAAGTAGTATGCTCTTGATCTCTTGGATCCACCTGGATCTGATTATATCCGGAGAAAGCATCCATGAAGGAGAGTAGCTTGTTCCCAGAAGTAGAATCTACCAGCTGATCTATCCGGGGAACCGGATACAAGTCTTTTGGGCAGGCTCGATTGAGATCTGTGAAGTCTATGCACATTCGCCATTTACCGTTTTTCTTTTTTACCAAGACTGGATTGGCAGTCCACAAAGGATACTGAGCTTCTTTAATGTGCCCCATCTTTGTGAGTCTGTCAACCTCTTGTACAATGACATCAGCCTTTTCTTTTGAGAAAGCTCTCCTTTTTTGCACCACAGGTGCTATGTCTCTTCGGACTGACAAGTGATGAGAAATCACTTCTGATGGTACTCCAGTTACATCAGCATTGCACCAAGCAAAAACGTGCTGATGGTCTTTTAAGAATTTCAACATTTCTTCTTTCAACACTTGTGGCATTTTGGATCCTATCTTGACAAATTTCCCTTCTTCTAAGCAGTGTGTCTCAACTTCTTCAACTGGGATCAACACTCCGGGGGTCTCCCTGGGGTCATCAATTTCACCCTCACCCCCAGAAAGGCCCTCAAACTGCTATTGATCATTCATTCGGACTGCCCCCAGCGTTCGTGGAGCCAAGGCAGTGGCATAGCATTCTCTTGCGACTTTTTGACTGCTCCGGACAACCCCAACCTGCCCCTGAACAACATATTTTAGACACTGATGAACTGTTGAAGCCACTGCGTGCATCCTAGAGAGCCAAGATCTCCCTAGAATAGCATTGTAACAAGTGGGACAGTCCACCACAATGAAAAGTATTCTGACTGTTTTCTTGAAAGGGCCTCTGCCCAACAATACTTCCTCTTCGAACTCACCGATTACATCGGCTGAGCTGCCCGTGAAGCCTACGATCGATCTGTCTGACTTCTGAATCACAGCTGGGTTTTTCATTTTCTTGTAAGTATCAAGGAAAAGGATATTGGCTGAGCTCCCAGTATCTACCAGGATTCGCCTTATCTCATTGCCCCCTATTGATGCTCCTATGACAACAGCATCTTCATGAGGGCCAGCAATGTCCCTCAAATCATCCCCATCAAAGACAATGAATGGGAATAAACCTGACGATTGATAAGAGGTCATGCCCCCTTCTAGCTGGGTAGCCAAATTATGGACATGCCTTTTTCTCGACGAAGTGGTAGGAGCAGTTACAGTATCCCCTCCGAAAATTGTCAAGGACTCAAAGAATTTAATGAGCCCGGAGACCGACCTGGAACGTTCCTCTATCGCACCCACTCTGTTCCTTGTTGGATCAGGATCCAAATATTCTGATTCCACATCAAACCTTTCAACAATTACCATGGCCCCTTCTGGGGCAGCATTAACCGGACCAGCCCGGTGAGTGTTATCAGGCCTGTTGCCTCCTCTTCTTTTGACATATGCACCCAACTTCCCTCTTTCAATCAGGTTCTGAACCTCTTGTTTCAAGGCTATACAATCATCAGTAGAATGGCCAATATCATTGTGATACTGACAAAAAGAACTGTTTCGATGTTCTCTGGGAGACTGCAAGGTTGCCGGTCTCCTGTAGTGTATTTCATCTTTAGTTTTCTCGAAAATGGTTGCCACACTTTCTTTGAGCTCTGCAAACCACTCCGGCTGGACCCACGGCCCCCTTTTGTTTCTAGACTGTTGACTTTGTGCAGGAGCAGCTGGTTGAGACTGAGCTTTTCCTCTTCCATGCCCCTGTCCGGTTTCTCTAGCTTTGTTGCCGGACTGGTTTGGATTGGGAGTTGGTGTTACCGGGGTGGATCTCACCTGCCTGTGCACCCTGGTCTTTTTTGTTTCATCAACATTAACTTGTTTGCCGACTTGATTTAGCAATCCACCCCAGGTCATGGCTTTCTTCCTAGTTACTGAATCGGCCAGGTTGCCCGGGTTCAAACCCTGTCTCAGGGATGCTATTGCCACTTGTTCAAAGCAATCAGCCAGCCCGTTCTTTGTGTTCACAAAACGACTTATGTATTCTTTCAATGATTCGTTTGGCTCCTGGGCACAATGGATTATAGTGTCTCCATTGCCCTTGAGCTCCTTACTTCCCACAAATTGCCTTCGGAAGGCCACCCAAAAGGTATCAAAGTCTCTGATACAGCCCTGAGGGAGGCTGTTATACCACTTTAGAGCACTCCCCGTAAAGGATTGGGAGAATGCCCTGCAGAGTAGTTTATCATCATCATCAAAGTTCATCATGAAGTTCTTGAATTGCTCCAGATGATTGTCCGGATTGGTACTGCCGTCGTACTTCTCCATCTTTGTGCTATCAAACCTCTTGGGGAGGTTTCCGGACAGAATTTTAGAAGACAATGGCGATTGCCTCCAGTTCCTCCCACGACTGAACGCAGTATCCTCATTAGGGGTTGCAAAGATACCTGGCTCATCATGGAAGGCAAAAGGATCCACCAGCATCCGGTCTATATGTCTCCGGCTGTGAGATGATCCTTTCCCAATGTGTCTTTTCATTCTTCCATGGTGGTCTCTTTTTCTAGAATACTTTTTAACTTGCTTTTGTTTTTTCCTGGTTCGCCCTTCGTTACTGCTGGAGGACAAGGACTTTTCATTCCCCTCACTGTCCGAAGAGCTGTCCGAAGATTCTGAACTTGAGTCAGAGCTCTCCACAGGCTTGGACCGGTGAGACTTTTTAGAACTAGCATGTGTCTTTTTAGTGCTCACATGAGTCTTTGAAGCCTCATGCTCTCGAGGGTTATCAGAGCGATGAGCAACTGATGCTTTGGACTTTTCCTTCATGCCCATCTTGGCCTTCTCAGCCCTCAGAGCTTCTATTTCAACCCTCAACCTGTCACGCTCTTGGACAGTATATTCATCGTTCTCTTCCACCACTTCGAGCAAAGCTGGTGGAAGCTCTGGATTATCCGGATTCATTCGGACAGAATTCTTTTACTTGGTTTTGAATGTTTGATTCAGGCACCGTCGCCTCCCACTGTGGTCGCCAATTTGGTGAGGATAAAAGTAGCCTGAGGGTAGGCTGGTAATTTTAAGTGGAGTTTTAAGGCGGCGTAAGGGTGTTTCACGGTGGTGTGGTGGTGTTTAATGGTGCTTCAAGATATTTCAGGGTGTTTCAAGGTGTTTTAAGGGTGGTGAGAGAATTGAGCAGCCTGGCAGCAGTTAATTTTTCTTACCCATAGTTAATGCTGGTGGTTGGGTATTTATAGTGTGTAATTTGGGCCCTTATGGGCTTTCGGGTCAAGTTTCATGGACCCGGGTCAAGTTTAAAGACCCAGTAAGTATAAGCAAATGCACAGGTAGCTTAGTCAGATAGTGATTAGGTTTTTTAGTACTTTAGTCATAGTTCGAACTGCCTTATACTTGCAGTGTTCAAAATCGTCCGTCCGGTTCAAATAGGGCTGTTCGAATTGAGGTCTTGGAGTCTGTCCGGTTTCCGGGGAGTTTTACTTTGGACTCCCCTTTTGAGTAGCTGTTCGAATCCGGACTCATCATACACAAGACTAGAGATGTCAATACCACAAGACTAAAGATGGTAATATCAAAGAAACTATAGGACAAACTATCCATTACAGCTTCAATGTCAATGACACAAATCTGTATCGCCAAACACAAACACAATACACTATCAAGGCATTATTTGACTCATTCACAACAAATCTTCCATTTGAGGATAATATCATTTCTTCACTGTCAAAAAAGAAACTTATCTTCTTTTGACTCACCAAATACCCTTAAGTAATTCACTCTATACTGCGAACACCAATCCAGTTTAGGCACTCCCTAAACTTTTAAAGTGATACTGCCTTGGTCATTATATATATCTAATGAAAATAGGATTTTAAGGACTAAATTGTAAATAATATAAATTTAAGGATTTAATTATAAGTAATGTAAGTTTTGTCCTTAAATTGTAATTGATGTAAGTTTTAGAGAGTATTTGTAACTATGTATAATTAATAAGGACTAAATAACAATTAGTCCTTTTTTTTAAGAGATTTCAATTTGAGACTAAGTCTTGGCTCCTCTATATAAAGGGCAAGGCTACTCTAATAAAGGGGTTGAACACTTTTACTTTGGAATTCATTTGTACTTGAACTTTCTCTCTCTAAAAACTCTCTAACTCTTTCTCTCTCTAGATTTCTCTCTTAACAATTCACTAAGGCAAAATATTAGCTCATCGAATTGGCGAATCCACTAGCGATTTGAACAAAAGAAATCAGTGACTTATTCTGCTCGAAATTAATACAATCTTGTTGTATTTTCTGCTCAAATTTAGTATGATCAATCCTGAGAATAATCATACTCTTCGATCACCGATGGAAACTCTAAAAGATGATTTACAGGGAGGTAGACCTGATGGATCATCTCTGATCCAAACTCAATATAATAATGAGGTTCGAATGAACCAGATTTTGGATAAGATTAATGCATTGAATGAAAAGTATGAACGGAGGGAATAAGTGATTCACGCGGCGAGGGTTAGATCTGAGGTTAGAAAAGAAACAGAAAAGACTGAGATATGAGCTCAATCAGATCGATCTTTTGGTGATCGACGAGCTAAATCTGAGCACAAAAAGCACGTTTTGTGTCTCCTAAAGAGCGATATTCATCTCGTAAAGAGAAAAAAAATAAGCATAAATATGTGATCTCTAGTGACTATGAGGTAGAAAGTTCAGCTTTGGGATTTAAGAGATACAGAGGTTCTTCGAAGAGGAATCAGACATAGATGAGTCGAGGAAACACAAAAAATAGAGTAAATCTAAGAAGGATAATGCTCCTCGTTCTACTTGGTGGGAAGGAAATCCCTCGAATCAGTATGTTGAAACTGATCGGAATCTATATGTTAGGATGGGAATAGATGATCACTTCATTCAAGGAGTTGACTCGCGAAATTCTCTATTGACGAATGAAATTCGTTCGATGACGCTTCCGAAGCGTTTTGACATTTCGAAGGTTGAGAAGTTCGATGGGATCCAGGATCCCGATGATCACATCGAACAATTCAATAAATATATGATGAACTTCGAAGATGACGACCGGTTGGTGTGTCGTGCATTTTCTCAGACTTTTAAAGGAACAAATCTTATGTGGTACAATCAGATTCCGAGGGGGTCCGTTTCAAATTTCAGAGATTTTTATACTGCATTTCAAAGGCAGTTTGTGGGAAGAAAAGAGATGAGAGAAAATGGTGATACCATTATTCAGTGCAAGCAGGCACCTGGAGAAAAGTTAAAAGATTATACAAAGATATTTGTGTTAACCAAGGCTAGTTTGGACAACTGTGATGAAACTATGGCGATGGCAGCTTTTCGCCAAGGGTTATTGCCAGGGGATCTGGCTAATGAGATGACGAAGAGAAGAACCTTAAATTTTGGAGCTTTGATTCTCAAGTTGAGGATCAGATCAAAGTGGAGGAGTCGACTAAAGTCTGAGGCGGACCATTCAGCACTCCGAAAAATTCGGGACAAGTAGCCAATAATCAGGGGTAGCCTTCGAATGGTAATGGAAATGACAATCAGCAGTCGAGGCAAAAGAATAGCAATTTTCCTCCTCAGAGTATTGGTTATTCAAATCAAGCTCCAAGTAACACTTACAACAGGCCTAGACCAAATACATGGGTCAAACCAGAATACTATGTTGATCTGACAGAGAATGTTTCTGTAATCTGGGATAAGACCAAGAGCTTTGTAAATTGTAGGAAGCCAGCCCCAATTAGTAGGCCAATGGAGGAGATGAATAACAAGTCGTGATGATATTGGGGATGATACAAATGACTGCATTGCTCTGAAGAAAGAGATCCAGTATTTGATTGAAAATGGAAAGCTCCTGACTTATGTGAAGTTGCAAGGGAGCGCATCGAAAAAAAATGTCGCATCAACTTCGAAAGTTGCACCAGCTGAAAATTTGATGATTTTGGACTCACATGCTGATCCTTTTGATGCTTCTTCTGATTACGTGGAAAAAGATCCGAACATATTGCTTCTGATGATGGTCGAAGAGCCCATAGAAAAGGGACGTGTACGGGAGTTGTGTTAGTTTTTTGAATTGTTGGCTATTTTCGGAGGCGATTCAATGACTGGAAACTCGGATAGTTCGATGAAGAGGCATGTTGTCAACTTGAAAACTCAAATTGAAGGGAAGATGTATACACACTTGTATGGGAAGAAAAATATTCCTTTCATTTTTTTTTGATGAAGATGATCTGAGAGGTACTTCTGGACCACATGAAGCTGGTGTGGTGATTGGAGCTGAGGTGGCTGGCGTCGAAATTCGACGTGTGCTAATTGATACTGGGAGTTTTTCTAATGTCCTTTTTAAATGCACCTATGATAGAATGACAAATCCACCTCGGATTTCTCAATCGGATCAAACGATTATTGGATTCACGGGTGTAACACCTCGTGTTGTTGGAGAGTTCGAGGGTGAGGTGAGTTTGGGAAAATGACCATTTAAGAAAAAAGTCTAGGTACGTTTTGTGGTGGTGGACTATCCCACAAGTTATAATGCTATTTTTGGAAGATCGTGGCTTTAAGAATGTATGGGGTTGTGTCTGCATTTCATCAGTGTTTTAAATATGTGGTTGGAGATAAAGTTGGGGTCGTTCGAGGCAATCAGAAGGTTGCGAGGGAATGCTATGCCACTACACTTCGGATCCGAGGGTACAGTCGTGGTGATTTAATGCGTGAATAACAATTAGAAGAGGTGCCCTCGGATTTTGAAGCTATGGTTGACGATCCGAAGGAAACCCCAGGGTCTTTAACGGTGAGCAAAGATATAGAGGAGTTTACTTTTTCGGAAGGGAAGGTACTTCGAATTGTAAATTTATTGACCCCTTTTCTACGTCAAAAATTGTTGGATTTCTGAAATTTGGACTTCTTCGCTTGGACGACAGAAGATGTAACGAAAGTGCCCATTGAGGTAATTCGTCACAGCTTGGCTATAGATCCGAAGATCAAGCCGGTTACTAAAAAAAGAAGAGCGTTTTCTTTGGAAAAAGCAGAAGCGATTGTTGATGAAGTGGATCAGTTATCTAAGGTCGGATATATAAGAGAGTCACAGTATCCTTTGTGGACGGAAAATCTGGTGGTAGTCAAAAAGAAGAATGGGAAATTGAGAATGTGTGTGGATTTTACAGATTTGAAAAGAGCTTGTCCCAAAGATCTGTTTCCTGTTCCTCGAATAGATTAGTTGATTGAGTCTACTCTACTTCAGGCAACAAAATTTTGACTTTTATGGATGCTTTTGCAGGATATAATCAAATCCAAATGGATCCAAAAGATCAAGAATGCACAACTTTAATAACTGATAGGGGCCTGCATTTTTATAGAATGATGCCCTTCGGATTGAAAAATGCTGGAGCCACTTATCAGAGATTGATGAATAAAGATTTTGCTACACAGATCAGAAGAAATATGGAATATATATAGATGATATAGTAGTAAAACGCTCAAAGGATTAAGTGCATCTTGATGATTTAGAGGAAACATTTTTGAATTTAAGGGCAATCAGGTTACAATTAAATCCGGAGAAATGCACCTTTGGAGTTTGATCGGGGAAGTTTTAGGGTTCTATCATCAGTGAAAAAGGAATAGAGGTTGAACTATAACAATTGAAATCTTTGATAAATATGAATTCTCCTCAGTCTATCAAAGAAGTGCAAATTCTGACAAGAAGGTTATCAACACTTACTGGATTTATTTCTAGATTTTCTGACAAATGCTTTCCTTTTTTTCAAGTATTACGAGGACCTAGCAGGTTTGAATGGACATCGGAGTGTGAAGCAGCTTTCACAAATATTAAAAATTTGTTGTCATCGCCAGAGATTTTTTCAAAGCCTCGAAATAGGGAGAAGTTATTTTTGTACATCACGGTATCAGATTTTGCACTAAGTGCAATGTTAATCAGTGAAGATTCAGAAGTTCCGAAGCCGGTGTATTATATCAGTAAAAGTTTGGTGGCAGCAGAAAAAAGATATATAAAACTAGAAAAATTGGCATTAGCGTTGGTGATTGCTTCTAGGAAGATGCGTCCATATTTTCAAGCTCATACTATTGAAGTCCGAACTTCATTCCCCTTGAAAAATGTTTTACAACGACCTAACATTTCGGGGAGAATGACCAAATGGTCACTGGAGTTGGGGGACTATGATATTTTGTTTACACCTCGAAGCATTGGTATATTTTTTTGTTGAATTCCATTCAAGCCGATCGCATGAGGAAGAAAGTAAATAAGTCATTCATGTAGATTCGAGGTGGGTTGTCCGAACAGATGGAGGATCTAGTGTTTCATGGTGCAGTGTCGGGGTTCAATTAATAGCTCCAACAGAAGAGACAATGATTCAATCTATTAAATTTGGTTTTCATGCTTCGAGCAATGAAGCTGAATACGAAGCTGCTTTGGCAGGTTTGAGATTGGAAAAACTTTGTGGGGCAACTTCAGTACGCTTGGAAACGGATTCTCAGTTATTAGCAAATTAGGTATCTGGATTTTCCGAAGCAAGAAAGGATCATTTGATTTTATATCTTCGGGAGCTTCAGAATTTAATGCTTCTGTTTGACAACATTGTTGTGGAATATATTGGGTGAGGGAGTAACATGGTGGCTGATTCTTTAGAAAACGTTTCTTACAAGGAAGAATGTCCTTGTATTTTCCTGCAAGAAAATCCTTCAATTTCTACTCAATCTAGCCAATGTGAATGTATAAAAGAATTGTTTACGACTGGTGAAATCTGAGGTGATTGGCGATCAGATATCCTTAGCTTTTTTACTCAAGGAATACTACCAGACGATTCACAATTGACCAAAATGTTCAGAAGTAAAGGATTCAGATATATAGTACTAGATGGATTATTGTATAAAAAGGCATTGAGCAAACCATTGTTACGATTTTTAAGCAAACAAGAATCACAAAAAGTATTATCAGAATTGCACGATGGTGAAGGGTCAGCTCATTGCGGGTTTAAAGCTCTATCACGTCGAGTTTTACTTGTAGGGTTTTATTGGCCTACGATCATGAACGATGCTAAGAATTTAGTTCAAAGTTGTGGTACTTGTCAAATATTTGCCAATGCTATTCACAAACCAGCAGTATCGCTTATGTCTATATATGAGGCAATACCATTTGATAGATGGGGATTAATCTGGTGGGACCTTTGCCGATGGCTTCTGGAGGAAGACCGATAATTATTGTAGCGGTTGATTATTTTACAAAGTGGGCAGAGACAGAACCGCTATCAGGAACAAAAGCAAATGATGTCATTAAATTTATTGTGATCAGTATCTGTTTTCGTTTTGGAGTTCCTCAGAGAATTACAACAGATTATGGCCCTCAGTTTAATAACACGGATATGGCTTCATTTTTTACTTCTAAAGGAATTCAGCAATGTTTTTCGACGACTTTTCATGCTCAAGCCAATAGGCAAGTGGAAGTGACGAATAGAACAATTTTAGATGACTTGAAGAAGAATTTGACGGAGGCAGCTGGAAAATGGCCGAACTATTTGCAAGCGGTACTTTGGGCTTATCGAACTACTCCTAGAGAGGCTACAAAGGAGACTCATTTTGCTTTGGCATATGGAATGGATGCAGTCAGCCCCGTAGAATCTAGGATGTCATCTTTTAGAATAACTCAATATTCTGAAAGTCTAATGATGAAGTTCGAAGGGCGAATTTGGATCTGATTGAGGAAAAAAGAGTTCGAGCTCATCTGAATGTAATTCACTATCAAACTTTTATGAGAAATATATATGATTCAAAGGTGAAGATAAGAGAATTTAAAGAAGGTGATAAGGTGTTGCAAAACATTTTCTTGCACGCAAAGGAGAAGAACCTTGGAAAAATGGCTCTGAACTAGGAAGGGCTTTATGCAATTGTTAAAAGGATTAAGCCGGGTTCTTATCGTCTTTGTGATTTCGAGGGGAGGATGCTTCAACATCCATGGAATATCCAACATTAGAAGCTTTATTGGGAGTAGATATGTTTTTGTACTTTGGAATTTCTGTTTTTGAATGGCGCACTCTTTCCTATCATGTTGGCCCATGATGGTTTTAACGAAGCGTCATGTACATATTCAATATTATCAATAAAGTTCGTATATTCGCTGATGGCTGTTTACATATGTTTGAATACTATCTTAACAAATCATTAGAGACTGATTATCTTTGAGATTAAGGTTAGAATGTTCCGAAGTGTTTATAACACTTTTTGAAGAAACAATCATGTTTAATAATCACATTACATTTTTATTTCGAAGTGGACGCTTAACGGCGCACTGACAATGTTTCGAAGAGCTACCAAAGCTTAACACCACACTGAGAATTTTTTGAAGAGCTATCGTGTTCACCAATTTCGTTAAGGTATTTGAGGTGGTAAGTTTACATTTTTTAGTTATTTTGTTTTTAAAATTTGCTATCGAATAATATGCAAAGAGAATGATAAAATAAAAAAAACCATTTTTTCATTTAGATTAATTCGTTGAGGTGTAAAAAGAAATTTCTTAATATGACAAAGGAAAAAAAAGTGAAAGCTAATCAGAGGATTCTTCCTCCTCGGACGATTCATCTTCTAAGGATGATAAATCAGGAATAGGATCGAAAGCTTCACTTGGGCGTTTCTCTTCAGGAATGTCATTCCAAAAACTTGTAGGGTCGATTTTTGGGTAAGTAGCGTGAATTTCTCGAAGAAGGAGAATGGTTGCATCTTGTTTTCCAACGTTAATAACAGTATGCATGTCTCTTGAAAGCTCAGCCTCGGCAGCAGCTAAAGCAACAGTTTTTTTCACTTCGAAATCCTTCTTTAGTTTAACTATCTCATCGGTCAGCTCTTTATTTTTTGTCTCACAAAGAGTAAGAGTATTTCGTAGCTCAGTGGAGTTGGATTTTTCAGTGGCAAGTTAAGTAGCATGATCAGCCTTGAGTTTATTTATTTCCGTGTCATGAGAGTTCGTCAGAAATTTTTTATCAACTGTGTGTGTGATTCGAAGATGATTCTTCATGCAGGGAGAACCTTTTATGAGTTTGGATCTTGCTACTTTGTACATATGAAATTGATCAACTATCTTGCCATGCAAATCTTCTCTAAAGTTTTTCTCAACCTCGTAAGCTTCTTTGTAATAAACCATATCTTTGGCTAATTGTTTTAAGTGGTTTTGAGAAGTCTTTTCTACAGTATCAAGATCGACGAATGGTTGAAGCGCGAGAACGATTGCAGGATTAGGAGGACGAAGACGAAATTCCGATGAGCTAGGACTTTGAATCATATCTAGAGAAGTGATAGGATCATGAGAACGAGTAATTTCTGGAGACGCTTTGGCTGGTGTTGGTTTCCCAAAGTTAAGCATGTGATTTTGGATGACTTGAAGAACATGATCTTTTTTACCAGTAAGCGCTTCAGTGCTCTCAAAATTAATAAATACATGAGGATCGAAGTTTGCAATAGCCTGATTTTCGTTGGAGGTACTATCTTCGATAATAATCACAGGGTTGTCTTTGGTTGGTTGTTCTTCGATCAAAGGGTTTTGTGGGTTTTGTTGGTTTCGAGCAGTAGTGTTTTCATCTTCGCCAACTAATGTGTACGAAGTGATTCTGATTTGCTTCTTTTTCTTTCCATGGGAACCAGAAGAAGCCTTTTTTTTATTTTAAGATGGCTCTTGATCTTTTCCCTCTTCAATTGGTGAGAGAGTTTGTTCTGCAGTTTTTACTTTTCGAGGCTTTGGTTCCGATAGAGTTGAAGGGTTAGCACCAATTGTGCTAGCTTTTTTTTACCTTTCTTTTCTTTGATGGTTTTTTCTTTCTGCTTTTTTGGGAAATGACTCTCTGATTTATTGCGAATGGGAAGGAACATTTTACAATCGGGTTGAACTATTCGTTTGCAGACTACCATCGGATCGGGCTTTGACATTAGATCTTGAGGTGGCAAGTCACCTTCGGAAATTGGAAACATGTGATAGGTAACAAAATTGATGGGTTGAAAGACGGTGTGAAATGCGTTATTCCATTCCTTTTCAGCCCAAACGGAGAGTTTTTAGAAAATCTCCTTAGTAGTTGGTTAACGTGATGAGTAACACCTCGAAATTTCTAAAATGATTATGCAAGCAGAAAATTTATAAAAAAGGGGAAAGGCAGAGCATAAAATTTATTTCAGAATGTAAAAAATTCGAAGTACTTACGATTGCTTCTCCAGACGAGATTTAACTTTGAAGGATTAACATCAGAGATTGTTTTTCCATTTTGCTACAATCGTGATATAAAGATGAATTTTTGCTTCCCAAATTTATCACCTTCTAAGAGGTCATCGATAATCTCGAGGTCATCCATCAGGTTGAGATAGTAAAACGGAAGCTTCAGACCTTTTGATAATTGAGTCGAGGAAATGAAGTCTTTAATGCTGATGAGAATTTTAGATAGTCGAGATGCCATAATCACTGACATAAGGGTGAACCATTGATTTGGTGTCACTTGGGTAAGGTATAAGTTGAGGAGTTCGAAGTATTCCACAATCATACGATCCAGTGGAAACCGAAGACCCAATTGATGATTTCAGGGTAGACTAGTAGCTCATCATCTTTGCAGTCCATGGGAGTTTCGCCTTCCTTTGGTAGTCGAAGAGTTATATTATCTCTCATTCCTCATTGTTTTTTAGAGCCGAAGCTTGGTTGTATTTATAATAAATATACCGAAATTTCTTGAGAGCAATGATATACTTAGCTTCGAGATTCCTCAAGTTTCTCCCAATTCTAGCTCTTTCTTCTTCGGAAACAAAGAAAGTTGCAGAGTACCCATAATCATATTCAGCCTCAATATACTGTTTTGGTAGCTTCAGAATCAGCTTCGTTGGCTTTCAACGTTTCTTCTCGAGGATTTTGAGATGTTGGGTTAACAGCTTTGGATAAAGGGTTACCTGTTAAAGGAGCTTCTTCAATTACTTCTCTTTGAGGAGGATATTTAGCATCTGGATTCGAAGAGGAAGAAGTTCATATAATTTCTGATTCGTCTCCCATGATAATAAAATTTCTTCTTTTTTTATTATTGATGAGTGATTCGAAGAGGGAATATTTGAATTTTGTTTTAAAAGGGATTTTTTACTAATCAGATGAGACATTATACTTTGAGATGACGAGGCTCGAGGTGTTTTAGGGCCTATTATTTTAGATGAGGAACGTTCTTCGACTATGGGAGAAGGCGAAAGAGCATGAACTTTAGTTGGATTGAAATTACCGTAATAGATTGTTTTAGTGGTTGTTCCAACTGGAAGGCTATTGATTAATCCTGCTTTCTTATATTCTTCAGCTCTTTGCTGTCAGAATCTGAAGATTTTGGTGTTTTGGGTAGGATAGCCTTCTATTTTTTGGTTTTTGGTTTCTTTCTCATAAACTAAATGAAGGTTGATCGGAGAAGATGAAGATTGATCAGAAAGTCGGGTTTTTTTGTGATGAGAAAACTGAGAAAAAGAAAGAACAGGGTGAGGGTAGCCAAAAGCTCTGACTTCTCTCTAAAATGGTTTGTGTGATGAGAATTAAAAAATGAAAGGCACGTTGAATTTATACAAAAGAAGTGAAGACGTGTGAAGTTTGAATTACTCTTATGATGATAGGTTAGAAAATTAGATACTAAAGAATAATTTATATATTATATTTTTTTTTCTAAACCCATCTTTGAATAACATAATCTTTTTGAATAAATATTATTCGTTTAGGATATATGTGGATATAAATATATAAAATTACGTAAAAATATCTTTCTTAACAATGCTTTTCCTAAACTATTCTATTGGTATTTAATTGAAAATATATGTTTAAAATATAAATTTTTGTTTTATATAATAAAACGTTGAATATAAAAAAATAAATATATGCGAACGAATCATCCATATTTAAAATATTAAAACTATGGATATAAAATAAATATTATTAGTACACAATCTAATTAATTCACGTTCTGTGAGGGTGATATTACCGACTTAATTAATTTAGAAAACTATGAAGTAGTAAACAATTACACGAGTCACAGACATGGTGTATTTGCTTTTAACAAAGTCGTACCGTAATTAATGACTCTGACAAATCGAAAAAAAAACAGTGGATAATAGCATAGTACAAGACAGTTAACACGACTCTAACAGACGCAGTACACACTCAATTAATACTTTAATCTTAAACTAAATGTCACATCATCTTTACATAAATAAAAAAAAGAAGGGAATTGCTAAGTCGAAAAGGCGACGCCTTTTTTCGCCTCACTCCAGGTCGCCTCCTTTCCATGGCGCCGCCGCGGCGGTCTCCTTACTGTTCGGAACGCCTCGCCTTGGCATGAGGCGCTGCATCCTCGCCTAGCAGCGCCTCACGCCGCGGTGGCGCCTTTCACAACTATGGTTTGGATATAGTAGTATACAACACATCATGGTCTAATTACTTTGATTACACCTTTGTTAAACACTTAGCTAGAACTATATATGATCATAGCCCTTTATACATATTCATTTATGTCTCATCTTATAAAACTAAGTCATATTTTAAGTTCCTTAACATGTGGTTGCTCCACCCTCAGTTTTTTAAATTTGTCGAGCAATGTTGGAAGGAAGAAATATATGTCCCTCCCTTACATGCTTTCTGGATGAAATTAAAAAAACTTCAATTAAAGCTCAAATTATGGAATAAAGAGGTTTTTGGAAATATATTCAATATTATTTCCAAACCTTAAGAAGAGGTTAAATTCCTCGAAAATTATTTAATAGAAACTAAGTATAATGAAAAAAGAATTAAGCTTGCAAAAACCAAACCTAACCACCTTCAATTATTAGTTAGAGATGAAAAATTCAGTGAGCATAACTATAATGCTACTAAACATGAATATAAGAACACACTTTTGTATTTCATAATTATAAAAAGAAGAACATAAAGAAAAATACAATTCATAAAATTCACGTTGATAATAATTGGATTAAGGATCACCGTAAGATACATATATATGTTGTAAATCACTTCAAGTGTATCCTAACTGAACCCTCCAACTATTTAGTTCATTTTTCTCCAAATGACATATACACAGCTGTCATTTGTCTAATCCCTAAGACTAATTCCCCTAAATTGTGGAAGAACTACATGCCGATAGGCCTATGTACTATCCTCAACAAAATTATTTCAATATTACTAAATGGGAGGCTTTCTAATTTGCTTCCCAAAATGATCTCTGAGAAGCAAAGTGGTTTTGTAAAAGGTAAAAATATTTGTGACTCTACTGACTGATTAGATTGTTCATGAAATTAACAAGAGATGTAAAGGAGGAAAATTGATTCTCAAGTTTGATATGGCTAAAACCTTCGACAAGATTTCATTCTTTTTCATTTTAAGAATTGTTACTGCTTTTGGTTTTAATAGTAAATTTATTGACATAATTCAGCTATGTATCAATGCAGTTAGTTACTTTATCATAATCAAAGAAGAAATTAAAAGATATTTCAAATCCTTTAACGGTGTTAGATAAAGGGATCAATTGTCATATAGTCTGTCCATATTAGCAGAAGAATTCTTTATAAGAGGTTTTAAAAAATTATTCGAAGAAGATTGTGACATTAGATACAAAAACAGAAGTTCAATTATGGTCCATTGTTTAGCTTTTGCTGATGATGTAGTTATTTTTTCTAATGGTTCATCATCCAGCATAAGCAAAATCAGTAAATTTCTTCAAATTTACATGAACAATTTTGGACAGGTGATCAATAAAGACAACAGTTTTGATTACTTAAAAAAGAATCCCCCTTTCAAGAATCAACTCCCTTGAATTCCTTACTAGATTCAAGCATAGTAACCTTTCTTTTTAATATCTTGGCACCAATATACACCCTAGGAATATAGTCAAACAATACAAAGATCTTCTTACCAAAATCAGACTTAGCCATGATTAGGATAACAAATTACTATTTTTTGGAAGCAGATTAACTTACAATCTGTCATCATATCTATTCCTTACTACCATCTACAAAGTTTTAGCCTCTCTATAACTATTCTATCTTGAATTGAAATAATGTGTAGTGGATACCTTTGGGATCTAATCACAATCACAAAGTTATATCACGAACTAATTTGAAAAAACATTTGGTATCCCTATGCGGAAGAGGAATTAAACATTAAATGTCTTGAAGAAATTTAAATTATCTTCTCATGTAAACTTTGGTACAAGTTTCATGAGAACAAAAATCTTTGGTCCAGATTTATGCACTCGACCAATTTTCCTAAAATCTCTATCTTATACAAGTGCACAATACATTAAATAAATCTAAATCCATGGAAAATGCTACTAGACATTAGACAATTAGCTAAAAACTTAAATTTTTAGAAGTTAAGTAGAGGAAACACTAAATTTTGGTTAGATAATTTGTGTTTTAATAAGGCCTTTATATCTCTTAATGATAATGATAATAACTCTTGCTATATCCATAGACTGTCAATAGAGTTTAGAATCAGGATGAATGAATTATGGACAAGTTACAATCTTGTGTCCTTTCATCAAACGTTGGAGAGATTAAATATCTTTCATTTAAAGAAACTGAAGAGGAATCCATTAAATGAAATTTAACTAATCAACGGGAATACATCACAAAAGTTACTTGGAACCAGAGTAGAACAAAAAGTCACCAATCAAATATTTATAAGAAGAGTTGGAATCAATTCACTCGCAATCAATTTTTGTGTCTAATTTGGAAGCTAATGAAGAATTGGATTTTAGTCGTCACAATACTTCAGCATTGAAATACTCTACTAGCCTCAAAATGCCAATACTATGATAGTATTGAATCTGTAAATCATTTGTTCAATCAATTTTTTAATTCATGGAAGGTTATGAAGCACTTTGTAAGCCAGGGCTTGGTCAGAGTCTACTAACAAGAATACTCACATTAGAACAATTATATCCTCTATCATTTGTTGAGGTTATCTGGATAACCCGAAATAAATTCAAGCATCAAGGACAAATGTTATTTGTGAACAACATCATTTAACGCATAAAATCCACAATTTTGAAGCTGAATAGTGCTAAACTTCTCAAAAGGGAACACTTGTCTAACAACTATAATATTGTGTATAATTTGGGTTGCTTTAGCATCTAATCACTGCCTGAAAATGTATAGCCATTCGTTGGCTTCCTCCAAAGCCCCCAGCTTCAAACTTAACACTGATGTGACATGTTATCTAACTGGTGAGTCTAGCGAGGATGACTCATTAGGAATTATAAAGGAGACATTATGTTTGATTTGGCAGATTATATGAAAAATTACCTTGTATAATGGCTGAGTGCAAGGCTTTAATTGCTGGTCTCTATAAGAAAACATCTAGCCTAGAAATTGAAACTGATTCTTATATCCTTACAACTACGTTTCAAAATCATAAATTTGTATGGTTCCAACTCCTATTCTAGATTGTTTAAGAAAATTTATATTATTTAACATGCATATTATTCGTATTTTTAGGAAACAAAACTCTGCAGCCGATTGACTGGAAAAGTGGACTCAAAAGTGCAAATTCAAGCTAGACTTAACTGTTGCACAAATCACCAATCAATTGAGAGTTATTTCTCTTCCTGACAGTCTCGATGTGGGTTTTCTAAGAGAACTCACCTGAGAAAATAAGGTTATTGCTCTATGATATCCTTTTGCCAGATAACAATCTTTCAAGATAATCCTTCAAAGTTGCATCTTCAATATAAAAACATGCTACTAATCTTCTTTTGCAAGTAACATTATGTGACAACAATCTTTTGTATGATTTTGATACTCTCTTCCTGAAAAAGACGAATCTAAACAAACTTGAATAAAACGTAAGAAACTACAAAGATAATTACATTTTTTATGAAATATAAAGAATTATTACTTATTTTATGGAGCAATACCTATTGTCCAACATTCAGATACAAAAGATAGTTCTCTATATTAGCTTCGTGAATCAATGTACTTATACTTGGATAATGATATTTTTTGTGAGAAATCTCGGGTAATCCTTTTTTTGATCCTCTATCATCATTGAAAATGAAAAAACACCCGTAGTAAAATAAAAAGACTCAAAACACAAAAACATACTTATAATATTCATTTTGGCACTTCAATTTTAGAACGATAGTAAAAAAGCAAGTAATACTATTAAAGCCAAATATCTATTGGACTATACTCAGTTCTTTTTATTTTATTTTATTTTATTTTAATAGAATGCTCCTTAACTATATTATTGAAAAACAAATTGAAAAATACTAACAGTATTATTATTGTGATCAAAATCTAATTAAATGTAATAAATAAACAAATAAATTAACAGTGAGTCAAGTTATATTATATGATACAAAAATAAAATTAAATGATAAATACACATTGAGTTTATGAGAATAAAATTAATTATTTTGCAGCTTGTCCATTATCAATATAACTAAACATATGATAGACATATGGTATAGTAAATATTTAGAGTAAAAGTTCAATCTTACCTTTTTTTTATTATCATGGAACTTGGCTGGGGAGAGCACCATCCATCTGTATAAGTATGGATTGTAGATATTATTATTATATACTATAAATACCATAATACATATCTATATAGACACCATGATACCAACCATTATATGTGTTATTATACATATAGGTATTGCTATGTTGTAGAACATTATTGTTGATAAAGTATGATTATCAACTCTAATAGTTGGTTTAGCTGTAACATCAACTTATAAAGAAAAGATCAATTTTGTTAGCTTTTACTATAAAAGAAACAAGTATTTTTATATGAAATTCAAAGTTGTATCCGTGTCTTACTCATCAATACTAATTCGCTGCCTCTTTAGGCCTTAAAAATGCATTGAAATAAAGTAAATCCAACCAACACAATATTTTACTAATATGGTAAACAGATATTTTAGTAAGAGCTAGATGGATTGACAGAATGGTATGGACAAGTCTAACTTCTACCATTTAGCTTCTTATCTATCCATGACTAAGTGAACAAAAACATATTAGTATCAAAATATAATAATAAACTTTTAAGTATTTTATTTTAGGCCCATTATCAAATAACTAACCTTCATGTTATCTTTTATTGTTTCACTGGCCGACTTTGATCCTTGTTATTTTGAAGTTATATTTAATATTCAAAATTTATTTCGATTTAGTACCGTTTTTGTGGTGGTTTATTCAGATGTCCAGTCAACTATTGTGCCTCAATGCATTTCGGGGAGAACCAGCTAGATTTGGATTCGAGTAGCATTTAACCCCTAACTACAACTCATTTACTGATTTTTCACCAAAGTATCATCCTGGTCAAGGATAGATCACCTAGGTCTGGGTCTATAAGTAGTGACAATTTCCATATGAAGACTTGTTTTCGCTACGGATTTGGTGTGTATCCTTAACCAAACCAGTACCTATGAGTTGTCGGCTCATTGTTCAACAGACACGCGGTTAGAGCTCAAGTTTGTTCCCATTTCTTGGGAGCTTACAGTTTCATGTTCTTTTTCACTCCCCGATTGAGATTCTTTTCACCCTTCCCTGGTGGTACTACTTAGCTATCGGTCACCCATGAGTATTTAGCCTTGCAAGGTGGTCCTTGTTGTTTCCCATAAAGTTTAACGTGCCACATATTGCTTGGGTCAGAGTATAAGCCAGTGATGCTTTCGGCTACTAGAAGCATATACTATTATACCATCAATGTCAAATATATGTGTATAGTTCACACTCTTCGTTGGCTTTTCCGATGATTTTTTTAGTAATTACTCTTTCATAATGAGATCTAGTTTAGGACAAATGGTATTTAGGTTTTAAGAGTAATTGGGTAGTTGATCATGTTAGTCCATTTTTGCAAGCATACTATTTATTTTTCAGGATCCCCCTCGCTTAATGGATAATCATTTATTATCAATGGAGATTTTTTATCCCAAATTGAAGTAGTTTGATTTGCATCAAAAGAAACCACAAGCTTCACACACAATAGACAATAAATGAATATGATTGATCTACCGACAAAAAATCTTCTTTCTAAAGAGATTCGATTCAGAACTGTTATATGTCCAAAGTCTAATATTTAAATAATTTAATACGTTTTCTTTGACTGTGTCTGTGTCAACAGACAATTCAAAATTTCTTGATTTGTTTAGAACAAGTCCGGGTCAAACCCAATGACTCAATCATATGGATATGTAAAATACAGGATTTCCAATCCTAACATGAATATAAAGGAAACATATACTAAATTTAAAAGTGACTAAACATAATTTTATACTCGATATCATATATACATATAGAATTTTGTGGAAAGTTGTATTCAATTAAAGTCGTATGTGCGGTTTGGAAAGAGATCTTTCACAACTTTTGAGATCCACCCTACAACATGGGGTCCAAAATCCTAAATAAATTATCTTAGAACTTATAAAAAGAAAACTCATTCTTGAACCCATTTCACACTCATGTCACGGCGAGGTACTGCTGAAGAAAAAACTATGAAATCCTATCTAATTTATCCTAATCGATTAGTTAACATGTTGGTTAACCGTATTCTGAAACACGGAAAAAAATCACTGGCTTATCAAATTATCTATCGAGCCTTGAAAAATATTCAACAAAAGACAAAACAAATCCACTATCTAGTTTATGTCAAACAATACGTGGAGTAACTCCCGGTGTAGTAGTAAAACCAAGATGTGTAGACAGATCAACTCATCAAGTTCCCATTAAAATAGTATCCATACAAGGAAAAAAACTTTCCATTAGTTGGTTATTAGGGGCATCCCGAAAACGTCCGGATCAAGATCTCATTTAATGGATGCTGCGAAAGGGAGTGACGATGTCATATGCTAAAAACAAAGACTCATTGAATGGCATAGACAAATAGAGATTTTGCACATTTCCATTAATCCATGAACATAATCTTGTAGACACATAGATCCATGGTTTGATCCTATTCATGGGGATTCCATAAATATTATATTCCAAAAATAGAAAGTTCGAAACAAATGATTTTTTTAGATTGGTTGTAGTTACTAATTCATAATCTAGCATGTACAGAATAAAATTTTCATTCTAGATTCTACGAGAATTTTTATGAAAGCCTTTCATTTCCTTCTCTTTAATGGAAGTTTGATTTTCTTAGAATTTATCCTAATTTTTGGCTTAATTCTTCTTCTGATAATCGATTCAGCCTTTGATAAAAAAAGAGATACCTTAGTTATATTCCATATCTTCTACAAGTTTAGTGATGAGGATAACGACCTTATTGTTCTAATGGAGAGAAGAACCTATGATTAGGTTTTTATGAAATTTTCAAACAAACAATTTCAACGAAATCTTTCAATTTCTTATTATACTATGTTCAACTGTTTGTATTCCTCTATCTGTAAATTACATTAAATGTACACAAAATGTTTATAACAGAGTTTTTGTTATTCATATTAACATCTACTTTAGGAAGAATGTTTTTATGGGGTACTAAGGATTTAATAACTATATTTGTAGCTCCAGAACGTTTCAGTTTATGCTCCTACATATTATCTGGATATACCAAGAAAGATGTACGATCTAATTAGGCTACTACGGAAAATTTATTCATGGATGAGGCAAGTTAATCCTATTATATAACCTCAAAATAATAGAGGTCAATGTCGGCCAATGAGACGATGGGGGATAAACTTCATCATCGAGAAGAAAACAACTCAGATTACCAGCTAAGGCCCGTAAATGACCACATAGTCATAAATGAGGTAGAGGTGCAGAGATAGCCATGAGGTTTGCCTAGAAGCAACCACCATTGAAAGAGTGGATGATAGCTCATTGATTGAGCGTAATTTTGCCGAAGATGAACAGGGCTAAGCGATCTGCCGAAGCTGTGAGATAAAATAATACATCGTTAAAGGAACGTTCCGTCTTAGAGGGAAGTACCCATATGAAGAGTGGTGGACGAAGCAGAAGAGAGAATGTCAGCGTGAGTAACGCAAAAAATTGTGAGATTCAATGCCTCGAAAAACCTAAGGGTTCCTCTGCAAAGTTTGTTCAGGGAGGGTAATTCAGGGCCTAAAATGAGGGTGAATGTCGTATTCGATGTACAACAGGTGAATATTATTGTACTACCCCTTGTTGGTCCCAAGGGATGGAGGAGGTTAGGTTAGCCGAAAGATGGTTATCGATTCAAGGATGCAGGGTACCCCTACTTTTTCAGGGTAAGAAGAGGTAGAGAAAATTCCTTAAGTCAATGTTCGAGTACCAAGTGCTTCGGAACTGGAGTAACACATGCTATACTCTTAAGAAAAGTTGGGACGACCTTCAACAAAAAGGGTACTTGTACCCGAAACCGACACGAGTGGGTAGGTATTAAAAATGATATAAGAGGAATTAATGTTTTCTTTTTTTTCCATTTTCATGTGTGAGTTGTTAAAAAACTTATTTCATTTGTTGATTCTATGCGATCTAATATTTCTATCAAACACGAGTTACAGTTCTATTATACTATACATATTAAAAAGAAAACTCTAAATATATACTCCAAATTTATTTCTTTCTTTTTTCAAGAATTAGTCTTTTCTTTGTGTATTTCTAAAATCTATAAAAAAAAAAATAATACACTAAGAATCCACTTCTATTTCGAATGAAGAAATAAAAAATAAAAAATATTGTTTCAAAGAATTGATAAATTTTTTTTGAATAATAATAATATTGTGATGACCAAAACTAAATGACAAAAGAATACAAAAGTTCATTTCAAAATACTTCAATTGGTACATGCAAAAAGTAGGCGAATTCCACAACTTTTTGTTCAATTTCTCGTGTAGTGAAACTTTTATTTCCATATAAAGTACACGACAAGCATAAATACCCTCATGAATTTTGGTTCTGATGAACTAAATATCTTTCAAAAGAAATTGTAAATATATGTGATGATTGTTTCCAAGAAGTCCGCGATAGAAAAAAAAACATTATTCCTTCGTTTCTATCGAATCGATCATAATCACTAGCCACATTCCAAAAAATTGTGCACCACAAATATGAACTAATAAAGAGACCCTCAATCCCATAAAAATACATCACGATCCCTTGTGGAAAAAAAAGATTTGTTGAGACGGAAAAAAAAAAGATATCGAATTCCTACCAAGATAACTCCAAGATCTAACGAATAAGATCCTAATGAACCTAAAAAAATGATAAAATCCCAACAGAAATTATTTATCTTTCGAGACCCAATTAAAAATTCTATCGAATTTTTTTTGTCGACAACTCACTATTAGATGTGGTTAATTTTTTTGAAATGATAAGATAACTAAAATTTCAATTTTTTACTCCGAAGTAACTCTCATCAACTAAGACTATTCTGATATGAACCTTTAAAAGTAATTCATATGATTAGTTAGATCTAAAATAGTAACATCTCATCCTTGATAGATATAGAGATAGAATTATTATTTTTATCATTTTTTGTTGAAAAAATGATTTTTTCTTTTTAATGAATTACTCTTAAAGGTATTTTTCACAACTAAAGTCATATTATTATTTTTTAATTATGCAACTCGATTATTCATATTTTTGTAACAAAATACTATACACATGTATCTTTAATGAATCTAATTTTTTTTTATTATAAAAACCAAAACCAATGGTTTTTTAATTTTTTGAGTTATGAATTGAAATATATGGTATTAAAAAAAATTAACACGCTTATATTTTCATAAGCAAAAAACTATTTAAGCAACTTCTTTCTCCCTAATTTTCCAACTGATTACTCTCATTTTTCTCAATCAAATGCAAAAATTCTAAATTTTTTATGGATCTAATTTTATTCCTTTTAAAATAACACTCAATATTTTCAATTTTTGTTGAATCTATAGTTTACAAGATATAGCATTTAAACAATTATATTTTAAGACCAAAGTCATATTAAACTCTCTTTTTCTTAATTTCATAACCTGATTATTCATATTTTCGCAACCAAAATCTTATTATGGTCTTGATCTCTCAGTTAGGGTTTGAAGCTGCAACTTATTTGCTGGTCTGGTAAAAAAATTGGGAGCTCTGATACAGCATGTAATTGAAACTCTAATTTTATTCGCTTGATTAAGATGACTTATAAGCCTTACAAAAACGGAACATTCAAATCTCTAACTAACGTTAGCTCAAATCTAACAAGTCTGCAACTAACCCAACAAATAATGCGAAATTTAATTATTTTATTTATGGTTTGCTTCATTGTTTCAGGTTCAATTTAATCTGACAGAAACGAAGGAATTAACTTCGAAAACTTTTGTTTTGTTGCTCTTCTGTATTTTGATGTCTATAGTCAGCCAAAGTCAAAAGGGTTTAAAATACATGCAAACGAATGCAGTGGCGTAGCCAGGATTAAAACCCTATGGTGTCCTGGTTATTGTCCAAAAAATATTACTATTGTAGTGGAAGCTGTAAAATTTTGTTGTAATATATATTTCTTTTCCATCTATATAAAAGTTGTTTATTTATTTAAGTGAGTCTTCCGTACTATTTTACCAACACTTTGAAATACTATTATAACATAAAAAAGATAGAAATTGACTAATAGATGTATTGATCATGACATGCATTGTTAGTGAACTCGAGAGGCTATGTTGTTACGGTTTGATCGGGTTTTAGTTTGAGTTTTTTCGTAGTATACAGAGACTAAAAGATGTATTGATTAGGCCATGTATTGTTAGTGAACTCGAGAGGCTATGTCGTTACGGTTTGATCGAGTTTTAATTTGAGCTTTTCCGCAATATACAGAGGTTTGACATTTTGGTTTTACATTAATAACATCATATTAATCTATAAGAGGATATTTCTCTTTATGAGGTTGAGTTAGACCTATTAAAACGTAAGCTCTTCTTACCGAGTCTTGAAAATTTGTATGAAAGCTAAGGATTGAGTCTCTTTTCCCTGGATCAGCCTCCAAATGTTCCCAATTTGAAGATTAAACTTCGACTTCAGGTTGTGGATTATTGACCACCAGAACATATGCTTATGGAATAACAACTTCATCTTGTGTCTCTCCCCGGTTAACTTGAGTAATTAAATTAGAGACATTTTTATTTGCTTTTTTTAAATTTAGGAGTTGTTTTAAAATATCTATACATCCGGTAATGGCAAATATAAAAAAACTCAATCAAGAGTAAAATTTAAACTAAGGAAAGTAGAATAAAGATTATGATTAATGCAATTGAACTCTACCACTCTATATCTTAAAAAAAATAGATCAACCAATGTTAATCTTAAGAAAAAATATAGGTCAACCAATGTTAATCTTTGTAACTAGTGAATAAGTCTTATAAAAATAAATAATATAGATTTATATTAGACATTCAAAAATAAATAATAAAAATATATATAAATATAGATAAAAAATAAATGATATATTTATATCATAATAATATTTTTATTATTGATACGTCATTATTTATATATATAATGAAAACCTCTAACTCAAATGAAAAATAATCCACATACGTCATTATTTACAAAACATATTAATTAATCATAGGAACCCACCTGGCTCCGCCTCTTTTGGTCTATTGTTAATTTTCTCTTCTCAAATCTCTTTGTTTATATTTTGTTTGTCTGTTTTGTATAGCTATGGCAAAGGTTTCTATTGACACTCTAAGCTCAGCACCTTGTTCTTGAATGAAGCGAGTCATGCAATCGCTTGTAAGCGGTAAGAGCTCTTATACATGCTGAACGTAACAGAATTTTTAATCACATTAGATACATGACGCCAGTCTGAGTATCTGAGCCTGAGCGTAGTAGAAAAAAGATCTAGAGAATATAGATGTCCACGTGTTTCAAAATTTGTTTTCTTTTTTATATGTCTTGTATATTTAAATTTCATATAGTGTTTGTAAGTATAATGCGCACGTGTTTACCATTTAACAAATTGATGTTAGAACAGTTTTCATCAAATTGTCATATATATATATATAATATTCGGCTTAACTGATATCTAATTTACTGTTATATTAAATTTGATATTTAAATATTATTAAACAATAATAAAATAGGAGATTTATATTTTATTAAATTATTATTATTATTATTATTATTATATAGTTTTAAACGACGTGACAAAAATATTATTGACATGATTCAACGACATTAAAGTTACTATATATATAACTTGTAAAGCTATGCTAATTTATTAGTATTAATTATAAATATAAAAGACTATTATATAAATTAGTATTTATATTTTATGCTCGTTAAGTGGATGAATAAAGGATATATTTTTACTTTCTGAATTAATCTATTATTTTGATTTTTTATTTTCACTACAATCTATTTTTACACTATTTTTTTAGAAATACAAATGCTATCCAAGCTCATATTAAGAATTCTTCAAACTTAATATAGGCAATAACAGTGAAATATCGTAAGGTATTTAGATTGAAAATCTAAAACCAAAAAATACGAGATTGATAGCTATCCGTATTGATTGTAATAGATCGAGAAAAAGAAAGAACTGATCCTGCAGTTCATGAAGCAATTGAGGCCGTTAAATCATATTTATACAGGGAAGAGATTCGAGATGATAGTCAAATTCCAAAGCAACGTAATCAGTCTCATATTGAAAATCAAATGGGAAGACCCTGCGAATAAGGACGTTAATGTCACATACTTTACTCTATGAGTTGTTACAATTCTTGTTCAATAACTTGGATGTTTTTTCTCATGAAAAATAGAGGATGTATTAGGGGTTCCATCTTAGATAATGTACCACAATTTAACATTAACTTTAGTTGTGGCTGCTCGAAAAAATGCGTCCTTATTTCAAGCTCACACGATTGTTCTTCGAACTACTTTCCCACTAAAGAATGTGCTACAACGGTGAGATATTTATGGCAGGATGAGTAAGTTATCGGTTGATTTGGGAGACTTTAATATAAATTTTTCTTCTCGAACAACAATCAAGGCACAAGTTTTAGCATATTTCTTAGTTGAGTTTCATTCATGTCGTTTAGATGAGGAGATACTTAAAGAAGTACCTCAAAAAGCCTAAACTTTGGTGGTTCGAACTTATGATGGATTTAGTATACTGGGATCAAATGTAGGGGCTCAATTAATCGCTATTATGGGGAGGCTCTATACTTGGATGTTCGATTTGGATTTCATGCAGCAAATAATGAGGCTGAATACGAGGTTGTGTTTGCTGGATTAAGGATTGCAAATATTTGTGGTGCAAAAAAAGTTCGATTGGAGACAAATTCCCAGCTAGTGGCGAATCATATGACATGAATTTTCGATGCTAAAAAAGATCATTTAATTCTATACCTTTGTGAACTTTAAGGGTTAACTCTTCTTTTTTATAAAGTAGATGTTGAGCATATCAATCTAGGAGATAACACAGTTGTTGATTCTTTAGCCACTATTGTATATACAAAAGAATATCCATGGATATTACTACAGGAAAGTCCTTCAATTTTGATGTCATCAAAACACTGCAAATATGATGAAGAAGTGTTTGTCACTCCAGAGATAGTTTGAGGGGACCGGTGGTCTGACATAATAGGTTTTTTCTTCGAGGTGTATACTACTTACCTCTATATCCAAAGTTGTACCCCTTGATAGATGAGGGTAGAATTAGTAAGGCCATTACCTATGGCTTCTAGAGAGAGTCAAATGATTATTGCAGCAGTGGATTTATTTTTTAAGTGGGCTGAAGCTGAACTGTTATCCGGTACAAAAGCCAAGGATGTTATCAAATTTTTTGTGAATAATATATCTTGTCGCTTGAAGTTCCTCGAAATATTATTATAGACAACGACACCTAGTTTAACACCTTTTCATCCTCAAGAAAATTGCCAAGTGAAAGTAACTAATATATCTATTTTAAAAGGTTTAAAGAAAAATTTAACATGTGTTGCTGGGAAATGGCCTAATTATTTGCAAGATGCGTTTTGTGCTTATAGAACGACTCCTAGAGAGGCCACTCAAGAAATCCATTTTGCATTGGTATATGGAATGAATGATGTAAGTCCTACTGAATCAATTTTACCTTCTTATAGAATGCTTCATTATTCAAAAGAGCCAAATGAAGAGGCAAGAAGAACAAACCTTGACTTAATCGAAGAGAAAAGGGTTAGAGTGTATTTGAATTCAACTCATTATCAAACTCCGATGAAGAGTCACTATAATTTGAAGGTAAAGAAGAGAGATTTTAAAGTGGGTGATAAGGTCTTGAGAAATGTATTTCTCCACACAAAAGATAAGAGACTTGGGATGATGGATCCAAATTGGGAGGGTCCTTATGTGGCAGTAGAGCGAGTCAAGCCACACACATACCACCTTTGTGATGAACATAAGAGACTTCTACAACACCCATGGAATGTTGAGCACTTAAAATTATATTAGGAGAAATATTTTCTTTCTTTTTTCAATTTTTAGTTTATATACTTTAGTATGTGTCCATATAAGTGACATACGTTTTCCTCTCATGTTGGGCTCGGGAAAGTTTTAATGAGGTGCGACATTTACATTCACAAATATTAATAAAATTATTTTTGTTGGGCAATGATTATTTGAGACAAAAATACTTAAAATATTTTGGGAATTACACAAAGATCGATCATCTTTGAGGTAGTTAACAAAAAAGTAAGTAAGAACATGATTGAATTCGAGGTACTATACGTTCATTTAAAGCACAAATTTGAGGATGTGATTGTATTTGTGGTGTTATATGTTCATTTAAAGCATAATTTTGAGGTTATAATAATATTCGAGGTGTTATACGTTCATTTAAAGCACAATTGTGAGGTTATGATTGTATTTGAGGTGCTATACTTTCATTTAAAGAACATATTTGAGGTGATATTGTGAGGTGACTATTTGATTCGAAGTTCTAACGTTTTTTAAACACATTATTTGATTCGAAGTGCTAACACTTTTTAAAAACATCATTTGATTTGAAGTACTAGCAATCTTTAAACATACTATTTGATTTGAAGTGTTGATGCTCTTTAAACGCACTATTTGATTCCAGTTGCTAACTCTCTTTAAACGCACTATTTGATTCGAAGTAATAACGCTCTTTAAACGCACTATTTTAAATATTAACAATGTTCGGGGTGTTAGTGCATTGTTTTTATAAGTGTAAATTACTTTATATAAAGATGGCCAATATTTGATGAATAGACAATGTATTTTCCCTTGGATATCAAAGGTTAGATCTTACAAACATAAGTTCAAATACCAAGTGTTTAAACACTTACAAAAAAATAATACACCAACAACAAATAATGATTAAACAAAATACTAAACAAAAAATAAATCTTTTTTAATCCTTTTGATCTTTTTGGGAATAATGATCTGAGCTTCTTTCCAGTGAGCTTTTTTCCTGATCAGAGGCATCTTTATCTTCTTCTGACTCAGTTTCTTCACAAGATTCATCGGGTATAGGATCGAGTGCTTCAATTAAATGATTAACAGATCTGCTTTTGGAAATGGTGCATGAAATTCGAGGAGCAAAGTGATTGTCTTTTGCTCCTCGACGTTTTTAACAGCAACAAGGATGTGTAGTCCACATTGAGTTTTAGTAGCCATCATAACAAGTTCTTTGTATCCTTCGAACGATGTCTTGTGTAATGCCACCTCGTCAAATATATTCTTCTTTTCCTCTTCATTTTTGTTAAGAGATTCTTGTAGAGAAGAGTTCTTATTTTGCTCCTCGAATATCTCCTTCTTATGTTTAGACTTGCGCTAAGTTAGCTCAGCTTGATGGGAAGTCTTCAGCTTGGTTGTTTCTTGATTATGGACAACTCTCAAATGGAGCTTAAGGTGGATGGCTCTTCTAAAAAACTCTGATCTATCAGCTTGAAATACGTAGAATTGTTCAAGAATATGTTTGTCAAATATCTCTCTCATCTTCTTCTTTCTTTCAAATATTTTTTTCCACCGAATCATATCTTTAGCCATAACTTCCAGATGGTTTCGAACAAAATTGACCTATCTGGACAACTGCTTTGTTGCTGCTGCTCCGAAGTTAGAGAATGGTTGGAGTGCAATTGATACTTCTTCAAATGGTTCTTTGATAGAGATAATAAGAGGATTGTTATAAGGTATAAAAGCATATGATGAGGCAAATTATGGAAGATATTAGCTCAAATTTACATGCAGAAGAGGAGCAATAACCTGATGACTAATTTGTTCAACTTGTTCTTGAATACGTTGAACTGCAGGGTCCATGTCTTTCTAAAGATCTTGAATTTCTTCTGTATTGATAGGTTCATCAGTAGTGAAGTTGTCATTTACTTGGTGATCTTCAAATACAACTTTTTCAGTTTCTGAGGGAGGCAATTCGATATTCTTCTCTACCTTTTTAGTTTAAGAGTTTTATGTTTCTTTTTAGTTTTGTCATTAAGATTATGATCAGTATGAGCTAAAACAATTATGTGATGGGGTCTTATAACCTCTGTTTATACATTTACATATTAATCAAACCTTTTTTGAAGTTTCCTTTTATATAATGTATTTTCAATATTAGTATTAATTTTAATTTCAAGTATTAGATGCCAGTATACATTATCGAATGCTTTAGTCAGGTGGATTTTAAAAGCAATCATTAGGCCTTTATAATTAATTTTCTCTTCTTCTTTTTCAAGGCAACGGTCATTGTTTTTTGAGAAGGTTCAACCTCGATTCCTTCTTCAATAGTTGGAAGACTAGTTTCTTTCTCTTTCTCTTATGTGGCTTCAGATTTGTTGAAGAGTGAGCAACTTCTTTTTTTTACGTTTTTTAAGGTAAGTGACTCTGAGACCTGTTTGGAATTGGTAGTATGACTTTGGCATAAGGTACTAGTAATATCTTCACAAAGTCGTCTAGGTTCGGAGGTCCATCAAATATTTTAGGGAAACAATATTCGAGGAGATTCTATATAAATGATTGTTGATGAAATTTATGGGTATAAAAGCACTATGGTTGTTTCCAGAACTTATCAGCTTCAAGAAGATCATCAATTATCTTGAAATCATCTTCGAGGTTCAGATAATAAAGTGCCAATACTCGATTGTTTTAAAAACCAGTCATGGAAATAAAGTCATTTATGTAGAGAGGAATCTTGTTTAGTCTAAAAGCCATATTCACTGATAGGAGAGTGAACCATAAATTCGGGCTTGCTTTTTTAGGCGCGGGTCAAGGAGTTTGAAGCACTCTACTATCATTGGGTCTAGTGGGAACCGAAGTCCATAACTGATGATCTTGGGATAAACCACCAATTGATATACTCCACAACAAAGTGAAATCTCTCCTCTCATTGGTTATGGAAGCACCACATTTTCTAGCAGTCCCCATTGTTTCTTTAGTCGTTCGGAAAGGGCTTGACTGTAATGTTCATATAACATATTCTTTAATGCCATAACATATTCGGGGAGGACTGGCTTTAAGTTTACACTTGGCTTGGCTGCAACATCTTGAGGGAGTTCAATAGGCTCTTTCTTTCTTTTCTCTTGTTTCTTTGTTGCCACTTTTTTTGAAGCATCGTCCTCAATTTTAAAAGCAGCACCGCCTTCTGTAGCTTCGAGGTTGGAATTTGTTTATGTCCTTCCCTCCGATTCAAGTTCTTCTTCAAAAGCCTCATCTCGCAGTTGAGGTGGATTAGAGCTTGTTGTTGGATTTTGATGTTAAGTCTTTAAATGAGTTTGTTGTGAGTCTTGGTTGGTTTCACCAATCTCTTTTAGTGGAGGAGAATATGGTGTATGATTAAATGTGGTTTTCTATGTAGGACTTTGTGGAGTATTATCGTATTCGAAATCTCTCATAGATAGAAATGATTTCCTTTTGGGAGGAATATTTTGGGAAAATTAAGCCTCTGATAGAATCAGAGGTGTCTTTTTGCGTGAAATTCGAAGCAGTTCAATGTTAACAGGTAATGGATATTTTTTGGATTCTCTCTGAGAAGATAGGCTTTATGTTTCTTTGCTATTATTTTGAAGATGAACTGATGTTGTGCCAAAACATTTCGGTGAAGGATTTCGAGACGGTGTTTTTGAGGAAGGTTTTGGTGAGCATGTGTTAAGAATAGGTTTGGATGAACTTTGGTTCCAAAGAGAATTATGGGTAGGATTGAAATTCCTGTAAACGGTTGTATGAGTTAAAAGCTTGGGAGAACTATCTATTACATCTGCAACACGGTATTCAACAGCTCTATCACTAATACACAAATAGTCGTAGAGACCAAAGATTAGTTTTTTAATGGGTGTTAGTTTTTCATAAACTATAGTGAAGAAAAACCTTAAAATTAGTCCATAGAATGATGAAGATTAATCGCGAAAGTGGGATTTTCATGGAAAAGTGATGGTGAAAAAAGGTTTTTAGGTTGCTATCCTTTTCTCTCTATAAGTTGGATGAAAAATAAAATAACTCAAGAAGAGATATTCATAAGAGAATGCTGAAAGAGAAAAAAATCAAAAGAATATGAAGGATTGATGATGCTTATTAGAGGAAGAAAATGGGTAGAGAAGGGGAAGGGTTGATTGATAGTTATTAAACAACCGCCAAACGGTAACCTACTACTGAGTAGAGTGACACGTGTAAATTGGCAGACCTAGTGGCATGTTGCACGCGCACTAGAGTACCCTATGAGTTTCCAGTTACTAATAGAGAATTGATTGAAAAAACACGTTTATATTCGAAGCCAACTTGAAGAGAATATATAAACATTCGAATAGACTTAAAGCATAATATGGGAAAGCTTTGATTCGAGGAGACCTAAAATATAATAATGAGAAGTCAAAATACGAGGCAAATTTGGATGTGGTTTCATTCGAAGATAATAAGTGTTGAAGAAAATCATTTTGATGAGAAGATGTGAGGTTTAAATTTGAAGTAATACAGAGTTTGACAAATTGACAGTCTTAATTCGCTCTAACTTCGAAGGGTTCTAGTTCTTATTCGTCATTCTTCATAAGAACTAGGGGGGCTACTGATAAGGATATAAATTATTAAAGACTTAATTCAATGATATTAAAGTTACTATAGATAAATTGTAAAGTTATGAGAGGAGATTAGTATTAATAGTAAATATAAATGATTATTATGTAATTTCTCTATTTTTGTAACTGTTTCAGTTAAAGTCTTCATACTCGCCTATAAATAAAGACGGAGTTGATGAATAAAAGACAAAATTTTACTTGATGAATTAAACTTATACTTTAAATCTCTTTCTCTCACTTCAATCTTCCTTTTCACTATCTTTCTTAGATATACAAATACAATTCAAGCTCATATTAAGAATTCTTCAAACTTAACATTGGCGACCAGTGAGAGATCGCACGGTACCTAGATTGAAAATCTAAAACCAGAAAATACGAGATTGATAGCTAGCAATATTGTTTTTAATAGCTAATCGAATTTATTTATGTTCGTATTTAATTAAAACTATAAATTAATATATTTATTTTGTTTCATAATTTTGTTTAGGGTTTTTGAAGTGGTTTCTAATCAAGAGAATCTGTGTATTCTAGAAATCGTAGTGTTTTGTTTATCTGTTTGGTATTCTTCTAATTTCGTTGCATCAGTTTGGTATTAAAGCTTCAGTAATTCCTGCTATGCAGATGCATGGATTATGTTTTCGGAACCTGATTTTTTTTCTGATTTAAGAACTATAATAGAGAAGAAAATCTTATGGTCTACGTGCTAAATTGGGGGGATAATTTTCAAGTTCGTAATCAGTCCGATAGTTATAAGAATCCGATTTCAGAGGAGGCTATTCAAAAGCGGGCATTGAAGACTGAAGCTCTTCCAAAACCGTACATACTGTAAAGACTAATAGGGTACATTAACATAACAATTTCTAAACACTGCCTGATTGTATTTTCTGTTAGGGGTTATAAAGATATAACATGGTTTCATGTAATTACTATGGATGTCTATCATCTAGTTTTAGGACGTCCATGACGATTTAAGAGGAATTGTATATACGACGAATCGATATAGTTTTATGATAGATGATCAAAAGATTACATTAGTGTATGTAAAAAAAACCACGAGTAATCATTAAAGGGTTTCATGTTCATACGACACCGGTTACCGACAGTGGCGTAGCCAGGATTAAAACCCTATGGTGTCCTGGTTATTGTCCAAAAAATATTACTATAGTAGTGGAAGTTGTAAAATTGTGTTGTAATATATCTTTCTTTTCCATCTATATAAAAGTTATTTATTTATTTAAGTGAGTCTTCCGTACTATTTTGCCAACAGTTTGAAATACTATTATAACATAAAAAAAAGAAATTGACTAATAGATGTATTGATCATGACATGTATTGTTAGTGAACTCGAGAGGCTATCTTGTTACAGTTTGATCGGGTTTTAGTTTGAGTTTTTTCATAGTATACAGAGACTAAAAGATGTATTGATTAGGAAATGTATTGTTAGTGAACTCGAGAGGCTGTGTCGTTACGGTTTGATCGGGTTTTAATTTGAGCTTTTCTGCAGTATACAGAGGTTTGACATTTTGGTTTTACATTAATAACGTCGTATTAATTTATAAGAGGATATTTCTCTTTATGAGGTTGAGTTAGACCTGTTAAAAGGTAAGCTCTTCTTACCGAGTCTTGAAAATTTGTATGAAAGCTAAGGATTGAGTCTCTTTTCCCTGGATTAGCCTCCAAATGTTCCCAATTTGAAGATTGAACTTCGACTTCAAGTTGTGGATTATTGACCACCTGAAAAATATGCTTATGGAATAACAACTTCATCTTGTGTCTTTCCCCGGTTAACTTGAGTAATTAAATTAGAGACATTTTCATTTGTTTTTTTTAAATTTAGGAGTTGTTTTAAAATATCTATGCATCCGGTAATGGTAAATATAAAAAAACTCAATCATCAGTAAAATTTAAACTTAGGAAAGTAGAATAAAGATTATGATTAATGCAATTGAACTCTACCACTCTCTATCTTAAAAAAATATAGATCAACCAATGTTAATCTTAAGAAAAAATATAGGTCAAACAATGTTAATCTTTGTAACTAGTGAATAAGTCTTATAAAAATAAATAATATAGATTTATATTATACATTCAAAAATAAATAATAAAAATATATATCAAATCTATATAAATATAGATAAAAAATAAATGATATATTTATATCATAATAATATTTTTATTATTGATACGTCATTATTTATATATATAATGAAAACCTCTTACTCAAATGAAAAATAATCTGATCGGTTCAGAAGTCAAATCGAGTATATCGACTAATGCTCCAAGAAACAGAGACTTCCTCTGCTATGAAAAATTAATCAACTGCTTGTTGATTAATCTTATTTCTTTCTTCTAATGGTGTTCTTCATCTTCTCGGTGTGATTTAGTTGTTGCTGCCTCTTCGTTCCAAATTTCGTTTTGCTCTGTTTTGGTTTTTTGCTCTGTTCTCGCAGAGCCTTTGCTGATTTCAGGTTTCTTCGTGTCTTGATGGCTAAAGATTCTTAACACCGATGATTTTCCTTCCCTGAATGATACGCATAAGAGGATCTCTGCTGCCCATAGTTTGGACTTCTGTAAAAAGATTGATACGAAATCATATTCTGAAGCCTTAAAAAATGAACATATAGTAAAGATTTCTCCCCTGACTTTGTTAAGTCTTTTGAAGATCATAATGTGATTCAATACTCAAATCAAACTAAAACCATTCTTCTGAAAGATTCAAGATGTACTATGATTGGGAAGTTTAGTCAGGGAATTCCGAAAAGAGCGTCGTTTCATTCATTCCTTGAATCTTTCAAATTTAAAGGAACGTTCACTTATGTTACTCTTGATTCAAGACAGATACTTATTTAGTTCAGTTTGCTGGAGGATGTTGATAGAATTTGGTCAAAGTGTATATGGAATGTAGATGGTAAAGTCATGCGAATCATAAAATGGAACCCTGAATACAGTAAAAAATTTGAATGCCCAATTACTTTACTTTGGGTGCGATTTGAAAGCCTGCCAGAGTTTTTGTATAACAAGACGATAATCAGGGATATGGCTGATTCTTTGGGGTTAGTTCATCAAATTGTGGTTCCAAATTTTAATAGGGCCTCGGTGAATGCTTGTTACGCTCTGGTTGAAATTGACGTGTCTAGAATGTTGAAAAGAAAGTTGTGGATAGGATTTGGTGATCAAGAAGGTTGGTGGGTGGGGGTTAGTTACAAAAATGCTCCAGATTATTGTCACAGATGCCATTATTTGGGTCATAACCATGCGGAGTGTAAAAAGACTGTAACAAAGAAGATACAGAGGAAAAGTCTAATAGTACAGAAAAAATACATTATGTCTCTGTTAAAGAAAGTGTTAAAAGCAATCAAAATCCTAAAGTTGATCTGGTTCAACCCTTTAGTCAAGTTTACAGTAGGAAATTGAAATCTATTGTCATCACCAAGGACAATTCTGTGAATTCTCAAAACAATGTTATCTCTAGTGGCCCTAAAATGGAGGTCAACTCTTCTAAAAATGGTCAAGACTGTGATAAGGATGCTGATTGTATTCTTCAACATGAAGAGATGAAGATTATTGAAGCCATCAAGAATCTCGATCAAGGATGCTCTCAGAGGGGGTCTTCTGAATTTGAGAATTCAAATGAAGTGGTTTCCATAATGTCTGACTGTAGTACTCCTGAGGATCAGATTGTGAACCTGTCTTCTCCTGTGTTTAAAGAAATTCTTTTGAAAAAACTGAAAACTAATAAAAAAATAAAGAAACCAAATCAAAATATTGTTAAATCCTTACGTTTTAAGGACATTCGTAATAAATCATACTCTGATAATGATAAGTCTGATTAGTTGGAACCTTCGTGGTATCAACAATAATCCTACCATTTTGAGGTTAAAGGACATGATTCATACTAATAATATTCAAATTTTGGCTTACAGGAGCCTTTGGTGAAGGTTGAGAAGATCAAGGAGATTGCTGATAAGCTTGGCTTCAAAAACTTTGTTGCTAATCTGTCTAATAAAGTCTAGTGTTTTTGGAAAGATGTTTTCAGGATTGATGTTCTGATTGATCATGAGCAATTCTTACATTTGGATGTGTTTAATTCTGATTCCGGGTTTGAGTTCAATCTGTCGATCATTTATGCTAAGTGTAATAGATATGAGAGAAGAAATCATTGGAGTCTTCTATAAATCTATTTCTGCTACGGGTAAAGCTTGGTTGATTGTCGGTGACTTTAATGTGATTTCCTCCTCTGGTGATCAGATTGATTGCACTTCATTATGTGTTAACAGCATGGAGGATTTCAATGAGTGTATTAATGATTGTTCTTTGGAGGACGCTGGTTATGGAGGTTCGATATTTACTTGGAACAGGGGCTCTAGATGGAAGCGTTTGGATAGGGCTATGGTTAATAGTCATTGGAATATTTGTTTTAACTATACAAGGGTTCTTCATCTGATCAAAACCTGTTCTGATCATTCGCCTTTGCTTATTAAAGCTGATAATGTCACTAATTCTCATCTTAAGAAAGGTTTTAAATACATGAATATGTGGGCAAATGATGAGTCATTCTTGGGCATTATTGAAACCAATTGGATGCTTCCTTTTTCTGGTTTCCCTAATCAGCTTTTCTAGCAGAAGTTAAAGAGACTTAAAACTTGTTTGAAAGAGTGGAATACGAATTATTTTGGGAACATTTTCAGCAAGCTTAAATATGCAGAAGACTGTGTTAGGAAGTGGGAGGACTCTTTGGCAAATAGTTTCAACATTAATACAAAGGCTGAGTTTGATAAAGCTAATAGTTTGTACATTAAGTATCTCAAGATTGAATCAGATTTTTGGAAGGAGAAGTGTTACAGTGACTGGCTGAAAGATGGGGATAGAAACTCTAAGATTTTTCATTCATTTGTGAACAAGAAGAGAAGGAAAATGAAGGTTAAAAGCATTAAAGATGGAGAGTGTTGGTTAAATGATGATGAGAGTATTGGTTTGTCTGCTGAGAAGTATTTTAAAGATGCTCTTTCTTCTAAGTCTTATAGTATTAAAGAAGAGGAGACTCTTCTCCTTAATGATGATATTTTTAACGTCATTCCTTCTTTGATCTCTGATGTGGATAATTCTGCTTTGATGAAGTTAACTACTGAGGAGGAAATCTGGAATTTGATTTCTACTATGAAGGTGGATAGTGCAGCCGGTGTCGACGGTTTTAATCTTCATTTTTACAAGCTCTGTTAGAGGATTATCAAGAGTGATATTTGTACCTACTTTAACTCTTTTATTAATGCAAATTACATTCCTAAAGGCATGTTTGCTACTGGTCTGTGCTTGATTCCTAAGACAAAGAATTCCACTTATTGGAATGAGTACAGACCTATAGGCTTGTGTACCATGATGAATAGAATTTTTTCTAAGCTCATTAACTCCATGATGGCCTTTTTTCTTCCTAAGATCATTTCTAGTTGTCAGGGTGCTTTTGTTCGTGGGCGTTGTATTCACGAAAACATTCTTGTGGCCAAAGAAATGATCTATGACATTAAAAGGAAGCCTAAAACTGGCAATGTCATGATCCAGCTTGACATGTCGAAAGCGTTTGATAACATGTCTTTCTCTTTTATATATAAAGTCTTATATAGCTTTGGTTTTTCTAATGAGTTTCTGAGTCTTATTAACAGGTTAATTTCAAATGTCAACATATCTATTCTGTTAAATGGTGGCTCCTTTGGTTATTTCAGAACTAGAAAAGGTTTGAGACAAGGTGATCCCCTGTCTCCTAGCCTTTTTATCATAGGTGAAGAGGTCTTGATAAGAGGAATGCATAGTTTATTCGAAAATAATAAAAAGATGTTATACAATACTAGATCTTAGATGTTATTGTCTTGTCTGGCTTTTGTAGACGACATTCTAATATTTACAAATAGTTTACAAGATTCTATTAACAAGTTGAGTGTTTTCCTTGATAAATATGAGCTTGTTTCAGGTCAAGTGATAAATAAACAAAAGACAAAGCTGATTACATGATCTTCTCTTCAGCAATCTAGGACAGCTAAATTGGAGGCTCAAACTGGTTATAAATCTGAGCATCTGCCCACAAGCTATCTTGGCTGCATTCTGAATAATAGTAGCAAGGCCTGCAATTTCATCAAAATCATTGACAAAATAAATGATAAGATATCTGATTGGAATTCAAAATATTTATCTTTTGGTGGCAGATTAGTTCTAATCTCTAATGTTCTTATGTCTTATCCTAATTATTGTTTACAGAATAGAATTCTTCCTAAGAGTATTATTAACAGGATTGAGAAAATTTTGAACAAGTTTCTTTGGAGATCTAAATTTAACGAGCCTACCACTCATTGGGCTAATTGGAAGTCGATCTGTAAGCCATTTGATGAAGGGGGTCTTAATATCAGGAGCATTACTAATATTCAGTATATCTATTCTTTAAAGCTGTGGTTCTCTTTCAGGAAAAATGAATCTATTTGGGCCAAGATGATGCATAATACTTACTCTAAAAATATTCGTCCTTTGTATGCTAATTTTAAAGGTCTGGGTCTCATACTTGGAGAAGATTGGTTAGCATTAAGAATGATGTTGAAAACCATATCAGATGGGTTTTAGGAAAGGGTTAAATGGATTATTGGAGAGATAACTGGCATAATTACAAGCCCATTCATAGTAATCAAACTGAAGTTAATTACCTGGAAGCAAAAGTGAACTCCTTTTGGAAGAATGGAAGTTGGGATACTGCTGCCATGATTCCTTTTCTTTCCCCTGAAAGGTGGAGTCATATTCAGAATCTAAAGATTGATAATTCTAAGAATGATATTATGATTTGGAAGTGTTCAAATGATACAATATTCAACAACAAGAATACTTGGAATACCATCAGACACAAAGCTAATTACTCTAGGCTGTTCAAAACAATCTGGAGTCCTATCATTCCCATGAAGTTTTCATTTCTTTTATAGAAAATTATAATGAACTACATCCCTATTGATTATGTTCTTCGTAAAAGACACTTACAATTGGTTTCTAAATGTCAATTTTGCAGAAACAGTGAAGACATCACTCATGTGTTTGTCAATTGCTCTCAAGCTTGGCAAATTTGGAACCATTACGGTTCAATTTTCAGGATCAATGTCAAAAGATGCATGGTGCTTACTCACATAGTTAAAATGTGGCATGACTTTGACAGTAGTAAATTCCACATCACTCATCTCATGCCTGCAATCATTTCCTTGTCTATTTGGTATAACCGAAACAATTCTAAGTTCAAGGGAGTTTCTTTCAACTTTAACTCAACTATAAACTATATTAATCTTATCATCTTATCTTTAAATGCATCTGTTCTAACGAAAAAACATTGGTTAAAGACTAAGAATGCGAGTATGCTTATGGGATGTCCTATTTCCAGTTCTAAGCCAATCTATAATACCTGGATTCATCCAATTGAAGGTCGAATTAAGCTCAACGTCGATGCTTCTGTCTTGAGAAATGGAGAGGCTAGTGGAGCTGGTATCTTCAGGAATCATCTTGGTGAAGTTTTGCAGTGTTTTGGCAATACTTACGGGAAAATGTCTCCTCTTTTAGCTGAAACTCGTACGCTTCTTGATGGTTTACTTATCTGCAAGCAAAACCAATGGCTTCAGGTTGACATTGAATCTGATTGTCAGATTCTAGTCAATTTCATTGTTGTCGGCGTTTCTCCTTGGTACCTCAGTCCGGTCATCAAAATTTGTCGGATGACTTTTGCTTCTGCTATGGTTATTAAATACATCTCTCGAGTCCAGAATCAGGCCGCCGATTGGCTGGCCAGAAGGATTCTTAGATGCATTGAGAAGCCTGCTTTCAATCAGTTCGTTATTCCTTCAGATTTAAATGCGATTTTTTTTTTTAAAGGATTAGGTTTAGGTTACATATCTTAGAAAATTTGAGTTAGAAAATTTGAGGTCTTGTTTTAGGGTTTTATTTTGCAGGTTTGTTGAAGACTATGCTGAAGTTAGGAGGTGTTGCTAAAAGAAAGCTTGGTGTAGCTGATGGATCTAGAAGTAGAGATTGTTCGAAGTAGTAGCTGTTTTGGTTGTTGTTCTGCAAGCTCGGTAAAGGATTGATGGTAATGGAGCTAGAGGTTATTTTGATGAAATTAATTTTGGAGTTCTATTGATAGAGCAGATGGGTTGAAGATGAAGAGTCGGTGTGGGAGAGAAAGCTGTCGCTTTTTGAATTTAGTTTAGGGTTTGTTATTTTCGATTTGAGATCAAAACATGCGTGTACTAAGTTATGCAAGGAAGAAGATGCCAAGTATATCCGGTAATCAGTCACGAATAATTTCCTATTTATTTTAAATCTGATACCAGATTGGATATCATGTTCGACAAAGAAGAGAATCAGAAGCTGAAAACGGGGTCGAAAGAGAAGAGAACAAAAGAAAGATAAATGGAAACAAACAACACAATGATTGTGTAAGATCAATTCACGATCTGATGCGAGGAACCAAGAACTCTCCATCTGAGTTTTTTGTTACTTCTACTCTAAGGGTGTGCTATAATTGTGGAAGCTTATTAGACACACATAAATTGTTCGACGTTATGTCTAAGGATAAGTTTGCGTCAGATGCCAACACATTCATTACTGGTAACCTTTGTAAAGGAAATAACTTTTTTTTTGTTTAAGATAATACATAGTATGATTGTATCAATAGTTCAGGGAGGAATAATTTTCTCTCTTTTTCAGGCTGAGAGAATACTACGATTGTGGAATGCATTTTCCTATAGCAAGATTGTTAGCCATAATATGACAGTTCAAATACATGAATGCTCTGCAGGTACTGTTGGGCGTTTTCTTGATGAGCTTGTTGATAGGTTACCCAAGCTGACTTCTACATACATTGGTGATTTGGTTCTTCACTTTGGTGGGAAATATTATAAGATAGGTAACGTTCTTGTTGGGGTTCTTGGTAAATTCGTCCCAAAAGCATTCCATAGAGTTTTGGATGATATTGCTTTAAGATCAAAAAGTTTGGTGCCATCGCGTATGGATATCCTCGATGGTGTTGATGATCAACTGCAACTTAGTTACTTAAATGTACCATCAGTGCTGTCCTTCTTTTATATATATCATGTCTCGGTTGTACCTGTACTAGTTGCTGTTAATCCATTCAAGGAAGTCCCTTTATATGGAAATAATTATGCTGAAGCATATAATAATAGATCAACCCAAAGTCCACATGGTTATGACATTACATATACAACCATCCCGAAAATAATACGTGATGAAGTTAAACAATCCTCATTATAAGTGGCGGAAGTGGTGTCGGACAGACCAATAGAGCAAAGATAGTTATGCGGTACTTGGCTGTCTTTGGCGGTGGTATTGGAATTGAGTATGAGATATTGAAGACTAATCCGATTCTGGAAGCATTTCGCAATGTCAAAACATTAAGAACTGACAATTCAAGTCGCTCTGGAAAGCTGATCGCAATTCATTTAAGTGAAACTCGAAAGATATTTGGTTCCCATATTCAAACATTTTTCCTTGATAAGTCCAGATTGGTTTAGTGTGCTGAGGGAGAAAGTGTTACAGAAGCATTGGATGTTTTACATGTAAGCAAAGAAGACACATACGGTGTATTTGCTATGGGTACGACAGTTTTGTTGTTAGGAAATGTCTCATTCTCGATCATTCATAACGAAAACCATGTAGAAGCCATGGAAGATGGCTATCCAGTGTTGCTACATTGATGGGTTGCAAGATTGAAGAGCTTACGCTATCAACTCGTAAAATGAAAGTTTGTCAAGATAACATTACCCAAAAACTTACGTTATCATAGTCGAGTGATTAAAGAGATGATTTAGCTATTTGTGCTTCAAGTAATCCATGTGCAGATGTCCATGCTTATGCTAGACAACAGAAGGCAGATTTGTTTGATCTTATGAAGTTTGTGTTTGGTTTTCAGAAAGATAACATAAAGAAACCAGCGTGAGAATGTTGTTCTTGCAATTGTGAATGCTCTCACTCACAACTTGGCTTACGTAGCCTGAATGATCCTAGAATGGACGAGATAGAAATTAATGAGTTTTCCTTATACTTTCTTGAATAGGGAGAAGCTGCAAATATATGTTTCCTTCCAGTTCCAGAGTGATTATGATATATATTCAATAGTATGACAGCAAATTTGGACGCAATATTGGATTATGGAGAAGCTGACTTCTAAAACTGACTTATTGCTACACATTATCTGCTTAAAAAACTTGTTTGCTTTTGTAAAATCTAGAGCTCATGGTCCCCTTCTTTAATTGAAAACATTTTTTTTTTTTTTGACAAAAAGACTATATTACTGAAAATTGAAAGTTTTACAAGAAACAAGGTCGATTTAATGACCATACAAGAAATGGAGGGCTCACTAGCAATTAGCCTAAGAAAAAATCTCCAAATCGAAAACCATCCCTAATCAGAAGCCCTAACTCGACTTCCACATTGTCTTCTATCTTTCGACCTCAACAATCACTTCACAGTCCAAAACTCTGCTTCCACAGCACGACCAAAAACCCTAATCGAGCACCAAAGAGCCACCAACAGTCAGCTTCATCCTAACCAACAAAACAGCCACCGACATTCAGCTTCACCACCAGCCAATCTTCCTTCAATCGATTCAAAACAGCCCCAAAACCCTAATTTTAAAGTTATGAACTCAAACCCTAAATTAGACCGAAGAACCAGCCAGAGCACTCAAACCCTAAATCGATCACAAGAAACCTAGCCAGGATCGAGATAGCCCACCCCCATGCTTTCAAGCGTAATGATTGCGAGTAAAGGAGTCGGAGCATCGAAGTTTGTAAACTGACGAGCAATTTTCTCCTTCAAAGACCACTTCGCCACCCAATCTGCAGCCGCATTTTGGGTGCGAGAGACATGATGAAGCTTCATTGATGAAAGGAAAAGAGAACGACAAACTGGAATCAGAGGATTGTTGAAAGCAGCACCAGTAGCCATGTTGCGAACAAGGGTGAGACAATCAGTCTTAATGTCGACATTGCGCCAACGACGATTTCTGCACAACAGAAGAGCCTCAAGCAACGCTCTACTTTCAGCCAGAAGGGGGGTCAACTTGCCAAGGACATAACCAGCACCTTCAATGATATGGCCCTGGGAGTTCCTCACGATCAGCCCTCCTGAAGCCTCACCAGAGTAATTACAAGCGCCATCAATGTTAATTTTCAGTCTTCCAGTCACCGGAAGGCTCCATTTGAGGTACCTGAGTTTTCTCTTCTCAGTAGATAGGCAACCCATAGCAGCCCCTACATCAGCAACACCATGCCAGTGCTTAGAATTAAGCTTATTGCTAGAATCAATGTCTAAAATTACTTTAGTAACACGATTAACAACATTAGAGAAAGAGTCATAAGCATTATCAAACTTGGCCCTATTTCTATTAGACCAGATCACCCATAGGATCACTTGAGGAATGAGAAATGAAATATGAAACTTGCTAGAAGAGGACCAAAACCAACAATGCAAAATGTGACTTAAAGACATGAACCTTCTTTAATTGAAAACATTGGACTTCATTATTTATCAAACATTAAGATATTAAGATATTAAGATATTGACGAAACAATTTATTGGCGAAGAAAAGAGAGATTGTGCCGTTCGGATTTAATGCGAAATCTATCCGTACATGGGAATATTATTTTGATTACCGTAGAGCAGGCAAATGGATAGTCTATGCAAACAATGGAGAAAATGGACAAATTAGTAGTTAATCCTAATTATAATACTTTCCATATCTTACGATGTCAAGAGTTTGACTTTGGAGAAAGATATCACTCAATGGTTCTGAGAGAAAAAAGAGAAAAGGCTGAGGCTGTTAGGGGCTTCAATGGTTGTAAGAGAAAAAAGAGAAGAGGCTGAGGCTGTTAGGATCGACAACTCTAAACGCAGCACTTCACAAAACATTAATCATAAACGCAGAAACAGACAACTCTAAACGCAGCACTTCACAAAACATTAATCATAAACGCAGAAACAAGCGGCTTTTAAGCTGTACTACACCTAATAGAATAGTAGATACTCTACCTAAAGCCCAAGCTAGCAAGACATAATGCCAAATCTACAAAAGCCCTCACAAACACCGTATTCTATAACTGTAGCCAAACAAAGCTCTCATGTGGATAAGAATGCGTAACAAGCCATAGTACACAAAATTTATTATACAAAGTCTATATATATGTAGATTATATATTGTGTCAAATATTGAATCAATGATACAAAAAATTAAAAACAAGACTTAAAATATACATTATATTTAATTCTTTCTTGGTATCTGAGTAGCTTCAAGTCTTCAATAGAAAACATTATTGAGTCTATAATGGAAAACATTATTGAGTCTCCAACATTTAGCACATACTTTTTGGGATCTGTTTTACCCAGCAATTCATCCATCACCACACATAAAACTGTATTTGAACATAACCGATAACATTAATAATATAAGACTAGACATAAGCAATTACCTTATGTGTAAAACAATGGTGTTTCCCATGATCAAATGAAATAAACTGGGAGGCTTCATAACAGGAGAGAAAACCTGTCCTCCCAAACTCATTGCTGATTCTGAAGGAAATGTTTATAAAAACTCAAAGTATGAAGATTGGATAGCTAAAGATCAGCTACTACTTGGCTGACTATATTATACAATGAGCCTTGAAGTAACAGTTCAAACGATGGAGGAAGAAACCTCCAAAGCTCTTTGGGATGCTGCTGGCGAAATGTATAGCTCAAAGACAAGAGCCAGACTTACCTACTACAAAGCAGAGTTTCAAAGAACTCACAAAAGATCATCTTCAATGGCAGAATACTTAAATAAAATGAAGGTTATTTCTAACAATTTAGTGATGGTTGGTTGCCTAATTTCTATAGATGAATTAATAACACAAGTTCTTGCATGTCTTGACTCAAAAGTATACACTTATTATGGTGAGTCTTACAGATAAAAGCTGGATTTTGCAAACTAGTTTACTCACCTTTGAAAGTAGACTTGAGCAACTCACTAGCATGCAAACATCAATGACTAATATTAATTTGTCCTGTGTGACACAAAACAACAATGTAAGTCTCATAAGCTCCTATGGTCAATTTAAGGGTTCAAACAGAAATTACAGAGAGAGATCTATATAAAATTCTAGAGGCAGAACTAACTTTTACAGAGACAAACGAGGTAGATTCTCCCAAAGTAAGCCAACCTACTAAATCTGCAGCAGGTATGACCACTCTGCTCCAGCTTATTATTATAGGGATGATCCCTCTGTGATGGTATCCACACCATATGATCAGCCTAGATCAGAAGGTAAATAGAGTGCATTTCTTGCAACTCAAGATACAGCTGGAGAAGGTGTATGGTTTGCTGACAGTGGTGATAGTCAACATGTGATAGGAAATCATAATCTCATTACTCATAAAACTCAGTATACAGGTAACAAGAACATTCTAGTTGGTAGTGGTGAGAAGCTTTCTACATCTCATTTATATTAAACCTATATTCCATGTTCCTAAAATCAATAAAAACCTGATGTCTGTTTTTCAACTTACCAATCACAATCATGTTTTTTGTTGAATTTCATAAAGGGTTTTGTCTTGTGAAGGATAATGTAAGGCTTTGAAACCCTGGACTATCGCATTTGGTGGCAGATAGTCCCTGGACTTTCAAAATTCCGTTCGTAGTCCCTCGACTATCCAGTTTGGATAAAGTTAACCCCCTTGCATGTGTTGACTATCAATTTTTTCGACAGATAGTCCTTCAACTATTCATTTTCGATAAATTTAGTCCTTTGACTTTCTATTTTTTATAAAGTTAGTCCCCTTAATAAACATACGCATGGGACTAACTTTATCCAAACTGGATAGTCCAGGGACTACCAACGGACTTTTGAAAGTTCAGGGACTATATGTCACCAAAACGGATAGTCCCGGGACTACCAACGGAGTTTTGAAAGTCCAGGGACTATCTGTCACCAAAGTCGATAGTCCATGGACGAGTTACTGTTCAAAGCCGATAATGTAATATGGACTACACTACTCAAAGGGATATTTGGGGATGAACTATATAAGATCGATATGTACCCTAAGTCACTAGTCCACATGGTATCTTCATCTAGTCCTCAAGTCAATCTATATAATGCTGTCCTAGCAGTGGCGGATCTAGGAATTGAAGTCAGGGGGGGCTAAAATTCTCGTCGAATTTTATCTCTAACATTACTATCGGAATTTTCAATAAGTTGGCGTAGTCTCGATCACTCACTATATATTCACTCAAATGAAATTCTACACTATCATCATTAGGTCTTGATATAGAGGCAATCGGATTAGGATGAATCATATTATTATTACTCGAGCTACTTGAAGAAACAATATTCCTTGGTTTTATTATATATATATATATATATAAATCTTAATGTATAAATGGAAACTCTAAAAGATGATTTACAGGGAGGTAGACCTGATGGATCATCTCTGATCCAAACTTACTATAATAATGAAGTTCGAATGAACCAAATTTTGGATAAGATTAATGCATTGAATGAAAAGTATGAACGGAGGGAATAAGTGATTCACTCGGCGAGGGTTAGATCTAAGGTTAAGACTGAGATATGAGCTCAATCAGATCGATCTTTTGGTGATCGACGAGCTAAATCTGAGCACAAAAAGCACGTTTTGTGTCTCCTAAAGAGCGATATTCATCTCGTAAAGAGAAAAAAGATAAGAATAAATATGTGACCTCTAGTGACGAGGAGGTAGAAAGTTCAGCTTCGGGCTTTAAGAGATACAGAGGTTCTTCGAAGAGGAATCAGACAGAGATGAGTCGAGGAAACACAAAAAAGAGAGTAAATCTAAGAAGGATAATGCTCCTCGTTCTACTTGGTACGAAGGAAATCCCTCGAATCAGTATGTTGAAACTGATCGAAATCTATATGTTAGGATGGGAACAGATGATCACTTCATTCAAGGAGTTGACTCGCGAAATTCTCTATTGACGAATGAAATTTGTTCTATGACGCTTCCGAAGCGTTTTGACATTTCGAAGGTTGAGAAGTTCGATGGGATCCAGGATCCCGATGATCACATCGAAGAATTCAATAAATATATGATGAACTTCGAAGATGACGACCGGTTGGTGTGTCGTGCCTTTTCTCAGACTTTTAAAGGAACAAATCTTATGTGGTATGTGGTACAATCGGATTCTGAGGGGGTCCGTTTCAAATTTCAGAGATTTTTATACTGCATTTCGAAGGCAGTTTGTGGGAAGAAAAGAGATGAGAGCAAATGGTGATACCATTATTCAGTGCAAGCAGGGACCTGGAGAAAATTTAAAATATTATACAAAGATATTTGTGTTAACCAAGGATAGTTTGGACAACTGTGAGGAAACTATGGCGAAGGCAGCTTTTCGCCAAGGGTTATTGCCAGGGGATCTGGCTATTGAGATGACGAAGAGAAGAACCTTAACTTTTGGAGCTTTGATGCTCAAGTTGAGGATCAGATCAAAATGGAGGAGTCGACTAAAGTCCGAGGCGGACCAATCAGCACTCCGAAAAATTCGGGACAAGCAGCCAATAATCAGGGGCAGCCTTCGAATGGTAATGGAAATGACAATCAGCAGTTGAGGTAAAAGAATAGCAATTTTCCTCCTCAGAGTATTGGTTATTCAAATCAAGCTCCAAGTAACACTTACAACAGGTCTAGACCAAATACATGGGTCAAACCAGAATACTATGCTGATCTGACAAAGAATGTTTCTATAATCTGGGATAAGACCAAGAGCTTCGTAAATTTTAGGAAGCCAGCCCCAATTAGTAGGCCAATGGAGGAGATGAATACAAGTTTTGCAGATATCGTGATGATATTGGGCATGATACAAATGACTGCATTGCTCTGAAGAAAGAGATCCAGTATTTGATTGAAAATGGAAAGCTCCTGACTTATGTGAAGTCGCAAGGGAGCGCATCGAAAAAAATGTTGCATCAAATTCGAAAGCTGCACCAGCTAAACTTTTGATGATTTTGGACTCACAGGCTGAGCCTTTTGATGCTTCTTCTGATTATGTGGAAAAAGATCCGAACATATTGCTTATGATGACGGTCGAAGAGCCCATTGGAAAAGGGACGTGTACGAGAGTTGTGCTAGTTTTTTGAATTGTTGGCTATTTTCGGAGGCAATTCAATGACTGGAAACTCAGATAGTTCGAGTAAGAGGTATGTTGTCAACTTGAAAACTCAAATTGAAGGGAAGATGTCTACACACTTGTATGGGAAGAAAGATATTCCCTTCATTTTGTTTGATGAAGACGATCTGCGAGGTACTGCTGGACCACATGAAGCTGGTGTGGTGATTGGAGCTGAGGTGGCTGACGTCGAAATTCGACGTGTGCTGATTGACACTGAAAGTTTTGCTAATATCCTTTTTAAATGCACCTATGATAGAATGACAAATCCACCTCGGATTTGTCAATCGGATCAAACGATTATTGGATTCACGGGTGTAACACCTCGTGTTGTTGGAGAGTTCGAGGGTGAGGTGAGTTTGGGAAAATGACTATTTAAGAAAAAGGTCTAGGTACGTTTTGTGGTGGTGGACTATTCCACAAGTTTAATGCTATTTTTGGAAGATCGTGGCTTTAAGAATGTATGGGGATGTCTCTACAGTTCATCAGTGTTTAAATATGTGGTTGGAGATAAAGTTGGGGTCGTTCGAGGCGATCTGAAGGTTGCGAGGGAATGCTATGCCACTACACTTCGGATCCGAGGGTACATTCGTGGCGATTTAATACGTGAATAACAATTAGAAGGGGTGCCCTCGGATTTTGAAGATATGGTTGACGATCCGAGGGAAACCCTAGGGTCTTTAACGGTGAGCAAAGATATAGAGGAGTTTAGTTTTTCGGAAGGGAAGGTACTTCAAATTGTAAATTTATTGACCCCTTTTCTACGTCAACAATTGTTAGATTTTTATCCCGAAATTTGGATTTTTTTGCTTGGACGACAGAAGATGTAACGAAATTGCCCATTGAGGTAATTCGTCACAGCTTGGCTATAGATCCGAAGGTCAAGCCGGTTATCAAAAAAAGAAGAGTGTTTTCCTCGGAAAAAGTAGAAGCGATTGTTGCTGAAGTGGATCAGTTATCTAAGGTCATATACATAAGAGAGTCACAGTATCCTTTGTGGACGGCAAATCTGGTGGTAGTAAAAAAGAAGAATGGAAAATTGAGAATGTGTATGGATTTTATAGATTTGAAAAGAGCTTGTCCCAAAGATCCGTTTCCTGTTCTTCGAATAGATTAGTTGATTGACTCTACTTCAGGCAATTTTTTTTAACTTTTATGGATGCTTTTGCAGGATATAATCAAATCCAAATGGATCCAACAGATCAAGAACGCACAACTTTAATAACTTATAGGGGCCTGCATTGTTATAGAATGATGCCCTTCGGATTGAAAAATGATGGATCTACTTATTAGAGATTGATGAATCAAGATTTTGCTACACAGATCAGAAGAAATATGGATTATATATAGATGATATAGTAGTAAAACGCTCAAAGGATGAAGTGCATCTTGATGATTTAAAGGAAACGTTTTTGAATTTAAGGGCAATCAGGTTGAAATTAAATCCTGAGAAATGCACCTTTGGAGTTTGACCGGGGAAGTTTTAGGGTTTTATCATCAGTGAAAAAGGGATAGAAGTTGACCCATAAAAATTGAAATCCTTGATAAATATGAATTCTCCTCGGTCTATCAAAGAAGTGAAAATTCTGACAAGAAGGTTAGCAACACTTAATGGATTTATTTCTAGATTTTCTGACAAATGCTTTCCTTTCTTTCAAGTATTACGAGGACCTAGCAGGTTTGAATGGACATCGGAGTGTGAAGTAGCTTTCACAAATATTAAAAAAAAATTGTCATCGCCAGAGATTTTGTCAAAGCCTCGAAATGGGGAGAAGTTATTTTTGTACATCACGGTATCAGATTTTGCACTGAGTGCAATGTTAATCAGTGAAGATTCAGGAGTGATGAAGTCGGTGTATTATATCAGTAAAATTTTGGTGGCAGCAGAAAAAAGATATATAAAACTAGAAAAATTGGCATTAGCATTGGTGATTGCTTCTAGGAAGATGCGTCCATATTTTCAAGCTCATACTATTGAAGTCTGAACTTCATTCCCCTTGAAATGTTTTTTACAACGACCTAACATTTCGGAGAGAATGACCAAATGGTCACTGGAGTTGGGGGACTTTGATATTTTGTTTACACCTCGAACATCAATAAAGGCGCAAGCATTGGCATATTTTTTTGTTGAATTCCATTCAAGCCGATCGTATGAGGAAGAAAGTAAAGAAGTCATTCATGTAGATTCGAGGTGGGTTATCCGAACAGATGGAGGATCTAGTGTTTCATGGTGCAGTGTCGGGGTTCAATTAATAGCTCCAACGGAAGAGACAATGATTCAATCTATTAAATTTGGTTTTCATGCTTCGAGCAATGAAGCTGAATACGAAGCTGCTTTGGCAGGTTTGAGATTTGAAAAAATTTGTGGGGCAACTTCAGTACGCTTGAAAACGGATTCTCAGTTATTAGCAAATTAGGTATCTGGATTTTCCGAAGCAAGAAATGATCATTTGATTTTATATCTTCGGGAGCTTCAGAATTTAATGCTTCTGTTTGACAACATTGTTGTGGAATATATTGGGTGAGGGAGTAACATGGTGGCTGATGTTTTAGCAAACGTTGCTTACATGGAAGAATATCCTTGGATTTTGCTGCAAGAAAATCATTCAATTTATACTCAATCTAGCCAATGTGAATGTATACAAGAATTTTTTACGACTGGTGAAATCCAAGGTGATTGGTGATCAGATATCCTTAGCTTTTTTACTCAAGGAATACTACCAGAAGATTCATAATTGACCAAAATGTTCAGAAGTAAAGCATTCAGATATATAGTACTGGATGAATTATTGTATAAAAAGGCATTGAGCAGACCATTGTTACGATTTTTAAGCAAACAAGAATCACAAGAAGTATTATCAGAATTGCACGATGGTGAAGGGTCAGCTCATTGCGGGTTCAAAGCTCTATCACGTCGAGTTTTACTTGTAGGGTTTTATTGGCCTACGATCATGAACGATGCTAAGAATTTAGTTCAAAGTTGTTATACTTGTCAAATATTTGCCAATGTTATCCACAAACCAGCAGTATCGCTTATGTCTATATATGAGGCAATACCATTTGATAGATGGGGGATTGATCTGGTGGGACCTCTGCCGATAGCTTCTCGAGGAAGACGGATAATTATTATAGCGGTTGATTATTTTACAAAGTGGGCAGAGACAGAACCGCTATCAGGAACAAAAGCAAATTGTGTCATTAAATTTATTGTGATCAGTATCTGTTTTTCGTTTTGGAGTTCCTCAGAGAATTACAACAGATTATGGCCTCTAAAGGAATTCAGCAATATTTTTCGACGATTTTTCATCCTCAAGCCAATAGGCAAGTGGAAGTGACGAATAAAACAATTTTAGATGACTTGAAGAAGAATTTGACGGAGGAAGCTAAAAAATGGCCGAACTATTTGCAAGAGGTCCTTTGGGCTTATCGAACTACTCCTAGAGAGGCTACAAAGGAGACTCATTTTGCTTTGGCATGTGGAATTGATGCAGTCAGCCCCGTAGAATCTAAGATGTCATCTTTTAGAATAGCTCAATATTCTGAAAGGTCTAATGATGAAGTTCGAATGGCGAATTTGGATCTGATTGAGGAAAAAAGAGTTTGAGCTCATCTGAATGTAATTCACTATCAAACTATTATGAGAAATATATGTGATTCAAAGGTGAAGATAAGAGAATTTAAAGAAGGTGATAAGGTGTTGCGAAACATTTTTTTGCACGCAAAGGAGAAGAACCTTGGAAAAATGGCTCCGAACTGGGAAGGGCCTTATGCAGTCGTTGAAAGGATTAAGCCGGGTTCTTATCGTCTTTGTGATTTCGAGGGGAGGATACTTCAACATCCATGGAATATCCAACATTAGAAGCTTTATTGGGAGTAGATATGTTTTTGTACTTTGGAAGTTTTGTTTTTGTACTTTGGAATTTTCGTTTTTGAATGGCGCACTCTTTCCTATCATGTTGGCCCAGGATAGTTTTAACGAAGCATCATGTACATATTCAATATTATCAATAAAGTTTGTTTTTTGGCTGATGGTTGTTTACAAATATTTGAATACTATCTTAACAAATCATCAGAGACTGATTATCTTTGAGATTGATTAAGGTTAGAATGTTCCGAAGTGTTTATAACACTTTTCGAAGAAACAACCATGTTTAATAATCACATTAGATTTTTATTTTGAAGTGGACGCTTAACGGCGCACTGAGAATGTTTCGAAGAGCTACCAAAGCTTAACACCACACTGAGAATTTTTTGAAGAGCTACCATATTCACCAATTTTGTTAAGGTATTTGAGGTGGTAAGTTTACATTTTGTAGTTATTTTGTTTTTAAAATTTGCTATCGAATAATATGCAAAGAGAATGATAAAATAAAAAACCATTTTTCATTTATATTAATACGTTGAGGTGCAAAAAGAAATTTCTTAATATGACAAAGGCAAAAAAAAGTGAAAGCTAATCAGAGGATTCTTCCTCCTCGGACGATTCATCTTCTGAGGATGATAAATCAGGAATAGGATTGAAAGCTTCACTTGGGCGTTTCTCTTCCGGAATGTTATTCCAAAAACTTGTAGGGTCGATTTTTGGGTAAGTAGCGTGAATTTCTCGAAGAAGGAGAATGGTTGCATCTTGTTTTCTGACGTTAATAGCAGTTTGCATGTCTCTTGAAAGCTCAGCCTCGGCAGCAGCTAAAACAACAGCTTTTTTCACTTCGAAATCCTTCTTTAGTTTAACTATCTCATCGGTCATGTGTTTATTTTTTTTCTCACAAAGAGTAAGAGTATTTCGTAGCTCAGTGGAGTTGGATTTTTCAGTGGCAAGTTCAGTAGCATGATCAGCCTTGAGTTTATTTATTTCCGTGTCATGAGAGTTCGTCAGAAATTTTGTATCAACTATGTGTGTGATTCGAAGATGATTCTTCATGCAGATAGTACCTTTTATGAGTTTGGATCTTGCTACTTTGTACATATGAAATTGATCGACTATCTTGCCATGAAAATCTTCTCTAAAGTTTTTCTCAACCTCGTAAGCTTCTTTGTAATAAACCATATTTTTGGCTAATTGTTTTAAATGGTTTTGAGAAGCCTTTTCTGCAGTATCAAGATCGACGAATGGTTGAAGCGCGAGAACGATTGCAGGATTAGGAGGACGAAGAAGAAATTCCGATGAGCTAGGACTTTGAATCATATCAAGAGAAGTGATAGGATCATGAGAACGAGTAATTTCTAGAGATGCTTTGGCTGGTGTTGGTTTCCCAAAGTTAAGCATATGATTTTGGATGACTTGAAGAACATGATCTTCTTCACCAGTAAGCGCTTCAGTTTTCTCAAAATTAATAAATATATGAGGATCGAAGTTTGCAATAGCCTGATTTTCGTTGGAGGTACTATCTTCGATAATAATAACAGGGTTGTCTTTGGTTGGTTGTTCTTCGATCAAAGGGTTTTGTGGGTTTTGTTGGTTTCCAGCAGTAGTGTTGTCATCTTCGTCAACTAATGTGTACGAAGTGATTCTGATTTGCTTCTTTTTCTTTCCATGGGAACCAGAAGAAGCCTTTTTATTTATTTTAAGATGGCTCTTGATCTTTTCCCTCTTCAATTGGTGAGAGAGTTTGTTCTGCAGTTTTTACTTTTCAAGGCTTTGGTTTCGATAGAGTTGAAGGGTTAGCACCACTTGTGCTAGGTTTTTTTTACCTTTCTTTTCTTTGATGCTTTTTCTTGTTTCTTTTTTGGCAAATGACTCTCTGATTTATTGCGAATGGGAAGGAAGATATTACAATCGGGTTGAACTATTCGTTTACAGACTACCATCGGATCGGGCTTTGACATCAGATCTTGAGGTGGCAAGGCACCTTCGGAAATTGGAAACATGTGACAGGTAACAAAATTGATGGGTTGAAAGGCGGTGTGAAATGCGTTATTCCATTCCTTTTCAGCCCAAACGGAGAGTTTTTGGAAAATCTCCTTAGCAGTTGGTCAACGTGATGAGTAACGCCTCGAAATTTCTGAAATGATTATGCAAGCAGAAAATTTATAAAAAGGGGAAAGGCAGAGCATAAAATTTATTTCAGAATGTAAATTTTTTGAAGTACTTACGATTGCTTCTCCAGACGAGATTTAACTTTGAAGGATTAGCATCAGAGATTGTTTTGCCATTTTCCTACAATTCTGACATAAAGATGAATTTTTGCTTCCAAAATTTGTCAGCTTCTAAGAGTTCATCGATAATCTTGAGGTCATCCATCAGGGTGAGATAGTAAAACGGAAATAAAGTCTTTAATGCTGATGGGAATTTTAGACAGTCGCGATGCCATAATTACTGACATAAGGGTGAACCATTGATTTGGTGTCACTTGGGTAAGGCATAAGTTGAGGAGTTCGAAGTATTCCACGATCATACGATCCATTGGAAACCGAAGACCCCAATTGATGATTTCGGGGTAGACTAGTAGCTCGTCATCTTTGCAGTCCATGGGAGTTTTGCCTTCCTTTGGTAGTCGAAGAGTTATATTATCTCTCCCTCCTCATTGTTTTTTTAGAGCCGGAGCTTGGTTGTCTTTATAATTAATATACCGAAATTTTTTGAGAGCAATGATATACTTAGCTTCAAGATTCCTCAAGTTTCTCCCAATTTTAGCTCTTTCTTCTTCGGAAACAAAGCAAGTTGCAGAGTACCCATAATCAGATTCAGCCTCAATATACTGTTTCGGTAGCTTCAGAATCAGCTTCGTTGGCTTTCGATGTTTCTTCTCGAGGATTTTGAGATGTTGGGTTAACAACTTTGGAAAAGGGTTACCTGTTAGAGGAGCTTCTTCAATTACTTCTCTTTGAGGAGGATATTTAGCATTTGGATTCGAAAAGGAAGAAGTTCAGATAATTTCTGATTCGTCTCCTATGATAATAAAATTTCTTTTTTTTTATTATTGATGAGTGATTCGAAGAGGGAATATTTAAATTTTGTTTTAAAAGGGATTTTTTACTAATCATAGGAGAAATTATACTTTGAGATGAGGAGGCTCGAGGTGTTTTAGGGCCTATTATTTTAGATGAGGAACGTTCTTCGACTATGGGAGAAGGCGAAAGAGCAGGAACTTTAGTTGGATCAAAATTACCGTAATAGATTGTTTTAGTGGTTATTCCAACTGGAAGGCTATTGATTAATCCTGCTTTCCTATATTGTTCAGCTGTTTGTGTAATACAGAAGTAGTCGTACGATCCGAAGACTAAGTTACTGTCAGAGTCTGAAGATTCTGGTGTTTTGGGTAGGATAGCATTCTATTTTTTGGTTTTTGGTTTCTTTCTCATAAACTAAATGAAGGTTGATCGGAGAAGATGAAGATTGATCAGAAAATTGGGTTTTTTTATGATGAGAACACTGAGAAAAAGAAAGGCTTTGAGCAGTAACTCGTCCCTGGACTATCGACTTTGGTGAGAGATAGTCCCTGGACTTTCAAAAGTCTATTCGTAGTCCCTGGACTATCCAGTTTGGTGACATATAGTCTCTGGACTTTCAAAAGTCCGTTGGTAGTCCCTGGACTATCCAGTTTGGATAAAGTTAGTCCCATCGCATGTTTCTTAAGGGGACTAACTTTATTAAAAATAGAAAGTCAAAGGACTAAATTTATTGAAAATGAATAGTTGAAGGACTATCTGTCACAAAAATTGATAATCAACACATGCAATGGGATTAACTTTATCCAAACTGGATAGTCGAGGGACTATGAACGGACTTTTGAAAGTCCAGGGACTATTTGTCACCAAGTGCGATAGTCGAGGGACGAGTTACTATTCAAAGCCGAAAAAGAAAGAACACGGTGAGGGTAGCCAAAAGCTCTAACTTCTCTCTAAAATGGTTTGTGTGATTAGAATTAAAAAATGAAAGGCAGATTGAATTTATACAAAAGAAGTGAAGACGTGTGAAGTTTGAAACACTCTTATGATGATAGGTTGGAATAAAAAGCGGTAAGTTTATCAGATGCTCGACATCTGTAAGGCTAGACCTCTAGCTATGGATCTAAAAACTATAGGGTTATGATGGATTTAACGGTTATATGCAACAGTTACTTTCATATGTTGTATGGATAAAAGTCCATGAGTATTTGTGAAAGTGTAACTTTCACAAGGATTCGAAGAAAGTATTCGAGGAAATATTGTTTATGCAGTATTTCGAAGCGATTTCCTAGTAATTTTATTTCCAGTTTTTCGAAGAGATTTTACGTCTTCGAATTATCAGATTTTTGTACCATTGTTTATTGGTATTTTGTTTTAAGTATGCTTCAAATGACTGTTTCAAGTGATTGCTTCGAATGATTGCTTTGAGTTTATAACAGGTTACATAGCATATGGAAGTATTCGAAGATATTTGGATTCGAAAATATTTTAGTTCTCATTCGTTACTGACAGGAGAATAAAGGGGGCTTCTGATATGGAAATAGGATTTTGAGGACTAAATTGTAAATAATGTAAATTTAAGGATTTAGTTATAAGTAATGTAATTTTTTGTACTTAAATTGTAATTGATGTAAGTTTTAGAGAGTATTTGTAACTATGTATAATTATTAAGGACTAAATAGCAATTAGTCCTCTTTTGTAACAAATTTCAGTTTGAGACTAAGTCTTGGCTCCTCTATATAAAGGGCAAGGTTACTCTAATAAAGGGGTTGAACACTTTCACTCTAGAATTTATTTGTACTTGAACTTTATCTCTCTAAAAAGTCTCTAACTATTTATCTCTCGAGATTTCTCTCTAAACAATTTACTAAGGCAGAACATTAACTCATCAATACATATGATGGATTATCGTGTGTAAAGACTTTCTTTACATCAACAATTCCTTTTGATATTACATAAAAAAATAAAATGATACCTGACATCTATGTGCTTTGTATGCTCGTGGTACATCTGGTTCCTTGTAAGGTGTATGTCGTTTTGACTATCACAAAACACTTTTGTAGTAGTCCTATCCAAGCCCAAATTTGCCACCAAAACTTGTACCCATATTGCCTCTTTAACTACTTTTGTTACCGTCATGTACTCTGCCTACTTTAGCATACAAATTCTTATCAGCTACACCTGTGTATTCGGTGGACATATTTTCTTCACACCATACAACATACGTCATATAACGAGGTTCGTTGTCTCTTTTCAGATTATATTCTTGTGCAATTTTGGATGTCGGCTCCTTTCTCCTTTTGAAGATCCCTGGTACCTCTTTTGCTTAAAAGGTCCTCTTTCGGATTCTGAACTATCGTATTCGCCATCACTAGATGTGATGTATCTATGTTTATCTTTATTTTATTTTTCTTGAAGTTTGGTGTTCTTTATTAGACACAAAATATGTTTTTTTATCGCTTTGAATCTGATGAACTATGTACGATTCATCAGATTGATTTTCCCTTTTTATTTTTCTCATCAACCTGTCATAGTTCAAATCCTAACCTACGCGACTGAATATGATGCTTTGTTTGAATATATTTACTATTCAAAGCAATTATCTTATCCAACAATTGATTCATCCAATTTTCAATATCGAAATGATCATGTTGTGCCGGATTTTGATTGTCTTCCCTACTTTCTTCTTTGTGTAAATTTGATTTCAATGATTCAATAACTTCAAAAATTATTGGATCAACTTCATGGTATGATTCCATACTGATCAATTATGATATTACTGACTAACAATTCAAGAAATTTTGGTTTTTGATGTGTAATCAGGGTACTAATTGAATATTTCCCACTGTGGTCGCCAATTTGTTGAGTATAAAGTTGAGTTTAGAACAAGATATTAAAAGATAAAACAAGTTTGTTGAGAGAGAGAGAGAGTAAGTTTGATAATTATTTTATGACTTATGAAAACCATTGTTCCTTTAATCATCGCCTTGCGTCTTATTTATAGACCTTTGAGACTTCAACTACTGAATCAGGTATTTAAATGGGCAGATTGTGTTGCAACCCTTTATCTTTACATATAATTCAAATATCTTTTATAACTATATAATATATCATAAATAACCTTAATATTATTATATTGGACCTGTAATATTTCATATTCTTATCAATTAATAGTAATATCTCTCTAAGAGAATCTTCATGGTCTCTTTAAAAAGATGAGACATGTCTTCAATCTTGAGATTTAAACTTCAAAATTATTTAAAATTATGTATAAATTTCATTCAATTTTCTAAGCATTGAAATGATTGAGTTCTTTTCTTTAAGAAATCCATTGCTTGAACCAATTCCAATAAATTAATTTTTGTAGATGTACTGTTGCGGGAAACCTATCTTTTAAATCTCAACTACTTTCAACAACCTCGTAGTCTAACCTAAACTTGTAAACATTAACTTCTAAGAACAATAAACTCATGTTATAAACATGCTTAAAGAGAACGTCAGAATTAGCAAAATCCATTATAGATAATAATATAAAGACCCATTATCATATTATAGTTTGAAGATCTAGAATTTGAAGGTAAATAAAAGATAAAGAATCATCAATATAAACATAAGAATGCTCTTGTAAAAAGTTGATATACAATCAACAAGAAAAGATTATAAGAATTTCATATATTGAAGGAAATACAAGTACTAAAATTGAGTTAATTTAATATTGAGTTAATCAAACATAAGGTGGAGCAAGATAGTTTATCATTAGTGTTTTTTATTGCATTAAAACCACCAAAAACCATCCATTCAATTGATTTTCAAAAGCTCTAATCTTAGTTATCTTAAACACCCGGCATATAAAATTGTAAATGTCTAACATTCAAATAAACATATTTCCAATTATTATCAACTATATCAACTATAATATGATCCTTCCAAATGATCCAAATTGTGTAGCTAATAATAGTTGCTCTATTCTGAAATCCAATGACTTTTTATAGATTTGATTCTTCTCAAAGTACCTTTGTTATCTATACCTCTAACATTTCAATTTAAAATGGTCATTTGGATGTATCAATAAAGGATTTCAAGAGACCCCTTCATATGCAATGCTTTATGATTCAAAAAACCTTTAAGAGGTTTAGTTTTTGTCTATTTAAACTTCTTACTTAACACTTGTTTGTATTATTTTCATTCTATAATCTCTCTAAGGGTATGGGATGAGAGAAGGCTCTCTATGGTCAATTGTTTAGGAGATATTTTCTCAGAATAAGACTGGCCATTTGTATTAGAAACTCTGAAGATAGATCCAACATTTAAGAATTGCAAAGCTTTTATTATCTCATTGTCTATATTCTCATATATTACCACATTATTCTCTAAAGTAGGTTTTACTATTTCCTTCCTGAACATATTTTAATTACCATTCTATTAGAATGTAACCAAGAACTTTCTTTCTTATTATATTACTATAGTTGTGTCAGATTAGATATATCTTTATTATTTAGCTATTTATTTGATGAATGCCTCATTTGTTCAATGTAGTTTTCATTCAGTTTAACAAGTGAAGATTCTACATGACTTTTATCTAGGTTTTCTTTAGTTAGCTCATTAATTATAATAGACTTAACTTTAAGGACCAAAATATCATCAGGAAAAAACAGAATTCTAGATTGAATTATTATTAGTTTGTGATTTGGAATTAACTATAGATATTTTTTTTCGTTTTTAAGCAGATAGTTCTTAAATTCTAAAGTTTCATGTCCAAAATGTAAACATGAAGGAAAATATACAGGCATATCAATATATAAAATATAAAGTCAAAATCCTATATTATCCCTAAATCCTATTGAAGCTTTAGTTTTAAGATTCTTAGATACGTCGAGTTTCACTCAGGCCTTACAATAGTTATAATTTGGCCCGATTTTGTAAGGAACCCAGATTGTCAATGGGTTACCTATTGAGCTATCTAAGACCTTGATAGTATCTATATAATACTCTGGAATGTGAGGAAAGGTAATCCAAATATAAGTTATAGGTGACTCAATCCTAGGATTGAAATGACGGAACCATTTGAGTAACCTCGTAGTATGTTGTTTAGTAGACCGTACATTTTTCTTCCATAATTTTCCAAGTCTGTTTGTTGATCAAATTCAATAAGAACATGCATGCGATCCCATTAAAATAAATTTATTTCTCCCTTAGAATTCCAAGGTATTAAAAAAATGTGTATAATCAACATAGATGGTCTACCATTCGCGAATTTTCCTCACAATGTCAATTTAGAGTTTAAAGTAAACTTTCCTAGTCTTCGGTAGTGAAATGAATTAAAATATGTTGTCCAACATGTTCAATTAGGACATTATCATGCTTGATTTTGTTTGCTCCAATATTCATGGCGTCAACATAAGTTCTTTGAGTTGATTTTGTATGGATAGGTTGTCTGTGTTGATTTGTGTTGCTTGATCAAATGTAGAGTTATCTCTAATGTTAGGAAACTAGTTTTCATTAGGAATTTTTTTAGGTTTTTTCTTTTTAGGCAATGAGAGAAGGTCAGAATTGATAAGGGTGTGTTTTATCTGGATTGGGTTGGTCAAGTTGTGGATGGGTTTGTCTAAATATACGACCTTGTAATGTATAATAGCATAAATATGTAATATTTAAGGTATATGATGTAATAATGAGTATATGAGAAGGATTAGTAGAATAAAAAGGATAGAATAATCTCAAGTGGGTCATCAATATGGGTTGGGCCCACCGTCTTTATTATATAAAACAAGATTCTCTTATTGGGAATGGTGAACAATTCATATTCAAGAACCACATTTTGTCATTTTCTCTCTCTATTTCTCGTGTTTCTCTTTTTAGACTGAGTTTCAATAATATTTGACAGTATATTTGGTCATGATATTTTTAAACCATCATTGGCGACTATAGCGGACGAAGATTGATACATGGAGCTATTTTCTCCTAAATCAATATTTTAATTGCAAACTTATTGAGAAAGATAATACAAACATATAAGAGAAACTCATTGTCGGGATAGAAGGTGTGAGGATCAAGTCTATTTCTGAGGACCATCAATTCGAAAAACACCATATTGAAGAGCAAAAATACAGTGCCTAGTATACCAAAGAGCAGCTAGAGCAATTTTCCTTGGTGTTATTGAGAAATCAATTGTTGGATGACATTGCACAATTAAATGCTTTGAAAGAGGCAGCAATTGATGGAAAACAAATCAGGTCGGAAATCCAAAAGGAACGATCCTTAGAGGAAACCAAAAGAAAGAACAGGGCATCAATTTCATGATCATGATTTGAAAAGGCATCGAAGTCAGCTACTCGCCAAGAAAAGAGACAAAATCCAAGCATCATTATGCGGACCCTAATAAGGGGTTGTCTAAATATGAGCTTATAAGGTAGAGTAGCATAAATATGTAATTATGATGATGTATGATGTAATGATGAATATATGAGTAGTATTAGTATAATAAATGGGAAAGAATAATCTCAAATGGGTCATCCATATGAGTTTGGGCCACCATCCCTAATATATAAAGCAAGATTCATTTTTTTAGGAAGGACCAACAATTAATATTCAACTACCATTTTTAAAAAAATTTCTCTTTATTTTCCGTATTTCTCTCTAAATCAATTTCAATAATATCTGCCAACACATTTGAATCCGAATATTTTTTGAGCCATCAAAAACCAATATTACTTTCATAAATTATCAAAGAAGAACGGTTGATTCTAGTTTTTCTTTTCTCTTTTCATGCAAGTTTTATGTCTATAGTCAAAAAATTATCCGGCTGAGAATATGTTCTTTCGTAAAATATTTTTGTCCGTAATTCATATAATTGATGTAAATATAATATCATTTGTTGTTTTCAACCAATTATATTTTTCTCTTTTTTTATAAAAGAAACGGATTATTAATTTCATTAATATGAACATCTGCAAGTCTTTCAATCTGACCAAGTCACATGTTTTCAAGCACCGAAATACTGTATAATAATAATAACAATAATAGTAATTACTAGTTTATCACGTTATTTTATATATATATATCCAAGTCTTTCGATTTGACCAAGTCAGATGTTTTCAAACACCAAAAGATGGGGCTGTTAACAGTTTTCCGGAACCGAAAACTGATAAGGACCGGATCAAAATTTAACGGTTTGGTTTGCGGTTCCATTCTAAAAATCGAAAATCGATAAGGAATCGAAACAAAATACCAGTTAGGAACCGAACCGGTTGGAATCGAAACAAAATACCGGTTAGGAACCGAACCGGTAGAACAGATAAATCGATAGGACCGATAAGGAATCGAACCGATAAAACCGATACGGAATCGAAATCGATAAATCGGCAGAACCGATAAAAAATCGGACCAATAAAACCGTTAAAACCGATTATTTATTATTATTATATATTCTTTTATAAATTATAGTGCCAAAATTAATAGTTCATTACCAATTTTTTAAGAAAATGAAAGATCAATTTATAAACTTTAGTTTTTATATAATTTATTTTAATAAATAAAATTAAAAATCAATTTTTAATTAGTTTTATGTTTTTAAGTGAACCGAATCGATCGAAACTGGACCGAAACGGAATCGGACCGAACCGAACTCGGACCGAACTGGAACCGGAACCGAACCGAATCGGATTGAACCGGACCGGACCGAACCGAACCGAAAGCTTAGCAGTTCGGTCCGGTTCTAAAAATTAGAACTGAAAGCTTAGCGGTCCGGTTACTTCAAAACCCGGACCGAACCGATTATGATATAAATAGATTTTTATCCAATGTTTTTATGCTTTATTGCCGTATAATGAAAATAAAAATAACTTTTATCTAATATTTTGTTTGGACAAGTCTTGTGTGTTGCCTCAGTGTCGTATAACTAAGATACAAACTCATTTTTTTATCTAACTTTTTTCTATTGTTTCCATAACCAAAAAGTATATTAACAGTCAACAGGGATAGAAATTCAGTGCAAGGACTTTATATACTGAATCAGCTATGTCCTCGTGTGAAAACCTGCAACCTATGACAGGATTACCATTTAGTTTGGAATTTGACACAAAATATCACATGGACACAGAGAAATTACATCTACAAATTACCGGTGAGACTTAGCAAGATAGAGTCTGCCTAATACAGGATCAACCATTTTACCCAAAGCATCAATGTCACGAAGCTGTGGTATTTCCCATCGAACCAAGATTGCTCAGATCTTAGTCTCGTGCTATCAGCAAACTCCAATACTATGAAGAATATAAACGAACCAGATCTTTGTCAGGAGTTTTGGATGACATTAATTCACAGCCCTCTATATATATATACCAAACATTCATCCAATCATGCCAACACCTCTCAGTTCAATTCGTACAAAATATTCAAAATTTAGGTTTCAAATGTACTTCAAAAAAGATTTGGGTGCATAGCCACAAATTGATCAATTTATATTTATCTAACTAACTAATAAGAAAATAGATCAATACTTGATTAATTTTTATTTTATTTATAAAGCTTTCTGATGCAAATGAACGCACCAAATAGGAAGGTCATTACTAACAAATCAATAGCATAGGACAAAATCAACATAGAGCATTGGACTACAACCATATAATTCACACTCAAAATAAAAGTGAAATCGATTCAAATTTAGACAAGCTCACAAATTCAGTACTACAAACTGCACACCAAAATTAGAAAAATTATCTAAACCTATTGTTGTGAATGAGTCGAATAGTGCTTTGACAGTGTACTGTATCCGGCAGGACAGTTTTGTGTTGTGATAATGATATTGTCCAACTACTTGAGTTAGTCTTGTGGTATGATCCCATTAGGCCAATAGTCTAGTAAGTCTATTAATTCCCTATAAATAGATTACTAGGGCGACACAAAACACAATCTGAAATCTGTAACCTTTTCTATCGTTGTGAACTCTTTTCTCTGGCGGCGCCCGTGGACGTAGACAATTGTCGAACCACGTTAAATCCTGTGTTTCATTTAAATCTTTCATTTGCATATATTCTATGCTTGAGCCATTTTGTGATAATTGCATAGTATTTTATAACAAAATTGGTATCAGAGCCACGTGGTGAAATTAGGGCTTTTGCAATTAGGGTTTCACAATGGCGTCTACAGCAACAAAATACATGATTGAAAAATTTGATGCGGGATCCAGCTTTGCGTTGTGGAAGATTAAACTGAAATCTTCATTGGTACTGCAAGGGTTGTGGAAGGCTGTGGAGAATAAGTTACCAGAAGAGATGAAAGAAGAGGAGAAACAAGATCTTCAAGAAAGGGCTTTGTGCTGGATTTTAATGAGTGTGAAAGACAATGTGCTTCGCGAGATTAGTGGTGAGAAGAATGCTGTCTGCGCATGGAGAAAGCTAGGAGATCTTTACTCAGAGAAATCAGTAGTAAACCGATTATATTTGAAGACACGTTTGTATGATTTCAGATTGTAAGAAGGTATGTCCATAACAGAGCACCTAGATAATTTTAAATCAATTATAATGGACTTGGAGAACATAGATATCAATATTGAGGATGAGGATCAAGCTTTGTTTGTATTGAGATCGTTACCAGCTCCCTATGAAAACTTTGTAGATACCATTATGTATGGTAAGGATAAGTTATCGCTAGCAGATGTCAAAGGGGCACTGAAATCAAAAGAGATGAGACAGTTGCAGCCAGACAATCAAGCTGAAGGGAAGGTCTTATGACTAGGGAAAGATCTAAAAGCAAAGCGAGTTCTTTAAAAAGGAAGAACTTGAGGTCCAAGTCAAGGGTGAAGCACTCAAACTGTTATGAATGCGGTGAGCAGGGTCATTATAGGAGAGATTGTCTGAAACTGAATGGCAAGAAGGGAAATCAAAAGGAAAATGCAGCAAACATTGTTGAAGGTGTGAACGATTCCGACGATAGTGAAAACAGTGGTAAATGAGAGGTATTTTCCGTGAGTTCAGACTTTGGGCAAAACTCTTGGGTACTTGATACTGGCGCTACATATCACATGTGTCAGTTCAAGCAGTGGTTTGATACGTACAAGCCAATGCAGGGAACTGTATATTTAGGGAACAATCATTCGTTGACTGTTGGTGGTATTGGTAACGTCAGAATCAGAATGTTTGACGGGGTTGTTAGAATCTTGACGTGCTGGCATGTTCCTAGGTTAAAAAGAAACCTGATTTCTCTTGGGACTCTAGACTCTCGGGGTTACAAGTACCATGCAGAAAATGGTGTAATCAAAGTGACAAAAGGCTCAATGGTATGCATGAAAGGTAGTTTGCAGAAGGGTCTTTACATTCTCCAGGGGAGTGTTGTTATGGGCAATGCTGCAGTAGCATCATCAGGGAGTAATAGCCAAAGTAGGCAGGATCAAAATAAGTTGTGGCATTGGCGTCTTGGTCACATGAGTGACAGAGGATTAGCTGTTTTGGGAAAGAGAGATTTATTGAAAGGGTATAAAGCAGAATCATTGGGATTTTGTGAGCACTGTGTGTTTGGTAAACAAACTAGAGTCAAATTCAGCAAATCGGCTGTAAGAAAGACTAAAGGCACAGTGGACTACATTCACTCAGATCTTTGGGGTCCAAACAGAATTCCATCCAAGAGCGGAGCCAGATACTACATGAGTTTGATTGATGATTATTCAAGGATGGTGTGGGTTTACTTTCTGAAAACGAAAGATGAGGCATATTCAACCTTTGTCAAATGGAAGACGGTGATTGAGAAGCAAACAGGAAGAAAAATCAAACGTCTTAGGAATGGAGTCGCAGAAAGAATGAACAGAACGTTTTGTGACAAGGCACGAAGTATGCTCTCACATTCCAATGTGGGATGTGACACACTTTGGTCGAATAGGGCATTTGTTGAGTCAGAAGAAGAGAAGATTCTTTGTTGATAGTGAAGAAAGGATATTCGCCTCAAGGGGAAGATTTGTTGTGAATGAGTCGAATAGTGCCTTGACAGTGTACTCTGTCCGACAGGAGAGTTTTGTGTTGTGATAATGATATTGTCCAACTACTTGAGTTAGTCTTGTGGTATGAGCCCATAAGGCCCATAGTCTAGTAAGTCTATTAATTCCATATAAATAGATTACTAGGGCGACACAAAACACAATCTGAAATCTGTAACCTTTTTTATCATAGTGAAACTCTTTTCTCTGGCGGCGCCCGTGGACGTAGACAATTGTCGAACCACGTTAAATCCTGTGTTTCATTTAAATCTTTCATTCGAATATATTCTGTGCTTGAGCCATTTTGTGATAATTGCATAGTATTTTATAACACCTATAATTAATAACACTCTCTTATGAATGCTAAAAATAAGTTTTTTCATATCTAGGTACCTATTTTAGAGTCCAACGAACATCTATTCCATCTAATCCAAACAACAAGCCGTATCTATTCAAGAGTAATGAGCTATGTTCCATCTAATCCAAATAACAAGTCATCAAAAAAGAAAGAAAATGTTACATATCTAAAAATACAAATTATTTTGATTGTATTCCATCTAATGCAGCCCCACTCTTCTATATTCCATCTACATCATGCATACAATTGTAAAACAACACAGCCTTCACAATTGGTGAGGATAAAAGTAGCCTGAGGGTAGGCTGGTAATTTTAAGTGGAGTTTTAAGGCGGCGTAAGGGTGTTTCACGGTGGTGTGGTGGTGTTTAATGGTGCTTCAAGATATTTCAGGGTGTTTCAAGGTGTTTTAAGGGTGGTGAGAGAATTGAGCAGCCTGGCAGCAGTTAATTTTTCTTACCCATAGTTAATGCTGGTGGTTGGGTATTTATAGTGTGTAATTTGGGCCCTTATGGGCTTTCGGGTCAAGTTTCATGGACCCGGGTCAAGTTTAAAGACCCAGTAAGTTTAAGCAAATGCACAGGTAGCTTAGTCAGATAGTGATTAGGTTTTTTAGTACTTTAGTCATAGTTCGAACTGCCTTATACTTGCAGTGTTCAAAATCGTCCGTCCGGTTCAAATAGGGCTGTTCGAATTGAGGTCTTGGAGTCTGTCCGGTTTCCGGGGAGTTTTACTTTGGACTCCCCTTTTGAGTAGCTGTTCGAATCCGGACTCATCAGGAGCCCCTTTTTTAGATGTTTGAACAAGTATCTTCGTTTAAAGAACTGAAAAACTGTCCGGTTGGAGAAGTGGTTTTTCAATTCGAAGAGATGTGAGATAGGCCCGGACAGGCCGACCGTTACGAATTCCAAACGGTTATTTGTCAGGAGTAGTGGGACACGTGTCACCCTCCGGTTGGCCACTCCAGCCGTTTTTCTACCTCGAAAATTACACCACTTTATTGAATAGGTAACTTCTTTAAATGGTTTTGATGACGTCAGCGCCGTCTTTTAATCATTGCCCAACTTTTCGGATTCTCCTAGGAATCAAACCCCCCTTTTTTACTTTTACTATAAATACTACTCATCTTTCACAGTCTCATTTCTACTTCGTCATTTCACTCTAAACTTCATCTCTCTAAAACCTCAAAATTTCCTTAATCGTTTTATGTTCACAGCAAGAACAGCTTTAATCAAGGGTGGCTGGCTCAATCTTTCAGAACTAGAGAAAGCTCAAAGGGTTGAAAAAGAGAAAAGGCTTGCAGCTGGGCTCCCAGCATCGCCTGTCGAGAAACCAGCCCCCTCGATCGAAGAATCTGATAGAGGTTCGTCCTCCTCAAAAGGTACGAAACCTAGAAAGCTCTTTCGAACAACACTCTCTCCCATCGTTTCAGACTCTTCAGTTCAAGAGTCAATCCCCATTGTTGAACCGGGGGTTGTTGTTACAAGTGTCAGAAAAAAGTCTACTTTCATTGCCATGGGGTCCGACTCCGATCATTCTCCAGACAAGTTGATTATGAAAAGACCAAGCAGACTGGTCAAAGGACTTTCCACAAAGAAAACTAGTGAATCGGAGTCCGGGTCAGCTGTTAGGACTCTCCGGGAAAGGCCAGTCTGTCCGGAGACTAGCAGTCCACTACCTCCTAAGGAAGCCTCGACCTCAGAAACTCCAACTGAGGTGAGATCTCAAAAGCACACATCTAGCCAACAGTCCGGAGGATCAGCTGTGCCAAGCTTCATCCCTCCCCGGGCTGTTTCTGTAGAAGCTCCTCCAACTGTAATGGAGGAAAGGATGGAAGACTCCACTGAGGAGGTCAGATTCGAGTCCGAGTCATCCGGACAAGCTGAAACTGCCATAGTCGCTGCCAAAAAAGGCAAAGAAGAGTTGTATCTAAGGCGTCCGGATCTGCCGGAGAGCCTTGAGGGGAGAGTTGGGCCCTGCTTTCATAAGGTAGAGTTCAAGTATCTTCTATCTTTGTTGAAAACCAAGTATTCATTTATCCACACTAGAGACCTGGGACGGCTTCGCACTAAGTGGGGGATCCCTGAAAATGTAAAGGTGCGAATTCCTATTGATCCTGAGACCCCGATGGACTGTAAGAGGAACGAGATCGTCTTTTTTACGGAGCTGCTGAACTGGGGACTCAGGTTCCCACTGGATCCAGAAATAGTACGCTACTTCCACTTAGTGAAGTTATGTCCATCGCAGCTGAGCCCCAACGGATGGTACACCTTGATGTCATGCATTATGGCATCCAGACTGTCCGGAATTCCCCTTCCAATGGAAGAGTTTGCTGCTGTTGCCAACCTATGCAAACACCACCAGTTCCCATTTTATCACTTTAATATGGGGAACAACCTGAAAGCTGTCGACGATCTCCTGGAGTCGGAGAATAAATGGAGGAGCCAGTTCCTGTTCATAAGTGGTTCATGGGAAAATGGCCAGAAGATTAAAGTCGGGGAGAATCCTAGCCTTCTTCGAAGCAGATGGAGAAGTGATCGTAAGTTCTCTCTTTAAGTGTCTGTTCGAATCTTTCCTTCTTTAAACTTTCACTAACTAGTTTTTTTTTTATTTTGTTAGAACTGCCAAAAGAGTTCGGAGACTATGCAAAAGCCGGACAGGATACTTGTGGAAAGATAAACGCATGGGCTGCTGAAAACTGGGAGAACCGGTTTCACAAGGCGTTCACTCCGGGAAACTTAGCCAGATCTCACCTGTGGAACACCACAGGTCGGAGGGATCTAACATGGGAGGAGTTCTCCACCCCTCCGGATGATGACGTAGTGCTAAGAAGATCTCACGAGCTAGATGGAACTCTTTTCCTCCCTCTTCGGGCCAAAGCCCCAAGTAAGATGAAGGGCCAGAAGAAGAAAGGGAGGAAAACAACAGGAGATTCAGAGAAAAAGGCCCTAACTGACACAGAGGTGCCAATTCCAGCTCAAGTTGATGCAAGCCTTCTACAGGTGGTAGAAGTGGAAAGTAAGAAACACGGAGAGACTCCCTCAAAACCTACGAGGGTCTCCAAACGAACCCGTAAGCAAGTAAGTGAGGGTGCTGAGAGAGAAGTGAAAAAGAAGAAAACTTCTCAAGAAGAAGAATTTGCTCTCCGGGACCCGGAGCCCACTTTTCCAGTTGATCCTACATTAGCCGAAGAGATCCCAGAAAACCTTAACGAAGGGATTCCCGGGGAGCTTCACACTGATGATATTGAACAGGGAGAGATCAACATGGACGAAGTGGACGTCACCGGCCTGGGTCCTCTAGGTGATTACTTTCTTGGTCTGTCAAGAGATGAGTTTGCTGGGCCATACGTTCCTCCAAGTAGTTCCAACACAGTGAACTTTAATGGCAAGACTTTCTTGGTCTCCAGCGAAAGGGATATCATAGCTCACTCTCTCCTTAGCAACGTGCAACCTGTGCTTACCTTGGAAAGGCAAGTCCGGAATCAGGCAGAAACCATTAAGGAGCTTAAGTCTGAGAAGGAGAAACTGTCCGATAATCTCCGGGGTGCCACTACCCAGGTTGACTTGCTTAAGGAATCAAATGAACAGCTGAAGAGGAGTAAAGATGAGAGCAACACAAAAATTGCCTCTTTGGAGAAAACCCTAGAAGATCTCCAGGCTAAGCTATCCGAGTTGGAGAAAGACTTGAAAACCTCAAAAGATGAGACTGCAGCAAAAGAAAAGATTGTCACCAATCTGACTACTGACAAACTTACTTTGGAGAATGCAGTGACTCAAGCTATTGGTGAGAAAGCTGCCCTGGTGAAGGATCAAGAGGCCATGATCAAGGCCAAAGTCAATGCTTATGCCAAGGAGATGCTACGGAGTGAGGAATTATTAATTGAGAAGGTGAAATCTGACATGGTCCTCCTATTTCACGAGAAGTTCCCGAAGAGGAGACTTGGGAACTTATGGCGTTATGTGGATGATGATGATCTCCCATACTGGACCATGGCTGATGACGAGGGGTACTCTGATGAGCCTTCATCTGGTGATGAAGAGGAAACCGGAGAGAGCCCTGGGGAGGAAGAGATCGACCCTAAAGGCAAGAAAAAAGTCGAAGAGAAGAGCGATATTAAAGACAAGAACACACATATGGGTGAGCCATCTTCGAAGGCTCTTCCTTAGTTTATAACTTGCTTTGTTTAATTTTTGTTTGAACCAAAGTCCTTGGAAGGCCAAGGCACCTTTTTTGTGATGCTGTCCGTTTTATCCGGACAGAGTTTTGTATTATGTTTAAACTTGTTCAAAAAGTCCTTGGAAGGCCAAGGCAACTTTAAGTTTATTGAATGAATGTTTTATCTTGCACAACCTTTCTCTTACTCTAGAGTTTGTTTAAGTACTTCGTATTGTGAGAGTGTTTAATTTCTCTGGCTAGAATTTAAATAGCCCTTAGATCTTTCAGTCCGGGTAGTATGGTAATCAACAGAATTTCGTAAAAACTTAGAAAATTTATTCAAAAAAGCTCCAAGTTTCATTTAAAGCTCTCCGTGGCGCCAGAGAGAGGTAGTGGTATGCCCCCAAATATTTACATGGATGTTTAAACAAGTAAATATTTACATAAGTTTTATTCCAAATATACTCGAAGGTGTTCAATATTCCAAGGGTGAGTTAAAACCCTGCCATCTTTGTCTTCCAGCCAGTATGTGCCAGGCTTGATTCTTTCAACCACAGTATACGGACCCTCCCAGGTTGGGGCCAACTTTCCGAAGAGCTTTTCCTTGGTGTGCAGGAAAACTTTCCTCAATACTTTATCTCCTGGTTGAAAATCCCTTCTTTTAACCTTGGAAGCAAACCTGCTTCTCATCAAGCCCTGATAGTGTACCATTCTAAGATGAGCTTTTATTCGCCTTTCTTCAATTAAATCAAGCTGATTTCTGATTGCTATTTCATTAGCCTGTCCGGAGAAGTTATGAACACGAAAAGAGGGGAGTGTCTTCTCTATGGGAGCTACTGCATCCATCCCATAGACCAAGGCAAAAGGTGATTCTTGTGTGGCAGCCCCAGGCGTTGTCCGGTAGGCCCACAAGACTTCTTGTAAATAACTAGGCCACTTTCCAGCAGCCCCTTCCAGATTTTTCTTTAAGCCGGACAGTATTGTTCTATTAGCCACCTCAACTTGCCCATTGGCTTGTGGGTGGAATGGTGAAGAAAAGCAGTGCTGAATACCCCTTAAGGCACAGAAGCTCTCCATTTCACCGTTGTCAAACTGTGGCCCATTATCTGTTGTTATTCTTTGAGGGACACCAAATCTGCAACATATGTTGGATAGAATGAATTTTATAACAGCCTTTGATGTTGTTCCTGCCAAGGGGGCTGCTTCTATCCACTTCGAAAAGTAATCAATGGCCACGATTATGGTTTTGCGCCCTCCGGACGCCATAGGGAGAGGCCCAACTAAGTCTAATCCCCATCGAGCAAAAGGGATAGGCTCAGAAATGGACTCCATAGGAATGGCTGGTACATGAATTTCATTGCTGTACCTCTGGCATGGGTCACACCTTCTTACCAGTTCCTTGGCATCTTTCATTATTGAAGGCCAATAATATCCGGAGAGAAGCACTCTTCTCGTTAATGCTCTAAATCCACAATGGGCTGATCCCTCACCATCATGCAATTCGGAGAGAACCATTTGTGACTCATGATCCCCTAAACAGCGTAGGAGAGGTTTGCTGTAGGATTTCTTGTATAAGACCTCTCTAATCATGATGAAACCATGAGCCTTGTGTTTTAACGTTCTGGCTTGTGATTTAACCAAGGGTACGATGCCATCAGACAAATATTGTATAAGTGGAGACCTCCAATCTTGAGGTTTATTTGCTTGTATTTCAAAAACTTCCTCTTTCTCCCCTTCATCAATTTGAATGGAAGGACTTTCAAGCACATGGATCCACGGATAGGACTCCGTGTATGCTATTGTTGCCAATGAGTCTGCCAATTCATTCTCTGCCCGGGGAATATGCTCATAGACAACAGCTTTAAACTTCATTGCCTCATTTTTCAAGAGAAGTAAATACTTGATTAACTGTTCTTTTCTAGCTTCTGATAGACCCAAGGCATGGTGGATAAGCAATTGGGAGTCACTTAGCAGCTTGACCCGTTTTGCCCCACAGATGTAAGCCAATTTCAACCCAGCTATAGCTGCTTCGTATTCGGACTCATTATTGGATGCCCTGAAAGCAAAACAAATAGCTTGATACATATTGTCTCCATAAGGAGAGGTAAGACATATTCCTGCCCCAGATCCTATGGCACTGGATCCTCCATCTGTTCGGACAATCCATACTTTCTTGTCTTTTGAATCAGCAAGTTGTTCTAAGTCCCTATCAGAATGGAATTCGACCAGAAAATCAGCCACAGCCTGAGCCTTTACTGCTGTTCGAGGAGCAAAGTCTATGTCGAAGTCCCCCAACTCTACTGACCACTTTGTCATTCTGCTTGAAATGTCTGCCTTTTGAAGGACATTCTTTAAAGGGAAAGATGTCCGGACTACAATAGGATGAGCCTGAAAATAAGGCCTCATCTTTCTTGCAGCTATTACCAAGGCCAATGCTAGCTTTTCAAGTTTCAAGTAACGTCGCTCAGCATCAATCAGGCTTTTGCTGATGTAGTATACTGGGTGAGGATACCCATCAACCTCTCTAACTAACACAGCACTGATGGCACAACTTGAAACAGCCAGGTACACAAATAGAGTCTCCCCATCGATTGGTTTGAATAAAGTCTTTGGAGAGGACAGATGCTTCTTAATTTCATTGAACGCCTCATCACACTGTGGTGTCCACTCAAACCCCTTTGCACCTTTCAAAGTTTGAAAGAAAGGAGCACATCTGTCCGAAGACCTAGAGATAAACCTGTTCAAAGCTGCTAACCTCCCCGTTAACCGCTGTACTTCTTTAACATTTCGAGGAGGCTCCATTTGGAACAAAGCATTGAGTTGGTCCGGGTCGGGCTGTATCCCATGCTCACTTATAATATACCCCAAGAACTTCCCGGACTGCACTCCGAATATACACTTTTCAGGATTTAACTTTAAATTTACCTTGGCCAAGTTTGCAAAAGTCTCCTGGAGATCGGACAAGTGTAGCTGCTCCTCCACACTTTTCACCATCATATCGTCGATGTAAACCTCCATATTTCTTCCGATCTGATTAGCAAATGCTTTGTTGACTAACCTTTGATAAGTAGCCCCAGCATTCTTCAAACCAAAGGGCATCACCTTGTAGCAATGTAATCCTCTATCAGTAACAAAAGTAGTATGCTCTTGATCTCTTGGATCCACCTGGATCTGATTATATCCGGAGAAAGCATCCATGAAGGAGAGTAGCTTGTTCCCAGAAGTAGAATCTACCAGCTGATCTATCCGGGGAACCGGATACAAGTCTTTTGGGCAGGCTCGATTGAGATCTGTGAAGTCTATGCACATTCGCCATTTACCGTTTTTCTTTTTTACCAAGACTGGATTGGCAGTCCACAAAGGATACTGAGCTTCTTTAATGTGCCCCATCTTTGTGAGTCTGTCAACCTCTTGTACAATGACATCAGCCTTTTCTTTTGAGAAAGCTCTCCTTTTTTGCACCACAGGTGCTATGTCTCTTCGGACTGACAAGTGATGAGAAATCACTTCTGATGGTACTCCAGTTACATCAGCATTGCACCAAGCAAAAACGTGCTGATGGTCTTTTAAGAATTTCAACATTTCTTCTTTCAACACTTGTGGCATTTTGGATCCTATCTTGACAAATTTCCCTTCTTCTAAGCAGTGTGTCTCAACTTCTTCAACTGGGATCAACACTCCGGGGGTCTCCCTGGGGTCATCAATTTCACCCTCACCCCCAGAAAGGCCCTCAAACTGCTATTGATCATTCATTCGGACTGCCCCCAGCGTTCGTGGAGCCAAGGCAGTGGCATAGCATTCTCTTGCGACTTTTTGACTGCTCCGGACAACCCCAACCTGCCCCTGAACAGCATATTTTAGACACTGATGAACTGTTGAAGCCACTGCGTGCATCCTAGAGAGCCAAGATCTCCCTAGAATAGCATTGTAACAAGTGGGACAGTCCACCACAATGAAAAGTATTCTGACTGTTTTCTTGAAAGGGCCTCTGCCCAACAATACTTCCTCTTCGAACTCACCGATTACATCGGCTGAGCTGCCCGTGAAGCCTACGATCGATCTGTCTGACTTCTGAATCACAGCTGGGTTTTTCATTTTCTTGTAAGTATCAAGGAAAAGGATATTGGCTGAGCTCCCAGTATCTACCAGGATTCGCCTTATCTCATTGCCCCCTATTGATGCTCCTATGACAACAGCATCTTCATGAGGGCCAGCAATGTCCCTCAAATCATCCCCATCAAAGACAATGAATGGGAATAAACCTGACGATTGATAAGAGGTCATGCCCCCTTCTAGCTGGGTAGCCAAATTATGGACATGCCTTTTTCTCGACGAAGTGGTAGGAGCAGTTACAGTATCCCCTCCGAAAATTGTCAAGGACTCAAAGAATTTAATGAGCCCGGAGACCGACCTGGAACGTTCCTCTATCGCACCCACTCTGTTCCTTGTTGGATCAGGATCCAAATATTCTGATTCCACATCAAACCTTTCAACAATTACCATGGCCCCTTCTGGGGCAGCATTAACCGGACCAGCCCGGTGAGTGTTATCAGGCCTGTTGCCTCCTCTTCTTTTGACATATGCACCCAACTTCCCTCTTTCAATCAGGTTCTGAACCTCTTGTTTCAAGGCTATACAATCATCAGTAGAATGGCCAATATCATTGTGATACTGACAAAAAGAACTGTTTCGATGTTCTCTGGGAGACTGCAAGGTTGTCGGTCTCCTGTAGTGTATTTCATCTTTAGTTTTCTCGAAAATGGTTGCCACACTTTCTTTGAGCTCTGCAAACCACTCCGGCTGGACCCACGACCCCCTTTTGTTTCTAGACTGTTGACTTTGTGCAGGAGCAGCTGGTTGAGACTGAGCTTTTCCTCTTCCATGCCCCTGTCCGGTTTCTCTAGCTTTGTTGCCGGACTGGTTTGGATTGGGAGTTGGTGTTACCGGGGTGGATCTCACCTGCCTGTGCACCCTGGTCTTTTTTGTTTCATCAACATTAATTTGTTTGCCGACTTGATTTAGCAATCCACCCCAGGTCATGGCTTTCTTCCTAGTTACTGAATCGGCCAGGTTGCCCGGGTTCAAACCCTGTCTCAGGGATGCTATTGCCACTTGTTCAAAGCAATCAGCCAGCCCGTTCTTTGTGTTCACAAAACGACTTATGTATTCTTTCAATGATTCGTTTGGCTCCTGGGCACAATGGATTATAGTGTCTCCATTGCCCTTGAGCTCCTTACTTCCCACAAATTGCCTTCGGAAGGCCACCCAAAAGGTATCAAAGTCTCTGATACAGCCCTGAGGGAGGCTGTTATACCACTTTAGAGCACTCCCCGTAAAGGATTGGGAGAATGCCCTGCAGAGTAGTTTATCATCATCATCAAAGTTCATCATGAAGTTCTTGAATTGCTCCAGATGATTGTCCGGATCGGTACTGCCGTCGTACTTCTCCATCTTTGTGCTATCAAACCTCTTGGGGAGGTTTCCGGACAGAATTTTAGAAGACAATGGCGATTGCCTCCAGTTCCTCCCACGACTGAACGCAGTATCCTCATTAGGGGTTGCAAAGATACCTGGCTCATCATGGAAGGCAAAAGGATCCACCAGCATCCGGTCTATATGTCTCCGGCTGTGAGATGATCCTTTCCCAATGTGTCTTTTCATTCTTCCATGGTGGTCTCTTTTTCTAGAATACTTTTTAACTTGCTTTTGTTTTTTCATGGTTCGCCCTTCGTTACTGCTGGAGGACAAGGACTTTTCATTCCCCTCACTGTCCGAAGAGCTGTCCGAAGATTCTGAACTTGAGTCAGAGCTCTCCACAGGCTTGGACCGGTGAGACTTTTTAGAACTAGCATGTGTCTTTTTAGTGCTCACATGAGTCTTTGAAGCCTCATGCTCTCGAGGGTTATCAGAGCGATGAGCAACTGATGCTTTGGACTTTTCCTTCATGCCCATCTTGGCCTTCTCAGCCCTCAGAGCTTCTATTTCAACCCTCAACCTGTCACGCTCTTGGACAGTATATTCATCGTTCTCTTCCACCACTTCGAGCAAAGCTGGTGGAAGCTCTGGATTATCCGGATTCATTCGGACAGAATTCTTTTACTTGGTTTTGAATGTTTGATTCAGGCACCGTCGCCTCCCACTGTGGTCGCCAATTTGGTGAGGATAAAAGTAGCCTGAGGGTAGGCTGGTAATTTTAAGTGGAGTTTTAAGGCGGCGTAAGGGTGTTTCACGGTGGTGTGGTGGTGTTTAATGGTGCTTCAAGATATTTCAGGGTGTTTCAAGGTGTTTTAAGGGTGGTGAGAGAATTGAGCAGCCTGGCAGCAGTTAATTTTTCTTACCCATAGTTAATGCTGGTGGTTGGGTATTTATAGTGTGTAATTTGGGCCCTTATGGGCTTTCGGGTCAAGTTTCATGGACCCGGGTCAAGTTTAAAGACCCAGTAAGTTTAAGCAAATGCACAGGTAGCTTAGTCAGATAGTGATTAGGTTTTTTAGTACTTTAGTCATAGTTCGAACTGCCTTATACTTGCAGTGTTCAAAATCGTCCGTCCGGTTCAAATAGGGCTGTTCGAATTGAGGTCTTGGAGTCTGTCCGGTTTCCGGGGAGTTTTACTTTGGACTCCCCTTTTGAGTAGCTGTTCGAATCCGGACTCATCAACAATCAGTCGACACTTTTATTCATAAAAACGTATTCTTTTGATTGTATTAAAAAGATGTTGATTTCGTTCAAAAACAAATAGGATGTTGATTTTCTTAATTGATTCTATACTCTTTTCAGTCTCACTTATAACAAAATTTTGAATCGGATTTTGAATATGCGATTTTCCAAATTCTAATGATAAATCAAACCCAAAAAATATCGGTTACATTTATGAATCGAAATGTCCAAATCAAAAGTTGCGCTCAAATAATGTTAGATGATTGAAAGAGAATAGTAATAAAAATAGTTAACTCGATATCTATGTATTTCAAAACTCACATCTTTTACATTTTGGCGGTTTCTTTATTTATCTCTCTTCCGCGTCATCCTCTTCCGACTCATTTAGGTCGTCATTTTCGTGTATTTATTTATTAGTCATTCCTCGTTGACCAGTAGTTGTGCTCTTTATATCAACAATATTGATAATAAATATAAGCTCATATTCATAATAAATATAAGCATGTGTTTCTGAAATATTATTACACATTTCAACTCGGGTGACACCTAATTCGAACTTTAAATATCTTTTAATATCTGTGTTAAATTTATTATTTAAATTTACCATCACAAAATTTATCTTCGGAAAAGATATTGCTACTTATATCACCAGATTTGTGGTATTTTTAAAGTATTTATTAAAAGAAAAACTTATTTTTTTTTTAAATCTTTTCGTACTTTAAATTGGGTGACCTATCTTCTCTTTTTCTACTTAATATATTTACATTTAAATTTTGATTTAAGATAGAGTCTAGATCAAGGAAGTTGTTCAAAACTTTGAGGATTCGGTTTTGTCACTTTTGATTCATAAATTTTAAATGATTAATGTATGAAAACAAAAATTGCTTGAGCTAAAGGATAAAAAGTTCGAACTGAAAAACGAGAACATGGTAATATAATAATGCTCGGTATCATGCTGTCTATACGAATATGTATTATGGTATTTATATTATATATAATAATAATATCTACAATCCATACCGATACATATGGTTATATCCTCAGCCAAGTTCCATGATAAGAAAAGGTAAGATCTAACTTTTACTTTAAATATTTACTTTACCATGTGTCTATCGGACGGCCTTAGTTATATTGATGATGTGGTTACTGTTTTGAACGTTTTTAACTTGATTCCGAATAGGGATAATGGAAACAAATTTCTGAGAGCGCGTGGAAAAGATGCAAAAGTACTGAGTTTGTTATCCCAAATTTTTTAAGTGTTTTCATCTTTAAATTTATCATTTATCTGTGAATCGATAATTATTTTTTTTTATTTCTTTTTTTAGCAAGAGACATTTATTGCTTGATTAAGAAAATTACAAAGCTTGAGGAGTCAATTAAGACTGAAATACAACATAGAGGGCTAAAGAGAAATAATAGCCAAATTAAACCTAAAGCCATTAGAGAGGACTCGTTCAGTCTATTCACACCAACGAGAGCTCCAAACCCCCAATTCAAGCTACAACCCCTATCAACAACAAGCCTCAAAGCCGAATGCATGCTCACATATCGAAACTGATTGAAAATAAAGGATTATTTTTATCAAATTTTATCCATCAGAACAATCAATTCAAACCCTAGCAAATTTTATCTTCAATCCCTCTTCAGAAGCTTCACGAATCCTCCGAGCCACTCCAAAAATCGACCCAAATCCTAGCCAAATTCATCTTTAATCACTCTTCGGAAGCTTCACGAATCATCAAAGCCAAACCAGATAAGCCACAAATCCAAATCGACCAAAACACTAGCAATTTCATCTTAATCCCTCTTCAGAAGCTTCACGAATCATCAGAGCCACTACAAAACCATCAGAGCCACCCAAAAAACAACATATTTTCCACGATAATACAAGCTTATCTTCTGGAAATCATCTGAAAGAAAGACAAACTTTTAACAGTTTTCTGGGAAAATTATTAAATAGAAGAGATGTATCCTAAAACCAGGTATCTAGCAACACAATAGCCAGAAGCGGATTGGGGGCATTGAAATGAGAGAACGATAATTTCTCTTTACATTTCAATGTCCACTTTGTGAGCCAATCCGCGACCCTATTTCGGACTCTAAAGATATATGAAATGGTCATAGAAGGGAGGAGAAGATCTCTGCAAATCGGAATGAGAGATTTAAGGTAAGAAGGATTTTTTCGATTTTTAATAATGTTAACTAATGTCAAGCAGTCTGTTTCAATATCGATATTAACCCAGTTTTTGGACTTGCAGATCAAGAGACCCTCAAGAAGCGCTCTGGTTTCAACAACCAGAGGCGTTAGCTTGCCAAAGAAATTACTTAAGCCAGTAATGATTGAGCCTTCCATGTCCCTGAAAATCATGACTACACAAGATTCACGGGTAAAAAACACCAGACGTCCTTCACGTTTGCCACTTGTAACAAGTTGGTCCCTAACCTTTAGGGCTGTAATAAAAGAGTCCTTAAGGATTTACAAAGTATAATAAAACCATTCTTTTCGAGTCTAGCCCAACATATGTTCCCATAATACCCTTTGACCAGCCACATCAGCGATCTATGTAGGACGCTGATGTGGCAACAGTAAAAAAATAAAAACCAATTTTACTTTAACCTATTTCATTTACCCTCTTTTTAAATCTTAAACCCGACCCATTTACCCTCACTCAGGAAATAAACCGTGTAAAGGCATGTTTGGTTCTATCATATATATCATACAGGTATCACTTCTTTCAAGCATCCAGAATTCATAAACAGATATTCAATCATCTATGAAAGTAAATTGTGACCAAACATGCCTCAATTCACCTTTAAAACTGTTTCCATTGAATTGGTGATACCAGAAAACCAATCACTGTTCTGTTTGACGGTGGTAGAAGTAACAACAGAGTCAGAGGAAGAAACAACAGCATCAGCAATTTTGTAAACAACGCTTTCCAATCGACCAAATAGCTCTTTCATCCCATCAACGTCATCTGGGTCAGGGAAAAAACTGGACTTCAACCCGAATTTGGCAACAAGAAGCGGAGCACGACGAGAAGAGCCTTGATAGCTGAATCTGGCAAAATGGGTTCGATGGAAAAGAGGTTTTGGGGTTCTGGAAATTGGAGAAAAAACTAAATTTGGTGTAAGAGATAATAAAGATGACACTTTTATGAGAGGGGAAAAGAGAGGCCTTTATTTTCAGGGTTTTGATTCGGGTAAATGTAAAACCCTAGATTTTTATTAGTTTGTATGTGAGTTGAGAAGAGAAGGTTGGTGGTAGTGGGTGTCTCTGTGTTGTTGTGTTTTGCTCCAGAGATTGAGGGAGAGGAGAAGTTGATAAACAAACTAATCAAAAAAGGTGAAGTTAACCTTTTTGTTTTTGTTTGGGAAGAGACGTGTCTTATACTGATGATGCACAAGTGCAATTGTATTATTCCATGCTCTTCGCCATTGTTATGCTTGGGGAAGAGGGAAGTGAAAAGATCTAAGAGATGAAGAGGGAAGGGAAAATATGTAAGAGAGGGAAAAGAAGAAATTAGGGATTCGGGAGAGAAAAAGGGATTTGATTAGATTTTGAGTTAGAAGTTGGGCTGGATAATAGAAATATAATGGGTAATCGGGTTATTTAATTTGATTGGGCCGGTTTTAATAGGGTAAAAGGACTGGGTAAAAGTAAATTTTATTTTTACTTTTTTTACCGTTGCCACATCAGCGTCCTACGTGGATCACTGATGTGGCTGGTCAAAGGGTATTAAGGGAATAAACATTGGGCTGGGGTCGAAAAGGATGATTTTATTATAGTTTCTGAAACACGAGGGACCGCTTTATTACAACCCCAAAGGAAAGGGACTAACTTGTTACAAGTGGCAAACGTGAAGGACGACTGGTGTTTTTTACCCCAAGATTCACTATTGTTGAGGCATGAGGCGTCCATATTGAGCTTAATCCTACCATCAACAAGGGCAACCCAATTAAAATAAGTAATACTAAATTATTGCAAAGCTTTTCATGGGAAACACATCCTAATGTTTGAACAACTTCACTGACATTAGTCCAGTGTTTACTGGTGAGAACATTAGCAATGTCAAGACCCAGAATAGTCCTGTTAATAATAGCAATACAGTCGTAATACTGAGGCTAGGGTTCTTAAACTTGGTAGTATTACGACTCTTCCATATCACCTAGTATATTATAGTTGGTAAAGTGTGGGTCATATGGACCTTTTGAGTTGAAAACCAAAAACACTTATATACCACATGCTTTAGAGTCATGAATCTTTCAATTCTTAAATCGAAAAGATTACTGAAATGACTCCAAAGACTCCAAGCATAATCACAGCTAACAAATAGATGATTGACATCTTCACTATTTACGCAAAATTTGTATTTTGAAGCCAAGTGCAAATGTCTTTTTTATAAAACAAAGTCAATTGGAATTAATTTTTAAAAAATCTTCCATAAAATGAATAAAAACTTCCTTGGAGTAATAGAAACCAAGATTTTTTTTATAGAAACGAGAAGGTCTATTAGTTTTCCTGATAGAGCTCCAAGTGCATTTATGTTGAAATTATGATCAAGAGAAAAATCATAGATCATAACATCAACTTTAGAGGGATCCACTTTGAATTTACTAATCTGGTTCATATGGTTTTCAGGAACAGCGCTAGATAGAGCCTCCAAGTCCCAAGAGCCAGCTTTCCAGAAATAATTCACCTTGGCATCAAGATATCAGTTGTTGGTAGGAAACTTGTGATCTAAGATTGGAGGCTAGTGGTGCCAATTCTCAGACCAGAAATCCATATCACCACGCCCCAATAACCACCTTATGTTGCTCTTTGCCACATCTTTGATACCTACAAAGACTCTCATTTTTCCTATAAGCAAACCATAATTTTTTAGAGAAAGTGGCCTGAATATCAGCTAATTTTTCTGATATCCACCCTCTTCAAAAGGAAAGCAAAGTTTATCCCAAGAAGTCCAATGCATCATTTTTTCATTAAATTTAGACCTCCATAAAAACTTGTTAAAAATTCTTTCAATTCTTTTGATAATACAGTTAGGAAGAACTAGATTTTTCATCCAATAGTAAGTTATAGACATAAGTATTTCTGTGCAGGGTGATACCGAGATAGAATGTTGGGAGCCTATCAGAGCTAAATCCACTGGAGCTCTCCAATGAATGAATTATACACTGGTGTAACTTGTTTGAGGTAATGATTCTTGTCTTGTCTTTATTGATAGACTGACCAGACAATAATTGGTACCTGTCTAAGAATCTGCTTAATAGTTCATTTGAATTAGGAAGAATGTTAGTATAGATGATGATATCTTCAGAAAATGCAGTACAAGGGACAAAGATTTATTCCTAGAAGCATACTTCATAGACTTGTTCATATATAACAACTTATACAGACCTCTAATAAACATTTCCTCACCAATAATAAAGAGGCTTGAAGTTAGGGGATCACCCTGTCTCAAGTCCCTTTTAGATTGAAAATAGCCATAGTTGTTACCATTAATTAGGATAGAGAATTTAACCCTCTTAATCATCTTAGAAATTAGACTGATGAAACTACTAGAGAAGCCAAAGTGGGACAACGGTTTCAGAATGAAAGAGAAGGACATTTTGTTAAAAGATTTTGACATGTCCAAGTGAATCATAATGTTATCATTCTTAGGCTTTCGATTCAGATCATAAGCCATCTCTTTGGTAATAAGAATATTTTTATGAATTGATATGTTTTTAACAAAAGTAGTCTAGTAGTTAGAAATAATACAAGGTAGAATAACAGAAAGCCTAGTATTAATAAGCCTAGAAATTATTCTATTCAACATAGTACAAAGGCTAATAGGTCTATAATTACACCAACTAATAGGATTAGAAGTCTTAAAGATCAGACTAATCCCAGTAGCAAACATTCTATTAGGCATGTTATAACCCTACAAGAAAGCATTGATAGAAGAACAAAGATCACACTTAATTATGCTCCAACATGTTTTATAAAATGAAATGTTATACCCATATAAATGAGCAGCACTATCTGCTTTCATACTGTTGATAATATCCCAAATATCTTGTTCATTTACAGGCACCATAAGGAGAGCATTATCATCACTGGACACCAGCTTGGGGATAGTATCAAATATATCACTCGACATTAGAGCATCCGCTTCATCCTTACTACTAAAAGAATCACAAGATATGTAAGAATTAAAGTAGTTAACAACAGAATTTCCAATATTAGGATCATCATATGTTCAAGTATCTTCATGTTTAATTCCTTTTATAGTATTGCTTCTTCTTTTCTTATCTACATATGCATGATAAAATTTAGAGTTACAGTCAGCCTCCTTAAGCCAGGCATTGTAACATCTATGCCTCCAAAAGGCTTCCTCAGTTCTAAGAGTCTTGACGTGCAAAGCAGTAGCCTTTTTAAGATGAACATTATAAATTAAGTTATTATCTCTTTGATGAATAATATATATGTTATTCGCATTATCCTCAGCATCATTTACTTTACTAAAAATGTTTCAAAATAATTTCTGTTCCAAGAATTTAAACAGCTTTTTAACCTTCTTATTTTAAACCAGAACACCTTATTAGGAAGAGCAATAATACTTTAATTCCAATTTTGCTCCACCATACTGAAAAAAGATTCATCAGTAGTCCAAACATTTAAAAATTTAAAGCTTCTCTTCTTGTTTGTATAGTTATTGTTTAATATAGATGCAGAAATAAGAAGAGGGGCATGGTCAGAACAAGTTCTGACCTTGTTGATAACCTGAGTGAAATTGAAGAGGTTAGACCAGTTGGTGTTTATCATCACGCGATCTAATATTTTCCACTTAATTTTTTGTTCCAGGTGTATTTAGATCCAACCATCCCAGCATCCTCAAGGTTACATTCATTAATGGCGTTAACAAAGTCCTCAATGTTATTCTGACATTGAGAAGAACAGCCAATCTGCTCATCCACAACAACCACAACATTGAAATCCCCCATGGTAAGCCAAGCCTTTTTATCAGTAGAAATATTTTTGAGTTCAGACCACAGGTCACCCCTTAGTTGTCTATTACATTTAGCATAAACCACCGTTAATAGGAAACTCTACTAATATTAGGATATCAAACCTCAAGATGAAGACATTGATCATGATTAGATAAGATATTAATGTTGATGTCCCTAATCCATAAAACCCATATCTTATTAGTAGAATTAACAAAATAATTAGGAAAACCTAATCTAGCAGCCACATCACTTACAACCTCCACCCTAGTCATAGGCTATTAAATAGCAAGAATCTTCACTTTCTCATTTAAAATAATCTTTTTCAATCTACCAATATTAGAATTGTTATTAACACCATAAACATTCCAACATAGGATTTTAATCATGATCAGAAACAGACTTGTACTTTTTCTTTATCCCTGAAAGTTACAGAGATTTAAGAGCTCTTTTACTTGGTATTTTTCCTTTACTAACTGTTTTGAACTTTTTTTCATAATATTGTTAAAGCCATGGTCAGTAGGAGAGGTACATTCACCCCTAATGTTACCTTGTTTTGGAGAGTTATCTTCAGTATGAAGATTGTTATACTCATGTGAGAGCTTTGATTCCATGTCTTTATTAAGATTCTTCAAGGCATCTATAATTTCAATGTCTTCACCTTGATTTTTATTGTCACTTAGAGAGTCTTGCAGCGAATCTTGAACAAGATTGTCTCTTTTTGAAGCAACAAGAACATCATTGAAATTGAGAAGATCATTACAGTTGCCCAGATTTTTAGAAACTTTTGAAGAAGAAACTGTCTTATCCAGCACCATAGACTTTAGCTTAGGAACATAGACATGATTGTAGATAGTATTACTATTCTTACTCTTATCAATACTCTTGTAAACATTTTCATTCTCAGGCAATAAAGTTTCATTTTCGTTTGTGTTCATAACATTTCCAGTAGCATTATTTCTTGTGTCTTTGAACTTTTGACTCTTCAAACAATTCTCCACCCTATGTCCTAGATGATAGCAAGAAGAACATTAAGTAGGAAGATTTCTAGGAAACATAAAGCCAGCAGCCTTCATTCCTATGAAAACCTACCCAGCATTATTGAATGCTCTATTCTTATCCGAAAATTCAATCTTATATGGAAATCCAATGGTGACAAAAATATTTGTTAACATTTTCTTATTATAAAGAAATTCAGGAACTCTTCCAAGTTTTACCCAAACCAGCGAAAAAGGGCATTTGTACTTCATGTTAAAGTCAGGTTCCCAGCGTAAAACTCTCATTGTAGAACTGCAAATTCTTGCATACATTTATTGACCACACTTTGATAACATCATCTTTCAAATCAAACTCCATAATAAGGTGTCTTGAGTCCAATTTGAAAACATTATAGTTACCTCTGAATTTAAAAGAAGCTAGAAAAAGATCAATAGAAGTTTTCTTTGGTAAACCCAGCAAAACATTTCCTATAATCATGATTTTAGCCGAAAGATTTAAGTAATCCTTGACGTCACTTGAATATTGGATTGAAATATGGTCTCCACGGCTGTTTACACTTTCAGGAACCAAATTAACAGATGAATCATCACTTCTATCTTCAACAATATCCGCAAATGATTTCATACTTAAACCATTTTGAACATGTGCTTTGTTTCTTGAGCTAATAACATGGAAATCCTCTTCCTCAAAGATTTTATTGCTGTAAATCTCCATAGCAGAGATAACGGAAACAAAGAGAGATTAAGATGAATAAGAAGAGAAAGCTAGAGTAGAAGAATCCACTGAAGAAGGAGGGAGAAGCAAGAAACATGGGCTAATCTTGGAGCTCCCCACATTCAAAAAATAGTCTAAAACTATTTTCAATCAGTAACTTGATTCAGCGTTATTTGTTTTTTTATTCATCCAAAGTTTGTGTACTTAAAAGTTGAAGCTATTTTTTATTCATCCAAAGTTTATGTACTTAAAAGCTTAAACTAGAGTATTTTTCGGTTACAAAAGCCTTATTTTAAGAATTTTTTCGTTTTACATCATTTGGTTACAAAAACCTTATCTCTAAGATTATTGTCTAAGGATTCTCGATTTCAGATCTTTCAGTTTGAATATCCTGGTTTGAATTAGAGTTTTCGGCTAACAATGTCATGCAACGCATTTATATTTTGAGCAACTACAATTCTTCATTTATTATATTTTATTAATGTCTTATGTTTTGAGAAGCAAACAAGTTCAACTAATAACAATTTATTTTGCTTCATCAAATTAATTAACTAATAATAGGTTAGTTAAACTACATATATATATATATATACATGGACAAATGAGATATAATTAATAATAAAAAATATAGTAAGATATCATTCTTTTACATACTTGTTCTTTATTCTTAAGAATTCTAATATGGTATGAGAGTATGATCAATAAATGATAGCTTGCTACTCTTGATATTTTGAAGGAACCTTTTTGTAAAATGGAAGACACTGATGATGTTCAAAATTGAGGAGACTCTGAACAAGATTTGATTCTTGAAAGTGAAAGAAATCTATGCAGTAATAACAGTGAGATGGATGTGAATTACCATTCTGACAGTCCAGGCATGTTGATCAGCAACACCAATTTAACAGAGAAAAACTATGTTATTTAGTGTAGAGCTATTAGATTGATGGAAGATTGGTGGAGCGTTTGTTGTTTGTGTTGAATATGATAGGTGGAATCAAGTGAACAACATGGTTTGTTCATGGATCATAAACTCGATCTCTAATCTTTGAAAGAGCAATTAATTTTCTTAGACAATGCAAATGAATTGTGGAAAGAAATAGTCCAAAGATATTGTTGCTACAATGGACCTATAGCTTATGAATTAAAGAGATAAATCAGTCTTCTTACTCGAGTAATTCTGACTGTGGTGGCTTATTTTACAAAACTGAAAATACTATGAGATGAAAGAAATGCTTTGAGACTGTAAGTGTTAAAATAAATGTGAGTGTGGTGTGTATTTTGAGCGCACCAGAAGAGAGGAGGAGGACACGTCAATACAATTTATGTTTGGGCTTAATAGAATTTTGAAGGAGTTAATGATCAAGTTATTTCTATGGATCCGACGCCTTCCATCAACATAGCTTATACTCGTGTTCTCTCTATTGAAAAGAATACTAGTTCGAAGAGTTGATAAAATCCTATTGAAACTTCTGCCATAATGGTAAAAAAATATCAAACTGATGGAAAACAAAATTTTGATAAATGAAATAGAGAATATTTGAGATGTATTTAATGTCTTCAAAGATGACATACTAAAGATAATTTTTTCAAATTAAAAGGTTATTCTGAATGGTGAGACAATAAAAATAAGAAAAGGAAAACTGGCTCAAGTAGTGCAACTACTTTCTTCAGGACCAACACTCTGAGCAAGTGCTTAGAATTGAAAAGTAGTACAAAGGGTTGTACCTTATCAACAACTAATCATTCAATCTAAGTTTTATTAAATCTCATTATTCTAAATTTTGTTTTTCTCGTCATAGTATTTCTAATGTAGCTCTTGTAATAAAGCCAAGCATTTGGCATCTTAGACTTGACATTGTTCCAATAAAGTTCTGAACGTTGAATGTAATAAATTCTATTGGTGAAGAAAGAGTGTGTGACATTTGTCATATGGCCAAACAACAAAGTAATAGTTTTACTTCTAGTACTTCTCTCACTTTTGAATTACTGTATTTAGATATATAGGGACCCTATAAGGTACCAACTATTACAAGAAAGAATTACTTCTTGACAATAGCTGATGATTATAATACTAGATGCACTTGGACGTTTTTACTCAAAAGCAAAACATACATTTTCTTTATTTTCAAGTAGTTTCTTGCTCTGAGTCAAACTCAGTTCAATGCTAAATTCAAGATTTTGAGGACTGTTAATGGCAAAAAAATTCTTAACAACAAAATTTCTTATTTTTTATATGATCTTGGTGTTACACACCAAAGAACATGTCCTTACACACCTCAACAGAAAGATATTGTTGAGAGAAATCATAAGAACTTTTTGGAAGTGGAAAGATCTCTTATGTTTCAGTCCAACCTTCCAAAACAAATTGAGGATAATATATTTTTAATGTCACTCATTTTATCAATAGAATGCCTTCAAATATTTTACGGTGGAAGTCACCCTTTGAAAGGCTAATATGAACTCCACCTAATGTGAGTACCTTAAAGGTATTTGGTGTTTAGGTTCCACTACTCCAATAAGTTATGATAATTTTTATCCTCGAGCTTTTGAAGCTATCTTTTTTGGATCTACATCCAATCAAAAGGGTTAAAAATTGTATAATATCTAGAGATGTTCTTTTCTATGAAAATACTTTTAATTTAAAAATAATGTTATTAATAGCCTTGTCCCTACTCCAAATTTCCATCAACATGATGAGGCCCCCATTGATCAACCTGAGTCAATCTTACCATTAAATGATGTTGTATTTACTATAATCATATTAAATGAATTTTTTATCTTTTAATTTCGAATGAGAGTGTCAATCCTTCTATTTGACGTGGTAATGATATTTGCTGTGGATTATTTCTGCTTAAGGGTACTTTTGTAAAGTGTTTTGGGAATTTAAGGTTTAAGGTGAAATGTAGATAGATAATTAAGGTGTGTGCTAGTATTAAATTCTGATCACCCTTATTAATGAAAGTAGTTGGGGTATTTATACTTAATTAATGATCCATGGGCCTTTCGGGTCGGATCGTGGGCTTGGGTTAAGTTTAAGAATCCATTAGCCCAAGGTATGAAATGACCAGCACCTAGCTGAGTCATGTTCTACTAGTTTTATCCTGTTCGTTTGGTCATGGTATTGGTTAAGTCCGAACTTCCCTTCAGATAGGTGTAAGTAGTAGTGTTAGAATTATTCTACTTTATCAATAGCCCCTTTAGGTCTTGCAAATAATATTTGGAAGAACTAACTCGAAAAAATAAAACTCAATATATATTTTATGTGATCCTCTGATATGTCTTTTGTATCAGAACTAAAGAAATTAACCTTCATGTTAAGAAGTCCAAGAGTCATTCTGATCGGATCTCGAATAGACTAACTTCACCGTTAAAAATTCCAAAAGCCATTTTTTGGCGTGGGACACGTGTCAAGTTGTGGTTTGACCTTTTAGCCGTTTTTTACCTAGATTCATGTACCTACTTGGCTAAAAAGTTACTTAGGGTGTAACCCCCATACTTCATAACCTGTAATCACCACTTTGATCGATTTGTCTTCTCCTAGGTAAACTCCCACATTTTCATTGTTATATAAATCGATTTTACTTTTCTATTGTCTCTAAGAACACAAATATTTCTAAAAAGAGAAAGTTTAGGAATCTTCTTAAACCGTGTCTGGGTATATTTATGTTCATAGCCAGAAACGCATTGGTAAAAAGAATTTGGTTGAATTTATCTGATTTGTAGAAAGCAACAAAAGTTGCAAGTGACGTGAGAATTTCACCTGGTCTCCCTACCTCTCCTGCCGAAGAAATTGATCGACCAAAAACAAGCACATATCAAGCTTCATCATTATCGAAGACATCAAAGGTCAGAAAATTACTTTTTATCCCAACCCTATCTCCTCTTCAGTCGGGGTCTTTTGTTCAAGAGTCCCAAAATCCCTTAACTAATGAAAATGCAGTTTCTAGTGTTAGGAAACCTTTGCCTTTCCTAGCCATGGGTTCAGATGTTGAGAAGCCCACTGAGAAAAACACCCCTCGCCAAATAACTCGTCAATCCAAAGCTAAAACTACTCTTAGTTATTTGAAACCTGCTAGTTCGGAGATGATAAATCCCCTAGCAGAAACTAAGCCATTTGAACAACAATCAAGCATAATGGAAGAAACCATGGAGGATAGTATAGAAGATATTCCTTTTGAGACATCTGGACAGATAGAGGACACTGTAGCAGATCGGAAGGGAAAAGTTAAAGTGGGTCTGCCAAACACTGAGTCGTTTGCGGAGTGTCTGGAAGGGAAAGTGGGGCCAAACTTTAAGAAAGTCAGCGTGAAGTACTTGATAGCCCTCCAAAACATTGCTTATGCGTACACCCATACTGCTGAGTTGGGTTGTATCCGAACAAAGTGGGGCTTCCCGGATTCTGTTAAGGTGAGAATCCCAATCACTCCGAAGACTCCTGTGGACTGCAAGTCTCGTGAGCTAGTAGTATACACCAAAGTGTTCAATTGGGGACTCCGGTTCCCTTTGGATCCAGAGATAGTCATGTACTTTCACCTGATAAAATTATGTCTGAGTCAGCTGAGTCTGAACACATGGTACACTTTGATGGTAGCATAATGGCATCAAGGTTATCAAAAATTTCACTACCCATGGAGCAATTCGCTGTTGTGGCGAGTCTAAGGAAGAACCACCACATCCCATTTTACCACTACAATATGGGAAACGATTATAATGTGGTAAATGACTTGCTGGAGTCCGAAAAACCATGGAGGAACCAATTCCCATTTATCAGTCAAGCATGGGAGAACGGGAAAAAGATAAAAAGTGACGCTAATCCAAGTCAACTGACCAGTCGTTGGAAGAGTATAGGTAACTTTTATTTATGTTTCCCTTAGTTCTTCAATATTGTGTTGTCATTCCAAACTGACTTGTGTTTTTTTTTAGTTTTTTCAAAGAATTTTTCAGGGAAGACCTTCTTTTTCATACAATGACTTCGATAATGATGGTTTAGCACCTGTGTTAAGCTAAATGCATGGGCATCAAAGAAATGGGAAGACGGTTTCCACAATTGCTTCACTTCAGGGAACTTTGTAAGGTCTCACTTGTGGAACACTTCAGGGAATAAAGACCTCACTTGAGAACAACTGACCACTCCTTATCCCACAGATGTTATCTAGAAGAGAGTTGAGGCTAAGGATTTTCAAACTTTATCTGTCTTCCAGGGTCAAAGCCCCTAGCCACCTGGACAAGATGAAGAACAAGAAAAAGAAGAAAGCACAACGGACCCATCCCAGCAAGTCACCTAAGGGGTCAGCTCAAAAAATCAAGGAGGAATCAATACTACTTTCCTAGAGGCAGTTGAATTTATAGTCAAAGAGATTGGTGGATCGGATGACCCACCCGATATCACAGCGAAGGATAAGAGACGCAAGGTAAGCAATGATGAAAAATCTGCAAAGAAAAAGAAAGTTACCCTAGGATCAAAGATAATTTTGCGTCCTTCTGAAATCCCTTCTCTTATTCCTGCTGATCTTACTTTGCAAGACGAAATTCCACCTAACCTTTATTCTGAACAGGCCACTGCTAAAGGAGAAGTCAATCTAGATGTATTTTAGAACATTAATATGTATTTTAATGATCTAGACAGGGATTATTTTGCGGGGCCTTATTGTCCTTCCAATTCGGCCAACACTATAACCCATAATGGTGAGACATGTGTGATATCAAGCGAACAAGACACTCTGAGTCATGCCCTTTTAGGTTACATTTGTCCGCTAGTTGACCTGGAAAGGCAAATTAGGGAACAAACAACTACCATAACATCCCTGACTACAGAAAACCAGGGCTTGACGAATAGTCTCTATACCGCTCAGCAAAGCGTAGAATCCTTGAAGAAGGAAAAATAAGATTTTACTGCCAAATTGCGCAAGTCAGAAGATGCTCAGAAATAGCTCCAGATAAAGTATTCCAGGTTGGTAACTTGTTCCTCAAACAATATCAAAACATTGAAGGAGCAACTAGAAGCTAGAGATAGTATTGTCAAGACTTTATCCGAGGACAAAGTCAACTTGGAGAATCTTCTTAACAAGAAGACAGAAGAGAATGCATATTTAGTAAACAAGAAAGCCGAACAGATAGCTGCAGGAATAGAGAAGTAGGCTTCTGAAGTGGTGGACTGTTTGGAGACAAGAGATGATGGGATTAAGTCTGATATGGTCTTGCTATTTCACGAGACTTTTCCGAAGAAGACCCTTGGTCCTTTGTGGAAATTTATGGAATATAACGACCTTCTTTTTCATACAATGGTTGATGGTGATAAGAATAACTATGCAAGTAGAGAAGAATTTGACGATAATGAAGGAATTGGAGAGAGTTCAAGTGTTGAACTCAAAATCCCAAGACAAATAAAGGTAATGAGGGCAACAAAGGGAAAAAGCCCTAAGGTTTTGTTGTTATTTTGTGTTTTGAAACTAAAGTCCTTGGACGGCCAAAGTATTTGTTACATTTTTGAATTTCTATCTTATGAACCAAAGTCCTTGAAGGGTCAAGGCATTTTTTAACTATGGATCGGGTATTTTCCGATCAAGCTTTAATATCATATTTTTCTTTGTACAAATCTTGTTTGTCTCTTTATAGCCAATGTTTAAATAGCTTTCAATATTTTTTATTCGTTAAATAAGCATTTAATAACCATTAAATAATTCCAATCACAAATGTTAAATGATCGTGATCAAATGTTTAATCAACTCAAATACTTCATTTGAGAGTCAGGGTGTTTAATAAATATTTAATATCCGAGCATCTCATACTTATGGCTAAGTTAAAAAGAAGTTTGCACCAGACTTTTGAAAAAGGCATAAGATATTATTGAAAAACTCGGACACCTCGTTAAAACCTCCCCGCGCCACCAAGGTAGGAAAGATTATGCCCCCTAATATATACATTGACATTCAAAAATAAAATATTTACAAGAGAGTTTTATTCTAAGTATAACTTGAGATGTTCAATGTTCCATTGGTGCTTTAGTGTTCTACCCTCTTTGTCTTGAAGTCTGTATGTTCCCGATTTGACTTTCTCACATACCATATAAGGACCTTCCTAGTTCGAAGCCAGCTTTTCGAACTGTTTCTCCTTGGTGTGTAAAAAGACCTTTCTTAAGACTTTGTCCCCCAATTGAAAATCTCTTCTTTTACCTTTGGAGGAAAATCTGCTCCTCATCAACCCCTGGTAGTCTATTGTTCTTAAATGCGCTTTAACACTTCTCTCTTCAATAAAATTCAACTAATTCCTAATTGTCATATGTTCGAAATATCTTTGGATTCTGTAAGATGGTAAAGTAGATTTTATGGGTGTGATTGCATCAATCCCATAAACAAGGGCAAAAAGAGATTCTTGTGTAACAACCCGAGTAGTCGTTTGGTAAGCCCACGGTACTTCTTGAAAATAAGTTGGCCACTTTCCTGCAGCTCCCTACAGATTCTTCTTCAGCCCATACAAGATTTTCTGATTAGAAACTTCAACTTTCCCATTGTCTTAAGGGTGAAAAGGAGAAGAGAAATAGTGTTGAATTCCTCTAGAGGTGCAAAACATTTCCTTTTTTTTATTATCAAATTGTGGCCCATTATCTGTGGTGATCTTTCGGGGAACCCCAAATCTGCAACATATGTTAGATAATATGAATTTAATAATTGCCTTAGAAGTGGTTCCATCTAGGGGATCTACATCTATCCACTTAGAGATATAGTAAATAGAAAATAATTGTTCAACATTCACCGGATGCCATGGGAAGAGGCCCAACCAGATCCAACCCCCATCTATGAAAAGGAATCGGTTCGGATATGGACTCCATAGGAACGGCTGGCACATGAATTTCATTTCCATATCTATGGCAAGGATCACACTTTTTTACCATATCTTTGGCATCTGCCATTATGATTGGCCAGTAGTATCCTGCTAATAAGACTCTTCTGGTTAGGGCTTTGTAGCCACAGTATGCAGAACCTTCCCCGTCATGCAGTTCAGATAACGAAATTTAGGATTCTTCAAATCCTAAACAACGCAAGAGGGGTCTGCTGAAAGATTTCTTGTAAAGAATTTCTCTTAATACCAGGAAGCCATGAGCCTTATATTTAAGTTTCTTAGCCATGTCTTTATCCGAAGGCAAAATCCCATCGGAAATAAACTTAAAAGTATCATACCTCCAGTCCTTCGGTTGAATGACAAATATGTTCATACTTTCTTCATTATCTTTACCTTTTTCTTAGCCCACTTGTATTGATGGATACTCTAACATCAAAATCCAAGGGTAAGATTTAGAATAAGCTATGGTTACCAAAATTTCTGCCACAGTATTCTCCGATCTAGGAATGTGTTCATAGTGGATACTCTTGAAGTTTGAAGCAACTTCTCTCAATATAAGCAAGTATTTTATCAATTTTTCTTTCTTTGTTTCAGAATGTGCTTGAGCATGGTGAATAAGTAGTTGGGAGTCACTCATTAAATGGACTATTTTGGCCCTACAGATAAGGGCTAGCTTAAGACCACTTATAGCTACTTCGTATTCAGATTCATTGTTAGAAGCTCTGAAACCAAAACATATAGCATGGTACATAATATTACCATATGGAGAAGTTAAACAAATTCCAGCCCCACATCCAATAATACTAGATCCATCATTGGTTCGGACTAACCACTCTTTCTTAAACTGGTTTTCTTGCATCCATCAGGGGGACCTATCAACATGGAATTCTACCAAGAAATCAGCCACTGACTACACTTTAATCGTCATTCGGGGCACAAAATCAATATCATAATCACCCAGCTCAACTAATCACTTGGACATTCTGTTAGATACATCAGCTTTCTGAAGAACATTCTTCAAATGAAAAAATGTTCGAACGGAAATGGAATGAACTTGGAAGTATGGTCTCATTTTTTTGCCGTAATTATCAAAGCGAAAACCAGCTTTTTTACTTCAAATATCTTCGTTCAGCATCCAACAGACTTTTTCAAATATAATAAACCGGACAAGGGTAATTATTCAGTTCTCTTACTAGCACAAAACCTATAGCATATTCTGATACAATCAAGTATACGTAGAGTTTTTCCCCCTAAACAGGCTTAAAGAGGGTCTTGGGTGAAGACAAATGTTTCTTGATTTTAAGAAATTCCTAATCACATTGTGGAGACCAATTAAAGTCTTTGGCATTCCTTAAAACCTAGAAACATGGAACGCATTTGTCTAATGATCTTGAAATAAACCTATTCAACGCAGCCCATCGTCCGGTCAATCTTTGAACTTCTTTGATGTTCCGAGGAATCCATAGCGAATAAAACATTGAGCTGATCCGGATCATGTTGAATTCATTTTTCACTTATTATATAACCCAACAATTTTTCCAGACCGTTTCTTGAAGGTCAGATATGTGCGCATCTTCTTCAACGCTCTTCACCGTCATGTCATCTATATAAATATTCATATTCCTACCAATCTGACTAGCAAAGGATTTATTTACTAACCTTTGATTCGTGGCCCTAGTATTTTTCAATCCAAACAGCATCACTTTATATAAATAAAGTTCTCTATCTGTAATAAAAGTGGTGTGATCTTGTTCCTTCGGATCTACTTGTATTCGGTTGTACCTTGAAAATGCATCCATGAAAGATAACAGTTTGTTCCTAGAAGTAGAGTCCACCAACTGATCTATCTGAGAAACATGATAAGGATCCTTAGGACATGCCCTATTAAGATCAGTGAAGTCGACACACATACGCCATTTTCCATTCTTTTTCTTCACCAGAACAGGGTTGGCAGTCCATAAAGGGTACTAAACTCTTTTATATGGCTCATCTTGCTCAGATGATCAACTTCTTGAACAATCACATCTGCTTTTTCTTTAGAAAAAACCTTCTTCTTTGTACAACCGGTCCAGTATCAATTCATATGGACAACTTATGACAAATTATATCAGGTGGCACTCCGGTAACACCATCATTGCACCATGCAAATACATGTAGATTATTCATTAAAAAAGACAACAACCTGTGTTTCAAACTTGGTGCCAACTTGGTACGAATTTTAATACTTTTTCCCTCAGCTAAGGAATGAATTTCAACCTCCTCTACAGGTATTATGACACTGGGAGCCTCCACTGGATCATCAATTTCATTCTCATCGGCGGAAGGGTCCAATAGCTGTTAATCTTTGTTAATTTACTTCCTCTACACACTTAGACACAAGGGTCGTTGCATAACATTCCGAGACTACCTTTTGACTGCTCCGGACAACACCTACTTGTCCTTAGACACACGTTTTAAACATTGATGGACCATAGAGGCCACAACATGCATTCTGGTGAGCCAAGACCTCCCAAATATTACATTATAAGATGTTGGGAAATCCACCACAACAAACAATACCCTCACCATTTTCTTAAAAGGTCCTTTTCCCAGCAATACTTCCTCTTCAAATTCTCGGATGACATCTACAGATGTTCCTGTAAAGCCCACAATAGTTATGTTCAAACGTTGTATAACCGACGGATTTCTCATCTGTTTGTAGGAGCTTAAAAACTAGATGTTTGCCGAACTACCTGTGTTAATCAGGATTCAACGTATATTATTTCCTCCTATCGATGCCCTTTTCACCACGGCAAATTCATGTGGCCCTGCAATGTCTCTTAGGTTATCCTCATCGAAAACTAAAAAAGGAGATGGAGTTTGATACATGTGTGTGGATATTCTTCCATCCAACCAGGTTGTCAAACTGTGGACATGCCTCTTCCTTGATAACTAGAAGGTGCAGTCCCAGTGCCCCCCCTCCCCCGAAAGATTGTTAAAGATTCAAAATATTTAATCAAACCAGAGACAGTAGTAGTTTTGTTTGTTATTACCCCCACCCGATTCCGACTCGGATGCGGATCAAGGTACTCAGAGTCTATATCAAATATTTTAGTAATCACCATAGCATTTTCCTCTCTAGATGTTCCAGGATTGTTTGAATGAGTAGTTCGGGGAGTGTTGGCGTTAGATTGTGTATTATCAAGTTTGCTCCCCCCATATTTTTTAACATAGATCCCCAACTTACCCCTTTCAATGAGGTTCTGGACCTCTTGCTTCAAAGCTATGCAATCATGGATATCATGCACTTTGTCATTATGGTATTTGCAGAAACGTGTACTCCGGTTTTCCTTGGAAGACTGTAATGCTGCTGGTTTTCTAAAATGTATTTCGTTTTTAGTTTTGTCATATATTGTAGCCATGCTTTCTCTCAATTCAGCAAACTACTCATGTTGAACCCAAGGTCCTCTTTTATTCCTAACCTGTTGGTTCTAGTTCTAGTTGGACTGATTCGGCCTTGATCAGTTAGATCCTTGCCCAGTCTCCTTTGATCTGTAACCGGACTGATTATCAGCTTGTGCTGATGCTGTAGTGGTGGACCTAATCTAGCGTAGCCCTCTGTATTTATTTGTTTCCTCAACATTAATTTGTTTTCCAACCTGATCTAACAACCCCCCCCCAGGTTCTGGCCTTCTTCCGATTCACTAAATCCGCTAAGTTGCCTGAATTCAAACCTTTTTTAAAGAAAGCAATCACAACTTGTTCAAAGTAGTCTGCTAACCCATTCTTAGTATTCACAAACCGGCTGCTATACTCTTTTAGAAAATTATTTGGCTCCTGATCACGATGGATGATGATATCTCCATTACCCTTAAGCTTTTTGCTTCCCACGAACTGCCTCCAGAAGGCAACCCAAAATAAGTAAAAGAAAATTATAAATCCTAGAGGGAGACTATTATACCACTTCAGAGAACTTCCTGTGAAGGTTTGGGAGAAGGCCCTACATAACAGTTTGTCGTTATCATCAAAGTTCATCATAAAATTCTTAAACTGCTCAAGATGGTTGTCCAGATCTTTGCTCCCGTCGTATTTCTCCATCTTAGAGTTGTCAAACCTCTTGGGAAGATGTTCGTAGAGTATTTTTGCATATAAAGGAGATTGCCTCTAATTCTTGTTACGTTTAAACAAGCTATCCTCATTTGGAGCTACAAAAATACCTGGTTTGGACTGGAAAGCAAAAGGATCAATCAGCAAGCGGTCAATATGCTAATCAGCTAAACCTTTTATCTTCCCATGGTGTTTCTTGAGCCTGTCGTACCTATCCTTTTTTCTTGAATGCTTTTTAGTAAGCCTCATCTTCTTTTTCGATCGTTCTTCATCACTGCTGGAGAAAACTGGCTCTTCAAGCTCTACAACATTACATGAACTGTTGGAGGATTCTGTAGTCGAGCTCTCCACATGTTTAGATCGATGCGTTTTCTTAGAGCTGAGATGAATCTTTAGGGGCTGTCGTTCCCTCCAGGATTGTCGGTATGGTGAATCACCGACGAACCAGATTTTTCTTTAACCCTTTCTCTACTTGTTTTAGCGCTTTCAACGCTTCGATCTGAGCCTTCAACTGATCGCTCTCCTCAATAGTGTATTCATTATTTTCTTTTTCTACCTTCACCTCAGGAGGTGGAACATCCTGTGTATTCGGATACATCTGAACTACCTTGTTTCCTGGTTTGGAATATGAAATTCAGGCATCGTTTCCTCCCACTATGGTCGCCAATTTGGTGTGGATTATTTCTGACTGAGGGTAATTTTGTAAAGTGTTTGGGGAATTTAAGGTTTAAGGTGAAATGTAGAGAGATAATTAAGGTATGTGCTAGTATTAAATTTTGATCACCCTCATTAATGAAAGTAGTTGAGGTATTTATACTTAATTAATGATCCATGAGCATTTCGGGTCGAATTGTGGGCTTAAGTTACATTTAAGAACCCATTAGCCCAAGGTATGAAATGACCAGCACCTAGTTGAGTCATGTTCCAATAGTTTTATCCTATTCGGTTGCTCATGGTACTGGTTAAATCTGAACTGCCCTTCGGATAGGTGTAAGTAGTAGTGTCAAAATTATCCGACCTTATCAATATTAACACGTAAATTCCCATTAGGAATAGCAATAGGATTAAAAATAAATCTACTTGGCTCAAAGATTTTGTTATTCATGTATTACTTGATAATCATACATCCATTAGAAAATTCAATTTCCCACATGTTCCTCCAACCTTTATCTATATTAATAATGTTGTTCTTGATGCAGCTTATACAAAAAATTTAGCTATTATAACTTTTATTCAAGATTCATAATATTATGAACAAGTTAAGCTTCATATTGGTTGGGTTATTGACATGGAAAAATAATTACAGGTTTTGAACTCTAACAATACATTGGAACTATTTGTTTTCCTTATGGTAAGAAATCTATAAGTTGTAGGTGGTATTCAAGGTTAAAAGAACCACGATGGAACTTTTGAAAGATTAAAAGCAAGGCTTGTGGCAAAAGGATTCACTCAAGTTGAAGGTGAAGATTATACTGAAAGCTTCTCCCATGTTACCAAGTCAACAATTGTAAGAAACATGTTTGCATCGTCTACATCCAAGAGACCAGTGCATCAACTAGATTTCAACAATGTATTCTTGCATGAAACCACCACCAGGGTTACTTGATAAAGGAAAAAAATAACATATGCAAGCTTATCATTTAGTAATATCCTAGTTGTGCATTCTTCATTTAAAACATGTCATAGATTTTTTATTTTCCTCGTATCGTTTCACGTATTTTGTATTTGCCCAGTTTCACATTTAATACTATTGTTTATTTATTTTACATATAATTAACTTGAAAACCACACCAAGAACCAAACATATGTATAGCCATAGTATTGACTTAGAAATAGTAGATTAAGTAGAAAAAATAGCATTTGAAAATAAAAATTATAAAAAACAAACTGAAGAACCAAAACACTCAATTATTGATAAAAAAAACTTGCACTATATATTACAAGTATACATAGAGGGGGAAGATATAGTTTCCAAGAAAACAAAAACATATAAAAGGAGAAAACATGCACAAGATAAAGAAAATATGGAATATTCACCTTCTAAAGAACATGTATTTAGGTCTTTCATAATGCACAAGATAAGAAAAAGGTACAAGACCCTAATGATGTACAACATCTTTTTGATGTATAGGTACAATTCTCTCATCATGTCGAGAATTATGCTCATCAAATAAAAAATATTGAATTTATTGATGTTTAAAAAAAATGTGATTAATCAAAACTCAGAACCTTGTGCCCGTCAAATAGAACATCAAGAACCTACATCTATCATCTAACATCCTACTTTTATCATTTGTCTCACATCTAGTGTATATAGTTAGTTGTGTAACATATCACATTTATCACCTCTCTTCTAGTGCATTTACTAATATAGTGGTTTCGTATTTGACTAAAACAATTACTAAAAAAACTCTCATTTGAATTAATTAATTCACTTTTTGAAACTTCTAACTTTTAAATCCTTGAAATTCTTGTTGTTGAAATCGAGAAAATAATGGGAAAGTTGACAACCCGAAAACAACATTAATTGATGTCAAAGAATACCACAAATTAAAAATGATTCCGAATAGAGAAAAGCAGGATATTCCGTTAGTAGGGTCGCTTCCAAGTTTATCAATTTATGTTTTCATTGCTAATATGATGGAGATAGCAATCAAAGATCGGTTAGACTACAACATTAAGTTTATTTAGACTGTAATTGTATGCCTGATTTCCATCCTATAAATAACTTACTATACTACTAACATTACATAGGTTATCGACGGTTATATATACTTGATTCTTTTAAAAAAAGTAAGATACCTTCCCCTGGTTTTGATAAAAAAAACCAACACATCCTACCAAAACAAAAGTCATTTCTAGAAGTATAATAGTAAAAATCATATAGTTTTATAATATCATTAGTAAACAAAAAGTATTTCTAACGTATTATTTTAATACATCCTGCTAAAATAAATTTTAAAAGTATAATAATAAGATCATACAGTTTTATAACATGAATAGAGTAATAAACAAAACTGTTTCTAACATTTTATTTTAATGTATCCATTGATAATTAATATCTAGATGTCACAAGAATAGTTGAAGATGTATTGCACAACCATAAAGAAGGTTTTATCATAGTTCTAATTCTCACAAAAGCATCACGAGGTAGAATTAACCGTTGGAAATTAATGATAAAGGATATAAAAAACAAAACATCAATAAATTTAAACTCATTGGCACTAAAAGGAAAAAATATAGTAGATAAAATATAAAAAGATTTTAGAAAAATGTATAAGTGTTACATAGCCTCACATAAATTTTGTTATACATGGTCTCGCATATGTCATAAAGATGGTTATGAATTAGTCTCGAATAATTTTGGTTATACATGGTCTCACAGGTCATGTCTCGCATAAATTTGGTAATACTTGATCATGCATCTCTCATTTCACATGTAGTTAGTTATATGTTAGTCTCGTATAAAGTTGGTTATATTTGGTCTTCCATGACATGTACTGTCCCATATCTCGCATGTTATGTCATGTCATGTCTTGCATCTATTTGTGAATTTATGTCTAGATTAAACTTATAACTTACATATAGAATACCTCGTTAATAAGAATTACTTTAGCGCAAAACTAAAAACTAAGATAAAAAGTCTCAGAAATATTCTATTAACAAAATGTAGAACTGTTGATTATAACGTAATGTTTAACGAGTACGCTAGAGATTTATAGATTAGACAATATTAAAAGAGAAAATACGATGAATTTTCAATATTACGGAGAGCCAAGTTGTTTTACATGTTTCTTAATGATATAAACACATTCAGATTCTTGTGAAATTCTTATATAGCGTTGGTATTTATATATATATATATATATATATATTAATGTCTATATTGTTCTCGCATCTCGGCCATGCATGTACTTAGTTATGAATTGGTATGTTATATTTAATTACATAATTGTTTTGCATCTCTCACCTCGCATGAGGTCATTATGAATAGGTTTATCATCCCAAATGAGGTTATTATGAATTGGTACATCCTGTAATTAGTTATGAACTGGTCTCACATTTGCATAAAAAATGTAGTTAGTTATATATTGGTCTCTTACTTTGCATGTATTTTTTATGAACTGAACTCGTATCTTCCACCATGAATGTAATTATTTATGAATTAGTCTCTCACCTTACATGTAGCCATTATGAGTTCGGTATGACTTTGTTATGCCTATATTGTATTGCGTATCCCGCAACTTCTATTGGTTCCGCATTTCCAATGAAAATAAAAAATAAAAAAGTCTGAAAAACATTAATATAAAACAAACATTACTGTAATAAAAGATACATAAGCCTTAAGAACAAAAAGTATCAAATTAAATTGATCTTACAAGACCTCTTGACATGATCTTATGACCAAATTCCAAACAACGACTACACTTCATCTTTTAGAAAATTACTTCCCTTCTAGATGGAATACGTTTCTTCTTAAATTTTCCAACTATCATTTTCAAAATTAAAGAAAGTATTTCAAGAGAATTTGTTGAAGTAGATAATTGACCAAAAATAGTGAAAGCGCGTATGCTATATGAATAAGTTATCTTATAAGAGCTTCCAAAATAGAGCAACTCAACATATTTTATAGGATTTTCATCAATACAAAATACTAGCAGATAAAGCATAAGGACATGTAAAACACTCACTTTATACATAATACAAGAATATTTAGACCCCATAAAATCTTCGACCATAACAGCTTCAGAATAAAATTCATATAAAACTAGTGAAGACGAACGTACTACCTATGGATGACCTATTTCCACATTAGCTTTAAACTTCTTTTCAAATTCAGTAAATAAATCACTATTCCAACCTTCGGCCTCCGTATAACATCTTCAAATTTGACTTATAAGTAAAATTTTAATCTTGTTAATTAACTCCAATATAGGTATTCTACAATAGTTTGTTTGATCTGATTATTGAAAGACTTTGCTACAATATAAGCCATTTAATCGTATCATACACCTTTAAAAAAAGCACAAACATATTTTTCTGACTGTAAATTTGTTAAAAATTAAAATCTTTATGACTTTATTCATCAATAATTTTTTCCATATATTCAGTGTACAGGTTTGAGTCGAGGCATAAACACATTTTTTAAACATATAAACCATATTAGTCCTAAATTGCGAGCATGTATCACTTAAAGAATACTTAAATCATAATAAGATGAAAATGGTATGCACGACAATAATTTTGTAACAAAACGGTAACATTATTAACAATATTTAAATGATGATCACTAATAAATGTGATTTGACAATCCAACAAAAAGGATTTTGACATCTTTAGAAACCATAGCCACTTATCACAATATTCTGACTCAATAATATCAAATAGAACAGAAAAAGTACAGGAAAAAAGTTATTAAAAATAAAAATATAAACCATAATGTTATTAGTGTATCACACTTAAGAAGTGTTATAGTTTTCCATCTAATATATGATAATATCTCGCATATCGCGTGTTAATGTTTATAAGTTAGTCTCAAATGAAAGTAGTTATACATGGTCACACATCTTGCATCTATCATATGAGATGTCTCACATTTTGCTTAATCTTGTATATGTCATATTGGTTGTGCATAGTTTCATATCTATCATATTGGTTATGCATAGTCTCACATCTGACATATATTTTTCTCGCATTTCGCATCTAACAAAAGGAAAGAAAACATGTTTTGCAATTAAGAACACTATAACACAAAACTCACCATTGTTACCATCTTTAGCTATGACCAATAGCCATACCCATTTGTGTTTCTCTGTAAAAATAATTCTATCAATAAATAAAAGTGGACAAGAAGAATGAAAACCTTAGAAACAAAATTTTATTAAACAATGCTTGAAAATATTTATTTGTATACTATACTCTAACGAGTAGTCACTTGTAATATCCAAAGTCTTCAATGATTTGAAATACCTCTAAGTATTTTAAATAAATTCAAACTATCTCCTTAAACATTTATCTTAGCTTTCTCTAAAGCAATACATGAAAGACGATATGAGATATCTAAACCGTAGTTCTTTCTAACAAATGATTTTATGTTTTCGGTTGTAAGATCAACTTTGGTCTTAATACAATCATGTATCTCAGTAGCAATCAAATCCAATGTTAAATGTTTTCTAATTTCTTTGTAAAAAATAGTCCCACAAGTGTGACATTTGAAATACATCTTAACAACCTTAAAAGTACTAGACGTATCAAGAATAACATAAGTATCTATGGGCATTCTTTTAATTATAATTTCGCTCGCAATTAATGTTTTATTAATATCTAATATTATAGATAGAACCTTCCTATAAAGAAAATAGTTATATAACTAATCTTGAAGTCACTACCCCTTCTTCAAAAAGTTTCTCAACACCGCTAGTTACATGAACATAACCAATGGTAGCAAGTTTTTTGTTATAATGACCAAAACGACTAATACCATGACTATTTACCGCTTAAAAATGTTCATATGAAGCTTCAAATAAACTTAAAGTAGTTTATATAACATTTTCATCATCAACAACATTAATTTCCATATTAATTGTAACAGTTGAACAACCCAAAGTATTAACAATTGATAGCATACCAACAAAATCATCACCACGACTTAAGAGCAGCTATTGAGTTCATCACAAAAAATATCTTAATATGAAATTACCTCTATTAACACACATCATATTTACTTAAAAAAAATTAAAGATACCTTCAAAGTCTTCAATTGACAAAGATTACATATTGTAATTTAACCATTTAGTTTTAAAACACCTAGTCAAGTTCTAGACATCACGTACATACATTTGACAAACCAAAATATAAAAATAAATATATAACTTGCATCTCGCGTAAAAATATTACAAATATATCACAACTAGTACTGAAATTAACAAATTCTTGCATTTCGCATGTCAAACAAATAAAACCAAATTTGATTGTTACCCTTTCTCTCCATATAACAACGACTAAAAGATAAAATCGATTGGAAATAAACAACGAATCAACTACAAATAAACAAGGAAGATGAAATCATAAAAATCCATTAGAAGTTGATAATGAAATTTTAAATCGAGTGCAAGATGAATCGACATTAGAGTTTTATAGAGAAAAAAATTGTTTAAATTTTTGGGTCTTATATAATTTATTAGGGGTACTATATAAAAAAACTATGTAGTATATCGTAAATAAGAAAATTAAAAGGTATTTTGTAGTAATAAATTATTATTAGGATAGTAAGCGGATAATACGTTTGCTTTTGGCTAGTTATTTATACTTTACTTTATTTTATGAGAGTTACATAATATCTAAAGCATATCATTATTTTACCTTTTTTATCATGTTATGACACATTAATAACTGTTATAAATATAAAAAATTTGTTGTAAATAATCATAACCTACAAATTTAGATTACACTGAATTAATATATTTATAAAAAAAATATCTAAATCGTTGTGGATGCTCTTAAACGCGATATAACTGATATTGGTATATATGAATGAATTAAGCTCAAGTATATGTATATAAATACACTAAAATTCTCATATAGAGAATCACTTAATTCTTGAGCAATAATACTCTATTCTAATATCTCTATGTTCTCCTCAATAATTCAAAATCACAAATATATTCTTCTTTAGAAACCTCCATATTTTCTATCTGACCATATATGTTTGCTCATGTTTTCTTTCAACAAATTTCCATCCCATTTCTCCACTGTCTAACTTACAGTTACCATTATATAATTCTTCCTCAACATCCATAAACTTCATTTTTTACTCATGTTCATCCATAAAAATCTTATTTATTAACTTTAAAACACCCAAAATATATTTCACCTCACAAAGTTAGCACTGTCTGTAAGTACTCATTGATGTCAAGAAGGTTTTTGTCTAAAACCACTAAAAAATAAAATCCATATTTAAAAAAAAAACAAAGACATGATGTCGCATTCTTATGTAAGTTAAAAGCCCTCGATCGACCCAGAGGCCCCTGAGGTGCCACTTGGACTCATTTATTTTGTTACTCATGTCGTGGATCTTTAAGAGTAATTAGACGAACTAAAAGAGAAGTATGGTGCCCAGTTAAGGATGTTATGAATGATATTTATTACTCTTGCATCAGATGTATGCTATGAAATTTAGCATTTTGGAGGTTATAATATCGAGGAAGGAGATGATGCCGTCAACTTTATGTTAAAGTAGTGTTACGATACATCACTACTTTGTGCAAAATAGTCCATCGTGCTAAGATGGAGGGTCCCAAAAGGCAAATAGACCAAAGATCATTTAACAAACGGGAAATACACCATCAATTTCGTTGTAACTCACTCACAGAAAGGCATACTATGTTATGGAGAAGATAACAAAGTCTTATGCACGTAATTTTTCATGACTTTGAGAGAAAATGATCTAACATGACATAATAGCATTTTTTTAAGTTATATTTAATGTTTTAGCATGTTGCATACTGTTTTTAGAACCACTTTATAAGGATCTAAAATCATCGAGAGAGATGTCGATTATATAATCAACTGCAAGCAAGGATCGAGAGAGATTCTCTAATACTATACTCAACACTCTGTTGAAGTAAAGAATGGGTTGGAAACTTGTCAATTACATTAATCCTAATGAATAAAAATAAAAAAACAATTAAAAATATTAAAAATATAAACAAAGACCAAAAGAGGGTTTTTAAAACTATACTCTGCATGTTCTTAAGACAAATAATGGGTTAAAAACTTGTAAAAATATTAATCCTTAAATACAGTAAATTATTGTCTCTCTTTTTCTGAATTTCAATAACACTAATTAACCATATATGTAAATATAAATAAACTCATAATATAGTGCTTTATATAACGAGTAAGAATTTTGGCTTGACGTTGAACATTTTAGTTAAATAATTTATAAATAATATATATATATTTAAATTCCAAAGATAAAATAATATAGGCTTATTAAATAAAATGTTTTAATTGATAAATTTCAAAAAATAAATGCCAAAGATTCTAGCAGCTGAAAAATTGCTCTTTAATGTAAATGTGCATCTCTCGACATCAATAAATCTTACAGGGTCAATAATAAGCTTTTATAGTCCACTTTCATGCAAGTTGTATCTAACATCTTCAAGTTATCGATGCTAACGATGATAATGAAGAGTAATGCAAATTCTGTGAGCGTGGATAACGATATGGCTTCAGATGGAGAAATTGAAACTTTTTCAACCGTAAATATGGCTCAAAATATATAAGATTATTAAAAAGAGTGTGATCAACAGATTCTTCTCTAATTAGTTTAATTACTCAATTGGTATACAACCTTAAATCATTAGTGAATCTACCAAGTTAGATATCTAGTTATCACACGATCTTCGCATATATTAATTTAGTTATCCTCGTGATTGTTGAGGATAATGATATGAAAGTTGAGAAATATATTGAAGGAATGCATTTTATCTAAAAAAAATAAAGAATGATGTGTTTAATGAAGAATGTGAGTTTCCTCAAGAAGTGTGCTCTATAGATAAGATTATCGAAAAGAATGGATTATTGAGGAATACAATGGTAGTCCTTCTATTGGGTTATAATATTGTATACAATTATATAGTTACTAAATTAAAACAAATTTTTGGGCTCTGAAAATAATGTTTGAAGTTGTGGACGTTAGATATGAATATTTCATAATTTAGTACTTGACTGTAAAAAACAAATTAATTTTGTATTATGACGTTAGTTACAAATGATATTTGATCATCATATGATAGCTCGAGAGTTGACTTCAAATTTTAAGCCTCAATTAGACTTTATTCACACTATGAGGAATTTAGTGAGGATTTGAATATGAGATACAAAACTATACCATGTGCATTTTGAGGAAGATAAATGATTTGATTGGGAAGAGAATTAGAATTACCCACTAACTAAAATGAAAAAGAGAGAAAAATATGTGAGACTATTGGAGGAGATATATTTGGATAAGTCATTGGTTCTTTGATAAAAAAAATTAAGAACAATTAGGATAGTTTCATTTTTTTTGTATTGATGATCTAAAACCTAAAACAATTTAGCTAATGGAGAACATTTAGTATTTTCAGATTTAATTACTTGTTTCCTTTATTTTTCTTATGTTGATAAAGTTATATGATTCGGTACTTTAATGGCATATTAGCAATCTAATTGTACACGATGCTTTCATTTTGATAAAGTGTGTATTATGTGACTGCGCAATTTTTTCAGTCCTAGCATAAATTATCATACTCGTTCCTTAGTTTTTTTTGTTTAAATGAACTTTGAGACTTTTTATTTCGCACAATAACAGTACTACCTTTAAACTATTTTTAGGGGTTTAAGATATATTTTCTTGCACAGATATATCTTTTTTTGTATCATATGAATAATATATGGAGTATCTTCTAATTAGGTACATTATAATTGGCACAAGTTATCTTAATGAAACAAACAACTCATTCTTTATGAATAAAATTCTGTGCTATATAAGCTTAGTTAAGTTAAGGTGCTTAATAAGGTCACAATAGTTGTACATATCAAAAAAATTATAAAAAAAACTAGAGAAAAATTTGAGAACATGCAAAAAGTACCAGGTATTCAAATAGTCTCAAATCTAGTATACTAAGTAAATAAATTTTATAGTGTTAAAAAACTACAGAAAAGTATCTGAATATTTATTCAAGGATGCATATAATAAGCTACTTGTGTTTGGGGATCTTCCACTGTGTTTTATTGAGAGTTTGGCATGTATAATGTTTTACAATATAGTGAAGCTTTAAATGTCATATTATCGAACAATTGCAATCGGATATATTATAAAAATGTAAGTGTAGAAGAAAACAAATATGACAAGATTGATTGATATGGAAAGAGTTTCACTAACAGCATGATATATGGGTTAATCAAATAACTGTTTCAAGCTACATGGTTATTACATCATTATTATATTGATGATAGTTGGCGCATCATGAAGCTAATCATTGGGTTTAAGAATGTCATAAACCATAATGGAAAATAATAACTTCATTTATTGTTTAATGTCTACCTGATTGGAATAAAAAAGGTTTTCACCGTCATAATGGATAATGCTACAGTTAAAATTTCAACTCTGAAAATGTTTAAGGAATAAATTAAAGTTGTAGGTAATGATTCTATGGTTTTATGTGGTGAGTTTTTGCACATGAGGTGTGATGCTCACATTCTCAACTTAGTTTTTAATAATGGGTTAAAAAATGTTGATTCTAGTATTACAGTCATTCGTAATGCAAACACTTATATGGGATCACCTCTAGAAATATTAAAGTCTTTTCAATTACGGGTTGACAATGATAGGATAATAGAGTTAGCCTACCATTTGATGTTAATGAACAATATAATTTTAATAATCTAATGTTAAATAGAGCTTTGAAGAATAAATTGGATTTTTATAAGATGATATCATAAGATAATGTATGTAACAATAGGTTTAATGAGAGATTATATGGGGTAAAAAGAGTTGGAGGATCAACAAAGAAGAATCATGAAACAGTTGATAAATTAGTAAAATTTCTTAGAATATTTTACCATTCTACTTTGCTTCTTTCAACCTTTAAATCTGTTAACTCGTCCAAGTATTGTGGTGAGATTTTCACAACTGAGAGAAATCTTTTTGCACTTTTTAAAGATCATGATCAAGAGATGTGAGATAAAGCTGAAGTTATGAGAGTAGAGTTTGGCAAATATCGGGAATGAGTCAAGAAGATCAACATGCATATGACTATTTTAAGTGTATTAAACCATACAAAAAATGTATTTTGTTATTCTATGCTTTACGGAGATTTATGAAAAGGTTAAGTGAGAGTGCAATAAGATTTATCACTCATTGAATTATGTGATGAAGCAAGGTTTTCAAAAATACTCTATTGGTTTTTAAAAATTAGGGAAAGTAATGGCTTCTCATAATCATAACCCATAATTGAATCAAGTAATGGACAAGAACATCTTGGTGTGACATAAACGGATTTGATGATAATACTAATGGAAAAGACTCCATGAATCCAGTAATTAGTTGGATCTTTACTTGAAATAAAGTGTAGAAAGCACATATGTGATATTTGGAACAAACTATGACATTTTGTCATGGTGGAGGCTCAATTCTCAGAAGTGTCGTATTATGTATGAGATTGATAAAGTTCTTTATATTTAAGAAACAATAATAGAGAAATAACTATTCATTATATCTTTAAAAATTATATTACAAGATCAACTTGGAAAATATAACTTAGTTTATTATTTTATTTTTTAGATTAAAATCGTTAAACTTTTTGTTTCTCTATCTTTTTAGAGTTTAATAGTTGTTTTCAAAATAGTTAAGCAAGTTCTCAATCTTGGCTCTGGACATCAAGTATTAACAATCTCTGTTAGTTTGTTAGTTAGTTAGTTTGTTTAAAATCCATTATCTATCACGATAGGTTCTCCATCAAGTATGGAGTTGAATGACATTTACATAATTTTTATTTTTTGCTGAATTTGTTTATAGTAATCTAGTTTTTTTCATATTATTCTTAATTTCATATGGTAAAGAATATAAAGAATTAATAACTTTATAAAACTTTTAAAAAGTATACTTTGTTGAGAAATATTTTTGAGGTTTTATCTATACTCTTAAGTTGAGATTTACTGTCTTGTAAGTTGCAACATTCGATAATAAAAATTTGTTATCTGTATCGGTTGTTGTAATATTAATGCTCTAGAATCTTGATATGTTCACATAGAGTTAATGGAAATAGAAATGATGTGCTTTAGCTTTAGAATATAATATTGGTTTGTGTCTTAGAAATGTTTTATGGATTGTGAGAAGAATGGTCTACTTTTTGTGAAATTCATTTTTCTATCAATTATGTGAATATATACTCATGTTTACAGTTTCATGGAGAAGAAGGAATATAACTTATTTTAGCTCTGAAGTGTTTTTGTTTCTTTTCACTTTGCTATAACATATGTATGTTATTGGATTGCTACATTTTCTTTTGTTTTATGCATATTACAGATGTTTACAATTACACATTAGTGAAATCATAAGACTCATAAGTATGAAAAACCAAAAATGGTAGAATATTCACGCAATAACATGTTTTTAGTGCGCTAGCATGTAACACATTTACGCTGCATAGTAATAAAAATGTTTGTCATGTTTGGATATTGTTATAATATGCAGTGTATTAAGTTTCCTTGTATAGGCCTCTAAGTTCTCTATATATTGAGAGCCTTACTTGGGTTTATCATTATAAAAAACAGTTCAATATAAAAAGGAACATTTTCTAATAAACACAAAATCCTAGCCGCCTCATGCCGCTACTTCTCTCTTTGTTGTTTAACATGGTATCCGAGCACGTGTGATTCTGGGAATTCTGAACATCTTCAACAAAGATGGCTGGCAATGAAGTCGTGGTCAGTCAAATCCCTGACGAATTAACAATGCAGATTGCTGCCATTCTGAGAAATGATCTCGGACCACAACAACAAACAACTAACCCCGAGAATTTATCCCTAGGGATAAAACTCGGTGGTGACAACTATGCCCTATGGGAAAACCTGATGAAGAAAGAAATTGGGCAAAAGGGGAGAGGTTATCATATTACATGGGAGCCGACACCTCCATCCAAAACTGACAACACATATACAAGGTAGGAACAAGATGATCAATGTGTTTTCACATGGATTATCCAGAATCTTGAATCCATCTTGGTGAATAATGTCTCGCAATATCCCACTGCTAAATCCCTCTGGGATGGGTTAGCCACCACATACGGTTCTGGTACAGATTCGTTACAGGTGTTTGACCTTCATAAGAGGGCTAATTCATTAAGGCAAGGGTCCGATACACTAGAAGACTTATGGAACAAACTATAGAACATCTGGATGTCTATAGATAGGCGAGATCCGAACCCTATGAAATACCCAAAAGACATTCAGATCTACAATAAGAAGACTCAATAACAAAGACTCTATCAATTGCTAATGGCGATTAATGACAAGCTAGAACCAGTCAAGAGAGATATCCTGAAAAAGGATTATCTTCCTTCCGTGGAAACAGCATATGCTACAATACGAAGGGAAGTGGCCAGACTTAATATACTAAAATCAAGTTCTTCTGATAGTGACTCTATTGAAATTAGAATGGGTTTGGTTGCTAAAGATTTTGCACAGAGGTTTAAATTCTGATCCAAAGATAAAGAAGATAAATCCAAGTTGTATTGCACTCATTGTGGGATGAAGAAACACACTAAAGAGACATGTTTCCAGCTGATTGGCTATCCATAATGGTGGGAGGATGGTCATAAGGAGAAAAATAACCAGCGTTTCAGATCTAATGTCAAACGGGCTTCGTCTACAAGTGGCAGTGAAGATCCGACTAAAAATGAGCAAGGAAGTGGCACTGGTTTTGGAGGAATGGCGGCAAACTCCTATGAAAAACTTGGAGGTAAAGGGTTTGAGAAATCAATGAATTGGATCTTTGATTACGGGGCTACGAACACCATGTCTTATGATCCTAAAGACTTTGGGGACATGTCATCTCCAAATAAGTCCCATATTGAGACTGCTAGTGGAGAAATTTTTGAAGTCAAAGGGGGAGGTTCAATTATTTTTTTGGAAAAAATGGAAATTAAAAACTGCCTCTACATTCCTTCACTATCCTTAAAGTTATTATCTGTTAGTCAAGTGACAAAACAACTCAACTATGTGGTTTTTATGTATCTATTTTTTTGCATTTTACAAGACATTCGTACGAAGGAGATCATTGGGCGTGGTACTGAACAAGGAGGTCTCTATTATGTTGATGAGGTAGTTCATAAGGGACATGCCATGCTTGCTCACGGAACAACCAAAAGGAAACTCTGGTTATGGCACCGACAACTTGGTCATCCTTCTTTTAGCTATCTTAAAAGTTTGTTTCCCAATCTTTTTTTGAATAATTTCATTCATGAGAAATGTGAAACCTACATTCTTGCAAAAAATCGTAGGGTCTTATTTAATCAAAGTAATACTAGAGTTGATTATGCTTTTTCGCTAATCCATTCGGATGTTTGGGGTCCAGCACCAAATTCTACTAACAATCAAATCAGATACTTTGTTTTATTTGTGGATGATTTCTCAAGAATGACTTGGGTATACTTTTTGAAACATAAATCGGAGGTACCAGAAATATTTGTTTGTTTTTACAAAATGATTTTGACTCAATTTGAAAAAAAAATACAGATTCTCCGTTCTGATAATGGAACAGAGTTTGTCAACCAAGCAATGCATAATTGTTTCAAAACAAATGGTGTTATCCATCAAACCACTTGTCCAAACACACCTCAACAAAACGGTACTTCAGAATGAAAAAATCGTACTTTACTTGAAAAAACTCGTGCTATTATGATTGAATCTAGAGTTCCTCATTCTCTTTGGCCAGAAGCTCTTGCTACAGACACATATCTTGCAAATAGTCTACCAACCCGATGTCGAGGAAATAAAACTCCATTACAAGTGTTTGCCACACAAGTTACAATTCCATCTGTTATGACCTTACCACCTCGTGTCTTTGGTTGTTCGGTGTTTGTTCATATCCCTAAAACTAGTCAAAACAAACTTAATCCGTGTGCTGAAAAGTGTGTATTCGTTGGGTACGGTGTCCATCAAATAGGTTATCGGTGTTACAATCCGGTTACTCGTCGAATCCATGTCACCATGGATTGTGACTTCTTAGAATCCGATTATTATTTTTTACCACCAATCTCGTGCTCAGGGGGAGAAAGTAAGTGAATCACTTGACTAGTTTCTATATGAAAGTTACTTTGAGGATGTGTCGACAAAGTCGGTAGATGGCGCCACGGAATACGCCTCTTCCAACATAAAGGAGATTGACGAGGCAATTCTTACCACCAATGATTCTCCCGAAGACAATGTCCAACAAGAAATAAATGTCATTGATACTACCGGCGAATCAGGCGAAGAAAATATCCATCAAGAGGTAAACAATTTACAATGTCATAATTCACAACATGCTACTGACCATGACATTTTAGGAAGTTCATTTGTTGAAACTCAAACTCTGGTTCTTCCCCCAAGAAAAAATAGAGGGGTTCTGCCTGACCGGTATTCACCGGAACACGTTCCTCGTGCTTTTACATATCCGGTAAAAACGGACATGAAAGGAATGACGAAGATTGCAAAGGCGTTTTCAGCTACTATTCTCTCTGAACAAATCCTTAAAACAGCTCAAGAAGCTAAGAAGATGACTGAATGGCATGAGGCAATGAATACCGAAATGGAAGCTCTAAAAAGGAATGATACATGAGAGAATTGTGTGTTACACAAGGGAAGAAAGCAGTCGGGTCTAGATGGGTGTTTAATATAAGATATAAATCCGATGACACCATTGAGCGACACAAGGCAAGATTGGTTGCCAAATGATATACACAAACATATGGTGTAGACTACTCTAAAACGTTCTCTCCGGTTGCAAAGATTGACACTATCAGAGTTTTACTTTCAATAGCCGTGAATAAAGATTGGCCTCTTCATCAATTTGGTGTAAAGAATGCTTTCTTACATGGAGACTTGGAAGGAGAGGTATATATGGAACCCCCACCAGTTTTCTCTGATGGTTTTCAAGAAAATGAGGTATGTGAACTGAAAAAGGCATTATATGGGCTCAAACAGTCTCCTCGTGCTTGGTTTGGGAGATTTACTATGGCAATGAAGCAGTATAGCTACAAACAGAGTAATGGGGATCATACCTTGTTTTGCAAAAAGAGAGGAGAATTAGTCACTTGTCTTATAATATATGTCGACGATATGATTATAACGGGGAATAACGAAGAAGAGATTAGATCTCTTAGAGTTCGAAATGAAAGACCTTGGGGGATTGAAGTATTTCCTAGGAATCAAGGTTCTTAGGTCAAGATAAGGGATTTATATCTCCCAATGGAAATATATATTGGATTTATTAGCTGAAGTTGGCATGGTGGATTGCAAACCAAATGACACTCCTATGGTTGTGAATCACAAACTAAAGATAATTGAAGGGGCCAGACCAGCGAGTAAAGAAAGGTACCAAAGGTTGGTGGGAAAATTGATTTACCTGGCTCACACTCGATCCGACATTGCATACGCGGTGGGAGTAGTTAGCCAGTTTATGCACCAGGAAGAGGCATAATTTTTAAGAAAAATGGACACCTTCATGTTGAAGTATTCACAGATGCTGATTGGGGAGGGAATCCTAACGACAAACGATCAACTGCTGGCTACTTTACTATTCTTGGAGGTAACTTGGTGACTTGGAGGAGTAAGAAACAGAAAATAGTATCACTGCCAAGTGCTGAATCAGAATTTAGAGGAATCGTTAAGGGGATTACCGAGATACTTTGGTTAAAGAAGATAATGAAAGAAATCGGATCCCCTCTGAAGTTTCCAACTCAGTTAATGTGCGATAATAAAGCTGCGATTAAGATTTCAGAGAACCCGATCAACACGATAGAACAAAGCATGTTGAAATAGATAGGCACTCTGTAAAAGTAAAGATTGAAGATGGGACAGTCGAACTTTCGTTTGTTAGATCCGAAGACCAACTGGCAGACATCCTGAAAAAAGCGGTTGATACAAGAACATTCGAATCAGTGTTATCCAAGTTGGGTATTGGTGATCCCACTACACAACTTGAGGGGGAGTGTTAGAATATTCACGCAATAATATGTTTTTAGTGCGCTAGCATGTAACACATTCACGCTGTATAGTATTAAAAATGTTTGTCATGTTTGGATATTGTTAGAATATTCAGTGTATTAAGTTTCATTGTATAGGCCTCTAAGTTCTCTATATATTGAGAGCTTTACTTGGGTTTATCATTATAAAAAACAGTTCAATACAAAAAGGAACATTTTCTAATAAACACAAAACCCTAGCCGCCTCCTGCGGCTACTTCTTTCTTTGTTGTTTAACAGAAAAATACTTGAGATATGTGTTTTGTATTTAATGGTTTTTTGTGTTTATGTAGTGGTACTAACAATTGCTAAAAGATGTTATCAAATGTTTTATAAATTTGTGTTTATAGATGTTTTGATTTACCAACAATTAATGGTCTTTTGTATCACTAACAACTATATGTATTAATAATATCCTTTTATTTTGTATATGCTACTTACATATATTATTATGGAGTTTCATGTCTTTCGGTTTAATCTGGTTGTTTGGTTATAAAATAACCATTTGGAACCGAATTCAATTGGAGCAAAAAAAAAATAGTATTTTCGGTTGGCTTATGATAAATTATTTACATAAAATTTGTTGTTCCAAATTTAACTTCTCTCATAAATATACTAAGTTCTCCCATATAATCCACTAAGTTGCCCAAATTTCGAAACCATATTTCTTTCCTTCTCAACTTCATCTTCTTCCTAACTTCAAAACCTCTCTAAGGAAAAAAAACTCAAAACTTATAAATCTAATATATTTCTTCTAGAGAAACAACACAACCTCATCTTCAAGCAAGAAAATCAATAGATTAATGGAAATAGTAAGTTTTATTTTATTTTATTGATTTAATTTATTTTTAAGTTTTGAGTAGATTTTTTTGTAGATTGTAGGTTGAAACTTTTAGGCTTATAAATTAGTTAAATCTAGTGTTAGTATTTAGTTTAGAATGTAAAATTGGTTTGGTTGAAATTGATTTAGAATCATATTTTTTTTGTTAGAGTTTAAGGGTTTCACGACACGACTTTTTTTCGTCATCGTCGGTGCGTAAGCTTTCGCACTAGCGGGACTAAATATGTTGTTTTAAAATATCTTTCCCCGACAACATGGTACATTGGCGCTGGAGGTGACAAATTTTTTTTTTTCAATTAGCGTTGTCACCACCAATGCAGTATCTCACGTTGGCGGGGCCAAAGCTATCAAAATAACAAAACATTATCCCCACTGGTGTTAGGCTTTAACGTTGGTTGTGTGCAAACACTGTTTATGTTCTTCTATTTACCTAGCTCATGTATTTTGTTCTTATTGCAACCATCAGATTACTAGGCTTGAGAAAAAGTCGAAAGGTCAAAGGGATGAAACTAGGAAAAAAGAAGACATATACTTCCAAATCGGGTTGTACTTCTCAAATGGGTTGTGGTAAAGGTTCATATGTATAGCTGAAGGAAGCTAGGTTGAACGTTTCGAGCATATAGAGCGGTCCATATGGTGTAGCAGGTTATAAACTGTAAGGGAACGATGTAAGGGTAGCGGTGGCGGTGAACCTACCTTTTGTGATGAATCACCGGATGTCGATCTAGTTTTTGAGGTAGACGAGCCTCAAATTCGTAGCAGAGAACGAAGCATCGGTCCCAACCGCCTTAATAATTTATTCTTGTTGCAAAACAGTATCATATTTTTTCCAAACTTCCAACATCACGAGGCTTACAACACATACATCGGGAATGTAAGTTATATCAATTATTTATAAAATAAATACTTTGGTTTATATCGATAACAATATTATAAGTTAATTTATGTTTCATTTTTGTAGTCTTGACCGGATATTACCGTCCAAGTCAAGTACAAACTTGTAGATCAATGAGACCTAAAATTTTAGGAAGCTATGAAGAATATTGTCCAAGCCATATCATTCTGGCCTATCATTGGCCACTTGACTAATTTCAACTCAAACTCGCAGTTGAACGAGGCTTTTAACGAACAATGGCATCATAAGACCAAAAATTTCTAGTTATCCTTCAACGAAATGGGTTTTACCTTGGATAACGTGTTCATCATTACCGACCTCAAAGAAGTGAGAAGAATAGTCAACTCAAAAAGAGCACCACTTACGGTGATATTTATGCCAATTACGCTTGATTGTTAATTTTATCTAACCCGATTTGTATCTTACATTATTATGTGTTTGTTTGTTGGTGATATTCCAGCTGTATGTGGATATGATACAGAGGTTTCCAGACCAGGATATTGACTTGTATCGTAATAATATTAGGGTTTTTAGAATGACTGAAGGGTATATGCCAGATCAAGTGATGTGACAATTCGATTGGATCGAGGAGAAACCACTAAATCATATTGTAGCTTGACCTGTTATTAAGAAATGAGAACATTACCGCTATCATGTTGTTTTTTTTACAAGTTTACACGAACATTACAGGGAAACCGCAAGACTGGAACATCCCAGTACTAAGCTTACGTCACAAAGTACGGGGGTTTTCACATTACTCTTCGTATTATTCACAATCGTGGAACAATAGAGGTGATTCATAAGATAAACCATATTTGACCTCTTGATGATAACACATAAGAGTTAATAAATTTCACGAATCGATTCCTGCAAATCACAAGGATCTTATGTTTGTTTTTTTAGCTACCACGAGTCATTGTCCTTGTTATATACGTTGGTTTTTAGATAAATCTATTTTGCTACGTTTTGATTATTTTTTGTATGTTATATAACATAAAATTGGTTGTTTTATGTTGGACATGTATGTTATATAACCAAATATTGGCAGTTTGTTTGGAAATTTATGTTTTATAACAACAATTTGGATGTGTGGTTATGTGTTAGTTATTTTGTATCTTGTTATTGGCTAACTCCTCGGGGAGGGTTGTTTGAAATTAAGCTTGTTATTTTCATTTTTATTAACGTGTACCACGGTGAAAGCGACAGACGCAACTGATGAATTATTTATGCTATCGATATGGAAATCCATAGCAGCATAGTAAATTCCCATCGGCAATGTAAAAATTCTTCACCAGTGGTGGAATGGAATGCCCAGTTACTTTAACATAAGATTTTTTTCCCTACGTACACCGATAGTGGTGTCCACTCACACTGCTGGTGGATTATCCATGTTGCCTGTGTAAAAAATCCCTACCGACATCGTAATATCCAACCAAAAGTGTAATAATTTTGCACCAGCCGTGGATGCCCAATTGTTGATAATATATTTGTTAGTTTTTACCTACATTCACCACTCGTGGTAGCCACTTGCACAATCGGTGGAGTATCCATGTTGTTGGTATTAAAATTCCCTATCGGCAACGTAGTATCCCCCAGTGCTATCAAATTTCTACATCGTCGGAAGGATGCCTATTTGTTGATATTATTTTTGTTAGTTTTCCCTATGTTCACTTATAGTGGTAGCCACTCGCACCGCTAGTAAATTATTGAAGTTGCCAGTGTGAAAATTCCACACCAGCAGCGTAATATCCCACTAAAGGTGTAAATATTCCACATATCTAGTGAGAATCCCAATTATTGATACCATATTTGTTAGTCTTTTCCTACGCACACCGACGATGGTAGCCACTTGCACCACCTATGGATTATCCATATTTTTGGTCTAAGAATTTATCACTGACAGCATAATATCCTAATGACGGTGTGAAAATGCATCACTACCGGTGAGATACCATTTTATTTTAAAAATAAAGTAAGTCTTTTTAGAAAAACCCCGCTAATCGATAGTGGTTCCAGCCAACAAAATTTGGGACTTCCCACCAATAAGAATTTCGTGGGCAACTAGGGTTTTCCTCAACTATGTTGTTTCTCTCCAGAAATCATCCTCTATAAATAAAACTAGTCAATAGTATAATTGATTCAGTTTTAATCGCAAAGACTTAACACAATAGCACGAGTGATACAAATTAGAATGTGCACGAAGATGTGCATCTGCTGAAAGTCATTGATTCCATAAAACATACGATATTAGAAGATAAATTTTAGTTTTATTGAGAAAGTTCTATGTTATATGTACTTCATGTACGGTAAGGAAGCAATACATTTTGCTTATATTATGCCCTCAACACGTGGATATGAATAATTCACCGCTACGTTAGATTATTTGAAAACGGTTTTGAATATACCAATTGTGTCACTCCTCTATGAAGTTGAGCATGAAACTCGCGATATTTTAAGTATGATATTTCAAAGCTTTATTGCGAGAGATATGAAGAATTATATGATGCAAAAGCAGATGAAAAATCCAATTGTGCCTGATAAGTCTCAGAATATCTTTGGTGGATTATCGGGAAATGTGTATTGTGGAAGAGTGTCACGAAAATAAGTACAAAGTTCTAGAGAGAGAAAGTAGTCAAAATCAAGTACTAATGATCAGAAAGTATCCTTTTCCCCAAAAGGGATCTTTCCTTATATAGTGTCAATGGTGTGCTCCACTGTCACATGCTATGTTTACTCTAATTACATGTTAGCCTCCATATTTATATTTATGTCTTACATTTTTTATCTTTACAAGTAGGCCCTTATAAATTTATACATTATTAATTGGACCCCTTATTAATCTTGACATTTTATGCCCTTATCAGTAGCCCCCTAGTTTTACGGAGAGCCGAGCAAAAACTACTCGAGTATGATACTATCGGGTCAGGATTCTTCGTGGGCTTCTTTGCCGACCCTCTTAGCATCGTTGTTTTTTCGATCTTTTGCGACGGGTTTGGAAAACCGGCCTTTTATGGCTGGCTTGCTAAGAGCCGAGCTTCTGGTTTATCGTGTTGTGGTGGGCTAGATGCAAACAAGGCTGAATCTAAACTCTTTGGACCATCTTTTGTGGGCCTTAGATCGTGCTAATTTTTCAAAGGCCCACTATGCTCTCCCATATAACCCGGTTAACGACTCGTCCACGAGTCTTTTTTCAGTTTGTCCACGTGTTATCTATTACTTGGTCACCTACACGTGTGTTATAAATCTAGCCCCCTAGGTCTGCTATAGTCGCCCGGATGGACACGTGTCTCGTAATAACATGGCCGTCCTTAACTAGTATTTTGGTTTAGTGACTTTTGATATTCTCGATGCTCTTTTCGATTGCGCTTTTCCATGGAGCATACCTTTGCCACGCTTATTTTCCTATAAATAGTTTCATTCTTTAATTCTGTCATTTTAACCAAGTTTTAGAGAGATAAACTCTTGTTACTCCTTCCTTTCTAGAGAGATAAAATCTGATTTAGTTTATGAGAAAACCCCCGTCCCGCAAGAAACCGAAGAAGAAAACCAACTCTCTTGAGAAGCCAGTCTTTGGTTTCATCAAATATCTTAGCATCACCGACCGGGCAGAAGAATACTGAGCCGCCGGGTTAATTCATAAGGGTCTTATATCACCACTGAGCTCAGAACCGTTGATCTTCCCAAAACCCAAAAATCTAGGCCCCTCGAACCTTCCTCTCAACGCAAATCTTTCGACCATCCCAAGGGCTTCTTCGTCGAGAATGCCTATCGTTGCTGCTCATTCTTCTCCCAGAAGATCCGACGTTGAAAATCTCCCTGCTCCTTCAAGACTTCAGGATACCACGAACGACCCAAAACTCTGTTTTTTTACTATGGGTGACTCAAGGTCCTCATCCACTCCTCCAGAATATGTTCAACTGACCCCGACTATCAGAGGGTATTAAACCAGCCATAACACTGAGACTACTCCTAAGTGAGTGGTCCAACAAGATGAGGAAAGGAGGAAACGCAAAAAATCGCTTCCAAAAAAGTTGGAGTCTCAGCGCCTAGCCATGTTTGGGTCAACAGTAGCTCAAGTGCGGTCCTTGCAACTCTTTCCTCTCATGGATTGACATCGGCTGATAAATCCTTACCCACGGGAGTGAAAATGCCGAAGCTGTAAAAGAAACTCATAAATCCTCAAAAGCCTCTGTATCAGCAGAGGTTGAAGACAAACTTGTTGAGAAAACTAGTCATAAACCCTCCACTAAGGTAGATGTGTCGACAAAAGCTGAGGAGAAACCTGCTGAAAAGGCTACACATAAACCTTCCTCCGAGGCATCCGCGTCGACAAACGTTGACGCCGACACTACTGAAAAAGCTACTCATAAACCTTCCATTAAGGCCTCTACATCGACAAAGGTTGGAAGTAAAAACGCTAAGAAAACTAGCCAAAAACCCTTTAAAACATCTGTGTCGGTGAGAATTGAAGACGCGCCTATCCTGGCACCTGTGCCAGCAAAAGTTGAGAACGAATATGCTAAACCACACGCTCTAACAAATCCGGAGACTAAAAATACTCTCTTCGTTGGTGACGTTGAAAGAGAGTCGTTGCCTCCTGAAACCGTCGATGTTGTAACTGGCTACCATATTCGTCTGACCAACAAACATATTATGTCTCTTTTCAACGGAAAATACCTATACTATTCCCCTGGCGAGGAAGACGGTTTGAAGAGAATCTGGGGAATTCCTGAGTGTGTTAAAGTCCGTTTTCCCAAGCATGATGAAACTCCCTTATCCATCCAAGCTCGAGAAATAGTCTTTTACACCGAGCTTTTCAATTGAGGTCTACGACTTCCCCTTGATCCTGAAATTGTCAGGTACTTTGAGATCCTCGAGATATGCTTGACCCAGTTGACTCCTAATGCTTGGTATACTATGATGTCTACCATTATGGCTTCTCGACTATCTGGGATCCCAATCTCCATGGAGAAATATATAGGTATATTTGGTCTATCAAAATCTTTGAAGTTGTCATTCTTTTACTCCTCTTTTGCGAACCCAAATAAGATAGTAAAAAACTTGCTGAAGGCTGACAGATCATGGAAATATTGGTTCATCTTTATCAGCGGCGCTTGAGAAAACGGCCGACCCTACACCAAAGAAAGTATAAGGCGTCTTACATTCAAATGGACTCCTGAAGGTATGTACCTGAGCACCTTTTTTTCTCTCTTTTTACGGTGTTTCTCCTTTAGCTTGCAAGGTAACCATCTAGGAGATGAGGAAAGCCCACCTCAAGGAAGCTTCGACCATTTTCTCCAAGCTACGAGCATTTTCCAGGAAGAATTGGTCCAGAAGTTTCGACAATGCTTCAAAAACACTAATCTTATCAACAACAACCTTTGGCGCTGCTCCAACGATATTTTGAGCATCGAAGAACTACAGACTCCTCCTGATGTTGTTGACTTCGTGAGAAGACTTGAGGCCCCATACTTTGAGGTATTTTTTCCTAACGACTTTGGGCGCCCAACAAACTTGTGAAATCGGAGGAGTTGTCCAATGCGGAAGATGAGCAGGGCGACGACGTAAAAAAACCTATTAAAGTGCCTCCATCAGAACCAGAGACCACTGTCATCCTCAGTGACCCAATTACAAGTGAAGAAAAATATCATGCTTCTTTAAAAGGAGGACAGAAAGTTCATGGCGATAAGAGGAAAAAGAACGTCGCGGTTGAAGAAGGGAACCCCTATTTAAACAAGAAATCCAAAGGGAAAGCTTTCGCACACGAAGTGAATATAGACCTGACCGCAGAGCAGATCACCATTCCCACCATGTTTAAAATATTTGGTGGTGTAAAGCTGTCTACCCCTAACAAGGCTTCTGTAGGAGGGAAGGGATCAGAGGCAATGCACTCCGGAGTTAAAAACAAATCCTCGGATCACTCGGGTGATCTTATTGTGCTAGACCAACATGATTATACTCCTTGCCATGGAAATTTGATACACCCGACCCTGCGTTATTGCCTACTCGTGCCTAAAGCTTGAAATCTTTCTTCCTTCAGGATTACGATGTCCTAGCCAGCTCACTACAGAACATGCTCGCCCCCATAGCCCAAAAGGAGAATAAAGTGTTGAAGCTTTATAGGGAACTTGCCGAGCTTAAAAGAAACGTTTCATCCAAAGATAAAGAATTACAAGACTTAGTCTCCCTTGCCAACCAACGGGCTGATACTGCCGAAGCTAAAATTTGGGCTTTCGACATAAAAGAAAAAAACTAGAAAAAAATTATCCCCAAGCCAATGAAGACCGTACGAAAGTTTTCGAGGAGTTGGCTGCCCAGAAGATTCAAAATGGTTTCCTTCATTGGCGATCGAAGAAAATGGCTAAGGAAATTCAGGAGCTCTGAATGACAATTGACCAAAGCAAGGAAGAAAACCGTCTTTTTATCGTTAAGTGCAAAAAGGTCATGGAAAAGGAAGTCGTTGATGCGAGGGCCGACTATATTCTGAATTTTCACGCTCAATGGCCTCGAATACCACTTGGGTCAATGTGGTTAGATGTCCCTGAAGAAGACCATCCCAAAGGCATCGATTGCACTCACCCTGAATTTGAAATCACCAAACTGTCGGACGAATCCTCTAATGCTTGAACTCTACAGCTCGGATTTATTTGTTCATGTTTCTTTTTTGTGTAACAATCAAGACTTGACTTGTTTGTCCTTAGTGGACTTTTAATCTACACCTATTTTTTATTTGCACTTGTTTTTTTTAAGATGTTCATCACCGTACCCCTTTTTTACCATAAAACATGATCAGTTTCCGATGCCAAAATTAATGGGTTTTACTATGCTTGGATTTTTATATCAACTCATGGTTGAAAAAGGCCTTGTGATAGGCTCGACTTTGTTGATCAACGTTAATGTTGAAAAACCTTTTGGTAGGTTCAAATGTGTAAATCAACTTTACAGTTGAAAAAACCCTTTAATAGGTTCGATATTGTTGATCAACTTTAAAGTTGAAAAACCCTCTGAATAGGTTCGACATTGTTGATCAACTTTGAAGTTGAAAAACCTTTTAATAGATTCGACATTGTTGATCAACTTAAAAGTTGAAAAAACCCTTTAATAGGTTCGGCATTGTTGATCAACTTGAAAGTTGAAAAACCCTTTAATAGGTTCGACATTGTAACAAATATAGACTTGTGTTAAGGCTCTAAAAATTTACTAAATCGGTCGGTTTAAGTAGACACCTCATTAAAACCTCCCCGCGCCACCAGGGTAGGAAAAAGTGTGTCCCCGACTAAAGTTATCTTACAATGAAAGTGCAAACGATAAAAATTACAAATCATTCAAAGTACAATTTAAGGCGTTCGATATTCTAGGGGAGACGTAGAGGTCGACCGAATTTAACTTTCAACCGATAAGTTCCTGACTTTACTTTTTCTATCACTTGGTATGGTCCTTCCCAATTAGGTGCAAACTTCCCAAGATGCTTGTCTTTTGTATGGAGGAAAATGTTTCGCAGGATTTTTTCCCCAACTTTAAAGTCTCTTCTATGATTTTTTGAAGCGTACCTACTTCTCATCAATGTCTGATAATGCAAGGATCTTAGGTGAGCCTTAGATCGCTTTTACTCTATTAAATCCAAAGCCAAAGCTTGATTTTCATCATTAGAACTTTCCTCATAATGGTCAATTCTGAAAGAAGGGAACATTGTCTCTGCGGGGATTACCGTATCCATACCATATACCAGAGCGTAACGTGATTCTTGTTTTGTAGTTTGAGGCGTGGTTCGGTATGCCCACAGTACCTCTTGTAAAAAACCCGACCACTTTCCGACATTTCCTTCCAAAATCCTCTTCAGTCCATTGATGATTGTTCTATTCGTTACTTCAACCTGTCTGTTAGCTCGAGGATGAAATGGGGTCGAGAAACATTGTTGTATATTATAGTTTACACAAAATTCCCTCATTTCATTGCTGTCGAACTGGGGGCCATTGTCCATGGTTATCTTCTGTGGGACCCCGTACCGACAAAAAATGTTCGACCATATGAATTTTACCACATCTTTAGCTCTGGTTCCTGACAATGGATCTGCTTCAACCGATTTTGAGAAATAATCCACCACGACCACGATAGTTTGTCTTCCTCCAGTTGCTAATGGAAGTGGTCCGACTAGATCTATCCCCCACATGTCAAGTGGTAGACCCTCAGAGATGGAGTCGAGGGGGCTGCTGGGTGTGGATTGAATTAGCAAACCTCTGGTACGTATCACATCTTTTGGCCAACTCTTTGGCGTCGGTAGCTAACATAGGCCAGTAGAAACCTGACAACAAAACTCTCATAATTAGTGTATTGAGCCACAATGCGCCGACCCTTCACCATCGTGTAGCTCAGACAACACCATCTGTGATTCTTCGCGCCCCAGGCACCTTAACAAAGGTCTGCTTGCAAACCTTTTATAAAGAACATTTCCTAGTAAGGAAAAACCTCGCACCTTGTACCGAACACTTTTTGCCAAAGTATTATCATCAGGAAATACTTCCTAAGCCAAGAACTTCATAATGTTACTCCTCCAATTGGTGCTCGAAATTGTTAAAATTTGACAGGCCATGTCCGGTCGACTTTCTAAGTCTTTTCTCTTCAAAATAGATGGATACTCCTGAGTCAAAATCCAGGGGTATTCTCCCACATATATTGTTGCTTCCAATGAATCAGCGATTATATTATCTTCCCTTGAGACATGCTCATAAGTGATCTTTTTAAAGGACGAAGCCAAAATTCTTAAGGTCGCTAAGTATTGCACTAGCTATTCTTTTCTCGCCTCGGATTGTCCTGTTGCATGATTAATCAGCAACTGCAAATCGCTTATGAGTCGAACATTTCTAGCTCTGCAAATCCGCGCCAACTTTAAGCTCGACAGTGCTGCCTCGTACTCGGCCTCGTTATTTGAAGCTTTGAAAACAAAACGAATCGCTTGATGTATCGTGGTCCCTGATGGTGTAGAAATCTGGACACCACCCCCGCATCCGCTGATACTTGAACCACTGTCGGTTCTAACTATCCACTCATCCGCATTTACCTCTGATTCGGCTGCTACTTCCTCAGGCCTACTGGAATGAAACTTTACTAAGAAGTCTGATAATGCTTGCCCTTTAATAGCCGTTCTTAGTTCGAAATCAATAATAAAATCCCCCAACTGCGCCGACCATTTTGACATACGGCCAAAAATATCGGATCGCTGTAATACACTTTTTAAGGGGAATGTTGTTCAAACCATAATAGAGTGACCTTTAAAATATAGTCGCATTTTCCTAGCATATGTTACAAGAGCCACTGCTAATTTTTCGAGCTTCAAATACCGTTTTTCATCATCCAGTAAACTTTTGCTCACATAGTAAATAGCTTTACGGATCTTATCCTCTTGTCGATCTAAAGTCGCACTCACCGCATGCTCTAAAACCGCTATATATAGGAACAAAGTTTCTTGGGGTAGTGGTTTTGTCAGCAGCGTTGGGGATGATAAGTAATTTTTTTATGTTGAGAAAATCTTTGGTACATTCAGGTGTCCAACTAAAATTGTTAGCATTCCTCAACACTTGAAAGAAAGGTACGCATTTGTTAGAAGATCGCGAGATGAACCTGTTCAGTGCTGTAAGCCGTCCGGTTAAAATCTGTACATCTTTAATATTCCTTGGGGGTGCCATACTATTCAGAGAGTGTAATTTGGTCGGGTCTGCCTCGATCTCTTTCTCGCTAATAATGAACCCTAGGAATTTTCCAGATCGAACTCTGAAAGAGCACTTCTCTGGATTCAATTTGAGGTTAACCTTTCCGAGGTTCTTGAATGTTTCTTCAAGTTCGGCAAAATGATTTTCATCAGTGACGCTCTTGACCAACATGTCATCAATATAAACCTCAACATTTTTCTCAATCTGTTCCTCAAAGACCTTATTCACAAGCGTCTGCATTCTTTAGACCGAATGACATAACCATATAACAGTATAAACCCCTCCCTGTGATAAATGTGGTGCTTTTTTTATCTCCTCGATCTAGCTTTATCAGGTTGTACCCTGTATAAGCGTCTATGAACGTTAATAACTTGTTCCACGACGTTGAATCTACCAGCTGATCAATCCTAGGCATTGGGAAATGGTTCCTTAGAACATGCTCTGTTAAGGTCCGTAAAGTCCACGCACATTCTCCATTTTCCGTTCTTCTTTTCTACCAAAACTGGATTTGATGTCCAGTGCGGATACTGGGACTACCTTATATGTCCTACCCTTGTTAACCTTTCAACCTCTGATATAATTGCCTCTGCCTTTTCTTGGGAGAAAGCTCGATGTTTTTGCGTTATAGGTCGAACACTTGGATTTATTGAAAATTGATGATATATAACACTCTGAACCCCTGTAACATATTCTGAGAACTAGGCAAACAAGTATAACTTTTGTCCAAGAAAATCAATCAATTTCTTTCGAAAAAAGGGGGGAAACGTTTACACCAATCTTCAAAACCTTGCCTTTGGAAAATTCGTAATTATCACAATTTTCGTCAGTAAGCAATAATCCTGGGGTCTCCATAGGATCGTCTGCAGGCTTCGATCCAGGGGCCGACCTCACTAATTGCTAGTCCCTTGCATCGACCATCTCCTTATCCGATTTTGTTACCAATGATGCTCGGTAACATTCTCTCGTTGTCTTTTGGATGCTTCTGATAACGCCGACAATGTTCCTGATCACATACTTTAAGCACTTATGAACCGTAGAGGTTACGGCATGCATCCTCGATAACCAAGATAGGCTGAAAATTGCATTATGTGACGTAGGAGCGTCTACTACAATAAACAAGACCGTTACTTCCTTTTTGAAAGGCCCTCGCCCGAGCTGGACCACACATTCGAATTCACTGACTACCTCTACCGATGCTCCCGTAAAAACAATAATAGTTCGATCCGACTTCACAATCACCGGTTTATTCCTGAACCCTGAGAAAGTTTATAAGAAAATAACGTTTTCGGAACTCCCAGTATCCACCAATATTCTCCGAACCTCCTCACCAGCAATAGCCACTACAATTACGATCGCGTCTTCATGAGGACCGAAAATGTCTCTCATATCATCATCAACAAAGCAGAGGATGAAAGATGGGTTCCGATATAAATGTGGCAAAGTTCTTGCCTCTAACAGTGTAGCCAGATTAACCATGTGCCTCTTCCGAGAGGTTTTGTATCAAGGCTGAAAAGGGGGGACGACCTCCAATTATGTCTGAGGCTAAAAGTTCCACCTCCTAAACCTTCTGCATGACTTGCAAATAACCCTTCTTTAAGTGTGTTTGCAAATTGACTTCCGACCCTGTAGACATAAGAGTGGCTCCCTGATAGGAATTGAAATCGGGGGCCATTTTGATGTTACATGTTAACTGTGACTATACCCACCTTTTCAGCCGACATTGGAGTCACTTTGTCGACGCTTTCACCTTGAGGTTTGGCTATCTTCGCTCGTTGTGATCTACGCCTTCAATTTCTCAATCCTTGATCATTCTTTTATTCTTTCTGAGGCATCGGAAATCCCTGACTGGGGAAGGAGACTCACACATATCTTCCCCAGTTGAATATTCATACTGATGCTTGGCTCGGAATACAGACCTCTTCCTTGCGACCTCGTCGAGTCTCCATACTCGAGTTATGCCTTTGTAAAAGTCAATTACATCCCAATCGACAGCGCGATTAGCCTCTTTTCTAACTTCGCACGATCGTTCACTTCGACCGTCGAGCCGATACTTATTTTCAGCTAAAGCCATATGTTTATCAGCATTAAGCTTAGCAATGTCGTCCAATGACTGTTGTCTGGTCATGATTAGGGTCGACCGCTTGCTTCGGCCCTCATTACCCTGGTCGCCATCACCAAACAGCTCTTCGGAGTTATGACCCTCTGAATAAGACATCTCCTTGCCAGAACTTCTCTCATTTTCCTTTCCCTTTCTAGCCTCCGTATTCATTCCTAGAATTTTAGGTTTTCACTAGGGTCGAGATTTTAGAGAATCTGATCTCCGCGTATCACTCTTTCCCATAGATGGCGCCAATGATAAGTCTCAAAATATCTAGGGTGGATTATTGGGAAATGTGTATGTGAAAGGGTGACAGGAAAATAAGTACAAAGTTCTAGAGAGAGAAAGTAGTCAAAATCAAATATTAATGATGAGAAAGTACCGTTTTCCCCAAAAGGAATCTTTCCTTATATAATGCCAGTGGTGGGCTCTACTGTCACATGCTATGTTTACTCTAATTACATGTTGCCCCCCTTATTTATATTTATGTCTTACATTTTCTATCTTTACAAGTAGGCCCTTATAAATTTATAGATTATTAATTAGACCCCTTATCAATCTTGGCATTTTATGCCCTTATTAGTATTGAAACCACCTATGCAAATTCTGATGGAACTAGCGAAGATAAGAAATATCAGTTTTAAAAAGTGTTCGAAAACGTATGGAATTATTTGTCACCATAAACGTGCCTTTAACATCAATTATGTTAACTACTTATTTTCTTGTTTGCATTTGTATTTCGATTACGTATTACATACAAATTCTGTAATCTTCCTAACTATGTCAACTAATTTTTGTTTAATGTTAAGTTTTTTAAACAAGAGCGGTTAATTCGGTTACTTCTTGACTACGACTTTTAATTTCTTTGTATCTCTTTCAATGAGAATAAATCGGTAATTTCCAACCTTCTTCATCTATTGTATGTAATGTTAGGCGTAAAGATGTATCATTGCACATAAGGCATGAGTCGCAATGAAAAGTTACCAATACAAAACACACACAAAATGATAATTTAAAATTGGCGGGATATTATAAGTTTAATCAAATGTTTGATGAAATAAAATACTTACGTTAGTAAAGTGGTTGGTACTGAACCAACCCAATCTGATGTCCAACCGATTTGACATTAGAGGGGGTGCACCTCTTAACGGTAGAAAAGTAAATATAACATCATTGGTCTCCGATTTTCCTATGAAACAGAGTATGTAGTTAAATTTTGATGCGATTACGACTCTTATTTCGGGAATCGTCATCCCATTCTCCATAGTAGCCGCATCGCTAGATAACTTTACACATTCCACAATATATATTAAATACTCAATGCTAATAAATATCTTCAAGTACACGGACGCGAAATCCATAAGCTCGCAGGTAGAGGATATCCCTAATCAACCCCCATTTATCTTGTTGTTCGTTCAAGGAAAACATAAATAAACGATGGCCGCAGTGGAAATCTTCTTTAAATATCATTGATCGATGTTATAAAAAGTCTACACAAGATGGAAAATCGGTTCAAGTAACAGTTGAGATCAACGAACGTTACTTTAGTCGGCATCGTAGCACTTGGCTTACAACCGATTGTTCCACTAGAATGCATCATTCCACTTGTTTGTGTAAGAACTTCTCTCTATTGTGTATGAACTCCGCTCTCCCTCTAAAATTTACGAGGCAGAGTGTTGCCCCCTCTAAACAATATGATCGATGCAGTTTTGAAACATTATAATGCACATGTAGTAATAGATGATTTACGTTTGGAAGCTGGACGACCGCGCAGTTCTTGATTATTCAAAGGCTTTAAAATGAAGATGTTTATGGAAGGACTATGGAAAACCATATCTTATACACATGCTTTATATCCAGTTTTTCTTGCAATTACTTAATTGTCTCCTGATCAGTACGCACAAATATATCTAACCTCTTCCAATGATCTTGAAAGAGTTAAAGGTACCATTAAGCCTTACTTGTAAATTTGAATATGTCGTGTGACCAAGGTATACCATGCATAGTTCTTATTGCACAACCACAAGACATACCATACAGAAGTGCCATTGTTTTGGCACATTCTACTTCCGATGAAAAACATTCCAAAGCATAGTGAGAGACGTTCTTTCATAGCTTGTCGTACATATTGTTAGAGAATATATGTAGGTATAACACTCGACTCTTTTAAATTTTGAGGATTTAATTTCTCTATGTTGAAATTCTACCAAAGTATGCAGCTTCAACCAAAAGGACTCGAAGTTACCTTTGCTTGTACCAAGGAAGCATTTGAGGGTGGAATAAATGCCCTCCACGCGGTTAGCAGTTTGGTTACCGAAATTCAACGACTTGTTAGTATTTCACATGATAAACTTATCATCATAATGTCTAACCAAGTTTCGGTGTATTCGATTTCTTTCATGTATTCTTTGAAGTTATATATCATTTCTTATTGATAGTTATTCAACGAGAGTTTTGTATCCGACAATATCGTTTTACTCCACATTTTAAAAATATATCAGACACTTCTTTATCATTAATGATTTTTTTCGTTTTCCTTGAGACGTTCAACTTAATATGCCATCGACATAACATGTGGGTTGTATTATTCACATTTCTTCGACCGCCTAACGCTAAGTCTTTATCCATCAAAACAATGGACGGTGGTTAGATATAGTGAGCTACCATCAACAATTGTAAACATTCTAATACCCATTTGTAGCTCATAATTTTCTCCCCGGACATAAACGCAAATTCGATGTAGAAAATCTTCCTGGTACAAGTGACTCTGACAACCTCATACAATGGCATCTCGTACTTTATTACCTTGTAGGTGTTATACATTATTAACATATTTGGAAACATCTGTAACAAATCCAAACAAACCGGCTATGCTAAGAAAAGTTCACTTATGATGTCGTTTCTGTCTTCGCACGATCTATGTCATTCGTAATAATTCAACATTTTTAGTTCGTCTCACAAGTATTGGAATTGTGAGTGACCGCCTTTTTTTATTTTCGGTTGTTTTAGTTGAATATTGTATACATTATGCAAAGACGACGAATTCTTAGAGTACAACGTTTTTACTTCTCCAAAAATATCCCGAAGACGGTATCTCATTTTGATAAAACAAATTACAAAATCTAACTTTCTTTTTAAAAATCGTCTAAATGCAAATGACTTTCACTAAATTTTGTAATGTCATAATTGTGAATCCCTCATACAATATTTAAGGACCATAAATCAAAATTTATCGTATTTATTTTAAATGTAAAAAGGCACCTTAATAAACAACTTTAAAAAACTAAAAGAAACAAAAAAAAAAAAAAACTTAACCCATATTAAACTTTAAATGTAAAAAGGCACCCTAATAAACAACTTTAAAAAACTAAAAGAAACAAAAATAAAAAAACTTAACCCATATTAAACTAATAACCAAATATCGGCTAAAAACACTATTAGTCCCCAATGTTTACCACTTGTATCAACATAGTCCCCTTCCTTCACTTCTACATAAAACGCATCCCTTTCGTTTTAATAATTTGCAAATATAGTTCCCCAACACATGTGAAGCCTGAGAGATTGACACGTGTCGTCAAGTTTTGTTGCAAGATTGGTCCCTTAATTTTTTGGCCAAAAATACCAATGCCCATGCCAAGTAGGATGCCAACTCAGATTTATGATTTACCTTAAAAAGTTACCATTTACCCTTTCAAGTTACCATTTACCCACCGTAATTATAAACAGACCAGGTTGAACCCAATTTAAACTAACCCAAGCCGAAACCCAATCTATTCTAACCCAAACCCGAAAATCTAATTACTTTAACCCAAACCCTTAGTTAAATCAATTTGATAGAAAACCTTATTTTCATTTGCAGATAGAGTTTTATATTCTTCCTTCCACCACCAACAACTTAGTATTACCATACCCCTCGCCGATCTAGAAACCAAACCTTAAAACTCAGAAACTAATAGAAACACAACAATCAAGTTTATAAACAACGAGATCGAAACCCCAACGATCTTACAAGAGAAACAAAACCAAAAGAAAATGAAAAACTACCTTTCAAAAATGACCATTTGTGTATGGCTATCGGTCTCAGAGAAAGGGTTGTCAATCTAGAGAGAGAAAAAACCTTAGCTCAGGAGCGGTGATAGAGAGAGAGAGAAAGAAACCGGCGAGATATGCTATATATACACAGCTTGAACGGTATAACTAAGTCGGCGTATATGTTCTATGTATCACGAAATTTGCTTGGACGCAACGCAAGAGAAAACCAGGATGAAACGAAAAAAATACAGTCAGAGCCCAAAACCTGGACTTTTTAGGTCACAACTTGTTTCTCATTGGTTGATAAGAAAACTCTAATTTGCTTGACCCTAGCTTATGAGAAGGGGTAGAATTTTGATATCGAAAAGGTTTGAGGGTGATTAAGGGATTTAAAATAAAAATTAGAGGTCTGATTAGGGAAAATTAGAAAGAAAAACAAACTGAGTCACCACGTTTCGAATAAGATAAGTTTCGAATGTTCGTGTCAATCTTCAAATATTGCATAGAGTTGACTATAGAATTTAGAATTTAAAATGAAACGTGGGTCTGGTTTATATAAAGTCTAAGTTATATTATTATATTAATATGATAAATTGATTTAATTAAGAGTTTGGGTTAGAGTAATTGGGTTTTCGGGTTTGGGTTTGAATATATTGGGTTTTCAGGTTGGGTTAGTTTAAATTCGGTTCGACCCGGTCCGTTTATAATTATGGTGGGTAAATGGTAACTTGAAATTGTAATTGTAACTTTTTAAGGTAAATCATAAATCTGAGTTGTAATTATGGTGGGTAAATGGTAACTTGAAATTGTAATTGTAACTTTTTAAGGTAAATCATAAATCTGAGTTGTAATTATGGTGGGTAAATGGTAACTTGAAATTGTAATTGTAACTTTTTAAGGTAAATCATAAATCTGAGTTGGTATCCTACTTGGCATAGGCAGGAGTATTTTTGACAAAAAATTTAGGGACGAATCTTGCAACAAAACTTGATGACACGTGCCAATCTAACAGGCTTCACATGTGCGGGAAGACTATATTTGCAAATTATTAAAATGAAAAGGAACAAATTTTATGCAAAAATTTTGATACCAGAGATAAACATGGAGATTAATAGTACTTTTTAACCCAAATATCCATACCTAATTCAAAATATATTCATTTTCAAACCAACCTTATTTTGTAAATTAAAATCCTATTTAAATTTACTTATTATTTGGTATTTCAAACTTGATCTCATGTCATAACAAACAAGTACCATCCTTTGAAACGTTTTGAAACCCAAGAAAAATCTTACACACGCTATTGGCCGTTGTCTGAATCGACTTTTCAACCAATCGCCAATTTTTAATCAAAACCCAGAGAAAACACCAATCAAACCTGTCTTTTTACCAATACTTAACGCAGTTGTCTTCTCGTATTTCCTCTTGCTCTCATTTCGTTTATTCAAACCCAACTCTCTGCTAACCCGAGTTTGGTATCCTAAAGCTTGAGAACAAGAGAGATGGCGAACGTAATGCCGAATTGGGAACTCAAGAATTGTTGCCAGCCCGATCAAGTCACCTTTCTTGCAACCATCGGCATCTTCACCGTCGTCATATTCGCGGTCAGTCTTCTGTTTCTTTTATTTTAATCTGTTTGGTTACCAAGAAAATCATAGTTGAGAATAAAAAGAATCAGCTTTTTAAAAGCCTCGCCTTTTATTTCAAATTGGATGTCTATAGTCAGCTAAAGTCAATTTAGTTTCAGATTTATATAATCATATCTCTTTATTAAGTATCTTTTCTTGAATCTGTTTGTTTCTCGGGAAAACTTATGACAAATGTAATAAGAAAACGAATCAACGTTTTTACCTCTAGTCGTTGTTTAAAATCACAAGCTCGTATATGTAGCTTTACTATCAATAAGTTTTCTGTTCCTGAATCTATTGACTTACTAAGTGAATCATTAGAATTTAGAGAGTAAAATTGAAATTTTGTAAGTAAATGTTGCAGCCACAAGCTAAGCTAAGATCATTGGAGTACTTATTTTTTTTAGTAAACCTTCCATAGTACAATTGTGTATATAAGTTAAGATCTATTTAAATCTACATAGAGATAAGTTTAATATTGAAGATGCTATACAATTAAGTATAGACTATGGTTTAGGTAGATATGCTAGGCTGCTTAGCATGTAATCAAAGGTTTCAAGTGTTCTTGATTGAGTGTTAGATTGTAAGGAGCTCTTACATACACATTTATGATGTCGCAGAGTCGATTACTTTTTTTTTTCAGTTCGAGCGCATAATCTTATTCTTTTTTTCCTGAAGCTGTTTAGAAATTTATAACCTTGTGTGCCATAGATCAATTGCGTGGAACATGACAATGATTTTCTCCTGAAAACTCAATTTTATCTTTGAGTTTTGAGAAAATACATTAAAGTAGCTTCATCCAGTTCAGTTGGAGGTTTCAAGTCTTTTTGTCACAAATGTTAGATTATATGAATTTGATGGGTCGTACATGTGGAATTTACTTTTTTGTTTTGTTACTCATGTTATATGAGCTTGTGATATTATGATTCACTTTTCTTGTTTCTTTTTGTATAGTTATGGAGGACGTTTCTTTTGACACCTTTTAAGCTCATCACCGTGTTCTTGCACGAAGCTAGTCATGCAATCGCTTGTAAACTAACATGTGGTGATGTAAGAACCTCTTATACACATAAAATATCCTAAGAAATAGATTATTTTTTTGCGGTTTGAGTACATAATCTTTTTTCTTCAATGCTGCATTTGTGTAGAAATCTATAACCTTGTGTGGTAACAGCGATTGCGTCCTCAAACTCAATTTTGTTTCTGTATTTGCTCGTATGGTTCGAATTACGCTAATTTGTAAGCCACTTTCTAATCTGAAGGCTTTAGCAGTCCCCAAGGATAGAATTTTATGATCTTTAGTTTCTTGAAAACTGAATAAGTCTTAGGATTTGTAACCCTAAAGAATAAGTTAATAAAAGGTTTGTTTTTATCTTGGATGCCTTTTTCAATAGCTGCGATTCATAAACTCTTAGTATCTCGAGAATATATTTGCATTTTCCCCATTACTCTCCTAAAGTTTAAAAGTTTAGAGTTACTTAGAATTCTTACTCAAAGTCAAAGATATGTGTGATAGTTCTGCTGTTAATATGATTTTTTTTATTTGACCTCTGGTGCCACAACCTTAGGTGGAGGGTATGCAGGTGAATGCAAACGAAGGTGGCATGACAACGACCCGTGGTGGCATATATTGGTTGATTTTGCCTGCAGGATGTAAAGTTATTTTCTTTGAACTTCATATCTTGTTGTCATTCGAATTTCTCGATATATAAATCCCGAAACTAAAACAGTGATCTACATCCAGATCTTGGCTCGTCTTTTTGGGGAATGGTTTTGATACTTTCATCGACAAATCTCTTGACAGCAAGAATAGCTGCTGGTTGTTTGGGTCTTGCTCTATTGATCGTACTCTTTATTGCTAAGAATGTAAGTTTTCTATCAAGGATGTCACTTATGCTCATTTTTCTTATTGAAGATGTCAGTCTTCATTGATCCAATCTTACTTGCAATTTTACAGTGGACTCTTCGAGGACTTTGTATCGGTTAGTCTCTCCACAGTCTTACTTTGCATATTTCTTTTTCTCAAACATGATACTGATATGAACTCGAACATCAGGATTCATAGTTTTTCTCGCCGTAGTTTGGGTCTTGCAAGAATTTACTGTCGTTCGCATTCTTCGATATGTCATTCTCTTCATCGGTATGTGCCCATCACTTTAAATGTTAATTAACCGAGATATATGTATTCCTGCCGTTTCTGTTGAAAACGAGTGTAACTTATATTTTGATTTTTTGTGTTCCAGGTGTAATGAACAGCCTATTTTCGGTTTACGGTAGGTTTTCAATTTCGTTTTTTTCTTTCACGCTTACTTATAGATGAAATGGCTTGGTAGTGTGAATTTAGAAGGTGGAGTGTCAATATATGACACGGCATGCAAATCCCACACAGGTTTAGGACTTAGGGCGGAGATATTTACCGCCCAATGACAGTGTCTTTTGGATTGACCTAGACATATGACACGAACGAAAAAATAGGTGTTTAGACCCAACCAAAAGCGACCCAACATGAATCCAAACGGTGTCACGGAATCGACAGCCATACTTTCTGATATATGACACAAACCAAGTCTGCGATAGTTATGCTCCTATCCAATATTGAATAATGTGTTTAATTTCTTACCTGACTGGTGAAAGGAAATTGAACACTAGCTGAATGTGATTGGAGCAGATATATACGATGATCTGATATCACGAAGGGTGAACTCGAGCGATGCTGAGAAGTTTGCAGAAATCTGCCCGTGTTGTAATGGTGTTGGCTGGGGAGTTATCTGGTAAGCTCGAACGTTGCTTTACATTATTGTTACTTGATGAGTAAGCTTTCTCGGTAATACTTACCAACTCTCTTTGTTGCAGGGGAATGATATCGGTTACATTTCTTTGTGCGTCGTTGTATCTTGGACTCGTCATCTTATCTTGAGGTATATACACATGCTTCTCCTAATTTCATGTTCACTAGTCTTTTTAAGAGAAATAAACTTGGTACGCCGTAAAGTAAGGGCGAGTTTCAGACCCTTGTAAATGGAGACGAGCTTGTGCGGCCTTGTAACTATGATTCGCTTACTTTCTTCTCAGGTTTACAGAAATGGTAGAGCAGCGGATTCTTATTACAGTGTGTATTAGTTGGTATTATTTTAGATTCTTCCAAACATAATGGCTTGATTGATTCTTTGGAACCCAATGTTTGGGTACCTAAATTGCTTAACATTTCTTGTAGAAACGATACATCATTAATCAATACAATATAGGGAATGGCTAAAAAAAAAAAACGAAATGATTCTCTGAAGTTGCCTCTTTTCATTTTTTTGGGATTTTTTTGTTTTGCGACAATTTTATAAATATTGAAAAACGAGAACATACAATTTGATAGAGTAATTTCGACTTTTTTTTAGCAAATTCCTAGAATATATAAAGTTATAAACCGTCGTTTTATTTAAGCTTCTTACCTAAATTCAGTTCGGACAGTAATGTTTGTATTATCATTTATATACATAGGCTATGGCCTTGGCCTATAACTCTCATAGTTTGTGTTAGATTTTTCGTACGTATAATCTTTTATCATCTGAAAAAATGGTTTATATATTAAATGTATTATACATTTTTAAAATGTATATTTTTTTTTACAACTAACTTTCAAAAAATTTCTGTTTTAGTTTCATCGCCTTTAGTCATTAAAACTAATATTTAAAAAAAAATGGGCTAGGCTAGAAATATTACACATTTTTATAGATCTTATACCTAATTGATAGATCTCGCACCTAATTTTTGACCATTTTACCTTTTTCAGAAAACCTAGGTATAAAAACGTTTGATAGATCTCTCACCACTTTTTTTCCTCTCTTTCTCTCTCTCTCTCTAGAAAACTCTCAAGCACCCGAAGCATCCATTTCTAAAACTCGATTTTTGAAGAATCTGAAGTGAAGAAAAGTTAAGGGTAAACGATACAAACATCATGGTGTAATTTGTTTTTGATTTCATTCGGTCTAAACTGTCGAATCTAGGTTTTTTAGTTTTTTAGGTTTCGATTTTAAAAGTTTGATTTTTGTATGATTTTAGGTGTTGTTTTGTTAGATTAGTGTTGTATTGTTGTTAGTATTGCTAGGATCTATGTTTTGGTGCTTGATTTTGTTAGAAATGAGGCTGTTTTGGTGTAGTTGTGTTTTTGGGTCGAGTTTGCTGTTGGTAGCACGAACATCGTGCTACCAGATGGGACCTGGTCGCAGGCTGTTTTTGCGAAGAAGAAAGGTTTTGGTCGCAGGCCCAAAATGAGACGAGGCCCAAATGGCGTCTCATTTTGGGCCTGCGACAGAATATTAAGCTGTCTCATTTTGGGCCTGCGACAGAATATTAAGCCCAAATGGTGCTTCATTTTTTTTTATTTGTTGATTTGTGACTAATACATATTTTCTTGCGTTGTGTTTACAGGATGGGACGATTCAAGACTAAAGTTAAAAATCCGTTCAACTGTCAGGTGACGGATTATATAACAGAGGACCAGCTGGATACAGTCCGCTCTGACATTATTGACATCCGGCTACAGGAAATCAGTGACTACAAAGATGCGAAAGAAGAAAGGAGGTTGATGAAATGGAACTGGCCTGATAGATAAGTATGAATGAGTGCGTGCTTCCGTTTTAGTACGAGTCTGTGTTTCATTTTAATTTTGAGTGTGTATTTCTGTTTGAGTGTGAGTTTGTATTTCAGTTTAAGTATGAGTGTGTGTTTCAATTTACGTATGAGTGTCTATTTCAGATTTGTGTTTGAGTGTGAGTTTGTATTTGTGTTTTATTGGGAGTTTGTATGAGTGTGTGTTTGAATGGTACAAGCTCTAACTCTAATTCAAATGGAATCGAACCCATAAACATGATAAATTCAAAGCAAGCATACAATAAATTAAAATACAAAAAATAAAAGCAGTCATACAATAAACCGATTACAAAATATAGTGTTGATGTCCAAAAATCTAATAGAGTTATGCTGAGAGTAATAATCAGTGCCGTCGGTACCTCTCAACGATCCTACACATCATGAGAGCGGTCTCTACAAGATCATCGTGATCCATAGTAGGTATCGATGGAGCAAACCTAGCAATCTGCTCGTATCCTGAATAGTCAGCACCACCCTGCGACTCCAACCGAGGACCTCTCTCCGGCGCAGAACGACTGACGATGTACCATAGCCTCTTCTTCACCCAAATGTAGTACATCGGGTCAGCACTCGCTCCACTACCACGGTACGCCGTGCCAGTAGGAGTGAACACGTGGTTTTCCCATGTCTGCCACAAGTGATCTTCCCATTTTAAGCTACTGACCATTTTCTTCCCTGCTTTTTCGACTTAGGAGGGCGTATATCCTTAAGAATCAGCTGTACATACCCCAACTGTCGAACGACACGGTCTGGGTAGTACGCCACAACCACGCCCTAAGTTTCTTGAACGGATTTTTAACTTTAGTCTTGAATCGTCCCATCCTGTAAACACAACGCAAGAAAATATGTATTAGTCACAAATCAACAAATAAAAAAAAATGAAGCACCATTTGGGCTTAATATTCTGTCGCAGGCCCAAAATGAGACAGCTTAATATTCTGTCGCAGGCCCAAAATGAGACAACTTAATATTCTGTCGCAAGCCCAAAATGAGACGCCATTTGGGCCTCGTCTCATTTTGGGCCTGCGACCGAAACCTTTCTTCTTCGCAAAAACAGCATGCGACCAGGTCCCATCTGGTAGCACGATGTTCGTGCTACCAACAGCAAACTCGACCCAAAAACACAACTACACCAAAACAGCCTCATTTCTAACAAAATCAAGCACCAAAACATAGATCCTAGCAATACTAACAACAATACAACACTAATCTAACAAAACAACACCTAAAATCATACAAAAATCAAACTTTTGAAATCGAAACCTAAAAAACTAAAAAACCTAGATTCGACAGTTTAGACCGAATGAAATCAAAAACAAATTACACCATGATGTTTGTATCGTTTACCTTTAACTTTTCTTCACTTTAGATTCTTCAAAAATCGAGTTTTTGAAATGGATGCTTCGGGTGCTTAAGAGTTTTCTAGAGAGAGAGAGAAAGGGCAATTTTGGAATTTCAACTTTGAGTTTGAAAAAAGAAGGGAGTAAGGTGAGAGATCTATAAAAATGTATAATATTTCTAGCCTGGCCCAAAAAAAATAGAACTAAAATCATAGTTTGTTGGTTTTGCAAATCTACGGTCGCATTTAAAACACTTTGCACTACCATACCATACGATGATATTGTTTTTGGCCAGGTTAGAAAAAAGCCACATTTTGATAGATCTCTCATCCTATTCTTTTTTGGAACTCAAACTTGAATTTTTTAATTTATCATTTTCACCATAACTAATTACAATCATGCCATTTACTCTCTTAAATTGTCTAGAATCTGAAAACCCAAAAAATTACCCTAAACCCTAACTATTTAATACCCTAAAACAAATATTTTACAACCAAAATCCATAAAAACCGATTCTGTTTTTAAAAGTATGATTTTCGCATGATTTTAGGCGTTGATTTCCTGAATTAATGTTGTAGAGTTGTTTGTTACACGCGGATTCGTCGATTTGGCTTCGAGTTTGTTGGAAATGGTGGTGTTTAGATAGATCTAGGGTTTGGCTGTGTGCAGGTGTTCGTCGCACGATATCGTGCTACCAGATTTGTTTTGGTCGCACGAAATTGCGACCATGATGGTACTTGTAGCATGCGACCAGGATGGGTACTTGTCGCATGCGACAAAAACCATTTTAATTAAAAAAAATTAAAATCTAATTGATAATAAATATATAAAAAAAATAGATATTTTAAAATAGATTTAAAGACTAAAAACGGTAGAAGTAAATATTTATTGATTTAATAAATATCCAATAATTTTGAAATATGATAATTCTTCGTATATATTTATTAAAATCATTAAAATTATTAAAATCATTAAAATTAAAATCATTCAAAGTTAAATGGGTTATAATTAACATTAAAATATGGAAATAAATTTTATATTATATTATTAATCATTAAAATCAAATTTTTATAACATCTTTTTTATATTTAAAAAGAAAATCAAAAGTTTTATGGGAAATTGCACCTAAAGTACCCACTAAACTATTCAATTGTCACTTACTACCCAATGTTTGATCAATTGTTACTTAATACCCAACTCAACTACCTTATTGTCACTTACAACCTAATATTATTTTAATACCCTAACTACCCTTAACCCACTATATAAACATAATCTTCTGTTTTCTTTCTATTTTTTTTTATAGCTTTTTGAAGATTTGAATTTGTTAGCCGCTCTAACCATCTAACCCTACGAACCACCACGAAGACCGGTTGAAATCACATTTTCCGGTGATCGGAAGCTGCTAAAGGTTTGTTTATTTATGTAGGTTGTGGTGTTAGACCTGTCTAACCATTTTTTTCTACGTACATGAGTTGATCGTGGTTTTTTGGAATCTGTTGGCTTACAAGTAATCGTGTTGCTTGCTTTTCAGGTAATTACCTACTGATTTCGAAGTTATTTATTGGTTTTCTCTGTTGGAATAGGTTCTATTTTACTGTTTTAGACGCCATTGCCTGATTTCGAGCTTTTCTCTGTTTTTTTTTTTCATTATAGTGATCTGTTATTGTTTTGTTAATATCGTTCGTTATATACTTATGTCCTTGTTTTCTGATGTTATATACTAATTTTGTAGTGCTTTAGTTTTTTATTTCATGTGTAGATTACGAGTTTTAGTTGTCTAGGCCTTACACTCAAGATGCGAATTGTTTGGTGTATTCGATGAGAAAGATGCTAATTGTATGATCAATTCGCATGGCGACATGCGAATCACATGAACGAAGTTCAAAGTTTACATACGTTTCGCAGGGTAAAAAACACCAGTCATCCTCCACGTTTGCAGTTTGTAACAAGTTAGTCCATGTCCTTTGAGGCTGTAATAAAGGGGTCCTTGTCGTTGTATTGGGTAGAATAAAACCATCTTTTTCGAGTCCAGCCCAACATTTATCCGCATAATACCCTTTGACCAGCCACATCAGCGATCCACGTAGGACGCTGATGTGGCAACCCTAAAAATTAAACCCGGCCCAACAACCAACCCTAACCCAATAACCCAGCCCAGTTTCTAACCCAAGAACCAACCCTGACCCAATAACCCAGCCCAGCCCTAACTAATAACCCGAAATCAAATCGAAACCCTCGTTTTACTCCAAATCCCTAATCCCTTCCTCTTTTTCCCAATTCTCCTAACGAAACCCTAATTTCTTCCCCAAATCGAAACCCTCTTTTCACTCAGTAAAACATCAAAGTTCAATCTCACCTGTTTTACTACCACATCGTCGTTAATTAGATGTATTTTAGTATACATCTCACTTGAATAGGTCTCAATAAGATCTGAAAAGTTTAGTTTATCGGTATTATTTAGATCAGATCTGATCGAGAGGAAGAGAAGAATTAGGGTGTATTTTTCTTGATACTTTAAAATAATGATTGCCGAGTTGCTTGAATCTTTATTTCTTACAAATATTTAACTTTCTTTTTAATAACTGAGTTTGACATTGTAAAATATCTTGGAGATTATGACTCTATTGTTGCTCATGTGCTGGTTCATTAATGTTCTTATACCTTGTTTACAATTACAACCATCTTCTGTGTTATGGCTGTTTGGCTTTCGATTGCACAGAAGTGTGACAAGTAAAGCAGGGGGTGTTAAAAAATCCGATCCAAACTACTCTTGTTTGATTTTGGGTTTGAATCTATTTTAAAAAAATCGTTACCAAATTAATCTTGTTTTATCTGAAGATAAATTAGTACACCACATCAAATACCATGTCTGTTCAGACACCACCTGCAACTGTACCCATAAAGTGTAACTTTTTTGTTGTCGGCTTAGAGTGATGGCTGACATAAAACACCCAGAATTCCTCTAAGTTCTTGAAGTACATGTTTTTAGAAGACAATCAACAACAGAACCCAAATAAGAGTTTCTTGTCTGATGAAGCAATTGTATAAACTTTGCTGTAGGTTATGTGATTTCTGACCCTTCGAAGATTAAGCTTGAAATCTAAAACAAGGTCAAAGGTATGAAAACTTTGGGTGATGATTTCTAGTCAGAGAAGTGTGAAGATGAAATTTAGGGTTGATGGAAAGGGTTTAGGTGGGAATGAGAAGGAGACAGACCTTGATGTCGATCTAGAGTTAGAGGTTGGGCTGGGCTGGGTTAGAGATGGGTTTAGGGCTAACCGGGTTATAATATCTAAATGGGTCGGGTTTAAGGGTTGGAAGAAGGGTAAAAGAAGTGGGTTAAAGTAAAAACTGATTTTACTTTTTTTTACTGTTGCCACATCAGCGTCTTACGTGGATCGCTGATGTGGCTGGTCAAAGGGTATTATGGGGACAAATGTTGGGCTGGACTCGAAAAGGATGGTTTTATTCTACCCAATACAACGACAAGGACCCCTTTATTACGGCCTCAAAGGACAGGGACTAACTTGTTACAAGCTGCAAACGTGGAGGATGACTGGTGTTTTTTACCCCGTTTCGCATGTTAGGATGCGAACTATGTGAAACTCTAGAGTACTGTGTGTTCAAACAAATACCAGGACTTTTTAGTTAATTTTCTACACAGTTCGCATCATAACAGACTCCAAAGTATTACATCTTTAAACAAATATTAGTACTTTTTTAGTTGTTTTTACGTTTCGCATGCTATGATGCGAACTATCTAGAACTTTTTAGAGTATTGTATTTCGAAACAGATATCAGGACCTTTTTTACAAACAAATATCAGGACAGGATGCGAATTGCTCGATGTAGGTATACACAATTCGCAAGATAGGATGCGAATTGTTTGATGCAGTAGTAAATAATTTGCACATAGTTTTTGTGACTAATAACTAATAACTTGTTCTGTCCAGGGTAAGAGATGTTCAAATCACGAGTATTTATTTTTAAATATGGTCACCAAACTGCAATTGTGCCTTTCATGGAGTTTGAAAGCTTTCAAAGTATCCAAGCTTATATAGAGAACACATGGGAGGAGCTTGCCACAGGTGACTACTAAATTACCTACTCCTGTGGGGATCACAATAATTGTTTCTTTAATAACCAGAATGATTTTGTTGGGTTGGTGTTATATCTTGATTTGGAGCGTTTAAAACGGGTTAGTTTTCTCATAGAACGACACGTCTTCGATAAGGGTTCTGGTAATAAAAGTTCTGTTGATAAGAGCTCTGGTGGTAAGGATTGTGGTGTAAAGCGTAAAGAGCGTATCTTGATTTTGGGAGAACCCTCTCCCAATCAACTAGTTAGCGGGGAGAGTAGTAACGGTTTAGTTAATTCTGATCAGAGAAAAAAACAACTTGCTACTGCTGGTTAGGCTGATGCTATTACAGGAGTGGGTCAAGCTTTTGAAGAAGGTGCTGCCGGTCTGAGGTTATCTTTGTGCAAGTTTGCGTTAGAGCATGGTTTTTCTTTCAAATACCTGCACAACACAGCAAATAAGATCACTTCTTATTGTGAAAATAAGTTCACAAGCGGGTGCAAATGGAGGCTTTATGCATCTATTGACTCAAGCACCGGCTTGATGATGATCAAGAAGTATGTCCCGCACCATACTTGCAGTCCTGTTTTCTCCAGAAGCATAAGCATAAGCGGCACAGGCATTTGACATCAGATTTGATTGCAGAGGAAATTCAGGATTCTCTACGGACCTGCCATTTGTTGACAGCCAAAACCATACAATCGACTGTCAAACAAGATCACGGTCTTGACATCTCTTATCGTTTGTCATGGAATGCTTTAGAGAAGGCTAGGAGGGGATTTTTCGGAGATAGTTCAAGTTCTTTTAGTTTACTAAGCGGATACTTCAAACGCTTGAAGAGCCGGGATATTACTTCAGACTGCTAGTTGGAGTTGTCAGCTGGAAACCGATTCAAGCGTTGTTTTGTAGCATTCGCATCAGAGGTTGCGAATTAAGCAGTGTTGTGATCTTAACATTTCGCATTTGAGGCTGCGAATTAGGTATTATCTGAAACTGTACTTACATCGCAGCTTGAATTAGGTATTATTTGAATTTGTCACACATAATTCGCATGACAAGCTGTGAATTGTTGTTCCAGGATATCATGAAAATCGTTTGCAATTTTTAAATGTTTGGGTACTGTTGTAGTGTTCATTTGATCTGCCTTTTTCCAGGACTATTCCCTGTTGCTGTTGGTGTAGTTAACATTGAAGATTGTGACAATTGGATGTGGTTTTTGGGGTGTTTGAAACCACATTTGCTGGATTGCCAGATCACATTTATTTCAGACCGTCATTCTGGTATCGTTAATGTTGTTTCTGTCTTGTATCCAAACTGCTATCATGCGTACTATTATTTCCATCTCATGCAGAATTTGAAAGCCAAACTGGAACATACTAACAGAGACTATAAAAAAAGGATGTTGAGTTTCTTCTATCGTCTTGCTTATGCTCCCAGTCGAGAGCTTTTTAAAGATATACTAACGGTTTTTCTATGTGAAGGTGGTGACAGAATGAGTGATTTTCTTGCAAATTTACCCCTGAAAAGTATGCGCATGCTTACGTAAAAGGGAAGCGATACGGCTCTATGGCTTCTACTGCAGCTGAATCGTTTAACAATCAGATTAAAAAATATTGCGGCCTACCAATTGTTGAGTTTATTGATTGGATTAGAGTCTTGCTTATGACTCAAGTTTCACGAAGATACGAAGAAGGTCTCAGCTGGAGTACTAATTTGGTTCCCGAGTACGAGAAGAAGCTAAAGCAGAATGTTGACATGTGCCGAACTTGGGTACTACGTAAGTCCTCTACCGCCATGTTCGAAGTCTTTTCAAATCCTATGGCTGTTGTTAATCTGTTGGATTTCAAATGTTCATGCAGATTATGGCAACAAGAGTGTTTTCCATGTCCTCATGTTTTAGCGGCATTACAATACACCGACCAAGATCCATTGACTGTAATAGAACCCTTCTTTACGGTTAAGAATTACAGGGAAAGTTACTCTTTCAGCATACCAGCTATAACTGATTTCGGCGAAGGGTCCAGTTCTAATGATCCTTCTTTTGTTGAAGTTCTGCCTCCGAACGTTAAGAGACACTCCGGAAGGCCTAAGAAAAAGAGAATCCCTTCTAGAGGAGAAATCTCGACCAAGCAGTTGAGGTGTGGCCGATGTTCAAAATCAGGCCATAACCGGAGGACTTGTGATGTTCCAGTTTAAGGACAATCCGTGTTGTGGACAATTCTGGTTGGCCAGATCATATTTATTTGTACTACTGTTATTGTTCTGTACAGTAAACTAAACATTTTTACATTCCTGTGTTTTGTAATGTTATTATTAGAGTTACGAAATATTAAGTGCTTTGAGTTGTAAGCATTTCGCATCATGTGTTGCGAATTGTGTACAATATGTTGGTATATTGTTACAAACATCTATCAGGTTTCTATGCGATTTGTGTGAAATTTCACCAGGATGCGAATCGTTAGTAAAATCATATCAAACATTTATCAATATTTGAGGCTGCGAATTGTGTTGAGCTATAACGTAATGCCTTTTCAAATAAATATCAGGACTCCTGGCTGCGAATTATGACCAGAACGTATGATAATAATCATGCGCATACGTTTCGCATGATAGGCTGCGAATTATGACCAGAACTATGATGCGAATGGAGAACAATTAGAAGTCCTGATACTTGTCACATGATAAGCTACGAAGTGTGCTTTAATAAAAATACCAGGATATTCAGTAAGGTTGAAAACAAGTAATATATCAGGTTAACATGTGAATCATTTAAAAATTGTAATTGGATGCGAATCGTTTATATGATTGAAAGTCTGTAAACAAATTGGATTACAAAAAAGAGGATTACAATATTTCATGCACTAACAAATGTTTATACAGATCACTACAAGCTACTGCTGTTAGTTAGTTGCATTCCAAAAAATCAAAAAACAAAAGCCAACTTTAGCAGTTAGTAGAGGATTCTTCATCATCTTTTTCCTCTTTCTCCTCTTTGTGTTGATCATCAGCCTGGTTCTCTTCCACTTCCTCTTCATCTTCATTATCTACGTCCATCATGCTTAAAAATTTTGTCCTTGATGGACCAGCTTCGTCTTCCCTCTTCCTTTTGTTGTTTCGAACCTCTGCCGTCTGAGGTTGTACCTTTTCTGGCTGAGGTGCAGCAGCAAGCATTAGAACCTCTTCTGGCTGAGGTTCAGCAGCAACCAGTGGAACAACTTCCACTGGTTGAGAGTCAGCAGAGTAGTAGTCATCATATATATCTAAACCAAAAACATATACTGGGCTGTTTGGTGGTGCTGCTGGCATGATCAACTCATCGCTCCAGTTAACGGTTAAGGATGACCAGGAGTCACCCAGAGAACCAAGTGAACCAGATTTTGAGTATGAGGTGGTGGTTGTGGTGGTGGAAAAAGACATGACTGTTTGAATTCGAAGAGAACAAGAGGTGTTTTTAAAAAAATATAGAGTTTGTTGTAAAATTAGCCTCTGGTTACTAGAAGGTATTTATAGGGAAAGGAGGTAATCATTACATAGCCTCCATGTCCAATCAGCAATTAACGGGTTATGTAATTGATTAGATTGTTTTTTGTGTGCTCAATGGAGAAAACGTTTATCAAGGCATAAGCCACAGCCTGTTCGTATCCTTGAACTTTATATTTTGAATTTTTTATTCTGCACAAGGCTGCGAACTGTGTTTAATGTGGTATACCAGAGCTTGCTGCGAACTGTTTGTTAGTGATAAGTACGCATCTATCAGGTTAGGCTGCGAACTATTTACTGATAAGTTAGGCTGTGAATTATTTACTGATAAATAAACATCTATCAGGTTAGGCTGCGAAGTGTTTGGTTTGAATTATTCAAATATTAACCAACCCTTATATATCAGGTTATGATGCGAACTATTTGCCAAGGAATATGCACATTTCTGAAAATGTAATTTGTTTATGTATGCATAACAAACTAAAAATTACAACCGATATATTTACAAGGAAAAGCATAGTGTTTTGAATCGAATCAGCCATATGCGATGCGGTCTTTGTCATTTAAAAATTAATAAAACATTTCTGCTCTGAAGGCAGTGACCATATCTGCATCATATTCTGTCTGCACAAATCCATGCTGGATAATATCCCTTGCATATTTGCAGACAAAAATACCACAGTCCAGGGTGCCTTGTTTTTGTTGTGGGATTTTTCTTTCAACTTTCACCTTCCACCCTGTCTTTGATTTAGGTAAGAATCCTCTCTCCAACAAATATTTGATCTGTTTATATTAATAAGTGTTAGGAACCAGCACAAAAACAACAAACAATTGGTGCCATACAATTCGCACCTTAGGCTGCGAATTGTATGACAACCAATCCAATATGGGCATGTCACACGATTCGCAGCCTAAGGTGCGAATTGTATGATATCCAATCCAACATGCTGCGAAATGTGTTATGGATAGGCTGCGAAACGCAACTGATTTACTCACATTTCGCAGCATATCTCGATCACAGTTTGCAGCATACATACTTAAAATGTGTTTAAATTTAAGTGTATAGTTTGGAATATTTACCAGTGGGAGAGGTGTCCTTGTGGTGTAGTCTATGGCTTTCAGCTTAGGCATAAGTGGATTGTAGTTTAAAATTGACCTGCCTTCGATGTCAATGACGAGCAACGTTCAGTGGTTTACGGTGTCCTTTGTCTCGGTGCATACTGGAACCATGATGATGTTGGCGTCTTTGGGCCCCTTTCTAAAAGCTTCGTCCACCAAATTTTCTACTTGCCAGCCTTCTTTCATTTGATGCTGCATCCAAGCAAGAGTATATTACAATGAGAACATTTTCTGAAACTTTAAAATTTACTTGAGCTAAACTTACCGCAGTGATGCCCGAAATCAGTACGGTTTCATGATGCTCTCCTTTAGCTTTAGTGCATGGAACTTTGAAGTCTGCTTCTTCAAGCATCTTTCGAATCCAAGCGTCGATAACCTAAGGAAGGAGTTGTAGATTTATGTTAAATATATAAGACATATTTGAAATATTAAAAATAGAATTGGTTGACAATTGGATACCTTTACGTCCAGTTCCAGTTCTAAAGGTAGTGCCATCGCATCACTCGCTTGCACTCTGATTCCGTATGTAAATTTGGACTCTGGTAACTGCCATACCATTGGATCAGGGGTGTCGCTCTCGTAGGCTTTAACTAACTATATTTTGTGGTATTCTGCCACATCAATACGGTCAGTTACTTTTGTTTTCTTTGGTCAGTCGCTGTATTCTACTTTTGGGGGTTCACGTACTGTAATAATGAACTCTTCCTCTTCCTCTGCCACTTGAGGCTGTGTTGGTGTCAGTAGAGTAAAACTTGGCTCCTCTATCTCTATACTGGGCCCGAGCTTAGTAAATAAAAAAAATCAAAATTAGAAGGGTGTCATTCATTATAATTGCAAAGAATTCGCATGCTGAGCTGCGAATTGTGTGTAAGCCATATGCTGCGAACTATGTGTAAACCATATGCTGCGAACTGTTTGGTTCCAGCTGAATAAATTTCATAGTATCTATCAGGGTAGCATGCGAACTGTTTGAGGTTCCAATGAACAGTTTGCATGATACCCTGATATTCGTTTGTAATACCCCAAATAGTTTGCTAACACAAATCTCATGTTATGATGCGAAGCCCTTACCGCACGGTCAGCGACAAATCTCAGATCGTTAGGATCTGGATCGTGTCGGCAGAGATCATTAAAGTCATCCTCCGACATGTTCTCCACAGACCGTTGTATTATAGAATCGTAATATACATTATCAATTTCATTTAAAAATGTCTGTGAAACTTGAGTGTAAATACCATCAACAAAAGCATCAGGTAAACCTACTGTGTTATCGTGGGACTCTGGAGCTTGCAGTTGATTTGTTACCGGTGCTACAGTTTCACGTTGGCTTAGCAATTCTGACTTTGTTGACCGCACCGTTGGTCTTTAAGGTGCATCTGCAGATGTGGTGTTGTCTTCTAAGGATGGTCCTTCCTGGCTGATTAGTTCCGTCCTCTCACTGGGATGGACAGGTTCTGACTCTTGAGGTGCTATCTCTTGCGTTAGCCTTTCTCTCTTTGCTAAGGCTATCTGTTGCTGCTGTTGTTGTTCTTGTTGTCTTTCTTGTTGTTGTTGCTGTTGTTCGTATTGAACTTGTGGCTGCTGGTGTTGTTGCTGGTGTTGTTGTTGTTGTTGTTGGTGTTGTTGCTGTTGGTGTTGTTGTTGTTGTTGTTGTTGCTGTTTTTGTTGTTGTTGTTGCTGGTGTTGAACTTGTTCCTGTTGTTGCTGTTGCTGTTGTTGTTGTTGTTGTCTTTCGGTTTCCTGTTTCATACAAAATTCTAAAAAAAAGGGTGGAAGGATTAAGCATACTATAATCATTATTGCAAACGATTCGCATCCTGACCTGATATTTGTTTTGTCCACTTCAAACATTTCGCAGCTCAGCATGCGAATTGTAAAATAACCAATCCACTAGTTGAATACACAATTCGCAACATAAGCTGCGAATTGTTTGGAGAGGACTACACAAGAGTCCTGATATTTGTTTGATATCATTATATCATCCACTTACATCTTCTATCTCCTTCAGGTCATTCGGAGGAGACTCTTATCTTTCTTTCTCTGTCTGTGTCTCCATGATGTCCATCTCTGCAGATTGTACCGGTATGGGTGAATGGTTGGCATCATCGTCCCTCTCTTCTGGCAATACTCCATCAGCATGGTGCTGATCAGCATTAGACACAGATGCTTGCAATACAGTGGATGCTGCTCTGTCTAGAAATGCTGGTACCTGCTCAGCTATTGGGCTTTCAATCTGGCAAATTGGCTGAGAGATAGCATTGTGGAGTTGTTGTGCTTCAAGTTCCGCTATCTTGCGTTTCAATTCTTTCAGCTGGAAAAATGATAGCAAACGTTTTATAAACATATTAAGTGCTGATTGTAGCGATTATTTAAGGCTCAAGTCATACTTACTTCTCTGGCCTGTTTTTCTATCTTTCTCTCGTACTTGTTCTTGTCGGTGTATGTCTTCAAACGCTTTGATTCAGCAACAATTGCAGAAATCTCGGGGTTAGGATCTCTGCGTTTGAGTACATAATCACCGATTGTTTCACTCATACTGGTTGTGTCGTCGTCGTCGGGCTCCTGCCTGGATTTGCCTTTCGGTGGTGGTGGAATCGTTTGCTTGTGGAGTCTTGGTGGTGGAATCGTTGGCTCGGGTGGTGTTGGTTGTTCGAGTCTGGGAGACATAACCTTATTTGTTTCTTTCTGTGATGCTCGTCTCTTTTGTCTTGGTTTTGATGCTGTGCTTTTCGTCCTCTTCCTTGGTCTTTCTTTCGGTGAAGTAGAAACGGTTTCTGCATCTCCATTATCTTCTCGTTCTCCGAAAGCTTCACTTTCAGCCTCGGTAAGACGTAATGGACTTTCGAAAACCTACCAACAGAGCCACATGTAAGTAAATAAATTATTTTGAAAGTATGAGGGTGTAGACAAACAAATTGTTTTTTACAAACACTTCGCATTATATGATGCGAACTGTGTGAATTCTATCCATGTTAGAGTTGCAAAGAATTCGCATGCTGAGCTGCGAATTGTGTGTGAGCCGTATGCTACGAACTATGTGTAAACCATATGCTGCGAACTAAGTATTTATGTCAGGCTGCGAAAATGATTGATGCATTGTTCTATTATAACACTTGTTAAAACGCATGCTGAGCTGCGAAATGTGTGTAAACAATATGATGCGAACTGTGTGGAAAAAGAAGCTGCGAACTAAAATTCATATCAGGCTGCGAAATGACTGATGCATTTTTCTAATTAAATACCTATATAAAGCTTATACATGGTCATTATCCAGATAGGGTGTTCTAAGAAGCACTGTCATGGTTGCTTCTTGGCACTCTAATCCTAACCATTTGAAAAACCTTCGTATCGAGGTTGGCTTTGCTACCTCGAGGCCAACTATTGTGTGCTCCATGATGAAGGGCTGCATGGGGACAAGTTTTATCAACAAGATGTTCTGTACATAACTAGTTTTTATACTGAATAGATCAATCTTACAATTACAAGGGCGACGCAGGCAACGACTCTATCAGGTTTTTCGATTGCTAAGCAACTCCTGATAGACTGTCAAAGCTTGTACAATATTGATCCAGACCAGTCGTAATTGTTTATTCTGCTGAGGTCTTCAACATAATAAACCGTGCTCCAACCCAGGATATCTCCAGATACGGAGTAGAATAGGGTGGAGCACAAAAACAGTATCAACAGCCTCGCAACGTCTTCCAACTCATGCTCCTCTCCTTCGTTTATGGCCTTCTCTATTCCCTCTTGTAAAACCAACGACAACATGCTATGTTAGTAAAGTACATAATCTTGCTTTATAAAGATGAAGTCGGTTTTAGACGTACCTTTATAATGGCATTTGTTATTGTTTTAGTATTACTAGCTGCTACTTTCCTGCCAGTTTTACCCATGAAGTATTTCTTCATCATCCTTGATTCGTCCTCCTCGCCGGGTGCATATTTGTTGTGAAAAGCTCCGGTTTTTGTTAACCGCATTTTCTCGGTGCCATGCCTCAACCCGAATATGACCTTCACATCGTTTTCAGTTATCTTTACAAACTTGTTGCCAATCTTTAAGGCGTCTCTATCAACAGAGAATTGCTCGATGATATACTGAATGATTGAGTAGAATTTTTTCTTTGGCAGCTCTGCCTCATTACGGATTTCGAAAGCCGTTTTCAAAAGTGTGTAGAAGGGTGTGTTTCTTGCAGCTTCAATGTGGGCCCTGGTAATACGCATATCTTTAAGTAGCTTCAGAAGGCTCACCACCCTTGATGTGTAATAGCTAGATTTTGTTGTCATACTTCCTGCACAAACACAAATCAGTTGGAGTGTCACAAACAATTCGCATCACAAGCTGCGAATTTCATGTATTATTAGTTAACATGTCACACACAATTCGCATGACAAGCTGTGAATTGCCTATATATGAATATTGTTTTAACAGACAATTCGCAGCCTGGGCTGCGAATTGTTTGTAAATAAACGACATAAAAATAGAATCGAGCTGCGAATTGCTTGCATAATGGGTGATCAGGATGCGAACTGTTCTACTTTTTACATGCACGTTGCAGGGATCTGGGAAATATTGAAACAACACCAAAGTCAACAATCAACTACCTAATGCACATCTAACATACATAATAGTTCTCAGGAAAGTATTAGCATTACATGCAACTAAACTTCTACCCTGCGTTCGACGAAAAACCCAGAAACTGAGCAACTATCGTCAGTAGATACTTCATTCCAGTATAAAAAGCAACGCCTACCATGAAATAACAGAAAATAGTGGTTCGAATTCATCAAAAACGCAAAAAAAAGTTCACTTTCCACGATAATGCATACCTGTTTCATTCTAAACGATGTCCTATTCACCGGTCGGAGAAGACTTGACGGCAACTTCCTCGAACAGAAGCTGGTTACTCGTTGGACTGAGTAAAAGACGGTGACCGGTGCGAACGGCGACTGATTTCGAACGGTGAGAAGCTGTAGGGGTTTTGGTTTTGAGAGAGAGAGTATCACGAAGTCGAACGGTTTCTGGTGGTTTCTAAAATTAGACGTTTGGGTTTGTTTAGGGTGATAGGAAGGTGGAAAAAGTGGGTTTGAATTGAAAAATGGGTATATATAGTCGAGGGGTATTTTTGTCCAATTTATTAGTCGAGGTATTAAGTAACACTATCCAAAATTTGGGTAGTGCCGGGTAATAAGATAGTTGAGTGGGTATTTTCCGGTACTATAAAATTTCAATATTTCAAAGTTAATATGAATTTTCAATAACTTTAAAAGTGGTAGAAAAAGTTATACGAAAATAATAATAAAATATCTTATTGGTAACATTAAATATTAATAATAAAACTTTTGATTTAATTAAAATTTCAAAATTAAGTTTTATGGTAACATAAAATTTCAATATTTCAAAGTTAATTTGAATTTTCAATAACTTTAAAAGTCGTACAAAAATAGTAAAAAAATATCTTATCATATTAATTGGTAACATTAAATATTAATAATAAAACTTTTGATTTTTTTAAATATAGAAAGATATTATAAAATTTGATTTAAATGATTAATAATATAATATAAAATCTATTACCATATTTTAATGTTAATTATAATCGATTAGTTAACTTTCATTATTGTTATTTATTAGAATAAAAAAACCGGTTTTTAGTCTTTAAACTCATTTCTTTCTCTTTTAAGATAATTAATTAGAATTGTTTGTTTCCATTTTTATCTTTTGTATTTATTATCCAATTAGATTTTTAACGTTTTTTTAAAATTAAAATGGGTTTTGTCGCATGCGACAAGTACCCATCCTGCATGCGACAAGTACCCATCCTGGTCACAATTTCGTGCGACCGAAACAAATTTGGTAGCACGATCTCGTGCGACGAACACCTGCATAGAGCCAAACCCTAGATTTATCTAAACACCACCATTTCCAACAAACTCAAAGTCAAATCGACGAATCCGTGTGTAACAAACAACTCTACAACATTAATTCATGAAAACAAAGCCTAAAATCATTCCAAAATCATAGTTTTAAAAATAGAATCGAAAAACCTAATATTGTACCACTTAAACACAACGAATCTTGAAATTTTTTATAGTGGAAGGCTTGTATGGTTTATCTTAATGTTGTTATGGATTCAGATTTTTCAAAAATTACGCTTTGATTTTCGATAATTTTTTGTGCTTGAGAGATTTTAAGAGAGATTGAAAGAAAAAGAAGAAAAAAATGGTGAGAGATTTATAAAATGCTTTTATACCTAGATTTTCTAAAGAGGGGCACATTTGTCTAAAATTTGGTAAGAGATCTATCAAATAGGCATAGGATCCAGCAGTGTAAGATCCATAAAGATGTGTAACTTTTTTAGCCTGACCTTATTGTTTTAGGTGTTTTAGTTTTGAAAGAAACTAAAATAAGAACATTCCAACATGTGGTTTCAAATTATGTATATTTAAAAAAGATTTAAAACGATGGTCGACACAAAACCACCGTATGGAGCAGTCAGAACTCTCTAACCTCCTTCAAAACCTTTCGGGTGAAGCTATTTCCTCCATCAAATTTTTTATTTCCCCCATAAATAAAAAGAAACTCCATTTTGTTATTTCCTCCATAAAGGAAATAACATATTTACCATTTTCTTTATTTTTATTCCAAACCCATTGATTTTCCAGCAACTCCATCGATTTCTACCATCATCCCAACTATCTCCATCATATTAACTTATACACACACAACAACTCATATTAGCTTCTCACATCAATCCCCCATAAACCCTAACCCTAGCCTAGCCACTATAAAGACGGTCTCCTCTTCAAGATTTCTCTTCAAATCTTCAAAAACAACAAACCATGGCCAACTACTCGATTTCTATCTTAATATTGACAAAACAACGGCAGTCTCTCTCGAATTCGTCTACGGTAGAAATCATTCGTTATTTTAAAAAACAACAACACTTAAAAATGCACTATTGTTTATTAAAACAGATGAAATGCACCTAATTCTGAGATGACATCTCAGAATCAGATGTTTTTTTTCTTGAAAAAAACACCTCATTCCTAACTGTTGTTTTGGAATTAGTTGTTTTCCGCTAAAACCTGCACAAATTGGGATTTTCGAAAATATGTTTTTTTAACAGAGATTCTCAAGTTACATGAATGTAAAACTAAAAAACAAGATTAAATTATCGTGTTGGTTGATTGGGTGATGTTCTCCGCTGTTAAATCTTCAGTTAGGGTGTTTTCCTCTTCCATGAGTAATTTTTAAGAAATTTGAAGTTTTTTGTTTTTGTTTTTAGGGTTTAATTTTAGAAGTTAAATCATATATGTTGGATTCAATTTGGCTAAATCATGTGTTTGTTGATATAAGATTTCATAATGGTTAATGGCATCAAGTTATAAATTAAAAGGTAAAATGAGGACAAGATAGTAAAAGCAAGTATAAGTCTTTTTTTCATTTTGAAATATAGAGGAAATAAAAAATGTGATGGAGAAAATAGCTTCACCCAAACCTTTCCTCTTCACGTTTTTTTTCTTTTTTTCCCTTACTATCTTAATAACTACTATTATTTATCACCGTTCAAGATTCATCTAACTTTGTCATTTATCATTTCATATTCGATTTTTTTTTCATAATATCTCAACTATTCTTAATGAATTATATAGGACAAAAAGTTAGTACTATTTTTTCTTCATTCTATAATCCTAAATCTAACAAACAAAATCTTAACGTCCATGCTTCGTCATTTCTGCGTCATTTCCTTTCGCGTAGATTTTTAAAAGTAATTTCTTTTAGAATCTGAAAACATAATTGTCTCTTCGTATTGCAACTTCCAGAAAATTGAATTCATTGTTTTAGTTTTCTTCTAAAATCAAATTCGATGGTTTTTTTTTTGTTTTTTAACCTTTTAAATTTCATGCAATTTGCTTGATTAATTAGATAAAAAGTTCATTTTGGATGGTTTATGGTTTTAGGTAAGTTTTTTTGTGTTTTGATTTTTCGTATTAGATAGTCTCGCGTTTTGTGACGGAAATAAGTATCGCATCCTGCGTTTTGCATTTCATGAGATGTGAGAAAGTTAATGGTTGGGTATATGCGAGATGTGAAACTTTAGGTAGTTGATATGCGAGATGCGAAACATATAACACGAAACAAAAATATAGATTAATTACGAGATGCGATACCTTTGTAAATTTTTAAATGCGAGTTTCGATACCTTTGTAAATTTTCAAATACGAGTTACAAATTACATATTTGTCTTTTATTTTTGGAACTCTCATATGCAGATACACAATGTCTAGGACTCGACTTTGTATTTTTAAACTAAATAGTAAAATTATAATCTGTGATCTCGGTCAGATTGAAGACTTTGAATGCACTCTTAATTTCTTTTAAGTAAACGTGAAGGGTTCGTTAGAGGTAATTTCACATGAAGATACAATTGCGGTTGATGGGTCAGAAATATTTAGAGGTAATTTAAACCTAGTAATAGAATAATTTGAAGGGCAGTTTGGACTATTGTTCAAAGGGCATTTTCGAAAGGCTTTTTGGACTGAAAAATAAAGTTGCTTTATTGCCTCGTGACTATGTAGTATGCTTGTTATAATGGACTCCTAAACTTGGATTCGGCTATAATCCAAGTTAAATTATTGACGCTTATACCCTTGACCCGACCCATAACCCTAAATCAAACTAAAAATACCCTAAAAACCTCATTAATGAGGAGAGGAGAATTTATTACACTGAAAAATCTTAACTAACTGAATTATATCACTAATGACTAAAAAACACTAAATACTTTCGACCAACTACCTGAAATACTTTTTATCATATGTTCATCTTACCAAATTTATGTATTAAACATATTTTTACCACATAGATTGGCGACCATAATGGGAGCATGTGGTGCCTGAATAACTTTATCCAAAACCATAGTTGCAAATCGTACCTTAGTGGCAGATTCCCCTTTAGAATTCTTTGAGGCATGGATCTCGATATGCAAGAAGTCCACCCTCTTGACCATTAGGGGACAAGGGGTGAGATTGAGCATGTTACGATTTCACATGTCAATCATAATACAGAGGAAAGACAGTTCATGCATGACGAGCGTGATTAGCTGAGGGCTGAAATTGATAACTTTAATGGCCCAAAGGCAGTCTGAAATATAATTAAAAGGAAATCTCGCTGCGGGAGGTCCTGTTATGGACGAGTCGGGTAACAATAAAAAACAGGGTTAAAGTGATCAATCTCCAAAGGTTCACATAGGTTTAAAGAAAGAGCATCGGGCTAAGCATTTAATGAACACTTCGGATTCTGTTAAAAATTCTGCCACAAAATCTTATTCAAATATTTCTACTTATTCATCTAGTAGTGTCCATGGCTGTCAAAAGTAGAAAGAAATGTTAACTAAGAAATATTATAAGAAAAGGGATAAGAAAGACAAAAGGAAAAAAAGAAATATCAAGGGATAGTAAAGGGATCGACAGACCACGAAATTAATCATCTATTATGTGATTAGTTTGCTATCCAATCCGAACCGGGTATCTTTGCTACTCCTGATGATGACCATAATCACCTTTGTCTTCAAAAAGTATCTCTGGAAATTTACTAATACGGTTTGATAGCTATAAAATAAAGAAATACAATGGTAACAAAGATCCTGATAATCACCTTGAACAGTTCAAGAATTCATGATGAACTTTGATGATGATGATAGGCTATTATGTCGGGCCTTCTCGTAGACTTTTAAGGGAAGTGAGTTAAAATAGTACAAAAATTTACCACAAAGATATATTAAAAACTTCGATATGTTCTGGATGGATTTCATGAGGCAGTTTGTGGGAAGTAAAGAGTTTAAAAGTAATGGCGATACTATCATTCATTGTGCACAAGAACCGAACTAATCCATAAAAAACTACATCAACTGTTTTGTGAATACGAAGAACGGATTGGTTGATTGTTTTGAGCAAGTAGTCATCGTTTCTTTAAGGCAAGATTTAATTCCGGGTGAGTTGGTTGATTCAATAACTCGGAAGAAAGCTATGACATGGGAAGGATCACTGAATGAGGTTGGAAATAAAATCATAGTGAAAGAAACTAAAAAGTCTAGAGAACTGCGCCAGAATCGATCTATTCCAACAACTTCAATCCCACAAGCCAGTAATCAATCCCAAGCCACAATCAATTATCGACCTAAAGACTCCGAAGAAGAGTCACATTAGCCTAGGAAAATTCAGTCAAATCAGGGTCAACCGTCTAGACCAAGAAGGAGTCAATGGGTCCAACCAGAATGGTTGCCGAATTAATCGAAAATGTAGCAACCATTTATGACAGATGTGGATCATGATATTCAATCCCCAAGATAAAATCTAAATACTCGTCTTTGTAAATATCATAACGACGTGGATCATGATATTCAATTTTGCATTGCCTTAAATCAAGAAGTAAAAACCTTGACTGAAAAATAAAATCTGTTCAATTGTGTTAAAAAGCAAGGAGGCAATAGGCAAGTCAACATTCACTTTAAGCCTAGTGCAATCATAACACAAGCAACATCACCAAATATTCTAGGACAAAGTATAGAGGCATCTAGACAAGAGGATGCTATGATGATTTTGGAAAGATTTGATGTAAACCTGGAATATTTAGACCCTAATTCGGATCGGAACCAGGTTAGGGTGATAGTGGAAAAAACAGCGAAAATATCCTATTTGTGCAGTTTCTTTGAATCTTTGACCATATTTGAGGGAGTACTATGACTGTACCCTCAGGCTGCTCAAGAAAAATGGCATGTAAACATTTTAACTACTCAGTTAGAAGGGAAAATGTCTACACATCTTTATCAGGGCCCAGCTCCATTCATTATCTTTGATAAAGATGACATGAGAAACATACCAGGCCCACATGAAGATGTTGTGGTAATCGGAGCATCCATTAAGGTCAATGATATGTTGATTGATACAGATAGTTCGAAAAATATTCTATTTTTATCAACCTACAAATGAAAAATCCCCCAATCATCCAACATCCGAGTAGGAACATAGTAGGATTTAGTGGTAACTCGGCCGATGCGATTGTGGAGTTTGAATGCGATGTCCTGCCGGGAAACAAGTCATTTATGAAGTTAGTAAGAGTTTTATTTGTGGTAGTTCATTGTCCGACGTCTTAAAATTATACATTTAGTAGGTATTGGCTATCTAGAATGTATGAAGTAGCGTTCATAGTCCACCAATATTTGAAATATATCGTGGGAGGCCAAGTAGGCATCATCTGAAGTAGTCCAAAGGTAGCCCGGGAATGTTATGTCACTGTTCTAAATTATCATTAGAATTAAAAGAAAATTTATTATCCTTTTTACTAAACAATCTATACATATTTTCTTGGTGTAACAAGGATGTAACTGGAGTACCAGCAAGCATGATTAGTCATAAATTGTCTGTTAGATTCGATGCAGGGCTGGTGGTACAAAGAAGAAGAGTTTTTTCCAGAGAAACATCTGAAGCCATAGTCCAAGAAGTAGATCGGTTAACAAAGCTAGGACATATAAAGAATCTCAGTATCCTCTTTGGACAACTAATCCGGTCCTATTAAAAAAATGGAAAATGGCGTATGTGGATTGATTTTACCGGCCTCAATAGAACTTGCCCTAAGGATCCATTTCCAGTACCCCGGATAGATCATCTAGTAGATTCCACATCGGGGAACAAGTTGTTATCCTTTATGGATGTTTTTTCAGGGTATAATCAAATACAAATGGATCCGAATGATCAAGATCACACTACTTTTATCACTGAAGGGGGATTCATTGTTATAAAGTAATGCCTTTTGTGTTGAAGAATGCTAGAGCCAAGTATCAAAGATTGGTTAAAAAAGAATTCGCTAGCTAGGTTTGAAGAAATGTGTTAGTTTATATCGATGACATGATGGTTAAGAGTCCTAAAGATGAAGACCAGATATCCGACCTCCAATAAACTTTTTCTAACTTAGAAACTATCAACTTGAAATTAAATTATGAAAAAGGTATCTTTGGTGTTCGATCCGAGAAATTTTTAGGTTACATTATAAGTGAAAAGGGGATCCAACATGACCTAAATCAACTAAATGCCTTGTTATCCATGGATTCATCTCAGAATACTAAAGAAGTTAAGGTATTAAGTGGAAGGTTGGCAGTGTTGAACACGTTTATTTCAAGGTTATCGGACAAATGTGCACAGTTTTTCCAAGTCTTAAGAAATGCTAAAGACTTTAATTAGTCCTCAAATTGTGACCAAGCTTTCCTTGGGATCAAGAGGCACCTATCCTCACCCAAAACATTATTTAAAATTGTAGATGGAGAAAGACTTTATATGTATTTGGCAGTATCGGAGTATGCTGTGAGTGCAATATTGGTACAAGAAGTTGATAATTATCCCCGCCTTGTGTATTATATAAGTAATAGCTTGTTGGAATCTGAAAAGTGGTACTTAAAGTTATAAAAATTAGCTTTAGGATTGGTGATAGCTTCCAGAAAAAAAGATCTTACTTTCAAATACACTCTATCACGGTTCAGACTTCTTTCCCATTAAAGAATATGTTACAGAAAGCCGATATATCGAAACGAATGACCGAGTGGTCAGTTGAGCTTAGAGATTATGATATTGAATTTTCCCCTTGAACTGTAATCAAAACTTAAGTCGTGGCTGGTGTTTTAGTTGATTTTCATTCTGAGAAGCCTCGTGAAGAAGCTCAAACCAGTAAGCATAAAAGGGAATGGGTAATCCAAACTGATGGTGGATCTAGTACAATGGGATGTGAAGCTCGTATTTTCTTAATTTCTCCTTATGGTGATTCTATGTAGCAGTCTATACGTTTTGGTTTTAGAAACCATGGAATATCACTTGATAAAGTATCTAAAAGTATTAAAATATATCACAATTGAATTTAAACACATTGAGTATGAGCATGTCCCAAGATCGGAAAATTCAATGGCTGACTCCTTAGCCACCACAGCCTATTTCGAAGCGTATCCTTGGATCCTTATACAAGAATGTCCTTTCATAGTCACAACTACAAAAGGTGGAGTGGGAGAAAATATGTATGTATCCACCATGGTTTTTAAAGATTGAAGAAATGAGATCCAAGAATTTATCACCAATGGAGTTTTACCTCAAGACAAAGCATCTGCCAAAAAGATAAAGTACAAAGCTTATGGATTTTTTATTCTAATATGGATTCTTTGTAAAAAAAACTCCTTCAACAGACCTTTGTTGTTTTTCCTTAGATCCAGTGATTATCAAAATTTTCTATCATAACTACATGATGGAGAAGAATCAACACATTATGACTATAAGGCTTTAACTAGAAGGGTCTTATTGGCAGGGTATTATTGGCCATCCATTATGGAAGATGCTAAAGACTTGGTGAGAATATGTGACCCTTGTCAAAGGTATTGGAATCCGATCCATGTACCAGCAGTACCCATGGAATATGTATCTGAAGCAATACCATTTGACAGACGGGGGTTGATCTAGTTGGACGTATTTTGATGGCTACTAGGGGATGCCGTACGATAATTGTAGAAATAGATTATTTCTCCAAGTGGATAGAAGTTGTACCTTTGTCTGGAACAACATCTAAAGTAGTGATCAAGTTTATCCTCTTTAACATATGTTTCCAATTTGGTATTTCAAAGCGCATCATTACAGATAATGGTCCTCAATTTTACAATAAAGATATGGAAATATTTTGTACACCAAGAGGAATTTAAGATTTATTCTCTCTCATTTTCATCCTCAATCCAATGGAAAAGTTGAGTTGGAAAACCGAAATTTTTTAAGGGGTTTTAAAAATAATTTGGAAGGAGTAGTTGGGAAATTGCCAAGCTATTTACAAGAAGTACTATGGGCATATCGAACCACTCCTCATACAACCACTCAAGAGTCTTCATTCGCTTTAGTTTATAAGATGCATGCAATTACACCTATAAAAGCTACTCTTCATTCCTTCAGAGTTCAAAATTATTCTGAACGAAACAATAAAATGGCAGTAAGGGATCAATTGGATTTAATTGAAGAAAGAAAAGTGAAATGTCATCTAAGAACTATGCATTATTAAGGAATTATGAGGATCAGGTTTGAATCTAAAATAAAAAGAAAGGATTTTGAAGTTGGAGACAAATTATTAAGAAAAGTATTCTTACACACCAAGGAAAATAAGTCGGAAAACTCGCTCCAAATTGGGAAGGACCATACATCGTATGTGAAAGGGTCAGGCAAGGAATGTACAAGCTTGTGGATCAAGAAGTCAACCCTTTGAAGCATCCTTGAAATATCGAACACCTAAGGTTATACATAGAATAAACTTATCTTGTAAACATTTACTTTTCTTTACTTCAATGTAAATATTATGGGGCATACTCTTTCCTACCTTGGTAGCGCGGGGAGGTTTTAGTAAGGTGTCCGAATTTTAATCAATATATCATCATTTGCCTTTAAAAGTATCTTAGCTATATTGGGTTGAATTAAAGTTATGTTGCCTTCGAAGGGATTACTTTTGAATAATTTGGTTGAATTAAAGTTATGTTCCCTTCGAATGAATTGACTTCGAATGTCTTGATTGAATTAAAGTTATGTTTCCTTCAAATGGATTACCTTCGAATGACTTGGTTGAATTAAAGCTATGTTTCCTTCGAATAGATTACCTTCAAATGGCTTGGGTGAATTAAATTTATGTTGCCTTTGAATGGATTATCTTTGAATGGCTTGGTTGAATTAAAGTTATGTTTCCTTCAAATGGATTACCTTCGAATGGCTTGGTTGAATTAAAGTTATATTTCCTTCAAATGGACTACCATCGAATGACTTGGTTGAATTAAAGTTATGTTACCTTCGAATGGATTACCTTCAAATAGCTTGGTTGAATTAAAGTTATGTTACCTTCGAATGGATTACCTTCTAATCTCTTGGTTGCATTAAAGTTATGTTTCCTTCGAAAGATTAACTTCGAGTGTCTTTGTTGAATTAAATTTATGTTACCTTCGAATGGCTTATTTGACTTAAAGTTATGTTTCCTTCGAATGGATTATATTTGTATGTCTTAGTTGAATTAAAGTATGTTTCCTTCGAATGGATTACCTTCGAATGCCTTGGTTGAATTAAAGTATGTTTCCTTCGAATGGATTACCTTCGAATGCCTTGGTTGAATTAAAGTTATGTTGCCTTTGAATGGATTGGTTGAATTAAAGTTACGTTGCCTTCAAATTGATTACATTCTAATGTCTTTGTTGAGTTAAATTTATGTTGCCTTCGAATGGCTTGTTTAATTTCCTTCGAAATACTCTGTTGGATATGGTGTGGTATATTTCTATTTGAGGGTAATTTCGTAAAGTGTTTTGGATGTTGGTATTTAGGGTTTAGAGTAGAAAGTACTGAGATAATTACGTTGTGTGCTAGTAATAAATTCTGATTACCCTCATTAATGAAAGTGGTTGGGGTATTTATACTTGATTACTGACCCATGGGCTTATTGGGTCGGATCGTGAAGTCGGGTCAAGTTTAAAGACCCATTAGTAATCTGGTTTGAACTGACTAGCATCTAGCTTAGTCAGCATTTATACATTTGTCATGTTCGGAGTTTTATAATAGTGGTCATGGTCAGAATTGCCCATCGGATTAAAACAAGACACAGTAGCTCAAATATCCGCACTCATAAGGATAAGTATTATGTTGTATTTGGAAGTAAGGTTATTCAAAATAATGGACCTCGTTTCGAAGTAAAATTATAAATTCAATGCAAGGATATAAAGGAAATAAAAGTGTTGAAAATGAAGAGAAATCATAGTTCGAACACTAAACAAAATATTCAACACAACCTTAAAAAATACCTTGACCATCCAACGACTTATCAAAAGAAAATCTAAACAAAACAACAAAATTTCCTTGCACTTTTCAAGGGCTTTACAAGATTTAAAAATTAGGAGTTATCAGTATATTTGCTTTGTCCCTTTGGATTTCTCCCATTTCCCATCTGAACTTCCTTTTTTGGATTCAACTTCATCATCTCAATCAGAATTTTCATCTGACGAATCTTTGGAAGCAGCCATCTCATCTGCCAAAGATATATTCGACGCCAAAAATTTCTCTGGAATGAAGCCCCACAGTGATCCAAGACTTAAGTTTGGAAATTTGTTTTGGAAGAGTAAAACCATATCCGATTTGATTGAAGCGTCTCGCTCATTTAGTTTGTCTACTTTGGCATCGATATATGCATCCACCAGACCATCAGCCTCTTGAGTAGACTTGGATTTTAAATCTTTAATTTCTTCTTCTAATTCTACATATTTCTTCTCTAAATCTTCTTTCTCACCTATGATACGATCCATAGATTCATCACTAGTATTTTGCTGATTTTTCAATTTAGATATCTCTTTGGTACTAGAGATTTGCAAGTCCTTTATTTTTTTTAACTTTTAATACCTCTTCTTTGGCCTTTCCCACCTTTAACCTCAGTGTATCACCCTCTTTAATTGCATTAACATTTTTAGTTTTCTCTGCCTCAAGGGAATTCTGAATTTTCTTGCTCTCTTCTTGAAGATATGAAATGGTTCATCGTTGAGCTTTAACCTCCCTTTCTAATTCGATAACATGTCTAGCACAACCCATTATCGAGTAACCTACTATACCATTTTCTTTTGAAACTTCAAAGGAAATACCGTCATATATCATGTTAGGGGCTGAAATTGGAAATGCCTTGTTAAAAGCCTCATAATCAAACCCTGTCAATTCATCCATCAGCTCATTTATTCCAGCTATGCCTTCATCCTTAAAATTTGGAAATAAAAAATGTGGATCATTTGGTACAACGACAGTAGGAACAGATATATCCGAATGTAGTGCCAAATCCAAATTGATTGAAGTTTTGTTTTTCTTTTTTCTTCTCTCATCACCACTTTCTTTCAATCTCTTTTTAACTTTATTTTTAGGTTCAATTACATTTGTGGGTAAAACATCTCCTTCCAAAGTAGCAACAACTACATCCAACAATGATGCATCAATCCCTTGTGATTGACCTTCATTATCTTTCTCAACAACACCTTGCAAATTACTTTTTTATTTCTTTTATTCATGTGACTGGGGGCTCTTCTTCTTGTCAAAAGATGTAACTTCTCATCAGCAGCTTCAATCCTATGTAGGAGGGCAGTGGCCAACGGAGGAGTAGTAAATTCCTTCCATGACAATTCCCTTTTTGAACTAGTTCTTCAAATATGACTATGGGTCATATTTGTTGTAGTAAAGAATTTGTGGAAACAGTTGCCCCACTTTCTCTCTGCCCAATCGTGCAGCTTCCTAAAAGTCACTTGTCCATTTTCCAGATGATGTGTGAAGTGGTTCCAAATAACTATAAGGAGAGAAATATAAATTAAGATCCTCGAAGTAAAACAAGATAAATAAAATACAAAATCAATTTTAAAGCAAGATTACCCGAACTCTTACAAAACCTAGTAAGTTTGCTTGGATTCCTATTTGAAGAAGAAATTTGCTGACCATTTTCCCATGGTCCACCGATAAATACAAACCGCTTTTTCCATATTCTATCTAATTCCAATAAATCATTAACGACTTTAAACTCATTCCCCATGTTGAAATGATAAAATAGGATCTTTGAGTTACGACACCGTCCTGGAACAACTACCATTTTCTCAATTGGCATAAGCGTCTACGAAAGTCTTGATGCTATAATACTGGCAATCAAAGTGTATCAGGAGTTAGAACTAGCCTGGCTCTGACACAACCTAACCAATTGAAAATACCTAATAATTTTGGTTATTGAGGGGAAACCTAATAATAGCACTTATGTAGAAACTACTAACTCAATCGAACGATAATTCATTGAAGTTTCTCCTACCTAAGGTAACCTTACCCTAATCGTATCGGGAAATCCCCATTTGGTGCCAACAACATCTAATTCTTTATCATGAGAATAGGTATAAGATATCTTATTCACTTCCATGAAGTATTTTATACTTAATATCGTCAAATTGAGGCCAACACGTCCGGTCAGCGTAATTGGCAGCTCATCGGATTCTTCTTCTGCAATGTCATATTTGCCCCGAGCTTTTTCCATACCTAAATTCGGTCAATAAAGGGCTTAGAAGTTTCCCTTGTCTGACCGGATGTTTAAAGTGGAGAATCTTCACTCAGGTCCTCCATAATCTCCTTTATTATTTTAGGTATTAATTTAATAGACTGATGGTTCGAGTACTAGAGTCATCTTCTAAAGCAGATGAATGCTAGTTCGGACTTGGAGAAGAAAGAAAGTCTACTAACGGCTCTACTACACCTTTGCATTTAGCTCTTGATGGCTCTGCTGCAGCTTTGGCTTTAGCTGTTGACTGTCTATTCATCCTAGTAAGGATAACATTATCTGAATCTGATCCCATTACTTTAAATGTCAAAGGTGTTTGATGAATTAAGGCTTTTCGAGAATAAGAGTGTTGTGGGGAATGATGGGGTCAAGTAGATGAGTGAGCATTTGAAGAGGTTTCTGGAAGAATATTTCGATTATAAGGGTAAGACCCATCGTAATCGATAATATGAGTAGTAACTATTAGAGGCGAAGAAGCATGAAGTCCAACAATAATTCAGGCTTTCTTTTTCTATTCGTCTAATTCAGAAAGATTCAACCAACCACCTTTGGTTAAAGTTGTTCTCGTAGTAAACACACAAATACCTAAGATTTGATATGTTGTTTAAGAAATGACTTTCTCTAAAAATGTGTGAAAACCGACGAAATGAAGATTGAGTTATATGTTGAGATCAATTCATCACCAATTACATGCTAGCTGCAATATAGGACTACGATGCCAGACCTACCAAAAATTTGGAACTAGGTAATGCTAAGGATATGAAATGTTGGGGGCTTAAATGTAATAAAACTAAAGTTGTATATGATAAATTCTATATTTCAAAAATAGTATTTAAACTACTTGTATATATGAGGGGTTGAAGTGCAATTTATTTATTTGTATAACTGATTTAGTAAAACTAAGTTAGACGCGCCTATAAATAAAGGCTGAGACAATGAATAAAGGGTGACACTTTTTCATTAGACTGATATTACTTCTTCTCTCTTACTTTCTCTCTCTACAATTAAACTCTCTCTTTCATATTCTCTCTCAAGAAACAAGATTCATATTTAACAGGTAATACTTACAATTATTTATATAGTTTTTTTTAACTTATGTGTTTTTGAAATGTGGCACGAGTGAGTTTAAATTATGGTTGCTCTACATTTTGAGATCCATTATCATTAGTATAAATGTATGATTCCACCTTGTGGTACTTCCATGAGAATTGACATTTTGATGTAACCTTTTCTGAAGTTGCTGTTAGTCATTTTCTCACGCAAGTATACGTGATCAAATAGTAGCAAGTAATAAGTAAGTAAGATCGTTCCCACGAAGACCAGGTGTATATGACAAGAAGTTACTTATGCAACAACATATGATTATTAGACTAATGCTTGAACGAGTAATAAAGTATGGGTGAATGAATATAACTAAGCAAATTAACTATCGAGATTAACTAACGAGTTTAAGTGCAAGTTATCTATTTCGATTACATTGGGTAATATGATATGAATCCTATATGTCTATACGAATTGAGGTACAATTGATTTTAAGCGCAAGTTATCTATTTCGATTACATTGGGTAATATGATATGGTTAGTGACATATTACGAATCATGAACAATCACAATACGAATCATTCAAGAACCTATGCTAGCATGGCAAGTTCTAAACCCTTAAATCCACTTTCGCATTCATTAAAGATTAACAAACTAGATGTTCGCGACGCATCTAACGATAAGCACAACCATTCTAGGTAACCGATAAACGTATCACACAAATCAATCAAGCAATCAAACCATAAGTATTATTTAAACAAATTCGTAAGAGTTCCATGACAACGATTAGTTCATAATTGAACGAATCATCATCATGGGCTCAAAAGTTAACATAACTCTAAGACAAATGTAAATAGATGAATAAGCGTTTAGAGAATGTCAAACCGAACAATAACCACCAAGTATCCCCTGACAGAAAAAATCCGTAAACTACTGATCGAGAAACAACGAAAAAGAAGTAGCTGTCACCTGTCTCGAACAATATATAAAATACCGATCGAAAACACCATAGCCCTTTCCTCAACTGCCTATCGAAAATGACATTAGCTGTCACCTGCCGCCTCTCGAAAACCTCCGAAACAACTGTCTGCCTTCTGCCGTCTGGTTATATATTGTCGATGCCGATAGAAAACCCAAAAAGGTAGTCAATTGCCCTTTGTCCTCCTATTCTCTCGCTTTATATTCTGCACGTTACAAACCCTAAGGAAGCCAAATGCGTTTTTTCTGCTTCTCTCGTGTATTCTACCGCATATTAAGTCAGTAGCCAATTCTGATTTTTCTTCTTTGTTTTGTTCTATTTAAAACTTTTGCGACAAAATCCTAAAGAAGCCAAATTACTTTTTTCTTCCTTCTGTTTCCTGTTTCACCTCTATTCTCCCCGAATTTAGGACCATAAATATTACGCTAGGCCCAAACAATAAGTTACAGTTTGGTACAAGTATTTATCAAACATTGATTATTGTCATACGTATGTTTACGTAATAAATATTAGAGCCATAAATATTTATTGTTTCAGTTTGGTCCCTGAAATAATAAGTAACAGTTTGATATTAGAGCTACAGTAACGGGCTCAAAGTCTAGGCCCAACATAAATATTTTGTTCAGCATGAAATTTCGTCGCTGGTCCAACATAAAAATAATCAGCTATTTCGTCCGAATTATTTATGCTATATTTTCTGCCTAGCTTACAATCTCGCAATACTATTGTGGCGGTCGGCAAAGGAGGAGGACGTTATGCATTTTCAACCCGAAAAATCGAAACAGTTATCAAATTAAAGGTCAATAGAAATATCAAAACTCCGTAGTCATAGTTCTTCTTTATGTAAGGGATGAATCTCATATATGTCGACAAGGTTCCAATTAAAAAAACCTGAAACTCTAATGAAAACAGCACGAAATTCTCGTCCGGAGCGGCAGCCTTTTCACTATAAGACCCTTTGGTAATAATCCGATCGAAAAGCTTACCACCCGCACACAACTCCATGATTAGATTAACAGATTTATCATCGTCAAAAGTGCCTTTAAGAATACTGGAAAAATACGTTAAAACACAACGAATACTTGAGAACCGGCGACGATTTTAAGAATAATGGAAGCGTAATAAGTGACATGAAATGCACTTATCAAACCCCCAAACTTAAACCGTTGCTTGTCCTCAAGCGATGCAAAACCGGTTTAACAATTGATGCATGAATGCCACTGAATTTAAATGAATGCAAGAATGCAATGATCCCGAACGAGTAACCACAACTAATTCAGCATAAATGCCTCAACGAATATAATGACCTCGGAATGCGAAATAACTAGGTACTCAAATGCTAGCAATACAAGTGTGGAAGCTTGCGTGTGTGCTCAAGCTCAATCGACATGTTTTTAGTACAAGTTAATGGGCTTTACTCGTTCTTATCATAATAACCACAAGTTTAGAAACAAAATACAACCTAGATTCTCCATAGTCAAGATGCACATCCATATTTCTCGGGGTTATCAACGATTTATTATGCTTTATTCTATATAGAGACACACAAAGGCTTATTTGACCGTGCAATGGACGAGGTCCCCAAAAGACTTATACAATGGTGCCCATAGGGGTGGCAATTTTAGCCCTGTCCGGCCCGACCCGGCCCGTAAATTAAATAATTAAATTTATTTAATAATTATATATAAACAATAATTAAATAATTAAATAATTAAAATTTTAAACAGAGGAAACCCTATTCTTTCCTTTCCTTTCCTGCGTTTTTTATCCTCTCCAAGTTACTCACAACCGTTTATTAAAAGCTGCAGTGAGTGAACCATCGACACCAGCAAAATCGTAGTAAATTCGGGGTACGGTTTGATTCTTGGAATCAGCAAACCATCGACACCAGCAAAATCGAAAAACTTCCAGATACGGTTCTTTGTGTGAACTCAATCTTTCGTTTTCGCCAGACGTTTATGTGAACTCAATCTCTCGAATTCGTTTGTGAATGATAATGTGCTCTGTTTCATAGTAGAAGCTTCACTTCCATTAAAGAAACTTGTCCTTTCTGAGTGCTTAAGCTACTCATTTGCTGGAATTATCTTAGTATAGGTCTTTGGTCTATTTAAGCCTCCAAGGAGCCAATTTCCTTACCGATAAATCAATAACCGAGTTATGCAAGTTCTTCGGAAAGTTAACTTTTATAAACCTCAACTCTTGCTCCAAGCTAACCAAATTAGCATTGTTCGCCATTGCGAAAAACTGTCCTTTTATCAACCAGATTAAAATGGAGAAAACAGATATCGGTTCTAAAGAATTTACTGGAGAGACTTTAGTTAACCGCCGGTTGAAGTCTCTATATCTGGTCGATAACAACAATTTATCGGATGACTGTCTGTCGAGACTCGTAAGTATATTCCCTTGTCTAGAAGAGTTAGAACTTAGCCATTGTTGGAATATTACCGAAAATAGCCTCAGAGATGTTTTCAAGAGTTGTTACAATCTTAGGTATTTGCAGATAAGCCAGTGTGGAGGGATAGAGAATCTCGAGATATACTTTGAACTCTCGAAACTAGAGGTTTTTCGAGCACGAGGGATTGTACCTCATCATTAAGTAATCATGCTGAGGTCTTAGAGTCTAGTAGATTGAAATTAAGAGGTTTCTTTGTCCTTGATTTTTTCATAGCTGTTTATTTACTTAGTGTTGTGTAAAAAACTAGGAGATTTAGTTTGATAAGCTCAGCTGCTTTATGCAGTTTTTAAACCACAAATGGGAGCGACTTTAATACAATTATGTGTGTTTTGAATCATAACTAAGACAATTGTGAAATCTCAAATGTTTTTGCCACGAACTTTGTTGCAGAGAAACTTAGATCAATTGGAAGCATTGTTAACAAAGCTCAAAGGGAAAATACTAAGAGGAGAAACTCCTTCGCAGTCTGTTGCCGCCACAAGGTGCCTTTTACCTTTTCTTTTTGGATTGCATTACTTGTAGAGGAACTGATGAGCTCCATTTCTTCTGTCTGTCAACCATAGAGTGCTTGAACTTGCATACAACTTTTATTAGTCTTATATTTTACTTGAATCTGCAGGCTACTTTCCCGTGAAGGAATAAACGCAGAGCAACTTGCACGTGATCTGAAGTCTTTTGAACTGAAAGTAAGAAACATCTATGCTCTATTTAACTCTTGATGCAAAGCTTCATCTATACTATTGCTATTAAATGTCTATTTAGCACACACTTATGTGTTGGACTTATTATATTGTATGATTGGTAGAATTATGTCAAAAAGAAAATATTTGTTAACAATAAAATCAACGTCGTTGCAATTTTTCAAACATTGGTTCCTTCGATTGCAAGCATGCCACCCCAGTCCACCTTTTATTCTCGAGTGTGTCGTTATAGTACATATAAAATGTGTTTTTATTTTCTTATTCTCATGGAGTCTATATATTCTCTGGTTTACAGAGCCGAATACATGTTTAGCTTAGATATATATCATGGATATGCTTTCATTATGCTTCATTTACTGGATATTCGAAACCCCTGTGTTTGTCGTCAAGGTGCAGAAACTGTGTAGATTATAGGATATAGATATTGATTTATAAAGATTATCTTCGTCAATAAAAGGTGACCGACGATTAATTAATACTATTTTCACTGCAGATTTCACCATGACATCTCAAGACTCCCAAGTAAATCGAAATATAACTTCCGCTTCTTCACATAATTTGGACGAGCACCAGCCCGAATCTTTCGAGCCACTAGTTGAGGAAGATGCAACTCCTACACTGACACCGACAAATGATCCTTCAATTCCAGTTACCGGTAGTGAAGACATGGAATTGGATACTACGCATTTGAAATCAACAGTATGGACGTATTATAAAAGGAAAAGAGAAAGCGGGGCTATAAAGGCTTATTGCAAATATTGTTCGAAATCGTTTGCTGCAGCTTCAAAACTAGGAACAAATCATCTACATAGACATGCTAATAATTTTACAAAGCGCACAAATATCGACATCCGACAACAAGTTCTGATTTCGCAACAAAGCAAAGTAGATGGAAAAACAGCCTTAAATACTCACAGTTTTGATCAAGACTTATTAAGAAAGCATCTTGCAAGGATGATCGTGATGCACGAGTACCCACTTTCCATTGTGGATCATTTAGGATTTCAGATATTTGTCTCACATGCCCAACCGTTATTTAAAATGGTATCAAGAAACACGATAAAGAGTGACATACTAAATATGTACGCTCTTGAGAAGCAAAAAACGAATGAGAATGGTAGAAAAGAATCGTGGTAGAATCGCTCTAACAACCGATATATGGTCTACATCAAACCAAACTAGAGGCTTCATGGTGATAACCGCGCATTACGTTGACGATTCTTGGAATTTACAAAGCCACATTATCAGGTACTACTGGTAATTCTAGGTTACACTTTTATGATTTAGGTTGTGATATGAGATTAAAAATAATTAATAAATACCAGTTGTATTTATTAAAAGTCATCATTTTTACAGATTTGCGTACGTTCGTTCTCCGCATACAAAAGAAGTGTTTGCGGATGTACTTTTGGAGTGTTGTTTAGAATGGAACATTGATAGAAAGATAGCCACATTGACGGTGGATAATTGTGCTACAAACGATGCCATGGTAAGACTTGTTTTAAGTAAACTTCAACATAATAAACTTATGTTATGTGGAGATCTATTCCATATGCGTTGTGCAGCCCATATATTAAATTTGATTGTACAAGAGGGTCTGCTTGTCATCAAAGAAGGTATTGAACACATTCGGGCTAGTGTACTATTTTGGACAGCATCAACTAAAAGGAGGCAGAAATTTGAAGAAACGGCACGCCAATTGGAGATTAAGTGTAGAAAAGAGTTGGCTCTTGATTGCAAAACACGTTGGAATTCTACATATTATATGTTAGCTACAACTTTGGAATACAAAGATGTTTTTTTCAGATTAAAACAACGAGATTCTACATACGATTGTAATCCAAGTGATAGAGAATGGGAAGAAGCTCAAGATATATGTAAAAAGTTGGAGTTGTTTCACAATGCTACGGAGTTGTTTTTAGGTACTCGATATCCAACTGCTAATATTTATTTCAATAAAGTCTGTGAGATACGAATAGCATTAGGAGAGTGGTATATAACTAAAAGTTCTTCAATGATTAAAACAATGGCGTATCGTATGTTTGAAAAATTTAGTAGTTATTGGAAAATAATTAATGGAATAATAGGTGTTGCTGTTGTTTTAGATCCTAGATATAAGATGGTTGTTGTGTTGTTTTATTTCAATTCGATTTAAGGTTCCGAGGCAGATCAAGAGATAAAAAAAAGTAAGAGATATGTGTTATGAGTTGGTTAAAGAATATGGAAATGATAGTATTGGTCATGAATCTAGTGCTTCGAATACATTGTCGGTCACTCAAAGTTCGATGAAGAAACATTCTTCAAAGTTTGATGAGTTTGTTAGTAGTAGGAAAAAGGATGTTGTTGGAAGCGCAAAGTTGGAATTAGACTTTTATTTGGAGGATGATGTCTTACTAACATCCGATGATTTTGATGTTTTATATTGGTGGAAAGTGAATGGTCCGAAATATCCTACTTTACAAAAAATTGCAAGAGATGTTCTAGCGATTCTGGTATCAACGGTTGCTTCAGAATATGCTTTTAGTACAAGCGGTCGGCTATTAAGTCCACATCGTAGCAAACTTGCTTCTAAAACCTTGGAAGCATTAATGTGTACCCAAAATATTTAGAATGAGATCAAAGGTATATATTTACTTACTTAAATTCTATTTGTTCATTATTATTTTTGTAAGTTTACTAATAGTTATTCTAATATGATGTTATGTGTTAGGTTCTTCACCAAAAGGTATGGCGCATTTGGAAGCCACATTTCAAAGCTTTCTTGATGAGTTTGACGATGGAGATGAAGATGAAAGCATTGTCATAAGTGGTGAAGATGATGACACCATTGGAAACTAAAAAAAATTCAAGAATGTTTTATTTTATTTTAATGTTTCATTTCACTAAATGTTAGATATTTCAAGCGGATTGTTTTGTAACTTTGTAAAAGACCGCTTTATGTTTATTTTAGTATGGTTGTTGTTTTAAAATTTATATCTTTTATATTATTATTATTTTAAAAAAAGTAAAAATATTAGAAGCGGGTTGGGTCCGGATGGGCCAGATAGTTTGCGGACACATGCAGGTCCGGACGGGCTGGACAATTCGCGGACGTAAACGGGTCGGTCCGGAAAAATCTACAACCAGGTTCGGGCCGGGTCCGGGTTCAAAAATCCTAACCCAAAAGCGGGCCGGGCCGGGTTCGGGTTGATATAAAAAAAATCTGGGTTCAAGCGGGCCGGCCCATTGCCATCCCTAGGTGCCCATGTAGCGAGCTTTAGGTAAGCGGATCCCAGACCGGAAAAGTCTTAGGTCACTAGGCACAAAGTCCCCTAGAACTTAATAACTCGAGTACCAAAGAGCTCATCCTAGCCAATTTTGCCTTTTATATATTTCTTTTTCTTTTTTTTGTAATTCGATTAGGAATGAGTGCATTTCGCTCCATCTCATTCCACCCCTAGACTACTCGTAATACGCAGCCCCCAGCGAGAGGACGCACATCAACGAGTGGCTACTAGCCTTTGACGTCTAACTGAATAATACACATATTTATCTTTCAACTCTCCCAAACTTATATTTTTGCAATCCATGAGCTAATAAAGGATTAAGGTATGATTCTGAACCTAGGCCAGGATTATGTATAACAATACTCAAGTTTGTCCGTAACTAGCATAAAAACAATCGATGAGTCTACATGTATTAATTGTGCTTCTACATCAAGTGAGCTAACTTACAAGCAACCTAATTAGATTTTATTCCTACTGTCATTCCAAACAATTTTCATCATTGGCTACTTAAGTAGAAACAACAACTCAAGGGATCAAAGATGCAAAATGCATGAACAAAATGCTATTCTAATAGACAAACTCGATCCTAAACACAATCTATATGATCATGGCATGAATATGCAAATAAGCATGACTAACATGAAGATGCACTGTCTATCATGAATAACTATTATGATGAATGCAACTACAAGAAATTAAAAGATACAAGAAACACTCCCCTACTCGTCCAGCAGTGTTGATCATTGTTTCCCAGTGGGTTGCCTCCGACGAAGCGCTTGTTTAACATCGATAGCTCGACGATACCACTCGGAATAATGTAGTGTCGAGGCTGATGCTGAATGCCTCACGGTTCACCATATCTCCATAGTAATGCTTGAGTCGTTGACCATTGACTTTGAATGCTTTGTTTGGTGATTCCTCATAGATTTCAACTGCTCCATGTGGATATATTGTCTTGACTTTAAAAGGTCCAGACCATCTTGACTTGAGCTTCCTAGGGAAAAGCTTCAGACGAGAGTTGAAAAGAAGAACCAGTTGACCCGGCTCAAAAGCTTTAGGTAAAAGCTTCCTATCATGCCAATTCTTGAATTTTTTCCTTATACATCTTCTGATATCTTCTATAGTCCAACCAATGGCTGATTTGAACTTCCTCAGAACTCTAAATAGCTTTTCTTCCTCACTACCTGAAAGGTTAGATGCAATAATAACAAGTAATATAGATGACTCTCCTAAGAAAGCATACATGAGATGATCTGGTAGTGGTTTGAGTTCAAGTTTAGGAGCTTCTTCTAGAGAAGGTTCAAGCCTTTCCTGAGAATCCTTAATATCACCCAATCCGAGCGACTCATGTGGAATATTGAGCCTCTTTTGATACGGAGCTTCCTGTAGTAGTTGAACACATTCGGATATTTCTTCATCTTCAAAGTCAAATTCACCATGTAGAACTCTACCTAGAACATCTGACCTCGCAAACTGATCCAACTTATTACTATGTAGAGAATCGACCATATCCAACCTGAAACATTCCTCATCCTCTGTTGGAGATTGCATGGCCTTGAAAACGTTGAAAGTGACCTTCTGATCTTGCACTTTCATAGTGAGCTCCCCTTTGTGGACATCAATCAAAGTTTTGCCCGTAGCCAAGAATGGTCTTCCCATGATTATGGGTATGTTTTTGTCCTTTTCGAAATCCAAGATAACGAAGTTAGTCGGAAAGATGAGCTTATCTACCTTTAAAAAGACATCTTCCACGATACCACGAGGATATGTGATAGAGCGATCAACATTTGCAAAGAGATGTTGGTCGATTTTGGCTCAGGAAGCCCAAGTTTCTCAAACACAGACATGGGCATCAGATTGATGCTCACTCCCAAGTCACATAAATAATTTTTGCTGAAAGATAAATTGCTGATTGAACAAAGAATGGTGAAGCTTCCTAGATCTTTAAGCTTGGGAGGAAATTTTTGTTGTAAGATCGCACTACATTCCTCAGTGAGCGCCACCGTCTCAAAATCACCAAGATTTAGATTTTTCGAAAGAATATCTTTCATGAACTTGTCATAACTAGGCATTTTCTCTAATGCTTCAGCAAAGGGTATGTTGATGTGTAGCTTCTTGAATACCTCTAGAAATCTCCCAAACTGAGTATCTAGCTTATGTTTCTGCAACCTTTGCGGAAAAGGTGGAGGAGGGTATATCGTAGGCCCAACAACTAACTGAGATGGCTTTTTAGGTGGCTGATATTGATCATAATTAACCTCAGATGAGGGCTGATTTTGAGCAGATTTTTTCAGAATGGACTGTTTTTTTGAAGAATCAGCCTCTTGTTCAACTGTGGGGTTCTCGGTAACCTTTCCTGATCTCAGGGTTATAGCTTGGCATTGTTCCTTGCCATCCCATTTACCAGGATTATGTTCTTTGTCGCTAGGAAGAACTCCCTGAGGTCTAACGATCATATTACTGGCCATCTGCCCAATCTGATTTTCCAAGGTCTTGCGAGATACCATCAGACTTTTAATCATTAACTTCATCTCTTCGAATTCAAAGTCTCTCACAGAATGTTGATTCTGAGTTTGTCTTGGGGCATACTGTTGAGATTGATGTTGCTGACCTTGTTGCTTAAATCCAAGAGGAGCGTATGGCTTAGCACCATAATGCTGATTACCTTGTTGATTATTGCTCCAACTGAAGTTCGGATGATTTATGTTGCTTGGGTGATAGGTATTTGAGATTGGTAGTTGATTATGCCTCTGAAAGTTACTCACAAATTGCACTGACTCAGTAGAGATAGGGCATTGTTGGGTGTCATGCCCTCCAGCACAAATCTCGCACACACTAGCCACCTGATGTATCCCTAGTTTAGTCAAAGAATCCACCTTCATGTTTAGAGCTTCAAACTGAGCTGCTAAGTAGTGGCAGTGTATATGTTAAGAATACCAGCTAATTTATGTTGTGACAGTCTCTGAGAAGGGTTCTGGAATTCATTAGCAGCCATCATCTCAATGAGCCCGTGAGCCTCCTCATAGTTTTTCGTTAATAAGGCTCCCCCAGATGCAGCATCCACCATGGGTCTTGTTTGCGCACTCAAACCATTGTAGAAGCAATTTATTACTAACCAATCAGGAATCCCATGATGACGACATTTTCTGAGCATCTCTTTGTAACCCCCCAAGCTTCACATAAAGATTCACCATGTGACTGAGAAAACTGAGTAATAGCATTCCTCATGGCGGCTGTTCTCGCCATAGGAAAGAATTTTGAGAGAAATTTATGCGCAAGTATATCCCAAGTAGTGATAGAGCCTGCTGGTAAAGAGTGTAACCAGCTCTTAGCTTTGTCCCTTAGAGAAAATAGGAAGAGTCTCAGTCTTATGGCATCATCTGAAACACCGTTGAACTTGAAAGTATCGCAGATTTCAAGGAAGATCATAATGTGCATATTAGGATCCTCACATGAAGCTACTCCAAACTGACAAGAATTATGCATCATCTGAATAGTGTCGGGTTTAATCTCAAAACTATTCGCAGCAATATTGGGTCTGACAATGCTAGACTAAATATACATGATCTTTGGTTGAGAGTACTCCATGAGTGCTTTTGGAGCTGGATCTCTCATTGTAGAATTAATATCAGAATCTGAGACTAGTAACTCTGTTCATTGTTTGTTTCAAGCTAATTTTGTAGTAGTGCTCTAGTTTGAGACCGTGTTTGCCTACACGCTCAAGTACCTGAAGCACAAGAAAACACACGAAAAGCAAGTAACCGAATCAAGTCACTAGTTTTATAACGATCCATGCCGATAAGCAATAAAACTGTCAAATAACACCGAGTCCTCGGCAACGGCGCCAAAAACTTGTTAGTCCTTTTCTCACGCAAGTATACGTGGTCAAATAGTAGCAAGTAATAAGTAAGTAAGATCGTTCCCACGAAGACCAGGTGTATATGACAAGAAGTTACTTATGCAACAACGTATGATTATTAGACTAATGCTTGAACGAATAATAAAGTATGGGTGAATGAATATAACTAAGAAAATTAACTATCAAGATTAACTAACGAGTTTACTTATGCGAGAGAAAACATGGAAGCCTAACTTCATTGTTTATTTTACTCAGAGTATTAATATACTTAATCAATATGTATGATAACAACGATTACTAATTAGATAACACGAAATCAGTATACGCTACCTCTCAGTACACGTAAACCAAACCACTTAAACAGCCACAAAAGAGATACCAGCTAAGCAGACACCGCTTGCATGACAATCCTATATGTCTATACGAATTGAGGTACAATTGGTTTTAAGCGCAAGTTATCTATTTCGATTACATAGGGTAATATGATATGGTTAGTGACATATTATGAATCATGAACAATCACAATATGAATCATTCAAGAACCTATGCTAGCATGGCAAGTTCTAAACCATTAAATCCATTTTCGTATTCATTAAAGATTAACAAACTAGATGTTCGCGACGCATCTAACGATAAGAACAACCATACTAGGTAACCGATAAACGTATCACACAAATCAATCAAGCAATCAAACCATAATTATTATTCAAACATATCCGTTAGAGTTCCATGACAACGATTAGTTCATAATCCAACGAATCATCATCATGGGCTCAAAAGTTAACATAGCTCTAAGACGAATGTAAATAGATGAATAAGCGTTTAGCGAATGTCAAACCGAACAATAACCACCAACTATCGCCTGACAGAAACAATCTGTAAACTACCGATCAAAAAACAATGAAAAAGAAGTAGCCGTCACCTGTCTCGAGCAATATATAAACTACCGATCGAAAACACCGTAGCCGTTACCTCAACTGCCGATCGAAAACGACAGTAGTTGTCATCTGTTGTATCTTATATAACATAAGAGATACATGCATCAGTAAAATCTTGTGAATTTTATTGAAATTGTGCATTCAATTTAGTATGTACCTCATCTTTTATTTTCGGTACATGTTTTTATATATGGTGATATTATCATAACACGTGTTCTCCTTTGATATCGTTTATATTTCTTCAAATGTGTTTCTTTTACATCTATATTTTTTACAATATAAGCAATACAAGTAATTTTTATAGCCTAAATTTCTCTAACTCTTCCTCCACAGCTGATATGAGATTATCTTTTTTAATAATTGACAATTTTAGTTTGTAAATATTTTATTTATAATTACCATTAACAACTACCAAATTTTATACTTAGTATAATATTCGTAAGTCAATTTTGGGTAGCTTTTGGTTCAGATGTGGGTGTGATTTTTTTTATTATAAAATAAATAAAACATAAATCAAATGGGAGACCATATAATTACTAATTATGGGTACGAGACGCAATATAAAATTAATTACGTGATACGAGATAAGATACAATACGAAACAATCTACATGAATTAAATGCGAGATTATATAGAAATACGGGATGCAAGATGCGGGATGCGAAATGTGAGACAGTGCATAGCAAACCTATGTACGAAATACGAAAATATTTTATAAATATGAGATGTTAGATGCAAGATGCAAGATGCGAGTTGTGAGATACGATATGCGAGATGCGATGTGCGATATAATGCATAGGTTGCTACATGCGAAGCTTACATAAATTTTTGAGGTGTCATAGGCGATGCTATTAATAATAGATTATTAATAAACAAAAATATATTCAGATGTTTATTCTCTACTCTTAAATAATACAATGAATCATTTATACTCACTAAAAGTTATTTTTTATCGATCGTTCAGGGTTTATTAGATTCTTAAGAATCTGGGATACTATATTTTTTATTTGTGAACTAGAAACAACATCATGTTTGCTTATAGAAGTAGCTTTTGTTGGATGTTTATTAGATTTTTTGGTCATGCAATAAAAAAATTACTAGTTGTAGATTTTTTTGGATATGTAGTTGATTTAGTCTGTGCATTTGTTTAGTTGTTCGTTGTTGAAAGATGAATTTGTTTAGGGTCTGATATCCATCAGAAAAATCATTGTCACTTGCATCATGTTGCACATGATTGTTTGGCTCTTCAACTTTATCATCTCCCAAATCACAGATATTATCTTCTAACAAAATTAAAATCTTTATCTTGTTAGCCCTTCCAACCAACCTCTTTTTTTTTCTTGGTCTTCCCCACCATATGCTTCTTCTTCAGTATTTGTTTGTGCTAAATCTTTATCTAAAACCTACAAAAATTTGAAATACATAAGTAAATTTAGCATGTTATACTTGTTTTATAGATAAATACAAATTAAGAGATGTGATACTAGCTTTAAACAAATGAGAATTGCGAGATGTGATACTAGGTTTAAATAAACGCAAATTACAAGATGCGATACATGTTTTAAAAGAAAGTGAAGAACATGGATTACATATACCTTTTCATATGTGATTTACTTTGGAGATTGAATAAAATCCAAATTTGATTTTATTTCAATTTCCAACCATTTGTAACATCTTGGTATCCATGTCTTATCTGACTTCTCATTTGCTAACGGTTATGTGCTCATTATAAATGACTGCATTTATCATGCATAAAAAATATTATGTTTACAAGTTTTTTATGTGTTCAAATATTCGGAAAATCTTCGTTCATCCGAGGCATATACCGAACTAAGATTTTTTGATCTATTCAGAAAAACTATTACCATATTTAAGACAAGAAAAAAAACATGAAATAAAAGTATGTACACAAGACAAATTTACAGTGGCTTAAATTGTGAAGAAATCTTACACCATGAGAAACATACACTTTTTTTAAAGTAAGCTACAGAAATACTCTTAAACTAAAAGGGTTCAATCAATCTTTGTTACAAAAATTACCTGATTCATAGAACTCGTTATTCAATGTTTATATCTCACCTCACTTATCTATGAAAAGACCAAAATCTATTTCTCTCATTCAGAAAATATGTTGCTCACATTACCGTCAAACCACACCGTACCTTTACATTGTGTATCTACTTCTATTTATAGGTTTAGAGAAAACCCAAATTCTTTAGCAGACGCTCTAGATTAAATCACATTAATCAACGATTGTAATAAGGTCTTCATCTATTAAAATAAGAAACCTCATCAATAGAAAATCCAAACTAATAGGAAACATAATTAATCTCGAAGTCCCAAGTAACAAGAAATCAAGTTTATAGAAAATCGAATTAATTACGAAAGACCAAAATAAAAGATCCAATTTAATATGACCTAAAAAGTGAACTTTGGTCTAGCTTTTTGCTTTAGTCCAACTTTTATGCTTCAGTCCAGCTTTTATGTTTTGGTTCATCATGTTTCTATCCTGCGCGATTCAAGCTAGATTGTTTCGGACCAGCCAGCTTTGGCCCATGCCATATCTTATTTGAATAAATATTCAACAGTCTTATGCGCTAGTCACAACCCTTAGGTTCCAGCATACATCTTTGCATCTAAGTCATGACTCAAGCTTCACAAAGTGAGTTTCAACAATTATTTCCTATATATGTAACCGAAAAGTCCAACTACGCCCATGTAATCTTTCAATAATACCTTTGTTAACGAGTCACTTCCAGTCTATACTTGATATTATAAGTAGAGTAAGATATTAACCACTAAAAAAAACCACATACAACGAATTTTTCAGTTTTCATTGTAACTACTCCTTATGGAATTCATGAGTTTGTCCTTGATTGCTCTAACCAAACCATATTTTTTTATTTTTTCATGTCTTTGTTGTAAGAAAATATTATTGATGCCAATATATCCCTAGATATTGAGAAGAACAATATGGAGCAAGCTAACATGAAATCATTGATCTTTGATAACAACATCTTATAATCCTTGATCTCTTTGAGTTTTAACCGTTTTGGTTATGGCATACTATAAAAATATGAAATATTAATTAAGTTTACTACATGCAATATGCAAGATACAAGACCAAGCATATAACTACATGCGAGATGTAACATTCAAGATCAGGTATAACAAACTTTATGAATGACCAACTTATAACTAACTACATGTGAGACGCGAGACATTAGTTCATATAAAAATATGTAGTTAAACAATGAATTGTATACCTTTATCATCAAATTTTTTATTGGTTGACTTCGGTCTTTGTTGACTTTTATTTTTTTATTATCAACAGAGAAATATATTTTTACTATCCTTGGTTCTCATTTTTTTAAATCAAAGTATCTATTCTCGCAGTTTTGGTTGTTTAACATCATATTTTCTTTGTCGTGCTTCAAATCAACTATAGTTTTCACATTTTTTGTTATAATTGCTACAAATATGGAACCCAATAAAGCGTATTTTTAGCGTCATATGCCTTTACTATTTCAACGATAAATTCCTATTTTTTTAGTATGTGTTTGGTCGGCTAAGAAACTTCATTAGTCACTGGAGTTAGTCACTTGTTTTAAAATTGTCACTCAAGTTATATTTGTTTCACAATTGTCACTTAAGTTACATTCTTTTACATTTATGGTCACTAGCAGTGACTAAAAATGAAAATAAAAGACCAACATTAGTGATCATCGGTGAAACAAAGTGAATGTTTTGATACAAAAATTAAATAAGTGGCACTTTTCAAACAAGTGACCAACTCCAGTGACTAACCATGATTTTTAGCCGTGTTTTGTCGTTCTACACATAATATGTAGCTTTAAAGAGGCTATAAAATGGTATTCTCCTTATTTTTTTTATATTAGAACCTTTTATTTTATTTTATTTTATTTTCCTTCTTCTTTTTAATAGTAACAAATAGGCATGCTGTGGAAAAACAAGTTTTGAAAAAATTTCATGTAACAAATGCAAAACAAATGTAATTAGCATATGCAAAATGCAAGACAATTGTTAATTGTTAAGACATGAGACAAGTATTAATTGCCAAACGCAAAATGTGAGACAAATATTAATTACCAATACATGACATGATTTTTTAAAATGGAAATCAAATAAAAAAAATTGTACTAAAAGTGATATGCTTTTTCAAATTTTATTTATAATAAAAAATAATTTTTGTTTTGTGTGGAATATTTTGGTCTACATACTATTAATAACTCTCTTTTTTTCATTTGATTTATATTAAAAGATATTTTTGGTGGAATACCGGTTTAAATAGTATTAATAACTAATATTTTTTTGGATAATAATACGTGTCAAATTATTATCTAAATAATTGATCTAATTTTATTAAATATTAAAAATAAATAGATGACATAAGTTATATGTAATAATTTTAAATTTTAGATAAAATATAAACATAAACCACGACACTAATAAAATATATTTATAAATATGTTTGAAATTTAAATACAGTAGTAGTAGTATTATATACTTTTCCTAAATGGTCGGCCGTGGGTAAGCATTTTTTATTTCTTTTAAGGTTAAGTACTATTTAAAATTTAAAAATAATATTATTATCCATTTAAGAGCTATATTTTTTATGTATGTTCGAAAAATATCCATTTAACTTAAATATTTACTATTTAATATCCAATAACACCCTAAATACCATAACTCAATTATATAAAGCTTTTAAGACACATATTTTACCTTTTTTCCCCATTTTTTCTTTACGTGAATAGAACAATACCTAACATTATAGGCGATGATTCAATTTTGTACTCGATTTCTTATTTTTCTTTTGATTTCGTATCATTTTGATTGTTTTTTACTTGATATGGAAGTTTGATTTTGGATATTTGTTTAGATAAGTCGATTTTTGTGTGTGGTAACTCGATTTTTTATTTTAAAATATTAGAGTACTCGAGATCTTTTTCTTCTTCTAGTTTTTTGTATTCTTCTGGTATTAAGTTGCTAATGTAGTGTAATTGTAATATTTTGGTTATGTTTTTGTCGATTTTAGTGTATTGTGTGTTTTTGGAGATTTATGTTCGAGTAAGGGTTCAAGGTTTAAAATGAATAAGATGCTGTAAGAAGATGCGAAACCTGTTAATTGTGTACTGATAGTTGCAAAACGTGTTAGTTATTTTGGACTGGTATATGCAAAACATGTTTTTGATAGATGTGAAACGTTAATGTTCTTTTGTATAGTCGATGCGAAACATATATTACTTCTAGCTGCGAAACATTTGTATTCTTTTCTATTGATAGATGCGAAACATATATATTCCTTGTACAAATAAATGTTAAACATATTTACTACTAGTTGCGAAACATTTGTATTCTTTTTTATTGATAGCTGCGAAACATTTGTGATGTTTGTTGTAATGATATATTCAAAACCTGTTTCTTTTTCTATCTAATGTAGGTACACGATGTCTAGAAGCCAATTGTGCATTTTTATACTAAATGGTGAACTAACAATTTGTGATCTTGGTGTGTTTGCGGATTTCGAAGATACTATTAAAATTGTTCTAAGTAGATATGATACGTTGGTTCAGGGTAAATTCAGATTAAGATATTTTTGTGGTAATCTAGAAAACGTTATCTTAGGTTGTGATGGTGATTTAATTTATTTGGTATCAGTGATACTTTGGGTTTTTACAACTGTTACCATTAAAGTTGAAGTTGAAGCTGCTCAAAGTATTTAAAGCTTCAAATGAAGATATTGTTTGTGGAGAAACTGGTCAAATTTCTGGTGTTATGCTATTTGTCACAAGAACAAAGCACTTGCTATTGTTGGTTGGTTTAATGAAATTAATGGTGTTGGGAAGGTCTTTAAAGAGGGTGCAGTAGTTTAAGATTAACTGTTAGTTGGTTGGCTTTAGACAAGGTTTTACTGGTTTTTATTATTATTAATAAATATGTCCAAACTCATACATGTGAGACTAGTTTTAGAAAAGAAAATAGAAAGCATTTCATCGGATTTGATTGCGAATTAAATACGTGATTGTGTTAGGAGGAGAGTTGATGTTCAGCTACAAGCATGAAATCTTTGTTTTTTAAAATGACTATGGTTTAGATATTTCTTACCGTACTTTGTGACTTTCTTTAGAGAAAACTAAGAGGGTTGTATATGGAGATAGTTCTACTTCGTATAAAATACTTAAGAATTATTTTAAAAGATTGAAGATTCTTGATATTAGCAGTGATTACATACTGGAGCATTCTTTGGAAACCAATGTCTTTTAGCGTTGTTCGTAACATTCGTTTCTTTACTCTATGGTTTCAATTATTGTTGTCAAGTTTTATTTATTGATGGAACTATTTTAACGGGGAAATATAAAGGGGTGTTGTTATCTGCCATAGCTAAAGATGGTAACAATGGTGAGTTTTTGTTATCTACTGTTTTATATTGGAAAACATGCTATCTTTCTTATGTTATATATAAATCTGCGAAACGAGGCATGAAAAACATATACTAGATGTGAAACCTTGTATAATTAACGAGATAGATGTGAATCCTCACTGTACCACTAAATGATAGATGTGAAACAAGTAGGTCTTAATATGCTAGATGCGAAACCTACGGTATTTGTACATTGGTAGATGCGAAACCTACAGTATCAGTAAATTGGTAGATGTGAAACCCTTTGTAATCAGTAATTTATAATATATTTTATGTATATTTATTGCATGAATTTTCCCTGTTGCATTTAGTATTATTGGGGCTGAAGATACTGAGAATTGGTTATGGTTTTTGGACATGTTAAAACCCTATTTCTTGGATCGGCAAATCACATTTATTAGTGATCGTCATTTAGGTATTCTTAGTCTTGTATCTATTATATTTCTAGATTGCGATCATACACACTGTCTTTATCATCTTTTAAATAAATAGAGGCATTGTTTAACACGTAAATCGACAGCATTTAAGTTTACTATGGTTCAATTATTTAAAACATTCGCATATGCTGATAGTCATAATTTGTTTATTCAATATACGAACGAATTTCTTAAACAATGACGTGGGAAGGTTGAAAGTTTTTGTGATAATTTACCTCGCTTGGTTTCTTCTCCAGCCGAGTCTTTTAACAATCAAATCGAATAGTTTTGTGGTTTAAGTATACTGAAGTTAATTGATAAGATTAGAGTTTTACAAATGAGTCAAATTTCGAGGCGTTTCGTTGATGTTGAACGTCGGACTAATGACTTGTGTTTGAATTTGATAAAAGAAGTTTAAAGCTAATGTGGAAGAAGGTCGTCCATGGATAGTTCATTCGTCTACTCCTCTTTTTCATGAAGTGTTTTGTGATCCTGTTATGGTTGTTGATCTTAGTGTATGTATTTCTTCTTGTGGTGTGTGACAACATGATTTTTTCCTGTGCTCTCATGCTTTAGTTGTGCTATTTTATATAGATTCGGATCCTATGAAATATATTGAACCATAGTATTGTGTAAGCTCTTGTAAGGAAACATATTCATATGGTATAGCTGCATTTTCTACTTTTGGTCAAGCATGTACTTTAACAACTTCTCCAGATGTACTTCTTCCACTTTTAAAAAGGAGAGCTGCACGACCTAAGAAGAAATAAATTATATCTAAAGAACAATTAAGTATTCGAACTATAACGTGTTCTCGTTGTTGTAAATCTGGTCATAATAGACGATCATGTGTAGACGTTTTATAAGATCAATTTAATTTTTGATACTTTTAGTTTTCCTAACTTTATTTGTCATAATAAAAATATATTAATGTTTTTATTATTATAGATGGACTTGATGGATGCGACACGTTTTGTTATACATAGACCTGATAGATGCGAAACCTTTTATAACTAAAATAAATGTACTTGATAGATATAAAAATAAGCATAAAAATATTTACTGATTTGCTAGATGCTAAACTTGTATGAACAAAATTCATTTGTTTATGATAGTGCGAAATAATTAATAAACAAATACATGGATTTGATAGATGCGTAACTGTGGATAACCAAATACTGAATATTAGGATAGATACGCAACCTTGGATAATCAAATACATTATATTGTGATAGATGCACAACCTTGGATAACTAAATACATTGGTCTACTAGTTGCTAAACCAGCTCATAACTAACTATATTTTTAATGCTAATAGATGCAAAACATATGATAACTAAAATGCATGGTTTTAATAGATGGGTGAAAAGAAATAAAAGGATAAATAAAGATGTATACAAACAGATAAATGAAATGTTAAACTTCATTATGAAACAAAGAAAATACGTGGAAAGTTCAATAAAACACAGACAAGCTTAAAACAAACTTTAAAAACAGATTCTTCTTGGTCAGAATCAAATTCAGATTTTTCTTATCTAGTAACATAGATAAACATTCTTGTCAGCAAAAAGCAAAAACATAAACATACAGAAATATGGAAACAATAAAAATTAAAACAAGACCCTTCAACCTACCCTTAGTCAAATTTTGTCTTCGTCATCTTCATAGTCCTCTTCCATTGAATCATCTTTCTCTGAATCCTGTTCCTATGAGTCTTCTTCTTCGTCTTCTGAGTCTTTGTCTTCAGAATCTTCATCTCCATCTTCTTTCTGGTCATATTTCATCTTTATTTTTAAGAGGACAATAATAAGATCCTCATTTGGATCCTCGTCATCTTCAGAAAGTTCATCTTCATAATAGTGTTCATTATAAAAAGAACTGAAATCAAAATCAAAGGAATATAAAGAGAATTCTTATGTCGTGGTTTTTTTTTTCCAATTTTTGGTTGTTTTAGGGGAACAAAGAGGTAAACTGAAATATCTATAAATTGAGTCATCATCTGAAAAATAATTTAGAGGTGGAATTTTTCAAAGCAAAAATATATTTTTTTTGTATGAGAGCTCAAAGTATGAACTAAACTTTATAGAAGTAGTTAAACAATTTAGAAGATGAAATGTTTAGAAGTTGAATTATTTAAAAGCTTTGACATCAATTATATATTTCTTGTTATTAGTAAAGATTTGTAATTATTGCAAAGTAATCATGAGTATCTACTTTTTTCAAATAATATAAGTAAATAACCAATCAAATGTAAGTTACTAGTTTAAATTTTGATTTGACAAAATAGGTGAGAATTTTGTAAACTACATTAATTCGAAAAATAGAACATTTTTCTAAATATTAAGTGGATGAAGAAAAATAATTAGAACAGAAGATTGGAAAACTTTCCAACAAAAATAATGACTAGATAGATGCAAAACACGTTATACAAAATTAAAGATAGATGTGAAACCTTGTCTACTTATATATGATAAATAATAAGACATATGCAAAACCTTTGCATTTATGTATATGATAGATACTAGACTATATATATATATACGATGAGAGTTGTGTTACACTAATAAAATTATTCAATGTAAAGAGATATATTGATTGTAGACAAACTGTACAACAAAAATTTATCGCAAATATTAGAAAAACATTAATCAACTATTACAAACCACCGTCCCAAAATATATTAGTGTTATATTCATTAAGAAACATGTAAAAAATATATGCTCTTCTTAATGGTGCAATGTCAGAAGTTTTTTCGAGTTCAAGTTTTACGCGCTAAACATAATCTTTGAATTAATCGCAGACCATTACTCCGCAATCAAGTGATCCAGGTTTTTGTTTAGGAATTTTTGTTGGATATACAATCTTTATGTTTGCTTTTGCTCGTAAAATATTTTTGCATTGGAGGTATGTAATCTGTAATTTAACGGACAGAAAAATAAATTATATGAGAGACTTATATATATGTGCTATGAAAGTACATTAGAAGAGAGGCCTTGTACTATTTTTTCTGTAGTTTTTCTTGTTGGATCTGGACGTTTTGGTATTAGGTTTAGATTTACTTTTGATTCATGTTGGACATTTATTACCAATAATATCCAATGGTTAACATTCCTAGACCGAGCCTCTGTTAGAAGCGAAACAAATATGTAACCTTCTGTGATGCCTCGTAGCTTATTATCAACATACAGTGTTACATCCGTATTTTCGTTTAGCATCGGCTACATTGAAGCAATAATACTTAGAATCAGTTTTGTTTATTAAGTAATACATGTGTTGTAAAATATATTTTTCTTACCATTACCCTTCCAGATAAGTATGTTACTGGCATAAATGTTCCCTAAATTTTAGGGACATGTATTCGAAAACCGTGCTGTTTAAGGTGTATATACGTATAACCTCTATTACCTGTGTTTTCAAAAATGGAAGCTAACAATTTGTTTATATATGTAATTGGAAGCAAGGAAAACAATATAAATGTAAATTTAACTTTTACCGTAGAGTTTATTTCTTCTTCATCTATTATCTCCAACATATTACTAACAAAAATATTAGATCCTGGTATCTCTGAAACTGAACATAATGTTGGATCTGGATGGTTTTCTCTTTTTTCAATTAGTTCTAATTTGTACTACTGCTCTATTTTAATTGCAGTTGTTACTTTGCTTATGAATGAACATTATTTCCTGGTAATTTACATATTATGTAGGGATTTGATGTCGAGAAGGATCTAAATTTAGTTCAAGATGCGAAACCTTCAGAAGTACGATAGATGAGAAACTAATGAAACTACGCCAGATGCAAAACATAAGTAATTGTGATAAATGAGAAACGTGCGAAATTATGATAGATGAGAAACCAGTGAAACTACATTAGATTTGAAACCAAAGGAAATGTGATAAATGAGAAACCAATGCAAAATATATCTCCAGTGAAACTAAGCTAGATGCGAAACATAAGTAAAATATGATAGATGAGAAACTTGTGCAGTTGTGATAGATGAGAAACTATTGTAAAATATATCTCCAGTGAAATTAAGCTAGATGCAAAACTTATGTAAATGTGGTAAATGAGAAACGTGTGAAATTATGACAGATGAGAAACGAATGAAAATATGATGGATACGAAATAAAAGGATATGTGATGGATGAGAAACCAGTGCAAAATATGATAGATGCGAAAATAGTGAAAATTTAGTGAAGAGAGGAAATGTAAGTCACTTAATTGTCTCTTTTGTATATCATTTTCAATCCTTATAATTTTGTTCTCAATAGTTGGGTCTAATTCACTGACTTGTGGCGTTTCGATTTCTTGGACTTCAAATGCCTTATCCTTTATAAAAAATAAAACCGCACATTAGATGTGAAAGACGTGTAAAAACAATGGTTGCAAAACAAGAGTAAATATGATGCTTCTAAATGATAAATGCGAAACAGTGGGTCTTTGATAGATGCGAAATTTTATATTATACAAAACCACCATGGAAGTATGGGATACATACATTAAATATATAGATACTGATAATGTTATAATATTTAAGAAAAAGAAGAAGATAATATACAACAAAATATATCTCCAAATATATAGGTTTTTTAAAACTGATTTTGTTCATTTTGGGTTATTTATATTACCTTTTTGTCCACAACAACATTCTTGGTCGCTTCATACCTCGACTAAATCCTTGGTTACTTCAGATACTTCAGCAACAGATTCCTTAGAGACATGTACAACAAAATTAGTATCTTGATCTTTTAGGAAAGTAGTATTAGGATCTTGTTCTTCCATAACAACTTGAATAGCAACAATAATATGATGATCATGTTCTTCCATGACAGCACCATCAACAGGTGGATCATTTTGGGTTTTAACCCCAACATCTTCTGAAGAAGCATGCTTCTCTTCAACAGTAACATCAATAGGGAGATTATATTTCTTTTTAACCCCAACTTTAATTAGAGTAACATACTCCTTTTATACATCAACAATAATTTTAGAAGTAACAACATCAACATGGGAAGAATTTTAGTTGAACTGCAACATCGGCATGAGTAACATGCTCATTTCCAACATCAACAATACCCTTAGATATCAGCAACAACATCAAGCCCCACATCAAGAGGAGTAACATGCTCATCTTCAACATCAACAACAACAATAGGATCATAATATTCCCACCAACTTTATTGTTCTCTTGTTGTGGAGGCGGATCCTTGTCTTCCACTACAATATCAGGTGTTGTGTCTGGGTTTTTTACATCAGCAACAAGGTTTTTGACACCAACACCAATAACAAAAGCATGTTTCTTTACACCAATTTTTTTATCATTCTATTTTGTATTTGTAATACATGTTTTTTATTCGGTGAGTATTGGGCTTGATCATTCAATCCTTTTTTATTGCATAATTTTATGGTTGCTTTTTTATTTTTTTTAACTTCATCGTCTATGTTTGGATATAACATAGACAGTTGAAGAGTGTTTTGATGGTAACCTCTATATCCAATTTTGCACCAGCTTTCATTTGTGTATTGATTTTATCTTTTTTACTGAGTTTCCTTTTTAGTTCTTGAATTTCTTCTTGAAATCTTCGACGTTCGATTTTATTATTTTCTATTCTTTCTATTATTGATAAGTCAAAGCATAGGCTAGAAACAGGGTCTGCTGGTGCTGTTGTTGTGGTTAGGGCTGATGATATGGTTGGGGCTGGGGAAATGTTGTTAATCTTCTACAAAATAATAACCCATTTTAAATATGTGAAATCTTTTATAAATATTATGGAAGATAGATGCACAACCTTAATAAATATGATAGATGTGAAACGTAAATAAACGCGATAGATGCGAAACCTTTTTATGATATTAGTCATGATAGATGCACAAGCTTAATAGGCATTATAGATTTGAAACGAGTTTTAAAATGATAGATGTGTAACCTTAATAAATGTGATAGATGTGAAACATGAATTAAAACGATAGATGCAAAATCTTAATAGAAATGATAAATATGAAACGTCAATTAAAATGATAGACATGGAAAATTTTAATAAATATGATAGATGTGAAACTCAAATTAAAATGATAGATACAGAACCTTAGTTAAACATGATAGATGTGAAACGTATATTTAATATGATAGATGCGAAACACATTATGATATTATGGATGCTAGACGCAGAACGTATAGTAAATATGATGAAAGATAGATTTTTACCATTTCTTTTGCGAATAACTTTTTCAACCTTCTGTTTTCTACTTTGAGATGGTACATTCTGCCAGCAATGTTAATTGGAGATTTTTATTTATTTTCTTTTCGGGTCTCCTTAGATTCTTAAGAATCTCCGATCTTGAATTTTTCTTTCTTGCAATAGGAGCACATCCTGTCTGTACCATCTTGTTTGTTCAGAGGACCAGTGTCTATCGGTACAGTTTTCTCTTCCACATTCTTTACTAGTTTTCTTCTTCGTGGTGCAGTCTTTTTAGTTCTGGTAACTTTTGGACGTGGTTGAACAATGTATTGGTTTATTTTATTTCGCTATCAGTAGAATCTCTTGCAGTTGAGGCTTGGGATGTATCTCAGTGCAGACCATCGTCATCATCGTTGAGGTTTACTTGTTCGGAATCCTATTGTGGAACATCATTATTTTCTTCTAATATTTGGAACTCTCCTCCAAATTGTTCTTATTCTTCTTCTGTTAGTTTCAATTCTTATTCGAGAACCTACAAAATTGTTAAAATATTATAGTAAAAATATATATTTATGTAAAATGTAAAATTGGACAAAAATGTGTAAATATACAAGATCATTTGTTATGTTTGTTATGGCTTTAATCAAATCTAATGTTATTTTGCCCTCAATACCCAACCATTTGAAGTATATAGGTATCTTGTCTTCAATTTCTTATTTTTGGCATATTGTTGTCTGTTCCATGATGAATGACTATGTATTAACAATAATTTAGATATTGTTATTTTACTAAATAATATTTAAAATTATACAAATAAAAATAATAACTAGTAAAGGAGCAGCACGACCAACTATTTTTCCAGGTTTAGTTTCATGATAAAATGTCATTCAATTCATCAACTTATCCTGGATTGCTTTAGCCCAATTGTAGTTGTTTATTTTGTCTAGGTGTTCTATGTAATACACCACTATATGTGCTAGTACATCTCCAAACGTAGAGAAAAATCAGGTAGAATATACTAACATTATGAAGAGTATCACAACATCTTATATTGCTAGTTCTCCATGTGTTTTTTGATGCTTTATTTATAACATCTTATCAAAATGCAAAAACATTAGTTAAAAGAGATAGATGTACCTATGCTAATGTGAAACATGGCTAATTGATAAATGTGAAACCTATTCAAATGTGAAAGCATAGTTAAAAAGCTAGATGCCGAACCTATACAAATGCTAAAATGATAAATGTGAATTTTAAATTAATATTGATACATGAGGAACCTAGGCTAATATGAAACATGGCTAATGTGATAGATAAGAACCTATCTAGATGTGAAAGCAGAGTAGAAATGATAGATGCAGAAACTTATGCAAATGTTAAACTAAAGCAGAAGTGGTAGATGAGAAACCTATGCAAATGTGAAACAGGGCAGAGATAGTAGATAAGAAACCTATGCAAATTTAAAACCTATTCCAATGAGAAACCAATGCAGTAATATAAGAAAAGTTGGAAGTGCATACCTTTATCATTTTGTTAGTGGTTGGTCTTGCTCGGCTTTTATCACTTTTTCTTGATGTCTCATCAGAAAAGTATATTTTTTTTTTATCCTTAATTGTTCTTCGTCTTCTAATTCTGAATATTTTGGTTCAAAATGTTTGTTCAGTAGTGATATTATCTTCTTTCCATGTTTTAAACCAAAGATGTTCTTGACGTCGTGGGTTGTAAGCAGTGGAAACTTTTTGCCCAATTTGAATGCTTTATTTTCGTCATCATATGTCTTTATTACATGTTCAATTACATCCCAGTGATTTTAATAAGGAGTCTTTTTTTATTTCTGAGATCATATAATATCTTTAAAATTGAATAAAAGGGCGTCTTTTTTGCTCTTCTATATGTTCAGGACTTACTTTTGTCTCTTGGATCTGTTTTACCAGCGCAAAAAGAGGCATGACTTCTACAAACATGTTTTTTGTGCCATTTTTCCTACAAAAGCAATAAAATGAGAAAAATAAGTCAGCTATGATAGATGTGAAACGTATGCAAATGTGAAACTATTTTAAAAGTGATAGATGCGCAACCTTTGCAAATGTTAACACAAGAGGTAAATTGAAATATGTGAAACCTATTTTAATGTATAGCCACTAACACACTGATAGATGTGAACCGTATGTTAATGTATAACTAAGAGACTCTGGTAGATGCGAAACCTATACAAACCTACAATCATGCCAAAAGTGATAATTGCGAGACCTATACGTATGTAACAAAAGCAGGTCTGATTTGGAGTAACAATAGTAAGGCTATTTGGATGTTAAATTGCAGGGCGGTTATGCAGTTAGTATGAGCGTCTTGTGTCTCACTCTAGCGAGACACGAGTAAGCAGTATGACTGACTGATGATCGAACTGAAAAACGGATATAAATGAAGTAATGAAGAAGATTATTACACAAAGGTGATATAAATCACACAAAACTAATATATATGAAGTAGATTATCACTAAACTAACTGAAAAAACTTGAAAAATCAATGGCATTGAAACCCTAGGTTTCTGAAATGTGATAGAATCGTACTGATTTTTCGAAAAAAAAAATAATCGGACTTACTGTTTTAGCGTCGATATAGTTCTCAAACAGTAAAATCGTGAATCGGAAAGTAAACGAAAGTAAACCGGAGACTTTATTGACTTAACCGTCGAACATAGTTTAAGATAAAAAAAATGATGATGAGGTGAGAAATGAGGAAAAGAAGGTTGACCTGTTTTAAAACCTCTAGTTATATCGAAAAAATTTAAAAAAAAAATTAAACCTTTATTTATAATAGCTCATGATAAATTCTTATTCTTTATAACTCTAATTATGATAAACAACCAAGCTCCTGAAGAAACCATTTAAATAAAAACTCCTCGTAGTCTCTAAAGGGTTTAATTAGAAAATATATGAAAATAATTTCAGCAAAAATAAAAATAGAACTATTTAAACAAAATATAAAGTTTTTGATTATGTGTGAAAAAAAACAAAATAAAATTCATATAAGATATTACCTTTAAATTTTCATGAGATACAAGATATGAACTGGATCATCTTTATTCACTACTTCCATTACTGTGCCTATTGTAATCTATATAAAAGAGAAACCATAATTTTGCGAAAGAACTCAAATGCGACCATATTCGAGAACAGAGCCGCAATAATTCATAATCACATAATATGTTCGAATTTTAATTTTAAAATAAAATAAAATTCAGGCTATGAGTTTTGATTTGTTCTTGATAAATCTGAAAAGAGCATAGCAAATCATAAATCCTATCAAGTATGTCTCTTGCGCTTTAGATGAAGCGGCCCAAACACCATATATGTGGCGTAGCCTTAAACGCTGTCGTTCTAGGTAAGGAGGAAAAATTGCAAAAAATATCAAGGTTTTGATCCTGTGCTGCGCCCCTCTGACTTTTATATTCTACAATATCAAAGTTAATATTTAACCGATAAGTATCATTTTATTGTTTATTTAATAATTTTATTTTGTTTAAGTTATTGAGGTAGTATGTAATTTGTAGATTATATATGTAATTAGTTTAACAGTAGACAGCTAATAATCAACTTCCTTGTTAATAGACCATCTCATTTTTTTCTATAAAATGATAGTTAAAATCTAGACCGATAAAAAAATATCATTAATGGCAGCTGAAAAACCAACAGTATTCAAAAACAAAGAAAAACCATAATCTTTTAGTGTTAGAGATATTATAGGAAGAGTAATAGCCAAAAGGAAAATAACCACAAAACCCAACTAGAAATTCTATTCTAGTTTCAAGAAACCAAGACAAAATATCAATCCTATACTCAATCTATTCATCTCATGCGATCTCCTTAACCGATCCGAAACACAACGGAAATTGTTTTAGGCAGAGTTAATGTTTGGGACGCTCTTAGATATAGTGTTTTTGTAAGAACCGTAATATTATCAACCAACCGACATTTTCCGGTCAAATGCAAAACAAATATTTGAACTGCCTTTTCTCTTTAGAACACCGTCCTCTTGATTGAAACAATATGAATAGGTCAATTAAAGATTTTTAATGATATACTTAATTATTATACAAAAGTCAAACAAAAGTCAACTGCGTTTTTTAGGTAAACTTAAACCATATTTGGGTATATATAGCCATACTCTTAAAGATTTTTAATGATATATTTAATTATTACTGATAAAAAATTGAATTAATAAATAATCATAAAATAAAATAAAATAATTAGAAACAAGATTATATTAAAATCAAATGCGGATATAATTGGGTAGATATCGTATTAATTAATATTATGTTTTATGAAGGGTTGAACCAAATGTTAATAACTAAGATTAAACAAAGAATTTATATATTGTTATAAAATACTTTACAATTATCACAAAATGGCTCAAGCACAGAATATATGCGAATGAAAGATTTAAATGAAACACAGGATTTAATGTGGTTCGACAATTGTCTACGTCCATGGGCGCCGCCAGAGACAAGAGTTTCACTATGATACAAAGGTTACAGATTTCAGATTGTGTTTTGTGTCGCTCTAGTAATCTATTTATAGGGAATTAATAGACTTACTAGACTATGGGCCTAATGGGCTCATACCACAAGACTAACTCAAGTAATTGGACAATATCACTATCACAACACAAAACTGTACTGCCGGACACAATACACTGTCAAGGCACTATTCGACTCATTCACAACAAATCTTCCCCTTGAGGCGAATATCCTTTCTTCACTATCAACAAAGAATATTCTCTTCTTTTGACTCACCAAATGCCCTTAAGGCATTCACTCTATACAGCGAACACCGATCCAGTTTAGGCATTCCCTAAACTTTCGAACTGATACTGCCCTGGTCATTATATCTGCTGGATTATCGTGTGTAGACACTTTCCTCACATCAACAATTCCCTTTGATATTATATCACGAATAAAATGATACATGACATCTATGTGCTTTGTACGCTCATGGTACATCTGGTTCCCTGAAGGTTATGGCGCTTTGACTGTCACAAAACACTTTTGTAGTAGTCCTATCCAAGCCCAAATCTGCCACCAAACCTTGCAACCATATTGCCTCTTTAACTGCTTCTGTTACCGCCATGTACTCTGCCTCTGTTGTAGACAAAGCTACAGTAGCTTGCAACTGTGCTTTCCAACTGATCGCACTCCCAGCTAGAGTAAATACATATCCTGTCAGAGATCTTCTTTTATCCATATCACCTGCAAAATTAGAATCAACAAAACCAACCAATGATCCTGCAACATCATTCAGCGATTCACCAATATCGGTTTTGTTAAAAGTTAAGCCAACGTTCACAGTATTCTTTTGAAGAGATTCAATATCTTCCCCTATAGCACCAATCCATCGATCTGCCTCTGAACTCGCTATAGCTTATCTATAGCTACTAGGTTCCTGCATCTTAACTTCTTCTGCAACTGACAGAACATATGCAACTAGATTCGCATACCTTTTTGGAAGTCTAATATCTCTTCTTTCTCTGCCCAATGCTATGCTATAAGGTTGTTGTTCTGGTTCAGGCACATCATCGTCACTATCATCCGATGTTGACGCTTCACCTCCTGATTCTGGATCCACCTCAGAACTACTTGAATTATTGGACTTGCTAGGAACTGATTCTACTTCAAGCTCCACCTGTTTACTCACAAACGATCCTAATTCGACCATTTCTCCTACTTCCTTCTGACTGTCTATCGAAGCAAACATATTAAAAGTAACGTCCCTACTGATGAGAAAACTTGGAGACTTTGGAGAGGTACACCATAACCTATATCCCTTCACTCCAGTAGCATATCCTAGAAATATGCATCTCTTTGCCCTCGGCTCAAGCTTACCATCTCTCACATGAGCATACGCAGGACAACCGAACACCCTCAAATGTTCATAATCAGCCGATGATCCAGACCAAATCTCAAAAGGAGTTTTACAATCAATAGCCGTTGATGGAGACCGATTCACCAAGTAACACGCTGTATTGATAGCTTCAGCCCAAAAATCATTTCCCATACCGGAATGTGAGAGCATACTTCGTGCCTTGTCACAAAGCGTTCTGTTCATTCTTTCTGCGACTCCATTCTGTTGTGGTGTTCTAGAACAAGTGCGATGACGCACTATTCCCTCAGCTTCGCAGAACTCGTTGAACTCACGACTGCAATATTCTAACCCATTATCTGTCCTAAGACGTTTGATTTTTCTTCCTGTTTGCTTCTCAATCATCGTCTTCCATTTGACAAAGGTTGAATATGCCTCATCTTTCGTTTTCAGAAAGTAAACCCACACCATCCTTGTATAATCATCAATCAAACTCATGTAGTATCTGGCTCCGCTCTTGGATGGAATTCTGTTTGGACCCCAAAGATCTGAGTGAATGTAGTCCACTGTGCCTTTAGTCTTTCTTACAGCCGATTTGCTAAATTTGACTCTAGTTTGTTTACCAAACACACAATGCTCACAAAATCCCAATGATTCTGAATCTCTCTTTCCCAAAACAGCTAATCCTCTGTCACTCATGTGACCAAGACGCCAATGCCACAACTTATTTTGATCCTGCCTACTTTGGCTATTACTCCCTGATGATGCTACTGCAGCATCGCCCATAACAACACTCCCCTGGAGAATGTAAAGACCCTTCTGCAAACTACCTTTCATGCATACCACTGAGCCTTTTGTCACTTTGATTACACCATTTTCTGCATGGTACTTGTAACCCCGAGAGTCTAGAGTCCCAAGAGAAATCAGGTTTCTTTTTAACCCAGGAACATGCCAGCACGTCAAGATTCTAACAACCCCGTCAAACATTCTGATTCTGACGTTACCAATACCACCAACAGTCAACGAATGATTGTTCCCTAAATAGACAGTTCCCTGCATTGGCTTGTACGTATCAAACCACTGCTTGAACTGACACATGTGATATGTAGCGCCAGTATCAAGTACCCCAAGAGTTTTGCCCAAAGTCTGAACTCACGGACAATACATCTCCTTTACCACTATTTTCACTATCGTCGGAATCGTTCACACCTTCAACAATGTTTGCTGCATTTTCCTTTTGATTTCCCTTTTTACCATTCAGTTTCGGACAATCTCTCCTATAATGACCCTGTTCACCGCATTCATAACAGTTTGAGTTCTTCACCCTTGACTTGGACCTCAAGTTCTTCCTTCTTAAAGAACTCTCTTTGCTTTTAGATCTTCCCCTAGTCATAAGACCTTCCCGTTCAGCTTGATTGTCTGGCTGCAACTGTCTCATCTCTTTTGATTTCAGTGCCCATTTGACATCTGCTAGCGATAACTTATCCTTACCATACATAATGGTATATACGAAGTTTTCATAGGGAGCTGGTAACGATCTCAATACAAACAAAGCTTGATCCTCATCCTCAATATTGATATCTATGTTCTCTAAGTCCATTATAATTGATTTAAAATTATCTAGGTGCTCTGTTATGGACATACCTTCTTTCAATCTGAAATCATACAAACGTTTCTTCAAATATAATCGGTTTACTACTGATTTCTCTAAGTAAAGATTTCCTAGCTTTCTCCATGCGCAGGCAGCAGTCTTCTCACCACTAATCTCGTGAAGCACATTGTCTTTCACACTCATTAAAATCCAGCACAAAGCCATTTCTTGAAGATCTTGTTTCTCCTCTTATTTCATCTCTTCTGGTAACTTATTCTCCACAGCCTTCCATAGCCCTTGCAGTACCAATGAAGATTTTAGTTTAATCTTCCACAACGTAAAGTTGGATCCTCCATCAAATTTTTCAATCATGTATTTTGTTGCTGTAGACGCCATTGTGAAACCCTAATTGCAAAAGGCCTAATTTCACCACGTGGCTCTGATACCAATTTTGTTATAAAATACTTTGCAATTATCACAAAATGGCTCAAGCACAAAATATATACGAATGAAAGATTTAAATGAAATACAGGATTTAACGTGGTTCGATAATTGTCTACGTCCACGGGTGCCGCCAGAGAAAACAGTTTCACTATGATAGAAAATGTTACAGATTTCAGATTGTGTTTTGTGTCGCCCTAGTAATCTATTTATAGGGAATTAATAGACTTACTAGACTATGGGCCTAATGGGCTCATACCACAAGACTAACTCAAGTAATTGGACAATATCACTATCACAACACAAAACTGTACTGCCGGACACAGTACACTGTCAAGGCACTATTCGACTCATTCACAACATATATTAATTAAGGAGAAAATAATTAGGCAGGTAATGATTACTAACCATAGAGTGAAACTCAAAGGTATAAACATAATTGGGCTTAAGTCTAATACAATGTTTTATTCTTTTAATCACTAATTTAAAGAATTGCGCCGCTCTACTCGTAGAAAAATCTAAACCAATATATTTTCATCGCATTATTTTTATTTTTTCATGATCCAAAGATCTAGATCCCCATTGAAGATTCAAGATTGGAAGATCAGGAGTACCAACAAAGCAACGGTAACAAAGGAGAACAATACTGCATGAAATAATTCGTACGATATTTATACTATCATGTAAGTGTTTATTCTACGTTCGTAGGGATTGATGAATATTTAAAGGGGATTAGAAATACATATCTATGAGACTAAAAGATTCAATTTTTTATAATTATTATGAGAGCCTTCCTATGTGAATCGATTTGTAGATTTGATCTTATAATCAATTGAAAAGCACGCGTAATTAAATTCAAGTACACTATCCACACCATTGAGATATTGATTATTGTTTGAGTTGGTTACGGTGCGCATTTAGAGTTTCAATTGCATATATTGATTGATTTTATTAAATAAAACATGTTAAGCTCTGTGATTTATTGTATGAAGTTGATTCTATGAGAAACATTAGGTATTGTTTTCTTAATTTCGGTTTAATTTACTAATGAAAAAAGTTGAAATCGCAACCAACATACCCAAAATCGCGCAAAAATATGTGACAATAAAATTTTATGGCAACAACCCTTGTTGTTGGCACAAAAAAACTGCTATCAAGCGGAAATTATCATGGCGAAACACATACCCCTCACTGAAGCAAATACTCATAAAGAGACACAAAAACTTGACGCATGAAAAAAATCAAATAAGTTGGTTGGCCATAATGAGACAAATGATACCTACATCATTCTATGGGGTTGTCCCAAAAGAGATCAAAAGTAATGTTGAGTTTTCTACTTTAGGTAAACAAACGTTTTTTCAAAAATTATAATGTGGATATACAAAGGTTTATACATGATATATCCATAATTAAATATAAGTGTAAATGGACCATCATAAATAACATTATGGGGACTTCAATGCTTGTCACTAAGTTCAGAGCTATTAAGATTGACATCCCTGAGGGATGGATGGTCGGGTTCCTGTTTTAGTCACTTCCTCTAAGCTATATGATTTTTCAAATTTCTTATAACTGTATGTTTGAGAATTGACAACTAGTGAAATGATTTCTAATACTTCTCCATAAGAGGAAAGACTAATATCTGAATATGTTGAAGTGCGCATAGTGAGTTCTAACAAGGGTACAACTAAAAAGATAATGTATGATGCATAAACTTCTGGTTCAATGGCGGAAAAAAAAAGAGTTGACTGCACGTCGTTGTTTCTTATGTAAGAAGAAATGACATCACATTAAGAACCGTAAAAATTACTACGCTTACATGAAAGCAAAAAAAATACTAATCTGGTATGTTTAGAAATCAATATGGTCTTAATTGTAAGAATTCATAGTGGGTTAATACGGCTACTGGTGTGGATTATTTTATACTGATGGTAATTTTGTCAGATGTTTTGGGGTATTTTAAGAGTATTAAATGTTTGGGTGATTTGTAGTGAGAGATTTAAGTTATCTGGTTGTAATAAATGTCTGTTACCTTCATTAATGAAAGTGGTTGGGTATTTATACCCTTAATTATGGACTCATGGGCTTTCGGGTCAAATTGGGAAATCGGGTTGAGTTCAAAGACCAATTAGTTTATTAAACAGATTAGCAATTAGCTTAGTCAAAAGGTGTTTAGTATTTTAATACTTTTGTTCTTTACGAACATTTCACTGGGTAATTATTGTCCGGATTACCCCTGTCCGGTTTTCACAGTGAGTGGTGGTGAAGAATCACGGACTCATCGGCTACAACCACTCATGTTTATTTATTTGTAAGGTACAATAAGGACTCGAAACCTCAATGATGATGAAATATCCATCTATATAATAGAGGATACTTCATGTTTGGTTTTAACTATTTTTTATGTTCGTTTGTTACTTTCCAATGATATTTTTTAAATACTTTTTGTATATGATGAGTTTGGATATTTGAGCTACTGTGTCTTGACTTAATCCGATGGGCAATTTGAACCATGACCACTATTATAAAACTCCAAACATGACAAGCGTATTAAATACTGACTAAGCTAGCTGCTGGTCACTTCAAACCAGATTACTGACTAAGTATAAATACCCCAACCACTTTCATTAATGAGGATAATCAGAATTTATTACTAGTACATAGCTTAATTATCTCACTACTCTTTACGCTAAACATTAAACAGCACAAAACATACAAAACACTTTACGAAATTACCCTCAGACAAAAATAAACCACACCAAATTGGTGACCACAGTGGGAGCACGACGACGCCTGAATTTTACATTCAAAACCAATAAATAAAGTAGTTCGGATGGATCCGAATTAGCAGAATGTTCCACATACAGAGGTGGAAGGTGTAAAAGAAAACAAGGAATATACTATCGAGGAGCGAGACCAGCTTTGGGCTAAAATAGAGGCATTAAAAGTGATAAGACAAGCAGAAAAATGAATTATGGAGAAATCTGGAGCGTCGGTACTTCACCATACTGGCAATCCTGGAGACAATGAGCAATCTTTGAAAACTCATCTCAACTCAAAATAGACACACCGATCCAAGCCTGTTGAGAGTTCAACATTTGAGTCCTCCAGCAGCTCATCAAATGAGGCAAAACTTGAAGAATAATTATCTTGAAGTAGTGATCAAGGAAGATCTAAAAAGAAAATGAGACTGACTAAAAAATATTCAAGAAAGAGGGATAAACATGGCAGGCTTAAGAAGCACTAGGGTAAGGGGTCAGCTCACAAGCATATTGATCAGTTGTTGATTGATCCTTTTGTCTTTTAGTCCAAACCAGGTATTTTTGCAACCCCTAATGAAGATACCGTTTTCAGTCGCAGCTAAAATTGGAGGCAATCACCTTTGTCCATAAAAATACTCTATGGACATCTTCCTAAAATGTTTAATAGCTCAAAGATGGAGAAATACGATGGGAGTCCAGATCCGGGAAACCATCTGGAACAGTTCAAGAACTTTATGATGATATTTGAACGACGATGACAAGCTATTGTGTAGGGATTTCTCCCAAACTTCCACAGGGAGTGCCCTTAAATGGTACAACAGTCTCCCTCAAGGGTGTATAAGAGATTTTGATACGTTCTGGGTTTTCTTCCGGAGGAAATTTATTGGAAGTAAAGAACTCAAGGGTAATGGGGACACTATTATCCATTGTGCTCAGGAACCAAACGAGTCCCTAAAAGAATACATTAATTGATTTGTGAAACAAAGAATGAGCTAGCATCTTGCTTTGAACAAATTGCAATTGCTTCCCTTAGGCAAGGTTTAAATTGAGAGAATCCAGCCGATTCAGTAATTCGGAAGAAGTCTATGAACTGGGGTGGTTTGTTAAATCAAATAGGAAATCAAATCAATTAAGAGGATACCAAGAAAAATAGAGTACACCGTCAAGTGAAATATAATACTACAACAACAACTCCACCATCCACTAACCAATCCGGTTATAGGGAAAGAGAGACTCGGCAGGGGTTCAATGGACCAAGGCAGAATCAGTCCAATCAAACTGAGAGCCAACAAACTAGAAGTAAAAGAGGGCAATGGGTTCAGCCTGAGTGGTTTGCTGAGTTGGGGGAGAGTGTGGCTACTATTTATGACAAGAACAAGAATGAGGTGCATTATAGAAAACCGACAGCGTTACAGTCCCGTAGAGAAAACCAGAGCACTCGTTTATGCCAATACCACAACGACAGAGGCCATGATAATTACGATTGTATAGCCTTGAAGCATGAGGTTCAGAACCTCATTGAAAGGGGAAAGTTTGGGGGCCTACGTTAAAAAGAGAGGTGAAAGCAGACCGGATAATGCGCAAACCAATGCTTCCCGGACATGTCCTTCGAACAATCCTAGGACATCTACCCAAGAGGGTGCAATGGTGATTATTGAAAGGTTTGATGTAGACTCTGAGTATTTGGATTCAAATCCGAGTCGAAATAAGGTGGGGGTGATAACAGACAAAACCAAAACAGTTTTCGAACTAATCATCTTTTTGAAGTCACTAACTATTTTTGGAGGAGATACAGTGATTGAGCCTTCTACTTCATCAAGAAAGAGGCATGTTGACAATTTGTCCACCTAGTTAGATGGTGGAATATTTACCTACCAGTGCCAATCCCCATCCCCATTCATAGTTTTTGATGAGGATGAACTGAGGGACATTGCAAGACCTCATGAGGATACGGTGGTAACAGGGGCTTCAATAGGGGAAACTATACACGCCGGATTCTAATCGGTACGAGCAGTTCGGCAAACATCCGGTTCTTAAGCTCCTACAAGAAAATAAGAAACCCTTCGGTTATACAACGTTCGAAAAGAACCATTGTAGGCTTCATAGGAAGTTCTGCAAATATAATCGGGGAGTTCGAAGAGGAAGTATTGTTGGGCAATGGGCCCTTTAAAAAAATGGTACGAGTGATGTTTGTTGTGGTGGATGGCCCAATATCATACAATGCAATATTTGGGAGATCTTGGCTCTCTAGAATGCATGGTATGGCCTCTATGGTCCACCAATGCTTGAAGTATGCTGTCAAGGGACAAATAGTTGTTGGTCGGAGCAACCAGAAGATAGCCAGGGAAGGCTATGCAATAGCCCTTGCCCCTAAAACTCTAGGGGCAGTCAGAATTAACAAAGATTAGCACCTACTAGAGCCTTCTGCTGAGGAAAATGAAATTGATGATTCCAGAGAGGTTCCCAGTGTTATATTACCGATTGAGGAGGTTGAAACTCACTCTCTCGCAGAGGGAAAGAATGTTAAGATTGGTTCCAAGCTGGCACCAGAATTGAAGCACCAGTTATTATCCTTTTTAGTGAATAATCAACATGTTTTTGCATGGTGCAACAGTGATGTTACTAGAGTTCCACCTGATATTATCTCTCATAAGTTGTCAATCCGGAGTGATATTGCACCAGTTGTATAAAAGAGGAGGTCTTTTTCTAAGGAAAAAACAGATGTGATTGTCCAAGAAGTTGACCGGTTAACCAAGATGGGTCACATTAAAGAATCTCAGTACCCTTTGTGGATTGCCAACCTTGTGTTGGTCAAGAAAAAGAATGGAAAGTGACGTATGCGCATTGATTTCACTGACCTCAATAGGGCATTCCCTAACGATCTTTATCATGTTCTTCGGATAAATCAGTTGGTGGATTCTACCTCTGGAAAAAAACTGTGATCCTTTATGGATGCTTTCTCAGGGTACAACCAGATACAAGTAGATCTGAAGGATCAAGATCACATTACTTTCATTACAAACAGAGGTCTTCATTGTTATAAGGTGATGTCGTTCGGATTAAAAATGTTGAGGCCACTTATCAGAGGCTGGTGAATAAAGCTTTTGCTAATCAGATTGGTAAAAACATGGGGGTCTACATAGATGATATGATGGTTAAAAGCTTGGAGGAAGATTCACATATATATGACCTTTAAGAGACATTCTTCAATTTTAGAAGTTGTGAATTTAAAATTGAACCCTGAGAAGTGTGTATTTAGGGTCCGGTCTGGAAAGTTCTTGGGCTACATAATAAGTGAAAGGGGAATTCAGCCTAATCTGGATCAACTAAATGCCTTACTAGCAATGGACCCTCCTTAGAATATTAAATAAGTTTAAAGGCTGACAGAACAATTGGTTGCGTTGAATACGTTTATCTCAAGATCATCCGACAAGCGCGCTCCATTCTTCCAAGTACTGAGAAGCGCTAAAGACTTCAATTGGTCTCCACAGCGTGACCAGGATTTTATTAAAATAAAGAAGTATTTATCCTCACCCAAAACTACATTCAAACCCGTTTGGGAGGAAAAGCTCTATGTGATGGGCTGGTGAGAGAGGTGGACAATTACCCTCGTCCGGTGTATTACATCAGTAAGAATCTGATGGATGTTGAAAGAATATACTTGAAATTAGAAAAATTGGCGTTGGCCTTAGCAATTGCAGCAAGAAAAATGAGACCATACTTCCAGGCTTATTCCATTGTTGTTCGAACATCTTTCCCTTTGAAAAGTGTTCTTCAAAGAGCTGATGTGTCAAGCAGAATGACCAAATGGTCAGTGGAGCTGGGTGATTACGATATTGACTTTGCCCCTCGAACAGCGATTAAAGCCCAATCGGTGGCTGACTTCTTGGTAGAATTTCATGTTGGTAGATCCTCCGAATAGGAATCGGGAAATTGTTCTAAGAAATAATAGATAGTTCGAACTGCTGGTGGATCAAGTACTATGGGTTTTGGAGCTGGAATTTTTCCTAACCTCTCTGTATGGTGATAGAATGTATCAGGCCATATATTTTGGGTTTCAGAACTTCTAACAATGAGTCTGAATATGAAGCAGCCATAGTTGGTCTTAAGTTGGCTCTCCTATGTGGGGCTAAGAGATTCCGATGAATGAGTGATTCTCAGTTGCTCATTCACCGTGCTCAGGGACAATCTAAAGCAAAAAAAGAACAGTTGATTAAATACTTGCTTGTGTTGAGAGAAGTTGCCGCAAACTTTAAAAAACATTGTATGAGCACATTCCTAGATCGGAAAACATTATGGCAGACTCTTTGGAAACTATATCCTATTCTGAATCCTACCCATGGATTCTTGTACAGGAATGCCCATCCGTACATGCAGATCGGGGGAAAAAGAGTGAGGAAAATATGAGTATACTTGTTATGCAACCTAAAGATTGTAGATATGCTCTTCTCTAATACATCTCTGATGGGATATTCTCTGGATAAAGCTGTTGCAAGAAAGATCAGGTAACAAGAGAGGTTCTTTACAAAAAAAATCTTTCAGCAGACCTCTCCTACGTTGTTTAGAATTTGAAGAATCCCAAGTTGTATTGTCTGAGCTACATGATAGAGAAGGTTCTGTACACTGTGGCTATAGGGCCTTAACGAGAAGGGTCCTATTAGCAGGATATTATCGGCCAACCATAATGGCAGATGCTAAAGAGATGGTGAAAAAATATGATCCTTCTAAAAAATATGGAATGAAATTCATGTGCCAGCAATTCCTATGGATTCCATATCTGAACCGGTGCCCTTTGCCAGATGGGATATGGATCTAGTTGGACCTCTTCCTATGGCGTCCGATGGACGTAGAAAAATCATAGTCGCTATTGATTATTTCTCTAAGTGGATAGAGGCAGTTCATTTGGATGGAACCACTTCGAAGGCAGTTATTAAATTTATCCTATCTAACATATGTTGTAGATTTGGGGTTCCCCGGAAGATTACTATAGACCATGGGCCACGATTTGATATTAAAGATATGGAAGCCTTCTATACCTCTAGAGGGATTCAACATTGTTTTTTTTTCTCCTTTCCACCCTCAAGAAAATGACCATGTTGAGGTTGCAAATAGAACTATCTTAACCAGCTTAAAGAAAAATTTGGAAGAAGCTGCAGAAAAGTGGCCAAGTTATTTACAAGAAATGGTATGGGCCTATCCAACTACTCATCGGGCTGCCACACAAGAATATCCTTTTGCTTTGGTATATGAGATGTTTTTAATTACTCACATAGAAGCTACTTTACCATCTCACAAAATCCAAAACTATTCTAAACAGGCTAATGATGTAGCAGTTAGGAATTAGTTGGACTTGATAGAAGAAAAAAGAGTTAAAGCACATCTAAGAACAATGCATTATCAAGGCTTGATGATGAGCAGATTTGCTTCCAAAGTTAAAAGAAGGGATTTTAGAACAAGAGACAAAGTTTTAAGAAACGTCTTTTTGCAAACCAAGGAAAAGTTGTTCGGTAAGCTGGCTCCGAACTGGGAAGGCCTTTATGTAATATGTGAAAAGATTAAACCAGGAACATACAGGCTCCAAGATAAAGAAGGGAGAGCTCTAAGGCACCCATGGAACGTTGAGCATCTCAAGTTATACTTAGAATAAAGTTCTTTTGTAAATATTTACTTTTTAAACATCAATGTAAATATTAGGAGGCATACTATTTCCTACCATGGTGGCGCGGGGAGGTTTTAATGAGGTGTCCGAGTTTTTCAATAATATATGATGCCTTCTTCAAAAGTCTGGTGCAATTTTATTTCAATTTGGGTGTTAAACACTTATTCAACACCCCAACTCTCAGGTATTGCTGAGTTGATCAGATATATTAAGCACTTGATCACATTCATTAAACACATGTCATCGAAGATGTTGGGTACTTTTGTTCAACAAATATGATATATTAAAGGATATTTAAACATTAGCTATAAAACAGTTAAACAAAATTTAAACAAAGAGGAATGTGATAGTTGGAATCTGATCGTACTAAAACCGATCTTTGATACACAAAAAATGCCTTGGTTGTTCAAGGACTTTAAACTTTTACAGCATAAAGGTCAAACAAACATTTCAACAGAATGCCTTGTCCATCCAATGACTTTAGCTTTTCAAGACAAAAATGCATAATATATAACCTTAGGGCTTGTTCCCTTCGGATTTTTCTTCACCACCATTTTGGGACTTTTGAGCTCAGCACTTGAACTCTCACCCACTTTCTTATCATCATCAGAGTGTATTCCACTGGAGTAGTTGTGCTTGTCCCCATCAGCCATCGTATGGAAGGGGAGATCTTCATTCTCCACATATTTCCATATAGGACCAAGGGTCCTCTGGAAAGGTTTCATGGAACAGAAGGACCATATCGGACTTGATTTCATCATCCCTTCTCTCCAGTGAATGTACTATTCTATTAACATACTTTTCTATTCCTGCAGTTATGGCTTAAGCTTGTTTACGTTCCAGGGCAGTTTTCTCTTCGATCTTCTCGTGGACAGTATTCTCCAACTTAGCCTTGTTATTGGATAAAGACTGGATAGTCTTGTCCTTGGTTTGTAATTGAACCTTCAAAGTTGTGATATCTTTTGGGAAAGAAGTCTCCAGGTCGGAGTACTTGGTTTGAAGCTCTTTGCTGGTCATTTCTCAATGAAGCAGTTTGGCAGTTAAATCCTCTTTTGCTTTCCTCAATAATTCTATGCTTTGTTGAGCACTCAGAAGATCGGTTGACAGGTTTTGCTTATCTGTAGTCAGGGTGTTGATGGTAACAGTCTAATCCCTTACTTGTCTCTTCAGATCAAGCACTGGTCGAATATAACCCAAGAGGGCATGGCTCAAGGTATCTTGCTCCCTGGATATTCCATAGGTCTCGACATTATGAGTCACCATGTTGGAGGATCTAGGAGGACAGTAAGGCCCTGCGAAATCATCTTTTTCTAAGTTATTGAAATAGATATTAATGTTTTGAAAAGCACCAAGGTCTACCTCTTCGTTACCATCACCAGTAGCCTGTTCAGAATGAAGATTGGTTGGAATTTCCTTTTACAAAGTAGGATCGGTAGGAACTGGAGGAGGGACTTCAGGAGGACGAAGTATTATCTCTGCTCCCATAGTAACTTTTTTTTTCTTGGCAGCTTTCTCATCACTACTGGTCTTACGCTTCTTGTCCTTCTTCGAAATCTTAGGTGGGATGGCTGACCCACCAACTTCCTTCACAGTGACTACTACTTCTTTCAATAAATCAGCATTAATACCTCATTGGTTCTTCGAACCATTCCCTTCATAGTTTGTTTGAGGTGGGTCTGTTGTGGCCTTTTTCTTCTTCTTCTTCTTCTTCTTATTTTTCATCTTGTTCAATTGACTGGGGGCTTTGGCCCTGGAAGGCAGTTAAATTTTGGTATCTTTGGCCTCTGTCCTACATAGGATGACATCTGCAAGGGGAAGGATAGTTAGCTCTTCCCATGAGAGGTCTCTTCTCCCTGTGGTGTTCCACAGGTGAGACCTCATGTAGTTCCCCGATATGAAGCAATTATGAAAAGCATTGCCCCACTTCTCTAAGGCCCAAGCATTCAGCTTGGCACAAGTATCTTGACCTGCCTCCATATAGTCTGAAAACTCCTTTTGGAAACATTGGGAAAAAGTACGAGTCAGTTTAGATTAAAAACTTAATGCTTAAAAGATTAAAGAATAAATAAGAGAAACTCACCAATGCTCTTCCAGCGACTAGTCAGTTGGCTTGGTTTTGAATCAACCTTGATATTCCTGCCATGTTCCCAAGACCCACTGATGAATAATAATTGCATCCTCCATGGCTTTTCAGGCTCCAGGAGATCGCTCACTACCTTGTAGTCATTCCCCATGTTGTAGTGGTAGAATGGGATTTGATGATTTTACACAAGTTTGCCACAACATCAAACTGTTCTATTGGTAGTGGAATTTTAGACAACCTAGATGCCATGATGCAGGCTAGTAGAGTATACCAAGAATTGGGGCTCAGTTGGCTAGGACATAACTTGGTCAGATGAAAGTATCTGACTATCTCCGGATCCAAAGGAAACCGGAATCCCCAATTCAGCACTTTTGTATAAACCACCAGTTTGTTGGGCTTGCAGTCCATCGGGGTTTCTGGGGTGATCGAAATTCTTACTTTCACAGACTCTGGAATCCCCTACTTAGTACGAAGTCTACCCATCTCAACAGTGTGGGTGTATACATAGGCTATGTTTTGAAGGGACAACAAATACTTCACACTGGCCTTCTTGAAGTATGGCCCCACTATGCCTTCTAGACTCTCCGAAAGCGTATCCGGATGAGACATACCCACCTTGGTCCTGCCCTTCAGATCTGCAGTTGTATCTTCTGTTCGACCGGATGCCTTGAAAGGGGATTCATCTAGACTGTCCTCCATATTTTCTTCCATTACTGTGGAAGGCTGTTTGGATGGCTGTACAGATGGCAGTTCGGATAATCTGGATTCTGCTAGGGGCTGCTGCCCGGATGGTTTAGCCTTTGGCACATGCCTCCGGACTGGAGGGCTTTGAAGATTTAGGGGTGGATTTTGGCTTGGATTTACGCGTGACTCGATGTGGAGTTAATTTATCTTGAGATTTCCTTGCGTTTGACCCCATTGCAATTTAGGCGAAGGCTTTCTTATACTAGATACAGTTTTCTCCATATGTAAAGGATTTTGGGACTCCTGGACAGAGGAACCTGATGGAAGAGGTGAAAGGTTTGCTATAAATGGAAATTTCCTAACCTTGGAAGTTTTTGAAGAAGATGAACCTTGATTTGTATTCAATTGTGATCGATCATTTCTTTCACCAGGAGAAACCGGAAGACCAGCAGCAATACGTTCGTCTCTTGCGGCTTTTCTTTCTCTCTCTAACTCAGATAAGTTCAACCAACCTCCTTTGAAAACGAAGTAAGCTTTCTCTCACTAGGAATGTTTGTATTTTGTGAAGACAATGAAACATTAAGAAGGTTTATATATAGCAGGGAAAAATGGCAGTTACCTAGGGGAAGGTAAATCGATTTTGGGCAATGATCAAAAGCTGCAAGGTGTGGAAGTTAAAGCCTATGTAACTTTCTAGCCTAGTAGGTAAAAGAATCTAGGAGAAAAACGACTGAGAGGTCGAACCAAATCCGGACACGTGTCCCAGGATTAAAGAAAGACTCTTAGAATTCTGAATTGAAAAAATGAGTTCCACCAATATTTGAACAAGGTCACTCATGAAGGAAAATTTTTACAGTTCAAACAAAACAACAGATCGAGGATGTTGGCGTTGATTTTTTAGAGTTAGCTCTTCCAAATATCCTTTGAAAGAACTAAATGGGCTACTGATGAGTTCGGATATTTGAGCTACTGTTCTTGACTTAATCCGATGGGCAATTCGGACCATGACCACTACTATAAAACTCCGAACAGGACAAATGTATTAAATGTTGACTAAGCTAGCTGTTGGTCATTTTAAACCAGATTACTAATGGGTCCTTAAACTTGAACCAACTTCATGATGTGACCCAATAAGCTCATGGGTCACTAATTAAGTATAAATACCCCAACCACTTTCATTAATGAGGGTAATCAGAATTTATTACTAGCACACAACTTAATTATCTCACTACTCTCTACTCTAAACATTAAACACCACAAAACATCTAAAACACTTTACGAAATTACCCTCAGACAGAAATAAACCACACCAAATTGGCGAACACATCGAGAGCACGACGGTTCCTGAATTTTACATTCAAAACCAGCAAACGTAGTTCGGATGGATCCGAATGAGAAGAATGTGTCCACCTCCAGAGGTGGAAGGTAGAAGGTGTAAGAGAAAACAAAGAATATACCATCGAGGAGCGAGACCAGTTGAGGGCTGAAATAGAGGCATTGAGAGCGATAAGACAAACAGAAAAAGGAATAAAGGAGAAATCTGGAGCGTCAGTACTTCACCACACTGACAATCCTGGAGACAATGAGCAATCTTTGAAAACACCACCAAACATCCAAATACTTTACAAAATTACCCTCAGACAGAAATAAACGACAGTAGTATATACCTTCATTTAGATGGAAAGTTAATTGGTTTCCTGATTTTGGAAAACTTTGGTTATTCTTGTATTTCTGGAATAATAATAATAATGGTTCTTTTATTAATAATACTATGGTTGGCACTGTATGTTAGAAAATTAATGATAGGTTGTATATTATATATATATATATGAATCACAATAAATTAGTTACCATAAAAATAATAAATAAACATATTAGTAACACTGATAGTTGAAAAATCTATATTGCACAAACGCTTAAGTCATATCTCTAAAATAAATGATTGTATTAGGACCAAAGCTAATGTTATAACTAAAAACATAGAATTATTTGTTATTAACGACTACAGTTTAGAATTCTCATATCGTCTTTCATGGATTATTTTAAAGAAATCTAAGACGTTTTTTATGAAGATAATTCCATTTTAGTTAAACTATGTAAGAGGTAACTCAAATCATTGAAGATTCTTGATATTAAAGTGACTACTCATTGAAGTGTACTCCGCAAACCAACTTCTTCAATTTGTTTAATAACATTTAGTTCATGTCTCATTGGAGTATACTTAAAAATCCATAAAGTAGATGCAAAATTTGATACCATATATATCACACATGCGGAAATACGAAACGAGGCACGTTATTAAACTTTATATGCGAGACAATACACCACATACGACATTGCGAGACGACATATAACCAGTTTTATGTGAGACTAATTCATAATCAACTACATGGAAGAAGGGAGATACGAAGCCATGTATAAACAATTTCAGTAATTCATAATCAACTACATACAAAACACGAGCCTCAAGACTATGTATAAACTAATTCATAACCAACAACACGCTAGCTGCGAGATAGGAGTTGTGACACCAGATCTCCCATAAAATTAGAACCAAGTAATACTTACAAATTATTCTGCAGTGTTTTTGTTTTAACTGCTGTATTTTTTGAAACGTGGCACCAGTGGGTTAAAATTAGGGTTTTTGACGTCCATTATCCTTAATGTCAAATGGTTGATTTCACCTCGTGGTGCTTATGTGAGAATCGGAATTATGATGTTACCTTTTATGAATTTCATAATATATCTTCAACTATTTGTGTAACATCTTGACCTTTGAGTATTAATGTATACATTAAAATAAAACTTTAGAAACTATTTTTGTTTATTAATCCATATATGTTATAAAAAATGTATGATTTTTACTAGTGCACTTCCAGAAATGACTACTACTTTAACATGGTATGTTAGAGATCCATCAAAATTAGGGGAAGTTATAGTAAATACTTTTGAAAGCATTTCATATATATAACCTTCAATAAAATATGTAATGTCTAAGGAAGAACACATACTAAGTTAATTGTAGGATGCGAAACTAGACATAAAAGTAAATATAAAATAATATCTACCTTGTAGTCCAACTAGTCTTCGGTTATTATCTTCGTCATATTACTAACAGTAACATAAAGTGATAATTTTGGAACCAACCTTACTAATGGATCCTTCTGGACATTTTAATGCATCCTTCTATGAAACAATAAACCAATACATTAGTAAATACAAAACATGAAATAAAACGAATAAGAAATGTGAAGCTAAAAAATATAAATTGTGATACCCAAAATCAAGCATATGAAAGCGAAATGCGAGAAACTGACACGTGTATGAAAATGAAAAATGCGAGACCATTGACCTTTTATACAATAGGAAAAAAGAGACAATGATATTTGTAAGAAACTACTAGGGCAAAACGAGTTAACACATAAATAAATTTACATTAGATGTGAGGCAAAGTGCTTATCAAATTTTAATATTAAATAGGTTTCCAAAAAATCATCAAGATTGTTAAAGATGTCATAAACTGGCGAATACAAATTTCTCATCCTATTTGATTTTCACTTAATTATTTTTGGTTTTGAACATTTTCTTATCTATATCATCTCATTGTCCAAATCCATCAATTCAACATTTTTTATTTCACGAGAAAGAGTATCATGTACATCAAGGGGCTAATTATGTACAACAGGATGATCTTGGAGAGTAATTGTATCTTTTAAAACTGTAAATACATTTACAAGAAGACAACTGTGCAAATAAATTTCTCTTCTAACGTCGGAAAGACCTATAAATAAATTTACAAAAGATTTGTGCATCAGTAAGATCTTGCATATTTTCTTAAACTTATGAATTCAATTCAATCTCCACGTCATCTTATATTTTCAATACATGTATTTTTTATGAGGTGACTCTTCCACAACACGTGGTCTCTTATGATATCGTTTACATTTCACGGAAGGTGTTTTTTCACCCTTTATCTTTTTTGTAATATAGGTTGTGAAAATATTTTTTCTTAGTCGTTAATTTCTCCAACTCTTTCTCTGTAGCTGATATGACATTGTGTTTATTGATAATCAATTGTTTTAGTTTGTCAATCTAATTTTTACAAATACTATTTACAAGTGCTAAATTTTATATCTAGTCTAATGTCCATAAGTCAATTTTGGCTAGACATTGATTCAGATTTGGGTATTATTTTTCAAGTTTCTTTATAAAAAATAATTAAAGCATAAATTAAATGTGAGACCAAGTACTTACTAATTGCGGATTCAAGATACGATACAAAATTAAATACGTGATACGAGATATGATACAATACGTAGAATATGCATGAACTAAGTACGAGATTATATATAAATACGGAATACGAGATGAAAAAAGAGATGCGCGATAATGTGTAGCAGAAAGATGCACTAAATGCGACAATATTTTATAAATATGATACGCAAGATGCAAGTTATGAGATGCGAGATATTAGACAATCTATAGGTTGCTACATGCGAGGCTCACCTACATTTTGAAGTGGGATAGAAGATGCCAGTAATTATAAGTTATTACCTTTTGTTTGAACAATAATATCTTCAGACATAAATTTTATACTCTTTAAAAATAGATTTGGTCATCCATATTTGACGAGTAAAAATATATAAAATTAGTAGAGGATGAAGATATATAAAAAGAACAAAAATCTTAGAGGAATAGGAATACTAGGAAAAATATGAAAACTGTCAAAAATTATAGTAAAATATTTATTGTGTCCCTTTCCAAGAAAATTTACAGTGACTTATATAGTAATGATGGTGGACCTTTGACCTACATAATTAGTCTATTTAAGGCTAGTAGGCCATATAATGCATATCAACTCCACTAATTTACTATGTAAAAATATATTTACTCCGTATTACACAAAATACCCTCACGATTACGCATTTGTTAGGTTTATATTATAAATTAAATAAGGTCTAATATTTCACCGGTTCAAATTGTGGTTCATATAAATTCTACTCTTATCGGTATCCCCTCTAGTCCTTGCCAAGAATTATAATGAAAGACTAATTTTAACGCCACTTTGGATTTTACTGAACTGGTTAGCCCCTTTTTTTCTTCTAAAAAGACATTTTCCCACATCCAAAGATAAGTTTCCAAAGAGGCCCAAGGTGATTCCTCTGAATCTTGATGCACCTACGGAGGAATCTCTTGGATCCGGAGAAAAATCCCTCAGAAGAAAACGGGGAATTCCATAGACGGTTCACATGTTCTTTTATGTAAGTCCATGTACGACAAGTTTATTTTGTTCTGTTTTTTAGATTTTATAAATGTCTATCTCTTCATTTATTTTATTTTTTATCATCATATAAAGTTTGCATAACTTTACAAACAAATATCAATATACTACTAACCACTAATATAATATTTTGATTTTAATTTTTTTTTATTCTTAACTTCCAATCTAATGGTCAATTTAACCACGAGGACCGTGTCATTGTTGTTACATAAGAATCATTCTATGAGTTAAACAGGCTTACATTGCAAAAAAATATACAAAAGACAATTGTAAAACATATGGTTTGTAAAATTCCATAACAAAGAGTCTTAAATACCGACAACCATATAAGATGTTTTAAAAATTGTGTAAGCTAAAATAGAAAGTTAAACTTATCACGAAAAGGAACATAATCTATAAAAAATTACTTATAATCAAAACATTCGTAATTATTACTTGGAAAATTGTATAGTCTAAAGATTAAACATAATGTTATTTCATGAATATGCCTCAATTCAAATTGTATACCGTATATTTTATGTTGGCTCTTCATCAGTCATGCCTTACAGAGAGAATTGAAAAATAAAAAAAATAATAAATAAAAAAAGTTATTAAAAATCTAGATCATATAACACTTCCTACTCGAAACAAATAACCCCACTTAGGGAATCAACGACTAGAAGATGATAAATCAAACCATTTTTAGTGTTTTCTAAAGAATTATATCTCATTTTATCTACGCATATGTAAAAAAGTATAATTAATAAAGCTCAAGACGGAAGCTAAACATTTATATACCATATTAGAGCCCTCAAAGGAAACATTTAGAAGAAAAAATAGATAGACTTGTTGAACAACTAGTGTTGGAACCTTTTAAACATGACCAACTAGTGGTGGAACCTTTTAAACATGACCACCTAGTATTAAAATCTTTTTAAACATGGTCAACTAGCATTGGAACCTTTTAAACATGACCAACTAGTGTTGGAACCTTTTAAACATGACCAACTAGTGTTGGAATCTCTTAAACATAAAAACTAGTGTTGGAACGTTTTAATTAGATTCTTCAGTTTGTAAGTAGACTAACATGAATAGGCGCAAAAATCTCTTAAGTTGCACAATAAACCAAACTATTATCCTCAACAATCTATAAGATCACAAACACGATTAAACTCAATCTAGATCAAACTTAATACCTTATCATCTTCAACCTACATAGAAAGTAAATAAATTATAGAAAAACTAAGGCAAAGATATTCGGTTACCTCACGTTTGGAGAGCTCGACTTTCGAAGCGGCTTCATGTTTGGCAACTTCGCGCTCGTGTTCCCTCTTTATTTTTTTATGTTCACAAACCCTATTCTTTATTTATTTTGACAAACTTTTGAAAATAATATTTTTTACGAACAAAATTATAATTTTTTTACTGTTAAAATCATCCAAGTTACTTTCAACATAGTTTGTTTACTACCATTATTATTTTCAAATAAATATAGCATTTGTAATTGATATAGTTAGATGATGCAACTGTTACATAAATTAAAACTCTTCATATTTCACTATTCTTTCTTTAAATAAATAGGAGATCCATTAATTGTATTAATTATGCAATTATTACCTTATATTACGTATTTATTAAAAATTAAAAAGAATTAAATAATTAATTATTGAATTAAAATAGGAAAAACGATCAACTACAAAAAGAGATCCAAGAAGCTAAGTTGGTTTCTTGATAATCATTTTGAGGCTGAAGAAGAATACAAAGGCCAATACCACCCGACATAATGGTTAATACAAGCGAGAATTCACTAATCAATACAATCAACAAATTGGATAATACAAAATCTACTCAAAATGCTACAATAAAAGAAGATTTTCCTCCGTAAAGAAGATTTTCCTCCGCTCATCAATAACCTTGATGATATTCTTTAAGGTAAAGGGAATTCATGGTTAAATCCAATATTCGAGCAAAGAAACTCCTTGGTTTCTGTTCAACGTGTAAACCAAAAGTCATATGTGAACATCACGAAACCAAAATAAAAAGAAAAGCAAGAACAATGTCAAATTCAAAAGAGAAAAGTGTGTATGTTGGACAACTTATACATATAAAAAAAGAAAAATATCACCTTCTACATATAAAAATCAAATATGTCGGTCTTGAGACAAATATCTATGTCGTTATTATATACACAAAGTGTCTTATATCAAAGATGTTGGTTCCTTAGAATAATTTAAAAGAAATTTCAAGAGATGTTAATAAATAGATTGTTTTTTGAGATTTCAATGCCATATTAGATTCTCATGGAAAGATTTTATGTTTTAATCTCTGTAGTAGGAGTATGGATAATTTTTTACAGACATTAATGGAATGCCATTTAAAATATGATGGATTTATTGGTTCCAAGTTTACTTTGACTAATAGAAGAATTTGGAAAAGACTATACAGATTTTTATACAACTCAGCCTAGTATGTATACTTCACTTTAACCAAAGTTAATCATTCTTCAAAAACCTACTTTAACCACTCTCCTCTAAGTATCTCTTTAAATTCTGATAAAAAATGAAGCATAAAGCTTCATTTAAATTGCAGATATGTGGACCCTTCATCCTAACTTCCTAAAGTTAGTTGAAGAGAATTAACTTGAATCCTTGGAAGGCCCTCAACAGTTATTTTAGAACAAACTAAAAAGGTTTAAACATAAGCTAAAGAAGTGGAATAGGAAGAATTCGGATTTTTTTTGAAGCTATAACTCATGCTGAGGATGAAGTGAATCATAGGGAAGTCTGTTTTGAAAACTCTCAGGATTTATAAGATAAAATTTCTTGATCAAAAGCTCAAGCAATTTTGCTTCAGCTTCTGGCTAGAGAAGATGAATTTTGGATTAAAAAAAGTAACATAATTTTGATAAAATATGGATATATGAACTCATATTGCTTTAAAATTATGTTAAAATAAAGAGAATGAGGAATGTTATTAGTGGTATCATGATTGATAACATCTAAACATCTAATAAAAAAGAACTAGGGATGAATGCTATTGAGTATTTTAAATATATATTGGCTAACAATCCTAATCATATAATGATGAATATATAGATAATATAATTTATAATCTAATTGAAGAATAAGATAACAAAATGATAGTAGAATTACCTTCTGAGCATGAGATTTTTGAAGTCATTCAGACTTTCAGTCCTATCATCACTGCTGGTGTTAGTGGCTATAATGCCAATTTCTACTGGTGTTAAAAATAAAGAAGACTTATGCAAAGTAGTTTGTGCATTCTTCATGGGTGATGCTGTCCCTCAAGGTGTATTTGCTTCCGCCATTTTTCTCATTCTCAAAGTGGAAGCCCATAAGCATTGGAAAGAATAAAAACATATTAGTTTTTTTTATCTTATTTCAACACGATAATAACAAAGATAATAAACAACATGCTTGTCTTAATTCTTCATAAGCTTATTTCTCATGAGCAAAAAAAATTAAAAGGAAAAGTATTCAAGACAATATCCTTCTTGCTCAAGAATTATCATGTGATTCAAACAAAAAAACGAGAGACAATAATATTTTAATTAAAATACACATGTCTAAAGCCTTTGACAGATTCTCGTATAATTTTTTTATTGAAGTCTTGAATAGTTTTTGCTTTAACAATAAATGTTTTAATATGTTCCTTAAATGCATAAACAATACATCATTTTATATTATCATAAGTGGTGAATTACATGGATATTTTAAGGCTACAAATGGGCTTAGAGAATGGGATCATTTATCCCTAGTTTGTTTATAATTGAAGAATAATTTCTAATAAGAGGTTTGAATGAGTTATATACAACTAATATTGGACTAAGATACAAGTCAATGAGTAATTTTGACATAACATGTTTGGCATATGTTGATGACTTCATTGTATTCACTAAGGGATCCCTTCCAAACCATAGGTTGCTTAACTCATTCCTATTTTATTACCAAAATCTCTAAGGTCAGGTTATAAACAAAGGAAAAAAAGCTTATTACTTGTATGAAAATATCTACAAATAGAATAAAATTTCTAGAAACAGCTACTGGTTTTTCTCATGGTTTTTTTCAATTATATATATAGGAATCCCAATTCATACAAAATATACTAAATTCCTATTTGAGGACTTGATTACCAAAATTAAGTCTAAAATTTGTTATTACCAAAGGAATTTATTACAATTTATTACAATGAAAATAAACTGTAATAAATTCCTTTGGGGTTCTAATAGTCTTAAAGAAACTATCAATAAGTCAAATCTGCAGCACTTATGTGGTGTCAATGTTAGGAGAATTAATGATATTCAAATAGCTTACTCTTGTAAGCTTTGGTTTAAGTTAAGAGAGAAACAATCTCTTTGAGACAAATATATGAAATCCATATATTGTCCTAATATTAACCTTACTTTTGCTGACAACAACAAAAAATCTCTAAAACTTATCAAAAGCAAGAACAAATTGTCAAAGATAAAATCCTACCATCTGACATTAATAGAATAGAAATTTAGAATTAAACATGGGGCTAAAGACAGCCTCAAATGGTCTCTATTAGACATTGGTTGTTATAGTACCAAAGAAACTTGGATTACAGTCAGAGACAAAGGAAATAAATCTGTTATATACTAAAAAAATTAAAATTCATCCACTCCTAAAAAATGTTCTTTCCTATTGTTGAAGGTCATAAAAAATTAGATTTCTACTGATTATGCCCTATATAGTAGGAATTTCTCTATTGTGAAAAATGTGTGAGAATTCTAAGACAACTCAGCACCTCTTCATTCAAAGTAAAATTTCCTGAGAAATATGGAAATATTTCGCATGCCTATCTGGTATTATAATTAACAGATTCATCTGCTATGATAAGGGCATGTTTAGTTCTATAATAAAATTATTCACATAAGAACAATTATTCCTCATATAGTATTGGGTTTTACGGGAAACTAGAAACAAAAGCGAGCATGATAATCACATCTCTACTTTTAACTCAGTTCTAAGTTATATTTAATAAGGGTATTAATATTGGGAGGCTTAAATGTAATAAACCAAAATTTTATATGACAAATTATATTGTTGCAGGATAATTTTTAAATTATTTGTAAATATGAAGGACTGAAATGCAATTAACCCATTTGTGTAACTGATTATGCTATACCAAGTCAGAATGCGTATAAATAAAGGTGAAGACTATGAATAAAGGGGATGACATTTTTAGTTCAATCTCACTTTGACTTTTACTTTCTCTCTCTACAATCAAACTCTCTTTTTATCTCTCAAGAACTAGATTTACACTCAACAAATTGGCGACGGCAGCGAGAGATGTAGTCGATCGGTACCTTGATTTCATAACAAAAAAAACCATAGATAATTGAATTTTTGGTATGTTATTGTTGTTCTTGATCGATAATAGAACAAGGAAATGAAAATGATCATTTGGTTCGAAAGGCAATCGCGAACGTTGAGATCTGACTTGCAAAGAGGAGAAAGTAAGGAAGATGATCAAATTCCAATTCAGTAGACTCATTCAGAGATTGAAGCTCGAATGAATCAGTTGCTGGATAGAATCACAATTCTAAATGAGAAATATGTTCAAAGAGAGCAAAATATTCAATCGGGCAAGCTGAAATCTGAAGTGCGACAAGTAGAGAAAAAGTCTGATCTAGAAAGTCAATCTGATCGATCTTATACAGCTTGGCAGATTCGAAGTGATTAGAGGAAACACACATTTTGAATTTGATAAAGAGCATCGTACCTCACGAAAAGAGAAAATAGACAAACTTAGGTATGTTCTGTCTAGTGATATTGAACTTGACAGTTCGGCATCTGAACAAAAAAGGTATCGGGATCTTCAAAGATAATGTGCCTCATTGTTTGAGGGAAACAGATTGGTGTGAAGGAATACATTGAATGAATACAAAGGTATAGCTGATCCGAATTTGTATGCTGTTATGGGATCGGGAGGAGATGATCAGTATGTAGAAAGAGTAGACTAAAACAAATTTACCTTTAACAACCAAGATAAGGTCTATCACACTTGTGAAGCGTTTTGATATTTCTAAGGTAGATGAATTCGATGGGATGCAAGATCCTAATGATTACATCGAACAATTCAAGAACTATATGATGAACTTTGAAGATGATGATAGGCTGGTATGCAGGGCCTTTTGTCAGACATTTAAAGGCACAACATTGAAATTGTACAATATGATTTCGAAGGTATTTATTTCGAGTCATAAAGATTTTTATACAACTTTTCGATGATAGTTTATGGAAAAGAAATAAATCCGAGCAAATAGAGACACTATAATACAGTGTAAAAGGGCTGTAGGAGAGAAGTTGAAAGATTATACCAAACGTTTCGTGTTAATAAAGGCAGGATTAGATAAATGTGAAGATTTGGTAGCTATGGCTACATTCGACAGGGTTTACTACCACGTGATTTAGCAAATGAAACAAAAAAAAGGAGAGCCTTGACTTTTGGAGCATTGATGGCTCAAGTTGATGATCAAATTAAAGTTGAGGAATCAAATAGGGTTTAAGGAGTGGTTGGACCTAGTCAAAAGAATTCAAGACAGGTGTCAAATAATCAAGGACATTCTTCAAATTATCAGACATCACATGCGAGGAATAACAATAATTTGCCTCCTCGAACTGGAGGATATCAAACTCAAGCTACATAGTATCAGTTTCAAAGAGTAATGCCCAATCAATAGATAAAGCCAGAGTATTATACTGATTTAACTGAGAATGTTGCAACGATTTATGAAAATGCCAAATGATATGTAAGCTTTAAAAAATTAGCCCCGACAAATAGACCAAGAGAAGAGCGCAACAACAGAATCTGTAAGTATCATAATGATATAGGACATGATACTTCAAATTGTGTAGCTTTGACAAAGGAGGTGCAGATTTTAATTGGAAAATGAAAAATTAGTTGATTTTGTTAAAGGGCAGAGCAGTGGATCAAAGGCTCCAAATGCATCAACTTTGCAACCAACAAATCTGAATTCGAAGGAAGAAAATTTGATGATTATAGACTCTAATTTTGATGAGTATGACGCAACTAAAGCAAGGACGAGTTCGAAGCTTATGTGAGTATTTTGAGTCCTTGGCAATTTTAAGGGAAATTATATGACTTGTAACACTGATAGCTCTAGGAAAAGGCATGTGGTAAGTTAAGCTACTCAAATAGAACAAATGATGTTTACTCACTTGTATGGAAAGAAATATATTCCTTTCATTATTTTCGATAAACATGATTTGCGAGGTACTGCATGTCCTCATGAAGATGTAGTGGTTATTATAGCAGAAATAAATGAGATTGAAATCCGACATGTTTTGATAGATACAGGAAGCTCTGTGAATGTTTTGTTCAAGTCAACATAAGATAGGATACGCAATCCACCTCGAATTTTCAATCAAACAGTAATATAATTTGATTTCCATGTGTGACAGCTCAGGTGATTTGATAATTCGAGGGTGGAGTGTGTTTGGGGAAAAATCATTTTAGAAAGAAGGTTCAAGTTTTATTCATGGTGGTGGATTGTCCGACCAACTATAATGCTATTTTTGAGAGATCTGGGATTTCGAGGATGTATGAAATTTTACCCACTGTTCATCAATTTTTGAAGTTTTTCATCGGAGACCGTGTTGGATGGTGCAAAGTGATCTGAAGATAGTCAGAGAATGTTATGCAACAATGTTTCCTATCTGAGAACCTAACAGTGAAGATCGAATGGTTGAATAGCAATCAAGGGGGTTGACCTTGGAAGAAGAAGAGAGAATTGATGATCTGAGGGAGACCCCGGGTTCTTTAACAGTAAGTGAAAGTATAGAGGAGTACTCCTTTCTTAATAGAAAGACTCATCGAATAGGAGCGTTGTTGTCACCAACTTTGCGTCATCAATTGTTACAATTATGTTTGCTAATTTGGAAGTTTTTGCTTAGAAAACAAAGGATGTAGTGGGGGTCCATGTGATATGACATGTCATATATTGGCTATAAATCTGATAATCAAGCCTGTTATTAAAAAAAGACGTGTTTTTTTCTGTTGAAAAATCATAGGTTATTATGGTAAAAGTGGATTATTTATCTAGGGTTGGATATATTACGGAGGCGTAATATCATTTATGGACAACAAATCTAGTGTTGGTTAAGAATAAGAATGGGAAGTAAAGAATGTGTGTTGACTGCACAGATTTGAATCGAGATTTTCCTAAAGATCCATTTCATGTTCCTCAAATAGATCAACTGGTTAGTTCTACTCCAAGAAATAAAATGTTGTCTTTTATGGATGCTTTTGCAGGGTATAACCTGATTTAGATGGATCCAAAAGACCAAGAAAGCACTACATTTATTACTGATCGAGGCTTACATTGTTATAGGTTCATGCCTTTTGGGTTGAAGAATGCTGGAGTAACATATCAAAGGTTGGTGAATAAAGATTTGTCTTCTCATATTGGGAGATATATGGAGGTATATATTGATGATATGTTGGTTAAAAGTCCAACTGATGATAGACACTTGGTGGATTTAGAGGAAACTTTTCTAAATTTAAGGGCTATTTGATTTACGCTAAATCTTGAGAAATGTACCTTTAGAGTTTGATCAGAGAATTTCTTGGGCTATATCATTAGTGAAAAGAGATAGAGGCTGATCTAGAGTAGTTAAAAGCTTTAGTTTCAATCACATCACCTTGAACTATTAAGGAAGTGCAAATCTTGATAGGAAGGTTAGCTGCCCTTAATCGATTTATTTCAAGGTTTTCTGACAAGTGTTTTTCTTTTTCTCCAATTGTTAAGAAGACCAATGGAGTTTGAATGGACATCGGATTGTGAAGTAGAATTTTCAAGGATTAAGGAACTTTTGTTATCACCAGAGATATATTCTAAGCCTCGAACGGGAGAGTAACTATTTTTATACATAGCGGTTTCTGATTTTGCTGTGAGTGTTGTTTTGATAAGTGAAGATAAGGGAGTTCAAAGCTAGTTTACTATGTTACTAAAAGTTTGTTGGCATCGGAGAAAAGATATTTGAGACTTGAAAAATTGGCTTTGGCTCTAGTGGTGGCTGGTAGGAAAATGCCCCCTTATTTTCAAGCTCGCACTATTGAGGTTCGAACTTCTTTTCCACTAAAGAATGTGTTACAACGCCCAGAACCTTTTGGTAGGATGACCAAGTGGTCAGGAGAGTTTGGAGATTTTGACATCACTTTTTCTCCTCGAAAGGCTATTAAGGCTCAAGCTTTAGCTAGTTTTCTTGTCGAATTCCATTCAAGCAGATCGGATGAGGAGGCAGGTCTTGCTAGAAAATTTGATGTGGTGGTTTGAGCTGATGGTGATTTTATTATTTTGGGATCTAGTGCAGAAGTGCAGTTGGTTGCTCCTTCTTGGGAGACAATATAATAAGGTTGAGTATGAAGTTGCGTTGCTTGTTTAAGGCTTGTGAATATATGTGGGGCAACCACAATTCGTTTGGAAACATATTCATAATTAGTGACAAATCATATGGCAGGTTTTTCCGAGGCTAAGAAGGATCATTTAATTTTGTATTTTCATGAGCTTCAAAATTTAGCTCTTGTTAGACAAAGTGATTGTAGAGCATACTAATCAGGAGATAATACAATTTTTTATTCTTTTGCAACAATTTCTTATTCAGAATAACATCTTTGGATATAGTTACAATAGATTCCTTCAATTTTAACACAGTCAGAGCATTGTAAATATGTTGAAGAGGTATTTGTGACACCAGACGTAATTCGAGGTGATTGGAGAACTGATATCCTTAATTTCTTACAAAGAAGAACGTTACCTTAAGATATACAATTGTCTAAAAAATTAAGGTATAAGGCTCATAGTTATCTTGTGTTGGATGGGGTGTTATATAAGAAATCTATGAGTAGACCGTTGTTGCGTTGTTTGGGTAAACAAGAATCTCAAGAGATTTAATCTTAGTTTCATGATGGTGAGGGTTCAACATATTGTGGCTTCAAGTCTTTGACACGTCGAGTTTTGTTTGCAGGGTATTATTGGCCTTAAATTATGAATGATGCTAAAGTCTCAGTTTGAGTTTGTGATACTTATCAACGATTTTCCAAATCTTATTCATAGACCAGCAATACCGCTAATTTCTATAACCGAAGCTATTCTGTTTGACAAATGGGGAATCGATTTGGTTGGACCATTACCTATAACTTTTGGAGTGCGTCAAATGATTATATTAGCGGTTCATTATTTTTCGAAGTGGGCTGAAGTTGAACCACTATATGGAACAAAAGTTAAGTTTGTTATTAAGTTCATTATGAACAATATTTGTTGCCGCTTTGGAATGCCTCGGAAAATAACTACGATAATGGTCCTCAATTCAGTAACAGATAAATGACTTTTTTTGTGCTTCAAAGGGAATAACACAGTATTTTTTAACACCTTTTCATCCTCAAGTGAATTGTCAAGTAGAAGTGACCAATAGATCTATTTTGGAGCGTTTGAAGAAGAATTTAACAAGTGTTGCATGGAAATGGTGTAATTATTTACAAAATGCATTGTGGGCTTATCGTACAAATCCTAGAGAGGCTACTCAAGAAACACCTTTTGCCTTAGTGTTTGGAATGGATGTTGTTAGTCATGCAGATTCTACTTTACCTTCTTATAGAGTACTTCTATATTTCGAAGAGGTGAATAAAGAGGCAAAAATAAAATAACTAGACTTGATCGAAGAAAAAGGAGTTAGAGCTCATTTGAATATAATCCATTATCAAACTTTAGTGATGAGTCGGTATGATTCAAAGGTGAGAAAAATGGATTTTAAAGTGGGTGACAAAGTCTTAAGGTAGGTATTCCTCCACACAAAGGATAAATGACTCGGAAAGATGGCCACAGATTGGGAAACTCTTTATACAGTGATAGAGAGAGTAAAGTAGGGAAATTATCGCTTTTGTGATTAGCAGGGGAGGATGCTTCAACATCCTTGTAATATAGAACATCTGAAGCAATACTAGGAATGATTTTCTTGTTTTGAATCGTTTTTTAATAATTGACACATTTTTTCCTACCCTGTTGGCACAGGGAGGTTTTAAGGAGGTGTCATGTAAATATTCGAGGATACTAATAAAAAAAATTGGCATATGGTTGTTTTAAACAGAAGTATTAAAATAATTTTGGTAACTAGTCAAAGACTGATCATTCATTAAAGTTGTTGACCAAGAGTAATTATTTTGAAGTGTTATATGTTTATTATCAACACTTTTCAAAGAGACAACCATATTAGAAGTGCTACATTCTTTAAACGCACTGTTCATATTAGAAAAATCCAGGGGAGCATCCAAATTCAGGGGAGCCGATGAGCAGTAACCTGAGGGCCAATTTGTCGAAGTTGGTCCTGGATTTGTTGAACCTTCAGATCCATATCTTTGTAGAGAGCTTGAAGCTCTTCCTCGCTATAGTCATCATCAGGAAAGAAGTGGTCATCTCCTAGGTGATCTTCCGTTTCCATTCCTCCTTGATTGTCATATGTTGATATTTCTCTTTGATTATCATCTAATGTAATTCCTCATCGATGAACTTTTGTTGAAGTTTTTTCAGCTTCGGTAGGAGAAACTTCATAGACAGCTTCTTCATATTTTTTTATACTATCTTGGCAGGTGAAGTTTTTGAAGCACTCTCCTTCTTCTTTGAGCCAACATTTTTCTTTCTCTCTGAAGAACGTTCAGCCTCGATTGCTTTTTCATTTGTAGGAAGGTTGGTGTCAGTTATCTTCCTTTTTGTCTTCTTCCGAGGGCTCAGAGTTTTAGAACGGTTAGCACCAGATGCACTAGCTGTTTTTTCTTTTTCCCTTTATTTTTTGCTCGAAGATGGATGTCAGATCTGTTCCTCACAAGAAGAGTCATCTTACCATCAGGTGCTACCACTCTCTTCACGACCAAATTTGGATTTGGTGGTTCTATTAGATTTTCGGGGAGTTCAGCACCCAAGGTAATCCTCCACAAGTGGCTGTTGATAAAATTTATAGGCAAAAAAGTTGAGTGGAACCCATTGCCCCATTCTTTTTCTACCTATGTGGCCAATTTCACAAAGATGTCTTTTGCCTCTTTCTTGTGATCCTTGAATCTCTTCGAAATTTCTGAGTACAAAAATAGTATACATGAAAATTTAAGTACACATTATGTAGAGTTAAGGAAAAGATGAAAAGATAAAAAAAAAATTATTGTTGCTCCTCCAGACGAGGTTGAGTTTTGAAGGATTTTCCTCATATATTTTCTCTCCATTTTCCCAAGCTCCAGAAATGAAGACAAATCTTTGCTTCCAGAATTTGTCAGCTTCGAGCAGATCGTCAATTATTTTAAAGTCATCTACAAGGGCTAGATAGTAGAAGGGCAATATCGGTCCTTTCGAAAGCCCAGTTATGGCAAAGAAGTCTTTGATGGAGAGAGGGATTTGGCTTAGTCTTCAAGCCATAATTACCGATAGAAGTGTGAACCAAAGATTTGGTTTTGCTTGTGTACGACAGAGGTCCACGTATTTGAAGTACTCCACTATCATCGGATGTAAGGGGAACCGAAGACCCAAATTGATGATCTCTCGATAGACCACCATTTTGTTTTCTCCACAGTCAAGTAGAGCATCCGCTTCTTTTGGCAGTCGAAGTGTAATGTTATCGAAAGTTCTCCATTATTTTTTCAGACGATCATCTTGAGTTTCTTTATAGTATATGTATGGTATATTTTCTAGTTCCATGAAAAAATCGGGGAGGAGTGGTATCAGGTTTACACTAATTGAGGCAGCAACATCCTCGGGAATAACAACTTGAGCTTTTTTTACTTTTTCTTTTTAGTTGCTCATTGTTTCGAGGCTTCGTCTTCTGTATCCGATGTAACTCCACTTTCTTTAACCCCAATGTTAGATTGAGTAGCTTATGAATCTACTTCTTCTTCAGATGCTTCATTTATTAATCGAGGTGAGTTGGAGGTTGAGACTGGATTTTCCTTTTGAGTATTCGAGGAAGTTTGTTGTGACTAAGTGATAGTTTTAACAATCTCCCTTGGGGGAGAGGATGGTGGTGTAGGGTTATTTTTAATATTTTGGGAAAATTTTGGTGAAGTATTTCCAGCATCGATATCTCTCATGGCTATGAATGTTTTCTTTTCGGCAGGTAGACTCACAGAGATGTGAGCTTTTGATTGAATCTGAGGCGTGTGTTTGTGTAAGGTCCGAGGTGGATTAGCATTGTTGGGTGATGCAGTTTCTTTTGATTCTCTGAGAGTGGATGCTCTTTGAGTAACTTTGTGATTCTTTCGAGGCAATGCAGTTGGGAAATTAGAAGATGGTGGAGGAGGATTTTGAGTTGTTGGTTGAGGCGGTGATGATGATTTTCGAAGAGATTTTGATAAATCGCTATTTTCTGGGTTTGATGAACCTTGAAGCCCAAAAGATCTCAAGTTCGGATTAAGATTACCATAAAAAATATTTTTAGTAGATAAAAAAGGAGAATTATATATCATTCATGTATCTTTATATTTAGCAACTCTCTCGCTAATACACAAGTAATCGTTAGCGTCAAAAATGGTTTTTAAGTGTTGGAAATTTTCTCATAAACTAAAGTAAATAAAAATCTTCAAATCAATTTATAAAGGTTGAAGATTGACTGGGAAGTATGAATTTTCAAGTGGAGGTAGCCAAGAAATCAGGTTTTTCAGGTGAAAGTAGCTAAGGGTTTTCTGGGTTGGATAAGCTTTCTCTCACTAGATGGTGTTTGTAAAACACAAAAAATGAATGAAAGAAGTATTTATAGAAGAAAGAATGAAAGAAAAATTGTGAGGGAAGTGGAAGAGGTGAAAGTGTTGATTGGACATAAAGGTGGAATATCAAGCGGTTGTTTGAGAGAGAGAGAGAGAGATAATTGACACCTTTTAATTGATAAGTCTAGTGGCAGGCCTAGTGCCTAGTAAATCATCGCACGCGTTCCATACCACTCCAAACGTTTCTGACCCTTACGAGAAGGGCAGCTCGTGTTTCTATATATAAATGTTAGAAGCACGAAGCAATGGTTAGATTAATTTCGAGGTGAATGTGCGTATAAGTTTATTCGAGAATGATAAGTATGAAGTTAAACATTTTTGAAGTAATATACATTTGAAGCAGCATTCTGAAATATATTTGTTCGAAAACAAGATATGTTGTCAAAAATCATTCTGACAAAGGAAGGGGAAGAACTAATTCGAAGCATATTGAATTCTGGCAAGGATCATTTTCTACCTATTAAGTTTTCTGACGAGAACTAGTTCTTATTTATTGTCTTTCATAAGAACTAGAGAGGCTACTGATAAGGATATAGAATATTGGGAGGCTTAAATGTATTGAACTGAAGTCTTATATGACGAATTATATAATTGGAGGATATTTTTTCAAATATTTGTAAATATGAATGACTAAAATTTAGTTCACCCATTTGTGTAACCAATTCTGTTATACCAAGTCATAATGACTATAAATAAAGGCGAAGATTGTGAATAAATGGGACACATTTTTAGTTCAATCACGCTTTAACTTTAAATTTCTCTCTCTACCAGTAGTCTAATTCCCTTTCTCCTCTCAAGTTTGATTAAGAAAAGATCGAAAGAAATGAAAACAAGGTAATAAACTAGGTGCCAGAGAGGGAAACATTCACTGAAATCTATGGGGACCTGGTGGAGAGAGAGACTGGAGGCAACTAGGGTTTTGGTCGTGGTATAGAATGATATCAAATTGGGGTTTTCTTAGTCATACTTACTTTTAGGGCTAAAATTTAGCCCAATAATCTTTATATCCAACCTGGAAGCATTTGATTATCTGATCAAATAAATATTTAATTTTGTATTAAAAAACTATTATTTTGACGGTGTTAGTAATGCATCAATTACTATATAGTATTTATTTAGATTCATTGTTGGTGGTGGCGATATAAGAGAAGGCTGCAAACACGAGAAATAAGAAGATGAAACATCGACTGAATAAACCTTAACCCTAGGTTAGAGTATAAGAGACTTAGAGAAATATTCAAATTTAATTCCGAAAAGTCTAACGGCAAAAATAGAGTTTGAGAGCCTTTGATAGAAGTGCTCAAAACCCTACGCCAAAAATATAAATTGTTCCTCACGAAATAAAATAAAGCCGAGCCTAATTTCAAGGCGATTGGAGCTGGTTAAATATTTTAATTAAATCTAATAAAAGTATAAACGATGGATTTTTGGAACTGAACTTCATCACACCATAATACTTTTGAAAATCATTGGGTTTCTCGATGCATTCAATTTGAGTGGTTGTAGCACCTAATTCCAAATGAATGAGCCCCAAATAAAGCCTGTTTTCGTTTGTTCAAAAGGGTCATATAGACATGGGTTTGTGCAACTAAATCATCCTTTCCTTCTTTGGAACAATTCACCCATAAATTCTTGGCTACATCATCCTCAGCTGCATCGGTAAATGGCATTAGGTGCTTCATGTTGAAGACGTCATGAGTCTTCTATGGCTGGGTAGCTTTAACCTATATGCATTAGGATTAATCTTCTCAATTATTTCAAATGGACCCACCTTACTTGCAGCTAGCTTGTTGTACTCATGTGTATGATAATGATCTCTGGTGAAAACTGCCCATACAAAGTCCTCTACTGCAAACTCCACCAGTCGACGCTTCTTATCTGCGGAAACTTTGTACTTTTGTCTTGTTTCCTCCAGGTGTTTACGCGTGTTTTCATGGATCTCTCATAGATTAGCGATGGCAGTCTCGACCCTAGCTGGAACCTTGTCAAACGTTGGGAATGCCAAATCTATAGGACCCTGTGGGTTATAACTATACACTACCATGAAATGACTATACCCAATACTGCACATGTGGTGTCTGTTGTAGGCGAACTCAACGTGATAAAGGTAAAAATCTCATGCTTTCAAGTTCTCAAAGACCTTTGTGCGCAATATGTTTCCTAACGTTCGATTAGTTACCTTGGTGTGGTCATCTATCTGCGGGTAATATGTACTGCTAAAACTTAGCTTTTTGTTTGTAAGGAGCCACAAACTGCTCCAAAAGTTCCCAAAAAACCGTGTATCATGATCAAAAATGATATTCATGGGTAGTCCATGTAAGCAGTAGGCATCACGGAAGCATAAATTAGTAACATTCACGGAATCTGTGGTTTTCTTGCAGATAATAAAGTGGGCCATCATAAAAAACTTGTCAACCATCACAAATATAGAGTCATTACCTCTCTATTTTTTTTTGTAGTACATAGACGGAATCCACGATGACGCTTCACCACGGTCCCTCAGGTATTGGGAGTGGTAGCTATAGACCTGCGTTGGAGGATGTGCCTTTTGTCATCTGGAAAATCTGAAAGCTAGCTAAAAAATGGATAACATCCCGCCTCAAATACGACCAGAAGAACTAAATGGATATAGAGTGAATGGTTTCATCTTTACCACCATGCCCCCCTTTGTGTCTCTTATGTACAATCAGTAATCTCAAACTGCCCTCAGGAATACAGAGTAAGTTACCTTTAAAGAGGTAGTCGCTGCTCACTGCAAAAAAAATCTCAAACCTGCACTCGCGTCCTCCAAAATAGGACTAAAATATGAATCGATAACCAGTGGATCCTTCATCATCTCGAATCCCACAACCACTCATTCCATATGAATCATCATACTGCGTTGGCCCAGTGCATCAACTACGCGGTTAACTACCCCCGAAGTGTGCTTGATAGAAAAGTTAAATTGTTAAGTGAACGCTGCCCAATGCGCATGGCGGGAAGAGAGCTTCTCCTGAATCTACAGGTGTTTTAAGCCATCATGATCGGTGTATTATGCAAAGTTTGTATATGCCAAGTAGGAACTCCAATGCTTCAAAGCCCGCACCACTACATAAAAATCTTTGTCATAGGTGTTGTAGTTGAGTTTACATCCACTTAACGTCTCACTGAAGTAGGCTACAGGTTGGCTTTGTTCGCTGAGTAAAACTCTAATACCCAATCCAGACGCATCACAATACACTTCAAACCCTGTAAAAAAATCAGGTAGAGCCAGAATAGGTGCAGTGGTTAGTTTTACTTTGATCTCTTCAAATGCAGTAGTTTCTTCAGGCGTCCAGCAAAACGTCTTACCCTTGTCTGTAATATGAGCCATGATAGTACTGAAGTTATATATGAACCTCCTGTAGAATGAAACCAGCCCATGAAAAGAACAGACTTCTGTGATAGAAGTTGGTATAGGCCCGTCATGCACTGTTGCTGCTTTCGACTTATTCAATGATAAACCATCCTTCAAAACAACGTACCCCGGGAATATAACCAAATCTGTCATAAAGGAACACTTATCGAGCCCCCCATAAAACTCTTCTCGTCTCAAAACAAGCAATACTTTCAGTCAGTGATAAAGGTGCAGCTCATCCGTAGTACTATATATATCAGAATATCGTCAAAGTACACAACCAAAAAAATTCCAATGAAAGAACGGAATATCTGGTTTATAACCCTCATGAATGTGTTAGGATCATTGGAAAGGCCGAATGGCATGACCATCCATTCAAACAGACCTTCTCAGGTTTTGAAGGCTATTTTCCACTCATCTCTCATGCAAATACGAATCTAGTGATATCCATTCTTCAAATCCAGTTCGTAAGTGCATTGTTGTCTCTGACCAATCATCCTTATCTCCGGTAAGAGCATCGTTAGGGAAAACCGGGATGCCCTTGTCAACATGGAACTCATCAGTCTTTTCAATGAACATGGGGGATCGGGAGTCCGATTGGTGGGTTACAATATTTTCTTATAATCCAGAAGGCTACTATAGGTTATTCTGCTCGGGCTCAAGAGTGTTAATATTAACCAGTGGATCCGATTCACCAAAGAGTTGAGGCAGAATAGCAGTCTTGCTGCCTCGGTGATGGCGAGAAGCAGAGTTGAACCTATGGCCGGCTGGGTGTTGGGTTGAAGAATTAGAGTGTAATCGAAGAGCTCGGTTTGCTTTTAAGGCATGAGAGATAGCATAACCTTCGCTATATATTCCCATAAATGATTTTAGATATCTTCTATGGGATGGGATTGGGTTAATCCTGGGAGTTTTGCTAGTGTTGGATCGGTCGTGTGGATAACGGTGGAGTAATATTGTTGGGCGTGAGGGAGAGTTAGGGGGTTATTAGATCGGAGAGCTGCATTTTGGAGGGTTTGGACAGTGTTACTTAAGATGTTGGTGGGAGGCAACACGGGTGGGGGGAAGGATGACTGAATAGGCATAACAGGGCTAAACAAGTATTTACTGGAGATAGTAGTAATGAGATGCAGTTTCATGAATATGCTTTGCAAGAGACTATCGGGTTGCGAGGAAGGCTGGCTGACAGCATGCATGGGGGTAGGGTTAACATCCACATGTATGAGAGTAGGGTTAACATCCACATGCATGGGAGAAGGGTTTTGACTTATAATATTTTACATAATGGTCACATGCAAGGGACTTAGGGTACTTTCACAGACATTAATGGGAGAGATACGAGTAATTGGGCTAAGGGTGGAGGCTGACATGGTAGAGCTATTGACGTGAAATAGACTTAAATGTTTAGAGTTACCGTGAGATTCCTGGAGGGCCAGAGGGCTTAGCGCAAGACCGGGAATGGCCGTCGTCTCACTTCCATTTAGCTAGGTTTGCTTAGAAATGGAGCTCGGCGAAACCTCTAGCGAGCAGACAGGGGCTACCAATGAAGTTAAGACACAGAGAAAATTGTCATTTCCGTTGAAAATGGCCTGGAGTTGCTCTTCTTTTGAAGTAGAGGGGGTGGAGTCAATCTCAAAGGGGTCCTCTATATTGAAAAGGATATGCATGTTGGGTCTAGTCGCTAAAGGAGATAAGCATAGCGGTGAAATGTCCATCTCTCTTCGAATCACTTTCAGTATTCGTTTGATGGTGGCATTAAGGAGTACAATGTTGGAAACTGGCGGAGATGAGTGGACAAAAAGAGAGTGAGAGTCCAAGCATGCAATAGGCTCGAGGTGGAGAGATGGACGACGGGGTGGAGGATCTGGTTTCAAGTGAGAGAGTGGTGCTAGGGATTTCAGGCCTGGAGATCTCGTCATGGGTTGATGAGGTGGTTTTTTCGTTGAACTTGGGGGTGATTTTTCTGTTAGCTCGATGTAACGAGGAGCTGCGACGGGTTTCGACCATGTTTTCAAGCAAGGAAGGAAAATTGTGAAAAAATGAAAGGGAAGTATTGATGAGATAGAGAGAGAGAGAGAGAGAGGGTGTGATAGTGGCTGTTGAGGGGGATTCGGGGAGGTTGCAAATGTAAAAGGTTGAGGTGAGGGAGGCGCGGAGGCTGCAGATTTAAAGGAATGTAGGGTTAGAATAGGGTTGAGAGAGGGATGATGTGCAAGCTCGCGGGCAACATTAAAGAAAAGATAGAGCATTAATGAGAGCATTAATGATATGTTACTTCCATTGGGTTGAGAGAAGAGAGAGCATGCAACATTGAGAATTAATCCTTTGTCCAGTTTGAGAAGAGAATTAACCCTTTGGCCAATCAAAGAAGAGCAGAAAAAGGTAACTGAAAATGAAATTGCCAGAGCATAGGAAGGTTTTGCACGCCAAAGGTAACTGTCATTATTACAAATCTCGAGTGGTGATAACCGGCAAGGTTTCGGTTGGAGGCCAGAAAGAGGTATGATGACTGACAACATCGTAACGAACACTGTTTTACAGAACTCGCAATTTAGGCGAAGCCAAAATTGATGTGATTACCATGATAATCCCCAGTTTAGAAGCTTCATGGCTTAAGGTGCCACTTCTACCAGTCGAATTCAAAAATTCTGAGGAAAAAAAAGGAGTGGAAGAACATATGCAAGGACATTTCCAATTATCCCCCCTAGGCTTCGAGATACACAATGTAAAAAGAAAGGAAAACGAAAATAAATCACCTCATCAACAATCTTGAAAGCTTGTGATGAGGGATTTGGGAAAAACGAATTAAAATCAGTGTTTGTTCTTGTTGAAAAGTTTGAATAACTTGAAATTCTAGAAAGAGTGTTTGAATAACTTAAAATCAGTGTTTGTTGAATCACTTCAACAGCTTTCTTATCCTCAAACTTTTTCATCTTATCTTCAAAGGTTTTTAAAGAGCCTGTAATTTCTTTCGGAGACTTGGATGAGATTTCACCAAACTCTTCAATAGTCGTGGCCACTGGCATGAATTTTGATGACACCGATCTCAGCAATTTTTTGATGACATAACTGTTGTCAACGTTTGCTCCAAGAGACCTTATCTTACCAACTATCAATGTTATCGTTTTGGTGTACTCATCAACGGATTCATTCTCAGCCATGTCCATGTTGTCTAGTTCTCTTCTTAACATCTGAGTTCTGACTTTAACAGCACGGTCTGCTCCAACGTAAGTCTCTTTCAACGCATCTCACACTCCTTTTGTGGTGTATTTATCCAGAACTTGATATAGTGTATCTTGTTTCACCCTTGGTAGACAACAACGAGTAGATAATTTGTATCAGACATTTTTGGGTACTGGAAAGAGATTTCTCCCTCTGGCCAAATCTACTTCCAGAAACTCCTGTCTGCATGCTCCCACTCCCTCTCACCACATTGGCTTAACTATCATCACGTCCTGGCTGCGACATTATGACTCTGATACCAAATGTTGTAAATTAATATTTCTGTATTTTACTAGAATGTAGGATTTAATCCATTTGTTCTTCAGAATGTATCTGCTTCTTTCAAAACGTAGGATTTAATCCTTCTGCTTCTTCTAGAATGTAGAATTGCGTTAAACAAACTTTTAGATAACAGAGACAAAGTTTTGTGAAAGGGTTAATTCATTTCACTAATATAACATCTTATATATTACATTGTAGGATAACTAAAATATAAACAGAATAAAACGGCTTCAAACGGCTTGATCGTATCTTTCAAAGCCATGTTCGGCATTTCTATTTTTTCAAAGTCTTGGTTACAAAGTTTAATCCAATAGTTGATACACATCGTCTATTTTCCATTCTTATTCTTCACAAGCACCGGATTCGTAGTCCACATCGGGTAGTATTCCTCTCGAATATGACCTACCTTAGACAACCAATCCACCTCTACCATTATTTCCTTATATATTTCAACCGAAAAAGTCTTTCGGTTTTTTATGATAGGTATGACCTTTGTGTTAACTACCAAGTTATGCCAAATTACATCTGAATAAAACATCTCTAAATTTTTGGACAAGTATCTTAGAATTTGATAACGTAATTATGGTAATAAAAACGTTCATATCCGCAAACTCTTTCCATTTAATAAAACATTTATTTCCACATTCACATCGGTAACCAATAAACTCGGGGTCTCCCTCGCATCATCCACCATTTCCACATTCGAGAATGATTTCTCTAACTGTTATTGTGTCATTCTATCAATATTCACGCTTTGTTTGGCATGCAAAGTTGTTGCATAGTACTCCCGAGCCATTTGTTGACTACTTCGAACTACCCTTATACGACCCTCAATCACATAGTTCAAATATTGATGAGCTATAAAAGCTATAACATACATTTTTAATTGCTAAGATCTTCCCAAGATGACATTGTAGCTCGTCGGATAATCAACTATCACACACAATATTCGCACTTTTTTGTTGAATGGACCACGACTTAAAAAAACCTCACATTTGAATTCTCCAATAACCTGCGTTATTAACCTAATAAATCCAACTATCGTTCGCTCGGATCAGAGGATCACATGAGGATTACGCATCTTGTCATATGTTGTCAGAAATAACACATTGGTCGAACTGCCAGTATCAATGAGTATCTTTGAATCTCGTTGTGTGCTATCTCCGCTCCAATTACGACTACGTCTTCATGAGGGCCAGTTACATCCATTAAATAATTTCTATCAAACAAGATAAAAGGCATAACATTCTTTTCATAGAGATGAGTGGTGATTCTTCCTTCCAACTGAGTATTTAAACTCACCACGTGTCTTTTTCAAGAACTGTTAGTGTTCCCGGCCATAGTGCTTCCTCTAAATATTAAAAAAACTTAAAATAATCACATAAGCTTCGAAATCTTCCTTGTACCATTGGTTCATTAACTATTAACACCATCCTCCAATCAGGATCAGGATCTAGGTATTCTGAAGACACATCAATTCCATTCGCGGGTCGGATCGATAACATATTGGGATAATTAAGCTTTGTATAAGTCTTGTAAAATATGTCCAAACAATGTGTAACATTGAGGATATTTCATGTAAAAATAGTAAATATGGTTAAGATTAGTATAATAATGGGGTGAAATGGTCATAATAAACCAACCATGTGGCCTTTAAGCCCACCAGCATTAGTATATAAAAGATCATTTCCTTTTGGAAATGGTGAATTATTTTTACTTTATTTCCACTTTTGGTAGCTTATCTCTCTAATATTCTCGTGTTTCTCTCTTCATATATTTGGAAGTATCAATTACATCCTATAAAAATTCAAAATCTTTGTTAAGTTTAATACATGCAAGATGTGAGATACAAGAGCAAGCATATAAGTACATGCGCGATGCAACATGCGAGATCAGATATAACCAACTTTATAGAAGATAAATTCATAACCAAATGCATATGATACGCTGGATGTGAGATCATGTAAAAATATATAGTAAATCAAAGAATTTCGTACATTTATCATCAAATTCGTAATTGGTTGACTTCGGTCTTTGGTGACGTTTACTTTCCTATCATTAGAAAAGTATCTTTTTACTATTTTTGATTCTTCTTCTTTTGAATTAGATTCTTTAGGCCCGGAGTTTTTGTTGTTCAAATATATGATTCTTACCCGTGCTTCAACTCAAATATAGTATTCACACATTTGGTTGTAATTGCTAGAAAGCGTCTTGATTAGCGTTGTACGTCTCTATTATTTCAACGATAAACTCCTAATTTATTTAGTAGGTAGTTTATCATTCTGCACGTAACATGTAGTATTAACAAGGCTATAAAATGGTATTCTCCATGTTGCTAACATGTGAACTTCTTTTATTATATTTCATTCTTCTTTCTAATAATGAAAAATAAGTATGTTCTCAAAAAAATAATCTCTGGGTATGTTTCATGTAACAAATGTGAAATAAGTGTTAATTTCCAAACGCGAAATGCGAGACAATTGTTAATTGCCATGACACGAGATGTAATACTAGTAGAACTTGCTATATGCAAAATAAAAGACAAATATTAATTGTCAATAAACAAAATACGAGACAAATATTAATTGTCAAACACAAAATGTGATACTAGTGTCAATTTCTAAAATATGAAATATGAGATAAATGATTAGTCTTGCGTTTCACGAGACGTGAAAAAGCTGAATCCTGTGAGGCCGGTGTTATTTGTTAGGATATCGATGAGACACGCACATTTTTAAATTGTTCAACTACTCAAAAAAAACTAATAGCTGAAATACACCGCTAAAAACAGGCTAAGAACCTTGGTTAGTCACCGGACTTTGTCATGTGTATCAAAAATGCCACTGATATTTTTTTTTATCAAAACAGTCATTTTTGTTAGTTTCATTTTGCATATGTGGTCACTCTTGTTTCTGTTAATTTGCATCCGTGGTCACCCGTGAGTGACCACGGATGTAACAAAAAGCCAACAAAAGTGACTATTTTGATACAAAAAAACATCAATGACATATTTGATAGACATAACAAAGTCCGGTGACTAACCAAGATTCTTAACCCTAAAAACATCTGCAATATGTTTTGGTAGCGTATTTTTCAGCTCCAGTACTAAATACGAACCATAAATAAAATAAAATAAATATGTTTATCGTACTTCCAAACCCTAATTGAACAAAATATCTAAAATCGGATTTCAAAACTAATTAAAGCCGAAATTAATCTCTGAAAAGAAGATACGCCTTGGAAGGAAATGGGTTTTCTTCTCTCCCAAGAAACCCTTTCTTGAATAATTAGTTCCTTCTTTTCTTCCATGAATTCAGCCATGAATTCTTCTCCTAAGCATCGAACTTTAGAAGAGTTTCCTCCTCTTCCTGGATATGTTAATGTTGGTAGATCTTCTCTTCAAAAATCTTATGCCAATGTACTTAAACCATCATCTTCAAGCTCTGTTCTCCGGCCTGAGTTTCGTAAGGAAATGTCCGATCATTTCTCGGTTCAATATGCGGATGATGTCAAGGAGTTTCTGGTCTCCCAAACCACAACAACAATTATTGGAAAATTTAAGGATGGTATCCCAAAGAAAACTGTTTTTGATGGTTTTCTTAATAATTTCAAGTTTCAGGGTTGTTATAAATACTCTGTTTATGATTCCCGGCATATTTTCATACAATTCCAAAGAACTGAGGATGTGAGCAGGATATGGTCGAAGAACTTCTGGAGTATAGATGGAAAAGTTATGAGGATCGTTCGCTGGGAACCAGATTTTGATAAGAGATTTGAAAGTTCAAAATCTCTGGTTTGGATTCGATTGGAACGTCTTCCTGAGTTTTTATATAATGAGTCGATTATACATGGCATTGCATCCTCTATTGGCCCTACTTATAAGGTTATCGTCCCGGATAACAGAGTCCATATGAATGCTTGCTTTGCTCATGTTGAAATCGATGTTTCGAAGGACTTAAAATACAGAGTTTGGGTGGGCTTTGGCTCAAACAACGGTAGCTGGGTGAATTTAAGTTACAAGAATGTGCCTTCTTTTTGCACTTCTTGTTATCATCTTGGTCATAAAAATGAAGATTGCAAAAAGAGTGGTGTGAAGAAACAGAGGGAGTCTGATTCTGTGAGACATGATAATGTTAATGATAAAGATTTTGATAATGCTAAGAATCTCGATGGTTCCAAGAATATGGATGCTGATCAGGCCTTAATGACGAAGTTAAAGTCTGTTATTATCCCTAAAGATAATGATGTTATGTCTCAAGGGGTTGTGGCAAGTTCTGAAAAGGAAGTTTGTTCTTCCAAAAAGGTTATTGATGTTGTTAATGTTCAAGATCAGGTGGATATTTGTAATAAGCAGGGGGATGGTCTTGAAATTATTGAGGCTATTGAAAATCTAAACTGGGTCTCATCTCGGGGTATTTCTCCTGAGTTTGTGACTAATGAAGATGAGGGTAGCATGACGGGTTGCAGCACACCAGTGGATCAGCTAGAAGCACAGTCCTCTCATGTGTTCAAAGAAGTTTTGCTTAAAAAATTGAAAGCTAACAGGAAAATACAGAAGACAAACCAAAATATTAGAAAATCCTTACGTTTTAAGGACAGCCATAGGAAATCTCTTTCTGATAATGATAAATCTAATTAATTGGAACCTTCGTGGTATCAATAATAGTCCTACTATATTGCGTTTAAAGGACATGATTTCTACTAATAAAGTTAATCTTCTTGTTTTACAGGAGCCTATGGTGAGAATGGACATGATTTCGGTGATTGCTGTTAAGTTGGGCTTCACTAGTTATGTTGCAAATCTTTCTAATAAAATTTGGTGCTTTTGGAGGGAGGGAGTCAGGGTTGGTTTGCTAATGGACCATGATCAGTGTCTTCACTTAAATATGAAGGATGATAATACTGATAAGGAGTTTCTTTTATCTGTTGTCTATGCCAAGTGCAGTAGAATTGAGAGAAGGGCTCTTTGGAGTTTGCTTAGCTCTTTTTCTGTGGAAAATAAGGCTTGGATGGCTGTTGGTGATTTTAACATTATTTCATCTTCTGATGAGCAAGTGGGCTGTACTTCTTTGTGTGTTAATAGTATGGAGGATTTTAATGATTGTATTGCTGAGTGTGCTCTGGAGGATGTTGGTTATGGTGGTTCAAGGTTTACTTGGAACAGGGGAATGAGATGGAAGCGATTGGACAGAGCTTTGGTAAATAGTAAATGGAATGAGGTCTTTAATGATACAAGGGTTCTTCATTTGATTAGGACTTGCTCGGATCATTCTCCATTACTTATTTCTATGAATACTGGAGCCAATGCTGGTCATAAGAAAGGTTTTAGGTACATGAATATGTGGGAGAAGGATGAGTCGTTTTTTGGAGTGGTTGAGGCTAACTGGAAGATTCCTATTGTTGCTCCTCCTAATATGTGTTTTTGGCAGAAGTTGAAGAGACTTAAAACTTGTTTAAAGGAGTGGAACTCTAATAGTTTTGGTAATATTTTCAATAGCCTAAAGGAGGCTGAGTGCTGTGTTAAGAGGCTTGAGGGTTTGTTGACTACTAATTTTAGTCCTAGAATGAAGGCTGATCTTGACAAGGCTAATAGTATCTATGTTAAGAAGCTAAGAATGGAGGCTGAATTTTGGAGGCAGAAGTGTTATAATGGTTGGCTTCAAGATGGGGACAGAAATACTAAGTTGTTTCATGGTTTTGTCAACAAAAAAAGAGGAAAGGTAGGATCAAAAGTATTAAGGATGGGGAAAATTGGCTGTATGATGATATGAGTATTGGTCAGTCTGCTGAGTTTTACTTTAAGGAAGCCCTTTCTTCCAATTCCTACAGAAGTAAAGAGGATGAAATCATTCTTTTAAATGATGACATTATGGATGTTATTCCATCTTTAGTGTCTATTGATGATAATGTGGCTTTGTTAAGACATGTTTCTGAGGAAGAGATTTGGGGTGTCATTTCTGATATGAAGATTGACAGTGCTGCAGGGGTTGATGGGTTCAATCTTCAGTTTTTCAAATACTGTTGGAAGGTTATAAAGTGGGATCTCTGTATTTCTTTTAACAGTTTCATTAATGGTGATTATATGCCTAAAGGCATGTTTGCCACTGGTCTTTGTATGGTGCCTAAGTCTCAAAATCCTACTGGTTGGAGTGATTTTAGGCCGATTGGTTTGTGCACCATGTATAACAGAATTTTTGCTAAGCTTATCAACTCTAGATTGGCTCTCATTCTTCCTAGAATTGTCTCCAATTGCCAGGGTGCTTTTGTCAAGGGTCGCAGTATTCATGAGAATGTGTTGGTTGCTAAGGAAATGATCTTTGATATTAAAAGAAAGCCAAAGACTGGGAATGTGTTGATTCAGCTTGATATGTCTAAAGCCTTTGATAAAATGGCTCTCTCTTTTATTAGACAGGTTCTTATTAAGTTTGGTTTTTCTAATGGTTTTGTGAATCTTATTGATAGATTAACAAGCAATGTCAGTATTTCTATTCTGTTGAATGGTGGTACATTTGGCTATTTTAGAACCCGTAGAGGCTTGAGACAGGGTGATCCCTTGTCTCCAAGCTTGTTTATAATAGGTGAAGAGGTGCTATTGAGAGGTTTGAAATCTCTTTTTATTAAAAATACTCAAATGATTTACAATACTAGATCCAAAATGTTGATGCCTTGTCTCGCTTTCGCAGACGATATCCTAATTTTTACAAACAGTTTACAAAGTTCTATTAACATCTTAAGTGCTTTTCTAGATAGGTACCAGCTGGTCTCTGGGCAGACTATTAACAAACAGAAGACCAGGTTGATCACGTCTTCTTCTCTTCTTCATTCCAGAAGGGTGAGCTTGGAGGTTCAGACTGGTTACAGTGTGGAGAGTTTGCCTGTTACTTATCTGGGCATCACTCTGTGCAATAGTAGCAGAGCCTGCAATTACATGAAAATTGTTGACAGAATTAATGATAAAATATTGGAGTGGGACTCTAAATACTTATCTTTTGGGTGGAGATTAGTTTTAATCACTAATGTCCTCATGGCCTATCCTAATTACTGGTTACAAAATTGTATTTTGCCTAAAAGTGTCATTAGTAAAATAGAAGGGATTCTGAATAAATTTTTGTGGAGGTCTAAGTTTGGGGAGCCTATGATTCATTGGTCTAATTGGAAAAGGGTTTGTAAGCCTTTTTGTGAAGGTGGTCTGAATATTAGGAGTCTTTCTGATATTCAGAATGTTTACTCTTTTAAACTTTGGTATAATTTTAGAAAGAATGATTCTATCTGGGCTAATATGATGCACTTAACATATTCTAACAATGCTCATCCTCTTTATGCCAATTTTAATAGGGCTGGTTCTCAGGTTTGGAAGAGATTGGCTAGTGTCAGAAAGGATGCTGAGAAGTATGTTAAATGGGTTCTTGGCTGTGGTAATATAGATTATTGGAGAGACAATTGGACTGGTTTAAAGCCTATTTATGAAGACATGCACAATGAGAATTACCTGGAGGCCAAGGTGAACTCCTTCTGGAAAAATGGTGGTTGGGATGCAGCTTCAATGGCTCCTTTTATCTCTCCTGATACCTGGAATAATATTCAAAACATTAAAGTAAATGATTCGAAGAAGGATGTCATGATTTGGAGCTGTTCTAGTGACACTTCTTTTGTTACTAAAGATACATGGAATGTGATCAGACAAAAAGGGACCTATTCTAATTTGTTTAAAAAAGTTTGGAGTCATATTATCCCCAGGAAGTTCTCTTTCCTTCTCTGGAGAGTCATAATGCATTTTATTCCTATTGATTCGGTTCTTCAAAAAAGGCATTTTTATACTGTTTCTAAATGTCAATTTTGTAGTCACTGTGAGGACATAAATCATGTTTTTGTCAATTGTACTCAGGCTTGGCACATCTGGACCCATTATAGCCTGATCTTTAGGATCAATCTTAGGAGGAGTATGGTTCTGACTCATGTTGTTAAGACTTGGCAAGACTATCACAAGGGCAAGGCTCACATTGTCTTCCTCATGCCTGCTGTAATATGTTGGGTTATCTGGTCTAACCGTAACAGGGCTAAATTCAAGGGTGACTCTCCTAATCTTATTTCTTCTATCAGATATATAGATAATATTGTCCAATCTCTTAATGTATTTGTTCTTACTAATAAGCATTGGGCTCATACTAATAACGCTAGCTTATTAATGGGTTGTCAAATTATGAACTCTAAACCGACTTACGTTACCTGGAAGTGTCCTCCTGTGGGTAGAATTAAGTTAAATGTCGATGCTTCTGTGTTGAGGAATGGGGAAGCATCTGGTGTCGGTATCTTCAGGAATCATGCTGGAGAGGTGCTTAGGTGCTTTGGGAACACCTATGGCAAAATGTCTCCTCTTCTTGCTGAAACTCGGGCTCTGTTGGACGGACTCCTGATCTGTTGTCAGAATCGATGGTATCACGTCGATGTTGAGACAGACTGTCAAGTTCTGGTCGATTTTCTTGCTGCCGGTGTTTCTCCTTGGTTTTTGGACCCTGTTATTAGGATTTGTAGATCTGCTTTTGCTTCTTCGATGAACATAAGGTACATTTCTCGAGTCCAGAATCAGGCGGCAGACTGCCTGGCCAGATGGACTCTGAAATGTACCCAGTTAAACTTGCTGAATATCAATTCTCTTCCGTCTGATTTGAGAGCCATTCTTCTACTTGAGGAGATTGGCTTGGGATATTTGGTCTAGTCTGCTGGTTTTTTTGGTTTTTGTTTACAGGTTTCGGTGGTGCTCATAGGAGGGGAGCTCGATGCTGTTGAATTCTTTTTGCGGGAGTTCTTTGCGGAGAGAAGAAATCTGTGGATTTTGTTTTTTGAAGAAGATGAAGTGCCTGATTAGGGTTTTTTGGGGAAGAAGAAGTCTGTTTGGGTTGTTAAAGGAGAGAAGTTTTCTTTTTAGGAAAGCTTCTGTAATTTTAGGTTTAGGGTTATGACCCTAATTTTGACCGATTTCTTTATTTTGTCTCTTTGGCTTTATGGGTCTTTCAGGATCCTATTGCCTGTTGGGCTCTTTCATTTTGTACTCTGATCTCTTTTGATCCTTTAATAAATTAAAATTTTAATTAAAAAAAAAAAAACCGAAATTAATCTCTATAAACAACTTTTAAATTATGATTGTAAAATTTTCGAAAATAACACGAAGTTGCTGTTTTAATAAAAGTTAAAAAAAAGGATGGAGTTAGGAGTTGGAATTAGAATTGCGAATTTTCTACCAATTCGGTTCGGATGGAGTTTCTCAATGACGAAGTTAATTATCGTGGATTCTGTGGTTTGAAAGAAAAAATATAACAAAATTATTGGAAATAAAAAATATAAAGAAACGATAATAAAAATTGCGGCAGTGTTTTTTCAAACTTTATTATAATGGGCATTTTTGGTAGACCATTTGGGCCAAATAGCGTGCGTTTTGGATTGTCGACCGTAATCGAATAATTAGATGATAACTAGTCTAATTTAATAAAATAATTAAAAATAAATAGGTAGTACGAAATTGTATGGATAATTATAAATCTAAAGAAAATATAAACATAAACCATAGCACTAATAAAATATCTTTATAACGTCAATTTGAGATTAAAATAACTTAAATATCACACACCAGTAGTTTCAGTCAGCAGTAGCTGTAACAAAATTGGACCTATACTCCAATTGGTAAGAATTATTAGTATTTAACTCTAGTTGTAACTTTAAAATCCAATTGACCAGCACATCTTAACAACTTTTTCGTCTTTGTCGATCGACCATCCCTTTTTCGATTATTTTTATAAAGTGGGAGTTAAAATTCGTGTAACTTTAACAACCCACTATTATTATTTTTATAATGATAAATAATAATTATTTTTGGTAATTTTTGTTCTAAATAAATTTGGCGTGGATTCCAGGAATAATCAGATCTATTCGTGAGATATCCGTGGTAATTATTTTGGAAACTTAGACTCGTACCTCATAGAATATTTAAAACCACTAAGATTTTATGTTCTATTTGAGATTGTTATGAGAAATGGGCACTCGAAAGCTTTCAGACATAATAGAAATTGGAAAGGGCTTCACTCAGTTAGTAGGGATGCCCAATCACAACAGCGGTTCGAAGAGTAATGAAATTAGTTGTACCTAAAGGGATATCGGGATCAACTGTGTTGAACGAAATTGTTGCACTATATACTCAGAGAGATATGATGGTTGCACGTCAAGAAAGGTTCGCTTGGAAATCTGACAAGATGAAAATAAAGAAAACTAGTGTGAGGGTGATGGCACTGAATCTGAATCTATGCGAGATCAAGAAAGGTATCAAACAAAACGGTTTCAATCAGACTGAAATTATTATTCCTTAAATAAAGAGCCAAAACAAGTCATCGGTACATTCTTTCGGAGTCGAACGACTACTCTGTGTCTGATCCAAAGGAACTTTATCCTTTCCCAGAATGGCATCATTGCCACACGAGGAATTGGTATTCAAAAAAAATGTTCTAATTGTTTTAGAAGTTCTAGACGAGAACAAGATTTGAAAAAACAACACGAGTCATTGGATAAGCATATACCCGATTATGAGGTTAAGGCCCGGATTGTCACTGAGGGTGGGGTAGGGAAACTTCAAACTATGGCTCAGATTCCAGACAATCCAGCACGGTTGCATATGATACCAGTGGTCAACCTACAATATAAATACGAGGGTTTGAACGACCTAATTTTGATTATCATGTCAATAGCCAATTTGTGAATTCTTCCGAGCATGGTCTTCATACAATGATTGATGAAGGTCTAAAGGGTCGTCAACATAGTCAGGGGCATAGTTGAAGGTAATCTCCGCTATCACCATAAATTATGTCTAGACATCTGCCAAAACGGTTTGACATATTAAAAATGGAAAAGTTTAATAGAAACCGAGATGTGGCTAACCAGATCAAGAAATTCAAGATTTTCATGACGAATTAGCATGATGATGATAAGTTAATATGTCGTGCTTTCTCAGAAATTTTAAAGGACAATGCTCTGAAATGGTACAATCGACTTCTTTCGGGTTTTATTGGGAATTTGGACATGTTCTTGAAAAATTTAAATGCCAATTTATGGAAAGCAACAAAAATCCAAGGAGATGGTGATACAATCATCAAGTGCAGACATACGATCAGAGAAATATTGAAAGATTATGCCATGCATTTTGTATTAACAAAGAATGGTTTAGAGGATTTTTATGAGAAACTAGCTTGTGTTGCTTTCAAATAAAGGTGTTTTCGTGAGGAATTGGTTGATAAATATACTCGGAAGAAAGCTTTAACCATCGGTGCCCTTCTAGCTCAGGTTGAAGAGCATATTGATGTAGAAGAGTCTAAGATATTAAGACTTGTTCCATTGTCCTAACAAAGAGAATTACCTGCTACTTATTGCCCAATAATAACAGATTCAAAGTTTTTAGACTCAAACTTCTACTTCATTTTGTGTAAGGGACCAAACAAAATATCGTATCAGCCAAGAGTAAATCAAAGAGTAAATCAGCAGCCTTAGGCTCAGCGGCAACGATCAAGAGAAAACCAGTGGGTTCGACCTTAATATCATAACAACATCAATTATTATATGATGGACTACATAACTTTTGAGGAAGGAGATCCAAACTTTAATGTATAATAACAAACTAACAACATTTCTAAAAAGCCATGCGGGGGGGGGGGGGGGGGGGGGGGGCAAGAGCAGGCTCCGGTAGGCAACCACGCTGCATTACAAAGAGTAGAAGTTACGAATGCTTTGAAACAAAAAAATGTGATGGTTATAATATAACCTTTTGAAACGTTTGATTTAGATCTGGACCCTAAACGAAGAATTGTGAAGATGATTGATAAGCCTAAGGTTGATGGCAAGGTAAAAAACTTGTGCAAAATTTTCGAATTGTTGACTATTTCTGGTGGGGATACTGTGTCAAGAACTACCACTTTCTCTCGGAAGTGGCACATTGTAGCCTAACAAGACAGCTAGCGGGAGGAACTTCAACTTATTTTTACAGAAATCCAGTTTCCATTTTCTTTTTGAGGATAATGATTTATGGGGGCGATCTGGAACCCATGAAGATAATGGTAATTAGCGCAACGGTCGAAGGAAGCAAAATCTGAGCGACTCTAATTGATATAGGAAATTGGGCCAATATTTTGTTTATGTCCACTTATAAAACAGATGCAAAATCCCTCTGATATTATTTGTTCTTATAGGAAAATAGTGCGATTTATTGTGGCCACCGACAATATAGTAATAGAGTTCGAATAAGAGGTACTTCTGGGTCGAGGGACTTTCCGGATTATGATGGTCGATGGACCAAATTTGTATAATGAAATTTTTGGTAGGTCTTGGCTATCAATTATGCATGTCATTGCCTCTACTATCCACCAATGTTTGAAGTTTGTTATTGGGAATCAAGTGGTTATTTTTGAAGCAACAAGAAATAATAATTACAAGGGTCAACTTTAAAGTCAAATGTTGTTAACACCTGATGAAAATTTTGAAACCTATTTATTTCCCGACGGTAATATTTTGAAATTTGATCTAGTTGGCCACTGAGCATTGTCTATTCTTGACAACGATGATTGCTTTGTTGGCCCCTAGTTCAAGCTATGAATAAAACCGCAACTACGACAGAAAAGTATATGAAGTCATACCGTGTGAGGGTCAAGAAGCTCAAAACTGAGTTGATCAATGAGACTGTCGTTCATATGGCTAATGTTGAGAGGGTAAACCAACTCAAGGGACTAACAGAGACTCGTGCTGATGATGTTGAGACAAACATGATGTCAGGTTTGCCCAAAAATACCAAGAGAATGTAATCTTTCCCTATATTGATATATTTTTTTAAATGGGTTGAAGCCATGGTTATCCAAACTATGCGCGGGTTCTACCTTGATATGGCTATGTATTCCCATTCTAAGGAGCTTTGGAGATTTGATATATCAGTTAATCCTGAGGTGACACTTGCTTCCCTAGTTAGGACTTCTGAGCTATCTGACAATAATACTAGTGTTGATGGTGACACTATGGCTTCTTCTCCTGCTACTTATGTTACCTCTTATAAGTCCCCTTGTAAGCTTTCATACGAGGATCTTGGAGGGATTTAACCTAACCCAAGCGTTTGAGTCCAATATGGAGGATAAGAATTCTCTTGCTAAATAATAGATGGATGACCTTAAGACTCATGTCATAGAGGCATGCAAGAATCAGTTAGGGACAGGTATTATCAGGCTTCCCGTCTAAAGGCTCATTGGGTTGTTCGTAAGGCACACAAGCATCTTTTGGATGTGGTTGAGGCTAGTGAGAGCACGATTACATGGTGGCAAATACAGAGCACGAAGGTTGACGATCATTGATGTTGTTCTTTATCCCTGTATCTTTCATACTTTTTGTTTTTTGTTGATGTATGATGCTAAATGTTTGGGCGTATATGGTCCTATTCGGTTATAATGATCAAAACGTAGACACAAGACCGTGTATAGCTAATTTCACTAATTTATAATCAACTACATGCAAGGTGTGAGACGTGAAATCATATATAACCAAATTCATGCGAGAGCAGTTCATAACTAACTACATGCTAGTTGCGAGATAAGAGCTGCGACACTAAACCTATCACAAAATTGGAACTATGTAAGACTTACAAAATATTTTTAATCTTTTTTTGTTTTAACTCATGTGTTTTTGAAACGTGGCCACTAGTGGGTTAAAAGTAGGGTTTTTGAGGTCCATTATCATTATATTCAAATGGCTAATTCCAGCTCGTGGTGCTTGCATGAGAATTGGAGTTATGATGTAATCTTCTCTAAAGCTACGTAATACATCGTCAACTATTGGTGCAACAAACTTTATGGAAGACTAGTTCATACTTAACTACATGAGAGATACAAGACTTGAGAGCATATAAAAATATGTAGTTAAACAAGGAATTACATACATTTATCATCAAATTTATAATTGGCTGACTTTGGTCTTTGTTGACATTTATTTTCTTATCATTAAGGAAATATATTTTTACTATACTTGATTCTCCTTTTTTTTGAATTAGAGTATCTATGCTCAATTTTTTTGTAATTTAACGATATATTTTCTTTGTTGTGTTTCAAATCAAATATAGTCTTCACATTTTGTTTACGATTGCTATAAATTTGGAACCTAATTTGAAAGTGTCTTGATTAGCGTTATATGTTTTTATTATTTCAACGATAAACTCTTATCTTTTCTTAGTAGGGTGTTTTATCATTCGACATGTAATATGTAGCTTTAAAAAGGCTATGGATGAAATTCTCATTGTTGTTTATAAGTGCATCTCTTTTAATTTATTTTCTTTCTTTTGTTTAATAATAACAAATAGGTATGCTCTGAAAAACGGGCTTTGGAAATGTTTCATGTAACAAATGCAAGACAAGTCTTAATTGTCACACGTGAAGTACGAGACAAATGTTAATTACCAAGACACAAAATGCGAGACTAGTGTTAATTGTCAAGCGAAAAATGCGAGAGAGATGTTAATAGTCATAAGCGAAATACAAGACAAGTGGTAATACGCAAAATGCGATATAAGTATTAATTACCAAAACACAAAATATGATGCTAGTGTCAATTGCCAAAACGGTTATATAAGAGACAAATTATTAGTCTCGCGCTTCGCGAGACATGAGAAAACCGAAACTTGTTTATAGTAGTTGCATGACAAGTGTTATTTATTAGTATCTGAGACAAATTTAAACATAAATGATGTATGTATGTGATACAATGAAAACAACCAAACCCGCAAATGCGAGATAAGCAGATTTTTGAGTCGTACTACTCAAAAAATTAATAACCAAAATCTAACACTAAAAATACATGCAATATGATTTGGTAGCGTATTTCCAGCCCTGATACTAGTACGAAGCAAATACAAATTAAACGTTCTTGTTTTTTCATACTTCCCAGCCTTGGTTCCGAAAGAAAATCCAAAAGTAAACTTCAAAACTAATTAAAACCAATATGAATCCCAATAAATAACTCTAAATTATGATTGTTTCACGCTAATAAAAAGTAGCAAGAAATATAAACTGAATCCTCCGCTGCTTATGGCTTTTTTTAAATTTAAAAAATAAAATTGGTATGATGAATTTTGTATCGGATTCCGTTTGAACCAAATTTTTATCTAAAGACTCTCGATTAGGTGGTATAAAAGAGAAAATCTAACAAAATAAAAAAATTGGAGATTGAAAATAAAAGTACTTATAAATAAATAAATAAATAAATAAATAAATAAATAAATAGTTAGTGTATTTGGTAAAGCATTTCGGTACAAATAGCTATCGATAATTCGTGTTTTTCTAATAGTAAACCCTAATTGAATTGTTAGCCTAATTTTAAATAATAACTTGTCCGGTCTAATAAAATATTAAAAATAAATCGATAACATGATGAAATTGTATGAATTAATTTTAGATTTTAAATAAAATAGAAAGCACCAATAAAAATATCTTTATAACGTCGGTACTTGCATACACATGTTTATAACCTGGTTTGAAATATAAATAACGTGTATAAGATACACTAGTAGAGTAGTAGTTTTATATTCTTTCCCTAAATGGACCTATACTGCAAATGGTAAGCATCCTTTAACTTCTAACTCTAGTTATAACTTAAAAATCTAATTGATCAACCGTGATAGGTCGACATCTTAACAACTTCCTTGTCAATCGACCATCTCTCTTCTTCAGCTCTTGCTATAAAATGATAGTTAAAAATCGACACCAATGAAACAATATCATCAGTGGCAATGGCAGCTGAAAAAACCAGCATTCAAATTCAAAGACAAGAAAAAGCCATAATCTTTGGTGTTAGAGGTATAGTAGGAAGAGAAATAGCCAAGAAACTAATAACCACAAAACCCAACTGGAAAGTCTATGGAGTTTCAAGAAACCCAGACAAAATACCAATCCACAACCCAAACTATCACTTCATCTCATGTGATCTCCTTAACCGATCCGAAACACAACAGAAACTGTCTTCGGTACGAGGTTTAACTCACGTGTTCTGGGTAACGTGGGCTTCTCAGTTCCCGATCGATTCCGAACAGAGCTGGAAACAGAACAAGACAATGCTATCGAACGCGATGGAAGTAGTTCTTCTCCAACAAAATCCAAATTTGAATCATTTTTCGTTACAGACAGGAACGAGATACTACGCTTCGTATTCCGGTGGTTTTGAAAAAGAAGTAGTTTTATACGACGAAGACAGTCCAAGGTCTGATTCGAAGTTTAATTATTACTATGGGTTGGAGGACACGGTTAAAGAGAAACTAAAAGATAGAGACATCGGTTGGTCGGTCCAAAGACCGGGGTTGGTAATAGGGAGTGCGAGTAACACTTTGTATAATATAATGGGTGGTGTATGTGTTTATGGCGTGATTTGTAAGTATTTGGATCTTCCTTTTATGTTCGGTGGAACAAAACAATCGTGGGAAGAGCGTTGCATTGAAGTTTCTGATGCGAGATTAGTAGCAGAACAGCATATATGGGGAGGAACAAGTGAAGCGATGAATGGTAGTAAAGGTGAGGTTTTTAATGCAATTAATGCTTTGCACAAAGATGCAAGGAATCTCCTCGATACCTTGTAAATAAAATGGTTAGTAAACTTCCTAAGATCATCCGTAAGAGTCACTCTATAAGGCAAACTTATTAGTGAGTGAGTTAAGAGTATTTCTTGGAAAATCTCATAATTTGACAGTAATTCTAGCTAAACTTACCAAAACTATAGTGTTGGTGTTTGGATGCCTTTAGATATACTCTTTCCGTAAGAACCGTAATATTATATTCCGACATTACCTAGACAAATGCATAAGAAATAGGAGAATATATAATTTTTTGTGTTGAGGAAGTACAGTTATCTTAAAGACTAACAAGAAGTTGAGAGGCAGGAAATAAAAAAAATATCAAATGAAGGTCGTCAGGAGAAGTTAGACAGGATCGTACCAAATTGGTTGGAAGAGGGTTATCATGAAGAGTTTGGATGAAAGACATGAAGAAGCATTTAAGCGAAGGCTAAACAGAACTTAGCAGACAAGGGTAGTTTAAAATACTTTTAGCTGAGGGATAAATAAGCGTGTAAAGTGAAGTAAATAAGCGTTTAAGAGATGTAACTTCCTTGTTGTTAAAGTTGTGTGTTAGTGGGTGCCCATTAGGAGAGAGAAACCGTAGTTAGCCTTGTTTTAGCTAACAACCCTAATTTCACTCCATTCGTCTTTGTTAACTTATTTTTTAAAACGTTTTTTAATTAACGATTTTAATTCGGGTTGTTCTCATCCATACATATCAAAGGTATTTTTCCAAAAATATTCTACTTAACAATTTTAATTTGGTTGTTGTTAATCAATATATACCGAAATAAAGTTCAACGGATACCGATGAAAAACAAAAAATTATGTTTGTGACTGAAAAATCTGAGACATCATATATACTGATTGAATAAAGGGTTTTGATGGGGGACGAAAATCCATTTTTGTTTGTTGTATTGAAAAAAAAAAGTAATTGAAAAGCTGAAAGAAAACGAAGAAGATGGGGAACAAACTCTGGAAAAAAAAATGCAATAGTAAGAAGATGAATGAATACATGAAAACAAATATTATAAATGAAAACAAATATTATAAATGAAAAAATGATTTAAAAAAAGCGGGAGAGAAATAAAATTCCGCCAAATTGTTAACAAAACTAACATGACATTGTTAAGTAGCTCTGGGAAATCAGCAAACCTATTGGCTTTTTTGTGGTCGTGTTAGTTAACATCACCACTAACACGTTCACTAGAAGTATTTTTAATTAAAAAAAATTAACACACTCTTTAACATATACTTTAGCGTGTACACTGTACATGCTCTAAGGTTGTTCAAACCATAAAGACTTTAAAAAACACGTGTCGACATATAATTAGTTATCAAGATAATTAGGCAGTTATAACAGGGGTAATGCGGTGATTGAAGTGAAGTAGATTGTAAACCTTATGATATCACCTTGAATCTTTATTCTCAGATTATGCACTTAATACACAACGAAAGCAATTATCTCCGCGCAAATACTCTTTTCTAATTATAGATCATTACTTTAGAAAAATATTTAATAAGAAATTTTACTCATCAAATTTTGTGTCGTATGTGGGAAATATTTTCTTTTTAAAGATCTAAGTTTTCAAACAAGTTTCTAATAGTGATGACAAGATCAAAAATTGAAAAAGAGACTCCAAGGATTCAACCAATTCAAACTACTCTAGTAGCACCTCGGGGAGTTGCGATAAGCTTATCAGCTGTAGTAGGTAGCCTCGAGCAGAACCAACATTCAGGTGTGAAAGCTAATGCGTACATTTTAATAGTTCAGAGCATAGAACTACACCAGTAATTATATCGAAGGCAAATCCAATCGCCGGAGTGGCAGTTGTTACACCATATTATTTTACATCGGTTCAACGTGAAAACCTCTTAAATCAAAGTATGCAGGTGACCGATAGGCTACAGAAAGATTAGAAAAATTAACAGAGACATTAAAATTGCTATGGGAAAGTTTTTTTCAAAAAGTAAAAAGAAGAATAAACAGAATGTGAAAGAAAGTAAGGAAAATCATACATGGAAAACAAAAAAAAAGAGGTAAATTTTTTGGAAGAAAATGGGGAAGGTATTATACATTTGGAAGAGAGTCGTAAATTCAAATTAAAAAGTGAAAGTGGAAAAATCCAAATTTTGAAGCTCAGTCGAGAAATCTGGTAGTATAAAAAGAAAATGAGAAGAATGAGATAGACTACAATGAAGAAAGACAAAAAAACGTATATGTTTCAAGAATCTACTTTCATAAAAATGATTATTGAAGGAAAAAATCCTAGAAAGTTTGATCTGTTCAAGATGACAACTTATGGTAATTCGGAATATCCAGAGCATCATTTATACCAATTCAAAAGCATGATGATGAGATTTATTCCTAATAATGTGCTATTATGCATAGCCCTATCTATAACATTTAAAAGACATACATTGGATTGGTTCAATAATTTGTCGAATGGGTCAATTCGTGACTTTGAGGGATTATGGGGAGCTTTCAGGAATCGTTTTGTAGGAAACTGAGTTTATAAGGAAGAGGTTGATTCAATTATGAACATGTACTAGAAGAGAAAGGAGTCGATGAAGAGTTATGATCAAAGTTTCGTCAAAAAGATGAATAGTTTAGTAATGTGTAATGAAGTAGTCGATATAGCTGCATTTAAGAGAATGTTGGGTTCTGAAAGGAAGTTGTACGAATATTTGGTTACGTTTCTGATGGAGGATCTAAGTGTATTTTGGCCAGATCAAAACAATTTTTTAGACTTGAATACTCCATAAGAGAGGCTTTGTTTGTACTAAATCACTAGAATTTAAAGCTGTTTTGCCCAATCGAATGAATGTGGAGGAAAAAAAGTGACATGAAGAACATAAAGAACCATTTAATAGACAGAGGTTCTCATATTATGATAATCCATCCAAAATATTTACTTTTTTAACCGATAAGACCACAATTATTTTCGATAAAACAAAAGGAAAATCAAAATATCAAACACCACGGACGATGTTGCCATAAGTAATGACAGGTCTCGCAAATTATTTTGGATCTATCATTATTATCACGACCATCCTAGTATGGAGTGCGAGCAGTTTCACAAATCGAAAGGTTTGTTGATAGTGGATATTTGATTCAATTTTTCGTAAGGAATGAGGGGGTAAAACATGAAGAAGAATATAAAGATATAAAGGAAAGTAGGAGAAGAGAAGATAAGAGGAAGCAACAACAACTTTTTACCATTTTTTACGGGGATACGATGTCAGGAAATAATTTTTCTTCAAGGAAGAAGTACAAAAGACATTTAGAAATCCATTTGTTTGAAGAGTCTTCGTACCATCACTATAAAAAAACTAGTGTACGATTTGATATTCAAATACAATAATTTAAAAGTAGTTTTTACTCCTAATGCGGATGCTTTGATCATAACTCTAGTGTGAAAACGTTTTGAGTGAAGTAGTCGAGAAGGTAATAGGGTATGGCAAAATAGTATAAATTAGAAGTTCTTTGAATCTAGATTTTAAAATGAAGCTAATAAAACTACTAGAGAGAAATTTTGACATTTATTCTTGGACTGATGGTTATGTTTCACGGGTCAGCTCATATGTTATTTGCCATAAATTATCAATCGATAGAAGAATGAGGTTGGTTTGTCAGAAAATAAGGGATTTTTCTACTGAAAAAACAAAAGCAATTTTCAAATATGTATAAGTTCTAAATATATAACACATCAAGGAGTTAAGATATCAAACATGAATTGCTAATCTAGTATTGGTAAAGAAAAAAAATAGACAATGGTGAATGTGTCTAGATTTCACTAATATTAATAGACCATGTCCAAAGGATGCTTTCTCGATGCCTCGTATTGATCAGTTACTAGATGTTGCCTTGGGTCATGAATTTTTATCATTTATAGATTCATATTCAGGGTACAATCAAATTCAAATGCATCTTAATGATGAAGAGGATACAACTTTCAAGACTGAAAGAGGGTTATATTGTTACAAAGTTATATCTTTTGGTTTAAAAATTGCGGGGACAACTTACAAAAGGTTTGTAAATAGAATTTCTGAGAATTTGTAAGAAAAGAACATGTAAGAGTACATAGACAATATGATAGCAAAAAATAGCAGTAAAAATCAACAAATTGAAGGGTTATCTCAGATATTTAAAAAATTAAGAGAGTTCAATCATAAGATTAATCCCTTAAAATGTTCCTTTGATGTTTGAAGGGGGGATTTTCTCGGGTATGTGGTTAGTAAGAATGGTATTGAAGTCGACCATGAACAGTTAAAGGCATTGTCAAACATAAAACCACCAAAGACAGTAAAAAATTTCAAAGATTAATGGGTCGCCTATTAAACATTATTCTAAGGCTTCAGACAAGAGTCATTGTTAGCTCCGGTACGAGGTGAGGTTTTATATTTATACTTATATGTATCAGATTTTGCTATGAGTGTAGTTCTGGTTAGAAAAGAAGGGATAATGAAAAAGCCAGCTTACTATGTAAGCAACAGTCTAATTGATGTAGCAAAACGTTATTTGAATTTAGAGAAATTAACTTTAGCTTTGGTAGTAACGGCTAGAAAAATGAGACCATATTTCCAAAGTCATACCCTCGTTCCAAGAACTTATTTTCCATTAAAAATATGTTACAAAACTCAGATATATCGGGTAGGCTTACTCAATGGTCAGTAAAACTGCGAAAATATGAAATTTTATACAAACCACCGACTGCGATAAAAGCTCAAGTTGTTGCTAATTGTATTAATGAGTTTGTTAAAGAAAGAATTGATGCTGGTTTGAAGAAGAAAAAAGTTTGGAGTGGGTTGTGGCAGTCGATGGATCATCATGAACTAATGGAGTATGAGCTTAGATTGTGTTAAGAATGTTGTTCGGTGAAAAAATCTGGTAGTTGGTGAAACTCATTTTTGATGTGATAAATAATATATCAGAGTATGAGGATTTTTTATTTGTTTAAAGTTGGCTAGTATTTGCGGAGCACGGGTCGTACGGATAAAATTAGAATTCCCTTCTAGTAATAAGTCAAGAAAATGAATCTTATGAAGCTAAATAAGAGAACATACGAGGGTATTAAATATTCATAAGATGGAAAAAGAAGTTTGAGGAAGTAGAATAGGAACAGGTCTCACACAAATAATTCGGTAGTCGATTCCCTAGCTAAAGAAGTTGTATCATGATATAGTGTTGTGATAATATTCAAAGAAAGTACATCCAAAGAAACCAAAGAACAAGAAACCAAGATACTCACGATAGAGGCACTAGAGGATTGGAGACATGAATATTTGTTATATTTAATAGATCGAATCCTTCCTGAAGATAACACTGAGGCTCGTGCTCTACAATTACGAGCTGTTAAGTATATGATTCTTGATAATGTACTATGCTGGAAAAGTGTGACAAGACCAATGCTCAAATGTTTGAATAAAAATAAGGTTGTTATATCCTTAGAGTTTTGCATGAGGGTGTTGCGGGGGCATATTATGAGCACATGAGTCTGATCAGGTGTTTCCTTCTCGCATGCTTTTATTAGCCAAAAATAGCAATAGATGTCAAGGCGACGGTACAAATTTGTGGTTCTTGTCAGAAGTATTTTGATATAAGTCACTTACCAAGTGAGCCGATGAGTATAGTTCGTGTACCATGCTCATTTGATTAATGTGGAATAGACTTAGTAGCACATTTATCAATGGATACAAGAAAAAACAGTTTTTGGTGATAGCCGTGTCTTTTTCTACAAAATGGGTCGAAACAAAATCTTTATGTAAAATTAGAGCTTAAGAAATTTGTGATTTTCTTCAAAGTGATATCTTGTTTAGATATGGGCTCCCGAGGGTTTTGATTACAGATAATGGGCCTCAATTCTAGAATGACATAATGATGGTATTTTATAGAATGTATGGAATAGATATATAATTTTTTACTCCATATTATCTACAAGAAAATAGGCAGGTTGAGGTGATAAATAGAATAGTGATAGATGGAATAAAGAAATAACTTGAGGCAGCTAAGGTAAAATGGCATGATAAGTTAGTTGAGGTGTTATATGTTTATATAATAACTCCAGGAAACGGCTACAAGAGAAACCCATTCTTCATTAGTATATGGTATGGAAGCAATAGTCCTAACATAAATAATAAATCGTAATCACATAATACTTAATTATTCATAAGATGTCAATAATAAGGGCATGCACATTGTTAATCTGATTGGAGAACGATGAAATCAAGCACAAGTTAGAGCAGAACATTACAAAAGTTTAACAAAAAGCAAATTTGATTCGAAACTCAAGCCTAAATATGTCAAAGAATGTGATTTATTCATGAAGAAACTATTTCCATGATCTAAATATAAGAATGTGGTAAAGTTAGCTCTAAATAGGGATGAGCCATAGAAAGTTATTTCCAGAAGACATCATGGAACATATCGGTTTGAAAATTTGGATGAAAATATATTAAAGCACCCATGGAATATCAGTGATCTGAAATTGTATAAATAAATTTTCAATAAGGTTATACACTCTTTTCCTTCGTAGTGTGAGAGGGTTTTTAATGAGGCATATTATAAAGTCAATTTATATTATAAAGAAGTTTCCTTTGAGAAAGATAAATTTTTATTTATATTAAAGAAGAAATTAGACAATCATTACATTAAATCAAGTTCAATAAAACAAGCAGCAAGGCTACAAAAAGAGGGGTCGGGTGTATCAAAAAATAAGCAAAATTGTTAAAAAAAACCAAGCCTAAGGTTGAAAGACCATTAGGAATGCAAGTGGTTCTACTATGTCCTGACTTTAAATGTTAAAGAATGGTTAACAAACCAAGCCTATAGTTCAAAAACTATTAGCAATGCAAGTATCCATACTATGCTCTGACTAAAAATGTCAAATTAGCAAAAATGGTTTTTAAACCGGTCTTAAGATTGAAAAAACATTAGGAATGCAAGTGGTCATACTGTGTATTTAACTTAACATGTCAAAATAGAGAAATTGGATAGCATTTCTAGCCTAAGGTTGAAAAATCTTTAGGAAACGCAAATGGTCATACTGTGATTTTTCTCAATCTCTGTGATTTTTTCCTCCTCAAAGCAATCTATTTATCTTAAATAATTTTAACAACAGATTTCAAAACAACATTTTTAGACTTTATATTAGAGAGACTAGTTTTCATGGCATTGGTACTAGTGTTGCTTAGATTTGTGTTCAAATAAACTTGTTTAGTAATCTGAGCAATTAATTCTGTTTTTTGAGAAATCATCTCTGTATTTTCCTTCTTTAGAACATCTTTTTCAGTGGTCAATTTAGTAATCACATTTTCTTTTTCAATTATGTCTTTAGATAGTCTATCAGCTTGTCTTAAAGTTGCATATCCTCATTGAAACTTATCCAAATCGCAGTAATCTATTTGATGGATACAGATACAATAAGCATCGGTTTAAAGTGTTGCATTTTTTCAATATCATATACAATCATAGACCAATATGCAAGTATCATCAAATTATGGTAGCTCTAAATATATATATGTGTATATATATATATATAAACAGATTGAAGAAAGCGTCATCAGAAAGGAAAGAAGTATCATCTATCTGAAATGATAAGAAACTAACCTCTATCTGAAATTCAAGCTGCCATTGCAAAATATCATCTATCTTCATGATGTTGTACAAGATTAGGGAAGTTTTTGAGTTTTTGAGTCATTAAATGTGCTGGACTTGGAACAATTGTAGAACTAAAGTGATGGGTAGGACTTGTGATAGGCATTGGTGGATTTTCTGTGAGGTCGACGCTAAAACGATTGATGATGTAGCAACATGAGCAATGAAGTGGCTAACATTATGAGTGAGATACACGAGGAACTTGTGTCTTTCCTTAGATCAGGAGTCCAGGTAGTAGGTACATTGGGTTCGATAACCTTCCTTTCCCTTTTTGTTGTTCCAAGGATAAGTCAGTCTTAGTGGTCTTGTTTTTATTTTATGAAGATCATAGTATATCAGATACCCTTCTCTAATAACAATACCTCGAGAGGGAATATGAGGTTTTTTATTATTAGTAGAATCCTGACCAACAATAGTGGAATTTTGTTTGTGTTAAAAATAGGAATTTTGGATGGTGGGAGTGTTATTTTTTCTACTAGAATGCATACAGACAACAATTTTAGTATTTGAATGGGGTTTATGAATGGTAAAATGTGTATTTTTCAAAATAGTGGGGTTCATATTAGTGGTCAAGAAACTCTTTGACTTAATCGTAATCCTGTTGTGTCTAACAAGTGTTCTTTCTTTCTTCTTGGGATGTTCTTCTAACGCGTTACTTTCATGTTAAAAGATAGATGACTCATAATTTTATGGAATAATAATGGTGGTATTTATTTTATTTTGGTGAACAATAGTATCTTTGGGACGTTCAAGATTATCATCTAATAAGGAATTATCAACATAAACATTAATTAAGAATCTTATGTATCAAGCCCGTTCTGGTTTTCCTCATAAGTTAGTTTGGAGAGATAACTACCATCTACATCTTTTGAAATTTTCCTCTGATGAACTTTTAAACCAATACCATTTTTGTATTGATTAAAAAGGAATTGATGAAGCATACTTTCAATATTTTTAGCCGTAGCCTCTTCCCTAGTTTAAGTTAAAGTTAGCCTCCTATTTTCTGATATTTTGAGTTCACGGATACACCAGAGACTGACTAATAAGAAATTATGGATCCTAAAGAGATAATGAAAGTCTTGGAACCAAACCGAGTAAGTAGCAAAATGTAAACCTCGAAAAGGATTTATGTTATCTTCATATAAATTTTCTTGTTAACATGTTCATATTGGTTTGAATCTGCTATAAAATGTATTCTCGGTAAGAAAAACAAGTAAAAAGATAGAGGTAGAAATAAAAATTAATAAGGGCATATCTTTCGTGTAGTCGTCCAATACCTTTCAACTTGGCCATATTCCAAATCAAGATTTCGATATTCCCATTTCTAGATTCAAAAATAAAAAATAAAGTTTCCAATCATGGTCAGACGAAGGAAAATTGAAAATTTTATACCCATTTCTAATGTTTATGAAATAAAATGAAGTATTGGCATACTTTAGAACATCAATGTTAGTTAAAAAAATATAAAAGTTCAATAGGAGTCTGAAAAATATAAAAGAAGAACGTTGAGTATGGTACTCCAATCATTAATAGCTAGTTGAGAAGTAAAAATATAGATATATCTAAAAACTCGTGAATCAACTGTAGAAGGGGAAGTCGAATCTCCTAATAAATTATACAGAAGTAAAGAAGCAGGTTTCATCTACTCCACCTTGATAAGGAATTTCACCAGGATTAGGATTGTGAGTGACAACATCGTCAAGAAGACAGTACAGATCTCTAGAATTTTGGTGATCTTCCTCAAACATGAATCTAGAGGGAATATGTTTGAAATATTCCTTTAAGATTTCAATTTTTTCTGGAATACCTGTGGAAGTTCTTCTGTAGCTACTATTGATGGAGGTGTTTTTTTTCGAGTCATTTCTGGGTAAAATGAAAATGTTATCAAAAGAGATTTCTAAGTTAAGCATTGTTTATTTTCGAATGATAAATTGTATAGAAAAATAAGAAGATGAGATAGAATTAGATAACTAAGGGTTAAATTTTTTTTTTTGACTAGGTTAGGTTTTAATTTGGAGAATTACTTATTTAGTTCTCCCTCTGTTCCTTAATATACGTCGTTCTAAGAAAATAAATTAATTACATATTAGATGTCGTCCCACACTTACCGATGTAGTATTAAATGATATTTAATTTGATAGCCAATAAAATCTAATTGCTTTCTTATCAAACTGCGGCTTTTATTATAACTGACCAATTAAATTTATTTATGCTTTAGTTTTTATAGAAAAGAGAACTCATAATGAGTTTCCTTAATATCTGTGCTCCACCCTTAAACGTCCATTAATATGGAATGGAGGGGGTATTTTTTATTAAGCAAACAGAAAATACACCAACAAAAAAGAAAATAAAATATGAAAAGTACTTAATCATTATAGGAATTAAAGGTAAAGATAAAAAATTATGAAGCTTCAATGAAGAAAATACAGTAAATGGATTTGAGTAAAAGAAGAATAAGATAATTTTGTATATAAATAAAAAAGGTAGTGGAAAATATCAGTTACATGATCAAAAACAATATATTGTATTTCGTAAAAATAAAAAGGAGTTTAGAACGTGTGTCAAAGATTACAAAAGTTTTGTGTTTAAATATGGACACGTGGTAGATTTAATCTGAGTAGTCAAGAATTTACTTCGGACCCTAGATAGATTTTAGTATAACAATATATAATAACAAAATAAGAATGAATATATTATAAATTTTAATGATACTTCGTCAAAATAAACATCGATAGTCTTTAAAATAATTATTTATTATTTGTTACATCTATATTTATTTTAAAGACTATGGGGAGTCCTGAAAATGATATATCCCTCATATATCATATATTCTTTATATATTGACGAAGTATAGTTATATTGTTAGTTAAATACTAACAAAAAGATAAGAAGCACGAAATAAGAAAGATATCAAATTAGAGTCATTATGAAGAATTAAACGGGGGCATACGAAAATGATTAGACAAGGGCTACCAAGAATATATTGGACGACGGACACGAAAAAGCATTTAGACAAAGGGTAAAGAGAACTGAGCAGACGATGAGCAAACATAAGCAAAGGTAACTAAGAAAGGGATTGTCTAGAAGGCTTTTGACAAGGGTCATAAAAAATTATTTACATGACGAGGGACAAGTGAAAGAAATAAAACAAGGGTTGTCTAAAAGACTTTTAACCGAGAGACACAAGAAAGATTACAGAGTGAAGTAAATAAGCGGGAAGGATTGCTTAAACCATTACGACTACAAGACATGTCTTAACATATAACTAGTTATCAAGATTAGTTGTTAGACAGTTATAATATGTGTAATGCGGTGATTTGAATGAAGTAACTGTAAACACTATATATATCAGCTTAAATATCTATTTGGAGTTTATGTACTTAATACACTACAAAATCAATTATCTCCCAGCAAATATTATTTATGATTACAGATCATTACTTTGAAAAAATATTTGATAAGGAATTTTACTCATCAGTTGTCCTAAAAGATATCGCAAATGATGTTGAGTTTTTTATTGTAGTAGAGAAAACAATTTCCAAAAATTAGAATGTGGATATACAAATTCTTATAAATGAAATCTCCACCATTAAGTATAAGTGCAAAAAGACCATTGAGGAGACCATTAGGGGGTTTCAATTCTTAGCACTAACTTAAGGGCTATTAAGATTGATCTCCAAGAGGAATGGATGGTCTTATTCCTATTGTAGTCATTTTCTCTAAGGTATAAGAGTTTTCAAATTATTTATAATTATTTGTGTGAGAATGAACATTTAGTGAACTGATTTCATATGCTTTTCAAGAAAATAAAATGTTGAAATCTGAATATGTTGAGATGCACATGGTGATTTCTAACAAGGTTACAACTAAAAATAAAATATATGGTGCAAAAGCTTATGGTTCAATGGCGAAAAACAAAAGGATTCGACTGAAGGTCACTGTTTCTTATTTAAGAAGAAATGAGATCATAAGAATAATTATAAAAAGTACTATTCTTACATGAACGCAAAAGATAATCTAACTACTATGGTATGTTCCAATACGTGGATTGATACGGATGTGACCACTCATTTTTATTTATTTGCAAGATAAAACAAGGAGTCGAAACCTCATTGATGGTGAAAGAATTATCTATATAACGTATGGTAATTCGTGCTTGGTTTAGCTATTTGTTATTTTCGTTTGTAACTTTCCCATGATCATTTTTTATTTTTGAAATACGTTTTGTATGTACCTTCATTTAGAAGGAATTGGATTGATTTTTTGGTTTTTGACAACTTTAGTTATTCTCATATTTTTATAATAACAAAAGTGGTTTTTTTATTAAATAATAATATGGTTGGCATGTTTGTAAATGAATCATAGGCTGTATATATTATATATCATTAAGCACACAATGAATCAATGTCCATAAAAGTACCAAATAAACATACTAGTAAATCTGATAATTTAGAATATATTTGGCACAAACCCTTATGTCATATCTCCAAAGTATGAATGGATAAGTTTGTTGTTGTATTTTTATTAAGTTCACTTGATTATTCAAAATTTAGTACTTTTATTGAATGTGTCAAGTGAAAACAAACCAAAAAGAAAATGTTAGAAGCATATAGAGCAAAGTCATCTTAGAATTGATACACAGCGATATATGTGGATTGTTCCCAAAGAAATCATGGAATGGGCAGGGTTATCCATATTAATTATAGATTTTTCTCACAATACAGGTACCTCTGTCTTATTTATCATATATTAGAACCCATTGACAAGTTCATAAATTCATATCAAAGTTTCAAAACAACTAGGTAAGAGCATCAAGTGTGTCAAGTATAAGCGGGATAGTGAATATTATGGCAAATATGATAGTTTGGGTGAATAATATCATAAACTAAAGAAGTGCAATGGAGTTCCTTAATATATGATGTCGGGTTCGCCTAACATAGAGTTCTCACAAAGGCAACCATAAAGATCTCGTATGAGCTTTGGACTGGGAGAAACCCTGGCTTAAAACATCGGTATGTTTTGGGTATCCAACTCAAGCAAAGCCTTATAATACAAATGAAAATAAATTGGACTCAAAAACGGTTAATTGATACTTCATTGTTTATTAAGAATATTCGTGAGGCTTTAAATTTTATCATTCTTTCACTAAAAGTATTTTTTAAACGGAGAACAACAACTTTCTTTCATGGAGTTGAGTTTTGAGAGGGGGAAGGGGTAAGAAACAAATTTTTAGTTTGAGTAAGAATCTAGAGAGATTCATGAAAATTCTAATAAATATACTCGGGTATCATATGATAGGAATAAACTTCCAATTATGAATCAAACAGATGTTCGATTTGAGAGTTCTAACTATGATACAAATATGTTCCTGTTAGAACATGAAAGTACTCAAAATAATGTTAATCTTCCGCATAGAGAACAAAATGACATTATTTATGAAAATTAAACTCTTCCTCAATAAGTGCAAAATGAGGTAATAATGCCTTTAGAATGTCCATAAGAGAAAGAAAGAATGATATATGTACGGATTATATAGTATATCTTCAAGAACATGACGAAGTATATTATGTAATTGTAACCGATTCGCCATGTTTCCATGTAGCCATGAAGAGTTAAGATTCTCAGTTTTGGATAAAATCTAGGAAAGAATATTATAAATTAATACAAGATAACGTATTATTGGAGCTTGTTCCATTACCCGAAGGAAAGAAGACTATTGGTTGTAAATGGATTTTGAAAAAAATAGGATTCCCAAGGTAATGTGGAAAAACATAAAGCGGGGCTTGTATTAAAAGGTATACTCATCCTGAATATTTTGACTTTAAAAAGACCTTTTCTCTTGTATCATCAAATAATTATTTCTTGTTAATCGTGACTTAGTTGCACACTATGACCATGGATCATCAATCAATTGGAAGTTTTATGAACATTTAAGTTTGTACAAGGCCATAAATTAATTTTATTGTCGGTTTATTAGTAAATATATAAAAAAAACCTAGGAATGGATCATTGATGAGCAACTAAAAGGGTTCTCTCGTATCTAGAACAAACATAAGGGAACATGTTGACATATATGAATCGGGTAATCCAAAAATCATTCGGTATTTCAACTCAAATTTTGGTGGATATGTAAACACACTTAGAAGTACTTTGGGTAGTTTATTCTTATTAGTTGAGGGTGCAATATCATGGGAAAATGTGAAGAAAATAATAGTTTATTCATTCACTATGACGGTAGAATTTTTAAATGCTTTGAAGCATCCAATAAAGCATTATATATGTGGAATTTTGTCACTTGACTACATGTTATAGAAGGGAATAAAACCCCATGAAGTTTTATTATGATAACAATTATATAATTTAATATTTTGATAGTAAGAGGAGCTTGTCTAAGTCCAAACATATAGATATAAATTTCATGTTTGTTAAAGAGATAATAGATAGTCATCAAATTAGTATATAGCACATCGCTACAAGATTAATAGTGGTAGACCATCAACTAAAACAGTATTACCTTCAAATTTTCAAGAACGCATCCTTAGGATGGGTGTTGTTGATTTAAATGATGGTGGATTTTAGTGGAAACTTTATGCAATAGGTCCCGATATATATATTTTTTGGACATATATATATATATATATATATATATATATATATATATATATATATATATATTAGATTATTGTTAATTTATACTTATAATGCTCAATTATGTTTCATTAACATCTCTAGCACATTAAGTAGATCACCACTTAAGTAGAGATAATCAATAATAAATAATGTGATTATTTTCATATTATTTTTACATTACACGCCAGAATATATCCATGTAGTTGGTCGATGGTGATAATATGATTATTGTTGCATTCATTTTCTCACATTGCATTAAATATGTTTTTAGTTGTTTATCGTTCATTGTCATGTGAGAGAATGTTCAGTTCATCTGGATTACCTAAATCATATTAAGTAAATACATCATTTGGTAATATATGACGATCCAAGTGGGGATTGTTTGAATTTTATGGATCGGTCAATGCTTAATGATGTATTTGGATATTATTGATAAACATTCCAATTAATAAGTAATCATATAAATAAATAAAATAGGAATTGAATTAATAGATAAAATAAATTATGAAGCTAATTGTGTAAATACCTGATCAAATTCAAGTTTTATGAAAGACTGAACCCAAATATTGATAATTAATGGTGAGGTTAAAACCTCACTTAACTACTTAAACTAGAAAAGTAAAATATAGAAGATCAAAAGAATAAATATATCAAGAACTTGATGAATAATGTGATAAAAAAAGGCTCCGGCTAAATTCGGGCCCAAAATATGTTAACCAGCCCCAAAATTGTAGTCGTCTTTTACCCCGACGGTTGAAACAGTTTTTCCGCCGGGGGGGGGGGGGGGGGGGGGGGAGGGTCTCAACCGGCGGTTGAGAAAGGTTCAACCGCCGGGGTAAGGATAAAATTGTAAAAGTTCAAAAACGCATTTTTTTGGGGCTGGTTAACATATTTTGGGCTCGAATTTAGCCAAACCCTAAAAAAAATTGTATTAATTTTGTAGAATGGATTACACTTGTTATTTATTTATGTTCTACTATTTATTCTAGGTTTATACACACTTTATAAATGGTCTATTTACTCCTTATATAAAGTAGTCATGATTTGGGGAAGTCCTAGATACGTGTTTCTCATTATTACAACCTTGTATGGCCTTCCAAGTGCTTTATCAAATGGGGTTACATCCTTTGGGTGGTTGCATAGTATGATGTCAGATGATTTGTCCACACATTATTAGACGTGGTTTGCATACTTTTCAGTCATGGCATATGTACTATCAAAGACGTGACCGGAGGGAAGACTCATCGATGACACAAATAATACTAGACCTTGGTGGCTCGATGCGATTAGGGTCGCTGGTGTACACCATTGGCTAATAAGGACTTGGCCAGGTGGTCAATTCTTTTTCGGTCGCACAACATTGCACAACCTGATATTTTTCATGGCATGTCGTGAAACGTTCTGCGACCAGGACTAGTGGGTTATGGTCTTACAACGTTATACAACCATGCCCTTGGGAACTTGGCCATTTGGCCAAGTCCAGCTTGGTCGCAAAGCGTTGCGTGACCAGGTATCAACGTGTTTGTTCGTGCAACGTTGCACTATTTATAAAATTAGATATTTGGGAGCAAGGGCTTTATTCAAGTGGTAATGTGGTTAAGGGTGGGGCAGGTAGCGACTATGATCTTAGTTGCTCTAGTTTTGACTCTAGGGAGGCCCCCTCTATAGTGAAATTTAATCCTCTATAGAACTTCTATAGTTATGTCCCCATCGGTGAGAGTATTCCTTTATGTGTTGATAAATGAGGCTCAGGTTATGGCCCAAATTGTTTCTCAACTTCTACGTTCGTCGATTTGATGGTGGACAAGCTTCATTAGGGAATGATACTCGTGATGAGATATGTATTCGATGCATGAATTCTGGAGAGACTACTCTCGATGTCCGCCGCCATGAGACCATCTTCTACAACCAACCCTTTCATGTTAGCCTCCAAATCTTGTTGGACACATTTACGTCTGATTACTTGTCATTGGCCAACCTTGCACCCAGCCAACTACAACCTATTGAGTGCATATATTAATTGCATTTAAGGTGTTATGCGGCCTTAGAAGGGTCCATTTTTTATATCATTGTTTACCTCTATCTGTTTTCTTAAGCACACGATATGTTACCCATTCTACCATTTTAAGCAAATTCCTACCCTGATGATGGGTTTTCCTTAATCCAATATAAAGTAGAAGACCCATTTCTTCTTCATGAGTGGGTCTTGATCTTCCATCTCTAACAACATTTTTCCCTCGGTCTTTGATATGCATGTTATGCATCGAATTGGTAGCCTTTAGCCTCATGTTTGTTTGTCTTTTGTTCATCTTTTAATACTATCTACTTGTCCTTTCCGGCTAGACGTGTCAAGGTTCTTCGGAAGAATGATTTTTATTGTCTATATTCTCCACACTCGATGGTTAAAACTTTGATTTAGTCGAATGAAACTGTCACTTTATGGACATTTGTCAGCCTGAAAATTTTATTAAGTCTTGTGTGGAACGAGTTGTCCTCGTGTCGAGCTCTCAAACAAATCTTGTGCATAGAATTACTCAGCCTTCCAAAGGCCTTGGCCTGGGCCAATTGTTTGTAGTCTCCAACCCCGATCCAAGGGTTTTCTATCTTCCAAGTCTCTCGAGCACAAGCATACTCCCCGTAGATAAGTGCATGAGGAAACCAAGCACCGCCCTGAGGAAATCGAGCATCATCTCAGGTTAGGTTTTGATAGGCTTCCTTCTCTCGGGCCATCTCTTACGCTCTATCCTGGGCTCTATCCTTCTCCTGCCACCATCATCATTGTTTTCAAAGTCAAGAAGGAAAGGTTGATGCTGAAATGTTATAAGGATCCCGAACACTTTTAGGTGGATGCATGAGGGGATTTGGTTGGCCTTAGTTATTGCGGATTAATATTTTGCTACTCATAAGGATACCGTCCTTATGGGGAAAGAGTCTATTTTTGATGACGTTCCTTGATTTTTTTACCCCGAGTTCATGCAACTGATGAAGACCGCGACTAAAACAGAAAAGTCTAAAAACTTGTATTGTGTGAGGGTCAAGAAGCTCAAAAACTAAGTTGATCAATGAGAAGGTTTTCCATATGGCTAACGCATATGGAAGAGACTAATGGTGACTCGTTCCTGAGGCTAAGAGGCAGCGCATACATGACGTCAGGCTTGCCCAAAAATACCAAGAGAAGTTAATGCTTACCTATATTGATATTTTAAAAATGCGGCGAAGCTAGGGTCATTCAAGCGATCTACGAATTCTATCATAATCTGGTCATTGATCATTATTTTAAGATTCTTTTAAGCTTTGATGTGTCAATTGATCCCGAGGTGCCATTTGCTTCCTCATCTACGAATTTTGAGCTATCTGACATTGATGTTAGTGCTGATGGTGACACTACAGTTTCTTTCCCTGCTACTTTTGTTGCTTCCTATGAGTCCCTTAGTCAACTTTCAGACAAACGACTCGCAAAGATCTTGATTCGAACTAACCCAAGCTCTTGAGTCCAATATGGAGGAAAATAAGGCTCGTGCTACACAACATGTGGATGAGCTCGAGGCTCATGTTATAGAGGCATACAAGACTCAGCTGGGGGACATCTCTTCTCAGGCTTCCCTTCCAAAGGCTTATTGGGGTGATCATAAAGAACACAAGCATCTTTCGGATGTGGCTGATGTTAGTGAGGGAACGAGTACATATCACGAGTATGTGGTTGGGGATGTGGAGCGCGAGGTTTGATCATTGTTAATGTTATTCTTTATACTTGTATCTTGACTTGTTTGTTTTGTCATGATGTATGATGCTAAAGTTTAGAGGTTTATGTGTCCTTCTTTGATTGTAATGTGGGCTATTTTGCCCTTTTTTATTAATTTTGGGGGCGTGGGTGGCCTTACTTGATTATAATGTGGGCGTTATTTTCTATTCTCTTTCGGACTTGTTTCAATGATTTTTTTATTATGAACTAAAATTTTCAACTATGTGCCATATATTTTCTTGTTATTCATTATTCTGTGTTGCTTGGCATGCTAGTCTCCTTGCTTTTATGTACTCCTCCTACTTCCGAGAAAGTGTGAGGCTGTCCAAATGGGATCATACATTTTGAGAAGATTTTCAAACTTAACTTGTCACTTGGTTTCCTTGTTGTTTCTTCTTTTTGTGTAAACTGGCTCATGCTCTACCGATTTTCCAATTTGTGTATCACGCAAGTTATCGGTCTAGCATTTTCTCATTGTTGGCCAAACAGCAGGTTGGGGCATGACCTTGTATAAAAGGGTGGTAAACAATTTTGTATCCTCTCAAATTGGAGGATATGTTCAAGCATATCTATACAATATGCTAGTAACAAACAAAGAGGATAAAGATCATTTGGCGGATCTCGAGAAAACCTTTGGAAATCTTTGTGTTTTAAATCTAATGCTTAACCTATCAAATGAATCTTTTAGTTTCAGGTATGAATACTTTTGGGCTATCTGATGAGTGAAAAAAGGGATCAAAGCATATCCAAAACAATTACTGAATTTGGAAGCCATGGAACCACTACGAAGTATCAAAGAGATTTAGATATTTCCAAGAAGGTTGGCCACTTTGAACCTGCCCATTTCCAAACTATCAGATTAATGTGCCTTTTTCTTAAGCATTAAAAAGGGTTAGATATTTTGAAAGGACTTCATAATTTGACGAAGCATTCAAAAAGATATGACAACACTTGGCTTCCTATAAGATTCTAACATGGTCGAACCTAGGTGATATCTCATACTTATATTAGTAGTGTTTGGCAATAAAATAAGTGCATTTTTTATAAAGAATAAGATTTTACTTGCCAAGCCATATAATGTGTTGGCAAATCTCTTTTAGATACTGAAATAAGATACATAAACTAGAAAAGTTGGAATTAGTTTTGGTGTTGCTTGCAATAACCTTATTTATAAACTCACACAATCATTATGTAAACCTCATCCTCTTTGTAAATTGTACTTCAAAGTCCTGATGTATCACTGAGATTAACAAGATGGTCCATTAAACTTGGATATTTCGACATATAATTCGAACCAAAGACCACCATTAAAGCATATTCTTTGCCTGATTTTCTCATCGAGTTCTAAGAATAAATGATAAACCTTTTTGAAGAAATCTATTACAATTTTTGATAATCTGAAAAAAAAAATAGAGGCTCCAACAATCGCGCTTCTGGAGTGGGAATGCAACTACATCTTTATCAGGGAACTCAATATGCCAACCAATTAAGTTTGATTTCCTTGCTTCAAAAAAACAAAGCAGAATATAAAGCAATCATAACATGACTCATATTAGCTCATATATGTGGAGTAAGACATATTAGATTGCTCATTGATTCATAATTGGTGGTTAACCAAGATTTTTGGAGCAACCTAACGCAAATAAAGAGAATTTAATCTTGTACTTGTAGTTAGTAAAGCCTTAAAATTTTATCAAGTTGAGTACGACCAAATACCCTGTGGATAAAATGCATTAGTAAATTCCCTAACAGTTGTATAAAGCATAAAATGAGCCCTTTGGGTGGATAATCAGGAAACAATAGCCATATTCCAACCCAAAATATGACTTTCTTGAATCAACTTTAGAAATTATGGTGATTGACAAACCTCAAGACTGGAAAACACCAATTAGGTTGTAGCATATAGAAGAAACACTCCCATAAAACAAAAAAGAGGCTCGTATCATCAAAATTAGATCTATTATATATGTATGGATTTTTAAAATATTGTATCAACAGGGTCTAACCATACTTCCGATCAGATGTTTAGGTCAGGGTGAATATGTGTATGTCTTAAAAGAACTTCATAAAGGATAATAAGGGGATAATTTTGAATAAAAACTCTCAATGAGGGAGAATCAAATTTAATTTCTAAAGTAACTACATTGGATAGATAGCGTCTAGATATTATAAAGACCACTTAAAAAAACTTATGTAGGTCGGTCATACACTTGGTAGTGATTACTACAAATAATGGAACATAGCTCAAAAATGAATAACATGTTCTATTTTTTAGAGTTAACGAAATACAACGAAGAATTGCAGCACATTTGCATCCACAACTTAATAGTTAAGTTGAAGTAACAAATTGAACCTTAATATATGTAATCAAACGCATCATTGAGAGTTAAGCAGGGAAATAGTCATATACACTTCAGAGAGTCTTATGTTCATATTGACCACACTCAAAGTTATAACGGAAGAAACAACATTCATCTTGGTATGTGGGATGGAAGTTTTGGTTCTGACGGAAAGATCCGTTTTTTTAATTACAAAGTACGGTAAATGAGCAAATGAAGTAACCGAAAGAGCAGCATTAGATTTGATCGAAGAAAAATGAATCAAAACTCATTTACATATGAAAACTATAATTTAATACGTAATATGTATGATTTTAAGGTTCATTTTTTAGATTTTAGGTCGAATATCATGTCAAAAAAAGTTTTCATTCATATAAAAGTAATACCCTTGGAAAACTATGACCAAACTGGGAAGGACCATATAAGATAACTGCGAAAATCAAAACATGTTCTAATAAACTGGAAGACAAAAAGACCTACCTCATCCATGAAATGTGGAGCATTTGAAAATCTACACATCGTGTAATTGAGTACCTATTAGAAAATAAGTATTTTTTATAAAAGTTTCATTTATGAACTTAGGATGTGGTATATTCTATTTTAGTGTCGCATATAAGTTTTAACGAGGCATATCTTTAATAAAAATTTGACACCTTTTTTACTTATAGACTTATCAAATATCAGTTGTATGTGCCAAAAGAGCACCAATATATTAAGGCAGTATAATTAACTAAACATACACAATTATACTTATACAACATCAGTTGTATAAAATGCATAGTTATTAATGTCACAACATAAGTATTTGCTACCACATGATGTTAACATCATTATATAAGAGAAACATATATGTATCTTACGAGCACCGAAAGGCTTTGAAGAACATAAGAAACATCTAGATTCCTCCATTCACGCTTGATCACTCTAAATGAGATTTTTATCCACTATTTTAAAACATTAACAGAGAAGATTAATATGAACCTTAAAAGAAGTTTCATGCTTAAAAACACTTGTATAAACTTCAAAAATAATAAACATGTATATGCATTTAACATATAAAATCATGAAGCTAGTAACTACATTTGTTGTAAAAATAATAATACTGTAATTTATTTTATGGCCAAGTTAATGTTAAAGATAAGAAAAATTTTATGAATAAAATATAATCTAAATTACTTACACAGAGAAGTATAACAAGATAAAAAAACATGTAAATTTTCTTTGGTCATTGAAAAAATTCAATAATAGTTGGAAAAATATTACCTCTGGAAGAAGACTTTGGTTCTTAAAAAAAATACATTCAGAATAAAAAATGAAAAAAATTTATAATTATGAATCATGTTGATCTTTTTCCACTTCAGTTTGATTTTGAAGTATCACTCTTTTTATTTTATTTTTATGTTTGTAGAAATACTAACCATCTCTTTATTGATCTTGATTATTGGAAGCATTGGTTAGTAATAGGAACTTTCTTAACGAATAACATCTCATCTTGAACAATAAGTGTATAAAAAGTCATAACTTTATTTCCAATCTAAATACATTCAACATGGGCATGTGTATGTTGAGTATGAGAATGAAGAACCCCCTCCCTAATGTTAGAGCCTCATACATCATGCATCTTATATGATTCTTCATCGGAGGTAAACCTAATGATGTTATAAAAATCTAAACAAAAAGTACAAGTAGATGGACATATGCATCTATGAATAGAACGGACATAAAACTATATTCATCATTACATTACATGTAATTGACTTAAAGCATAATGTTAGAAATAAATAATTAGATATGGAAACAAACAAAAAATTAAGTACTCTCTTTGGAAAAAAATGTATTATGTGGCATTCTAAATGTATAAGAAATCTTATAGTCTACGAGCGATTGTATGACTCCATTCATGCAAGAACAAGATGATGAGCTTAAAAAATATCAGTAGACACCTCTTCCATGGTTATACAAAATAATATAACAAAATATAAACAAAATTAGTTATTATAAGGTTAATTTTATATATTCTAGTCACTCAATCAAGAAAACTTAAACTTGTAAAGTTAATCAAACTATTTAATATGAAAAACCATACTACATTTCCTATTTACAATCTTATTTTCTGTTTAAACTACGTTAATATGCCAAGCAAAATTTTTACTAAAACCACTTACATCAAAACCATACTATTTATTAATTGTTAAGCAATCGAAAGATTTTTGAGTTTTTATTTGAACATATATGTCCTTGTTTCTTAAGTAGTTAAAAAAAATTGAAGCATAATTCCCACCTCGTTTGTAATTCGTTTATCGCACTAAAAAAATCTATTAGAAATAAAATTTAACATAAATATTAGCTAAAAAAATCCTTAGATAGCTCTCCACAAAATAATGAAATTGGATCAGCACTTAAACAAACATATTCTACAATAGCTTTAAAATAAGGGGGAGTTTCTTCCTTCTCAAACTCAACGTGTAAACTACAGAGATTTTCATTCCACAAGATAACTACTTACTAACACATTATACTCATATAACACTATTGTGTAATATGATCATAACTGTACCTTAGGAGCACCGAATGACTTTGAAGCATGTAAAGAACTTCTAAATCTTCACATTCGAGCATTATCACCATGCAAGAAATTTGTCTTCTTTTTTGGAAACATTAACAAAAAAATATTAACCCGAACCTTAAAAGAAGGTTCTTATACTAAAATATTTGTATTAATTTATGGATATTGTAAATATATTTGTTGCAAAAAAACAATAGTTTCCTTTTATAGTCAATTCCATTTTAAAGCTAAGAAATTTACTTATGCATAGAATATAATCCAAAGTACTTGCAAAAGAGAAGTATTATAAGATCAAAGAGTATGTCAATTTGCTTCGGCCAAAGAAAATAGGTCATAATAGGTAACGAAATATTATCTCTCAAAACAGACTTTGGTCCTGAAAAAATAAATAAGATGAAGAAATTTATTATTATGAGACATGATGATCCTCTTTCCTTTTGGCTTGATTTGGAGGCAACATCCTTTTTATTTTATATGGGGTTCTCAAAAAGAGAAATCGTCTTTTTTGATCTGGACTAGTGGAAGCATTGGTTTACTAATGGGAACCTTCTTCACAAACGACACCTCATCGTGAACAATAGGAGTGTGAAAAAGTAGAAATTATTTTCCAATCTTCGTACTTTCTGCATATGCATCAAAATGCTGAGTTTGTGAATGAAGAAAACCCTAGTACCCTACCCTATTTTAGAGCCTTTCGCAGCCAAAGTTTACACCCTTACATTTATTATACATGCACTAGAATGAGTGAATCTAAACCCTATTTTAGAGCCTTTGGCAGCCAAAGTTTCCATCCTTACATTTATTGTACATGCACTAGAATGAGTGAATCTTAAACCTTCAACATGGATGTAGTTGAGCCCATAGGCCTTTTGTTTTATGGACCTAAATCTGAAATATTTCACAAATCATATTCAAGTATATATTCATGAACAATAAGGAAAACATTAACCTCCAATGTATTCTCATATTCAATTGTCTCATGAGAAAAAAGTTTCATTATATTATCCAAGCAAGCTCCATTTTGAGCTATTAAGTTGGCCACTACAATTTTATGATCAATTTTTCTTCGTCCAACAAAGTGGTTAAGCCTTATATTTCCCTTTTTAAAGTTATATGAGTGTCCTCTAAATCAAACATGTTGGTCTCCTAACTTTTTTACCTTCTTCTAAGACTCAACCAAGTGAAGATAAACGTCCTGCAATCTTAAGATTTGAGCCTTAACAGTATCTCGGGTTATGTTCGAGGTTGATTCTTAAGCCTCGGTTACAACTCTAACATTTCTCTCGTTCACCAGTTGAAGCTTAAGGTTATTTTCACAGTCCTTAAAATATTTATATTGTAACATGAAGGTATTTTTCTATCTTGGACTCCACAAATCTAAATGTTGAATAGCATGCACCAAAGGATAACAATGAAATTTATATTTATAGTTTAATTAAAGAAAATAGAAGAATTATCTAACTTAATATTTAACTCTACTTATTGAAGTAGTAATCACAATGGTATTTGTTGACCTCGTTAATTGAATTTGAGCTTCTTCAGTAAACCTAACATCATCATTCATCAAAGTCTTAAAGTTGGTAGAAGATTCAGCATGGACATTGGTATTCTTATTGGTTAAAGAATCTACAACAACACTATTTATGTTAGTCATGGCTTCAGGATACGAATTGTTAAGGGCTCTTAGAATTTGAGTTTTAAAGAACTCTATTATTCTATGATGATTGTCCCTAGAAGAGCAGAACTAGAAGGGAGTGTCATTACTTTTTCCAAAGGCCTCGCAGGGGACTTAGTGGGCACGTCACCCTCCTTTTGCATCCCTTTTAGGAATTGTAGCAACAACCCTCAAAGTTTTCAAATAATATTTAGGTTCTTTTAGTTTTTTTTCTTATTCTTTGAAGGAACATCATCGATATGGTGGAAGGCCTTCATTTTTAACAAACTGGCTTTGTTCAATAGTCTTAAAACTCCGATTGGTTTTTCATCAACCTCTTTGAGTCTTCATCAGTAATCATTTATGATAAAAGAGTTTTTGAAACCCTAAAAAATTGATGGAGACACTTTTGACTTTTTCTTCAATCTCAGCAGGCTTAGAACCTCTGTGCGTTCTCGAATCAAAACCTCATTTACAAGGGTAACAAGAGTAGTTTTCATTTTCTTTAGGGTAACATTTCGTAGGTTTGAATCTCTGTTCACCACACCCTAAACCATAAAATCATCATTTATATCCTCTTATTCAACTGCGTGACTCATCACATTTTTACCATGAGGTTTGACTTTGAAAGTCTCATCATTTTGAGGAAAATATCCATACAAACCAAAATTTTCAAGGACAAGTGCCTTATAATAAGAATTTTTTCATACATTATGAGTCTCACCCAAAAATTGGAGCTTCATTTTACCCATTGTATCAAAATTCTTGTACAAACTAATATGATTTGCTAATGAAAAGTAAATATCATATTATCTAAGTCCATATTGCATGAGTACGCAAAATGTATAGTACAAGCAAAAAAAAATTAATTAACTTTTAACTCATGTTATAATGCAAAACAGTTATTTAAAGCATGAAATTGGTTAAGCTCATCAGTATCTGAGTCATCACTGACAAACAAAAAGTTATTTTTCCATGCCTTATATGAGTCCGACAAATTGGTCAACACTTCCTACTGGTTGTGCAAGGAGAATTAATAATAAAGGTTGCATTTGAAGCAATTATTAAGAGCATTGACAGAAACTTCTTGCATTGAGCTTGGATATTTAAAACAAATAACAACAATTATCGTGGAAATTAGAAATCTTCAATTATCTATTTATAACCGACTCAGACACGTTACCAGTAGCTGAAAAATATCTAATGTTGGATTAAGAGGTAGCCCAACTTGATCTAACACGAATTTGAAAAATACAATCTCATTGGCGCCATAGAGTGAGCAGAAATTTCACATTCTTTTGGCCATAGTTATTTTTCACCATGGTAGGAATAGTACTCATAAAATATTGTACTCAAAATCTCATCATTCATGTTGATAAATAAAATTTTCTTTTTTAGTTCCTCTGGAACACCATTATCCAGTGCATGATCATCCACTCCAATAACAGGAAATTGAGGATTTACAGCTTGTGAAGAAGACAATGGTGCACAATAGCAAGGAGCATCACATCAAGAGGTTTGGGTTTGGCAATAAAAGGTATATGGATTAACACCACACGGTCAAAGCTAGAAGATTACAAAATTGTGTTTAGGTCATTTTGAATAAAAAAAATTAAAAAAAATAGACTTGGCAAAAGAAAGTTGAGAGCGAGAAACCATAAATGAATCAAAATAGAAGAATATGAAATAAATAAAGAATGATAAAAGGTTGATATTTATAATAAAATCACATATTAAGTCTCCGCCACACAGTGTCGAGTGATCTAGTATTCCATTACAAAGCTTAACATTTATAAAAGAGTAATGATAACTCCACGAAGTAGGACACATACTAATAAATGAGCGCCTTAATCACTACTAACACAAAATAGCAGATACAACTTCTTTATTTATTAAATTTTATTTTTCCACTTGTTATCACTAAAAAATACTGAGATTGCCGGCTAATACCGATAAAATCAATAGAAGTGTTTTTCACTTTAAAAAGGCATGTTTTTAACCTTTGATAATACTTTGAAATATTTCGTAAAAAAAGTTAATTTTTATAAAAATCCAATATTCAGCCAATTTTAGTTATTTTAAAGATAAGATTATAAAACGTCTCAAATTCACATCCTCCAGTAAATTTACTACGTGATAAAAATATATTTCATTCTAGAAAATCAAACTAAAACCTTTATAATATTTAAGTCCAAAATCAAAGATAAAATATGAATCCTCTTACTTAGAAGATCCATATGTTTTTAACCCATGTTTGAGAGCAAATTATCGGCATTTAAAAAAATTAAAATTATATTTTTGGAAGACATCAATAAATAAATATATTTGAGCACGTTTGACATCCATGGTCAACTTTTCTAGATAAAAACATCAACAAATATATTTAAATATAATAACTAGAACACCTTAATACCTTCATAAACTAATATATATTAGAAATACATGCCTTTTTCTTTATTCCATTAAATAATTAATTTGATATTAGACGTACAACACTGGTCTCGACATAAACAAAATCTATCATATATCCAGATCATCATCCGGATCTTCGTCAGAGTCCAACATCTCATCATCTGAATCTCGAAAATATATAATTTCACCCTTTCCAGCTCCCTCGTTCCTCTCCGATTTTCCAGTTGAAGCAAGTGTTGCCTCATTTTTGCTCTCCGTAAGAGATTTACGGCCATCATAAATTTCAATTGGTTTACCATTCCCTATAAAGAACAAAATGTAGACTCAAAACAGTAGGCAGGAAAAAGAACCAGAACTCGGGCTGAGATTCCATGGACTTTTTTTATAAATATTTACTCTAAACCAAATGGATTCGGTTTACAAAGATGAAAAAGGTAATACAAAAAGTTCCTGTTTTAAGTTTTTGGATAGGATGAAGGTCCCTTATAATATAAACAGCTCAACTAGATAATATAACTACATGATTTTGTGCAAGAAAATGAGATACAGACATACAATATAGAATTAGAATTATATAAAATGTTTATTTATGTAAGGGAAATAAAATAAATCCGTCTTATGTTATTTTGGGTCAGTTTCGTTTCGTTTCGTTTCGATTTTCCATACCTTGAAACTGAACTGAACCAAATTAAACTTGGTTTCTTTCATAAAAAACAAAACCAAAACAGCATTTACTAAAACCGACCGGATTTGGTTTAGTTCCATCAATTTAGTTTCTCTGTTTACACTCATAAATAAGCAGAAATCTAGCTCTACCAATGATCGATCATAGAACCCTTTAAAAGCCAGAAAAAAGATGGAAATGAAATATTTTTACCTTGATGTTCGAAAGGAAGAACAACACTTGCTTTGTCAATTTGCTCTTTTTCGGACAACTGTAGGTTGAACTGGACCTGCAACAAAATAAAAGTTCACAAAATAAATTTATGGTAAAAAATCCGGAGTCTTGAAGATAAGCCTTATAACCGACCTTTGGCACGAGTCCTTGAATAGCAGCTATTCCATCTCCCGGCAGAGCAGATGAAAAGTTAATTCCCGATTGTTCCGCTTGAAAATCTTCAGACTAATACAAATACACAACTATAAATATCATAAGATTCATAGGACAAGAAACAGGAAAAAATGACATGTAGAGAGAGAGAGAGAGAGAGCACCATCAGTCTGACACGACCATTTCTTCGCTTCATACGGACATTAAGCTTTCCTTTTCCAAAATTCTGTTGTAGGAAAGACACATTCCTCGAATCCTGTGGCTGCTCCTTTGCAAATCGGTTATATAATTGTTCCAAACTGGCTGTCATAGTGGACATATATTCAAGAGCAGCAATCACACGCGCTTCATGCAGTTCAGCATTTATAGACCAAAAGATACTGGAAACGCTTTCTGCGTCAAAAACATTGAGTCAAAGTGTGAACTTACGAGCATATATTTGGAATTCAGTGATTAAAATAATCTTATGATATAGAAAATAACACCAAAAAAAGTAATCACAAGATACAAGCAAACATTATGACAAACATTTGATGAAGCATGGAAAAAAGGATAGCATAACCAAACTGAAAGAAGGAAAGTTCAAGAATTGTTGTCACACAAAAACTTAGAAGATAGAATGACATGGGATATAAATATGCATATACCATTGCTTCTAAGGTTGCTTAAAAGGCCTGCCACCGATGACCCAGGTGTATGTCTTAACATTTCATTTACCTGGTAGGAAATTTAAAGAATCCATCACAATAGGTTAAACTCAAGCTCAAAATCACAGTATAACAATTTGTAATTTAACTGAAAAGAGAAGATTGACATGAGACTGAACCGAACATTATAGTGTCACTCTTCTTACTTTATGCCCATAACATCAAAAAAATGTCAGATATTCAACACTCCCTCCAAGAATGTCCTACTTTTGAAATCGACTGAAAAAGCTAAATAAAAGTGGTGCTTAACAAGATCTGATGTTATCTTGATATCCATCTTCATTCAGTACAGGACAACAAAAAATAGAGAAACAACCAAATCTAGTAATTTCCAATCATGGTTCCTAATAGATACAGTTATAAATTCAGAATGCCTACAAATTAAAGAGAAAACACTTTATTATGTGTTAGAATGGCAGACTATACTTTCTGACTGCATGTGATGCTTCTAAGCGACTGCTTCTGTTCTCGTATCAAACATGCTTTTAAGAAAGTTTCGACACAAGATAAATATTCTCCCTTTGTTCATTATATATGTTTTATACTATAAGGGAGAGGTTTGTACTCATTATAACAAAATTATAAAAAATTATACGTACAATTAGTTAATCAACTTAATTTTAAGATGATGTACAAACACAACAATTATAGTAAAAAAAACTCACTTAAAAAACTAAGGCATCTCAATGAAAGTTCACTGGATTGCTGCAAATGGATAATAATAATAACCATCAAGATATGCATAACCAAGAATGTAGAGTTACCGAGCCTATGGCCACAGAGAAACGCCTACGAATTAAAAAGAAAACACTATCTGCTGTGTTAAGATACTAGATTATACTATCTGGCTGCACATGATGCTTATAAGCAACTGCTTCTGTTCTCCTATTACAATATATGTTTCTATGCTATTAATGAGAGGTTTAAACTCATTAGTACATAACAAGAAATTATATTTCCAATTTGTTAATCAACTTAATTTTACGATTAGGTATATCAAACATAACGTCTAAGGTGAAAAAACTCATTTTGAGAACAATGGCATCTCAATAAAAGTTCACTGGGCTCGATGCCACGTGCATTAGATAATTTTAAGTTTTAACTCTTGGCATATCATAACCAAAAAGTTTAGGATTACCGAATCTATGGCCACAGAGAAACGACCCTTTGTCGAGGCAATCAGTCCTGCAATCAACAACCTTTGATTAGCCATAAACCAAATATGTTGAGTTCATTATAAACCCCGGAAAGATTACTCGAGTAAATCATACTCAAAATGGTTTCTTTAAAGCCTAATCTTAAATTTAACTACTAATTTCAAATTACCTCTTCCCAATTCGATAATTGATGAAAACAGCTTATCCAAATCCCTCACCTCCTTACAAAGAGTAACCGTTGATGAACTTTCGACAGACACATCAAGCGACTGGTCCTTCCAGCCAAGTGGATCAGAGTAACAATCCAGAATCCGATACCTACAACAGCAAAGTTCGTAGTTCAAAGGCCTCTATAGGAAACAATAAAACAAGCTAGAGCAGCTAACAGATTTTGCAATAAGAGAAATAGTTCCTACTCATTTTTCCAGATCAAAACTCCTTTCTGTCAAACTAAAAAGAATCTAATTTACAAACTCTGTCGCATAAACTAAAAACATGATACATAGAAAATCACCATTTGGCAGTAGAAGCAGCATCAATCCCTTTCCTCTTTAGCAAATCCACATAGAACGACGGACTCCGAGAAAAGGCAACAATCACAAGACCTCTGCGATACGAAACGAAACCAGTATCACCAACAACTGCAAACCTAGTCGTTTTAGCTAGGTAGGCTCGAAAACCAAATTAGCGGATATAAAACGCGAACGACCTAAGTACCTGGATTGAGATTTTCCCGCCAAAATGAATGAGGAGAGCTGTGTGAGGACGTGAGCGAAGACTTCTGGGCCGAAAGGAGAAGCTATGGTGTCTTTGATAGTGAGCGCTGGTGCGTGTTCTCCTTCTAGACCTCCGTCCCTCAGGGCTCTGCAAACGGCTTCCGCCATTGTTGATCGAGTAAAATTTCGAAAACTTGCAAACAAAACCCTATTTTGAGGGTTTTTTGCGGTTTTACATCGAAGTCCCTTAGCTATTTGTTTGTTACATAAACGCTCCGTATGTTATGTTTGTATCACGTTCTTCTTCCAAACGACTTCCATTACTTAAAAAAAGTTAATGATATTAATGTTTAGTATCTAATCTTTCTTTTTCCAATTATGATTTAGCAGCCAGCAAATTTAAGCTACACTATAAAGTTTTTCCAGGATATTTGTTTCATATTAAAAAAATATGAGTATCATGGATTTTTTTTCTCCTCTCATCTTCTTTTTTTATTTTATAGTAATATTTTTATTTACAAATAAAAATTTCGTACGTAGATTTTAAATAATAAATATATTGAATATGAATTTTTTATTAAAAAAAATTATTGAAACATAAGATATAACTTCTATAATTAATCAATCACAATTTTGACCGTTTGTTAGCACAGTTATAAACCTTTGAAAAATATTATTGAAATGCAGAACAAAATATAACTAATCAGAAGAATCAAGTTTCTTTTAATTTATCTTTTACTGAGGTATTGTCTACACAGATGGGTTATAATGGTTCTAACCATCAACTCACTCAAAACCCTAAAAACATAAATATTATAGATAAAAAACTTCCAACTCTGCAAAACAATCCAATCTATGGAATGAATACTACTCCAAATGATGAAATCAATAAGCTACAAAAAGAACAACTTTTCCAACGTTTTCTTTGGCACAACTCGCGGTAAGATTCTCTTTTAGGGATACTCTTCCTCGTTGGATTGCACCTTCTGTAACACCAAAATTGAGAATCGCGATCATATTCTCTTGCATTGCCCCATTTGCAAAGCCAACCTGGGATAATATGACCGGAAAAGTCCAACTGTCATCGATCAGTACAAGTTTGCCACAATGGCTCCTCACTGCCTCAAACTGACGTCCAACCAGTTACAACATATGCCACATCTGGAGAACTATCTTTTGTGCAGTCATCTATCACATTTGGGAAGAAATGAAGGCCATAATTTTCAACGAAAAATTATCATTGGCCTCCGCAATATCTCACAAATCCCTCTCAAAATATTAAATATATGTTCCACGGTTCTAGGATCCCATAGCCCGCCGCATAGCTAGTTAGCTTTTAATATATTTTTTGCTTGTAATGTGGCCATCAGCCACAATAAATATTTTGTTAAAACTTGTGATCTTCAGTATCTCGGGGTATGCTCTGTGCAACTTGTAAACATTCATTTTCATATATATATTTCTTTATATACCAAAACAAAGTTACAACCACAAATCTTACGTTGAGGTTATTAAGGTAAACGATAGATCAAAGGACACAATAGCTTTTGTTGAGTTTAAACACAAGAAATGTCATTTTTCTTTCTAATTTTCTACACAAGATAATGAAAACTTAAATGTTTTGTTGGTAAATTTTCTAAAGGAAAGCCCCAACTCCTCATAATCTATAAATTCCTATACTATTTTAGATTTGTCGGTGAAGTAAACATTTCTTCATTGGATAAGTTCTTTGGTATAACCATTATATATGTCAAGAATCCAATGGATAAGTTCTTTGCTATAATAATTGAATAAAGTAAAATATTGGGAAACAATATGTGAATAATTTACGAAGATTAAAGACAAAGTTAACATTTCCAAGGCTCAAGCTCTCTATACTCAGTTTCTAACAAATGAATAAGTTTTTTTGAAAAAATATGTCACACTAATTAGTTAAAAGATGGTGACAAAAATTCAGCAAGATTTTACCAACATGTTAAGAGGAAAATAAGGAAAAACAAGATCACATAAATCCTTGACAATAATTCATGGATAGAATATCATACTTATTAGGGAAGACTGCTATTAGTTATTTTAAAGATATTTTAGACACTTATAATCTAGGTGAATTTTGGAGTTACAATTACTTAATAAAGAAGATAATTCAATGTTATTGATGAATCCAACTAGAAATGAGATCCATGACATAATTATAGGTCTAAATCCAACAAGTGTTGCAGAACCTGATGGTTTCAATGGTATGCTTTTCAACCCTGTTGGAATATCATTGCTAATGGCTTATGTGATGCTGTTATTAATTTATTCTCAGTCCATTCTATTTTTATAGGTATTTTTATTACCTTTGTTAGCCTAATTCCTAAGAAAATTTCTCCTAAAATATGGAAAGATTATATGACAATTAGTATATGCACCTTTCTAAATATAATTACCTCAAAACTCATCAATATTAGAATCTCACTACTGCTTCCAAATATCATCTCTGAGGAGCATGGTGGATCTTTTCATGGTAAATTCACGATATTATACTATTAGCTCAAGAACTTATACATGACCTAAAAAAAGTAACTGTAGTAACATCCTAATTAAAGTAAACATGTCTAAAGCCTTTAATAGGCTATATATAAACTTTATCCTTAAGGTAATGGAACTCTTTGGATTTTATTTAAGGTTTTTTAAGTTAATAGTTAAATGTATAAACAATATCAGTTTTCCATTATAATAAATAGTTAGCTAAATGGCTTCTTCAAATCTTCAAACAGTGTAAGGTAAGGGGATTCATTATCTTCTAGCATATTCATCCTCACTGAGGAATATCTAATTAGAGGTATTAAAAAAATTATTTGAATATAGTCCTGTAATGAGATATTATACTATGAGTCTAATGCTAGTACCTCGTCTTGCATTTGCAGACGATGTTATAATATTCTCAAAATTGTTTCTCTCCTTGCATAAAAAAATTAGTCAGTTTTCGCAACAATATCAAAAGATGTCTATGCAAATCATAAATACATAATAAACTACAATCATTACAAACTAAGATAATGGGTTATCATTATGGCTTTCAAATAGACAATTTGCCTCTAATTTACTTAGGTATTAATATACATCCTAGCATCAAAGTCATACACGTTGATGATAGATCATCACTAAAATAAATAAGAATATAATAGAATAGGAAGGCATTTCATCATCTTTTGGAGGAATAAGGACCTTTGCACAAACTGTTCCATTAATAATCCGAACCGGCAATATATAAAGTAGTATTATTATTAAGAATGTTTTAGCTAGAATAAACATATTATGCAATAGATGTCTTTGGGGATCATTTGAAAATAAACAAACAATAATCTAGACAGCTGACTTAACTTATGTAAGTCTTTCGAAACAGAAGGCTTAAATATAAAGATATTAGAAGATCTTCAAGTTGGATTCTCGTGTACGTTATGGTTAAATTTCAAAGAGCATAAAACTCTTTAGCTTAGGTACATGAGTTTAATTTAGTTTGCTTTTTTCACCCATTAGAAACTAACTTCTCAAATAAATATTAAAAAATCTAGAGAAGGCTCATAGATATTATAGAAATTGTTAAAGAATACATATATTGGAAATTATGGGGGTAACATTGAGTTTTGGCTTGAAAAATGATTTTCTTCAAAGCCTATAATCCAACTTACAAAAGAAAATAATAATAATTGGTATATACCTTAAATAGTTAACTATTTTTTGTAAGAAGATGGTTGGTCAATAAACAAGTTGGAAACTAGTGTTCTGAATTCAGATATCATGAAAATCACTAATTTAAATGTTAAAAGTCTTGAAGAAGATAAAATATGTTGGTCACTGTCAATTAATGGAAAGTTTTTAACAAAAGATACTTTGAACAAGTTGAGACATACTGGAAATAAATAAAATTTATTTTAAAATATATGGAATTGCATAACTCTAATAAAATATTCTTTTCTCTTTTGGAGGTTACTAAACTAATGGATTCCTACTCATTATATTCTTCAAAAAAGAAAATTTCTCTGGTTTCCAAATGTTTATTCTATGAAAACAAATAAACTATCAACAATTTGTTTGTAGGATGCAATACAACATGGCAGGTTTGGAGTTACTTTACTGGACTATTTGGTATTGTATTGAATATATATATATATATGACACTGTCACATGTAATTAGATGTTGGTTATGATCATCAGATGAAAATATTCATATCTGGGCAATATATCCTCCAGTTATATGTTGTATTATATGGAGAGTAAATAACAACACTAAACATAATAATAAATACAACTTTGTTGGTATTATAATTGAACAAATTAAGCTTATGCTATATGGACTACAAAATTCTTATATCATTAAAAGATCTCATGTGCCAAATGATCAAAGAATAGTTTCGGAAATAGAATATTTTAATCATCTAAATAAGAAAAAAATATCATATTTTTTACGTGGCATCCTCCAGAAAGGAACAAGAATAACCTGAATAAGAATGGATCATGTTATATGAATGGTGAGTCGGTGGTGGTCTTACCAGTGATAGTCATGGAAACATTGTTGTTGGCTTTTGCAGAAATTATGGTGAATTCTCGCATATATTTGTTGAAGATAAAGCTTTGTTAGATGAGTTATTAATTAATAAGGAAAATTATATTACAGAATTAAACATATAAACATATTCCCTATTTTTGATTGAAACGCTAGAGAGAAAAAAACAATTTTTTGTGGTATCTTGAATCACTAATTAAATGTTGTAAAAAACTAATTACATCAACTATGACCCTTAAGCATACTTATAGAGAAGACAAATTTGCTGCAGACTATCTTGAAAAGTGGACTTTAAAATACAAATGAAACTTGATTTTAATCATAATCAAGCCCTACATCAGCTTTGATCGATAACATTTTTATAAAGTTTAGACTTAAGTTATATTACATTCACCGATTAAATAACTTAGATAACCTCAATTTTCAATCTAGTTGTTATTCATTATAAGATGATATCATATATATTTTTTTAAAAAAAATTATAGCTTAGCCATATTTTCACTAACAATCTGAGGCAGAATATCGTTGAGTTATGCTTCGAACAAAATATATTTTTCTTACAGTGATTGCAGATTCAAAGGAGACACAATGAAATTGGGAAGCATAATCAATGGAAAGTACCTGTATTAAAAGGCAAACTTTTTTGTTGAATCCAAAAAGGTGATGCTCTAAAGTTTGTGGTTTGTTTTGAGAAAATCAAGTCTTCATATGATTTTCGATTTTAATCTAAACGAATTGGATTCCACCTCGGTTGTTGTAGATCTCAATCTGAACCTGAAATTATAAAATCTATAAATCCAACTAAGTATATGAGAGATGGTCTATAGATATTAGGTAAAAGAAAGAGAATTAAAGAGGCTCTATTAGGAAAAAAAACCAAAGTTAAACTCTCACCAAGACATTCGGAGAAGGAGAAGTCTATTTTCTTTGTTTTTTATTATTTAGTTTTAGCTCTCAAATTATAAATTTGGTGGCTAAAGTTTCACCAAATCTACTTAGGTAAAATGTTTCAATTGTATTAAAAATTGAATGAGACCCAATTAGATTATTTCTACCTATCAATAAAATATTTTCTTGAATTTAAAAATCATAGTTTTATAATTTAATTTTATATTTTATACAATTTTGTGTTTTAAATTTTAAATATTTATTGGATCGTTTTTCAGTTTCTTTTTAAATGGACTTGTTTTTTACTAATAATGTTTATTGTGTTAATTTATGTGTTTGAGTTATTTTTTCAAATGTAATCTTTATTAGTTTTTGTAAATATTTTTTTTTTCCCAAGAAAGAGTATATTTCATTGATGTTAAAGAAAGAGTATACAAATGTTGATACAACATGTTTTGAACTATAAGTTCATTGAGAACAGATGAAATTTTTTTTAGAGTAAAATACAATGAAATATTTCATCTGTAAGTAATTTTCTCCATCTTATATCTTTCTCTCCTTAATAGTCTTTCCTCTTGTATCCTTAACAGCCTCTCCTCTTGTGTCATACCCTCCTCAGCAAGTCTCCTACTAGCTCTTGTATCCATGTTCATTGTTGTGTTCTATACGATTTCTCCCTCCCTTACATGCTCCATATCAACATTTCATCCATTACTTCTTAGCTGATAACCTAAGACCTGCAAAATAAAACATACAGTCAAGTCTCACGACTATAATTTTTGTAAATATAATTTTGAAGTATTTACATTTAGTTTGTTTTTGTGTTTTCTTGTTTTTTTGTTGTTTTTGTAAGTTTTATTCAAATTTGATTTTTTCAGTCTAATTTAGGCTATATTTTCGCAAGTTTAATTTTTGCAATTGTCTTTTTGTTAATTTTTACAATTTTATTTAACCGAATAAAATTTAAAACCAATTAAAAATATTATGTATGAATATTGATAATAATGGATTTTGTACGGTTGTTTGAAGTCTTACATCAATAATAATAATCCATACAATCCAAGTCTTATGTCCATTGGTAGTCAGTTAGAATATTAATGGTCATCAGTTATAAAGCTTTATAAAAACATAAACTCTCATTTTTTTTAAAATAAAATGACTTTAATTATAATAGAGATAGAGAGTAAAAATATGGGCCCAAAAATCCTACTTAGAAAATACAGGAGACCTCCCCAAAATTAGAAAATAATAAGGAATGAACAAAATGAAATTTGAGGTGGTGGCGCCTAAAATTTCAGAGAATAAAATCAACTAGCTCTTCGATCCTCAATAGATGATTCACTGTAGCAAGGGTTAATCAAGAGATTTGACTTGCTTTGAGTTCTGCTCCAGCTGCTTCAGTTCTTAAGGATTCCAAGGTTAAACTTTAGGGATCTTGGATAGATGTCAATGGATTTAAGATACCTGCAATTTAAAAGAAGAAGAGAGGGAAGAAATTTCCAAGCAAAGCTTGATGCCTTACAATGAATTCCAAGATTATAACATATAAATGGAGAGGTAAACAAGATTTATCTTAATAGAATTCAACAAATCAGATAAGAGTATCTGAGCTACTAAAATGAACCATAAGGAAACGTAAGGCATTCTAAAGAAATCCTAGTAAAGCCAGATTCGAAGAGCAAATGAAAGCATCAACTATCATTTGGTAGCAAAGTAAGAGATTTAGGGATTAACAAACAAAAACATTATAAACAGAGTAAATGGACAACAATCTTCCAGAATTAAAAGCTAGGATAAATACACATATTCAATCTTCATTGCAAAAATAACATAAATTCAAACCTTCCAAAAGAGTGGTGGCTCTGAAAGGATTGAAAGCTTGATGATTTGAAAATTCCATTTTTCATTTTATATTTCAAGATCTATTTAATAAACTAATCGGCTCATTTATTCCTGTCTATGAATATGTGAGATATAGCCATTGTAGAAGTGATTAAGTTTCTACAACATTGAAGAATAGGTTTGAGAGGCCATGGATAGTTACCATTTGCTAGAAGGTTGAATAACAATTGTGAATCCGTTTCTACTTCAACATTATGACCATCCATTCTTTTTGCAGATGAGGAGACCATCCTATAGAGCACGAGATTCAGTCATGATTGGAGTTTATTTTCCATAAATATTGCTAGAACCCAAGATAATTTCTCCAGAACTATCTCTGATTATGATTCATCCACCAGAGTCACCATTGAGCAGGCAAGAGGCGTTAGTCTTAAGCTTCAGTCTACCAGGAGGATAAGGATTCCATTTCAGGTAAGAAGGTTTTCTTTTTGAAGTAATGTAGTTTAGGCATCCAATTTCATTAGCTTCTTTATAGTCTTTTCTCTGGTGTTTAGCCATGAGAATGTTACATTGATTTAGATTGAAAATAACATATCTTATGTAGTTAATGGTAGACCCAATGTTGTGAATCTTGCCTTTGAATTTAAAGGTGTTTCTAGCATACCATATAACCCGAAAGTTTATGGAAGGAATGACAGCTCTAGCATGAATAAATTTAGAAATGGACCAAAACCAGGTTCTGGTCATACAGGCAAATGTCATGATATTACTTATTCTGATTTTGAATAAATCAGTAAAGTAATTCCATATAGACAAGGAAAACTCACAAGATATAAACAAATGTTTTGAAGATTCAAATGTATTGCAGAATTGGAACTTAAAGACTGTAACTAAGTATTTTTATGTAATATTGAATCAACAAAAATGTAATTATGTAATAGCTTTCAAAGTAAGAATGAGAATTTTCTAAGAGTAACAGAATTCCATATTTTGCAAAATATATTAGAGTTGTTATGATTGTGTCTTATTTGGTTCCAAGTTTTCTTAGTGTTGAACTTTGAGTCTTTATATATCTTCCATATAATTGAGTATTCAGTGTTAGAGTTTATTGAGGTTTTGTGAATCAAATCCAGACTCATTTGGGATAGGAAGTCTTTCAGTCTGTTGTTATTCCAAGAGTTTTCATTCTAGAATTTTCACCTTTTGATGGATATACAGAGTGTTATCCATATTTTCATCAAGTATAATAAGGGGTGAGTGATTATACCAATTTTCCAGCTAGAGTCAATGTCTCATTTGACTAGCTTGCATCTAATGTTAGGTTCAACAAATGATTTGATTCTTGCCAATCTTTTCCAAGTGTGTGAACCAACTATAGTGTAGAAAACATGTAATGGATGAAGATTCTTACAATAGATGTTATGCATTATCTTAGCCCATAAAATTTTATTATTTCTAAATTAAACCACATTTTGCAAGAAAAGGTATCTTGCATATCATATAGATTATAAATGTTAAGCCCTCATTATCAAAAGGCTTACAAATAGAAGGCCAAGAAGTCCAATGAATTCTGTTTTCTTCCTTTGTAGAACCCCACATAAATTTGTTGAAGGTTTTCTCATTCATTGATATGATGCATTTAGGAAATGAGCAGTTTTGAATCCAATATGCAGAAATAGCCAATAATACTGAGTTTATAAGGATGATTCTTCCTCCAAAGTAAAAAATTATTCTTTTCCCAGTCATTTATCTTATTGTTGATCTTGTTAAGAAGATTGATGTAATTGCTACCCTTATTGTTTTTATTAAGAGTGATTCCCATGTAGTCTGTAGGAAGAGAGCTTGAGCTAAAACCAATTAGGTTGGTGGGAGCATCAATTCTAATATTACTGATTCTGGAAGACATGATTATCTTAGTTTTCTTATTGTTTATAACTTCCCCTTAAACATCTTGGTATAAATGGAGATACTTGCCAAGTTTCTAATACCTGATTCAAGACTATTGGTAAATATAAGTACGCCATCCACGAAACCAAACAAGAAATCATTATGTTACTTCTGGATGAGAAATGCATAGACTTGTTGGAGTTAAACAGGTTCTAAAGACCTCTAATAAGCACTTCTTCGCCTAAAATCAAAAGACTATGGGAAAGTGGATCCCCTTGTCTAAGGCATATTTTAATATTAAAATAATCAACCACATTACCATTGATAAGGATTGAAATATAAACAGAGCTTATAAGGTAGTTAATAAGCTTAACAAAGTTAGGAGCAAAACAAAAGGACACAAGAACTTTAGATATAAAATTGTGGGATAATATTTTTTAAAATATTTTGACATATCAACTTGGATCATGATATTGTTGGCTTTCCTCTTCTTATTAAGGTCATAGATGAACTCATTAGTTACCAGAATATTATCATGTATAAATTTATTAGGAACATAAGTACCTTGAACAATAGATATGATTTTAGGTAGTAATTTGATTATTCTATTGTTGGTTATTTTTTACTTGATTCTATTTAATAGGTTGCAGAGACTAATAGGTTTGAAGTCTTTCAATTATGTAGAACTGGTGGACTTAGGAATGAGACATAAACCTGTGGCCATGATACCTTGGGGTATTTTCTGACCAAGCAGGAAAACTAACATTGCAAAACAAAGATAATTTTTGATGATGTTCCAGCAAGGCCTGAAGAAGCAACTGTTCAAGCCATCAATACCTGCAACACTACATGGATTCAGGTTAGTAATAATATCATGAATTTCTTGTTTATTAGGGATAGTCATAAGGAGATCATTGTCTTATTTAGTTTTAAGATTAGTGATGTTATAAAAAATTGGGTTTTGCATGATATTTTATTCTTTCTCTTTGCTAAAATAAAGCTGGGCAGGTAAGATGTCTTTCAAGTAGGAAGAAGCAGACTGGCCAATTAGATTTTTATTTGTAATCCAGTATTCTCCCACCTTAATTTTATTAATGGTATGCTTTCTTCTATTCTTGTTTACATATATGTGCAATACTTTAGTTAATCAACTTAAACTTAAGATTATGTAAAAACACAACAATTATGGTAAAAAAAACTCACTTAAAAAACAATGTCATCTCAATGAAAGTTCACTGGATTGGTGCAAATAGATAATAATTATAACCTTTAAGATATGCCTAACCAAAGAATGTAGAGTTACCGAACCTATGGCCAGAGAAACGCCTGCAAATTAAAAAGAAAACACTATCTTATGTGTTAAGATACTATAATATACTATCTAGTTGCACATGATGCTTATAAGCAACTACTTCTGTTCTCCTATTACAATATATGTTTCTATTCTATTAACGAGAGGTTCAAACTCATTAGTGCATAACAAGAAATTATGTTTTCAATTTGTTAATCAACTTAATTTTACGATTACGTGTATCAAACAAAACGACTAAGGTGAAAAAAAAACTCATTTCAAGAACAATGGCATCTCAATAAAAGTTCACTGGGCTCGATGCCACGTGGATTAGATAATTTTAAGTTTTAACTCTTGACATATCCATAACCAAAAATTTTAGGATTACCAAATCTATGGCCACAGAGAAACGACCCTTTGTCGGGCCAATCAGTCCTGCAATCAACAACATTTGATTAGCCATAAACCAAATATGTTGAATTCATTATAAACCCCGGAAAGATTACTCAAGGAAATCATACTCAAAATGGTTTCTTTAACGCTTTATCTTAAGTTTAACTACTAATTTCAAATTACCTCTTCCCAATTCGATAATTGATGAAAACAGCTTATCCAAATCCCTCACATCCTTATAAAGAGTAACCGTTGATGAACTTTCGACAAACACATCAAGCGACTGGTCCTTCCAGCCAAGTGGATCAGAGTAACAATCCAGAATCTTATACCTACAACAGCAAAGTTCGTAGTTCAAGGCCTCTATACGAAACAATAAAACAAGTTAGAGCAGCTTACAAATTTTGTAATAAGAGAAATAGTTCCTACTCAGTTTTCCAGATCAAAACTCCTTTCTGTCAAACTAAAAAGAATCTAATTTACAAACTTTGTAGCATATGATATATAGAAAATCACCATTTGGAAGCAGAGGCAATATCAATCCATTTCCTTGATAAGAAGATTCCCCAAGCAAATACGAGCACGGGCAGGAGGACTGCGAATTTTGGATTAGGGAAAGCAATGAAGAAAAAGACGACCTCTACCGCGTTGACGAGCTCAAAAACAGATCAAGTTCGGAGGCAAATCGAGCTTGAAGACATTAGAGGAGAAGAGTTGATCGACCAGATTAAGGATGCGATGAGCATATGATCAATACTGAATGCAAACTCAAAGGAAATAAGTTGACCACGTGATCAGTGAGCTCGAGCTCTGCAAACCAGAACAGATATGATCGCACTCAAGGAATGGCCCTGTTCGATTTAAGGTGTAGATGAGACAAGGGGTTTCCTTATTTATTGTATAACCCACGTTTTGACTCTTAAGTCAAACCGTTTGAAGTACTTGTTCCAAAATTATAGGAATAGTGACGTTAGTGAGTTAGTGGAGCATTAAGTGTAAACATGTGTAACTGCCCACTAACTCACAACATTATACATAGGGAGAACCTATCCATGAATAAGATTATCTTTTTTTTGCCTTATCTCTTTCTTGACTGAAACCCTAAAGACTTAATCATGGTAAAACTTGTTATTCCCATAACAAATTTGGCACCGTCTGTGGGAATTTCCTAACCAATCACCATGGTAGTCACAAGGTCAAGAATCGAGAGAGACAACCAGAAAACTAGTGAAGCAACAATACACCAGAGGGGAGCGATGAACCAACCAACGGGGAAACGTATCGTATATTCCGGTCTTGTAGTTCCTCAAGAGGGTAATCCCATGCCACCCTCAAGGGCAGTGGTGACAGAGGAACCACCAATCTGGCCCACAATCATTCCCCGGGCACAGGTGCATCTCCATCAGCCGGCGGATGCAGCAGGGGCTCGTGAAACCATGGAAGCCCTCCCAGCAGATGATTCGACTGTCCTCCAACTAGAGCAGAGAATCCAGAATCTCCAGGAGGAGCAATTGAAAATAGCGTTCGAACGTGATGCAAAGGAGCAAACATGCATGCCACTATGGCAAGAATGAACGACGTTACTCATGCCCTCACCACTAAGATCAAGGGAGCGAGCACAGTGCATCAACTGTCTGGTCCAGAGGCAAGAAAAGTTAACAGAACGGATCGATCGTCTAAGAGAGATGACAAGCAGGAAGGTGAAGGTGAGAGCGGGGATAAGAATCACAGCAAGGGTTCGCGGGACGAGGCAAGGCAAACGTCAACCAAGTGTGCTCGGGAAAATGAAGATATTTGTTACAATCAGGTCCGCCCGAGATTGTCTGCCTACATACTAAAGGAATCACCATTCTCTAAGAAGATTCTCGAAGCTCAGCTCCCAAGGAACTTTGATCCATTCAAGATGGAAGCGTATGCTTGAACATGAGATCCAGAGAAGCATTTGGAGCAGTTTGGAAACATGATGATGGGTTTCAACCCTGACGATGTGATGTTGTGTCGAGCACTGTCAATGACCCTCAAAGGTAATGTTATGGATTGGTTCAGCAGATTGCCGAAAGGATATATCTATGACTTCACATGATTATGGATGGCGTTCATGGAAAGTTTTGTTGGCAACAAAGAGCTCAAGCGCGAGCGGGATTCAATTATGGACCTTTACCAGCGACGAGGTGAGTCCCTTAAGAGTTGTGTTAGGAGATTTGTTCATGTTATGAATGCTTTACCAGATTTGGCCGAAAATATGGTGGTTGCGTCCCTGAAACGAGGGATCGAACGAAAGGGCGAGCTGTATGCCGATCTCATCAAGTTCCCAACTGAGAACATGGGTGACCTGCTCGCCAGGGAAGATACTTTTATTAGGGTCGACGATGCAAGAAGGGGAGGGTCCCTCGAACAGCACATATCGGATTTCAAAGAAGGCAGAACAGAATGGAAAAAGATCAAGGAGCAGCCTAGAATGGATTAAAATAGGCGACCCCAGCAGCTCGAGCAGCCGAATAGACGTTTCACCCCGTTAACCGAGGCTATCTCGATGATTTATGATCGAACCAAAGGGCACACAAAGTACCAATCTCCGCGCACGATGAGCGCCCCATGACTTAAACGATCTAATCGGTATTACTGCACATATCATCATGATCATGAACATTCTACGGATGAGTGATAGCAATTAAGATAAGAGTTTCAACACTTGATAGACAATGGTGAGCTGATACAGTATATCAAGCGATATCACCCAGATCGCCGTGAGGAGGTTCGTTCTCCAAACAATGAGAAACCGGGTAATGGAGAAGAAACGGAAACTAACATACAACAGGGGCTTCTCATCATATCAGGGGTGAGCTCGGCCACTGGTCAAGGGTTAGCACAAAACCAGCGGACTAAAAATGAGATGGACGTGTACGAAATAGATGCAAAATCCTATAGAAACTACAGGGATCCAGTAGCCAACCTCACATTCAACAACGACGATCTTAGAGGTGTCAGTCTACCACATGAAGACGCTTTAAATTTTCACCTAGATATCAGAGGGCTAATGGTAACCCGAGTGTTGGTTGATGAAGGAAGCTTGGTAAATATTATTTTTAAAAGCAGCTTTGACCGTATGCAGAACGTGCCCCCATAGCGGCCTACTCAACGGACGTTGGTCGGCTATGAAGGAAGAACCTCACAATGTGTTGGGGAGGTGGAGCTGTTGGTAAAGGTTGGCCATGGAGCCACGAAGAATGAACTAAAGACACTGTTCATAATCTCTGATGCACCGAGCCCTTACCATGCCATAATTGGAAGATCATGGCTGCACAGGATGGAGGTGACGTCGTGTACATTTCGACAATGCATCAAATATCCGATGAGCAGCTCAGTAGGAACAATTCAAGGCAGCTAGAGAACTGCGTGAACGTGTTACACGATCGCGTCAGATCCGTCAAAACCTCTCCGATAGCAATTCAATGGTGAGGGGGATGCTACACCATGAACACTGGATCTCACCTCGCCGGACCCATTGGACGACCCATGAGAAAATGATGATTCCACTACTACGGATACTACAACCGTGAACACGTTCATAGCTGACAGTAGAGTGCTTCGATTAGGAAAGGAGTTGTCTCAGGACTCAAAAGTACATTTTATAGCTTTATTAAAAAAAAATAGATGTCTTTGCTTGGGAGGCAGCTGATGTCTCATGAGTAATCCCCTCCATCAAAAGCCATGAATAAGTTATCAACCATTGCGCCAAACCGGTACGACAAAAGCGTAGGTCTTTTTCAGCAGAAAAGCAGGCTGCTATATTAGCTGAGATGACCAAATTAAGCCGTTTGGGGCACATCCGAAAAGCAAGGTATCCGGTTTGGATAGCCAACCTGGTCCTGGTAAAAAAGAAGAGTAGACAATGGAGAATGTGCGTGTATTTCACCGATCTGAATCAGGCATGCCCTAAGGATGCTTTTCCATTACCAAGAATCGATCAGTTGGTCGACTCAGTCTCGGGCTGTAAATTCTTATCCTTTATGGATGCATATTCTGGGTATAATCAGGTCTGCCTACACCCGTCCGACCAGGAGCACACAACCTTCCAAACCGAGAGGGGTCTCTACTGTTATACATTTATTCCTTTTGGGTTTTAAGAATGCAGGATCGACATATCAAGGATTGATAAATCACATCTTCCAAGATCGTTTGGGGCAACATCTAGAGGCATACATTGACGATATGATCGTTAAAACTCATGAAGAGGCGCAACACTTGGACACATAACAGGTTGTTTTTTATTTATTACGAATGTTTAACCTCAAACTTAACCCGGATAAGTGCTCTTTTGGTGTTGCTAAGGGTAAGTTTTTGGGCTATGTGGTAAGTCAATAGGGTATTGAGGTAGACCTTGTCCAGTGAAATGCGATTTTGAAAATGGAACCACCAAAGAATATTAGGGAAGTGCAATGTCTTACAGGAAGGTCAGCAGCCTTTTCAAGGTTTATCTCCCACGCATCGGACAAGAGTCATCACTTTTTTGAAGTGTTACGAGGTGCTAAGAATTTTACATGGATAGAAGAGTGTGATAGAGCTTTCGTCGAGCTCAAACAATATCTCACCTCCCCTGAGATTTTGTCTGCTCCCGCCCCCAAAGAGCCCCTATTTATTTACATAGCGGTATCATCATTTGCGATAGGTTCGACCCTCGTACATGATCAGAATGGGGTACAACGCCCGATATATTACACGAGAAAAATGCTAACAGATGCGGAGATAAGGTACTTAAACCTTGAAAAACTTGCTTTGAGTTTGGTTATTGCAGCTTGGCGGATGAGGCCATATTTCTAAGGGCATGTAATTACAGTATTGATAGCATTCCCTCTGCGAACGGTGTTGCAGAAGCCAGATATTTCTGGTAGGCTCACCAAATGGATCATCGAGCTCGGCGAGTACGATATTCGGTTTGAGCCGCGCTTAGCTATCAAAGGACAATCAATTGCTGATTTCTTGGCCGAATTCATCTCCTCCAGAGATCTACAGATTGACACAGACAACCATCAAATGATCGAATCAGACCAGTGGATCGTGGAGGTCGATGGTGCATCTTCTACGGTGGGCGGAGGAGCATCAGTTATACTACGGACCCCAAATAGTGAGGAGATAAATCAAGATGTGCGCTTTAATTTGCCGGTAATAAATAACATCCGGAATATGAGGCCGCCCTCTGTGGCATGAAGCTGGCTTTAATATTGGAGCTCAAAACATCAAGGTTATATCTGACTCTCAGTTGGTGGTTAATTAGGCACAGGGTACTTATGATGTGAGGCAAGAAGGAATCAAGGAGTACACTGTTATGCTTGAGGACTATGAATCTAAATTCGCCCACGTATTATACGAGCATGTCTCACGAAAGGATAACTCGGCAGCCGATATTTTAGCCAAGACCGCGGCTTCAAGAGAGCATCCTACAGTCTTACTCCAGCAACTCCCCATGGCAGAGCTCGTACCAACAGCGGTGACCATCACTTCAATTGTTAATGATATCGATTGGAGAACTTCATACTTACAATACTTGAGTCATGATACTTTCCAACAAGTAAGAATGAAGCTCGGGCACTGCAAATCAAGGCAGCTAAATTTTGTGTCCTCAACAATGTCTTGTACATGAAAAGCTCAACCCGACCTTTTCTCATGTGCCTTGATCTCGCACAGGCAAGTTTGATACTGAATGATCTGCATTCGGGAGAAGCAGGGGCTCATTGTGGACACCAGACACTGATTCGCCGTTTTCTCCTCGCTGGGTATTATTGGCCTGAGCTAACAAGTGACACAGAGGATCTTGTATTGCAATGTCACAAGTGTCAAGAATATTCGAATATACAACACAGACCCAGCGAACCTATCCAGAACGTCTCTGTTCCATGTCCATTTGATAAATGGGGAATAAATCTGATGGGTCATTTGCCAATGGCCACAGGAAAAAGACAGTTCCTTATTGTCGCGCATAGATTATTTTTCCAAATGTGTCGAGACTAAAGCTTTATTCCAAATGCGCGCCCGGGAGGTATGTGATTTTATCCATAATCAAATTTTAACCCGATATGGAATTCCCCAGATTTTGATGACAGATAACGACCCACAATTCCAAAATTCAATACTTACCAACTTCTGCAAACGGTATGGGATCCTCCAGCACTTCTCCACCCCATACTATCCCCAAGGAAATGGTCAGGTCGAAGTAACTAACAGGACGCTAATAGAGGGACTCAAGAAAAAATTAGAAGGGGCTAAAGGCAAATGGCCGGACAAATTGGCAGAGGTGGTATGGGCGTATCGAACAACCCCGCGCTCCACAATATGAGATACACCATTTGCATTGGTATATGGTGCAGAAGCAGACATTTCAGTGGAGATCATAGTACCAAGCCATAGAATCGAGCACTACGAAAAGGAGGCAAATTCGATAGTCTTGTCAACCTGCCTAGACCTATTAGATGAGTGAAAATACCAGGAAAGGGTACGAGCAGAACATTATAGAAGCCTGATGAGGGGACGCTTTAATGCTCGTTTGAAGCCGCACTCCTTTAAGGATGGATATTTAGTCTTAAAGAAGGTGTTCCAAGGCTCCGGTAGTGGAACATGTGGCAAACTAGGACCAAATTAGGAAGGCTCGTACACAATTATTTCAGTAGGGCACCATGGCGCGTATATATTAGCAGATCAAGATGGTCGCGCATTCAATAATCCCTGGAATGTCAATCACCTAAATTTGTATCTCCATAATGTTTAAGTTGTATTGATGCGCTCTTTTTCCTCCTTGATAGCACGGGGAGGTTTTTTAATGAGGCATCTAAGAACAACGTTTTGATTTTTCAATATAATTTATGATTTCGCCACTGTGTGTTTGTTGCAAGTTTCATCCTTACAATCAACGAATGGGTCAATGATCATGTCATTTTTAGCTACGCAACAGACCATACTGAGTCTATAATAAGTGTCTATAAACACGAACGGGCTAATTGGCCATGCCTACGAGCTACGTAATGACCATACTGTGCCTATACTTTGTACTGGGTATATTCGCGAACTAGTCAAAGAACAAGTCTAAAACAGACTACGCAATAGGGTCCACGAGACCTCGCCACGACTACACTACTATGGCACAAGCTATCTAAGCTACGCAATGAGCCCTACTGAGCTCGGGATTGTAAGGATCTCCATAAATCATAGCAAACACACACTCCACATTTGCTCTACAAACATTTATGAAGTTCATTAATTGATAGAAGGTAAACACGTGTAGATTTTGTACAATGTTTAAACAAAAAGAGTACTGCAGGTGATGCAAATTCTTTGTATGCATAACATACGACAAAAAATCCATAAAATAAAACAATGAACATATATTTTCGTTACTTAGCGCTTGGGGAAGGCAGTAGCTTAGCAGGATCAACATGAGGACCATCAGTCGTTACAGTGGTATTAACTTCTGTGGTGGGTTGAGGTGCAGAGGCTTCAACTAGAGAGGCCAATGATCCCAACTTTATCCCAGGATTCAACGCTATCGGCTCTGATATAACTTTCCAATTTTCCTTGGCTATCATCTCCGCTGCCACGGTAAACACTTGAGTCTATCTTTCTACTGCAGTTGCTTCTACTTTCATTTTCTATTGTTGTCGCTCTCGCTCGAGTTGTACACGTTCCTCCTCCAGCTGACCAGTCAACTTGCTTACATCAGCAGTTAGAGCTGCAATCTGCTCCGCTTGTTCCTACACCCTCTTCGCTTGGCTAATAGTTATGTCCAAAAAGTTTGAGCTTTGTGCATGCAGCTCGTTATTCCTCATCAGCAGATTCTCGTTTTGGCTCAACACCAGTTTATGATTGTCAGATGCAATTTTCCACCTCTCGTCACTGCATTTCAAAGTCTCATGCAAGGTGGCAATTGTCTTCGCAAGTTTGGCTTTGGCGTCGATGGCTTCATGCTTGGTGGTTTCGACGGAAGTGTAAGCATGCTTCAAACGAATGACCTCTCTAGTGCTAGCTTTAGCTGAGCAAAAAACCATGGCTTCTGATCTCCACTTCTCCATAGTTACTACCTCAGTAGGGGACATATTTCGATAGTCCAGCACGAAGGAATTGTGATGCAGCTGCATACAATTAAGAGAGTTACAATTATGTTCTTGATCTTTAGTCAAACACTATCAGATCACAACATTTTTAACTCGATCACAAATCTACTTGTCATTGTAAGATCTCAGGAATTGACATCTTATCATAATATGATAAGTCGGGAATCATGTGGAGCTACTCGAACATGTAAGAAGATGGGCGTGGAATGATGATCTGTTTGGGCAACCACTCTTCTGCAGGCGCCCTCTCTTGGCTAGACCCAGCTCCTTTGTCCTAACCCTTACCTTTCTCATTGGTTTCTAATGATGGTGGAAAACTCTTCATGAGGGAGCTAGGCACTAGTTGTTTTTTCTTATTGGCAAGAGTTGGGGGCACAACTTTCTTTTTCTGAGGCTCATTCCCATCTTTTTCCTCATCCCCCACCAAGTCAATTAGCTTCTCTACAACCCAGGGATTCTGCTCCTCACCATATTGTGTTGACCTTTGGATGGGGGGACAAGTTCTTTCCCCCAAAGTAGCTTTAGTGTTGTCATCTTCTTCATCTCTCAGCTGTAATCTCCTCATGTTCAAGGGAACATCTTCAATCACTCATAGTTCCTTGCTCCATGGTTTATCTAGCGACCCAGAGTGGGTCGCCTCGTCATCTTCCTCTCATTCTGCTCGGACTCCACATGACTGAGTAACTTCAGGCACCTTGGGTGCTTCTTTTTCAGCCTGCTCGACAATTTTTCCTTTGTTTTTTGGGGCGTCGTTTTCTTAGTCGCAAGTTTGAGCAGGAGCAGAAGACGAATCCCCAAATTCACCATCCTTTCAAGCCACGTGTGGTACCTCCAGCCAGATACTGGCGTTGTTCTTATCCCGATATTTTTGTTCTAAAAGTGCCCTAATGCGATTCATGGTTGCTTCTGAACCATCTGACATGCTAACCTCTCCGTCTTCTGAACTTTTCAGCTCTGCAATCGACCACAACCCTAACTTCAGATAGTTGTATCGCGTAAACAATTGCTTGGGATCTTGTTGTCACGCTTCACATGCCAAATTCCCAACTCTGATCAAGGGGTTTACGTAATTGTTTGGTCTCCCTTCCTTCCACCATCTCTGATTCGACAATTCACCTGAACAAAGAAAGATTTATTAGTTAATGAATGACAAAGATTTCGAGAAATTTTTTTATCTTCCACAATCTTATTAGTACTTATAATTTTTCTTCCAATTCCTTTCTAGTTGAAGGTTTAAGGTGGGGGGTTTTATGTTCCCAGCTACTAGATACAAATACGAAGGAGTTTTTCCAGTTCCTATCAGAGGAGGAGAGCTCCACAATTTTCTTCACCCCTTTAAAATGGGTATAGAAGAATGGGGCTTTCGACATTTTAGTCACATCAGTGGCAAACAACAGGTCAACCAGGTATACTTCTGTTTTAAGAAAGTGCAAGCTAAGCACCACGCTAAGTAATAACCTCCAACCATCGGCTGATATTTGATTAGGGCAGATGACGAGCACATTAAAATAGTCACAAATAAGTTCAGACAGCGGCAATCTTAGCCCCGAGTCAAATAGGGTAGTAAAAAGACAGGTCTCCGTCTCTTGGGTATGGTAAGGGTGCTCGCCTATACTTGGAACCCTAATAATCACATCCTCAGAGATACCACATCTGTCCCTAAGGGTGGAAAATCCACCATCATCTAAATTAGTGTATTTATGGGCTATTTCGGAGAAATAACTTTCTAAAACATTGATTTCTTCATATATGGGGCTCCGTAATTTTGTCAACTTTAGCCTTCGTCGCCTTTTTTGGTGCCGTAGTTTTTATATAAACTTCAATGAGGTGAGGATACGAATCAGAATGTTTATAGAAGGAAAGGGCGATCGATTCGACTTATGAAGATATGTTCATTTGGGGAATAACTTACCGACGGAAATTGCAAACCTAACATTTAGGGTTCTACTAAGTATTTAGCAAGAAGTATTTATCTATTAAGAAATCATTTACCTGATTAAGATTGAAAAAGGTGATAGAGAGGTTTTGGTTGCAGATGATAAGTGTTATTCCAGAAAAGTGAAGTGAGACGATTACAGAGTTGTTAATTTTCTTTTAAGAAAATAAACACAGTAAAGTTTTGAATGAGTATACACCTTTGCAAATGAGTGTGTGACGTCATTAATCACTAAAAAGTTGTGCCAAAACTGAAACACCATGCATTGTCCCCAAGAAACGGCGGTGACAGAACCGTCGCAGTTATATCAATGACACGTGTCGACGAAAGAAGTAGCAAGACGTTTCTATCATAACGCAAATATTTGTGGTTTTCAATTTAATAATTCTTTTTATTTTTATTTTTTATAAACAGGTTTACTAATATTTTTATAAATTACTAAATCTCTAAACTAGGGTGAGCCCTGATAAGGGGGGATTCCCCCAAGCAAGTATGAGCACGGACAGGAGGACCGTGAATTTGGATTAGGGCAAGCAATGAAGAAAAAGACGATATTTATCGCGTTGACGAGCTCAAAAGTAGATCGAGCTCGGAGGCAGATTGAGCTTGAAGACATTAAGGGAGAAGAGTTGATCGACCAAATTAAGGATGCGATGAACATATGATCAAGACTGAATGCAAACTCAAAGGAAATAAGTTGACCACGTGATCAGTGAGCTCGAGCTCTGCAAACCAGAACAGATCTGATCGCGCTCAAGGAATAACCCTGTTCAATTTAAGGTACATATCAAACAAGGCGTTTCCTTATTTATTGTGTAACGCACGTTTTGACTCTTAAGTCAAACCGTTTTAAGTACTTATTCTGAAATTATAGGAATAGTGACGTTAGTGAGTTAGTGGAACATTAAGTGTAAACATGTGTAACTGTCCAGTAACTCACAAGATTATAAATACGGAGAACCTATCCACGAATAAGATGATCATTTTTTCATTATCTCTTTCTTGACTGAAACCCTAAAGAATTAATCATGGTAAAACTTGTTATTCTCGTAACATTCATCTTTAGAAATTCTACATAGAATAACGGACTCCGAGAAAAGGCACCAATCACAAGACCTCTGCGATACGAAACAAAACCAGTATCATCGACAACAGCAAACCTCGTTGTTTTAGCTAGGTAGGCTCGAAACCAAATTAGTGGATTTAAAACGCGAACGAACCAAGTGTATGGATTGAGATTTTCTTGCCAAAATGAAAGAGGAGAGTTGTATGAGGACGCGAGCGAAGACTTCGGGGCCGAAAGGAGAAGCAATGGTGTCTTTTTTAGTAGGTGCTGATGCGTGTTCTCCTTCTAGACCTCCGTCCCTCAGGGCTCTACAAACAGCTTCCTCCATTTTTGATCGAGTAAAATTTTGAAAACTTGCAAACAGAACCCTATTTTGAGGGTTTTATGCAAACAGATGTTTTATAGACCGAGAACTTCCAGCTTCACAAAACAATCCAATTTATGGAATGAATACTACTCTAAACGATGAAATCAATAAGCTACAAAAAGAACAACTTTTCCACCGTTTTCTTTGGAACGGTCCGGAAATGAAGATCACTCGCGCCAAAGTCATCTGGAAGAGCTTTACATTGCCCTTGGATGAAGGTGGGATTGGGATTCTAGACCTAAGAATTTGGAATCAGGAGGCCGTCCTAAAGAACTTTTGGTCCATCCTTACCAACAACTCCGCTTTGATTTGGTCTCGATGGATTCACGCTAATAATATCAAAACCAAAAGCTTGTGGAGGATGCCGATATGCCCCACTCTCAGTTGGGGATGACAGAAAATCCTCAAGCACAAACCGTTGGCCTCCAAACTCTACGATGTACGAGTAGGTAATAACAATTCCACCTCATTATAGTATGACCCATGGCCCTTCTTTAACACTCTTGTCAAACGTTATGTCACTAGCATAATAAGAAGTGTTAGGATGCATGGTAAAGTTAAGGTCTCTAACATCGTTAACAACATACTTGGGAATTACCTCTCCAAATATGATCTTGAAGTAGATTACACCAGCCATCTCTTTGGAGATTGGCAATGTCATCAACCTACTCCCCCCGGCTCTCTATAGAGGACGAATTTTTCCATTGGATCCCTAACAGGAGCAATGACCTTTTCTCTATAGGAAGCACATATCTGCATAGTATGCCAACGGCTCCCAATGTCCTTTAGGTCACTTTAATTTGGAAAAAATTGAATATCCCTAGACAATCCTTCATGTTTGGTTAGCCATACATTAGAAATTGACAGCTCGCGATAAGCTTATCTCTTGTGTATACCCTTCCTCATCGGACTGTGCCCTCTGAAACACCAAAATCGAGACTTGCGACCATATTCTCTTGGATTGACTCATTGGCTAAGTCAATCTGGAATAATATGACCGGAAAATTTCAACTGTCATCGATCAACACAAGTTGTCCACAATGGCTCCTTACTGCCTCGAACTGGTGCCCAACCAATAACAGGATAGGCCAAATCTGGAGAACCACCTTTTGCGCAATCATATATCGCATTTGGGAATAAAGGAATGCCATAATTTTAAACAAAAAATGCTCATTGGCCTCCGCAATATCTCATAAATCCCTCTCAAAATATTAAATATAGGTTCCACAGTTCAAGGATCCCCTGGCCCGTCGCATAACTAGTTAGCTTTTAATAATTTTTTTCAGGATCCGCCACACATTAAATCTTTTATTAAAACTTGTGATCTTTAGTATCCCGGGGTATGCCCCGTGCAACTTGTAAACATTCATTTTCATTTATATATTGCTTTTTTATATCCAAAAAAGATATAATCACAAATCTTATGTTAAGGTTACTAAGGTAGATAAATCAAATGACTCAATAGCTTCCGTTGAGTTAAAGCACAAGAAATATCATCTGTCTTTCTAATTTTCTACACAAGATTAAGAAAATCTATATGTTGTCTCAAAAACCATCTTTGTTGGTAAATGCTTTAAAGGAAAGCCCCAATTTTCCATAATCCATAAATTCTTAGACTATTTTAGGTTTTTAGTGAAGTAAACCTTTCTTCTTTGGATAAATTCTTTGGTATAACCATTGTATATGTCAAGAATCCAATGGATAAGTTCTTTGCTATAACCATTGAATAAAGTAAAATATTAGGAAAAAACATTTGAATAATCTAAGAAGACGTAAGATAAAGTTAACCTTTATAAGGCTCGGGCTCTCCATATTCATTTTCTAAGCAAGGAGGAAGTTTTTTTTGAAAAAAAATGTCACATTAATTAGTTAAAAGATGGTGACAAAAATTAAGCAAGATTTCACCAACGTGTTAAAAGAAAAATAAGGAAGAACAAGATCACATGAATCTTTGACAATAATTCATGGACAAAATATCATACATTATTAGGTATCACTGCTATCATTTACTTTAAAGATATGTTAGACGCTTCTAATCTAAGTGAATTTTGAAGTTACATAACTACATTCCTAAGTTACTTAATAAAGAAGATAATTCAATTTTATTGAGGAATCCAACTAGAAAGGAGATCCATTACACAATTAAAGGTATAAATCCAACAAGTGTTGCAAGACTTGATGGTTTCAATGGTATGTTTTTTCAACCCTGCTGGAATATCATTTATAATGGCTTATGTGTTGTTGTTATTGATTTATTATTTGGCCACTATATTCCTAAAGATATTTTTGTTACCGTTGTTAGCCTAATTCCTATGAAAATTTCTCCTAAAATATAGAAAGATTATATGACAATCAACATATACACCTTCCTAAATAGAATTACCTCAAAATCATCAATAATATAATCTTCACTACTGATTTGAAAGATCATCACTGAGAAACAGGGTGGATTTTTTCATGGTAACAATATTCACGATATTATACTATTAGCTCAAGAACTTATACATTACTTAAATATAAAACAATTAAAGGGTAGAAACATCCTAATTAAAGTAAACGCGTCTAAAGCCTTCGATATGTTATTTATAAACTTTATCCTTAACGTAATGGAATTCTTTGGATTTGATCTAAGGTTTTTAGAGTTAATAGTTAAAGGTATACAAAATTTTAATTTTTCCAATATAATAAATTATGAGCTAAATGACTTATTCAAATTTTCAAACGGTGTATGGTAAGGGGATCCATTATCCTCATCTTTATCCTCACTGAGGAATATCTAATCAGAGGTATGAAAAAACTATTTGAACACAGTCCTGAAATGAGATATTATACTAGGAGTCCAATTGTAATACATTGTCTTGCATTTGGAGACAATTTTATAATATTCTCAAAATTGTTTCTCTTCTTGCATAAAAAAAATTTGACCAGTTTCCTCAACACTATCAAAAGGTATCCATGCAAATCATAAATAAAGAAAAATAATAGGTTATCATTATGGCTTTCAAATAGACAATCTGCCTATAACTTACCTAGGTATTAATATACACCCTAACATCAAAGTCATATACTTTGATGATCTAATCCTTAAAATAAAGAACAATATAATGGAATGGGAAAGCATTTCATTTTCTTTTGGAGGAAGTGTGACCCTTGCGCAAACTGTTCAACCTACAATGTACAAACTAGTATTATCACGCCTCGGAATGGGTAGCCGAGTTGGTGGAATAAGTCACGTTTGTGACCAAAGGTCATAAGTTCGAGTCCCTCTATAAACACTTTATTGGTTTGAGTCTGTCACCTTGCATGGTTTATCTTCTGACGTTGGTTTGCAGGCTATTGCGTCAGACTGAAGGTTTACCATATGCGCACTTGTTGAGTAGCGGTTGCAGGTTCCCTCCGAAAAAGTAGTATTATTACTAAGAATGTCTTAGCTAGAATACACACATGATGCAATAGATACCTTTGGGGATCATCTGAAAATAAGCAAACAATAATCTGGACAATTGGCTTAACTTACGTAAGTCTTTCGAATAAGGAAGCCTAAATCTAAAGAGATTAGAAGATTTTCTGGCTGCATTCTCGTGTAAGTTATCATTCAATTTAAAATAGCATAAAACTCTCAATTTTAGGTACACGAGTTCAATATATTGTGGTATTTTTCACCCATTACAAAGTAACTTATCAAATAAATAATAAAAAATCAAGAGAAAGCTCATAAATCTTAGAGAAAATGTTAAAGAAAATATATTGGAAATTATGGGGGTAACATTGAGTTTTAGCTTGAAAGATGGTTTTCTTCAAAGCCTATAATCCAACTTACAAAAGAAAAGAATAATAATTGGTTTAGGCCTTAAAAACTTAAGTATTTTTGGCAAGAAAATGGTTGGTCAATAAATAAGTTGGAAACTAGTGTTCTGAATTCAGATATCATGAAAATCACTACTCGAGGAAGATAAAATATTTTGGTCACTATCAATTAATGGAAAGTTTTTTAACAAAATATACTTGGAACAAGTTGAGACATACTGGAAACAAATCAAATTTATTTAAAAAAGATATGGAATTACATAACTCAAAGAAAATATTCTTTTCTCTTTTGGAGGTTACTAAACCAATAGATTCCTAGTGATTCTATTCTTCAAAAAATTAAATTTTTTATGGTTTTCAAATGTTTATTCTATGAAAACAAAAAAACTATCAACCATCTGTTTGTAGCATGCAATATAACATGGCAGGTTTGGAGTTACTTTGCTGGACTCTTTGGTATTATACTAAATATATATATATATGACACTATCACATGTAGTTAGATGTTAGTTCTTGTCATCAGATAAAAATATTTATATTCGTGCAATATGTCCTCCTGTTATATGTTGGGTTATATGGAGCGTAAGCAACAACACTAAACACAATAATAAATACAACTCTGCTAGTATTATAATTGAGAAAATTAAGCATATGTTATGTGGACTAGATAATTCTTATATTTTGTAAATGGTATCATTGGTAAAATGATCTAAGAGCATCCCCGGGAATATGTTGTTTTAATCATCTAGATAAGAAAAAAAATGTTATATTCTTACGTGGCATCCTCTAGCAAGTAACAAGAATAACCTGGATACGAATAGATCATGTCATATGAATGCTGAGTCTTTCGGTGGTGGTCTTACCAGGTATAGCCATGGAAATATTGTTGTTGGCTTTGGCATAAATTATGGAAATTATCTTACAATTGCTGAAGCCAGAGCTTTATTACATGATTTATTACTTAGTACGGAAAATTATATTAAGGAATTAGATATATAAACATATTCCTTAGTTCTGATTGAAATGCTAGAAAAAATAAAGTTTCATGGTATCTTGAATCACTAATTAAATATTGTAGGAAACTAATTACATTAGCTATGATCGTTAAACACATTTATAGAGAACAGAACTTTACAACAAACTAGCTTGCAAAGTGGATTTCGAAATGCAAAATGAAACTTGATTTTAATCATAATCAAGCCCCAAATCAGCATAGAGCCATAACATTTTTAGAAAGTTTAGGCTTATGCTATATTACATCCACTGATTAAATAATTTAGATAACCTCAGTTTTAAATATAACGTTTATCCATTATAAGAGGAAAACATATACTGTTATCTAAAAAATCATAGGTTAGCCATATTTTCACTAACAATCTAATGAAGATTATCTCTGACTTATCTTTCGAACAAAATGAATTTTTCTTACAGAGATTGCAGATGCAAATGAGACAAAATGAAATTGAGAAGCATAATAAGTGGAAAGTATATGTATGAGAAGGTAAACTTTTTTTAAAATCTAAAGAGGTGATGCTCTTACGTTTGTGGCTGGTTTTGAGCAAACCAAGTCTTTATCTGGTTATCAAATTTAATATGCACAAAATGGATTCCACCTATGTTGTTTTAGAATCTCATTTGATCTTTGAAAGCTTTAAAAGGAGAGAACAAAATAAAATTTGAGGCGTTGGCGCCTAAACTTTTATAGAATGAAATCAGCTAGCTCTTCGATCCTCAATAGAAGATTCACTGCAGAAAGGATTAATCAAGAAATTCGAATAACTTACTTTGAGTTCTGGTCCAGCTGCTTCAATTTTTAACAATTCCAGGGAGCAACTTTTTGGATTTATGTCAATGGATTTAAGATACATGCAATTTAAAACAAGGACGGAGGAAGGCAATTGTCAAGCAAAACTTGCTGCCTTACAGTAAATTTAAAGATTATAACAAATAAGTTGAAAGGAAAACAAGATTTAGCTTAATAGAATTCAACGAATCATACAATAGCATTTGAGCTACTAAGATGAACCATAAGGAAATGCAAGACATTCGAAAGAAATCCTAGCAAAGTCAGAATCAAAGAGAAAAAGAAAGCATCAACTATTATTTGGCAGCAAAGTAAGAGATTTTAGGATTCACAAACAGAGACGTTGTAAACAAAGTATTCTAGTAGATAAATAATTTACTTCTCGGGTCATATTATACCTCATACCTTGCAAATCCAGCTTCAACAACACATCAACCATCAAATATTTTATTTTTCCAACAAAATCATAAACATTATTTGCCTATTAGGGACTATCTTCAAATATCACAACCCTTTTGGTGGTAGCATGAAACGCACTCTCATTGAACCTTTTACCATCAACAACAAATTTAGCTTCACTGATCTTTTTATTAGTTGGATTTTTTAGACCCGAATGACCATCATCAGGCCTTCACCAATGGAATAGGTCAACTTACTAACTTTGGCATGAGGATATCAAACTTTCTTATCAGAGTCTGAGTAGAACTTTGGGTCAATACCTTTTATTTTGGCAACCACAACCTTTGAAGTAGAGATCTCGGTAGCAAAACTCCTATCATCTTGGGTAGTTAGTACTTTATTAGCATGAGCTTCATATCTCTCTTTTGTGCTGAATCTGGCTCCTCTATATTCTTTAAACCACACCCCAATATTCTTGTACATTTTTTACTTGGGCTCATATATTTTGGTAACAATATTCTTAGATTGAGAGCAATTGACAATCGACCACTTTGCAGGTGGATTATCCATGTTTACTGATTTAGAATAATGATAATAATTTGAGGATCTCTTGGTAGAGGGTCCTCAAGTTTTAGCCTTAGTTTGTGATGAACATTTATGAACTAGGAATGATTCATCTACACCAATAATGCTTCAAATACCACTATCAATAAAGTATTCATTAACCAAAATGGTTTGATGAGAACAAATATATTATTCGGACTCATGCAAAAGCATGTCATACTGCCCTTTAGAATGAGACATATGATTCTTCTATTTCTTCTCAATCATTAAAGATATAATATACAAAAAGTCTAAACAAATTTACACTTATAAACAATAAATAATTAAAAATTAAAAGCATATACAGATATTAAAATTAATATGGGGAAATCTATGTGATAGAGCAAATTAAATTATCATATTTTTTATCACTCTCCCAATTATATGAGATAAAAACAAATTTTATTTCAAACTTAATACAGTCATGAAGATTTTTAAGAATGTTTGCTCCATTATCCATGAGAAAGAAAGAAAAGTCGTTGAACCTACCCAATATCTTCATTATCACCGAAAGGTTTTTAACACTAAAATGTTGATAAAATTATTGATCAAGGATAACTGCTCCATTTTAATCTTCCAGTATTTCAACACAAACTAACTCGAATAAAATACCATTTATAAAAATAAATCTAATAGATCTTAGCCAAGAGAAAACCAAAATCTAATTTATAAAATATATGTGAAAACACAACTTTATGAACCTGAGCATCCAAATGGGTTTCCTGCTCTACGAGAAACTGAATATCAACATTAGCAAGAATCTCTCAATCATTTTTTATGTTGGAATATTATTTATTAATATAAAAATACATGTGTTCAATCATGCTTATAGTTTCCATGCACTTAGTATATTCATGACAAAAGCAAGACCAGACCTCCCATCAACTTTAGTTCCAGATGTGAATGCTAAAGAATCAATAATATGAACCTTATGAGCAGGTTCTGAATGTAATACCGATATGAGAGTAGCCTCAATGGATTCATACAAATGATATTTCCTACAAGGAGCACGTGAATAAAAAAATTCCTCAAATCTACTAGGATAAGAAGATCCATAAGGAGCATTTATACTATACTTTTAACTATATGAGTTAACTCATTCATGGTGAATGGTGGATTTTATGTTTCACTTTCGTGTAATTTTGATTAAAAAAAGAGTTCACAACACCATTCGTAAGATGAGAAGTGCAAAACAAAGCTAAATCTGAAAATTTTAAAGAAAAAAATAAACAAATTAGAAATATACTAAAAAGTTTCAAAGTGTAAACAATATACCTAAAAAATTACAAGAGAGAGAGAGAGATATAATATATATATATATAGGTATCATCCTAACTTTAAAAAAAAAATTAAATTAATAATTTAGATTGAGTGAAGATCAAAATGCTTCAAGTGGTTGACAAAAAATAAAAGTAAGTGCATGCACACATTGAATTAAAACAAAAGGTGCATGTTTATGATATGTGTCAGCACATCACTTTCTCTCCCGCATATCATAAAAAAATTATCCTTCATCCCTCCAATTATTTATGTTTTCCATTTTCACTCCTTAAAAATTATAAAGCTTCGGTCATGCAATAAATCTCAAGGATAAATTCAGTCATAATATTTAAAATAAGAACACCCTTGGCACTGATAAAGAAAGAACAAAAGGAACAAACCGCTAGACGGCTAGGGTTTTTGTATTATTCAAAAGTGTATAAATTAGTACATCGTATACTCTTATTTATAATAAAATAAAGCTAACGGGCTTGGGCTTTATATTCTTAACACCCTCCCTCAAACTTACAATGCAACAGTAATAAGCATTGAGAGTTTGTCACAAAGAAAACGAAACCGCACTGTGGACTGAGCCTTTGTGAAAATATCAGCAATCTGCAAAGCTGATGGAACATACGAAAGCGAGATGGTGCCGATCTGAAGATGATGTCGAGTGAAATGACAATCTATTTCAATGTGCTTCGTCCTCTCATGAAAAACTGAATTCTTTGCTATCTGCACGGCGCTTTTGTTATCAGAATGTAGGGAAGTTGGTTTAGTAACATTAACCCCTATATCTGCAAGAAGGCATCATAACCAAACAATCTCACATGTGGTGACAGCCATAGCGCGATACTCAGCTTCAGTAGACGATCGAGAGACAACATCTTGTTTCTTGCTTTTCTATGATATTAATGAATCTCCAAGGAAAATACAGAAACCGGTAGTAGATTTTCGGTCATGAGGATCACTATCCCAATTAGCATCGCTATAGGCACGAAGTTCAAGTGAAGAGGTCGAGGGAAATAAAAGGCTCTGGAACTGAGTGCCACGAATATATCTCAATATTCGAAGAACAGCTCCCCAATGAACAGATGTAGGAGCAGTAACAAACTGACTGACCACATGAACAACATAAGCTATATCTGGCCGAGTAACTGTAAGATAGACCAAGCTCCCTACAAGAGTTCAATATAGACTTGGATCTGACAAAGGAACGCCATTAGTCGGAGAATACCGAGCATTGGTTTCAAGAGGAGTATCTATCATTCTGTTATCAGAAAGTCACGCTCGTTCGAATAAATCAGATATATATTTTGTCTGAGAGAGAATATAACCTTTTAGAGAGTGAGCCACCTCAATACCTAAAAAAATATCGTAATAGTCCCAAGTCTTTCATCGCAAAACGCTGAGCCAAATCACATTTTAGTGCTGCAATGCCATCAATATCATCACGTCTAATGATCATATCATCTACATATAGAGATAAAATAATTCGTCCTACACTAGCACATTCGATAAACAAAGCTGAATCGTGATTACTAGCAAGGAAACCAAGTGAAGTTATAACCGTAGAGAATTTTTCAAACCAGGCACGAGGAGCTTGTTTGAGTCCATATAAGGCTTTCCTAAGTTGACAAAATCCACCTGGTTGGTGAGCAACACCTGGAGGAGGAGTCATGTAAACCTCCTCATGAAGATCACCATTCAAAAATGCATTTTTGACATTGAGTTGGAAGATTTTCCACTGGCGAACAGAAGCAACCGCAATAAGAGTACGAACAGTCGTCATTTTTGCCACTGGGGCAAATGTTTCATCATAATCCATACCATACTTCTGTGAATACCCTTTTGCTACAAGACGAGCCTTATATCTTTCAACAGATCCATCAGATTTTGTTTTAATTTTAAAAACCCATCGAGAACCGATTATATGCTTACCGAATGGAGGCTTAACTATATCCCATGTATGAGTTTGGTAAAGAGCAACGAGCTCTTTGACTATTGCATTTTGCCAACGAGGATCAGAAACAGCTTCTTTAAACGACTGAGGTTCATATAAATCATGTATTTTTGCTATGAAAGAGGCAAAAGGAGCTGAGTAAGAAGAATACGCAAAATCTGGTAGTTTGGTAGACTTACTTGTACGAGTAGATCTTCTAAGGGGTGGAGCTGGTGGTTTACTAAAAGAAGAAGCTGAATCAGGACTTGATGGAGCAGAAGTAGTATCAGTTGTAGTTGATGTCTCAGGAGCTGGCACATCAATATCAATGGGTATGTCGCTATTATTTTCAAAGGGATCAATAGTCTGAAGTTTGGTACTTGTTATATCATGTGATTTTGTTGGAATTGAATAAAACGGGATATGCTCAAGAAAAGTAACATGTCGAGAGACATAAAGTTTCTGACTAGTGGGATCAAAACAACGATAACCTTTCTGTCTAACACCATAACCCAAGAAAACACATATTGCGGATTTAGGGCCCAATTTGTTGCATTCTACATGAGGACGAAGGACAAAACATGTACATCCAAACACTCGTAAGGAAGAATAATTTGGAAGTTGTCCATATAACTTCTGAAAAAGGAGACATCCCTGCATTATGAGCAGTGGGAATTCGATTAATCACGTATATAGCAGTATGAATTGCTTCTCCCCAAAAAATAGTAGGAACCTCAGTAGATAAAAGTAAAGAACGAGCAGTCTCAATAAGATGACGATGTTTTCTTTCTGAAACACCATTCTACTGAGGGGTGTCAGTGCAAGAAGCCTGATGTATGGTACCATTAGATGCAAGTAACTGAGTAAAATCATTGGATGTATATTCACCCCCCAAGTCACACCTGAAACATTTTATTACATCAGAATGTTGAGTCTTAACAAGTGCCCGAAATTCTCTATAAATTCCAAGGAAATCTGGTCTCCGTTTCATAAGGTAAACCCAAGTATATCGAGTATAATCATCGATGAAAGAAACATAGTAGGATGAACCACCCTTTGTGGAGACAGGAAATGGACCACAGACATCAGAATGAATAATATCAAACGGAGCAATAGAGGAAGAAATACTTTCATTAAACGGTAACGCCGAAAATTTTGCAAGTTTACAACCACTGCAATCCGAGATATTACAAGTGTTTAGCTGACCTAAAGCACCTGTAGAGACTAAAAACTTTAAACGCGATGTAGATACATGTCCAAGACGAGAATGCCAAAGATAAAACTTAGACGATGAAGGATTCAAACGAAACGATAACAAATCAACACCAGAGGCAGCAATATGAGTCAAGTATGTTTTTTTTGCTATCAACACCATAGACATCCATATCTGTTACTTCGAGTTTCTCCAAAACATAGAGTTCCCTTATTTTACGACCTGTCCCAATCACTTTTTGGGTCTGTTGATTTTGTATAGCACAAACAGAATCGGAAAATAAGACACAATAACCAGATTTACACAATTGACTAACCGAAACAAGATTCAAAGCAAGGGTTGGAACGTAGTAAACATCAGATAACGATATATGAGGGGTACAAACAGAGCCAGTACCCTCTACTGGCATTGGTGTAGCACTAGCAGACAAAACAGATATGGGTGAAACATGAGACAACGAAACAAAGTTCGACATGTGAGGTGACATATGATGAGACGCACCCGAATCCAAAATCCACAATGATGAATCAATACCTGAAGTGGAAGACGAGGACATACCCGAATGGTATGCAGATGTAACAAAGTTCTTCTTATCATCTTTTCCTATCATGTTCGCAATAAGATCCACAATCTCAACAAAACTGCTCTACTGTTCCAGTTGCAATTTCTCCCAAACTATAGCACCGAATCAAAATCCGACCGGTCATATTGAAGGGCCGGATGTCCCAAACATGCTCTCCAAAATTCAGCAAAAATGAACTTCGTTTTCCTTTCGATCGGACCGTTTTATTGGAGCTGCACACAGCAGATCCGAAAACCAAAAACTATATCTATTTATTAGAAATTTTACTAATAATTCAATAATAACTCTTCTGCAATTTCATTGGACTTTTGTGCAATTTTACCACTACTTTAATAAACCAAATTTATCGGAGAAAACTTTTCTTTGCCGAACAATACTTTTGTGTAATTTTACGTGAAACTTATCAAGTGCAATTTTACCAAAACACAATAATCTCAACGCTACTCTTCTTTCTGAACAATGCTTTTATGCAATTTTACTAATAATTTACACAGTGCAATTTTCCCAATCTTTCTTAATTCAATTCTGATTGTTCCCCGAGACGCAACTTTACCAATAAGTTAACAATGCAATTTTACCAAAAAAAAATATATTCTTAACCAATACTTTTGCAATTTTGATTCCTTCTAATCCCCAATTTCACCGATAATTTCCACTTACAATTTTATTAATCGGATCTAATACGAAATCAAATACCTGATAATTTTCTAAATCGGATCTAATACGAAATCAAATACCTGATAATTTTATCAATCGGATCTAATACGAAATCAAATACCTGATAAATCTGATTGTTACATTTACGCGATCAGTTTACTTCTGGACACGATACCATGATAAAAAAAACAACAAAAGGAACAAACCGCTAGACGGCTAGGATTTTTGTATTATTCAGAAGTGTATAAATTAGTACAGCGTATACTCTTATTTAGAATAAAAGAAAGCTAACGGGCTTGGGCTTTATATGAGCTTTATATTCTTAACAGGCACAACCAATTTCATGCCTTATATTCTCAAGCAAGTCAACTTATTATACTTTAGAAAGACTAAGGAACTACCCGCATACATATAGAAGATATATGGAGCAAACCCAAAGTAGTTGATGGAAAGAAAATTCTTTTTCAACTTCTTTCTATTTCCAAATTATATTTTCTGCTTACGAAATTATCGAATATTAATAAATCAGAAAACTAGAGAATGTTACTTACATGCATACTCGTTCACCTTAAAAAAAATAGAGATTTTTCTTAAGGAAGGTTTGACAGATATATGGGTTTAATGAGGCATAACATACCTCAAGAGTCTTATGATTCCAACGGTGGTCGGTACAATAGTTCAGCTTGACATACATTAACTGAGAATAAACCTCTCATATCAAAGCAACCCTAATCGTATTTTGTTTATAGAAAATTATATAAAAAAAAATTTAATCCGCCATATTTTTTTATATACCATCAAAATTTTAGTATGATTTTTTTAATTTACTTAATTTTTAGTGTTTGTCAAAAAAATATGGTGGATTAAAAATAGTTTTATATAATTTTCTATAAACAAAATACGATTAGGATTGCTTTTTGAAAACATAATAATTTTAAAATAAAAAATTATTTTGCTAACTCCACTAGAAAACATTTACGGACTTTAGAATAAATTTATTCTTTTAGGTTTTGTTAAATTTTGGGTATGTCGGTGTTTATCATAAAATGATCATTAAATATAACGGGAGGAATTTACACACTCTATCCCAAATTTATTTTGTTAGGTTTTGCTTACCCTTTCTAGAGGTAACAATTTGTATTAAAATCAAAATCAATTTTCTTTGGTGAAGCTATCTTTGCAATAAGATTTATTAGATTTTTCATTTCAAGTTTCAAAACAATATATTTAACATTTGTTTTTATTTTTTTTCCATTTATTTATTTTCTAATTTATAATTGATATCACTATCCACTATTAAACCTTTATTCCAACAAACACATTATTAAGACAAATTACATCTAACATATGTGATTTAATTACTAAAATTAAACCCTAAAAAACTCAAATTTCTTAAAGATTACTCATAGAAGAGGAAGACACTCAAACCATATATTCAACACTGAATAGCATCATCCAATCAACCAAATAGGTAATTCAATATTGTATTTTAAATTTAGAATCTAATATCAAAATCCGTTAAAAAAACTCATTTCAAAAATTCTGATTTTGTAGATTAAATTCGGAAACAGTATGTCAGAATCAGTTGTTTTAGCGGAAAACAACTGATTCTGAGACACCATCTCGAAATCAGTTGTTTTTTCACATAAAAGTTTATAACAAAAGCATATAATTCTCACACCGTCACTCGGAATTACATGTTTTTTCTTAAAGCATAGAATCATTTGAAATTACATGCTTTCTTTTAACAAAAAAATGTGATTCAGAGATCTTTACTCAAAATCACATGCAATGTTTAAAAAAATTCAATCAGCAGACACTAATCAAAACACCATTGTTAGCAGAAACTCGATTAAACACTGGAGAACGCCATTGCAGGTAAAAACGATTAAGCCATAAATCGATATAAAAAACGATTAAACCTGTAACTCGATAGGAATGTTCTCAATTAAACAATTAAATGGTTCTTTCAGGGTTAGAAGAGAAGAACTATCTACTTATATGGGTGGATTGATGCCGGAGAAAGAAAATAAATACGGATTTTTAGTGTAAAATTAAAACAAAGGTAAATTATATATTTTTTATGGAGGAAATAACAAAGTGGAGTCCTTTTTTAAATATGGAAGAAATAATAAATCTTATAGAGGAAATAGCTTAATTATTCTTCTTTTTAATATTGATGGTTACCAGAAACGTTTTCCGAATTTTTGGGACCATACATATTAAAAAAAATGTATCCAAATTTGACAAAATTGTATTTTATATTTTGGTTTCGCAAAATTTATTTTAAAAACAAAGAAAGATAAAACAACTTATTATATGTGTGAGTTTTAGAATATAGAAAATTTACAATAAAAATATAAATGAAAACATTTTACGGGTCCAGTTTAATTCGTTAATTTTTTTATTGAAAATAAAAAATTATTATACTTCATGAATGCACTCCTATTCTAGACCATTTATTCGAAACAAAATCTAAGTATAGATAGAATCATGTTATCAAATGTAAATCATACTTATTTACTAAAGTTATTTAAAACTTATTATAGTTCATGATAAGATAACAAATTTAAATGGAGGTACCATCATATTTTTAGTGACTAATTTAGTTTGGAAAATAGACCAAATACAATATATTTGTAAAATCTTGCAAATATGTTAGAGGAATCAATAATATCTCAATAGATTTCAATTCAAATTTAATGAGGTTTATTAGACCGAATTTAGCAATCCAACGGAAGAAAGAGCCGAAAATTGATGAACACATATCGAGAGACTACATAAAAGAATTAGAGCTTCGACTCTTGTCTTATTTTCAGAACAAATATAAAGAATAAATTAAAAAATAAATCATTCACACAAGAGATTTAATGTTGTTCGGATCGTGAAGAAATTTTACATCCACCGGCAACATACACAATATATATAAGTTTACAAGAAGACTCTCAAAATACTAAACACTCAATCACTCAACTCTGGTTACAAAACTTTATTATAGTCTTATAAAGAAACTATGAATCTGAGAATGCATATTCAAGTGTTTATCTCTTATTTCACTATAATCAAGACTACAAGTTTTTATCTTTAAAACCTAGATTCGTTGATTGTCTCTCTTGCCACTGTCCCCCACTCCCCACACATTATGTTTCTTCTATGTATAGGCTTAGCAAAAACCATAATTCTCCGACAAACATTCTATATTAAATCTCATTAATCAGCGGTGTAATAAATCTCTAACAATAAAATATGAAACCTCATAAATAAGAAATCCAAATTAATAAGAAACGTAATAAAATAAAAATATTTTTTAATAGGACATATAATTAAATAGGAACCTCAGTTAATAAAAAATTATAGAAAATAAAAGAAGCCCAATTCGAACATGAACTTAAGCACATCTCCATCAAGAACAAAACATAGTGTTCCAATAGATTCAACAGACTACCTCAGATCATGCCATCAGCAACATGCATTTGGTAGGCCATCAACAACATACATTTAGCATGATCTCGACAACACGCATTTGGCAGGCAATCGACAACATGCATTTGGTTATGTACAAATTTTAGGTTCCAGTAGACTTTTTCTACACTTAAGTTTGGTTGAGAATCTAGTCACATAAAGAGTAAACAGTTCCAGTTCCTTAAGTCTTCGGCTCACTCACCTTCAACTCTTATGTTCCGACTGAACTGCACCAATTATATTTCTCCAATTATAGTAGTTAGTTTCATCTTTCAGCACCTAGTTCCAGTTCCAACACTTAGTTCCAGTTTCAATCTTTAGTAACAACCTTTGGCATTTAATCTTAGCTTCAACTTTAAGTTACAACCTATGATACCAAGTTACAGCTTCCACACCAAGTTACAACTTCCAGACAAGTTACAGCTTCCACAGTAAGTTATAACATTTGGCACCAAGTCAAGACTTCGACAGTGATCTTGTAATAGTCACTTTGAACCATTACTTAACAATTTTTCATCTAGGCTCATAGTGATACTATTATTCATTACCTCGATGCTCTAACAACTCACTAAACCAAACTTTTTAAAAAAGCTTCAGTATATACATCATCATCTTCACCCTTATGTCCAAACTCTATTTCAACCTAAGTTTTGGTGAGGTTTATTTTTGTTTGAGGGTAATTTTGTCTAGATTTTTGTGGTACTTCAAAGGTATTTAATGTTTGGATAGAATGTAGAGGGAGAATTGAGCTGCTTGGTTGTATTTAATTTTCATTACCCTCATTTAATGAAGGTGGTTTGGTATTTATACCCTTAATTGTGTGCCACATGGGCTTTCGGGTTGACTTATGGATTCGGGTCGAGTTCAAAGACCCATTAGTTTTAAGCAAGTAGATAATTAGCTTAGTCATGAAGTGATTAAGTTTTTAGTACATTAGTTCAGTCCGGACAGTTTAGTGGGTGGATGTTGTCCGAATTGCCCCTGTCTGGTTCTCATAAAGAGTGGCAACAAATTCCGGACTCATCAAGTTTGACCTAAAATACCTATTACATATCCATGATAATCGAAAGTCTAGGAGATCGTGTTGACCATGATAGTTATTCCAATAACTCATTCAATTAATTTCTTGTTTTATCCAGTTTTCAGAAGCATAACATTTACTCCAAGTAAGGTTTAGATAATCTTCTCAGTTATTTTATGCTTTAGAGTAGTTATCAATATTATGTCTATAGACATACCAAGTTTAAAAAAATATCTAGTGAATGATCTCTTCACTTATACCATATCATTTTTCAGTCTTATACATTTTCATGTACTTCCCGGATTTGATCCTCACATGCTTCGGCAAGCCATTAAAGGCCTCCAGCCAAATCCCAACAGACTCATTCCTAATATTAGACGTCATTTTGACTATATACCAATCCAAAACTAAAACATCATCAATTTGGCTAACCTTCATAACACCATATGAGTCTTGAAAGACCATAAGTCTACCATGTTCACCTTTATACTCAAACCATTCTTAATCTAACATACATATAGACAGAAGTTTACGTTTAAGTTTAGGGACATATATCATATTTAGTAGATAATTTGAATCTAATACTCCATATTATTTTCTCAGTAAAACACACATCATTCCCCAACATAACTCTACCACCTTAATACCATCTAGTTTAGTATACAACTTTAATATAATACTTCATATTCACATTTTATCAATTTTGAATTTATAAAAGTCATTCATATGAACTAATTCGAATGACATACATTTTTAGTACTGTATTATTTCGTAATACTCATATAGTTGGGGGTACATATATGTACGCCCCTAAAAAACTAGCACTTTAAACATAACAACACATTTAAACATGGCATCCTATATATGTATTCTCAAGCCTGAATTTGTAATCATGCATATTAATTAACATATATTTTATACTCTTGATTAGACCAAAAAAATCCTAAACGCGCATCCTAAATTCTCGAAACCCTAAACATATTTAAATAGTCTAAACATCAATTAACTTTAGAGATTTTCTCCCAATCAAAATCAGTCGATAAAATTGAGTTGAGTGAAAGAATAAAAAGTCAATTTCATACTCCACATTATCAATAATATGACTCTTATACCAATTGTGACATATATAAGGTCAGAATTCCTATAGTTTTGAATTGAAAATCTGATGATATTGAAGGTCTATAACATATGAGAAAATAAAATTACCAATCATTATCTTCTTCTTCTGATGGCAAAAGACTTGATATGTTGAGTTGGTTATTGATCTTCCTATAAAATGCAAGATTCTCGTATTACATTCATTTGGAGGAAAAATATGAGAGCTTATGGATAAAGAAAAAAAAGTGAAGAATAAATTATGGTTTTACTTGAAGAGAGAGAGAGAGCCTAAATTTCTGTAGGAAAATAAAACACACATAATTAAAGTTTAAGGTTTTCGGTTTCTATTTATATTAACTGGAGGGAATACACTTAATTAGATAGAAGAACATATACGTTACTAAAATTTATATAAAGAACTCACTAAATCTATTCTCTTTAAATGAATCCATAAGTTATAAATTTCTACCGTTCGATGTTCTTGCATCTGCAAATGACCATAAGCTTATTTGGTCTTGAAGACCCAATAATTAAAGTGTCATATTTATGAATATTTCATCTATATCCACATCAATCGAACTAGTATATACATTATAAATATCAATGATACTTCATATTTTGTTATCTGTAGATCTAATAAACTGTAAGTTGATTACATTTAAATAATTAGGCTTATTGATTGCTTTAAAAATATTCGGACCCGCCAAATAATATTGGAACTAAGTCTATAGAGAAACACATGAAATAGAGAGAGAAAGTACTAAAAAGTAGTTGTAATGTATTAATTACTACTTCCTCAAAAAGTAAAATCTTGCTTTATATAATAAAGATGGTGCGCCCAAACCCACATGGGTGGCCCACTTTAGAATATTACATCCCTTTTATTGTACTAAACCTACTCATACATTCATTAATATAATATATGCAATCAATATTACTTACTTTATAATTTCTATCACAAACTTTTACATTAAGGCCAAAACACCCTTAACTTGCCCGAACTATTTAGGCCAGGATAAATTACGCCCTTATCAGTAGCTCGCCTAGTCCTTGCGAGAAATTCAAGCGAGAACTATGTTATTTCACCTTAGATTCGGACACTGCTAGCATTGAGTGAATGTACCTTGGGTCAAGATCCTACTGGCTTTGAATGAAGATTTTCTCAAATAATCCCGACCCAAAATGGTGGCTCTGAGTTGAGGTTGCCTAGAATAATCCCGACCCAAAATATTAGCTTATAGTGGAGGTTTCCTCGAATAATCCCGGCCCAAAATGCCAGAAATAACATAAAGTTCAAAGATATGGGTGTACTACTTGGAACAAGCAGCTTTTGAGCCCAACCAGACTGCTGGTTAGCCTAGGCACAGTAGCTCTGTACTAGTTATCTCTCAACATTAAACGTGTCCTCTGGTTAATCGGAGGATGTCACTCAAACATTTGAAAATGACTCTTGATCTTCCTAAAGCACAATCATTTCTACTTCCCTATGTATATAGCAGTTAGAGGAAGTAACTTCTCTATAAATACTCTTCATCACCCCATAAATCACTTTCACACAACTTCTAAAGATAGAATGAAAATATCAACGCCTTGACCTTCTTAGAGAGATAAAGCGTATTTTTCCCTCGGTTTATGATAAATACGTTCAACACTCTTGATTGGTTTTCTTTTATTGGGAGGGCTGACGAATAACGAGTTGCGAGAGTGATTGATAATTCTCCAAAAGAGTCTTCCCAAACTATTTTATACATGGACTTCGACACTCACAAAAACAGTTTATTTAAAGCAAACCCTCATCATGTCTCAAATCCGACCCCATCTACTCCTATAACCTTACGTAGGTCCGTGTAGAACACTCAGCCCATGAAAACCAAGTCTTTAAGTACTGAAAAAACTTCACAACTCAAACAAGATCACCAACCCAAACTAACCAAGTCTGTAGGATCTCGCCCGAAATCACACTTTAGAACTTAAATAAGATTACCAACCAAGACAAGTACCAATCGTGCTGCTATTACAACCTCCCCCAAGGATTAATCGTCTCTAATGATACCACAAATACTAAAGACTCTATCTCTAAAATGCGAAAAACAACCCCCGACGACACCGATGCCGACTTACAGACACAGACCGTTGGTGTTCGTAGGGAGGGTAAAGAACCAACTACCAATGAAACCAAAGTATATGAGGTATCCAATCATGGAGAGATCATACATTCGGAAATAGCTGAGGTGTTGGAAAGTTATAAGAGTAGCTTGGCGAGAGAACACGTGATCAATTTATACACAAGCAAGTACTTGTATTATAGACTAGGGGATGCTTCGGACTTGAAGATGAGATGGGGAATTTTTTCTTGCATTAATATCCATTTCCTAACCCAAATGGAGACACCAATGTCGGTAAAAGATAGAGAGATGATTTTTTTCGCCAATGTGCTCAATTGGAGAGTTCAGTTTTCGCTGGATCTTGCAATAATGAACTTTGAGCTAGTGAAATGTGCCCTAGCTGAGCCAACCCTAATGCTTGGTTCACATTGATGTCTTGCATTATGGTGTCATGACTGTCTCAAATACCGATGCCAATGGAGGAATTTGTGCCCATCACCGGTATACCCAAGGTGCCAAAACAACCCTTTTTTCTATGTCACCCTCGGGAATAACTATAAAATTATAGATGATTTGTTCGAAGTAGATAAACCTTGGAAGCGTCACTTCCAATTCTTTACTGAATTTTGGGAGAATGATCGAGCTCATACTAAGAAGCATGATAACCCGAAGTGGCTCTCATTAGTGCGGACATGTCAATATACTTATTTTTGTACGCTTTATAATGTAAGGTTAACCACGGTTCTCTATTATTGAAAATTCTTAAATCGAAGTTCCAATCGTTAAGAAAAAGAACATATAGCAACCTTGGAGAAAAATTTCGCTCGTTTAAATGAATGGGCTCAGAAAAACTGGGGGAATGAGTTTCGTTGGTGCTTTATTAGCGTAAATCTCGTCAACAACCATCTTTGGCAATCTTCAAAAGATGACTTGAGTGAAGAACAACTAATGACCCATCTCGAAATGGTCGATATTATTAAGACCCATCTCAATCATTTACTATCGTGAACCTTCTCAACAACCATATTTGGTGATCCTCGTCAACAACCATCTTTTGTTATCCATAACCTATACATTTCGGGTAAACGACGAACAATTCACACAATGATTCTATATTTTTGTTATAAGTTTCTACCGTGTCTGTTTTAACAACAAAGTTATAAAACTCCATAAAATCCTTCAAAATAGCATCAGGCATCAACTTTCTAATCATTCCAAGAACATTATCGTTTATATGAAACTTGCATAGCATGTTGATTGCGTTCAGAAATATATCTTCAATAGCTAGCATAAACTTTAACTCTTAGTAAGTCAAAATGATACTAGGAAACACACACATATTATCCACCATCACACCGCATAGAACATTTAAAGCCAACGTGTAGTTGGCTTGTTTCTCCACATCCATAAACACATAACCAACAATAAATGTAATTGATGTTGAAGTTACACCAACAATATCAAGTAATGTCATTTTACCTTGTGGTCATGCAAGTACAATCCATGATACATACCTGAATGTACGCAACAAGTCAATACTTCTATGATGTGTAAAAAAAAGAATCGGTGATCACGTTCGTTGTATCACTGATCCGATCCCATACGTAGTAATTATGTTCCTTCAATTTCTCTAGCAAATACTACATTTGAGATTGACCACTTATATCAATATTGCATTTTTTTTTACAGTTGTAGATCGTACGCATGTTGGAAATATTTTATAGGTTATGTATCCTCAAACTAGCATATAATTCATTAGGACACGAACCTAGGTAAGACAAACTACAAACTAGTTTATATCCGTCCGTCTTAAGTATACAAGCTTGTGAATGACTGTCTAATTGGACATAAAGTTTATGGTTTCGTTTCTTATATACAACGGTCAATCGTCAATGATAAACTAGTGCATTAACCTGATACGATTTTAATTCGAATGGACAATTATATTTTTTTTTGTACAATTGCTTTTTCTTCAAAATATCTGGTTTAACTTTTGGTTTATAATATTGTACCTCTCGCATTTGTACTATATTCTAGAAGTTCTCTCCCATTTAGTAGAGTCGTAAAGGTAGATAATTTTGACGAATCCAATCTTTTTCTTTTAGAAATAAACTCATGCATCCAATTTTGGTTTAGTATAATACTTTTGAGTTCTAAATATGAGTGTATAATTAACCATCATAAATGTTGTTTGTCGAGGTTCTTAAGACATATAATCATACACACGTAAATATAATACCGCGTAATTCATATATAGTGTTTGATAGAAATATCTTAATTCGGACATAACAAACTACGCTTACAGTATGTCGCATGCAGATTTGAGACAATGCTACCTAAAATCGCATGTTGAGTAATATTATACTACTAGCAGATTTTAGAAAGTTACTTCTATATACCAATTGTTTCATCTTCGTCATAAAAATCGGACAATGAACTGTTTAGATATTCATTATCCATAACCTTTTACTACTAGTTAATAAAAGATTAGATTCTAGTTTGATAATTTTAGTGTTTTGAAATATAAAAAGAGTGAACAACAATTTTTTAATTAGTTAAATAAATTGAATTTTATTTTTCTCAATTTTGAAAAAAAGAAGAAGGTTATTTATTAGATCCCGCCTTACCATGCCAGTTCTTTAATCGTATTTTTCGGTATCTAAAAAATATAAAGCGCAGAAAGCCGTAAAAAAGAAATAGTAACGGAGTTTGGACCTTAAGTTGGATCTGACTGGTTTTCTTATAGGCTGGATCCGTGAAACGGGTAATAAAGTGGGTTTGATGATGAGTAATAAGGTGGATCAGGTTGACTTGTGCTCTCTTTTCCATCTTTTGATGGATCATCTGGGTATTGGTTCGGGCCTAGAGGCCAATTTCCAGGTTCTGTTGTTATAACCTCGTGATGTTCATGGAGGCACGTGTCATTCCTCTTTCTCTTAATATGTTCATGGAGTATTGTATTTGTAGCAGAACTGGAGACACCTTTATTAATTTTAGTGCGGATTTATTTATTGGGGAGCAACCTCGTGGCTTTATTTTACATATTGTTGCAGTTTTATATATTGAGGAGTTGCTTTTGGCTCTATATTAAATATTTTTGGGGTTTTACTTTTTGGTCCTATCTGTAACAGCCCAATCCTATCAAATCTTATTTATGTTTTTTAGAGTAACTTAATCAATAGACCTGACTTCTATTTCAATACATATACATTGGGGAATTGCTAAAAAAACGGCCAAAACTACTCCGCGAAGTCGCATGTTTCTGATTTTCAATATTTACAAAAATGCCACAAGGCAAAAAACCCAAAAAACCCTTCGAAGTGTAGATATTTACAAGTGACGCCATTGAAGAGAACCAAACTACTCCATGAAGTTGCAAACTTCATCTTCTCCAAACATACTAAAAATAGAAACTTAACAACCAACTAAACCCATTTTTTGAAAAATTTCAAAACCTTCACAACATGGACGGAAAAGGGTCGGAAGTGCTTCCCACACAGAGCAGCATGGTCGTCGAGGAGGTACATTGCATTTCCCTCTTTCATTTCGGCCAAAAAATCGATTTTTGGGAAAAAACCCGTAAAGGTGTTCGTCGCCATCCTCTGGCGTGGCCGACCTTTCGTACGCCATTCCAAAGGCGTGGGGCACACTACATTCGCCATGGCTTGGCGTGGGGTAGCATCCGTACGCCACACGTGTGGCGCTCGGTAGGTCTCCCACGCCAAGCCATGGCGAATGGAGTGTGCCCCACGCCTTTGGAATGGCGAAATGTGGTTCCGGAATCCGGAATGCCGGTTTAATTTGTTATTCTACTTCTTACGTATTGCAGGAGGTGAACGAATGCGATATTTCGCTTGTTTCGGACTATGCTCACCATTTCACCACCCACGACGAGTATAGCTTAGAGTCGATGACCGAGTGGGTAAAAGTTAGGGGGAAAACGTTGGGTTTTTCGATAAACGTAGCATCGAAGGAAGTAGGGAAGAGGGGGAGAACACCGAGAGTGGATTATCGGTGCGAGCGATCCGGAATTTTCAAGTCGGCCGTTAAAGAGTGCGACCGTAAGCGTAAGGCCACCGGTAGCAAAAAAATAAATTGCCCTTTTCATTTGGTGGGTAATCCGTTAAAAGGAGACGATAAGTGGGCTCTTAGTGTCCTTTCGGGGAAGCACAACCACGAACCGATCAAGTATGCCGAAGGACATTTGCAATGGTCGAAGTTAAAACGTAAGGAAAAAGAGCTCGTTGATCTTTTAACGGTGAACGGGACAAGTCCGCGACAAATATTTGGTGCTTTGAAAAAGGCCGATCCGGAGAATGCTTCAAATATCCGCCACGTTTACAATCACCGTCAAAGAACGAGGATGGCCGAAAACGGCGGTCGATCCCAAATGCAATGCTTGTTAGTTAAATTACAATTGCACAAGTATAAGTATTGGACACGGACGGGGAATGACGGTTCTAACGTCATAACCGATTTGTTTTTCGCACATCCGCTTAGTATCGACTTACTACGAACCTTCCCACGCTTGCTAATCATGGATAGCACATATAAAGTCATTCGTTACGGGATGCCTTTGTTCGAAGTAGTCGGGGTAACATCTACGAACAAAACGTTTTGCATTGGTTTCACGTTTATGGTGAGTGAAAAACAAGACAATTACGAATGGTCTTTGGGATGCTTGAAAACGGTAATGGAGGAGAATGATTGTGAATTACCGTGTGTTATCATTACGGACCGCGAACTAGCTTTGATGAATAGCATCGACAAATTTTTCCCTAGCGCTAGTCACATGTTATGCGAGTGGCATATCAACAAAAATGTTAGCGGGAGAACGAAAAATATGTTTGAAGACGGAAAAGTGGCTAATAGTTTTTTGGGGGCTTGGAACGACGTTGTTTCATCCGATACCGTTGAGGTTATGAACGAGAGGTTGGCTAAGATGCGGTCGATGTTCAAAGACCAAGATAAGGCGGTGGACTATGTGGTTGACTCCTGGATTACGCCTTATAAAGAGAGGTTTGTTCACGCTTATACTAACAAGATCATGCATTTTAATAACCACACCTCTAATAGGGCCGAAAGCTCGCATGCTACATTGAAAAAATATGTTGGGTCTAGCCGATTGGATTTCGATGGGTTTTGGGATAAAGTGCATGGCTTGTTAGCGATGCAACATTCTACTATTAAAGAATCGATGGAGCTTAGCAAGTGCCGTTTAATTCACAAATTCCAAGATTTCAAACCGTTCAAATTTTTACGGGGGTACGTATCACCTATTGCATTGGCGATAGTATATGATAACTATGTTGATAAAAGCGGCGGTGAAATTTCTATGTGCGCTTGCACCGATCGTACGATCCATGGTTTGCCGTGTTCCCACGACCTTGAGGCAATCCGAAGAGTGGACGGCCACGTACCTACTCGGATTATAGATGAGCATTGGAAGAGACTAGATATCGTTCCGCGAGTTAAACTCACCGGCGAAGAAGAAGTGAAATTTAATTTGGCTAATCTAAATGCGAAACTTGAAGAGTTTGATGTTTACGAACAAAGTCATTGGCTCAAAAAATTTCAAAAAATTTTGGATCCTTCGACTACACTCCTTTGCGAACCCCTCGAGAAGGTTAAAACCCGCGGTAGAACTCCCGGACGTGTTGGAAGCCGTGGTCGTGGACGGGGTCGGGGTCGGGGTCGCGGTAAGGGTAGCAAAGTCCAACGTGATTATTCTACGAAAAGAGATCCTTCATATCACGAATACGTCGAACAAGAAATGTTTGAGTCCCACGATAGTGCCGCAACTCCACGAGTTGTAACACCCGCCGCTAGTATAGCAACCCCGGTCGGCACTCTCGGTAGCACCGCAAGAACGGTTAAGGCACATACTTCGACTAATTCCGGAGCAAAACCCCCAAAAAAAATAGCAAAACGGGTTCAATGCGTCGGTTTAGGCACTCCGGATACGTCGACCCACATCAAGGCTATACCGTCATTCACGGCTATACCATTACCGACTAGATTACCAAATGTTTTGGACTCGAGATTTTCAAAAGACATACCTCAATATATGCGTCCTTTCATAACCCGAATTACAAATGTAATGCCCGACGGTAATTGTGGTTTTAGAGCCATCGCGCATGGTATGGTTGGTAACGAAAGTGGATGGCTAATGGTTAGAGAAGCCTTGGTTCACGAGCTAAAGAGCGATCGGGAGTTTTATAAACGGGTTGCATATTTCGACGATGAAAGCGAAGTTGATAAGGAGATAAACCGGTTGACTTTTAATAAAGAGAATGCACCTTACGCAAAATGGATGTCCTTGCCTAGTTGCGGAAAACTAGTCGCGACTACATTCAATTGCGTTTTCTATTGCCTCGCTCCCGGTGGATGTACGACTTACCTACCGGTGAAAAATGCACCGGCGAGCGATGGTTCTTTAAAGGAGATCGGCGTGGCATTCGTCAATAAAAACCATTTTGTTCATGTGAGTAAATAACTTTAACTTTCGCACCCATTTTAAGCATTTTATTTTGTAACCGCGCATTTATATTGAACGGAAATTTGTAGGTTGAGTTGGTTAAAGGGTCACCCATACCGACTATAGATCCTACGTGGATGAGATCGGCGAGAGAAGACGCAATTTCTTGGTCGATCCCTTTGCTAGATAGAGTCCGTGTATTTTCAAGACTACAAAATCCCACACCGACGCACTCCGTTGAACATGATGATTCGATAGTGGACTTAACGAAAGATTGAACTTATTTTGTGTTCGGCTATGTTTTTGCTTTTTTTGTTGTAAACTAACAATGTGTTGTACCCTTTAAACCTTTTTAATTTAATTGAATTTTTTTTTTTAAATTTTGACTTCAAAAATTCGAGATAGCTGTTTTCGCCAGCCTAATGGCGTAACCGCCGTCCCGTACGCCACGAGACGGCGTAACTGCAGCACCCCACGCCAGGGGATGGCGTGGGGATTGCCCCATACGCCATTCACCTGGCGTAGGGGACCTTTTTTTGCCTCTGTCCAAAAAGAACAGAGGCAAGGCTAAGGGATAACCCTATTGCCGCCACTGGTTGGCGAAAACGGGTATCCCTACGCCGTGCTGTGGCGGCAACAGGGTACCCTTTGCTTACAATTTAATTTTTTTTTTTTCAACCATTTTTTAAAAAAAAAACCATTTTACTTTGGGAATTGGGGACAGAATAGTCAAAATTGTTTTGTGAAGTTGCGTAAAAAATAAATGATTTTTTTTAAAGATTTTTGAAGGTTTTTTAATGAATACAAATTTTGTATAATATGTAAATAAATTGAATAAATAAAATTTAAGGTTTTTGAAATATATTTTAGTGAATAACAATTTTATAAATATTTAAATAAATTAAAATACATTCCATGGACACATTGTTTGTTAAGTTATTCAACTATTTTACTCTTCTATGCGTGGACAGCTCGCGTATTTATAGATACGGATACAGACGAACGCATGAATTACTCTGTGAAGTTGCATAGATTATTGATATCAGCCGGGACCCGCCAACACAAAAACTCCCGCCAACACAAAAAGTCCCGCCTAAAAAAACCCGCCAAAAAGTAACCCCCGCCAAGACAAATGTTCCCGCCAAGGACTCCAGCCAAAAACTCCCGCCATGGAGTCTACATCCTAAAAACTCCCGCCAATAAATGACTATACTATATAAACATGCCACATGATACAATATTCGTAATAGAAGCAAAGGGACACTTAAGAAATAAAACACACACACTTGAACACAAACACTTGAACACATGGAGTTTACAGCTGATGAAGACTACCATATGCTCAAGGCGGTCAAGGTTGTCCGCCGACAAATGGGGGAAGATAGTAGCGATGCTTTCTTCGACCGCCTCCTATGTCAGATGTATTTCAACTATGGGCATTTAGGAGCAGGAGACGTTCAAGTGCGAAGTCGTGACGAAATCAAATCAAGGTACAACTTCATCCAACCGCTCACTGCCCTGCTTTTTCAACCAGCCAGGATTAAGATAGAAGCACCTTTGGTCTGGAACATGACGGTAGTAGACTACATAAGTAGGGATATGGTGGCGTTTCTGGAGGATAGGATTGCGGCACGTAATGGGGGTGATGATTCGGATGACAATTTGGGATACGATTTCGACTGATCATTTCACTATTTCCGGGAATGTGTGTTATTTTAGATAGTACTACTATTTCAACTTGTTAGTTGTTGTTGTATGAACTTGTGATGTTTCATTCCAGTATTTGTTTGACGTTTTTATTTCCTTAGTTGTTGTTATTTGAATTTGTGATTGAATGAATGTAAACATTCGATGTTTTATGTTTGGGTGTTCATCTTGAAAACAGTAGCACTAACACTGCAAAATATGTCGATTGCATAAAAACATTACAATTTAATCCGAAGCATTGCATAATAAGAAATACATAAGCAAATAACTGAAGAACACTTCTTGGCGTCCGCGTGGTCGGGGCATTAAGCATCCTGGACAAGATGCCTCCCTACCGTGGTTGAAGAACATCCTGCACAAAACCGCATCGATGAAACCAGGATTATCCTCTTGCATCGTACCTTTGACGAAATGAAATGTGCTTAGGAGGCTTGCATCTTCGTACACGTTCCAGCCTGAATCACCCATCGTTATAATTTAATTGTTTGGGTTCATAGCCAGATTCTAGTATTTATATACTCGTGCTCTGTTGGTTCATTTCTCAAATAATTAGCGGGAAATGGTGTTTTTGTTCCCGCTAAAAATTTAATGAGGCGGGAAACCATCATTTTGTATGTTTTGAGGCGCTAGATATTTGGATAACATGGAAGTTACTGGGAACTGGAGAAGGCTTGATAAAGTTTTAATTAATTCTCAATTGATAAACTGTTTTGATTAATCACTTAACTGTTTTGATTAATCCATAACCCTATTTTATATGTATTTTAGAGATATGAAAATGACTTATAATAACTCTTAAGTCTTGAAAATATGAGGTGTTTGGAAATATTTTCACTGTTATTTCCAAAGCAAAAGAGAAAGTCAGTTATTATACAAAATAAATTTCAAGTAACCTAAAACTTTGATGATAAAGAAACTATTACACAATCTGCATCATACAAACCGAAACTATTACACAATCCAAAACCAAAGTATCATACGAAGTCTCAAAAAACAAGAAACAAACCAAGTAAGCGACAACAGAATAAAAGTATCATACAAACACAAAAAACATCGTAATGTCTATGCGAGCCTCCTGGCTGTGGACAAAACATCGTCATAAGCCCCACTCAGACCAGGGCTGTCATCGCAGAACTCTGGCCCACTAAACCTACTCCGGAGCCATTTAAATCCCAAACCAACGCCCTTGCACTTCTCAACCTCCGTCACGAAGGAAAGATCATCCACCATAAGCAATTCAGCGCACTCGTGCATGGCCAGACTCTTGTCGGAAATATAGGGAAACACAGCAAGCTCACCATCAACTGGGAGTCCCAAAATAGTGTGAACGTCGTCCAGAGTAATCGTCATCTCACCGAAAGCGAAATGGAAGCTATTGGTCTTCGCATGCCACCTCTCTAGGAAAACCTCCGTCATGTTGGAGTGTGTCTGCATCTCGTAGAACGGCTCGATCAGACGACCGAACGGGGTGGCGTCGACTACAGCGCGTACCCTAGTCTGGGCAGCCAAACTCCATGCTCGATGACTGGGATAATGGGCATACAGCCGCATCTCTCGCTCCTAAAAAAATTTGTTCCCATTATCATAGGACAAAACAAAATAGCTTCAAAAAATGTAAAAAATTTTAATTTCGATACTTACCTCTCCCATCCAAATGTGGTATGCAGCGTGGGAGGTGAAATCCTCGCCGAACAGCGGCGGCAATCTGGCCGGAGGAGGAGCTCTACGCTCCGCTGTACCCGGTGGGGGATGGCGTCGTCCGCGGGAAGCGGAAGCGGAAGCTGAACTCGATCCGGACGCATGCGGTCCGGAGAGTATGGGGAGCTCATCCATCTGCACAGGTGGAACTGGCTGGCCACGTACCCTATTCCGCTTTTTAACTCTCCTCGTCCGCGTGCCATCACCAGACAATGTGTACTGTGCATCGTCGCTGTGATCCATCACCTGGTAAAAACAAAATTACTATCAGGTTTCCTCGAAAACACATATTGTAATGGTGGTACCCGTTTTAGATAAAAAATAGCACAAGGCAGGTTATAACGAACCGAAAAACAAAAATAATCCGGTCCCGGCCCATTCCGGTGGCCGGAGATGCCTCACGCCACCACCGTGGCGTGGGCATATAGACGTACGCCATACTGATGGCGTACGTCTACATGCCCACGCCACGGTGGTGGCGTGAGACATGTTCCCTACGCCATCTCGTGTGGCGTAGGGTTGGACCCCCACGTCGCATGGATGGCGTGGGGTTCAGCCTGTACGCCAACTTAAGGCGTACAGGCTGAACCCCACGCCATCCATGCGACGTGGGGGTCCAACCCTACGCCAGTGGATGGCGTAGGGAAGGTGTTCTTCGCCCGTGCGTGGCGAAGAACACCATCGCCATGGCAGAAGCTTAGAGCTTCTGCCTTGGCCTAGAAACAGCCCAAAACACGTTTTTTCTTACGGATCTATCCTAACTAGACCTATCTAAACCTAACTAGCCTATCAAACAATAACAAAATCGACTTACACTTTAATTTCGATTTCGGTTGCGCTTCCCCTTATTCCGAACGGTCTCTCCGGCGACGATTGCGGTGTATATGGGTCGTGCGGTGCTCCTGTGGTGGTCGAAATAGATGCGCCGGTGGGTGTCGGTGGGTGCCGGTGGGTGAATGGGTTCTTGCCGGAGGGTGGGTGGTTTGGGTTCACGGTTTTGGGGCAGTGGGTTTTGTGGTTGTGAGGCTGTGCTTCAACTTTTTAGTTTTGTCCACAGGTATAGTTACTTTAGGTTTTAGTTAGTTTAGGTTTTAATTTAGTGTAATTTAGTAGTTATATTTAGTTTTAGTTTAGGTTTTAGTTATTTAATTTAGTTTAGTTATAATTTTTTTTAGAGAGAAGGTAGAGGAGATTTTTAGTATGAGGTTTTTTTTTTGAAATTATGGTAACTTCGCGGAGTAAAATTGAGTATTTATACGATTCCGGAAGGGCAAAATCGTCAAACAAAATAACTTCACGGAGTAGTTTTGAAAAAAAAATTTAAGCGACTTCGCGGAGTAATTTTGGCCGTTTTTTTAGCAATTCCCTATACATTGGGGCAGTGATGGGGTGGATTCCCCACCGGTCATAGTCAGATAGACCGAAAGACGTGGTTTTACCGGTAACGTTGTAGCCGATAGGGGTTAATCCTCAGCGATGGGGTGGATTGCCCACCAATCATATATATTATTTTTAATTTACCATATTATATTTAGAAAAACAAAATTTGGGCATATATACATTCTATATAATATAGTAGCTACTAACAACTTTCTATATAAAAGGTGCGGGTAAATTATTGATAAATTTTAATCACAAAACAGAAACACGTATGATTTTCGATTATTGTACTATAAAATTTAATATATTTTATTTTAATATTCAGACTTGGCAAATCTGGAACTATTACAGTCTCATTTTCAGGATTAAAATCAGAAGATGCACTATTATATTTGAGTTTTATAATACTTTGTTGAAGCCTATTACTGAGGAAGAGATTTGGAGTGTTATTTCTTCTATGAAGGTGGAAAGTGCAGCCAGTGTGGATGGTTTTAATTTTCATTTCTACAGATTTTGTTGGAGGATTATCAAGCAAGACCTTTGCATCTCTTTTAATGCTTTCATTAAGAGTGATTATATGCCAAAGGGCATCTTTGCAGCTGGCCTCTGTTTGATTCCTAAGACCAAGAATCCTACTACCTGGAATGAGTTCAGACCGATTGGTTTGTGTACCATGCTTAATAGGATCTTTGCTAAGCTTGTTAATTCTAGGCTGGCTTTTTTGCTTCCTAAGATTGTTTCTAGTTGTCAAGGGGCATTTGTTAAAGGGCGTTGTATTCATGATAACATTTTGGTGGCCAAGGAGATGATTTATGATATCAAGAGGAAGCCTAGGACTGGCAACGCTCTGATTCAACTCGATATGTCGAAAACGTTTGATAAGATGGCTTTTCCTTTTATTCATAAAGTTCTTTCTAAGTTTGGTCTCTCTAATTTTTTTTGAGTCTTATTAATAGGTTAATTAGTAATGTCAGTATTTCTATTCTGATAAATGGTGGTACGTTTGGTTATTTTAAAACTAGGCGTGGCTTGAGACAGGGTGATCCCTTGTCTCCTAGTTTGTTTATAATCGGTGAAGAAGTTTTGATAAGAGGAATGTACAGCCTGTTTAACATTAATAAAAGAATGTCTTACAATACAAGATCAAAGGTGTTAATGTCTTGTCTGGCTTTCGCATACGACATCCTTATTTTTACAAACATTTTATATGACTCTATTAACAATTTGAGTGTATTTCTGGATAAGTACCAGCTTGTTTCAGGGCAGATGATAAACAAACAGAAGACTAAGTTGATCACTTCTTCTTCTCTTCATCAGACCAGGATAAACAGCTTGGAGACTCAAACTGGCTATAAAGTGGAAAATCTGCCTACGAGTTATCTTGGTATCATTCTGAACAACAACAACAAGGCCTGCAATTTCATTAAGATCATCGATAAAATTAATGATAAGCTTTCTGAGTGGGATTTGAAGTACTTATCTTTTGGGGGCAGATTAGTGTTAATCACTAATGTGCTTATGTCTTATCCTAATTATTGGTTACAGAGTAGTATGTTGCCTAAAAGTATCATTAATAAGATTGAGAAAATGCTTAAAAGTTCCTGTGGAGATCTAAACTTAACGAGCCTACTATTCATTGGGCTAGTTGGAAGTTAATCTCTAAGCCCTTCGAGGAGGGTGACCTCAATATCAGAAGTATTTCTGATATCCAGTATGTTTATTCTTTAAAGTTGTGGTTCTTTTTTAGGAAAAAGAATCAATTTGGGCTAAGATGGTGCATATTACTTATTCTAAGAACACTCACCCTCTATATACTAACTTCAACAGGTCTGGGTCTCATGTTTGGAGAAGATTAGTTAGCATTAAGAAGGATGCTGAGAACCATATCAGATGGGTCTTAGGTAACGAGGAGATGGACTATTGGAGGGATAACTGACACGATTACAAGCCTATTTATGATGGTCAAAATGATGTAAATTACCTGGAGGCAAAAGTGAACTCATTTTGGAAGAATGGTTGCTGGGATGCTGCTTCTATGGTTCCTTTTATTTCTCCTGAAAGATGGAACAACATTAATAAGTTTAAGGTGGATAGTTCTAAGCAGGATATAATGTTATGGAGCTGCTCAAATGATACAACTTTTGACACCAAGAAAACTTGGAATACGATCAGACACAAATCCAATTTTTCTAGGCTTTTCAAAAACATTTGGAGTCATATTATTCCCAGGAAGTTTTCATTTCTTCTCTGGAAAGTTATTAAGAATTTTATTTATATAGATTTTGTGCTTCAAAAGAGACATGTACAATTGGTTTCGAAATGTCAATTTTGCAAAAATAGTGTAGACACAACTCATGTTTTTGTCAACTGCATTAAGGCTTGGCAAATCTGGAACCATTACAGTCTCATTTTCAGGATTAAAGTCAGAAGATGCATGGTTCTAACTCATGTAATTAAAACATGGCAGGACTTTAGTAGAAGCAAGGCTCACATTACCCATCTTATGCCTACGATTATCTGCTGGACTATTTGGCATAATCGAAACAGCTCTAAGTTTAAGGGAGTATCTTTTCATTTTAACTCTTCTATCAACTATATTGATCGAATCATCTTATCCTTAAATGCTTCTGTTCTATCTTAAAAGCATTGGTCTAACACTAGAAATGCTAGTCTACTTATGGGTTGTCAAATTTCTAGTCCTAAGCCTATTTATATTACTTGGAAGCCTCCGATTGAAGGTCGTATTAAGCTTAACATTGATGCTTCTGTTCTGAGGAACGGTGAGGCTTGTGGAGCTGGTATCTTCAGGAATCATTTGGGAGAGGTCTTCCAGTGTTTTGGCAACACCTACGGGAAAATGTCTCCCTTTTTGGCTGAAAATCGCGCTCTCTTGGATGGTTTGCTCATATGTAAGCAAAACCAATGGTTCATTGTCGATATTGAATCTGACTGTCAGATTCTGGTGAACTTCATCTCTGCTCGCGTTTCTCCTTGGTACCTTAATCCGGTCATCAAAATCTGCCGATCTGCCTTTGCTTCTTCGATGATTATCAGATACATTTCTCGAGTCCGGAATCAGGCCGCCGATTGGCTGGCCAGATGGACTCTTAAATGTATCCATAAGCCTTCCTTTGTTAATTTTAGTATCCCTCCTGAGTTGAATGCAATTCCCCTTCTTGAAGAGCTAGGTTTGGGTTACTTAACTTAAACTTTTTGAGTTCTGGCTTCAGTTTTTCTTTTGTAGGTTGGGAGTCGAAGAGAATTAAGATGTTCTTCTCGGGTTTGGAGGGCTTCTGAAGCAGGGAGATGTTGTTTGAAAGTTGGAGTTTCTAATCAGGGAGATGTGATTTATCTCATTAAGGGCCTATTATTTTGTAAAACTTCATTTTGAGTCCTTTAATAATATAGGTTATTTTTTATTAATATATATATATATATAATTTTATTTTTAAAAGATAAACAAAATAAAATTCATGAATGATGAAAGATGGATTTTTTTTAGACTAAATCACAACTAATTTGTTTATAATTTCGTAACTAAATAAGAGTTTTTTTCAACCAAATTACACGTCTTTCTGGAAAAAAAAATTATAATAATTTTGTAATCTAATTGCACCAAATTTTATAACTTTAATTTTATTTATTTATTTTTTAAAAAAATTACTCTAAAAGATTTATAAAAGTATGTATTTTTTTCTCATTAACATTTATTAAGCAACTAAAATCATATTTTTTTTAACAATTTTTTTCTTATTTTCGCAACATAATTGGTAATTCTATTTTTTATAAAAAGCTTGTTAACCACGAATAATGCACATATTTTTATAACTATAATAAAGTTAGTTGGTTCACACGTAATTGGCACTTATTTTTCACGCAAGTTTATATTTTATTTTTTTAACACAATCACATTTATTCAGCAACCAAAATCTTATTTATTGCAACAATTTCTTTTTTATTTCCGTAATATATATATATATATACACGCAACTAAAAAAGAAATTCGCAACCAAATTACATGTAATTCCACATTAAACAACAATTTTTTTTCACAATCAAATTACACGTAATTCCGCAACTAAACAACAGTTGTTTTCTCGTAACCAATTTATATGTAATTTTGCAGCTAACAAAATATCTTTCATGATATAGTTTTATTCGTCTTAAAAACAAAATCAATAGTACTTTTGGATATTTTTGAAGTTATAGTTTGAAAGATTCACTTAAAAAAATACAAAAATATAAAAGAAAAAATAGTTGGAAGTATTTCGGATTAGTTCATAATTATATATAAATACTAAAGTTATATATTAACTTGATATTTCGGATTATTTGATAGTTATATATAAGTACTAAAATGATATATTAACTTTCAAATTTACATATGGAAAGTAACATTTAGTTATGTTATAATTAGCAGATTTGGTTTTAATCCGATCATATTTTTATTAAAATTTATACCTTTGAAAAATATTATGATTTTACTTCTCTAAAGTAAATGTGAATTGAACTGTTTGTTCAAAACTTTTATTCGCGAAAAACAACATTAAACAAAGAAAGAGATATAATTTATTTATTTTATTTATTTATTTATTTATACGATAATAATGATAGATTTATCTAATTTTAGTTTCTGCCGACAATACCCATTCCATATTATATTTTTGGTTGACCATCCATGCCTTAAACAAGTGAAAAGCAAGGAATAAATAATAATATTTAATAATAAAGTGGTCCATCGATCTTTTGAAATTGTGCTTCAAGTTGGGAACAAAAAACGGCCATACAAAAAGAAAAGATGGTTAGAATGTAACGTACCCAGTGCACTACAACCGCAAACTTTGGAATGTCAATTTCAAAGCTGCAATTGCTCCAACAATGCACCAATCCCAAATCCAAAATACAATGCGTGTTTTGTATTTTGTCTTTAGATAGACGACGATTTATAACCCCTTTTTATTTGCTTTTCATATGCAGTAGTACGAGTTAAGTGGACACTTTAACTTGATATTAACCATAAATATTAAAACATACATTTATCTATTCAGTTATATTTAGAATAAAAAAACAGTCTCGTTATTGGGTTGGGTTGGTTTGGGATTTAATTAGACCCAGTCCCTGGGCTGGTTTAATAAGTGATGGTAATAAATATGTCATAAAGTTGTGTATATAATTATTAGAGGATAAATGTAGCATGTAAAGGATGTATATAGTTGTGTGTATAATTACCGGATTACTGAAAGCTACAAATAAAAAAAAACAAGATAAACAAAAGTAAAAAAAATTATCAGAAAAATAAATAACTAGTATTGGAATCGAAAACCGAACGATTTCTTTAATAGAAGAGGAAAACGAATCACATAGAGAATCATACAGAGTCTGCACTAGTCTTGTTAGGGTTTATTACTGGGCGGACCGGTCCAGACCGGTAGATCGGGTTTTTATGCTATTCCAATTTGTGGGTTGATATGATTTTATTGTTTTAATAACTTATCAACACATCCTATTTTAATTTTTTAATTATTACTTTTCTTTTACTCAAACCTATTTTAATCTATAAAAAAGATTTGGATTGGTTAATTATATGTCAATTTCAATCGACCTTTTATATGTCAAATAGTCCCCTATATTAATTAACATATTGAAAATAAACCGCAATGATTCTTGTTTGTGTAATGGGAAAACTAGTGGAGGAGGATTAGTCATTAGAAGTAACTTAGGAAAGTTAATATGAGCTAAATGCAATCTTTACAAGAAAAAACTCTCTTATAATAGGTAAATCTAGAGCTTTACTAAATGAGTTGTTATTATGCAAATCCAACGACTATTAGTTGGTAGATATTGAAATTGATTCTTTGTTATTATTCAATATGATTCGTTCTGATTTGGCACCCTGAAATCTTACGATTATCAACAACTCTTGCAGAAATTTTATAACCTCTCAAATGCCTATTACGCATATATTTTGTGAACAAAATTATACAACTTATTGATTTATTATTGGACAATAAATAATAAATTTAATTATAAATTTTAATGATAGTCAATCTCTTTTAGAATTAAAGGCTATTATTTTAGAATTAAAGGCTATTATTTCTCTTGAGAGTATAAACCTTGGTTAGATAAGATTGGAAAGTTAATTATTTCCACCTCATGTATACTTCAACTGCTCTTACTAACTTTCTCTAAGCAATTTATTCCTGACCTTTTTTCAAATCAAAATCTTTGATTGTATGTACAGGTTCATGACTCAAACGAAAAAAGTTAGGACTATAAATTAACAAATATCAAGACTCAAACGAAAAAAGTTAGGACTATAAATTAACAAATATCAAGACTCAAACGACACCATAAGAGGATATTCAAGGCTCAAGAAATTTAATGTAATGCATGTTTATATATAAGATAGCTTATTACATTTAAATTGGAAGAATGTAACAGATTATTAAGGATAAATTATTTTGATTCATTATGTAACATTTCTTGTCTTGATGGCTTGATATATGTAAAACTTTGGTTTGCCAAAAAAACCCCTATTTTAATCTATAATAAAGAATTATATTTTTTAAAACCAAAAAAAATATCTAAAACATATTTTACATTAATTTTTATTTAAAAAACTATTCGTTGCAAATCCAAAAAAAGTCAGAATAATTTATAATCAAAATGTATAATATACATTTTTAACATGATGTTAATACTAAAACTGCAATCTCCAAAAATAATATAGCAGTTATAGATTTCGTTCATCCAAAGTCAAAATTTATAGTGTTAGGGTACAACATCTAATTTTGATATTCCAAGTCAAATTGTTATGTTTGGGTATAATATCTGATTTCAACCACCCAAGTCAAAATTGAGTATTTTTTGGATCTTTTTTGTTGTGGAGAAATATAAAATCTTGTTCTTTATTTAGACCTCTTAAGTCAGAATTTGGATAAAACAATACATAAGTTTTATTCAATTCTATTTTTTTATATTAGCACTACCAAAATAATTGATAAGCAAATGCTCTTCTTTATAACAATATGATTTTAGAGCATTTTTTCATTAGAATATTTTGTCATTTGTTACAAACTAATGCAATACAAACAAACAAATTTATATTAAAAAATATATTTGAATAACTGAATATGAACTAAATAAGTCTTCTTCATGAGTACAAATACTAACTTTGATAAACTCATTTAAACAATTTATACATCAAAAACAAAATTAACATCCCTGGTAAATTTAAGCTTAAGGTTTGGAGAATCTTTACGATAGCTTGAAACAAAATCTATAATGTTCTTTCTAACCTTACTAAAAATTATATATTGAAGATCCTAACATGTCTAAACATAAATTTCACAAATGTTTCAAATGTATTTTACGCTTTAGAATGAAATAGTTAAAAGTGATGACATAAATGCAAGCTAGGTTTGAATCCAAACATAAGAATGTTACTTGTTTTTAATTTTTAATCACTTTTCTTCTCGTTTAATTTAAAGTGTCAATAATTCATGAATAAGAAATAAAAAAAATCAATGATTGTGACTATTTGTAGTGCTTTAAGAAGAAACAATGCACGCATTTGTCTTTCCGGTTTGATTAAATTTTAAAGAAAAAATAAAAGAAATAGTTAAATGATAACTTAATTTATATAAAAATAACTTATATATTCATGCCAAGAGCTATGAGCACTTATTTTGATGTAACCATGATCAATGATAATTTTTTCAGCATGATGGAATTTTTTAAGACCTTTTATCCAATCTACTAATTTATATTTTTAATCTAAAAATCGACTTATAAAAAGAAAACATATCCATCAATTGAAAATCTTCAACTTTGATATTATGATTAATGATCTGATATTTGAAGCTCAAAATCTGCAAAATATATTTATCTTCATGATCGAGATAAATTATTGATAATGTTCTTACTCCCTCGGTCCCAAAATATATGTCGTTTAAGGTTCTTGCACAATAATTAAAAAACACAATTTTAAAGGTAGGATTGTAGCAATAAATACTGCATTACCCTTTTCTCTTTTTCATATAAAATAAAAAAATAACACTACAACCATTAATGGGAAGAAGGTTAAAGATGGAAAGTGATGAAATTTACTTTATTGGTATTATACATCGACATTTATTTTAGGACAAATTTTAATGTCTAGAACGTCATATATTTTGGGACGGATGGAGTAATATTTTGGAATATAATCAAACATCACTCATCCTATATCAACGCTCTAAACATAATTACTCAAACATAGGAGATCCAAATAATATTATAATCAATTGGTCATTAAAGTAAATTAGTTTTAGTGACAAAACCTCGAGGGATGGTCAAGAGTTAGGATAAACATAAAACCAAACTTAATTTTGCCAAAAGTAAAAAAATATGCATAAATATTAAGGAAAATTATAGTTTACAAAGTTATAAAATTTTATTGAGGAAAATTATAGTTTAAAAAGTTATAAAAGTTTGTTAGCTCGTCAACTTATACCTTATATTGCAAATTGAAGTCATATCATAACAAGCTAGAATATTATCGGTGATAGATAAACTTGATTAATAAATATCATCTAAAATGAGAACCGAGACAAAGTTTTAAATAAACTTCTATTGTTTGGACAAAATAATACCTCTAACAACATCTATAATTATGGGAAACAAGCTGATGATGTGTGTAAGTATGCAATCTGGTAGTTTGCTAATGTTCCTAGTGGCTACCATCATAGAAAGGACAAATGATCTAGAGGATTATAAATATAAAAATTCAATCGAGAAATAAATGTCTTACTCATAATCAGGAAATAAAGGTATTTGTAGCAAAAATATATTTCTAGATATATCGAACCAAATATTTTTTCTTGAGTTGGCGTGGATTTGATATTGAAGATTGATTTTTTTGCACATAAATGGTAACTAATTTTGATCATTGGGCCGAAATCTACACCGCTTGCAAAAAAAACTCATACACAAACCCTAAATCTTAAAGTTTATAACATATCCTTAAAAAATCACACCACTTGCCCCTAAACTCACAATATCTTCAGAGGAAGTTTTTTTTTAAAAGATGAGAATATACCGAATATCTGTTAAGTATGAGAGAAAATAATGGAAAGAGATATTCAAGTAAGAAGAGAGGAAACTCAAGATCAAATCTAAAATATTAATAACTGATTTTAAAGTGAAATATTAGTACTACAAGAAAGATGATTACATCATAATAAACTATATTAAAGAAATATATTCATCATAAGTTTGAATCTAGAGAAGTTTAAATAGTTTCAGATGATTATGAATATATTAATTTACTAATGGCTTCTACTTTTATGTATGATAACAAGTTGTTACAAACTCTTGAGATTCTTTCTACATGACTTACAACAAATATCAGTTTCACGACTTGAAATTGTTTGATGATGGCAAGGTCATACTAGAGAATGATAAACCTTGTGTTGTAAAAGGAATATATATATATATATATATATAGTTTATCTCAATTTGTCTAAAAGACTTGAGAATGTGATAATAAATGTGAGGTATTTCCTTGATTTTAAACATAATATTCTTTATATTGGAATTTTAGGCAAGACAGATTTTAGGTATAACGGTAGATATGACGAACTCAATATTTTTATAAGGTTCACTAGTTGTTATGAAAACCTATAGAACTAATGATGTGTTAGTTCTTGAAGGGTTTGTAGTGGTCTAAGGTGTGTATAGTGTAGGCAACGATTCAAACAGACTATAATGATGCCAATGTTCAAAATTTAAGCTTCTGTGATAATTATGTGTTGGGTAAGAGTAAGCTAGTTAAGTTCCCGACCAATAACTATATAAATTGTGATGTGCTTTAATATGTTTATTATGATGTTTGGGGATCTGCAAAGCATCCTACAATGGGTAGTGTCGTGTACTTTATATTTTTTTATTGATGACTATTCTAGAAAAGTATGTGTTATATTTTTTAAGACTCAAATGAAACATTTGACGCTTTTAAGGGCTAGAAGAAGTTGGCAGATACTTAGATATGAAAGATGTTGAAGAAGTTACATATTGATAATGTTACATATTGATAATTACTTGGAATATGTGAATGAGACAATCACTCGCTATTGTTCTAAACTTATCATTATTAAATACATAACCGTAAAATGAACTCCTAAATAAAAGTTCTTGTTGAGAGAATGTACTGAACCTTGCAGAAAATGGTAAGATACATAATTCTAGCAGCCAGTATGGGTTGAAATTTTTGAAGAAATCATCGACATGATTTAATATATAAATATGGAGTTCAATTATCCACAAGAAAAATGGAATGAAAATAAAAAAGTCTTAAGCTATTTGATAATGCTCAAATGTGTTGCTTATGCACATGTGAAGCATGATAATGTTTATTAGAATGAACTAAAGTTTCTTTTTCTCAACTATCTAGAATTTTTAAAAAGGGATTTAAGCAATAAATAGTCTATTAATTATCCACTTTTCATATATATAGTCCCTTGATTAAAAATTGTCTCGTGGTAGGTTCTTGACTATTCATTTTTGATAAAGTTAATCATTTGCATATCTATTTTTTATAAAGTTAGTCCTTGAACTATCTATTTTTGATAAAGTTAGTCCCTTTAAAAACATACATGAGGGACTAAATTTATAAAAAAATGTCTAGTCAATGGACTAACATCTAGAAAATTTTAATTCGAGTGCCTATATGTTAAGATAGTGGATACTCAAAGGATTATGTACAATTAAAATCCATTAAAAAGGTATAAATTATGATGTTTGGAACTCGTGAATGAGAAATATTTAATTTATAGGTATGTACTGCTTAATAAGTTGAGATTCCACTTCTTAATAAGGTGATCCATATATCTATTATTATTGAGGGTGAAGATAAAGGTGAGATGAAGCCCAAATAAGAGAGTGAGGTTGAGGATATATCTGAAAAAGTTGGTACCGGACTTAGTATGAATTAAGCTAATGTGGAAGAGATTCAACTATTGCATGAGTTTGGCATTGACTAATAATTTGATGATACATACACTTCAGATGTTTGGACTAAAATACAACATGGTGATATTAATGGTTATAAATTGACGAGAAATAAAGCATGAAGTCTTAGTAAGCCTACACAAGGGTATGACTATACTTATATTATAAGTTATGCTTCATTTTCTAAAATACATGTAAACATTCTTGAACCTGAGAGTTATCACGATGCTATAAAGAGTGATGACAAGATTAAATAACTTAAGACTATAAGGGAGAAATTAAATTCTATAATGAAGTATGAGACTTAGAAATTAAAATCTATAACAAATAATGACACCTAGTACACCTAGTAGCCCCCTTACTTTTTGTAAAAATCCTTTAGGAAGAATTAAGTGTGGAGCCAATTTGGATTGAAATGCAAACACTTAGTATGCCGAGTTGAAATACAAACACTTGGCTCTTCAGATTTAAATGTAAATACTTAGAATTTCAGGTTGAAATGCAAATACTTGGCTCATCGGATTAAAATACAAATACTTAGCACTTCTCACCCATTCTAGTTGATCCGAACTTTCCCTAGAAGGATAGTCTTGATTAATCATGAAATCGCTTTGGATGAGAATCAAAAATAAAAACATCACAATCTATTTCCCGATTTTTTTGATGGCAACAAAAAACATCGATACTAAAATTTATTATTTTGTTCATTTTAGCAATTAAATTCCTATTTATGTTCCCATATTACTTGGTAAAATATGCAATCAATATTTTTTTTTCACAACTAAAAATTTATTTACGCAACAAAATTGCATGTATTTTTGCAACCTGGTAGCGCCAAACTACGAGATGGAACAAGCGGCGGAAAATACAGAGAAAGAAGGACAAAAAAACAGAAAGATAGATAGCTCTAACCCTAGGTCAGAGTAAAAGAGACTTTAGAGAAAATATCTATTAAAAAAAGTCTATGGCAAAAATAGGGTTTGAGAGCCTTTTATAAAAGTTCTCGAAACCATAGCCCAAAATTATATCTTTTTCCTTATGCAATAAAACAAAGCCCAACCCAATTTCAAAGCGATTGGAGCTGGTTAAGTATTTTAATAAAATCCAACAAAAATAGGAAAAAGAGGGCTTAAACGGTAGAACTTTGGGCCTGAACTTCATCACCAGACTTTGCCCTGTGATGCTTTCGAAAATCGTTGGGCTTCTCGACGCGTTCGATTTGAGTGGTCGCAGGGCCTAATTCGGATATCGGGGCCCCAGATAAGGCTTGTTTGCGTTTGTCTAAAATGGTCATATAGCCATGAGCCCGTTCAACTACAGCATCCTCTCCTTCTTCGGAAGAATTCACCCACGAATTCTCAGCTTCATCATCCTCAACAGCAGAGGTAAATGGCACCAGGTGCTTCACGTTGAAAATTTTATGGGTCTTCATGTGGTTGGGTAGCTTCAACTTGTATGCACTGGGATTAAAATATTCAATTATTTCAAACGGAACCACCTTCCTTTCAGCCAACTTGTTGTACTCGTGTGTAGGATAGCGATCCCTGGTCAAAACAGCCCATACAAAATCCCCCACTGTAAACTCCACCAGGTGGCGCTTCTTATCTGCGGAAACCTTGTACTTCTATGTTGTTTCCTTTAGGTATTTGCGGGTGTTCTCATGGATATATCATAGATCAACAATGGCGTTCTCGACCTTAGTTGGAACCTTATCAAGCGTTGTGAAAGCTAAATCCATAGGACCCCGTGGGTTATAACCATAGACTACCATGAAGGACTACACCCAGTATTGCGCTTGTTTTGCCTATTGTAGGCGAACTCAACATGATAAAGGCGGGAATCCCATGCTTTCAAGTTCCCAGAGACCTATGTGCGTAACATGTTGCCTAACGTTCGATTATTTACCTTGGTTTGGCTGTCTGTCTGCGGGTGATACGCACTGCTAAAACTCAGTTTCGTGTTTGTGAGGCACCATAAACTCCTCCAAAAAGGCCCAATAAACCGTGTATCGCGATCATAAATGATATTCAAGGGTAGACCATGTAAGCGCTAGACTTCACCAAAGTATAAATTAGCAACATTCACAGCATATGTGGTTTTCTTGCAGGCAATAAAATGGGCCATCTTAGAAAACCTGTCAACCACTACCAAAATAGAATCGTTACCTCTCTGTGTTCTTGGCATCCTAGAGATGAAATCTATGCTGACGCTTCGCCACGGTCCTTTCGGTATTGGGAGTGGTAGGTATAGACCTGCGTTGGAGGATATACCTTTTGCCACATGGCAAACCCGACAACCAGCTACAAAATGGATAACATCTCGCATTAAACGCGGCCAGAAGAACTGACTAGATACAGAGTGAAGGGTTTGATCTCTAGCCCCATGCCCCTCGTTGTATCTCTCTTGTACTATCAGTAACCTCAAACTGCCCTCGGGAACACATAGTAAATTACTTTAAAGAGGTAAGCGTTACTCATTGCAAAATATTTTCTCAAAACTGCGTTAACGTCCTCTTGAATATGACCGAAATATGGATCGACAGACAATATATTCTTCATCATCTAGAATCCCACAACTTCTCCTTCCATGTGAATCATCATGTTGCGTCGGCTCAGAGCATCAGCTACACGGTTAATTGCCATAAAGTATGTCTAATGGAAAGGTAAATTGTTGAGTAAATGCTTCCCAACGTGCATGGCGGGAAGAGAGTTTCTCCTGACTCTGCAAATAATTCAAAGCATCATGATCGGTGTACATGAAAAAGTCATTGGCTGAGTACAGCCTCAATGCCCAATCCGGACGCATCTCAATGCAGTTCAAATGTTGTAGAGAAGTCAGGTAAAACCAGAATCGGTGAAGTAGTCAATCTTACTTTGATTTCCTCAAACACCTTAACTACTTCAGGGGTCCATCAGAATGTTTTCCCTTCATACACTCAGTAATAGAAGCCATGATAGTGTTGAAGTTATATATGAACCGTTTGTAAAAAGAGACCAATCCGTGAAAAGAGCGGAATTCAGTGGTGAAAGTAGGAATAGGCTAGTCTCGCAGGACTTCCACTTTTGACTGATCCACTGATAGCCCATCCTTTGACATGACATACCCCAGGAAGACGAGCGAGTCTGTCCTAAAACAACACTTATCGAGTCCTCCATAAAACTCATATCGCCTCAAAACAACCAACATTTTGTGTAAGTGCTGGAGATGCAACTCTTCTGTGGTACTATATATAAGAATATCATCAAAGTACACAACAAGAAATTTTCCGATGAACGAGTGAAATATTTGGTTCATAACCCGCATGAACGTTCTAGAAGCATTAGAAACACCGAATGACATTACCATCCATTCAAACAGACCTTCTCGGGTCTTGAAGGTTGTATTCCACTCATCCCCCATATGAATACGAATCTGGTGATATCCGCTCTTCAAAATCCAGCTTTGTAAACACAGTAGCACCATTCAAGTGATCCAGTAAATCATCAAGGCGAGGAATAGGAAACCGATACCGGACTATAATTTTGTTGATAGCCTGGCTATCCACACACATTTTCATTAAGACTCTCACGGATGTGGCCTTTCATCAACAGTTCTTCCACCTGTATGTGAAGCTCTTCATGCTCTTTTGGGCTCATCCGATAATGCGGTTGGTTTCGTAGGCTAGCACCCGGTACAAGGTCAATTTGGTGCTGAATATCTCTCAATAGAGGAAGACTTGTAGGTATATTATCGGGGAAAACAACAGAAAATTCTGCTAATAGCGGTCGGACTCGCTCAGGTATACCACCAAATGGATCAGTACTAAATTTTTTAACCACCAAAAGATAGACAATCCCTGTTTCATGAGCATGTTCTATAAATGCATTTCGAGCTCGAAAGTTCTTACCCGACTCCTTTGATACAACAAGGGAAGGTTTTGGGGAGACCTCTCTAGTTGGTGTTAATATGAACCTTACATTATTCCATATGAAACTGTAGCGGTTCCTCCTACCATCATATGTGAAACTTTTATCATATTGCTAGAGTCGGCCTAACAACAAGTGACACGCATCCATCCCAATGACATCGCATCTTGCTTTATCCCTATAGTTATCAACAGAGAAAGATACCATACGTCTTCTAGAGATATTTACTTCACTACCTTTCTTTAACCACGCAAGCTTGTAGAGGTTTGGGTGGTCTTCTATTTTCAGGGCCAACTTCTGCACAACTTCTTTAGAGATAACATTTTTGTAGCTCCCTGAATCAATAACAAATTTGCATACCTTTCCCTCGATAGTACAAGTCGACTGAAAATATTTTTCCGTAGCCAATCATCCCTTTCACTTCTGGATTTCGACGTCAGACAGATACGCCTTAAAACCAATGTCTGACCAATATCTCCTCCTGTAACTTGGTCCTCAGGAACCTCATCAACAACATCCTCTGGTTCCTCATCAAACCGTGGATCACCCTCCAGGTAAAAATCAGCAGTGTCAAAGAACATACCCCTCAATTGTTGTGGTTGTTGTCGTAATTTTGGACACTGTAAAGTAACGTGCCCTAGTTCATGATAATGGTAGCACCGGACTTGTGAGAAAGTAATTGTGCGACTATGGACCTACGAATTAGCACATGTACGCATAGGAGCAGCAGTTGGTACTCCTGGGTTAGGGCTTGGAACCGTCCTTTTTGGATAAGCCAATGGAGTTGTTCTGACAATATCTCCTCCATAAGGCCTTTGTGAAAGGGATTTATCTAGATACAGTTCACGCTGATGTGCTTCAAACACATTCACAAGGTCGAACATGTTCAGCTGGTCCTGAAACTGCTGTCTCGTCCCCCCTATATAGCGAGATACGAGCTGATCTGTTGAATCAATAATATCGACACAGTTTTGTAGCTTGAAAAAATCGTTAGTGTATTCGTCAACAGTCCTTGACTCTTGTTTAAGGTTTTGGAACTATTGATACATCATACACATATAGTTGTAAGGCAAAAACGTAGCCCTCAAGCGCTTCAAAAACTTAGCCCAAGTTATTATTTTTGGCTTACCTTGTCTTGTTCTAGTTTGCTTGATCTGTTGCCACCAGGATGCAGCTCTGCCTCAGAGCTTAGTTGCATCCAATTGTACTCGTTTTGCCTCTGGAACCTCCTTGAAATCAAGGACTTCTTCAATTGAGGTGATCTAATCTAAAAACTTCTTTGGTTCGAGACCCCCTCTGAACTCTGGGATCTCCAGTCTAAATCCAGATTCCCACCGGTTGTTGGCGTTCAGATCAGAATCTCTTGCTGACGGCTGCTCAAAGACTTGGTCACGTTAGTCCTGTGGGGAATATTGACCCCTGCCTTGTTCTCGCCGATGAGCAAACGGATTCCGCTTGTGGCCAATCTCTCTCTCAAATCCCGACGACTGGTTGCTCGAACCTGGAGCTCGAAATCTGTTGGTTTGATTGTTCAACAACATGTGTAGTGCTTTATGTACGCCTTTCATCTGATTTTCCAACGACTGTATCTGTTCACCAACCTGGGATTGGAATGGACTGAATTCATCACGGTCCACCGATTCGGAGATCGGAAGAGTGGACTTCCCCCGAAAGGATCGCTTTGGCAGCATACCTTCGTTACCCACACCGTAAGAACTCTGAATATGATACCAAAATGGTAGCGCCAAGCTACGAGATGGAACAGGCGGCGAAAAATACAAAGAAAGAAGGAAGAAAAATAGAAATATAGATAGCTCTAACCCTAGGTCAGAGTAAAAGAGAATTTAGAAAAAATCAAATTCTATTCAAAAGAGTCTACGGCAAACACCCGGCTTCACCCCGTGATACTTCCGAAAATCGTTGGCCTTCTCGACCCGTTCGATTTGAGTGGTCGCAGGGCCTAATTCGGATATTGGGGCCCCAAATAACGCCCGTATGTGTTTGTCCAAAAGGTTCATATAGCCATGGGCCCGTGCAACTACATCACAACCCAAAGTAGCACTTACAAAATGTTTTTGCATGATACAATCAAGATTGATGTAATTTTACCAAGAGAACACGATATCAAATATGTAAGTGTCCTCATATTATATGTTTGTACAACATTACGCTTCACAAAATCTAGAGAAAGATTAGCTACTTCAACAGTCAAATATGTTGAAGATTTTTTCAAAAATTAATGAGTATGATTGGACATAAACAATAAGAGAAAAACAAATAAGTTTAATAAAAAAATAATGCCAAAGTAAAATAGAAACAACAATTTGTTGTGTATCCCATACTTGTAGTAAGTACTAATTTTAATATATATATATATATATATATATATATATATTAATAAAATATAATAAAAAAACAGTAATTCATATACTAATTCCCTATCATTGTGCATCCCCTTATATCTATAATACAAAAACTTTGGATTGTACTCAAAATGTAACAAAACACTTATACTACAATATTTTAAATATATGACATTAGATACTGAATGTGATATGAAATTTCTTGAAATATTCTAAAGTATAACACCAAAAAATGTAAGTCTACAAATGATTTTTGTGAGATGTAAATTTAAAAATCATTTTAAATAATAACTTTAATTAATAATTTTTCCTATTATAATAGCAGATTATCATGAAATAACTTAATATATTAAATAAAGAGATGTTAGCATTTATAAATGAAGTAAATGCAACTAAAAATTGATGAAGGTGTTGTATTGATGAAAAAATGAATGAAGGGGGCTCTGAAGATGATGAATGGGATACATTTTTTGGGGTTCACGAGCATGATAGTCTATCAACCAGTGTTCCAAAAATAACAAAAAATTAGTTTGAAATACGTCTACGAGAAAACTCCAACTCGCATATTTATTTGGAAAGACCGCCTGAACAAGATCATGTCACTTTTAATGAAATGTCTGAGAATAAGAAAAATTTAAAGAATCAAACTGAATAGGTAACTTCAGTCTACTTAGGCAACTCAAAATCTATTTCTTCAACACTTTGGCTTGTTATTTTGCATCCATTTAACATATAATTTTGTAACTAGTTTTATCACATCTGAAATTTTATTTTTGCAACCCAATGCACATAATTACGAAACCAGAATTTGACAAAAGCTTTATTTTATTTTTATTTTTTAGCCAAAACATACAGGTCTAACAGACGTTAATCTAATTGAAGAAGTGAAAATAAGAAATATGGAGCTCACAAAACGGATTGAAAAAATATAACAAAAAACAATGAAATCATTAAGCGGATTAAAGAACTAAATAATTAAATGATAGTCTTAACGATCAAGTTCAAAAGATGAAAAAGGAAAATAAATCTGCTAGCAATAATGTTCTTTCTTTGTATGATCAAATCAAATGGATTAATTTTGTTAATAAATCCATAACTAATAGAATAACTTATCAAGATAGTCTAATCATAAATAAAGAGGATGTTTTGAAATTTCAAGAAGCATTATTAAATAACTATTATCTATCAAGAGAATTAGTAATCCCTATGTTACAACCTTCTTGGGTAGTTGAACAAACACTTAAACCAATTGATACAGCGACAAAGTAAAATAACATAATAAATATTGCCAAAGACTTTATCATAAATAATAAATATGAAAAATACACTCAAAAAGAGAAAGAGAAACAAAAATAAAATAAGGTTTCAAGAGTTGTATAAGTTTCTCATGCTGCATTGGAAAATAAAAATGAGATCAAACACATGTACAAGCTTCTCATGCACAAGAAAACCCTAAAATAATTTTAACACGTTCGAGATATGAGGTTCAAGCAGGTATAAAAACTTATCCTCAACAAAAAAAATTAAAAACATTCAACAACAGAACAAACAAGATATACAAAAAATTGTAAAAGCTCATCCTTAAGAATAAAAACCTAAGAAAATTACACAAGAAAATAAAAAGAAGGTACAAGTAGTTATGCAAGTTCCTAAAAAAGTTTAAAAAAAATGCAGGGGATGATTTCGCTAAATATGATGAGGCGGTGTATAATAACAAAAAAATCATAGGCGTGAAATATGATTGGCCAATCGATAACAAAATAAATAAACTAATACTAGGCGAAGATGTCAAATATTTGTTCACTTTGAAGAGATCGAAGAAGCTTTAAGGCTTGACAATCCAAGTGTATGGTTATATCCATAAAGAAGTTTTTTTTGTTGAATTCGAAAACACGTTGGAGATTCAAAATAAGGAAGAGATGGATACAAGATAATTTCGCATCCCAAATGTTATTTACGCACCCAATATTTCGTAATTATGTATCTATATTACTCGTAATTATGCAACCAATTTTTTTCACAACTAAAAAAACTATTTATGTATCCCTTTTATTCATAATTCTGCAACTAATTAATACTTAATTCTCCACCTTTTTTTTTTGTTTTTCAACAAACATATTTGCCTTATTTCCACAACTACTATCATTTTTACGTCTTTGATGCATATATACTCATCGTATTGGAAGCAATAAATTAAAATATCGATGTTTCACAATCTTATCGCTTAAATATGCCAGATTTTGGAAAACAATTTACATATTAGGTTATGTATTAGTAAGTTAATTTATTATGCTACAATAAAATATATAAATTCCTTAATATTTATTGTTGATTTGATTATATATATCCTATTATAGACATCAATCCAAGATAAAGAGATGTTATCTAAATAATAAGGTATGTGTTAATGAATAAGATATACCATTGTTTAAATATATACAAAAACTAAAGCAAAAGGTGAATCAAATCAATGGAATTATGTATATTTTATTTTGAAGATGGTAATGTATTAAACTATAAATCTACACTATCTCGTAAAACTGACACGATAATAAAAACGACTAAACAATTGTTGAAGATTATGAAAATATAATATTATTTGATTTACATTTGTATTTTCTCAAACAATATGTAAATAATTGTGCAAGTTTGATTTTGTAGTATAAATACTTTATTGATACGAAGTTCATGATACAAGATCCATATATAAATACTTAAGATAAGCTTTATCTCCAATCAACTTGTATAAATTATTTGGGTTTTGGTTAAAAATTATACTAAACACTAGATCAGACTAAAGTAGTTCAGTATGATCTTTAATTTTATATATTAAACAAGCTCGCTGTCTATCTTAAGTTGATTAATATTGTGTGGATTTTTAATTATGTTACTAGTTTGTTTATGTTATCATAACACCGGTACAAATATGAGAAATAGAGCACCAGACTGAAGGATGAAGATGGTCAAACAAGATTTATTTTGCTCAAGCCATCAAGTACTCTCTTGGATCCACTTATAATGTATAAGAATTTGATTCATTTTGGCTAAGTAGTTTGGAGTTTTAACCTTTGACATATGATGTTAAAATCTAATTGAGAAAGCAGAGTTCACGTTTCTATGCAATTAACCAACAAAACTTATTAATATATCGCATTTCATCATGATGGTTTCAAGTAGTACAACAACAATATATACGACTCATTCCGCTTTAATAAGTGATAAAATTATTTTTTATTTGTAGGTGAAAACAACCCACCCAAATCAGTATTTTGTCCAGCCTTACACTTGGATTTTTATAATTAGAAGCTCGTGTGGTTTTACGGGTAAAAACTATTTTCCATGTATACTAGTGTTTCTACTAAATTGTTATTTGTTAATTTAAATTTTTAATTCTATTTTTAATCATAGTATTGATGTTTTAATTGATTACTCTTATTTACAGTGCAAGCTCATAAGGAAGCTTTTCCTCACATGCAATGTAGGGATAAGTTCCTCTTCCAAAGCGTTGTTGTTCCACATGGTACTAACTTCAAAAGAAATAAATTCTGGAGTGATATGATTATTTTAGTATTTTTTTTGTAATTATTTTGTTTACGTTTTATTAAAAAGTAAAAAAATATCATTCATGGATCTAGTTTTGTTTTTCTTTAAAACACAAAGTCGATCATACTTTCGAATTTTCTTCCGAGCTACAGTTTGAAATAAATGAACTTTAAAAAAAAGTTTGGTTCAAAAAATTAGAATAGGGTTAATTGATGTTTTTCACTTTGGTCCAGGTAGCTCTTGATAGTTTACTAATTTTGGTTCATAGGTGGTAATGATAAATATAATTAGATATATTGATAGTATATCTTAAGTTAAAATAAAGTGTTATTAAATATACAAAAACAAATTTATTTTTTAATAAATATTTTAAATATTATTTATGACCATCTACAAATTTAATAAAAGTTATTCATTATCATTTAATAACTATTCTTAAAAATTTATTTTTATTTTTATTTTAAAATTTAAAATGTGTATTCTGATAACCGTAGTTCAAAACTTATATTTAAAAATATTTGTATTTTATTATTTTTTAGTCAAATAAAGCAAAGTTCATAAAGGATATTGTTTTTTATAAAAAAAAATTGATAAGTAACTTGTAAAAATCAGTTAATAAATATTTGAAAACATGAGTTTTTAAGAGAAAAAAAATAAAATTCACGAGTGATATTATTTAAAAAAATTTAAAAATATATTTTAGACATAGAAAGTTATGAAATAATAAAAAAAAGTTAAGAAAAGTGTATAAACCATTTAAAACTTGTCAAAAAATTACAAAAATTAATTATTTGTAAACATGATGAAACTCACTAAAATTAGTAGAAAACCTACAAAACTGAAACTTGCAAAAATTAGTACAAAACCTATGAAAATAACACTTGCAAAAATTGGTAACAACTTGTGACTTTTATTCGGAAAAGATATTACAAAAATACTTGCCAAATTTTATTAAATACATTTACGAAAATAAGTTGAAAAACACTTACAACAATAGATAGAAAAATAATATTTCCAAAACATATCACTTATAATAAATAACAAGAATTATTTATAATCGTGACCCAGTGTGACATATATTTTATTTATACTAAGTAAAGTTTATTGCTTTACCAGCACCTCTGGTATCAATTGATAAACTAGATAAAGTATTTACATTGGTTGACTTTCACTTTGGTACGAAAAATATATATAATAAAATCTGATTTTTTTTAGAAAGACATATACCTAGTTGATGTTATAGTTAACCATTAGCTATTTATACATCTTAAATTCAATCATTCATCTACTAATAAGAAGTTATGGGTATTTTTGTTGCAAAGTGCAACAAAGATCAAAGATTGACCTGATGAAACCGGTTCAGAAAATTAGCTGCAATTCCATTGAATGAATTGTTATGGGTGACTTCAACGTCATTATTAATTATAATGAACAACTTTCAACTTTATGTTTTCATAGCATTAATGATTTTAATGGTACAATATTAGATTGTCAATTAGAAGATGCTCGTTTCATATGCTATTTTTATAAATGGTAAAATAATAGGAAATAATTGCATCGGGTTTTATACAATTCAGCATGAAAAAACTACTTTGATCACACCAAAATTAAGCACATGGCCAGAACTGGGCCCGACCACTCTCTACTATGCGTTTTCATTTCAGATAACCAAAACAAGCATAAATTTTCATTCGAATTTCTTAACATGTAGAAAATTCATCTTAATTTCTTAAAGGTTGTAGAACAATCCTAGACTGAACCTCGAGTTGGTAATTTCTTTTACATATTTTGGCAGAAGCTCAAAAAGTTGAAAAATAAACTTAAAACATAAAATTAGGAGGAATTTGAGACTACTTTTACTGTTATTGCCTAATCAAAATGACGAGGTTAAGTTTATAGAAAAAAATACTCGAAGAAACCAAACTCTAAATGATAAAATTAAACTATCCGAAGTACAAGCCTCACGCCTTCTTATTTTTGCAAGAGAAAAAGCTTATTGTGAACAAAAAAATTAGTACAAACTGGTTCAAAAATGGTGATAAAAATACATAAAGTTTTCAAAATTATGTACAAAAAATAAAGAAAAAAGAAAACATAATAAATGGTACATGGAATAGATATTCCTGGATTGAAGACAATACATCATTAGGAGAATCTGTTATAAACCACTTTAAAGGTTTTTTTTATCATCTCAAACACCTACTAAGGATTGTGAAGATTCTCATCAAACTATCCCTAACCTTGTCACTGATCTGGATAACAAATATCTTTTATCTATACCTACTAAATAAGAAATATACAACTCAACTGAAACTCTAATTCGAAATAGTATCTCTAGAGTTAATGGTTTCAATGCCACTTTCTATCAAACTTGTTGGCCTATTATCTCTACATACATATGTGCAACCATTGTTGATTATTTCACAAGTTAGAATTTTCCCCAAAGTATCTTTTCTAATGCAATATGCCTTATCCCAAAGGTTGAATCCCTCAAGACATGAACTGACTTTAGACTTATAAGCTTATACACTGTATTTAACAAAATTGTATATATGATTATAAATGAAAGACTTTTAAAAAATATACCTATGATAATGTCTGAAGAACAAGGTGGGTTTGTCCAAGGTATAAATATCATAAAAATATTCTCTTAACTCAAGAACTAATCTATGATATCAATAAGAAAACTAGATGCAACACCTTATTTAAAATTGATATGTCAAATGCATTTGATACACAGTCCTTCATCGTTCTCTTTTATAGAAGCCTTATTAAATATTTATAGACCTTATTAAAAATATTATTATATATGTCTGCTCCTCTGTCATTATTAATAGATAACTTAAAGGATATTTTAGATGCTTCAGTGGTATAAAGCAATGTGATCATGTCTCGTCTAGCCTATTTATAATAGCTCAAGAATTTCTTATTCGTGGAATTACGAAACTATTTTCTAACAAGCTGGATATGAGGTATATGACCATAAGTTTAAAGGTCATCCCATGCTTAGTAAGATTTCGGATGAAAATATACCAAGATTTATCTGGTCCAGTTATAAAAAAAAGATAAATCCTCTTTCATAACTTCATTAAAGATGCCTCAAAATAGACTAAAACAATATAATCACTAACAAGTTTCAAACACAATTTTTTTCCTTTAACAAAACTTGTTACTTTGATGAATTGGTCCACAAAATAAGAAGTAAAATACATGATTGGGACAGTAAAGCTCTGTAATTTGGTGGAAGATTAATACTAATACAATATGTCCTAATGCCTATCCATGTCTATCATGTTCAATACAATATATTACTTAAATCAAACATAAATAAAATTGAAAGACTTCTCAAAAACAAAATTACGATGAACAACTGAATCTAGTAAGGCAATCAATTGAACCATATGGAAAAAACCTATACTGGCTATATGACGAAGGGGGGCTAAATATAAAAGGGATTGGAGATTTACAAAATATATTTCATGTAAACTATGGTTTAAATTCAAAGAGCACAAATCTATTTGGTCCAAATTTATGCACACAACCTACAACCAATCAATTCATCATCTACAAATTTAAGTTATCTCTAATGGTTCTAAGATATAAAAAAAGAATAATCAACATTGGAGATACTATTAAACCTTTTATTTTTTAACACCTAGACAATAAGGACTTTGACTTCTGGTTACTGAAGATATTGGAGATGCTATCCACCAATTTATTAAGCTATCAAACGACACAAATAATTTTTGGTTACTAAAGATAAAGTTAGAAATTATTAGCTTGAAGGAAAATGGAATCTATGTAAGCTCAGACATTGTTCATCGCTTAGATATTGAGATTATCAAAATATTTACACTCCATGAGGATCAAGAAGACTCAATCAAATGGTCAGCATCCTCAAACAAAGTATTCAAAACTAAATAAACATGGTCTTATTTTCGTAATAATGAGCATGTTTCTAACTGCTATAAAAATATTTGGAACAACTCCACTCCAAAGAAATGTTCATTTCTTCTTTGGTGGTACTAAATGAATGGATATACGTTGACACCATTATGCAAAAAAGAAATTTTAGTCTTGCTTCTAAATGCCAAATTTTGCAATGGCATCAAATTCATTAAGCACATATATGTTCAGTGTCTTATAACTTGTGATGTTTGGAAATATCTAGCTAATTTGTTTGGATTAACATTAGGCAGACACGTGACATTTAACCACTTTATAAGATGTTGGTTATGTCAACTAGTAAGAACACTCATATTGACTATAAATCCAAATGATACAATCCTTTGGAAAGTATATTCTGATGTAAATTTTGATTAAAACAAACTTGGAACAAAATAAGGGAAAAGAAATAATAAATCTAGCATTTTAAAAGAAAAATTGGAATAACATTACTCCAAAAAAAAGTGTTTATTCAATCTTTTGAGGGTCCTTATCAATCTAATTTCGGTAGATTCAATCCTACAATGTAAAGGTTTTCACTTACATTCAAAGTGCCAAAGTTGTGAAAAATTTAAAACAACAGACCACATTTTTGTCTCATGTCATAATTCCTGGATAGTTTGGCAACATTTTTCCATTCTATTTGGGATTATCCTAAGAAACCATATGACAATTAAACATATGATTCAAATCTGGTTTCAATCTTCTCCTACAGATGTTTATATTATAACAATTTTATCACCAATAATTATTTGGTCTATTTGGATTACTCGAAACAGATCAAAGCATGATAAAATTATAAATAATGTTTCATACATTCCAACAACATTGGATAACATAAACATTATCAAATCTAAAAATTGGAAGGGAGACCTTAAATTTGCAAGAGAATTACAATGCTTTAACCATATACAAAATCAAAAATATTGTCTATACATTAAGTGACACCCTTCATCTTCAAATAGACTTAAATTAAATTGTGATGACTCAACTTTATCTAATGGTGAATCCAACACTAGTTTTGTATTATGTAATGCTAATGGTGATTTGATTATGCTAAAGGTAATCTTATATGTAAAAACACTTCACTAGTTGTTGAGACTAGAACACTATTAGATGGCTTACTGTATTGTAAACAAATTGCCTATAAACATGCTGACATAAAGATGACTCTATCATTCTATTCAACATGCTTGGTTATGGCATATCTCTTTGGTACTTGAATTCAATCATAACATGTTGTAGAAACTTGATAAGCTTCAGCATAATAATTAGGCATGTATATGGAGAGCAGAACTACACTGCTGACTGGTTGGCTAAACATACAATCAAACATCAATCAAATTCTCAATACTCGACCATCAATATCTTTGTTCCCCTCAGTGCAATATTTTTATTAGAAATTATTGACACTAGATACTTAATATTCCAGGATGATTGAAGGTAACATTTAGGAAAGGTATACCATGACCATTCTATTTGGTTTATTTTTTACGGGTACAAATCAAAAGGCTTCTAGGAATTGATCAAGATCAAGGGAAGATCCAAGGAAAGAAAGCAAATAAATAACAGTAGACAGATCAAGAAGACTTACCATCATCCCAAGAATACTTACTTTAAGAAGATCATTTTAACACCTTCACAAAAGACACCTTAATGGCCAAGTCAAGATTACATTACTAGAAATAATTAAGATTTATGTAACTACATGTACTTTAGTTTTTAAAAATTTATATCTCTGTAACATTATTTTTCATTAATATATTTTTTAATTCTTGTTAAAAAAACATTATGACTATATTACATACTATCATTTCCTGGGTTTTATGATTTTTTAGTAACAAATCTGAATATCATGATCAACCTATTACTGCCAAAGCAACACTGGACAAATTATGCTTTATATATTTCAAACATGACGGTGTCAACTTGATAAAGAAAACATCTGAATTGGATTGTTTCTATTATTTAAATAAAGCAAGTAAGATCAAAATCCTCAAATGGAAACCTCTATCCAACAATAGACTAGAATTAAATATTGATGAATCATGTTTACTTAGTGGAGAATTAAGTGGTTGTGGTATCATTAGAAATCATTCTGGTGAGATTGTTGCAGCCTTTGGTAGATTTTGTGGAAAGTAGTCACTTATAATAGGTGAATGTGGATCCATCATTGATGGCCTTATACAATGCAAGGAGAAATAGATTCCTTAATCATATTTAAAATGTTATCTTAAAAGAAAGCTCGTAGGTACTTATTACCTATTACTCATTGTTGCAAAAAACTAATTGCTCCTACCATGACCCAAATTCATATGTTTAGGAAATAAAATAATACAATAGACTGGGTGGTCAAATAGACACTTAAGTGTAAGATGAAACAATATTTTTTCCATCATGAGGTCTTTCACCTTTAAGATTCATTACTCTTTTTGAGAGTATTGATGTTGGCTACTTAAGGCCTGATGATAGTTAACGCTTCATACCTAAAGAGTGGGTAAAAAACATCGTTGGTCCCTCTTGTTTTTTACTTGTAACAAGTTAGTCCTTTTCCTTTGTGGCTATAATAAACCGGTCCCCTGTGTTTCAAAAAACGAAATTAGTCCTTATTGACCTGAGCCCATAATTTCTACCACATATGCCCTTTGACCAGCTACATCAGCGTCCCACGTGGATCGTTGATGTGACATCATTAAAAAAAGTAAAAAACTGTTTTACTTTTATTATTTTACTTTAAATTATTTAACTCTATTTTTTTACTTTTTATTTTTACTTTTATTTTTACTTTTGATCTTCTTATTCTCTTTTTCTCTCTCTGTCCTCTTGCTTTATGGTTCTTCTAAAGAGGAAGAACCCTAACAATGGAGCAAAACAAGAATTTTAAAATCCAAGTGAAATTCACTTAATAGCAGTAAAAAAACATTGAAGTCAATCAACACACTTTAGCAAATACTTTAGCAGTATTAAAAAATATAATTTCATTTAAGACTCTTGTTCAAATCATTCATTAACCAAATCAACCCCATACTTTTTGCTATTTATAGTCTTCTGCCAAAAAGAGAGTTTAAGAAATTAGTTGTGGTTTTCTAATACCACGCTACATTATCTTCTAGCTCAATCTCGACATATATTATACAAAATATAAAGTTGATCCTACTAGATCTTTTTTGTTTTCTTGAAGTTATTTCTGGCAAATTCTCTCGTTCTATTTACAACCAAAAGTTTTCCATTTAATCCAACAATTCATAAGGTCTTAATTTCCTAGAGTAAATAAAACGAGAGATATAGAACCTAACCCTCTTGATAATGCAGTTTACACAGATGTAAGATTGAACAAGCTAAGTAGCATTGTATCTATTATCACATCTAAGAACTCTTAATAATGAATAATTACAAAATTATGCTCAAGATTGATAAGGCCCCTCTAGTAAATTCCCTAGCACAAAGGAAATTAAAAACCTGATCCTCCACATAATCAAAATATTAGGAAGTCAAATTATCAAAAAGAATTCTTCCCAAAGTATAACGCACAGTCTCAGTAGAATACATAGGTTATCCACTATAAAAATGTTCATCGGTTATAAAAACTTAATAACAAGATCTTAAACAGGCATGTGTGTAAATATTAACAAACAACTTACGTCGCACCATACTGAATGGATTCATCATCACTGGCAGTAAAAAAAAATAGTTTGATATTTTATAAAAATCCCTCGCACTGATTTGGCAGTTCTTTAAATCACCACATTAGCACATCTTAAATCAAATCAGTAGAATCTATAAATTGGTGCATCAAGGAACATTTTGAATATACCTATAACATAATTAAAATAAACATCATCGCAAAAACTACAAATAAACTAGGCTAATCTTTAATCAAACATAAGGCGTCATCGCGTAAACATAATCAAACTCGTTTGAGCGGATTGCCAAACCATTTCACTTTTTTTAAATCAATGAAACGAGATAATAAAAAAATAAATTATTGCATAATATCTGAAAACCATACCAACTTTCATGCTCCGAAAAATTTCTTCATTAAGCAATTATTGTATCGATGAGATCGTGTAGGAAAAAAATGACTGCATTTCACGAAATTAGATGGACGGCGAAATAAAAGGATGAATATAGATTAAAATTAGGATTAATTAATATATATTAAAGGGTATGGCTATATATACCCAAAACGAGTTTAAGTATACCCAAAAACAACAGTTGACTTTGGATTGACTTTTTTTTGACATTTTTACCCTCCATCAGAAAATTAATATCAAAACTGCCATTAAGTAAAAAAAAACTACTAAGTTTATCCTGCGTATACCCAATTCACCAAAAGTCCTATTTTGCTATGTATACCCAAACAAACACTCTTCTTTGCTGAATTTACTATCCAAATAGTATAGTTTCTTAAAAATTTTGAAATCTAAGACAAACTTCTTAAGAAAATCAAGAACACTCAAACTAAAACGCAAAATCGATCATGTCGGAAGCAGAATTAGGGATCAGCGTGGAGGAGTTGATGTCGCTGGAGAGAAGGAATGATGAATTTTCGCCGGAAAACGAGATTGAGTCGCCGGAGAAGGAGCCAAGGTCGCTGGAACCACCACCGTCGCCGGCGAAGGTATTGAATAACCCGGCTGGCCTAGCACCATCGGTTCCAGCACATGGAACCGATGGTGCGTAGGTGACGCACGGTCGGTTCTTGGCCAAGAACCGGCCGTGCGTCACTTACGCACCATCGGTTCCATGTGCTGGAACCGATGGTGCTAGGCCACGCAGCCGGTCGGTTCCAAGCCCCAGCACCACCGGTGCTGAGGCCAAGAACCGGTGGACGTGGGGCCTCAGTCCGCTCGGTTCTGAGGCCCCAGCACCACCGGTTCATGGCCTCAGCACCGGTGGTGCTGATGGCCTTGTCCGGCCGGTTCTGAGGCCTAGAACCAACGGTTTTAGGCCTCAGAACCTTGGATTCGCGCATTTGTTTCGTAAAAAAGCTTGATTTTTTTATGTTGTTAACTATACTTGAATGTTTATTGTGCATTTTTGTTGTGTAACAGGGGACGGATGTCGCAAGTGGGACTGATGCACCTTCCGCTACCGATTATAGTCATTTGTTCTTCACTACCGAGTTCTACACACATGACGCGTTGGTGAAATGGGTTACGAAGATCGGAAAACTTTATGGTATGGTTATCAACATAAGTCGGCGCGACAAAGTAAACAGCAGAAAAAACCCGAGAGTTTATTTCCAGTGTGAGAGGGGGGGGAAATATATTCCAAGGGTTGCAGAAAAAGACCGCAAACGGAAGTCTACAGGAACGAAAAAGATTGGCTGCCCATTTGAGCGTCTCGGGTCAATGGTTGCCCCAGATCAATGGAAGTTAGAAGTAAAATGTGGTACTCATAACCATGACACTTCTATACATCTAGATGGTCATTCTTTTGCTGGCCGTTTGAATGATGAAGAGATGGAGTATGTTGAACGAGCGACCTTCATTGGTACTAACCCCAGAGATATACTGAATGGTGTGAAGAAATTGAACGAAGATAATGTTTCTACCATGCGGACGATCTACAATGCACGACAAAAAAATCGGGTTCTAAAGAAGGCGGGTAGGTCACAACTTCAGTTCTTGTGGGGTGAGCTTAAGTCACACAATTATTATGAATGGCATAAATCTGGTGAAGACGATGGACAAATCATTACAGATTTGTTTTTTGCCCATCCTGTCAGTGTTGACCTTTTGCGCACATTTCCTATAGTTTTGATTATGGATAGTACATATAAAGTGATACGATATGGTATGCCATTTTTCGAGATAGTCGGTGTGACGTGTACTGGATTGACTTTCTGCGCGGCATTTGCCTTCATGTCGGGTGAGAAGTTAAACAACTTCAAATGGGTATTAGAGTGTTTGAAATCGTTGATTTCCGTTCATGGAATTGAAGAACCGCGGGTTATCCTAACCGACAGAGATTTAGCATTGATGAATGCTATAGGAGTGGTATTCCCAAAGACAACGCATATGTTATGTCGCTGGCACGTAAACCAAAATGTTGTAGGGCAAACAAGAGAGCACTTCCGCGAGAAAAGTGATCATAAAGAATTTGTTAGTGCTTGGCAGAAGATTGCGTATAGTAAATCAGAGATTGAATTCGATGCCGCCAGACGGGAGATGCTATTGAAGTACAAAGCTTACCCTAAAGCAATTGAATACACTGAAAAATCGTGGCTCGATAAGTACATGGACAAATTTGTTGTTTGGAAGACGAACAAAAACATGCATTTGGGACATTGCACAACAAACCGCGTTGAGAGTGCTCATTCTAACCTAAAGCGTTACATACGTACGAGCAAATTAAACTTCGAGTTATTTTGGGGCAGGGTTCATTCGCTTGTTGAAATCCAACATGCTGCCATCAGGGCGTCGTTCGAGAAAAGTCGTTACATAGCACTGCATAAGTTCTCGGATAAACTGTTTGATGAGATTCGAGGCCAGGTTTCCCACGTGGCTTTAGAACTATTTTTCGAGGAAGTAGAGAAGGCCGAAGATACCAAGATGGTCGCTATTGAAGATGGGCCGGATGTTAAAGACACTGGCGAGTGTATATGCGCTGTAAAATCTACCCATGGTATACCTTGCTATCACCAGGTCCGCAAGTGGCGTGAAGGTGGAATGTCTGCCTCTCTAGGTGCTTTTCACGTCCACTGGACAAGGTTAGAAATAATGCCTCGTACTTTCCGTACGACCATGGAAATTCTCAAAGATGATCTGCTAAAGCTAGTTAACGATGTCATGGATACGAAAGATGAAAGCCGTATCAAACATATTTACAAGAAATGGTTTGAAGTTGTTTACCCTGAAACATCGTCATTGCTAGAGCCATTGGAGAAGCAGAAACACCGAGGCCGCCCACAGGTGAAAAGAAAGTTAGTGGTTGATACATCATCCACTAAACGGGACATGAGCGGATGGGAGTACCCGCTGAAAGAGGATGAAGCTAGTCATGACGCAGTCATGCAGTCTTTAAAACCAACAAAAGTTAAAAAGAGTAAAGCAGTTGGTAGTGAATCAACGATTCGGAAAGATGTGCCTAGAGTACCTCGTACTCGTACTCGTACCTCTTCCATTGCCTCCCTAGGTAGCAACATCGTACAACCGTCCATTGATCGAGTCACAGAACTAGTACATGACCCGAAAGGTTTTTTGCGTTGGTTTCCGATTCACTTCAACCCTTTTATATCGGGTATTAATGATGTTAAGCCAGATGGACATTGTGGATACAGAGCAGTTTCATTCGGGTTGTATGGTCATGAAGAAGGATGGCGAGGTGTTCGGAAGGCAATATACGATGAGCTAATGGAAAACTACGACACATACAGCAAGATTTATAACGGTAAAGAGGATTACCTGAAGGTTGCAGAAAGTATAAACTACTACGAGACACCAGCATCACCCAAATATTGGATGACAATGCCTGAAATGGGTATTGCGATTGCAACCAAGTTCGAATGCATTGTTCATTTTGTGTCACTCGTAGGAAATCACAACTGTAGTCATACTTTTTTACCTCTGCGCGGTAAGCCTCCCATTATGGCCCAAAGACGTGAGATTGGGTTTGGATTCGTCGATACTAACCACTTTGTCAATGTAAGTCATTCGATATATGGTTATGTTTTTCCTCACCACTATATAACTCAATTGTTGATTCTAATTTAAGTACCTATGAAACAGTTATCAATCAAGCCCCTTTGCCCTTGCGCACGCATACATCCTACGTGGCAGAAGTTGAAGAGCGAAGAGGCTACGCATTGGGAGCTACCATTAGTTGGTCGCTGCCAGAAATATACGGAACTCGAAGGTAGAAAGCCAGTTAGTTCATTCCCAGAAGTAACTAATCTTGACGAGTTTGTTTAGTAGGTGTATGTGTTTCGTTTTGGGTTTTTTGTTTCAAACTCTTCTGTGTCTCTTGATCGCTTTACGTCATTTGTGAGGATTTATGTTGTTTAGAACTTTGTTTTACTACATCGTTTTGGTTCTTTTGGTATTTTCTCTATTATTGCATTTATTCATTTTGTGTACAGACTAATAACGATAAGCCAATAATCATTTCATAACTAAAATAAAACATCACAAACAAGCAAGAACAACATATTCTAAACATTAGTACATAACTTGATATATAACAGACAGTTAGTCGAAATCATAGCCTCCATTGTCGCTTAGAATACGCACTGTTTCCTCCTTCATGGCAATTTGAGAATGAACGTATTGTGCCATTTCGAACGACATATAGTCTGTGATCATTAGCCCAAAGGAGTCGAACGCTTCATTCCTAACTTCTGGGGGCTCGTTAAACACCAAGAACATCGGTCCACCAGTTATAGCCTTGTACCTAGTGGCTACCTCTTGACGAGTACGGGATCGAGGCATTTGTCTTGATGTAGACATTTCGCCGTACATGAAATACATCATACACAAAACTTCATCGAAGAACTCATCGGTATTATCGTCCGGCCGTTTGAACTTCACTGCTTTCGCAGCCTTGAGCAGATGAGCATCATCAAACACACTCCAACCCATTAAGATGGACTTCAACTATGTTAAAAGGAGAGTTTTGTGTGTTTGGTGTTGTAAGGTATGCTTTCTTATATAGAAGAATGAGAGTTTACATTGGCGGGAAATAACGAGCGGGAAAAAAGAAAACGCGGGAAAAAAAACCGGGAAAAAAAATTCAAGACAAAATTGCGCACCATAGGTACTGTCTTCTGTGTACCTATGGTGCACAGTCTGGTGTACCGATGGTACACCACACTGTGTACCGATGGTGCAAACTGCGTGCACCATCGGTACATAGTGTAGTGCACCATCGGTACACTAGACTGTTTACCGATGGTCCCATGCACCGGTCGGTACGTAACGTGCCGACCGGTGCATGGTACCATCGGTACACAGTCTAGTGTACCACCGGTACACCACAATGTGTACCGATGGTACCATGTACCATCGGTACACCCTCCTGTGTACCCATGGTGCACGGGCTACAGTACCATGGGTACGCAGTAGTGTGCACCATAGGTACCACTGACTGCGTACCCATGGTGCAATTTAACTTGTATTTTTTTAAAAAATATGTTTTCGGTGTTGTGGGGTTTTTTTGACAAGTTTATATCCGAATGTTATTCTGTTTTGCTGTTATGGATTTTAAGTGAATTAATTACTATAATAATTTTAGTTTTTGACGAATTTAATATGAAGTGAAGTACAAAAAATGTCGAATTACTAGTATATTGTTATGGTGTTTTCAAGTTATGGTATGACCAATGTTAGATCAAGTTAAGTACAAAAACTCAATAAGAACGAAGGTAGAAAGCCGTAGATAGTAGAAGTCATAAGTCGTATTACAAAGTAGATGTCATAAGTCATAATACAAAACAAGATAATGAAACAACTAAGAAGTCCACATGAATGAAAGATCATAACAACGCTAGCACAAGTCCGATGATGAGGACGAACAACCATGGAGAGAATAGATGCAGGACCTGATCTCTCCACCTCAGCGCTCCCGCCTCTCCACGCTCGACAGGCATAGTAACAATGGAGCGAACGGCGTCTAAAAGTCTATCGTCCGTGGTACGCGGTGGGGGAGTGATAGTATGCCAACCATAGTCAGCCAGGTACCTCCAGTAGGTATTCGTCGCTGACTGTCTATATGTGGCAATGGTAACTGTCAAACGATCCTCAGCAAGCAAGTGCCGACGCCAATCTAGCCATGCACTCTCCCGCCACGTGTACCTGGCCAGATCTCCTTTCTTGTAACCAGGTCGTAGTACAAGTGGGAGTTGGGGCTCATCCTGAACCCGTCCGAACTGGCGCATAACCCGATCAGGCATGTAGCCCTCGACCGTGCTCATCATCCGCAAAGGATAAACAATAGTGCGGATCTCCTGGACTGGAAACTGGACTCTAATGTCCTCGTATGGCTCAAATAGCACCTGTTACAAAACATTAAAAAAAATAGATTGAATTAAAATCCTAACACTTAATTTCAACATATTGTAATGTAAATCAAATATTTACCAACTTACATCTGACTCCTTCTGATCAGCAAGGAGAGTACGAATGACCGATTTGGGGCGGATGTTTTGCCCAACAATCCGCTTCGGCAGCCACTTCACAATCCTAGGCTGCCTCGATACGTGGTCAGCATTCTCTGAGGCACTAAACACTGGGAAGTGGTCATAGATCCAACAATCAAGCATAGCTACAAAACCATAAAGGTTATGTTTCGATGCTTTCGAAGCATCACCCAAACCACGGAACAGGAATGCCAATGCACTCGTACCCCACGCTATATCCCACAGCCCAGAGTCCATATTGGCTAACCCGTACAAGTAGTCAGCCTTCACACTCTTCTGACTAGTATCCGCAAAAATAGTGCAACCAAATAAGAACATAAGGTATGCTCGTGATACCTGGCGGATAGTCTCATCATCAGTCTGCTCGATGTAGCGCCCCCTGGTGAAAGTCTCCCTCAGCCACTTTATCTTGAAGCCAACGCCTCTGGTGGACTGTATCTCTGTGCGGACCTCATCCACTGTCAGACCTAACATACTAGCGTAGTAGCTGTATGCCTCGTCACGTGGAGCCGTGACTACATCAAGTGTCCGACCAACTACAGGGAGACCTGTAATGCAGCTGACATCATCGAGCGTAATCGTCATCTCTCCAAATGAGAAATGGAAAGTGTTGGTCTCCTGATGCCAACGCTCAACAAAAACCTCGTCTAAGACGGAATGTGTGAAGTACTGAGGCAGGTGGGCTATAAGAGGACCAAAAGGAGTCCGCGCCAAAAATCGCTGCACATCTGGCTGAGCAGTCAAGTCCCACATACGTAGCACATTATAATGTGCCTGTACGCCCAGTGTAGTGCGACCCTATAAATTAAAAACAAAGTTAGAACATAATAATAGAAAAACCATAGATTAGACGTTTAATAATTAGGTACTTACCTGTCCGATGAAGACGTGGTACGCCTCATGCTCCTTGTAGTCAGGAAATAGAGGGATCTTGTTGCATTTCAGAAATGCAAACGTCTTTCGCTGCTCCTCGGCGTGGATGGCATCTATGTGCTCCTCGTCAATCGTGTCCTGCTCAGGGTCCCCAGTGACATCCACCCTGTCGCTAACAGGTGGTGGATGCGTAATAGTATGCGCAGGGGACGCACCTCTGCGAGAAGGTGAGGGAGGTGGTGGATCACTAGCAGTGGGAGGTGGTGATCTATGTGTATGCGATGACGACGTCTCTCGTCGTGAGGACCCTCCACATCTGATATCAATCGCCTCAGAAACTATGGCCTTTTCCTTCCTCTGGCCATGCTTGATTCGGCGCAAAGACCGATCAGTCCGTATCCGTTCCTCCTCCTCCCGAAGACGAATAGTCTGAGAGTCATCAGGAGTATCTCGTCCGCGCTTGGCATCGCGGATCCGCTCATCCTCAACCGCGCGAGCAGTCTTAATACTCTTGCCTGGCGGTGGTGGACGTGACCCAGGGGGGTACGCCCTGGATCGGGGAAGACGTCGCTCCTCCACTGCGTCTGACCTACAAAAATACAAAACAAAGGAAGAAATTAATAACACTAACATATAAAATTTAAATCAACAACACCCCTATACGTATGGTGAAATTTGAAGTTTTTTTAAAAAATACCAAACCAGAACTTTAGAATCCCAAAAATTAGAGTCTTTTTTAAAAAAAAATCGGGTACCATAGGTACCAAAGAGGACGAACCGAGCGGCACGGGTGCCGTGTGCCGCTCGGTTGCGGCACTGTGTACCGAGCGACACAGGTTAGTGTGCCGCTCGGCACACAGATGGTGTGCCGCTCGGTACACAGCTGGTGTACCGAACGGCACACCATCACGCACCGGTGGTGCGCCTTGGGCAGCACCATCGGTGCGTATGCCCAGTACGCTCGGTACTGGGCATACGCACCGATGGTGCTGCCCAAGGCGCACCACCGGTGCGGCGCCGGCCATTTTCCAGCCGGCGATTTGGCTGGAAAATGGCCCAAAAACTCCTCCTAATCCTACCCTAAACCCTAATTCTCTACCTAATTCTATCCTAAACACAAAATTCAACCCTAAAAACTAAAATTCATACCTAAATCTAACAAAATTAAGTAACAAAATGAATTTGAGGACTTACGTAGGAGGCGGCGGAGGGTTTTTGTTCTTGACCATAATGAAGGAGGAGGAGGAAGAGTGGTGGTGGTGGTGGTGGTTCGCCGGAAAAAAAAAGAGATAAGTGAGGTGAAATTCTAGAGAGAAGTGAGAGGTAGGAGTGAAGTGAGAGAAAGTGGAGTGGATGAAGTTAGTAAAAAAAAAAATGGCTTATATACCCACAAAAGGGCATTTTTGGAAAAAATTGGGTATACTTAGATCACTTTTGGGTATACTCAAAATTGGGTATACTTAAACTCGTTTTGGGTATATATAGCCATACCCTATATTAAATCTCTTTAGAAGAAATCTAAAAGAAAATTAATAGACCACATATCTGATAATAGGCCAAAAAAAAGAATTATCTATTTACTTTTTGTACGATATTGGAAATAACCTTATTTAAATGTGATTGGCCTATTTGTAATAGTACTAGTAAGTTGTTCTGTAGAAAAGAAGTTATTGACATTGAAATGAAAGAGGTTTGTATAAGTGTGAGGGAATGGAAGTAGTTAGTACTTCTCCATTTTCATCTTTACACCACCACAAGCAACTTTCATTTCCCTCTCTTTTCACTAACAACTTCCATTGTTGATGTTCTTCTTCTTCTTCAACTGTATCATTCACTCTCTCTCTCTCTCCCTCCTCTGTAAATCAAACGAGATTTACCCCCAAATGGTGAGCATCATCGATGCCAATGGCGATTCAGTGAAGAAGTCCAGTCCTCTTCGACGACTCAGATGGTCCATACAGAATTACGATTGGGGACGAACCGGCTCCGAATCACTCGTCGCCAGACTCCATGCCGCTAATTCATGTTCACCGATTGATCCCGACCGACCTTACGCCGAGTTGTGGATGGGCACTCACGAGTCGGGTCCGAGTTACGTGGTGACGAAACGGGAGGAGAACGGTTGCGGTGGTGGTGGTGGTGGTGGTTCTCCTTTTGATGCGTTTGGAGACGTTACTCTGAAATCTTGGATTTCTAAAAACTCTAATGTGCTTGGAGATATGGTTTTGGATAAGTGGGGATGTGATCTCCCTTTCTTGTTCAAGGTACGTATATACATATTGTTCTTTATATTTGACTCTAAATTCTATATCTTTTCATGATCATAAGTTGTAAATCTGCAATGTTGGAATTCTCAAACTCTCATGGTTTCCAAAACCTGGGGATTTTTTTGTTTATTCTAGTTATGGTGTGAGCATTAAATCGATTGAATCCTGAATTTAATAAAAATTTAAATGAGATTCTTATTACTTTTTTGTATATTTTAATAATGATTTTGTCTTTTTAAAAGGTAGTTTCTGTCTTTGTCTTTCTGTTTTTTGTTTTGATGGTGACTCCAATAGTTTTTGGTGTATGAAATTAGGTACTGTCGGTGGAAAAAGCACTGTCCATACAAGCACACCCAGATAAGCAATTGGCCCAGGAATTGCATAAGTCTTTTCCAGATCTTTACAAGGATGATAATCACAAACCTGAGATGGCTTTGGCAATCACCAATTTCGAGGCCTTATGTGGCTTTGTTACTCTTAAGGTATATTCCTATTCATGCCTTTTGATTTTGTTTATGTTCTAAATCTCATACATGTTTTTGGTGACTTTAGGTATGTTTAATTCAATTCCGTGTTTGTTGTAGAGGCATTTGTTACTTAGATGCAATTAGATTAGGATCTTGTTAGTTTCATCCCTTTGCTTTTTCTTTGTTCGTATGATTTCGTTCTGTTTATAGGATTAAACATCTAAATCTGAATATGAATTCAAGACAAAGCCTATTTACATGTTAAGTTCGTGTCTGTCTAGTGGAGCTTCGTTTAAGTTAACAAAGGAGCTTGCCTTAAAGGCCTATGCCTCGTGGGGATTGTCTGCTTCCTTTTGTTTTGTTTCATAAATTTGCATGATACTTTGTTCCGGGGTTAGGTTTGTATTGCCATTAATGTTGGCCGAGACACTGTGTGGGTTTCATCTGACACTTCGATAACTCTTCTTAACTTCTGTCTTTAGGTGTCTCCTCTATTTACCGAGAAAATATCATTTATCATTTATCATTTATCATTTATCATTTATCATTTATCATTTATCATTTATCATTTATCATTTATCATCTTCAGATTTTAAAGAATGCATTTTTATATATGCTCTCTAAAGGTATGGTGATTGTTTAGAGTTTTACTCTTTTCAGTTTAATGCCTAATTTTCTTGTAGGTTATCTGATTGTGATATGGAGTTGTCAGTACCTTAGCTTTTTCGTGGTCGGTGTATTTTCATACTTATTTTATTTGGTGGATTATTTAATTCCTTGAGTATTGAAACATAAGTGTGGATGATCTTATTGCCCCAGATCTTTTGGACCAAAACTAAAAACAGATATGTATCGTGGAACGTTGAACTCAGATAACCTTGCTGTTGTTAACCCAGGAGCTTAAGGATGTTCTTCACAGCGTACATGAGATCGTAGAATTGGTTGGAGATGAAGTGGTGAACCAAGTCTACTACGTCAACGAGCAAGACGGAAAAGAGGAGGTGAAGGATGTTCTTAGGTCAATTTTTACAGTACTCATGTCAGCTTGTCCAGATAAGACAAAGAAAGTACTGCCAAAGATGAAAAATCGTCTGCAGATGGAGAGTAAGGTCAGTAAAATTTTCTGTGCTTGTTGTCTCAGGTATCATAAACGAGATTGGTTGTAGTAATTTTGTCCCAGTTGCTTTGCCATTAAGTTGCAAATATATTATCGCACAAATTCTGCCTTTTTTTATCACATTTATGTCACGATAAATATACAACACAAATACTCTTTGGCCAGGAGATTTACTCCTTAATCTTGTTGTTTCAAACTCTTGTCGTTTTGGACAATGTTGTATTTCAAGTGTCTGATGCTCAGCCAGGCATATCTATACTCGTGACTTCTGTGTCTTTGGTGCTGTATTTGTATATATTTTATGTAATAGTGAAAATTTATTTGCGTATTTTAGATGATTTATTTATTTATTTTTAATTGATTGATGATTCCTTCTTTTCTAAAAGTTATGTTTTGAAGTAAAACTAGCCTCTCATTTCCTCTGCAAGTATGAAGTATTTGTCTTTCTGATGAGGGTGCTATAATCAAAGCTACAGGCATGTTGATTCAGTTTTCGGGTGTCTGCCATTTTATCTTCTTTTATGATACCCAAGGAAGAAAATTACACACCTGTTTATGGGCGATAATCTTTGATTTTACCTGCATATGCAAGTCATGTGTCATATTCTGCTGGTTCTTTTCAAGCCTGTCCTTTTTCTTGTTGAACAGTCCTGTTTTGGTTATTTTGTCTTATAATTTAGCTTTCGCTTTGCTATGCCTTACACCATGTCTTTATTTTCGTTTAGGAGAGAAAGCTGACAGACAAAGAACAATTGGTATTGCAATTAGAAAAGCAATATCCAGGTGATATAGGAGTAATATCAGCCTTTTTCTTTAATCATGTGAAGCTTAATCCTGGTGAAGCTTTGTGCCTTGGGGCACACGAACCTCATGCGTACTTGTCCGGTGAGTGCATTGAGTGCATGGCTACTTCAGACAATGTCGTAAGAGCAGGCCTGACTTCCAAGCACCGAGATGTCAAAACTCTTTGTTCCATGCTAACATACAAACAGGTAAACTCATATAATCCAAAATTTAAGTCAAGGCCATCTCCTTGAACAATTTGCCTTATTAGTTTTACGTTATCAGATTTTACCCTATGTACTCACCAATTTTAGTTTCAATGTCATAAACATCAAAATAAGGCATAGAATCTTACTTATAAGTTTTGGGTGGATTTGATCTTTAATCATATTGACAGTAATGTTGATCGACTGTGATAAATCATATTGAAGTGAGATGAGAGAAATGAATCTAACAGCTTTGTTTTGTTGACGAATTATATTAGAAAAAGTGCAGACCCAATTTTATATAATACTTTTCTGCCATCATATCGTGGTGGGTATATTATAGCTGTTTTGAATGATGATTAAAGGTTTTACGTTAACATTGCATTTATTTAATACATTTTCCATTTCAGGGTGTTCCGGAAATCCTGAAAGGATTTGTAGTGAAACCTTATATAACACGGTACCTTCCAGCCTTCGACGAATTCGAGGTTGATCATTGTGATCTTCCCAGTGGAGAATCAGCTGTGTTTCCTGCAGTTTCAGGTCCTTCCATTTTCTTGGTAACGGAAGGCCAAGGAAAAATGGTTACAGGATCGAGTTACAATGATGTTGTTGGCATGGGTGATGTAATGTTTGCACCAGCCAACATTGAGGTTCGTGTAACTGCGGCATCGGATCTGAAGCTGTACAGAGCAGGAGTCAATAGTGGGTTCTTTCAATAGTTGCAGTTTCATACAACACCAGTCTCTTTCTCTTTATCTTTCAATTTTTTCAATTTTTTATTTTATTTCTGTAAGTCTTTATATCATGGGTTGGTTTGGTACCTTACCTTTAAGTAACAATATATACTTCAAAAAAGAAAGGTATAGAAGTGATACATAAAATAGAAGATAAATTATGTCTGGCAGAATTTGGAATGATCTTACTTTGGAATGTTTGATAGCTGTATTAAATTCAATAATTTAATTATTTCTCAATAATAATTTATTTTATTTATGAAAAAATAATAATGAGATTTTTATGTGGTGAAATATCAGCTATTAATTTTAATTGTCTGATTAAGTTTGTCAACGACTATTTGTATTTTTAATAATATTCACTAAACTAGTTTTATTAACTTATTTGTTTTAGTTTAAATTTGGTTGTGAGGTCAAAGATCTAAAAGTTAGTTTTTTTTTTTTAGTGTTTTGACGTTGTTGGATCTGTGTACTACCTATCGAGTTAGTCGGAGTATTAGCACTAGCGGTTTGTTCAATGAGATATTTCTATGAACTAGGGTTCCGTTTAGTCGATTTATCAACGCCTCTTTTTGGTTTACCCTTAGCTTTAACCGTTTTTTTAGGATCTTGAATATGACTTGTCTCGGACTTCAAAATTTGCATTACCCGATTGATAATGTGGTTTTGTTGGTCGGGGAGGAAACTAAGAAATAGATGAATAAGACTAAACTTGTCAACGAAATACACCAATGAAGTTCTAAGCTTCTAACTCGTGGAGATGATCTATTCAAAGTTTTGGAGCGAATCAATGATAACGCATATAGATTGGAGCTTCTGAAAATATTGATTTATCTTCATTTGAAACAGGTGAACCAGTTTTGAGAAGAAAATCTTCAAAGGGGGAGGGAATGATAAGGACATCCAAACATATTGGATTGAAGATCAACATGAGATCATTAAAATAACAATTTTTGGGATCGGTCATATAACACGCTCAAAAGAAAGTGAACTTACGTTAAGATTTCAACAAGGTTGTAAAAAGTCTTATAAACTAAATGGAGCATAAACCAACTTAAAATTTAGTTACTAATCAAACTCATTCCATGTTCTAAGAAAGCACTTAAAATATTTTTAAATGATCTCGTAATATAGATACGAAAATGAAGCTCCAAATTATTAAAATAATTAGGTTGTTAAGATATTTTTAAATTTTCTATATTTTAGTTAGTTTGTTATTTTTTTTTAATTTACTATTTGTTAGATAGTTTGTTAGGATATTTTTTAATTTGCTATATATTAGTTAGTTTCTTAGGATATCTTTTAGTATGCTATCTTTTTGTTTTGATATCTTTAAAGAATATATACATCTAGTAATTATGACTTTCGATTATATTTTTCGGTTAAATAGATGTAATCTCTATGAAGAAATAAGATGCAATCATGTGATAAAATATCAATAAAAACGAATTATTACTCAAAATATTTGTCCGAACAAATCCTTCTTTATATTATTCTTATGAAAAAACGAGTTTAGCTTATCTATCATACAGTTATTATTCGGGATAAAATCAGTTTGGAGTGCTATTTATCAAACACTACATCTAGTGTTATGCATAACATTTGAAACTATTCAATTTGTGAGTGTTCTCTGAACAACAACTTCTACATAAAAATATGTATATGCCTACATTATCTCATATCATAGTTGAAAGGTCCATTATGACCATGCAGACCATTTGTTTCATCAAAATGAGAGGATAAATTCTTTTAGATAATAAATGCAAGAGATGAACATCCAACTAGGCCTAGAAATTCATAGATAAAGATAAAACCTCTTGTATTCGTTGAAAAATCAGATCTTAATGCTTACATGAATTGGGAAAGGCATATAGAGTATTATAGATATATTGGGCAAGAGAAACCTACCCTAACTGCTGCACATTTTTTTAGAGAATGCATTAATTTGGTCGAACATATAAGTAATAGAAAGAAAAATGCAATGTTACATGCCCATAGACACTTGAGAAGACATGAAGTTTAATTTAAGACCGAGGTATGTAACTACTTATTATCACTATGACCAACAAAAATGTTATAGCAAGTTGTCACAAGGAACCATAATTGTTGGTTCCACCATCGTCTCTAGGATTGACTTTAGGAGTGGTTATCACCAAGTTAGAATGCGGGAAAGAGATGAATGGAAAACAGCCTTCAAAACCAAACACTGATTATATGAATTTCTATTTATTGCATTTGGACCTACTAATTCTCCAAGTACGTGTATGAGGTTGATGAATCATGTTTTGAAGAGTACATATATTTATTTGTTGTGGTATACTTTGATGATATACAGATTATAACAGGAGTTTGAGAGAGCATCTAGAGTTGGTTTTGCAAACGCTATGAAAAAAAGTTTTTTATGTTAATGTTAAGAAGTATACGATTTGTACTAATCATATTGTATTATTTGGATTTATTGTGAGCTCTTAAGGCCTACAACTTGATCAATAAAGATCAAAGCAATCCAAAAATGGCCAATAACAACAAAAATTGGACATATGCGAGGTTTTCATTTATTAGTTGGTTTCTATATGAGATTTATGAAATATTTCAACACCTTAGCAGCTCTTCTCACTGTTGTGATTAAGAAAACATGGGTTTCAAGTGGGAAAAATCACAATATAAGGCTTTTCAAGCCCTCAAATATAGCATCACATGAACATCGGTTTTGGTTCTTCCTAATTTTGATAAAACGTTTGAAGTGGAGTGTGATACTTCAGGTCTTGGTAACAGAGTTGTATTGGCTCAATGAGGATACCTCATAGTCTATTTTAGTGAGAAATTCAGTGGAGCAACACTAAACTATCCAGCATACGATAAGGATCTTTATGCATTAACAACATTTTTATTGCCTAATGAGTTTGTTTTTAAATATTAAGAGACTCTTAAGAATCTAAGAGGTCTCAAAAGAAGGTATGGTAAGTGGCTGAAGTTCATTGAGACATTCCTATACATCATCAAATATAAAAAGAGAAAAGAGAATATTGTATCAGCTGCATTATCAATGAGGCATGTATTAATCTCTACAATTGAAGCAAAGGTTCTACAATTTGAACACATCAAAGGTTTGTATCTAGATGATCTAGATCTTAGACATATTTACACAGAATATTCTAAAAGGGCTTTTGGTTTTTCAACAAACATGATGAGTTCTTGTTTAGATATAAGCGTTTGTGCATTCCACATGGTTTTATGTGTGATCTCACTTTTAAGAGAAGCACGCGGATGAGGTCTTGTAAGTCACCTTCAAAGAAATAAAACCTCAACTATTGTTGGTGAGCATTTTTTTGTCTCACTTGAAGAAAGATATGGAGAAGTTCTGCAATCGTTGTATTGTTTGCTTAAAAGCAATATCCAGATCATATCCTCATGGACTTCCTTTATCATTTTCAATTCCTATTGCACCATGGGTGGATAAATCTATTGATTTCATCTTGGGACTTCCAAAAATAAAAAGAAAAAATCCTTTGTTATTGTGGTGGACATTCTCAAAGATGGCATATTTTATACCACGTGTTAAGTTGAATGATGTTTCTCAAACATCAGACTTGTTCTTCAAACAAGTGGTGCGTTTACATGGAATTCCAAGAACTATTATATAAGATCGAGACACCAAATTCCTCAGGAACTTTTAGAAAACGCTCTGGATGAATATGTGGACTAAACTACTACTTTCAACAACTTTTCATTCCTAAATAGATGAACAAAAAAAGTTATAAATCGTACAATATATACTTTACTTAGAGCTATTGTGGGTAAAAATTTGAACAATTAGTAGGGATGTTTAACATTTATTGAATTTGCATATAATCATATCACACACTATGCTACTAAAATGTGTCATTTTGAAGCTGTGTATAGATTTAAGCCTTTGAAATCGTTGGAATTATCGCCACAACCACCATCATAATATTCAAACCAAGATAGTATGAACAAGCTTGAAATTTTCAACAAAATACACCAAGTTTAAGGAGAAATTAGAATAAATAATGAAGCAGTATAAGTGTAAAAATACAAATGACGCAAAATGTTAACCTTTAAACCGAGAGAATGAGTTTGGATACATGTGAGACTAGAATGGTTCTCTAAAATTAAAGTTCTAAGCTTATACGTTGTGGAAAAGGTTCACTTCAATTTTTTGAGTGAATCAATGAAAAAGTCTACGAATTAGAGATTTTGAGAGAGATATGAACTCTTGAAATTTTTAATGTTTCTAATATAACTCCATTTGAAACACGTGAACCATTTTTTAGAAAACAACATTTTCAAGACGGGGGGAATGATATGAAAGTGCAAACATATCTGATTCAAGACCAACATGAGATCATTAAAATATAAATTGTTGGAATGGTCCGATAACATGCTCGAGAGGAAAGGAACTACATGGAGATTTCAATAAGGATGTAAAGAGTTTTATAAACCAAGTGGGGCATGGGTCAACTTAAAACTTAGCTACTAATCAAGCCTAACCCACTTTATACATAACAAAAGCCCAAGAAAGTACTTAAAATGCTTCTAAAAGATATGGTAAAAAAGGGTACGAAAATGAAGCTACGGGTCATTAAAATAATTAGTTTGGTAAAATATCTTTTAATTTTCTATCTTTAGGTTATTTTTTGGGATATCTTTTAGTTTAATATTGGTTACATTGTTTGTTATGATATTTTTTTATTTTGTTTTTTGTTAGGATATCTTCAAAGATATTTACTTCTAATTTTTAAAACTTTCGGTTATATTTTTTCCTTTAAATAGATGTAATCTACATAGAGAAATAAGATGCAATCACGTGATAAAATATCAATAAAAATAAACTACTAGTCAAATTATTTGTCCAGGACAAATTTATCCTTAAAGTATGCTTGTGAGAAGTGAGTTTAGTTGATCTTTCATTCTATTTTATTTGGGATAAACTTAGGTTGGAATCATATTTATGAAAGGCTTTATATCACATTTATGGAGCATCTAGATCCATCATTCATCTATCATCATATTCTATTTTATTTTATTGTGAGTGTTCTTTGAACAACAACGAGTCAAACCAACACTTCATCTACCGTCACATATATTATTTTAATATGTTCAAGTTAAGAGTGTTTTCCCAACAACAACTTCTATAACCAAACCACTTTTTTACCTACCTCACTCTCTTTTCATCATAATTCTTTGGATGCTAGATCTTATATCTTAATCATGGAGTATGAATATGCATCGTACTTTGTATCATGTATAAATTATCAACCCACTTTTACTTCATTTATTTTAAAAATTGCTCAGTGTCTAAAGGTTGAATGGTTGTGGCATCTGGAGCAGTCAATGATCCCTTAGAGATCTGTTATGTGACTCATCATTGAGAAAGTGATATGTTTTCACGTCTGAATTCACCATTATTCTTTTTTGGTTGGTTGATTACTTGGATTTTGAAATAAAAAGTTAAGGTACCAATTGATTCCCACAGGAGACGCCAATTTGGTGATGTTAACTCGTATTATAGTGTTATTTGTTAAAGCTCATGTGATCAGTATGATGAATAAAATAGTGTAATAATCCTTTTAGATGTTAGCCGAGACTTATGAGAGTCTAACAAAGTTTGGAAGAAGATGCAGATATATGATAACAACCTAGAGAATAAATAGGAGTGAGATTGTGGTTGTTAAAGAGAATATATATATATAAGTATTTAAAAGAATAAATATTTTTTATTAGAGAAAATATGATAACAATGAAGATAATCGTATTTGCTGAATTCCGATTCATGAAGATAACAGAAAGTCCTTGTCTTACTCCAAAATGAGTAATAGTAATAAAAGTTTTTTCTCTTATATTAGTATTCATTTTATATGCCTTCTTCCAAAAAAGTCTATTTTTCATCATTAGTGATTTTTAATAATGGTCATCATTTAGGAAAAATTACCTTTACGTATAACCAAATCATTTATGATTGATCAAAGCATTGATATAAATAATATCCAAATACCAATAAGATGATTTATTCGATGAGAATCTTACTTTATTTATAGACAAAGATTTGGGACAAAACCTAATTTAGCTGTTGGCTTAAGTCGTTTAGTGTTACATTATAAGCCTTATGCATTTACTCATTACATTATTAAGTTGCGGTCTAACCTATAGATTACATAAAACTATGCATGGGAATTTGGTTCAGTTCGGGTCGGTTATTTTGGTTCTCGGTTCTTTAGGTTCTCATAAACTCGTAACTATTTAGAAACCAAGTAAAATTTGCTTCAGTTGGGTTCAGTTTTTTCGGTTTCCGATTCTTTAGGTTCTTAAAATATGGTAACTAAAATTTGCTTCAGTTGGGTTCAGTTTTTTCGGTTTCCGATTCTTTTGGTTCTTAAAATATGGTAACCATTTAGAAACCAAAAAAATAGTTCATTTATATATATATGTGTGTGTTTTAATGTTGTGGTTTACTGATAAATAAAAACGATAATACATACATGCATTTAATCGGGTCCACAATTCTAAAAATGTCTTTTAACTTTTTTAGATAATTTAAATCGTTCTTAATTTTTCAATTAAAACCGGGTCTTCATTCTGTTCGACTCATACAATTTATTTAAAAACATTTTATTATATATGTGATTTTTATGTGCGGTTAATAAATGGATATATTAGGTTGCCTTATTCATCTTTTCGTCTCTTTTTCATTTGAAATACTTCTGTAAAATTTTATTAGGTTAATTAGCATAAAAGCTTGTTTTGGGTTTGGTTCAAACAAAAATTCCATCCATACTTATATATTTATATATTCATATTTAAAATCATATTTTGTTTTTAAAAAAAATCATTGGTTTAATGATAATGGTTGTTGATGATAAATATTATTTTTAATAAAATTAAAATAATCTATTAAAAAATTAACATCCAATCCATATCATGCTTGGTTCGATTACTCTCGTGAATAATTAAACCTTAACCATAAAAAATTAGAATCTAAAATCGAACAAAAAAATTTATATTGGTGCGACTACTATTGAATAACTAAAATTAAAACCGCAAAATCGAAATGATTTTTTTTTATTTTGATTTGTTCGGTTACATTCAAAAACTCACCTAAAACTTTATATCAAAACACGTTATTAATGATATTGAAATATTATATATATATATATAACTTAGTGATAGTCATCTTAATATGGAATAAAGTATTATTAGATTAGATTTATGCAGCGACGTGAAGAGGTCGATGAAGTTGTAATTTCCAATATATTTGAGTATATTTTTCACAAAATTGAATTTGTCTTAATTTTTTCTTTCGCTTTATCCATTGCTTCATAAATATATTCTATTGTCGGTATATCATCTCCATCAACAAAGTCTTAACACTTTCACTAAGAAATGGTACACTGCAAACAATATTGAATTGATTTCCAAAACATATTATCACCTAAAACAATTTTGTCGATCTCCATGCCATCTTTTTTATTGCATAACTACTTCGAACCTATTCATCAGAAATAAACATAGCTCGCAACCTATTTTTTGACATAGTACATTTTTATAGTGAGATAGGTCGTAGAAAATTTAGTAACAACCGGCCTTACTAACTTTCGATTATTCGTATACTTTCGCATCAAACTAAGAATCTAAACATGGCGGTAAATGTAAATTGTTAGCATCCTTGCTTTCGTAATTGTTGTTTTATGTATTCTTAAATCGTCAATATCTTGTAAATCAATGTGCGGCGCATGGAGACAAAAAAAAATTGGTCTTTGTTCATCAATTCTGCATCGGTCGATACATAAGCCAAAGTGTTATCTATCTCAACTTGGACGATGTTTTCTTCCCCAAACTCATCGATAATTTCTTATTACATTTTCAACAACTCATCCGTATTTTTGGTATAGAAGACGTATCAAAATATTTTAAAAGCACGGTTCACTAGGACTATTCACTAAAAAGTTAGTGATAGATCTTCATTTTGTATCTTTTTAGCCATCAAACATCAATGTACAACCTTTTCTTTTCCATTTAACTCTATATTTTTTTATGGCTGTACTAATATTTAGACATTTTTTTTTTAAGAAAGTCACCCTAGTTTCATAATAAGAAGGAAGTTTAAGCCATTTTCTATAGTTAGGAAGTCATTTTCTCGAATAGAAGAATTGCACAATGTTAAAAGCTAATGCTTGACCATAACAGAATCTATAAATATATAAACATAACGGTTCTCGAATTTTCATCATTCCCAACAAAGTTATTGCTTTTTTTTTCCTTGCATAAGAGTATACTTCATTATCATGTTCTTCAAAGCATTCAATAACATCGCCATCTTTGATTTTCTATTTTTGAAGATCTTGATTTTGCTAAACGCAATCCTAGCATATGCTAGGATTAGCATTACAAAATTTAATCTATAAAACAAATTTAGAGAAAGAACAAAAATAAAAGAGCTTTTAAGATCTCCCGTTAGAATGTATAATGACGAGAGCCATTCTAAAAACCTTTTAAGATAAAGGTCGAAGCTAAGGATAATACAAACTATATATATATATGGTTTGATACATATATCCAACCATAAATCCAACCATAAGTAACTTGAAAATTATATTTTATACAACTAATTATTAATATAATATTTATACTAATTTGCTCCAGTTTACAAAGCTATTGAAATAATAGGTTCTGAAGCCATTTTTAAAATAATATATTCATAATTTAAGCTTAGGAGAGTAATTTTCACGCAGTTTCAGTAAGTCGCTCACAAAATTTTCCTTGAAGTCCAGCTAAAAAGGGTTTAGCTCTCTACCGACACTCATTTAACTCTTAATGATAACGTACAGGATTAGGAAAAAATCTTAATTAACAAATCCCACTAAAATCGAAAATGTTTAGCCGATTAAACCGATTAAACAGATAGGAATAGAATGTTTAGCCGATAAACAAACTAACCGAATCCACAAAAATATAATCTAAAACCATCAAAATTTTACTCATTAGAAACTCGAAAATAAATACTAATAAAAATAGAATACCAAATTAATACATTGTCAAAAACTGTAGAGCTGATAATCCTTCAACGAAACAAAAAGATGGAAACAAACAAGCAACCAGTTCAACACTTCATTCAGTAAGAGGATATTCAAAGACGACATCCTTTCCAGTCATCTTCCTGTAGACGCTGGTCAATGTATCCAACTTGTATTCGGTGCTGTTCCTTTCCTTTGCGTCCAACAAAATCTGTAACATGAATATAAATAAATACACATTAGAAAATCCATTTCATACATAACAAGCAAAAACCAGCGTGGAAAGTATGTTACCTTGATGATCTTTGTCCCATCAAGTCGGTATCTGATACGTTTTCCAACAATCTCAGCAGGGTACACAACATCCTCAAGGATAGCATCGTGCACAGCGGTTAGGGTACGGGTGCGTGGTCTTTGGACAGCAGACCCTTTCTTTGGTGGCCTAGAAATTCTCCTAGTTGCAACAAACACAACATCCTATAGAGAACAAAGGGGCCAAAGTAAAGAATGAATCATAAACAACTGAAATCAAGATAAGCCTCAATTGGACCAAAACGAAATATTAATTGGGTACAGAATCAAGTACAAATTAAAAAACCCACTTTGGATTGGATCACTGACGTCCAACGTCTAGGTAGGAGACAAAAAGTTTGACGGACTAATAGACTACGAAAGTCGGTCCCAAACATCAGTATTCTGTGTCACAGACACTTAGATTATGTAAATTACTAGAAGGGTCCAACCCAGCCTTATTCATCTGATGTAAGAATGTGATCATATATCCTATTGTGATGGAAACATTAACGAACCACAAACATAAAGAGATTACCTTTCCACTGAATTTCTTCTCCAACTCTCTCACGAGGCGCAACTGAATCTTGCGGTATGCCTTCCTCAAACGATAAGGTACGTGGATAACCACAGCCTTACGGCCACCAGAAACATCCATCTGCCTGCAGAAAATGAAACCATTACACTATTAAAAACGAAAACAGGTAACCAAAATCTGAAAAACATCAAAGTAAGGGAAATAAAAGTCACATACACAGCCTGATTGATGTAAAGGTCTTTCAAATCGCTTTTCAGGTCCTGGTTGGTGTTCTCCAGATCAAAGAGTGCCTGAGAAAACACAGAAACGAAACAATTAGATGTCCAGAGCTATAAAACCATTGTTAGTGATTTTGTTATTCACAAACAATGCAGCTTACCTGAGCAACAGTCTCTTCAAACTCAGAGGGGTCGGCGCCCTTATCCTTGCTAATCTTGTTCTTTGCAGAGAACATCTTGGCAGATCTAGATATAAAGGAAGAAGAACAAAAAACATTAAACATAACATTCTAAAGAAGTTTAACCCAAATGTTTAGATATGGGGTTTTATTGAAATCTATAGAGCTTGTCATTCTCGGATTCTATAATGTAATCAAACGTTAGTTCCGAAAATTGAGATAAAACGAGAAAGAGATAATCATATCCATATCAAATAAGAACAAAACGAAAACGCTGAACTATACCGTCTTACCGCAAGGGAAGAGAAACAAACCTATACTAACAACAATAATCTAATACGAATGGCATCGAACGCATTGACAGAAAAAAGGAAATCGAAATCTCCGAAATGAAGAAATAAATCGATGAATTGACGAATTCTACGACCAAAACAGCTATCACAATCATGCAGACAAAGGAACGAGGTTTATGCGAAATCAAAAACCCTAAATTGAATAACGAAGATAAACGAAAAGAACAAGAAGAAGAGTACCAAGCAGTGAAGTTGAAGGCTGAGGAGTGTCGAAAGGAAGAACCCTAACTAGATTGCCGCCTGATACTGCTTGAGAGAGAAGAGAGATTAGGGTTTACTAGCTTTTAATAGGGTGAAATATGATTGTATTGGGCTTTTCTTTTCATGGGTAAGTGATTTGGGCTTATAAAAACCGTGTTTTAATAATACTTAAATAAAATATATATCGGGCTTTTTATAAATTTATTCGTTCACAAAATGTAAATAACCTAAGTTTGATCAATTTAATAAATTATATAAGACTTTATAATAAGCATGCAAAATATATTCTTATTATTTTATATTTTAAAAAAATATCTCAAATTACCGAATCATAATTATATATATATATATAATCAAATTAATGAAAATTATTATTATTATTATGAAATTAATAATTTTTATTTTTATTTAGGGAAATTGTACCAAAGGTACCTACTCAACTATTCAATTGTCACTTACCACCCAAGGTTTGATCAACTGTTACTTAATACCCAACTCAACTACCTAATTGCGACATAGTACCTAACTTTATTTTAATACCCTAACTACCCTCACCATTCATGAAGAGTCACGTAACCAAAATTTCTATTTCCTTCTCTTTCCTACTTTTCCTTTAATTTTATTTTTAAAAGATCCGTATCTTTCGAACCGAAGCTCGAAAAAAATAAATGAAAGTACCATTACTTTTGTTTTTTAAAAATGAACAAAACTAGATCCATTTATGATATTTTTTGATTTTTTTTTAAAATAAAATTTCACCAGTTGCAAGCAATTCGCATCTTGAGAATTGTACCAGTTTTTTTTTTTTTTATCGTTCAGAAATCCTGAGAGTTGCAAGCAATTCGCATCTTATCATGAGAATCGTTCAGAAATTTGCAAGCAATTCACATCTTATCATGTGAATCGTTCAGAAATTGCAAGCAATTCACATCTTATCATGAGAATCGTTCAGAAATTGCAAGCAATTCGCATCTTATCATGAGAATCGTTCAGAAATTGCAAGCAATTCGCATTCTGAGAATTTGCAAGCAATTCGCATCCTGAGAATTTGCAAGCAATTCGCATCTTGAGAATTGTACCAGTTTTTTTTTTTTTTTTTTTACCAGAGCGCGCCTTTTTTTAGTCGGGGGTATTTTTGTCCAAATTTCAGTTCGATGTACCAAGTTACACTATCCAAAAAGCGGGTACCGCCGGATAATACCATAGTTGAGAAGGTATTTACCGGTACTTTTCTCTTTTATTTATTACACATAATACTCTCATAAAATCTTAATCACCGCTTTTTTTTTTAATTTTTTATATGAAACTTCATCTAGTTTTTAAAAAAAAATTCTTCTTTTATATAAGTTTTGTTATAAGGAAAACAATTTAAACATTCAAATACAAAGTTTAAAACAAGATAATAGGATTGGAGTAGAAGTTTTTCATACGTTTTGAAGGTTAGGTCAGTTGTTTACTGCATATCACAAGTATATTCACTCTTTGGCATTATATAATATTGAATTTTAACAATTCAAATTATTTTATACCCTCGTTATTAACCTGAGATTAAAAAAACAACAATAATTTGATTTTTGAGATAGTTGATATAATACATAATACAAGACTAAAATTAAATTATCTTAAAGATTGTAAAAATCACTCTAAATTTAAGTAGTGCGAAGCTTTGTTCGTAGTTTAGTAGTGGAAAACTTTTATAATGTTGTCCAAAATTTAGATTGACACACATGTGTTATTTTCTTTTTTACTTTTAATTTTAATTTTGTATTCGTATAAAATATTATATTTATCTTAACTTTTTGTATATTTTTTTTTTAACCATCCGATTTTAATTCTGTATTTTTTTTATTTTTTTTTTATAATTCAATGTCTTTATTCATTTATTTATTTATTTATTTTAAAATATATATCTATTTATATTTTTTATTTTATTTTAAAATTTTAATGTTTTCAATTTTAGAATTAAAGAAAAAAAAATGAGAAAAATATGCTATAACTCCTATGATTATTTAGGACATTCAAATAATATTTTGATTATATAAGATGTATTATTTGTAATTACCTAAACGACTATATATAAAATTAATTTTTTGTTTTAAATATAAATGTCGCTCTTATTTTTCTATAACTTCATTTCATTTGTGTATTATCAAAACAAATAAACTTAAAATGGTAAAAAAACACAACAACAAAAAAATCAGTAAAAACATAAAAATGACTAAAATCATCAAAACTAACTGAAAAATCTTAAAAAATACGGATGAATAAAAAAAATTAATATAAATACACGAAAACGATGAATGAATTAAGTAATTTAGTTTTATATATAAATGGATTAATGATAATGGTGTTTAGACTGTTACAAATGTTTTAAAAATTTATATAAGAATTGGTATAATGGTGATAATGATGATTACATGAGTTTAATCATAAAAACTAATCGTAATTGAGGACAATGTTGATTTTATAATAATAATTTGAACAATAAAAATGTACCACAACCGTATTAGCAAGTTTACATTACTTTGAACTTCGTTAGGTGTAAGCTGAAAGTAACTTGAGAATGCGAGTACTACCAAAGACTACATGTGGTCAAAGATGGATAGTGAAAGACATGTAGAGGCAATAACTGTTTGAATCTCTCGGGCAAGAACTGGGGTCGAGACTTACGTGTAAAGATGTTTGCTTGAACCTAAGAGCAAAATTTGTCGAAGGAAATAAGACTGCTTATGTTGGACTGAAGGTGCAAACTAGTTATTTGTTGCTCCAAAGGTGCAGACCATGAACATCGAAGGGCTTGTGAAGATACCTATAAGCTTATATAAGGAAGCTGGGTTACTAAGGGTTTGAATTCATGTTAAATCTCAACATTTGATTAGAACCGTTGGATCCAAGTGTGTTACATTTGACAAATTGTACAAGCATGCATCATTGCCCTTTTCGTATGAATGTCATCCACAACCTTGTCCCCATGTGATGGGTTGTCTTACCAAATGAGAAGATGGTCATGCGTTATTATGATAAAGGGATCATTGTGCACAACGTTGATCTTCTATATATAGTGAGAGCTGGTATTTGAGTTTTGGTCAGTCATTTGTTGTGTGAAAAAACACTTGAGAGATTTGTTAAATAGAAATATAAGATTTTGACTATAGTTGAGGTAGTGGATAAACACTTGAATATATATTATGAGATCCATAGTTTCTTTGTAAGGTGAGAGTAATTTCCAAAGCTTACATTATTGAGTTTGCGAGATGAAGTGCTTCGTGAGGTGTTTGAAGAGCCTATGACTTTGAATGTATGTAATTGGTTGGAGAAGATTTACATAAAGAAGTCTTTGTTGAATAGAGATCCAAAGATACCTAGATAATTTTAATAAAATTATTCTTGACTTGAATGTAGTTTGGGTTAAGGTGAAGGATAATGGCAATGTCATAATCCTCTTAAGTTCTTTGCCGAATGTGGATGAGCACTTTGTGGATATCATGGACAAGTGAAGAGTGTTTCAAACTAAACAGATCTTCAATGGAAGACGGTATTGAAGGGTGACTTCGAAGGTCTCAGACTGAATGTAAGGGATAGTATATAAAGGAGAAATTCAAGCAAACGGAGAGGAAAATTTGGATCAAAGTCCAAGGGGTTTGTGACAAGTTATTACGTAAGAGGTTGAATGTGTAAGAAATGATGCAATATCGGTAGGAATTTCCCATAGAGAATAAAAGGCTATAGTTAACTAAAGGCCAAAACCGGAGATATTGTAATGGTTTTGGATGGCTATGAGTGCATTGATGATTTAATGACTTATTCTCTCTGCGTGTATAGTGAAAAATGGGTGTTAGACATCGGCGCATCATTCCACATGACTTCCAACAAATATTGGCTTGAAAAACTGAGATTGTTTTGAGGTAGAGGGGTCATCCTCAATAATGATGAATCATGTGCTATCAAATGATTGGGAAGTGTTTGGCTCAATGTTTTTACAAGGCTTGAGAAAGTGATTTTTAATATAAGGTATATGCCTGGATTTAAACATAACCTTATTTATATTGGAATGTTATATGAATAATGGTTTACTTATAGGGGTAAAAATGGCAAGATTAGAGTCTTGCAACATTTAATTATGAAAGCTTATATGATAAATAATGTGTTAGTTTTTTATGGCTATGTAATGATAGTAGGTGTTTAGTGTGGAAAATTATTCAACCAAGTTGTGGCTAGTTATTGATGGCTCTATAATGATAGTAGGTGTTTAGTGTGGAAAACGATTCAACCAACTTGTGGCATCTTAGGTTTGAACATGTGAGTGAAAAATTCCTTATTGAGCTTATAGAACAATGTTTGTTAGATAGTAACAAGATTTTGAAGTTAAGATTTTGTGAAAGTTGTGTGCTGGGTAAGACCAAGAAGGTAATGTGTATACCCAGTAACCATACAACCAATGATGTGTTTGCGTATGTTCATTCAGATTTTTGGGATCGGACGCGAGAGCCTACTATAGGTGGTGCAATATACTGCATGTCTCTAATTGATGACTATTCCGTAAAAATATGGGTTGTTATTTTGAAAACCAAGGTTGAGCATTTGATGTTTTTAAGAACTGGAAGACTTTGGTGGAGAATCAAATTGGGAAAATATTGAAAAAGCTTCAGAAATATGATGCTTTGGAGTATGTGATAATGAGTTCACCAACTATTTAAAGCTTGGCCTTGATAAACATTGAACCTTGGTTCGCACTCCCCAATATAATATGTTTATTGAAAGAATAGACTGAACCATGTTGGACATGATTTGGTGTATGCTTCAAAAAGCTAGAATGGGCCGAAGGTTATAGGGAGAAATCATGACTATGGATGCATATATCATCAAATATATTCCACCTACAATGTTGAAGTTTTTGTATCCTCAAGAGGTCTAAATTGGAAATAAACCTTAACTGTAACATTTAATCATATTTGGATGTATTGCCCATGACATGTGAAGAAAGACAAGCTTCACCCAAAAGCACTAAAAAACAAATTTGGCTATCCAGAACGAGTAAAATGTTATAGGTTGTGATATCTTGAACATAAACGTAAATAGACTTTGATAAGTAGATATATGGTTTTCAATAAGGAGAACATATCATTAAAAATACGATGGATACCTAATCTAGTATTTTGTAGAATAAATGTAGAGTTGATGATGAGTATGATCTAGAGAGTAAAGTTGATGATGTTTCTATTAAGATGATTTATGACATAATACAGCTTTGGCTTATGAAGAGGAAGTTCAACCATTACATGAGTCCAAAAAGGTTGAGGGTCTGATTTTCTAGTTACTTTGGAAGATCAGACTAGAGAGCAACATATATATATGACAATTATCAGTTAGCGATATATATCATGAATACCAATCAGACCTTCCTAATGGTATGGTTTTGTTATGTTATTAGATATTCTTCATCAATTGAATGCATATAGATATTCTTGAACCCAAAAATTATCATGATGTTATGAAAAGCATTAACAAATAGAAACATCTTATGATAATTTGGGAAGAACTAAGATCCCTCAAGAATATGGACATCTAGATTATTGCGAAGCAACCTAAGGATCAGAAGTTTGTTGACAATTAATGGATATTCAAAAGTAAATAAGTTACCTTCCAAAGGTTGAGTAATCCATGTACAAAACTAGGTTGGTGGATAATGACTTTACCAAAAAATGTTGATTTTAATGAGATATCTGCGTTTGTTGTGAAATAAATTTGAATTAGGGTTTTATTATGAATTTTTATTAGATTTGATCTATATTTATATAAAATAGATGTTATTATTGTAATTCTACATAGTGAATTGTACGATATAAGTTATACGTGTCTATCGAAATGGTTTAAATAAGGGTATAAAATAAATATGTCTTTATTGAAGAGACCTCTATATGGGTTAAGACAGTCATTGAGGCAGTATACTCTTTTATGAAGTTCATCATATATGATCGAAACTGCTACGACAACCATATCTACTGTGATGGGGAACGCACATAAAAAACAAATTTTATTGATATTGTATGTGGATGGTATATTAATAGTTTGAAGATATATAAAGAAGACTAAAATGATGAAAACCCAGCTGAAATGAGAGTTTAAATGAAAGATATAAAGGAGAGTGAGATGATACTTGGTATTGAGATCAAAATGATCAAGTCAAATGATGATTTATCTTTATCTCAACAAGAATACATATATAAGGTCTTTTATAAATCTGGCATATCCGGAGCCAAATATGTTGAAACTCTCATTTGTCACCAATTCACACTTAGTGACACTTATTTTCCAACTGAAAATGTAGAGATACATTATACCAATGTTATTAGTAACCTTATTATGTATGTTATAATTTGCACAAGACTTTATATTGCCTACCTTGTAAGTGTTTTGAGTATATTCATGTCAAATATGAAAAAGTCGTATTGACATGCAATCAAGTGGACCATGAAGGAAGTTATTTTCCTAAATGAATTGTTGAGTGAAATCACTGGTGTAGAGCAATGTAATTATGTTATGTGATAATATTAGATCTCTTCATTTGATGAAGAATTCAAAGTTCAATGAGTAAACTAAGCATATAGATATCAAGTTTTACTTCATCTAAAACGTACTAGAGAGAGATAGAAGGTGAATGTGGCTACAATATCTAGCAAATAGAGTCATTCAGATGCTCTAACCAATATATTCTCAGTGTCAAAGATCACGAACTGCATGAGACTTGTACAAGTTTAAGGTCCGGGTGAGTTGGTCTCTAAATAGTAGAAAATTGAGTTCATTCGTTTGAGTTACTATAAACCTAAGTATATAGTTTTTAGGTGAAGACTATAAGTAATTTGAGAACAAAAAAACTATCAAAGACTACATGTGGTCGAAGATGGATAACCAAATACACGTAAATGCATGAACTATTTAAATTTATCATGCAAAAGCCGAGACTTAGGTGTAAAGACGTTTGCTAGAACCGAAGGGCAAGATCTTCTGAAGGAAAAAAGAATATTTATGCTCGACTAAAGGTACAAAGTGATCATGTGCAGTGTTGAAGCTTATAGATGAAGTTGAGTCACTAAAGGTCTAAATTGATGTTAAATTCCAACCTTTGATCATAGATCCATTAGATTTATGCGTGATGCATGAGACAAATAATACAAGCAGACGTCATTGCCCTTGTCATACATATATCAATGCCATATTTGTCCTTGTGTGTTTATCTACTTGGCCAAATGAATAAATGGGTTATCATGAGATATTGTGAGCAATAGAGTATTGTTCATATTATTGAGCCTTTTTAAATAACGACAATTGTGTATTAAAGTTTTGGTCAGTCATTTGTTGTATGGGAAAATACTTGAGATGTTCGAGAGAGAACACTAAAGTTTATGGTATAATAGAGGTGGAGGATAAACACTAGAATATAAATGATGGGATCTATGATTCTTTTATAAACTAAGAGTTCTTTATAACAAAGATGAGTGGTCGAGTGTTTATTGTTTACGATATTCCTATTATAACATTTGATATATAAAATATGTATTCATTATTCGTGGATGTAGTTGATTTTCACAATATGAACTATGTTAAATTTGTATTGTGTGTGTGCTTAAGCTTACATTTTTGTTCTTTTCTTGCTTTCTTATTTTAGATACATAATCGACCTTTGAGTACGATAAGTTATATGGCTCTTATATTTCATGTTATATATTTAATGTTATCATCAAATAGATTTCGGCTGGAGCGGCTGAGTTTCGGCTAACGTTGTTTGAACTTCAGATGTTGTTGGATCTAGGTGTTGTTGATTATTCAGACGAATGTGTGCTTTTATAAGAAGATTTTCTCTAACATAACTTTTAGTAAAATCTTTATATGTTACGTAATTTCACAGTAAAACATCTAATTATTAGCATTTAGCTGTTCTTCTGTTGAAGAGAATATTTACACATATATTTTTTTGTCACTTAGTTTCATAGTAGGTTAAACACGCATTTAACTGTAAAATATAACTGATTGTAAACATTCGGTTTCTATTATATAAACATCTGAATGTTGTGTACTCGCATGTGACTTACGTATTTTATTGCCATATGTATCCAAGAGAATGTTCACGAATATTACATGTCATTTATCTCATATTTTAAAATATTTAGCTTTTTTTTTTCTTCTAATATAGCCCATAGATTTAACTATCATTTATTATAAATTTAATTGTCACCCATAATTTATCCAATATTTATTTGTTGAATGCTTACACGCGGGTTTATATGACTCAACTTCATAATATCTTAAACACACACTTAGTTTTTACTTATATGCATTTAACTAAGATATTTATAAAGAAACAATCATAAGAATATGCTAGATATTATTTGCAAAATAACTTATTTGATTTGTCTTTAAAGAAGAAAAAAATGTCATAGTGGATTTTTTTGTGTGTTATTAATCTTAATATATGTATACAAAAAAGATCTTGTTTTTAAAAGTTTGTTTCCGAAAAAAAACTAGAACCTTTAGATATTAGTTCAAATAGTTATATATGTAGATTCTATATTAAATCACTTAGTTTTTACTATCTAAACGCGTGTATTTAGTTGTAAACCTTTTAAATATCATTATTTTGTACACAAAAATTTATCCATCATCATCTGAAACAACTAAATGTTGTGTAACATTCCACTCTAAAACATTTGTATATAAACAATTAGTTACTATTTTCTCTAACATAATGTGCATATAAATTTAGTTGTCGCTTACCTTGACGTTGAACACCCATTTATATATAAAGTATAAGTGATTGTAAACATTTAGTTATTACAATTTAAGCAACTAAACATTGAGTATTCACATGTTACTTAAATATTTAACTATCATTTTTATCTAAGAGAATCTTCAAACATATATTTAATTGTCACTTACCTTCCACTATAAAACATTAGGTGTCTTTTGTTATCAAAGAGAATGCGAACACATGTTTTCATTATCACTTACCTTCATAATATGTTAAACACACATTAGTTTTTAAGTATAAGTGATAGTAACATTTAGTTGTCATCAACAAAACAACTAAACATCGTGTATTCACATAATACTTAAACATTTAGACGAATTTTCTCTCTTAGATAATGTGTACATATACATTTAGTTGTCATTATCTTCCCATCTAGATATTATATATTCAGTTGCAAGTTAAACATACTTTCTCGAGTGTATGTTCATTATACTTACGTGAACTTCTAAACGTAAGTATCAAAATTAAGCCATTAAATCATACATTTAGTTGTTGTTGTCTATTAAAATTTAATTGCTAAGTATCAGAAATGTTGGTAAAACATATATTTTATGACTTATTTGAGGAAAAAAAATCAAATTATCATATTTTAAGATTTAGAAGCCTAAAAGATAATATGAATACATTGACCTATTTATTTTTCCAAAATGAATCGTGCTGATTGTATTTATATTATTTGAAAAAATTTGGATTCAAACTTTAAACAAAAACAATTGTATGTGTTTTAATGATTTTTTAAACATTATCAAAATATTACAAATTGACCACCTTTTAATTAATTTTTTAATGCGAGCTATTTGATGGTTCGAGACAAAGTTTTTTCAACATCTAAATCTCAAAAGATGATCATTTAAAAAGAAAAAAAGATCAATACAAATTCAATAAGAGGAAACATGTGACCATTAAATGTATTATAGGATAAAACATAAAGTATAAAATACGTTTTTGCCGGAAATGGTCAATATTATCACAATAAGATGTTTAAGTGGTTAAATAATTTTAGATACTGTCCAAATAGTCATTCCTTTAAAAAACGATACAAAGGACCATATTCCCTAGAAAAACTCCAAACTTGAAGCCAAAAACTTTGACCACAATTACAATAAAGTATATTAAAAACTAATATTTATATTTTTATGATCCTATAGTATCCATTTAAAAAAAACGTTTTCAAAGAGCTAAAAGAGTTGGTCCATGATTTAAATCAAAATAACAGAAATCATCTAAAAAAATCATTAGATTTTAAAAATATTATAATTGATATTTGTAGTTGTGCTCTAAATCATGGTTAGATTTTATCAAAATTACAAAAATCAGTTACAATTTTGTTTGTTAAAGTTATCGATGGTTTCAACTAATTTCCATTTAAATAAAAAATCATAAACTAATTATCGAGATACTGAAAAGATATGTTATATATTATAGATGACGTTTTTATGCTAATGATAAAAAACTAGAACCTAATTTATATAAAATGACAATAATCAAAACGTTATTTTTGTCAAAATGACAAAGTAAATCTCAATTTTATAGGTCTCCGATAAACTAAGCTATATTTCTTTATTTGTGAACGACAATCCTAACTAAAATATTAATACAATAATTATTACTATCCTAATTGAAATATACAACCAGATCATTAAACAAACAACAATTTTTTTTGAACAAAACACAATTTTAACCTCTATGTTTTAAGCGTTTTAAATTTAGTATTTTTTAAAAATTAGAACGAAACTAATAATTTTTTAACAAAAGGTAAAATAGTACACAATTTCTTGTATACTTATATGAAAAAAATATATATATCTCAAATCTATGAATAAGTGGTAGATGAAAAGGATATAATTTTTTTTTGAAATTTTATTTGAAGCTTTAACGAATTATATAACCATTCAACCATTATTTGCACAATTATATCTTTTATAAAGTATAATAAAAAACTAACTTGACAGATTTAAAAATACGGATAAAATGGATTCACATTTTTTATATGATTCTTTCAAATCTAAAAATTTAGATATTAATATAAATTAAAAACAAGTATACTAATATTTTTTATATTTACACGGTAAAGATCGATAAATAATAAAAAATGATTTAAAACAGACTAGTATATCGATAACTACCTAACATCAACTTTATTACTAATAACAATTCAATGCTTGATAAAATACGGATAACTACCTAGTGTAGTTGTGGTTACAACAAATCGTATGGAATTTTTTTCATACTAATATACCTCAACTGTTTTTTTTTTCTTTAAATTTTTTGTTTTTTCTTAAATTACATATCTTTCAAACTATAAATCAAAAAAATATCCAAATATACCATTGGTTTTTTTTGAGATGAACAAAATTATATGCATGATTTTTTTTTTGATTTCTTAGCTGTAAAACTACGTGTAAATTGGTTGCATAAATTGAAAAAGAAATTTGAGGAGCGGAATATGTACAACTGGGTTGCAAAAATAAATAAAAATTAGCTGCATAAATAGAAATTTGTCTGCTCAATAATAATAATTTTTAATTCTGATCAGAAGGTATTAAAAGTAATTTGATGGGATAAGGTATTTAATTTTCGGGTAAGAGGTAGAGAGACAATTGAGGTGCTTGTTTTAATTAGTAAAGAGAGAAAATCAACAAACGTTGTTTTTGAACTATTTATAGGATAATTTGGATCCATGGACTTAGCGAGTCATGTAATATGTATGGGTTAACGTCATGAACCACCAACCCCAATAATAAGTGAAGTAGACACTCAACTGAGTCACTAGATACACAACTTACTCAACATGGTTTTTATTATAAATTAGAATTGCCCTCTAAAAGAATTTATACCCACATTACCCTCATTACGCTTTTAATTTACAGATAGAGAAAACATTTTATGTTGAAAGTTGTAAATGTCACATATTGTTTTTTTGAGATATTGTTGGAAATTTTTATATTGTAGTAAAAAACCAAGTGGTTATTGAAATACATGTTAATTAACTGTTCTAATTTAGTTCTAATGATATTTTTAAAAAAAATATTTAAAACAACAATTTTGGTTTGATTTATTAAAATTTTTAAAATATAATTTTGATTTTATTCTTTTGAATTTATTTATAAAAAGAAATAACTAACAATTTATATTTTATTTTTCTGAATTTTTCAAGATTGTTTTTTAAATAACAAATTTGATTTGATTTTGCTGATTTTATTCTTTTGAGTTTATTTTTAAAAAAAATTAACCAACGACTTTTATTTTATTTTTTTCTTATTTTTTAAAAAATTAAATAACAAATTTGATTTGCTTTGGTTATATTGTAATTTAAAATATTTGATTTTATATTTGAGTTCGTTAAGTTTTAGTTTTGAAAACATTACATTATAAGAACAATGAAGTTTCTCTCCAAGATTTGTTATTGGTTTTCTTGATCTTCAAGAAATCTCCAATCCTCTACTCTTTGCTTTTTCTTTCTTCTTCTCTCTTGGCTGATAGTGTTGCTGTTTGCGCGGTTCCCCTTTGAGGGCCTCCCTCTTGGAGCCTTGGTTTTGACTCGTTGTTCGCGTTTTAGTCTTCTCTTGAAGACTTTGTTGGGTGTTTCATCATGTCTAATGCTGAGATGTTCCCTCCATTGAATGGCGATAAAGATAATGATACAGCTGCTTTGTGTCATGGTAAAGGTAATACTTGGGCTGTCGGTAAAAGCTCATTTGCTGATGTTTTGAAGAGCAACCTTGATTGCTCCAAGTTACAACCGATGGAGGTTGCGATTTTCGATGATCATAACGTTATTCGATTCCCACATCATGTTAAGGCCTCGTTGGTGGCTCAATCTAGACACACTTTGGTTGTTAAGTTCAATCTTGGTATTCCCAAGAGGGCTGTATTTCAGGATTTTCTTGATGGATTTAAGTTTAAGGGCTGTTTTACATATGCTACTATTGATTCCAGACAGATTCTTGTGGAGTTTTCATTGCTAGAAGATGTTGACAGGCTATGGGCTAAAACATTTTGGAGTGTTGATGGTAAGGTCATGAGGATTGTCAAGTGGTGTCCGCAAAACAGTCGTTATTTTGAAAGTCCTGTTGTGTTGCTTTGGGTCAGGTTTGAGAATCTTTTAGAGTTTATGTATAACAAGGATCTGATTCATGAAATTGCTGAATCGTTAGGCACAGTTCATCAGGTTGTTGTTACTGATAAAATTAGGGCTAAGTCTAATGCTTGTTATGCTTTAGTTGAAATCGATGTCTCTAAGTTTTTAAAAAGAAGAGTTTGGGTGCAATTTGGTGCTCAAGATGGTTACTGGGTTGGTCTGAGCTACAAGAATGCTCCTCTTTATTGTAAAACATGTCATCACTTAGGTCATGATGCTGGGATGTGCAAGAAAGGCTTAAGTAAAGGCAATGATATTACTAACAATAGAAGTGATAACAAGGGTGATAACAAGGTTGATACTGCTAGTAAGCCTATCACTCAGGATACATGTAAAAACTCTACAACTGATACTTTTCTAAAAGTATATACTAGAAGATTGAAATCTATGATTGGCCCTAAAGATGTGTCTGTTGAAGTACCTAGTAGCTCTGCTGTTCCTGTAGTGGCTCCCGCTGTTGATACTGCTAATGACTCTGGTAACGCCTCTTTGAAGCATGACTTGGATTTGATTGGTGCTCTTCAGGGTCTTGAATATGTCCAGACTACTGAGGTGTCTTCTTCTCCTAAGCAAAGTAAAATAGGGAGTTGTAACCCATCCCCTGAGGTGGCTTCTCCTGTGTCTTCTGATGATGGATTCACTTCCATTATTCGCAATAGGTTAAATGCTGCTAACAAAAGTAACAAGAAAAGATTAAACATTAAATCTCTTCACAAGAGAGACAAAAATAATGCTTACTCTCTATCTGAATGATTAAATTGTTAAACTGGAACGCTCGTGGTCTTAATAATAAATCTACATTGTCTAGACTTAAGTATATTATTGATCATCATAAAGTGAAAGTTATCGCTATTCAGGAGCCTATGGCCAGAATAGATAAAATTGTTAAAATTGCGCAGAAAATTGGTTTTTCTAGTTGGAGTTCTAATTGCTCTAATAAAATTTGGATTTTTTGGTCTAGTGAGATTAATGTGCAGGTTATTTGTGATCATGACCAGTTTCTCCATCTGGAGATCAATACTTCATATTTTTCTGGTTATTTAACTTCTATATATGCTAAGAACACTTGTAGGCAGCGTAAGGAGTTGTTGAATGATTTACTGAACTTAACTCAGGTGGACAAAGCATGGTTACTGGCTGGTGACTTTAATGCTGTCTCCTTTGCTGATGAGCAGCTGAATTGCTCATCTTTTGATATTGCTAGTGCTGATGACTTTAATGAGTTCATCAGATCTAGCAATCTGGTTGATCCTGGTTACATTGGCTCTGCTTATACCTGGAGCAACAAAAGGGTTTGGAAGAGATTAGACAGATTACTGGTGAATGGTATAGCTAACAGTTTTCAAATCCAGTCCTACTGCTAATAATAAGAAGAAAAGTTTCTTTAAATTTATTAATTCCTGGACTAATCATCCAGATTTCATTCATGATGTTTCTCTTAATTGGAATGCTAGCTGTCCTGGCGAAAATAATATGGTGTTCTGGTATAAACTTAGGAGATTGAAAAACTATCTTAAAAGTTGGAATGTTAACAAATTTGGTAATATTTTCAGTCAAGTGGAGCATGCTATGGAAAAGGTGGCTAAGATGGAGATCAATCACCAGTCTGTCAACAATAGGGAGTCTTATGCTATGCTTAATGATGCTAATAATTTACTTATGCAGGCCATTAACAATGAGGAGATCTATTGGAGGCAGAAATGTTACAACTCCTGGTTAAGTAAGGGGGATGGTAACACTAGGTTGTATGACTCCTATGTTAATCAGAAAAAGAAAAAAAATTCTATATTAGGGATCAAGGATAATGGCATTTGGTTGACTAATAGCTCTGATATTTCTGCATCTGCTGTGAACTATTTTAAGACTATTCTCTCTGGTGATAGTTATTACTGTGAGGATGAGGCCATTAATGATTCTGTTCTTAATTGCTTTCCTAATATTGTTACTTCTACTGACAATGATAGTATTTTGAAGGAAGTATCTAAAGAGGAAATGCGGGCTATTGTTATGGCTATGAAGCAGGATAGTGCTCCAGGCACTGATGGCTTCAATTGTCATTTCATTAAGTCTTGTTGGGGTATTATTAGTCAGGATCTCTGCCTGGCTATTAATTCTTATCTTAATGGGATGGATATTCCTAAAGGGTTTTTTGCTACAGGCATTTGCCTGATTCCTAAATCATCTAACCCTATCTTGTGGAGTAATTTTAGGCCCATTAGTCTTTGTACGATCTTTAACAGATTGATCTCTTCTCTTATCAATACTAGACTTGCCCTTATTCTGCCTAAGATTGTATCTACTTGTCAAGGTGCTTTTGTTAGACATAGGTTAATTCATGATAATATTCTAACTATTAAAGAAATGTTACATAATATCAACAGGAGACCTTCTAAAGGAAATATTATTATGCAATTGGACATGACAAAGGCTTTTGACAGATTGTCTCATGCCTTTGTCATTAAGGTTATGGACAAGTTTGGTTTTTCTAGTAGGCTTTTGAGTCTTATTCAGACTCTGATCTCTAATGTCATGATATCTATCCTGATTAATGGCAGTAGTATTGGTTATTTTCCTCAGAAGAATGGCTTAAGGCAAGGGGATCCTTTATCCCCAAGCCTTTTCATTCTTGCTGAGGAGGCTCTCCTTAGGAGTCTTTCTGCTGCCTACATTTCTAAGCCTACTATGAAATATTATCTTAAATCTAATTATATGTTACCTTGTATTGCTTTTGCTGATGACATTGTCATCTTCTCTAACAGCACTGCTTCTACTTTGGCTAGCCTGTGTAACATTCTGGACAATTATCAATCTGCATCAGGGCAGTTGATTAATAAGGAGAAAACGAAAATAGTTACCTCAACAAAGATGACTCTGGCTGCTAACTCAAGACTGATGGCTTCTACTGGCTTCAAGCTGGGCCATGCTCCATTTCAATACTTGGGAATCAACATCTCTGCAAGCAATAAGGGAAGAAATTTTAACAGTTTAATTTCTGCCATTTACAATAAAATTCAAACTTGGGATCTTAAATCTTTGTCTTTTGGGGGGAGACTGTCCCTCATTAAGAGTGTTCTTCACCCAATTGTATACTATTGGATGCAGAACACCTTAATTCCCAAATCTATTTTGAACAAAATTGAATTGTGCTTCAATAAATTCCTGTGGAGGTCAAATTTTAATGACAAAGTCATTCATTGGGCTTCATGGGGCTCATTATGTAAGCCCTATGATGAAGGTGGTTTGAACATCAAGTCACTATCTGATATTCAAACCACTTTCTCTTTTAAATTGTGGTTTTTGTCTAGACAAGGTCATTCCCTATGGTCTGATTTGATGCATTATACCTATTGTACTAATAGTCATCCCTCTATTGCTAGTTGTAGGCCTTCTGACTCTATTATTTGGAAGCGTTTGACTGCTGTTAGAGCCCAGGCTGATGGTTATATTCATTGGCATGTGGGTAAGGGTGATGTTGACTTCTGGAGAGATGCCTGGCATGGCATGTCTCCTATAGTCTCTGATTCTGATCATAGATTCTGGATTCTTCCTGCTAAAGTTAAAACTTTTTGGAAGGACACTAATTGGGATTTCACTCATCTCAATTTCCTTTCCCAAGATCGTATTTCACACATTAAATGTGTGACTCTTGATCAGAGAAGGGATGATAGGATTGAGTGGTCTGTTTCTAAAGATAAAACATTTAAAACCAATTTAACTTGGGACATTATCAGACTTAAACATACTAAGCAAACCATTTTCAAAAAGATTTGGAGTCACTTTGTTCCAAGCAAATTTTCTTTTCTTTGTTGGAAACTACTAAAAAAATTTATCCCAATCGACAGTGTTCTCCTAAAAAGACATTTTACTTTAGTTTCCAAATGCCAATTTTGCCACAATTGTGAAGAGAAGAATCATCTCTTCATCAACTGTGGGTATGCCTGGTCTCTTTGGAACTATTATGGTGTTCTTTTTAATGTTCCTATTGGTCGTTTCATGACTATTAGTCACATGCTGTACTCCTGGTTCTGGGCTTCTAAAGGCAAGTTTCATATTACTCATCTAGTCCCACAGATTATCTGTTGGACTATTTGGCGTAACAGAAACGCTTCTAAGTTCTCTGGGGACTCTGAGGGTTTTGAGAGTTCTATTATTAGCATTAATAAAATAATAAAGGGTATTGATGCTAATGTTGGCTTAAAATCGATTCATTGGTCACACAGGGCTGGTTTGACTCTAGGATGTAATGTTATTTACAGGCGTAAACATAAAGTGCAGTACCTGAAATGGGAGTTCCCTCCATCTGGCAGACTCAAAGTTAACGTCGACGGCGCTTGTAGCTACACCGGTGAAGCTAGTGGAGGCTTCCTAGTGAGAGATAACCTTGGGAACCTCTTGTTTGGTCAGGGTTTCTGTTTTGGCAAAGTCGGACCCTTTGAAGCAGAATGCTTAGCTATGGTGGAAGCCATTTCTTACTGTCGCCGTAATGGGCTGGTGAAAGTCGATGTCGAGTCCGATTGCCAGTCGTTAATCGATTCTATTGCTTTTGGTGTGGAGACGTCTTTCTCGATGTTGTCGGTGTGTCGAAACTTGATTCACTGCTCTATGTCTCTCCGGTATGTATCTCGTACTCAGAATTCGGCCGCCGACTGGATTTCGAAGTGGGCCTTGAAAGCAAACGGTGGTAAATCGTTCAAGGTGGTGGATGCGCCGGCAGAGCTGCTGGCTATCGTGACTCTGGAGAGTCTTGGTGTCGGTTATATCGATCCTGGTTGATGGATCGATTAATCGAGGCTTGCTTGGATGCTATAGATGGATGATTGAGTGTTGATTGATTCTAGGGTTTCGTTTGGGGCTGTTTTCGATTTGGTCTGAGAGAGAAGTTAGGGAGTAATGCTAGGGTTTTGTGATTGGAGACGATTAGTTTGATTGTTGGGTTTCCGTTTTATGTGTTTGGGCCTTGCTTGTGGGTTGGATCCCTTGTTGTATCCGACTTTTATTTGGTCAAATATATGAGTCTTTTCGCAAAAAATAATAATAATTCAATAAATAAAAGAACAAGAGGAAAACGTAAAAAAAGATGAAAAAAATAAATCAATAATATTAAAAAATAAACTTTCAAATCTGGGGACTCTAAATGTTTAACATATGAAGTAAAAAAATTCATTTTTTTTTTATTAATTAACATGTGATTTATGGAAGAATTTTAAACATTTGTTTAGAAACATCTCTTTGAGAAATAGTTCAACATACCATTGTACATGATTTAAGAGAGTCAAAGAACTATGATTCATTCTGATGCCTATTTTCTTTTTAAATTTTGAAAACTTTACCGTTCAAATATCTACGATTTCATAATTTTTAATCTGCTGAAATTCATTTTAGAATTCAATTACACATCTCAAAGTTTGGTTCTTAAATCCAGAATACGGGGCAACACTGACACTAAAGAATATGACCGCGAAAAATTGATATGTTAAATTCAATTAGGTTGGGTCTAAATTTTGTTGAATCCATTTAGCCATGAAAGCAGGATGTTTGCACCTTTATCCCAAGAACAATCCAGCATCATGTCATGAGCCACCCCTTCGACACAGACAGGTGACACCCCATAAAACCGACTCGTCTCATTGAGTCCTTCATTGTCCTGCAGAAAGCAATGTCTTAAACTTTTATATGCAAAAAGTAAGGTACCAAAGAGATAGTGTATATTAAAGTTTGACGGTTCTTTTCACCACAATGAAGTCATCCTTTGCACCCAACACGAGAAGTTTGATGGAAGATTCTGGAATCTTCGCGACGGGAAGTGAGGCGTTGAGCTTCCTTAGATCAAACAGTGGCAGTCGCGAACTTTCTATCATTAGCTCCTGATACCTGAAACCAAAGATAAACACTCAAAGCTGCCGCTTCTGTAACCAAGGACAAGTAAAGGAGGGGGGTATGATTTTGGCCGATATATTTTTATTAGGGAATCTCGAGCATTAGTTCATAGGAACCAAAAATGAACTAATGATATATGCAAGGAAACATATCTTAACAGGAATCCATATGTTCGATTTCCGTATGCATGAAAACGGATGGCGTGTTGTAACCTGATTCAAAGTCCTTTTAGAGCAAAACTTAAGCTAATGGTTTATCTTTATATCTTTCTTTTCACTTTTTATTTTCGAACTCTCTTTTTCAACTCTATTATTTTGTTCCAACTTCTTGAAAACCGAGTTCTTAGCGTTTGCAGTTTATATTTTTGGTTTTCTTCTCGTGGTAACCAAAAAAGCCAACTTCATACTCTTACTTTAAGATAGATTTTTGGGTTAGAAGATATGCACCAGACAAGCCCTTAATGCAAAATTCGAAGCCAACACCATAAAGTTTTTTGTATTCCAAAACATACTTTCCGGTCCTTTGTCAGAAGTTCCCATAATAATGTAAGACTAATTGATGGATTAACTATTAACGAAGGAAAAAAGTGACACAAGTTAAAAAGTTATAGTAAAATTATAACTAACAAGGGAACATGGCTACAAGACCAACCCTCATCAGCAGTAAATTTATCATAGCAAGTAAATAGAAAGGGCCACGTGCCACCATGCATACCGTTTTACAAGATGATCCTCCATTGTTGACGAGAAAAATGTCTCCCGGCAAAGTGAAAGAGAAGTTTGGAAACCCTTAGCAGCCAAACTACGGGTTACCTGCTCAATAAAAGACTGATTTATCATGTTTGAAGTATTACCACGTTTGTTTGTATCGATTATTGTTAAACTATACATTTTGTCAATTATTCATACAAGTATATTGTTTTTAACTTCATCCATCTAACTTATCATTATCTTTTCATAAAAAACGATTTTTTTGCTGCTCAATGATTGTTGTTAGCTTGAGCCTGGACCAACATACAATAACCCATCAGCTCAGAAAAAAGCTTCCACATTCATGATTTAATATCGACATTTATGACACACAAGCAGCCTCAGTCCTTCATACTCACGTTTCCAAATAAGGATGATGATAAAAGTTCCGCATACAATGTTTTATAGTAACTAGTAATTTAGTAACAATTACCTTAAAAGCAGCTATAGGTTTTGTAAAAAGATACCGCCAAACCAATCCACTGCATAAAAGATAAAAGAATAAATTCGGACAAATTTGTATATAATCAGACAATATCATTGCTTGAGAACTCACCTATTACCTGAAGGCGGTACAGAGCAGACAAGTGCTGCTCCAGCAAGCTTTGGATATACATTACTACCTAGAACAAAAGAATAGCAGTACCATGGATCAATACATGTTTCGTAAGCCATCAACTTAGAGGTTGTTAGGTGCATGGCTTATAAGCTTCTAAACTAATTTAAAATACAATAAGTCAGCTTTTGAATATAGCAGCTTGATTGTTTTGCGCAAATTACAATTATAAAAACTTGTCAGGATTCTTTTTCAAGCTTATTGATGGCCAACTACTTGAAAAGCTAGTTTCTAATACTTTTGGTCTTCATCGAAGGATTTTTAGGATTACAGACCGTGTACTACAATATTTCTAGCACCAATGTGGAAATTTTTAACTTTTCTTTTCTCATTCGAGATTTATTTACCTGAAGATCGGTTGTTGCTTAAATCTGAGATGTAGAACTGGATAATGAGCCCTCCAAATGAATGTCCAACGAGTACTGGAGGTGAGCTAAATTTTCTCTTGATAAAGTCAGCGATGTCACCTGCATGTGTCTACTGCAAAATATTCGGTGAACAGAAATTGATAAGTATACCGACATTTGAATTATATCTTTTTGGAAACAAAAAGCAAACTCCAATGAACTACCTGGAGAGATCCGGCAACTGGACCAGGTGGTTCGTCACTCTCACCCTGCGAATAGTGAAATCATAGTTTCTCGAATTAGCAAAAGATTGTAAGCTACCATTAGATATATTATGAAATACAAGAAGCTGAAAAAACTTCGATAATGTTTTGTGATACTTATCAACTAAAGACTTTTAAGTCTACTTACTGATTCATGGTAACACACAATTAACAAAAGCCAAAATCAAAAGAAGAGTAACTTATTCATGGTAACTTTTCTTTCTATAGGGTTTTAGCTTAAACATAGTATCCTATACAAATATACAACAATACACAATCAACCGAAACGTAGTATCTTATTCTCAAGTGTAGGGAATTCGATTTATGATTTAAGGATAACCTCCGAAGTCTTGTATGAAAACAATTTCAGATTGAATTATTTTGGTGGTTGTCCAAAATTCAACCGGATGGAATAGGAGAAATTTTTCTGAATTGAACAAGAGAATGAAATGTTGGGTGATATCACTCAAATCAGAACCATGGTTTTCTATTCCGACCAAACTTACAAACTCTAACCGTTGAAAATTCAAATTCAAATGAATATTCAACACCACCATTCAAAACAGCAACACCAGCTCAACCACAACCAGAGGCTCGGCCCCTTAGACCCTCAAGGGGTATAACCCTCAAGGGGCGCAGCTCACTGGTCACAATATATTCTAACAATGTCAATCTAATTACACTACAATATCTAATATCAAGCACTCCATTTACAAAAGCACATTTCTTCATTTGCTCCAAAGTAAATTCCTATAAACTGATGTCTAAAGATATTTTTTTGGCAACATTGACAAAAGCAGCAGTAATAGTCAAATTTGAATGTATACACACCTGACCTAACAAGCTAAGAGCATAACAATCGAATCCAGAAGCAGAAAAGAAAGGCAACCAGTTCTCAGCCCAGCACCAAGCGGCATGGTAACTTCCATGAACAAAAACCAGAGCTGGGTGTTCAATTTTGCCCGCAAAGTCACCTCTTTTTTGCTCAATTACCTCCATTTTCAAACCAGAGGGAAGCTGGTGAAAGAGACGAGACTGCCCTTGTTTCAGATCATATGAAGAAGCTCGGATTTTCTTAAGTTTTGGGGTAATATTTCTTATGATCATTTTAGGGGATGATAAGCTCGGTTGAAGAAGGGAGATCGAGTTCAGTGAGAGAAGGGAAGCCATGGCTGTGTAGCTGTTGAGCGTTGAGTCTTGCTGTTATCTTATTCATTTAATTTTTGTACTAATTTGCAGCTGTTTTGTAGTTGTAGGACTAAACTGGAAAGAAACTGACATAGCAGAGGCTACCTTCAATATTAAAGTTTGATTTAAAATTGGATCCACTTCTAACCTAAAACCTATATTTATACTTATTCTCTAATGTTTAAGTTTCTGATTTCTATTTTTTTTTACCGAATGATTAAAAAATTTACTACTTCTTTTATTAAAAGTTCTCTATCAATATAAATACACCATTTACCAGTGAGTGCCTAAATGCTAATTATCTAAGCTTACCAAAATAAGATATTATTCATTTATAAGTGTCTAAATGCTAATTATTTGTGCTTACGTAAAATAAGATATTATTCATGTACGAGTGTGTAAATGCTAATTACTTATGCTTACGAAAATATGATATTATTCATATATGAGTGTGTAAATGCTAATTATTTTGGTTTATCAAAATAAGATATTATTCATCTATGAGTGTGTAAGTGCTAATTATTTGGGTTTACCAAAATAAGATATTATTCACCTTTTCTTTCAGAAGATTAAAATCACCCTAACCAAATTACACTAATTACACATGAAACTCTAATATTTGAATCACCTCCTCTTTCAAAAGTGGTGTAAGAGCCCGAAACTCCAAAATTTAACTTTTAACTCACATATTTTATTGGAGGTGATACCGCTATGAAATACAAAAACTGAAATTCTAACATTTGTATCTCGATAACATAGTTTCAAGGTTTTAAAAAGATATAAAAACTTTGTAAGGGATTGGTACTGGTGATTTGTTTTTATTTTTCTAAAAATGATGTCTGATCCAAATGCTACAGAAAACAATAAATTCAATAAGAACAAGCTTTTTATTGAGACTATGACAAAGTTAATAAACACAAAGTTAAATTCTTTACGCCAAGAGTTTCAATCATCCACTGATCAAAAGTAGAACCGTTCACACCAAAACAATCAAAAAAGAAACTATGAAGAATATGAACTATTCAGAAATGAAGCAGCTAATTAATATTGTGAACACATGAACAATTTATCTCAAACAACGAGAGAAGACACCATAAACGTGCAAGAGTGGAAATTAATGTATGCAAGACAATGTTAGAGGTCTCAATAATAAGATTCCACAATTCCATGGGAAAAAAGATCCAAATGCATATTTAGAATAAACAAATAAGGTTGAACTTGTTTTCAATGTTCAACACTACACAAAGATGAACCGAGTAAGATTTGTTGCTATAAAGTTTTATAATTATGCTTTTAGTTGGTGGATCAACTAGTTACTTGAAGAAGGCATCATAAAAAACTATATATAGAGTCATGGACCGAAATGAAAGTCATTTTGCGGAAGAGATTTGTCTTTAGTCATAACCATCATGACCTGCATTTGAAGCCGAGGAGATTAACACAAGAAGGCAGGTGCACCAACGTGGCAAGTGAATCAACTATAAAAAAACTTAATTTAAAAATAAAGAAGCATCAATCATCTTACAAGCTTTAGTAGCTTAACAACATTGGAGAAATGAAAGTTTGCCATAAAGTATAAGCTTCATTAGCCATCCGTAAGTGCGATGATGAAGTCTTGTGTGTTATTCTCTCAATGGAAGCTAGTCACATACTGTTAGGAATGCTATAGAAATTTGATCGAAAGGTTATGCATGATGGATTCATCAATCGTCATACATTTGAGTTCCAATGAAGGAAACCCACTCTAGTTCCTATGACTCCACAAGAAGTTTATCAAGATCAAAGACAGATGTAGAACAAGGAAAGTCAGGTAATTAAACATTCGAATTTCTATACAAAAGTTGGTAAGGTGAAGAAGTCATTATTCTATAAGCAACCTATGCTACTTTTGTGTTTAAAGAAACTTTTATGAGTTTAACTAACCCGACACTGATGTTGCCGTGTGAGATGACTTTTCTTTTGCAGGAATTTAAAGACGTATTCTTTGATGACAATCCCAATAGGCTTCCACCAATCAAAGACATCGAACACCAAATAAATTTTGTGCATGGGAGCCTCACTTCCTAACAGACCTGCTTATAGAACTAATCTAATGAAAATAAAAGAATTGAAGGGGCAAATCAGTGCAGTGATGGAAAAATGACGTATCCATGAAAGCATGATTTCTTGTGTTGTACCAGTTCTACTTGTGCTCAAGAAAGATAAAAGTTGGAGAATATGTGTTTATTGCAAAGCCCTCAACAACATAACAGTGAAGTATCACCATACTATACCTCGATTAGATGATATGTCAGATAAAATGCATGGTTATAGCATCTCTTCAAATATTGATCTTAAAAGTGGTTATCATCAAATTTTGATGAAAGAAGGGGATGAGTTAAAAATTTCCTTTAGAACTAAGCATGTAATATATAAATGGTTAGTAATGTTACTTGGGCTGACTAATGCACCTAGTACATTGATGAGGTTAGTGAACCATGTTCTTAGGGCTTATAAGAGTTTTTACTATAGTATATACCGATAATATCTTAATTTATAACAAGTGCTTAGAAGAAAATATTCATCATCAGAATTTGGTTTTAAGTGTGCCTCAGAAGGATAATATCAATGCCAATCTTAAGAAGTTCATTTTTGTACCGATAACCTTATCTTTTTAGGTTTTGTTGTAAGTATAGATGATACTAATATGGATAAGGAAAATGTTAAAGTGACCCGCAAATGGCCAACTCCAAAGACAAACGGAGAAATGGGAGGCTTCCACGATCTTGCAGGATTCCATAGGTATTTTGAAAAAGATTTCAACACCTTAGATGCACCACTCACTGAAGTAATAAATAAGGATGTTGGTTTTAAGTGGGAATAAGCTCGGTAAGAAACATTTCAATCCTTAAAATATAAGCTTACTCATGCTCATGTTTTAACATTACCTTATTTTCTTAAAAAATTTGAGACTGAATGTGATGTTTATGGTATTAGGATTGAAGTTGTTTTGATGCAGGATAAGAAGCCCAAGTGAAAATATTAGAGGAGCCACTTTGAACTATCCTACTTATGGCTATGAGCTGTATGCGTTACTTCGAGCTTTACAAATATGGAAACATTACTCGTGGCCTTAGGAGTTTGTTATACACACTAACTATGAATCTCTCAAACATCTAAAAAGTTCACTATAAACTCAACAAAAGACATGTAAAGTGGGTAGAATTCATTAAGATATTTTCATATGTTATCAAATACAAACAACGTAAAGAAAATATTATTGCTGATGTGTTGTCCCCAAAGTGTACCTTAATCATTAGTCTTAAAGCTAAAATTTTAAGATTTGATCATCTTAAGAGTTTATATGAACACGATTCAAATTTTGGAAAGATGTATCAAGCATGTGAAAATTTTTCTTCAGTGCGGTTCTATAGATATGATGAAATCTTATTTTTGGATAAACGTATATGTGTACCTAACTATTCTATAAAATATTTATTTGTTATAGAAGCCAATGAAGGACGTTTAATTGGATATTTTGGAATAATTAAAGCTTCCAAGGTAATGATGGATCACTTCCATTGGCAACATATGAGGAGGGATGTTGAAATAATATATGACAAATAAGCTATTTGCAAACAAGGCAAATTTAAGGTTACTATAGGTGACAACTAGTTTACTACAACACCAGAGCTACTTTATAACACCAGAGCTACTTTAGATTGTAAGTTGTTTCCAAAATCATTGTATTAACCATCAATACATCCAAATGAGTTCAAAATAATATGGTTGTAGCAACAATAAACCAAAGACAACACTAAAGGCACACAACGCTCCAGTCTTTCCTAACAATGCAAATGAATGGATTTCGGCACACGTGTCAATGATCGCAAATACTACAATCCTTCCTCAATATGCTTACAATGATTAGGGGTTCTACTAATAAGGCCCAAATACATTTACAAATAATTAACCGATCCAAATAGTTTCAAAATCTATTAGATCAAATCTTGGGAGTTAAGCAATTTAGATAAACCTCTCTAAAACAACTCATACGATGATAACAAGTCTCACGGTTTGTATACTCATTTACCTATTCCTACGCATCATTGGAATAATATATTTATGGATTAATTAGTTGGATTTCCTAGGACTAGAACTCGTAAGTATTCTATTTTTCTGGTTGTTAATCGATTCTATAAAATGATGCACTTTATTACTTGTCACAAAACTGATGATGCACTGCATATTGCAAATCTGTTGTTTAAATAAATACTTTTGTTTGCATGGAATGCCTATGACGATAGTTCATAAAGGGTCACTAAAATTCTAAGTTACTTTTGGAAAACTACATGGTCTAAGTTAAAGACTGAGTTTTTATTTCTACTACGTGTTATCCATAAACTGATGGACAAACTGAAATTGTAAATGAGATTTTTTTCCACTCTTCGACATGTATTGATTAAAAATAACTTTAAAACTTGGGAGGACTATTTGTCACATGTTAAATTTATATACAAAAATTATATGCATTATGCTTCTAAGTACTCTCCCTTTAATAAAGTTTATAGATTTAACCTTATATTTATTTTGTATCTAAACCTTTCCTTTATAGTAAAAGAACTAGTATAGATAGAAAAAAGAAAACTGGACTTGTAAAACATATCCATAATAATATAAAGAAAAACATCGAAATGAAAACTGAGTAGTATGTTAAACAAGCAAACAAGGGAAGATGTGAGAATTTTTTTGAGGTTGGAGACCAAATATAGGTTCACTTAAGAAATGAAAGAATTATAGAAAGAAGTCTAAATTGATGTCTAGAATCGATGGACCATTTGAAGTAACAAAAATTATCAACAATAATGCTTATCAACTTGACATCTGAGGTAAGTATAAAGTGATTCCTACCTTCAATGTTTATGATTTGGTTCCTTCTATGGCAGATAAAATGGATTTGAGGTCAAATTATTTTTAAGTGGGAGAGGATGGTGTAATCCTAAATGACACAATGAGCTCATAAAGTGTCTCAATTGTACTATTTTTCCCTTGTTCAAGTTTTCTCTCAATGATAATTTCTTGACAAGATTTATGATGAGACAATTATTTCACTTCACCATTGCCCATTTGTTGAAATAAAAACCCAAAACCCTTCTACAACAATAGCCACGTCATTGGAGGAGTAAAAATATCTAATTTGAAATTTTATAATTATTTTTTTTCAATATCAATGCATTTCCAAGAAAAACATTAATTATTTTAAAAAAACATGCATTATGTTTCCATGAACAACCTTAATTATGTTCAAGGCATGTATTATTTTTTTAAGAACAACTTTAATTATGTTCAAGGTTTGTTAATTTTTCTATAAAAACTATGTACTCAGATTCTAAATATTAGATTAATTCTTATTATGAAAAAACTTCTTTAGTTTTACTCTTATTTTATTGGTGTGTAATATCCACAAGAAAATCCGTTCTTCATTTGGTGTGTCATATCGAAAGAAAAATTAGTTGGAATATCATAGGCCTTTTTGGAAAGTCTGTGTGGCCTATCGATCCACATGCTTTGATATTTGAACCCATTGAGTTCCTGCTTGCAAAGTTATCCATGTCCTATCTCAGAGTGTCGATTCTAGGAGAATCTTATCATTTTCACTTTTTATATTATTGATCAATTTTACTTTCCAAATAAATCTTTAATATATGCACATACCACAATGTCATAATATTGCATTCCACCTTCATGTTGTGGACATGATCTTTTGTTCCTAAGCTCTTTATTTCCGCTAAAAAATATGATCTTCTCCAAGTAGTTTATCTTTAAAAAACAATCAAAAGTTAATTAGCTACTTATAAACAAATGTAATTTTATAATAGTAGTAGTATAAAGGCTAAGGACCATGGTTAGTCACCGGAGTTAGTCACTTGTTCCAAATTGACACTCAGGTTATATTTATATTAAAATTGTCATTTTTGTTGGTTTTCTTTGCATCTATGGTCACTAGCGGTGACCAAAAATGCAAAAAGGAAAAATCAACAATAGTGACCACTCGTGCAACAAAGTGACTATTTTGATACAAAAATTAGATAAGTGGTTGTTTTTTTGGAATATATTTATTTAATATATTTATAGACTAACAATTATTTGGACCGACATGCTAAATAAACATATTCAATTATTGTCTTAAGGAAGTCCGAATTAAAAGTAGTCTGAGTTAATTATTTAATTAACTAAATTAGACCTATGGGTAAAAAGGCGTTATGGGCTCAAGTGTGGTAACCGGGATGAATTTGGGCACTGTGATGAAGAGGGCCCAAATCTCAACACTTATGCTTGAATTAATAAATCAGGGATATAAATTGAATTATCAATTTATTGGGTTATGGTCCCGAACACAAGAAAGTAATAAAGGATGGGCTTTACAATGTTGGGCTTCACATTGTAAAGTCTATAAATAAGGGGCTAGGTTTAGGTATTTCATCACACTAAACCCTAATCAGAAATACGACCGCTTCCTTGAGTGTCTGGAAACTTTTCTTTTTTCTCTAATCTGATTCTGCAGGTCTATTAGTTTCATAAACGAAATCGCCGGAGAACGTGGATTCGCTGGAGAATGCAAAAGAACTGAAGAGAATACTAGATGGATAGGAGCAGGCAAACCCGTAAGTATTCTTGATTTTCTGTTTCTTCTATAGATGAATCTAGCAAAAGGGTTTAACTTTTTTCCGCGATTTGTTATATATTATTTGATGCGATTTTGGATAATATATAACATTTGGTATCAGAGCCAAATAAACCCTTTTTTGGATTCAGTAGAATAATCAAATTGAGTATTGATAGATAAAGATGCATGTTTTTCTTAATCGTAAAGAATCCATGTCATTGAGATTATGTTTGAATTGAATTGGTAGGGCATGAATTTAGAGATTGTATGAAAAGCATGTTATGTGATTTATTTGTATTGAAACACATGTTTTATAATGAGTAAATTGCAATTTTGATAGTTTGGGAAACTTTTTTTCGGGTAAAATTAGGGTTTATTGATGTCTGGATTTTTTCTCCCAAAATTAGCATCAAATCAACCCAAAAATAACGAATAAAATCAAAACTATTGGGACAGTGGCTCATCGACAGCTTAACCCCTGATGTTAACGCTGATCGAAGGTTGTCCGACGATGAACACTGTAACCTGCCAAACTATAAGGACAACAAAAATACCCAAACGGTAATAACATCATGATGAATATAGGCTGGACCCGCCCAGGACCCGCAACACTACTGCAAATAAATTTGCAGCAGTGGACGCTGCAGGCTAGGCCCGTCCAGGACCTGCAGCACTGCTGCAAATTACAGCAGGCAAGTAAGCTGCTGCAAATTGCAGCAAGGGCTTAATATTTGCAGCAGTCCGATGCACGTGCAGGCTGCTGAAAATATTAAGTTAAATAATAATAATAATAAAAAGTAAAAAAAAAATCTTTTTTTTTTGAAATTAGTTTAATTTTTTGCTTTTAATTAATAGTATTATTAATTTGAAAATATTTGAAGCAAGATATTTCACAAATATGATTCGTTTGGCATGTTTTTTTCTATATTTGTTTGTGAATGATTAAATGACCATGCATGACTAAGGTTTCGTAGACCGGTAGGTGAAACTAAAAAATTAATTTAATCGGCCCTCCGGAAGGTTAAAATTAATTTTCTTAAGGATCCAAGGCTTCGAAAGGTTCGGGGATTAATTTAAATTCAAATATTACCGGCCTTCGGGAAGGTTCACGTTTTGGGTTTAAATTAATTATGAACGGGAGAAAATAACAGAAAATAGTTGTTGTGTTGATTTTAATTTTAAGTAAATGACATCGGCCCCCCCGGAAGGTCTCATTGGTACTTAGAACATTAAAATAATGATCATGCTATTTTTTTTCTCAAACTCATAAAATTGCATGTTAGTATGATTTGCCCTACGGTATCTATTATCAATGAATTTTATGTTTTACATGTATTTGTCATATTCATGCATATGTTTTCAGATATATGTCAATATGATAAATGTGTTTTGTGTTGTTTGTTCTTATTATAGTATCCATGGGTTACAATTTTTTGGGGAATCGTCCACCGACGTTGGATTGTTCGGATTTCTAATTATGGAAGGAAGAAATGTTGCTGTTTTTATCTGTACATGATTACGACTATGCATTGTTAACTCCCAAACCATCTCCTCTTAGTCCGGAAAGTACACCGGATGAAACTAAGGCTGATGAAAAGTGGGAAAGGTCAAATAAGTTATGCATGACGCTCTTGTTACAGGGAATACCAGTAGCATTGCGTGGGGTTGTCCTTAAAGATGTTACCAATGCCTCGGTCTTTCTCACGGAGATTGAGAAAGCCTTTGCCAAAAATTGAAAGGTAGAGATGCAGCGTTTGCTCATCGAGCTAGTTACCAAAAAGTATAATGGCAAAGGTAAAATCCGGGAGCACATTCTGGGAATGTCGATGATTGGCCAAAAGTTAAAGGCAACCGGTTTAGACTTACCTGAGGAATGCATAGTGGGATTCACATTTCATTCGTTGCGAGACCGGTTTAAGTATTTCCAGTCCACCTATAACTGCATGCGAGAAAAGTGGAACATCAATGAGTTGATTTCCCACGCTGCACAGGAGGAGGAAAGACTTAAAGGCACAGCGCCTGAGGCTAATGTGATTACATCACCAAATAAGGCAGAACCTAAGAGAAAAGCAGATGGCAAAGGACTAAGTCAAGGTCCGTTAAAGAAGAAAAAGCCTGAGGAATCGACTGTAGGTCGATGCTTTTTTTGCAAAGAGAAAGGACATCTGAAGAAGGATTGTGAGAAACGCCGGACTTACATGATAAGCAAAGGTACTCCCACATATTTGGTTATTTCAGAATGTAATATAGTTTCTGTGAAAAAGGAATACATGATGGGTTGATTTGGCTGCAACAACTCATGTTTGTGTTTCTTTGCAGGGTACGTCAAAGAGCAGGATGCTAAGTGATGATGAAAGATCCATTTTCACGGCAAACGGGAGCTCGTGTGATGTTTTAGCTATTTGTGATTTTTCTTTAAAACTTTCCACTGGACATGTATTATTTTTAGAGGATGTAATGTATGTTCCCACTTTTTGAAGGAACTTAATTTCTTTTCCAGTTTTAGACTTGCAAGGTTACTCTTGTCTGATGGGAAACAATTGTCTTACACTCTCTCTAAATAATATGATTGTTGGAAATGGAAATTTGATTAAAGAGGATAATTTGTATTTGTTGAATACTACTAATTATCACAATATTTCTATGAATACACAACGTACACCAAACAACATTACTAAATCAAAATCTTCTAAACTGTGGCACAAGCGGTTAGGTCATATATCAAAAGTTAGGATGGACAAGCTTGTTTCTGAAGGTTTATTAGGCACCCTTGATTACTATGACTTCGGTATATGTGTCGAGTGTATCAAAGGGAAATAAACCAAAGTTAAAAGGATAGGAGCATATAGAGCGAAAGAAGTCCTAGAGTTGATACATACCGATATTTGTGGACCGTTTCCACATGAATCGTGGAACGGGCAGCGGTACTTTATATCATTCATCGACGACTACTCTCGTTTTGGTTACCTCTATCTTCTTCATGAAAAGTCTGAGGCCTTGGACAAGTTCATAACTTTTAAGACCGAGGTTGAGAAATAACTTGGTAAAAGCATTAAGACCGTTAGATCTGACCGTGGTGGTGAATACTATGGTAGATATGACGGATCGGGTGAACAACGTCTAGGACCCTTTGCACAGCACCTAGAGAAGTGTGGAATAGTCCCTCAATACACTATACCCGGTTCACCTCGCATGAACGGTGTATCTGAGAGATGGAACCGAACACTAAAAGATATGGTTAGAAGCATGATAAGTCACTCATCTCTACCATTATCTCTCTGGGGGAAGCCATCAAATGTGTCGCTTATACACTCAATCGAGTACCCACAAAGGCTACTGTTAGGACTCCATATGAGCTTTGGAACGGGCATAAACCTAATTTAAAGCATTTGCATGTGTGGGGCTGTCCAGCTGAGGCGAGGCCTTACAAACCTCAAGAAAAGAAACTAGACCCAAAAAGAGTTAGTTGTTTCTTCATAGGTTATTCCGAATATTCCAGAGGGTTTAAGTTTTATGATTCTATCACTGGTACAATATTTGAGACAAGAACGACCAAGTTTCTAGAGAATGTTGAGTTTGGGGGAAGAATAAGGGAACATATGTTGATTTTGAAGAAGAATCCATAAATATTCATGAAGGTGTTAATAAGGATACTGAGATATCTGAAGATTGGGCGGTAATACCAATCATTTCGATCCCATTAGAACAAGGTAATCCTTAGATTAACACTAATTCTCCACTTGAAGGTTCTAACGAGGATACACATATGATTCAGGTAGAACAAGAGGAACCTCAAGATAATCTTCCACAAGGGAATCAAAATGACATCGTTCATAATGATCAAACTCTACCTCCTCAAGAAGTGGAACATGAGGAAATAGTGCCATTAAGAAGGTACACTAGAGAAAGGAAGAGTACTATAGGTCCAGAATTTATAGTATATCTTCAGGAGCATGATGAGTTATGTGCTGGAACTGTAGATGATCCCTCATCCTACAAACAGGCCATGGCAAGCTCTGAATCTCAAAAGTGGATTGACGCTATGAAAGAAGAGTATAAATCAATGCAGGATAATGCGGTATGGGATCTTGTCCCATTACCTGAAAGGAAAAAGGCAATTGGTTGTAAATGGGTTTACAAAACCAAACGCGATTCCCTGGGTAATATGGAAAGACATAAAGCACGTCTTGTAGCGAAAGGCTATACTCAGCATGAAGGGATTGATTTTAAAGAAACCTCCGCTCTAGTATCGACGAAGGATTCCTTTAGAACAATCATGGCATTAGTTGCACATTTTGACCTTGAGCTTCATCAGATGGATGTTAAGACCGTTTTCTCAATGGTAATATTGATGAAACGATCTATATGATGCAACCAGAACACTTTGTAGAAAGTAACTCAAAAGATCTGGTTTGCAGACTTTAAAAATCCATTTATGGGCTTAAACAAGCTTCTCGTCAATGGTATCACAAATTCCTCGAGGTGATAGCCGGTTATGACTTTGAGATCAACTCGGTTGAGGATTGTGTTTATCACAAGTTCAATGTGAGTAATTTCATATTTCTTATATTATATGTGGATGACATATTGCTTGCCTCGAACAATAAAGAATTATTACACACTACAAAAATATTTATATCAGACAAGTTTGATATGAAGGATCTTGGTGATGCCAGTTTTGTGTTAGGAATCCAGATACATCAAGATCGTTCTCATGGTATTCTTGGATTATCACAAATTGCATACATTAAAAGTGTGTTACAACGTTACGGATTGGCAGATTGCAAACCCCTAAGTACCCCTATAGCAAAGGGTGACAGACTTAGTCTGAGTCAATGTCCTAAGACAAAACTTGAGATTGAGGAAATGAAAACGGTCCCTTATGCTTCAGAAGTTGGGAGTTTAATGTATGCTCAAGTTTGTACTAGGCCGGACATTTCCTTTGCTGTAAACATGTTGGGAAGATATGTTAGTAACCCATGAATGGATCACTGGAAAGCAGTTAAAAGAGTACTCCGATATCTGCAAGGAACAAAGGGGCACATGTTGACATATAGGAAGTCGGATAAACTGGAGATCATTGGGTATTCCGACTCGGATTTTGGTGGATGCGCAGACACATTAAAAAGAACGTCAGGCAACATATTCTTATTGGCTGGAGGTGCAATATCCTGGAAAAGTGTAAAGCAAACACTTATTGCATCGTCCACCATGGTAGCAGAATTTGTTGCATGCTTTGAGGCATCAAACCAGGCACTATGGCTGCGGAATTTTGGTACTGGATTACGCATTGTACAAGGGATAGAAGGCCCCATGAGGTTATATTGCGATAACAATTCCGCAGTGCAGTACTCTAACAGTAACATGAGCGCGTCTAAATCCAAACACATAGACATAAAGTTTCTGTATGTTAAAGAAAGAGTACAGATGGGCCAGATAAGTATAGAGCACATCGGAACAAACTCCATGATAGCAGATCCCCTAACAAAGGTGGTTTTGCCTAAGGTTTTCCAGGGACACACCATCAGTATGGGTGTAGTTGATTTAGAGGATTGTTAGTTTCAGTGGGAGAGTTTGTAATAGGACTCGATGTTATATTTTGCAGTATTGTGCACATTAAAGTTTATTGCAATATATATATATATATATATATATATATATGCTTGAAAATATTTATTGATATCTGTACTGTATTGGATCTCCAAAAGTAGGAACCATTTAAGAGTAGATATGTACGATTACAAGCCATATTACTCTTAGACCACGCTCCATAATTGGCCCAAGTAATTGATTGATAATGGTAATGTGATTACTGTTGCATCCTATTGTTCACATTACGAGAAAGAGGTCTTTAGTCCTTTATTGTTATCAGTCATGTACGGGGTTGTACCATTTTCCCATTGACAATGAATATAGGGATCCCATTAAAGTTGAATATGTATTCTTGAGTAGCATATGACGGTCCAAGTGGGAGATTGTTGGAACATATTTATTTAATATATTTATAGACTAACAATTATTTGGACCGACATGCTAAATAAACATATTCGATTATTATCTTAAGGAAGTCCAAATTAAAAGTAGGCTGAGTTAATTATTTAATTAACTAAATTAGACCTATGGGTAAAAAGGTGTTATGGGCTCAAGTGTGGTAACCGGGTTGAATTTGGGCACTGTGATGAAGAGGGCCCAAATCTCAACACTTAAGCCTGAATTAATAAATCAGGGATATAAATTGAATTATCAATTTATTGGGTTATGGTCCCGGACACAAGGAAGTAATAAAGGATGGGCTTTACAATGTTGGGCTTCACATTGTAAAGTCTATAAATAAGGGGCTAGGTTTAGGTATTTCATCACTCTAAACCCTAATCAGAAATACGACTGCTTCCTTGAGTGTCTGGAAAAATTTTCCTTTTTCTCTAATCTGATTCTGCAGGTATATTAGTTTCATAAACGGAATCGCCAGAGAACGTGGAATCGCTGGAGAACGCAAAAGAACTGAAGAGAATACTAGATGGATAACAGCAGGCGAACCTGTAAGTATTCTTGATTTTCTGTTTCTCCTATAGATGAATCTAGCAAAAGGGTTTAACTTTTTTCCACGATTTGTTATATATTATTTGATGCGATTTCGGATGATATATAACAGTTTTGAAACAAGTGACCAACATCGGTGACTAACCTTGATTTTTAGCCTAGTATAAGATAAATTCTTACCATTTCATTTGTTTTGGTAAAATACTTATCTTAAGTTATTTGAGTCATTAACTAGATGTGATTATAATAAGTCAAGACGTTCTCATTATAGTCAAGAAGCATCATCGTCCAATGGTTTCTCGTTATTTTTCTTGCCGATGTGCAAATCAAAATAACAATAGATCTACAAATATTAATTGTTACATTTTTTTTATCTTGTCATTTATGGTTCTTTTTGTCACCCAATTGTCACATTTATGAAAGTATTCATGTTAATAAATATTTAATAGAGCATATTAGGAAAAAATATTAATTATATCCATTTGCATATATAAAGAGTATTTACTGTTGTTGACGCTGAGAGTACAAATACTTTAGACTTCGTGTTGTATATTTCTTGACTATTGATGTGTATGCATCAATTTGTTGCAACGTAAACATAGTTTCGTATTTATTCATATTACTTATTAATCCAAACGGAATATTTATGTTATTATCAATCCAAATTAAACTAAACATAAATTAAACAAAAACCAAAAAGGAAAACTTAGAAGGCTAAATATTAATGTGAAGTGTTTGTATATATTCTCATAAACAACAAATGCATACTATATTTCAGTAATATTCTAACCTTTGAACCTATGAACAAACATTGCAGACAGTAAAATTTGAGAAGTTGTCTCAGATATCATTGTCTGCATTCCTTTTTAAACAACTGGGAATAATACTAGCATATAAGAAAATATACAAGCATCTCAAACTTATTCATTGATCATTAAACTCAAACATACATGCTGAAGCTTTTGTAAACTTTAGTATCCAATATTTTCCTTGAACAAACTCGTTGAAACCAATATTGAAACAATCATTGCATACCAGTATACTTATACATCTAAAATATAATCCAACATGTGAAACAATCATTAGCAGACTCATTGAACACCTCAAACTATCATTGAATAGACTAACAAACCTGATCACTCGTTGAACAAACTCCAAAATTGAAACCAACATCTAAAACCATCATGAAACAGACTTAAACACACCCAAACAAATTCCAAACAATAAGGCTCATCCAATGTTATGAAAATCGAATGAAACAATCAAAATCATTGAATAATTAGACTCAAAATATTATCGAATGAAACAATCACACTAAGTGTATAATCATCTAAACCAATCGAGCAATCAAAATGAAAACCAAAATGAATATATCAAACAATCCAAACTAAATATTCATGTTATTTATAAATCCAAACTAAAGGAAAGAGATCTAATCCATACTAAACTAAATAGACGATCTTTTTTCACTTAAACTTGAACAACCAAAACAATCTCATTTGAATAACATTAAGTAAACATGTTATTTATCAATCAAAACAAAAGAAGTTTATTCTTTTTTATTACAAATCCGAAACACCTTTAAACAAAGAATAAAAATGTTTAACCATATAAAATTAAATTGCTACACCCCTATCCCAATTTCTTTATTCATGATTATATTAAAGGATTGATCCACAGTAACCCATGTGGAATATTTTCTTATATCATTTCCCTATTTTCACATATCAATTGTAGTTTTATTGAAAATTATATTTTTTATTAAATTAAATTAAAATAAAATGGAAATACATAAATTGATTAGCATTTTTGTTCATATTATACAATTGCATTAAACTTGAACATGTATACACTGCTTAAAAAGAATTTGGCTCTCATTATTATTTTTCAATTGGTTAATTCTCTAATCTTGATTTTTTCTTCAAAATAATCATCCATGTCTTTGATATTAATTCATTCAACTTGTTTTTATTTTCTTTGTATTTTCAGTGGTTGAAAATCAAATTGTGAATCACTATTATTCTTCATTATTTTGTTTTATCACACTCTCTTTACCAAAGAAAAAACGATATGATTATTTTCTTATTTTTGACATCTTCATTTTCCGTTCTTAAAATATTCTATAAGATATTATGTAGTCTGATGATATAGAGTTAATTAGTAAATTTTTAATAAATAACATGAATAACATAAACTCTGATAACATGAATAATTATACCTTATATAGTTATGCAGTTTGAGTAACTGTTTGAAATTTTATCTCCCCATTCTGACATTATTTTCAAGCTCTTTGATTATCTGTTTTATATTAAAAGTTAAGCATTTTTAATAAATAACAAGAATATTATTAAATAATTTAATAACATGAATTTTTTATGGATAATATACACATTTGTCTTTCAAAGCTTGTGATAATGCGTTAAGCATCAAGATAGAAAACTCATTAAACTGTTATCTTCAGGAATTTTATGACTTCCTTTACTGTCTTATTTTCTAAAATCTATGCTTCCACCAACTTTGAGAAGTAACCTATTACCACCAAGAGGTATTGCCTACCTCATAAGGTATTCAACAAGGACTTGACGATATCGATCCCCTACATATTAAATGGTATTCCTTATGAGATTGTATCTAGATAAACATATGCGGTCTGAAGGTAATGGTCTCTCTTATTGGAATTCAGTTAAGAAGTCTACCATCATCTGAGCCTTAATAGTAGTTTAATGTTTGATTTCGATGTTGAAGTCTTCTAACTATACTGATTATCTGTTCAATATACAAGATTTATATAGCTTATATGATATATTTCTAAGGGAAAATGAGGTTTAGACTATTTTATGAATCTGAAAGTAAGGCTTTATCTTCCCGACCCCAACTAGCAGAAGCAAGATCAATTTTCTAAAAATAAGTATTGTATCCCTAACAAGAGGGTATTCTTATAGTATATAACTCGAGGGTATTCTTATATCCCTAACAAGTATTGCGCTAACTGTGTAATCAAACGTCAACTAAGTCCAAAAATTAAACGCATATGACTTCGACTTAGTTAGAATCTTTGGTGAAACCAGGAAGTTCTTGATATTTATGAATGTCATGTCACATGTAAGATTCTAATTGAAGTTATCGACCTTTTTTGAGAATTTAGAAATAATGATGATACTTGTATAAAGAGTGAGAAATAAAATTGAGGCAACAAAGATTTGGAGCTTTTTGACGTTGGAACATGATGCATTGTAGTTAGGTTTAATAATTGCATAAGATGAAAAAAGTTTTGTCAAGTGTTGCGTACGGCAGAGGGGGACTATTAGAAAAAAATGAGGATGCTTTTTCTCCAAGAAATGAGGATGCTTTCTTGATCTCTAAGAAACTTCTCATTCTTCAGCATTTCTTCTTCTCCTCTCTGCCAGCATCGGCTTCTATCTTTCTCCGGCATTGTTTTAGTTCGCGGTTACTGGTTTTAAGGAGCAGGGCCTCCCTCCTGGAGGCTGCTGTTAGTTCTGGTTTTTGGCTCGCTGATTAGGTCTCTGCAGGCTTTGGCTGGGAGCATTGATTGCTGTGGGTTTTCTCTTGAAAACTCTTATCTTCTTGGCATTTAGCCTCTATTCTTTCAGAGGTTGCTCTGTTTTATTTAGGTTTCTTGTTTGGTGCTTAATGGCTGCTCTATGTATTAATGACTTCCCTCCTTTGAGTGGTAAGAAAGATATGCATTCCCCGAATCAAAGTGCTAACGAGGGTCGAACTAATGATAAAAGGTTATTCACTGAAGTTTTAAAGAACAGGTCTGAATGTTCTGAGTTTCGTCCGGTAGATGTTTCGTTCTTTGATGACCATAACATAATTCAATTCTCAACGCATGCTAAAGCCGCCCTTCTGGCTCAATCTAGGTCTACTCTCGTTGTTAAGTTCAGTCTTGACATCCCCAAGAGGGCTGCCTTTCAAGCGTTTCTTGATGCGTTCAAGTTCAAGGGCTTGTTTACGTATGTAACACTCGACTCAAGGCAAATTCTTTTAGAGTTCACCTTGTTGGAAGATGTTGACAGGTTTTGGTCGAAAAGCTTTTGGAATGTGGATGGCAAAGTTATGCGGATCATCAAATGGTGTCCTCAAAATAGTCGAAATTATGAATGTCCTATTGCCTTGCTGTGGGTAAGGTTTGAAAAGCTGCATGAGTTTCTGTATAATAGATCTATTATACATGAACTGGCTGCTTCTTTAGGTATGGTTCATCAAGTTATGGTGCCTAAATTGGGCTAAAACGAATGCTTGCTATGCATTGGTTGAGATTGATGTATCCAGATTTTTGAAAAGAAAATTATGGGTTGGGTTTGGTGATCATGATGGTTGCTGGATCGGTGTTAGCTATAAGAATGCGCCTTTTTACTGTAAAACTTGTCATCACTTAGGTCATGATTCTGAGAAATGCAAGAAACTTTTGAATAAAGAAGATGTTATTCATAAAGAAGAGGATAAAAAGGGAGTGGCTAGTACAAATATTCATTCTGATGCTGTTAAAGATAATGGTACAAGTCCACAATGCACTACTGAAACTCTTCCTTTTATTAAGGTTTACAAAAGAAGAGTTAAATCTATGATTACTTCTAAGGATAACCCTGTTGAGGTTCCTAGTAATACTAGTAATACTGGTAACCCTGGTGTTACTAGTCCTGTTGGAGAAGCTTCTAAGCAGGATTTGGAATTGATCAGTGCGCTTCATGGATTGGATCAGGATCAGGTTGCTGATGCTCCTATGTCTAGCTCTCCTAAGCAAAGTAATATTGGTAGCTATAATCCTTCTCCAGAGGTTGCTTCTCCTAGTTCCTCTGAACATGGCTTCACTTCTCTTGTTCGCAGTAAGTTAAAATCTGCAAGTAAAATCAGGAATGCAAAAAGGTTAACTATCAAATCTCTTCACAAAATAGATAAAACTAATTCTTATTCTTTATCTGAATGATTAAGTTTCTTAGTTGGAACGCTCGTGGTCTCAATAATAGTGCTACGTTGTCTAGACTAAAGTTTATCATTAATCAATATAAGGTTAAGCTGATTGTTATCCAAGAGCCTATGGCTAGAATTGATAAAATAGAGAAAATTGCTCAGAAAATTGGTTTTAATAATTGGGTTTCTAACTGTTCTAATAAAGTGTGGATGTTTTGGACAGATGAGATTAGCTTGAATGTATTGTTTGATCATGATCAGTTTCTCCACTTGGAGATTAATGCTTCTAATTTTTATGGTTTCTTAACTTCAGTTTATGCTAAGAATAAGAGTGTGCAGCGTAAAGATCTTTGGAGTAAGTTGGAAATCATACCTAATGATGACAAGCCCTGGTTTCTGGCTGGTAACTTCAATGCCATATCTTGCTCTGATGACCAGCTTAACTGCTCCTCTTTTGATGTCTCTAGCGCTGATGATTTTAATGATTTCATCAGGCGTTGTAATCTTGATGATCCTGGTTTTGTTGGCTCTAGATACACCTGGAGCAATAACAGAGCATGGAAAAGATTAGATAGAGTTTTGATAAACAATAAGGCTGCTATTTCATTTCATACTCAGGTCTTACACATGGTCAGAACTTGCTCTGACCATGCTCCTCTCTTGATTACTTTGTCTAATCCTATTAGCTCTATTTCTCATAACAAAGGTTTCTTCAAATTTATTAATGCTTGGACTAACCATCCTGATTTTATTACTGATGTTATTCTTAACTGGAACATTTATTGCAATGGGAAACTAATATGATCTTTTAGTATAAGCTTAGGAGGCTTAAAAAGTTTCTTAAAGGGTGGAACATTACTAAATTTGGCAATATTTTTAGTAAAGTTAAGCAGGCTATGGAGGATGTGGCTGCTATGGAGCTCAGTCATCAGGTTGACAACAGCATTGACTCTAAAGCTAGTTTAAATAAGGCTAACAGCTTGCTCATTCAAGCTCTTAAGAATGAGGAATGTTACTGGAGGCAGAAGTGCTATAATTCTTGGTTAAGCAGTGGGGATGGTAACACTAAACTTTATCTTTCTTATGTTTCTCATAAAAAGAAGAAGAATTCCATTCTGGGGATCAAAGATAAGGGTAACTGGTTATCTAAGGACTCTGATATTGCTTGCTCTGTTGAGTCTTATTTTAAAGGCATTCTTTCTGGTTGTACCTATTCTTGTGATGATGCTAACATTAATGATTCTATTCTTAGTAATATTCCCAGTCTTGTTAGTGTCAGGGATAATGGTAGTATTATGAATCCTACTACTAAAGAGGAGATGTGGAGCATTGTCTCTGCTATGAAAAATGACAGTGCTCCTGGCACTGATGGTTTTAACTGCCATTTTCTTAAGACTTGTTGGGATATCATCAGCTCTGATCTTTGTCAGGCTATTAATTCTTATCTCAGGGGTATGACTATTCCTAAGGGGATATTTGCTACCGGGATCTGTCTTATCCCTAAATCTCCTAACCCTATCTCTTGGAATAATTCAGGCCTATTAGCCTTTGCACTATTTTTAACAGGCTCATTTCATCTCTTATAAACACTAGAATTGCTCTCATTCTTCCTAAGATAATCTCTAAATGTCAAGGTGCATTTGTTAAGGATAGGCTTATTCATGACAATATTCTCATTATCAAAGAGATGTTGCACAATATTAATAGAAGACCCTCTAAGGGAAACATTATAATGCAGCTTGATATGATAAAGGCATTTGACAGAATATCTCATGCCTTTGTCATCAAGGTTATGAAAAGCTTTGGTTTCTCTGATGGTCTCTTGGCCTTAATTCATTCTCTCATTTCTAATGTAATGGTGTCTATTCTTATTAATGGTAGCAGTATAGGGTATTTTCCTCAAAAGAATGAGTTAAGGCAAGGAGATCCTTTATCCCCTTGCCTATTCATTCTTGCTGAGGAGGCTCTTCTAAGGGGTCTCTCTTGTCTTTATGATTCTAATCCTAACATGAAATATTATCTAAAGCCAAGTTACATTTTACCTTGTCTTTCTTTTGCTGATGATATCGTTATTTTCTCTAATAGTGCTCCTTCCTCAATTGATAATCTATGCAAGTTGCTGGAAAACTATCAGACTGCTTCTGGACAAATGATAAACAAGGATAAAACAAAGATTGTTACCTCGACTAGACTGGCCTTTACTGCTAACTCCAAGCTGAAATCTACTACTGGTTTTAAAATTGATCACGCTCCTTTCAAGTATTTGGGAATCAGCATTTCTGCAAACAATAAATGAAGGAATTTTGTTAATCTTTTGTCTGCTATTTATAATAAAATTCAGATTTGGGATATGAAATCTTTGTCTTTTGGGGGGAGGCTATCTCTTATTAAGAGTGTTCTCCATCCCATTGTTTATTATTGGATGCAGAACACTCTAATCCCCAAGGCTATTCTCAATAAGATTGAGTTGTGCTTTAATGAGTTCATTTGGAGGTCCAATTATAATGATAGAGCCATCCACTGGACCTCTTGGAATCACCTTTGTAGGCCCTTTGATGAAGGTGGATTGAATATCAAGTTATTATCTGATATCCAAACCACTTTCTCTTTTAAGTTATGGTTTATGTTCAGGAGAGGCCATTCTCTTTGGGCTGATCTTATGCATCATACATACTGTCTTAACTGTCATCCTACTATTGCTGAGTGTAAAGCTACTGACTCTATTACTTGGAAAAGATTGTTTTCTATTAAGACTCATGCTGATGGTTATGTTAACTGACAATTAGGCAGAGGGGATGTGGATTTTTGGAGAGATGCCTGGCATGACATGTCTCCTATTGCTAATGAGTCTGACTCTAAGACTTGGCTTCTTCCTGCTAAGGTCTTGACTTTCTGGAAGGATAACAATTGGGATTACTCTTTGCTTAACTTCCTGCCTCATGATCGTCTTTCGTATATTAAGTGTGTAAAGATTGTTCATGGCCATGAAGATAAGATTGAATGGGCTATTTCTAAGGATAAAGAGTTTAACACTAATCAAACTTGGGATGTTATTAGGTTCAGAAATGCAAAACAAAACATTTTCAAAACGATTTAGAGTCATTTTATTCCAAGTAAATTCTATTTTCTAAGTTGGAAGTTATTAAAAAACTTTATCCCAATTGATAGTATCCTTGCTAAAAGGCACTTCACTTCTGTTTCTAAATGTTAGTTTTGCTACAGTTGTGAAGAGAAGAATCACCTCTTTATCAACTGTAGCTATGCTTGGTCTCTGTGGAACTACTATGGGATTCTCTTTAAGGTCCCTATAAGTAGGTGCATGTCTATTGGTCATGTTTTCTATAGCTGGTTCTGGTCTTCGAATTGCAGATTCCATATTACCCATCTTGTCCCACAAATTATTTGTTGGACAATCTGGCGTAACAGGAATGCTAGCAAGTTCACTGGTTCTCATGATAATTTTGACTGTGCTATTAATAGTATAAACAGAGTTATTAATGGAATTGACTCTAATGGTTTCCTAATAGCTATTCACTGGTCAGGCGTTCACAAGGCTGGTGTTGCCTTGGGTTGTCTTTCAGTCTACAACAAAAAGCATAAGATTAGGTACCTGAAGTGGCTAGCTCCTCCTCCTGGCAGGTTAAAGATTAACGTGGATGGCGCCTGTAGCTTCTCTGGTGAAGCCAGTGGTGGCTTCTTGGTTAGAGACGAGCTTGGTAGCTTGCTTTCTGGTCATGGTTTCCTCTTTGGCAAGGTTGACCCATTCAAGGCTGAGTGCCTGGCTCTGCTGGAGGCTTTAATCCACTGTCGCAGAAACAATTGGTACAATGTCGATATCGAGTCTGATTGTCAGACCCTTATCGACATTGTGGCCACCGGTAATGATGCTTCCATCTCCATGGTTTCAATTTGTCACAGCCTGATTCACTCTCCAATGATTCTTCGTTACGTTTCTCAAACCCAGAATGCTGCTGTAGACTGGATTTCGAAATGGGCTTTGAAGGAGAAAGGGGGCAAATCGTTTTCGGTTGGCGATGCTCCGGTTCAGCTTCTGGCCATCGTGACTCTTGAAAGCTTAGGTGTGGGGTACATTGACCCTGGTTGAGGTTAATCGAGGGGCTGTGGTTGTCGATTTGACTGGTGGTGGTGGTCGAAGGTTGTTTGTGGCTGTCGATTTAGCTGGTGTTTATGGTTTTTGGATCTGTGAAAGTGTTGTTGCCGGCGAAGGTGTTGGGATCGTCTGATACCTCGATGGTGCTCTCACCCAGTTCAAACCTTTCCCTTCAAATTTGAAGAGAAAGGGTCATGAAGGCGGCGTTAACCTCGAAGTATCAGATGATCGATTGGCTGTTTGGATTGTGTAGATTCTGAAGTTTGGCTATGTAATTGAATTAGGGTTGTGATAGGATGCTTAGAGTTGAATGGTAGAGGTTGAAGATGGGGACTGTTTCGATTTAGGGTTTGGGGTCTGACTTCTTGTCAATTTTGACCCGATCTTGTTTCTTTATTTGTGGCCTTATCATTTTTGGGCCCTAGTTTGTAATCGAATACTCCTTAGTCCGTCATTAATTAAATGGTTCTTTTGCTGAAAAAAATAAAATAAAAAATAATTGCATAAGATATATTTTTATCTTTTTTCGCTCAGAAAAAACTTTAAACAATTCATAGACCGAACACTAAAGGATCAATTTTCAAAATTTAGTTTCATATTTACATTTCCCAAGGTCGGCAAAAGTCTTGATAAGGTCTGATATATGATTTGTATAATGGCTGCTTATAACATAATGACATTGACATAAGCATTAAAGTTGCATCAGAGTTGGCTTAACAAGATCTTGTTGACCAATGTTGGATTTATAGCCTCCAATTTCTTAAGCTTGACCGACATAACCTTGTAAAAGTATACTATGCACTCCACGATAAACGTAGTATGCTCATGAACTTCCTTATGCATAATGATATAATTATAACCCACATTCATGAAAGATAACATTAGGTTCTCCGAGTTTGTGTTCACTAGTTGATTTGAAAGATGAAAATGATCCTTCAGATATGCATTGTTGAAGTCGGTAAAGTCTACACTAATCGTTCACTTGCCATTTTTTTTAATCTTTGACCATAACTGGTTTGGTTGTCCATACTGCATCAAATGCCTCTCGAATGTGGCTAACTTGGTTGAATCGATCCATTATAGGCGACTATAACCATTTTTTAGGTAGATTAATATTCACTTATGCTTTATGGCTCAAACCTATTGTCTATGGACACGTTGTGATATATCACATTGACATCTATGCCAATGAAACCTTGAGAAATTCATGTAAAAACATCAAAGTTTCCACAGATTGTAATAGTTTGAATAAGTAATTATATAATAGGTCTCTACCGATACAAAAGACTTCACTTTATTTTATGCTTATGTGTTGCACTTCCTCCCCCAGCTTGACTCGACAATGGGCATTTCTCGAGTCATCCATGTCCTCAAAGATGAATGGGCCCTATGGTATTTTCTATATCTCAAGTGACCAAAAGGTAAAATAATACACTCTAACAGTTATTTAGTTGCTTCAAAACACGTTGACTTGATAATTTATTATATAATAAAGGCATTGGTGCACAATTGAAACTATGATGTGCATGTGATCCAGCCATGGTCCAATAAAAATAACGTTATATAAGGAAAGAGAGTCCAATCCCATGAACATGCACTTGATCCGTTTCTCATGCTCATGCTGGCATAAAACTAAATTTAGCTCTAGCTCGCCCATGCCCGAAGTGTATGTATCGGTAACAATTTCATTGGTAGCATTACAACTGGTACACCATATACATTCTCATATATTATCTTAAACAAGACATTAGTCAAACTTCGAGTGTCCATCATAATTCTCTAAACCTCTGTCTTTGTAATCTTTGTTACAATTATAATCGTGTCCTAGTATAGTGACTACCTAAAGGTCATCATAAATGAAAAATTATAACGAGGTATAAGTTTCTGTAAAAATATACCACGGTTTGACCCTAACAGTGGAACTCTGTTTTATTTTATATTCATTTTCCTATAAGACTTAGTAATACATGAGAAAATGTCACCCTCTACTATTGTATGCAAGACTTGTTGATTTTGATCAGGGTCAACGTACTCATCAAATATGTCCAGAATAACCATTGTTTCCAAGGATCTTAGAGTTTGAGCGACCATTTCTCCTTGTTGTCACTCCACCGTCATCGATTGACAAGGCTCAATCACAACTAGTCTCGACTCGACCCAAAGAATATTTTTAAAAAACTCAACCATATTTTCTCATTAATAAGGATATGTATCTCGTTCTTAAAAGTAATGCAATCATCGATGTAATGTCCTACGTTATTGTGAAATTGGTAATACTTGTGCGCGTCCCATTTCACACATCATGAGGCTCATATGTGATGAGAGAATAAATGACTAGGAAAAATATGGGATCTTGGACCTGATGTGACTAGAGTACAAACGTAGAGAGAAAAAGTAGAAAGAGAATATTATACTCAATTGTCCCACCTACCAAGAATAATGGGCTCCCTTTTATATTGGGGAAGGGTGAACCCGTTTATTTCTTTGGAGGTTTTGCTTTATTTCACTTTTGGTCCTCTACAAAATAATTAACTTATAAATTGTCTTCTAACAAATAATAATACTATAATAGGCATATTTATCTTCTTATATTTACAATTGACTCATTTTCTATTAAGATCGGCGAATTACTCCTTCATTAGTAGCCCCTAGTCTTCAAGAGCATCGGGAATGAAGACTTGTAAAAGAATCAGTTCGACACGCCTCTGCCCCTTACGCGTTGGTACCGGTTGACCGGGTTGCCTTGGTTGGATGTTTGTCTCCTGAACGGTGACCGAACCTTCGTACTTCTTGTTGTTAGGTCGGCCGTGAGTCGTCTCGACGTTGTAACAACGTCTCCTGGGTCTGCTTCCGACCCTTTTCGACGGGTTCCACATGGACCTAAACCGGTGACTGGGCTTTGGCATATAATCCGGGTAGATGAGGCCCATCTGAGGTATCTATCTGAGCTAGCTGGTGTAGATCTGCAGTTCTAGTCCGGTTAAGAGCTACACGTGTCATCCGAGTACTCGAAGCATGCCCGTCTGCACGGTTTTCCAAGGGGCTTTTCGACTTCCCGGTGCTTTTCGTCGCTTGAACTCCTCTGTACGTGACACGGTTAAGTGAGGGTGCCTATATATATATCTCATTAGAGAGAATCACTCTCAGAAGAAATCTAGAGAGAGAAAGTGTTGTCCGGACGTTTCTAGAGAGAGGGCGAGTTTTATGAGAAACAGGAACCCGAAGCCAAAAAAAAAAGCTAAGAAGAAAAAAAAGCATGTGTTCGGATATGAAGATTGAGCTAGTATCAGTGACCGTGCTGAGGAATATCGAGCTGCGAGATTGATTTGGAGTTCTAACACCAAGCCCTCCACGCCTGTACCGTTACCCCACGACCCTATTCTTGCTGATCCGATCCTTGCTGAGTCTTTTACCTTACCCGAACCGTTCGGCGCTCGGACCCCCGGGGCCATTTTCATTCCTTCAAGTAATAGCTCTCCACACTCCCCAACTGCCCAACTCAACCGCCCGACGCCTTCGTCGGTTAATTCTTACACGGCTCCGACCCCTTTTCCACCACGACGTCGAGGCAAAGCTAAATTTCTTTCTATGGGTGAAACCAACACTTCAACTTCTCCCGCGGGAGGTAACTCCCCTGAGATGGTCCAGCTTACTCCCGATATACGAGGATACCAGACCAGTACTAACACTGCTCGTACCTTTTTAGGTCTCAACCAACGGCCACTAGCACCTCACGAACTGGATCCAGAGCGTGCTCGCCAACAACAACAAGAGTCCCAACTGGCCCAAACCGGAAGTAGTTTTGGTCATGCAGACCTTTTTGTCTGACCGTCCGATCCGTCCGTGGCCAGCCCCCTCAGATCTGACTCAATCCCGGCAGTAAATACCGAGGAGCCGGAGGCGGACGCTTTACCTGCAGAGGACGGTATTGCTGCTGCTGGCAATACTGCTGCTCCTCCCGAATAGCCGCTTCCCGAGGAAATTGAGGCGGTCATAACCATCTCCTACCATCGTTGGTTGCCCAAGAATAATGTCATTTCCCTTTTGAGGGCAAGTATCTTTACTTCTCTGCTGCTGAGCAAGAGGAGCTTCTGATGCGGTGGGGTATTCCGGAGTGCATCACCATCCGGTTTCCTGTTCCTGGGGAGACTCCCGTGCATGTTCGGTCATGGGAGATCGTAATCTTCACCGAGCTTTTCAATTGGGGCCTCAGGTTTCCTCTGGATCCTGAGATTGTTCTGTACTTTAAGACTCTCAACATCTGCCCCTCTCAGCTAACGCCCAATGCGTGGTATACGCTGATGTCTTGCATAATGGCCTCGCGCCTTTCGGGTCGGGTCATGCCCATGGAAGAGTATATAGTTATGTCCGGGCTGAAGTCTCCCAAGCCCCCCTTCTTCTATTCTTCTTTGGCTAATATATGGAAGATAGTGAAAGACTTTCTCGAAAGCGACAAAGGTTGGAAATATCGTTTCGTCTTCCTCAGTGGCTGCTGGGAAAACGGCCGCCCTTATAGCAAGGCGAATCCGTGGTGACTGCTGCGGACATGGGTTCCTGATGGTATAATTTTTTTTACACGATGAACCGATCCTCTGTGTAGTATCGAAGGAATTCGTCCAGGGTTGAAGAAGGACTACTTTAAGCCGGGCATGGTCACCTTCCAATTGTTGAAGGACTATGCCAGGAAGCATTGGGGTTGGGCGTTCCATCGGGCCTTCAAAAACACAAACCTGATTACGAGTAACCTCTGGCGTTGCTCGTCAGAACCGCTCACGATTGAGCAGCTGCGTCACCCCCTAGTCTGGAGGACTTGGTCGCAAAGACGGATGCGCCTGATGCCCACCTGTTTCTCTCGAAGCGCAACAAGGCTCCCAGCAAGCGTCAAAAGTCAGATGATGAAGCCGAGTAGGATAATGCCGGGGCTGAAGAGGCCGGTGCGGAGGGAAACCAAGATGAAGTAGCCGCTGAGGGTGGCGAGACCCATCAGTCCCAGGAGCTGGCGAAGAAGCGGAAGGGGAAGGCTGACGCAGAAGGGTCTCAGGCTAAAAAGCCTAAACGCTCAAAGAAAGAAGGCGGGTCTGCCGCGGGTTCTGCTAATGCCGACAATGCTACCGTCCCGGAGATTTTTGAGCAATACGGGGGGGGGGGGGTTAAGGGTGGTACGATAGCCGACCCTATAGTGGTGATTCCCGACGATGCTAGCCCCTCAAAGGCCTCCAAAACCGCTGTGGCGTCGTCGAGTGGTACGAATCTTCCGGTGCTGTCTTTGCTCGGGAGTCCGCATACTTTTCCTTTGCGGATAACCGACGGGCTATCCCTTTCCTTTTACAACATGATTGTGCCTTTGGCGATGAAAGAGCGTCGGGCAGGGGAGCTGAGCCAGAAGCTGTCGGCCGCGGAGGGGAAAGTTGCCTCGCTGGAAGAAGAGGTAGATAAGGGAAAAACGGCTCAGAAGCTGGCAGAAGAGCAGCTCAAGGCGACCAAACAAACCTTGGCGCAAGTCAGGAAGTACGGGGATGATCGTGCGGGGCGGTTGGAGCAGGAAATTGCCGACCTAAAGAAGGCTAACACCCTTTTTGCTGAAAAATGCAAGAAGTGGATGGAGAAAGAGACGGCCGAAGCCAAAGCCGCATACGTGCTGACTTTTCATCACCAATTCCTCGACTTTCCCCACGGGTCAATGTGCCTGGATGTTCCGGAAGATGACTGCCCTACTGATGTGGCTTGCGAAGACGAAGAATTGGATGACACCGAGTCAGAGGAAGAGGATGCTTGATCCCCGACGTCTCTTGTTTTGTTTTTGTTTTGTTAAAATTTGTAATTGCGGGGTCTGTGGAACTCCATGTAAGCCTTTTTTGTAATCAAAGTTTCTGAATGATCAATATGTTATCCGTACTTATGTATATCCGTACTTATGTTTTTATAAATGTTACATCCAACTCTGTTTTTATAAATCCACGGTTGATTGGGAACCAAATTATGTATTGTAGCCTATCAAAAGACCAAGGAAAGTGTGGATCAGTTCAAACACTGAAGAACCTGCTAAGGTTCTGTTGATCAACATAAAATTGAAAATTTTCCTCATAGGGTCGGGAATTAGAGTGTAGATCAGTTTAAACACTGAAAAACCTATGAAGGTTGTGTTGATCAATGTAAAATTGAAAATTTTCCCGTAGGGTCGGGAATTAAGATGTAGATCACTTGACACACTGACAAACCTATGAAGGTTCTGTTGATCAATGTAAAATTGAAAATTTTCCCGTAGGGTCGGGAATTAAGATGTAGATCAGTTGACACACTAACAAACCTATGAAGGTTCTGTTGATCAATGTAAAATTGAAAATGTTCCTGTAGGGTTGGGAATTAAGATGTAGATCAGTTGAGACACTGAAAAACCTATGAAGGTTCTGTAAAGCAATCAAGATTACTAAAAAATCATCGATCATCTCGTCAGCTGACGGACTCCTTTTTAACACTTGTGAGATTGAAAGGAAAAATTTTCGATTAAAGAGGTCGGTTGCTATAGATGCCTTATTAAAACCTTCTCGCGCCACCGAGGTAGGAAAGAGTGCATCCCCGACCAAAAGTTTTTTACACAAATAATGCTTACAAAGTTACAAAAATCAAAATCACTCCAAATATAATTTCAGATGTTCAATGTTCCATGGGAGCCTTAACGAACGCCCGAGTTTGTCTTGCAACCGATATGTCCCGCTCTTAACTTTCTCCACCACTTTGTACGGTCCTTCCCAGTTCGGGGCGAGCTTACCGAAGCTTTTATCTTTGGTATGCAAAAAAACTCTTCTCAAAACCTTATCACTAACTTTGAACTCCCGCCGTCGTACTTTAGACGCATACCGACTCCTCATTAGGGTTTGATAGTGTAAAGAATTCAGTTGAGCTCGGTTCCGTTTTTCTTCTATTAGGTTGAGAGCTAACTTTCTGTCACATTCATTTGTGTTTTCATCATAGTTACCGATCCTAAAAGATGAAAAAATTGACTCTACTGGAGTGACCGCGTCTATACCATATACTAAGGCATAAGGTGATTCCTTAGTGGCCGTTCGAGGTGTAGTTCGGTAAGCCCACAACACTTCATGCAAATAGTCTGGCTATTTGCCAGCTTTCCCTTCGAGGTTCTTTTTGAGTCCGTCCAGAATGGTTCGGTTGGTAACTTCGACTTGACCGTTCGCTTGAGGATGGAATGGGGCAGAGAAACATTGCATAATCCTATGAGTTGTGGAAAAGGATTTCATCTCACTGCTGTCGAATTGAGGCCCGTTATCCATGGTGAGCTTCTGGGGTACCCCGAACCGACAACAGATATTGGACCAAATAAATATGATGATATCCTTAGTCTTAGTAGCGGATAATGGTTCGGCTTCTACCCATTTGGAAAAGTAATCCACAACCACCACGATCGTTTGTCTCCCACCAGATGCCATTGGTAACGGCCCTACAAGATCGATTCCTCATCGGTCGAAAGGTAATCCTTCAGATATGGATTCTAAAGGGGTCGCGGGCACGTTTATCGCGTTCGCGAATCTTTGACAAGTGTCGCATGTTTTTACTATCTGCTGAGCATCAGTCGTTACCGTTGGCCAATAAAAACCGTCGAGAAAAATTCTTCTTATCAGTGCCTTGTAACCACAATGAGCCGCGCCCTCTCCGTCATGTAACTCGGACACAACGATCTGTGACTCATTTACCCGTAAACACCTTAGTAAGGGCCGGCTGAACGATTTTTTGTATAATATGTCGCCCAATAAAACGTAGCCTCGAGCTTTGTTTCGTACCTTTCGAGCCGATGCACCATTGTCTGGTAGTAGACCTTCAGCTAGGAAAGCAATAATATCCCTTCGCCAATCTGAAATAGTTACCGAAAACACCTGACAAGAAATTTCGGGTCGATTATCCAGCTCTTTCCTCTTTATGATCGATGGGTTTTCTTGTTCGGTTACCCATGGGTATTACTTGAGCAAGAGGCAGATGCTAGAGAGTCGGCTACCATATTTTCGGTTCTTGGAACATGTTCATACGTTACCTTGGCGAATGACGCGGCTAACACTCTTAATGCGGCTAAGTACTGAACCAAATGTTATTTCCTGGCTTCCGAAGCTCCCAATGCTTGATTGATCAAAAACTGAAAATCATTAACGAGACGTACATGCTTAGCTCCGCATACCTGTGCTAGTCGCAAACCGGCCAGGGCGGCTTCATACTCGGCTTCGTTGTTAGAAGTGGGAAAACTAAATCGGATTGCATGATGCATACTTATGCCCGTTGGGGTGACTATCTGTACGCCCGCTCCGTATCCATTGACGTTCGACCCACCATCGGTTCGGATGACCCACTCGTCGGGTTTGGCTTCTTCAGGCGGTACGTCTTGGTCCGGGCGGTCAGAATGGAATTCCACTATAAAATCAACCCGAACTTGACCTTTGACAGCCGTCCGCAGCTCAAAACTGATGTCGAAATCACCCAACTTGACCGACCATTTAGACATTCTTCCTGACATGTCCGGTCGCTGAAGAACGTACTTGAGTGGAAACGAGGTGCGGACGACAATGGGGTGTGCTTGAAAATACGGCCGCATTTTTCGTGCCGCGGTCACCAATGCTAAGGCCATTTTCTCCAGCTTTAGATACCGCGTCTCTGCATCCAGTAAGCTTTTGCTCACGAAGTATACTGCTTTAGGGACCGTTCCCGACTCACTGATCAGAGCCGCACTTACTACAAAATCTGAAACTGATATGTAAAGGAAAAGAGTCTCTCCCGCCAGAGGCTTCGTTAGAAGGTTTGGAGATGATAAATAAGTCTTAATCCCTAAAAAGGCTGCACTACAATCCGGCATCCAAACAAAATTCTTGGCATTTCTCAAGACCTGAAAAAATGGAGCGCACTTGTCAGATGAACGAGAGATAAACCAATTTAAAGCCGCTAGACGCCCGGTTAATATCTGGACTTCCTTGATATTCTTAGGCGGTGTCATGTCGGTAAGAGCTTGTAATTGGGTCGGGTCTGCCTCGATTCCCTTTTTGCTAACAAAGAACCCAGGAACTTGCCCGACCTTACCCCGAAGGAGCATTTCTCCGGGTTTAGCTTGAGATTTATACCCCTGAGGCTATCAAAGGTTTCCCTCAAATCGGCGAGATGTTCCTCGTCCGTGCCGCTCTTCACTAACATGTCATCGATGTAGACTTCCATATTCCTCCCTATCTGACAATCGAAAGTTTTGTTAACCAACCTCTGATAAGTCGCTCCGACGTTTTTTAATCCGAACGGCATGACCTTGTAGCAATACAAGCCTCAGCCTGTGATAAATGTCGTGCTTTCCTGATCCGCTGGGTGCAACTTGATCTGGTTGTAGCCTGCGTACGTGTCCATGAAAGAGAGCAACATGTTTCCTGATGTGTCCGACGCTGATCATTCTTCCGACTTCTCTTAGAATGATTTTTGCCTTTTCTGGGGAAAAAGCCCGCCGTTTTTGCAAAATGGGTCTGATATTTTTGTTGATAGTTAGTTTGTGAATCACATGGTTCTCCGGGACTCCAGTCACGTCCTTCGAACACCATGCGAATAAATCTAAATTCTCATGTAGTAATGATAACAACTGTTTCCTGAAGGCTGATGACAGTCGGATTCCGATCTGCAAAACTTTCCCTTCGGTAAATGGGTGCTTTTCACACTCTTCATCGGTAGTTAAAAAAATATGAGCTTCTCTAGGATCATCGACGGGCAATGACTCCAAGGGAAGTCCCCTTAATTGCTAGTCCCTCCCTTGCGCCATCTCTTGATCCTTCTTGGGTGCCAAAGCCGCTCGGTAACACTGTCGTGCCGCTTTCTGGCTGCTCCGAACTATACCCACGTTGTTCCCGACAACGTATTTGAAACATTGATGGACCGTGGACGATACCGCGTGCATTCGCGATAGCCACGATCTGCCAAAAACCGCATTATAAGAAGCTGGTGCGTCTACCACAACGAATAAAATAATGACCTCTTTTTTGAACGGTCCACGGCTTAGCTGAACGATGCCCTCAAACTCTCCAACCACGTCTGCTGCCGAACCTGTAAACCCTACAATAGTTTGGTCCGACCGCGTAATGACCGGAGGTGCCCTAAATTTTGTGAAAGTGAATGCAAAGATTATGTTGGCTGAGCTACCGGTGTCTACCAAGATACGTCGGACCTCCTCCCCCGCAATGGCCGCCCCGATAACGATGGCGTCTTCATGAGGGCCGGCTACATCTCTCATGTCATCGTCGTCAAAATGTAGGATCGGCGAATGGATGCCTTTTGAGCGGGGATAGGTCCGAGCTTCCAGCTGGGTGGCTAGATTCACGATATGCCGCTTTCTAGAGGAGTGTGTGGTCCCTGCCATAGAGTCCACCAAAAATAGTCAACGATTCGAAAAATTGACAAAGGTTTCTTACGTTCCCGATACTTTCCACAGCTCCCTCTTCAATGATCCTGATGAGGTTACGATTCACGTCTGGGTCGAGGTACTCGATTGAAACATCAAACGGGTCGGTAACTTCGGAAATGGTCATGGTGGTTTCGGCATCGTCACGACTTCTCTCGAAGCGGTACCCTGCTGAGCTTTCTTTTTTACGTACTCTAGGAGGTTTCTGTGCTCTATAAGCATCTGTATCTCCTTTTTGAGGGCAATGCATTCCTTAGTATCGTGCCCCACGTCTTCGTGGTAGCGAAAATACTGGTTGTTCCTCTGCTCCCTAGGCGTTGGTATAGGGAAAGGCCTCTGATACATCCCGCTTTTCTTAGTCTTCTCGTAGATCGAAGATACGCATTCCGTCAAGTCAGCAAAATAAGCAGGTCAGATCCAATTGTTAGACATGGGTCGCGAAACCACTTGATTCATCTGCTTTGCTTTTTGGTTCTGTGCCGAAGACTTGATTGGTAAGGACTGGGTCGGTGGTATCGTGCTGACCGGCTGGGCTTGCTGAGCATAGTTGGATTGAGCCCCTTGTTTTATAACGACCGACGCTTGCGCGCTCTACTGAATTTGCGCAGCCAGTTCGGACGCCTCTCTTCTTCTATCAGTATCTGTTTTTCTATCTGGGCCAGCAGAGCGGAAAAAGTAAACACTTGTTTTTTAGTAACCGCTTGCTTCATCGGTCCCGGGAGCAACCCTAAGTGATACGTCGTCAGTGCCACGTTCTCTTCGCAGTGGTCCAGGTCGGTCTTAGCGTCAATAAAACACCTGGTGTAATCCCTGAGGCTCTCTCCCAGCCTCTACTTACATTTCATGATCGTATCTCCATTAGCTCGGAAACTCTTGCTTCCGACGAAGTGCTGAAAAGAACATCATCCAGAACATCCCGAAGTTTTTAATACAAACCTGTGGTAATCGGTTGTACCACTTGGACGCTCGATCCCTGAAGGTCATCGAAAACTCCCGACACAAAAGTTTATCGTCGTTGTCGAAACTCAACATAAAGTTTTTAAAGGCTTCCAAGTGATTATCTGGATCCCTTTTACCGTCATACTTTTCCAATTTGGAAACGTCAAACCTCTTCGGGAGATGTCCCGATAATATCTCGTCGGACAACGGTGAAGCTCTCCAATTCATTCCGAATCTGAACCCTCCGCCTCCGAGCCCTTCGGTCTAAATCCCGTACAGACCTTCGTCCCCTGGGTTGATGAATTGGCTACTGGTTCGGTACCCCTGGTTTTGGCTGTTTGAAGGTTGCCACTGGACCTGGGGTAGAGCTACCCGCTCTTCTCTGCTGCCTGTTTGCATCTTTTCTTTTTCAAATGATGCTGGCGTTCTTTTCTAGGCGCTACCCTTCTTGTACTTAGGAGAGTCTGAACGGGGTGCCCTATCCCGTCGGGAACGGCTTTTCTGCGTGCGTTTGTTTAGCTTTTCCTTACGTCGGTACTCCCTTCCCGACGAGTCGTCCGATAATATCGAACAGGTTGGGCGTCGATGCGATGGTCACTAGTCAGGTAGCCTTCACCGCAGTTGTCTACGATTGGTTCTTTACCTTTACCTTCCCGAGCTCTCTTTTCGTCTAGCGCCCACTCTTTCTCAGCGTTTAACTTTGCGATGTCTTCCAGCAGCTGTCTCCTGGTCATGATAAGGGTCAAACGCTTGTCCCAACCCTGAGCGTAGTACTCCCGACCCGGGGCTTCCTCGCCTTCAGACATCGAAACGGCTCGGGCCACTTCTCTCCCGATCCTCTCTCCGACAGTTTCGTCATTCATTCTTTAAGATCAGATCGTGATTTTCAAAGAAAAAGATTCCTAATTGGTATCACGTGTTCCCACAGACGGCGCCAATGATAAGAGAATAAATGACTAGGAAAAATATGGAATCTTGGACATGATGTGACTAGAGTACAAACGTAGAGAGAGAAAGTAGAAAGAGAATATTATATTCAATTATCTCACCTACCAAAAATAATGGGCTCCCTTTTATAGTGGGGAAGGGTGGACCCGTTTATTTCTTTGGAGGTTTTGCTTTATTTCACTTTTGGTCCTCTACAAAATAATTTACTTACAAATTGTCTTCTAATAAATAATAATACTATAATAGGCATATTTATCTTCTTCTATTTACAATTGACTCCTTTTCTATTAAGATCGACGAATTACTCCCTCATCAATATGCACGTGATTCCCTATTATTCTCTATATAATAATGAAAATACGATGTCTTGTTTCTTATGCCATATCAAGAGTGATCTCGACGAAATCGATATTTTCCAGATCTAGTAGACTCGCGTTTGGAGTGTTGTCTAAAGTCTATCATATTAAACACTCGACACAATAAAAGGTTGATCGCGTCTGAAAGGATCATACCAATAGTGCATGATCATAAATCAGGTGTAGTCGTCTCATTTTCCGGATTTGTCAACTTTTTTACGCCGATGAATGAAAAAGCATTTTTCACACGATCTGTTGATATATAGGGTCTAAACCTACTACCAGATTACGACTCATTCTGATTTCGATTTTCTCATCTCACCTTTTCAGATTCTGTGGGAAAGAAAATGTTCATATCCGTAATACATCATATTTTCATTGTTCAAAATCCATCGGATATGAATACTTTATTTCCCACACACAAACCTGTCGGGTTCAAATAGCCGCATACGAATATTCAATTATGATTTATTTATCTATAAAAAATATTATGAATTAGAAAACAAAAATAATTTATTTACAAAATAATAATAATAATAATAATATACTAAATATAAACATTCAAATTTAAAAACAAATTGAAATATTTAATAACACATCTATAAAAACATAGATATTATATAAAATTTCATATTTACTTAAATTTTTATATATTATATTAGTTATTCAAAATCTATAAATTTATTAACAAATTTTCAATTTTAAATCTTAAAATTTTAAATATTTTCAATTTAAATGTTTAGATTTTTTAAAATATAATTATAAAGTTAATCAAATATGAATAACGATAAAAGTATGAAAATAAAATTATAAATAAGAAAATCACAAATAATCAAAAACTTATTCAATCACACTATAATATAAGTTATGATTTTTTAAACTAATAATATATTATGCATACCCGTCGGGAAACATTTAAGAGTATCTAGTTGGTCAGGTTCGAGTTGGATATCTGTCAAGAAATTTTTAAAACTCATAATACATCTCTGACCCGACATATAATATATCTTAAAACTCATGATTCATCACACATAAAAAACTCATGATTCATCACACATAAAAATAAAGGTTTGGATACGCTAACCTATCCGGTCGGGTACTCATGGGTTTAGAAAAAAATGTCATATCTACCTACTAGAGTGGAATGCCCCGACGCAAGAAGAGAAAAAAAAAGAATGAGAGAAACCCTTATGTCAGAATAAAATTATGAAGAAAGTCTGAGAGCAAGGGACTTCCAGCCATGGGTTTGGTAAAATACATGTCAGACTACCATCAAATGTTCAACTTTAGCCAAATATGAAATACATTCCACCAGTACCACTAGGAATCAAAATATGTTATTAGTATGCTCCTCCGACGTACAAGTCGAGTCTCAAGCAGGCTCTTTCTACATTCCAACCAAACTTCAAGAAACTTCTCAAGCATTCCAAACGAGTTTACAACAAATTTATCTAGGGTTCCACACAAGCAATCACTAGGTTTTTCCGATTAAATCCAAAAATAAAGATGTATATATCCATCGATTAAAATATCTTACACTTATTATTTTGCTAGTCCCAACGAATATATATATATATATATCAAAATATACATATGATCAAAATATATTATTATATGGTACAAAACAAGACCAAAGTTATTTATTTTCACAACAAGTTCATGAAAGAAGTAAAAAACTCATAGCTATTTTATGGATACAAAATTGAAAAAAAAATCTAATTTTATTTATATTTTTTCAATATATAATTATTTAACTGAATATTCTTAGATATGTTTGTTAATAAACAAAAACAGTTATTTATAGTAGTCATCAATATATATAATTCTTTCATCATTTTTATTTATCCATGTGACGACCAATGGATCCTAGGTCAGTTGGTATAAGTCATTAGGTGATATGCCCCTCAAATAACATATAAACTTGGAGTATGCGATTTTTTTTATTATATAATCATTTAACTGAATATTCTTAGATATATTCTGTAATAAACAAAAAGCAAGTTCTTTATAGTGGTCATCAATATACATACTTTTTATCATTATTTTTATTTATCTATATAACAACTAATGGATCCTATGTCTATGACCCCCAAATGATATATAAACTTGGAGTATATGCTTTTTTATTACGTGACTTGTACAATACCTAGTTTTTTAAGCTTTTTATCTAATCCATATAGCCAGTGATGAATCATTGACTTAATCTTCAGTTGGTCACTAGTATTTGGTAATAAAGCACCCATATGTATTTAATAACCCAGACTAACTAGACACAAAACTAGACAAACCATAGTAAAGAATTAAAATAAATTTCTCCAATTTTAAAACAATTTTTTATGTTGATGAGGCATAAGACTCGTTTACTTCGTAAAAATTCATGAAAATCTCTTTATTCATTTAGATTTATTAAAACAATTCATCTATGATAACCATTTTTTTATATTTTTATATTATTTCAATCTATTTATCCATATGTACAAAACTACATTCAAAATAAAATCATATATAATTTATTTTAAAAACTTGTAGACAAAAAATATAAAAAAGCCTAATTAAATATTAAGTTAAATGATTATATATTCACGTTACCTCTAATTTTTTAAAAAACTTCTATTAATGGTTTGTAAAGCTCATTGAAAAACTGTTTACCTTCATACCATGATAATTTGGTTGCAAATTCGAGATGAAAAAGATATGTGTTAAAGCTTGACATTTATGAAAAATTTATTTAAAAATCGTCTCTTCCATCTTGACTTTTGGTAAATGCACTATAGAATTCAAAATACCTATGTTATTTTCAAAAAATATATGTGGAATGTATTCATCAAAAGGAAATTATATATTTTAGTTCTAGGAAACTAATCTCCACACATTGCTTTTATATTCAACTTAGTTTTTACTTAATTGAAAACATAGAACACATTATGTTCATTTTATTTCGTAAATACTAATTTTCTGCCTTGTACATCTATTAAAGCGCTACGTGTAGATATAAAGAGTCTCCGTAAAATTAAAAGGCACAAAACGATCTTTTTCCACACCAGGGCACCAAAATCTACTATAAATATTAGATAATCTATTTAAACTAGGACATCGTCTAAAATTATTGTAGAATATTTAACAAACTTATCTGCAATTTGCAGTGAAATAGTTCCAGACTTATGTTTTTCTAACCCAACTTTCGCATGTATTGAATATGACATTTAATTAATGCTACCACCTAAATAACTTAAAAATATTTTATTGTTAAACTAAAAATAGTGCAAGAAATAGTAAAACTCCATAGGTCATGTAGCTTTGGTGGTAGCTTATTTTGGAGTAAATCACTTGATTCTTTTGTAAGCATTACTGTCTCATATTCTTCAAATTGTTTCTTCATAACCAAAATATTTTTTTAAATTTCACATAACTTGACATATCCACCAATATATCTATAAAATGAAGATTGATTTGTAAGTTTCAGAACATATTTAAAATTTTAGAAAAAAATGCATCTATAGTTTTGTTTTTTGTCGATTTGGCTATGAGATTTGGGTTCATATTTGGAGATTTGAGGAGTTTGAGTAATTGGACGCACGTCACCGCAATCAACATTTTTTCACGGGCAAAATTATCATAGTAGCTTCTCTTACATCTTGGACCATTTTATCGCGACCAACCACACCTTTCTGTGACGAACTTTACATTGATCGCAATCATCCGCTTCGTGATCATGGCGAATGTTTCCACTGTAAGATTTCGTTCCGATTTTATTTTTTATTGCGACCACCGAAATAGTTTCCATGAAGAACTTCATCGTGGTTGTGACCACCAACTATTTTGTTTTCAGCCATTTCGCCACACCTACCATAATGGTTCCCACACTTACTAACCTATTTTTCAAAATTTATCTCTACTTTATTGCCAACTTGCCTCTTATTTCTCAATGTAATGGATTTAACCTATTTTAGATTATTTTCTGTATTATTGAGCCAAGTTCCTTGAGTTCTCGAAGCCATCATTGAATGTATATGACTCATCTGACCTCCTTACTTCTTCAGATAGGCATCTTGATTTTGAACCAAGACTTCCAAGTTCTTTGTTCTTATCCATGCTTTAGCTTTTACTTTTTATGAGAATGAGAATAATCTCAAACTAATGGTATCAAGCAGGACTCCATTATACTTACATGTGTAACATACTTACAAGAAGCTTGGTAGATGGGTATCGAGGCACTACTCCGACTCTTTAAAAAACATGTAGTTACTTTGTATCATAGTAATCAATGTTGGTATAATCTCAAAGCTTGTCGCACCAACATTGATCTCAGTATACTCATAAAAAATTGCATGACTGATGGATTTGCATAATCACTAATTTTTCGCATATCATGAATGTCTTTTTCTTCACCATTGTTGCTCGATTTTTCAATTCTCTCAATTTTCTTCTAAATGTTCTCTCGTTTCCAGAACTGAAAGTAACTAATAATATGATGGTAACTATTTATTTATAAATTCACAACATAAATAAAAATATTAAACTGGTACGTTAATATAATTTTATTTGTATTATAGGGATAATAAAAATAAAATAATTCCTCAACGAAGCCACTGAAAATTTGATGGATAAATTGCAAGTATATGATTATTGTGCAAGTAATAATGAGTATAAAAACTCTAATTATCGAATCCGAATAAAATTATTTATCTAAATTCTTACAAGTAATTATTTGTATACTTTTCGTACTTTTTAATCATTTAAAAGTGTGATCCTAAGATCAAATTGAGATTTTATATTTATTAAATAAAACAAACGAATAAAATAAAACACTTAATAATTTGTATTGTATCAATATTAAACAAAATTCGGGGTTATTGAACTTGTATTTAATTATTAAAATTTTTTATAGTTAAATTAATCTACTATTTATACACTTCTTTAAGGTCGCATTCCCTTATACCATGTTAATATCATCTCTCGATCTCGGACAACTAACATTTCGTTTGAAATGTTGTATCTCTAGTTCCATACCTCATATATGTCATCTAATCTAGAAACATACTTCAATTTTCAATAACTCATGATCGTAGTATATCACTCATTCAAATCTAGAATATAAATATATTTGAGAGATAGATATCACCTCCCGATCTCAACCTAATTTAACTCATAGTTAATTGAAAGCATTAAGCTTAATATTCACACTACGGAACATGTATATAATTAAGTTAAATAATAATCTAGAATCAATATTGTAGTAAAATTTATGTATAGTAAATCTAGAAAGTGAGAAATTTAGCTACTCCTTAACATTTTTTCAAAAACAAAATGAACAATTTTGATTAATAAAATAAAACAGGATCTACCATTTATTTTTCTCTCTCTTATTAAGCTTCAATACCCACTATTTATAATTATAACAATGAGTTTTATATTTTTAATATAAATAGTTGGATCTTCAAATATAAATAATATTATTGAAGAATTTAGTTAAACATATATATTTTATGCTTTTTATTTTGTTCTTCAGTTACTTCTTTTACATCTTTTTTTTATCATTTTTAATTTATTTTTTGTTTTTTCACTCCTTTTAAATAATAAATCTCTCAATTATCTGTTAAATTTAAAAATAAACATAATGAGTATTTGTTATTTTTATAAATCAATTTAGAAAATAAATTACTATAAAATACATATAAGTCAATGGTAAATATCTATTATTTACTAGCTTCACTCTCATTAACGTTCTTATTTTTGGTTGGGATACTTGGAGTTATAGGGATACAACCAATAGCCTCATCATTAATGTTTTTTACTACATTTCCCTTACAAGAAGAATTATTGCTTCAGCCTCAAACGTGGATGTGGTTTTCTCTACATCGTTATACATCTCATCTAGCATATTAAGTACAACAAATATATTGGACGAACCCTCAACAATTGGAGCTCTTAACATACTAGCTTCAGCAAGAGGAGTACCTATTTTCTTCATAATTCCAGGGTTGGGCTTTGACTCAATAATTTACTCTTGGTTTCAACAACCTTTAAGCCTTTAAACCAAGTAACAGATGTTCTAACACACATGACACATAGTGCATCCCTCTTTGGATCTTTGGTTCTACCCTTCCTGTTGTATTTTTTCGCTAGTCATTTTTCACTTTCACATTGGCACATTCGAATGTCGCTATACCACATGATTCACAATAATCTTCCTGGCTAAAAAATGCATTATCATACCCTTTTTGGAAGATACACCTTATTTTATTTTGGTTTTAAAGGCAACATCAACTTTAGAAGTAATTTTGGTGAGAGTCTTTTCATAATCACCTTTGGGGTCTGCGTGATTTCCTAAGACTACAAAACCCATCGATGACAAATTTTTTTAACACCAAAAGTGATAGATACAAATAACGTTATTGTGCAGCTTCCATCACTAGTATTATGTAATGAGCTTCGACATCCGGTGCTTTCCATACACAAGCCTCATCTGGAAGTTTCGAAGAACCCACATGCAATCTAGTTGAAGATGAAAATTATGTCTAATAGAATACAGTAGAAACTCGATAAATTAATACTCGATTGTTTAATAAACTCTCTAAGATAATATTTTTGGCCGGTCCCGACTCGGGGATAGTGTGCTAAATTAATAATTCGCTAAAATTATAAGATAATACATTTTTGATAATTTCTTTAGACCCCATATAAAATACAAATTAATTATTCCTTATATATAGCATATTACATGAATGATTTATGAAGATTTCTTGAAAAATGACTCAATTGTCTTTTATTTTTTGTTGAAATCAATTTCCCTTTGAATCTCATCTCTAATTTTCCTTAGCATGGTAAGAACTTCTGGTGTTGTTTTCTCATAGCTCAACAAGAAATTGTTCAATGTGATTGCCGTTTTAATAGCTTCATTTTTCCGGTTTGTGTCGCTTAACATCGCCTCTTTCGGGAGCAAATGAGAGATGCTCTAAAGACCGCTTAACTGTATTCGATATTGTCGCTTAACTCACCTGCAAACCATAGTTACTATGAACCCATTCTTGCAATTTCTTTTGAGTGAGACTTGGATTATCCTTGTTGTGCTTGCATAATGCTCTTTGAATCTCGTCTGTCATTGTTGTTTTTTCACACCTTTAAGATGGGAAGCCATGTTGTGTATATGATTTGTTTGTGTTAACCTATTTTGATCTTGTATTTATATAGAAAATATTTTTAATGTCCATAAAGTGATACCTTGAACACAAGAAGCATAATAAGGTGGAAGATTGAAGGTTTCTTTCAAATTGGGCCCTTCATTTGATATACATACATTGTATACTATACAATAATTAAGTGGAAGCTTGAAATATGTTTTTAAACTAAGTATTTTACTATAAATTAATAAAATATTAATTAATATATTAATTAATAATTATTAATTGATCGATTAATTAATAACTCTTTTAATTAATAAATTTTGGTGGTCCCAAGTGTATTATTTTATAGAGTTTCTACTGTAAATAAAATTCAAAATAAAGAAAGATGAATGACTTATTATTCAACGTCAACGCAAGAGAGTCGAGCCACTTATCTTCTTTTACCATGGTCTCTCACTTGTATAAAACGTATATAAATTCTCTCTTCCAAATTTTGTTGTAATATGAAAGGTCTTCAAGGATCTTGGCATAATCACCTATATTTATATAGAAGCACAGATTGGGACTTCATACAACAATCAAATACATTGCTAATATATTCTTTATATTTAAGTTCTTATACATCTTATGAGATACAATGATGATTGTCATGAAAATTCTCCAAGTATTCCAAGCTGGTTGGAATAGATTTGTATATATTCGGTAACTTCAACAAGTCCTGACTTAGAGGAAACCAAGGACTCATCTCCATGATATATATAATAAAACCTTGTTAACACATGCATCCAAAGTATCTTATTCGGATGTTAAAAACCATACCTACGCATCTGTATGAACCATCATTCTTCAATCGTACTACTTTGATTAACCGCATCGATGTACTTATAACTAGAACGATTGGCACTATAGGTTTTGGTTCGACTTAATACATTTCTCACATATTTAATTTTTTACGGCTTTCCAGCCTCGACCTAACTCTGGCTATAGGAGATCTTAGCGACATCGTTGTAGAGATATGAAAAGAACCCCGTTGGCATATAGCTGGGACAATTGAAAAATAAAAAAACACCTTCATGGACTTGTAATTTCTCTGAAGTCATAGCCTTTCGACTCTTTCTTTGAGAAACGTGAGTCAATTCATTTTTATCAGACTTTGGGTGATGGAGAACAAAATGACGTACTCGTACTTGGATTTTTCCTGTAAGATTCATCATCTTTATAGTAAATCTCAGAATTCAGGCTTATCTTTCCAGTTATTTTTAAACAAGAAAGTCTAATTAAGGCGAGTCTCAGTGGATTACCAACAAACAATACTGAACACTGAAAATCAAGACTCCAAGTTAGAGCAGTTAGTGATGTAAGAGACACAATAAAGTTTCATCATCGAGGAACAACAATGATGAATAACGTAAAAGTGGAAACCATTATATGGAATACCATGTGTATTAAAGTGAACCCTTGAATTTATTTAAAATAAATGGTTGAGATCTATTAAAAAAATGGAAGGTATATATTCTAACATAGAGAGTTAAGAATATATATGGTAAATTATCCACGCGTGTGGATTTCAGCCTACTGCAATGTTTATGCCACATGTTACAACATCAGCTCTCTTTCCAACAACATTATGCGTTAATTTCTTACACCTTCTAATTTAAGAAAAACTTTAGTTATAGCCATGTATAGTTTCACACCAAATAGATTCAAGTATATTTTTGTATGCATTCCTTTAGATTTTTCCATGCAACAACGAACACGAGGATACCATTGAAAGGATTAATTATGGAGGATACAATACCACAGCTAGCCAAAACCTCTATCTCTCAAATTTCTCATCAGTTGCATCGAGAACTTTTGTTAATCTTTCCTTCCTCTTTTGAAATTACTAAGGGGAGTAACCTCATATACCTAGAAAATATTTAAGCCGTTTGAAACTAATTTGAGATCAGTCCGATTCAACCAGTTGCTCAAACGAACCTAATAACATGCTACATAGTTTTTACCTTCAAACAATACATATTTTTTTCAAGGGAGGTTTTGACGGTGAATAATTTAAAACAAGGTATAGACAAGGTCAACATGACCCTATTCGAAGACGTCTTCAAAGTTTGTTCAGCTAAAGTAAGTTGAGACATCAAAAGATAATACCAACTTATCTCAAGAGTCTTCGACAAAAAATAGGTTGTTGTACGGTTTGATATCCATACAGAAGACATGACCGTTCGACTTCAGACAACATATTTATAATAAAGATTCCATAATATTAGCAAACTAGAGATAACAAGTATCTTAGTTCTTCCTCAACATTCTTGCCAGAACTAATGGTCTACTGATAATGATTAAATTTATTAAGTGTTAGTAGCCGACCCGCTAAGATATTCTGCCTATTTGATTGTGACTTGAAAAATAAAAAAAAGAAGAAAAAAATGAAGCTACGTGGTACAACACGTTTGACTACCCAATCAAGAGAATTAATGAATACACTAAATACACTTGTGTAATATTTTCTCATTCTTAAACATATAATATATACGTATAAATATGAATCTTTCCATATATAACAGATCTCATTAATAACAAATCTAATACCGTCAGACTTTACATAATCTTTGTATTATTTATATGTTTTCACAATATTTCAGCCTTCGTATCTTTCTAAACCAAAATTTTCCACACCAGATTTTATATAATCTTATTTTTATTTTTAACAACTATAATTTTAATATATATTATATATATTTTAAATTTTAAATAGATTTGTTAAAATGGTATGTTACCATATAAGACTCAGTCAAAAATTCTGTTACGGATTATCATCCTAAAAATTTGAGTTACTAATAGGCACATGTGTCATATTTTCTATCAAAATACCATTATATATACAAGAACATCAAACATGTGTAATTTTCTTTTTGTGATTTAAATTTCTAAAAGTTCGTATCTTTCAAACCGTAGCTCGAAAAAATGTTGAAAATATTACTGGTTTTATTTTTAAGACGAATAAAACTAGATTCATAAATGATATTTTTTATATTTCGCGTTTCACATTTATAATTTTTCGTTTCTAGTTTTGTATTTCGTTCTTAAGAAAAAAAACCATGGCTTAGCATTTTGCATTTGGTATTTCAAATTTTTGTTTGACCATGGTTTTGCATGTTGTAGTTAGGCAAACCAAAATCAAATTTAACCATGGTTTCGTAGTCCGCAATTGGATGTCATTTTTCCCATTTGCGATAACTATTGTGTTGCATTTTGATCAGGTTATATCCAAAATTTTGTTTTTTTTATATTCAAAGCAATATGATTATCTAGAACTCTATGAATCACCACAAAACCTTCATAAACTTGTATTTAATTCCGAAAAAATTAACAATAAAACTAAAAGAATATCACTTTTAAAAGACTTGTATAGTTTACGATTTTCTACCTTTCTTAACCTGGCACTATAATAATTATATAGCTTCAATTTGATTTACTGGTTTCAACCATTGTAGTATGGATTTTTCTAGTTGATTGATTTTTTAATTTAAAAAAAGGAAAACCTAAATCGATTTAAATAGATTTTTTGGTAATTTTTTTATATATTCAATTCAAATATTTGAAATATTAAAAAAAATTGTATAATAGATAGTAATTAGCAAAAGTAAACAAGTCTTATATAATAAAAAATATTTGGTATAGTAGGTATAAAATATGGTTGATTCGATAGTTATGGAAGTTAATTGTAATATATTTATTTATGGATAAAATACTAGTTTAGATCTAAAAGCCAAACTATTATCTATTTACTACCGTTATTTTCACACATCTATAAGAAAAACTCATTTAACTTTAGTAAATACCGTAATAGATTTATAAAATGGATTTGCATAAGGCATTTATGTATTTTTTAAATATAATATTTTAATTCAAATATATTTTGAAGGTATTTTTTTCTTCAACTTTAAATGATATTTTCACATTGGAAAACAACTTGTTAACTATATATTTTAACTTTTTTACAAGTGAAATGATTAATATGTAAATTTAAAAGATATAACTATACATACTCTCAGTCTTTAGAGGTCTAAGTTACAAATAATATATATATATATATATATATATATATATATATATATATATATATATTTATATATATTTATATCAGGACTAATGCATTAGGTAGTTTAACATTATTGCAGACAAGAGTTGTTGGTATTATGGGCTCAACCTAAAGACTAATGGAAAAGGAGACAAAGATGAACAAAAATCCACACAACAAAAGATCACTTACTTAATTGACAATAAAAACTACAATTTTTCTCAAATTACACCTAAACATATTTACACACAAACCATTTAACTTCTAACGTTCTTTACATTTTGTCACCTATCTGTGATTTGGATAATTTTATACTAAAACAATTGATTAAAAATCAAAACTTTATTACTATAAAGTATAGGACAAGTTAAACTAACTAGTTTGAGACATAATATAGTTCAAGAACACTTAGATCAAAAGAGAAACAAGACAGTATGGAAGACAGATCTTAAAAAATAAACAACACATATAGTCATGACTGTGTTCTTATCTTCCACCAAGACATAGAAAAAGTTGAAGAATATTTTTCAAAGCTCAAAACTTTATATAGGTCCACTTTATTTGATAACATACAATGAGATCTTACTGTGGACCCTAGTCAAGAAATTTTGATTCATGAAAATGTAGTCTCCATTGTCATGTCCTATTTTTTCAGTTCTAGTTCCCTCAAGCTTCTCTTCCTATCTCCCAAAACTTTAAAAAAAGGTTCTTTCATTCATCTTTCTGTTTCTTGGGTGTAAAGAAACACATATTCATAGAAATACATTTCATCCTTCATAGATATGAACACACAGAACATGAATCAGTACTATGCCACCGAGCTAAATCCGAAGAATTCGTCTTTTGTCTTCACAGCAAGTGAGCCCGGACGTGGTTTGTGTGATGTTGGGCAATCAATCAGCAGTTTTGGAAACGAGGAAGACATTGTTCGCGGTAAAGGGAAAAAAGGGCAAGCGACTGATAGCCATAGAAAAGCAGAAAGGGTATGTATGATCTTTATATCTCTCACCTTATATGTTGTGAGTGCTAAAGTAAGAGAATTGGCAGGTAAGAAGAGAGAAAATCAACAAGAAAATGAGTTGCTTAAAAGAACTTGTTCCGGGATGTAATAAGGTTTTGATCTAACCTTTGTATTTGTGGTGGTGTGTTTCTCTTACAAGATTAGTATAAAAACTGTATTTTTTTTTGTTTGAATGTTTAGAGTATGGGCATGGCTGTAATGTTGGATGAGATTATCAACTATGTTCATTCATTGCAACATCAGGTTGAGGTAAGTGAAAAAGTATAGAGGAAATTTTGTATCAAATTCTTAGGAGAAATGTTAATGACTTTTTTGTTTTGTTTTGTCCAAGTTTCTTTCTATGGAGCTCGCGGCTGCATGCTCTTCTTGTTCATTGGAAAGGGAAACAGAATCCATACAGAAGAATCAGGTGATGATTATGTATACTTTAGTTCGTATAGGGTGGGTTGTTGAATATATGAGATGACTCGTCGACTCAACACGAACCTGACATAGTTTATGATTAGGGTCGAAATATTTATTAATGATTCTCCGCACTCGACATGAATAATAAGGTTTAAATCCTTGTAGGATTGTTAATGGTTGTTAAGAACTGAAACCATACAAACCGATCAAGAATCTGATTAAATATTATTGTTCAGGTTTAGGGTTTCGTTTTAAAAAATTAAGACTACTCAGAACCAAAATCAAAATCAGTGAATCAATGAAACCCTACTGATTTTATTTATTTATCCAAACCGATAAATCGGTAAAATCGATTTTGAACCAGTATCGTTTTTTATTTAATTTACTTTTTATATATTATATTACTGTCAAAACTACTAGGTTCTAAACTTAATTTTATTTTTATTTTAAGTAAGAAATTAAAATTAATTTTTGTTTTAAACTTTTAAAGATTGACCGAAACAAACCGAACATGATAAATCAGAACTGAATTGGACAAACTGAACCAATTTTTATCAATTCTAATTCCGTTGTAACAATCGAAACCAAAATCTTTATCGATTCGATGGTCCAAACTAATAAGCTAATAGGTAAATCCTATTCCGTGAAAAATTGGACCCATAACGTTATAAAATCCATGATTTGTGATTATTGCATTTTCTATAGTCATTTGACTTCTAATATTTTAATATTCCATCAACTCTTTCGGAATTTCAATTTTTTTGGTAAAATCTTTCGGATATTACAAAATGTTCATGGAGTATTTTTCGACTCGATAGATTTAATCATTAACTTAAAAAACTAAATTTATTAATATCATCATGGTAGAGAAGCTTTCACTATACAATTTGAAATAAAAGAACAATATAAAAAAAAACGTCCTAGTTAGAAAAACTTTTCAAGACTATATTTAAGAATATAATAATGAAAAGACCATCGGACTTGAGCATAAATAATTAAACGGTTGGGTCATGTGTTTTTCTATGTCACCCCGAAGGTAATACGTAATACACAATATTTTGCAACTATGGTCGAGATATATACAACACCCTCAAACCTCTTATGGACAAATAACACCAATGAGGTTAGAACCATAGTTTTTTTTTTCAGCTTGACCTGAATCGAACCCGACATGAGCGGGCTAGTAGGAAATGTCAGAACTTTTTACATGTTTTAACTTTTGGTTCGTAAACATTAAGACTTGGAAAGTTGAATAATGCAGGGGACAATTTCTGAAGAAGCAAATGAGATTGAGGAGTCGGTAACAGAAAGATATGAACATAGCTTCAGCTCCACATTCTCATTTTTTGATCAATTTTAGGCCTTTTTACTTCTTATTTTAAATTGGAAAACTTTATTACAAACAAAAAAGTGTATAAGAATTGTTTCCTTAGAGATTTGTTACTTTTGTTCCATAAACAATTATCTTTTCTTGTTCTGAATTTACTTTGTTTTTTGGCATATAGAGTTGTTTCCAAGAGCTATATTATATGGATGATTAAAGGCAAAACATTACCATGTGAGGCATAATGTCAGTGTTTCCAAATTCCTAGAGCACTTCTGAATGTCGCTATAAATGATAATACGTGTATTGCATATAGACATTTTATTCAAAAACAAATCTTCTAGACATTTTATTCAAAAACAAATCTTCTAATAAATAGTTTACAGCACAGTGTTCATTTATTAAAAGTAACGATATAAAAAAGGCCAAAATTGTTATTCATAATTGTCGGACCAGAGTCGAGTGAATTGTCAAATGATACTATATTTGCCTCCATGTCTCTCTGTTGTTATTACATAATGCTTCATGTAATATACGGTTGAAAAAAAGTTAAACTACTAATTGGGGACATCGGTTTTTTCTCCCCGTTCCGTTGAGAAGAAAATGGTGTACGAAATCTGACGGATCAGTATTTGATATAGTTCTAGGTTTGAAAATACCATGTTGGTTGTGGGTGATAGGACGTTGTATTCGATGTATAGTTGGCTGAGATGGACGTGTGGTTAAAACTGGTGTTGAATGACACTCATAAAAAGGATGATGAAAATGGTGAGGAAACCATGATGTGTTGTGCTGTGGGAGAATCAGGCACATGATATGTTCGAACCCATTGGACCGCTGAAGAAAGAACAATAGGATGTGGTTTTTTGTATTGATGGACGAAATAGGGAGACACACCATAACCCAAAAAATCATAATCCTTGGTGTGAGACGAATGAACTTTAGCAAAGGAAAAAAATAGATTCGTCAAATAGAACATGCAGACAAAGAATGATTTTATTAGTGTATAAATCAGAACACTTTAGCCTATATGATTTTTAGGATAACCCAATAAAATTTAAGGACTAGAACGAGCTTCCAATTTTCGAATGGTAGTGGACGAAAACAGAGAAAAATACAATCACCCAAAAACCAGAATGTGAGAGTAAGATGGAACACGACGGTAGAGAATTTGGAGAGGGGACTCATTGGCAAGAAATTTAGTGGTAATAATATTAAGTATGTGTGTTTCCATGTGAAGAACATGATGCCAAAAATGAAATGGCAAAGATACATGAATGAGAAGTGTGCGCATGATATTATTAATGGATCATATTTTTCTTTCAGCCTTCCCGTTTTGTGAGGAGGTATGGGGACATAAAAAACGAAAATAAATTCCACGAGACTTACAAAACTGCCGAAGAATGATTATCAAACTCTCCCCCATTGGCACATTGCATGGTTTTAATATCTTATTCAAACTAGGTACGATTATGAGCTTAGAATTTCGTAAAAATTGAGAAAACTTGTGATTTATTAGCAATAGGAAAAGTCCACCATAATTTCGAATAATCATCCAATAAAATCACATAATATATATGTCTCGAATAACTAAAATGTGGAGAAGTCCAAAGATCACTATGAATAATATCAAAAAGCATACAAGTAGTAGAAGTTGAGGGAATAAAATACAACTTTATATCTCTCCCAAGAACACACGATTGACAAGTGGTAGACTTAGATGGACTATTACAATCAATCAATTTATTTTGCCGATGAATAGCTAAAACTGAGTCTCCCGGGTGACCCATACGGTCATGCCAAAGAGTGGATGCAATGCATGTAGTGGATGAATCGGTTAAAGTCGGACTAGAAAAGGTGATAGGGAATAGGGGGCTTGTACTATCACATCTTATTAGACGTGTCCCAGTCTGTAAATCATGCACATAAAAACCAAAAAGATCAAACACCACCGACAAATGATTATCACTTGTAAACTTTCTAACTAACACTAGATTTTTAATAAGTTTAGATGTATGCAAGATATGATTAAGTGTATGCGTGTTGCTGCGATTTCTGGGGTCGGGGCCTCAAGATTCCAAGCTATTATGATCCAGTAGGACTACTCCAAGATTGTGTCGGGTATGGGCAATGGGTTCAGTCCAGGATGGTTGCATCCAAGCCCAACCAGAGTCTGTTCCAAACCACCACCAGATTTCATGTAATTCCGATGTTTGTTGTGGCTGCGATTCTTCGACTATTTACCGCGTCATTGACCCTGACTTAGAGGATGATGGTTAGGCATATTATTTGATTTACGAGTAACCAATATCATCGCATCATCACCCCCGGTCGTTGCCTCTTTCATGCTAGTTTTTTCCAAAACCAACATGGATCAAATTTCAAAAAACGATAGTAGATCACCCACCATACAAAGAACCAGACAATTGTTCGATACCGGAGCCCCCATATTCTTGAGTTGGTCAGAGAGAGTCTTGAGGTGTTGGCAATAAGAAAAGACCAACGAGAAATCATGTAAAAAAGTGTTGTTGAACTTGTGTTCCAAAGAAACGGAACGAGAATTCACATTGTCTTAAAACAAATCACGAGGACATTTCTATAGAGTCACGACCAAAAAATTCGCTTCAGTAACAGTGGTCAATGATATGGAAGTAGAAATTTAAGGACTAAAGTGTAAATAGCGTAAGTTTAGTGGAACAATTATGATTATGTAATTCTATTGAGGACTAAGGGTAATTTATCCTTTTATGTAACCATTTTCAGTTTAAAGCTGAGTCCTAGCGCCTCTATATAAAGGCCAAGGCTGAACTAATAAATGGGTTGAACACTTTCCGATCTAACTCAATTGTGCTATGACTTTCTCACTCTAAAAACTCTTTTTCTTTCTCTCTTTCTCTCTCTCTCTCTCTCTCTCTCTCTCTCTCTCTCTCTCTCTCTCTCTCTCTCTCTCTCTCTTTAAAACTTGCGTATTACTTTTTTCTAAGACAACACTCTTGATAATTGAACTCACCAAATTGGCGACTTTACTGGGGACGATCAAGAATCAGTGACTTACCTGTTCGAATTTCAATACAATCTTCTTATTGTTTTCGTTTGAATTCTTATAATGAATCCCGAAAACAATCCATCGCTTCGACCAGTGATGGAAGCATTAAAAGATGATTTGCAAAGAAATGAAAACAGGATGGATGGATCAACTCCAATCCAAACTCAATCAAATATTGAGATTCACATGAATCAACTTTTAGATAAAATATATAATGCTTAACAAAAAATATGAACAAAGAGAACAAGAAATTCACTCGGCGAAGCTCAAATCCGAGGTTAGACAAGATAAAGAGAAAACTGAGATGGAAGATCAGTCTTGATGAATAATTGACTGATGGAATATTTCGGATCTCGCGTTTAATGTGACTAGACAGAGAAAGTGGAGAGAGAGAGAGAGAGTGCAAATGGAATAGAATAATAATCAATGTCCCACCTACCAAGAAAGTGGGTCACCTTTTATAGTAAAGTAAGATGGGCCCATTAATATCCTTAGTGGGCTGATTTTATTATTACTTTGGTCCCTGATAAAACATATTGATTACAAATTTGCCTCTAAAAGATAATAGATACAATAATAGTCCTGCAGAATATTATTTATTCGTAATTAACCCCTAAGTATTTATTCTGGCAAATCTTCCCCTTATCAGTAGCCCCCCCCCCAGTCTTCGGGAGCATTGGGATCGAAGACTTATAAGAGAGCCTAAACATGATCACTGCTGTCATTCGTTCCCTGAGCCGTTGGTCAGTCTGCTTCGGGCGGATTCCTTTTCTACTGGGCGTCGGGCACTTTTAGATACTTACCGTCCTGGTTGAGTTTGCGGAAAATTTCTTCATTCCGCAGTCCTCCCTAGCGAGCTCTATCCGAGGTGCACGTTCAGACGTTCTTCTTCCAATCATCTTGCACCCTGATGAGGATCATGGTTCTGAACGGATCGGGTCCCGCACCGCCTCAGTGGGCTTAGTGTGGTGGGTCGTCTGTCGTCGTTAGTCTGACTGAGACGACCCATCTTACAGAGCGATTTTGAGCTCAGCTAGTCTAGGTGAGCCTTCGTCAGGAAATGGTTGACACGTGTCGACCGTTAATGCGACGCGTGCTTGCCAGCGCGGTTTCTTAGAGAGACTCTTCGTCTTCCCGCTACTTTTTGTCGATTGGTATTCCCCGGTCACGTAATGTTTGCTTATAAATACTCCATAAACTCTGATCTCTCTCAGAGGCGTTCTAGAGAGAGAAAGTGCTGTCCAAACTTTTTTAGAGAGGGAATGCTCGTTTTATGAAACCCAGATACCCGAAGTAATCATCAACTAAGAAAAAGAAGAAACCCGTGTTCGGTTTCAAAGAGTGGGCGAGCATTGGTGACCGAGCTAAAGAGTAGCGACGTGCCGGATTGATTTGGGGTTCTAATTCCAAACCGTTCACACCCGTTCCTCAGCCCCACGATCCCGTTCTAGCTACCCTGATCCCTGCCGAGTCCTTCTTGTCTCCCGAACCACCTGGCGATCCATCCCCTGGGTTCGGTCTATCTCCAGAAACCGTTAATATCCCTTCTTACAGTAGTTCCACTCGCTCTCCGGTAGTCAGGTCGGAGAATCCGACCCTGTCGTCAGTCAATTCGTACGCCACTTCAACTCCACTACCCCCCCCCCCCCCCCCGACGCGTACTCAAGGCAAAATTCTTAGCTATGGGAGAAAATAGCCCTCCAATCTCTCCCTTATGAGGTAATTATATCGAAATGGTTCAGCTCACTCCCTCTATACGAGGGTACCGAACTGGTGCTAATACTGTAGTTACTTTTTTAGGTCTTAACCAGCGGCGGTTGACGCCCGATGAGTTAAACCCCGAGCTAGCGCGTCGGGAACACGACGAGGCTAACCTGGCGCATACTGGGAGCAGTACTGGCCCCACGAGTTCCCGGGTTCGGCCTTCAGACCCCGATGCTGCCGCTGCCCATAGTTCTGCTCAGGTCCCAACCTCGAATGTGGATGAGTCTGAGGCGGATATTCCTCCCGCGGAGGTTAGTGTTGCCGTTGCTGGGAACGCTGCTAATCCTCTTGAGGATCCTCTTCCCGAAGAGGTAGAGGCTACAATCACCACCACCTACTTCCGCTGGCTTCCTTCGAAGGAGGTCGTCTCTCTTTTCGAAGGAAAGTACCTCTACTTTCCAGCGGCCGAGCATAAAGAGCTGCTCATTCGCTGGGGGATTCCTGAGGATGTCACGGTTCGGTTCCCGGTCCCCGGGGAGACTCCTGTTCATGTCAGATCACGGGAAATAGTGGTGTTTACCGAGCTATTCAACTGGGGTCTTTGGTTCCCCTTAGATCCCGAAATCGCACTATATTTCCGCACCCTCCAGATTTTCCCGTCTCAGCTGACGCCTAATGCCTGGTATACCTTGATGTCTTGTATAATGGCTTCACGCCTTTCGGGCCGGGTTATGCCTATGGAAGAATACATCGCCATGTCTGGTCTGTCCAAAGCCCCTAAATCTCCATTCTTCTATTCTTCCCTGGGAAACAAATGGAAGATAGTTAACGATTTTTTGGAAGGAGACAAAGGCTGGAAGCATCGCTTCGTATTCCTGAGCGGCTGCTGGGAAAACGGTCTTCCTTATAGCAAGGAGAATAAGAGGCAGCTACTCCGGTCCTGGGTCCACGACGATACTCCCTTTATTTTAAATACCGATCCTTTGTGCAGTGTCGAAGGAGTTCCTGCAAGGGCTGAAGAAGGACTTCTCGAAATCCGGTGAAGTCACTTTCCAGGTGCTGAAGGACTTTGCTAGGAAGCATTGGGGCCGGGCGATGCACTGTACCTTCAAAGACACCAATTTGATCAAGAGTAACCTCTGGTGTAGCTCGTCAGAGGTGCTCACCATTGAGCAACTGCGGGTGCCCCCGAGCATGGAGGATCTGATCGCGAAAATAGACGTACCCGGGTCCCAATTGTATCTCCCGAAACGCAACAAGGCGCCTAACAAGCGCTCAAAGTCGGATGACAAGGTCGGGGAGGATAACGCTGGGGCTGATGAGGCAACGGTTCGGGAAGAGGGGAATGTTGCTGAAGGCGGTGCAACCAATCAGGCCCAGACTACGGTGCCTAAGAGAAAAAGTCGAGCCGACGCGGATGGGGCCAAGTTGAAGAAGCCAAGGCGTGCCAAGGAGAGCGGGACCGTCGCCGGGGAGAACAGTGCCACCGTACCCGAGTTGTTTGATCAGTATGGTGGGGTTAAGGGTAATACGTCGGTGGATCCCGTAGTGGTGATTCCAGATGATGTGAGCCCCCCCAAAGCATCGGACCCAGCCGTGGCCTCGTCGAGTGGTACGAAGTACCCGGTGCTAACGATGCTTGGGTCTCCGCATACTTTCCCGCTGCAGGGATCGGACGGGCTGGCCTTATCTCTGTATCATCTGCTTATACCGGCGGCCATGAAAGAGCGTAAGGCGATCGAGCTGAGCCAGAAGCTAGAAGGCGCGGAGGCCAAGATTGCTGGTCTAATGGAGGAGGTGCAAAAGGCCAAGGCGGCTCGGGAATTGGCGGAGGGGCGGGCTGCAGAAGCCAACCGCGTCGCGGAAGAGACAAGGAAAGCCGGGGAAGATCGTGCTGCCAGTTTAGCTCAGGAGGTTCAAAAGCTGAAAGCTTCGAACACCGCTTTTGCAGACAAATGTAAGAGGTGGGCGGACAAAGAAGCGGCCGATGCTAAAGCCGCGTATGTGCTATCGTTCCATAACCGCTTCCCGGACCTTCACCTCGGGGCGATGTGGTTGGATGTACCAGAGGAGGACCGCCCTGGGGGAGTCGTTTGTGAAGACGAGTCGGACGACACTGAGTCCGAGGAGGAGGGTGACGAGTGATCCGGACGCCGTGTTTGTTATTTTAAGTGTTTGACTTGGCTGTTTTTGTTGTTTTTTGTTTGTAAGATCTTTGGGGGCCACAGGGTCCCCTAACAATATTCCCTGTGAACATTTTGATATTTATTTTTATGTTGGTATGCAATCGGGTTTTCTTGCCATAATTTTTTAGATGTTTTTACTTAGGCAAACAATAGTGGTTCTGTGAAAAACCGATGAAGATTCTGTAGATCAATGGAACACTGAAATATTTCCCATAGGGTCGGGAAAGTAACACATGTAGATCAGTATAAACACTGAAAAACCTATGAAGGTTCTGTAGATCAATGTAACATTGAAACATTTCCCAGAGGGTCGGGAAAATAATACATGTAGATCAGTATAAACACTGAAAACCCTATGAAGGTTCTGTAGATCAATGTAACATTGAAACATTTCCTAGAGGGTCGGGAAATTAATACATGTAGATCAGTATAAACACTGAAAAACCTATGAAGGTTCTGTAGATCAATGTAGTATTGAAACATTTCCCAGAGGGTCGGGAAAATAATACATGTAGATCTATCAAGATCAGTAGAAACAGACGCTGACCAGCTCGTCAGCTGATCGAGTTTGTAACACTTCAAAGTTTGGAAGGCAAAAGAGAATTTTGATTAACTCAATTAGAGGGGGTCGGGTGTTTATGATGCCTCGTTAAAACCTTCTCGCGCCACCGACGTAGGAAAGAGTACATCCCCGACCAATAAGTTTTTACAGACCATGCCGAACAAATTACAAATACTTTATAACTATTCTAAGTACAATTTTAGATGTTTAATATTCCACGGTAGCCTCAAAGGATGCCCGAGCTTGTTTTGCAGGCGGTATGTCCCGCCCTTGATTTTTTCCACGATTTCGTAGGGTCCTTCCCAATTCGGGGCAAGCTTGCCGAGAATTTTGTCTTTGGTATGAAGAAAAACGCGCCTCAAAACCTTGTCACCGACTTTAAACTCCCGACGGCGTACCTTAGAGGCGTATCGACTTCTCATCAGGGTCTAATAGTGCAAAGAGTTCAACTAGGCGCGATTGCGCTTCTCTTCTATAAGATCGAGACCAAGTCGTGTGATGTCGTCGTTTGTTTTCTCCTCGTAGGTTTCGACTCTGAAAGATGGAAAAATGGATTCTGCGGGGGTAACCACCTCCATACCTTACACAAGAGCATAAGGGGATTCATGGGTTGCCGTCCGGGGAGTGGTTCGGTAGGCCCACAACACTTATTGTAGGTAGTCTGGCCATTTTCCAGCCTTTCCCTCAAGGTTCTTTCTGAGTCCGTCCAAAATGGTTCGGTTGGTGACTTCGACCTGCCCGTTTGCTTGAGGATGGAAAGGGGCGGAAAAACATTTCCTGATCCTGTGAGTTGTACAGAAAGCCTTCATTTCCCCGCTGTCGAATTGTGGTCCGTTATCCATAGTTAACTTCTGCGGTACCCCGAACCGACAACAGATGTTAGACCAGATAAATTTGATGATGTCTTTGGTCTTGGTGGCGGATAACGGCTCAACCTCGACCCACTTGGAAAAATAGTCTACTGCCACGACAATTGTCTGTCTTCCGCCCGATGCCATTGGTAGTGGTCCGACAAGGTCGATTCCCCATCGGTCAAAGGGTAGACCTTCGGATATGGACTCTAGAGGAACTGCGGGAACGTTTATCGCGTTTGCGAATCTTTGACATGTGTCACAAGTTTTCACTATTAGTCGTGCATCTGCTGTTATCGTTGGCCAATAGAACCTTCCGAGAAATATCCTTCTGATTAAGGCCTTGTAACCGCAATGTGCCGCACCCTCACCGTCATGTAGTTCGGATATAATTATTTGTGATTCGTGGACCCCTAGGCATCTGAGCAGGGGGCGGCTGAAGGATTTCTTGTACAGTATTTCACCTAATAGCACGTAACCCCGGGCCTTGTTGCGTACTTTCCGAGCCGAGGCGCTATTGCTGGGCAGCCTACCTTCGGTTAAGAAGGCGATAATATCACGTCGCCAATCTGAGATCGTTACCGAAGTGATCTGACAGGCGATTTCAGGTCGGCTATCAAGCTCGTGCCGTTTGATGATAGATGGGCTTTCTTGCTCGGTTACCCAGGGATAGTTGCTTGAGCAGGAAATTGTTGCCAAGGAATCTGCCACTATGTTTTTGCTTCTCGGGACATGTTCGTATGTGATTTTGACAAACGAGGCAGCTAGCACTCGGAGTGCTGCTAGGTATTGTACAAGATGCTCTTTCCGGGCTTCCGCAATTCCCGAGGCTTGAGTTATCAAAAGTTGGGAGTCACTTACGAGGCGCACCTGCTTTGCCCCACATACTAGTGCTAGCCGTAGCCCTGCAAGAGCAGCCTCGTATTCAGCCTCATTGTTCGAAGTATGGAAACCAAATCGAATGGCTTGGTGCATACTTATGCCCGATGGGGTAATTATCTGTATCCCTGCTCCGCAGCCACTGACATTGGCCCCCTCTTCGGTTCAGACGGTCCACTCACTTAGTTCGGCCTCTTGGGAATGTGCGTCGTGATCCGGTCGTTCGGGATGGAATTCCACAAAAAAATCAGCCAGGATTTGGCCTTTAATGGCTGTCCGAGGTTCGAAGTTGATGTCGAAATTGCCTAACTCGACCGACCATTTGGACATCCTCCCGGACATGTCTGGTCGCTGGAGGATGTAATTGAGTGGGAATGAGGTTCGAACTATGATAGGGCGGGCTTGAAAGTACGGGCGCATTTTTCGCGCTGCCGTTACCAAGGCGAGAGCCATTTTTTCCAACCTTAAATACCGAGTTTCTGCATCCAGCAGGCTTTTGCTCACAAAGTAAACTGCTGTAGGGGCTGGTCCCGACTCACTGATTAAAGCCGCACTAACCGCAAAGTCAGTAACCGCTATGTAAAGAAAAAGTGTCTCGCCAGTTACGGGCTTTGTCAAGAGGTTCAGGGACGACATATATCGTTTAATTCCTAAGAACGCTTCGTCACATTCGGGCGTCCACACAAAATTTTTGGCCTGTCTCAAGACCTAAAAAAAAGGGGCGCACTTATAAGATGAACGAGAAATAAATCGGTTTAAAGCAGCCAGACGCCCAGTTAGGATCTGGACTTCCTTGATGTTCTTGGGCGGAGTCATGTCGGTCAAAGCTCGAAGTTGGACGGGATCGGCTTCAATCCCCTTCTCACTAACGAAGAAACCTAGAAATTTTCCCGACCGGACCCCGAATGAGCATTTTTCTGGGTTGAGCTTAAGGTTTATACCCCGTAGGTTATCAAAAGTTTTTCGCAGATCGGTAAGGTGAGCGTTGTCCGTGCCGCTTTTGACTAACATGTCATCGATGTACACCTCCATATTCCTCCCGATTTGACCCTCAAACGTTTTGCTAACTAGCCTTTGGTATGTTGCCCCGACATTTTTTAGCCCGAACGACATCACTTTGTAACAATATAGTCCTCGGCTTGTGATGAATGTGGTGCTTTCCTGATCCGCAGCGTGTAACTTGATCTGGTTATAGCCGGCGTATGCATCCATGAATGACAGTAACCTGTTCCCTGAAGTTGAATCTACCAACTGGTCAATTATCGGCATCGGGAAAGGGTCCTTCGGACATGCCCGATTGAGGTCGGTGAAATCCACGCACATTCTCCACTTCCCGTTTTTCTTCTTGACCAGAACGGGATTCGAGGTCCACAGCGGGTAACTCGCTTCCTTTATGTGACCGACGCTGATCATTCTCTCGACTTCTCGTAAGATAATGTCTGCGTTTTCCGGGGAAAAAGCCCGACGATTTTGGGAGATCGGTCTGACGTTTCTGTTGATAGTTAGTTTGTGAATGACAAAAGATTCTGGGACCCCGGTTACATCCCTTGAGCACCATGCGAACAAATCTAGGTTTTCTCGTAGGAGGGACAGTAACTGTTCCCTGAAGGCTGGTGACAGGCATACCCCGATCTGCAGGACTTTCCCTTCGGTAATTTGGTGTCGCTCACATTCTTCGTCGGTGGTCATATAGCTTGGGGTTTCCCTAGGGTCATCAACGGGTAATGATCCCGGGGCGAGCCCCTTTAATTGCTATTCTTGAGCTTGAATCATCTCTTGATCTTTTTTAGGCGCCAATGTTGCTCGGTAACACTCCCGTGCTGCTTTCTGGCTGCTTCGGACCACGCCCACGTTGTTTCCGACCACGTATTTCAAACACTGGTGGATTGTTGAAGATACCGCGTGCATTCACGATATCCACGATCGGCTGAAAATTGCATTGTGGGAAGCTGGCGCGTCTACCACCACGAATAAAACGGTAACTTATTTCTTAAACGGGTCGCGGCCTAATTGGACGACGCCCTCAAATTCTCCTATAACGTCGGCTGCTGACCCCGTAAACCCCACTATGGTACGGTCGGACCGTGTGATGACCGGTGGTGTCCTAAACTTGGCGAAGGTGGATGCGAAGATTATGTTGGCCGAACTACCGGTATCCACCAAGATGCGTCGGACTTCCTCCCCCGCAATGGCTGCCCCGATCACAATGGCATCCTAATGGGGGCCGACTATGTCTCTCATGTCGTCGTCGTCGAAGTACAAAATCGGAGACGGGACGCTTCTGGACTGGGAGTAAGTCCGAGCCTCCAACTGAGTGGTTAGGTTTACGATGTGCCTTTTCCTGGATGAATGCGTGACTCCTGCCATAGAATCTCCCCCAAAAATAGTTATGGATTCAAAAAATTCACAAAGGCTTCGTACATTACCGACGTTCTCCTCTGCCTCCTCCTCGATAATTCCGATGATGTTACGGTTTGCTTCGGGGTCGAGGCATTCAATGGAAACATCGAAAGGGTCGGTTACTTCCGAAATGGCCATAGTGGTTTCGGGCTTTGGAACTATCACAACTTCCTTCAAAGTTGTACTCTGTTGTGCCTTCTAAACATATTCCAGGAGATTTCCATGTTCTATGAGCATCTGTATCTCTTTCTTCAAGGCAATGCAGTCTTTACTATCATGCCCAACGTCCTCGTGATAGCGACAATAGCGATTGTTCCTCTGCTCCCGAGGCGTCGGTATCGGGAAAGGCCTTTGGTACATTCCGTTTTTCTTAGTTTTCTCGTAGATCGATGATACACACTCTGTGAGGTCTGCGAAGTATGCAGGCCGAATCCATTTGTTAGACATGGGTCGTGAAGTCGTCTCGCTCATCTGCTTTGGTTTCTGACCTGTTAGGGCCGAAGGTTTGGCGGATACTGGCTGGGTCGGATGTATCGTGCTGACTGGTTGGACCGCCCGAGCGTATTCCGATCGAGTGCCTTGCCTTATTACTACCGACGCTTGGGCACTTTGCTGAATTTGTGCCGCCAGCTCGGATGCTTCGGTCTCTTCGATCAATATATGCTTTTCTATTTGAGCCAGAAGCGCGGAGAACGTGAATGCGTGTTTCTTCGTTACTGCTTGCTTCATAGGTCCCGGGAGCAAACCCAAACGGAACGCGGTTAGGGCCACATTCTCTTCGCAGTGGTCTAGGTCGGTATTCGCGTCAATAAACCGCCGGGTATACTCTCTGAGGCTTTCCCCCAATTTCTGCCTGTAATTCATAATAGTATCTCTGTTGGCTCGGAAACTCTTACTTCCAACAAAATGTTGTCTAAACATCGTCCAGAACATCCTGAAGTTTCTGATGCAGCCCTGTGGCAATCGGTTATACCATTTGGACGCCCGGTCCCGGAAGGTCATGGAGAAAGCTCTGCATAGGAGTTTATCATTGTCGAAACTCAGCATGAATTTTTTAAAGGCTTCCAGGTGATTATCCGGGTCCTTCTTCCCATCATACTTTTCTAGTTTGGAAATATCAAATCGCTTCGGGAGCTGCCCCGCTAATATGTCGTCGGCCAATGGAGATGCCCTCCAATTAACTCCGAACCCGCACGCTCCTCCTCCAAGTCCTTCTGTCGGAACTCCGTAGAGTCCCTCTTCCCCTGGGCTGATAAACTGGCTACTGGTTTGGTAACCTAGGTTCTGGCTGTTCGACGGTTGCCATGGAATTTGAGGCAGCGCTACTCGTTCTTCACGACTGGCCGCGGGAACTTCTTCCTTCTCGAATGACACCGGAGTTTGTTTCTCGGTGCTACCCTTCTTGGATTTCGGGGAGTCCGTCCTGGGTCCTCGGAGGCGTCGGGAGCGATTTTTATGTGTGCGTTGGACTCTTTCCTGTCGCCGATACTGCCTGCCCGATGAGTCATCCGAGGTATAGTCAGCTGACACGCCGCGATGGTCCTCTGGGTACCGCTGAGTCCTGGTATTTTGCCCTTCCTCGGGGTGAAGCTCTCGATAATACCTGACAGGTCGGGCTTTGATACGAGGCCTAAGGTGGGATCGGCCTCCTCCCGGTCCTCCAAGAGTGGCTCTTTGCCTTTCCCTTCCCAGACCCTTTTCTCGTCTAGTGCCCGCTCTCTTTCGGCGTTTAGCCTGGCAATGTCTTCGAGGAGCCGTCTTCGGGTCATTATTAGGGTCGACCGTTTGTCCCGAACCTGGTCATAGCGCCCCCGACCTGGGGCTTCTTCGCCTTCTAACACCGAAATGGCTCGGATTACCTCTCTACCGGCCCTCTCTCCAACAGCCTCGTCGTTCATCTTGCAAAGCGTGATTTTCAAAGAAAAAAGATTCATTTTTGGTATCACATATTCCCACAGACGACGCCAATGATGAGTTAATAATTGACTGATGGAATATTTTGGATCTCGCGTTTGATGTGACTAAAGAGAGAAAGTGTAGAGAGAGAGAGTGCAAATGGAATAGAATAATAATCAATGTCCCACTTCCCAAGAAAGTGGGTCACCTTTTATAGTAAAGTAAGGTGGACTCATTAATATCCTTAGTGGGCTGATTTTATTATTACTTTGGTCCCTGATAAAACATATTGATTACAAATTTGCCTCTAAAGGATAATAGATACAATAATAGTCCTGCAGAGTATTATTTATTCGTAATTAACCCCTAGGTATTTATTTTGGCGAATCTTCCCCTTATCAAGTCTGATCGATCTTGTGCTGATCGCCACGCTAGAAGTGAACATAAGAAAGCGCGATTTGAAGCTCATAAAGTGCGCTATTCTTCTCGCAAAAGAAAAAAAGATAAGAAAAAGTATGTAGCCTCTAATGATAAAGAGGTTGAAAGCTCTTCTTCAGGATTTAAGAGATATATGAGTTCTTCGAAAGAGGAACCAGAAAGAGAACAACCAAGGAAGCATAAAAAGGAACATAAATCTAAAAGGACTACGCTCCTCGTTGTTTGAGAGGGTCTACGTGGTGTGAGAGGAACACCTCGAATCAATATGGTGAGACTGATCGAAATTTTTATGCAGTCATGGGGACTGATGATCAGTTTGTGCAAGGTGTCGATTGGAGGAACTCTCATTTGACAAGTAAAATTTGATCTATAACACTTTCGAAGTGTTTTAATATTGCTAAGATGAAGAAGTTCGATTGGATGCAAGATCCAGATGACCACATCGAAAAATTCAATAACTACATGATGAATTTCAAAGATAACAACCGACTGCTGTGTCGTGTATTTTCACAGAATTTTAAAAGAACGACATTAATATGGTATAATCAGATTCTGAGGGGATCCATTTCAAATTTCAGGGATTTTTACATTGCTTTTCGAAGGAAGTTTGTTGTGAGTACATAAATGAGAGCGAATGGATATACATTTATTCAGTTGGGCGGCTGGAGAGAAATTAAAGGATTACACGAAGAGGTTCGTTTTGACTAAATTAAGTTTGGACAATTGCGAAGAAAATGTGGCGAAGACAGCTTTTTGCCAGGGTCTGTTGTTAGGGGATCTGGCCAATTAAACGATGAAAAGGAGAGCTCTAACTTTTAGAGCATTGATGGCTCAAGTAGAGGATCAAATTAAGGTTGAAGAGTCAACCAGGGTCCAAAGAGGACCAGTTAGTACTCCAAAGAATTCGAGTCAGGTAGCCAATAACCAAGGGCAACCCTCGAATGGTAATCATCAATCACGTCCGACGAATAACAACTTGCCACCTCGAACTGGTGGATATTCAAATCATGTTCCATCCTATAACTATAACATACCAAGGCCAAATCAATGGGTTATGCCAAAATATTATGCTAATTTGACAGAGAATGTGGCTGCAATCTTTAACAAGAACAAAAACTTCGTAAATTTTAGGAAACCAGCTCCAATAAGTAGGCCAAAAGAGGAGCAGAATAACAAATATTGTAGGTATCATGAGGATATCAGACATGATACTAATGATTATATTGTGTTGAAAATAGATGTTCAAATATTGATTGAAAATGGGAAGCTCTTGACTTATGTGAAGTCGTAAGAGAGCGGTTCGAAAAACATAACATCAACTTCGAAGGCTAATCCAGCTTCGGCAGCAAATAATTTAATGATTTTAGATTTGAAAGATGAAGAATTTGATGCCTCTTCTAAATATGTGGATAAGGATCCGAACAGGTTAATTTTGATGGCTGTTGAAGAGCCAATAAAAAAGGGACATGTGCGAGATTTGTGCAAGTTTCTTGAATCATTGGCTATTTTTGGAGGTGATTCAATGACTGACAACACTGATAGTTCGAGGAAGTGGCATGTTTTCAATTTGACAACTAAAATTAAAGGGAATATATCTACACACTTGTATGAAAAAAAAAGGCCATTAATTTCATCTTATTCGATGAGGATGATTTGCGGAGAACGGTAGGGCCGCATGAAGACGCGGTTGTTATCGGTGCAGAAGTGGCTAACATCGAAATTCAACGTGTGCTTATAGATATTGGCAGATCTGCAAATGTCTTCTTTAAATCAACTTATGACAGAATGAAAAATCCACCTCGAACTTCTCAATCAGAATGTACAATCATAGGATTTACGGGTGTAACGACTCGTGTGATTGGGGAATTCGAGGGGGAAGTAAGTTTAGGAAAATGACCATTCAAGAAGATGGTGCAGGTTCTTTTTGTGGTGGTGGACTGCCCCACGAGCTACAATGCTATTTTTGGAAGGTCATGACATTCTAGAATGTATGGAGATGTATCAACAGTGCACCAATGTTTCAAGTATGTAATAGGGGATCGATTCGGGGTCTCCGAAGCGACCAGAAAGTAGCTAGAGAATGTTATACCATTGCGCTTTGAATTTGGGGAGCCAACAGTGGAGATTTGATACATGAATAGCAGTCAAAGGTGTTGATCTCAGATTTTGAAGAAAGAGTTGACGATCCGAGAGAAACCGTAGGGTCTTTAACAACAAGTGAAGAAATAAAGGAGTATACTTTTTCGGAAGGAAGAATGCTTCGAATCAGAACCTTACTGACCCACTTTTACGTCAACAACTACTAGAATTTTCGTCTTTCAACTTGGACGTTTTCGCTTGGAAAATGGAGGATGTAACAAGAGTACCAATCAAGGTGATTTGTCATAGTTTGGCTATTGATCCGAAAGTGAAACCAGTGATTTAGAAAAGAAGGACGTTCTCTTCGGAGAAGGGATAAGCAATTTTTTATGAGGTGGATCGGTTATCCAAGGTTGAACATATAAGGGAGTCACATTATCCTTTATGGACGGCAAATCGAGTAGTGGTAAAAAAGAAGAATGGGAAGTGGAAAATGTGTGTGGATTTTACAGACTTGAATCGAGCATGTCTTAAACATCCAATTCCTGTTCCTCGAATAGATCAACTGATTGATTCCACCTCGGGAAATAAAATATTAACATTCATGGATACTTTTGCAGGATACAATCACATTCAAATGGATCTAAAGGACCAAGAATGTACGACCTTCATAAGTGATAGAGGGTTGCATTACTATAACGTTATGCCCTTTGGATTAAAAAAACGCTGGAGCCATTTATCAAAAATTGATGAATAGAGCTTTTGCCACTCAGATCGGAAAAAACATGGAGGTATGTATAGACGATATGGTGGTACAAAGTTTGAAGGATGATGTGCATCTTGAGGATTTAGAGGAAACATTTTTGAATTTAAGGGCAATTAGGCTAAAGCTAAATCTTGAAAAGTATACCTTCAGAGTTCGATCAGGGAATTTTTTGGGTTATGTCATCAGTGAAAGATGCATAGAAGCTGACCCAGAACAGTTGAAAGCTCTGATAGCAATGAATTCTCCTGGATCTGTTAAAGAAGTGCAAATTTTGACAGAAAGGTTAGCAACACTTAACCGATATATATCTAGATTTTCTGACAAATACTTTCCTTTCTTTCAAGTTTTTTATGAGGACCAAACAGATTTGAATGGACATTGGAGTGTGAGGCAACATTTACCAGCATAGTGTTAATAAGTGAATATTCAGGTATTCCGAAGCCAGTGTACTATATTAGCAAAAGTCTAGTGGAAGCAGAGAAGAGGTATTTGAAACTGGAAAAATTAGCATTACTATTGGTGATTGCTGCTAGGAAAATTCACACCTATTTTCAAGCTCACACTATCGAAGTCCGAACTTCATTCCCCTTAAAAAATGTTTTGTAACGACCTGATATTTCGGGGAGAATGAGCAAGTGGTCCGTGGAGTTAGAGGATTATGATATTTTATTTACACCTCGATCTGCGATAAAGCTCAAGCTTTAGCAGACATTTTTGTTAAGTTTTATTCGAACATATCATATATTGAAGAGAGTAAATATGCTGCACCAGTAAATTCGAGGTGGATTGTTCGAACAGATGGAAGGTCTAGTATTTCAGGATGCAGTACTGGAATTTAGTTAATAGCTTCAACTGGGGAAACGATGATTCAATCCATCAAATTTGATTTTCACGCTTCAAATAATGAAGCTGAATACGAACCTGCTTTGGCCGGTCTAAGATCGACAAGAATATGTGGAGCAGCTTTAGTACGTTTAGAAACAGATTCTCAATTGTTAGCGAATCAGGTATCTGGATTTTCCAAGGCGAGAAATGATCGTTTAATTTTATATCTTCGAGAACTTTGGAATTTAATTTTACTATTCGATCATATTGTTGTTGAATATATCGGTCGAGGAAGTAACATGGTAGCTGATTCTTTAGCAAATATTGCTTATAAGGAGGAATATACTTGGATTTGCTAAAAGAAAATCCTTCGATTGTTACTTAATCCAGTCAGTGTGAATGTATAGAAGAGTTCTTTATCACATCTGATGCGGTCTGAGGAGATTGGCGAACGAATATTCTTAATTTTTTTACTCAAGGAACTTTGCCAGATGATACGAGGTTGGCAAAAAATTTGAGAGGAAAGCCTTCAGATACATAGTTTTAGATTAAATTGTATATAAGAAGGCATTAAGCAGACCATTATTATGATGTCTAGACAAGTAAGAATCACAAGAGGTGTTATCAGAGTTGCATGATGGAGAAGGGTCAGCTCATTGCGGGTTTAAATCTTTATCACGACGAGTTTTACTTGCACGATTTTATTGGCCTACAATCGTGAACGATGCTAAAAATTTAGTTCGAAGCAGTAATACTTGCCAAAGATTTGCTAATGCTATACATAATCCGACAGTACCACTTATGTCTATAGTTGAGGCCATACCATTTTATAGATGATGGATTGATCTGGTGGGGAATTTGCCGATGACATCTGGGGGACGTCAAAAGATAGTTGTAGTAGTGGATTACTTTACAAAATGGGCCGAGGCAGAACGGATATCTGAAAAAAAAAGAAAAGGATGTGATCAAGTTTATTGTGAATATTATTTGTTGTCATTTCAGAGTTCCTCGGAGAATTACAACAGATAATGGCCCTCAATTTAATAATAAATAAATGCCTTCGTTTTGTGCATCAAAAGAAATTCAGTAATGTTTTTCGACGTCTTTTCATCCTCAAGCCAATGGATAAGTTGAGGTGACAAACAAAACTATTTTAGATGGTTTGAAGAAAAACTTGACAGGGGCAGCAGGGAAATGGCCAAATTATTTACAAGAGGTGCTTTGGGCTTATCGGACAACTCCCAGGGAGGCTACACTCATTTTACCATAACATATGGAATGGATGCAAGTAGCCCCATAGAATCTACAATGTCATCTTTTAGAATAACTCAATATTCTGAAAGATTAATGATGAAGCTAAAATGGCGAATTTAGATTTGATTGAGGAGAAAAGAGTTCGAGCTCATTTACATGTCATCCATTATCAGATTCTTATGAGGAACAGATATGATTCGAAGGTGAAAAGAAGAGAGTTTAAAGAAGGAATTTTTTTTTGAAAAAAAGTATTCTTGCATACAAAGATGAATAGCCTTGGAAAAATACCCACGAATTGGGAAGGGCCTTATATGGTTGTTGAGAGGATAAAACCAGGATCTTATCTCATTTGTGATATTCAAGGGAGGATGCTTCAACACCCGTGGAATATACAGCATTTTAAACTATATTGGGAATAAATTTGTTTTTGTATTTTGGATTTTTTACTATTGAATGACGCACTTTTTCCTACCCTGTTGGCCTAGGAATATTTTAACGAGATGCTATGTACATATTCAATATTATCAATAATACGCATTTTTGGCCAATGGTTGTTTAAAAGTGTCTATTGAAAACTATCTTAACAACTTATCAAAGACTGATCATTTTTGCGGTTGGTTAAGAGTAGAATGTTCTGAAGTGTTTATTACACTTTTCAAAGAAAAAACAATATTCGAAGTACTACGTTCAATAGATGCACTGTGATTTTACGAAGTGCAACGTTCAACAAAATGCACCGTGAGTTTTCAAAGTGCAACGTTCAACAAGTGTATTGTGATTTTTCAAAGTGCAACATTCAATAAATGGACTATGGTATTCGAGGTGGTATGTTTGAAATTTGTATTAAGTCATTTGAAGTTATGTATTGTGAATTTCGAAAGGCATTATCATATTCAAGGAGTTGTGTTTAAAAAATTATAATTATAATTATTTTAGGATTGTTAACTTCGAATAATTGAGATTGATGTTAAAAATAAGAAATAAACAAACATTTGTCAATTAGATTAATTCAATGAAGTACAATAAGCAAGATACTAGTTTGACAAGTACACAAAATCAAAGAACAACAAAGTTATTCGGAGGACTCCACCTTGGATGACTCATCTTCTGATGATGATGAGTTTGGGACAGGATCGAAGGCTTCACTAGGATACCGTTTGATGGGAATGTCGTTCCAAAAACTAGAAAGATTAAATTTTGAATAAGATGCATGAAGCTCTTGAAGAAGAGTGATGGTTTTCTTTTCTTTGCCACTGTTAATGGCATTCAGCATGTCTTTAGAACATGCAGCTTCTGAAGCAGCAATAACCTCTTATTTTTCCTTCTCAAAATCACCCTTTAATTTGGTTATCTCATTGGTCAACTCTTTATTTTTTGATTCGCTGGAAGAAAGAGAAGTTTGGAGACCTTCAAATTTAAGTTTTTCAGCAGTCAAGTCCTCCGCATGTTTAGCTTTGAGCTTGTTCATCTCCTCTTAATGTGAGGCGACCAACTTTTCTTTATTATGATAATTTTGTGTTCGCAAATGGATTTTGATAAAGAGCGCTCCTCGAATAAGTTCAAATCTTGCTGCCTCGAACATGTGGAATTATTCGATCATTTTACCCTGAATTTTTTCCCTTAGTTGTTTTTCAGCTTCGGCAATTCCCTTGTAGCGGACCATATCTTTGGGAAATTTTTTCAAATAACCGTGAGAAGCCTCAACTTGTGAAGAAAGTTCCTTTGCTGCAGCATCAAGTTTGGAAAATTGTTGGAGTGCAGCAAGGACATCAGGGTTGGGTGGAGGAGAAGGAAAAACTGTTGGGCTAGGACGAGGAATCATATCCAAAGTCGTAGTTGGAATAGAGGGGCATATGATTTCTGGAGACGCTTCGACGGTCGTTTTCTCCCAAAATGGTGCATACGAGCTTAAACATTTTGGATAACAAGATCGTCTTCTCCAGCAAGCTCATGTGATTCTCGAAATTAATAAAGTTTTTAGGGTCGAAGTGGTTGGCATTTTGATTACCCTCGTCTGCATTATCCTCGATGATGATTGGAGCATCATTATTGGTTGTTTTATTTTCAAGAGAAGGATTTTGCTGATTCCCAATAGTTATGACTTCGTCCTCATCGACCAATGTATATTTGGTGACTTTTGATTGTTTGTTTTTCTTCCCATGATGACTGGTGGAAGTTTTCTTTTTCTTCGAAGAAGGTTCTTTCTCTTCTTCTTCGATGGGTGAAAGAGTCTGTTCTCCTGCCTTTCTTTTGAGGTGTTTAGGCTTTTATTGTGTTGAAGGGCTAGCACCAGATGTGTTAGCTGCCTCTTTCTTTTTCTTTTTCTTTTTTACCTTTTATTTTTTGCCTTTTCTTTTTTCTTTTGAGGTAGGTGACTTTCTGTCCTGTTGCAGATGGGGAGGAATACCTTACAATCAGTTTGAATTAATTTTTGATGGCGAGATGAGGATTGGGCTCATCCATTAAGTTTCTAGGAGGCAAGGCTCCCGTTGTGATCAGAAAAAGATAATTGTTGAGGAAGTTGATCGGTTGGAATGCGGTGTGCAAAGCGTTGTTCTACTCTTTTTTGGCCCAAGCAGCAAGCTTTTTGAAAATGTCCTTGGCTGCTGACCGAAGAATAACATATCGCCTTTGAATTTCTGAAATAATCATATAAATAAATAATAAATGAGGAAGACAACAGATCAGATTTATCTTAAAATGTATAGTATTCGAAGTACTTACGGTTGCTTCTCCAGATGGGATTTAGTTTTGACAGGTTGGCATCAGATATTTCTTTGCCATTCTCCCATGTCCCTGAGATAAATATAAACTTTTGTTTCCAAAGTTTGTCCGCTTCCAAGAGATCATCGATGATTTTTAAATCATCTACTAAAGTGAGGTAGTGGAAGGGGAGCTTAAGACCTTTTGATAATTTTGTTAAGGATATGAAATCCTTGATGGTGATCGGAATCTTGGACAACCGAGATGCCATAATCACAGATATGAGAGTGAACCATTGATTTGGTATCACTTGAGTTGTGCATGGGTTAAGAAGTTCAAAGTACTCCACGATCACAGGATCCAGTGGAAATCGAAGACCCAGTTGATGATTTTAAACAATGATTGTGTCTCTCATTCCCTATTGTTTCTTTAAGTCTGACGCTTGACTCTCTTGATAATATATACATATATATAAAACCTTCTTCAGCTCAATAATATAGTCAGTATCAATATTTCTCAAGTTTTTGCCAATATCTGCCTTTTCCTCATCGGAAACAATACCCACTGTCTTTTTTTGAGGCTTGGGAACTTTATTTTCTATGGAAGTTTCTGAGTCTCCATCATCGGATTCCGCTTCGTTATCAGACCTATTAGCCTCAGAATCAGCTTCATCGGCTTCTTATGTTTCATCCCTTATTTTAGGAGGATCTTTGGAAGGATTTGGTCGAGCTAATTGAACTTCTTTGATTATTTATATCTAAGGAGGAGACTGAGTAGATGGATTCAAGGAGGGGGAAATCGGAGTAACATCAGAATCATCTCCACTATGATTTTTATTTTATTTTATGGGTTGGTGGAGGACAAGTTGAAGAAGGAGTAACTGAAATTTGTTTCGAATGGGATTTTTTTGATTTTTCACTAATTAGAGGTAATGCTTTGACTTGAGAAGAAGAGGCTCGAGGCGTTCTGGGTGTTTGAACCCTAGAAGAATGACGCACTTCGGAAGCAGAAGGAGGTGAAAGAACCTGAACTTTAGATGGATCAAAATTACCATAGTAAGTGGTTTTTGTGGTTGTTCCAACGGGAACGTTGTTGATTAATCCGACGGCCTTGTACTCCTCAACTCTTTCAGTAATGCAAAAGTAATTGTATGATCCAAAGACTATATTATTGTCAGGTTTCGGAGATTTGGGTTTTTTTGGGTATGTTACCCTTGATTCTTCTAGTTTTTGGATTTTTTTCTCATAAACTGGATGGAGATTGACCGGAAAATATCGGTTTTGAGCGGAAAGTATGAGTTTTCCAATGAAGGTGTTGGGAAAGTTGAAGAACACGTTGAAGGTAGCCAAGGGTATGTTGTTTCTTTCTCATGAAATTTAAATTGTGAGAATAAAGTTACTAACGAATTTATAAGAGGATGAGAAGATGTGTAGAACAGGAAAAGACTTTGTGATGATTGGCCGAATACGAAACGGTGATAGGGTTATGAGTTCGACATCTGTCAGACTAGCTAGCTAGCTATAAGCCTAGTAGATAGGTATTCATGACGAATCTGAACGGTTAGATTTTATAAAGAGTTACCTCAAAGCAATTTCAAAGTAAAGTCATTTCCTTGAGAGTTATGATTTGTGGGCACGTTTGGAAAAATTCGATGATAACCATTTTTGAATTTGAGATCTATTGCGTGGTCGCGTTTGGAAAAATCTAATGATTATATTCTGAATTTGCGCCTGAAAAGATTTGAGGAGAAAGAGAAGATATTATTAATTTTGTGACTTCGAGTTTTCTGATATGGCCTATGGCAGGATTCAAAGACATTTAGTTCTCATTCATTTAATGACATGAGAACTAGGGGGCTACTGATATGGAAGTATAAATTTAAGAACTAAATTGTAAATAATGTAACTTTAGTGGAACAATTATGATTATGAAATTCTATTGAGGACTAAAGGTAATTTATCCCTTTATGTAATCGTTTTCAGTTTAAAGCTGAGTCCTAACGCCTCTATATAAAGGCCAAGGTTGAAATAATAAAGGGGTTGAACAATTTTCGATCTAACTCTGCTCTGACTTTCTCTCTATAAAAACTCTCTCTCTAAAACTTGCGTATTACTTTTTCCTAAGACAACACTCTTGATAGTTGAATTCACCAGTCAATAGATCGGTGGAGATGGTAGAATAAATCCATTCAACCATAGTAGGATCCAAGGTATCCCATATCTCTTGTTCATCATTGGTGAGGATTATTTTGGACTAAGGGTAATTTTATCAAGTGTTTTAGAGAATTTCAAGGGTATTAAATGTTTGGGTGTTTTGTAGTGAGAGATTTAAGCTGCATGGTTGTATTAAATGTCCATTACCCTCATTAATGAAAGTGGTTGGGTATTTATACCCTTAATTATGGACCCATGGGCTTTCAGGTTAAGTTGTCAAACCGGGTCGAGTTTAAAGACTCATTAGTTCTTAAGTAGATTAGCACCTAGCTTAGTTAAAATATGTTTAGTGTTTTAGTACTTTTGTCCTGTCCGGATAGTTCAGTGGGCACCTATTGTCCGAATTACCCCTGTCCGGTTTTCTTAGTGAGCAGTGGTGAATAATTCTGGACTCATTAGTAGCCCCTTCTTTAGGTTTTGTCAAATATCTTTGGCAGAAGTAAAAAACTCATTTAGCCAATAATAACATTTTCCGGATCGCTCATGTATTCAGTTCAAGGTTTATCCAGACTGAATCTTTCTCAGAATTCCAAGAGTTTTGCTCTGTATCGCGGGACACGTGTCGCACTTTGCTTTGTTCTACCAGCAGTTTTCTTCCTAGAATTGTGCTCCTACTAAGCCCAAAAGCAACTCCTGCATTTAATGTTTCTTACGTCATCGACGCCTTCAATCATTACCTTAGTCTTTTCGTTTTCTCCTAGGTATCAGTAACTTTTTGCCTCACCAGTATAAATTATTTTCCTTTACTGTTTTACCATCTTCATCACTTTGCCATTTCTTCTTCTCAGAGCTTTTTACCTCTCCTTTCAAAACTTTTCTTGGGTAGTTTTATGTTCACAGCGAGAAACGCTCTCGTGAAAGGTGGTTGGCTAAATCTTTCTGAACTAGAAAAAGCACAAAAAATTGAACGTCAGTGACGTATCACTGTTGGCCTTCCCGTCTCTCCAACCAGTAAACCTGATTCACCATCCTTAGAAGCTGATCAAGGATCATCCTCTGCCAAAAACACAAAACCTAGACGTTTATTCCAACCAAACCTCTCGCCAATCCCTTCAGGCTCCTCGGTTCAGGAGTCTCAGCCTTCTACCGTGCAAGAGAAAAGCAGTATCGACTGTTAGAAGGCCTTCTCCATTTATTGCTATGGGGTCCTACATTGAGAAATCCCTAGATAAAACTAACCATCGCCGGACAACGCGCTTTGTAAAAGGCCAAGCAACCGGCTCACAACCCAAGTCCTCCAAAACGGGGCCCTCCAAGTCTGGAGCCAAAGATAAAGCCTCTGAATCAGAGGCATCTATTAGAGCCCCATGAGACAAACCCTCCGGATCCGAGGCTACCAGAATTAGTTCTCATACCAAGTCCTCCGGAGCTGAGCCCTAACCGGACACCAGACCCTTAAGAGAGGCTGACGCTCAACCGTCTGGACAAATTGCTGAGCCACAAACTAGCACTCTCCCATCTACAATGACTGATAAACCTTCCACAGTATGGAATAGGTGATGAAGGAATGGGTGGAGGAGAAGGAAAAACTGTTGGGCTAGGACGAGGAATCATATCCAAAGTCGTAGTTGGAATAGAGGGGCATATGATTTCTGGAGACGCTTCGACGGTCGTTTTCTCCCAAAATGGTGCATACGAGCTTAAACATTTTGGATAACAAGATCGTCTTCTCCAGCAAGCTCATGTGATTCTCGAAATTAATAAAGTTTTTAGGGTCGAAGTGGTTGGCATTTTGATTACCCTCGTCTGCATTATCCTCGATGATGATTGGAGCATCATTATTGGTTGTTTTATTTTCAAGAGAAGGATTTTGCTGATTCCCAATAGTTATGACTTCGTCCTCATCGACCAATGTATATTTGGTGACTTTTGATTGTTTGTTTTTCTTCCCATGATGACTGGTGGAAGTTTTCTTTTTCTTCGAAGAAGGTTCTTTCTCTTCTTCTTCGATGGGTGAAAGAGTCTGTTCTCCTGCCTTTCTTTTGAGGTGTTTAGGCTTTTATTGTGTTGAAGGGCTAGCACCAGATGTGTTAGCTGCCTCTTTCTTTTTTACCTTTTATTTTTTGCCTTTTCTTTTTTCTTTTGAGGTAGGTGACTTTCTGTCCTGTTGCAGATGGGGAGGAATACCTTACAATCAGTTTGAATTAATTTTTGATGGCGAGATGAGGATTGGGCTCATCCATTAAGTTTCTAGGAGGCAAGGCTCCCGTTGTGATCAGAAAAAGATAATTGTTGAGGAAGTTGATCGGTTGGAATGCGGTGTGCAAAGCGTTGTTCTACTCTTTTTTGGCCCAAGCAGCAAGCTTTTTGAAAATGTCCTTGGCTGCTGACCGAAGAATAACATATCGCCTTTGAATTTCTGAAATAATCATATAAATAAATAATAAATGAGGAAGACAACAGATCAGATTTATCTTAAAATGTATAGTATTCGAAGTACTTACGGTTGCTTCTCCAGATGGGATTTAGTTTTGACAGGTTGGCATCAGATATTTCTTTGCCATTCTCCCATGTCCCTGAGATAAATATAAACTTTTGTTTCCAAAGTTTGTCCGCTTCCAAGAGATCATCGATGATTTTTAAATCATCTACTAAAGTGAGGTAGTGGAAGGGGAGCTTAAGACCTTTTGATAATTTTGTTAAGGATATGAAATCCTTGATGGTGATCGGAATCTTGGACAACCGAGATGCCATAATCACAGATATGAGAGTGAACCATTGATTTGGTATCACTTGAGTTGTGCATGGGTTAAGAAGTTCAAAGTACTCCACGATCACAGGATCCAGTGGAAATCGAAGACCCAGTTGATGATTTTAAACAATGATTGTGTCTCTCATTCCCTATTGTTTCTTTAAGTCTGACGCTTGACTCTCTTGATAATATATACATATATATAAAACCTTCTTCAGCTCAATAATATAGTCAGTATCAATATTTTTCAAGTTTTTGCCAATATCTGCCTTTTCCTCATCGGAAACAATACCCACTGTCTTTTTTTGAGGCTTGGGAACTTTATTTTCTATGGAAGTTTCTGAGTCTCCATCATCGGATTCCGCTTCGTTATCAGACCTATTAGCCTCAGAATCAGCTTCATCGGCTTCTTATGTTTCATCCCTTATTTTAGGAGGATCTTTGGAAGGATTTGGTCGAGCTAATTGAACTTCTTTGATTATTTATATCTAAGGAGGAGACTGAGTAGATGGATTCAAGGAGGGGGAAATCGGAGTAACATCAGAATCATCTCCACTATGATTTTTATTTTATTTTATGGGTTGGTGGAGGACAAGTTGAAGAAGGAGTAACTGAAATTTGTTTCGAATGGGATTTTTTTGATTTTTCACTAATTAGAGGTAATGCTTTGACTTGAGAAGAAGAGGCTCGAGGCGTTCTGGGTGTTTGAACCCTAGAAGAATGACGCACTTCGGAAGCAGAAGGAGGTGAAAGAACCTGAACTTTAGATGGATCAAAATTACCATAGTAAGTGGTTTTTGTGGTTGTTCCAACGGGAACGTTGTTGATTAATCCGACGGCCTTGTACTCCTCAACTCTTTCAGTAATGCAAAAGTAATTGTATGATCCAAAGACTATATTATTGTCAGGTTTCGGAGATTTGGGTTTTTTTGGGTATGTTACCCTTGATTCTTCTAGTTTTTGGATTTTTTTCTCATAAACTGGATGGAGATTGACCGGAAAATATCGGTTTTGAGCGGAAAGTATGAGTTTTCCAATGAAGGTGTTGGGAAAGTTGAAGAACACGTTGAAGGTAGCCAAGGGTATGTTGTTTCTTTCTCATGAAATTTAAATTGTGAGAATAAAGTTACTAACGAATTTATAAGAGGATGAGAAGATGTGTAGAACAGGAAAAGACTTTGTGATGATTGGCCGAATACGAAACGGTGATAGGGTTATGAGTTCGACATCTGTCAGACTAGCTAGCTAGCTATAAGCCTAGTAGATAGGTATTCATGACGAATCTGAACGGTTAGATTTTATAAAGAGTTACCTCAAAGCAATTTCAAAGTAAAGTCATTTCCTTGAGAGTTATGATTTGTGGGCACGTTTGGAAAAATTCGATGATAACCATTTTTGAATTTGAGATCTATTGCGTGGTCGCGTTTGGAAAAATCTAATGATTATATTCTGAATTTGCGCCTGAAAAGATTTGAGGAGAAAGAGAAGATATTATTAATTTTGTGACTTCGAGTTTTCTGATATGGCCTATGGCAGGATTCAAAGACATTTAGTTCTCATTCATTTAATGACATGAGAACTAGGGGGCTACTGATATGGAAGTATAAATTTAAGAACTAAATTGTAAATAATGTAACTTTAGTGGAACAATTATGATTATGAAATTCTATTGAGGACTAAAGGTAATTTATCCCTTTATGTAATCGTTTTCAGTTTAAAGCTGAGTCCTAACGCCTCTATATAAAGGCCAAGGTTGAAATAATAAAGGGGTTGAACAATTTTCGATCTAACTCTGCTCTGACTTTCTCTCTATAAAAACTCTCTCTCTAAAACTTGCGTATTACTTTTTCCTAAGACAACACTCTTGATAGTTGAATTCACCAGTCAATAGATCGGTGGAGATGGTAGAATAAATCCATTCAACCATAGTAGGATCCAAGGTATCCCATATCTCTTGTTCATCATTGGTGAGGATTATTTTGGACTAAGGGTAATTTTATCAAGTGTTTTAGAGAATTTCAAGGGTATTAAATGTTTGGGTGTTTTGTAGTGAGAGATTTAAGCTGCATGGTTGTATTAAATGTCCATTACCCTCATTAATGAAAGTGGTTGGGTATTTATACCCTTAATTATGGACCCATGGGCTTTCAGGTTAAGTTGTCAAACCGGGTCGAGTTTAAAGACTCATTAGTTCTTAAGTAGATTAGCACCTAGCTTAGTTAAAATATGTTTAGTGTTTTAGTACTTTTGTCCTGTCCGGATAGTTCAGTGGGCACCTATTGTCCGAATTACCCCTGTCCGGTTTTCTTAGTGAGCAGTGGTGAATAATTCTGGACTCATTAGTAGCCCCTTCTTTAGGTTTTGTCAAATATCTTTGGCAGAAGTAAAAAACTCATTTAGCCAATAATAACATTTTCCGGATCGCTCATGTATTCAGTTCAAGGTTTATCCAGACTGAATCTTTCTCAGAATTCCAAGAGTTTTGCTCTGTATCGCGGGACACGTGTCGCACTTTGCTTTGTTCTACCAGCAGTTTTCTTCCTAGAATTGTGCTCCTACTAAGCCCAAAAGCAACTCCTGCATTTAATGTTTCTTACGTCATCGACGCCTTCAATCATTACCTTAGTCTTTTCGTTTTCTCCTAGGTATCAGTAACTTTTTGCCTCACCAGTATAAATTATTTTCCTTTACTGTTTTACCATCTTCATCACTTTGCCATTTCTTCTTCTCAGAGCTTTTTACCTCTCCTTTCAAAACTTTTCTTGGGTAGTTTTATGTTCACAGCGAGAAACGCTCTCGTGAAAGGTGGTTGGCTAAATCTTTCTGAACTAGAAAAAGCACAAAAAATTGAACGTCAGTGACGTATCACTGTTGGCCTTCCCGTCTCTCCAACCAGTAAACCTGATTCACCATCCTTAGAAGCTGATCAAGGATCATCCTCTGCCAAAAACACAAAACCTAGACGTTTATTCCAACCAAACCTCTCGCCAATCCCTTCAGGCTCCTCGGTTCAGGAGTCTCAGCCTTCTACCGTGCAAGAGAAAAGCAGTATCGACTGTTAGAAGGCCTTCTCCATTTATTGCTATGGGGTCCTACATTGAGAAATCCCTAGATAAAACTAACCATCGCCGGACAACGCGCTTTGTAAAAGGCCAAGCAACCGGCTCACAACCCAAGTCCTCCAAAACGGGGCCCTCCAAGTCTGGAGCCAAAGATAAAGCCTCTGAATCAGAGGCATCTATTAGAGCCCCATGAGACAAACCCTCCGGATCCGAGGCTACCAGAATTAGTTCTCATACCAAGTCCTCCGGAGCTGAGCCCTAACCGGACACCAGACCCTTAAGAGAGGCTGACGCTCAACCGTCTGGACAAATTGCTGAGCCACAAACTAGCACTCTCCCATCTACAATGACTGATAAACCTTCCACAGTATGGAATAGGTGATGAAGGATAGTGTCGAAGAGGCTCCATTTGAAACTAAAGCTTCCGGTAAAACTATAGATTCTGCCTCTGATAAAAAGGGGAAAGGAAAGGAGAAAGTCTGCATGACCCATCCGGATCTGCCGGAGAGCCTGGAAGGAAAAGTGGGACCTTGTGTTCACAAGGTCAATGTGAAGTATCTGCTGGCCATGCAGAATATTAATTATGTCTATACTCACACCGTTGAGCTGGGCCGGATCTGAACCAAGTGAGGGATCCCTGAATCAGTTAAGGTGAGGATACAGTCACACCGGAGACTCCGATAAACTGCAAGCTCAACGAGATCGTAATCTATACTGAGCTGTTCAACTGGGGGCTGAGATTCCCCTTGGATCCAGAAATCGTCAGGTATTTCCACCTGATTAAACTCTATCAAAGCCAGCTGAGTCCCAATGTTTGGTATACTCTCCTCACCTGCGTTATGGCGTCAAGAAGACTTTTCTCAATACTTTGTCCCCTGGGATTTTGGAAGCAAATATGCTCCTCATCAAGCCTTGATAATGGGTGGCTCCAAGATGAGCCTTAACTCTTTTTTCTTCTATTAAGTCCAATTGACTTCTGATTGCCATTTCATTAGTTTGTTCGGAAAAACTGTGGACTTTGTATGATGGAAGAGTTGCTTCTACAGGAGAAATTGAATCCATCCCATATACCAAGGCAAAATGAGATTTTTGTGTAGCAGCTGCAGGAGTAGTCTGGTACGCCCATAATACTTCTTGTAAATAGCTTGGCCACTTTTCTGCAGCTCCTTCTAAATTCTTTTTGAGACCAGACATAATGGTTCTGTTTGCCACTTCAATTTGACCATTTGCTTGTGGGTGGAAAGGAGAAGAGAAGCAATGCTGAATGCCCCTAGAGGCACATAAGCTCTCCATATCCTTGTTATCAAATTGTGGCCCATTATCTGTGGTTATCTTTTGTGGAACCCCAAATTTGCAACAAATGTTAGGCATGATAAATTTTATAACAGCTTTTGAAGTAGTTCCTACTAGGGGGGATGCTTCTATCCACTTGGAAAATAATCAATGGCTATAATAATAGTTCTGCACCCTCCGGATGCCATCGGTAGAGGCCCTACTAAATCCAGTCCCCAACGAGCAAAAGGCACTGGCTCAGAAATTGATTCCAGTGGGACAGCTGGGATATGAACTTCATTACCATATGTTTGGCATAGATCACATTTCTTTATCAATTCCTTGGCATCTTCCGTTATGGATGACCAGTAGTATCCGGCCAATAAAACCCTCAGGGTTAAAGCTCTATAACCACAATGTGCTGATCCTTCACATCATGTAGTTTGGATAGTACAATTTGAAACTCTACAATCCTCAAAAAACGTAAGAGAGGTCTACTAAATGACTTCTTGTAAAGGATGTCTCTTATGATTAAAAAACCACGAGCCCTATGTTTCATTTTCCTTGCCACAGCTTTCTCCGGAGACAAAATGCTATCAGAATGTATTGAAGAAGGGGATATCTCCAGTATTTGGGTTGAACCACTTGTATACTTAAACTTTCCTCCTCTTCCTTGTCCTGATTGGGTTGTATGGATGGACATTCTTGCACATGAATCCATGGGTAGGACTCAGAGTATGCTATGGTTTCCAAGGAGTCAGCTAGCGTGTTTTCCGATCTAGGTATGTGCTCATAGCTAACATATTGAAAGTTATCGGCCACTTCTTTAAGGATGAACAAGTATTTAATAAACTGCTCATTTTTTGCCTCAGATTGACCTTGGGCATGATAGATAAGAAGATGAGAATCACTCATTAACCTGACTCTTTTAGCCCCACACAGAAAGGCTAATTTCAGACCAGCTATAACAGCTTCATACTCGAACTCATTGTTAGAAGCCCTAAAAGAAAAACATATAGTCTGGTATAACTTATCATCATACGGAGAGATTAAACATATCCCAGCACCACAACCCATGGTACTTGATCCACCATCTGTTCGGACAACCCATACCTTCTTAGTTTTTTCCTCTATAGCTTGCTTAGTACTTATGTCTGAATGGAATTCAACCAGGAAATCAACAACACATTGAGCTTTGATTGCGGTCTGAGGGGCAAAATCAATATCATAATCACCCAATTCTACTGACCATTTGGTCATCCTCCTTGATATGTCTGCCTTATGAAGAACATTTTTCAAGGGAAAAAACTTCCGGAGGACAATAGAATGAGACTGAAAATAGGGCCTCATTTTCCTGGCAGCAATTACCAAAGCTAGTGCTAATTTTCAAGTTTTAATTTCCTTTTTTCAGCATCCATCAAGCTCTTGCTGATGTAATACACCGGACGAGGATAACTATCCATCTCTATTACTAGCACCGCACTTATAGCACATTCAGACATTGCTAAATATATATACAATGTTTCTCCATCAATAGGTTTGTAGAGAGTTTTTGGGGAAGATAAATGATTTTTCATTTCATTGAACGCCTGGTCGCACTGTGGAGACCAGTTAAAGTCTTTAACACCCTTTAAAGTCTTGAAAAATGGGGCACACCTATCCGAGGACCTTGAGATAAAACGATTTAAAGCAGCTAACCTTTCTGTCAACCTTTGCACTTCTTTAATATTCCGAGGAGGATCCATTTGTAATAAGGCATCAAGCTGGTCTGGATCAGGCTGTATCCCTTTCTCACTTATCACATACCCCAAAAACTTTTTGGACTGCACCCTAAAAACACATTTTTCTGGAATTAATTTTAAATTAACCTTTTCCAGGTTGGCAAAAGTTTCTTGAAGATCTGCTAAGTGTAATTCTTCTTCCAAACTCTTTACCATCATGTCATCAATATATACTTCCATATTTCTCCCAATTTGATCAGCAAACGTTTTATTCACCAACCTTTGTTAGGTAGCCCTAACATTTTTCAACCCAAAAGGCATCACCTTGTAACAATGGAGGACCATATCTGTAACAAAAGTAGTGTGTTCCTGGTCCTTCAGATCCACTTGTATTTGATTATAACCGGAGAAAGCATCCATGAAGGACAATAACTTGTTCCCAGATGTAGAGTCTACCAACTGATCTATCCGGCGGACTGGATACAAATCTTTTGGGCAAGCCCTATTGAGGTCTGTAAAATCGATACACATACGTCATTTCCCATTCTTTTTTTACTAACACTGGATTGGCTGTCCATAAAGGGTATTGAGACTTCTTTATGTGCCCTATTTTGGTAAACCAGTCAACCTCTTGAACTATGACATCAACCTTTTCTTCAGAGAAAGCTCTTCTTCTCTGCACAACAGGTGCTACATCTCTTCGGATGGATAGTTGGTGTGATATAATATTCGCAGGCATTCCGGTTACATTAGCATTACACCAAGCAAAAACATGTTGGTGGTTTTCCAAAAAAGACAACACTTTATTCTTCAATTCTGGTGTCATCTTAGATCCAATTTTGACACTTCTTCCTTCAGCCAGAGAGTGTGTTTCAACATCTTCAATTGGTATTAAAACACTAGGGGTCTCTCTAGGGTCATCAATTTTACCCTCACCCTCAGAGAGCCCCAACAACTAATAATCTTTGTTTACCCGGACTGCCCCCAGAGTTTTAGGGGCAAGCGCAGTTGCATAACATTCCCTTGCTATCTTTTGGCTACTCCAGACAACTCCCACTTGTCCTTGAAAAACATATTTTAAACATAGGTGAATTGTTGAAGCCACAACATGCATCCTGGAGAGCCAAGATCTTCCCAAGATCGCATTGTAACACGTGGGACAATCTACCACAACGAAAAGTACCCTTACCATTTTCTTAAAAGGTCCCTTGCCTAACAAAACCTTCTCCTCAAACTCCCCGACCACGTCCGCAGAGCTTCCAGTGAAACCCACAATGGATCTGTTCGAACGCAGAATCACTGTCGGATTCTTCATCTGTTTATAGGAACTTAAAAAGAGAATGTTGGCTGAGGTGCCAGTCTCAACCAAAATTAGTCTGATGCCATTGCCCCCAATCGATGCTCCTATCACCACAACATCTTCATGAGGACCAGCTATGTCCCTTAAGTCATCTTCATAAAAAACAATAAAGGGGAAAGGAATTTGGGATTTATAGGAGGACATGCCTCCCTCTAACTGAGTAGCCAGAGTGTGAACATGCCTCTTCCTTGAAGAAGGAGTTGGCGCAGTCATTGTGTCTCCCCCAAATATAGTAAGCGACTCAAAAAAGCTTATGAGCTCAGATACTGTCTTGGTATGTTCTGTTATAACACTCACCTTATTCCGGGCTGTATCACGATCCAAATACTCTGATTCTACATCAAATCTTTCAAAAATTACCATGGCCCCGTCCAGAGCCGATGTCCCTGCATTGTTTGTTGGGCCAGTCCGATGAGCATTATCAGGCCTATTCCCATTTCTTCTCTTGACATAAGCACCTAATTTTCCTCTTTCAATCGGATTCTGCACCTCTTGTTTCAAAGCGATGCAATCTTCTGTATTATAGATAATATCATGATGATATTGACAGAAACAAGTATTACGGCTTTCCCTAGAAGATTGAAGCGTTTCTGGCTTCCTAAAATATACCTCATCTTTTGTTTTGTCATAGATGGTTGCCACATTCTCTTTTAATTCGGCAAACCACTCGGGTTGGACCCAAGGTCCTCGTTTATTTCTAGACTGCTGGCTCTGAGCTGGAGCTGGGTGGGATTGAGCCTTGGCCCTGTTGGGACCCTTTCCGGCCTCCTTAGCCTTGTATCCGGACTGATTCTGGTTTGGTGCAGCTGGGGCAGACCTCACTTTCCTATGCACCCTAGTCTTTTCGTTTAATCTATGTTGATTTTCTTTCCTACCTGGTAAAGTAAACCACGTCATGGCCTTCTTCTTGGTGACCGAATCGGTCAGATTCACAGGGTTTAATCCTTGTCTTAAAGAAGTTATTGCTACCTGTTCAAAGCAATCAGCTAACCCATTCTTTGTGTTCATGAACCGGCTTATATAGTCTTTTAGTGATTCATTTGGCTCTTGGGCACAATGGATAATAGTGTCTCCATTTCCCTTCACCTCTTTACTTCCAACAAACTGCCTCCAGAAGGCCATCCAAAACATATCAAAGTTTCTAATGCACCCTTGTGGTAGGCTATTGTACCGTTACAGAGCACTCCCCATAAAAGATTGAGAGAAGGATCTATAGAGCAATTTGTCATCATCGTCAACATTCATCATAAAGTTTTTAAATTGTTCCAGATGATTGTCCGGATCCTTACTCCCATCATACTTTTCTATCTTAGTACTATCAAACCTCTTAGGAAGGTTTCCGGACAGTATTTTGGAGGACAAAGGAGATTGTCTCCAATTTCGACCACGACTAAAGACAGTGTCTTCATTAGGTGTTGCAAAAATACCTGGCTCATCATGGAAAGCGAAGGGATCCACCAGCAGCTGATTCACATGCCTCTGGCTATGGTTGTGGCTGTGAGATGACCCTTTTCCCAGATGCCTTTTCAACATTCCATGCTTGTCCCTCTTTCTTGAATATTTTTTAACCAACTTTTGCTTCTTCTTGGATCTGCCTCATCACTGCTGGATGACAGGGACTCCTCAAGTCCATCCTCATTCGAGGAGCTACTAGAAGACTCAGACTATAAGCTCTCCACCGGTTTAGACCGGTGAGACTTCTTGGAGCTGACATGGGTCTTTTTAGTACTCAGGTGAGTATTTACTGATGGGCCATTCTCCCTTGGATTGTCAGTGTGGTGAATGGCTGACACTTTCGATTTTTCTTTCAAGCCTAACTCCACCTTTTTAGCAGATCTTAAGGCTTCTATTTCAGCTTTCAACATGTCTCGTTCTTCGATCGTGTACTCATCATTCTCTCCCACCACCTCTATCAAAGGTGGTGGCACTGCTTACTCGCCCAGATTCATTCGAACTGGTTTTTCTTGCTGGTTTTGAATGATAGATTCAGGTACCTTCTTCTCCCACTGTGGTCGCCAATTTGGTGAGGATTATTTTGGACTGAGGGTAATTTTGTCAAGTGTTTTAGAGAATTTCAAGGGTACTAAATGTTTGGGTGTTTTGTAATGAGAGATTTAAGCTGCCTGGTTGTATTAAATGTTCATTATCCTAATTAGTGAAAGTGGTTGGGTATTTATACCCTTAATTATGGACCCATGGGCTTTCCGGTCAAGTTGTCAAATCGGGTCGAGTTTAAAGACCCATTAGTTCTTAAGTAGATTAGTACCTAGCTTAGTCAAAATTTGTTTAGTGTTTTAGTACTTTTGTCCTGTCCGGATAGTTCAGTGGGCACCTATTATCTGAATTACCCCTGTCTGGTTTTCTCAGTGAGCAGTGGTGAATAATTTTGGGCTCATCAATCATCGGTACGAGAACCCATCGATATATTTTTCTCTTCTTCCGGTTTCAGTGGGATAATGTGATGAAGAACTTTGTGTGAGCGACAATGAAGCTTAATTTATTCAATTGGCATATTGAATATTCCTCATCTCAAGAATGATGAGAACATGCGTCTTGATGTTAGAGACAACAAGTGCATGGTGAAAAGAGGAATGCAAAGTTTTGAGACTGGATTCTCCCATGTTGGCGAAAAGAAGTAGAGGAGAATGGAGAATCAAACAGAGTAAGAAGGAAGAAGACAGTAACACAGTAGGACGACGGAAGCGAGAATAGATAAACCCTAACCCTAATCTGATACCATGGAAGAATATAATTTCGTGTCTTTCTCCTTAACAAAAGGTAATATATATATATATATATATATATATATATATATATATATATATATATATATAAAGTCATTAGCTACTAATTATGCTATAATTTAGGCAGTTACTAATTAGGCTATAATTTAGGCAGTTACTAATTAGACTATAATTTAGGTACTAATTAGGAAATAATATATACTAAATATTTTGTATTCAATCAATATCAACATTTGTTGAGTTCGATATAGTGTGTGTTACTTTACATAACATTGATGTTGATTGGGTATTTCAAAGAAAAATTATATATTTTCGTTATATTTTCAAACACAATACATGTTAAATTTCAAAAGGTCTACTATAATGTCTACCTCAGTTTAATGTTAAGGATAAAATTATGACAATTTTTTTTATAATGCATCAGTTAATGTCACAAATATTGATAGTCTTAAACTTACATGCACTGTGGAATTTGAGAAAAAAATTCATACTAACTGATTATCTCATATATTTCAATTGGTTGTAATTGATAGAATAAAGACTATATTGCTTGAATTTATTTAAATTTATAAGATGACAGTTCTACTAATCATTAACTCGGGTCCTAAAAAGCATCAATATAAAAAAATGGTTCTGTATAGGAAAGAAATTCAAAAACTACTTATTGATGTCGATACTAGATGAAATTCTACTTATGATCTTTTTATACATACTTAGTTTTTTAAGGATAAGGTTACATGTTTTTATGAACTACATTGACCTAAAAATAATGACTATTAGCAACTTCTTACAGACCAAATTGGACATTTATTCTTTTTATTACATATATTTAAAGAGTATACTAATTGTTTTCTCTTCACAATATAGTTCTAACATTCATATAACATTTGAATGTGTTGTCAATATTGTCATGCATATAAATGCAAAAATAGGTAATGATCTATGTAGAGAAAAAATGGTATTCAAGATGGAAAATAAATTTCTTAAGTATTTTCATCATATCCCACACATTTGTACTATTTGGTGCATTATACATTTGGGTCCCAAATTGAGTTTATTAGGTTGATTAGTTAACTATTTTTATGAGAGTATCAAAATAAAATATTACTATAATTGTAAGAAATATTTTGATCATATTGAATCAATATACATAATAAATATGCTGAAAATACGGGATTAATATTTGTAGTCCATTGCCGAGTTTATTTGGTAGTAGCTTGGGAAGTAAAATTAGGTCTCGTTATAACTACTTGAATAAAGCTATGCAAAATACACTGCAACCTTAACGCATAGACGAGATGTTTGACTTGATCATATATTTGCAAACTCTGTTTGATTTGAGTAAGTATAACGATACTACTAATCTGTTTGATGTCTTAGTGTGTTAAAGTCCAGGGGCACACAAAATTTGTATTCTTTCTATGTTAGCCAAATATGTTCTTTTTATATCTATGTCTAGAGTGGCAAGTAAATCTGCATTTAGTATGACCAATCTGTAAGTATACAACTAGACGAACAAGACTGACTAGCCAAACAATTAAAGTACATGTTGCAATTAAGGATTAGACTGCGGTAGAACATAAGATGCAAGACAAAAAAATATGTCATTGAGTAACATCGAAAGGACATGCTCGATGAACTAAGTGATATTGAGGAAAACATAAGGGATGAAGCTGGTGATTATGAAAAATTATGGTATGAATCAGATGATGTAATTTCCAAAGAAGATAATTTCTAATAAGAATTTATTAGTCAATTTGTAATATGATAGCTCAAACATGTGTACAACTCTTAACTTGTGAGAGTATAAAATATGACTTAACTCAATATTTTTTTTAATATATCCTTCAATCCCAAACGCTTAAAACATTTATACCACTTACACTACTTATACTATAATCTAAAAATTATAACAACATTTATCACATATACCAAAAGTATAGTACTTATTTTATAAATTTATAATCAAACTATAACAACGCTTATCATATATACTATAAATCTATAACTATACTATTTAAACTCTAATCAAACTATAATAATTTATATTATAAATCTATACTCAAACTATAACAATTTATTATATACTATAAGTGACCTACTCATATTATAATCAAAACGACAATTATAGTATATAACTATATTAATTCTATTATAATCAAAATAATACAACACTTCTCGCCAGTTGCGGAGCCATTTGGGAGCTAGGATTCCGTCACTTGGGGGCTAGGAGGGGCTCGAGCCCCCTAATCCCGGTCCCGCAATATATATATATATATATATATATATATATATATATATATATATATATATATATTAAACTATGAATTCTAGGAAACTACTTCGGGTCCAACCATTATTCATGGAGTGGTTTACATTTTGTTCTAAAAAAAGATTTATATGATTTTTATTATTTATTTTTATATTACTTTACCTCTTATAACTAGAAAAGACAATTAATTTTAAAAGAAACATTAACGTCTTATTTTCTTATAATAAGATAGAGATTAATAAATGGAAGCTAAGTAAATTATTAAAAACTATATCAAAATTAGAAATTAAATAAAATGGTAAATAATTAAAATTGAAATAGAATATAAGTTAAATTGATATTTTTAAAATATTTATGAGAAATTAAAACATTGAAACATAAATAAATAGAAAATGATTTGGTCTACAATATTTTTATAAATTTATGTTATTTTTGTTTACAAAATAGTTGGAAGAAGACTATTTCACAATGGTTTGTCGCTACTGATAGTGAAAAATTGTATTTTTAGAGTTAGTACGTTGGTGTTTTTAGAGCTAGATAACGCATTCAAAACTAACAATAGAACTAGGTTTTACGAAAAAATTGAAAAATGTTTCGGAAAATTATGTATACTTTTATAGTTTAGCTCTCTAATTTCTATTCCTAAATTCGTCACTGCTTCTCGCATATAGATTCGCATATATCTATAGTTCTATATAAGACTACAAAGGTCATTTATATTATAATTGAATTATAACCCCACTTATCGCATGGAAAATATAGAATAAAATTACTTTGGAATTCAATGAATAAAAAAAGAAGTGCATGTGATTCACATAAATTCAGGAAAAAATGGTTTGTATGTCTCTCATAAAATCCACAGGAACCTGACATATCAAACCCATCTTAATTTGATCGTTTTCGAGACGCAAGCGTACCAGTAATAATAATAACAAGGAAACTTACGTAATGGTTACAAAATTTGTCTCTATTTAGCCAAGCATACTCCAAAAGATTCATTTTACAAATAGATCCAACTCATCTATAAAAAGACTCAATTATCTATAAAAACAACACAATTACATCCATAAATTAAAATATTTAACCCCAATTTCAAAATCAATTCTTTCTTTTCAAACTTTCTTTGTTATATTATAAATTCATTAAGGGTAAAATTGTATTTAAAATTTAAATTTAGACTAATAGGTAAATAAAATCATATTTTGGTAGATATTGGTAAAATCTATTTGAAGCCGGACTTATTAGTAAATTGGATACGTTTTTGTACCAAATTGATATAAATCCCATAATAATAATAACGTGACTGATCCACGAAAAACTACCCAATTAAACATGTTAAAAACCGGCTGAAAAAGTTTATACAAAATTGGGCTAGTGCTTGACAAAAGAAGACTTCATTTACAACTCTAAATTTTGTTAAGCGAGCCAGCGCGTGAGTCACTGCGTTTAGTAAAAAGCCGCGTTTTTCATATCCGAGCCCATGATTTATATGTTTTGTTTTGGAACTAAGGGAAATAAATAGTTCAATCTTTAAGAACAGTTGCAAATGGACCCTTTTAGGTTGTCTAGAGAGATCCAAAAAATATCTGGAAAATTTGTTGGCAGTTCATTGATTGGAAACGGAAAGGGAATGCAAATTCATTGAATTTGAGCAATATAGAGTTAATGAGAGAAGACAGGTTGAATGGGGTCTTGGTACTGTTTTTGTTGTTCCATGGTCACCATTATAGAAATCTGGGTTTCATCTGAAGACAAAGACATACCAGTGGAGTTAAATAGACAACCGCCATATTGTTAACGCATAAGACGATGTGGGTTCCTTGTGTTTCTTGTTCTTGATTATTTCCTCTTGGCATTTTGTTGATTTTACAAACTACTATATTGCATACAAAATGAATTTGTCCAAGTATTATTACTTATTATACTCGGCCGACCTCGCCAATTATGAGGGTGATTGGGCGAGAAAAACAAACAAATAATACGGTTTGTCTTCTGAAAATACTAGTACATGGATTACCTAAAAGTTAACGGCTAATATATGGAAAGAAGGATTAATAAAATATTTAATTTTTTTATCCTATATCGGCAATAACGGTTAGAAAAGAAATTTTTTAAACTGTACATCGTCCCTCGACTATCGTGTTTGGTGACAGATACTCCATTGATTTTCAAATGTCCGTTGACAGTTCCTGGACTATCGCGTTTGGATAAAGTTAGTCCACCAGATCCTGTGATTTATGAGAGGCTGCCACCTGTCACCATAGTCCCCAGATTTTTGTATCACCACTAGTTCTTTGAGCAGATTGAATATAGAATTGGGATTAACTCCATCCCCAATTTTTGAATTTTTGTCAAGCTCGGATACCATTTTCCCTTAAATCTACTTCCTCAAAGTCAAATTGAAATTTCACTTCTCTTCAAACGAAGCCAAACCACCTAAAGTCTCGCGAGGATTAAACTTGATGGAACTCCGTCTTAGAAGGCTAAATTGTTATCTAATGGAAGAAAGAAACACAAGTATGACGGAGAGTAACCTTCAATTCTATTATCATTTAATGCCAATTCTGGAATTGAGAGAACCATGAGCTCGGTTTCTCACAAATTGAACCTAAGATATCTTAAGCATTTTAAGAACATGAGCAACAATTAATCGATGAAAAACTTAGCTGGATAAAGAAGATAAGATGGAAGCAAGATCTGATTTTATTAATGAAGAAACAGAGCTCCATGACCGGCAGTAAGTATTCTGAATAAACCTTATTAAAAATGATTAGATTTTCTGCAAAATTTAAAAATTAGTTAGGAAATTTTTGCTAAGATCAAAATTAGAGAATATTAAACTGATAGATAATTTAATGATTGAGAAGGAGGCTAAAACTTTCCAGTAGAATAATAACATTAAGATTTTTTGGTGTTTGATTGTTAATGAACTCAAGTTTCATCTTACATTTAAGAGTCCAGCGAACAAGCCAATCAACTGCTTGATTATGTTCTTTGAAAATATGAGTTAAAACCATAGATGGAGCTATTAACATTCTGCAACACTTTAAAATAGGTACAAATGACCAGAGGTAATTTCCATGAGAAAGAGAGTTAACTAACAGTAGAGAATTCGTTTCAATGTCCACCTTTGTCCAACCATTTCTTTTGCAGATTATAAGACCATCTAATGAGGATCTTGCTTCAGCCATTATCGGGATGAGTTTTCCATATAAAAAACTGGAGACAAGAATTATATTACCAACACTGTTGCGAACAATGACGCCTCCACTTGATTCTCCATTTTCAAGACATATTAATCTTAAGTAGGCTTTTACTTTTTGAAAGAAATATGATTCAAGCAACCTATTTCTTTAGTTGCAGTCAAATATTTGTGCCAATGTTTAGTTTTAAACATATTAAAGTAATCCAGGCTAAACATTACATGTTTAACATCATATATAGCAGATTGATAAGATACTAAATTATCCTTGAACTTCGATTTGTTCTTGCTCTTACAAATTATACCATATATTACTGTAGGAATAGTATACCTTACATGAAATTTCTTATTAGATGACCAAAACTAGTTTCTAGTCATCTGTGCTATGGTCATAAATTGGTTGATTTGAATGCTAAAAATGCATGCAAAGTAACTCCAGATAGACCAAGCAAACTTACAAGAAATAAAATGTAATTATGAGATTCATAAGCATTACATAATTGGAATTTAGACACCAACGTTATGTATCTTTTATGCATTAACGTATCAATATATATATATATATATATATATATATATATATATATAGTTATGCAAAATTTTCTAATGTAAGAAAGAGTATTTCTTCGCATTTATAATATTCCATATTTTACTAAATAAGTTAGACTTGTAATGATATCTTAACTGGTTCCAAGTATTTTTTTAAATTGAATTTTCTACTTTTAAACTAAATAAGAGTATTTCTACTTTTATTTTATCTGTAGTTTATACACATCTTACAAGAGAAATATTCTTGAATATCAGAAAGCTTTCTGATATTAAGACCACCTTCTTTAAAGGGTTTACAAATAGAAGACCAATTACACCAATGAATTTTCTAGATCTGCATTGTTAGACCCCCAAAGGAATCTGTTGAAGATTTTCTCAATCTTGTTTATAGTACATGCATGAAGATAACTACTTTTCATCAAGTATATAGGGATACTCATAAGAATATAAAAGATTAGAGTTAACTTGCCTCCATAGGATATATGAATGTTTTCCCATTCTTTCACCTTGTTGTTGATTTTGTTGAGAATGCTGTTGAAGTTAATGGCTCTGTTATTAGTATTTAGAGTTATTCCAAGATAATCTATAGGAAATTACAAGAGCTTAATCTAGTGGTGTTGGTGATTGTATTAATCTTAAGAGAGTTCATACTTGAAGTTGGTATAATTTTAGTCTTGTCTTTATTGATCACCTAAGATGTGTATAAACTACAGTACTGCAAAAACTTGCTAAGATGATCAATAGTAGTGTCTCTATTGTTAGTACATATTAGAATATCATCAACAAAAGCCAATAAAATGATGGACATATCACTTATGTTTCAGAATTTCATACTTTTATAGGTGTCAAATAGCTTGTATAAACCTCTTATTAGGACGTCTTCGCCTATTATAAATAGACTAGCGGATAGTAGATACCCTTGTCTCAGACCCCGTTTTAAAATTGATAAGGGAAGGAAAATATAGGTGTTTAACATGTAATTTAACCCACAATTAAGGTCAAGGTCTATGTATTTAGTGACTAAGGACTAAGGTAAAACACACATAAGAAATGAGGGACTTAAATGATAGTCCCCAAGAACTTGTTTGTAAATAGTCAAATGGTGGGGTAAGAAATCCACTCTTATGGTGGTAAACATGTAATTTTACCCTCTACCTCATATACTATATAAAGGATATTCCATTTTGGGAAAATGGGCCAATGATTAATCAATAATTGCAACATTTATTCCTTTTGTCCCTTCCATTTCTAGTAATTTATTGTTCACTACCACATCATACAAATATTCCTTAGTCCGACCCCTTCACACGAACTTCTTCGCTCCTGAATCTCACTAAAGATTCTCTGAGCTCATCAGTAGCGTCGTCTGTGGGAACCGTTTGGTACCTAGAATTAATTTTCTAAAACCTTAAAAACTAAAAGCAAAAAAATTATGGATACAAAAACTCGTGGAGAGATCGAGACTAATCCGACCAGAGATTTAGTTGGTATTGAATCTGGAGACCATCTGATGGAAGAGCAGGTCACAAATGAAGGCAATGCCCCAAATCAGTATGCGGAGGAACTTTTAGAGGAGTCGGTTTTGGTTGCCAGACGAAAAGAGTTGTTAGAAGACATCGAAATGTTAAATGCTGAAAGAGATGCTATAGTGGCGAGCACAAAAAGGGTCAGATCCGAGGTCCGACAAGAAAAGGTCGAGGCCGACCACATTCAAGATGCTGCTATACCCAAAGAGAGCCGACGCAGGAAAAGCCATCGGAATTCTAAAAGACGTGCTAGATCCGAGCAAAAGTATGAGTCGTTCGAGTCTAGCGAATATACCTCGTTGAGCTCCAATAATTCTTCATCTTCGGAGACTCACTCGAGGTATAAGGTGGATCGAAGGCACAAAGATTTGAGGAAGCATAAACATACTCATCGGACTAGCAGGAGAATGAATGATTCAAGGAGGAAAGAAGATCCTGGCAAAAGAAAAATGCACTCTGAGGACCATATAACTACTCGGAAGCAAACTCAGTCTGATAGTTATCACCAAGATTATAGAGTCAGTAACCATTTTACTTCTCCAACCGAGGAAAGATTGTACCCTGCCATTAATGACGGTCCGGGAGGAAGTACGTATAAGGTCGGACATAATTAGAGATCGTCAACCTTCTCCCTAGCAATCCTCTCTGGGCACCTTCCTAAATAGTTTGATATTTCCAAGCTAGAGAAGTTTGATGAGACTCAGGTTCCGGACAACCATATTGAACAGTTTAAGACTTTCATGATTAACTACAATGATGACAAGTTTCTGTGTAGAGATTTCTCTCAGACATTCAAGAACGCCGCTTCTAAGTGGTACAACCGACTGCCTCAAGGGTGTATAAAGAATTTTGATATGTTCTATAGTATGTTCCGACAACACTTTGTCGGAAGCAATAAATTTCGTGCCAACGGAGATACCATCATTTATTGTCGACAAAAGATCAGAGAGAGTTTGAAAGAGTATACCAAGCGATTCATCCAAGTCAAGATAGACATGGAGTATTGCGAGGATAAAGTTGCATTGGATGCCTTCCGGATGGGTCTTCTTCCGGGGGTAATGAAGGATAATGCTGCAGAAACATAAGCGATGACATTTTTGAGCTTTGTTGGATCAGATAGAAGAAGAAACCAGGGCCTCAGAGATAGAATCCATGTCTCAATTCTATCAGGATCCAAAATTAGCCAGAACAAGTACGACAACGGTGAATGTCCGACCACAAGCTTCCCAGCCTACCACGATTGTCCGACCGTGGGCTCAGACAGTTCAAACAACAAACCAGACCCCTCAACGACTGAGTCAGAACCAACAGTATCACCAGACAGGTCAAGCAGTTCAACAATGTGTCAGACCAGCTTGAATAGGTGGGTCCGACCAGCTCATTACGCTGAATTAACTGAGTGTGTCTCCACTATCCTTAAGAAGGCACGTGCAAACGTGTATTTCCGCAAACCTTTTCCTCTTCAGACTCTGAGGGAACACACGAAGAAAAAATACTGTAAGTTCCATGATGACATCGGGCATCACACTAAAGATTGTGTGGCTTTGACAGAAAGAAGTCCAATACTTGATAGAAAATGGAAATTTGGTTGAATTTGTCAAAAAGAATACCGCGGTGGTACCCAAACAAGAAGTCGCTCTGAGGCAAAACGATACCATGATGATTTCCGATGGGATTGAAGAAGAATTTCTAGATGCGTTTGATGTGGCAATAGACTATCTTGATCCGAAGCTGGGCAGGAATAGTGTAAACTTGATTGAGGAGTCAATCCCCAGAGGAAGGGTCAGTGAGTTATGTTCATTTTTTGAGTCGCTAACCATTTTCGGGGGATATACAATAGCAGGTATATCAAACTACTCAAGGAAGAGGCACATTGTTAGTTTGGCAACACAGTTAGAGACGGGTGCCTCATCGCACCTTTACTGGAATCTACCACTAATCATTTGCTTTGAGGATGCCGACATGAGGGAAGTGGCTGGTCCGCGTAAATATGCAATGGTAATCGGAGCAGAGATTGTTGGAAACGAGATAATAAATTTTTTGATTGACACAGGGAGTTCTGCCAACATTATGTTCATGACAACCTACAACAAGATAACCAATCCTCCAACTATCCTACGATCCGACAGGACTATAGTGGGAATTACCGGTGCGACCGCGGACGTCTTTGGAGAGTTCGAGGGAATGGTAGAACTAGGCAGGGGACCATTCAAGAAAATAGTGACGGAACTGTTCATCGTGGTAGATGCACCCACATCGTATATCGCCATCTTCGGAAGGTCATGGTTGTCTAAGATGCATGTTGTGCCGTCCATAATCCACCAATGTTTGAAGTATGTAGTGGGAAGTAACATCAAAATTGTAAGATCAAGTCAGAAAATGGCTAGAGAATGCTTCAAAGCGGCGCTGGTCCCCAAACAGTTGAAAGGGGTCGGATCCAAACAAGAATAACAGTCAGAGGGGCCTCCTTTGGATTCTGATCCTGTTGATGATCCGAGGGAGTCCCTTGGGTTCATGGTCCCTAACGAAGGCTTGGAGGATCATGCGTTTGGCCCTGGAAAAATTCTTAAGATAGGAACAAGATTATCTCATGAGGTAAAAAAAAACTTAATCAGCTTTCTTTCAACCAAATTACATATGTTTGCGTGATGTACAGAGGACGTTACAAGAGTAAAAGAAGAAGTCATCTGTCACATATTGGTTATACGGAACAGTGTTCGACCGATCATTCAAAAGCGAAGATCCTTTTCTCAAGAGAAAAGTGAAGCAATAATGGCAGAAGTAGACCGTTTAACGAAAGTGGGCCACATCCGTGAATCACAATACCGTTATGGACCGCCAACCCGGTCTTAGTAAAGAAGAAGAACAACAAATGACGGATGTGTGTAGACTTCATTAATTTGAATACGGCTTGCCCTAAAGATCCTCTCCCAGTCCCAAGAATAGATTAACTGGTGGATTCGACATCCAGAAATCGTTTACTGTCCTTTATGTATGCCTATGCTGGATACAATCAAATCCGGATGGACCCGAGGGATCAAGAGAACACGAATTTCATCACTGGAAGAGGTCTACATTGCTACCGAGTCATACCATCCGGACTAAAGAATGCGAGGTAAGATACCAACATTTAGTGAACAAGGCGTTCGAAAGTCAGATTGCCAAAAATGTAGAAGTTTATATTGATGACATGTTAGTTAAAAGCCTAAGAGATAAAGATCATTTAGCTGACATAGAAGAAAAGTTTGCCAATCTGGCTAAAATAAATCTCAAATTGAACCCGGAAAAGGGCACATTTGGAGTAAGATCTGGAAAGTTCTTAGGTTACATAGTCAGTGAGCAGGGCATCGAAGCAGATCTGGTGCAGTTAAATGCCTTATGTACTATAGATCCGCCTAGAACAATCAAGGAGGTGAAAATTTTAACCGAAAGGTTGGCTGCTTTAAACAGATTCATATCCAGGTCATCGGATAAGTGTGCCCCTTTCTTCCAGGTGCTAAGAAAAGCGAAACGATTCGACTGGACTCAAGAATGTTCCGATGCTTTCAATCAAATCAAACAACATTTTTCATTCCCGGAAATATTGACAAAGCCGAATCCGGGGGAAAATTTGTTCCTATACTTAGCAGTGTCTAACTTCACAGTCAGCTCGATTTTAGTCCGAGAAGTATCAAGCCTTCAAGACCAGTTTATTAAGTAAGCAAAAGCCTTTTAGATGCAGAAAAGAGATACCTTAAGTTAAAAAATCTAGCACTTTCTCTGGTAACATCAGCTCGAATGATGATGCCCTACTTCCAAGCTCATACGGTGGTGGTACGAACATCTTTTCCTTTGAAAAATATGTTACAGAGACCCGATGAGTCCGGAAGGGTGACTAAGTGGTCGGTAGAACTCGGGGATTTCGATATCGAGTTCGAACCACGAACTACGATCAAAGCACAATCGCTAGCTAATTTCTTAGTGGAATTTCATTCTGACAGGGACGTTGTGGATATGGAAGAAGAAAAATCCGACTCTGAGTGGAAAGTCTGAACCGATGGGGGTTCCAGCTCATCTGGATGCGGAGCAGGTGTGCAACTAACTTCCTCGGATGGCATTGCAATGTATCAAACAATCCAACTCGGATTTCAAGAATAAAACAATAAGGCAGAGTACGAGGCAGCCTTGGCCAGATTACGACTTGCAAAGATTTGTGGGGCCAAACGGGTCAAGTTGATCAGTGATTCTCAACTTCGGGTGAACCATGCTCTCGGACGCTCAGAAGCAAGAAAAGATCATCTGGTGAATTATATGAGAATTTTGAAAGCTCTAGCTTTGGAGTTCGAAGACGTCCGATTTGAACACGTTCACAGGGCAGGAAACTCAGTGGCTGATTCCTTGGCCAAGGCATCTTACTCAGAAGAATGCCCATGGATAGTGACTCAAGAAAATCCATCTATAACCAAAGGATCCAAAGCAAGGGAATGTAGCATCAAAGTGTTCCAGATATCCACAGCCTTAACGAAATATTGGAGAAGCGAAATACAAGATTTTTTAGTCCATGACACACTGCCCGTTGAAAGAGTCAGAGCCAAGAGAATACGCTTCAAGGCTTACAAATACGTAGTCCTTGGAGATGTGCTGTATAAACAATCTTTTAGTCATCCATTACTTCGCTGTTTAGGGAAGGATGAATCACAGCTAATACTCTCCGAACTGGACAATGAGGAAGGCTCTGTGCACTGCAGATACAAAACACTCATACGAAGAGTTCTTCTGGCAGTATACTATTGGCCAACTATCTCGGCGGACGCCAAAGAGTTAGTATAGAAATGTGACACCTATCAGCGGTTTGCTAATTCGATCCAATTACATGGGGTACCTCTAGAGTCAATATCAGAATCTCTTCATTTCGATCGATGTGGAATAGATCTGGTCGGACCACTTCCTATGGCTTTAGGAGGGCGTCAAACAATCATCGTTGTTGTGGACTATTTTTCCAAGTGGGTTGAGGCAGAACCATTAGCAGGAACAAGGGCGAAAGATGTGATCAAATTCATCATCTCTAACATCGGTTGCCACTTTGGTGTGCCCAGGAAGATTATGATGGATAATGGGCCCCAGTTTGACAACAGTGAAACGAGAACTTTCTGCGCTTCCAAGGGGATACAACAATGTTTCTCGACACCGTTCCACCCCGAAGCGAACGGTCAAGTCGAAGTAACCAATCGAATAGTCTTGGACGGTCTAAGAAATAATTTGGAGGGTAAAGCAGGGACGTGGCCGGACTACCTACAAGAAGTGTTATGGGCTTACAGGACTACTCCTCGGACAACAACACACGAGTCACCTTTCGTGGTTGTATACGGAATGGACGCAGTGGTACCATCGGAAACAATGTTTCCATGTTTCCGACTGAGTGAGTATTCTGAGGAGGGGAATGACAAAGGAAAACGCACAAAGCTTAATCTAATTGAAAAAAGAGAAGAAGGGCACAACTGAATTCCTTACACTATTAAATGTTAATGAGAAGCTGTTATTCGTCAAAGGTTAGAAGAAGAGAATTTGAGGTGGGAGACAGGGTCCTAAGAAAAGTCTTCCTGCACACAAAAGACAAGAGACTTGGAAAACTCGCCCCAAACTGAGAAGGTCCATACACAATCACAAGGAAGTTAAAACCGGGGACATACAAGTGGAAAGATAAATAAAGAAGAGATCTTCCTCATCCGTAGAATATTGAGCACTTAAAAGCTTATTTAGTTTGATTGAGTGATATATAAATATTTTCTTTGAAAATCTATGTAAGTTTTGGTGGCATACTCTTTCCTACCCTGGTGGCGCACGAAGGTTTCAATGAGGTGCCTAAATAGCCGGCTTATATATCAAATCTTATTGCCTTCTTTAAAAACTAGACTAAGTTCATCTTTTTGAACTCAAACCATACTCCAAAGAAGTTTGGAAACTCAAAACATACTCCAAAGAAGTTTGGACTAGAAAGTTCATCTTTTTGAACTCAAAACACATTCCAAAGAAGTTTGGACCAGAAAGTTCATCTTTTTGAACTCAAAATATGAACCAAAAAATGTTTTAACTCAACAACGAATCACAGTAAGAAAAATATGGGGTGGAAAAAATTGAGCAAAACATCACACTAAGAATGTATCACTAAAAGTCCCAATAACAAGGAAAATATCACACTAAAAGTTTCTTGTTGCAGGAATCATAAAACAAAGGTTAACAAAATAAAAACTACCCAATACAGGCTAGTCAGATGCAGAATTTCCTTTACTACCAGCAGGAGAATCCGAGCCCGACGAAGAGCTCTCCGAGTCTTCACTGGATTCAGGATCCTCCAAGGATACTCTAGGGGCGCGATGCTGCTCAATGATCTGAGTCCAACGACTACCATGGTGTAAGTCTGGGAATATCTCATGCATCTCCATTGCCATTGCTGATCTCAATTTAACATCTCTCTCCTCAAGAAGAACAACGATCTTAGCGGCATACTCATCAAGACCTTCCTTCCTCTTAGCTTCGAATTTTCTCTTTAAGCTTTCATGTTCCGTTGATAGCTTCTCGATGTCTTGAACAACATTTTCAAAATATACCTTTAATTTGCAATAGTCTTCAAGAAGACCATCAACCGTTGTGTTACGTTCGACATCCTTAGCAATGAAATTCTCCCTTTAATCATCTAATTTGGTCTTTTCCTTGGATAGTTCAGCCTCAAGGGAAGTGATGGTAGTCAAACGCTGCTCAGAGTTCTTTTTCTCCTTAGCCAATTCAGCAGTCAGCTCTTTGACTCTCTTCTTTAGCTCTTCGGACTCGAAAGACAGAGTTTGTACCTTGGAGGTCACTTCCGATGTCTTGGCTAACTCATCCTTTAGCTCATTCACCTCCTTCTTCAGATTATCAGACTCAGTGACTAAGCCTTCCACTTTAAAGGATATCTCAGTTTGCTCAGCTACCTGATCGGTCAAGTCCCTCACCTTGTCCTTCTACTAGGAGACTTCTGACGTTAGAACCTTCACCTCTGCCCTTCTCTCAGTAACCTCTTCTTTATAACGATCCTTCCGATTCGTTTTGCGTTTGAGTAGAGCAGCATCATGCAGTAATTTATTTAACTCGTTCGCCACGTAATCGTTGCCATAAACGTCAAAATAAGGAGAGTCAGGGGAAAGATACTTGTCCTCATCAGAGCCACCTTCTTGACCTTCCCCTCAAGTGGAGACAAATTCTCAACTAGAGTCCGAATCAACAATCACAAATTTCGGGATAATGGCAGACTCGGACGATTAGTGTTATCACTCCGCTCACAACAACTCTTTCCTTTTTCTCCTTAGCAGTGAACTTCTGTGGCCTTGTGGCACCGCACGACCTTGAGGCCTAACCTCAACTTGGTGATCAGCATCACTTGGCATGTTTTTAGGATGAGAGGTTGGAGAGAATGCCTGGAGATCGAGGGGGGCTGTATGTTGATGATCTGATGGCCTCAAGTCCGAAGGCAAGCTTACTTGGGTATCATCATGGTCACCCTGAGCCCCCGTGGGAGGACTGACTTGTACCCTCTCTTGGGAATCACCCTAAGCCTCAGGAGCATCTTCCTTAATGTTTTCTTCCTCACCTTCCTCGGGTTTTTCTGCATCTTGATGACTTAGAGCTCGGGCCCGAGTAGGGAGGTAGACTGCATTATCCAAGCGCTCTAAACATTTAAGGACATCATCGCTTGGAGGAGGCACTATAAGTTCTGAGGCGGTCTTCTTTTCACTAAGATCGTATCGCCACAAATTACTCTTAGCAAAATTCATCGGTATAAAGCTTTGGTGGAACTTATACTCCTAGTGCTCACCAGCCCAAATGCTCGGCTTCTAAAAGATAGCTTTCCCAAACTTAGCATAACGCTTAAAGGACTTAACAATTCCCTTCATAGCTGAAAAAGACACACAGTCAGAATTTACCAAACACGGAGACTCGGAAAACATTTAGGTGAGAGTACTTATCTTGTCTGGTCCATTTCAATGTCAGCCGATGAGGAAGGTCATTGGAATCTTCGAATCCGGTCTCCCACAACCCGGAAATAAATAGGAATTGTTGTTTCCATTTCTTATCGGCCTCTAGAAAATCCTTTATCACTTTAAGGTTCCTAGCAAAACCGAGTGAGTAGAAATGATAGTGAGAATTCTTAGCCACTCCAGTAACAGCAATAAGTTTTTCTAGTGTGAAGCGTTCCCGGAGATCCTCGACGCCATAATGCAGGCCATAAGGGTATACCACATGTTAGCCCCGGCCTGAGAAGGACAAAGTTTGACCAAGTGGAAGTAGTCGGCTAAAAGAGGACCGAGGGGCAATCGAAGACCTCAGTTCATCAACTCTGTATAAAGCACCAACTCGTTGGTCTGAACTGATAGAGGCGTCTCTCTAACAGTAGGGAATCCGATGGTGATGTTTGTAGGTATACCCCATCGGTCCCTTAACTTGATCTCCTCGGTCGGGTAAAAATACTTGTACTTCACCTTGTACAGAGCTAAGAGATGCTTGGCTTCGAGATCGTGAATATGGTCGCTCAAGATATCTTCTACATTCGAGGGCAGACCCGTCGCACATTTTTTTTTCTTTTTTTTTCTTACTCTTTACTAGAGAAGTCTCACCTGGGTGAATGGGAAGATCAGCTGTAGATTCCGGGGGAGGAGCCAGAGTGCCACCATCCGGGGAGGAAGCATCGGTAAGAACGACTCGAAGAGGCTCTGCCTCAATCGTCACAACGTCAGGTTCTCCCTTATCGTCTTCAGTGTGATCAGATAAAGCTTTCTCTTGGACCTCTGGAATGGAAGTGAGGGATGGTTCCGGCCGAGTCCTTTCTGGAAAATTTGTTCGAGAGCTGACGTCCGGCGTCGTTTGAGGAGAGCCTTGGGGGGTTGTCGGGGGAGTTGGTACCGAGGAAGGGATCCTCATCTGGACTGATTTGGTGGTTGGATCAGGTGATGTCTTCCGTTTAGACCGGTCTCGATGTTATTTAATCGGTGGTATTTCTCTCTCATCACCCATTACAATGAAGGGGAAAGGCCGGGAAGGAAAATTCAAGGGAGTTAGAGAAGCAGAAAGGTCAAACCCACAACTTGAAGGGTGTGCTTGACTGGGGGAAGATGCAGCAAAGCGGATAGAGTGTTCGCGGATCGGAGCCCAGTTGTCTCGAAAGTTAGATTCCCAAGTCTCTGCAGGGGAAGGATATTCTCTTACACCGATCTGATTAGAGATGTTGAACCACCTCCAAAGCTTATACTTTCCAAGATTGATAAACTCGTCAAGCATGAAAATGCAAAGTAAAATTTTCTTTAGGCACAGTTTCTCTCTCTAGAGCGAATTATGTTCAAAGAAAACCAGAAACCTTTGTTCAGGGAAATAGTTGAGTATTTATAGGCAAAGGGAGCAGAAGGTGAACAGGAAAAATTAACGGTACCATGACACGTGTTCGTGACAGCTGCGCCGCCTAAATAAAAACTTTCGACTCGATAACAGCAAAACCAAGCATGCGTACCTGACATTAAATGATTATTTAGGTGACATCAGTCTGACCAAGGGGTGAGGTCAACAAGTTATAATCTGATATGAGTTAAAGGCTCACCAGGGAATACGAGATCCAACCACGATGAAATCCGATCCCGATAAAGTTCGCTCAAAAAGCAAAGTACCCGAGCAGGGTAGCGCATGATCCGATCTGAATGACGTTAAATTGCAATTCAAGTCCACATCCAGATAACTGCACATAGACTGGGGGCTACTAATAAGGGAAGGAAAATATAGGTGTTTAACATGTAATTTAGCCTACAATTAAGGTCAAGGTCCATGTATTTAGTGACTAAGGACTAAGGTAAAGCACACATAAGAAATGAGGGACTTAAATGATAGTCTCCAAGAACTTGTTTGTAAATAGTTAAATAGCAGGGTAAGAAATCCATTCTTATGGTGGTAAATATGTAATTTTACCCTCTACCTCATTTACTATATAAAGGACATTCCCTTTTGGGAAAATGGGCCAATGATTAATCAATAATTGCAACATTTATTCCTTTTATCTCTTCTATTGCTAGTAATTCACTGTTCACTATCACATCATACGAATATTCCTTAGTCCGACCCCTTCACACGAACTTCTTCGCTCCTGAGTCTCACTAAAGATTCTATGAGCTCATAAAAAATAGCCAACAACTTCACCATTAACAATAACTGAAACATAAATAAAAGTGATAAGCTTGTTGATAAGTCTGGTAAATCTAGTATAAAACCCAAATTTATTAAGAACCATGATAATAAAATAGTGGGTCATCTTGTCAAATGCCTTTGAGATATCAACTTGAATAATAATGTCTTTGTCCTTAATTTTTCTATTTAGATAATAGATAAGTCCTTTGGCAATAATGATGTTTTCTTGAATAGATTTGCCAAAAACAAAGCCTCATTGAACCTTTGATATTATAGGAAAGATTCTAGCTAGCCTATTGTTTATGATTTTGGACATAATTCTATTCAGAAGAGAACAGAGACTGATTGGCCTAAAATCTTCCCATCTAATAGGATTCCCAGTTTTAGGAATTAGACAAATACTTGTGGCAAATATACCTTTTGGAATGTTGTGGCCTAACATGAAGCAAAGGTTGAATCCATTCATACCTGCACCACTCGAAGGGTTCATGCTATTAATGATTTCAAGAATCTCATCTTCTTGAGGAGGAAACATCAGCAAGGTATTGTCTTCTTCTGTAATAAGAGTAGGAATGTTGCTAAATATAATGTCTTTTATTTTGGATTCTTCATCTTGCTTGTTATTATAGGGATAGTTAGTAAGAGATTCTTTGAAGTAAGAGACAACATATAGGCTAATTTTTGCCTGTCAAATTTCTAGTTGTTCCCTTCTTTGATACTATTGATGAAGTTTTTTTTTGTTAACCTAGCCGTGGAATATTTTGGTATTCCTATCCCCTTCTTTAACCCAATTACCATAACATTTTTGTCTCCAAAATGATTCTCCATCTTGAGTGCTTGAAGGAGTAATGCATTAGCCTTAAATAATTCAGTCCTGGAGGTCATGTTGTTGTTTTCTTGGCGCTTAGTTTCCAACATTTTAATTTCCTCCTCAAGATCCTACAATTTATCGAAAATGTTACCAAAATATGTTTTGTTCCAAGTTTTAAGACCATATTTAAGTCTTCTTAACTTGTTCCAAAAATTATATATAGGGTATCCTTCAAGATGCTTATTCCAACTATTTTTGGAAAAGTTAAGAAAATCTTTATCTAAAGTCTACATATTAAGAATTTTTTTGGGGGATTAAAACAGTTTTTTTAGCAATAGTTATACATAAGGGCATATGGTCAGAACAACTTCTGGCCATATTTATAACTTTAGTTCCACCAAAATAAACAGACCAAGGGGTATTGATGAGAACTCTGTCCAATCTCTTCCACTTAGAGTTATTAGACCAAGTGTACTTGTAACCTGCATATCATGTATCTTCAAGATGACAATCCATTATCATATCATTAAAGTCATCATTGCTATTTTGACAAAAAGTTGAACAACCAATGTGCTCATCCATGGATGCTACAACATTAAAATCACCCACTAGCATCCATTTGTTTTTTAGATGATATAGATCTAATAGTGTTCCATTGATTAATTATATTAATTCTCTGGCACTTAGCATAAACTACAAATAAAATAAATGAATTGTTCATCTTAGCATATCTAATTTCAGAGTAAAGATATTGAGGATTATCAATTAAAGTCTTGATAGTGAAGTCCTCGTTTCATAACATCCAGATTTTGTTTGAAATATTAGTTTTAAAGTGTTTAAAACCAATTTTATTAGCAATGTTTTAAATGTTTTCACTACCAATGAATGGCTCCTAAATATCCACTAACTTTATTTGATATTTATTGATTATATATTTGAGTCTTCTAATAGAAGATTTATTTCGTATTCCACGTATATTCCAGTTAAGCAGTTTAACCATTATTAATAGTATAATTTTTAGGTTTACTTGTTCTAGTGAATTGAAGGGCCTTGAAGATCCTGCTTTTGAGTTTGTTTCTTTCATTTTGAGTCTTTTATATTCTTATTAAGAATATCTTTAAAGCTTCTATCATCATCTTTTCTAATAAATGATGGTGAAGCAGGGTTAAAACCTTACTCATCCTTGCTGTAGTTTGGAGAAACCTGAACATTATCAATGTTATCAAGGTCTCGGAGAAGAATTTCATGATATTAGATTCTCATAATCTAATATAGTAGCTATATTGTAGCCATATTCTAAGGAATTTATTGCTTCAATGATTTCTTCATCTTTAAGATTTTTGAATCCATATTTAGACTGTCTTGAATGATCACTATCTTTGGGACTTTTATCATTCTTCAGGATTTATTCAGTAATGTTTGTTCTTTACTGAGTAAGATTCAGATATTCATTTTTTTATTTGGATTAATAATGACAGATTTAATTTTATTATTGTGTTGATCTTTTGCAGGCTGACCTGATGATTTGCATTTTTGTTTCAACTTCTTCACAATTCTTTTGAGTATTTCTAGAGATTGGTTAAAGAATTGCTGGAGTTTTCTCGCAGTTCTGAAGGTTATGTCCCAGATGCAAACAACTTTGAAAATATTGAGGTATGTTTTTGTAACTAATCTTCACTCAACAACCTTGGTTCTCTCTAAAGCCTATCCACATATTATTCTGTAGTTTCTTGGTTACATCCATTTCCACCCAAGCGAAACAAGTATTGTAAAATGCTTTGTTTTCGCTATAAACTTTAATAAGAAGTGGCTCACCAATGGTAAATACAATAGTTTTGATGATGTTTTCGTTATAGAGAAATTCAGGTAACTTATCTATCATGATCCATACCAGAGTTATAACACTTTCTTGATTAGTGTTAAAGTTCTCAGTCCAATTCAGAAGTCTCATCATAGAACTACCAATTGTCCATACAGTTCTTGACCAGATCTTGCATAAGTTTGTTTTTTAGTCGAATTCTAGAAGTATATATATATATATATATATATATATCTAAAGTTCTATATAAAATACCTATAATCGAATGTAAATTTCTAAGATTGGAGAAATTGAATTAGTTGATTTATTTTTGGCAGACTTTGAGCAAATTTTCCGATGATTGTTAATTTCATTAAACTTTTTAGTTGGTCTTGCACTTTTTTTTAAATATAATATCAATATATGATCTGCATATTCAATGACACCTATGGATCAAAGGTTAGGCAGACATTTTGCTTCTTATTCATAACAGTTTCTGCATAGGATGGTTTGGATACTTTTTTATATCCCTCTGTTTCTGTATTTTTCCTTGCAGATTCTTCTATGTCAGAGTTATTTTCTTTTTGTTGAGTTTTAAATGTTTTTTGTAGGTTTGGAAATTCTTCCATGATATAAAGATGAATGGACACAGAGGAGAAAAAGAACAAAAAATAACAATTGCTTTAGTAATCGCAGAAAAAAGAGCAAAAAAAGAGAGTTCAAGAAAGCATCCTTAATTTTGGGAGATTTTGTTAGTTCTAGGTGGAACTCTTCAAAAGAACGGGGTGATGATAAAGTTAAAGATGTGAATATGTGTGCCTGTTTAGAATAATTAAATGGTGTAAACCAAAATTATATCAACGTGTCCAAAACTTTGATTATGACTTTTTTTTCCTTTTTTATTTTGGCTGAATTGGATAGTCTTTTTGAAAAATAGTTATTTTCCATCTTTTATTTTTGGATTTTTTTTAAAAAAGGTCCTATATAAATCAAACTTTTATATTTATATAATAATTAAAAATAAACAATAATGAGTATATTTAAAATACATTAGTTTTTTCAAAATTTTATCTCATAATCTATAAATTCAAAAATATCGTTAAATAATAATGATAATTGTTTTTGACTAAAATAGTAAATCAATATATTATATATTATCACTGGGCGTAAATAGTTCTAGAGAACTGAAAACTGGACCGAACCAAATCCAAACCAGAGCGAACCGAATATTCAGGAGTCTAATCCGGTTCTAAAAAATAAAATCAAATGTTTAACCATTTCGGTTTGAACAAATAAACTTAATGATAAGATCTGGTTCCGTCGAAATTCAGACGGGAACAGACCGATAACAACACTAACTTTAGTTATCTTAATTACATATTAAGTTTGATTTATTTGGTGTGATGATATAAATTTTGGTTAGCTAATATCTATAAATTTAATACAATAAAAGTCATTAATAATAAAATAGGTTTAGATAATGAAGTTGACTTTAGGGAATAAGTATAAAATATAGGATAAATTGAGAATTTATACTAATTAGAGAATAATAATATGACATAGATTTTATTAAATGAGTGGATTTCCTTTTTGGTATAAAAAGCTTTTAAATTAATAATAAAAAATATACAATGATTTCTGATGGTACCAAGACCATGGTATATTGTGGATCATTTTAGCCTAGAAGAACTATTACATTAATGACAAGGGGATTACAAAGGGAGAGAGATATTTGTGTTGAAAAAGAGATATTTAAGGTCCGAGAGGATCCGATGAGCAATACTAGAACCAAGGGATGGATTGTTGTTGAAGATTCGCGCATTACGCTCTTGCCAGATATGGTAGATGGTAGCACAAAAAGCAGTGCGCCTGTGAGAGGAGTTGGAGTTTGACGTAGGCCATATGCAGGCTTCTGCAACCCAAGAGTTCCAGCAAGTCGGGTGAGATGGTATTAATAGTTTGTTGCAGATGTTTTCCCAGATTGAGGCTACGAAGGGGCATTCGATTATAATGTGGTCGAGGGTTTCCGGCGATGCTGAGCAGAGGACACAATCAGGGGGGGAGTCTATACCCCAACTAATGAGCTTATCCCGGGTGGACAGTTTGTTCTGAATGGCCAACCAAGAGATGAAGGAGTGCCTCAGGATTGAGAACTTGTTCCAAATAAGAGAGCTCCAAGCTACTTTATCCCTAGAGGGGCGAATGCCGGAGTAAGTACTGATAATGGTAAACATGGGTTTGAATTTGTTGGGGGTCCATTGGAAGATGTCGTCCGCTGAGGTAGGGAGGGGTGAGGGTGGCGAGGGCATTCCTGATTTCTGACAAGTGAGAAAGCAAGTGACAGTTATGGGCCTTGCTTGTGAGGGCCAGTACCAGCTGCCATTGAGGTTGAGGTCCGAGACTAGAGAGAGGTTGCAAAGACGGGATAGATTGGTGATGCTGGGTTCGAAGCAGTTTATGAGGGAAGAAAGGAAAAGCCAAGGGTCGAACCATATAGAGGTTTTTGAGCCATTCCCAATTGCCATCTTATAAAGGCCCCAAGCGAGCGGTCTCAACTTTAGGATTTTTCGTCATCCCCAGCTTGAGTTGGCTGGTATAGGAATTGTCCATAAGTTTTTGTTTTTTATCTTTTCCGCAATGGTCCATTGGGTCCACAAAGAGTTTAGATTCTTCGAGAGGATGGACTAAAATTGTTTTAGGGCGGCCGCCTGATTCCAAATTTTATGGTTTAGGATCCCAAGGCCGCCCTCCGCTTTGGGCAAGGTGATTCTTTCCCAAGACAGTTTGGCCCCCGAAATTTTATATCTGATCCTGACCAAAGGAATCATCTCAGGAGCTGCGCTAGTTTCTTAAGCACTCAGACCGGGAGGATGAAGATTGAAGACCAGTAGACTTGGCTGGCAAAGAGAACAGATTTAATGAGTTGCAGTCGGCCCGCGTAAAAGAGTTGCTTCGCTGTCCAGGAGTTGATTCGGTTGGTGATCATAGTGAAGATAGGCATGCAGTTGTTGTACGTGAGTCTAGACGTGATGATGGGGACTCCCAGATAACGGACTGGAAGAATGCCTTCACTAAAACCAAGGAGCTGGAGAATGGCATGTTTCTCGTTAGGTGAGGCTCCCGAGAGAAAGACTTGGCTTCTTGTCGGGTTTAGGTGGAGAACCGAAAGCGATGCAAACTCTTGAAGGCCCTCATGGATGAGTTTGTCTGATTTGATGTTGGCCCTACAGAAGATCATAAGGTCGTCGATAAAATATAGGTTGATGATTTTGAGCGAGTGACATTTCCAATGAAAGCCAAATTGGGGGTCCTGGCTCTTATGCTGGAGGATGCGAAAGAGAACATGCATAACAATTACAAAGATATATGGGGATAAGGGGTCGTAGGGTTTCCGTTTGTACTAACCGCGAAAGAGGGAGTAGTGATGCAGTGGATTATCCAGCCTATCATTTCGATTGGAAAATCCATCGCATAGAGAGTGTCCAGAGTCAGCTCCCAGAGGACATTATCGGAGGCTTTCATAAGGTCAATTTTTAGCGTACATCTGGGACATTTGCGATTAGTATGGTAGCCATGCAAAAGGTCTTAGGTGAGGAGGATGTTGTCAGCAATGGAGCGGCCTGGGATAAAGGTGAATTGGGACGGGTCGATAAGGTAAGAGAGAGTGGGCTTCAGCCTGTTGGCAATGATTTTAGCTATGATCTTGTAAATGACATTGCAACAAGAGATGGGGCGGTAGTCAGAGGGTGAGGATGGAGTGTCAGTTTTTAGGATAAGAGCAATACGGGTTTTATTCCAGTCAATATCCATTTGTCCATATTAGAAAAAATGCTGGACGGCGGTGCAGATGTCATGGCCCACAATATCCCATCAAGTTTTGAAGAAACCTGCGCTAAAGCCGTCAAGGCCTGGGGCTTTGTCACTATCAATGTCAAAGAGGGCTGCCTTGATTTCAAAGTTAGAGACAGGCTTGGTCATATTTTTCTTATCCGAGGGGGAAACAACTTTGTTAAGGAGGGATCAGACTTTCATGAGCCCTAGGTAGCCAGACGGGCTAAAGGAATCGAGGAGGTTTTGAAAGTAGGAGAGGAATGTGGATCAAATTACTCTAGAGTTGGAACTGGATCGTCCCTCAGGAGTAGAAACTGAGAGAATTTTGTTTCGAGCGCGACAAGCCTTTATGTTGTTATGAAAGAATTTCGTGTATTTATCACCTAACTTGAGCCAAGTTTCTCTAGACTTTTCTTTCAGAAACGATTCCTCCGCACGAATATAGAAAATATAATTTTTGGCGGCTTCTCTCTCAAAGAGGATGAGAGAGGGGTCAGATGGGTTGGAGGCCAGGTCAATATGGGCTTGGGCTAAATTTGATTGGGCAACGTCTACTCTAAGGCTGATTTTACTAAACTCTATTCTATTAAAGGATTCTAGGATGTGGGCAAGATGGGCAAGCTTTATAACAATAGCTTTCATGGGGTGGTTGTGACTAGGGAGGGACCATATGCTAGAGACTGTCTCAAGGAAGCTAGGATGAAGGGTCCACATATTGAAGAATTTAAAAGGTTTGGGTTTGGGGATGTAGGGGGCGGAAAATAAAAGGATAATGGGGGTGTGATCTGAGGTGCGGGTAGGATCGAGGTAAGCAAAGAAGTTAGGGAAGGTATTGTCATAGAGTTCATTAATCAGGGCTCTATCAAGCCGTGAAGAAATGGGGTTGTCCAATTGGTGGTTGAACCATGAAAATTGGAAATTCGAGAATCAGAGGTCATCCAGGTTACAAAGACGGCAATAGTCATTAAAGGAGTTTATTGAGCTATTCCAACGGGAATCATTAGTGGATCTTCCATGAGAACTGCAGATGGCGTTGAAATCCCCAAGAACTACCCAAGGGAGGGAGAAGGAGGCCTGGGATATAGATTGGAGGTCTCCCCATAAGGGAAGGCGGTCAGGGGGGGGGGGTCATTGAAGCCATAGATGGTGGTGGCGAAGAAGTTAATTTTCCAGGAAGTCCAGGTGATTTTGGAATGAATGAGTTGCGTCAAAGACTTCAAGATTGTAATTTTGAAAATACTAGGGTTACATGCAATGCAAATACGTCCATAATGATGATCATTGTGGTTTGTGGTAACATACCACCATGCGAGCATGGCTTTCATGATAGGATTAATGCTATTGGCATTTACTTTAGTATCTAGCAAGCAAATGATATTGATGCTATTAGAAAAAACAAAATCCCGGACGTCCTTTTGACGGACGAGATCACTGAGCCCACAAATATTCTAACAAACAAATTTCATAATTAAAACATTTTTAAAACAAGATTAAGTGAAGGATTAGAAACTAAACATTTTGGTGGGTTACCCCATACATACTCGGTTTAACTTTCGCTAGTCCTTGGTTTGCTCGAGGGGAGCTGATTTCTGCTGGTGAGCAGTTGCTGGCTATGACCTGGTTTTTTGTCTAAGTTCTTCCAATAACCATGTGGTGAAGGTTGTTGTAGCTGGACAGAGGGTACGATTCGCTTCCACTAGAGTCAGAGAGAGGTCTATCATTGGTTCCTTTCCTAGTCTTCTAGAAGGTTGAGATTGGTGGTCAGAAGGGCTAGAACAGCTCGTTGCAGCGTGGCCAAAGGAGATGCATCTCATACAAATCGTGAGGAGGCTCTGGAACTCCATCTGTATGATATGTTTCTTGCCCAGGCAGCCTATAATGATGGACGATTGATATGCCGTTGAGGCTTGCATGACGATGCAGATTCCGACATAGCTGAGGCGAGTACGGTTGGCAGTTTGGCTGTCGACATAAATTGGTGTTCCCAACGCGCTAGCCAGGATGCTCAGCCATTTTTCAGTCCATAGTTCGTGAGACATGCCATGGAATTTAACCTACAAAAGGATAGTCTTTGGAGCTTCACGTTCTAAGGTTTCCATGGGAGCCCAACGTTTGAGGAAGACAAGATGGCTACTGAAGAACCAGGGGGCACGTTCCAGGACCTTGGTAGCGTTATCCGCGGTGGAGAAACGGAAGAAATAGTTTCCAGATGGGGTAGGTTTGCATTCTTCGAGCCATAGAGAGCCCCAAATTTGGTTGGTCATGGACTGAACGTGCGAAGGGGCTCTTCTCTTGGAGATTAAATAGCCTGAGAGGCATTTGTTCCACTCCTCCTGGTCTCCAGAGAGGGAATCCTCAGGGAACATGAGGGTGCCATTGTCAAAGATGATTTCTTCAGTCTTCTTAAGCGCCATATGAGGTTTAGGGTCAGATTTAGGTGCTACAACATATGCCCAGGATTTGAAGGATAAGGCAGGAGTAGAGTGGTGCATGTTCACTAGGGGAGCAGACTGGTTGGCAATGTGGGGTGGCATAGAGGAGTTTCTGGATTGACGAGCGGTCAGGTGGCTTTGGATAGCGGAGGTTGGCCTGATGCCAAGGGGTTTAAAGGCTTTTGATGGTCTGGAGATGGCGTGAACCTTACTGTTTCATCCAGGAAACGATTTAGGAAAACCTGACGGTAGAGGGATAGGGTTGAGGCATGGTTGGACAAAGGTTGCATGGCTAGACGTGTGTATCACGGTAGAGACAGAATGGTTGAGTAAGGAGGGAGGGAAGGAGGGAGGGGGGGGGGGAGGGCGAGGGCAGTCTGGTGAAAATGGAAGTTTTGCAGGGTCTGGATAGCTGTAGTAAGGATAGTGGTTGGTGTTAGGGATTCGGGGAGAGGTTGGGGAGGATTTTCAGGGTTGAAGAGGTATTTGCTAGTAATTGAGGATGACTGGGTGAGGGTTTGGTTTTGAAGGCTACAGTTTGCATGCATGGCGAGGGTCTTTTGGGAAATTGAATTGAGAATAGTAGTGATAGTAAAAGTTTTTGTTTGCATGGAAGAGGGGAGGTTTGGGGTGGTTGGGATAGCAGCTGAAAGGGGGTCGATGGCATTTTGGAATTTTGGAAAGGTGGTGATTACTGGAGGAGTAAGCGAGGTCGTTGGGCTTGAAAGAAAGAGGGTTAAGGATTCAGAAGTACCTTGCATGCAGCTCGGGCCAAGAATAGAGACCGTCCCGCTCCCGTGGTGCATGTCAGTTTTTGCTGCGGAGTTTGGAGACGTTGCGATTGGGGGATCAGGAGATTGAATCGACATCATGGCGAGTACCACACGTTCGTTGCGGTCAAGGATGGCTTGAAGTTATTCTTCCTAGAAGTGAGAGGAGGTGAGCTCAGAGGGATCCTCGTCATCAGAGAGGACATGCATGACTGGCTTGGATGATGGTGGGGATAACGAGAGAGGAGATATGTCCATCTCCACGCGTATCTCCTCCAGAGCATGCTTGTGAGAGTTGCTGAGGTAGATGAAATGAGTGGATTGAGATGGAAATATTAGTTTAAACCTGTCTGTTGGAGTTTGGTCTGGATTAATAACGAATTAGGTACAGATATAAAAATTATGTCGAGTATACGGGTCAGGGGCAGACGGTGTATCAATTTTTAGTTTATCTATTGCAATCCAATTTGAAAATATAACCTATAGATAAAAAATAAACAATAAAAAAATAATATATAAAAACAAGTTATAATTATTAGAAAGTTGTGCTCTAATAATATAATAATATGTATATTTTTTTCTGCCAATAATTACTAATCATATTTGTTTACTAAATATTGTTTTCAAAAATATATTTAATTATGATTTTTAATAATATATTTACTAATTAGATTATTTTATTAAATTCAATTTCCAATAATATTAATTTTTTTTATAGTTATTGATTTATTTTAATATATATATACTCTTAGTCTTTATTATTTAGCCATCAAAAGCAATGACACGTTTAGAATCAACATTTCGAAATTTTTTAAGATGAAGATGGAAACATTATGAAATGGTGGTGATGGTTGATGCTACGGTTGGAAACTAGAAATTGTTTTTAAAAAATTGTATTTATTTTGATGTTTTATTTTGTTTTATTTAAAACATATTTTAAATTGCTTACATTCTTAAATATTTATGTTTATTTATTTAAATAACATTTAATTATTTATTTAGTTATATTTGTTTTCACTTAAAATATATATAATTAATCGTTGTTTAAATAAAAAAAATAAATCAAGTTTGAGATGAATTTGACTCCAATAACACCGGATCGAACAATTCTAATTAGAAGAATAATATCGGTAAATCCGAATCGGACTGATCCACGAATATTTATGATTCACATTCAGATTTGTAAATATTAAATCCGCAACAGATGAGCAGATGGGTTCAAATAAAACAAAAACGTGACCGAGGGGATGGAAACGAACCACTGTGAACCCAACCTCTTGATCCTTATAAGTGAATCTTTTATCTGTAAAAAAACTTAGTTTTTAAAATAAAATAAGGAAGAATAAATGTGCATAATAAACTCTTTTTTATAGTGTCACATATTATTTACGCTTTTGCATGATTTTAAAGTCTTGGTTTCCTTTTTTTTATATATATATATTTTGGACTTCAAAATTTAGTCTAATGGGCTTTAATTTCTTTCAGGTTTGCTTATTCGATTTTAACTGCTTTGGCCCATTATGTGTAGCCTCGTTAGTCCTTGAGAACGTTTTTAGGAAAAACTTCGAATTTTTATCCTTTTTGTGTTTACCAAAAAGAATTTATTTGCATCGATAGGAGAAAATGAGCTTCAATGTTTGGAGGTGAAGTTCTCTTTTGGTATCTTTAGTGTTAGTTTGGATGACTTGGATTATCTTGAAAAAGTTGGAGATATGCGTAAGTCAAACTTGTATTTTTGAAGGATATATGACTATGAATAGCCTCGTAATCCTTTTAAAAGCCACAATAAGGAGTTTATGGACATTGGAGGTGAGTTTCAAGCGTACTCCTCATGTTTTATGTCAAAGGTTGGTAGCCCCTCAAGTCCTTTTAAATGTCAAAAGAAGGAGTTTGGAACAACATAACATACCTGAATTGAATTTGGAAGCACTGTAGGCTGTAGGTAGGTTGACCGAAAGTGTAGTCTCGTACGGGTGGTTAGCCAAAACTCCGTTGTTTGGAAGTGTTATGACCTGAGTTATCTACGGTTACAGCTGAGGTGGCCGAAGATCGTAGACTATGTTGGTGAGATATTCGAAAGTTCCCTCAAGGTGAATCATGGTTATAGCAGGTTGCGTAAATTCTTCAATTGGGTTTGCGGTTCCCGTTTCAAATCCTTACTTTTCTCTAGACTTTAACTTCATCTTCCCTAATTTTGTCATTTGTAACTTCTAAATCCAAACTTTCAAATATACCCATCTTCCCTAATACACTTCAAAGAGTTGCTTAAAATTCGTATATTTCTCTTCAGCTATCTTTGTCTATTGATTTGATGGTGAAGAAAGAACCTCCGCAACCCTTCATGCATGTCGAACATCACAAAAAGGATGATTATGGTAGTGAAATCCTCGATACTAGTTCTCCGGTTATAAGGTATTCTCCTCACCAAGGTAAAGGGGTTCACTCGGTCTAAGAAAAACGAAGGTACTACTGGCAGAAACTACTGTTGCTAAACCTTCTTGTCCGGAAATGGAAGTGTGCATCATCGGGGTTGTGCGAGAAAGTACGAGGCAAGACGATTGGATTGCAGGGTGTTAGAAGTGGTAAGGATTTTACAGCAAAAACTGAACATGTTAGGTAGGTTGCGCTGAGATGTTTTAAACCCTCACCTGATGCTGGTAAAGGAAAGTCCGATGGTTCGAAATGCATGTTTGTTTCTAGAAAGAGAGCATCAGCTGCATCCAAATTTAAATTTGGTGAAGCGCCTTCCATTAAAGAATATTCTAGTGGGGAAGTCAACCCAACATAGTTTAAGAATTGTTTGAACATGTTCATTGCGGACATGGATAAATAGGATATGCGCTTAGCCTTATTTTTAGGAATTGACATCGCTTTTTTATATTGTTTCATACCAAGAGTCTCGTGATGTTGTAAGGCGAATACGGTAATTTTCCGGCAAATCATTTCTAAATTTGTTTGAGGTAAAGAGGGGTTTTGGAAAAATACACAATTTTCCTGCAATCAAATCAAAAGAAAAGAAACACAAAACAAAAGTGAAATCAAACACACGATTGTTAACGGAGTTCAGCAAATTATGCCTACGTCTCCGGACCTGATGCAGATCGATTTTATTAGAAAGACACAGTGATTCTGCCGTTTTCGATGCATATACAAAAAAACCCTAGCTATTTTGTAGAGACTGCAACACTTAAAAAAAAGGAAAAAACATTTAGAGTCCTTAATGTGTAATTTATGACCCATTATATTACATTGTCTTTTCAATTCACTCAAACTCTCTTTAATGTGTTTAACAATTGCATCATCTTCAGTGTCTTTTCATCTAGCATCTCTTTTATCCAATAACATGAATGTTGAATAAGGCTGGACTATTATGTCAGAATAACAATCTCCCACTTAAAGACTGGTTTCAACCTGTCTTTTCACCTTGATTTATGCAACAGATCTTTCTGATCTTGTTACTATTGCAGACCAACTGAAGCTGAACACTTCAGTTTTTCAATGGATACTGTCTTTGTCAACATATCAGCTGGATTCTTGCTTCCTTGGATCTTTTCTAGTATTAGCACCTCATCTTCCAATAAAGATCTAATGAAATGATAACGAAGACTGACGTGCTTTGTTCTCGAATGAAATGTTGAATTCTTCGCCAATTGAATTGCACTTTGACTATCATTATGCACAACGTTGTTCTTCTGTTTGAATCCCAACTTGGTTAACAAACCTTGAAGTCATATCATCTCTTTACTCGGATTCGGTCACTGCTAAATACTCAGTCTCTGTAGTTAATAGAGTGACAATTTTTTGTAACTTTGACATCCAACTAACATCTGTAGTTCCGACAGTAAATATATAACCGGTGGTGATTTTCCCATGATCAACTTCACCTCCAAAATCTGCATCTACGTAGCCTTGTACCTTTAACTCACCCTTACCAAAGTAAAAACACTTTTCTTTGGTACCTAGTAGGTACCTCAAAATCCATTTGACAGCTTACCAATGAATTTTCCCTGGATTTAACATAAACCTACTCACAACTCTCACTGCATGACTAATGTCTGGTCTCGTACAGACCATTGCATACTTCAAACTTCCAATAGCTGAGGCGTAAGGAACGTTAGCCATGAAGTATTTTTCTTCATTTATTCGTCTTAGGGAATTGAATCTTGGATAAACAAAAGTGACCTGTCAATGGTGTACTATATGGCTTGGTATCACGCATGTTAAATATCTTCAAAACGCGATCGATGTACTCTGACTGAGATAACTGTAAAACTTTTCAATGTTTATATCTTGTGATTGACACTCCAAGAATCTTCTTCGTCGGACCCAAGTCCTTCATGTAAAATCTTTTGACAATTGTTTCTTCAATCTTCTAACATCATCCATATCTGAACCTGATACTAACATATCATCAACATAGAGTAACAAAATGATATAATATGACTTACATCTTTTAAAATAACAACATTGGTCCGCATTACACTTCTGAAAACTCTCTTTGTGCATAAAACCGTCAAATTTCTTGTACCACTGTCTTGGAGCTTGTTTTAGACCATACAAACTTTTCTTGAGTCTGCATACCATGTTTTTTTCCCTTATTTTAAGAAACCTTCTGGTTGATACATGTATATCTCCTCATCCAAGTCCCCCGTGTAGAAATGTATTCTTCACATCTAACTGTTCAAGATAAAGGTCTTCAATGGCGACAATACTCAACACTGATCTAATAGTATTGAGCTTCACAACTGGAGAAAAAATATTAGTGTAATCAATTCATTCCTTTCGCTGGAACCCTTTGACAACTAGTTGCGCTTTGTATCTCTTAGAGCCACCATGCTCATCTTTCACCCGATACACCCATTTGTTATGAAGTGCCTTCTTACCCATTGGTAACTCAGCTAGGTCTCATGTATTATTTGAGATGAAAGACTTCATCTCATTTTTTATGGAAAGTTCCCACTTACTAGCATCAATAACCTGACAAGCTTCATCATAGCTTTCAGGTTTCCCTCCATCGGTAAGTAACAGATAGTTCAAGTATCTCCTGTTGGGAACATGGGGCCGGGAAGATCTTCTCAAAACAGAAACTGCCTCGGTCGACTGTAGGGTGTCGAACTGCTGTCGATCAGTCTGTCCAACTGACTCTCCTTGCTGAGGGGTTAATCCGATCGGCTCTATATCTTGACTATCTGAGACTCCATCGATATCTGCAAATACTGATTTCTACAGCTTTGAGTCATTTGCTTCGGTTTTATGTTTGTCCTTGTAGATCACTGTTTCATTGAAGATCATATCTCTGCTTCGTATCATCTTCATGTTTTCCTTATCCCAAACACGATAACCGAACTCATCTTCGCCATAGTCGATCAGGAAACATTTCTTCGATTTCAATCAAGCTTGTTCATGTCTTGATCACTTATATGAACATATACAGTACAACCAAAAACTCTTAAATGTGATAATTTTATATCCTTACCACTCCATACCTCATCGGGATTCTATGTTCTAAAGGGACCGAAGGGCCTCAGTTAACCATGTAAGCCGATATGTTGATCGCTTATGCCCATAACTGCTTCGGTAAACTAGACTGTATACGAATGCTTCTAGCTCTTTCTGTCAACGTTATGTTCATACGTTTGGTAATACCATTGTGTTGAGGCGTACCTGGCACGGTTCTCTCCATCCTGATCACATGCTCATAACAAAACTTCTTGAATTTGGTGACCTCATATTCACCACCATTATCGGTTCTCAGCTTTTTAATCTTCAGAACTGTCTCATTCTCAACCATATATTTCCATCTCCTAAAACATCAAACACTTCATATTTACCCTTTAGAAAATAAACCCATACTTTTCGAGAATGATCATCGATAAAGATCACGAAATATTGTTTCTCTCCTATAGATGAAACAGTTGTTGGCCCCCAAACGTCAGAGTGAACAAGCTCCAGCCTTTCTTTGCACATCTTTGCACATGTCTATATCGACTGACTTAAGACCTGGAAGCTTCCTCTTTGAGTACATAATTTTCATACCCTTCACACTCATGTGGCCAAACCTCTGGTGCCAAACATTTGGATTTTCGTTCCCTGCTGCTATTACAATTGAACAACTCGTCTCTGTTGTCTTGTAAAGACAACCAATCTTATTTCTGCGAGCAACCGTCATTGCTCCCTTTGAAATCTTCCAATTTTCACCATGGAAGATCGTATTGTATCATTCTCTAGCCAACTTCCCTGCTGAGATTAAGTTATTTCTTAGATCGAGGATATGTCTGACATCTTTTAGTTCCCATACAGACCCATTCAACTTAATCTTCACAGTAGCTTTACCAATAATATCACAAGGTTGATCATCACCAAGATATAATTTTCCAAGGTTACTAAGGACATACCTCTCCAAGAATTCTTTCTTCGAAGTCGCGTGAAACGATACTCTAGAGTCTAACACCCAAGACTCTTACCTGCTTTCTAAGGAGTATATTAACGCATCGTCTCCTTCTGAAGTGATATTTGCCTTTGTCTTCTTCTCCTGGTCCTTTGGTTCTCTCTTGCACTGAAATTTATAGCTCACGGTCTTCCCATAATTCCAACACTTAATGTTTCTCAACCCCTTGGAATTTTTAGGATTCCTAGACTTGGACCTCCAATCTCTTGATTTGCCTCGGTAGTTTGATTTATCACCTCCATATCCTCTGGTTGAATTTCTTCCTCTCAACTCTGTTTGTAAGACTGATGAGATTAATGACTCACCTGATTCTCTTCTTCAAATCTCTTCACTGAGAACGAGGTCAGGAACATCATCAAATTTTAACTTATTGCTTCTTGACGAGCTACTCACATCTGTGACGGTAGCATTCCAACTATCTGGTAGTGAACACAAGAGTATTAGTGCTCGTATTTCTTCATCAAAATCAATTTCAACTGAACTCATATGGGTTGTGATTGCATTGAGTTCATTGAGTTGTTGAGCTACTGACGCGCCTTCCGTCATTCACAGATTGAATAAACGCCTCATCAAGTGAACTTTGTTAGACGCTGATGGCTTCTCATACATACGAGAGAGAGCCTTCATAATACCTGTCGTGGTTGTTTCCTTTACGATGTTAAAAGCAACATTGCGGGATATCGTCAATCAGATGACTCCAAGAGCTTGTCTGTCAAGAAGAGTCCATTCTTCATCTTTCATTCTCTCTAGTTTTTTTTTCTAAAAGGGGTTGATAAAGCTTTTTCTGGTACAAATAATCTCCAATCTCCATCTTCCAGAACCCAAAATCTACACCATCTAATTTTTCGAGTCTCGCATTTCCTTCGTCTCTAGCCATTGCTCCCACTCAAATCTGACCTCCTTTGGATCGCTACCAACCTGCCTCTGATACTAATTGTAAGGGAAATACGCTAATTTCCCGACAAATCACTTCTAAATTTTCTTGAGGTAAAGAGGGGTTTTGGGAAAATACACAATTTTCCTGCAATCAAATCAAAAGAAAAGAAATACAAAACAAAAGTGAAATCAAACACACAATTGTTAACGGAGTTCAGCAAATTATGCATACGTCTCCGGACCTACTGCATATCAATTTTATTAGAAATACACAGTGATTTTGCCGTTTTCGATGCATACACCCAAAAACCCTAGCTATTTTTTAGGGACGGTAACACTTAGAAAAAAGAAAAAACATTTACACGGTCTTGTCTTTTGAATTCACTCGAGCTCTCTTTAATGTGTTTAACACTTGCATCATCATCGCTGTCTTTTGAAGTAGCATCCCTTCCAACCAATAGCATGAATATTGAATAAGGCCGAACTATTATATGAGAATAACAGATATTAAGTACATGGATGTGTTTGATGATGCTACCGAATAATGCGGTTGTCTTTTTAGTGACGACGAGTTCTTCTTTCCGGATGAAATGCTGGAAATGCCTACCAAGGGATTAGTTATTGGTCAGACAAGATCCCAAGCAGGGAAGGTGGTGTCGGTCAATGAAGGAAAATTGAAGGCGTCTATCAACTTTAGGTTGCTGAAACTTGATTTCAAAGCTATGAGATGTATGGTGACAGTAGCACCACTGTTGAAGCGGAACACGATATAAACCTAATTTTGAAAAGAAAGAAAGACGGTGGAAGGTGAGGGACCCTGTGAACCCAGGAAGCCAATGCACGTGGATCATGGTCGTGCAATGAGTGAAATTTGAGGTTATGTCGTGGTGGTGGCTGAGACTTCAAGTGCTTTCAAATCTGCGATTACCCAGCCAAAAGATGGTAGAAATGCTACTACTTCTGATGGGAAAACCAGGGATTTCATGTTTGCGCTAGAGAAAGTTTTAGAAATGTTAGTTGGTTTGCCATTGCGGATAGTAAGAGGGACCTTCCAACCGACTTGACACTCAAAGAGTTAGCGGAAAAAAAGCTAAGCTTAGTGAAAAAGGTAAACTAATGTGTATTGTGATCAACTTTTATTGTACTTGACTTTGAGTTTTATTCATCTTTGTTAATTAATGGGTTGCAAAATGTTTAACATGCTACATCAAGCTGGCATGGTTGCAGCTAACATCAAATCAGATCTCTGGCCTTTACTAGAAGGTGCTGACAAGCCATTAGGTGAGGAAGCCAAACTCAAAATTGTATTGCATGAAGAAAAAGAGAGGAAAGAGAAGTTGTAGCTGCAATATAGCCATAGTCATGCTGCGTTGCTGTGATAGTGTTGATGGTGGATTTGTAAGCTAAGGCCGAGGAAGCTGAGCGTCTTGAGGAAGAAAGGAAGCGCGTTGTGACTGAGGTGGATAAGTTGATAGACGGACGAGATAAATTGTATAATGAATAACTAACTTGCAGAGGCGTTTAGACAAAACATTGGGTCAAAACTGTGAGTTACAAGGAATTGGAATTAGAGTGGGTTACCCCGAGCATGAGAGGTAGCTGATTTGTAAACGAAGATGCTTAAAGTGGACGAGAATTTTACCATGATCGTGGAAAGTACACTTATTCTTTGCTTGTATCAGGAATTTCTCGAAGTTTGTTTGGATTTATTGTGAGGTTCAGTTCCAAAAGACTAAAGACCGCCTACTTGTGGTTTTGAGTAGCCTTTTGAATGATGAACAAGTTGTTACGGTGACCAGAGGTGTGTACGAAAACTTGATGGTAGTTAAGGAGAAGAAATTACATCGGTTTTCGGAAAAGTTAAATGGTGGAAATGGTACCGGAGAACCACTGTTATTCCCATAATATGATTTTATTACTTCCACCCCCTAGCGAGAATACTGAAATGTGACAAGCCGCAGCTATTATCATGCCCGTAGCTGGTGTAGGTTCGGCTCAATCATTTCATGAAGAGATGTTGGTTGTTTTAGTTGTTGAAGGTGCAAGCTCATCCTCTCATTCAGAGGTGATGGATGCCCCCGATGGTGCTGATATTTTTTCGCTATTTATAAATATTTATACCTTATTATGTGTGTGTGAACTGCAAAGTATTTGTTTGAGCGCAAGTCCTCCTAGTTATGACATATTTATGCTGTTTTATACTTTTCACATGTATGATGGAACTGTTGTGTAAAATAGTTCTGTTTCATATCTTCTTTTTCTTAAACTACATGAGATAATAGATACTCTGGTGATCTGGCTAGGGTGATCAATTCCAGTAGACAGAGACAGAATGATGGACCACATGGGATCTTTCGTTTGAAATATCTCTAGAAATAATAAACCTTAATGTGCATAATATATGTAAGGGTGTATGACTCCGTTAGGTATTATTTAACATGTATTCTTGTAGTATACTGTGTGCGTCTGGCAGTGTGCCGTAGCATAAAAAATGTTATTACATATTTTGGTCGTAATATTACAGTTGTTATATAGGGCCAATGTACTCCGGCTGTAGGGTAGCCGATGTTCTATGGGCTTGATAGGGTTCAATCATAGCTTTAAGTTGGCATAATAGAGTTTATATGTTTTAGACATAGCCTTAAAATGGCTCGAGCTGGTTTGTTTCGACCATAGCCTTAAGATGGCTCAATGGAGCTTGTATGTTTTGGCTATAGCCTATAGCTTTAAGGTGGCTCAAGCTCTGATATTTTTTTACAAATTTTGACCTTTCTCTTTGCATCATGGACTATAGTAATTTTTTACCTTTCTCAATTCTATAACCAGAACATACAAGGTCATTTAGCAATCTCTATATGTTTCTCTTTGCAATTCCTTGTGCCCTCAATGTGTTGTTATAATATGAAGACAACTTCATTATGGTTGAGGCACCAAAGTAGAGGCTAGGTGAAACTCTGCATGTATAGCATGTCGACAATCCAAGTAAAGCTGGCCAATTGGGGCGTACAATTTCTTGCTTCTATTTTTCCTTTTGGGAGTACTTCATGTGTGAGTTGTTGGATGGTGGTTGTTCTTTGATCGTCTAGTTGGTCGTGGCCTTATATCACTAGGAATCATTTCACTGATATGTTGGAGAGAAACATATTTGCGTACTGATGGGAGGTTTTCTTTTCAAAGAATTACTCCCGGTCCCTACATCGTACATGCTAAAAATATTAAAGTGTATGCTGCATTATTCTCCGTCTTGAATAATTATGCAAGTTTAATGTTATTGAATAATATTATGTGGGATCGAAACTCCTTTAAAAATTGGATAATGGTGGAAAGTCGAGCTTGATTGATTAATTTAGAATATCGCATGTTGAGGATATTAGTTGGATGTCTATTCCTAAGAGTTGGTTATTGCTTCCTTCGTCTGTTTATACCTTCCGCATCTGTAAAGACTGGTCATCTGGACTGGAACTGGGTTAGGAAAACTACCATGGCCTAGGCTTTGATTGTTAAATGTGGTTTGAATTTGACGTCATAATCTTCTAGTTCGATGGACCATTTGTTTAGTCTTGCTAAAATCTATGTCTTGTGTATTATATTGCGGAGGCGACAATTACCGGATATTAATGGTATGAACTTGAAAATACATGTGCATTGTTCAGGTTTCCATCACCATGGCGAGTGACACCTTTGCCAGCTGTATGGTTTACACACTAAGTAGATATTTAGTTACATAGGATACTGCTCAAGATTCTTTTCTGGATTCCGTAATTAGTATAACAACTTACAGCATAATTTTAAATGGTGAGGTATAAAAATAAGACCTCCCATAGTCGCAGCGTAGTTAACACTTTTAGAGAAGTAATTAATTTATTGACGATGGTAAAAGCTTCCTTGCAAGCTAGAGTTCATGTGATTTTTCATGCTCTTTAGAGTGCTTGGAAGAAGGGTTTTCAGACTAATGAAATTCATTCATGTTACGTGAAAAATCCACGACAGAAGATAAGTATGTTTTGATTCATTTTTTCTACAACCATAAAACCCAATTTTACAGACTTGACATTGAAGGTGCACTTCTCTCGGCTTACTTTTAAATTGACTCTTTGTAAATTTAAGAAAATCTTTGACATATGAGCCAGATGATCTTCCTCGACGATTGGTGAAAATTATATCATCGATGTATGCGTGGACGTTGCAGCGGAGCTATATCGCACTACTTTGTTGATGAGGCGCTGATATGTAGCCCTAATGTTTTTTAAACCCGAAGGTCATAACCCTTATAACAGTGTAGTCTTTTATCTATAATTATGTTATGTACTTCTGATCGTCCTCGTGAAATTGTATTTGGTTGTAACTTGAATAGAAGTCAATGAATAATAACACAAATTTCAATACGTTGCAACAATGGGTTGATCGGTTCAAGGTAATAAATAAGATATTCTTGAGCAATATTTGTTAAGGTCCGTAAAATCAACAAAAATTCTCTTATTTTTGTTATTCTTTTACAAGTACGGGGTTTGTTGTCCAAAACAAGTAATGTGACTCTTGGATATGGTCTAATATGGTTAGTTTGTCTACTTTTGAAATGATTGTGTCTGGTTTTTTGTCGGAGTATGGCCTTCTCTTTTGCTTAATTGGTCAGAAGTTTGTGCTTAGTGTGAGTTTGTGGCATGCCGAAAATTTTGAGACTCTAGTGACGTCCTCGGCATTCTAGGAAAACAAGTCTTGATTGTGTCATAGGAAGTTGAGTATTTTGGATGCATCTTCTTAATTTTAGTGTCTTGATGTCATCTATCGTGATTTGTTGATGTCCTCTACTAGCTCGATAATTTGGAGAGCTTCTCGCGGATCATACATGTTATCTAAGATGACCAGGTCCCCCATTAATTGTTTCTCTTGAAGGATAATGAAGCAACGTAGCATTCCCAATATGCTTTTGTTATGACCCCAAATTTTTCGTTGATCGTATACCAAAGATATTGATGAACTATGAAGATAAAAACGTGTATTTGGTCCATCCATGATTGTGAGCCATTGCATATTTTTCTTAAACTTTTCTTTACTAAGGACATTGTCTAACATGAGTTATCCTAGTACGTTGGAATCAGCTCCCGTGAAATATGTCGGGATCCTCTAAGAGGGGATCAACTTTGGGGTTCCTCTCATCTTTTCGTATGTGCTTTATATAAGATGTTGGTCGAGCTTCGTATGTCGATCATAGTGCGGTTGAATGCTACGTCTATATATGGTGTGGTGGTGTCTCTTAAGTCATCATCCATAAATCCTTATATCAATTATGAATTATAGTAGAAGTATAGAGATGTATGCCCTAGTACTGCATTTCCATCTTGATCACATGTCGCTTCTTAAACTTGTGCGAGACTCCAGAGAAAATATCCCCACCAGTAATAACTATAATGACTTGTATGTTGGGGTCCTATCCAAATATTCATCATTCATAATTTCAATGACTTCGTTATTGTCGATCACTCTTGGCCGGTGTTGTATGTTCATCCTCTCTCACACGTATTGGTAGAGATTCTCGGTCGGACGAAGCACGTTATGGTTTATTTTTATTATTTGTTTTTAGAAACTCTAAGAGTTTTTTGTACAAAGTGTTGTAGTTAGTGTAGTAAGGCTCATCAATCTCTTGTATATTGTCAGAATTCTTCATAAAAAATATAGTGCTTTCTCTTACCCATTTGTTCTTTGGGTGCTTGTAGTTTTCCATTCTGGTAGTGGACTACATATTTGGTCTTGTCATAAATAGTTTCAAAGTTCTCGGTTAAGTTAATGAAAGAATCGTGTGATTGGCGATCTTTTCATCGCCGCTATCGTGATTAGTATTGCCATCCCAAGATCTTCCTCGATAAATTCCCTTCGAAATCCTAGGTTTTCATGGTTATTTATTGTGAATCCAGGGAACACCATATTGGTGTGTGTTTATATATGCCACCGTCTGTGGATCGCTACCCTTTGCCAGAATATGGTGAAAGTCTTCCCATCCATTATGATTGTATTAAAATTGATAAGTACTATATTGGGTATGAAACCTTTCTGATTGTGCTATAAGAGTTTTGAGTGAAAGTGTTCTCAACCATTTTGGTCATTACGATTTTCTTTCATCTTGATCTGGAGGGGGCCCTTGACATGTACAAGATGTTCCTGATTATGTTAAAATAGATAAGTACCATATTGGATATCAAACTGAAACCAAATTCCATGACCATAAGGGAGAAAGGCACCATTGAAGTCTTTTCTGGAGCTGAGCGTATTCTGAAGGAAATAAGTGTGAAAGGGAAGGGTATGCAGAAACTTCGAAAAAAACAAAAACCAAGGTCAAGGAAGGTCCGAGTGTAATTTCTGAAAACCTCATTACTAATTGATGAGTTATCATTCTGCCTTAGTAAACTGTCAAGAGTGTATTCTAGAGAGAAAGAGCTAGAGGGTTTTTAGAGAGAGAAAACACAAGTACAAATGAGTTTCAAAGTAAAAGTGTCCAACCCCTTTATTAGAGTAGTCTGGTCTTTTATATAGAGGAGCCAAGACTTGGTCTCAAACAAAAAGTGGACTAATTGTTGTTTAGTCCTTACAAATTATACAAAGTTACAACTATCCTCTAAAACTTACACCGGTCACGAATTAAGGACAAAAATTAAATTAATTACAATTAAATCCTTAAATTTACATTATTTACAATTCAGTCCTTAAAACTCTATTTCCATATCAGAAGCCCCTAGTTCTCATGTCAGTAAATGAATGAGAACTAAAAAGTCTTCAAATTCGTTTTGTCTTTGAATCTTTACATCCTCGAAAATTCCATTGGATATGTAACCTGTCATAAGCTTAAAAACAACTGTTCGAAGCCATCAGCTTAAAAAATCATTCGAAGCATGTATACAATATAAGATCTTAAAAAAAATTTGAACCAAAGAACAAACACAAATTGGTTGGCCTAAAAAAGCCTTGGTAGGTAAACATGAGCACATGAGCTCAAAATCACTTCGAATCGATGTAATTTCTTCACTTGAAAATCGTCCTCAAAATATTATGTAAATAGATCATCCTCGAATATAACCGTTACATATGTAACCGTTAAATTCATCATGACCCTAGTAATTTAGCCTGACAGATGTCGAACATCTAACCCAGTCAACGATTCGTATTCCAACCTATCATCACATAGGTCTTTCCATCTTCACACGCCTTCACTTGCTTTAATATAAATACAGTCTTCCTCTCATTTCAACTCTCCTCACACAAAAACCGTTTTAGAGAGAAGTTAGAGTTTTGGCTACCTTCATCTGCTCCTCCCATATTCTCAGGATTTTCACCAGAAATTTCAAACTTCCCGACCAATATTCATCCTCTCCGATCAACCCTTACTTGGTTTATAAGAAAGAAACCAAGAACTAAAAAGTCAAAGGCCATTCTTCCCAAAACACTAGAATCATCTGACTCTAATAGTAATCTAGTGTTCGGATCTTATAATTATTTTTGTATTACATAAAGAGCTGAAGAATACCGAAGAGCAAGATTAATTTGAGGTGGTCCAATTGGAACTACTACTGAGACATTCTATTATAGTAACTTCGATCCTACTAAAGTTCCAAATCTTTCATCTTCCCCCAGAATCGAAGAGCAATCCTCATCTAAAATCTCAGGGCCTAAAACACCTCGAGCCTCCTCATCTCAAAGCAGAATTTCTCCTCTAAAATCGAAAACAAGTAACCTTTCTTCGGAAAAATCTTCAGTAACTAAGCGAAGAAAAACTTTCATCGCCATGGGAGATGAATCAACAATCATCTGAACTCTTTATCCTCCAAATCTAACTACTAACGATCCTCCTCAAAGGGAAGTGATGGAGGAAGCGCCTCGAATTTTTAATACTTCTACAGAAACGATTATCCCAACTTCTCAAAATCCTCGAGAAGAAAATTCAAAAGCCAACGAAGCTGACTCGAAGGATACAAAAACTGATCTTGAGGCTGACTCTCAAGAAGAAGCTGATATTTGATCCATCTCCAAATAATAAAGGGCAAAAATTGGGAGGAACCTAAGAAACCTCGAAAGAAAGTATATTATTTATTTGAAGAAAGTTCGTTACATATACTACAAAGAAAGCCAAGCCTCGATTATTAAGAAACAATGGGGAATGGGAGAAAACATAACCCTTCGTCTGACAAAAGAAGGAGAAACTCCCCTTGACTGCAAAGATGATGAACTAGTGATATACCCAGAAATCATCAACTGGGGTTTTCGATTTCCACTAGATCCAATGACCGCGGAGTACTTCGAACTCCTCAGTTTATGCCTTACTCAAGTGACATCGAATCAATGGTTCAACCTTATGTTCGTGATCATGGCATCCTGTCTATCCAAAATTCCCATCAGCATTAAAGACTTCATCTCACTGACTCAACTTTCAAAAGGTCTGAAGCTTCCCTCTTATTACCTCAAATTGATGGATGACCTCAAGATTATCGATGATCTTCTGGAGGCTGACAAATTCCGGAACCAAAAGTTCGTCTTCATATCTGGAGCTTGGGAAAACGGCAAAGTAATTTCCGAAGCTAACCTTTCGAAACTAACTCTTGTCTGGAGAAACAATCGTAAGTTCTTCGAATTTTTTAAGTTCTAATATGAAATTTGTCTTCATTTTTTTTAAACATTATATTTTGCTAATTTATACTAGAAAGTTCGAAGCGCTACTCAACACGTCGAGAAGCTGCTAAGGATATTTTTCAAAAACTTGCTGCCTGGACTGAAAAAGAATGGAATAATGAATTTCATACTGCCTTTTAACCCATTAATTTCCTCCATAGCCATATGTTTCCAATCAAAGAAGGTGGGCTGTCTCCTCAAGATTTATTATCCGAACCAGATCCAAAGCTTGTGTGCCAACGAATACCCCAACCTGATTGCAAAGTCTTTCTTCTCATTCGCAACAGATCGGATAGCCATTTGCCAAAAAAGAAGAAAGAAAAACTCATCAGAGAAAAGACGAACGAATACCCCAACCTGACTAGCACATCTGTTGTTAACCCTTCCACGCCCTCGAAATCAAAGAATCGAAAACGCGAAATTGCAGAGTAACCTCTCTAACCCAGCGAAGAGGGAAAGGATCAGGAACCATCATCAAAGAAAAAGAAATTTTCCTCCAATTCCCTCGGAAAAAAAAAACAGAAGAAAATCACTTCGTACACTTTGGTTGATGAGGACGAAGTCACTGTTGCTGAAAACCCACAAAAACCTTCCATAGAAAATCGATCAAACAAAGACAATCCTTTGATAGTCATTGAAGATAGCACCTCCAACGAGAATCAAACCACTGCAGGCTTCGACCCTAACATGTTCATCGACTTCGAAAATATCAAAGCACTTACTAGTGAGGAAGATTTTGTTCTTCAAGTAATCCAAAACCATATACTCAACTTTGGAAGACCAGAACCAATTGAAGCCTCTCCAGTAGCTGCTCACTCTTGAGCCTATCACCCTAATGGTTCAAAATCCTAGCACATCCGAACTTCGTGTTCCTACTCCAAATCCTGCCATCTCTATCGCTCTTCAACCATTTGCCAAACTTGATGTTGAAACAAAGAAACTTGCTTCCCAAATCGAAGCTTCTCAAAACCATTTGAAGCAGTTGGCCAAGGATATGGTTTACTACAAGGAAGGTTACGAATGTGAGAAAAAGCTTAGAGAAATTATGCATGGCAAAGTAATCGATCAATTTCATGGTTATGAAATAGCACGGTTGATAAGTGCATTTCATATCACTTATTACGCTTCCATTATTCTTAAAATCGTCATCGGTTCTCAAATATTCGTTGAGTTTTAACGTATTTTTCTAGTATTCTTAAAAACGCTTGTGCCGCGGGTAAATTGTGATAATATTAATAAATTTTGGGTTGAAATTGAAGAAACTGGAAATTAATGTACTTGAGGGCAATTTTGGAACAGTTGAAAACAAAGAAAAATATATTGATGCTTAAAAAATATATATTTATGTTGAAAAAAAAGGAAAATATTAATGCTACGAAAATATATTATGACGAGTGATTTTCCAAAAAAATATGTATTAATGCTTAAAATATATTATGACGAGTGATTTTCCAAAGAAATATGTATTAATGCTTAAAATATATTATGACGAGTGATTTTCCAAAACAAAATATATATTAATGCTTGAAATATACTATGACGAATGATTTTCAAAAAATATATACTAATACTTGAAAAATATATTAATGTTGAAAAAAAAGGAAAATATATTTTCTAAGATATTGTTTAAAATATTAAATTAAGAAGAAAATATTAAAGCGAAGCATAAAAGGAAATTAATGCTGAATTAAGAAAAGAATATTAGATTAATCCGAATATTTTATTTAGCTATATTGTTTAAAATATTATTTTATTTAACATAAATATTTACGAAACGTAATTTAATTGTTTTTAGGGTTTCGGCAGAATATCTATATAAAGAGACGTAAAGGAGAAAGAAGGGGCGCCGTTTGGTTTTTTGTCTTTCGGCAAAATACAAATAAAAGAAAAAAGAAAAAAAGAGAATAGAAAAAGAAAGAAGAAAAGGAATTGTCTACTTATATAATTGGCGACTGTTCGAAAAGCTAATTGGTGTCAGACGGTTCGAAAAGCTAATTGGTTTGGTGACTGTTCGAAAAGCTAATTGGTGTTAGATTCGAGAAGCAGATACAATTGGTGTCAGACGCCGAACTGAATTTCGATTAACACAGACGGCAATTGACGGCGAATTGACTTTGAGTTTTTTATGGTTTAATATTTTCTAAACTCTTCTTCGTTTATTTTTATTTTTATTTATATTCATCAAACTATGTTAATTTTTAAGACCATGATGATGATTTGTTCGATTATGAACTAATCGTTGTCATGGAACCTTAGCGGATTTGTTTGAATAATATTTAGGGTTTATTGCTTAATTGATTTTTTTGAGATATGTTTATCGGTTACCTAATATGGTTGTGTTTTTTTGTTAGATGCGTCGCGAACATCTAGATTGTTTATCTGTAATGAATACGAAAGTATATTTAAGAGTTAGAACTTGCCATGCTAGCATAGGTTCTTGAATGATTCATATTGTGATTGTTCATGATTCGTAATATGTCATTAACCATATCATATTACCCTATGTAATCGAAATAGATAACTTGTGCTTAAAACCAATTGTACCTCAATTCATATAGACATATAGGATTGTCATGCATGCGGTGTCTGCTTAATTGCTATCTCTTTTGTGGTTGTTTAAGTGGTTTGGTTTACGTATACTGAAAGGTACAGTATTCTGATTTTGAGTTATCTGATTAGTAATCGTAGTTATCTTACATATTGATTAAGTATATTAATACTCTAAGTAAAATAAACAATGAAGTTAGGGTTCCATGTTTTCTCTCGCATAAGTAAAACTCATTAGATATTCTCGTTACTTGATTTGTTTAGTTACATTCATACTTTATTACTCGTTCAAGCATTAGTTTAATAATCATACGTTGTTGCATAAGTGAATTCTTGTCTTATACACCTAGTCTTCGTGGGAACGATCTTTCTTACTTATTACTTGCTACGATTTGACCGCGTATACTTGCGTGAGAAAATGACTAACAAGTTTTTGGCACCGTTACCGGGGACTCGGTGTTATATGAAATTTTTATTGCTTATCAGCATGGGTCGTTATAAAACTACTGACTTGATTCGGTTACTTGATTTTCGAGTGTTTCTTGTGCTTCAGGTACTTGAGCGTGTATACAATGGGAGATCCAGCTCCAAAATCACTCATGGAGTACTCTCAACCAAAGATCATGGATATTCAGTCTAGCCTTATCAGACCCAATATCGCTGCGAATAATTTTGAGATCATGGTTAGTAATAAATTTCTTCTACAATGGGTTGGGTGCGCAAACAAGGCCCATGGTCGATGCTGCATCTGGGGGAGTCTTATTAACGAAAAGCTATGAGGAAGCTCATGAGCTCCTTGAGATGATGGCTGCTAATGAATTCCAGAAACCTTCTCAGAGACAGTCACAACATAAAGTAGCTGGTATTTTTAACGTAGACACTGCCACTGCTTTAGCAGCTCAGCTTGAAGCTCTAAACATGAAGGTAGATTCTTTGACTAAACTAGGGGTACAGTAGGTAGCTAGTGTGTGCGAGATTTGTGCTGGACGCCATGACACTCAACAATGCCTAATATCTACTGAGTCAGTGCAATTTGTGAGTAACTTTCAGAGGCAGAATCAACAACCAATCTCAAACACCTATCACCCAAGCAACAGAAATCATCCGAACTTCAGTGGGAGCATTAATCAACAAGGTAATCAACATTATGGTGCTAAGCCATACGCTCCTCCTGGATTTCAGCAACAAGGGTAGCAACATCAATCTCAACAGTATGCCCCAAGACAACCTCAGAATCAACATCCTGACCCTTCTCAACATTCTGTGAGAGACTCTGAATTCGAGGAGATGAAGTTAATGATTAAAAGTCTGATGGTATCTCACAAGACCTTGGAAAATCAGATTGGGCAGATTGCCAGTAACATGATTGTTAGACCTCAGGGAGTTCTTCCTAGCGACACGGAACATAATCCAGGTAAACGGGACGGCAAAGAGCAATGCCAAGCTATCACCTTGCGATCAGGAAAGGTTGCTGAGAACCCCACAGTTGAACAAGAGGCGGATTCTTCTCAAAATCAGTCCATTCTGAAAAATTTTGCTCAAAATCAGCCCTCATCTGAGGTTAATTCTGGTCAAGATCAGCCACCTAAAAAGCCATATCAGTCAGTTGTTGAGCCTACGATCTACCCTCCTCCACCTTTTCCGCAAAGGTTGCAGAAATAGAATCTAGATGCTCAGTTTGGGAGATTTTTGGAGGTGTTCAAGAAGCTACACATCAACATACCTTTTGCTGAAGCATTAGAGCAAATGCCTAGTTATGCCAAGTTCATGAAGGGAATTCTTTCGAAAAAGCTAAAGCTTGATGATTTTGAGACAGTGGCGCTCACTGAGGAATGCAGTGCGATCTTACAACAAAAATTACCTCCCAAACTTAAAGATCCAGGAAGCTTCACCATTCCTTGTTCAATCGAAAATTTAACCTTCAGCAAATGTTTATGTGATTTGGGAGCGAGCATCAATCTGATGCCCCTATCTGTGTTTGAGAAACTTGGGCTACCTGAGCCAAAACCGACTAATATCTCTTTGCAGCTGGCTGATCGTTCTATCACATATCCTCGTGGGATTGTAGAAGATGTCTTAGTAAAGGTAGACAAGCTCATCTTTCCTGCTGACTTCGTTATCTTGGATTTCAAAGAGGACAAAAACATTCCCATAATCATGGGAAGACCATTCTTGGCTACGGGTAAAACTCTGATCGATGTCCAAAAAGGAGAGGTCACTATGAGAGTGCAAGATCAGAATGTCACTTTCAACGTTTTCAAGGCTATGAAATCTCCAACAGAGGATGAAGAATGTTTCAAGTTGGATATGATCGATTCTTTGCACGGCAATGAGGTGGATCGGTATGCGAGTTCAGATGTTCTAGGCAGAGTTCTGCATGGTGAATCTGACTTCGAAGATGAAGAGATATCTGAATGTGTTCAACTACTACAGGAAGCCTCGTATCAAAAGAGGCTCAATATTCCACATAAGTCGCTCGGACTGGCTTATCTTAAGGATTCTCAGGAAAAGCTTAAACCGTCTCTAGAAGAAGCTCCTAAACTTGAACTCAAACCACTACCAGATCATCTCAGGTATGCTTACTTAGGAGAGTCATCTACATTACCTGTTATTATTGCATCTAACCTTTCAGGTAGTGAGGAAGAAGAGCTATTGAGAGTTCTGGAGAAGTTCAAATCAGCCATTGGTTGGACCATAGCAGATATCATATAAGGAAAAAAGTCAAGAAATGGCAAGATATGAAGCTTGTACATAAAGCTTTTGATCCAGGCCAACTTGTTATTCTTTTCAACTCTCGTCTAAAGCTTTTCCCAGGGAAGCTCAAGTCAAGGTGGTCTGGACCTTTTAAAGTCAAGACAGTATATCCACATGGAACAGTTGAAATCTTTGAGGAATCGCCAGACAAAGCATTCAAAGTCAATGGTCAGCGACTCAAGCATTACTATGGAGATGTGGGGAACCGTGAGGCGTTCAGCATCAGCCTCAACACTATATGATTCCTAGTGGTATCGTCGAGCTATCGACGTTAAACAAGCGCTTCGTGGGAGGCAACCCATTGGGAAACAATGATCAACACTGCTGGACGAATAGGGGAGTATTTTTTTTATCTTTTAATTTCTTGTAGTTGCATTCATCATAGTAGTTATTCATGTTAGTCATGCTTGTTTGCATATTCATACCATGATTATATAGACTGTGTTTAGGCTCGAGTTAGCTTATTAGCATAGCATTTTGTTCATGCATTTTGCGTCTTTGATCCCTTCAGTTGTTGTTTCTACTTAAGTAGCCAATGATGAAAATTGTTTGGAATGACAGTAGGAATAAAATCTAATTAGGTTGCTTGTCAGTTAGCTTGCCTGCCGTAGAAGCACAATTAATACATGTAGACTCATCGATTGTTTTTATGCTAGTTACGGGCACACTTGAGTATTGTTATACATAATCCTTGATTAGGTTCAGAATTACACCTTAATCCTTTATTAGCTCATGGATTGCAAAAAGATAAGTTTGGGGGAGTTGAAAGATAAATATGTGTATTATTCAGTTAAGCGTCAAAGGCTAGTAGCCGCTCGTCGACGTACGTCCTCTCGCTGGGGGCTGCGTATTGCGAGTAGTCTAGGGGTGGAATGAGATGGAGCGAAACGCACTCATTCCTAATCTAATTGCAAAAAAAACAAAACCAAAAAGACAAAAAAAAAGGCAAAATTGGCTAGGATGAGCTCTTTGGTACTCGAGTTATTAAGTTCTAGGGGACTTTGTGCCTAGTGACCTAAGACTTTTCCGGTCTGGGATCCGCTAACCTAAAGCTCGCTACATGGGCACCATTGTATAAGTCTTTAAGGGACCTCGTCCATTACACGGTCAAATAAGCCTTTGTGTGTCTGTATATAGATTAAAGCATAATAAATCTTTGACAACCCCGGAGAAATATGGATGTGCAACTTGACTATGGAGAATCTAGGTTGTATTTCGTTTCTAATCTTGTGATTATTATGATGAGAACAAGTAAGGTCCATTAACTTGTACTAAAAACATGTCGATTGAGTTTGAGCACACACGCACGCTTCTTCACTTGTATTGCTAACATTTGAGTACCTAGTTATTTCACATTCCGAGGTCAATACATTCGTTAAGGCATTTATGCTGAATTAGTTATGGTTACTCGTTTGGGATCATTGCGTTCTTGCATTCATTTAAATTCAGTTGCATTCATGCATCAATTGTTAAACCTGTTTTGCATTGCTTGAGGACAAGCAACGGTTTAAGTTTGGGGGTTTGATAAGTGCATTTCATATCACTTATTACGCTTCCATTATTCTTAAAATCGTCATCGGTTCTCAAATATTCGTTGAGTTTTAACGTATTTTTCTAGTATTCTTAAAAACACTTGTGCCGCGAGTAAATTGTGATAATATTAATAAATTTGGGGTTGAAATTGAAGAAACTGGAAATTAATGTACTTGAGGGCAATTTTGGAACAGTTGAAAACAAAGAAAAATATATTGATGCTTAAAAAAAATTATGTTGAAAAAAAAAGGAAAATATTAATGCTACGAAAATATATTATGACTAGTGATTTTCCGAAAAAAATATGTATTAATGCTTAAAATATATTATGACGAGTGATTTTCCAAAACAATATGTATTAATGCTTAAAATATATTATGACGAGTGATTTTCCAAAAAAAATATATATTAATGCTTGAAATATATTATGACGAATGATTTTCAAAAAATATATACTAATGCTTGAAAAATATATTAATGTTGAAAAAAAGGAAAATATATTTTCTAAGATATTGTTTAAAATATTAAATTAAGAAGAAAATATTAAAGCGAAGCATAAAAGGAAATTAATGCTGAATTAAGAAAAGAATATTAGATTAATCAGAATATTTTATTTAGCTATATTGTTTAAAATATTATTTTATTTAACATAAATATTTACGAAACGTAATTTAATTGTTTTTAGGGTTTCGGCAGAATATCTATATAAAGAGACGTAAAGGAGAAAGAAGGAGCGCCGTTTGGTTTCTTGTCTTTCGGCAAAATACAAATAAAAGAAAAAAGAAAAAAAAAGAATAGAAAAAGAAAGAAGAAAACGGAATTGTCTACTTATAGCTAATTTGTGTCAAACTGTTCGAAAAGCTAATTGGTTTGGTGATTGTTCGAAAAGCTAATTTGTGTCAGACTGTTCGAAAAGCTAATTGGTTTGGTGACTATTCGAAAAGCTAATTGGTGTTAGACTCGAAAAGCAAATACAATTGGTGTCAGACGCCGAATTGAATTTCGATTAACACAGACGGCGAATTGACTTTGAGTTTTTTATGGTTTAATATTTTCTAAACTCTTCTTCGTTTATTTTTATTTTTATTTATATTCATCAAACTATGTTAATTTTTAAGACCATGATGATGATTTGTTCGATTATGAACTAATCGTTGTCATGGAACCTTAGCGGATTTGTTTGAATAATATTTAGGGTTTATTGCTTAATTGATTTTTTTTAGATATGTTTATCGGTTACCTAATATAGTTGTGTTTTTTTGTTAGATGCGTCGCGAACATCTAGATTGTTTATCTTTAATGAATACGAAAGTATATTTAAGGGTTAGAACTTGTCATGCTAGTATAGGTTCTTGAATGATTCATATTGTGATTGTTCATGATTCGTAATATGTCATTAACCATATCATATTACCCTATGTAATCGAAATAGATAACTTGTGCTTAAAACCAATTGTACCTCAATTCATATAGACATATAGGATTGTCATGCATGCGGTGTCTGCTTAATTGCTATCTCTTTTGTGGTTGTTTAAGTGGTTTGGTTTACGTATACTGAAAGGTAGCGTATTCTGATTTTGAGTTATCTGATTAGTAATCGTAGTTATCTTACATATTGATTAAGTATATTAATACTCTAAGTAAAATAAACAATGAAGTTAGGGTTCCATGTTTTCTCTCGCATAAGTAAAACTCATTAGATATTCTCGTTACTTGATTTTTTTAGTTACATTCATACTTTATTACTCGTTCAAGCATTAGTTTAATAATCATACGTTGTTGCATAAGTGAATTCTTGTCTTATACACCTAGTCTTCGTGGGAACGATCTTTCTTACTTATTACTTGCTACGATTTGACCGCGTATACTTGCGTGAGAAAAGGACTAACAAGTTTTTCAAAACCATCTGAAGCAGTTGGCCAAGGATATGGTTTACTACAAGGAAGGTTACGAATCTGAGAAAAAGCTTAGAGAAATTATGCATGGCAAAGTAATCGATCAGTTTCATGGTTATGAAATAGCACGGTCCGAACTAATCAAAGGTGCTCTCTGCATAAATAATCAGAATCAACCATCTGAAAACCATCTGCAAAGTAATCATTTACTTATTACTTGCTACGAACTTGATGTTGAAACAAAGAAACTTGCTTCCCAAATCGAAGCTTCTCAAAACCATCTGAAGTAGTTGGCCAAGGATATGGTTTACTACAAGGAAGGTTACGAATCTGAGAAAAAGCTTAGAGAAATTATGCATGGCAAAGTAATCGATCAGTTTCATGGTTATGAAATTGCACGGTCCGAACTAATCAAAGGTTCTCTCTGCATAAATAATCATTTGCGAATCAACCACATCATGGAGACTGAATTGCTGACTAGTAATCATAAAGCAGAGTTGAATTAACTCAACACTAGCCATGCTATTGAACTAGCCGCTGAAAAAGACGACTCCAACAAGCTTCAAAATTCTCTCACTCTTTGTGAGACAAAAAACAAAGAGCTAACCGATGATATGGCTAAGTTGAAGAAGAATTTTGAAGCTAAAAAAGCTGTTGTTGTTGCTGCCACCAAATCTGCACTTTAAAAAGATATGCAAACTGATATCCGCGTCGGAAAAGAAGATGAGGTCATTCTTCTCCTTCGTGAACTTCACGCTACTTGTGCAAAAGTCGACCTGACAACCTTTTGGAATGATATCCCTGAAGGAAAACGCCCAAGCGAAGCTTTCGACCCTGTTCCAAGTTCATCGTCTTCCAAAAATGAATCATCTGATGAAGAAGAATCTTCTGAATAACTTCATTGTTATCTTTTTTATCCCTGTCGAATTACAATAGCCTTTTTTGTACCTTAATGACTTGATCTAAATGAAATTGTTTTTGTATATAATCATTTTCCTTGTATTTTATTCGATGCTGATTTTTTCAAATAAAACACCTATAAAACCTTAACAGATTAATGTAAACTTACCTCGTCGAATCGTTTACCAAAATTATTGTTACTCTTCGAATAAATTGTAGTTCTTCGAAATTTTTTAATGTATTGTTAAGATTTGGTAGCTCTTCCAAAAAATTCTGAGTGTGCTGTTAAGCGTTCACTTCAAAATAAAAATGTAATGTAATTAATAAACATGGTTGTTTCTTCGAAAATTGTCAAAAACACTTCGGAACATACTACTCTTAACCAACCTCAAAGGTGATCAATCTTTGATGATTCGTTAAGATAGTAATCGAACATATGTAAACAACCATTGGCCAACAAATGAACTTTATTGATAATATCGAATATGTACACGACGCCTCGTTAAAACCTTCCTGGGCCAACAGGAGAGGAACAAGTGCGCCATTCGAAACAAAAATTTCAAAGTACAAAAACATAACTACTCCCAATAAAGCTTCAAGTGTTGGATATTCCACGGATGTTGAAGCCTTCTCCTTTCGAAATCAAAAAGACCCCGGTAAGATTATTTCAACAAATGTATAAGGCCCTTCCCAATTTGGAGCCATTTTTCTGAGGTTATTCTCATTTGTGTGCAAGAAAACTTTCCGCAACACTTTATCACCTTCTTTAAATTCTCTTCTTTTCAGCTTCAAATCATATCTATTTCTCATAAGAGTTTTATAATGAATTACATTCAGATGAGCTCGAACCCTTTTCTCCTCAATCAAATCTAAATTAGCCCTTCGAATTTCGTCATTAGACCTTTCTGAAAAAAAGGATATTCTAAAAGATGTCATCATAGATTCAGCAGTGCTGACTGCATCCATACCATATGCCAAAGCAAAATGAGTCTCTTTTGTGGCCTCTCTTGGAGTTGTTCGATAAGCCCAAAGTACCTCTTATAAATAATTTGGCTATTTCCCTGCTGCCCCCAATAGATTCTTCTTCAAGCCTTCTAAAATCGTTCTATTTGTCACTTACACTTGTCCATTAGCTTGAGGATGAAAAGGCGTAAAAAACATTGCTGAATTCTTTTAGAAGTACAAAATGCAGCCATTTCCCTATTATTAAACTGAGGGCCATTATCCGCTGTGATCCTCCGAGGAACCCCAAAACGACAACAAATACTATTCACAATAAGTTTGATAACATCCTTTGCCTTTGTGCCTGATAGCGGTTCTGCTTCTGTCCAATTCGTAAAATAATCCACAGCCATAATTATTATCTGCCTTCCCCCAGAGGCCATCGGCAAAGGTCCCACCAAATCAATTCCCCACCTATCAAAGGGTATTGCCTCAGATATAAACATAAACGGTACTGCTGGTCTGTGAATAGCATTGGAAAATCTCTGAAAAGTATCAAAACCTCGAACTAAATTCTTATCATCGTTCATGATTGTAGGCTAGTAAAACCCTGCAATTAAAACTCAACGCGATATAGCTTTGAACCCACAATGAGCTGACCCTTCACCATCATGTAACTCTGACAATACTTCTTGTGATTGTTGCTTACCTAAACATCGTAGTAATGGTCTGCTTAATGCCATTTTATATAAAATTCCATCAAAATATATATTTCTGAAGGCTTTACCCCTAAACTTTTTGGCCGATTGAGAATCATCTAGCAGTAATCATTGGGTCAAAAAATTAAGAATATCCGATGGCCAATCACGTCGGCTTTCATCGGTGATAAAAAATTCTTCTATAATTTCATATTGACTATATTGAATAACAATTGAAGGATTTTTTTGTAGCAAAATCAAAGGGTATTCTTCCTTGTAAGCAACATTTGCTAAAGAATCAGCCACCATGTTACTTCCTCGCCCGATATATTCCACAACCACGTTGTCAAACAGAAGCATTAAATTCCAAAGCTCTCGAAGATATAAAATCAAACGATCCTTTCTTGCTTCAAAAAATCCAGAAACCTGACTTGCTAATAATTGAGAATCCGTTTCCAAGTGTACTGAAGTTTCCCCACAAATTTTTGCCACTCTCAAACCTGCCAAAGCAGATTCGTATTCAGCTTCATTGTTCGAAGTATGAAAACCAAATTTAATTGATTGGATCATCGTTTCTCCCGTCAGAGCTATTAATTGAACACCAGCATTGCACCCTGAAATACTGGATCCTCCATCCGTTCGAACAACCCACCTCGAATCTACAAGGAAATAATTTTTAGTTTCTTTCTCGTCTGATCGACTTGAATGTAACTCAACAAAAAAAATATGCTATTGCATGTGTTTGATCGTTGTTCAAGGTGTAAATAAGATATCGTAATCCTCCAACTCCACTGACCATTTGGTCATCCTCCCCGAAATATCAGGTCGTTGTAAAACATTTTTTAAGGGGAATGAAGTTTGGACTTCGATAGTATGAGCTTGAAAATATAGACGCATCTTTCTAGCAGCAATCATTAATGTTAAAGCAAGCTTTTCTAATTTTATATATCTCTTTTCTGCTGCCACCAGACTTTTACTAACGTAATACATTGGCTTCGGAATTCCTGAATCTTCACGAATTAACACTGCGCTGAGTGCAAAATCCGATACCGCAATGTACATTCATAATTTCTCCCTATTTTGAGGCTTTGTCAAAATCTATGGTGATAACAACAAATTTTTAATGTTTGTGAATGCTACTTCACATTCCGACGTCCATTCGAACATGTTGGGTCCTCGTAACACTTGAATGAAAGGAAAGCATTTGTCAGAAAATCTTGAAATAAATCGATTAAGTGATGCTAACCTTCCTGTCAGAATTTGCACTTCTTTGATCGACCGAGGAGAATTCATAGTTATCAAAGCTTTCAACTGTTCTGGATCAGCTTCTATTTCTTTTTCACTGATGATAAAACCCAAAAACTTCCCCGAACGAACTCTGAAGGTGCATTTCTCAGGATTTAATTTCAAATTGATCACCTTTATATTCAAAAAAGCTTCTTCTAGATCATCAAGATGCACTTCGTCCCGTTAGCTTTTCACTACCATGTTGTCTATATATACCTCCATATTTCTTCCGATCTGCGTAGCGAAAGATTTATTCATTAATCTATGATAAGTGGCTCTAGCATTCTTCAATTCCAAAGGCATTACTCTATAACAATGCAGACCCCTATCGGTTATAAAAGTTGTGCATTCTTGATCTTTTGGATCCATTTGGATCTAATTATACCCTGAAAAAACATCCATAAAAGTTAAAATTTTGTTGCCCGAAGTAGAATCAATCAACTGATCTATCCGAGGAACATGAAATGGATCTTTGGGATAAGCTCTATTCAAATCTGTAAATTCCACACACATCCTTCATTTCCCGTTCTTCTTTTTTTACTACTACTGAATTCGCCGTCCATAAAGGATATTGTGATTCCCTTTTGTGTCCAACCTTAGACAATCGATCCACTTCAGCAACAATTGCTTCTGTTTTTTCCAATGAAAACGCTCTTCTTTTTTGAATTACCGGCTTGACCTTCGATCTATTGCCAGGCTATGTCGAATTACCTCATTAGGTACTCATGTTACATCTTCTGTCCTCCAAGCGAATACATCCAAATTTTGAGATAAAAAATCAAGAAGTTGTTGAAGTAGAAAAATGGACAATAAAGTTCTGATTTGAAGCACCTTTCCTTTCGAAAAAGTAATCTCCTCTATATGTTCACTCATCGTTAAAGACCCTGGGGTTTCCCTCGGATCGTCAATCCTTTCTTCCAAATCCGAGGGTGCCCCTTCTAACTGTTATTCTCGCATCAAATCTCCACTGTTGGGTTCTCGGACCCGAAGCTTAGTGGCATAGCATTCCCTGGTAACCTTTTGATCGCCTCGAACCACCCCAACTCTATCTCCAACTATGTACTTAAAGCACTGATGAACTGTAGAAACCACCCCGTACATTCTTGAAAGCCACAACCTTCCAAAAACATAATTATAACTTGTGGGACAGTCCACCACCAAAAAGAGTACTTGGACCTTTTTCTGGAATGGTCTTTTTCCCAAACTAACTTCACCTTTGAATTCTCCAACAACACGAGCTACTACACCCGTGAATCCGATAATTGTACGATCCGATTGAGTAATCCGAGGTGGATTTTTCATTCTATCATAGGTGGATTTTAAAAGGACATTAGCAGAACTGCTAGTGTCAATCAATACATACCAAATTTTGACGCCAGCCACCTCAGCTCCGATCACCACAACATCCTCATGTGGTCCTGCAGTCCCTCTCAGATTATCTCCATCAAACAAAATGAAGAATATCTTTCTTTCCATACAAGTATGTTGACATCTTCCTTTAAATTTGAGTTGTCAAGTTGACAACATGCCTTTTTCTCGAACTGTCTGCATTTCCAGTCATTGAATCACCCTAAAAAATAGCCAACGATTCAAAAAACTTGCATAATTCTCGAACTCGCCGCTTTTCCACTAGCTCTTCAACTGTCATTAGAAGTAACCTGTTTGGATCATTTTCAACGTATTCAGTAGAAGCATCGAACGATTCAATCTATAAATCCATAATCATCAAGTTCTCAGCTAGCGGTGCAGCCTTTGAAGTCGATGCGCCATTATTTTTCGATGCACTCCCATGTGACTTCACATAAGTCAGGAGCTTTTCATTCTCAATCAAATTTTAGATTTCTTTCTTCAGAGCAATAAAATCATTTGTATCATGTCCAATATCATCATGATATCTGCAAAATTTATTATTTCTCTCTTCTCTTGGTCTACTGATGGGAGCCAACTTCCTAAAATTGATAGGATTCTTGGTCTTATCCCAAATGATAGAAACATTCTCTGTCAGATCAGCATATTACTCAGGCTTTTCCCATGTATTTGACCCATATATTCTGCCTCGACTGCTGATTACCATTACCGTTGTTATTACCATTCGAAGGGTGCCTCTGATTATTGGTTGCCTGTCCCAAATTCTTCGGAGTGTTAGTTGTTTCGCCTCAGACTCTACTCAAATCCTCCACTTTGATCTGATCCTCAACTTGAGCCATCAAAGCTCCAAAAGTCAAGGCCCTTCTCTTTGTTGTTTCATTAGCTAAATATCCTGGCAACAATCCTTGGCGAAAAGCTGACATTGCCACATTTTCCTAAAAATTGTCCAAACTAGCCTTGGTCAACACAAACCTCTTGGTATAATCTTTCGATTTTTCTCCCGGTGCCTGATTACATTGATTAATTATATCACTATTTGCTATCTTCTCTTTGCTTCCCACAAGCTACCTTTGAAAAGCAGTATATAAATCTCTGAAAATTGATATAGACACCCTCGGAATCCTGTTGTATCACTTAAGAGTTGTTCCCTTAAAAGTCTATGAAAATGCACGACACACAAGTCGGTCGTCATCTTCGAAATTCACCATATAATTCTTGAATTGTTCGATGTGATCCTCGGGATCCTGCATCCCATCGAACTATTCCACCTTTGAAATGTTGAAACGCTTTGGAAGCGCCATGGATCAAATTTCATCTGCCAACGAAGAATTTCTCCAGTCAGCGCCTTGGACGAACTGATCATCAGTTCATATTGTAACATATAAGTTCCTATCAGTTTCAGCATACTGATTGGAAGGATTTCCTTCATGCCAAGTTGAACGAGGAGCATTCTTGGATTTTCTTTCCTTTTTATACTTCCTCGAATAATCTCTATCAGATTCTCCTCTTGAAGAACCTCTATGCCTCTTAAAACCCGAGGCTGAGCTTTCGACCTCCTCGTCTCTAGAAGTCACCAATTTTTGTCTATCTTTTTTCTCCTTTCGAGATGAATATCGCTCTTTAGAAGCCAAAAAACGTGCCTTTTATGCTTGGACTTAACGCGTCGATCCTCAAAAGATCGATTGGACTGACCTTCTACCTCAGTTTATCTACTTCCTGTCTAACCTCAGATCTTTTCTGAGAGTATCTCTTGCTATCTTCGTTCATATTTCTCATTCAAAGTATTTATTTTATCTAAAATTTGATTCATTCTCGCTTCAATATCAGATTGAGCTCGGACCGGAGACGATCCATCAGTTCTATTTCCATCAGTTCTCTCAGCATCCATTGCTGACAAGAGCGTAGGATTGTTTTCAGGATTCATCATATAAATTTTAATCAAAGAATACAACTAGATTGTATCAAAATTTTGAAGGAAACAAAAGCACTGATGTTACGTCCCCAGTGAAGTCGCCAATTCGATGAGTTATCGTTTTCCCTTAGTAAACTGTCAAAAGTGTATTCTAGAGAGAGAAAGAGCTAGAGAGTTTTTAGAAAGATAAAACACAAGTACAAATGATTTTCAAAGTAAAAGTGTTCAACCCTTTTATTAGAGTAGTCTGGTCATTTATATAAAGGAGCCAAGACTTAGTCTCAAACTGAATTTGTTACAAAAAATGGACTAATTGTTGTTTAGTCCTTACAAATTATACAAAGTTACAAATATCCTCTAAAACTTACACCAGTCACGAATTAAGGACAAAACTTACATTAATTACAATTAAATCCTTAAATTTACATTATTTACAATTTAGTCCTTAAAAATCTATTTCCATATCACTAATAATGTTGCAACTCACTCTCATGTGAGGCCTAAGGCCGCATATAGTATAATTATAAGTGTTAATACGCCAAATGTTACAGATTAGTGTAATTGTTGAAGAGCAAAATATTTTAAATGTTACATTCATAACCGTTGAGGGGCCAAAGACTTAAAAATATTGTAAATGATAGTCTTGAAGCTTCTAATGAACTTGAGTTGACTCGTGAAATTCCATAACTCATCTCAAGTGATTTTGTTGTTGATGGTACCCCAAAAATGAATATCGATATGACTTATACAGTTGCTTCAAAGATACCGACAACTTCATACATTCTTGTTGTTACAAGTGAGATAATTAGCATAGATTATTTCAATAGTCCAACTACTATTGATGGTGCATTTCCTAGAGCTTCCTCTATTTATGAAGCCTTAAAGTTTTCCTTTGAAAATCTTCCTAAAGTTATCAGCCAATTTATTATTTTGGCCATAAAAAAATCTACCAACCAATCTATCTATATTAGGGTCGGCTATGAGGCATATGAACTTGAGAGTTGAGGTAAGCTTCATATACTGATTTTTTACTTTTTTAAATATTTTATATTGTATATTGAATATTATATGAATGATGTTGCTTACTTTGTTTAATGCGTTCAACTTGTAATGACATAGTTCTGATAGTCCGGCTGCCTATATTCTTGATCTTCGATAGATCTTAACAGATATTATGAAACCTTTTGATGATGTTTCATAGTTCAAAACTGTGGTCAGAGCCAAAATTGAAGCATACAAGAAATTAATAGTTGAACTTCACGATAAGATTATTGTTGAAAATAAGTTAATAACTGAATAGCACGCCAAAACAAAGGTCGAGATTCATCTTGGGAATCAAATATTGTCTAACTCTTTATTTGTAGCACGAAAACATAATATATTGAGATGTGTTGAGACTAAGCGTGCCTCTATATCTACATCTGGTGGTTTTTTTTCCATAAATAAACCTTGCTTAAAGGGCAACAATTTCTTCATGGTTCCATAATTCAAAGAGTTCTTCTGCCAAACTAAATGAAGAACAACGGCTCTAGACGGTAGATTATAATGATTATATTAAATATAACAAAGAAACTTTGGTCAAATGGGAGAGACTTCAAAAACAACTTGATATATTATTATGTCAGAATAAAGTGTTGGACGAAACACCTAAAGCTGAATGTGTTGATCAGCTTGAACTTTAAGACAATTTTCATGAAAAAATAATTTTTGTTGCTTATGATGCAGTATTGAAAGGTGGGGCAATATTGGTTCTCGCTTTTCATAGAGAATACCCAAGTTTGAAATTGGACAATATATGGTATTATGTGATTGATATCGATAGACCAACAACTTGTAAATTGAATAACTCTTCAAATCACGAACCTCTTTTAACCTCAATGAATAAGGGTTATAATGTTGCAAAGTTTCTTGAGGAGACTGAGGAGCAAAAGTTTTCACATGTTGTGTTTTCAAATAATAAAATGGATAGTACTTTTAAATTTTAATTAGACTTGTAATTGTTTTTCCTAGCGAAGTAAGCCTTATATTTTCCTCCATCCAAATTGAAGATGGAGTTATTGTAAATCGAGTCAAAGATAAGATCGATAGAAATTTAGCTAAAGATGAGGTTCCTGCTTAAGCCCGATGACATATTTCATTTTAAACCAAGTACCCCATGTTTAGGGAAATTGTAAAGGAATTTTGCATCTTGGTTTTGCTTTGAATTTTTATAAAGCGACTTTATCCATTTTTATTATCAATGACTTGTATTTGATTTATCTTATTTTGTTTTTTAAAAATGTACTTTATTGAAGTGATCGATTTCAAAGTCAAAAATATTTATAAGGAACATATGGGCCAATTCCTTGGATTATATTTAAAAATATCCGAGCTTTATTTACTTCTTGTGGTAGTGAAATATGGTTATGATTTGGAAAATATCAAAGCGTAACTATTGCATGCATAAGCCATGGCATTGGCTACATTATCTATGAAATGGTCAAGTCGAGCAACTACATCTAAAAGAATTCTATCATCTTAGGCATTGGCTGCATCAAATAGGAAGCCATTGGTCAAACTGAGTGAGACTATCGGCCAAAATATTGGTTGCATAGTTAGGAAACCATTGGTAAAGTTGAGGAAGACCATCTGTCGGACGACCGTCCGATGAGGCGAAGGATGCACCGGTCTTAAGGTCATCAGTCTGAAACTCATCAGAGCTTCCAAAGGTTTTGATAAGCTAAACTGATATTTTTTTCATTGGTTGTTGCATCTAAAGTTACTCACTCTGAGCCTCAAAACTCCAGAAAAGTAAAAAGTCAGGATAAAACTAGCTGAATATTATATATGAAATATTAAATGACTTCTCTTAATAAGAATAACACATGTGATCTGGTATACACACCTGAAGGTAAAAAACTGGTTGATTACAAGTGGATTTACAAATGCAAAGAATAAATACATGGGGTTGAAAAGGCCAGGATCAAGGCCTGACTAGTTGCTAGAGGATTCCATTAACAAAAAGGTTTAGATTATAATGAGATTTTTTATCCTAAGGGGAGACATAGTTTAGTTAAGATTCTACTTAAAATGACTGCAAATTTTGACATGGAGTTGGACCAGATGGAAGTCAACTACATCTTTAAAAGGCTAAAAATCACTATTAGTCCTCCATATTTACCCGTTGTATCAAACTAGTCCTTCACATTTACCTTTTTTTCTCATCCATCCCCTTCATTTTAGAAATTTGCATAATCAATCCTCCCGCACATTTTGGGGGACCAAAAGTGACACAAAACTTGAGACTTGGGGACCAAAATTGATACAAAACTTGGGATTTAGATGTCATGTGTCAGTTTTTAAATTGTTTACATGTGTGGGGGGACTAATCGTGCAAATTTCATAAACGAAAGGGATGGGTGGGAGACAAAAGTGAAGGTGAGGGACTAGTTTGATACAAGGATAAACATGGGGGACTAACAGTAATTTTAAGCCTCTATAAAACTTGATGATGAATGCATGAAGACACAGAAAATGAAAAGAATTACTTATTCCAATGTTGTGAAATTATTATGTATGTCATGGTCTATAATATACATGATCTGGCTTATGTTTCAAGCTTTGAGAAGATACATGGCAAGGTCATTTATGGAACATTGGCAAGCTGTTAAGTGGGTTATGCGATACATAAAGATATCTACATGTTTAGGAATAATGTATGAAGAGGCTAGTTTAGGACTAGATGACGTTAAAGGTTTTGTTAATTATAATATGTTGGGTTTTTTTATATCATGAAGTCTTTGACTGGTTATGTGTTTGTATCTGTTTAGTTAAGCTATAAGTTTGAAAGAAAATCTTTATTTCGCGATAGAATTTTCCTCTAAAGAAATTAAATATATTATTTTTACTAAAGAAAAAAAGGAGGTTGTGTGGTTAATATGAATGTTAAGGGAAATTAGGGTTCAACATGAAGCTCTAATGGGGCAATATGATAATCAAAGTGCAATACATTTTCCAAAAAATCAAGTATTTAATGAATGCACTAAGAACATTGAATGTACACTTCATTCTATAATAAGCATTCTTGAAAATGGGGAGATTGTGTTAGAGAAGGTTCATAAATGTAACACCCCAATAGATTTGTTTATTAAATCAATGACAAGGAACAAGTTCAAGAATTTCTTAAACTTGTTCAGAAGCATATGAGGCCTTTGAAAGGGTCCAGTTGGAGTTGTAAAAATTATGTTAATTTCTTAAAGTAAAAACCAAGGTGGAGAATTGTGAAGTATGGTTATGACTTAGAAACTATCAGCGCGTAAATGTTTAAGCTTTATTATTGGATGCATTGGTTGCATCATCCAGAAATCCTTTGGTTAAATCAAACAACTGCATCAACCAAAATTCTATCATCTGAGGTGTTGTATTGATTATGAAGCCATTGGTCAAACCAAGCGTTATCATCGTCCAAGGTATTGGTTGCACTGCTAGGAAGTCATTGCCAAAGTCGAGTGAGACCATCAACCTGGAGACCATCAAATGAGGAAAACACCTTTGAAAGGGTCCAGTTGGAGTCGTAAAAATTGTGTTAATTTCTTAAAATCAAAACCAAGGTGGAGAATTGTGAAGTATGGTTATGACTTAGAAACTATCGGAGCGTAAATGTTTAAGCTTTATTGTTGGATGCATTGGTTGCATCATCCAAAAATCTTTTGGTTAAATCAAACAACTGCATCAACCAAAATTCTATCATCTGAGGTGTTGTATTGATTAGGAATCCATTGGTCAAACCGAGTGTTATCATCGTCCAAGGCATTGGTTGCACTGCTAGGAAGTCATTGACAAATTCGAGTGAGACCATCAACCAGGAGACCATTAAATGAGGAAAACACTACATTGGTATGAAGGCCATCAGATGAGGAAAAGTTTGCATCAGCCAATAGACCATCAACATGGGCTTAAGATGTTTGGTGTGACTTATGGTATAAGGTTTCAGTTACGATAATTAAATTTATATTTTTTTAGAAACAAAATTAGTTATTTCTTGTTGCAAAAGAAGTGGTTATTTATGTTAAAAGTTTGTTCATTCTTTTTTAGATAGATAGATTGGTACCGTGATTTATATATATTCTCTTTGGGGTTTTAAATAAGTGATAAGACTTTGGTGAGTGCGGGACTAAGGGAAACAGATTAAAAGAGAGAGTACTCATATTAGATTTCTTTTTGAAAGAACATAGAGATATTTTGGAAGAGTATTGTGTGAGCTCTAGAACTTAGAGTTTTCCAGTAAATATTGATTCTCGACAAATTAAACTTGTATAGTGTTGTATCCATAAAATTATTGTCCTCAGAGTCGCTGTAAGAGGAATTTTTTGAACCATTATAAATATTATGTGTTCAACTTTCTCTTATTATATTTTTTTAATTTCGTTTACAACATCAGTAGAGTCACTCAGTATATGTGATGATTTTAAGATATCAAGCGTAGATTATATAATAGCATTTTTTGTAATATTTTAAAACTATTAGGTTGTTTTTCTTGTAGTTCCTATGGTAGTTGTTGAAAGTTTGCGACCGGAGAGGCCGAAACAACTTGAGTTGGATTTTGATCATCGTGAACCTCCAATTTAGCAGAGAAAGTAAAATCTCGGTCTAAATTCATCATCATATGCTTTTAACATTCTTTTCGTTAGATTTATGGAAGAAATGTTTATAGTCTGTTCCGCCAAACGATGCCAGTTTAGTTAAGTTAAATCTGTTTGGATAGATCCGGATGCGAACCCAAGGTATAAAATTACGTACAAAAAATAAACCTCAACTAAAAATAGTACATAGTCGAGTGTTCTTTATTTATTATAGTAATATATATATATATATATATACATTATAAAAATATTAAATGGAGTAAAGTACCTATAAATACTCAAAATTCGAATTGTTATCTACTCTGTCATTATTATTACATATCTCTAGTAAATATTTATTTAACTTTTTTATATACTATTTAATACCCAACTAGTTTTTGTAAAATCTAAAATACCTTCTTATAAAAAATCATCACACACTTATTTTTTTTTTCTTTTTTTCTTTTTAATTTTAATTTTTTAAGAGTCTGTAGATTCTTTACTATAACTCAGGAAATAAAATCTGAAACTATATTACTTTTGTTCTTTTAAGGAGAACAAAATTAGATCCATAAATGATATTATTTTTTTCGAGAAACGAGAGACTCAAAGACGAGGGACGAGAAACTTACAGACATAAGATCGAGAGTTACAGGTGAGAGACCGAGAGTTGTAGGACGAGAGACCAAGAGTTGTGGAACGAGAGAAGAGAGTTGTTGAACAAAATTTATCGGACGAGAGACTGAGATTTGTGGGATGAGAGATGAGAGTTATAGGACGACAAATGAGAGATACAGGACGAGAGACCGAGACTTGCGAGACGAGACACCGAGAGTTGCGGGACAAGAGACGAGAGTTTCAAGAAGAATGTAAAATGTAATTTTTAGATTATAGATATGAGACAATAAGGTAGATACGAGACTAGAGTTAACTGGGCTCGCAAAAAAAAGCAAAAAATATTCAAAAAAATCATTCATGGATAGTTTTGTTCGTCTTAAAAAAATCAATGATATTTTCACATTTTTAATTTTTGACTTACTATGTCAAAAATACATAATTTTAAAACTTTAAATTAAAAAATAAAGGAAAATAATGTGCAGTCATTTGGTGATTTTATATAGAAGGATATTTTGGATAGTGTGTGTTGAGTTTTTTGGATACTATATTATAATAGCTTTTTAGTCTGGTTACTAAATATTAACTTGCCATATTTTATATAAATAAAGAATATAATATTTATTAATAACAAACTTAATTTTTTACTAATTTGAATAAGTATCTCGACTAATCATATTTTAAGAACAAATTTTTATAACTAATATTGTTGATCTAATCTTGATTGTTAGTAAAATGGAATTTAGGTGAATATGGGGAACAATTTCCACCATTTTCAGTTATAATACATTAATTTACTACCCCCAAAGGGGTAGCCGGTGGTTTGGACATGAGTTTAATTCCCTCAACAAACACTTTCTCAGTTGACCTTGTCACCTTGTGTGGCGTTAGAATACATTGATTTACTTTATTTTCGTTTTTAATTGACTATGCTTTTAAAATATTAAAATGATCTAATTAATCTTACCAACAAAAATAATATTATTTATATTAGGTCAGAAGCTCATAACAGCTCCTAGCCCAAGATCCTACCAATAAATACTACCAGACTCTTATCGATGAAGGTATTTACGTTTGTAAAGTTATTATTTGTCTCTCATCAACCTTGTTCTCTAAATATCTTGCCCGTGAACTAACTTTCTACTTTCGAGGCAATTAGTTTCACTCTCGATAATATATGGCTTACTATTTCTTTACAATTCTTTACCATACTACCATAATTTTGCTCCAAAACACTTTTTAATGGAAATATTTTAGTTAATCATATCATAACTCCTTAAAATCTCGATTAAATTATGTACCTCACTCTTTAACTATTTTCTCCATTTCGATCATATTATGTCATCGAAAAACATGCTTAAACAAAAACACCTCACAAATTTGGCATCATCTATTTGAATAATAGTTTATTTCTTAGAATAGACCAATTAATGGATACAACTTCCAAGAAATAAACTGTTATTCTTCATGGATGTATATTTGTGCTACAATCAAATATTTATGCATGAATTCGATCAGAAATATACCTTATTCATCACATATCTAGGTTATTTGCTACAAGATTATGTTATTCGGTATCAAGAATATCGGCGCGACATATCATAGGATGGTGAACAATACCTTCTTAAAACAAATTGGTCAGAACTTAAAAACTTACATTGATGATATGTTGGTCGTAAAAAACAAAATGCATATCATTTGGCAAATCTTGCTAAGAACTTTGACAACTCATAAGGGTTAACTTGATACTTATTCCATATAAGTAGTGTATATTTGGAGTGAGATCAATAAAATTCAAGGGATATATTTTAACTTCACGGGTACAAGTAGATTTTACACAATTTTCAAATTTGGTTGCAACTGACCCACCCCAAAACACCAATGAAGTATGGAAATCTATTTGGCCTCTCTGGAACATATATCATCTGAAGCCTTATAACTTAAAATATTAAATATATTTTTTATTTTTCTTCTTTTGAGGTACATGTTATCTTACCTCAATGGTGCAAAAAGGTTTTAATGATGTACATGTCCTTAATAAATGTTTTTGTTATTTTTATCCAAGTCTTGGACGATTTTAAATATAACCATAAGCAGTTCAAAGCCCTCAACAAAAATAATTTAAGTCTTGGACAATTTTAAATGTACTGCTAAAAATTCCAAGGAGTCCCCGTACCACTGAACAAAAAAATTGAAGTCTTGGATGATTATAAATGTAGTCTTAAAAAATTTAAAGATTCCTCATACCCATCAACAAATAAATACAAGTTTTGGATGATTCTAAACCTATTTCTAAACACTAAGATTCCACATACTCCCACCAACAACAAAATTTTATGGATGATTCTAAGTGTATCCGTACATACTAAGAAGCGTACGAGTACCAACAAACTCTACGCATTTGAATCATTTTTTTATAAGCTGAGAAATTCCTGAATGTTTAATGCATTAAGCACCTTCTTAGCTCAATGATACTTCAATGAAAGCTATATACAATGCATTTTATTCCTCTTAGTTGAGGATAAATCAATATCTTAAATCATTAATATTATCATAGTTCAACAAGTTTACATCTATAGTCTAAGACTATCCTAAGGATCCAAGAATTATGGATTCAAGTTCAAACTAAAGCAAGAAAATTAAAGGAACATACGTGTAATCCAAAACTCACACTTAGCATATTTATAAAAAAACAGAAGCAGAAATTATGAACTCATTTAGAAATGAAATCAAGGCAATAAAGAAATAAATAAAAAATTACATAAAAAAATCCCACAACTTTTGGGAGGACTTGGTTTAAAAACATGTGCCTTATGGTAAACAAAGTAAAAAACAAAAATAATGAAAAAACAAAAATTATTATGAAGGATCACTTTGTTCAACATGATCAATAACTTCAAGAGATTCAACATATACTACAGGATGAAGCGCAATAAACATTTTATTCCCAAATACAAAATTATTGTTATTTCCAGTTTTGAATGCAGCGAAACAATTGTTTGATTTCCTCAACCCTTGTATTATAAGTGTTTATACCTTTGGTATTAACTGCAGGATGAAGATTAACGACATCTTTTGTCTTGGATGAGTTAAGGTAATTTTTTGCGGGCTTAACTTCAAATTGAACGGGAACCACTAATTTTTTTAAAATATTCAAGACATTTACCTTTACTAAAATGACTAGTCCAAATTATATATTCTAGTTTGTGCACACCCACACATAGTTCCATAAATAATATAATTCCACTTCTGGATATTCTCTATAGACCACAAGAATTATTTTTGCTTCACAAATCTTTATCTTTATGTCAACAACCAATTCCCTACCATATTTTATCTCATTCTCCAATTCTTCATACTTCATGTACTCAAATTTCCCTCAAATTTGTTTCGTATTTAAAATCAACATTGACCTTTCCTAGTTTATCTGAAATAGTTTTCATGAATAAATAATGAATGTTCAAGGAACATTGTAACTCACATCTTATATTTTGGTACTCTTCCATACTCTTATGTGTCTCACCAAGAGTTCTATTGATAGATTCGAGTTCAACAATGAAATGTTTCTCTGCTTCGACTTTAGCTTGGATCGCAACATTTCAATTATTTATTATTCTCAGTGTAAGCAAGTTTCTCCTCTTAGTTGCTTTCAAATATTCAAGTATGATTTTAAGAGAATATTAAATATCCAAAAAAAATTAGAGTGTACCAAGCAAAAGCATTGAACAAAGTCTATAAAATAATAATTAGAGTTAACAAAGAATGTAAAGGCCAAAATCTGAAGAAAAATACAATGATTACCCATATCAATTCCCAACTTCATTTATCTTATGACTAAATCCAATAAAGGAAGATAAGTTGACAATTATTTTGAGCGTCCCAAAGAAACTAAGTGGAAATAAACATCTACAACTTGTCCCATTTAGAAAATGCTTACACAATACAACATAAGATGGTCTTAAAATTGATCTTCAACAGTCTTCTCAACATCAGTTAACTCTGTTTGAGTTCCCGAATTTGTAAGTTCAAGTGTCGTCAGGAAATCAATTATATATCAAGGAGAAGTAACATCAATATCAACATCATAAACAATAATGACTAAGGGCAAAGGAACTTCTTTGGTTATAATGACAACCGAAATTTCGAGCATCTGGCTTATATGCAACTAGATCATCACTCCTTACTTTCTTCACCTTAGACCTTTCATCAAAGTCCATTTTTCATCGTTTTAACAACATTGCCTCTTCTACCGTGTGAGTTTCCTTCATCATTGCACCTTCAATTGCTGGCCAATATAAGCAAAAACTTTAGTTTTTTATTCTTGTGGCTTCCTGGTGAAAGAGAAGTTCTATAAACTTTCTTATTTCCCTTCCCATCATGATAAGTATATTCTCAACAACTTAAGGACCACCCTCAGTGATAAAAACCCTCTTTTGTGAAGATGGAGAGAGATTTATAGCAAATTCAAAGACTTCGATATGAAAATTATTTCAAACAAACAGATATTTAGAGGTAAAAACCTCAACATGACCCACCTTGCTTTAAGGGTCAAGGATATTAGAGAAAAATAATTTAGAATATAAAGATTTTGAGGAAGATATATTAGCATAAGAAGTTTCTCAATGAGCCTTAAGATCAGTTGGCTTGCCCACTAGATCAATTATTTTGGGATCCACAATTTTAGTATGGTGAAATTCAACAACCTTCAGTTTTGATATTACAGTTTCATACTCTATAACCTTTATTGAAGTAGACTGCAAAACTTTGGATTCGAGTCATCATATTTGACCTCAATAATCTTTAAGGGTGAGCACCTAACAATAACATTCATATTTGGCATGATAGATATTGTTTTGGTTTTAGGTATTATTACATTTTTTGGTGAAGTTTATACCTTATTATCAGTTTTAACTGGCGCATCCGAGACATCACCGACCACACATGGACCAGAATTGGCCAGAACCTAGAAAACACAAAGTTCTTCATGATCAGAATTGATTATGAAGATTAAACCATTATTAGTTGGAAAAATCCACAAAATTATCATGATTAGCCTTAGCTTGGCACTTACGTTCACGATAAACTTTATCATATTTTGCACATTCATCGCAAATTTTCCTTCTAAAATAAGCTAAGTAAAATTAAACCTTATATATCACATAAAGATCAAACAAATAAAAAATAATAAAAACAAGAAGGCTGAGGTTTACTTAATGATCTTGAACACAAAGAATTCAAACTTATTGGGTCTAGTCTACCAGTTTTCTAATTGCATGAGACATAAAAAAATTCATTTTTCCATATTTTGTCACAATTGGGAAGAATGGATATGATTGTGGCTTCACTAGTTACTTTCAAATATAAATAAAGGTTTGTCTCCTCATAGTTGTATGAGATGGTTATCAACAATATGAAATCCTTAACATTTAATTTTTTTAATAATAATGTGGAAGCGATTATTGAACTTATTGGAATTTTCCATTCATTTAACACTAACTATATGGGACATAAACAAATCACATTAAAAAAAATAGGAGAAGGTATTTTAATAGGAAAGGAACCTTTATATTAAACAAAATGGTGAAAACCACTACTTTATTGGTTATAATACAATATGAGTATTTTTTTATTTTTGGTAGAAATGGTCACCCCGAAAACTTTAATGGTTGAATATATGTGTACCTTTCATAATACAAAAAGAAAGTAACATTTGGAAGTCAGCTCCATTCCTATGGACTTGTGAGACCATTTCTTGATCTTTTAAGATGTTTCAATTTTCACCCCCAATAAAGCATAAAAATACCTAACCTCTACATTGACAATGGAAGAACCCCAGTAGTGCTAGCAAAACCAAATAGTGCTTGAATTGAAATACATGGATTTTTTTATAACAAAATGCCAATATGGTAGCAACTCCTATAAAATCTAAACATCAAGTGCATGAATATAAATACTTGGATTTTCTAAAACAAAAGTTATGTATAATATCAACACTTTTAAATGTTAAAAAATAATAATAGTTTTACTAGGGTCGTTAAGAGACTAAAAAAATCTCGGATTTGAAATATCGTATTTTTATGAAGAAAGTTTGGAAGAAAAGTCCCCAAAAGGTCCACTACTCTCTGATTCTGAGTATTAGAGCATTCTTCATATGCATAAAGCAAGTGCATATTCATTTTTCAAACCAATTTCTAAGAGATGAATATTTGAAAGGAAATAACATTTATAAATAGAACATATGCTTCAATTAAAGCAGTAAACTTTGAGGAGGAAATAATAGAAATTAATAGCGATACAAAAGTTTTAAGAGAGGAAAATGAAGACGACTGGTAAAAAAATGAAACATTTAAAAGAAAATTTAAATAAATCAAAAACTTTTATTTGTTTATGTAAACAAAGGGTCCAAAATTATTTTACAGATGTGTGGCTAAGATTCAAAAATATCAGACGGTTATAACAACTAAAATTGAGAAAGCAGCACCACATGTACTAGAGTAATGATAATATTCCACGTATGCGACACATGTCAATAAACTTCTCCATTCTCTAATGTGTGACAAGCTTAAATTTTAACTACCAATCAGTTTAATATTTCGCGGTTCATGTCAACTAAGCACAAAAGTTCCATACAAACATGAATTATCAACATACGAACATATTTAATGTCATAGTAGCTCCGCCAAAACAAGAACTCTTATAAATTCTTATGAACATGTTCACAGATTCATCTTCAAACGATACTCATTTCTTTATAATTTGAAAGATATTATGAATGCTACTTTCATACCTTCACAAATTCTCCAAAGAAATTTTTGACGTAAAATTTTCAACTTCCTAATTTTTTTAAACTATGTGAACATTTTGTTTATGAGATAATCAACTATCAATAAATAAAAAACATAAAAAATTCTACTCATACTTGTACTATTTTTATTTTGATAAAATATAATATTTTATCCTCACGAGAGGTTTGGCCCGACAAAAAGTTTTTAATACGAAAAGTATAAGACCAACGAACCTCGAAGATCTCACGAGTCTAGCCATAACTGACTATGTAGCTCAACTCGCTTTATAACCAATTTGACATAAACTTTATACTTCAAGTATGGACAATTGACTTCTTAGCCGAGGAAAATTATTTAAATGCTATTGTTAAGGTCACAAATGTAAAGGCTTAGCCCGTTAATTTCCATAAATATGGTTTTAAGTTATTTATGCAGTAGAATAACTAAAGTAGGCTCTAAGACAAATTTGTAAACAACGTCTTTGGGCGGATAACATGAACTGTAAGGCTAATAACATGTAACTCAAACCTTAAATTCGGAAGCTAAAGCCAGAAGCTCATGTATATAAATACTACGAGACTCCTCATTGATGATGGTTATTATATTTTTTAGCAAAGTTACTTTTTGTCTCTCAATAATCTTGTTCTCTAAATATCTTGTCCACTAACTAAATTTCTAATTTCTAGCCAACTAACTTCATTCTCCTTGATATCTCACTTCATCTTTCTTCACTATCTCTTACCACGCTTCTATATCGTTGTACTATTTTCGGCTAATCACATCATAACTCCTAAAAATTCGGCGGGTTTAATCTATTCTACTTTGGACTATTTTTTCTTTTCCGACCATGTTTCGTCATAAAAAAACATCTTTACACGAAAACACCTCCCCATAATTAATAAATTAAATTTACACGAAAACACCTTAAAAGATATTTATACACGCATTACAGGGATGAGAAAGAGGAGATGGGTTCTCTCCAAGATTCATGGTGGCTTTCCAAGATTGAATTATCCCAAGTCTAAGCATCAAATTTCCTTCATCTCATCTTTATTCCCTCTGTTGCTCTTCTTTCTCTCGAATTGAATCCATGGAACTTAATAATAACAAACTCTTCCAGGAGGAAGAATTTCATGTTCTTGCTCATGGTAGAAGAAAATAAACAGAGTCTCTAGTAACTAAAAAATATTTTGCTGAGCTTGTTCCTTTAAATCAGGAGAAACTCTCCGTTACTTTCAAGCCTGAGTTTTTCAATGAAAAATGAGATCATATCTGCTTCCAATATGATCAAACTATAAAATACAATCTTCTCAAAACTTTGAAAAGTACTATGATTGTAAAGTATACGAAAGAAATTCCAAAAAGATCTGTTGTTACTTAGTTCATGAATTCTTCAAAGTTTAATGGAAACTAAAATATTGATATATGGGATTCAAGGCATCTGCTTTTTGAATTTGATCTGAAAGAAGACGTAAGTAAATTATGGGTGAAAAACACCAGAACTATTGGTGACTCTGTTATGAGGATTCTTTGTTGGTTTCCTGAATTCAATGGTAAAAAAGGAAAGTTTGTTGAATCTTGTTTGGATTCGTATCGAAATATTGCTTGAGTATCTCTACAATTCCTCTATTGTTAGTGATGTGATCTCTTCTTGCCATACAAAATTATAATACCAGAAACAAACAGAGCGTATGGAAACGTTTGCTTTGCTGTGATAGAGATTGATGTCACCAAGAAACTGCATGACAACATTTGGTTGAGTTTTAGCTCTAACGATGTCACCAAGAAACTGCATCATAATATTTGGTTGAGTTTTGGCTCTAACGTCGGCTTTTGGTTATCATTTAGTTACAAGAACCTCCCACAATTCTGTAATCACTTCCTTCACATGGGCCATAATAAGTCTGCTTGTAAAAATATTCAGAAGTTGGGATATAAAAACGTAATAGAAGATAACACTTTTATCCAAAAAAATGATTCAAATCTCAGCAAAGATATGCAATTTTAATCCAAAAAATGCCTAATTCGATCACTGAAGTGAAAAAGTGTACAAGCCTCTGATTAAATTTCTGGTTTCCAAGGTTATCCCAAATGAATTGGAAAACAAAAATAATAATGATTCACATGAAGGTTCCATGTTACAGGGTACTCTACAAGATAACAAAGCGATAAATAACAATTTTCAAGATTTCAATTCTCCGGAAGAAAGGGAAGTTATTGAAGCTATTAGAAAGATTGATCATAGTCTCAAGCAAAATGAGTCTTTTGGTTACAAATTTTTTTATATAGGTAAATATTCTCTTGATCAAGAACTATAAACAACATTCCCACTACTCCTGTGTGCAAAGCTCTTGATATGGATACTGGGTTTCAAGAAATTTGAAACAAAAAACTAAAAACAACAACGAAGAGAAAGTAGCCCAACAAACTGATCATAAAATCCATCAAGTTTTCTAGGGATAACAAAACTTACAAATCCCTCTCTGACAATGATAAAGCTTCTTAGTTGGAATGTCCATAGAATCTACAATAATTCAACTATCATGAGGTTGAAATATATTATTTACAATAACAAATTTAAAATTTTGGCTATCTAGGAGCCTATGGTGAGCTTGGATAAAATTGATGAGATTGCGAACAAAATTAAGTTCTCCAATTTTATCAACAACACTTATCTGGATGTTCTGGTGTGATGATGTTAGCATTAAAGTTCTTAAAGATCACATTCAATGTTTGTAACTTGAAGTCTTAATGCATGGTTTGAAGAATTGTTTTGATTTAACCGTTATTTACGTAAGCGTAAAAGGTTACAGAGGAAATATTTATGGAATCATCTGAGAGAGTTTTCTTCTACTAATCATGGTTAGCTCATTGTTGGTGACTTCAACGCCGTGGCTTCAAATGATAAACATGTGGGTTGTTCTGTGGTTTATCAAAACATCATTCAAGACTTCAATGATGTTATCAATGACTGCTAGATTGAAGACACCGGTTATGCTGGATCTAGATACACCTGAAACAGAAACACAAGGTGGAAGAGGTTAATATGGCTCTATTTAACAAGCATTGGACTTCCATGTTCAAAGACACTCAAGTCCTTCACATTATCAGAACATATTCTGACCGTGCTCTTCTCTTTATCTCTACCTATATAAATAATTTCAATAAAAAAAGAAATATTTTAAATTTATGAACATGTGGACTCACGATAAAAAATTTCTTAAGATTGTTGATCATAATTAGAACCTTAGGTTGAAGAGAAATTCTATTCAAGTCTACTGGCACAAACTCAAAAGATTGAATACTTTCTTGGTGTGAAGGGAACATATCAAATCAATATGCAGAGACTGATCAGAATTTGTATGCAGTCATGGGGACTGAGGATCAGTATGTGCAAGGTGTCGATTGGAGGAACTCTCCGTTGACGAGTGAAATTCGATCTATTACGCTTCCGAAGCATTTTGATATTGCTAAGGTAAAATTTCGATGGGATGCGAGATCCAGATAATCACATCAAAATATTCAAGAATTACATGATGAATTTCGAAGATGACGACTGGTTGGTGTGTCGTTCTTTTTCACAAACTTTCAAAAGACCAATGTTAAAGTGGTACAACCGAATTCTAAGGGGATCCATTTTGAATTGCAAAGATCTCTATACTGCTTTTCAAAGGCAGTTTATTGGAAATAAGGAGATGAGAGAAAATTGAGATATGATTATCCAGTGCAAACAGGTGGTTGGAGAGAAATTAAAGGACTACACAAAGAGGTTTGTTTTGACCAAGGCAAATTTGGATAATTGCGAAGAAGGTGTGGCAATGTCAGCTTTTCACAGGGTTTACTGTCAGGGGACCTGGCTAATGAAACGATAAAAAGAGAGCTTTAACCTTTGGAGCACTGATGGCTCAGGTTGAAGACCAGATCAAAGTTGAAGAATCAACGAGGGTCCGAGGAGGACTAATTAATGTTCCAAAAAATTCGGGTCAAGTGGCCAATAACCAAGGGCAACCCTCGATTGGTAATCAATAGTCACGTTAGAGGAATACAAATTTGCCACCTCGAACTAGTGGATATTCAAATCATGCTCCATCTTACAATTATAAAATACTGAGGCCAAATTAGTGGATTAGGCCAGAGTACTATGCAGATTTAACAGAAAGTATAGCTGCAATTTTTGACAAGAACAAGAGCTTCATAAATTTCAGGATGCCAGCTCCAATAAATAGGCCAATGGAGGAGCGGAATAACAAATATTGCAGATATCACAAGGACACTGGACATGATACTAATGATTGTATCGCATTGAAAAAATAAGTTCAAATCTTGATCGAAAATGGAAATCTCTTGACTTATGTGAAGTCACAAGGGAACAGATCGAAAACTCCGGCATCAACTTCAAGGTCGGCTAACCCAGCTGAGAATTTAATGATTTTAGATTCGAAGGCTGAAGAACTTGATACTTCTTTGGAATATTTGGATAAGGATCATGATATGTTAATTTTGATGATTGTTGAAAAGCCAGTAAAGAAAAGGCGTGTTCGAGACTTGTGTGACTTTTTTGAATCATTAGCTATTTCCGGAGGCGATTCAATGGAAGGTTCACATAACTCATGTCATCCCTGCTATAATCTGTTGGACTATTTGGAAAAACTGTAACAAAGTCAAATACAAAGATAAATGTGACTGTGTTCTAACTTCTATCAATTATCTAAATAACATTCTTGTTGCTTTAGACAAATCTAACTCTTTTTCTAGTAAGCATTGGACTTATGTGAGAGATGCAGGTCTTAAGTTAGGTTTCTTTTTTATCCAAAAAGACAAAAATAATCCGGTGTACCTGAAGTGGTTGCCTCCAACAATTAATATATTAAAGTTGAACATTGATGCAGTGTGTAACAGGAACGGTGAATCAAGTTGAGATTTCATCTTCGGAGACTGTCAAAGAAATCTAATTGCTGGTTCCAATAACACCTTTGGTAAATCAACTCCTATCTTAGCCGAATCTAGGGCTCTTCTCGAAGGCCTCCTTATCTGTAAGAAAAATAACTGGAGTCACGTTGATATTGAATCGGATTGTCAAATATTAGTGAACTATATAGCTATTGGCACCTCTCCTTGGTATCTTACTCACTTACTTTTTATTTGTAATAAGTTAGTTACTTCTGAGATGATTATCAAGTGCATCCCCAGAGTCTAAAATTAAGCAGCCGATTGGCTTGCCAAGTGGACTTTAAGATGTAAGAAAAACTTAAACCTCTCTCAGTTTCAAGCTCCCAACTATCTTCTGGCTATAATCCTGTTGGAAAGTTTGGGTCTTGACTATTTCAATAATAACACTGACTAATCGATTTCTTTTTCCTTTTAGAAGCAGACTGTTAGTTTTATTTTTCCAATTTCAGGTTCGAGAAGGAGTGGGCTTGGTCATTTCGTCTGCTCTTTATTAGTTTTTCTGAAAATCACCTAGTTGTGCTATTGTCGCTCGATTGAATAATCTCGGGAAAGCTCTAAGTTTTTTTGTTGTCCTATCATTTTGTCTTGAATTGTTGTTTCTTCAAAAGTTGCAGACTACTGGCTCCCTGGTTCTTACTTTGGTTTCAAGATGGTGTTGCCAAGGATTTTTTCTACTTTTATTCTTTAGAAGAGGATTCGTTGTCTGTTTGTTGGTCGAATGGTCTTTCTTTGGATCTAGAACTCTTCAACCATTCTCTTTGATTCTTCAGAAATTCTTTGTCTCCTCTTTTCTTAGCTTGAGTTCTTGTTAATTAAAGTTTTGAAATATTGGCAATTGCTGTCCAAAATTCAAGACGTGTTTCTTATTCTCTGTAATATCTCTTTTGGTGTTCAAATTTGAACCTTTCTTTAAAGGCAAAATTTGGTGCCAAAAGTTTGTAAATCTTTTTCTTATTAATAAAAGTATTCCTTTCGCTTTTAAAAAAAATTACATATTATATAAGAATTTGATAATTATTGATATTAGACATCAATATATTACTAAAACAATATGGTAAAATATGATAATTTTAAATTATCAGAGAATACAAAATGATTTATTCTTTATATAATTTGGGGTTATTTTCATATAATTACCAATATAATATTCAAATCTATTTTTGGTCCATACTTAGATATCTAATTCCACCAAAATGTCAACATATATTAATTATTATTTTCTAATATCAATTATTTTTGAAAACCCCAAAATAATCTTAATATCACAGTATCCCCAATTCAACATAATAATACGTCAAACCACTTCTATCCTACAATTAACACCTTATTCATGGAAGAATTAGACTTTTAAGGAGAAGAAACAAACCCTTTTAAAAACCAAAACAATTTGTTGACAAAAAGAGAAGAATAGAAAATCAAACAACACTAAAACGACAGAATCGATTTTTGAAGACCCAAAGTTAGATGTTCTCTTCACTCATAATTCATAATGGATGTGATAAATACGTAATAAATATTATCATGATCGATAGAGAAGGTGATTGTGCACCCACTAGTTCTTCTCAACATCGTCGACCACTAGACTTGAGTCGCTAAAGATACTCGTAAATGCGTTGTTGGGCTTTTACTTGGTAGTACCTTCAAAGCCACCATCTATGTCACCAATAACTATGCAGGTTTGTCGACGTTTGTTAGATATTGATTTATCTCTTTTTTAGTGTGATTTATATTTTCTAAAGTAAATCTAAGATGAAATGTGAGGTTCTATTTCAGACATTTTTATGTCTGCGAAGCTAGTGATACAACTAGTTTTTTTAACAAGGACCCACAGAGATTGATAAGATTTTGGTCTTATTCAAACTAGAGAGGTAAATTTATTTTTTTGAGTTTATAGATGATACACAATATTCAAATTGAGTTAAAGAGAAAATTAGGAAAGGTTCTATCTAAACTAATGGCGAGATAACCATGAAAGAATTTTTATCTCAACACAGGATTCATAGACTGTATCAGCTAATACTAGGTTCGGTCTCAAAAGAAAGAATTTTGGCATGCTTATTTGTAGGAAGATTTATAGACCCACCATTCTTATGATATTTATGTTGATGTTGGTATAAGAATTAGACTTTATGTTAAACTACTTGGTTTTGGCAATGATCTCTTGGTCATTATCTTCATATTTGTTTAGTTTAGGATGCATGCTTATATTAGGTCTCCGTAGCTGTGTAAAGCGTGTATACCATTTCAAAAATTTGAATGGACTACTTAAAATTGTTTTATTTTTGGTTTATTAGCGTCGAGAAATAGATTTACTTTGTTTTTCTCCTTTTAACATCTTGGTTTGAAAATATTGTGTTGTTGCATACTAATGCTATTTTTGAAATTTGAATTGAAACTACACTGCCATTTGAAGATGATGACAATGATTCAAGCTTGTGGTTTCTTTATCACAACTATCACGAGTCAATGTTTCATATGTTTAAGAGAATCAATGATGAACATGTTGTGGGATGGTATAATACAAGTCCTAAACTGCAGGAAAATGACTTGGATGCTCATGAATTATTCACTGGATTTGTTCCAAATCTAGTTCTAGTTAACAATGATGTGCAACCTAAAGATCTTGGAATACCAACAAAAGCTTACTACGTTGTTTAAAAGGTGAACGAGAATGCTACTTAGAAAAGGCAGAAGGTTTTTGTGATTGTTGCTTAAAAAATTGTTGCTCATGAGATCGAGAAGATTGGTGTGGAACATTTGTTTAGAGATGTGAATAACGCAACCATTATCACACTTGCAACTAAGATTACTGGAAAACTTATAACTTTGAAGAGATTCGATGCACGACTGCGGGAGATTTGGAGTTACCTTGAGCTTGTTATTAATGAAAGACTACCATTAAACCATGAGATTTTGTATCATCTACACGATGTATTCAGTTTGCATGCGAACCTAAAGGTTAATGAGTTGTTGAAGACATCAGTGAAAACAAATGATATGATGTTGGTTATCTATTTTTCCTCGGTCACCCGAAGCGTAGCTTTTGTCTTGTTTAGAGTTTTTTTTGTCATTTTTTTTGTTTTCTTGTGTGGTTTTATTTTAGTAGCTTTATCACTTTGTATCATTTAAATAATCATATCATTAATGATCTCTTCAGGTATGTAATGAAGATTCAACAAAGTTTAAACAAAAATATAAATTTCTTTATTACAGACACAACAACAATGAATGGTAAAATATCATTAAATCTATAACATCTATTTGTTACAAACAAACACTAACCCCACTCACAATTCTTGAACACTAAAAAATAATCTTTAAAAAATAGAAAAATACATACATTCATATCTAATTCAATATAACTATTTTCTCACCCTCATCGTTCTTATCAGCTTTCTGATCGGCCACCAACATCTCCTGAATGAGGAGACTTGTCGACAGGTTCACTTTTTATATTTTTTTAATATTGTTAATTAGTAATATTAATTTTTTTAATAGTATCAAATAATTGTATTAAATTTTTTAATACTGTTAATTATCGGTATTAAAATTTAAAAATATTTATTTATTTATTTTAATAGTTTTAAATTTATTTATTTTAATAGTTTTAAAAAATTCTCAAAACATGTCTTTCACATTTGTTTGATTCGCTTGAGAAAAATAAAATAAAAGTTATTTTATTTTTTATTTTAAAATTATAATTAAAAAGATGGATTTAAAAAATGTATAAATACTTATAAGTTACCAGTTGATATGGATTATCGATATTTTATTAACTTTTTTTACGTAAAATAAAATAATTTGAAATTACTGGGCGATACAAACAAAATCCATATAATGATACATTTGATATAGTAAAATAATAACTTAATTTTATCATAATCTAACTATTCTTCTAATTAATGTCTAATACTAGATACATTTACTGATAATTGATTGGTTTATATCGTTTACCGTCCAACCGAAATCCATATAAGTTTGTGAATTGTGGTTACATTTCTAATTGGAATTACAAGCCTTAAAACTTGAGCAAACGTCTCTCCGAAGGCAATCACGATAATCAGTTCACTTGAAACTCCAAAGCCCAATCGATAGCCCAGACCTTTTCCTCTGTCGCTCCGTCTCTTTCATCCAACGAAAGACCTCGAGTTTTGGCAAATCATCGACGACACCATTGTTAAACAGGAGAATATTCTCTATTCTATCGAGTCATCTTCTTTCTCTGACCACTCTATGACTCACATTTTATAGTAATGCAGTTTTGACTCGACAAATTACTTTTAAGAGATAATGATGTCCCCAAAGCCTTTGAGTGAAGATCGAGGATCTTCTCATTTGAGGTAACCTAATTTATGTATTCGGTTATGTTATAGTTTCCGTTTTCTGCTTCTATTTCAACTACTTCTGATTTCTTTTAATGGAAATGTTTAGTTTGGTGGGGAATCTGTTGATCAATTTGGTTTGTTTCTCTAGAAAGTTAAGAGCAATTGGAACTATTGTTGCTTTGGTTAGTAGTGTATACAGGAATAAGATTAGCTATGATGAATCCCCATTGAGGTTGAGGTATTTGCTGCCTGATTATTGAAAGATTTAGAGCTTACTGGCTTGTCTTGTGTTGTTGGCTTTTATCTATAAGCTGATAGATCAATTGTCACAGCTTTCTGTTTTTGAATTGGATTAAGTTCTTTTCTGATGATGACGGACGCTATTTGTTGTGTTCGAGGCTGAATCATGTTTATGTTTATGCTCTGTGGTACTCTAATATTGGTTTTTGGTAGCTAAGTGCTAGTGGTGTCTTACGGTGAACCTGTTTATTGTAGGCAAACTCCTTTGCAATTTATACATATCGTTGGAAACTTCTTGAGAATATGGTCAGTTTACTCCATGTATCGTTATCTGACCCAGACAGGAGCTTCTGTTGTTCTCTTTATATTCTGCTGTTTGGTACCTTCGTCTGTTATCTTTTTGCTTCTTCAAAAGCCGTGGAAAGGCAGAGCACTGACTAATCAACAGGTCAAGTAGAAACTTGCCCATCTGATATTCATTTATAGAAGAGAAACAATAGAATTAATAGGTTGTGATGTTCGTATTTACAGGTTGTTCCTTCTCTTATAAATGGTGTCATAACAGCTTTATACTTCATCTTGTGGGGGAAGGGTGTCAGATCGTGTGGGCCTCTCAGGTAAACCTTTACGCTTCGGGTTTAGTGGGCTTTTTCGACAGTCTTGCTTTTTCCCTTTTAAAAATTTGTTATGCTACTTATGATGAGATTTTGAACACCATCGAATTATTTCATTGATAGTGGTAACTCTAACTACGTCAAGAGGTTGGAAGCAGGACTCATCAGTAACAAACAAACAGACTTGGTGTCTGGAATAAGAACATTATTAAAAGTTTATATAAGTTCTAGGGATGATTATTTCTAAATCTGCTTGAGTCGCTGTGTTTAATAGGGAACCAGTCCTCTAATTCCTGTTCTTTACTATAACTGGGCGGGGAATGTCTTCTCTCCTTGGTTTTTGCTTATAATATCTTACGTCAAGATAGTTATATGTTTTATTTCGAATCTTTTTTTTTTGTAGAGCTATTATGTCAGAGTATTCAGGTGCTGTGCTTGGGGTATTATCTGCAGTACTGTATGGAAGAAGGGGCCATGTCTGGAAAAAGGTAGCTATGTGACATATGCTTGATCGTTCAGTTGAATCTTAACTCCCACTTTGTTTATGTACTATTTGTTTCGTTTCTTTTACCGAATCGTTTCTTTGCTGAATTTACTTAAATTTGCGAAATAATATTCTTGACAACTCATAAGTCTTTTACTTGTTTGATCATAAATAGCTTACTCTTCCATCTCTATTAATTTTATCAGATTGGTGGACTTGTTGCCATGTCGGTTTCTCTCTTCTTCTTATCGCAAGGCTGGGCAATGTCATCTTTATCTCCCTTAAATATCCTTTACCGCTACTACTATATTCTTTCTTCATGATCGATCTGTCTTAGGCTAATAAATTATCTGCTCTCTGCTATTTGGTATTCTCAAATGAGTAAAAGCTTCCGTGCTCTGTTACTTCAATCGCGTAAGCTTTAGTTCATGTTCAACCCTCACATTTACTGAGTAATTATATATTTCAAAATTAAGATGAACTTAACCAAGTATACCTTTCAAAGATAGCATTCAGACAGAGGATCAGACAGAGCAAGTATTAGGCATGACGGGGATGACCATTCCCGTCCTTGCTGGAGTCCTATCAGCACTAAGAAGGGTGATTGCTCGTCGTGTTTCGCTTAAGGTGTTGATATCTAGTCCCTGTCCACTAATTTGGCTGTTTATTTCTTGTCACTTCGATTGTAGTCCCCCTTCTGTTTGTCTTACTTGATCTTGTTCTTTATTTCCAGAATCAACTTAAAAAACGGCTGCATGCTATAAGTCTTACGTCCGCAACATGTTTTCTGTTTCCGGTGGCAATGTGGGACTTAATCATTGTGAGTTTCACCTAGTATTCTTATATCTTCAACATATTTAATAAAACTTACACATGTATATAACAAATCATACTTACCATTTGCGTATAAGAATTCGGCTGAAACGAATATGATTCAAGTTGGTTCAATTCTCAATTCATTTTTTATTGGATTATGTTAGGGATCATCTTCTGATAGCGGTATGGAGTTGCCATTTTCTGCTTGGGCTTTCTTCAGCACAATTTTCTTTGGGATCATTTTAATATTCTATGTTGACAGCATTGCAGAGGAAAAGTATGCATCAACTTACCTATCTATCTGTTTAAGTACTTATTCATGCACTTCTAAATTATTGTGAACTTCTCTAATTTGTCTTGATAGTAGCCTTTTCTTTCCACTTCTCTTTTACTTTGCTAGAAGAAGAAACAGTTTCACTTAGGTTTTCGTGTGATATGCCTCATCTCTACCATGTTTTTTATCATCGTATAATAGAGTGCCTTATTTTCCATCTTTATCTATCAAGTGCAACACAGATAGGTTTGTAGAATATATGATATCTTAGATGCCTATGGAATTTAAGTTCGTAAATCATTGTCATCTCGATATACTGTAGTACATCTGGGTACCTACATAAATATGATCTGAACAGCTCCAAGGATCCTTATAAATGCCAAAATATGAATACTGACTTCCTGCGCTATAGGGATGAAGTATACAGATTTATGATGAATTGTTCGTATAAAACAAGTATGACTTGTGTGACAACCAACATGATTTACGGTGGCTATCCTGTTTTATTATTATTCTTATGATGCATAAAAAAGATGTCTGCTACATTTACTTGCTTGTTAGTTGCTTTTAATATGCCTTTATCATCGAGTTGCAATTATATGCTTAAATTGATTATGAGTGATGTTTTACCCACTTTTAGGCTGCATATGGTTTTCTCTTCTCCACGACATTTATTGGTTGCCGGTGCATGCATAATTGTCATGGAAATAGCATACGGGATGGACTTTTCTCTTCTTGGCTTTCTAGTCTGCTCCTTAATACTAGGCTTAGGTATGTTCAAGCTCTTAACTCTTAAAGTAAAATCAAGCCCGACGAAAGAAAGAGATTCTCTTTTTTATTCTTCCACTTGCGTGGAACAAATTGGAGTTGTCACATAAATCTTCCAAACTTATGAAAATAATCTTTCAACTTATGATTATTTTTGTTTGGAAAAGCTTGCCTCTTCACAAATAATTAGTAACATACTTAAGTTTTTTTGTTTCTTTGATTTTGGTTAACCTTTTTAGGGATATACGAGGCAACTTCTTTGGAACGGGGTAGGAAAGATTCTCTTCAAAAGGCTGATCTAGCTGATGAGATTTTGGGAAACGAACTCCAGATGTCATCACTTCCTACTTAGTGTATGTTACTTACTTTATTTTGCGTGTACATGATGACACTACTCTTGTCGGTGACCGAGCTAACTCTCCTTATCCAGGATAGCAAGCTCCTGCTACATTCTCGGGAAAATTTCATCAACTATCCTTGATATTTTAAGAAAATAAAAAGCATCCCCAACATTTAGGAAAAATACCGAGAATAATTAATTTAAATATTACATACCAATTAGTTTCAACATAAGACCTTTTAATTTGCTCTTTTTAGTATTCAAATAGTGTTTTAAGTCAAACTCTTTTGCCCTGGGAAAGGACTGAAAGACAAACATGCACAATTCTGGAGTTTCGGTCTTTTTATAGACCCAACATTTAGGGTCTAGAACTGGTTTTACTATACTATACAAATAGATTCGACGAGGGCACCAAAAAGTCTCCGAAACTTTCTACAACTTTTGATACTAGTATATATCTCACTTTGTCTAATTTGTTGCCTACGGCATAGAAGGGTAAGTAGAAGCGTATGCTCAAGTTGAACTACATTACAATTCATTGGTTTACTTTGTTTCAAAGGGATATGATCTGACCCACATATGCTTCGCTCTGTGATAAGTAATCATATATATTAATATTAAATCAGCAATTCTGATAACATTTACTTGTTAAGGAGTTTTATCTGAATGAGAATCCTCTTTCAGTATTGGTTACCTTTGTCTTCATAACATCTAGGGTTGTTTGGTGCCATCTGCTTATTTTGCATTTCACTTATAAGAAAAAAACCGTTCTTTGTGGTCTATCCTTTTAGCCTTAAAAACATATTTTTTACTTGTTAGATAGATCTAAAAGCAGAAAAGCTAAAAAACACAACTAACCTTTTTAGTGATTATTTTTTCATTTTATACCTTGATATTTGTTTTAACTTTAGGCTTTGATCTTTTTATTAGATACCAAACACCAAGCAACCTATAAGCTTTTCTGAAAAACTAATATTTATTTATTGATTCTAAGTTTCTAACTTAACTTTCTGGCTAGTAAGCTACCAAACAACACCTTAAAAACTCAGATGTTCTAGTTGCTGAGTACTCTTTACATGCTATGCTTCTGTAGGTGCTCTAAGTGAATCTTTATCAGAATCAATTTTGTTCGCATCATCTGTTTTGTGGACGCTGGCTCCATCACCATTGAACTACTAGATGGAGAGGCTCAAAGTTGCTATGGAACTCTTGGAAAAGAATATGGAAATGAGATGTTCACGGGGCAAAGTTTTCGCCGTTTATTTTCCTTAACTAAATACTCTAGGAAACCTCTTGATATTGTAAAGTTACTCTGCTAACTGTCAAAGATTTCGGTGGATATAGTTGTACCTTAATTTGTTCTAATGCAACTTGATAAGAAGAAAAGTTGTTTTGCTTGCAGCACGGGTGTTTATAACAATTTTCGCTGGAATAAAAGAAAAACAAAATGTTATTCTTTAATCAACACATAAAAATATTTTAATATCGCTCATTGAAAAAGAGTTTATTAATAAATGTCACCATTAGGTATACCAATAATTTTCAAATTTTTAGTTACCAGTAGGTTTAAATGCGGAATCGGTTGAATTTTTTTGGAGGAACCTGCTTGGGTGTTGAGAAACAGAAAAAATATTCAAGAATGCTTTCACTCGAAAGCATTCGTGAGTGACTTTCTTCTCCCTCTTCAGTTCTTTGTGTCTGGTGTGGTTTCTTCAGCTTGAGTCATTGTTGTTTCAATCATCTCTCGTGATTGCTTTTCAGTTTCTTGCGGTTGGTTCGGGTGCATTTCTTCTCGATATAGGAGATCCTGTACAACATGAAAATAACCCATCAGGTATTAAAAACTATACAGACTTTTTCAAGAACAACATGGAAAGTTAATAAAGTGGTGCCAGACTCAGTATCTAACAAGAAATATCATATAATTCTACAATTTCAAAAAGAAGTTAAAGATAACTTATAAAACTTGACCAAATTCACTCTTATTGGAAAGTTTTCTGAAGGCATTCCAAAAAAGAGTCTTTTGGACAATTTCATGGCTGAAAGAAAATTTAAAGGCAAAGTCAGTCTCTCTATTAGAGACCCCCCCATCACATTCTTCTTGAATTTGATTTAAAGGAAGATTACGACAACCTATGGAACAAAAAAGCCTGGATTATAGGTAACACAATCATGAGGGTGTTAAAGCGGTCCCCGAACTTTAACCCAAAGATTGAAAGTCCAGTTACCCCGGTGTGGACCAAAATCTCTAAGATACCTGAGTTTCTCTACAATCAATCTATGGCAGAAACATTGTTTAACACAATAGGAGACACTATAAAGACTTGGATACCACCTCAAAACAGGGCCCTCTTCAATGCTATATATGGTTGGGTTGAGTTGGATGTATCTAGTCAACTGCAGAATCAAATGTGGATAGGCTTCGGTCCTAACGATGGTTGCTGGGTGGAAATAACATACAAAAATCTACCAGAATACTGCAACTTTTGCAATCATATAGGACACAATTTGGAAAAATGCAAAAAGAAATCAAATAAGAAGATTCAAGAAAACTTATCTGTCATTAAAGATTCTGAAAGAATAGAAGGCACTGAGAAGTATAAGCCTGAAAACAGCCAACATACTGTCATAGACACATCAAAAGAGATTACTATCAGTAAGCAGAAACAGAAAATCAAATCTATAATTAGATCGGCTCAGAGTAATGAGCCCCAAACTGTTTCTCTTATTGATAATACTTCTGAAGATATGATCGATGCTATAAAGGAACTCGAATGTGTTTACACTCAAATCTCCCCTGATCAGTCTAGAACTAGAACAGGATACAGCACACCTGACCTGAACAACATTGGAAGTCTACCAGAAACTCCAATGCTAAAAGCTAGAGAAACAACCAATAGTTTTCAAAAGATCCTAAACCAGAAAATAAAGGAAGCAAGAAGTAGGAAAAAGAAGACTTCTAAGGCTACTAAGTCTTTACTTTTTGTGAAGACCAATGACACTACTAACAAGGATTCCAATGATTAACATTCTATCATGGAACATAAGGGGAATAGGCAACAAGTCTTCCCAAAGAAGACTGAAGTCTATTGTTCTGAGCCATAGTATCAAACTCTTGTTAATTCAAGAGCCTTTCATTCTACCTATCAAAATTAAAGATATCGCTTCCTATTTAAAATTCAGTAATTACTATGCTAGTTCTTCTAACAAACTATGGATTTTTTGGCAGGATGGTACTCAAGTCTCTATGATTCCGGATCACATTCAATTAGTTTATATGAAAGTCTTTATAACTAATGCTGACAAGACTATCTATGTTACCTCTGTTTATGCTAAATTCCAAAGGATCAGAAGGTTTGATCTTTGGAACACTTTGAAGAATATCTCCACCAATGTGAAGGACTGTATAGTACTTGGTGACTTCAATACCTCTCGATCTATTATTGATCAAGTTAACTGCACTAGTTACTGTCAGCAAAGTGTTGAAGACTTCAATGAAATGATTGAAGTCTGTAATATTGAAGACATTAAGTTTACTGGTACTAAATATACCTGGATGAAAAATCTTAAAGGCAGAGGCTTGACTGGGTATTTGTTAATCAAGATTGGGCCAATACATTCAATTCCACTGATGTCTGTCATTTGGCTCGTACCTGCTCTGACCACTGCCCTTTAAAAGTCTGCTTTAACAACAATAACAGAAGAATTAAAAGCAGTTTTAAATTCCTTAATATGTGGACCAAAGATCCCACATTTATTAAGGTTGTTAAGGAAAGCTGGCAGAAAATTATGAAGGGAAATCCCCTTAATGTTTTGTGGTACAAGCTTCAAAGACTCAAAAAAGATCTTAAGGAGTGGAATAGACATACCTTTGGTAATATCTTTGACAAAGTCAAAAACACTGAAGCTAAGGTTATCCTATTGGAGGATAAGTTTCTTTCCAACAAGTGTAATAAGGATAAGATTTCCCTCTCCAAAGCTACTGTTGATAACCTCCTTGCTCTTTCCATGGAGGAAAGTTTCTGGCAGCAAAAAACCTTTGCAGACTGGATTAGTGACGGAGACAGAAACACTAAAATTTATCAGAATTTTGTTAATAAAAAAGAAGGAGAAACAGAATTGCAAGTACTAAAATTGATGATGAATGGACATCTGATGAAGCTCTAATGAATGCATAAGTGGAGCATTACTACAAAGATATGTTCACTTCTACTCTTATTTCTAATTTTGGTGATAATGATAACTCCAATATCCTTAACAACATTCCTAAGTTGGTTTCTGATTCTGACAATGAATTTTTAATTTCTTTTCCTACTGAGGATGAAGTTCTTATTGCTATTAAAGGTTTGAAGACATCTATTGCTGCTGGCATTGATGGCTTCAATGTCTGTTTTGTAACAACTTGATGGTCTATTATCAAAATTGATGTTTGTAATGCCATGACAGACTTATTTAAAGGCAACACTATTCCTAAGGGTTTCAAAGCTACAAACATCTGCCTTATCCCTAAAATATAAAATCCCAGCTTTTGGAACCACTTCAGACCTATATCTTTATGCACTATTATGAACAGACTAATGTCTAAAGTAGTTAATAATAGACTTGCTATGCTATTACCTGACCTAATTTCTGACTTCCAGGGAGCTTTCATCAAGGGGAGATCAATCCATGAGAATATACTCATCGCTTAAGAGTTCCTTCATGACCTGAAAAGAAGACACAAAAACAGTAATGTTATAATCAAAGTAGACATGTCGAAAGCTTTCGATAACTTATCTCATGACTTTATATTTAAAATACTAGCTAGTTTTGGTTTTAATCAAAAGTTTATTAAAATTATCAGCAATCTTATTTCCTCTGTCTATATTACTATTTTGCTTACTGGTAATTCAGTAGGTTTCTTTAAAAACAACAAGGGAATAAGACAAGGAGATCATTTATCTCCTAGTCTGTTTATCCTTGCTAAGGAAGCTTTAATTAGGGGTCTGGTCAATCTTTATAAAACTGACAAAACTATTAAGTACATGGGTAGAAGTAACATAGATTTCCCTTGTTTTGCTTTTGCGGATGACTTATTATTATTCTCTAATGGTCTTTCTAGTTCTATGAACACAATTGGTAAGATTTTGCAGGATTATCAAGTTGCTTCTAGCCAAGTTATCAACAGGGACAAAGCGCAGTTAATCACTGCTAACAACATTGACCAGAACAAGCTTAAAAACCTGCAAATTCAAACTAGCTATAGCATTGGAAAGCTTCCTAAAACTTACCGGGGTGTTTCTTTGAACTTTAACAATAGAGTTAGAAATTATCTGCCTTTGATTGATAAAATAAACAATAAAATCCAATCTTGGGAGGGCAAAATCTTGTCTTATGCGGGGAGGCTTACACTTATTAAAAGCGTCCTCCTTCATATTCCCCTCTACTGGTGTCAATCCTGTAAGCTACCGGCTTCAGTTATCTGCAAAATAGAAAAAATATTTAATCGATTTTTATGGGGCTCTACTACAGAAAATGAGAATATACACTGGTGCTCATGGGATTCTATATGCAAGAGTTACAAGGAGGGTGGTCTCAATATTCGTAGTCTTAAGGACTATCAGAAAGTTTACTCTCTAAAGCTTTGGTTTGATTTTCGTGGAAACAATACTCTCTGGTCTAAGCTAACTCATAACATTTATTGTAAAAGCTTCCATCCTACTCAAATCAGTATCAAGAAGGGTTCTTTAAATTGGAATAGGCTTATTACTATCAGGAACGAAGCCGAGAAGTACATTTCCTAGGATATTGGTAAAGGGGTTGTGGACATTTGGTTGGATAATTGGCTTGGGATTCCTCCAATCATCGTTTTAGACACTGATTCTGACAACTACTGGTTTAAAGGAGACACTGTCAATACTCTTTGGAACAACAATAATTGGGATCTAACCTCGCTCAAGAATTAGGCCACTACATCCATAGAGAAATCAAAAGCAGGATAAATTACCTTTACTGGACCCCTCCTGCAGTTAGAAGACTGAAGCTTAACTCTGACGCTAGTTGCACTCATTCTGGTGAAACCAGTGGTGCAACCATTGTCAGAGATCATGAGGGAAACTTCGTCTTAGGCCACGGCAACACCTACGGTAAGAAATCGCATATCCGAGCGGAGACTAGAGCTCTGTTGGATGGCTTGATGATCTGCAAAATCAAAGAATTTAGTAAAATCGATATTGAGAGCGATTCTAAAATTCTTATTCAGTTGCTCAAGACTGGCACTTCAATTGTTCCAATTGAACAAATGATTTCCAGAATCAGAGGCCTAATCACCTCTGATATGTCTTTTAACCATATTTACAGAGAGCAAAACCTTGCAGCCGATTGGCTTGCAAGGTGGACTCTCAAGTGTAAAATGAAATTACACTACGATACCTTCTCTCCCCCTAACCCTATGCTATCAATTATTGTTCTTGATAGCCTTGGTTTGGGGAAAATAAGACATAATAACTGAAATTGTATTAATTAAAACTTACCTATAATTTTTTTGCAGAAGTGTCATGTTGGATTCCCCAGTATAAACCCTTGCATGTCGTCCTTTAGATGGTCTGAGCTATTTTTCTGGGTGAAGATTTCTCTCTGAGAAGAAGACAATCATTTCAGTCCTGAGAAACCAGACCAAAGTCTCTGATTCCTTAGTCTAGCTGTATTAGCACTCCCAGCAATTATGGATAGTAGGAATCAGATTAGAATTTAGCTTTTGCTAGCTGCTAAAAAAGAAGCTCAGCGCATTGTCAATACTGTCTGAAGCGAAAAATTGGCTAGGCTGAATCAGGCTAAGGATGAGGCGGAGAAGGAGGTTGCTCAGTATCGTGCTCAAACTGAAGCTTAATAGCAAAGAAAAATTTTAGAGAGCAGTGGGTTCGAAAAACTCTCCTTAGCCTGGGTTCATAAATTTTAGAGAGAAACATATCATTAACAAGTATTGGCTATGGACTCTATTAGAAGCTGGTAAACTTCTGGAACAGGTGACTGGAGTCCGACAATCTGGGCCAAAGCAGGAATATCATATGTGAGGCCCAGGAAACAGGCAATAAGTAGTAGCAAATGAAAATCAGATTTTCGATTCACGAACAATAAATTCTTCGCCCGATCTAGATGATTTTCAGTGATTTTATTGTCACTTCTGTAAATCGGTTCTCAATTGGGAAGTCTGATGAAAGAGGGCCCTGATGATCTAAATTAACCATAAAGAGAAGCGAAAACAAAACCAAAACCGCGTTATGTAAAAATCCATGGCACTGAGAGATCCATCTGGTTGAACCCAACCCGATCACAAGACCTATTCCTCCTTTGTGAGTCGAGTTCGTTCTTGGTAGAATCGAAAACGAGGAGTTCGTGATTTCTTCAAGAGATCTCATACTTAAAGGGATTGGTCCTGATTCGAAAGAAGGAAATTGAAAGGATCGAAGAACCCTAATTTGGAAAATGGGTTTATTTGAATTTGATGTTAGAGAGAGAAACAAAATTGGTACTGATTCTTTGAGTGGATAGAAAGTCTGAGCTAATTTTCTGGGTACAGATTTCTCTCTGGTCCCTCTCTCTTTTTGAGTAAAGATTTATTTCTTTGTAATTTTTAATTATGTCCTCAAACTTTGTGTATTCTTTCAATTTCGTAATAAAGTGTTACTGCTTAAAAAAAATGCGGAATCAGTTTTAGGTTATGGCAAAAAAATTTTGTATGGACCATTAATTTCAAAAGCACATGTTAGGATTTTTTTATTTAGTTTCAACAAATTTATTTTTTAGCGCATGAGCTTTACTGTGAATAAAGCCTAAATTAATTTTATTAAGAAGTCATGTTAAGTGATATTATTGGTATTTTATTATAGAAAATTATACCATGGAAACTTAATCACATATTATATTGTCATCTAATATTTAGATCCAATTTTTTTAAATAACCTAAATACCTTCTACTAATTATATAAACTTAATTATTTTTTGAGAGGTGTTTTTTTTTACATTTTAAACATTTAAATTTGTTTGCAATGACTTCTCTTTTTCTCTTCATACCATATTATATCCTACTAAAAATATCAGGTGATCAAATTAGTTATATCGATGACTCCATTTACTGTTTATCAGTTCATCGATGAAGAATACGACTGTGAACCGTTTCAAAGTATCATCCGAGTTTGTGAGTATGTTGTTTCATCATCAAAGTTTTTTTTTATTTCAGGTTGTTTCATCATGGCATCATTGGAGTTTTCTTTTTCCAGGTGTTTAATCAGTCAAGTGAGGATTTGTTGTACAAACTTTCTCTGCTTCTTATTATGTTTTCTTATTTTTTTCAAAATAGAATGTATAACAGCACGATTTCATGAATTTTCTTGCATCTAAGTTATAAGCTGGCTGTATTATGTATTTGATTCAATTATTATAACTGTTTGAGGTGTGATAGAATACATATAATTAATATTAGAGTTTCCAGGCATGTGTGGTTGATGATGCGAGATTATTTGAAGAAGATGTGAGATTAGCGCATTTCTTTATAATGTATCGGAGCATAACCATGCGAGTTTAATTAAAGATAGGTTATGATGAACATGCGATTCTTTATTGATTTACTGCATGATACCTTTGTTAACAGACTATGTGAGTTGTGTTCAATAATAGGCAAGGAGAGGAGTTTTCTTCAATAATAGGCAAGGAGAGGAGACTAGACATATATTATTGTCTCTCATGGAATGCTTTAGATAAGGCAAGGAGAGGAGTTTTCAGAGATAATTCTATTTATTTAGTTTACTAAAGGGATACTTCAAACGATTGAAGAGTCGTGATATTACTATCGACTGCCACTTGAAATGAGTTGTTGGAAACGTCTTCAAGCGATGTTTTATAACTTTCGGTTCCTATCTTCAAGGTTTTCATTCATGCCTTCCGATGTTGTTTGTTGATGAAATATTTTTAACTGGCAAGCATAGGAGTGTATTCCTATTTTCCGTTACAAAGGATGGTATAACAGGTAGTTTCATGATTTTATTATACTTTATGACGTGCAAGTTTATATAATATTAGAGACGTCCATGTGATTCTAGTGTTGACGAGAATGAGAGTTGTGTTTTATCATAAATCATGCGAGGTCTTGTATATTTGAACCCTGATACTTGTCATATAACAGATCATGCGAATATGTGCATTTCACACCGCGTGATTTTAGTAAATATTATACTTGCGCAAGCTCTTTGTAAACCAATCACACGAGTTCCTTGTATATTTTGACCATGCTAGACATGTGTAAGCTATGTTTGAGGAACCTGCAAGTTGTGTTATGGAATGGGAACTGCGAGTTCTTGTATATAGTAAGATGAGATTTCTTTGTATATTTGAGGATGGTAGATATATAAAAATAGTTTACTTATTTTGTTTTTCAGGTATATTCCCTATTGCATTTGGTATTGTTGATAGTGAGGATACTGACAATTAGCTATTGTTTTTGGAGAGTTTGAAACCTAATTTGTTGGAGCATCAAATCACATTTATTTTGGATTGTCATTTAAGTATCATTAATATTGTTTCTTTTTTATATTCAAACTCATGTAATGCGCACTATATTTTCCATCTTGTTCATAATCTGAAGCATACTCTAGAAAATACTAACAAACAATTTAAAGCTAAGATGATATATATGTTTAATCAATGTGCTTATGCTCCAATGGTAGATATTTTAATGAATATCTTTTAGAATTTCTATGTGAAGGTGGTCCTAAAAAAAAAAAAATTATTGACAATTTATCTATGGAGAAGTATGCTCAGAAAATAATTAAAAGAAAATGATATGGTGCTCTGACATCTACTCCGGTTGAATTGTTTAACACATATAAAAACTATACAGTCTACCATTCTTATATTGGTTGATAATATTAGAGTCTTAGTTATGACTCAAATTTCACAACGTTACTCAGAGGGGATACGCTGTAGTACTAATTTATTCCCCGAATATGAAATGAAGTTAAAGCAAAATTTCAAAGAAGGTCGCACCTAGCTAGTCCGTAAGTTTTCTGCAACCTTATTTGATTTTTTTTTTCAGATCCTTTTATGGTTGTTAATATGTTGGATTTCAAATATTATTATGGTGGTTGATAACAAGATTGTTTTCCATATTCTCAAATTTTAGCGACAATACAATTGTCTCAGCAAGATCCTATGACGTTGATATAGCCAAAAAATTTGCTTTCGAACATGAAAGTACGAGCTGGAAGACCTAAGAAGAAACATATTACGTCTAGAGAAAAAATAACAACCAAGCAGTTGAGGTATGACCGTTGTTCGAAACTAGGCCATAATAAGATGACCTCTGATGTTCTACTTTAAAGTCCGATTAATGTATATTAAAAAATTCAAGTATATTTAACAATTGAAAGATCTAATAGCGCAATTTCTATAACTATGCGATATATGTGAATTTCAAACAGTGCGATTTTAGTGAATAATATACTTGTACGAGTTTAATGTAATCTAATCGTGCGAGTTTTGTCTATATTTAACTATTCGAGTTTTGTTTATATTTAACCATTTGAGTTTTAAATCCATTACTGGATCCTTGTGTCTAGTACTGTGCGAGATATGTGCATCTCACATCGAGCGATTTTAGAATATTATTGTTGTGCAAGTTCTTTGTAATCCAATCACGCGAGTTCTTTGAATATTTAACCATTCGAATTTTATGTCCATCACTTGATCCTTGTGTCTATTTCTATATGAGATATGTGTATTTCATATTGCACGATTTTATTGAATACTATACATGCGCGAGTTCTTTATATATTGAACAATTCGAGTTTTAAGTTCATCACTATATCATTGTCTCTATAACCATGCAAGATATGTTCCTTTCAAACATTACAATTGATGTGAATATTAAACTTGCGCGATTTCTTTGTAATTTAGTTGCACGAGTTCTTTGTAAATTTAACCATTCAAGTTTTAAGTCCATCACTACATCTTTCTATATAATAAAATGCAAGATATGTGCATTTCACACCGTATGATTTTATTGAATATTATACAAGCACGAGCTCTTTATAAATTAATTACGCGAGTTCTTTGAATATTGTATCTTAATATTTACTTCTTAGGCTGAGTTAAAATCATAAACTTTTTATTTTAAAAAATAAATTAATAAAAACAAATTATGATCATGAGTTGGCAGAGAAGTATTTATCATGGAACGGTATTAAAAAACAATCAACAAAATCTAGGGTTGGTAAGTTTAAATTAAAACAAAAAACATGCAAAATAAAAACAATCAACCAATAGAGGAGTATTATTCTTCGTCACACTCCTCTTCTTCCTCTTTATCATCTTCGTCATCGTCATCGACCTCTGTGTCCATTTAATCATCGGCCTCATTGTCTTTGACCTCCGTGTCCGTGTCTGGTATATCTTTTTACTCCTCTTTAGCCCACTTGTCTGTCTTATTTTTCTATGTTGAACCTCATTCAGGTCAGAATCATCTCCTGAGAGTGACACGAGTCGATTGAGAAGTATTTATCATGGAACAATAAAATGGGCCCATTGTTTGAAGAATCCAATGAGTACTCCATATTTGTCACGTGTTTATAGTCAGAGAAGTGTTTGGACTAATCCGAAAGGTCGTTATCCGAGGATGAATAACAGGAAGAGTCTGGAGAGGAAGAAGAATGTGCCATGGTATTTGAAGATGAAGAGTTTATGAGTGTTTTACTTTTAAAACTTTATGTATACTAACTCAATTCCAATTCAATCTCGTCATTTATATTATAGTTATTGCTTTAGTCATAATTAAATATTTACCTTTGTAAAATCAAGCAATAAATTAGACAATACACATAACTATAAGTTTAAATACTGATATGATCACTAGTTGACATCTTATTTATAAATTATGATGTGTGTTTAATGTATAAAGCAGTTACCAATGCGTAGCAAAAATAAGACAAACACACTATTTCTTTGATTTTTAAACGTGCGGGATTCTTATAAATATTAACCTAAAAGATAACACATCTTACACACCAACGTGATTTGTTATATATAACAAATGTGTGATTCTAGATATTTTACAACCATGATACTAACTAATCTGTCAAATTACTTATAAAGTCTGCAAAATTACTTACATAATATGTTATATTATAAAAATATCTATAAAGATAACTACCAGTGAACGCCAACATTTGTATAATTTAAAAATAATAATGAAACTAAGCTCTACTAGTGAAACATATATCTTTGCTGTAAGTTTTAGATACGAAGCCTCTTTGGATAATGTCTTTGGCGTATTCACAAACAAAAATGTCGCAGTCGAGTATGCCAGGTTTTTGTTGTGCGATATCTCTTATATTTTTCATTATAAGTCATATATCTTTGCTGTATATTTTTAACAACACAGATAACGTGTTTTCTTACAAAACTAATCACGAGATTTGTTTAAAACTTTAACTCTGTGATGTATTTGAAAAAACCATAAGATTTGCTTTGAAAAGTTATCCGTGCGATTGATTTAAAGATCTAACAGTACGATGTCTTAGGAAATATACGAATGCGATTTATTTGAAGATCTCACATTGCGATGTCTTTGATAAAATAAGTATGCATGTTTTTTGAAAAATCTAACAATGCAATATCTTTGAGACAATTACCATGCATTTCAATTGAAAAAATATTTACGAGCGTCTCAACAGGTTTTATTGTGTAGTGTGTTGTATATTTACTAATTGGCATGAGTGGGTTATAGTTTGCTGTCATTCCGTTCTCTAAACCAATAACCACTAAGGTCTATTGGTTTGTTGTATCATTGCTTATGTGGCACACCATAAGGAACGCAAGATATGTGTCGAGCCTCACATTTTCAAATACTTTATCAATAAGTTTTGAAAGATCTTCCGTATCAGCCAGTGTTTTTTGCATTAAGAAAAAGGATTACAAACATTTTTGTTATAATAATCGATAACTAATTTTAGCTACACTTACGGTTGCAATGGAAGAACTTTCTATTGCGTTATATTTAATACTGTAAGAATCTTCGAAATATTTGAATGGTACTTTCCAATATTCTTTTGTAAGCATCTTATAAACATAGCGTTGATAATTTACCAAATGACAAGTTAGAGGCGTATAACTAAATATGAGAGATTAATAAACATATGAGTTCCTAGTATAAGTCATTATGCTAGACTAGGCAAACACTACTTTTAAATCTATTGTTAATTAGCTTGTATATTTTACCTTGAAGTCCAGGTCCCGTTTGTTAGGTAGTGCCATCACTTCACTTACACTCACGTTAAGCCTGTAGGAGAACTCTGATAATGGTAAATAACATACTTCTAAACTTTCGTGTTCTTCTGTCCTTTGTATTTTAAGGACTTTGTGGTATTCAATAACCTTGATGTTATGCGATATTGTTGTATTCGTTTCCCAATTATGGAAATTAACCTTTGCCTCTACCTCTTATGTCTGAAAAATTAAATCCCAATTAAGATACACATTGTTTACATCCTTTAACATAGAGATCTGGTTGTCATCTTATAAAAACCTGATTATATATATTCGATGTTTAATAATCTAAATATCTACTTACAAGATCCCAGTGACTACCACTGATGTTGTGTTATTTACAACCTTTTTCAATAGAAGCATCTCCTAGATTTTGATCAAGCATATCCTCCTGAATAGAATCCAAACTCCTTTGCACGACAATAGTTTCCCAAACCTTATCCACTTCGTAAAAAAAAGACTATGTACATTGTATGAAAAAATCATCAAAATATGGTAGTCTAAACATACGATTTTATTCCTCGTATCAGTTGATGGTGATGTTTTTCCTTGGGTTGCTTGTTCTAAATTTATGAAGCCTGGTTGTTGGTGTTCGGCTTCCTCTTCAGCAAGCTATTAGACTGTTTTTTCTGCTTCTGGCTGGGTTAGTAGTTCTACCTTTGTGCAAGGTTTTGCTTCTTATTGGGGTTGGGATTCCTTTATAGCTTGTTATGGGACTACTGATGCTGCTTTGGTTTGGTTTAGTTGTTCACTCTTTGTCAAGGCTCGTTATTGTTGTTCTGCTTGATGGTGTTGATGGTGTTGTTGTTGATGTTGTTGGGCATCGTCTTTTTGTTGTTGGTCATCCTATATTTGTTGGACTTCTTCTTCTTCTTCTTCTTAGAGTTGACTATAGGATACCTTGCACGATGAAATTAAAATTACTTATATAATAACCGTGCAACCTCAGTACATATTAAACATGCAAGTTCTTATATACCCAAGCATGAAACGCAGCCATGCAATTTCTTTGATAGCTAAAAATATGTGATTGTTTTGATATTGTAAGCATGTGAATTATTTGATATTATAATTATGCGATTGCTTTAACATTATAAGCATGTAATTTCTTTGATATATAACAAATAATTTGCTTAGTTTTTCAATATGTGATTTATTTGATATATATATATATATATATATACTACACGAGTTCTTTGATATATTTCCATGCGATTTATTTGACATATAAATCGCGCGATTTATTCCAACATTGACCACGAGATTTCATTGAAACATTAACCATACAAGTTATTTCATGTATTGGGGATCCAAGTGTGACAAAACAACATATCCAAACTCTAGAAAATATGACTTTATAAACACATTATATGACAAAATATATTGAGAAAGTTTAATCTCAATGAACTTAATATCCTTTTACATCTTCACGACCTTCTTGTTCCATTTTTTCCACTCCATGTTCCAATGGTTCCACTTATTAGTGAATGCCACCTATATTTATAGTAGCAGTGGTGTAGTCTTCTTCTTCTTTAGAAGACTGATTTGTATCCACTCAGGTTGTTCCATTGTTGTAGCATCTGCATCATTTTCAAGTATTACCACTGCTAGAAGACTGATTTGAACCCATTACCTTTTCAGGTTGTTCCACTGTCGTAGCGTCTGCATTATTTTCAGTTGTTACCACTGCTGTAGGAGACCGATTTGTACCCACTACCTATTCTGTACCAACTTACTGTTTAGATGGGTCCACTGTTGTACCCACTTCATGTAGCTTGGTACACTGCTTTAGCATCTCCATCTTGTTCAGGTTGGTTCACTACCTGCTCAGTTTGGTCCACTAGTGTAGCGTCCCATTCCTATTCAAATGGTACAACTGCTGTATTTTCTTTCCCCGGTTCGGTTGGTACCAACTTTGTACCATCTTTAGGTAAAACATATACAACAACTTCAATTGGTACCTTTTTAGTTGGTACCAGATGCACATCTTCAGCTACCTCTTCAAATGTTGTGTTACTGTTTTCGGGGTATCTATGTGTATGAAAAGGCCGAGAAATTGTTTTATCAAGTTCTATTTTTTCAACAGTAATTGTTTTTTCTTATCATTTAAATTTAGTATGTAAATCAACTAACTTTTTCTATAGCTATTGAATATGTCACATCAATACCTGACATACTATTAATATTTTTTATGAGGATGCAACAAATAAAACATATATAACAAACTAAAACGTACACAACAATACTAGACATCATAAACATATATTTACTTGCTTATCTTTTTCGACAAGTGAAGGTTGCATACATTTCATTAAAAAAAGCTCTTGTACACATTCTTGTCCTTTTATATTTCAATATTTTACGTAAAACAAAACGGTTATAACTCTTAAAAGTTATAATTTTCTTTATTCGGATGTTGGTCCGATCTTTGTATGTCGTTGTAGCGATATTTTGAGGTCATTCTAGTTTTCTTCAACTTTCATGGAGACAAGTTGTATTGGATGAAATAATCATTAAATGTCATATCAAATTCATATTCTACCCCACTGGTTTTAGGTGGGGATGTCCTACTAGGTGTTGAGGAAATGGTTGAGGAACCATGCATGTTCTGTTATACTAACATTATGCGTGTTTAGTCCCCTACTACGTGAGTTCTTTACAAAATACATTAACATTTTGGAATATATATATTTGATACCTAATCATCTTCTAGCTAGTGCAACATCTTAATCATCTCTATGGTTGCCAATTTCCACTCGAATCCCCACCATTTGTAGCATCTTAAGATCATGTCTAGCTTGGCGAGATCAAGCGTAATGGTTATGTGCTCCATGATGAAAGGCTGCATCAAAATTTTTATTAGCATCATGACATCTTTTTTAAACTTATATTTAATTATATAGCAACATACTTACGTATAAAAGCGCAATACAAGCTCTAATTGACCCAATAAGTTTATGAAATATTTCTCGAGATCAATCGTAGTTGTTTATGTTGTCCAAGTATTTGATATAATACACTAATGTCCAACCCATTATATCGAGTAGAATATGTTAGAGAAAATAAACAAGATCAATAGTCAAGCAACGTCCTTCGCAGCATGCTCCTCACTTTCCCTGATGGATTTCTCTATACCTTCATATAACACACCGTAAAATATGCTAGATTAGTAAAACAGCACATCAACATACTCTCGTGATGGAGGTCGAATGAGGCTTTCAAATACGTATATAATGATATGGCTTTAACACTTTCTATGTGTTCGGATGTAACACAACACATTAAAATCAAACATAATATGTGCACCTAAGAACCCTAGAAACTAACGCAAAACATAATGTCCACAAAAACCAGAAGTTGCCAGTGATCGACGATATACCTAGCAATGATATCAGTTTAACTAACAACAGTTATTGTAATGAACTACCAAAATACACTGTACATACACTAGACATCTACAAACCCTGAAGTTGGTTGATTTATAAGAAACGAAATACAATATTATTTTATTACTGTTTTAAATTTAGTACTTGTATTATGGAGTTATCAAGGTCTGAACGGAAACTTAATCGTTGAATATGTTCTCCTAGATAATGAACAACGGCCGACGATGTGTTTGTTGCTTCGCCGGAGTGAGAAAAGCTCTTCGGAGGTTTGGCCAGAAGGAGAATGGTAGGTAAGTCGTTTTTGAGTTTGTGGGTTTAGTGTAAGGTTTCATGGGTTTAATGCTTCTACTGAGTTTAGTAAATTTGAAAGGGAATGGGGGCAGTGAAGGGTCTTGTTTCAAAAGGGAAAAAGGTTTTGAAACTAAAATAGTGTATTTATACTAGTGGAGGTATTTTTGTCTGTTTTTGAAATCCAAATACATATTGATAATATAAATTTTTAAGTATTAGTTGGTAATAAGATAGTTGAAACTTGATAGTGTATTTATAGGTACGTATCTCTTTTATTATTAGTATTTTACAGATTTACTCTAAGCGACGTGGGATTAAAAAAAGAAAACCTATTTAGCAATGTTTCCGATTGCTGACAATTACAGTCGGAATTATTTATTAGTAATTTTTTAGGTAGATCTTTTTTTATCAGAAAACTTCGACCTTGTGTAACATGAATCATTTTCTCTATGTTTTTTCTAAATCAATGTTAACAACTATTTTTTTTCAATGTATATGTAGGGATACTTTGAAATATTTTAAAAATGGAAACAATATTGTATAGAATACTAATATATTATAGGACAATCAAAATTACACCTCGTCTTTCCATGTAAAATTGAATATAGCTAAAACTAGATTTTTTTTTTGTATAAAAAGTTGTAAATTATATATGAATAATGTTTACATAGTCGACCCAGGCATGGGGACCCGTGGAATAGAAACAAACTTAACCCTCGAATGCAAGGGGAACAATTTCAGAATCATTCTCATGAAGAATATAGAGAGAGAAAACTAAGTTAAGTGGGCCAAGGAATCTTGGAGCCAAAAAAGGAAGGATATCGAAGGTTGGAGAGGATATAATGGGTGATAGCCGAGCTTAGGGTTTGTGTATTCTTGAAGATTCTAGCGTTTCTTTAAATTTGAATATAGTAGATAACTGAGCAGAAGGCCGAGCACCAGATGTGGCATGGGCTAATGGAAGAGGGGGACCAAGAGCTTTTCGTGGCAAGCCACGCAGGCAAGGTGGATGGAGATGATAAAAAGTTTAATTTTCTAATGATTGCCTCCGAGATGGAGGAGGCAAATGGATAATTGACAATGAAGTGTTCCAAGTTTTCTGGATTAGTATAGCAGAGGACACAATTTGGTGAAAAGTCGAAGCTCCAACTTAAAAGTTGTCACGAGTGGTAAGCTTATTATGGATGATCATCCAGGAGATCAAATAGTATCTTAGGATGCTGTATTTATTCCAGACAATGGATTCCCAAGAAACCTTGATTCTTGATGATGGAAGAGATTCGTAGGTGCTGCTAATGGTGAAGAGAAGATGAGAATGGTTTGAGATCCAAAGAAATATATCGTCTAATTCTGAAACATGAGGGAGAGCATTGATAGTATCTTTGATTTCTAAGAGGTGGGGATGATGAACCCTGCGACCCGTCCTAACTTGTTAGAGGGTGGGGTGGGGTGGGGGGGAATCCATCTCTTATTGCTCTGTAAGTCTAATATACGTGAAATGTTACGCATGCAAGCTAATATGATGATGTTAGGTCCATATCTATCCAAAAGGGATGTTAGGAAGAGTCATGGGTCATGCCATATGAAGATGGTGACACCGTTCCCAACAATGACCTTATAAAGGCTTGCGGTGAGGTTGTGGAGCTTGAATACTTTCCTCCCTCCCCAACTAGTAGAGGAGGAAAAAGGAATGTTCCAAATGGTTTTGTCTTAAATCTTCTCAGCGAGGGTCCATTCGGTATAAATAGAATTTTGATTTCTAGTCAGAATAGACGAGAAGATGTCTAGGACAACCACCTGATTCCAAATTTTAAGCTTCGGAAACCCAAGGTCGTCCTCATCTGCAGGCAATGTGAGCTTATCTCAAGCGACCTTAATCTCAAAAATCTTCATCTCTGATCCCAACCAGAGAAATCTGTGAAAAAATTGTGAAAGCACATTCAAAACTCTAACTGGGAGAATGAATATCGATGACCAATAAACTTGACTGTCAAAGAGCACCAATTTGATCAATTGAAGTCTTCCTACGTACGAGAAATTCTTGAAGGTCCATGAATTGATGCAGTTGGTGAATTTGAGAAAGAGTGGTTTGCATTCGTTGTAGGAGAGCGTGAAGGTGATTAACGGGACTCCAAGGTATCTGGCTGAGAGTGTACCTTCACTAAAACCTAAAATATCTAAAATTCTAATTCTAACAACCTCAAGGGCCCTAGAGAGGTAAGCCTAACTTTTGGTCGGGTTGAGCTGGAGGCCTTAGAGGAGAGTGAATTCGTGGAGGTCCTCCTTGATGAGATGGGTTGAGGATGTGTTAGAGCGACATAAGCCAACCCCTGTTCTTTCATATGGATAAGACCTTCACTATTCTTTAATATTAGTAACTTGAATGACGTAGGAATGGATGTAATATAGTCGAATTAGAGAGAACATGTTGTGCTAAGTTAGTTATTGTACACATTAGTTTGTGAATGCCCAAATAGACAGAAATCAGTATTTATTGTTATCCGTTCGGTTCAATTCTGATCCGGTCTTTTATTCTCAAGAATCGTTAACATCTCTATTGATATCTAATAATAACATTTAATGTTAGGTTCTTGGTTAAAAGAGTATACACGTGGAAGCCTTTCAGCTATCTAAAATTCTTTTACCCAAAAAAGAATTGCCTAACTAAAATTTGACAACTTACCTAAATTTTGAAACCATTTCCCAACAATCTATCAATGAATTCAGGTACTCTTTTTCCTTCGAGCTATCTTCACCCAAATTTATTTGAAAGTTCCTCGTGAATTTCAAACCCTTAATGTTTACCGTATGAATGTCTACCTTCAAACTTAAGCCAAGCCATCAATCTTCTTCAGGAATATGTTTTTTGGAATTCTGATTTAGTTCATGATTTCTCCAAACCTAAGTATGAATATATTCTTATTTAGATTAAGGTTAACCTCATCATCGCCTTATTTTCTAGCTTTGTCTTGTTAGTTTCAAATTTAATCAATTAATATCTCAGAATCACTCAATAACTAAAACATATGAAGCTTGATTCGATTTCAATGGTGGAAAACTATTCTTCAAATAAGTATAAACCTTACAAATCAATATTGATGGCTTCAAATGGCAAACTTCATCATCCTTTTCGATCATCCCTTTCAATAAACCGTGAGGTCCAACTCTTAAAATTTATTTCTTTATGAATAGATGAACTAATGTTAACCACAACTAGTTCCTATCATTAGAATCTTATGTTGAAAAGCCTAAAAGTAAACCTGCAAGAAATCTACTTTTCAGCAACACATAAGTCAAGTAAAACCTGTTTTCTAAATTTATTAGCAAGTCATAAATTTATTGTACTGCTTATAGTTAAAGTAAAACCATCGCATTTAGACATTGTAAGCTAAAACAATTTATTTTGTTATGAGGGTAAGAGCACGTGATTTCCATTCAAAATGTTGCAATGATTTTTTGTACTTGAAAGAATTACCTAAGCCCTTACAAGTATGAATTTAGTTAATATTTCAGTCTTATGTAACCTAATGCCAGATTTTCTAATAGATTAACCCGATTTTAATTGAAATCTAGTTTCATTTTATATTTAGAGGTCCATTTGGCAATCCAATCGGCTATCATATTATGTTCTTGGAATATATGTGATATAGTCATACTTGATGTGATCACTTTTCTACAACAATCTAATATGGATCTAAGAACCATGAAGATTGTACTTTGGAAAACATTTCAATAAGCATTAGGGAGTCAGATTTCATGTCCATATTGGTAAGGTTACTTTCCTTAAAAATCCTAAGTCAATCTAAAATAGCTTTACTTTAAGCCAATACAGGATTGAGTTTACCATACAACCTACCAAATCCAACAACAATTTCTTCCTTATTATTTTTAAGAGTCCCCCCTCAACTACCTTCTCCATTGGATCGACAAGAACCATATGTATTCAAATTATATCGATTTTCTAAAGGAGGTTTCCAGTATACTGAAGTACATTTCCTTTTCCTAACTAAGTTATAAAATCAACCAAACTCAATATCTATATTGGAGTCTCTACTCCAGTGAGATCTATTGAACATTCTAGCTAAATCTAAGCCTACCCTGATGTGTTTAATATGCATAATAGTTCAACTAGATGTAAAGCGTTAACCCTCATGTTTTGATTTGTTTCTTGTTCTTCACAATACCCAGCAAATGATATGAGGTAATATAGCTCTATGTACATCCCTATCTATATACCAGAACCAGGAACGTAATAAGTGGGAAAATGTCATGTATCTATATAAATTTATATTGGACAATCGAGAGAAAAAATTATAAACGTCCTAGGAAATTATACATTGTATAAACAAATGGTTTATAGTTTCTGAATTGTAACAGAACTGACATTTGGAAGCTAATGAAATTTTTTTAGAATATAAAATAGAGTCTATTGGGATCCAATTATTTATTAACATCCTGGCTAGGAAGGAACACTTCATAGGAGTTATGTTATTTTATATTTTCTTAAACAAACTAGACCGATTACCTTTGTTCATAATCCTATTCCATATATCATTGGTTTTAAAAGCTCAACTATATGACAAAGACCACTTAATTCCATCATCCTCAACATACCTAATAATTTGTTTTTGGATATTCTGGATATCAGATGCTAGACTAAAGAATTTTAGCTTATTTAGCATCCAACCCTTACTGTTCCAATAAGTATTTAATTTATAATATTAATACCAATTGTTGTTTTCTTCACTTGATAGTGTAATGAATGGTCTAGTTTCATGCATGTCCAAAATTATATTTCACATGTACCCACTTTCTACTATTCAAAGTTTTATGCTAGCTCTCTTATATTCATCAGTCTTTTCCAAACTTTTGAGTGATGGTTTGAGTAATTGACATGAAGTGGATGAAGTTTTTTGTAATATATATTGTGCATGTACCTTGACCATAAGATTTGTTCTCTCTGAACCAAAACTATAGTTTACAAGAGTAGGTATCATATAAGTCTTGAAGACTCTTTACATTGAGACCACCTTCTTTATATAACCTACAAATGTGAGACCATCTTGTCCAATTAATGGCTTTGTTTGATTTTGAAGAGTACATAGGAATCTATTGCATAAACTAGCAATATAATTAATATAGTATAAATTAATATTAGCATACCTCCAAATGATACGTGTTTATTTTCCCACTCCATTATCCTACCTGTAATCTTAGAAATCAAATAATAATAATTGGTAGTCTTATTACAAGCATGAATTATGATTCATGGATAGGTAAAAGAAAGAATTCATATTTGAAATCCTGATTGCAATCATATCGTCATATACATTGTTTGAGCTATTCTTGTTGAGGTAATGACTTTGATTTTATCCTTGTAAATACTTTGGCCATACCTGTTTTGATAATGCTGTAAAAAATACTTAACCAATCTATGATTGATGTTGTACCATTTGTGAAAATAATAAAGTAATCCATGAAGGTTAAGCAATTGATACCTAAGGAACCTCTAGATTCAAAATTCAATGTATTTTTTTTCAAACAGAATTTTCAGTCCTATAATTACGTATTCTTCAGCTATTATGAAAAGGTTAGAGGATATAAGATCTCATTTCGTAATTATTTTAGAGGCTTTAAAATAGCCATGAGATTCTCTAATTAATTATAACTGAGAACCAGGATCATGTAAGACTATTAACTATTATATCTAAGAAGGATCTATCAAATTCAAATAGCTCCATAATATTTAGTATAAACCTGTAAGATAATTTATTAATTTTTTTTTACATTTACACCTCAATCAAGATATTACCACCCATAACCGTTTTGTTTAAAAACCCTACCATTGACAAATCCTCTTTGCTCATCAGAAATTATGTTGGAAAAAATAAGGCTAAATCTATTGTTAATAGACTCACAGATTATTCCATTAAAAATGGTGCATAGAATTATAACCCTATATTCATTCCATGTTTGAAAAATTGTTACCTTATGTATAATATATATATGATTATACCATACATTCCTTGAGGAATGACTTGGCCATTAAGTTGCAATAACAATACATAGTTATTTATGAATAACATCCGAGCAGATTTGAAAGAGAATTTCTTTGTATCCATTAATCCTTGCAACACTCGAAGGATTTAGATCTTTAATAACTTCCTTAATTTCATCTTAAGAAGTAATTTTCATCAATATTTGGTTATCTTCATCTGTAATTAGTTTGGGAAGAACATCAAACAACTCATCTGCCTATTCTAGATGAGATTGAGATGATACGATATATTTAAAGTGAGATTCAACTACTGAGCCAAGTCCATTTTGATATGTTATCCATTCATCTTTTTTTTAGAATTCTATTTATTCAATTCTTCCTTCTCCTTTTCTTAACATAATTCTCATATGACGCAAAGTTTTATTTCTATTTTTGAGCTAACTTACATTGTTTTTTTGTGCCAGTAGACTTCCTCTCTAACAATCAATTGAAGGTAAGTTGCTAATCTTTTGCCAACTTTATCTTATCCTATAAACTGTTTGATTCTTCATAATTTATTTTCAAGAATCTTAACATCCTCTTCAGGTTTCAATACTGTATCAAAGATATTACCAAAAGCATCCCAATTGGAAACTTTAATTTTTACCTTTAGCCTTTTGAGTTTGTTTCAAAATACATACATAGGTTTCCCTATCATTTCAGCATTCCAATTTTATTTTACAATGCTTAAAAAATCCTGATGTTTTACCCACATATTTTGGAATTTAAAAGAAGTTTTGGGCTTATTCTGAGATTCTGATACAAACATGAGTATCTTTAGAACATGTCCTTGTCATGTGCTTTATTTTAGTTTCTTCAAAATAATTAGCCCAAATATTGTTATATAAAACCTTGTCTAGACGTTTTCATTTTATTTTGTTTGTCCATGTGTATTTAATACCTGAATAACAAGCATCCTCAAGATGACAATGAATAATAGTGTGAATAATAGTGTTAATAAAATCATTTGAGCTTCTTAGAAATAGAGTTGAGCACGAAATTTTCTCATGAGTAGAAGTTATTACATGAAAGTCTCCCATCAGCAACCATTTAATTTAGTTATATGATAAATTCATTAAGTTATTACAAAGGTCAAAATGTTTTCCCTAATACATTTAGTAGAGACTATAGTAACTAAAAACTTATTGTCCATTAATGAGTGACTAACCTGAACATGATTAAACTACTCATGATTCATGATTGTATCCACGATGAATTAAATCTTCCATATTAACTAATTCTTATTTTAATGTTAATTGTGTAGTTTTGAAATCCCATTGTTCTAGAAATCTTATCCAAATCATAGGTTTTTGTAAAGCTATAAAATCAATGTTTTAAGCTCTTTTGATTGACTTAAGTCTTCTTTTTGTAGATATGCTTCCAATGCCCTGTAAATTTCAACTGAGAATTGTAATTGTCATGTAAAAGTACTGGTAAATAATTTGATAGGCCCTTTAGACATGAGACCTTTAACTGTAATAGAACTTTTATTAGCTTTCCTCTTATATTTCTTCAATTTTATGCTTAATATTTCCTTAAAATCGTTGCATATTTATATCTTGCTGAGATTAGGAGAATATGAAAGACTATCAATGTTCTTATGACTACCAGAATGATGATTTGAATCTAAGTTTTCATACTCACTTGAGGTTGAGAACATACCTCCCGTTTCAATCAACTGGATTACTTCTAGGGTTTCTGATTCTTTAATCTCTGATTTTTCCTTTAATTTTTTATCCAAAATATCTTGTTCTATACTCATTTTTTTACTATAATCTTCCATTATAGAAGCATTTTGAGATGTTTAGTTGACAACATAAAATTTAGATAGCTGAGCTTCATTGTATACTGGAAATTAGATATAACATCTTTGTTGTTAGCTAATCTATATAATTTTTATTTAGGATAATAGTTTTAACTTTTGGTATACATCTCTAAATTTGATTATCAGACATAGAGATAACTTGTGCTTGAGAATTCTTTTCCAACTGGATAGTTTTTAGTTGAGAAGAATTGTCTATTTGAACACTATATGATTTTGTAACTTTTATCGACTTCTTACAATATGATTCATTGTATCCTAAATGAAAACATACATGATAGTATAAAAGAATTTCATCATAAGATATATCCACCCAACAACCATCGTTATCTCCAAAACCTATATATACTTTATGGATAATTTTACTCGACACATCAACCTTAACGCAGGCTGTGCATACCCTATGCTTTTCAAGTATCCAAATCTTTAGAACCTTTCATACTAAGGAAGCCATTATCCTAATGATACTATCATTGTATAAGAACTCTGGTGTGTTTGGAAAAGAAATCCAAATAAGACTAATTGGACTTTCAATCTTTGGATTGAAGTATGGTTTTCATTTGAGAAGTCTCGTGGAGTATTTTCATATGAACCATAGGTTTTGTTTACGAATCTTGCACAAGTATTTGTATATAAACTTCAAGCATTAAATTTTTTGCATCCCAAGAAGATATGTTTACCTCACCTGCAAATTTAAACGGATCCATAAATTTTTGAATATAATTGAGTTGAGGTTTACCTTATTAAATTTACCAACAAGGGTAGTTTTTATGAGTTTAACAACATTTCTTTATTCTTTGAAGTTAATTGTATAGACGTGTGATCACTTCTTTATTGAATGTAGGCATGTTCTAGAATTGATGACTTTAAGGTGCCCAAAGTTTCTTCAGTATAAAACATAACTTTTTTTGTCTAGCAAGACAACATTATTACTTGAACATTTTGTAAAAGAGATCTTTTAGCCAAGATTAGATTATTTCTTTGTTATATTGAATTATTCCCTTGTTATTTCCCAGTTCTAAAAACTCTAACTGATTATTTTCCAACTTCTTCATTTCATGATGTCGATACATTCCTTTGTTTTGAGAAACATAGTCAGAAGAGAGTTGATTAGCCATGTTAAACCAGCTACCTGGCCCAAAACAAAACCTTCTTCTTTTTCTATTTTGATCTTTTTGAATTTGGCAAACAACCAGCTTGAATTATGTAAAATCACCAAAGAAATCAAACAACTCAATCTTCAGTTCTTAGAGCATTGAATTCTTCATTAATGTTTAACATATATATATATGTGCAGATAATACTAATAATATCACCAAACTAGTAACATAGGATTTTAACTCACTCACATTGATTTGAATTTTTTAGTCAAAATGGATTAGGTTATTAGCTGGATCAGATTAAGTTTTTTTAGTTAATAAAGCCCGCATTTTTTACTGGGTCGGATTGGATAGTGGGTCAAATACTAGTTTTTAATTAGTTACAACATCTACGTTATCGTCCTACATGGAAGCTGACGTGGATGGTTAAATGACATAATTAGATTAATAGAAGTGGTGATATCATGAAAGACTAGTTTGTAACATATTTTAAAATGTTAGAAATTGGTTTATTATAAAAATAGCATGAATGTCCAAAATAAAAGAAGTTACAAATGAAAGGGACTAACCACGCTTTTTTAACACTTGATTTTAAGATTGAATTCTATAAACATTATTTAATTTCACAACAGTCTTGATAATTCTCCAATCCCATTAACAATGAAAACAATTCTCCAATCCCATTAACAATGAAAACAAATGATCCATTTTTTTCTTCAGTAAAACAAGTATTTTGATTTGTACATCTAAAGTTTTTCCCTATTTCATTTTGAGATGTTTACTTGATCTGGTATTGTTAACCTTAGCTTGTTTTCAAGATGTATAACTTTTGTAAGATTGGATACCTTGTTCTTTACAAATGATTGTTTAATTATGAAAATGAGATTTTTATGTGATATATTTATAGTCATTATCAGCGATTTATACGTTTTGAATTTTTAGGCATATATGACACTGGATTTTCAAAAAAAAATCTTTATTGAATTTATTAAATGTTAGTTTTTTTCTTTCTTGACTAGTTAGAGAAAGTTGAAGTTTAACATTTGAGATAATTGATTTTTATATAAAATAATGGTTTAGAACAGTATATCATCCCTAGATAATCACATTTGGTGACATATAGTCCCTTAACTTTCAAAAATCCGTTGGTAGTCCTTGGACTATCAGCTTTGGATAAAGTTAGTCTAGTAGATCTTTTAATTCATATAAACCTGCCACATATCACCATAGTCACCAGAATTGTATATCACCACAAGTCATTTAACTATAGGTCAAAGCCAAAATGTAATCTACAACATGTAACCTAAAGTTACGGGACCAGTGGTGATACAAAATTCTAGTGACTAGGGTGACAAGTGGCAGGTTTACATGAATTAAAAGATTTGGTGGACTAACTTTATCCAAAGTTGATAGTCCAGCGACTACCAGTGGACTTTTGAAAGTCAATGGACTATCTGCCACCAAATGTGATAGTCTAAGGACGATATACTGTTCAAAGACTAAAAATAACCTTGAATGACTAAATTAAAATAATCGGAACTCGTGTTCCGAAAAAACCTGCATTCCAAGTTAGAAATGTTTATTATCTCATAATAAAGGATATAAGGTCACACAAGATCTCAAATTCAAATCAATAAAAGTTTAAAAAAGGAACACACAGTCATGGTATTTCAGATAAGTCTTATGTTAAATTGGTTACACTTCATCTTAATGGGTTTGATAATTGGATGAACCTATTTCTTTATTGAGTAGTTTCCTCAAGTGAAATAGATCCATATTATTAATGTTCATCAATACACTATTTTTGAGTGAGCTGAACCACAATAGAGCTAGTGTTTAACTTCAGTGATTTCACTTACCTCTCAGTTGTGGGCTTTTTGTAGATTCTATCTCTATTCTTTCTCAACTCACCTTTTTTATTTATCAATTCAGTATTTACTTTCTAATTCATTAGATACCCTTTTTAAACTAAGCAAATATAGATGAAGCCCGAGTTGTCAAGAGCATGATGAAGGATTTTTTCTCTGATAAAGTATACGATTAATTTCTATATTCTTAGTAAGAGTGTGAAGTATTGTATTGGATGCAAAAAAAACAGCCCTAAGACTATCACACCAGACAATTGGTACTCGAGGAAAAGAAAAGTAAAGCTCACAAAAAACAAACTGAAGCCAAATTAATTATGATGAAAGAATTGCTAATGCTCGATATTCTGGCTCGATGGTGAACCAAACCACAGACATGTTGTTTCTTGGAGGACCAAGAGATTAGGAATTTTAAAACAAAGATAATATATCCTCCAAGGTATTTATGACCATCAGGGGAACTGCCCAATCAGTATCACAAAAATCGAGACGAAGAGTCCTAGATAAGTACCTCAAAAATATTTTTTACGAAACTGTATAGTTTTAGATGCTTGCAAGAACAAACTGAGTTTATTCAATGAAAAATAAATATCATGATGAATATAAAATAGGTGCTAAAGAGAAACTCGTAAACTCGTATATTGGATGGAGTTAGGCAAATGAATACTATGTAAGGAATAAGGCTGACCAAATGTCATCGAGTATCACATGGCTTGGAGGTGGAGAGTTCAGCACAAGTAAGTAAATGTTTCATGAAGTTTATGTGTGGTATGAATATGATCTGAGCTATGATTTGACCGTGTGTACTCTATATTGAGTCTGCATAGGGATTATGTTTGATTGGAACTGTGATGTGGTTGTATGTGCTATGTGTTGCAATTGAATGTGTTGCGCTTGAACTTTATTAATCTTGACAATTAGAGGAGGTTATTGCTTTATTGATTAGTATGTTCCAACGGTGGCAGATGTACATAAGGGCTTGGAGGGGTGTCGGCTCCCGCTTACCAAAATATGGGTTATATGTTGGAATATATTTATTTAATATTTTTATGGACTAACAATAATTTGGATCGACATGTACATAAACATATTCGGTCATTGTTTTAAAGAATTCGAAATTAAAAGTAATCGAGTTAATTAATTAATTAACTAAATTGTACTTATGGGTGAAAAGGCGTTATGGGCTCAAGTGTGGTAACCGAATTGGATTTGGACACTGTGATGAAGAGGGCCCAAATCTCAACACTTAATCATGAATTAATAAATGAGGGATATAAATAAAATTATCAATTTATTGGTTTATGGTCCCCGGACACAAGAAAGTAATAAAGGATGGGCTTTACAATGTTGGGCTTCACATTGTAAGACTACAAGTAAGGGGCTAGATTTAGGAATTTCATCATCCTAAACCATAATCAAACACACGGCCGCTTCCTTCAATGTCTGGAAACCTTTTTCTTTTTACTAACTCGTTCTGCAGGTTTCTCAAGGCAATATATAAAATCACTAAAGAACAAAAGAGAATACTAGATGGAAAGAAACGAGAGAACCCGTAAGTGTTCTTGGTTTTCTGTTTATTCATTAGGTAAATCCACAGAACGGTTTATATTTAAAATTCCACGATTATTTATATATTATTTGATGCGATTTCGAATAATATCTAACATTTAGTATCAGAGCCAAGTTAACCTTTTTTTGGATTTGATAGAATAATGAAATTGTGTGTTGATAGATAAATATGCATGTTTTTTCTTCACCGTAAAGAATCCATGCCATTGAAATTATGTGTTGATTGAGTTGGTTAGAGCATGGATTTAAGGATTGTATGAAAAGCATGTTTACATGATTTATTCGTATTGAAAAACATGTTTATCTGTTTTTTCATGTTTAATATGAATAAATTATATTTCTGATAGTTGGGTTTTTTTTCCAGTTAAATTAGGGTTAATTAATGTCCAAAATTTCTTCTCAAAAAATTAGCATCAAATTAATCCTAATATAACAAATAAAATCAAAATTATTCGGACATCAACTTATCGACGGCTTAACCCCTGATGTTAACACTGATAAAAGATTGTCATATGGTGTTCATCACGGCTAACGAAATGCGGAGACTGTGGTGAACGTCGTGACTTACAAGGATTCGAAAATCCATTATTATCGCGATGATAGTAGTAGGCGGCTGCTGGCTGAACATATATTCAGCGACACCAGCGCTACTTTCGGATTGGGTGTTACCCATGCAGGCAGGTAAGTAGACTACTGCATTGCAGCAGGTAGGAACGTTGCGGCAACAAGTACATAAGCTGGCTAATCCCTGCAAGCAGGCACGCTGCTGCTCAAGCAAGCAGACAGGTTGCAACAGCAAGTAAGCAGGCACGTTGGTGCTGCAACAGACATGCATGTTGCTGCATCAGACGAAGCGATGTTGCTCATTAAATATATATAATTAAATTTGAAATTTAATGTTTTTGAAAATTAATTATTTAATTAATTTAATATATATTAAATTTATTTATTTCAGAAATATGATGTGTTTGGACATGCTAATCGTTGTATGTATATTTGTGAATTAAAGTGTGTATGCTTGAATAATTAAATGGTGACGCATGACTAAAGTTTCGTAGACCGGTAGGTGAAACTAAGGAATTAATTTAATCGGCCCTCCGGAAGGTTAAAATTAATTTTCTTATGGATCATAGGCTTCGAAAGGTTCGGAGATAAATTTAAATTCAAATATTACCGGTCATCGGGAAGGTTCACGTTTGTGTTTAAATTAATCATAAATGGAAAAAATCACAGAAAATGGTCCTCGTGTTGATTTTAATTTTAAGTAGATGAAATCGATCCTCCTGAAGGTTTCGTTGGTACTTAGGATAAATTAAATTTATCCTTGCAATTTTTTGATTTTAAGTAGGTAAAATCGGCCCTCCGGAAGGTTTCACCGGTAGTTAAGAAAATCAAATTAGGATTATTTTAATTTAAGTAAATAACATCGACCCTCCGGAAGGTCTCACTGGTAATTAGGAAATTAAAATAATGACGATGGTATTTTTCTCAAACTCATAAAATTGCATATTGGTACGATTTGCCATCCGGTATCCATTATCAAGAAATTTTATGTTTTACATGTATTTGCCATGTTCATGCATATGTTTTCAGTTATATGTCAAGATGCTAAATGCGTTTTGTGTTTTTTTTTCTTATTATAGTGTCCACTAGCTACAATTTATTGGGGAACCATCCACCCATGTTGGATTGTTCGGACTTCCAATTGTGGAAGGAAGATATGTTGCAATTTCTGTATGTACATAATTATGACTATACATTGTCAACTTCCAAACCACCCCCTTAGTCCGGAAAGTACATCAGAGGAAACTAAGGTTGATGAAAGGTGGGAGAAGTCAAATACGTTATGCATGGCGCTCTTGTTACAGGGCCATACCAGTAGCATTATGTGGGGTTGTCCCTAAAGGTGTTACACTGCCTCAGGTTTTCTTACGGAGGTCGAGAAAGACTTTTCCAAAAATGAGAAGGTAGAGATGCATCGTTTGCTCATCGAGCTAGCTACCAAAACGTACTGATAAAGGTAAAATTCTTGAGCATATTTTGGGAATGTCTATGATTGGCCAAAAGTTAAAGGCAATTGGTTTAGACTTTCTTGAGGAATGCATAGTGGGTTTCACATTTCATTTGCTTCCATTCCGGTTTAAGTATTTCCAGGCCACCTATAATTTCATGCTAGAAAAATAAAATATAAATAAGTTGATTTTCCACGCTGTAGAGGAGGGTGATAAACTTAAAGGTATATCAAATGAGGTTAATATGATTATATCTGCAAAAAAGGAAGGTTCTAAGCGGAAGACAGATGACAGAGGATTGTGCCAAGGTTCGGTCAAGAATAAAAGCATGAGGCTTTAAAAAATTTCAAATCGTTTAGGACAGAGGTTGAGAAACAACTCGGGAAAAGCATTAAGACCGTTAGATCTGAACATGGTGGTGAATACTATGGTAGATATGACGGATTGGGTGAACAACGTCCATTACCCTTTGCACAGTAGCTAGAGAAGTGTAGAATAGTCCTTCAGTATACTATGCTCGGTTCACCTTGCATAAGTGGTGTATATGAGAGACGTAAGCAAACACTAAAAGATATGGTTAGAAGCATGACAAGTCACTCATCTCTACCATTATCTCTATGGGGGAAGCCATCAAAATGTGTCACTTATATACTCAATTGAGTACCCACCAAGGCTACTGTTATGAGCTTTGGAACGGGCTTAGACCCAAAAATAGCTAGTTGTTTCTTCATAGGTTATTCCGAACATTCTAGAGGATTAAAGTTTTATGATTTTCTCACTGGTAAAATATTTGAGACAAGAATGGTCAAGTTTCTAAAGGATGTTGGCTTTGGGGGGAAGAATAAGGGAACAATTATTGATTTTGAGGAAGAATCCATAGATATTCATGAAGGTTTTAATGGGGATACTCAAGTATAAGAAGAATGTGTTGTATTGCTAATCATTTCTGTCCCATTAGAACAAGGTAATTCTCAAATTAACAGTGAAGCTCCACTTGAGGGTTCTAACTAGGATACGAATATGGTCCAGGTAGAATATGATAAACCTCAAGATAATCTTCCAAAAGAGATCAAAAGGACATCATTTGTAATGGTCAAAATCTACATCCTCAAAAAGTGCAACAAGAGGAAATAATTCCTCTAGGAAGGTCCACGAGAGGAAATAAGAGTACTATAGGTCCAAATTTATAGTATATCTTCAAGAGAATGATGAGTTATATACTAGGAACTGTAAATGACCCGTCACCTTAAAAACATGTCATAGCAATCTCCGACTCTCGGAAGTGGATTGACATTATTAAGGAAGAGTATAAATCAATGCAGGACAATGCGGTATGGGATCTTGTCCCATTACTTGAAGAGAAAAATAAAATTGGTTGTAAATTGGTTTACAAAATAAAAAGCGATTCCCTGGGTAATTTGGAAAGACATAAATCACGTCTTGTAGCGATAGTTTATACTCAACATGAAGGGATTGATTTTAAAGAAACCTTCGCTCCAGTTTCGATGAAGAATTCCTTTAGAGAAATTATTGAATTAGTTGTACATTTTGACCTTGAGCTTCATCCAATGGATGTTAAGACCGTTTTATAATGGTAATATTGCGGAAATGATCTATATCGTGCAACCAGAACACTTTATGGAAAGTAACTTAAAATATCTGGTTTGCAGGCTTAAGAAATTCATTTATGGGCTTAAACAGGCCTCCCGTTAATGGTATCACAATTTCCTTGAGGTGATAGTCATTTATGACTTTGAGATCAACTAGGTTGAGGATTTTGTATATCAAAAGTTCAATGAAAGTAATTTCATATTTCTTATATTATATGTGGTTGAGATATTTCTGGCCTAGAAAAATAGTGAATTGTTACACAGTATGAAAGGATTTCTATCAAACAAGTTTGATATGAAGGATCTTGGTAATGTCAGTTTTATATTAGGAATCCAGGTACATCGGTATCACTCTCGTGGTGTTCTTAGATTATAACAAAAGGTATACATTGAAAGTGTGTTACAATGCTACAGATTGGTAGATTGCAAACCCCTAAGTACCCCTATAGAAAAGGGTGGCAAGCTTAGTCTGGGTCAATGTTGTAAGACAAAACTTGAGATTGAGGAAATGAAAACGGTTTTTATGCTTCAAAAGTCGGGAGTTTAGTGTATGCTCAAGTTTTTACTAGGACGGATATTTCTTTTGCTGCAAATATGTTGGGGAGATATGTTGGTAACCCAGGCATGAATCACTAGAAATTAGTTAAAAATGGTACTTTGATACCTACAAGGATAAAAAAGGAACTTGTTGACATATGTAAAGTCAGATAAACTGGAGATGATTGGGTATTCCGACATGGATTTTGATGGATGCGTAGACACATTAAAGTTCAAGTAATAAAAAATATTCTTTTGGGATCGAGGTGAAATATCCTGGAAAAGTGTAAAGTAAATACTGATTGCATTGTCCACCATGGTGGAAGAGTTTGTTGCATGCTTTAAGGCACCAAACCGGTAATTGTGGCTGCAAAATTCTGCAGTTCAATATACTAACAGTAATAAGAACTTGTCTATTTCCAAACACATAGACATGAAGTTCTTTTCTGTTAAAGTGATAGTTTATATGGATCAGATATATATAGAGCACATCAGCACAAACTCTATGATAGCTAAGATCTTCTAACAGAGGTGGTTTTGTCTAAGGTTTTCCAGGGACATACCATCAGTATGGGTGTAGTTGATTTAGAGGATTGTTAGTTTCAGTTGGAGAGTTTATAATAGGATCTGATGTTATATTTTGCAGTATTGTGCACATTAAAGTCTATTGTAATATATACATGCTTGGAAATATTTTTTGATATATGTATTGTATTGAATCTCGAAATGTATGAACCATTTAAGAATAGATATGTATGATTACAAGCCATATTTCTCTTAGGCCACGCCTCATAATTAGCCCAAGTGATTGATTGATAATGGTAATATGATTACACTTGCATTCTATTGTTCACATTACGAGAAATAGGTCTTTAGTCCTTTATTATTATCAGTCATGTACATGGTTGTATCGTTTTCCCATTGAAAATGAATATAGGGATCTCATTAAAGTTGAATATGTATGATTGAGTAGCATGTGGCGGTTCAAGTGGGAGATTGTTGGAATTTATTTATTTAATATATTTATGGGCTGACAATAATTTGGACAGACATGTCAAATAAAAATATTCGATCATTGTTTTAAGAATTCAAAATTAAAAGTAATCGAGTTAATTATTTAATTAACTAAATTGGATCTATATGTAAAAAGGCGTTATGGGCTCAAGTGTGGTAACCATGTTGAATTTGGACACTGTAATGAAGAGGGCCCAAATCTGAACACTTAAGCATGAATTAATAAATCAAGGATATAAATTTAATTATCAATTTATCGTGTTATGTTCCCCGGACACAAGAAAGTAATGAAGGATGGGATTTACAGTGTTGGACTTCATATTATAAAGACTACACGTAAGGGGCTAGGTTTAGCAATTTCATCGTCCCAATCCATAATCAAATAAACGACAACTTCCTTTAGTGTCTGGAAAGTTTTCCTTTCTAATAACTCGTTCGGCAGATTTCTCAAAGCAATATATAGAATCACTAAAGAACAATATAGAATACTATATGGAAAGCAGCATGCAAACTTATAAGTGTTCTTGGTTTTCTATTTATTCATTAGGTGAATCCACGAAAAGGTTTCTATTTAAAATTTCGCGATTTGTTATATATTATTTGATGCGATTTCGAATAATATATACCATTATATAACTTATTTTGGGATACTAGCTAATATATGAGAATTTTTAATTTAAAATTGTAATGGTTATTTTGAGGAAAATTTTAACTTAAAAATATAAAATAATGCCTACTTTAAGGAAAAATTTATGTTAAAATCTTGAATAATTATTCTTTTTAAGGCAAATTTTAAGTTAAAATATTTATAAATTGCAAGATGTAGTCTCTATCTTAATTTCTAGAAGATTAAAACCACCTTGATTGTATAAGTGTTCATAAATATTTTTTATTCAATTTTTTTACAATAATTTGTTTCAATTTTATTTTGTTTTAATCTTTCTCCAAAAGTTCAAAAAAATTACCTTTGTCTTGTTCTACTATTCTAAATTACTGATTTATTTAGAAGACATTGTTTATAATGAATATTATAATTAAATAAATTAAAGAAGACCAAAAAAAAAACAAGAAACAAGATTTAAATAAATTAAAGAAGATGTAAATTTTAATTAAAAACTTTAAAGAAGATGGAGAAAATGAAGAAGCTATAACCTAAATTCAAAGTTACATAGATAAATAAAACTATTTTTTTTATCAAATTTGTATATACTTCAATCACATCTTTTAAAATATTATTTAAAGTATATTTTTAATAAGGGTGAAGCTATTTCCTCTATAAGATTTATTATTTCATTCATCTCAAATTTTCAAAAAATACTCAACACTTGCTTTTACCTTCTTGCCCTTTATTTATTTTCTAATTTACAATTTGATGTAACTATCCACTATCAAACTCTCATTCCAACCAACACATTATTAAGACAAATTAGAGCCAACATGTATGATTTATCTTCTAAAATTAAACCCTAAAAACCAAACAAACTCACAATTTTATTAAAGATGACTAACGGAATTACATGTTTTTTTTAAAAAGAAAACATATATTTTTGAGACAGCGACTCTGAATTACATGTTTTTTTTAAATATGTAATTTCAAGTTAGAAACTCGGGATCACATGCAATATTTAAAAAAGAACCCAATGAGCAGACAGTAATCAAACCACAAAAATATATATTTTGAATTCAATATGCAGGAAAAAAAATAATTAAAACAGAAATCGATATTAAAAAACGCTTAAAGTAGTTACTCGATATGCATGAACTCGATTAAACGATAAACAAGTTTTTTTAAATGTCAATATGGATTTTTGGTGTAAAATTAAAAGAAGAGTAAATTTGTGTTTTCTTTCATTGAAGAAATAACAAGATGGGTGAGTATTTTCATTTAGTTTTTATCAGAAAATTTGTATTTACTTAAATCATATTTCTTAAAATATTTTTAAATTATATTTTAAATAACTTAAAAATATTTGTTAATTAGTAATATATTAGGATTTTGTTTTCTAAAATAATTAATTTTATTTTTGAATATGTTTACATGTTATTGAAATGTTTTTTAGTCTTTTTTAATAAAATAGTTTATTTATATTTTCAATTATGTTTGATACAAATTTTATTTTATTTTATTTTATTTTATTTTCATATATTTTAAAAAAATATTTTATATGAAAAATCGATTATATTTCTATTCGCTTTCAAAAATACCATTTATATAAAAAAATTATATTTTAAAATAGCTTTTAAATATTAAATTTGATTTTATTTTTTTTTCAATTTTTTGAATATTTTTTAAAAATAATATATTAACATTTATTTTTAGATATAAAATGTCTTTAAATAGTTGTATGCAAACATTTAAAAAAAGTTAAGTTTAGGTTTAGTTTTTTTTGCGTTCGGAGGAGATGTGTTTCCTGTTTTTGATGTCCTAATTCCAATAGAATTCCTGATTACTTTGTTTGTCGATAATCTTCAGGATTACCTACTTTCAATTTCAATTGGATAGGTTGTTCCCTGTTTTGGGTATCCTAATTCTAACACCTTTAGAGACTACTTAGTTTCCTCTTTTGCAGTCTTAATTTTCTATAAAAGCAGAGTTCCCACTCTTAAATTTGTATTCAGCATCTATCGGTCCTAGTTTTCTAATAAGTTTAGTCAATAATTTTCTTTCTTCTTTAAAGTTCAATGGTAGTCGTGCAAGTGGAGTTCAGATCAAGAGATCGATCGACTTCGACATCTTCGCTCATTAAACTTGAGGTATTCAGGCCGTTGGCGTATCGGAGGAAGAGTCTTGCTAATAGGACCCTTGACTTTGAGTTCGAAATTCCTTTTGATGTTTCGGCAGCCTACTCAACCTCCAAATCTTGTGTCACACAGGCACTCGCTGGATTGAATGTGGAGGTATATCTACAGTCGTTTTTAGCCGAGAGAATTGCGGAAGCACTAACTAGATCAGAGTTGGTGTCTTCTGTAGACCTCAAAGTTGGAGTGATAGTAAGGACAAACGACACCCACAATTTTAACTTGGATGATGATCCTGCAACCATGGTTTGTAGCCCTCTTCGTATTATCGATGTTATTCATCCTTTTGGCATCAAAAGAGTGGACTATGAGAAGATGCAACGAGAAGGAAGGCTTGTTGATATTGACAGAAAGATTCCTTGTTCTATATGTTTAGAAGAATTTTCGGATCCAAATAACGTCCTCAAGATGCCATGTTCTCATTTTTTTCATGAGATTTGTATTTTCAAGTGGGTGGATAAGAAAATATCATGTCCGCTTTGTCGTTCAGACCTGATCTACAAAGACACTATTTGGTCTTATTTTTGTGATTGCTGCTAAATACAAGTGCATTTTTTTTCTGTCATAAAACTCTAAATGTACAATTTTGTCAGGTAAATAAGACACTTGTTGAGATGATAGCCTAAATGCATTGTGCTTTATGTAACCTTATATAGCTGCCAATTAAGAATAGCTTCTACTGATATTTTTTTATCTCCAAGAGTTACCCTAAATAATTCAAAATTTTATAGTAAATATCAAATTAGATGAGATGAGATTTATATTTTGTACACAGTAACGATACGCTACAAATATATTTGACATGAATGCAATGAGAAATAAGTGACAAACACCTTGTGTTAAAGTCTTCCACTCTGTATACAAAGTCAGGACTTTCGCCTTCCTTTGTAGGAGAAGAAAAAAGAAAAACACAGTGAGAGAACACAATAGGCATCTCTTCTCTCTACCGTCTGAGAAAGAACAATGTACCTTCTCTCATGGCAAGCATATTGCCGTTGAAAGGGGTTCATAATTGATTGTGTATCTTGTAGTGATAAATCTTCCTTACCGCCAACAAACGAGCATGAAACTCGGACACTGCAGCACTCCTCTCAAACTCGAATTTCACAAGGAAGAATACCATTTAGAGCAGCATGAATGTTATCCAAGCTATGAAAGGTGCAACAAAATTTGCAACTTAAAAGCTTAACCAAAAGTAAAATATTTCTTTTTATCCGCGGATGCTACTTTTCTTACACTAAAAGAGGAGGTGGAAGCCATACCGGACCTTTTGAGAGACTTAGAAATAAAGAAAAAAGGAAAAGTGGTGTAGTACCTAACAAAACTATTTTTACAATTTTTTTCTTAATAATAAAATTCTCCCAAATCAGGAGTGAGATAGAACGTGTCTAAATTTAGGAATATTCTAATAAAATATTATATTTACTTTTCTGGTTGTAATTTATTTTAGATTGTATTATTATATTCTTTTTTTTCGCTCAAAATTTGGATTTTTATTGATAACTTTCAAAATACAGGAGGCAGAATTGAAAAAAAAACAAAAAAATTACTCCTAATAAAGAAAGAACAAGAAATTTAGCCTTGCTTTGCAATTTCCCAACTTCCAAAAATAGGTGAAGTCACCAGAGACCTCATCGACCTTTACCGAATTATCTAGCTCTCCCACCACCGGAAAACACCATTCCTACCACTACCGGAAACACCAAACCGAAATCACTCTTCATCTTTGTTCCTGATGTAGGCTAGACCGATACTTTCAAGAAAGACGATTGCTTTCAACGGATTGGAGCAAGAATATTATCGAAATTAATGTCTTTTCTGTGAGCAAGAGTCTCCTTCGCAATCCAATCAGAGGCTTTATTATGCTCCCTGTAGACATGCTTGATCACCATTCTTGAAGTAATCAGATTTCTACAATAATTTATAGTGGGTTCCAAGTACCAGATTGTTTTCCCCTTCCCAATTAGCTCCACCAAGATACTCGAATCGACTTCAATGTCGAGGTTATCAATACCCAGAGACTTGCAAAGCAGTAGTCCATCCATGCGGCACTTGAACTCTTCAAGTTAGCCTAAAAGAATAGGAGAGTGGGACACTTAGAGCTTTTTATAAAGAGAAAGTGAATTGTATTTCTAGAGAGAGAAAGTACAATAGTTTGATGGGTGAAGAGCAAATGAAGTTCTCCTCCTTATATAGGTTACATGGATGATTCTAGAAGATGTTCTAGAATCATCTCCTTCTGGAAGCTTCTCTCTAATTAAAATAAATGTCTAGATAATAAAGGAAAGTTCTAGATTACAAGGAAAGTTCTATAATATCCTAGAATGTTCTCGGGGCTTAGGGAATGTTCTAGAAGTAATGTAGAGTCTTTAGAAACTTGTGGAATATTCTGGAAACTTGGGGTTTCTCTATTGATGAAGAGTCTTCCGGAATCTTCTATAACTCTCTAGGATATTCTAGATACTTCCAAGGAACCTCGCGGATCGGACTGTCTCTAGAGGGAGATTGGACGGGCCGTGACATTCTCCTCCACCAAATCCTGCGACGTCCTCGTCGTGGTGTGCTCGTTGAACTGCTCAATGGTATCCTTGAACTGCCAAAGGGATTCTTCAGGTTCCCAAGTTGCTTCCTGTACTGATGAATTCTTCCACTTCACCAGATACTCCTTCCAAGGTGGTACACCCTTCCTCCGTACAATGCGGTTGGCCAATAATTCGTCTACGTTTTTATCGAATGATGTGGCAATCATGGGTGGTGCCCGGTTGGATTCTCCTTGACTTGCATGTTCCTTGTCTTGATGAAATGGCTTTAAGTTGCTGACGTGGAAGACTGGATGGATTTTCATCTTGGATGGGAGTTCTACTCAGTATGATGCTTTCCCCACTTTGGCTATCACTTCAAATGGCCCTTCGTACTTGTGTAATAAGCCTTTGTGTAGCGGTCTGGTGTACTTGAATTGTTTTGGATGGAGCTTGACAAACATAAATAACATTTTATTTTAATGATTCTACATCTATAAAAATGGTCATTATTTTAAAACTTCAATTTGCTCTAACTAGTCAATAATATACATAAATTAGAGAAAACATTATGTATCATTTTTATCAGGCTGGTTACCAGGCGGACCGGTCCATACCGGTAAGAGAGTAGTTCATAATTTTGGTTCCCACTCTGTTCTCTAAGCTATCCGGACCGGTCTCAAACGGGTCTTATCGGTCCGGCCCCAGACGGGTTAACGAGTTGAAAGGTCTAATAATAGCTATACAAGAGACTATACTAAAAATATCATCATAATCGAAGGATGAATCACCGTTTTAAACCTTATTAATTGGTTTTATCAGTTTAATCTATTATGAATTTTACGATGTTTAACTTTTCAATTATAAGTTTTGATTTATTTAGGTAGAATTTATCCCAATAAGATTTCAGGAATCAGATGGATGGTTAGGATAAAGATATTAGGCAGAATAGTAAGTTTAAAAGAGCTTTAAGCTAACAACGACTTAAATAATAAATCGTAAGCCCATAAAAAATTTAAAATCTAGTGTACTTCTTATAAATACAAATGTTGCCTTCATTACTAAGGTCGATACTATTTACAAAATTACTTATTATTTACGAATTCATACTTCATTGCTGCTCATGCACTACTTCAATAATCTCGGTATGTGTTGTCTTCAACTTATGTCTGTGTATGTTACCCACTACTTCTAGTATTTCTTATACTCTCTCTTATTTCTTCCATTCCCTATTCCATTTTTCTCAATAAATCTTATTACTACTTCAATTACTTATGCCCACATTGGCCACTCATTTCACGAGTTTGGCACTTCAACAATACATTATAGACTTATCATAGGCTATAAAAATTCCCTCTAACGAATAAAATTCGGCCATATTCATCCAAACATATATTAACATCACCAAAATGGTACCATTTCTGGGAAATAGAGGTTCCTATGAGATCTAATTCTTCAAAACCTCCAAAACCAAACTCATGATCTAAACTAGTTCTTGGAAAACATAATATATGCTTCTTCGCTAAGATCATGCATTTCTGGTAGTACATGGCCATGTTGTCCATACCTCTTACGTGAATCAATAGTTACACGAGCTGAAGCACTCTCATATGAGAACTCTAAGGATGATTTACTCTATGGTAGTAGACTTTCGCCTATTTCATTGACATGCATTATTGTATGTATTCTTCACATTAAAAATACACAAGTTCATTCGTGATCATGAACCGTTATCAATCCTTTTCTATGTAAAATATGAATCATATCTTTCTCATTTCGAGCACTCAAGGGTGAGAGAATACAAACAATATCTCTATTGCGAGTTGTCAGGAAACCGAATAGACGTTGCTCCAGCCGTGACCATATCCAATATGGCACAAAGCGTCGAATCCTTTCTACTCATCATTATAGAAAGAATAAACAGAGAACAAGCATTGTCAAGCCGTATCCAGCCCGACAAATTGAGTTTTTTTTATCAAGCTTACCCATTTTATCAACATAAGGGAGCGCCAAACCTATGACACGTTATTCTGATACCACATAGCTGGAAACTCAAACATATGTTTGACTTCGTCATACCCATGTTAGTCAGTGACAATCATTTTCAGACACCTCATCCTGCCTTGGCTGCAGTTTGGCCTCACTTAGGTTTGACCTCAGCTTAGTCGATCACAACTTGGTCTTAGCTTTATCTCAGCTATGTTCAACCTTAACTTGGCTCGACCTCAACTCAGTTCAGCCTTAACTTGGCTTAGTCTTAGCGTTAATTCAACCTAATACAACGTAAGTCTTGGCCTAGATAAATCTGGCTCGACCTCAATTTTGTTTTAGTTCCTACCACCTTGGCTTTTTAAGCTTATTTTAACTCAGTCGGTTGATCAAAGTCTATGAGCACAACTAATTTTTTTTAAATTTTTATCTTCATATTTGTTTTAGTCCATAAAAAATATATTATATAATATAAATTTCATACGACCATAATTTTGGCTTCTGTTGAACCAAAAAAACTTTGCTCTCTTATCTACATCCAAAACAAGCAGACAAAATCTTTCTTTCTCTTTTACCAAATGTAGCTCAATCCTTTAATACTTTAAATATTCCATCGTTAAAAATATTTAGCCAAAACACTTCATACATTTTTATCCTTTTAGGAATCCACATAACTCTGATTTGGTCCGAAGAGCCATCATTTTTCTTAAGATACTAACCAAACACAAATTTGAGGTGGTTCAGATAGTTAAAATGTATTGTTAAAAAAATATGTAATTTCGTTTGAAACATCAATTAATTAACTAACAAATAATATATATCATTTTTACATATTTTCAAAGGCATCGATAAAAATTCCACAATCAAATAGATTACAAGCACGTGGCCATCATGTGGTGTTTCAGACATCATATACTTCGGTGATTCAAAAATTGTCATGTCTAGTCAATAATAACTTTAACTAATAAACAATTCGGTTAGTTAAAATCTTAGTACGACTAGTTAATAATACTTCGGACTCGAACCGTTTTGGCCACCATATAAATTGGTGAAATCACATTTTGAATTGGATTTGATGATCAACATCTCAGATTCTTAGCAGTTCGGCTACTGGTATCGTCGAAACGAATTTGGTAATTTTTTAGTCATTTTTCATACTTTGAAAGAACTTGGAGGGTACCACCATAAACAGAACCAATATATTTTTTAATTTCTTTCAAATATGAATTTAATCCTGAATATTGTTTATGAGATAATTAGCTACTATAAATTTAAAAGTGCAAAACAATTTACTCATGCATGTACTATTTTTCTTTGACAAAATATAGCATTTTTTATCAAGAGAGATTCCAAATGGTGAAGTTATTAATAAGGCATGTGTAAAGACAACAAACCTCAAGAGTATCACGAGTCTACTCATAATTGTCTTGGTAGCTCTGCTTGACGTAAAACTTGCTTCGTCATGGACAATTCTTTTCACACAACCATCTTATACAATGTTTGACGATAAGTTCAACTGTTAATTTTTACGGCTCAGCCTTAATAATGATTCAACCCGTGATGAAACTTTCCAACTGTAGGTCTTCTTCGATTCATCACTTAAAGACTAAAAGGTTACTAATAAATTTATTTATTACAATTTTTTTGTATTTGGTCGAAGTCTTAAACTTTAAGACTTTAGAAGAACTTAACCTAATAAAATTTTAGGAATAAACCCAAAGGTTTCAATCAATACCTTAGATAACATTGTAAGCTGAAAAATATTTTGGTCAAAATATTATCGTAGAAAGATTTAAGCGTAGTTGTAAGCTAACAACGTCTGAGAGAATAAATCTGAAATCCATAAAAGCTCAAGACTTAATATAAATACATATGATGCCTTCGTTATTGAATATATATATATATATATATATATATATATATATATATATATTGTTTTCGTTATTGAAAATTGATTAGTTCATACAAAATTATTTATGTTTTACAGTTATATATAATAATAATAATAATAATAATTTCGTTATTAAAAATCGATCAATTTTACAAAATTATATATGTTTCTGCTCATGCACCATTACTAAAATGTTAACATGTTAACATGTGCTCCATTCAAATTATGTTTTTTTTTAATATTTCCAACCACTTCGACCACACATCTAACACGAATTTGATACTTCAGCACTATATCCTAGCTTCAGTTCAAGATATAAAATTTATACAACTAACATTTTTTTTTGTTAAAATTATCAGTTGATATAACTGAAATTATTTAAACACATATACCCCGAAAAAAATATCTTTTTTATTAAACGTTATTTTTTAAAACTATCATATAGATTACTCTTTAAGAAGTTAGTTTTCATTTAAGATCTAACCAAAAGTTCAATTACAACATACTATCCAAAAATACAACTTACCAATACCTACATGGGCCTAATTGTCTACCAAAAATACAATTTAATATAACAAACAAATTCGAACAAACAAATTAACCTTTATAGATTTCAAAGCATTTTCTCTCTCTTAAAAGTTTCTCTTAACTATTCGACTTCTTTCTTAAAACTCATAGATTATTCATCTATTTTTATTGATTTTCTCATTAACCAATCAATTTTATTTCTCAAACAATGATTCATCTCAAAAAAACTAGCAAGTTAAAGTTATTCCATCACTTTATTTCTAAAAATAGTAAGCGATCATAATGTACGGTTGTTTATTAAAGTTAAACTCATTTTTATTAGTTTTAAAGTTCGATTTTAGATTTTTTAGATTTTTTTATTCTTATTTAGTACCATGGTTCTAAAGTATACTATGAAATCATATTAAAGTACTGAAAAAATCAGAAATACATGTGTCTCGTAACTATCTTCTTGAAAATCAACATTTGTCTCATAACTCGTATACTCAATCTTCAATTGCGGGACATGATACGCGAGACTAAACACTTGTTTCATATATTTTTTGTTGACAAATAACAATAATCACGTGTCTCGCATCTTGATAATAAACATTTTTCTCTTGTTTGACATCTTATCAATTAATACTAGTATCACATTGTTATAGGAAATATGCCAAAAACTTATTTTTCAGATCATGTTTATATTTTTGTCATTAAAAATATGAAAATAGAGAGAATAAAATAGGTTAAAAAAAACAAAAAAGAACACTATTTTGTAGTCTTTTTAAAGCTACATATGATATACAGAATGATAAACAAAATACTAAGAAAAACTGGGAGCCTATCATTGAAACAATCAAGACATTCAATGTTGGTCAAGACATTTTTAAGTTGGGTTCAAAAATTTAGCAATTAAAACCAAACATGTGAAGATTATATTTAGTTTGAAGCATGAAAAAAAACATGTCGTTAAGCAATAAGAATTTCAAACCTATTATGATTTAGAAAAAGCAAAGTCAAGGATATTGAAATCATACTTCTCTCATAAGAAAATAAAATTCAGCAAATATCGAACTCAACCAATTACGAATTTCATAATAAATGGTCTCGTATAAATTTGGTTATTTATGGTCTCGTATCTTATATAAAATTGGTTATATCTGATCTCTCGTATCTCATTATTTATACATATTTTTACACAGTCTTGCGTCTTGCATAAATTTGTTTATATCTTGTGTCAAATGTCTTATTATTTTTACATATTTTTACATGGTCTCATGTCTCGTTAATTTTACATATAGTTATATAGTCTCGCATCTTTCATTAATTTGGTATAATTGGTCTCGCATGTCTTATTATTTTTACATAATTTTACATGTCTCATGTTTTAAATAAATTTATTTATACATGGTCTCGCATATCTTATTAATTTTAAATATTTTTATATGGTCTCGCCTCTTGTATAAATTTGGTTATACCTGGTGGCGCATGTTATACTTCTAGTTTGTAGGTATATGTATAGTCTCGTGTCTCATATATAATTATATTAAATGATGTTTCACATGTTTATAAGATGCAATAACCAAAGTTATTATAACCAAATGAGATCAAACAGTAAAGGATGGTGTAATATTATTGATCATGTTAGCATGCTTCACATTATTCGTCTCTACACCCGAGGATGTTTTAGTTTCTGTAGTTCATTTTACATCGAAGAATTGGAAAAAATAAACAATTATGGTTGGGCTAGATAAATCAAGGACAAGCTCATGAATTTAATAAGGCTTAGCCAAAACGTTATTGGATGTTTTTCTATATTAATGGTTAGTATCTTACTCTATTTTTAAACATATAAAAAAATACCAATATATAATTTGTTATACATGATAAATAAGTCATTTATCATGGAACACACAACCATTGTTGAATCATATAAGTTATGATACTAATATGTTACAAATGGATAGGAATAAAAACAAAATAAAATTTTGTTTTGATCAAACATTTAAAACAAATCACATATAGAATTGCATGTTAAATTTCTAGTCTCTCATTTTTTTTCAAGCACGTCTAACATCTTGCATTGTTTAACTTTTTTTATTGTATCTCACAATTTGTTGTCCAAGATGCGATAACGTTGTATAATCTCGTATTTACTTATGTATTTCAAATATTTATAGGTTTTGTATGTATAATTGGCTCTAACAAATTAAAAATACGAGGCATTTGGTATAGAAGGCCAAAAAGAAGAATAGGTAGGCGGAGAGGACAAAGAAGAACAAAATATTTGTGGGGATTGGAGTGGATTATTTTCGACTGAGGGTAATTTGTTCAGGTGTTTTGTGGTATTTCAAAGGTATTTAATGTTTGAGTGTTTTGTAGTGAGAGATTTAAGTTGTCTAGTTGTATTAAATGTTCATTACCCTCATTAATGAAAGTGTTGGGTATTTATACCCTTAATTATGGGCCATATGGGCTTTCAGGTCAAACTTATGAAACCGGGTCGAGTTCGAAAACCCATTAGTTTATTAAGCAGATTAGCAATTAGCTTAGTCAAAAGGTGATTAGTTTTTAGTACTTTTATCCAGTTCGGATAGTTCAGTGGGTGGCTTGTATCCGAATTTCCCCTGTCCGGTTTCTATAGTGAGTGGTGAAAATATCCGGACTCATCAGTAGCCCATTTTTTAGGTTTTGTTCGAAGGCTTTTGGCAAGACCTTAAAAATCGCCTTTGGGCACTTGTAACATTTTCCGGACGGATTTAGTGTTTAGTGAAGGATTTATCCGGACTGAAAAATTCTCAGAAGTTCAAAGGTTTTGCCATGGATCGTGGGACACGTGTCATATTCTAATTTACCTCACCAACCGTTTTTCTCATAGAATGACGCTCCCACTAATCCCCAAAGTAACCTCTTCATTTAATGCCTATGACGTCAGCGCCGCCTTCAATCATTACTTTTGTCTTTTCGTATTCTCCTAAGTTTTTTGGCATCTTTTTGTCTCATTAATATAATTTACTTCATTTTTCACTGTTTTACCATCTTCATTACTCTTTCATTCCTTCATCTCAAAGCTTTCACCTCTCTTACTAAAAATACTTTTGGTGTAAGTTTATGTTTACAGCGATAAACGCACTGGTAAAACGTGGGTGGCTTAATCTCTCGGAGTTAGAAAAAGCACAAAGAGTTGAGGGAGAAAGGCACATTGCTGCAGGTCTTCCAGTTTCTCCAATCGACAAGTCTGAAACATCAAATTCAGAGCCTGATCAAGGTTCATCTTGTGCTATAAGCTCGAAACAGAGAAGGTTATTTCAACCAAGCCTTTCACCTACCGTCTCAGGCTCATCGGTTCAGGAGTCACAACCCACTGTCGAACGGGAAATAGCTGTTACAAGTACAAAGAGACCCTCCCCATTCATAGCTATGGGATCAAATGCTGAAAATTCCCCAGAAAAACTGACACTTCGTCGAAAAGGCCGCTTAGTAAAAGGCCAGGCTGTTGTTCCACAGTCTAAGTCTCCGAAATCAGGGCCCCCTAAGTTTGGGGCCAAGGACAAGGCCACAGGGTTAGAGGCATCCATCAAAGTTCCTAAGGATAAATCGTCTGGTCCGGAGGCTACTGGAAGAAGCCTTCGAAATGAACCCTCCGGATCTGAGCCCCAGCCGGACACCAGACCACAAAGAGAAAGTGATGCTCAGCCATCCAGACAGCTCACTGAACCAATCACTAGCACTCCTCTACCAAAGACAACTGACAATCCTTCCATGGTGATGGAAGAAGTGATGGAGGACAGTGTTGAAGAAGCCCCTTTTGAGACTGATGTCTCTAGGTAGACGGGGGAAGCTGCCACTGCCAAGAAGGGCAAGGGTAAAGAGAAGTTGTGTTTAAAACATCCGGACCTGCCCGAGTCCCTTGAAGGCAGAGTGGGACCTTGCTTTCACAAAATGAGCGTAAAGTATCTGCTAGCCATGCAGAATATTAACTACGCCTTAATTCATACTACTGAATTAGGCCGGATCCGGACGAAGTGAGGGATTCCAGAATCTGTCAAAGTAAGGATACCGGTCGATCCGGAGACGCTAATGGACTGCAAGCGGAGTGAGATAATCTTCTACACAAAATTGTTCAACTGGGGGCTCAGATTTCCCGTGGACCCAAATATCGTCAGATATTTTCATCTGATAAAGCTCTTTCCAAGCCAATTGAGTCACAATGCTTGGTACACCCTCATGGCCTGCATCATGGCCTCTAGGTTCTCCGGAATCCCGCTTCCGATGGAGCAATTTGCTGTTGTGGCCAGCTTTTGCAAGAATCACATCATCTCCTTCTACCATTTCAATATGGGTGACAATTATAAAGTGGTGGATGATCTGCTCGAATCGGAGAAGAATTGGAAGACGCAATTCTTGTTCATTAGTGGAGCTTGGGAAAATGGGAAGAAGATTAAAGTTGGTGTCAACCCAAGCATGCTTACCAGTAGATGGAAAAGCACTGGTAAATATTTCATCACGTTTTTTTTTTCATTCCTTATAAAAAGTTTGTTTACCTAAATGCTCTTCTTCTTCTTTGGGTAGTGCTGCCAAAGGAGTTCTCCGACTACTTGGAGGAGGGGCAGTCAACTTGTGCTAAGCTGAATGCTTGGGCTGCTAATAAATGGGGAAATCACTTTCACAATTGTTTTACCGCTGTAAATCTAGTGAGATCCCACCTCTGGAACACAACCGGTCGGAGAGACTTGTCTTCGGAAGAATTGACCACACCACCTCCTACGGGTGTCATCCTACAGAGGACAGATGAGAATGATGGGAAACTGGCCTTGCCGGGCAGAGCTAAAGCCCTAAGTAAGATGAAGGGCAAGAAAGGCAAGAAAAAACCAGATGCAGATGAGGTTAATCAAGGTGGTGTTGAGGAGATCGTCCCAGCAAACCAGGAGGTGCAAGACCAAGGAGGAATTGATTCTGCTCTGCTTCAAGTGGTGGAAAATGAGAGTACCAAAGAGGCAGTTCGACTTCCAAAACCCTCAAAGGCCCTAAAAAAGACCGAAAACGGGGAGCAGATGGTGGAGATAGGGAAGCCAAGAAGAAGAAAATCTCCAAGGGGGATGAGGTAGCTCTCCGGCCTCTGGAGTCTCTTCCTCTAGTCGACCCAACATAGGCAGAGAAAATCCCCAGTGATTTTCACACCGGAGAGAGTACCGGAGGGGATATTAACATTGATGGAGTAGACATCAGTGGTCTTCAAGGGATTGACCTTTACTTTAGAGACCTCGTGAAAGAAGATTTTGTTGGCCCTTACCTCCCTCCAAGCTCTTCGAACATAGTTACTTTCAATGGTAAGTCTTTTCTTTTTCAGGGGAGAATGACATGGTGACCCACTTCTTGTTGAACAATATTCAACCGGTGCTCAACTTGGAGAGACAAGTGCGAAGTAAGAATGCCCTCATAAACACACTCAACACAGACATAGAGAGCTTATCCAACAATCTCCTTAATGCCAACCAGAATGTTGAGGCATTAAGGAGAGAGATCGAGGTGTTGAAGAAGGGGAAAGAGGAATTGGACACCAAGTTGGCCACTTCGGAGGGGGTTAACAAAGAACTTCAAACTAAGTGTTCTATCTTGGAGAAGGATCTCTCCACTTCGAAAGAGGAGGTGAAGGCTAAGGGAAATGTCATCCAAACCCTAACCAATGACAAAATTTCGCTCGAAGATGTTGTGTCTAGAGGTAACGAGGAGAAAGATGATTTGATAAAGGAGAAGGAGAAGAAAATCCAGGCCAAGATCGATGCATACACCAACAAGGTGATAGATTCCCAAGAGGAAATGTATGCTGAAGTGAAATCAGACATGGTCTTGCTCTTTCATAAAAAAATTCCGAAGAGGACACTCGGAGATGTACGGCGATTTGTGGAATATGAAGACCTCGCTCACCACACTATGGCCGATGGTGATAAGCACAACTATTCCAGTGGTTGGGATGATACTACTGATGAAGAAGAAGGGACCGAAGAGTGCCCTAACAAGGAACCCAAAGACCCCAAGAAGAAACCAGATGAGGCTGGAACATCGAAGGAAGCTCAGCCTTAAAGTTTTAACTATCTTTTTATTTTTCTTTAATTCTTGTGTTAGACTAAAGTCCTTGGATGGCCAAGGCATTTTTGTAACCGTGTCCGGCTCTTGTCCGAATAAAACCTTTCTTTTAAAAATTCAAAGTCCTTGGATAGCTAAGGCACTTTACATATTTTAATATTATTCCCCGATATTAAAGTGAGAGTGTTTAAATTCTCTGATGACAAATGTTTAAATGGCCATCACTCTACCAAACCAATCTGGTATGTCAGTGATACTTTAAATAGTTTAAAAGAAGCTATCAATCAAACCACTCCGAATTTTTCAAGAAGGTATCGAATTTCATTAAAATTCCCGGACACCTCATTAAAACCTTCCCGCGCCACCAGGGTAGGAAAGAGTATGCCTCTTAATATTTACATGGACTTTAAACAAGTAAATATTTACATAATTTTCATTCTAGATACAACCGGAGGTGTTCAATGTTCCAGGGGTGATTCAAGATCCTTCCATCTTTATCTTGAAGCTTGTATGTCCCAGGCTTAAGCTTTTCACTGACCATATATGGTCATTTCCAAGTTGGAGCTAGCTTTCCGAACTGCTTCTCTTTAGTATGTCAAGGAAGACTTTCCTCAACACTTTATCTCCTGGTTAAAAATCCCTCCTTTTGACTCTGGAAGCAAACCTGCTTCTCATCAAACCCTGATAGTGTGTGGCTCTGAGATAAGCCTTAACTCTTTTTTCTTCTATCAAGTCGAGTTGACTTCTTATTGTCACTTCATTAGCCTGTTCGGAAAAATTGTGGACTCTAAATGAAGGAAAACTTGCTTCTATAGGATCTATTGTATCCATACCATATACCAAGGCAAATGGGGATTCCTGTGTAGCAGCCCCATGAGTAGTCTGGTAAGCCCATAGTACTTCTTATAGATAGCTAGGCCACTTTCCAGCACTCCCTTCTAGATTCTTTTTAAGACCGGACATGATGGTCTTGTTTGCCACTTCAACCTGACCATTCGCCTGTGGGTGGAAAGGAGAAGAGAAGCAATGCTGAATGCCTCTAGAGGCACAGAAGCTCTCCATATCCTTATTATCGAATTGTGGCCCATTGTCTATGGTTATCTTTTGTGGAACCCCAATTCACAGCAAATATTAGATAAGATAAATTTTATAACATCTTTTGAAGTAGTTCCTGCCAATGGGGCTGCTTCTATCCACTTTGAGAAATAATCGATGGCAAAAATAATAGTTTTGCACCCTCCGGACACCATAGGTAGAGGTCCCACCAGAGATAGCCCCCATCGAGCAAAGGTATTGGCTCAGAAATTGACTCTAAAGGGACAGCTGGGATATGAATTTCATTACCATATCTTTGGCATGGATCACACTTCTTCACCAATTCCTTGACATCTTTCATTATAGAGGGCCAGTAGTATCCGGCCAACAAGACTCTTCTGGTTAAAGCTCTATAATCACAGTGTGTTGATCCCTCACCATCATGTAGTTCGGACAATACTATTTGGGACTCTTCAACCCCCAAATAGTAGAAGGGTGTACTTCAAAAGAATGGTTTTAAAATAACAAAGATTAAAATCACATAACAAATTAAAAGTGATAATCATCTTCAAAATATTTACTTAGCCATAACCAATTTTCAAAACTATACTAAACCATAAGAATATATTACATAATGTAGGGTTTTGAGAATCGAAACAGCTTATTGATCAAGAATTTTCAAAAGCAAAACTGTCATATTGACATGTAAAAACTAATCATAAAAGCTTATTGAGGTTAGTGAGAAATTCAACCATAATTATCAAAGTTAGGGGGCTCACATTTTCCATTGATAAAGTAACAGAAAAATCATTACATCTCACACATATTACACTAACTTTGAGACAAAACTCATAAAAGTCTTATACCAAAAAAAGAAACCTTACAAAATCAGTACAAAAGAACAAAAACAGAAACTAACAAGGAAGAGGAAATCTGCAGAGAGGGCAGACATGGTTCATCTCGAGCCACTTGGTCAGACAATCTGTGTGAAACGCGTGCGAACAAGGCATCTTTGTAACTTCAACTTCATCTTCAAAATCATTAAAACAGATCACACATTTTCCATCTGTCACATCACAACCGCCACAACTGAATTTGAATTTTTCAAGCGCCTCCATAGCTGATGTATCTGCAGCAACAGTCTTGTGACCTGGTGGCAACTGATCGGTAATCCAGTCCGATACGAATTGAAGAAATTGCGGCCTTTCATTATAATCATAAACTCTTGCAGCATTAATTCTAGTATTAATGGACACGGAATTCAAAACGTTTCCGCGAGAGGAAACTTGACGTAATATATTTCGAGTTTCCTCTATCGGAATCCCTAAAGTGTGGCACATATAACCCGTAACACAGGATCTGTGCTTTGGTCGCCATGCCCCACCTGGAATCATAAGAACATAATTTTCTGAGAGGGTGCGTTCCTCGGAGTAATCTAAAAAGAGGTCTTCATTACTGGAGATCATGTTACTCGGGACTCGAATTTGTGTTCGATTTATGCGGCTGAAAGTGATCTGGAAGAAAGGATTTATTCGTCGATGTGAATCATGTACTTTTAAATCGTAAGTTGTAAAATAATGAAGCCTCATCTTGGCTTGGAGAATTTTAGTAGACAGGGAAAAAGAGACCGTAAGAATTTTGTTGGGAATACACAATTTACTATATTATATAGACTTATTATTCCCCATCCCAATTGGAGTGACAATATAATATTTTTATAATAAAATCTAATAATGAAAAAAAGAAATTGGTTATCTTTCCTAATTTATTATAGGCATAATATTTTCAAAATAAAACCGGAAAGACAAACATAGTGATATTTCATAATCTATCGGTAAGCGCATAATACTTTTCCCTTGTGCATAGATCCTAGAAATTTTCTGTTGTTTGAGGTACATCATCACCAAACAATCCAATAACAATCCTACCAGCCACCTTACCCACTGGATTTCCAATGCTTATATCAGAATACACTTTGCGAGTGACTTTTGATTGCAAAGCTGTCTCAGCACTGGCTCGAACGGGATTGCCAAGAGGCAAGAGGTTTTCTTGTAGAGGAGGATGGAAAAGTGAGCGCGACAAGACGAGACGAGCCACATAATGAAGTCGAAGAAGAGGATGACAGTTTCGACCGGAAAGCAACTCTTCCATCGAATTTGACAGCATTGTAGATACTTTCATCTTTCGATAATCCTCGTGGAGCTTCGACAGTGTCGTAAAAGAGGCCGTCATTGGAAGAGATAGACCCATCGGTAAGCACACTTTCTAATATTAATATTTCATATGTACTAATTTATGGTAAATGTATAATATATTTTAATATTAATGTTTTTTAATTTATTTTTATTCAGAATTTAATATTAATTTTTTCCCCTGTGATATCAATTGGCCTGATACCTACCAAATAAATTAAAACAAAAAACAAAAAAATAAAATTCAACAAGATAAATGCGAGTTTAAAAAAATATATGAGTTCGTTAATCAAATTTTAAAGAAATCCGATTTGAAAGTATATTTGTAGATACTTTGACGGTGCGAACAATTTTTGAAAAATGTTTTCGTAATAAGAGAAAAATATTTAAATTTTAGATTAACATTTTATAAATTATTAAAAAATTTGTTATAAGTATAGAGAAGCTTTGAGAAAGTGGTGAACAATAAATGTTTTCTTAAAATTCATGAATCTTATAGACAAATAGGTTTAATGGGCGTTCATGAGTCCATTTGGGTAACCCAAGTCCATATAATCCAATTCCATTATTATATAAAATCTCTAATATTACATCTTTATTACATCAATATCATAAGTAAACTTTAGTTTATTAATTGTCGGTCTCACTTAGCCTTCTAGAAAATTCGGTCCGTATCAATTTTCATGCAGACAATTGTTCGGGGGGCGAAGTCACAAAATTGAGGTTAGTGAGAAATTCAACCATAATTATCAAAGTTAGGGGCTCACATTTCCGATTGATAGAGTAACAAAAAATCATTACATCACACACACATATTACACTAACTTTGAGACAAAACTCACAAAATTCTTATACCAAAAAAAGAAACCTTACAAAATCCGTAGAAAAGAACAAAAACAGAAACTAACAAGGAAGAGGAAATCTGCAGAGAGGTCAGACATGGTTCATCTCGAGCCACTTGGTCAGACAATCTCTGTGAAAAGCGTGCGAACAAGGCATCTTTGTAACTTCAACTTCATCTTCAAAATCATTGAAACAAATCACACATTTTCCATCTGTCACATCACAACCGCCACAACTGAATTTGAATTTTTCAAGCGCCTCCATAGCTGATGTATCTGCAGCAACAGTCTTGTGACCTGATGGTAACTGCTCGGTAATCCAGTCCGATACGAATTGAAGAAATTGCGGTCTTTCATTATAATCATAAACTCTTGCAGCATTAATTCTAGTATTAATGGACACGGAATTCAAAACGTTTCCGCGAGGGGATACTCGACGTAATATATTTTAAGTTTTCTCTATCGGAATCCCTAAAGTGTGGCACATATAACCCGTAACACAGGATCTGTGCTTTGGTCACCATGCCCCACCTGGAATCATAAGAACATAATTTTCTGAGAGGATGCGTTCCTCGGAGTAATCTAAAAAGAGATCTTCATTACTGGAGATCATGTTACTCGGGACTCGAGTTTATGTTCGATTTATGCGGCTGAAAGTGATCTGGAAGAAAAGGTTTGTTCGTCGATAGGAATCATGTACTTTCAAATCGTAAGTTGTAAAATAATGAAGCCTTATCTTCGCTTGGAGAACTTTAGTAGACAGGGAACAAAGAGACGGTAAGAATTTTGTTGGGAATACACAATTTACTATATTATATAGACTTATGATTCCCCATCCCAAATGGAGTGGGAAGATAATATTTTTATAATAAAATCGAATAATAAAAAAAGGAAACTGGTTATATTTCATAATTTGTTATAGGCATAATATTTTCAAAATAAAACCGGACAGACAAACATAGTGATATTTCCTAATCTATCCGTAAGCGCATAATACTTTTCCCTTATGCATAGAGCCCGGAAATATTCTGTTGTTTGAGGTACACCATCACCCAACAATCCAATAACAATCCTACCAGCCACCTTACCCACTGGATTTCCAATGCTTATATCAGAATACACTTTGCGAGTGACTTTTGATTGCAAAGGTGTGTCAGCACTGGCTCGAAACGGATTGCCGAAAGGCAAAAGGTCTTCTTGTAGAGGAGGATGGAAAAGTGAGCGCGACAAGATGAGACGAGCCACAGAATGAAGTCGAAGAAGATGACAGTTTCGACCGGGAAGCAACTCTTCCATCGAATTTGACAACATTGTAGATACTTCCGTCTCTCGATAATCCTCGTGGATCCAAAATCGATCCGGCATTCGACAGTGTCGTAAAAGAGGCCGCCATTAGAAGAGATAGACCTATCGCTAAGCGCACTTTCTAATATTAATATTTCATATATACTAATTTATGGTAAATGTACAATATATTTTAATATTTATGTTTTCTAATTTATTTTTGTTTAGAATTTAATATCAATTTTTTTCCCCTCTGATATCAATTGGCCTTGTACTTACTAAAAAAATTAAAACAAAAAACAAAAACAAAATTTCAACAATATAAATGCGAGTTTAAAAAAACATATGAATTCGTTAATCAAATTTTAAAGAAATCCGATTTGAAAGTATATTTGTAGATACTTTGACGGTGCAAACAATTTTTGAAAAAAATATATTTAAATTTAGGGATAAACATTGGATAAATTATTAAACAATTTGTTATAAGTATGGAGAAGCTTTGAGAAAGTGGTGAACAATAAATGTTTTCTTAAAATTCATGAATCTTATAGACAGATATGTTTAATGGGCTTATATAGTTCATGAGTCCATTTTGGTAACCCAAGTCCATATAATCAAATTCCATTATTGTATAAAATCTCTAATATTACATCTTTATTACATCAATATCATAAGTAAACTTTAGTTTATTAATTATCGGTCTGACTTAGCCTTCAGAAAATTCAGACAATTGTTTTGGGGGCGGAGGTCACAAAATGGGGGTTTTATGCGAAACAAAATATACAACATTTTCTACTATTGTAAAAACTGCATTTTGAATGCAACTCTGCTTTTATGAATAAGATCGTTCATGAAATTTCATTTATTGCTTCAACAAATTTGTCACAATTTATACATAAATCTTCAAACAAAACTTAAAGAATAATCCTAAAAAACGAAAAAAATCATCTAAGATTCGGCACGGAATTTACAATTTCATCAATTGCACTGAATTACAATTTCATCAATCATAAGGGTAGAAAAAGGAGAAAATACAACTAAATGAGAAAATTTGAACTTTATGAAACGAAGAAAAAAAGAGAGAAAATGGTATAAAATAAGTCAAAATAAAACTAATAACATGACATATATACAATACTAATAATAAGTATTAATACGTATACGATGATATATATCATGTGCTTTTTTTATTAAAGAACACACATCAATTCATGTTATTTATTATATTTTAATTTTGACTTAATATCGAAAAGACATGAAAGAAACAAAATTGTTGAATATGGTGTCACGTTTACACTAATCAATACGTTATCCAAATTAAATAGTAAAACAACTACCGTCATACGTGTTTTGACCGAAAAACTATTTACTCTCTCTGTTTTATAATAAGTGTCATTTTAGAAGATTTTTTTTTCCATAATACATGCCGCTCAATATTAATTTTTTAATACAATATTAATTATATATATTTAATGGTCAACCAATAGATAATTAACTCCACACACAATTTATTAAATCCACAAATCAATTTTATTCTATTTTCTTTTTTAAAAAAATTATGAAAAAACTTTAAACCACCATTATGAATCGGAAGGGAGTATCAGTAAAATCGACAGTGAATCACCGTACGAATAACCAGCTATTACGTTATCTGGCAGCACGCAGCGAACATTAAAATTATGAAAAAACTTTAAGAGATTTTCGATATATTTAGGGGACTTATCAGACTATTATTGAAGACATATTGAACCATTGAGATTTGTTTCATTTAGTTATTTCAACTCTCTTAATAAAAAGAACTTTGTTTTTTTTATCCTGCAATAGAATCAAATCACTGCAATAGAATCAAAACACTGCATTAGTTACTGTTGTGAGGGTTTGAAATATGATTGTTCTCTTAATTTTGGGACTTCTATCCAGTAAATGTTTTTTTCTTCAATCATGATTTATCAAATAAGAGTAAGAGTGTTGTGTTTCCATTAAACAAGTGGAGTAATGTGATATTTTTCTTTGCTTTTAAGATTTTAGAAAATATGTTAATAATTTATAGATACAATTTTAAATTGGATGTATCAAAATTTGTCGTCATACATTAAATCTAAATATAATTTAATTTTGCTAATTATTTTATTAAAAAGCATCCGACTTTAATTATCATTCAAACAAATAATGAATTGAAAGACCTGTTAAAACAAAATAAAGAAACTAATTAATTGTATAAATAACTACATTGAAAAAACCAACCAACTCACGAATATTGCATATAAAGGTAAAAAAGATGGTCCGTTAGGCCAGCACCCCATACTAAAAATCAAATCCTTTGGCTTTGGATGAAAAACCAGAATGCCAAGATTGGACTGTAATAGCTTTCTTGCTAAAGCCTAGGACAAAACAAGAGATTTTTATTATGTAAAACCCAGTACTGAATTTGAAGCATTTGGCTCACATGAATGGCTATAGAATCACTAGAGAAGTTACTGGACTATTAGTTGGAGCTCGATGAATTATTTGATTGTACTGATTATGCTTATGTTCTCATTATGATGGTTTTTTTAACTTACACGTAGTTAAACATATTTATTTTAATTTACTTTGGCGTAGTTGTTACTTTGATGTAGACTTGAGTCTTGAATCATCACTCTGAAATGATTTTCTTAAATGGGGTATTGTTTATAGCTTAGAGTATAATAAATTTCAGAAAAACTCCATGTTGTTTCTAGCTTATTGATCAAGAATTTTCTGAAGCAAAACGGTCATATTGACATGTAAAAACTAATCATAAAAGCTTATTGAGGTTAGTGAGAAATTCAACCATAATTATCAAAGTTAGGGGGCTCACATTTCCCATTGATAGAGTAAAAAAAATCATTACATCACACACATATTACACTAACTTTGAGAAAAAACTCATAAAAGTCTTATACCAAAAAAAAGAAACCTTACAAAATCAGTACAAAAGAACAAAAACAGAAACTAACAAGGAAGAGGAAATCTGCAGAGAGGGCATGATGTGGTTTATTTCTATCTGAGGTGAAATTTGTAATTTTTATTTAGAGTTTGTGGAAGTTTTGTAAGTATTTAATATTTGAGTAGAGAGTAGAGGGAGAATTATGCAGCCTGGTTGTATTTAATTTTCATTACCCTCATTTAATGTTGGTGGTTGGGTATTTATGCCTTTATGTTTGGGCTTTATGGGCTGTCTGGTCATGTTTAATGGACTCGGGTCAAGTTTAAGGACCCATGAGCTCTTAGTAGGAGAGCAGGCAGCTTAGTCAAATAACCTTTGTCAAAACCTGAAAAACAGTCCGTTGTCAGTGGCAGTTTTATCCGGACAGTTCTTCCGAATTGTGTCATGGTTCTATCCGGGGTGAAAAAGTTCTTTGAATCCAAACGGTTTTTTGCCAGGGTTCATGGGACACGTGTCACTCTTTGGTTGGTTGCTTTAGCCGTTTTTTCACCTTGGATTTCGCACCCACCTGCTCTGAAAAGTAACCTCTTCATTAATGAAGGTGATGTCAGCGCCGTCTTTTAATCATTGCTAATCTTTTCGAATTCTCCTAGGAATCAAGGCTTCTTTTCGAGGTTTACTATAAATTAAGAAGTTTTTCCACTGTTTTACCATCACTTTCATTTTTACTTTGATAATCCTCAGAGATTTCTCTCTCAAACACAAGTTCTTGTTTAGGTCGTTTATGTTCACGGCAAGGAACGCTCTGATCAAAGGTGGGTGGCTCAATTTATCTGAACTAGAAAAAGCACAAAAAGTCGAAAGGGAAAAGCGCATTGCAGCGGGCTTACCCAATTCTCCCATTGACAAACCAGCATTCTCAGCCACAGAGTCTGACCAGGGCTCTTCCTCCACAAAGGGTGTCAAACCGAAGAGGTTGTTTCAAACCAATCTTTCCCCTATCATCTCAGGTTCTTCGGTTCAAGAGTCAGAACCCACCGTTGAGCCAGGTTTAACAGTTACCAGTCTTAAAAAACCCTCCCCATTCTTAGCCATAGGGTCAGATGCTGAAACTTCTCCTCACAAACTAGTTGATCGAAGAAATGGCCGGTTGGTCAATGGGCAGGCTTCCAAGAGTACTCTTTCGAAATCGAGGGCCAAGGACAGTAGTACAGGGTCAAAGGTACCCATTAAAGCACCCAGGGACAGGCTGTCTGATCCGGAAGCCACTGGCTCAAGTCCCCGAAGGGAAACATCTACATCAGAGGCCCAACCGGAGGCTAGGATCCATGAGGGTACTGAAGCTCATCAGTCCGGAAGTCAGGCTGATCCAACCCCAAACCTCCCCCTTACAACAACAACCGAAAATCCTTCCTCAATCATGGAGGAAATAATGGAGGACTCCATCGAAGAGCCTCCATTCAAGTCTGAACCATCCGGATAGACTAGTGGTGCTGCTGCTACCCAAAAGGATAAGGGCAAGGAAAAGTTATGCCTAAGGCATCCGGATCTGCCGGAGTGTCTTGAAGGAAGAGTGGGACCTTGTTTCCACAAGGTCAGTGTTAAATATCTCATTGCTCTGCAAAAGATTAACTACGCTTTCATACATACAGCTGAGTTGGGCCGGATGCGTACAAAGTGGGGGATTCCGGAGAATGTGAAGATAAGAATCCCAATAGATCCTGAAACCCCCATGGATTGTAAACTCAGTGAAGTAGTCATCTTCACCGAGCTCTTTAACTAGGGTTTAAGGTTCCCTTGGATCCGGAAATAGTGCGGTATTTCCATCTCATCAAACTCTGTCCTAGTCAATTAAGCCCCAATGCCTGATACACACTTATGGCCTGCATCATGGCCTCCAGGCTCTCCGAGATTCCTCTACCAATGGAGGAGTTTGCAGCTGTGGCCAGTCTCTGCAGGAACCACCATATTCCCTTCTATCACTTCAACATAGGTGATGATTATAAAGCAGTGGACGATCTGCTTGAGTCGGAGAAAAACTGGAGGACCCAATTCCTGTTCGTAATTGGTGCTTGGGAGAATGGGAGGAAAATTAAAGCCAGAGTCAATCCAAGTCTTCTCACCAGCAGATGGAGGAGTGATCGTAAGGCTCCTTACTTTATATTTTTTTTTCTGCTTTTATCGAATTTGCCTAAACTGACTGTTCTTATCTTTTTTCCTAGCAGTGCTGCCCAAAGACTTTAGTGACTACCTAAAGTCGGGACAGGTTACTTGCTCCAAGATCAACACTTGGGCTTCTGAGAAATGGGGAAACTGGTTTCACGATGCTTTTACAGGGGGAAACTTGGCAAGGTCTCACCTCTGGAACACCACTGGTTGGAGGGACCTGACCTGGGAGAAACTCACTACCACAGCCCCTCCGGATGTAGTCCTGAAGAGGATACATGAACCGGGCGGGTCACTTTACTTGCCAGGCCGGGCCAAGACCCTGAGTAAGATGAAGGGCAAGAAGAAGAAGGGCAAGAAGGTGGTAGGTGAAGCTAATCCTGCCGAGGTGGAGGAGGTTGTTCCAACAAATCCTGAAGGGCCAGCCCCAAGCCATATTGATGCTGCTCTTTTAGAAGCGGTAGAGCAGGAGAGTGTTAAGGAAGATACTCGATCCCCAAAGCCTCCAAAAGCTCCCAAAAGAGACCGAAAACGGGGAGCGGAGAGCAAGGATAGGGAGGCTAAGAAGAAAAAGACCTCTAGAGGTGATGGACTTTCTCTCCGGCCTCCAGAGCCTCTCCCCCTGTAGATCCTACTGATCCAACACAGGAAGAGGAGATCCCTAGTTATTTTCAAACCGATGAGGTTGGAGGAGGAGGTCTGAGCATTGATGGGGTTGACATCACCGATCTCGATGGGCTTGGTGACTACTTTGCCAACCTCCCCAGAGATGATTTTGCTGGGCCTTACCTCCCTCCGAGTGCTTCGGACACTGTCACTTTTAATGGTAAGACTTTTACAGTTTCAAGTCAAAGGGATATTATAGCTCACTCTATATTAAGTAGTGGTCAGCCGGTGCTTGTGCTGGAGAAGCAAGTTCGATGTCAGGCACATACTATCAAAGATCTCAAGTCTGACAAAGAGAGACTGTCCGATGATCTTCTTATTGCCACTCAACATGCTGACATTCTAAAGGGGGAGAACGAGGAGCTGAAAAAAGAACTAGGAGGGGTGGACCACCAAAGTTGCTACTCTAGAAGATACTATCAAGGAGCTCCGCGAGAAGTTATCCGGAGTAGAGAAAGATCTCACTGCTTCAAAAGAGGAGGCCAAAGCCAAGGATAAAGTCATCCACAACTTGACAAGTGACAAGATTGCACTTGAGAACACAGTGTCCAAGGCTGCATAGGAGAAAGCTGATCTGCTAAGGGAGCAAAAGGCCAAAATCCAGGCCAGGATTGAGAAGAAAACCTGCTCCTCATCAAACCTTGATAGTGTGCAGCTCTAAGGTGAGCCTTGACTCGTCTTTCCTCTATTAGGTCAAGCTGGCCTCTGACTGCCACTTCATTTGCATGTTCGGAGAAGTTGTGAACCCGAAATGAAGGGAGAGTTTCCTCTATGGGAGCTATTGCATTCATCCCATAGACCAAGGAAAAGGGTGACTCTTGTGTCGCAGCCCCCGGTGTAGTCCGGTAGGCCCACAAGACCTCTTGCAAATAACTAGGCCACTTCCCAGCAGCCCCTTCCAAATTCTTCTTTAAACCGGACAATATAGTTCTGTTAGCCACTTCAACTTGTCCATTTGCTTGTGGGTGGAAAGGTGAAGAGAAACAATGTTGTATACCCCTTGAGGCACATAAACTCTTCATTTCCCTATTGTCGAACTGTGGCCCATTGTCTGTCGTTATTTTTTGTGGAACACCAAATCTGCAACAGATGTTGGACAAAATGAATTGTATGACAGCTTTTGACATTGTTCCTGCCAGAGAGGCTGCTTCGATCCACTTCGAAAAGTAATCTATAGCAATAATTATAGTTCTGCGTTCTCTGGACGCCATAGGAAGAGGTCCCACCAAATCCAACCCCCATCGAGCAAAAGGTACAGGCTCAGAAATTGACTCTAAAGGGATGGCTGGGACATAAATTTCATTGCTATATCTCTGGCATGGATTACACCTTCTCACCAGCTCCTTAGCATCCTGCATTATAGAGGGCTAGTAATAGCCAGCCAATAAAACTCTCCGTGTTAGAGCCCTGAATCCACAGTGAGCTGATCCCTCACCGTCATGCAATTCGGAGAGGACTACTTGAGACTTATCATCTCCCAAACATCGCAAAAGAGGTTTACTGTAAGACTTCTTATACATAACGTCTCTTAGTATGATAAAACCACGAGATTTGTGCTTCATTTTTCTTGCTAGTGCTTTATCCGGAGGCAGGATGCCATCGGAGAGATACTGCAGGAGAGGAAATCTCCAGTCTTGTGGTTGTTTCATTTGTACTTCGAAAATTTATTCCTCTTTACCGGTGTTATGTTGAATGGAAGGGCCCTGCAGCACATGGATCCAAGGATATGACTCAGTCTAGGCTATGGTTTCTAGTGAATCTGCTAATTCATTCTCTGCCCGAGGTATGTGCTCATAAACAACGCTTTTGAATTTAAGAGCCTCATTTTTAAGAAGAAGAAAGTACTTCACTAGTTGCTCCTTTTTGGCCTCAGATTTACCTTGTGCATGGTGAATAAGAAGTTGAGAGTCACTCATCAGCTTGACCCTTTTGGCCCCACATATACAGGCTAACTTTAAACCAGCTATAGCTGCTTCGTATTCAGACTTATTGTTAGAAGCCCTGAAAGTAAAACATATAGCCTGGTGCATTTTGTCACCATATGGAGAAGTCAAACACACCCCGACACCACATCCCATAGTACTGGACCCACCATCCGTCCGGATGACCCAGACCTTTTTGTCTTTTATCTCAGTCGTCTGCTCCGAATCCCTATCAGAGTGGAATTCAACTAAAAAGTCAGCCACGGCTTGGGCTTTGACTGCTGTCCGAGGAGCAAAATCAATATCAAAGTCCCCCAATTCCACTGACCACTTAGTCATTCTACTTGAAATTTCTGCTATTTGGAGAACATTCTTCAAGGGAAAAGATGTTCAGACGACAATAGGATGAGCCTGGAAATAAAGCCTCATCTTCCTGGCAGCAATCACCAAGGCCAACGCTAATTTTTCGAGTTTCAAATAACGCTTTTCTGCATCTATCAAGCTCTTGCTGATGTAGTACACCGGATGGGGGTAATTATCTACCTCTCTTACCAATACAACAGTGATGGCAAACCTGAAACTGCCAAGTATACGAAGAGTATTTCTTTATCAACAGGTTTAAATAAAGTCTTAGGGGAGGATAGATGTTTCTTAATTTCATTGAAGACCTCATCACATTGTGGAGTCCAGTCGATTCCCTTTGCACCCCTTAGAGTTTGGAAAAACGGGGCAAATCTGTCCAAAGATCTTGAGATGAATCGATTTAAAGCAGCCAATCTCCCCGTTGTACTTCTTTAACATTCCGAGGAGGCTCCATTTGAAACAGAGCATTAAGTTGTTCCGGATCGGGCTGTATCCCTTGCTCACTTATTATGTAACCCAAGAACTTCCCGGACTGTACTCCGAACACACATTTTTCTGGATTTAGCTTCAAATTCACTTTTACCAAGTTGGCAAAATTTTCTTGGAGGTCTGCCAAGTGCAGCTGCTCATCCATACTTTTCACCATCATGTCATCGATGTATACTTCCATATTTCTTCCAATCTGATCAGCAAAAGCTTTGTTTACCAATCTCTGATAAGTAGCCCCAGCATTTTTCAATCTGAATGGCATCACCTTGTAACAATGAAGACCTCTGTCAGTGACAAACGTAGTATGTTCCTGATCCTTCGGGTCTACTTGAATTTGATTGTACCCGGAGAAAGCATCCATAAAGGAAAGTAGTTTATTCCCAGAAGTGGAGTCTACTAGCTGATCAATCTGAGGGACCGGATATAAATCTTTTGGGCAAGCCCTATTGAGATCTGTGAAGTCAATGCACATGCGCCACTTGCCATTTTTCTTTTTCACCAAGACCGGGTTGGCAGTCCATAAAGGATATTGAGACTCCTTTATATACCCCATTTTTGTGAGCCTGTTAACTTCTTGAACAATAACATCAGCCTTTTCCTTGGAAAAAGCCCTTCTCTTTTGTACCACAGGTGCTATGTCTCTCCGGATGGATAGGTGATGTGATATAATGTCTGCTAGAACCCATGTTACATCAGCATTGCACCAAGCAAAAACATGCTGATAGTCTTTTAAAAACTTCAACATTCTATTCTTCAGTTCGGACGACATTTTAGACCCTATCTTAACACTTTTTCCTTCTTGTAACGAATGTGTTTCAACTTCTTCAACTGGTATCAACACTCCAGGGGTCTCTCTGGGGTCATCAATTTCGCCCTCACCCCCAGAAAGCCCCTCAAATGGCTATCCTTCGTTGATACGAACTGCCCCCAACGTTCGTGGAGCCAGTGTTGTAGCATAACACTCTCTTGCCACCTTTTGACTGCTTCAGACAACTCCTACTTGTCCTTGGACATCATATTTCAAACATTGGTAGACTGTAGAGGCCACTGCATGCATCCTAGAGAGCCAAGACCTCCCTAGAATAGCATTATAACAAGTGGGACAATCCACCACAATAAAAAGTATCCTGACCATCTTCTTGAAAGGGCCCTTGCCCAACAAAACTTCTTCTTCGAACTCCCCGATCACATCTGCTGAGCTCCCAGTGAAGCCCACAATTGATCTGTCTGAACTCTGAATTACGGTTGGATTTTTCATCCTTTTGTAAGTGGTTAAGAAGAGGATATTGGCTGAGCTTCCAGTATCCATCAAGATTCATCTTATGTCATTGCCCCCAATGGATGCTCCTATGACAACAGCATCTTCATGAGGGTCAGCTATATCTCTTAAGTCATCTTCATCGAAAGCAATGAAAGGGAATGAAATTTGTGACTGATAGGAGGTCATGCCCCCTTCTAGCTGGGTGGCTAAAGTATGAACATGTCTCTTCCTCAAAGAAGCAGTAGGAGCTGTCATGGTATCCCCTCCAAAAATTGTAAGTGACTCAAAAAACTTAATGAGTCCGGAAACAGTTTTACAACGTTCTTCAATAGCACCTACTCTATTTCGAGTTGGATGAGGATCCAGGTATTCGGATTCTACATCAAATCTTTCGATTATCACCATAGCCCCCTCCGGAGCAGCATTGCTCGGACCAACCCGGTGAGTATTGTCAGACCTATTTTCTCTTCTTCTTTTGACATATGCCCCCAGCTTTCCTCTTTCAATCAAGTTCTGAACCTCTTGATTCAAGGCTATACAATCGTCAGTATTATGGCCAGTATCATTATGGTACTGGCAGAAAGAGTTGTTACGATGTTCCTGTTAGTCCTTTTCTCACGCAAGTATACGCGGTCAAATCGTAGCAAGTAATAAGTAAGAAAGATCGTTCCCACGAAGACTAGGTGTATAAGACAAGAATTCACTTATGCAACAACGTATGATTATTAAACTAATGCTTGAACGAGTAATAAAGTATGAATGTAACTAAACAAATCAAGTACGAGAATATCTAATGAGTTTTACTTATGCGAGAGAAAACATGGAACCCTAACTTCATTGTTTATTTTACTTAGAGTATTAATATACTTAATCAATATGTAAGATAACTACGATTACTAATCAGATAACACAAAATCAGAATACGCTACCTTTCAGTACACGTAAACCAAACCACATAAACAACCACAAAAGAGATAGCAGTTAAACAGACACCGCATGCATGACAATCCTATATGTCTATATGAATTGAGGTACAATTGGTTCTAAGCACAAGTTATCTATTTCGATTACATAGGGTAATATGATATGGTTAATGACATATTACGAATCATAAACAATCACAATATGAATCATTCAAGAACCTATGCTAGCATGGCAAGTTCTAACCCTTAAATATACTTTCGTATTCATTAAAGATAAACAATCTAGATGTTCGCGACACATCTAACAAAAAAAACACAACCATACTAGGTAACCGATAAACATATCTCAAAAAATCAATTAAGCAATAAACCCTAAATATTATTCAAACAAATCCGCTAAGGTTCCATGACAACGATTAGTTCATAATCGAACAAATCATCATCATGGTCTTAAAAATTAACATAGCTTGATGAATATAAATAAAAATAAAAATAAACGAAGAAGAGTTTAAAAAATATTAAACATAGCTTGATGAATTTAAATAAAAATAAAAATAAACTAAGAAGAGTTTAGAAAATATTAAGCCGAAAAAGAAACTCAACGTCAATTCGCTATCAATTGCTGTATGTGTTAATCGAAATTTAATTCAGCGTTTGTCTTCTGTGTTTTATATTCGAACGGACACCAATTGCTTTGCTTTTCGAACGGCCACTAATTGTATCTGCTCTAATCAACAATTGTATATGCTTTTCTGACACCAATTGGCTTTTCGAGTCTGTCGCTATTTGTACCAGTCGAGAATTCCTTCTTTCTTTTTCCCAATTGGTGACAGTCGACAATTCCTTCTTTCTTTTTCTATTCTTTTTTTTTCTTTTTTTCTTTTATTTGTATTTTTCTGAAAGACAAGAAACCAAACGACGTCTTCTTTCTCCTTTACGTCTCTTTATATAGATATTCTGCCGAAACCCTAAAAACAATTAAATTACGTATCGTAAACATTTATGTTAAATAAAATAATATTTTAACCAATATAGCTAAATAAAATATTCGGATTAATCTAATATTCTTTTCTTAATTCAGCATTAATTTCCTTTTATGCTTCGCTTTAATATTTTCTTTTTAATTTAATATTTTAAACAATATCTTAGAAAATATATTTTCTTTTTTTTTCAACATAAATATATTTTTCAAGCATTAATATATATATATATTGGAAAATATATGGTCAACATAAATATATGTTGACCATATTCTTATATGGTCAACATAAATATATTTTTCAAGCATTAATATATATTTTGGAAAATCAGTCGTCATAATATATTTCAAGCATTAATATTTTTTTTCAACATAAATATATTTTTCAAGCATTAATATATATTTTGGAAAATCACTCGTCATAATATATTTCAAGCATTAATTTTTTTTTTCAACATTAATTTTTTTTTTCAAGCATCAATATATTTTTCTTTGTTTTCAACTGTTCCAAAATTGCCCTCAAGTACATTAATTTCCAGTTTCTTAAATTTCAACCCCAAATTTATTAATATTATCACAATTGAACCGCAACACAAGCGTCTTTAAGAATACTGGAAAAATACGTTAAAACTCAACGAATATTTGAGAACCGGTGACGAATTTAAGAATAATAGAAGCGTAATAAGTGATATGAAATGCACTTATCAAACCCCCAAACTTAAACCGTTGCTTGTCCTCAAGCAATGCAAAACAGGTTTAGCAATTGATGCATGAATGCAACTGTATTTGTAAGAATGCAATGATCCCGAACGAGTAACCGTAACTAATTCAGCATAAATGCCTCAACGAATGTAATGACCTCGGAATGTAAAATAACTAGGTACTCAAATGTTAGCAATACAAGTGAAGAAGCGTGTGTGTGTGCTCAAACTCAATCAACATGTTTTTAGTACAAATTAATGGACCTTACTTGTTCTCATCATAATAATCACAAGATTAGAAACGAAATACAACCTTCATTCTTCATAGTCAAGTTGCACATCCATATTTCCCTGGGGTTGTCAAAGATTTATTATGCTTTACTCTATATACAGACACACAAAGGCTTTTGACGGTGCAATAGACGAGGTCTCTGAAAGACTTATACAATGGTGCCCATGTAGCGAGCTTTAGGTTAGCGGATCCCAGACCGGAAAAAGTCTTAGGTCACTAGGCACAAAGTCCCCTAGAACTTAATAACTCGAGTACCAAAGAGCTCATCCTAGCCAATTTTTCCTTCTTCTTTTATTTTTCATCTTTCTTTTTCTCTTTTTTGTTTTTTTTTGTTTTTTTAGGCAATCGGATTAGGAATGAGTGCGTTTCGCTCCATCTCATTCCACCCCTAGACTACTTGCAATACGCAGCCCCCAGCGAGAGGACGTACGTCGACGAGCGGCTACTAGCCTTTGACGCCTAACTGAATAATACGCATATTTATCTTTTAACTCCCCCAAACTTATCTTTTTGCAATCCATGAGCTAATAAAGGATTAAGGTGTAATTCTGAACCTAATCAAGGATTATGTATAACAATACTCAAGTGTGTCCGTAACTAGCATAAAAACATTCGATGAGTCTACATGTATTAATTGTGCTTCTACATCAAGCAAGCTAACTGACAAGCAACCTAATTAGATTTTATTCCTACTTTCATTCCAAACAATTTTCATCATTGGCTACTTAAGTAGAAACAACAACTCAAGGGATCAAAGACACAAAATACATGAACAAAATGCTATGCTAATAGACTAACTCGATCCTAAGCACAGTCTATATGATCATGGCATGAATATACAAATAAACATTACTAACATGAATAACTACTATGATGAAATCAACTACAAGAAATTAAAAGATAAAAGAAACACTCCCCTATTCGTTCAGCAGTGTTGATCATTGTTTCTCAGTGGGTTGCCTCCCACGTAGCGCTTGTTTAACGTCGATAGCTCGACGATACCACTCGGAATCATATAGTGTCGAGGCTGATGCTGAATGCCTCACGGTTCCCCACATCTCCATAGTAATGCTTGAGTCGCTGACCATTGACTTTGAATGCTTTGTCTGGCGATTCCTCAGAGATTTCAACTGCTCCATGTGGATATACTGTCTTGACTTTAAAAGGTCCAGACCATCTTGACTTGAGCTTCCCTGGGAAAAGCTTTAGAGGAGAGTTGAAAAGAAGAACCATTTGACCCGACTCAAAAGCTTTATGTAGAAGCTTCATATCATGCCATTTCTTGACTTTTTCTTTATACATCTTCGAGTTCTCATAGGCTTGAGACCGAAACTCGTCAAGTTCATTCAATTGAAGCACACGGTTCTCGCCAGCTGCTTGAATGTCGAAATTCAACTTCTTTAAAGCCCAGAATGCCTTATGCTCAAGTTCTGCTGGGAGATGACAAGACTTACCATATACTAACTGAAATGGTGACATCACAAGTGGAGTTTTGTAAGCCGTTCGGTATGCCCATACTGCTTCATCTAACTTCAGAGACTAATCTTTCCTTGAAGGATTCACCACTTTTTATAAGATTCGCTTGATTTCTCGATTCGAGACTTTAGCTTGACCATTAGTTTGAGGGTGGTAAGCGGTAGCAACACGATGAGAAACACCATATTTAGCCAACAATGCTGTGAACTGACGATTGCAAAAGTGAGTCCCTTCATCACTGATTATAGCACGAGGAGTTCCGAAGCGAGTGAATATTTGCTTACGAAGGAAATTGAGCACTACCTTAGCATCGTTAGTTGGGAGAGCTATCACCTCTACCCACTTAGATACATAATCCACAGCTAAGAGTATGTATAGATTGTTGCAGGAGGAAACAAATGGTCCCATGAAATCTATTCCCCATACATCGAATACCTCAACCTCAAGAAGCATATTAAGGGGCATCTCATTTCGCCTAGAAATATTACCAACCCTTTGGCATCGATCGCATCTACGAACGTACAGATGAGCATCCTTAAACAAGGTAGGCCAGTAGAAACCTGCTTGAAGAACTCGAGCAGCTGTCTTATCCCCAGCATAATGTCCTCCATAAACCGTAGAGTGACAATCATGTAAAACTTTCTCAATCTCACTGTAAGGAATGCAACGTCGGATCATCTTATCAGCACATTGTTTAAACAAGAATGGTTCATCCCAAAGATACCATTTCACGTCATGCAAGAATTTCTTTCGTTGAGCCCAAGTAAAATCTAAAGGGATCACATTGCTAACTAGATAGTTAACAAAATCAACAAACCATGGTACTTCTCCTTGAATCACGAACAACTGCTCATCTGGGAAACATTCGTTGATAAGAATTCCATCTCCCTTGTCTTTCTCATGTTGCTTAAGACGTGAGAGATGGTCAGCTACCTGGATTTCAGTCCCCTTTCTGTTTTTAATTTCCAACTCGAATTCCTGAAGCAAGAGTACCCATCGAATTAAGCGAGGCTTTGCATCCTTTTTAGATAGCAGGTACTTGATAGCTGAATGATCCGTGAAAACCATGACCTTAGCACCAAGCAAGTAGGATTCGAATTTCTCAAAACCATAGACAACAGCCAAAAGCTCTTTTTCAGTAACTGTGTAGTTTCGTTGCGCATCATTGAGGGTTTTACTAGCATAGTGAACCACGTGAAACACCTTCAGCTTCCTTTGACCAAGAACGACTCCCACAGCGAAATCACTAGCATCACACATCATCTCAAATGGCTCTTCCCAGTTAGGCGCAGTGATGATTGGGGCTGATGTCAACTTTTTCTTCAAGAGCTCAAAAGCAACAGAACACTCTTCAGTAAATCGAAAGGGAGCTTCCTTTTCCAGTAGACTACAAAGTGGTTTTGTGATCTTTGAGAAGTCCTGAATAAAACGTCTATAAAATCCAGCATGACCAAGAAAACTACGAATTCCTTTTACTGAGATAGGAGGAGGAAGCTTTTTGATCGTTTCAAGCTTGGCCTTGTCTACTTCTAAACCTCTCTTAGATACCTTGTGTCCAAGGATGATACCTTCTTCAACCATGAAGTGACATTTTTCCCAATTAAGAATGAGGTTTGTTTTCACACATCTCTTAAGTACTCTACCCAAATTAGATAGACAACCATCGTATGATTTCCCAAAGACCGTGAAATCGTCCATGAACACCTCCATGATATCACCAACCATTTCAGAGAAAATAGCCATCATGCACCTTTGAAAAGTAGTGGGTGCATTGCAAAGTCCAAACGAGACACGTCGAAAAGCAAAGGTACCAAAAGGGCATGTGAAGGTCGTCTTCTCTTGATATTCAGGAGCTATACAAATCTGATTGTATCCTGAATATCCATCGAGCATACAATAATATTCATAGCCCGCCAACCTATCTAACATCTGATCAATAAATGGCAAGGGAAAGTGATCTTTTCTAGTGGCCTTATTCAATTTACGATAATCCATGCAAATTCTCCATCCAGTGACTGTCCGAGTGGGGATGAGTTCATTCTTTTCATTTGTTACTACTGTCATTCCTCCCTTCTTTGGTACATATTGCACCGGACTTACCCACTGACTGTCTGAGATAGGATATATAATGCCTGCATCTAGCCACTTCAGAATTTCTTTCTTCACCACCTCTTTCATGATAGGATTTAGCCTCCTCTGATGCTCAATAGATGGTTTGCTCACTTCTTCAAGCAGAATCTTGTGCATGCAGTAAGAGGGACTAATTCCATTGATATCTGCTATGGTCCAACCAATGGATGATTTGAACTTCCTCAGGACTCTCAATAGCGTTTCTTCCTCACTACCTGAAAGGTTAGATGCAATAATAACATGTAATGTAGATGACTCTCCTAAGTAAGCATACCTGAGATGATCTGGTGGTGGTTTTAGTTCAAGTTTAGGAGCTTCTTCTAGCGAAGGTTTAAGCCTTTCCTGAGAATCCTTAAGATCACCCAGTCCAAGCGACTCATGTGGAATGTTGAGCCTCTTTTGATACGGGGCTGCCTGTAGTAGTTGAAAACATTCAGATATCTCTTCGTCTTCTAAGTCAGATTCACCATGTAGAACTCTGCCTAGAACATCTGAACTCGCATACCGATCCACCTCATTGCTGTGCAAAGAATCGATCATATCCAACCTGAAACATTCTTCATCCTCTGTTGGAGATTTCATAGCCTTGAAAACGTTGGAAGTGACATTCTGATCTTGCACTCTCATAGTGAGCTCCCCTTTTTGGACATCGATCAGAGTTTTGCCCGTAGGCAAGAATGGTCTTCCCATGATTATGGGGATGTTTTTGTCCTCTTCGAAATCCAAGATAATGAAGTCAGCAGGAAAGATGAGCTTGTCTACCTTTACTAAGACATCTTCTACGATCCCACGAGGATATGTGATAGAACAATAAGCCAGCTGCAAAGAGATATTAGTCGGTTTTGGCTCAGGTAGCCCAAGTTTCTCAAACACAGATAGGGGCATCAGATTGATGCTCGCTCCCAAATCACATAAACATTTGCTGAAGGTTAAATTGCCGATTAAACAAGGAATGGTGAAGCTTCCTGGATCTTTAAGTTTGGGAGGCAATTTTTGTTGTAAGATCGCACTGCATTCCTCAGTGAGCGCCACTGTCTCAAAATCACCAAGCTTTAGCTTTTTCGAAAGAATTCCCTTCATGAACTTGGCATAACTAGGCATTTGCTCTAATGCTTCAGCAAAAGATATGTTGATGTGTAGCTTCTTGAACACCTCCAAAAATCTCCCAAACTGAGCATCTAGGTTCTTATTCTGCAACCTTTGCAGAAAAGGTGGAGGAGGGTAGATCGTAGGCTCAACAACTGACTGAGATAGCTTTTTAGGTGGCTGATCTTGACCAGAATTAACCTCAGATGAGGGCTGATTTTGAGCAGAACTTTTCATAATGGACTGATTTTGAGAAGAATCCGCCTTTTGTTCAACTGTGGGGTTCTCAGCAACCTTTCCTGATCGCAAGGTGATAGCTTGGCATTGCTCTTTGCCGTCCCGTTTACCTGGATTATGTTCCGTGTCGCTAGGAAGAACTCCCTGAGGTCTAACAATCATGTTACTAGCCATCTGCCCAATCTGATTTTCCAAGGTCTTGTGAGATACCATCAGACTTTTAATCATTAACTTCATCTCTTCGAATTCAGAGTCTCTCACAGAATGTTGAGAAGGGTCAGGATGTTGATTCTGAGGTTATCTTGGGGCATACTGTTGAGATTGATGTTGCTGCCCTTGTTGTTGAAATCTAGGAGGAGTGTATGGCTTAGCACCATAATGCTGATTACCTTGTTGATTAATGCTCCAAAGGAAGTTCAGATGATTTCTGTTGCTTGGGTGATAGGTGTTTGAGATTGGTTGTTGATTCTGCCTCTGAAAGTTACTCACAAATTGCACTGACTCAGTAGATATTGGGCATTGTTGAGTGTCATTCCCTCCAGCATAAATCTCGCATACACTAGCTACCTGATGTACCCTTAGTTTAGTCAAAGAATCTACCTTCATGTTTAGAGCTTTAAGCTGAGCTGCTAAAGTAGTGGCATTGTCTACGTTAAGAATACCAGCTACTTTATGTTGTGACTGTCTCTGAGAAGGGTTCTGGAATTCATTCGCAGCCATCATCTCAAGGAGCTCATGAGCCTCCTCACAGCTTTTCGTTAATAAGGCTCCCCCAGATGCATCATCGAACATGGGCCTTATTTGCGCACCCAACCCATTATAGAAGCAATTTATTACTAACCAATAAGGCATCCCATGATGAGGACATTTTCTGAGCATCTCCTTGTAACGCTCCCAAGCTTCACTTAAAGATTCACCATATGACTGAGAAAACTGAGTAATAGCATTCCTCAAGGCGGCTGTTCTTGCCATAAGAAAGAATTTTGAGAGAAATTTTTGTGCTAGTATATCCCAAGTAGTGATCGAGCCTGCTGGTAAAGAGTGTAACCAGCTCTTAGCTTTGTCCCTCAGAGAAAATGGGAAGAGTCTCAGTCTTATGGCATCATCTGAAACACCGTTGAACTTGAAAGTATCACAAATTTCAAGGAAGGTCATAATGTGCATATTAGGATCCTCAGATGAAGCTCCCCCAAACTGACAAGAATTCTGCATCATCTGAATAATGCTGGGTTTAATCTCAAAATTATTCGCAGCGATATTGGGTCTGACAATAATAGACTGAATATCCATGATCTTTGGTTGAGAGTACTCCATGAGTGCTTTTGGAGCTGGATTTCCCATTGTATACACGCTCAAGTACCTGAAGCACAAGAAACACTTAAAAAGCAAGTAATTGAATCAAGTCAGTAGTTTTATAACGACTTCTGTTGATAAGCAATGAATCTGTCAAATAACACCGAGTCCCCGGCAACGGCGCCAAAAACTTGTTAGTCTTTTTCTCACGCAAGTATACGCGGTCAAATCGTAGCAAGTAATAAGTAAGAAAGATCGTTCCCACGAAGACTAGGTGTATAAGACAAGAATTCACTTATGCAACAACGTATGATTATTCAACTAATGCTTGAACGAGTAATAAAGTATGAATGTAACTAAACAAATCAAGTACAAGAATATCTAATGAGTTTTACTTATGCGAGAGAAAACATGGAACCCTAACTTCATTGTTTATTTTACTTAGAGTATTAATATACTTAATCAATATGTAAGATAACTACGATTACTAATCAGATAACACAAAATCAGAATATGCTACCTTTCAGTACACGTAAAACAAACCACTTGAACAACCACAAAAGAGATAGCAGTTAAACAGACACCGCATACATGACAATCCTATATGTCTATATGAATTGAGGTACAATTGGTTTTAAGAACAAGTTATCTATTTCGATTACATAGGGTAATATGATATGGTTAATGACATATTACGAATCATGAACAATCACAATATGAATCATTCAAGAACCTATGCTAGCATGGCAAGTTCTAACCCTTAAATATACTTTCGTATTCATTAAAGATAAACAATCTAGATGTTCGCGACGCATCTAACAAAAAAAACACAACCATACTAGGTAACCGATAAACATATCTCAAAAAATCAATTAAGCAATAAACCCTAAATATTATTCAAACAAATCCGCTAAGATTCCATAACAACGATTAGTTCATAATCGAACAAATCATCATCATGGTCTTAAAAATTAACATAGCTTGATGAATAAAAATAAAAATAAAAATAAACGAAGAAGAGTTTAAAAAATATTAAACATAGCTTGATGAATTTAAATAAAATAAAAATAAACTAAGAAGAGTTTAGAAAATATTAAGCCGAAAAAGAAACTCAACGTCAATTCGCCGTCAATTGCTGTCTATGTTAATCGAAATTTAATTCGGCGTTTGTCTTCTCTGTTTTATATTCGAACGGACACCAATTGCTTTGCTTTTCGAACGGCCACTAATTGTATCTGCTGTAATCAACAATTGTATATGCTTTTCTGACACCAATTGGCTTTTCGAGTCGGTCGCCAATTATACCAGGCAAGAATTCCTTCTTTCTTTTTCTCAATTGGTGACAGTCGACAATTCCTTCTTTCTCTTTCTATTCTCTTTTTTTTCTTTTTTTTTTCTTTTATTTGTATTTTGCCGAAAGACAAGAAACCAAACAGCGCCTTTTTTCTCCTTTACGTCTCTTTATATAGATATTCTGCCGAAACCCTAAAAACAATTAAATTACGTATCGTAAATATTTATGTTAAATAAAATAATATTTTAACCAATATAGCTAAATAAAATATTCGGATTAATCTAATATTCTTTTCTTAATTCAGCATAAATTTCCTTTTATGCTTCGCTTTAATATTTTCTTCTTAATTTAATATTTTAAACAATATCTTAAAAAATATATTTTCCTTTTTTTTTTCAACATAAATATATTTTTCAAGCATTAATATATATTTTGGAAAATATATGGTCAACATAAATATATGTTGACTATATTCTTATATGGTCAACATAAATATATTTTTCAAGCATTAATATATATTTTGGAAAATCACTCGTGATAATATATTTCAGGCATTAATAATTTTTTTCAACATAAATATATTTTTCAAGTATTAATATATATTTTGGAAAATCACTCGTCATAATATATTTCAGGCATTAATATTTTTTTTTAAAACATAAATATATTTTTCAAGCATTAATATATATTTTGGAAAATCACTCGTCATAATATATTTCAAGCATTAATTTTTGTTTTCAACATAATTTTTTTTTCAAGCATCAATATATTTTTCTTTGTTTTCAACTGTTCCAAAATTGTCCTCAAGTACATTAATTTCCAGTTTCTTCAATTTCAACCCCAAATTTATTAATATTATCACAATTGACCCGCGGCACAAGCGTCTTTAAGAATACTAGAAAAATACGTTAAAACTCAACGAATATTTGAGAATCGGTGACGAATTTAAGAATAATGGAAGTGTAATAAGTGATATGAAATGCACTTATCAGTTCCCTAGGGGATTGCAGTGCAGAAGATTTTCTATAGTGCACTTCTTCCTTTGTTTTATCATAGATGGTGGCCACATTTTCTTTCAATTCTGCAAACCACTCCGGTTGGACCCAAAGCCCCCTCTTATTTCTAGATTGTTGACTCTGGGCAGGCGCAGCTGGCTGAGATTGAGCTTTGGCTCTGTTATGTGTCTATCCGGTCTCCCTTGCCTTTTTCCCGGACTGATTTTGGTTAGGGTTCGGTGCAACCGGGCAGACCTCACCTCCCTATGCACCCTAGTCTTCTTTGATTCATCAACATTGATCTGCTCTCCTGGTTACTGAATCAGCCAAATTTCTAGGGTTCGGTCCCTATCTCAAGGATGCTATTGCTACCTGTTCAAAGCAATCAACCAAGCCATTTTTGGTGTTTACAAAACGACTTATGTATTCCTTTAATGACTCGTTTGGCTCTTGGGCACAATGGATTATTGTATCCCCATTGCCCTTTAACTCTTTACTCCCAACAAACTGCCTTCGAAAGGCCACCCAAAAGGTATCAAAATTCTTGATGCAGCCCTGAGGTAGGCTGTTATACTTCTTCAGAGCACTACCCGTAAAGGATTGGGAGAATGCTCTACAGAGTAACTTGTCATCATCATCAAAGTTCATCATGAAGTTTTTAAATTGCTCCAAATGGTTGTCCGGATCAGTACTACCATCGTACTTTTCCATTTTAGTGCTATCAACCCTCTTAGGGAGGTTCCCGGACAGAATCTTAGAAGATAATGGAGATTGTCTCCAATTCCGACCACGACTGAACACAGTATCCTCATTGGGAGTTGCAAAGATACCTAGTTCGTCGTGGAAGGCAAAGGGATCCATCAACATCCGGTCTACATGTCTCCGGCTGTGAGATGATCCTTTGCCTATATGCTTCTTCAATTTCCCATGTCTATCCATTTTCCTTGAATATTTCTTAATCAACTTTTGCTTCTTTTTGGATCGGCCCTCATCACTGCTGGAGGACAAGGACTCTTCAACCCCTTCTTCATCCGAGGAGCCACCAGAAGATTCTGAGTCTGAGTCAGAACTCCCCACTGGCTTAGACCGGTGAGATTTTTTGGAGCTGACATGAGTCTTTTTGGAACTTACATGAGTCTTTGAAGGCTCATGTTCTCTAGGGTTATCGGTATGATGAGCAACTGATACTTTTGACTTATCTTTCATGCCCGTCTTAGCTTTTTCTGCCCTCAGAGCTTCTATCTCGCCCTTTAATCTGTCACGCTCCTCGATGGTATACTCATCATTTTCACCCACCACTTCAAGCAAGGCTGGTGGTACTTCCGGGGCGTCCGGATTCATTCGGACTGATTTTTCCTGCTGGTTTCGAATGCTCGATTCAGGCACCCTTCGCTCCCACTGTGGTCACCAACTTGATGTGGTTTATTTCTATCTGAGGGTAAATTTGTAATTATTGTTTAGAGTTTGTGGAAGTTTTGTAAGTATTTAATATTTGAGTAGAGAGTAGAGGGAGAATTATGCAGTCTGGTTGTATTTAATTTTCATTAACCTCATTTAATGTTGGTGGTTGGGTATTTATACCTTTATGTTTGGGCTTTATGGGCTGTCGGGTCATGTTTAATGGACCCGGGTCAAGTTTAAGGACCCATGAGCTCTTAGTAGGAGAGCAGGCAACTTAGTCAAGAAGTGATTAGGTTTTTAAATATTTTAGTCCTTGTTCGAACAGTCAAATGGATGATGGGTTCGAACTGCCCTGTCCGGTTAGATGGACTCTGTCTGAACTGTCCATGTCCGAAGAGGTAACAGAATCCAGACTCATCAGGGCAGACATGGTTCATCTCGAGCCACTTGGTCAGACAATCTGTGTGAAAAGTGTGTGAACAAGGCATCTTTGTAACTTTAACTCCATCTTCAAAATCATCAAAACAAATCACACATTGTACATCTGTCACATCACAACCGCCACAGCCGAATTTGAATTTTTAAAGCGCCTCCATAGCTGATGTATCTGCAGAAACAGTCTTCTGACCTGATGGTAACTGATCGGTAATCCAGTCCGATACGAATTGAAGAAATTGCAGCCTTTCATTATAATCATAAACTCTTGCAGCATTAATTCTAGCATTAATGGACACGGAATTCAAAACGTTTCCACGAGGTGTTCTTAGATTATTACAAAAGGTATACATTGAAAGTGTGTTACAATGTTACAGATTGGTGGATTGCAAACCCCTAAGTACCCCTATAGAAAAGAGTAGCAAGCTTAGTCTGGGTCAATGTTGTAAGACAAAACTTGAGATTGAGGAAATGAAAACGGTTTTTATGCTTCGAAAGTCGGGAGTTTAGTGTATGCTCAAGTTTTTACTAGGACGGATATTTCTTTTGCTGCAAATATGTTGGGGAGATATGTTGGTAACCCAGGCATGAATCACTAGAAATTGGTTAAAAGGGTACTTTGATACCTACAAGGATAAAAAAGAAACTTGTTGACATATGTAAAGTCGGATAAACTGGAGATGATTGGATATTCCGCCATGTATTTTGATGGATGCGTAGACACATTAAAATTAAAGTAATAAAAAATATTCTTTTTGGGTCGAGGTGCAATATCCTGGAAAAGTGTAAAGTAAATACTGATTGCATCGTCCATTATGGTGGAAGACTTTGTTGCATGCTTTAAGGCATCAAACCGGTAATTGTGGCTGTAAAATTCTGCAGTTCAATATACTAACAGTAATAAGAACTTGTCTATTTCCAAACACATAGACATGAAGTTCTTTTCTATTAAAGTGATAGTTCATATGGATCAGATATATATAGAGCACATCAGCACAAACTCTATGATAGCTAAGATCCTCTAACAAAGGTGGTTTTGTCTAAGGTTTTCCAGGGACATACCATCAGTATGGGTGTAGTTGATTTAGAGGATTGTTAGTTTCAGTTGGAGAGTTTATAATAGGATCTGATGTTATATTTTGCAGTATTGTGCACATTAAAGTATATTTTAATATATACATGCTTGGAAATATTTTTTGATATATGTATTGTAATGGATCTCGAAATGTATTAACCATTTAAGAGTAGATATGTATGATTACAAGCCATATTGCTCTTAGGCCACGCCTCATAATTAGCCCAAGTAATTGATTGATAATGGTAATATGATTACTCTTGCATTCTATTGTTCACATTACGAGAAATAGGTCTTTAGTCCTTTATTATTATCAGTCAAGTACATGGTTGTATCGTTTTCCTATTGAAAATGAATATAGGGATCTCATTAAAGTTGAATATGTATGATTGAGTAGCATGTGGCGGTTCAAGTGGGAGATTGTTGGAATGTATTTATTTAATATATTTATGGGCTGACAATAATTTGGACAGACATGTTAAATAAAAATATTCGATCATTGTTTTAAGAATTCAAAATTAAAAGTAATCGAGTTAATTATTTAATTAACTAAATTGGATCTATATGTAAAAAGGCGTTATGGGCTCAAGTGTGGTAACCAGATTGAATTTGGGCACTGTAATGAAGAGGGCCCAAATCTGAACACTTAAGCCTGAATTAATAAATCATGGATATAAATTTAATTATCAATTTATCGGGTTATGGTCCCCGGACACAAGAAAGTAATGAAGGATGATATTTACAGTGTTGGACTTCATATTATAAAGACTACACGTAAGGGGTTAGGTTTAGCAATTTCATCTTCCTAAACCATAATCAAATAAACGACAACTTCCTTTAGTGTCTGTAAACTTTTCCTTTCTACTAACTCGTTCGGCAGGTTTCTCAAAGCAATACATAGAATCACTAAAGAACAAAATAGAATATTAGATGGAAAGCAGCATGCAAACTTATAAGTGTTCTTGGTTTTCTATTCATTCATTAGGTGAATCCACCAAAAGGTTTCTATTTAAAATTTCGTGATTCGTTATATATTATTTGATGCGATTTCGAATAATATATAACATTATATAACTTATTTTTAGGATACTAGCTACTTTATGAGAATTTTTAATTTAAAATTGTAATGGTTATTTTTTAGGAAAATTTTAACTTAAAAATATGAAATAATGCCTACTTTAAGGAAAAATTTAAGTTAAAATCTTGGATAGTTTCTCTTTTTAAGGCAAATTTTAAGTTAAAATATTTATAAATTGCAAGATGTATTCTGTATCTTAATTTCTAGAAGATTAAAACCACATTCATTGTATAAGTGTTCATAAATATTTTTTATTCAATTATTTTTATAATAATTTGTTTCAATTTTATTTTGGTTTAATCTTTCTCCAAAAATTCAAAACAAATTTTAACGTTGTCTTCTTCTACTATTCTAAATTACTGATTTATTTAGAAGACATTGTTTATAATGAATATTGTAATTAAATAAATTAAAGAAGACAAAAAAAAACAAGAAAAAAGATTTAAATAAATAAAGAAGATAGAGATAATAAAGAAGATGTAAATTTTAATTAAAGTAGATGGAGAAAATGAAGAAGTTATAACTTAAATTCAAAGTTACATAAATAAATAAAACTATTTTTTTTGTTATCAAATTTATATATACTTCAATCACATCTTTTAAAATATTATTTAAAGTATATTTTAAATAAGGGTGAAGTTATTTCTTCTATAAGATTTATTACACTTGCTTTTACCTTCTTGCCCTTTATTTACTTTCTAATTTATAATTTGATGTAAGTAACTATCCACTATCAAACTCTCCTTCCAACCAACACATTATTAAGACAAATTAGAACCAACATATATGATTTATCTTCTAAAATTAAACCCTAAAAACCAAACAAACTCACAATTTTATTTGAAGATAACTAACGGAATTGCATGTTTTTCTTAAAAGAAAAGATATATTTATGAGACAACCACTCTGAATTACATATGTTTTTTAAACATGTAATTTCAAGTTAGAAACTCGGGATCACATGCAATATTTAGAAAAAGAACCCAAAGAAATAACAAAATGGGTGAGTATTTTCATTTAATTTTTAGTCAGCAAATTTTTATATACTTAAATCATATTTTTTTAAATGCTTTTTAAATTATATTTTAAATAACTAAAAATATTTGTTAATTAGTAATATATTTGGATTTTGTTTTATAAAATAATTAATTTTATTTTTGAATATGTTTACATGTTATTGAAATGTTTTTAGTCTTTTTTATAATAAAATTATATTTTCAATTATATTTGATACAAATTTTATTTTATTTTATTTATTTATTATATTTTATTTGATTTTCATATATTTTAAAAAATCTAAGTTTAGGTTTTGTTTTTTTGCGTTCGGAGGAGATGTGTTTCCTGTTTTTGATATCCTAATTCCAATAGAATTCCTGATTACTTTGTTTGTCGATAATCTTCCGGATTAACTACTTTCAATTTCAATTGGATAGGTTGTTCCCTGTTTTGGGTATCCTAAATCTAATACGTTTGGAGACTACTTAGTTTCCTCTTTTGCAGTCTCAATTTTCTATAAAAGCAGAGTTCCGACTCTTAAATTTGTATTCAACATCTATCGGTCTTAGTTTTCTAATAAGTTTAGTCAATAATTTTCTTTCTTCTTTAAAGTTCAATGGTAGTCGTGCAAGTGGAGTTCAGATCAAGAGATCGATCGCTCATTAAACTTGAGGTATTCAGGCCGTTGACGTATCGGAGGAAGAGTCTTGCTAATAGGACCGTTGAGTTTGAGTTCGAAGTTCCTTTTGATGTTTCGGCAGCCTACTCAACCTCCAAATCTTGTGTCACACAGGCACTCGCTGGATTGAACGTGGAGGTATATTTACAAAATTACTTATTATTTACGAATTCATACTTCATTGCTGCTCATGCACTAATTCAATAATCTCGGTATGTGTTGCCTTCCACTTATGTCTGTGTTGTAACCCACTACTTCTAGTATTTCTTATACTCTATCTTATTTCTTCCATTCCATATTCCATTTTTTTCAATAACTCTTATTACTACTTCAATTACTTATGCCCACATTGGCCACTCATTTCACGAGTTTGGCACTTCAACAATACATTATAGACTTATCATAGGCTATAAAAATTCCCTCTAACGAATAAACTTCGGTCAGATTCATCCACACATATATTAACATCACCAAAATGGTACCATTTATGGGAAATAGATGTTCCTGTGAGATCTAATTCTTCAAAACCTCCAAAACCAAACTCATGTTCTTGGAAAACATAATATATGCTTCTTCGCTAAGATCATGCATTTCTGGTAGTACAGGGCCATGTTGTCCATACCTCTTACGTGAATCAACAGTTACACGAGCTGAAGCACTCTCATATGAGAACTCTAAGGATGATTTACTCTATGGTAGTAGACTTTTGCCTATTTCATTGACATGCATTATTTTATGTATTCTTCACATTAAAAATACACAAGTTCATTCGTGATCATGAACCGTTATCAATCATTTTCTATGTAAAATATGCATCATATCTTTCTCATTTTGAGCACTCAAGGGTGAGAGAATACAAACAATACCTCTATCGCGAGTTGTCAGGAAACCCAATAGACGTTGCTCCAGCTGTGACCATATCCAATATGGCAGAAAGCGTCGACTCCTTTCTACTCACCATTATAGAAAGAATAAACAGAGAACAAGCATTGTCAAGCCATATCCAGCCCGACAAATTGAGTTTTTTTTATCAAGCTTACCCATTTTATCAACATAAGGGAGCGCCAAACCTATGACACGTTATTCTGATACCACATAGCTGGAAACTCAAACATATGTTTGACTTCGTCATACCCATGTTAGTCAGTGACAATCATTTTCAGACACCTCATCCTGCCTTGGCTGCGGTTTGGCCTCACTTAGGTTTGACCTCAGTTTAGTCGATCACAACTTGGTCTTAGCTTTATCTCAGCTATGTTCAACCTTAACTTGGCTCGACCTCAACTCAGTTCAGCCTTAACTTGGCTTAGTCTCAGCTTTAATTCAACCTAATACAACGTAAGTCTTGGCCTAGATAAATCTGGCTCGACCTCAATTTTGTTTTAGTTCCTACCACCTTGGCTTTTTAAGCTTATTTTAACTCAGTCGGTTGATCAAAGTTTATGAGCACAACTAATTTTTTTTAAATTTTTATCTTCATATTTGTTTTCATCCATAAAAAATATATTATATAATATAAATGTCATACGACCATAATTTTGGCTTCTGCTGAACCAAAAAAACTTTTCTCTCTTATCTACATCCAAAACAAGCAAACAAAATCTTTCTTTCTCAAATGTAGCTCAATCCCTTAATACTTTAAATATTCCATCGTTAAAAATATTTAGCCAAAACACTTCATACATTTTTATCCTTTGAGGAATCCACACAACTTTGATTTGGTCCGAAGAGCTATTATTTTTCTTAAGATGCTAACCAAACACAACTTTGAAGTGGTTCGGATAGTTAAAATGTATTGTTAAAAAAATATGTAATTTCGTTTGAAACATCAATTAATTAACTAACAAACAATATATATCATTTTTACATAATTTCAAAGGCATCGATAAAAATTCCACAATCAAATGGATTACAAGCACGTGGCCATCATGTGGTGTTTCAGACATCATATGCTTCAGTCATTCAAAAATGGTCATGTCTAGTCAATAATAACTTTAACTAATAAACAATTCGGTTAGTTAAAATCTTAGTACGACTAGGTAATAATACTTCGGACTCGAACCGTTTTGGGCACCATAAAAATTGGTCAAATCTCATTTTGAATTGGATTTGATGATCAACATCTTAGATTCTTAGCAGTTCGGCTACTGGTATCATCGAAACGAATTTGGTAATTCTTTTAGTCATTTTTCATACTTTGAAAGAACTTGGAGGGTACCACCCTAAACGGAACCAATATATTTTTTAATTTCTTTCGAATATGAATTTAATCCGAAATCTTGTTTATGAGATAATTAGCTACTATAAATTTAAAAGTGAAAAACAATTTAGTCATGCATGTACTATTTTTTTTAAACAAAATATAGCATTTTTTATCAAGAGAGATTCCAAATGGTGAAGTTATTAATAAGGCATATGTAAAGACAACAAACCTCAAGAGTATCACGAGTCTACTCATAATTGTCTTGGTAGCTCTGCTCGACGTAAAACTTGCTTCGTCATGGACAATTCTTTTCACACAACCATCTTATACAATGTTTGACGATAAGTTCAACTGTTAAATTTTACTTATATATATATATATATATATATATATATATATATTGTTTTTGTTATTGAAAATTGATTAGTTCGTACAAAATTATTTACGTTTTACAGTTATATATATATATATAATTTCGTTATTAAAAATCGATCAATTTTACAAAATTATATATGTTTCCGCTCATGCACCATTATTAAAATCTTAACATGTTAACATGTGCTCCATTCAACTTATGTTTTTTTAATATTTCCAACCACTTCAACCACACATCTGACACGAATTTGATACTTCAGCACTATATCCTAGCTTCAGTTCAAGATATAAAATTTATACAACTAACATTTTTTGTTACAATTATCAATTGATATAACTGAAATTATTCAAACACATATACCCCGAAAAAAATATCATTTTTATTAAACGTTATTTTTTTTAAACTATAATATAGATTACTCTTTAAAAAGTTATTTTTCATTTAAGATCTAACCAAAAGTTCAATTACAGTATACTATCCAAAAATACAACTTACCAATACCTACATGGGCCTAATTGTCTACCAAAAATACAATTTAATATAACAAAAAAATTCGAACAAACAAATTGACCTTTATAAATTTCAAAGCATTTTCTCTCTCTTCCAAGTTTCTCTTAACTATTCGACTTCTTTCTTAAAACTCATAATTTCTTCATCTATTTTTATTGATTTTCTCATTAACCAATCAATTTTCTTTCTCAAGCAACTGATTCATCCCAAAAAAAAACTAGCAAGTTAAAGTTATTCCATCACTTTCTTCCTAAAAATAGTAAGCGATCATAATATACGGTTGCTTATTAAAGTTAAACTCATTTTTTATTAGTTTCAAAGTTCGATTTTAGATTTTTTTTGAATTTTTTTATCCTTATTTAGTACCATGGTTCTAAAGTATACTATGAAATCATATTAAAGTACTGAAAAAATTAGAAATACATGTGTCTCGTAACTATCTTCTTGAAAATCAACATTTGTCTCATAACTCGTATATTCAATCTTCAATTGCGGGACATGATAGCGAGATTAAACACTTGTTTCATATTTTTTTTTTGATAAATAACAATATTCACGTGTCTCGCATCTTGATAATAAACATTTTTCTCTTGTTTGACATCTTATCAATTAATACTAGTATCACATTGTTATAGGAAATATGCCAAAAACTTGTTTTTCAGATCATGTTTATATTTTTGTCATTAAAAATATGAAAATAGAGAGAATAAAATAGGTTAAAAAAGAAACAAAAAAGAACACTATTTTGTAGTCTTTTTAAAGCTACATATGATATAAAGAATGATAAACAAAATACTAAGAAAAACTGGGAGCCTATCATTGAAATAATCAAGACATTTAATGTTGGTCAAGACATTTTTAAGTTGGGTTAAAAAATCTAGCAATTAAAACCAAATATGTGAAGATTATATTTAGTTTGAAGCATGAAAAAAAAACATGTCGTTAAGCAATAAGAATTTCAAACCTATTATGATTTAGAAAAAGCAAAGTCAAGGATATTGAAAACATACTTCTCTCATAAGAAAATAAAATTCAGCAAATATCGAACTCAACCAATTACGAATTTCATAATAAATGGTCTCGTATAAATTTGGTTATTTATGGTCTCGTATCTTACATAAAATTGGTTATATCTGGTCTCTCGTATCTCATTATTTATACATATTTTTACACAGTCTTGCGTCTTGCATAAATTTGTTTATATCTTGTGTCAAATGTCTTATTATTTTTACATATTTTTACATGGTCTCACGTCTCGTTAATTTTACATATAGTTATATAGTCTCGCATCTTGCATTAATTTGGCATACATGGTCTCGCATGTCTTATTATTTTTACATAATTTTACATGTCTCATGTTGTAAATAAATTTATTTATAAATGGTCTCGTATATCTTATTAATTTTAAATATTTTTATATGATCTCGCCTCTTGTATAAATTTGGTTATACCTGGTGGCACATGTTATACTTCTAGTTTGTAGGTATATGTATAGTCTCTTGTCTCATATATAATTATATTAAATGATGTTTCACATGTTTATAAGATGCAATAACCAAAGTTATTATAACCAAATGAGATCAAACAGTAAAGGATGGTGTAATATTATGGATCATGTTAGCCTGCTTCACATTATTCTTCTCTACATCCGAGGATGTTTTAGTTTCTATAGTTTATTTTACATCGAAGAATTGGAAAAAATAAACAATTATGGTTGGGCTAGATAAATCAAGGACAAGCTCATGAATTTAATAAGGCTTAGCCAAAAGGTTATTGGATGTTTTTCTATATTAATGGTTAGTATCTTACTCTATTTTTAAACATATAAAAAAATACTGATATATAATTTGTTATACATGATAAATAAGTCATTTATCATGGAACACACAACCATTGTTGAATCATATAAGTTATGATACTAATATGTTACAAATTGATAGGAATAAAAACAAAATAAAATTTGGTTTTGATCAAACATTTAAAACAAATCACATATGGAATTGCATGTTAAATTCGTAGTCTTTTTTTTTTCAAGCACGTCTAACATCTTACATTGTTTAACTTTTTTTATTGTATCTCACAATTCGTTGTCCAAGATGCGATAACGTTGTATAATCTCGCATTTACTTATGTATTTTAAATATTTATAGGTTTTGTATGTATAATTGGCTCTAACAAATTAAAAATACGAGGCATTTGGTATAGAAGGCCAAAAAGAAGAATAGGTAGGCGGAGAGGACAAAGAAGAAGAAAATATTTGTGGGGATTGGAGTGGATTATTTTCGACTGAGGGTAATTTGTTCAGGTGTTTTGTGGTATTTCAAAGGTATTTAATGTTTGAGTGTTTTGTAGTGAGAGATTTAAGCTGTCTGGTTATATTAAATGTTCATTACCCTCATTAATGAAAGTGGTTGGGTATTTATACCCTTAATTATGGGTCATATGGGCTTTAGAGGTCAAACTTATGAAACCGGGTCGAGTTCAAAAACCCATTAGTTTATTAAGCAGATTAGCAATTAGCTTAGTCAAAAGGTGATTAGTTTTTAGTACTTTTATCCAGTTCGGATGGTTCAGTGGATGGCTTGTATCCGAATTGCCCTTGTCCGGTTTCTATAGTGAGTGGTGAAAATATCCGGACTCATCAGTAGCCCATTTGTTAGGTTTTGTTCGAAGGCTTTTGGCAGTACCTTAAAAATCGCCTTTGGGCACTTGTAACATTTTCCGGACGGATTTAGTGTTTAGTGAAGGATTTATCCGGACTGAAAAACTTCTCAGAAGTTCAAAGGTTTTGCCATGGATCGTGGGACACGTGTCATATTCTTATTTACCTCACCAACCGTTTTCTCCTAGAATGATGCTCCCACTAATCCCCAAAGTAACCTCTTCATTTAATGCCTATGACGTCAGCGCCGCCTTCAATCATTACTTTTGTCTTTTCGTATTCTCCTAAGGTTTTTTGCATCTTTTTGTCTCATTAATATAATTTACTTCATTTTTCACTGTTTTACCATCTTCATTACTCTTTCATTCCTTCATCTCAAAGCTTTCACCTCTCTTACTAAAAATACTTTTAGTGTAAGTTTATATTTACAGCGAGAAACGCACTGGTAAAACATGGGTGGCTTAATCTCTCGGAGTTAGAAAAAGCACAAAGAGTTGAGGGAGAAAGGCGCATTGCTGCAGGTCTTCCAGTTTCTCCAATCGACAAGTCTGAAACACCAAACTCAGAGCCTGATCGAGGTTCATCTTGTGCTAGAAGCTCCAAACAGAGAAGGTTATTTCAACCAAACCTTTCACCTATCGTCTTAGGCTCATCGGTTCAGGAGTCACAACCCACTGTCGAACGGGAAAAAGTTGTTACAAGTAAAAAGAGACCCTCCCCATTCATAGCTATGGGATAAAATGCTAAAAATTCCCCAGAAAAACTGACACTTCGTCGAAAAGGCCGCTTAGTAAAAGGCCAAGCTGTTGTTCCACAGTCTAAGTCTCCGAAATCAGGGCCCCCTAAGTCTAGGGCCAAGGACAAAGCCACAGGGTCAGAGGCATCCATCAAAGTCCCTAAGGATAAATCGTCTGGTCCGGAGGCTACTGGAACAAGCCTTCGAAATGAACCCTCCGGATCTGAGCCCCAGCCGGATACCAGACCAGAAAGAGAAAGTGATGCTCAGCCATCCAGACAGCTCACTGAACCAATCACCAGCACTCCTCTACCAAAGACAACTGACAATTCTTCCACGGTGATGGAGGACAGTGTTGAAGAAGCCCCTTTTGAGACTGATGTCTCTAGGAAGACAGGGGAAGCTGCCACTGCCAAGAAGGGAAAGGCTAAAGAGAAGGTGTGTTTAAAACATCCGGACCTGCCGGAGTCCCTTGAAGGAAGAGTGGGACCTTGCTTCCACAAGGTGAGCGTAAAGTATCTGCTAGCCATGCAGAATATTAACTACGCCTTCATTCATACTGCTGAATTAGGCCAGATCCGGACGAAATGGGGGATCCCAGAATCTGTCAAAGTAAGGATACCGGTCGATCCGGAGACGCCAATGGACTGCAAGCTGAGTGAGATAATCTTCTACACAAAATTGTTCAACTGGGGGCTCAGATTTCCGTTGGACCCAGATATCGTTAGATATTTTCATCTGATAAAGCTATTTCCAAGCCAATTGAGTCACAATGCTTGGTACACCCACATGGCCTGCATCATGGCCTCTAGGCTCTCCGGAATCCCGCTTCCGATGGAGCAATTTGCTGTTGTGGCCAGCTTTTGCAAGAATCACATCATCTCCTTCTACCATTTCAATATGGGTGACAATTATAAAGTGGTGGATGATCTGCTCGAATCAGAGAAGAGTTGGAAGACCCAATTCTTGTTCATTAGTGGAGCTTGGAAAAATAGGAAGAAGATTAAAGTCGGTGTCAACCCAAGCAAGCTTACCAGTAGATGGAAAAGCACTGGTAAATATTTCATCACGTTTTTTTTCTTTCCTTATAAAAAGTTTGTTTACCTAAATGCTCTTCTTCTTCTTTGGGTAGTGCTGCCGAAGGTGTTCTCCGACTACTTGGAGGAGGGGCAGACAACTTGTGCTAAGCTGAATGCTTGGGCTGCTAACAAATGAGGAAATCGCTTTCACAATTGTTTTACCGTTGGCAATCTAGTGAGATCCCACCTCTGGAACACAACCGGCCGGAGCGACTTGTCTTCAGAAGAATTGACCACACCACCTCCTCTGGGTGTCATCCTACAGAGGACGGATGAGAAGGATGGGAAACTGGACTTGCCGGGCAGAGCTAAAGCCCTAAGTAAGATGAAGGGCAAGAAAGGTAAGAAAAAGCCAGATGCAACTGAGGTTAATCAAGGTGGTGTTGAGGAGATCGTCCCAGCAAACTAGGAGGTGCAGGACCAAGGAAGAATTGATGTTTCTCTGCTTCAAGTGGTGGAAAATGAGAGTACCAAAGAGGCAGTTGGACATCTAAAACCCTCAAAGGCCCTAAACAAAGACCGAAAACGGGGAGAAGAAAATCTACAAGGGGGATGAGGTAGCTCTCCGGCCTCCGGAGTCTCTTCCGCTAGTCGATCCAACAAACCCAACACAGGCAGAGAAAATCTCCAGTGATTTTCACACCGGAGAGAGTACCGGAGGGGATATTAACATTGATGGAGTAGACATCAGTGGTCTTCAAGGGATTGACCTTTACTTTGGAGACCTCGAGAAAGACGATTTTGCTGGCCCTTACCTCCCTCCAAGCTCTTCGAACATAGTTACTTTCAATTGTAAGTCTTTTCTATTTAAGGGGAGAATGACATGGTGACCCACTCCTTGTTGAACAATATTCAACTGGTGCTCAACTTGGAGAGACAAGTGCGAAGTAAATCTGCCCTCATAAACACACTCAACACAGACAAAGAGAGCTTATCCAACAATCTCCTTAATGCCAACCAGAATGTTGAGGCATTAAGGAGAGAGATCGAGGTGTTGAAGAAGGGGAAAGAGGAATTGGACACCAAGCTGGCCACTTCGGAGGGGGTTAACAAAGAACTTCAAACTAAGTGTTCTAGCTTGGAGAAGGATCTCTCCACTTCGAAAGAGGAGGTGAAGGCTAAGGGAAATGTCATCCAAACCCTAACCAATGACAAAATTTCGCTCGAAGATGTTGTGTCTAGAGTTAACCAGGAGAAAGCTGATTTGATAAAGGAGTAGGAGAAGAAAATACAAGCCAAGATCGATGCATACACCAACAAGGTGATAGATTCCCAAGAGGAAATGTATGCTGAAGTCAAATCAGACATGTTCTTGCTCTTTCATTAAAAATTTCCGAAGAGGACACTCGAAGATTTATGGCGATTTGTGGAATATGAAGACCTCCCTCACCACACTATGGCCGATGGTGATAAGCACAAATATTCCAGTGGTTGGGATGATACTACTGATGAAGAAGAAGGGACCGGAGAGAGCCCTAACGAGGAACCCAAAGACCCCAAGAAGAAACCAGATGAGGCTGGAACATCAAAGGAAGCTCAACCTTAAAGTTTTAACTATCTTTTTATTTTTCTTTAATTCTTGTGTTAGACTAAAGTCCTTGGATGGCCAAGGAATTTTTGTAACCGTGTCCGGCTCTTGTCCGGATAAACCCTTTCTTTTAAAAATTCGAAGTCCTTGGATGGCCAAGGCACTTTACATATTTTAATATTATTCCCCGATGTTAGCCGGGCAGTTTTACCTTACACAATTCTTGCATTGTTTTATAGTTACCCAATTTCGATGGCTAATGTTTAAATATCCCTTAGTTATTTTACAAGTATTTTAAAGTGAGAGTGTTTAAATTCTCCGATGACAAATTTTTAAATGGCCATCACTCTACCAAACCAATTCGGTTTGTCAGTGATACTTTAAATAGTTTAAAAGAAGCTATCAATCAAACCACTCCAAATTTTTCAAGAAGGTATCGAATTTCATTAAAAAGCCCGAACACCTCATTAAAACCTTCCCGCACCACCAGGGTAGGAAAGAGTATGCCTCTTAATATTTACATGGACTTTAAACAAGTAAATATTTACATAATTTTCATTCTAGATACAACTGGAGGTGTTCAATGTTCCAGGGGTGATTCAAGATCCTTCCATCTTTATCTTGAAGCTTGTATGTCCCAGGCTTAAGCTTTTCACTGACCATATAGGGTCATTTCCAAGTTGGAGTTAGCTTGTCGAACTGCTTCTTTTTAGTATGTAGGAAGACTTTCCTCAACACTTTTTCTCCTGGTTGAAAATCCCTCCTTTTGACTCTGGAAGCAAACCTGCTTCTCATCAAACCCTGATAGTGTGTGGCTCTGAGATGAGCCTTAACTATTTTTTCTTCTATCAACTCGAGTTGACTTCTTATTGTCACTTCATTAGCCTGTTCGGAAAAATTGTGGACTCTAAATGAAGGAAGAGTTGCTTCTATAGGAGTTATTGCATCCTCACCATATACCAAGGCAAATGGGGATTCCTGTGTAGCAGCCTCAGGAGTAGTCTGGTAAGCCCATAGTACTTTTTATAGATAGCTAGGCCACTTTCCAGCAGCCCCTTCTAGATTCTTTTTAAGACCGGACAGGATGGTCCTGTTTGCCACTTCAACCTGACCATTCGCCTGTGGGTGGAAAGGAGAAGAGAAGCAATGCTGAATGCCTTTAGAGGCACATAAGCTCTCCATATCCTTATTATCGAATTGTGGCCCATTGTCTGTGGTTATCTTTTGTGGAACCCCAATCCACAGCAAATATTAGATAAGATAAATTTATAGCAACTTTTGAAGTACTTCCTGCCCATGGGGCTGCTTCTATCCACTTTACGAAATAATTGATGGCAAAAATAATAGTTTTGCACTTTCCGGACACCATAGGTAGAGGTCCCACCAGAGATAACCCCCATCGAGCAAAAGGTATTGGCTCAGAAATCAACTCTAAAGGGACAACTGAGATATGAATTTCATTACCATATCTTTTGCATGGATCACACTTCTTCACCAATTCCTTGGCATCTTTCATTATAGAGGGCAAGTAGTATCCGGCCAACAAGACTTTTCTGGTTAAAGCTCTATAATCACAGTGTGTTGATCTCTTACCATTATGTAGTTCGGACAGCACTATTTGGGACTCTTCAACCCCCAAATAGTAGAAGGGTGTACTTCAAAAGAATGGTTTTAAAATAACAAAGATTAAAATCACATAACAAATTAAAAGTGATAATCATCTTCAAAATATTTACTTAGCCATAACCAATTTTCAAAACTATACTTAACCATAAGAATATATTACATAATGTAGGGTTTTGACAATCGAAACAACTTATTGATCAAGAATTTTAAGAAGCAAAACTGTCATATTGACATGTAAAAACTAATCATAAAAGCTTATTGAGGTTAGTGAGAAATTCAACCATAATTATCAAAGTTATGGGGCAAACATTTCCCATTGATAGAGTAACAAAAACTCATTACATCACACACATATTACACTAACTTTGAGACAAAACTCATAAAAGTCTTATACCAAAAAAAGAAACCTTACAAAATCAGTACAAAAGAACAAAAACAGAAACTAACAAGGAAGAGGAAATCTGCAGAGAGGGCAGACATGGTTCATCTCGAGCCACTTGGTCAGACAATCTGTGTGAAAAGCGTGCGAACAAGGGATCTTTGTAAATTCAACTCCATCTTCAAAATCATCAAAACAGATCACACATTGTCCATCTGTCACATCACAACCGCCACAACCGAATTTGAATTTTTCAAGCGCCTCCATACCTGATGTATTTGCAGCAACAGTCTTGTGACCTGATGGCAACTGATCGGTAATCCAGTCCGATACGAATTGAAGAAAATGCGGCCTTTCATTATAATCATAAACTCTTGCAGCATTAATTCTAGTATTAATGGACACGGAATTCAAAACGTTTCCGCGAGGGGAAACTTGACATAATACATTTCGAGTTTCCTCTATCAGAATCCCTAAAGTGTGGCACATATAACCTGCAACACAGGATCTGTGCTTTGGTCGCCGTGCCCCACCTCGAATCATAAGAACATAATTTTCTGAGAGGGTGCGTTCCTCGGAGTAATCTAAAAAGAGGTCTTCATTACTAGAGATCATGTTACTCGGGACTCGAATTTGTGTTCGATTTATGCTGGTGAAAGTGATGTGGAAGAAAGGGTTTGTTCGTCGATGTGAATCATGTACTTTCAAATCGTAAGTTGTAAAATAATAAAGCCTCATCTTGGCTTGGAGAATTTTAGTAGACAGGGAAAAAGAGACCGTAAGAATTTAGTTATGAATACACAATTTACTATATTATATAGACTTATTATTCCCCATCTCAATTGGAGTGAGAAGATAATATTTTCATAATAAAATCTAATAATAAAAAAAGGAAACTGATTATCTTTCCTAATTTATTATAGGCATAATATTTTCAAAATAAAACCGGACATACAAACATAGTGATATTTCCTAATCTATCGGTAAGTGCATAATACTTTTCCCCTGTGCATAGAGCCCGAAAATTTTCTGTTGTTTGAGGTACATCATAACCAAACAATCCAATAACAATCCTACAAGCCACCTTATCCACTGGATTCCCAATTCGTATATCAGAATACACTTTGCGAGTGACTTTTGATTGCAAAACTGTCTCAACACTGGCTCGAACGAGATTGCTAAGAGGCAAGAGGTTTTCTTGTAGAGGAGGATGGAAAAGTGAGCGCGACAAGATGAGACGAGCCACAGAATGAATTCGAAGAAGAAGATGACAGTTTCGACCAGAAAGCAACTCTTCCATCGAATTTGACAGCATTGTAGATACTTCCGTCTCTCGATAATCCTCGTGGAGCCAAAATCGATCCGGCATTCGACAGTGTCGTAAAAGAGACCGCCATGGGAAGAGATAGACCCATCGTTAAGCGCACTTTCTAATATTAATATTTCATATATACTAATTTATGGTAAACGTATAATATATTTTAATATTAATGTTTTCTAATTTATTTTTGTTTAGAATTTAATATTAATTTTTTTCCCTGTGATATCAATTGGCGTTGTACCTACCAAATAAATTAAAACAAAAAACAAAAACAAAATTTTAACAAGATAAATGCGAGTTTAAAAAAACATATGAGTTCCTGTTGGAATATATTTATTTAATATATTTATAGACTAATAATAATTTGGACCGATATGCTAAATAAACATATTCGGTTATTGTCTTAAGGAAGTCCAAATTAAAAGTAGTCGAGTTAATTATTTAATTAACTAAATTGGACTTATGGGTAAAAAGGCGTTATGGGCTCAAGTGTGGTAACCGGGTTGAATTTGGGCACTGTGATGAAGAGGGCCCAAATCTCAACACTTAAGCCTGAATTAATAAATCAGGGATATAAATTGAATTATCAATTTATTGGGTTATGGTCCCGGACACAAGGAAGTAACATAGGATGGGCTTTACAATGTTGGGCTTCACATTGTAAAATCTATAAATAAGGGGCTAGGTTTAGGTATTTCATCACTCTAAACCCTAATCAGAAATACGGCCGCTTCCTTAGTGTCTGGAAACCTTTTCCTTCTTCTCTAACCTGATTCTACAGGTCTCTTAGTTTCATAAACGGAATCGCCAGAGAACGTGGAATCGCTAAAGAACGCAAAAGAACGCTAGAGAATACTAGATGGATAGCAGCAGGCAAACCCGTAAGTATTCTTAATTTTTGTTTCTTCTATAGATGAATCTAACAAAAAGGGTTTTATTATTATTTTCCGCGATTTGTTATATATTATCTGATGCGATTTCGGATTATATATAACAATTGGTATCAGAGCCAAATAAACCCTTTTTGGATTCAGTAGAATAATCAAATTGAGATAGACAAACATGCATATTTTTCTTAATCGTAAAGAATCCATGTCATTGGGATTATGTGTTAATTGAATTGGTAGGGCATGGATTTAGGGATTGTATGAAAAGCATGTTATGTGATTTATTGAAATTGCAATTTTTATAGTTTGGGGATTTTTTTTTTATTTCGGGTAAAATTAGGGTTTATTGATGTCTGGAATTTTTCTCCCAAAATTAGCATCAAATCAACCCTAAAATAACGAATAAAATCAAAATTATTGGGACAGTGGCTCATCGACAGCTTAACCCCTGATGTTAACGCTGATCGAAGACTGTCCGCTGATTATCACGGTAACCGAAAAAAAAAAAAAAAAAAAAAAACTGCTGCAGCAATTTGCAGCTCGTTAGAAATTGCAGGGGCCTGCTGGAAATTATAGCAGGGACCTACTGCAATTTCAACAAGGGTCTGCTGAAAATTACAGCAGGGGCCCGCTGGAAATAACAGCAAGTGTCTGCACTGCACTGCTGTGATTTTTTTTTTTTTTTTTTTTTTTTAAAAAAAAAAATTAATTATTTTTTTTTTTCGAAAGTACATATTTTGTTCGGAAATATATATATTGTATGTAAATTATTTCACAAGTATGTTGTGTTTGGCATGCAATTTTTTTTGTATGTTTATTTGTGAATTAAATTGTGTGTGTGTGAATGATTAAATGACGATGCATGATTAAGGTTTCGTAGACCGGTAGGTGAAACTAAGAAATTAATTTAATCGGCCCTCCGGAAGGTTAAAATTAATTTTCTTAAGGATCCTAGGCTTCGAAAAGTTCGGGGATTAATTTAAATTCAAATATTATCGGCCCTCCGGAAGGTTCACGTTTGGGTTTAAATTAATCATGAACGGGAGAAAATTATTGAAAATGGTCTTGGTGCTGATTTTAATTTTAATTAGATGAAATCGGCCCTCCGGAAGGTTTCATCGGTAGTTATGATAAATTAAATTCAGCCTTACAATTTTTTGATTTTAAGTAGGTGAAATCGGCCCTCCGGAAGGTTTCATCGGTACTTAAGAAAATCAAATTATGGTTATTTTAATATATGTAAATGACATCGGCCCTCCGGAAGGTCTCATTGGCAATTAGAAAATTAAAATAATGATCATAGTATTTTTCTCAAACTCATAAAATTTCATGTTAATTTGATTTGCCCTCCGGTATCTATTATCAATGAATTTTATGTTTTACATGTATTTGTCATGTTTATGCACATGTTTTCAGTTATATGTCAAAATGCTAGATGTGCTTTGTGTTGTTTGTTCCTATTATAGTATCCATGGGTTACAATTTTTTGGGGAATCATCCACCGACGTTGGATTGTTCGGATTTCCAATTGTGGAAGCAAGAAATGTTGCTGTTTTTATCTGTACATGATTACGACTATGCACTAATAACTCCCAAACCATCTCCCCTTAGTCCGGAAAGTACACCGGATGAAACTAAGGCTGATGAAAAGTGAGAAATGTCAAATAAGTTATGCATGGCGCTCTTGTTACAGGGAATAGCAGTAGCATTGCGTGGGGCTGTCCCTAAAGGTGTTACCACTGCCTCGGTCTTTCTCACGGAGATTGAGAAAGCCTTTGCAAAAAAAAAAAAAAAAAAAAAAAAAAAAAAAAAAAGTATAATGGCAAAGGTAAAATCCGGGAGCACGTTCTGGGAATGTTGATGATTTGCCAAAAGTTAAAGGCAATCGGTTTAGACTTACCTGAGGAATGCATAGTGGGATTCACATTTCATTCGCTGCCAGACCGGTTTAAGTATTTCCAGTCCACCTATAACTGCATGCGAGAAAAGTGGAATATCAATGAATTGATTTCCCACGCTGCACAGGAGGAGGAAAGACTTAAAGGCACATCGCTTGAGGCTAATGTGATTACATCACCAAATAAGGCAGGACCTAAGCGGAAGGCATATGGCAAATGACCGGGTCAAGGTTCGGTCAACAAGAAAGGTATAAGGCCCTGGACAAGTTCATAACTTTTAAGACCGAGATTGAGAAACAACTTGGTAAAAGCATTAAGACCGTTAGATCTGACCGTGGTGGTGAATACTATGGTAGATATGACGGATCGGGTGAACAACGTCCAGGTTCCTTTGCACAGTACCTAGAGAAGTGTGGAATAGTCCCTCAATACACTATGCCTGGTTCACCTCGCATGAACGGTGTATCTGAGAGACGGAACCGAACACTAAAAGATATGGTTAGAAGCATGATAAGTCACTCATCTCTACCATTATCTCTCTGGGGGGAAGCCATCAAATGTGCCGCTTATATACTCAATCGAGTACCCACAAAGGCTACTGTTAGGACTCCATATGAGCTTTGGAACGGGCGTAAACCTAATTTAAAGCATCTGCATGTGTGGGGTTGTCCAGCTGAGGTGAGGCCTTACAAACCTCAAGAAAAGAAACTGGACCCAAAAACAGTTAGTTGTTTCTTCATAGGTTATTCCGAACATTCTAGAGGGTTTAAGTTTTATGATTCTCTCACTGGTACAATATTTGAGACAGGAACGGTCAAGTTTCTAGAGGATGTTGAGTTTGGGGGGAAGAATAAGGGAACATATGTTGATTTTGAGGAAGAATCCATAAAGATTCATGAAGGTTTTAATAGGGATACTGAGATATCTGAAGATTGGGCGGTAATGCCAATCATTTCGATCCCATTAGAACAAGGTAATCCTCAGATTAACACTGATGCTCCACTTGAGGGTTCTAACCAGGATACATAGATTCGGATAGAACAAGAGGAACCTCAAGATAATCTTCCACAAGGGAATCAAAATGACATCGTTCATAATGATCAAACTCTACCTCCTCAAGAAGTGCAACAAGAGGAAATAATGCCATTAAGAAGGTCCACTAGAGAAAGGAAGAGTATTATAGGTCCAGAATTTATAGTATATCTTCAGGAGCATGATGAGTTATGTGCTGGAACTGTAGATGATCCCTCATCCTACAAACAGGCCATGGCAAGCTCTGAATCTCAAAAGTGGATTGACGCTATGAAAGAAGAGTATAAATCAATGCAGGATAATGCGGTATGGGATCTTGTCCCATTACCTGAAGGGAAAAAGGCAATTGGTTGTAAATGGGTTTACAAAACCAAACGCGATTCCCTGGGTAATGTGGAAAGACATAAAGCACGTCTTGTAGCGAAAGGTTATACTCAGCGTGAAGGGATTGATTTTAAAGAAACTTTCGTTCCAGTATCGACGAAGGATTCCTTTAGAACAATCATGGCATTAGTTGCACATTTTGACCTTGAGCTTCATCAGATGGATGTTAAGACCGCTTTTCTCAATGGTAATATTGAGGAAACGATCTACATGATGTAACCAGAACACTTTGTAGAAAGTAACTCAAAAGATCTGGTTTGCAGACTTAAGAAATCCATTTATGGGCTTAAACAAGCTTCTCGTCAATGGTATCACAAATTCCTTGAGGTGATAGTCGGTTATGACTTTGAGATCAACTCGGTTGAGGATTGTGTTTATCACAAGTTCAGTGGGAGTAATTTTATATTTCTTATATTATATGTGGATGACATATTGCTTGCCTCGAACAATAAGGAATTGTTACACACTACAAAAAGATTTCTATCAGACAAGTTTGATATGAAGGATCTTGGTGATGCCAGTTTTGTGTTAGGAATCCAGATACATCGAGATCGTTCTCGTGGTATTCTTGGATTATCACAAAAAGCATACATTAAAAGTGTGTTACAACGTTACGGATTGGCAGATTGCAAACCCCTAAGTACCCCTATAGCAAAGGGTGACAGACTTAGTCCGAGTCAATGTCCTAAGACAAAACTTGAGATTGAGGAAATGAAAACGGTCCCTTATGCTTCTGCAGTTGGGAGTTTAATGTATGCTCAAGTTTGTACTAGGCTGGACATTGTCTTTGCTGTAAACATGTTGGGGAGATATGTTAGTAACCCAGGAATGGATTACTGGAAAGCAGTTAAAAGAGTACTCCGATATCTGCAAGGAACAAAGGGGCACATGTTGACATATAGGAAGTCGGATAAACTGGAGATCATCGGGTATTCCGACTCAGATTTTGGTGGATGCGCAGACACATTAAAAGTATGTCAGGCAACATATTCTTATTGGCTGGAGGTGCAATATCCTGGAAAAGTGTAAAGCAAACACTTATTGCATCGTCCACCATGGAAGCAGAATTTGTTGCATGCTTTAAGGCATCAAACCATGCACTATGGCTGCGGAATTTTGTTACTGGATTACGCATTGTATAAGGGATAGAAATCCCTATGAGGTTATATTGCGATAACAATTCCGCAGTGCAGTACTCTAACATCAACAGGAGCGCATCTAAATCCAAACACATAGACATAAAGTTTCTGTCTGTTAAAGAAAGAGTACAGATGGGTCAGATAAGTATAGAGCACATCAGTACAAACTCCATGATAGCAGATCCTCTAACAAAGGCGGTTTTGCCTAAGGTTTTCCAGGGACACACCATCAGTATGGGTGTAGTTGATTTAGAGGATTTTTAGTTTCAGTGGGAGAGTTTGTAATAGGATCTGATGTTGTATTTTGCAGTATTGTGCACATTAAAGTTTATTGCAATATATATGCTTGGAAATATTTATTGATATCTGTACTGTATTGGATCTCCAAAAGTAGGAACCATTTAAGAGTAGATATGTACGATTACAAGCCATATTACTCTTAGACCACCCTCCATAATTGGCCCAAGTAATTGATTGATTATGGTAATGTGATTACTGTTGCATCCTATTGTTCACATTACGAGAAAGAGGTCTTTAGTCCTTTATTATTATCAATCATGTACGGGGTTGTACCGTTTGCCCATTGACAATGAATATAGGGATCCCATTAAAGTTGAATATGTATTCTTGAGTAGCATATGACGGTCCAAGTGGGAGATTGTTGGAATATATTTATTTAATATATTTATAGACTAATAATAATTTGGACCGATATGCTAAATAAACATATTCGGTTATTGTCTTAAGGAAGTCCAAATTAAAAGTAGTCGAGTTAATTATTTAATTAACTAAATTGGACTTATGGGTAAAAAGGCGTTATGGGCTCAAGTGTGGTAACCGGGTTGAATTTGGGCACTGTGATGAAGAGGGCCCAAATCTCAACACTTAAGCCTGAATTAATAAATCAGGGATATAAATTGAATTATCAATTTATTGGGTTATGGTCCCGGACACAAGGAAGTAACATAGGATGGGCTTTACAATGTTGGGCTTCACATTGTAAAATCTATAAATAAGGGGCTAGGTTTAGGTATTTCATCACTCTAAACCCTAATCAGAAATACGGCCGCTTCCTTAGTGTCTGGAAACCTTTTCCTTCTTCTCTAACCTGATTCTACAGGTCTCTTAGTTTCATAAACGGAATCGCCAGAGAACGTGGAATCGCTAAAGAACGCAAAAGAACGCTAGAGAATACTAGATGGATAGCAGCAGGCAAACCCGTAAGTATTCTTAATTTTTGTTTCTTCTATAGATGAATCTAACAAAAAGGGTTTTATTATTATTTTCCGCGATTTGTTATATATTATCTGATGCGATTTCGGATTATATATAACAATTGGTATCAGAGCCAAATAAACCCTTTTTGGATTCAGTAGAATAATCAAATTGAGATAGACAAACATGCATATTTTTCTTAATCGTAAAGAATCCATGTCATTGGGATTATGTGTTAATTGAATTGGTAGGGCATGGATTTAGGGATTGTATGAAAAGCATGTTATGTGATTTATTGAAATTGCAATTTTTATAGTTTGGGGATTTTTTTTTTATTTCGGGTAAAATTAGGGTTTATTGATGTCTGGAATTTTTCTCCCAAAATTAGCATCAAATCAACCCTAAAATAACGAATATATTCCAACAGTTCCTTAATCAAATTTTAAGGAAATCCGATTTGAAAGTATATTTGTAGATACTTTGACGGTGCGAACAATTTTTGAAAAGTGTTTTCGTAATAAGAGAAAAAATATTTAAATTTTAGATAAACATTGGATAAACTATTAAACAATTTGTTATAAGTATAGAGAAGCTTTGAGAAAGTGGTGAACAATAAATGTTTTTTTAAAATTCATGAATCTTATAGACAAATAGGTTTAATGGGCTTACATAGTTCATGCGTCCATTTTGGTAACCCAAGTCCATATAATCAAATTCTATTATTGTATAAAATCTCTAATATTACATCTTTATTACATCAATATCATAAGTAAACTTTAGTTTATTAATTATCGGTCTGACTTAGTCTTCACAAATATCAGACAATTGTTTTGGGGGCGGAGGTCACAAAATGGGGGTCTTATGCGAAACAAAATATACAACATTTTCTACTATTGTAAAAACTGCATTTTGAATGCAACTCTGCTTTTATGAATAAGATCGTTCATGAAATTTCATTTATTGCTTCAACAAATTTGTCATAATTTATACATAAATCTTCAAACAAAACTTAAAGAATAATCCTAAAAAAGGGAAAAAAATCATATAAGATTCTGCATAGAATTTACAATTTCATCAATTGCACATAATTTACAATTTCATCAATCCTAAGGTTAGAAACAAGGAAAAGACAACTAAATGAGAAAAATTGAATTTTATAAAGCGAAGAAAAAAAGAGAGAAAATGGTATAAAATAAGTCCAAATAAAATTAATAACATGACATATATACAATACTAATAATAAGTATTAATACGTATACGATGATATATATCATGTGGTTATTTTATTAAAGAACACACATCAATTCATGTTATTTATTATATTTTAATTTTGACTTAAAATCGAAAAGACATGAAAGAAACGAAATTGTTGAATATGGTGTCACGTTTACATTAATCAATACGTTATCCAAATTAAATAGTAAAAAAACTACCGTCATACGTGTTTTGACCGAAAAACTATTTACTCTCTCTCTTTTATAATAAGTGTCATTTTATAAGATATTTTTTTCATAACACATGCCGCTCAATATTAATTTTTTAATACAATATTAATTATATAACTTTAATTTCAACCAATAGATAATTAACTCCCCACACAATTTATTAAATCCACAAATCAATTTTATTTTGTTTTGTTTTTCTATTTTTTTTTATAAAAAAATTATGAAAAACTTTAAACCACCATTATGAATCGGAGGGAGTATCAGTAAAATCGACATTGAATCAACGTACGAATAACCAGCTATTACGTTATAGCTGGCAGCACGCAGCGGACTTTAAAATTATGAAAAACTTTTAAGTGATTTTCGATATATTTAGCGGACTTACTTCAGTTCGCTCAAGAAACTCAGACTATTATTGAAGACATATTGAACCATTGAGATTTGTTTCATTTAGTTATTGCAACTGTCTTAATAAAAAGAATTTTGTTTTTTTATCCTGCAATAGAATCAAATCACTGCATTAGTTACTATTGTTAGGGTGTGAAATATAATTGTTCTCTCATTTTAGGACTTCTATCCAGTAAATGTTTTTTCTTTAGTCATGATTTATCAAATAAGAGTAAGAGTGTTGTGTTTCCATCAAACAAGTGGAGTAATGAGATATTTTTATTTGCTTTTAAGATTTTAGAAAATATGTTAATAATTTATAGATAAAATTTAAAATTGGATGTATCAAAATTTGTCGTCATACATTAAATCTAAATATAATTTAATTTTGCTAATTATTTTATTAAAAAGCATCCGACTTTGATTATCATTCAAATAAATAATGAATTGAAAGACCTGTTAAAAGAAAATAAAGAAACTAATTAACTATATAAATGACTACATTGAGAAAACCAACCAGCTCACGAATATTACATATAAAGGTAAAAAAGATGGTCCGTTAGGCCAGCAGAAAAGCAATAGCTTTTTTCATCCCCATACTAAAAATCAAATCCTTTGGCTTTGGATGTAAAACGAGAATGCCAAGATTGGACTGTAATAGCTTTCTTGCTAAAGCCGAGGACAAAACAAAAGATTTTTATTATTTTCAACCCAGCACTGAATTTGAAGCATTTGGATCACATCCATGGCTATGGAATCATTGGAGAAGTTACTGGACTATTAGTTGAAGCTTGATGAATTATTTGATTGTACTGATCATGCTTATATATGTTCTCATCATGCTGGTTTTTTTTTTAACTTAACCGTAGTTAAACATGTTTATTTTAAATTTACTTTGACGTAGTTGTTATTTTGATGTATACTTGAGTCTTGAATCATCACTCTGAAATGATTTTATTAAATGGGGTTTGTTTCTAGCTTAGAGTATAATAAATTTCAGAAAAACTCCATGTTGTTTCTAGCTTATTGATCAAGAATTTTCTGAAGCAAAACGGTCATATTGACATGTAAAAACTAATCATAAAAACTTATTGAGGTTAGTGAGAAATTCAACCATAATTATCAAAGTTAGGGGGCTCACATTTCCCATTGATAAAGTAAAAAAAAATCATTACATCACACACATATTACACTAACTTTGAGACAAAACTCATAAAAGTCTTATACCAAAAAAAAGAAACCTTACAAAATCAGTACAAAAGAACAAAATCAGAAACTAACACGGAAGAGGAAATCTGCAGAGAGGGTAGACATGGTTCATCTCGAGCCACTTGGTCAGACAATCTGTGTGAAAAGCGTGCGAACAAGGCATCTTTGTAACTTCAACTCCATCTTCAAAATCATCAAAACAGATCACACATTGTCCATCTGTCACATCACAACCGCCACAGCCGAATTTGAATTTTTCAAGCGCCTCCATAGCTGATGTATCTGCAGCAACAGTCTTGTGACCTGATGGCAACTGATCGGTAATCCAGTCTGATACGAATTGAAGAAATTGCGGCCTTTCATTATAATCATAAACTCTTGCAGCATTAATTCTAGTATTAATGGACACGGAATTCAAAACGTTTCAGCGAGGTGTTCTTAGATTATAACAAAAGGTATACATTGAAAGTGTGTTACAATGTTACAGATTGGTGGATTGCAAACCCCTAAGTACCCCTATAGATTAGGGTGGAAAGCTTAGTCCGGGTCAATGTTGCAAGACAACACTTGAGATTGAGGAAATGAAAACGGTTTTTATGCTTCGAAAGTTGGGAGTTTATAGTATGCTCAAGTTTTTACTAGGACGGATATTTGTTTTGCTGCAAATATGTTGGGGAGATATGTTGGTAACCCAGGCATGAATCACTAGAAATTGGTTAAAAGAGTACTTTGATACCTACAAGGATAAAAAAGGAACTTGTTGACATATGTAAAGTCGGATAAACTGGAGATGACTGGGTATTCCGACATGTATTTTGATGGATTCGTACACACATTAAAATTCAAGTAATAAAAAATATTCTTTTTGGGTCGAGGTGCAATATCCTGGAAAAGTGTAAAGTAAATACTGATTGCATCGTCCACCATGGTGAAAGAATTTGTTGCATGCTTTAAGGCATCAAACCGGTAATTGTGGCTGCGAAATTCTGCAGTTCAATATACTAACAGTAATAAGAACTTGTCTATTTCCAAACACATAGACATGAGCACATCAGCACAAACTCTATGATAGCTAAGATGGATCAGATATAGATAGAGCACATCAGCACAAACTCTATGATAGCTAAGATCCTCTAACAGAGGTGGTTTTGTCTAAGGTTTTCCAGGGACATACCATCAGTATGGGTGTAGTTGATTTAGAGGATTGTTAGTTTCAGTTGGAGAGTTTATAATAGGATCTGATGTTATATTTTGCAGTATTGTGCACATTAAAGTCTATTGTAATATGTACATGCTTGGAAATGTTTTTTGATATATGTATTGTATTGGATCTCGAAATGTATGAACCGTTTAAGAGTAGATATGTATGATTACAAGCCATATTGCTCTTAGGCCATGCCTCATAATTAGCCAAAGTAATTGATTGATAATGGCAATATGATTACTCTTGCATTCTATTGTTCACATTACGAGAAATAGGTCTTTAGTCCTTTATTATTATCAGTCGTGTACATGGTTGTATCTTTTTCCCATTGAAAATGAATATATGGATCTCATTAAAGTAGAATATGTATGATTGAGTAGCATGTGGCGGTTCAAGTGGGAGATTGTTGGAATGTATTTATTTAATATATTTATGGGCTGACAATAATTTGGACAGACATGTTAAATAAAAATATTCGATCATTGTTTTAAGAATTCAAAATTAAAAGTAATTGAGTTAATTAGTTAATTAACTAAATTGGATCTATATGTAAAAAGGCGTTATGGGCTCAAGTGTGGTAACGAGATTGAATTTGGGCACTATAATGAAGAGGGCCCAAATCTGAACACTTAAGCCTGAATTAATAAATCATGGAAATAAATTTAATTATCAATTTATCGGGTTATGGTCCCCGGACACAAGAAAGTAGTGAAGGATGGGATTTACATTGTTGGACTTCATATTATAAAGACTACACGTAAGGGGCTAGGTTTAGCAATTTCATCGTCCTAAACCATAATCAAATAAACGACAACTTCATTTTGTTAGAATATGAAAGAGTAAATAAGACTCAATGTCTTACACTGCAGCACAAAATGACTTTAAATAGCCTACAAGAAGCGTTACATATTCAAGTCAATAAATGATAAACTTTATTGACCAGAATAGTAACGTTTAAAATACTAATTGATGTAACGTCTAAAATACTAATTGATATAACGTTTAATTATTAAATAAGATAATTAAAGCAATTGAATCAATTCTAACAAATAAGATAATTATTAAATTGGATATGCTTGAAAAGCAGAGAGTTTAATCTTCTAGTGCTTGCACTCAAGTGAACTTCGAGAGTTAAGAAACGTCTCCAACTTCACTGAGTTAACAAACGTCTCCAACTTCACTGGCTTGGTCATTATATCTGCAACTTGTTCTTCTGTTCCACAATAAACCAGATTCACAACTTCTTGATATGTAAGATCGTGTAGGTAATGATACCTTACATCGATATGCTTCGTGCTTCTATGCATACCGGATTCTTCGAGAGTTTAATTAAAGAAATGATGTCACAATAGATTTCCAGAAAATCGGATTGTTCAGATGTGATTTGTTCTATAATTTCTTTGAGCCATACACAATGGCAAGCACAAGATGTTGCAGCAATATACTCTGCTTCAGTTGTAGACAAAGTAAGTACCTTATCTACATAGAGATTTACCATGATATACTTCACTCCTTCCCTCTTAATGAATAATGTGTGATCATGACTACTTTTGTCGAATCCTTCTTGCTTGAAATACCTCTCTACCCAACAAAACCAAGCCCGGGGAGCTTGCTTCAAACCATACAAAGATATCTTGAGTCGATATACTTTATCTTCTTCACCCTTTTTAACAAAAACCTCTAGTTGATCCACATGCACCACTTCTTTCAATTCTCCATATAAGAAAGCATTTTTTGCAGCAACAACCAATAAAAGTTTGATTGTATCCCATCTTGCAACCAGTGCAAAAACTTCATCATAATCAATGTCTTTTTCTTGTGCATATTCTTTTACCACTAAGTTTGCTTTGTAATTATCCACTTCTCCATCTTCATTTGATTTTGTCTTAATGGCTTCTATTTCATATTTAATTGCTTCAATCCAATTTGTTTCTTTGACAACTTCTTTAAAACACATCGGATCAGCAATAAACATAAATAGTGCCAATGCCATTTGTACTTCAGCCTCTCCATCTAAAGTCCTTTCTGCACTTTCATAATCTTGCATCCATATTGGTGTTGTATGACTTCTTTTCTGATGTGTTTCAGGTTGAGATGACATGACATTATTTTCACCAATGTCATCTTCCTCGACCGCTTTGATATCTTCATCATTCTCCTCTCTAGTAGTGTCTTATTCTCTCCGTTCAAGACTATCATTTGAATTTTTCACATCAACATTCCAATCCCACTTCTCTTCCTCTTCGACTTTCATACATCTATTTAAACCAGATTTTCTAATTGCAGATATAGTGAACATGCGGTTTATTGTTATTGTAGAGTTTATAATCAAACCTTTACGAGGATGGTAGATTTTGCATACTCCTTGGTCGATCAAAATAGTTAAACCTTTTTCTTGAAGTTGCCCAACACTTAGTAGATTATTAGTCAATTCTGGAACAAAAAACACATCTGTTAATATTAGGGTTAGCCCTTCAACTTCAAACTTCACATTCATTTTCCCATCACCTCCATTCGTGAGCTATTCCCTAGTTTTACTTCATGTCTAAAGTTTTCATTGAGCTCAATAAACCAATCTTTGTTACCTGTCATATGATTTGAACAACCCGAATCGATAAACCACATCCCTTTATCTTCAACCTCTTTGATATTCATATGAGCCATTAAAAGTAATTCTTCTCCTTCATCGAACTCGGCGTAGTTTGATTTATTTTCTCCATTTGGGCACTCATATTGATAGTGGCCTAGCTTGTGACACCTGAAGCATTCAACGTGAGCTCTGGTAATACTCCATCCTCTTCCACCTCTTCCCTTGTCTCTCGAGAAATTACTTCCCCATCTGCCAGAATTACTTATTCCACTGCATTGTTTGTAGTTGCGATCACCCTCGACTTTCAGTACTTGTTCTTCAGAGACTTTGCGTCACAACTTCTGTTCATGAACAAGTAATGAGCTTTGCAATTCATCGACTGTCATTTGATTAATATCTTTTGACTCCTCAATTGAACATACAATATAATTGAAATCATCCGTCATAGTGTGCTGGATTTTCTCAATAATCTTTACATCTTCCAGGTCTTCTCCACAGTTTCTCATGTCATTTGCTATGACCATGACTCTTCCAAAATAATTTGTCACTGTCTCACCATTATTCATCTCTTCTGTTTCAAACAATCTTCGAAGCCTATGGAGTTGAGCACGCTTCACTCTTTCATTGCCATGATACTTGGTCTTCATTGCTTCCCAAAGTTGTTTGGATGTCTGCTTTTGAGTAGTAGTCTTCAAAATAGTCTTATCGATGGACTGAAACAAATAATTCCTTGCCTTCAAATCTTTAAGCCTTGATTCATCCAACATCTTTTGCTGCACTGTCGTCAACACTTCACCTTCTCCAGGTTCCTGGTGACCTGGTTGAATCACACACCAGTACTCTTTTGAACGTAAAAGATTCTCCATGAGTAAACTCCAATGATCGTAATCTCCATCAAATTTGAGTACACATGGGGCACTGAAATTTTCTTCACTCTTTCTTCACTCTTTCTTCACTCTTTCCCCACTCTTTCCCCACTATTTCCCCACTCTTTCCTCAACGTCTAAAATACTAATTGATATAACGTTAATTATTAAATAAGATAATTAAAGCAATTGAATCAATTCTAACACCTTTAGTGTAACTTTTCCTTTTTACTAACTCGTTTCTGAAAGCAATATATAGAATCACTAAAGAACAAAATAGAATATTAGATGTAAATTATATTTTAAAATAGTTTTCGAATATTAGATTTGATTTTATTTTATTTTATTTTTTGAATATTTTTTAAAAATAATATATTAACATTTATTTTTAGATATAAAATGTCATTAAATAGTTGTATGCAATCAAAGAGACATTTAAAAAGAGTGATAATAAAACCAACAATTTTACAAAATTAAGTGTGTTGATGCCTGTTAGAAATTAGTTGTGCACCCAAATGAAAAAATGGCAAAGAGGATATTTTCCTCCATTTGGCAATAGCAGACACAGGTCCGTTAACTCCTGGCTGGGGGTTTACGCAGCAGACACAATTTAAGTTTAGGTTTTGTTTTTTTGCGTCCGGAGGAGATGTGTTTCCTGTTTTTGATATCCTAATTCCAATAGAATTCCTGATTACTTTGTTTGTCGATGATAAGTTGTTTCCTGTTTTAGAGATTACTTAGTTCCCTCTTTTGCAGTCTTAATTTTCTATAAAAGCAGAGTTCGGACTCTTAAATTTGTATTCAACATCTATCGGTCTTAGTTTTCTAATAAGTTTAGTCAATAATTTTCTTTCTTCTTTAAAGTTCAATGGTAGTGGTGCAAGTGGAGTTCAGATCAAGAGATCGATCGACTTCGACATCTTCGCTCATTAAACTTGAGGTATTCAGGCCGTTGGCGTATCGGAGGAGGAGTCTTGCTAATAGGACCGTTGAGTTTGAGTTCGAAGTTCCTTTTGATGTTTCGGCAGCCTACTCAACTTCCAAATCTTGTGTCACACAGGCACTCGCTGGATTGAACGTGGAGGTATATCTACAGTCGTTTTTAGCCGAGAGAATTGCGGAAGCGCTAACTAGATCAGAGTTGGTGTCTTCTGTAGACCTCAAAGTTGGAGTGATAGTAAGGACAAACGACACCCACAATTTTAACTTGGATGATGATCCTGCAACCATGGTTTGTAGCCCTCTCCGTATTATCGATGTTATTCATCCTTTTGGCATAAAAAGAGTGGACTATGAGAAGATGCAACGAGAAGGAAGGCTTGTTGATATTGACAGAAAGATTCCTTGTTCTATATGTTTACAAGAATTTTCCGATCCAAATAACGTCCTCAAGATGCCATGTTCTCATTTTTTTCATGAGATTTGTATTTTCAAGTGGGTGGATAAGAAAATATCATGTCCGCTTTGTCGTTCAGACCTGATCTACAAAGACACTATTTGGTCTTACTTTTGTGATTGCTGCTAAATACAAGTGTAATTTTTTCCTCTCATACAAATCTAAATGTACAATTTTTTCAGGTAAAAAAGATACTTGTTGAGATGATATCCTAATTGCATTGTGCTTTATGTAAGAAGAGCTTCTACTGATGTGTTTTTTTATCTCCAAGAGTTGCCCTAAAGTAACCAAAGAATTCAAAATTTTATAGTAAATATCAAATTAGATGAGACTTATATTTGGTACACAATAGCAGTGAGAAATAAGTGACAAATATCTAATGTCAAAGTCTTATTCCAATTCAGGATTTTCACCTTCGTTTGTAGGAGAAGAAAAAGAAAAACACGGTGAGAGAACACAATAGGCATCTCTTCTGTCTACCGTCTGAGAGAGAACAATGTGCCTTCTCTCATGGCAGCGGTATTCAGTTTGTAAACACTGTGCCAAGCATATTGCCGTTGAAAGGGGTTCATAATGGTATGATTATGTATCTTGTAGTGATAAATCTTGCTTACCGCCCAACAAACGAGCATGAAACTCGGACACTGCAGCACTCATCTCTTAAACTCGAATTTGACAAGGAAGAAGAGCATTTAGAGCGGCATGAATGTTATCCAAGCTATGAAAATTGAAAGGTGTAACAAAATTTGTTACTTAAAAGCTTAACCAAAAGTAAAATATTTTTTTTATCCACGGACTGTACTTTTCTTACACTCAAAGAGGAGGTGGAAGCCATACCTGACCTTTTGAGAGACTAGAAATGAAAAAGAGGAAAAGAGGAAAAGTGGTGTCGTACCTAACAAAAATTATTTATACAATTTTTTTCTTAATAATAAAATTCTCCCAAATCAGGAGTGAGATAGAACGTGTTTAAATTTAGGAATATTCTAATAAAATATTATATTTACTTTTCTGTTTGTAATTTATTTTAGATTGTATTATTATATTCTATTTTTTTCCTCAAAATTTGGATTTTTATTGATAACTTTCAAAATACAGGAGGCAAAATTGAAAAAAAAACAAAAAAATTACTCCTAATAAAGAAAGAACAAGAAATTTAGCCTTGCTTTGCAATTTCCCAACTTCCAAAAATAGGTGAAGTCACTAGAGACCTCATCGACCTTTACCGAATTCTCTAGCTCTCCCACCACCGGAAAACACCATTCCTACCACTACCGGAAACACCAAACCGAAATCACTCTTCATCTTTGTTCCTGATGTAGGCTAGACCGATACTTTCAAGAAAGACGATTGCTTTCAACGGATTAGAGCAAGAATATTATCGAAATTAATGTCTTTTCTGTGAGCAAGAGTCTCCTTCGCAATCCAATCATAGGCTTTATTATGCTCCCTGTAGACATGCTTGATCACCATTCTTGAAGTAATCAGATTTCTACAATAATTTATAGTGGGTTCCAAGTACCAGATTGTTTTCCCCTTCCCAATTAGCTCCACCAAGATACTCGAATCGACTTCAATGTCGAGGTTATCAATACCCAGAGACTTGCAAAGCAGTAGTCCATCCATGCGGCACTTGGACGGGCCGTGACATTCTCCTCCACCAAATCCTGCGACGTCCTCGTCGTGGTGTGCTCGTTGAACTGCTCAATGGTATCCTTGAACTGCCAAAGGGATTCTTCAGGTTCCCAAGTTGCTTCCTGTACTGATGAATTCTTCCACTTCACCAGATACTCCTTCCAAGGTGGTACACCCTTCCTCCGTACAATGCGGTCGGCCAATAATTCGTCTACGTTTTTATCGAATGATGTGGCAATCATGGGTGGTGCCCGGTTGGATTCTCCTTGACTTGCATGTTCCTTGTCTTGATGAAATGGCTTTAAGTTGCTGACGTGGAAGACTGGATGGATTTTCATCTTGGATGGGAGTTCTACTCAGTATGATGCTTTCCCCACTTTGGCTATCACTTCAAATGGCCCTTCGTACTTGTGTAATAAGCCTTTGTGTAGCGGTCTGGTGTACTTGAATTGTTTTGGAAGGAGCTTGACAAACATAAATAACATTTTATTTTAATGATTCTACATCTATAAAAATGGTCATTATTTTAAAACTTCAATTTGCTCTAACTAGTCAATAATATACATAAATTAGAGAAAACATTATGTATCATTTTTATCAGGCTGGTTACCAGGCGGACCGGTCCATACCGGTAAGAGAGTTAGTTCATAACTTTGGTTCCCACTCTGTTCTCTAAGCTATCCGGACCGGTCTCAGACGGGTCTTATCGGTCCGGCCCCAGACGGGTTAACGAGTTGAAAGGTCTAATAATAGCTATACACGAGACTATACTAAAAATATCATCATAATCGAAGGATGAATCACCGTTTTAAACCTTATTAGTAGGTTTTATCAGTTTAATCTATTATGAATTTTACGATGTTTAACTTTTCAATTATAAGTTTTGATTTATTTAGGTAGAATTTATCCCAATAAGATTTTAGGAATCAGATGGATGGTTAGGATAAAGATATTAGGCAGAATAGTAAGTTTAAAAGAGCTTTAAGCTAACAACGACTTAAATAATAAATCGTAAGCCCATAAAAAATTTAAAATCTAGTGTACTTCTTATAAATACAAATGTTGCCTTCATTACTAAGGTCGATACTATTTACAAAATTACTTATTATTTACGAATTCATACTTCATTGCTGCTCATGCACTACTTCAATAATCTCGGTATGTGTTGCCTTCAACTTATGTCTGTGTATGTTACCCACTACTTCTAGTATTTCTTATACTCTCTCTTATTTCTTCCATTCCCTATTCCATTTTTCTCAATAAATCTTATTACTACTTCAATTACTTATGCCCACATTGGCCACTCATTTCACGAGTTTGGCACTTCAACAATACATTATAGACTTATCATAGGCTATAAAAATTCCCTCTAACGAATAAAATTCGGCCATATTCATCCAAACATATATTAACATCACCAAAATGGTACCATTTCTGGGAAATAGAGGTTCCTATGAGATCTAATTCTTCAAAACCTCCAAAACCAAACTCATGATCTAAACTAGTTATTGGAAAACATAATATATGCTTCTTCGCTAAGATCATGCATTTCTGGTAGTACAGGGCCATGTTGTCCATACCTCTTACGTAAATCAATAGTTACACGAGCTGAAGCACTCTCATATGAGAACTCTAAGGATGATTTACTCTATGGTAGTAGACTTTCGCCTATTTCATTGACATGCATTATTGTATGTATTCTTCACATTAAAAATACACAAGTTCATTCGTGATCATGAACCGTTATCAATCCTTTTCTATGTAAAATATGCATCATATCTTTCTCATTTCGAGCACTCAAGGGTGAGAGAATACAAACAATATCTCTATTGCGAGTTGTCAGGAAACCGAATAGACGTTGCTCCAGCCGTGACCATATCCAATATGGCACAAAGCGTCGAATCCTTTCTACTCATCATTATAGAAAGAATAAACAGAGAACAAGCATTGTCAAGCCGTATCCAGCCCGACAAATTGAGTTTTTTTTATCAAGCTTACCCATTTTATCAACATAAGGGAGCGCCAAACCTATGACACGTTATTCTGATACCACATAGCTGGAAACTCAAACATATGTTTGACTTCGTCATACCCATGTTAGTCAGTGACAATCATTTTCAGACACCTCATCCTGCCTTGGCTGCAGTTTGGCCTCACTTAGGTTTGACCTCAGCTTAGTCGATCACAACTTGGTCTTAGCTTTATCTCAGCTATGTTCAACCTTAACTTGGCTCGACCTCAACTCAGTTCAGCCTTAACTTGGCTTAGTCTCAGCGTTAATTCAGCCTTATACAACGTAAGTCTTGGCCTAGATAAATCTGGCTCGACCTCAATTTTGTTTTAGTTCCTACCACCTTGGCTTTTTAAGCTTATTTTAACTGAGTCGGTTGATCAAAGTCTATGAGCACAACTAATTTTTTTTAAATTTTTATCTTCATATTTGTTTTAGTCCATAAAAAATATATTATATAATATAAATGTCATACGACCATAATTTTGGCTTCTGTTGAACCAAAAAAACTTTGCTCTCTTATCTACATCCAAAACAAGCAAACAAAATCTTTCTTTCTCTTTTACCAAATGTAGCTCAATCCTTTAATACTTTAAATATTCCATCGTTAAAAATATTTAGCCAAAACACTTCATACATTTTTATCCTTTTAGGAATCCACATAACTCTGATTTGGTCCGAAGAGCCATCATTTTTCTTAAGATACTAACCAAACACAAATTTGAGGTGGTTTAGATAGTTAAAATGTATTGTTAAAAAAATATGTAATTTCGTTTGAAACATCAATTAATTAACTAACAAATAATATATATCATTTTTACATATTTTCAAAGGCATCGATAAAAATTCCACAATCAAATAGATTACAAGCACGTGGCCATCATATGGTGTTTCAGACATCATATGCTTCGGCGATTCAAAAATTGTCATGTCTAGTCAATAATAACTTTAACTAATAAACAATTCGGTTAGTTAAAATCTTAGTACGACTAGTTAATAATACTTCGGACTCGAACCGTTTTGGCCACCATATAAATTGGTCAAATCACATTTTGAATTGGATTTGATGATCAACATCTCAGATTCTTAGCAGTTCGGCTACTGGTATCGTCGAAACGAATTTGGTAATTTTTTTAGTTATTTTTCATACTTTGAAAGAACTTGGAGGGTACCACCATAAATAGAACCAATATATTTTTTAATTTCTTTCAAATATGAATTTAATCCTGAATCTTGTTTATGAGATAATTAGCTACTATAAATTTAAAAGTGCAAAACAATTTACTCATGCATGTACAATTTTTCTTTGACAAAATATAGCATTTTTTATCAAGAGAGATTCCAAATGGTGAAGTTATTAATAAGGCATGTGTAAAGACAACAAACCTCAAGAGTATCACGAGTCTACTCTTAATTAGCTCTGCTTGACGTAAAACTTGCTTCGTCATGGACAATTCTTTTCACACAACCATCTTATACAATGTTTGACGATAAGTTCAACTGTTAATTTTTACGGCTCAGCCTTAATAATGATTCAACCCGTGATGAAACTTTCCAACTGTAGGTCTTCTTCGATTCATCACTTAAAGACTAAAAGGTTACTAATAAATTTATTTATTACAATTTTTTTGTATTTGGTCGAAGTCTTAAACTTTAAGACTTTAGAAGAACTTAACCTAATAAAATTTTAGGAATAAACCCAAAGGTTTCAATCAATACCTTAGATAACATTGTAAGCTGAAAAATATTTTGGTCAAAATATTATCGTAGAAAGCTTTAAGCGTAGTTGTAAGCTAACAACGTCTGAGAGAATAAATCTGAAATCCATAAAAGCTCAAGACTTAATATAAATACATATCATGCCTTCGTTATTGAATATATATATATATATATTGTTTTCGTTATTGAAAATTGATTAGTTCGTACAAAATTATTTATGTTTTAGAGTTATATATAATAATAATAATAATAATAATAATAATTTCGTTATTAAAAATCGATCAATTTTACAAAATTATATATGTTTCTGCTCATGCAACATTACTAAAATGTTAACATGTTAACATGTGCTCCATTCAAATTATGTTTTTTTTAATATTTCCAACCACTTCGACCACACATCTAACACGAATTTGATACTTCAGCACTAAATCCTAGCTTCAGTTCAAGATATAAAATTTATACAACTAACATTTTTTTTTGTTAAAATTATCAGTTGATATAACTGAAATTATTCAAACACATATACCCCGAAAAAAATATCTTTTTTATTAAACGTTATTTTTTAAAACTATCATATAGATTACTCTTTAAGAAGTTAGTTTTCATTTAAGATCTAGCCAAAAGTTCAATTACAACATACTATCCAAAAATACAACTTACCAATACCTACATGGGCCTAATTGTCTACCAAAAATACAATTTAATATAACAAACAAATTCGAACAAACAAATTAACCTTTATAGATTTCAAAGCATTTTCTCTCTCTTAAAAGTTTCTCTTAACTATTCGACTTCTTTCTTAAAACTCATAAATTATTCATCTATTTTTATTGATTTTCTCATTAACCAATCAATTTTCTTTCTCAAACAACTGATTCATCTCAAAAAAACTAGCAAGTTAAAGTTATTCCATCACTTTCTTTCTAAAAATAGTAAGCGATCATAATATACGGTTGTTTATTAAAGTTAAACTCATTTTTATTAGTTTTAAAGTTCGATTTTAGATTTTTTAGATTTTTTTATTCTTATTTAGTACCATGGTTCTAAAGTATACTATGAAATCATATTAAAGTACTGAAAAAATCAGAAATACATGTGTCTCGTAACTATCTTCTTGAAAATCAACATTTGTCTCATAACTCGTATACTCAATCTTCAATTGCGGGACATGATACGCGAGACTAAACACTTGTTTCATATATTTTTTGTTGACAAATAACAATATTCACGTGTCTCGCATCTTGATAATAAACATTTTTCTCTTGTTTGACATCTTATCAATTAATACTAGTATCACATTGTTATAGGAAATATGCCAAAAACTTGTTTTTCAGATCATGTTTATATTTTTGTCATTAAAAATATGAAAATAGAGAGAATAAAATAGGTTAAAAAAAACAAAAAAGAACACTATTTTGTAGTCTTTTTAAAGCTACATATGATATACAAAATGATAAACAAAATACTAAGAAAAACTGGGAGCCTATCATTGAAATAATCAAGACATTTAATGTTGGTCAAGACATTTTTAAGTTGGGTTCAAAAATTTAGCAATTAAAACCAAATATGTGAAGATTATATTTAGTTTGAAGCATGAAAAAAAACATGTCGTTAAGCAATAAGAATTTCAAACCTATTATGATTTAGAAAAAGCAAAGTCAAGGATATTGAAATCATACTTCTCTCATAAGAAAATAAAATTCAGCAAATATCGAACTCAACCAATTACGAATTTCATAATAAATGGTCTCGTATAAATTTGGTTATTTATGGTCTCGTATCTTATATAAAATTGGTTATATCTGATCTCTCGTATCTCATTATTTATACATATTTTTACACAGTCTTGCGTCTTGCATAAATTTGTTTATATCTTGTGTCAAATGTCTTATTATTTTTACATATTTTTACATGGTCTCATGTCTCGTTAATTTTACATATAGTTATATAGTCTCGCATCTTGCATTAATTTGGTATAATTGGTCTCGCATGTCTTATTATTTTTACATAATTTTACATGTCTCATGTTTTAAATAAATTTATTTATACATGGTCTCGCATATCTTATTAATTTTAAATATTTTTATATGGTCTCGCCTCTTGTATAAATTTGGTTATACCTGGTGGCGCATGTTATACTTCTAGTTTGTAGGTATATGTATAGTCTCGTGTCTCATATATAATTATATTAAATGATGTATCACATGTTTATAAGATGCAATAACCAAAGTTATTATAACCAAATGAGATCAAACAGTAAAGGATGGTGTAATATTATTGATCATGTTAGCATGCTTCACATTATTCGTCTCTACATCCGAGGATGTTTTAGTTTCTATAGTTCATTTTACATCGAAGAATTGGAAAAAATAAACAATTATGGTTGGGCTAGATAAATCAAGGACAAGATCATGAATTTAATAAGGCTTAGCCAAAACGTTATTGGATGTTTTTCTATATTAATGGTTAGTATCTTACTCTATTTTTAAACATATAAAAAAATACCGATATATAATTTGTTATACATGATAAATAAGTCATTTATCATGGAACACACAACCATTGTTGAATCATATAAGTTATGATACTAATATGTTACAAATGGATAGGAATAAAAACAAAATAAAATTTTGTTTTGATCAAACATTTAAAACAAATCACATATAGAATTGCATGTTAAATTTCTAGTCTCTCATTTTTTTTTCAAGCACGTCTAACATCTTGCATTGTTTAACTTTTTTTATTGTATCTCACAATTTGTTGTCCAAGATGCGATAACGTTGTATAATCTCGTATTTAGTTATGTATTTCAAATATTTATAGGTTTTGTATGTATAATTGGCTCTAACAAATTAAAAATACGAGGCATTTGGTATAGAAGGCCAAAAAGAAGAATAGGTAGGCGGAGAGGACAAAGAAGAAGAAAATATTTGTGGGGATTGGAGTGGATTATTTTCGACTGAGGGTAATTTGTTCAGGTGTTTTGTGGTATTTCAAAGGTATTTAATGTTTGAGTGTTTTGTAGTGAGAGATTTAAGTTGTCTAGTTGTATTAAATGTTCATTACCCTCATTAATGAAAGTGTTGGGTATTTATACCCTTAATTATGGGCCATATGGGCTTTCAGGTCAAACTTATGAAACCAGGTCGAGTTCGAAAACTTGCTCCGTCATGGACAATTCTTTTCACACAACCATCTTATACAATGTTTGACGATAAGTTCAACTGTTAATTTTTACGGCTCAGCCTTAATAATGATTCAACCCGTGATGAAACTTTCCAACTGTAGGTCTTCTTCGATTCATCACTTAAAGACTAAAAGGTTACTAATAAATTTATTTATTACAATTTTTTTGTAATTGGTCGAAGTCTTAAACTTTAAGACTTTAGAAGAACTTAACCTAATAAAATTTTAGGAATAAACCCAAAGGTTTCAATCAATACCTTAGATAACATTGTAAGCTGAAAAATATTTTGGTCAAAATATTATCGTAGAAAGCTTTAAGCGTAGTTGTAAGCTAACAACGTCTGAGAGAATAAATCTGAAATCCATAAAAGCTCAAGACTTAATATAAATACATATGATGCCTTCGTTATTGAATATATATATATATATTGTTTTCGTTATTGAAAATTGATTAGTTCGTACAAAATTATTTATGTTTTAGAGTTATATATAATAATAATAACAATAATAATAATTTCGTTATTAAAAATCGATCAATTTTACAAAATTATATATGTTTCTGCTCATGCACCATTACTAAAATGTTAACATGTTAACATGTGCTCCATTCAAATTATGTTTTTTTTAATATTTCCAACCACTTCGACCACACATCTAACACGAATTTGATACTTCAGCACTAAATCCTAGCTTCAGTTCAAGATATAAAATTTATACAACTAACATTTTTTTTTGTTAAAATTATCAATTGATATAACTGAAATTATTCAAACACATATACCCCGAAAAAAATATCTTTTTTATTAAACGTTATTTTTTAAAACTATCATATAGATTACTCTTTAAGAAGTTAGTTTTCATTTAAGATCTAGCCAAAAGTTCAATTACAACATACTATCCAAAAATACAACTTACCAATACCTACATGGGCCTAATTGTCTACCAAAAATACAATTTAATATAACAAACAAATTCGAACAAACAAATTAACCTTTATAGATTTCAAAGCATTTTCTCTCTCTTAAAAGTTTCTCTTAACTATTCGACTTCTTTCTTAAAACTCATAAATTATTCATCTATTTTTATTGATTTTCTCATTAACCAATCAATTTTCTTTCTCAAACAACTGATTCATCTCAAAAAAACTAGCAAGTTAAAGTTATTCCATCACTTTCTTTCTAAAAATAGTAAGCGATCATAATATACGGTTGTTTATTAAAGTTAAACTCATTTTTATTAGTTTTAAAGTTCGATTTTAGATTTTTTAGATTTTTTTTATTCTTATTTAGTACCATGGTTCTAAAGTATACTATGAAATCATATTAAAGTACTGAAAAAATCAGAAATACATGTGTCTCGTAACTATCTTCTTGAAAATCAACATTTGTCTCATAACTCGTATACTCAATCTTCAATTGCGGGACATGATACGCGAGACTAAACACTTGTTTCATATATTTTTTGTTGACAAATAACAATATTCACGTGTCTCGCATCTTGATAATAAACATTTTTCTCTTGTTTGACATCTTATCAATTAATACTAGTATCACATTGTTATAGGAAATATGCCAAAAACTTGTTTTTCAGATCATGTTTATATTTTTGTCATTAAAAATATGAAAATAGAGAGAATAAAATAGGTTAAAAAAAACAAAAAAGAACACTATTTTGTAGTCTTTTTAAAGCTACATATGATATACAGAATGATAAACAAAATACTAAGAAAAACTGGGAGCCTATCATTGAAATAATCAAGACATTTAATGTTGGTCAAGACATTTTTAAGTTGGGTTCAAAAATTTAGCAATTAAAACCAAATATGTGAAGATTATATTTAGTTTGAAGCATGAAAAAAAACATGTAGTTAAGCAATAAGAATTTCAAACCTATTATGATTTAGAAAAAGCAAAGTCAAGGATATTGAAATCATACTTCTCTCATAAGAAAATAAAATTCAGCAAATATCGAACTCAACCAATTACGAATTTCATAATAAATGGTCTCGTATAAATTTGGTTATTTATGGTCTCGTATCTTATATAAAATTGGTTATATCTGATCTCTCGTATCTCATTATTTATACATATTTTTACACAGTCTTGCGTCTTGCATAAATTTGTTTATATCTTGTGTCAAATGTCTTATTATTTTTACATATTTTTACATGGTCTCATGTCTCGTTAATTTTACATATAGTTATATAGTCTCGCATCTTGCATTAATTTGGTATAATTGGTCTCGCATGTCTTATTATTTTTACATAATTTTACATGTCTCATGTTTTAAATAAATTTATTTATACATGGTCTCGCATATCTTATTAATTTTAAATATTTTTATATGGTCTCGCCTCTTGTATAAATTTGGTTATACCTGGTGGCGCATGTTATACTTCTAGTTTGTAGGTATATGTATAGTCTCGTGTCTCATATATAATTATATTAAATGATGTATCACATGTTTATAAGATGCAATAACCAAAGTTATTATAACCAAATGAGATCAAACAGTAAAGGATGGTGTAATATTATTGATCATGTTAGCATGCTTCACATTATTCGTCTCTACATCCGAGGATGTTTTAGTTTCTATAGTTCATTTTACATCGAAGAATTGGAAAAAATAAACAATTATGGTTGGGCTAGATAAATCAAGGACAAGCTCATGAATTTAATAAGGCTTAGCCAAAACGTTATTGGATGTTTTTCTATATTAATGGTTAGTATCTTACTCTATTTTTAAACATATAAAAAAATACCGATATATAATTTGTTATACATGATAAATAAGTCATTTATCATGGAACACACAACCATTGTTGAATCATATAAGTTATGATACTAATATGTTACAAATGGATAGGAATAAAAACAAAATAAAATTTTGTTTTGATCAAACATTTAAAACAAATCACATATAGAATTGCATGTTAAATTTCTAGTCTCTCATTTTTTTTTCAAGCACGTCTAACATCTTGCATTGTTTAACTTTTTTTATTGTATCTCACAATTTGTTGTCCAAGATGCGATAACGTTGTATAATCTCGTATTTACTTATGTATTTCAAATATTTATAGGTTTTGTATGTATAATTGGCTCTAACAAATTAAAAATACGAGGCATTTGGTATAGAAGGCCAAAAAGAAGAATATGTAGGCGGAGAGGACAAAGAAGAAGAAAATATTTGTGGGGATTGGAGTGGATTATTTTCGACTGAGGGTAATTTGTTCAGGTGTTTTGTGGTATTTCAAAGGTATTTAATGTTTGAGTGTTTTGTAGTGAGAGATTTAAGTTGTCTAGTTGTATTAAATGTTCATTACCCTCATTAATGAAAGTGTTGGATATTTATACCCTTAATTATGGGCCATATGGGCTTTCAGGTCAAACTTATGAAACCGGGTCGAGTTCGAAAACCCATTAGTTTATTAAGCAGATTAGCAATTAGCTTAGTCAAAAGGTGATTAGTTTTTAATACTTTTATCCAGTTCGGATAGTTCAGTGGGTGGCTTGTATCCGAATTTCCCCTGTCCGGTTTCTATAGTGAGTGGTGAAAATATCCGGACTCATCAGTATCCCATTTTTTAGGTTTTGTTCGAAGGCTTTTGGCAAGACCTTAAAAATCGCCTTTGGGCACTTGTAACATTTTCCGGACGGATTTAGTGTTTAGTGAAGGATTTATCCGGACTGAAAAATTCTCAGAAGTTCAAAGGTTTTGCCATGGATCGTGGGACACGTGTCATATTCTAATTTACCTCACCAACCGTTTTTCTCCTAGAATGACGCTCCCACTAATCCCCAAAGTAACCTCTTCATTTAATGCCTATGACGTCAGCGCCGCCTTCAATCATTATTTTTGTCTTTTCGTATTCTCCTAAGTTTTTTGGCATCTTTTTGTCTCATTAATATAATTTACTTCATTTTTCACTGTTTTACCATCTTCATTACTCTTTCATTCCTTCATCTCAAAGCTTTCACCTCTCTTACTAAAAATACTTTTGGTGTAAGTTTATGTTTACAGCGAGAAACGCACTGGTAAAACGTGGGTGGCTTAATCTCTCGGAGTTAGAAAAAGCACAAAGAGTTGAGGGAGAAAGGCACATTGCTGCAGGTCTTCCAGTTTCTCCAATCGACAAGTCTGAAACATCAAATTCAGAGCCTGATCAAGGTTCATCTTGTGCTATAAGCTCGAAACAGAGAAGGTTATTTCAACCAAGCCTTTCACCTACCGTCTCAGGCTCATCGGTTCAGGAGTCACAACCCACTGTCGAACGGGAAAAAGCTGTTACAAGTACAAAGAGACCCTCCCCATTCATAGCTATGGGATCAAATGCTAAAAATTCCCCAGAAAAACTGACACTTCGTCGAAAAGGCCGCTTAGTAAAAGGCCAGGCTGTTGTTCCACAGTCTAAGTCTCCGAAATCAGGGCCTCCTAAGTCTGGGGCCAAGGACAAAGCCACAGGATTAGAGGCATCCATCAAAGTTCCTAAGGATAAATCGTCTGGTCCGGAGGCTACTGGAAGAAGCCTTCGAAATGAACCCTCCGGATCTGAGCCCCAGCCGGACACCAGACCACAAAGAGAAAGTGATGCTCAGCCATCCGGACAGCTCACTGAACCAATCACTAGCACTCCTCTACCAAAGACAACTGACAATCCTTCCATGGTGATGGAAGAAGTGATGGAGGACAGTGTTGAAGAAGCCCCTTTTGAGACTGATGTCTCTAGGTAGACGGGGGAAGCTGCCACTGCCAAGAAGGGCAAGGGTAAAGAGAAGTTGTGTTTAAAACATCCGGACCTGCCCGAGTCCCTTGAAGGCAGAGTGGGACCTTGCTTCCACAAGATGAGCGTAAAGTATCTGCTAGCCATGCAGAATATTAACTACGCCTTAATTCATACTACTGAATTAGGCCGGATCCGGACGAAGTGGGGGATTCCAGAATCTGTCAAAGTAAGGATACCGGTCGATCCGGAGACGCCAATGGACTGCAAGCGGAGTGAGATAATCTTCTACACAAAATTGTTCAACTGGGGGCTCAGATTTTCCTTGGACCCAAATATCGTCAGATATTTTCATCTGATAAAGCTCTTTCCAAGCCAATTGAGTCACAATGCTTGGTACACCCTCATGGCCTGCATCATGGCCTCTAGGTTCTCCGGAATCCCGCTTCCGATGGAGCAATTTGCTGTTGTGGCCAGCTTTTGCAAGAATCACATCATCTCCTTCTACCATTTCAATATGGGTAACAATTATAAAGTGGTGGATGATCTGCTCGAATCGGAGAAGAATTGGAAGACGCGATTCTTGTTCATTAGTGGAGCTTGGGAAAATGGGAAGAAGATTAAAGTTGGTGTCAACCCAAGCATGCTTACCAGTAGATGGAAAAGCACTGGTAAAAATTTCATCACGGTTTTTTTTTTCATTCCTTATAAAAAGTTTGTTTACCTAAATGCTCTTCTTCTTCTTTGGGTAGTGCTGCCGAAGGAGTTCTCCGACTACTTGGAGGATGGGCAGTCAACTTGTGCTAAGCTGAATGCTTGGGCTGCTAATAAATGGGGAAATCACTTTCACAATTGTTTTACCGCTGGAAATCTAGTGAGATCCCACCTCTGGAACACAACCGGTCGGAGAGACTTGTCTTCGGAAGAATTGACCACACCACCTCCTACAGGTGTCATCCTACAGAGGACAGATGAGAATGATGGGAAACTGGCCTTGCCGGGCAGAGCTAAAGCCCTAAGTAAGATTAAGGGCAAGAAAGGCAAGAAAAAACCAGATGCAGCTGAGGTTAATCAAGGTGGTGTTGAGGAGATCGTCCCAGCAAACCAGGAGGTGCAAGACCAAGGAGGAATTGATTCTGCTCTGCTTCAAGTGGTGGAAAATGAGAGTACCAAAGAGGTAGTTCGACTTCCAAAACCCTCAAAGGCCCTAAAAAAAGACCGAAAACGGGGAGCAGATGGTGTAGATAGGGAAGCCAAGAAGAATAAAATCTCCAAGGGGGATGAGGTAGCTCTCCGGCCTCTGGAGTCTCTTCCTCTAGTCGACCCAACATAGGCAGAGAAAATCCCCAGTGATTTTCACACCGGAGAGAGTACCGGAGGGGATATTAACATTGATGGAGTAGACATCAGTGGTCTTCAAGGGATTGACCTTTACTTTAGAGACCTCGTGAAAGAATATTTTGTTGGCCCTTACCTCCCTCCAAGCTCTTCGAACATAGTTACTTTCAATGGTAAGTCTTTTCTTTTTCAGGGGAGAATGACATGGTGACCCATTTCTTGTTGAACAATATTCAACCGGTGCTCAACTTGGAGAGACAAGTGCGAAGTAAATCTGCCCTCATAAACACACTCAACACAGACAGAGAGAGCTTATCCAACAATCTCCTTAATGCCAACCAGAATGTTGAGGCATTAAGGAGAGAGATCGAGGTGTTGAAGAAGGGGAAAGAGGAATTGGACACCAAGTTGGCCACTTCGGAGGGGGTTAACAAAGAACTTCAAACTAAGTGTTCTATCTTGGAGAAGGATCTCTCCACTTCGAAAGAGGAGGTGAAGGCTAAGGGAAATGTCATCCAAACCCTAACCAATGACAAAATTTCGCTCGAAGATGTTGTGTCTAGAGGTAACGAGGAGAAAGATGATTTGATAAAGGAGAAGGAGAAGAAAATCCATGCCAAGATCGATGCATACACCAACAAGGTGATAGATTCCTAAGAGGAAATGTATGCTGAAGTGAAATCAGACATGGTGTTGCTCTTTCATAAAAAAATTCCGAAGAGGACACTCGGAGATTTATGGCGATTTGTGGAATATGAAGACCTCGCTCACCACACTATGGCCGATGGTGATAAGCACAACTATTTCAGTGGTTGGGATGATACTACTGATGAAGAAGAAGGGACCGAAGAGAGCCCTAACAAGGAACCCAAAGACCCCAAGAAGAAACCAGATGAGGCTGGAACATCAAAGGAAGCTCAGCCTTAAAGTTTTAACTATCTTTTTATTTTTCTTTAATTCTTGTGTTAGACTAAAGTCCTTGGATGGCCAAGGCATTTTTGTAACCGTGTCCGGCTCTTCTCCGAATAAAACCTTTCTTTTAAAAATTCAAAGTCCTTGGATAGCTAAGGCACTTTACATATTTTAATATTATTCCCCGATATTAAAGTGAGAGTGTTTAAATTCTCTGATGACAAATGTTTAAATGGCCATCACTCTACCAAACCAATCTGGTATGTCAGTGATACTTTAAATAGTTTAAAAGAAGCTATCAATCAAACCACTCCGAATTTTTCAAGAAGGTATCGAATTTCATTAAAAAGCCCGGACACCTCATTAAAACCTTCCCGCGCCACCAGGGTAGGAAAGAGTATGCCTCTTAATATTTACATGGACTTTAAACAAGTAAATATTTACATAATTTTCATTCTAGATACAACCGGAGGTGTTCAATGTTCTAGGGGTGATTCAAGATCCTTCCATCTTTATCTTGAAGCTTGTATGTCCCAGGCTTAAGCTTTTCACTGACCATATATGGTCATTTCCAAGTTGGAGCTAGCTTTCCGAACTGCTTCTCTTTAGTATGTCAAGGAAGACTTTCCTCAACACTTTATCTCCTGGTTAAAAATCCCTCCTTTTGACTCTGGAAGCAAACCTGCTTCTCATCAATCCCTGATAGTGTGTGGCTCTGAGATAAGCCTTAACTCTTTTTTCTTCTATCAAGTCGAGTTGACTTCTTATTGTCACTTCATTAGCCTGTTCGGAAAAATTGTGGACTCTAAATGAAGGAAGAGTTGCTTCTATAGGATCTATTGCATCCATACCATATACCAAGGCAAATGGGGATTCCTGTGTAGCAGCCCCATGAGTAGTCCGGTAAGCCCATAGTACTTCTTATAGATAGCTAGGCCACTTTCCAGCACTCCCTTCTAGATTCTTTTTAAGACCGGACATGATGGTCTTGTTTGCCACTTCAACCTGACCATTCGCCTGTGGGTGGAAATGAGAAGAGAAGCAATGTTGAATGCCTCTAGAGGCACATAAGCTCTCCATATCCTTATTATCGAATTGTGGCCCATTGTCTATGGTTATCTTTTGTGGAACCCCAATTCACAGCAAATATTAGATAAGATAAATTTTATAACAGCTTTTGAAGTAGTTCCTGCCAATGGGGCTCTAAAGGGACAGCTGGGATATGAATTTCATTACCATATCTTTGGCATGGATCACACTTCTTCACCAATTCCTTGACATCTTTCATTATAGAGGGCCAGTAGTATCCGGCCAACAAGACTCTTCTGGTTAAAGCTCTATAATCACAGTGTGTTGATCCCTCACCATCATGTAGTTCAGACAATACTATTTGGGACTCTTCAACCCTCAAATAGTAGAAGGGTGTACTTCAAAAGAATGGTTTTAAAATAACAAAGATTAAAATCACATAACAAATTAAAAGTGATAATCATCTTCAAAATATTTACTTAGCCATAACCAATTTTCAAAACTATACTAAACCATAAGAATATATTACATAATGTAGGGTTTTGACAATCGAAACAGCTTATTGATCAAGAATTTTCAAAAGCAAAACTGTCATATTGACATGTAAAAACTAATCATAAAAGCTTATTGAGGTTAGTGAGAAATTGAACCATAATTATCAAAGTTAGGGGGCTCACATTTTCCATTGATAAAGTAACAAAAAAATCATTACATCTCACACATATTACACTAACTTTGAGAAAAAACTCATAAAAGTCTTATACCAAAAAAAGAAACCTTACGAAATCAGTACAAAAGAACAAAAACAGAAACTAACAAGGAAGAGGAAATCTGCAGAGAGGGCAGACATGGTTCATCTCGAGCCACTTGGTCAGACAATCTGTGTGAAAAGCGTGCGAACAAGGCATCTTTGTAACTTCAACTTCATCTTCAAAATCATTAAAACAGATCACACATTTTCCATCTGTCACATCACAACCGCCACAACTGAATTTGAATTTTTCAAGCGCCTCCATAGCTGATGTATCTGCAGCAACACTCTTGTGACCTGGTGGCAACTGATCGGTAATCCAGTCCGATACGAATTGAAGAAATTGCGGCCTTTCATTATAATCATAAACTCTTGCAGCATTAATTCTAGTATTAATGGACACGGAATTCAAAACGTTTCCGCGAGAGGAAACTTGACGTAATATATTTCGAGTTTCCTCTATCGGAATCCCTAAAGTGTGGCACATATAACCCGTAACACAGGATCTGTGCTTTGGTCGCCATGCCCCACCTGGAATCATAAGAACATAATTTTCTGAGAGGGTGCGTTCCTCGGAGTAATCTAAAAAGAGGTCTTCATTACTGGAGATCATGTTACTCGGGACTCGAATTTGTTTTCGATTTATGCGGCTGAAAGTGATCTGGAAGAAAGGATTTATTCGTCGATGTGAATCATGTACTTTCAAATCGTAAGTTGTAAAATAATGAAGCCTCATCTTGGCTTGGAGAATTTTAGTAGACAGGGAAAAAGAGACCGTAAGAATTTCGTTGGGAATACACAATTTACTATATTATATAGACTTATTATTTCCCATCCCAATTGGAGTGGCAATATAATATTTTTATAATAAAATCTAATAATAAAAAAAAGAAATTGGTTATCTTTCCTAATTTATTATAGGCATAATATTTTCAAAATAAAACTGGAAAGACAAACATAGTGATATTTCATAATCTATCGGTAAGCGCATAATACTTTTCCCTTGTGCATAGATCCTAGAAATTTTCTGTTGTTTGAGGTACATCATCACCAAACAATCCAATAACAATCCTACCAGCCACCTTACCCACTGGATTTCCAATGCTTATATCAGAATACACTTTGCGAGTGACTTTTGATTGCAAAGCTGTCTCAGCACTGGCTCGAACGGGATTGCCAAGAGGCAAGAGGTCTTCTTGTAGAGGAGGATGAAAAAGTGAGCGCGACAAGACGAGACGAGCCACATAATGAATTCGAAGAAGAGGATGACAGTTTCGACCGGAAAGCAACTCTTCCATCGAATTTGACAGCATTGTAGATACTTTCATCTCTCGATAATCCTCGTGGAGCTTCGACAGTGTCGTAAAAGAGGCCGTCATTGGAAGAGATAGACCCATCGGTAAGCACACTTTCTAATATTAATATTTCATATGTACTAATTTATGGTAAATGTATAATATATTTTAATATTAATGTTTTTTAATTTATTTTTATTCAGAATTTAATATTAATTTTTTCCCCTGTGATATCAATTGGCATGATACCTACCAAATAAATTAAAACAAAAAACAAAAAAATAAAATTCAACAAGATAAATGCGAGTTTAAAAAAACATATGAGTTCGTTAATCAAATTTTAAAGAAATCCGATTTAAAAGTATATTTGTAGATACTTTGACGGTGCGAACAATTTTTGAAAAATGTTTTCGTAATAAGAGAAAAATATTTAAATTTTAGATTAACATTTTATAAATTATTAAAAAATTTGTTATAAGTATAGAGAAGCTTTGAGAAAGTGGTGAACAATAAATGTTTTCTTAAAATTCATCAATCTTATAGACAAATAGGTTTAATGGGCGTTCATGAGTCCATTTGGGTAACCCAAGTTCATATAATCCAATTCCATTATTATATAAAATCTCTAATATTACATCTTTATTACATCAATATCATAAGTAAACTTTAGTTTATTAATTATCGGTCTGACTTAGCCTTCTAGAAAATTCGGTCCGTATCAATTTTCATGCAGACAATTGTTCGGGGGGCGAAGTCACAAAATTGAGGTTAGTGAGAAATTCAACCATAATTATCAAAGTTAGGGGCTCACATTTCCGATTGATAGAGTAACAAAAAATCATTACATCACACACACATATTACACTTTGAGACAAAACTCACAAAATTCTTATACCAAAAAAAGAAACCTTACAAAATCCGTAGAAAAGAACAAAAACAGAAACTAACAAGGAAGAGGAAATCTGCAGAGAGGGCAGACATGGTTCATCTCGAGCCACTTGGTCAGAAAATCTGTGTGAAAAGCGTGCGAACAAGACATCTTTGTAACTTCAACTTCATCTTCAAAATCATTGAAACAAATCACACATTTTCCATCTGTCACATCACAACCGCCACAACTGAATTTGAATTTTTCAAGCGCCTCCATAGCTGATGTATCTGCAGCAACAGTCTTGTGACCTGATGGTAACTGCTCGGTAATCCAGTCCGATACGAATTGAAGAAATTGCGGTCTTTCATTATAATCATAAACTCTTGCAGCATTAATTCTAGTATTAATGGACACGGAATTCAAAACGTTTCCGCGAGGGGATACTCGACGTAATATATTTCGAGTTTCCTCTATCGGAATCCCTAAAGTGTGGCACATATAACCCGTAACACAGATCCTGCTTTGGTCGCCATGCCCCACCTGGAATCATAAGAACATAATTTTCTGAGAGGATGCGTTCCTCGGAGTAATCTAAAAAGACATCTTCATTACTGGAGATCATGTTACTCGGGACTCGAATTTGTGTTCGATTTATGCGGCTGAAAGTGATCTGGAAGAAAAGGTTTGTTCGTCGATAGGAATCATGTACTTTCAAATCGTAAGTTGTAAAATAATGAAGCCTTATCTTCGTTGGAGAACTTTAGTAGACAGGGAACAAAGAGACTGTAAGAATTTTGTTGGGAATACACAATTTACTATATTATATAGACTTATGATTCCCCATCCCAAATGGAGTGGGAAGATAATATTTTTATAATAAAATCGAATAATAAAAAAAGGAAACTGGTTATATTTCCTAATTTATTATAGGCATAATATTTTCAAAATAAAACCGGACAGACAAACATAGTGATATTTCCTAATCTATCGGTAAGCGCATAATACTTTTCCCTTATGCATAGAGCCCGGAAATATTCTGTTGTTTGAGGTACACCCTCACCCAACAATCCAATAACAATCCTACCAGCCACCTTACCCACTGGATTTCCAATGCTTATATCAGAATACACTTTGCGAGTGACTTTTGATTGCAAAGGTGTGTCAGCACTGGCTCGAAACGGATTGCTGAAAGGCAAAAGGTCTTCTTGTAGAGGAGGATGGAAAAGTGAGCGCGACAAGATGAGACGAGCCACAGAATGAAGTCGTAGAAGAAGATGACAGTTTCGACCGGGAAGCAACTCTTCCATCGAATTTGACAACATTGTAGATACTTCCGTCTCTCGATAATCCTCGTGGATCCAAAATCGATCCGGCATTCGACAGTGTCGTAAAAGAGGCCGTCATTAGAAGAGATAGACCCATCGGTAAGCGCACTTTCTAATATTAATATTTCATATATACTAATTTATGGTAAATGTACAATATATTTTAATATTTATGTTTTCTAATTTATTTTTGTTTAGAATTTAATATCAATTTTTTTCCCTGTGATATCAATTGGCCTTGTACCTACTAAAAAAATTAAAACAAAAAACAAAAACAAAATTTCAACAATATAAATGCGAGTTTAAAAAAACATATGAGTTCGTTAATCAAATTTTAAAGAAATCCGATTTGAAAGTATATTTGTAGATACTTTGACGGTGCAAACAATTTTTGAAAAGTGTTTACGTAATAAGAGAAAAAATATTTAAATTTAGGGATAAACATTGGATAAATTATTAAACAATTTGTTATAAGTATGGAGAAGCTTTGAGAAAGTGGTGAACAATAAATGTTTTCTTAAAATTCATGAATCTTATAGACAGATAGGTTTAATGAGCTTATATAGTTCATGAGTCCATTTTGGTAACCCAAGTCCATATAATCAAATTCCATTATTGTATAAAATCTCTAATATTACATCTTTATTACATTAATATCATAAGTAAACTTTAGTTTATTAATTATCGGTCTGACTTAGCCTTCAGAAAATTCAGACAATTGTTTTGGGGCGGAGGTCACAAAATGGGGGTCTTATGCGAAACAAAATATACAACATTTTCTACTATTGTAAAAACTGCATATTGAATGCAACTCTGCTTTTATGAATAAGATCGTTCATGAAATTTCAATTGCTTCAACAAATTTGTCACAATTTATACATAAATCTTCAAACAAAACTTAAAGAATAATCCTAAAAAAACGAAAAAAAATCATCTAAGATTCTGTACGGAATTTACAATTTCATCAATTGCACTGAATTACAATTTCATCAATCATAAGGGTAGAAAAAGGAGAAAAGACAACTAAATGAGAAAATTTGAACTTTATAAAACGAAGAAAAAAAGAGAGAAAATGGTATAAAATAAGTCAAAATAAAACTAATAACATGACATATATACAATACTAATAATAAGTATTAATACGTATACGATGATATATATCATGTGGTTTTTTTATTAAAGAACACACATCAATTCATGTTATTTATTATATTTTAATTTTGACTTAATATCGAAAAGACATGAAAGAAACGAAATTGTTGAATATGGTGTCACGTTTACACTAATCAATACGTTATCTAAATTAAATAGTAAAACAACTACCGTCATACGTGTTTTGACCGAAAAACTATTTACTCTCTCTGTTTTGTAATAAGTGTCATTTTAGAAGATTTTTTTTCCATAATACATGCCGCTCAATATTAATTTTTTAATACAATATTAATTATATATATTTAATGGTCAACCAATAGATAATTAACTCCACACACAATTTATTAAATCCACAAATCAATTTTATTCTATTTTCTTTTTTAAAAAAATTATGAAAAAACTTTAAACCACCATTATGAATCGGAAGGGAGTATAGTAAAATCGACAGTGAATCACCGTACGAATAACCAGCTATTACGTTATCTGGCAGCACGCAGCGAACATTAAAATTATGAAAAAACTTTAAGTGATTTTCGATATATTTAGGGGACTTATCAGACTATTATTGAAGACATATTGAACCATTGAGATTTGTTTCATTTAGTTATTTCAACTGTCTTAATAAAAAGAACTTTGTTTTTTTTATCCTGCAATAGAATCAAATCACTGCAATAGAATCAAAACACTGCATTAGTTACTGTTGTGAGGGTTTGAAATATGATTGTTCTCTTAATTTTGGGACTTCTATCCAGTAAATGTTTTTTTCTTCAATCATGATTTATCAAATAAGAGTAAGAGTGTTGTGTTTCCATCAAACAAGTGGAGTAATGTGATATTTTTCTTTGCTTTTAAGATTTTAGAAAATATGTTAATAATTTATAGATACAATTTTAAATTGGATGTATCAAAATTTGTCGTCATACATTAAATCTAAATATAATTTAATTTTGCTAATTATTTTATTAAAAAGCATCCGACTTTAATTATCATTCAAACAAATAATGAATTGAAAGACCTGTTAAAACAAAATAAAGAAACTAATTAATTGTATAAATAACTACATTGAAAAAACCAACCAACTCACGAATATTGCATATAAAGGTAAAAAAGATGGTTCGTTAGGCCAGCACCCCATACTAAAAATCAAATCCTTTGGCTTTGGATGAAAAACCAGAATGCCAAGATTGGACTGTAATAGCTTTCTTGCTAAAGCCGAGGACAAAACAAGAGATTTTTATTATGTTCAACCCAGTACTGAATTTGAAGCATTTGGCTCACATGAATGGCTATAGAATCACTAGAGAAGTTACTGGACTATTAGTTGGAGCTCGATGAATTATTTGATTGTACTGATTATGCTTATGTTCTCATTATGATGGTTTTTTTTAACTTACACGTAGTTAAACATATTTATTTTAAATTTACTTTGGCGTAGTTGTTACTTTGATGTAGACTTGAGTCTTGAATCATCACTCTGAAATGATTTTCTTAAATGGGGTATTGTTTATAGCTTAGAGTATAATAAATTTCAGAAAAACTCCATGTTGTTTCTAGCTTATTGATCAAGAATTTTCTGAAGCAAAACGGTCATATTGACATGTAAAAACTAATCATAAAAGCTTATTGAGGTTAGTGAGAAATTCAACCATAATTATCAAAGTTAGGGGGCTCACATTTCCCATTGATAGAGTAAAAAAAAATCATTACATCACACACATATTACACTAACTTTGAGAAAAAACTCATAAAAGTCTTATACCAAAAAAAAGAAACCTTACAAAATCAGTACAAAAGAACTAAAACAGAAACTAACAAGGAAGAGGAAATCTGCAGAGAGGGCATGATGTGGTTTATTTCTATCTGAGGTGAAATTTGTAATTTTTATTTAGAGTTTGTGGAAGTTTTGTAAGTATTTAATATTTGAGTAGAGAGTAGAGGGAGAATTATGCAGCCTGGTTGTATTTAATTTTCATTACCCTCATTTAATGTTGGTGGTTGGGTATTTATGCCTTTATGTTTGGGCTTTATGGGCTGTCGGGTCATGTTTAATGGACTCGGGTCAAGTTTAAGGACCCATGAGCTCTTAGTAGGAGAGCAGACAGCTTAGTCAAATAACCTTTGTCAAAACCTGAAAAACAGTCCGTTGTCAGTGGCAGTTTTATCCGGACAGTTCTTTCGAATTGTGTCATGGTTCTATCCGGGGTGAAAAAGTTCTTTGAATCCAAACGGTTTTTTGCCAGGGTTCATGGGACACGTGTCACTCTTTGGTTGGTTGCTTTAGCCGTTTTTTCACCTTGGATTTCGCACCCACCTTCTCTGAAAAGTAACCTCTTCATTAATGAAGGTGATGTCAGCGCCGTCTTTTAACTATTGCTAATCTTTTCGAATTCTCCTAGGAATCAAGGCTTCTTTTCGAGGTTTACTATAAATTAAGAAGTTTTTCCACTGTTTTACCATCACTTTCATTTTTACTTTGATAATCCTCAGAGCTTTCTCTCTCAAACACAAGTTCTTGTTTAGGTCGTTTATGTTCACGGCAAGGAACGCTCTGATCAAAGGTGGGTGGCTCAATTTATCTGAACTAGAAAAAGCACAAAAAGTCGAAAGGGAAAGGCGCATTGCAGCGGGCTTACCCACTTCTCCCATCGACAAACCAGCATTCTCAGACACAGAGTCTGACCAGGGCTCTTCCTCCACAAAGGGTGTCAAACCGAAGAGGTTGTTTCAAACCAATCTTTCCCCTATCATCTCAGGTTCTTCGGTTCAAGAGTCAGAACCCACCGTTGAGCCAGGTTTAACAGTTACCAGTCTTAAAAAACCCTCCCCATTCTTAGCCATGGGGTCAGATGCTGAAACTTCTCCTCACAAACTAGTTGATCGAAGAAAAGGCCGGTTGGTCAATGGGCAGGCTTCCAAGAGTACTCTTTCGAAATCGAGGGCCAATGACAGTAGTACAGGGTCAGAGGTACCCATTAAAGCACCCAGGGACAGGCTGTCTGATCCGGAAGCCACTGGCTCAAGTCCCCGAAGGGAAACATCTACATCAGAGGCCCAACCGGAGGCTAGGATCCATGAGGGTACTGAAGCTCATCAGTCTGGAAGTCAGGTTGATCCAACCCCAAACCTCCGCCTTACAACAACAACCAAAAATCCTTCCTCAATCATGGAGGAAATAATGGAGGACTCCATCGAAGAGCCTCCATTCGAGTCCGAACCATCCGGACAGACTAGTGGTGCTGCTGCTACCCAAAAAGATAAGGGCAAGGAAAAGTTATGCCTAAGGCATCCGGATCTGCCGGAGTGTCTTGAAGGAAGAGTGGGACCTTGTTTCCACAAGGTCAGTGTTAAATATCTCATTGCTCTGCAAAAGATTAACTACGCTTTCATACATACAGCTGAGTTGGGCCGGATGCGTACAAAGTGGGGGATTCCGGAGAATGTGAAGATAAGAATCCCAATAGATCCTGAAACCCCCATGGATTGTAAACTCAGTGAAGTAGTCATCTTCACCGAGCTCTTTAACTGGGGTTTAAGGTTCCCCTTGGATCCGGAAATAGTGCGGTATTTCCATCTCATCAAACTCTGTCCTAGTCAATTAAGCCCCAATGCCTGATACACACTTATGGCCTGCATCATGGCCTCCAGGCTCTCCGAGATTCCTCTACCAATGGAGGAGTTTGCAGCTGTGGCTAGTCTCTGCAGGAACCACCGCATTCCCTTCTATCACTTCAACATAGGTGATGATTATAAAGCAGTGGACGATCTGCTTGAGTCGGAGAGAAGCTGGAGGACCCAATTCCTGTTCGTAATTGGTGCTTGGGAGAATGGGAGGAAAATTAAAGCCAGAGTCAATCCAAGTCTTCTCACCAGCAGATGGAGGAGTGATCGTAAGGCTCCTTACTTTATTTTTATTTTCTGCTTTTATCGAATTTGCCTAAACTGACTGTTCTTATCTTTTTTCCTAGCAGTGCTGCCCAAAGACTTTAGTGACTACCTAAAGTCGGGACAGGTTACTTGCTCCAAGATCAACACTTGGACTTCTGATAAATGGGGAAACTGGTTTCACGATGCTTTTACAGGGGGCAACTTGGCAAGGTCTCACCTCTGGAACACCACTGGTTGGAGGGACCTGACCTGGGAGAAACTCACTACCACAGCCCCTCCGGATGTAGTCCTGAAGAGGACACATGAACCGGGCGGGTCACTTTACTTGCCAGGCCGGGCCAAGACCCTGAGTAAGATGAAGGGCAAGAAGAAGAAGGGCAAGAAGGTGGTAGGTGAAGCTAATCCTGCCGAGGTGGAGGAGGTTGTTCCAACAAATCCTGAAGGGCCAGCCCCAAGCCATATTGATGCTGCTCTTTTAGAAGCGGTAGAGCAGGAGAGTGTTAAGGAAGATACTCGATCCCCAAAGCCCCCAAAAGCTCCCAAAAGAGACCGAAAACAGGGAGTGGAGAGCAAGGATAGGGAGGCTAAGAAGAAAAAGACCTCTAGAGGTGATGGACTTTCTCTCCGGCCTCCAGAGCCTCTCCCCCTGTAGATCCTACTGATCCAACACAGGCAGAGGAGATCCCTAGTTATGTTCAAACCGATGAGGTTGGAGGAGGAGGTCTGAGCATTAATGGGGTTGACATCACCGATCTCGATGGGCTTGGTGACTACTTTGCCAACCTCCCCAGAGATGATTTTGCTGGGCCTTACCTCCCTCCGAGTGCTTCGGACACTGTCACTTTTAATGGTAAGACTTTTACAGTTTCAAGTCAAAGGGATATTATAGCTCACTCTATATTAAGTAGTGGTCAGCCGGTGCTTGTGCTGGAGAAGCAAGTTCGATGTCAGGCACATACTATCAAAGATCTCAAGTCTGACAAAGAGAGACTGTCCGATGATCTTCTTATTGCCACTCAACATGCTGACATTCTAAAGGGGGAGAACGAGGAGCTGAAAAAAGAACCAGGAGGGGTGGACCACCAAAGTTGCTACTCTAGAAGATACTATCAAGGAGCTCCGCGAGAAGTTATCCGGAGTAGAGAAAGATCTCACTGCTTCAAAAGAGGAGGCCAAAGCCAAGGATAAAGTCATCCACAACTTGACAAGTGACAAGATTGCACTTGAGAACACAGTGTCCAAGGCTGCATAGGAGAAAGCTGATCTGCTAAGGGAGCAAAAGGCCAAAATCCAGGCCAGGATTGAGAAGAAAACCTGCTCCTCATCAAACCTTGATAGTGTGAAGCTCTAAGGTGAGCCTTGACTCGTCTTTCCTCTATTAGGTCAAGCTGGCCTCTGACTGCCACTTCATTTGCATGTTCGGAGAAGTTGTGAACCCGAAATGAAGGGAGAGTTTCCTCTATGGGAGCTATTGCATCCATCCCATAGACCAAGGAAAAGGGTGACTCTTGTGTCGCAGCCCCCGGTGTAGTCCGGTAGGCCCACAAGACCTCTTGCAAATAACTAGGCCACTTCCCAGCAGCCCCTTCCAAATTCTTCTTTAAACCGGACAATATAGTTCCGTTAGCCACTTCAACTTGTCCATTTGCTTGTGGGTGGAAAGGTGAAGAGAAACAATGTTGTATACCCCTTGAGGCACAGAAACTCTCCATTTCCCTATTGTCGAACTGTGGCCCATTGTCTGTCGTTATTTTTTGTGGAACACCAAATCTGCAACAGATGTTGGACAAAATGAATTGTATGACAGCTTTTGACATTGTTCCTGCCAGAGAGGCTGCTTCGATCCACTTCGAAAAGTAATCTATAGCAATAATTATAGTTCTGCGTTCTCTGGACGCCATAGGAAGAGGTCCCACCAAATCCAACCCCCATCGAGCAAAAGGTACAGGCTCAGAAATTGACTCTAAAGGGATGGCTGGGACATAAATTTCATTGCTATATCTCTGGCATGGATTACACCTTCTCACCAGCTCCTTAGCATCCTGCATTATAGAGGGCTAGTAATAGCCAGCCAATAAAACTCTCTGTGTTAGAGCCCTGAATCCACAGTGAGCTGATCCCTCACCGTCATGCAATTCGGAGAGGACTACTTGAGACTTATCATCTTCCAAACATCGCAAAAGAGGTTTATTGTAAGACTTCTTATACATAACGTCTCTTAGTATGATAAAACCACGAGATTTGTGCTTCATTTTTCTTGCTAGTGCTTTATCCGGAGGCAGGATGCCATCGGAGAGATACTGCAGGAGAGGAAATCTCCAGTCTTGTGGTTGTTTCGTTTGTACTTCGAAAATTTATTCCTCTTTACCGGTGTTATGTTGAATGGAAGGGCTCTCCAGCACATGGATCCAAGGATATGACTCAGTCTAGGCTATGGTTTCTAGTGAATCTGCTAATTCATTCTCTGCCCGAGGTATGTGCTCATAAACAATGCTTTTGAATTTAAGAGCCTCATTTTTAAGAAGAAGAAAGTACTTCACTAGTTGCTCCTTTTTGGCCTCAGATTGACCTTGTGCATGGTGAATAAGAAGCTGAGAGTCACTCATCAGCTTGACCCTTTTGGCCCCACATATACAGGCTAACTTTAAACCAGCTATAGCTGCTTCGTATTCAGACTTATTGTTAGAAGCCCTGAAAGTAAAACATATAGCCTGGTACATTTTGTCACCATATGGAGAAGTCAAACACACCCCGACACCACATCCCATAGTACTGGACCCACCATCCGTCCGGATGACCCAGACCTTTTTGTCTTTTATCTCAGTCGTCTGCTCCGAATCCCTATCAGAGTGTAATTCAACTAAAAAGTCAGCCACGGCTTGGGCTTTGACTGCTGTCAGAGGAGCAAAATCAATATCAAAGTCCCCCAATTCCACTGACCACTTAGTCATTCTACTTGAAATTTCTGCTATTTGGAGAACATTCTTCAAGGGAAAAGATGTTCAGACGACAATAGGATGAGCCTGGAAATAAAGCCTCATCTTCCTGGCAGCAATCACCAAGGCCAACGCTAATTTTTCGAGTTTCAAATAACGCTTTTCTGCATCTATCAAGCTCTTGCTGATGTAGTACACCGGATGGGGGTAATTATCTACCTCTCTTACCAATACAACAGTGATGGCAAACCTGAAACTGCCAAGTATACGAAGAGTATTTCTTTATCAACAGGTTTAAATAAAGTCTTAGGGGAGGATAGATGTTTCTTAATTTCATTGAAGACCTCATCACATTGTGGAGTCCAGTCGATTCCCTTTGCACCCCTTAGAGTTTGGAAAAACGGGGCAAATCTGTCCAAAGATCTTGAGATGAATCGATTTAAAGCAGCCAATCTCCCCGTTGTACTTCTTTAACATTCCGAGGAGGCTCCATTTGAAACAGAGCATTAAGTTGTTCCGGATCGGGCTGTATCCCTTGCTCACTTATTATGTAACCCAAGAACTTCCCGGACTGTACTCCGAACACACATTTTTCTGGATTTAGCTTCAAATTCACTTTTACCAAGTTGGCAAAATTTTCTTGGAGGTCTGCCAAGTGTAGCTGCTCATCCATACTTTTCACCATCATGTCATCGATGTATACTTCCATATTTCTTCCAATCTGATCAGCAAAAGCTTTGTTTACCAATCTCTGATAAGTAGCCCCAGCATTTTTCAATCCGAATGGCATCACCTTGTAACAATGAAGACCTCTGTCAGTGACAAACGTAGTATGTTCCTGATCCTTCGGGTCTACTTGAATTTGATTGTACCCGGAGAAAGCATCCATAAAGGAAAGTAGTTTATTCCCAGAAGTGGAGTCTACTAGCTGATCAATCTGAGGGACCGGACATAAATCTTTTGGGCAAGCCCTATTGAGATCTGTGAAGTCAATGCACATGCGCCACTTGCCATTTTTCTTTTTCACCAAGACCGGGTTGGCAGTCCATAAAGGATATTGAGACTCCTTTATATACCCCATTTTTGTGAGCCTGTTAACTTCTTGAACAATAACATCAGCCTTTTCCTTGGAAAAAGCCCTTCTCTTTTGTACCACAGGTGCTATGTCTCTCCGGATGGATAGGTGATGTGATATAATGTCTGCTGGAACCCCTGTTACATCAGCATTGCACCAAGCAAAAACATGCTGATAGTCTTTTAAAAACTTCAACATTCTATTCTTCAGTTCGGACGACATTTTAGACCCTATCTTAACACTTTTTCCTTCTTGTAACGAATGTGTTTCAACTTCTTCAACTGGTATCAACACTCCAGGGGTCTCTCTGGGGTCATCAATTTCGCCCTCACCCCCAGAAAGCCCCTCAAATGGTTATCCTTCGTTGATACGAACTGCCCCCAACGTTCGTGGAGCCAGTGTTGTAGCATAACACTCTCTTGCCACCTTTTGACTGCTTCAGACAACTCCTACTTGTTCTTGGACATTATATTTCAAACACTGGTAGACTGTAGAAGCCACTGCATGCATCCTAGAGAGCCAAGACCTCCCTAGAATAGCATTATAACAAGTGGGACAATCCACCACAATAAAAAGTATCCTGACCATCTTCTTGAAAGGGCCCTTGCCCAACAAAACTTCTTCTTCGAACTCCCCGATCACATCTGCTGAGCTCCCAGTGAAGCCCACAATTGATCTGTCTGAACTCTGAATTACGGTTGGATTTTTCATCCTTTTGTAAGTGGTTAAGAAGAGGATATTGGCTGAGCTTCCAGTATCCATCAAGATTCATCTTATGTCATTGCCCCCAATGGATGCTCCTATGACAACAGCATCTTCATGAGGGTCAGCTATATCTCTTAAGTCATCTTCATCGAAAGCAATGAAAGGGAATGAAATTTGTGACTGATAGGAGGTCATGCCCCCTTCTAGCTGGGTGGCTAAAGTATAAACATGCCTCTTCCTCAAAGAAGCAGTAGGAGCTGTCATGGTATCCCCTCCAAAAATTGTAAGTGACTCAAAAAACTTAATGAGTCCGGAAACAGTTTTACAACGTTCTTCAATAGCACCTACTCTATTTCGAGTTGGATGAGGATCCAGGTATTCGGATGCTACATCAAATCTTTCGATTATCACCATAGCCCCCTCCGGAGCAGCATTGCTCGGACCAACCCGGTGAGTATTGTCAGGCCTATTTTCTCCTCTTCTTTTGACATATGCCCCCAGCTTTCCTCTTTCAATCAAGTTCTGAACCTCTTGATTCAAGGCTATACAATCGTCAGTATTATGGCCAGTATCATTATGGTACTGGCAGAAAGAGTTGTTACGATGTTCCTGTTAGTCCTTTTCTCACGCAAGTATACGCGGTCAAATCGTAGCAAGTAATAAGTAAGAAAGATCGTTCCCACGAAGACTAGGTGTATAAGACAAGAATTCACTTATGCAACAACGTATGATTATTAAACTAATGCTTGAACGAGTAATAAAGTATGAATGTAACTAAACAAATCAAGTACGAGAATATCTAATGAGTTTTACTTATGCGAGAGAAAACATGGAACCCTAACTTCATTGTTTATTTTACTTAGAGTATTAATATACTTAATCAATATGTAAGATAACTACGATTACTAATCAGATAACACAAAATCAGAATACGCTACCTTTCAGTACACGTAAACCAAACCACATAAACAACCACAAAAGAGATAGCAGTTAAACAGACACCGCATGCATGACAATCCTATATGTCTATATGAATTGAGGTACAATTGGTTCTAAGCACAAGTTATCTATTTCGATTACATAGGGTAATATGATATGGTTAATGACATATTACGAATCATAAACAATCACAATATGAATCATTCAAGAATCTATGCTAGCATGGCAAGTTCTAACCCTTAAATATACTTTCGTATTCATTAAAGATAAACAATCTAGATGTTCGCGACGCATCTAACAAAAAAAACACAACCATACTAGGTAACCGATAAACATATCTCAAAAAATCAATTAAGCAATAAACCCTAAATATTATTCAAACAAATCCGCTAAGGTTCCATGACAACGATTAGTTCATAATCGAACAAATCATCATCATGGTCTTAAAAATTAACATAGCTTGATGAATATAAATAAAAATAAAAATAAACGAAGAAGAGTTTAAAAAATATTAAACATAGCTTGATGAATTTAAATAAAAATAAAAATAAACTAAAAAGAGTTTAGAAAATATTAAGCCGAAAAAGAAACTCAATGTCAATTCGCTGTCAATTGCTGTCTGTGTTAATCGAAATTTAATTCGGCGTTTGTCTTCTGTGTTTTATATTCGAACGGACACCAATTGCTTTGCTTTTCGAACGGCCACTAATTGTATCTACTCTAATCAACAATTGTATATGCTTTTCTGACACCAATTGGCTTTTCGAGTCTGTCGCCAATTGTACCAGTCGAGAATTCCTTCTTTCTTTTTCCCAATTGGTGACAATCGACAATTCCTTCTTTCTTTTTCTATTCTCTTTTTTTTTCTTTTTTTCTTTTATTTGTATTTTGCCGAAAGACAAGAAACCAAACGACGCCTTCTTTCTCCTTTACGTCTCTTTATATAGATATTCTGCCGAAACCCTAAAAACAATTAAATTACGTATCGTAAATATTTATGTTAAATAAAATAATATTTTAAACAATATAGCTAAATAAAATATTCGGATTAATCTAATATTCTTTTCTTAATTCAACATTAATTTCCTTTTATGCTTCGCTTTAATATTTTCTTTTTAATTTAATATTTTAAACAATATCTTAGAAAATATAATTTCTTTTTTTTTTCAACATAAATATATTTTTCAAGCATTAATATATATATATATATATATATATATATATATATTGGAAAATATATGGTCAACATAAATATATGTTGACCATATTCTTATATGGTCAACATAAATATATTTTTCAAGCATTAATATATATTTTGGAAAATCAGTCGTCATAATATATTTCAAGCATTAATATTTTTTTTCAACATAAATATATTTTTCAAGCATTAATATATATTTTGGAAAATCACTCGTCATAATATATTTCAAGCATTAATTTTTGTTTTCAACATAATTTTTTTTTTCAAGCATCAATATATTTTTCTTTGTTTTCAACTGTTCCAAAATTGCCCTCAAGTACATTAATTTCCAGTTTCTTAAATTTCAACCCCAAATTTATTAATATTATCACAATTGACCCGCGACACAAGCGTCTTTAAGAATACTGGAAAAATACGTTAAAACTCAACGAATATTTGAGAACCGGTGACGAATTTAAGAATAATGGAAGCGTAATAAGTGATATGAAATGCACTTATCAAACCCCCAAACTTAAACCGTTGCTTGTCCTCAAGCAATGCAAAACAGGTTTAGCAATTGATGCATGAATGCAACTGTATTTGTAAGAATGCAATGATCCCGAACGAGTAACCGTAACTAATTCAGCATAAATGCCTCAACGAATGTAATGACCTCGGAATGTGAAATAACTAGGTACTCAAATGTTAGCAATACAAGTGAAGAAGCATGTGTGTGTGCTCAAACTCAATCAACATGTTTTTAGTACAAATTAATGGACCTTACTTGTTCTCATCATAATAATCACAAGATTAGAAACGAAATACAACCTTCATTCTTCATAGTCAAGTTGCACATCCATATTTCCCTGGGGTTGTCAAAGATTTATTATGCTTTACTCTATATACAGACACACAAAGGCTTTTGACCGTGCAATGGACGAGGTCTGTGAAAGACTTATACAATGGTGCCCATGTAGCGAGCTTTAGGTTAGCGGATCCCAGACCGGAAAAGTCTTAGGTCACTAGGCACAAAGTCCCCTAGAACTTAATAACTCGAGTACCAAAGAGCTCATCCTAGCCAATTTTGCCTTCTTCTTTTATTTTTCATCTTTCTTTTTCTCTTTTTTGTTTTTTTTTTGTTTTTTTTTTGTTTTTTTAGGCAATCGGATTAGGAATGAGTGCGTTTCGCTCCATCTCATTCCACCCCTAGACTACTTGCAATACGCAGCCCCCAGCGAGAGGACGTACGTCGACGAGCGGCTACTAGCCTTTGACGCCTAACTGAATAATACGCATATTTATCTTTTAACTCCCCCAAACTTATCTTTTTGCAATCCATGAGCTAATAAAGGATTAAGGTGTAATTCTGAACCTAATCAAGGATTATGTATAACAATACTCAAGTGTGTCCGTAACTAGCATAAAAACATTCGATGAGTCTACATGTATTAATTGTGCTTCTACATCAAGCAAGCTAACTGACAAGCAACCTAATTAGATTTTATTCCTACTGTCATTCCAAACAATTTTCATCATTGGCTACTTAAGTAGAAACAACAACTCAAGGGATCAAAGACACAAAATACATGAACAAAATGCTATGCTAATAGACTAACTCGATCCTAAACACAGTCTATATGATCATGGCATGAATATACAAATAAACATGACTAACATGAATAACTACTATGATGAAATCAACTATAAGAAATTAAAAGATAAAAGAAACACTCCCCTATTCGTTCAGCAGTGTTGTTCATTGTTTCTCAATGGGTTGCCTCCCACGTAGCGCTTGTTTAACGTCGATAGCTCGACGATACCACTCGGAATCATATAGTGTCGAGGCTGATGCTGAATGCCTCACGGTTCCCCACATCTCCATAGTAATGCTTGAGTCGCTGACCATTGACTTTGAATGCTTTGTCTGGCGATTCCTCAGAGATTTCAACTGCTCCATGTGGATATACTGTCTTGACTTTAAAAGGTCCAGACCATCTTGACTTGAGCTTCCCTGGGAAAAGCTTTAGAGGAGAGTTGAAAAGAAGAACCATTTGACCCGACTCAAAAGCTTTATGTAGAAGCTTCATATCATGCCATTTCTTGACTTTTTCCTTATACATCTTCGAGTTCTCATAGGCTTGAGACCGAAACTCGTCAAGTTCATTCAATTTCTTTAAAGCCCAGAATGCCTTATGCTCAAGTTCTGCTGGGAGATGACAAGACTTACCATATACTAACTAAAATGGTGACATCACAAGTGGAGTTTTGTAAGCCGTTCGGTATGCCCATACTGCTTCATCTAACTTCAGAGACCAATCTTTCCTTGAAGGATTCACCACTTTTTATAAGATTCGCTTGATTTCTCGATTCGAGACTTTAGCTTGACCATTAGTTTGAGGGTGGTAAGCGGTAGCAACACGATGAGAAACACTATATTTAGCCAACAATGCTGTGAACTGACGATTGCAAAAGTGAGTCCCTTCATCACTGATTATAGCACGAGGAGTTCTGAAGCGAGTGAATATTTGCTTACGAAGGAAATTGAGCACTACCTTAGCATCGTTAGTTGGGAGAGCTATCACCTCTACCCACTTAGATACATAATCCACAGCTAAGAGTATGTATAGATTGTTGCAGGAGGAAACAAATGGTCCCATGAAATCGATTCCCCATACATCGAATACCTCAACCTCAAGAAGCATATTAAGGGGCATCTCATTTCGCCTAGAAATATTACCAACCCTTTGGCATCGATCGCATCTACGAACGTACAGATGAGCATCCTTAAACAAGGTAGGCCACTAGAAACCTGCTTGAAGAACTCGAGCAGCTGTCTTATTCCCAGCATAATGTCCTCCATAAACCGTAGAGTGACAATCATGTAAAACTTTCTCAATCTCACTGTAAGGAATGCAACGTCGGATCATCTTATCAGCACATTGTTTAAACAAGAATGGTTCATCCCAAAGATACCATTTCACGTCATGCAAGAATTTCTGTCGTTGAGCCCAAGTAAAATCTAAAGGGATCACATTGCTAACCAGATAGTTAACAAAATCAACAAACCATGGTACTTCTCCTTGAATCACGAACAACTGCTCATCTGGGAAACATTCGTTGATAAGAATTCCATCTCCCTTGTCTTTCTCATGTTGCTTAAGACGTGAGAGATGGTCAACTACCTGGATTTCAGTCCCCTTTCTATTTTTAATTTCCAACTCGAATTCCTGAAGCAAGAGTACCCATCGAATTAAGCGAGGCTTTGCATCCTTTTTAGATAGCAGGTACTTGATAGCTGAATGATCCGTGAAAACCGTGACCTTAGCACCAAGCAAGTAGGATCTGAACTTCTCAAAACCATAGACAACAGCCAAAAGCTCTTTTTCAGTAACTGTGTAGTTTCGTTGCGCATCATTGAGGGTTTTACTAGCATAGTGAACCACGTGAAACACCTCCAGCTTCCTTTGACCAAGAACGACTCCCACAGCGAAATCACTAGCATCACACATCATCTCAAATGGCTCTTCCCAGTTAGGCACAGTGATGATTGGGGCTGATGTCAACTTTTTCTTCAAGAGCTCAAAAGCAACAGAACACTCTTCAGTAAATCGAAAGGGAGCTTCCTTTTCCAGTAGACTACAAAGTGGTTTTGTGATCTTTGAGAAGTCCTGAATAAAACGTCTATAAAATCCAGCATGACCAAGAAAACTACGAATTCCTTTTACTGAGATAGGAGGAGGAAGCTTTTTGATCGTTTCAAGCTTGGCCTTGTCTACTTCTAAACCTCTCTTAGATACCTTGTGTCCAAGGATGATACCTTCTTGAACCATGAAGTGACATTTTTCCCAATTAAGAATGAGGTTTGTTTTCACACATCTCTCAAGTACTCTACCCAAATTAGATAGACAACCATCGTATGATTTCCCAAAGACCGTGAAATCGTCCATGAACACCTCCATGATATCACCAACCATTTCAGAGAAAATAGCCATCATGCACCTTTGAAAAGTAGTGGGTGCATTGCAAAGTCCAAACGAGACACGTCGAAAAGCAAAGGTACCAAAAGGGCATGTGAAGGTCGTCTTCTCTTGATATTCTGGAGCTATACAAATCTGATTGTATCCTGAATATCCATCGAGCATACAATAATATTCATAGCCCGCCAACCTATCTAACATCTGATCAATAAATGGCAAGGGAAAGTGATCTTTTCTAGTGGCCTTATTCAATTTACGATAATCCATGCAAATTCTCCATCCAGTGACTGTCCGAGTGGGGATGAGTTTATTCTTTTCATTTGTTACTACTGTCATTCCTCCCTTCTTTGGTACATATTGCACCGGACTTACTCACTGACTGTCTTAGATAGGATATATAATGCCTGCATCTAGCCACTTCAGAATTTCTTTCTTCACCACCTCTTTCATGATAGGATTTAGCCTCCTCTGATGCTCAATAGATGGTTTGCTCACTTCTTCGAGCAGAATCTTGTGCATGCAGTAAGAGGGACTAATTCCCTTGATATCTGCTATGGTCCAACCAATGGCTGATTTGAACTTCCTCACGACTCTCAATAGCGTTTCTTCCTCACTACCTGAAAGGTTAGATGCAATAATAACAGGTAATGTAGATGACTCTCCTAAGTAAGCATACCTGAGATGATCTGGTGGTGGTTTTAGTTCAAGTTTAGGAGCTTCTTCTAGCGAAGGTTTAAGCCTTTCCTGAGAATCCTTAAGATCACCCAGTCTGAGCGACTCATGTGGAATGTTGAGCCTCTTTTGATACGGGGCTGCCTGTAGTAGTTGAAAACATTCAGATATCTCTTCGTCTTCTAAGTCAGATTCACCATGTAGAACTCTGCCTAGAACATCTGAACTCGCATACCGATCTACCTCATTGCTGTGCAAAGAATCGATCATATCCAACCTGAAACATTCTTCATCCTCTGTTGGAGATTTCATAGCCTTGAAAACGTTGAAAGTGACATTCTGATCTTGCACTCTCATAGTGAGCTCCCCTTTTTGGACATCGATCAGAGTTTTGCCCGTAGGCAAGAATGGTCTTCCCATGATTATGGGGATGTTTTTGTCCTCTTCGAAATCCAAGATAATGAAGTCAGCAGGAAAGATGAGCTTGTCTACCTTTACTAAGACATCTTCTACGATCCCACGAGGATATGTGATAGAACGATCAGCCAGCTGCAAAGAGATATTAGTCGGTTTTGGCTCAGGTAGCCCAAGTTTCTCAAACACAAATAGGGGCATCAGATTGATGCTCGCTCCCAAATCACATAAACATTTGATGAAGGTTAAATTGCCGATTAAACAAGGAATGGTGAAGCTTCCTGGATCTTTAAGTTTGGGAGGCAATTTTTGTTGTAAGATCGCACTGCATTCCTCAGTGAGCGCCACTGTCTCAAAATCACCAAGCTTTAGCTTTTTCGAAAGAATTCCCTTCACGAACTTGGCATAACTAGGCATTTGCTCTAATGCTTCAGCAAAAGATATGTTGATGTGTAGCTTCTTGAACACCTCCAAAAATCTCCCAAACTGAGCATCTAGGTTCTGTTTCTGCAACCTTTGCAGAAAAGGTGGAGGAGGGTAGATCGTAGGCTCAACAACTGACTGAGATAGCTTTTTAGGTGGCTGATCTTGACCAGAATTAACCTCAGATGAGGGCTGATTTTGAGCAGAATTTTTCATAATGGACTGATTTTGAGAAGAATCCGCCTTTTGTTCAACTGTGGGGTTCTCAGCAACCTTTCCTGATCGCAAGGTGATAGCTTGGCATTGCTCTTTGCCGTCCCGTTTACCTGGATTATGTTCCGTGTCGCTAGGAAGAACTCCCTGAGGTCTAACAATCATGTTACTAGCCATCTGCCCAATCTGATTTTCCAAGGTCTTGTGAGATACCATCAGACTTTTAATCATTAACTTCATCTCTTCGAATTCAGAGTCTCTCACAGAATGTTGAGAAGGGTCAGGATGTTGATTCTGAGGTTGTCTTGGGGCATACTGTTGAGATTGATGTTGCTGCCCTTGTTGTTGAAATCTAGGAGGAGTGTATGGCTTAGCACCATAATGCTGATTACCTTGTTGATTAATGCTCCAAAGGAAGTTCAGATGATTTCTGTTGCTTGGGTGATAGGTGTTTGAGATTGGTTGTTGATTCTGCCTCTGAAAGTTACTCACAAATTGCACTGACTCAGTAGATATTGTGCATTGTTGAGTGTCATTCCCTCCAGCATAAATCTCGCATACACTAGCTACCTGATGTACCCTTAGTTTAGTCAAAGAATCTACCTTCATGTTTAGAGCTTTAAGCTGAGCTGCTAAAGTAGTGGCAGTGTCTACGTTAAGAATACCAGCTACTTTATGTTGTGACTGTCTCTGAGAAGGGTTCTGGAATTCATTCGCAGCCATCATCTCAAGGAGCTCATGAGCCTCCTCACAGCTTTTCGTTAATAAGGCTCCCCCAGATGCAGCATCGAACATGGGCCTTATTTGCGCACCCAACCCATTATAGAAGCAATTTATTACTAACCAATAAGGCATCCCATGATGAGGACATTTTCTGAGCATCTCCTTGTAACGCTCCCAAGCTTCACTTAAAGATTCACCATATGACTGAGAAAACTGAGTAATAGCATTCCTCAAGGCGGCTGTTCTTGCCATAAGAAAGAATTTTGAGAGAAATTTTTGTGCTAGTATATCCAAAGTAGTGATCGAGCCTGCTGGTAAAGAGTGTAACCAGCTCTTAGCTTTGTCCCTCAGAGAAAATGGGAAGAGTCTCAGTCTTATGGCATCATCTGAAACACCGTTGAACTTGAAAGTATCATAGATTTCAAGGAAGGTCATAATGTGCATATTAGGATCCTCAGATGAAGCTCCCCCAAACTGACAAGAATTCTGCATCATCTGAATAATGCTGGGTTTAATCTCAAAATTATTCGCAACGATATTGGGTCTGACAATGATAGACTGAATATCCATGATCTTTGGTTGAGAGTACTCCATGAGTGCTTTTGGAGCTGGATTTCCCATTGTATACACGCTCAAGTACCTGAAGCACAAGAAACACTTAAAAAGCAAGTAATTGAATCAAGTCAGTAGTTTTATAACGACTTCTGTTGATAAGCAATGAATCTGTCAAATAACACCGAGTCCCCGGCAACGGCGCCAAAAACTTGTTAGTCCTTTTCTCACGCAAGTATACGCGGTCAAATCGTAGCAAGTAATAAGTAAGAAAGATCGTTCCCACGAAGACTAGGTGTATAAGACAAGAATTCACTTATGCAACAACGTATGATTATTCAACTAATGCTTGAACGAGTAATAAAGTATGAATGTAACTAAACAAATCAAGTACAAGAATATCTAATGAGTTTTACTTATGCGAGAGAAAACATGGAACCCTAACTTCATTGTTTATTTTACTTAGAGTATTAATATACTTAATCAATATGTAAGATAACTACGATTACTAATCAGATAACACAAAATCAGAATACGCTACCTTTCAGTACACGTAAACCAAACCACTTAAACAACCACAAAAGAGATAACAGTTAAACAAACACCGCATACATGACAATCCTATATGTCTATATGAATTGAGGTACAATTGGTTTTAAGAACAAGTTATCTATTTCGATTACATAGGGTAATATGATATGGTTAATGACATATTACGAATCATGAACAATCACAATATGAATCATTCAAGAACCTATGCTAGCATGGCAAGTTCTAACCCTTAAATATACTTTTGTATTCATTAAAGATAAACAATCTAGATGTTCGCGACGCATCTAACAAAAAAACACAACCATACTAGGTAACCGATAAACATATCTCAAAAAATCAATTAAGCAATAAACCCTAAATATTATTCAAACAAATCCGCTAAGGTTCCATGACAACGATTAGTTCATAATCGAACAAATCATCATCATGGTCTTAAAAATTAACATAGCTTGATGAATAAAAATAAAAATAAAAATAAACGAAGAAGAGTTTAAAAAATATTAAACATAGCTTGATGAATTTAAATAAAAATAAAAATAAACTAAGAAGAGTTTAGAAAATATTAAGCCGAAAAAGAAACTCAACGTCAATTCGCCGTCAATTGCTGTCTGTGTTAATCGAAATTTAATTCGGCGTTTGTCTTCTCTGTTTTATATTCGAACGGACACCAATTGCTTTGCTTTTCGAACGGCCACTAATTGTATCTGCTGTAATCAACAATTGTATATGCTTTTCTGACACCAATTGGTTTTTCGAGTGTGTCGCCAATTATACCAGGCGAGAATTCCTTCTTTCTTTTTCTCAATTGGTGACAGTCGACAATTCCTTCTTTCTCTTTCTATTCTCTTTTTTTTCTTTTTTTTCTTTTATTTGTATTTTGCCGAAAGACAAGAAACCAAACGGCGCCTTTTTTCTCCTTTACGTCTCTTTATATTGATATTCTGCCGAAACCCTAAAAACAATTAAATTACGTATCGTAAATATTTATGTTAAATAAAATAATATTTTAACCAATATAGCTAAATAAAATATTCGGATTAATCTAATATTCTTTTCTTAATTCAGCATTAATTTCCTTTTATGCTTCGCTTTAATATTTTCTTCTTAATTTAATATTTTAAACAATATCTTAAAAAATATATTTTCTTTTTTTTTTCAACATAAATATATTTTTCAAGCATTAATATATATTTTGGAAAATATATGGTCAACATAAATATATGTTGACTATATTCTTATATGGTCAACATAAATATATTTTTCAAGCATTAATATATATTTTGGAAAATCACTCGTCATAATATATTTCAGGCATTAATATTTTTTTTCAACATAAATATATTTTTCAAGCATTAATATATATTTTGGAAAATCACTCGTCATAATATATTTCAAGCATTAATTTTTGTTTTCAACATAATTTTTTTTTTCAAGCATCAATATATTTTTCTTTGTTTTCAACTGTTCCAAAATTGTCCTCAAGTACATTAATTTCCAGTTTCTTCAATTTCAACCCCAAATTTATTAATATTATCACAATTGACCCGCGACACAAGCGTCTTTAAGAATACTGGAAAAATACGTTAAAACTCAACGAATATTTGAGAATCGGTGACGAATTTAAGAATAATGGAAGTGTAATAAGTGATATGAAATGCACTTATCAGTTACCTAGGGGATTGCAGTGCAGACGATTTTCTATAGTGCACTTCTTCCTTTGTTTTATCATAGATGGTGGCCACATTTTCTTTCAATTCTGCAAACCACTCCGGTTGGACCCAAAGCCCCCTCTTATTTCTAGATTGTTGACTCTGGGCAGGCGCAGCTGGCTGAGATTGAGCTTTGGCTCTGTTATGTGCCTGTCCTGTCTCCCTTGCCTTTTTCCCGGACTGATTTTGGTTAGGGTTCGGTGCAACCGGGCAGACCTCACCTGCCTATGCACCCTAGTCTTCTTTGATTCATCAACATTGATCTGCTCTCCTGGTTACTGAATCAACCAAATTTCTAGGGTTCGGTCCCTGTCTCAAGGATGCTATTGCTATCTGTTCGAAGCAATCAACCAAGCCATTTTTGGTGTTTACAAAACGACTTATGTATTCCTTTAATGACTCGTTTGGCTCTTGGGCACAATGGATTATTGTATCCCCATTGCCCTTTAACTCTTTACTCCCAACAAACTGCCTTCGAAAGGCCACCCAAAAGGTATCAAAATTCTTGATGCAGCCCTAAGGTAGGCTGTTATACTTCTTCAGAGCACTCCCCGTAAAGGATTGGGAGAATGCTCTACAGAGTAACTTGTCATCATCATCAAAGTTCATCATGAAGTTTTTAAATTGCTCCAAATGGTTGTCCGGATCAGTACTGCCATCGTACTTTTCCATTTTAGTGCTATCAACCCTCTTAGGGAGGTTCCCGGACAGAATCTTAGAAGATAATGGAGATTGTCTCCAATTCCGACCACGACTGAACACAGTATCCTCATTGGGAGTTGCAAAGATACCTAGTTCGTCGTGGAAGGCAAAGGGATCCATCAACATCCGGTCTACATGTCTCCGGCTGTGAGATGATCCTTTGCCTATATGCTTCTTCAATTTCCCATGTCTATCCATTTTCCTTGAATATTTCTTAATCAACTTATGCTTCTTTTTGGATCGGCCCTCATCACTGCTGGAGGACAAGGACTCTTCAACCCCTTCTTCATCCGAGGAGCCACCAGAAGATTCTGAGTCTGAGTCAGAACTCCCCACAGGCTTAGACCGGTGAGATTTTTTGGAGCTGACATGAGTCTTTTTGGAACTTACATGAGTCTTTGAAGGCTCATGTTCTCTAGGGTTATCGGTATGATGAGCAACTGATACTTTTGACTTATCTTTCATGCCCGTCTTAGCTTTTTCTGCCCTCAGAGCTTCTATCTCGCCCTTTAATATGTCACGCTCCTCGATGGTATACTCATCATTTTCACCCACCACTTCAAGCAAGGCTGGTGGTACTTCCGGGGCGTCCGGATTCATTCGGACTGATTTTTCCTGCTGGTTTCGAATGCTCGATTCAGGCACCCTTCGCTCCCACTGTGGTCACCAACTTGATGTGGTTTATTTCTATCTGAGGGTAAATTTGTAATTTTTGTTTAGAGTTTGTGGAAGTTTTGTAAGTATTTAATATTTGAGTAGAGAGTAGAGGGAGAATTATGCAGTCTGGTTGTATTTAATTTTCATTACCCTCATTTAATGTTGGTGGTTGGGTATTTATACCTTTATGTTTGGGCTTTATGGGCTGTCGGGTCATGTTTAATGGACCCGGGTCAAGTTTAAGGACCCATGAGCTCTTAGTAGGAGAGCAGGCAACTTAGTCAAGAAGTGATTAGGTTTTTAAATATTTTAGTCCTTGTTCGAACAGTCAAATGGATGATGGGTTCGAACTGCCCTGTCCGGTTAGATGGACTCTGTCCGAACTGTCCCTGTCCGAAGAGGTAACAGAATCCAGACTCATCAGGGCAGGCATGGTTCATCTCGAGCCACTTGGTCAGACAATCTGTGTGAAAAGTGTGTGAACAAGGCATCTTTGTAACTTTAACTCCATCTTCAAAATCATCAAAACAGATCACACATTGTACATCTGTCACATCACAACCGCCACAGCAAAATTTGAATTTTTAAAGCGCCTCCATAGCTGATGTATCTGCAGAAACAGTCTTGTGACCTGATGGCAACTGATCGGTAATCCAGTCCGATACGAATTGAAGAAATTGCGGCCTTTCATTATAATAATAAACTCTTCCAGCATTAATTCTAGCATTAATGGACACGGAATTCAAAACGTTTCCGCGAGGTGTTCTTAGATTATTACAAAAGGTATACATTGAAAGTGTGTTACAATGTTACAGATTGGTGGATTGCAAACCCCTAAGTACCCCTATAGAAAAGAGTAGCAAGCTTAGTCTGGGTCAATGTTGTAAGACAAAACTTGAGATTGAGGAAATGAAAACGGTTTTTATGCTTCGAAAGTCGGGAGTTTAGTGTATGCTCAAGTTTTTACTAGGACGGATATTTCTTTTGCTGCAAATATGTTGGGGAGATATGTTGGTAACCCAGGCATGAATCACTAGAAATTGGTTAAAAGGGTACTTTGATACCTACAAGGATAAAAAAGGAACTTGTTGACATATGTAAAATCGGATAAACTGGAGATGATTGGATATTCCGCCATGTATTTTGATGGATGCGTAGACACATTAAAATTAAAGTAATAAAAAATATTCTTTTTGGGTCGAGGTACAATATCCTGGAAAAGTGTAAAGTAAATACTGATTGCATCGTCCATCATGGTGGAAGACTTTGTTTCATGCTTTAAGGCATCAAACCGGTAATTGTGGCTGTAAAATTCTGCAGTTCAATATACTAACAGTAATAAGAACTTGTCTATTTCCAAACACATAGACATGAAGTTCTTTTCTATTAAAGTGATAGTTCATATGGATCAGATATATATAGAGCATATCAGCACAAACTCTATGATAGCTAAGATCCTCTATCAAAGGTGGTTTTGTCTAAGGTTTTCCAGGGACATACCATCAGTATGGGTGTAGTTGATTTAGAGGATTGTTAGTTTCAGTTGGAGAGTTTATAATAGGATCTGATGTTATATTTTGTAGTATTGTGCACATTAAAGTATATTTTAATATATACATGCTTGGAAATATTTTTTGATATATGTATTGTAATGGATCTCGAAATGTATTAACCATTTAAGAGTAGATATGTATGATTACAAGCCATATTGCTCTTAGGCCACGCCTCATAATTAGCCCAAGTAATTGATTGATAATGGTAATATGATTACTCTTGCATTCTATTGTTCACATTACGAGAAATAGGTCTTTAGTCCTTTATTATTATCAGTCAAGTACATGGTTGTATCGTTTTCCTATTGAAAATGAATATAGGGATCCCATTAAAGTTGAATATGTATGATTGAGTAGCATGTGGCGGTTCAAGTGGGAGATTGTTGGAATGTATTTATTTAATATATTTATGGGCTGACAATAATTTGGACAGACATGTTAAATAAAAATATTCGATCATTGTTTTAAGAATTCAAAATTAAAAGTAATCGAGTTAATTATTTAATTAACTAAATTGGATCTATATGTAAAAAGGCGTTATGGGCTCAAGTGTGGTAACCAGATTGAATTTGGGCACTGTAATGAAGAGGGCCCAAATTTGAACACTTAAGCCTGAATTAATAAATCATGGATATAAATTTAATTATCAATTTATCGGGTTATGGTCCCCGGACACAAGAAAGTAATGAAGGATGATATTTACAGTGTTGGACTTCATATTATAAAGACTACACGTAAGGGGTTAGGTTTAGCAATTTCATCTTCCTAAACCATAATCAAATAAACGACAACTTCCTTTAGTGTCGGTAAACTTTTCCTTTCTACTAACTCGTTCGGCAGGATTCTCAAAGCAATACATAGAATCACTAAAGAACAAAATAGAATATTACATGGAAAGCAGCATGCAAACTTATAAGTGTTCTTGGTTTTCTATTCATTCATTAGGTGAATCCACGAAAAGGTTTCTATTTAAAATTTCGTGATTCGTTATATATTATTTGATGCGATTTCGAATAATATATAACATTATATAACTTATTTTTAGGATACTAGCTACTTTATGAGAATTTTTAATTTAAAATTGTAATGGTTATTTTTGAGGAAAATTTTAACTTAAAAATATGAAATAATGCCTACTTTAAGGAAAAATTTAAGTTAAAATCTTGGATAGTTTCTCTTTTTAAGGCAAATTTTAAGTTAAAATATTTATAAATTGCAAGATGTATTTTGTATCTTAATTTCTAGAAGATTAAAACCACATTCATTGTATAAGTGTTCATAAATATTTTTTATTCAATTTTTTTATAATAATTTGTTTCAATTTTATTTTGGTTTAATCTTTCTCCAAAAATTCAAAACAAATTTTAACTTTGTCTTCTTCTACTATTCTAAATTACTGATTTATTTAGAAGACATTGTTTATAATGAATATTGTAATTAAATAAATTAAAGAAGACAAAAAAAAGAACAAGAAAAAAGATTTAAATAAATAAAGAAGATAGAGATAATAAAGAAGATGTAAATTTTAATTAAAGTAGATGGAGAAAATGAAGAAGTTATAACTTAAATTCAAAGTTACATAAATAAATAAAACTATTTTTTTTGTTATCAAATTTATATATACTGCAATCACATCTTTTAAAATATTATTTAAAGTATATTTTAAATAAGGGTGAAGTTATTTCTTCTATAAGATTTATGACACTTGCTTTTACCTTCTTGCCCTTTATTTACTTTCTAATTTATAATTTGATGTAAGTAACTATCCACTATCAAACTCTCCTTCCAACCAACACATTATTAAGACAAATTAGAACCAACATATATGATTTATCTTCTAAAATTAAACCCTAAAAACCAAACAAACTCACAATTTTATTTGAAGATAACTAACGGAATTGCATGTTTTTCTTAAAAGAAAACATATATTTATGAGACAACCACTCTGAATTACATGTGTTTTTTAAACATGTAATTTCAAGTTAGAAACTCGGGATCACATGCAATATTTAAAAAAAGAACCCAAAGAAATAACAAAATGGGTGAGTATTTTCATTTAATTTTTAGTCAGCAAATTTTTATATACTTAAATCATATTTTTTTAAATGCTTTTTAAATTATATTTTAAATAACTAAAAATATTTGTTAATTAGTAATATATTTGGATTTTGTTTTATAAAATAATTAATTTTATTTTTGAATATGTTTACATGTTATTGAAATGTTTTTAGTCTTTTTTTTAATAAAATTATATTTTCAATTATGTTTGATACAAATTTTATTTTATTTTATTTATTTATTATATTTTATTTGATTTTCATATATTTTAAAAAATCTAAGTTTAGGTTTTGTTTTTTTGCGTTCGGAGGAGATGTGTTTCCTGTTTTTGATATCCTAATTCCAATAGAATTCCTGATTACTTTGTTTGTCGATAATCTTCCGGATTAACTATTTTCAATTTCAATTGGATAGGTTGTTCCCTGTTTTGGGTATCCTAAATCTAATACGTTTAGAGACTACTTAGTTTCCTCTTTTGCAGTCTCAATTTTCTATAAAAGCAGAGTTCCGACTCTTAAATTTGTATTCAACATCTATCTATCGGTCTTAGTTTTCTAATAAGTTTAGTCAATAATTTTCTTTCTTCTTTAAAGTTCAATGGTAGTCGTGCAAGTGGAGTTCAGATCAAGAGATCGATCGCTCATTAAACTTGAGGTATTCAGGTCGTTGACGTATCGGAGGAAGAGTCTTGCTAATAGGACCGTTGAGTTTGAGTTCGAAGTTCTTTTTGATGTTTCGGCAGCCTACTCAACCTCCAAATCTTGTGTCACACAGGCACTCGCTGGATTGAACGTGGAGGTATATTTACAAAATTACTTATTATTTACGAATTCATACTTCATTGCTGCTCATGCACTAATTCAATAATCTTGGTATGTGTTGCCTTCAACTTATGTCTGTGTTGTTACCACTACTTCTAGTATTTCTTATACTCTATCTTATTTCTTCCATTCCATATTCCATTTTTTTCAATAACTCTTATCACTACTTCAATTACTTATGCCCACATTGGCCACTCATTTCACGAGTTTGGCACTTCAACAATACATTATAGACTTATCATATGCTATAAAAATTCCCTCTAACAAATAAACTTCGGTCAGATTCATCCACACATATATTAACATCACCAAAATGGTACCATTTATGGGAAATAGATGTTCCTGTGAGATCTAATTCTTCAAAACCTCCAAAACCAAACTCATGTTCTTGGAAAACATAATATATGCTTCTTCGCTAAGATCATGCATTTCTGGTAGTACAGGGCCATGTTGTCCATACCTCTTACGTGAATCAACAGTTACACGAGCTGAAGCACTCTCATATGAGAACTCTAAGGATGATTTACTCTATGGTAGTAGAGTTTTGCCTATTTCATTGACATGCATTATTTTATGTATTCTTCACATTAAAAATACACAAGTTCATTCGTGATCATGAACCGTTATCAATCATTTTCTATGTAAAATATGCATCATATCTTTCTCATTTTGAGCACTCAAGGGTGAGAGAATACAAACAATACCTCTATCGCGAGTTGTCAGGAAACCCAATAGACGTTGCTCCAGCCGTGACCATATCCAATATGGCAGAAAGCGTCGAATCTTTTCTACTCACCATTATAGAAAGAATAAACAGAGAACAAGCATTGTCAAGCCATATCCAGCCCGACAAATTGAGTTTTTTTTATCAAGCTTACCCATTTTATCAACATAAGGGAGCGCCAAACCTATGACACGTTATTCTGATACCACATAGCTGGAAACTCAAACATATGTTTGACTTCGTCATACCCATGTTAGTCAGTGACAATCATTTTCAGACACCTCATCCTGCCTTGGCTGCGGTTTGGCCTCACTTAGGTTTGACCTCAGTTTAGTCGATCACAACTTGGTCTTAGCTTTATCTCAGCTATGTTCAACCTTAACTTGGCTCGACCTCAACTCAGTTCAGCCTTAACTTGGCTTAGTCTCAGCTTTAATTCAACCTAATACAACGTAAGTCTTGGCCTAGATAAATCTGGCTCGACCTCAATTTTGTTTTAGTTCCTACCACCTTGGCTTTTTAAGCTTATTTTAACTCAGTCGGTTGATCAAAGTCTATGAGCACAACTAATTTTTTTTAAATTTTTATCTTCATATTTGTTTTCATCCATAAAAAATATATTATATAATATAAATGTCATACGACCATAATTTTGGCTTCTGCTGAACCAAAAAAACTTTGCTCTCTTATCTACATCCAAAACAAGCAAACAAAATCTTTCTTTCTCAAATGTAGCTCAATCCCTTAATACTTTAAATATTCCATCGTTAAAAATATTTAGCCAAAACACTTCATACATTTTTATCCTTTGAGGAATCCACACAACTCTGATTTGGTCCGAAGAGCAATTATTTTTCTTAAGATGCTAACCAAACACAACTTTGAAGTGGTTCGGATAGTTAAAATGTATTGTTAAAAAAATATGTAATTTCGTTTGAAACATCAATTAATTAACTAACAAACAATATATATCATTTTTACATAATTTCAAAGGCATCGATAAAAATTCCACAATCAAATGGATTACAAGCACGTGGCCATCATGTGGTGTTTCAGACATCATATGCTTCGGTCATTCAAAAATTGTCATGTCTAGTCAATAATAACTTTAACTAATAAATAATTCGGTTAGTTAAAATCTTAGTACGACTAGGTAATAATACTTCGAACTCGAACCGTTTTGGGCACCATAAAAATTGGTCAAATCTCATTTTGAATTGGATTTGATGATCAACATCTTAGATTCTTAGCAGTTCGGCTACTGGTATCATCGAAACGAATTTGGTAATTCTTTTAGTCATTTTTCATACTTTGAAAGAACTTGGAGGGTACCACCCTAAACGGAACCAATATATTTTTTAATTTCTTTCAAATATGAATTTAATCCGGAATCTTGTTTATGAGATAATTAGCTACTATAAATTTAAAAGTGCAAAATAATTTAGTCATGCATGTACTATTTTTTTTTTGACAAAATATAGCATTTTTTATCAAGAGAGATTCCAAATGGTGAAGTTATTAATAAGGCATATGTAAAGACAACAAACCTCAAGAGTATCACGAGTCTACTCATAATTGTCTTGGTAGCTCTGCTCGACGTAAAACTTGCTTCGTCATGGACAATTCTTTTCACACAACCATCTTATACAATGTTTGACGATAAGTTCAACTGTTAAATTTTACTTTTATATATATATATATTGTTTTTGTTATTGAAAATTGATTAGTTCGTACAAAATTATTTACGTTTTACAGTTATATATATATATATATATATATATATAATTTCGTTATTAAAAATCGATCAATTTTACAAAATTATATATGTTTCCGCTCATGCACCATTACTAAAATCTTAACATGTTAACATGTGCTCCATTCAACTTATGTTTTTTTAATATTTCCAACCACTTCAACCACACATCTTACACGAATTTGATACTTCAGCACTATATCCTAGCTTCAGTTCAAGATATAAAATTTATACAACTAACATTTTTTTGATAAAATTATCAATTGATATAACTGAAATTATTCAAACACATATACCCCGAAAAAAAATATCATTTTTATTAAACGTTATTTTTTTTAAAACTATAATATATATTACTCTTTAAAAAGTTATTTTTCATTTAAGATCTAACCAAAAGTTCAATTACAGCATACTATCCAAAAATACAACTTACCAATACCTACATGGGCCTAATTGTCTACCAAAAATACAATTTAATATAACAAAAAAATTCGAACAAACAAATTGACCTTTATAAATTTCAAAGCATTTTCTCTCTCTTCCAAGTTTCTCTTAACTATTCGACTTCTTTCTTAAAACTCATAATTTCTTCATCTATTTTTATTGATTTTCTCATTAACCAATCAATTTTCTTTCTCAAGCAACTGATTCATCCCAAAAAAAAACTAGCAAGTTAAAGTTATTCCATCACTTTCTTCCTAAAAATAGTAAGCGATCATAATATACGGTTGCTTATTAAAGTTAAACTCATTTTTTATTAGTTTCAAAGTTCGATTTTAGATTTTTTTTTGAATTTTTTTATCCTTATTTAGTACCATGGTTCTAAAGTAGACTATGAAATCATATTAAAGTACTGAAAAAATTAGAAATACATGTGTCTCGTAACTATCTTCTTGAAAATCAACATTTGTCTCATAACTCGAATATTCAATCTTCAATTGCGGGACATGATACGCGAGATTAAACACTTGTTTCATATTTTTTTTTGATAAATAACAATATTCACGTGTCTCGCATCTTGATAATAAACATTTTTCTCTTGTTTGACATCTTATCAATTAATACTAGTATCACATTGTTATAGGAAATATGACAAAAACTTGTTTTTCAGATCATGTTTATATTTTTGTCATTAAAAATATGAAAATAGAGAGAATAAAATAGGTTAAAAAAGAAACAAAAAAGAACACTATTTTGTAGTCTTTTTAAAGCTACAAATGATACAGAGAATGATAAACAAAATACTAAGAAAAACTGGGAGCCTATCATTGAAATAATCAAGACATTTAATGTTGGTCAAGACATTTTTAAGTTGGGTTAAAAAATCTAGCAATTAAAACCAAATATGTGAAGATTATATTTAGTTTGAAGCATGAAAAAAAACATGTCGTTAAGCAATAAGAATTTCAAACCTATTATGATTTAGAAAAAGCAAAGTCAAGGATATTGAAAACATACTTCTCTCATAAGAAAATAAAATTCAGCAAATATCGAACTCAACCAATTACGAATTTCATAATAAATGGTCTCGTATAAATTTGGTTATTTATGGTCTCGTATCTTACATAAAATTGGTTATATCTGGTCTCTCGTATCTCATTATTTATACATATTTTTACACAGTCTTGCGTCTTGCATAAATTTGTTTATATCTTGTGTCAAATGTCTTATTATTTTTACATATTTTTACATGGTCTCACGTCTCGTTAATTTTACATATAGTTATATAGTCTCGCATCTTGCATTAATTTGGCATACATGGTCTCGCATGTCTTATTATTTTTACATAATTTTACATGTCTCATGTTTTAAATAAATTTATTTATACATGGTCTCGCATATCTTATTAATTTTAAATATTTTTATATGATCTCGCCTCTTGTATAAATTTGGTTATACCTGGTGGCACATGTTATATTTCTAGTTTGTAGGTATATGTATAGTCTCTTGTCTCATATATAATTATATTAAATGATGTTTCACATGTTTATAAGATGCAATAACCAAAGTTATTATAACCAAATGAGATCAAACAGTAAAGGATGGTGTAATATTATGGATCATGTTAGCCTGCTTCACATTATTCTTCTCTACATTCGAGGATGTTTTAGTTTCTATAGTTTATTTTACATCGAAGAATTGGAAAAAATAAACAATTATGGTTGGGCTAGATAAATCAAGGACAAGCTCATGAATTTAATAAGGCTTAGCCAAAACGTTATTGGATGTTTTTCTATATTAATGGTTAGTATCTTACTCTATTTTAAACATATAAAAAAATACTGATATATAATTTGTTATACATGATAAATAAGTCATTTATCATGGAACACACAACCATTGTTGAATCATATAAGTTATGATACTAATATGTTACAAATTGATAGGAATAAAAACAATATAAAATTTGGTTTTGATCAAACATTTAAAACAAATCACATATGGAATTGCATGTTAAATTCGTAGTCTTTTTTTTTCAAGCACGTCTAACATCTTACATTGTTTAACTTTTTTTATTGTATCTCACAATTCGTTGTCCAAGATGCGATAACGTTGAATAATCTCGCATTTACTTATGTATTTTAAATATTTATAGGTTTTGTATGTATAATTGGCTCTAACAAATTAAAAATACGAGGCATTTGGTATAGAAGGCCAAAAAGAAGAATAGGTAGGCGGAGAGGAAAAAGAAGAAGAAAATATTTGTGGGGATTGGAGTGGATTATTTTCGACTGAGGGTAATTTGTTCAGGTGTTTTGTGGTATTTCAAAGGTATTTAATGTTTGAGTGTTTTGTAGTGAGAGATTTAAGCTGTCTGGTTGTATTAAATGTTCATTACCCTTATTAATGAAAGTGGTTGGGTATTTATACCCTTAATTATGGGTCATATGGGCTTTAGAGGTCAAACTTATGAAACCGGGTCGAGTTCAAAAACCCATTAGTTTATTAAGCAGATTAGCAATTAGCTTAGTCAAAAGGTGATTAGTTTTTAGTACTTTTATCCAGTTCGGATGGTTCAGTGGATGGCTTGTATCCGAATTGCCCCTGTCCGGTTTCTATAGTGAGTGGTGAAAATATCCGGACTCATCAGTAGCCCATTTGTTAGGTTTTGTTCGAAGGCTTTTGGCAGTACCTTAAAAATCGCCTTTGGGCACTTGTAACATTTTCCGGACGGATTTAGTGTTTAGTGAAGGATTTATCCGGACTGAAAAACTTCTCAGAAGTTCAAAGGTTTTGCCATGGATCGTGGGACACGTGTCATATTCTTATTTACCTCACCAACCGTTTTCTCCTAGAATGATGCTCCCACTAATCCCCAAAGTAACCTCTTCATTTAATGCCTATGACGTCAGCGCCGCCTTCAATCATTACTTTTGTCTTTTCGTATTCTCCTAAGGTTTTTGGCATCTTTTTGTCTCATTAATATAATTTACTTCATTTTTCACTGTTTTACCATCTTCATTACTCTTTCATTCCTTCATATCAAAGCTTTCACCTCTCTTACTAAAAATAATTTTAGTGTAAGTTTATATTTACAGCGAGAAACGCACTGGTAAAACGTGGGTGGCTTAATCTCTCGGAGTTAGAAAAAGCACAAAGAGTTGAGGGAGAAAGGCGCATTGCTGTAGGTCTTCCAGTTTCTCCAATCGACAAGTCTGAAACACCAAACTCAGAGCCTGATCGAGGTTCATCTTGTGCTAGAAGCTCCAAACAGAGAAGGTTATTTCAACCAAACCTTTCACCTTTCGTCTTAGGCTCATCGGTTCAGGAGTCACAACCCACTGTCGAACGGGAAAAAGTTGTTACAAGTAAAAAGAGACCCTCCCCATTCATAGCTATGGGATAAAATGCTAAAAATTCCCCAGAAAAACTGACACTTCGTCGAAAAGGTCGCTTAGTAAAAGGCCAAGCTGTTGTTCCACAGTCTAAGTCTCCGAAATCAGGGCCCCCTAAGTCTGGGGCCAAGGACAAAGCCACAGGGTCAGAGGCATCCATCAAAGTCCCTAAGGATAAATCGTCTGGTCCGGAGGCTACTGGAACAAGCCTTCGAAATGAACCCTCCGGATCTGAGCCCCAGCCGGACACCAGACCAGAAATAGAAAGTGATGCTCAGCCATCCAGACAGCTCACTGAACCAATCACCAGCACTCCTCTACCAAAGACAACTGACAATTCTTCCACGGTGATGGAGGACAGTGTTGAAGAAGCCCCTTTTGAGACTGATGTCTCTAGGCAGACAGGGGAAGCTGCCACTGCCAAGAAGGGAAATGGTAAAGAGAAGGTGTGTTTAAAACATCCGGACCTGCCGGAATCCCTTGAAGGCAGAGTGGGACCTTGCTTCCACAAGGTGAGCGTAAAGTATCTGCTAGCCATGCAGAATATTAACTACGCCTTCATTCATACTGCTGAATTAGGCCAGATCCGGACGAAATGGGGGATCCCAGAATCTGTCAAAGTAAGGATACCGGTCGATCCGGAGACGCCAATGGACTGCAAGCTGAGTGAGATAATCTTCTACACAAAATTGTTCAACTGGGGGCTCAGATTTCCGTTGGACCCAGATATCGTTAGATATTTTCATCTGATAAAGCTATTTCCAAGCCAATTGAGTCACAATGCTTGGTACACCCACATGGCCTGCATCATGGCCTCTAGGCTCTCCGGAATCCCGCTTCCGATGGAGCAATTTGCTGTTGTGGCCAGCTTTTGCAAGAATCACATCATCTCCTTCTACCATTTCAATATGGGTGACAATTATAAAGTGGTGGATGATCTGCTCGAATCGAAGAAGAGTTGGAAGACCCAATTCTTGTTCATTAGTGGAGCTTGGGAAAATGGGAAGAAGATTAAAGTCGGTGTCAACCCAAGCAAGCTTACCAGTAGATGGAAAAGCACTGGTAAATATTTCATCACGTTTTTTTTCTTTCCTTATAAAAAGTTTGTTTACCTAAATGCTCTTCTTCTTCTTTGGGTAGTGCTGCCGAAGGTGTTCTCCGACTACTTGGAGGAGGGGCATACAACTTGTGCTAAGCTGAATGCTTGGGCTGCTAACAAATGAGGAAATCGCTTTCACAATTGTTTTACCGTTGGCAATCTAGTGAGATCCCACCTCTGGAACACAACCGGCCGGAGCGACTTGTCTTCAGAAGAATTGACCACACCACCTCCTCTGGGTGTCATCCTACAGAGGACGGATGAGAAGGATGGGAAACTGGCCTTGCCGGGCAGAGCTAAAGCCCTAAGTAAGATGAAGGGCAAGAAAGGTAAGAAAAAGCCAGATGCAACTGAGGTTAATCAAGGTGGTGTTGATGAGATCGTCCCAGCAAACTAGGAGGTGCAGGACCAAGGAGGAATTGATGTTTCTCTGCTTCAAGTGGTGGAAAATGAGAGTACCAAAGAGGCAGTTGGACATCTAAAACCCTCAAAGGCCCTAAACAAAGACCGAAAACGGGGAGAAGAAAATCTACAAGGGGGATGAGGTAGCTCTCCGGCCTCCGGAGTCTCTTCCTCTAGTCGATCCAACAAACCCAACACAGGCAGAGAAAATCTCCAGTGATTTTCACACCGGAGAGAGTACCGGAGGGGATATTAACATTGATGGAGTAGACATCAGTGGTCTTCAAGGGATTGACCTTTACTTTGGAGACCTCGAGAAAGACGATTTTGTTGGCCCTTACCTCCCTCCAAGCTCTTCGAACATAGTTACTTTCAATGGTAAGTCTTTTGTATTTAAGGGGAGAATGGCATGGTGACCCACTCCTTGTTGAACAATATTCAACTGGTGCTCAACTTGGAGAGACAAGTGCGAAGTAAATCTGCCCTCATAAACACACTCAACACAGACAAAGAGAGCTTATCCAACAATCTCCTTAATGCCAACCAGAATGTTGAGGCATTAAGGAGAGAGATCGAGGTGTTGAAGAAGGGGAAAGAGGAATTGGACACCAAGCTGGCCACTTCGGAGGGGGTTAACAAAGAACTTCAAACTAAGTGTTCTAGCTTGGAGAAGGATCTCTCCACTTCGAAAGAGGAGGTGAAGGCTAAGGGAAATGCCATCCAAACCCTAACCAATGACAAAATTTCGCTCGAAGATGTTGTGTCTAGAGTTAACCAGAAGAAAGATGATTTGATAAAGGAGTAGGAGAAGAAAATCCAAGCCAAGATCGATGCATACACCAACAAGGTGATAGATTCCCAAGAGGAAATGTATGCTGAAGTCAAATCAGACATGTTCTTACTCTTTCATTAAAAATTTCCGAAGAGGACACTCGAAGATTTATGGCGATTTGTGGAATATGAAGACCTCCCTCACCACACTATGGCCGATGGTGATAAGCACAAATATTCCAGTGGTTGGGATGATACTACTGATGAAGAAGAAGGGACCGGAGAGAGCCCTAACGAGGAACCCAAAGACCCCAAGAAGAAACCAGATGAGGCTGGAACATCAAAGGAAGCTCAGCCTTAAAGTTTTAACTATCTTTTTATTTTTCTTTAATTCTTGTGTTAGACTAAAGTCCTTGGATGGCCAAGGAATTTTTGTAACCGTGTCCGGCTCTTGTCCGGATAAACCCTTTCTTTTAAAAATTCGAAGTCCTTGGATGGCCAAGGCACTTTACATATTTTAATATTATTCCCCGATGTTAGTCGGGCAGTTTTACCTTACACAATTCTTGCATTGTTTTATAGTTACCCAATTTCGATGGCTAATGTTTAAATATCCCTTAGTTATTTTACAAGTATTTTAAAGTGAGAGTGTTTAAATTCTCCGATGACAAATTTTTAAATGGCCATCACTCTACCAAACCAATTCGGTCTGTCAGTGATACTTTAAATAGTTTAAAAGAAGCTATCAATCAAACCACTCCAAATTTTTCAAGAAGGTATCGAATTTCATTAAAAAGCCCGAACACCTCATTAAAACCTTCCTGCACCACCAGGGTAGGAAAGAGTATGCCTCTTAATATTTACATGGACTTTAAACAAGTAAATATTTACATAATTTTCATTCTAGATACAACCGGAGGTGTTCAATGTTCCAGGGGTGATTCAAGATCCTTCCATCTTTATCTTGAAGCTTGTATGTCCCAGGCTTAAGCTTTTCACTGACCATATAGGGTCATTTCCAAGTTGGAGTTAGCTTGTCGAACTGCTTCTTTTTAGTATGTAGGAAGACTTTCCTCAACACTTTTTCTCCTGGTTGAAAATCCCTCCTTTTGACTCTGGAAGCAAACCTGCTTCTCATCAAACCCTGATAGTGTGTGGCTCTGAGATGAGCCTTAACTATTTTTTCTTCTATCAACTCGAGTTGACTTCTTATTGTCACTTCATTAGCCTGTTCGGAAAAATTGTGGACTCTAAATGAAGGAAGAGTTGCTTCTATAGGAGCTATTGCATCCTTACCATATACCAAGGCAAATGGGGATTCATGTGTAGCAGCCTCAGGAGTAGTCTGGTAAGCCCATAGTACTTTTTATAGATAGCTAGGCCACTTTCCAGCAGTCCCTTCTAGATTCTTTTTAAGACCGGACAGGATGGTCCTGTTTGCCACTTCAACCTGACCATTCGCCTGTGGGTGGAAAAGAGAAGAGAAGCAATGCTGAATGCCTTTAGAGGCACATAAGCTCTCCATATCCTTATTATCGAATTGTGGCCCATTGTCTGTGGTTATCTTTTGTAGAACCCCAATCCACAGCAAATATTAGATAAGATAAATTTTATAGCAACTTTTGAAGTAGTTCCTGCCCATGGGGCTGCTTCTATCCACTTTACGAAATAATTGATGGCAAAAATAATAGTTTTGCACCCTCCGGACACCATAGGTAGAGGTCCCACCAGAGATAACCCCCATCGAGCAAAAGGTATTGGCTCAGAAATCGACTCTAAAGGGACAACTGAGATATGAATTTCATTACCATATCTTTTGCATGGATCACACTTCTTCACCAATTCCTTGGCATCTTTCATTATAGAGGCCAAGTAGTATCCGGCCAACAAGACTCTTCTGGTTAAAGCTCTATAATCACAGTGTGTTGATCTCTCACCATTATGTAGTTCGGACAGCACTATTTGGGACTCTTCAACCCCCAAATAGTAGAAGGGTTTTAAAATAACAAAGATTAAAATCACATAACAAATTAAAAGTGATAATCATCTTCAAAATATTTACTTAGCCATAACCAATTTTCAAAACTATACTTAACCATAAGAATATATTACATAATGTAGGGTTTTGACAATCGAAACAACTTATTGATCAAGAATTTTAAGAAGCAAAACTGTCATATTGACATGTAAAAACTAATCATAAAAGCTTATTGAGGTTAGTGAGAAATTCAACCATAATTATCAAAGTTATGGGGCTCACATTTCCCATTGATAGAGTAACAAAAACTCATTACATCACACACATATTACACTAACTTTGAGACAAAACTCATAAAAGTCTTATACCAAAAAAGAAACCTTACAAAATCAGTACAAAAGAACAAAAATAGAAACTAACAAGGAAGAGGAAATCTGCAGAGAGGGCAGACATGGTTCATCTCGAGCCACTTGGTCAGACAATCTGTGTGAAAAGCGTGCGAACAAGGCATCTTTGTAACTTCAACTCCATCTTCAAAATCATCAAAACAGATCACACATTGTCCATCTGTCACATCACAACCGCCACAACCGAATTTGAATTTTTCAATCGCCTCCATAGCTGATGTATTTGCAGCAACAGTCTTGTGACCTGATGGCAACTGATCGGTAATCCAGTCCGATACGAATTGAAGAAAATGTGGCCTTTCATTATAATCATAAACTCTTGCAGCATTAATTCTAGTATTAATGTACACGGAATTCAAAACGTTTCCGCGAGGGGAAACTTGACATAATACATTTCGAGTTTCCTCTATCAGAATCCCTAAAGTGTGGCACATATAACCTGCAACACAGGATCTGTGCTTTGGTCGCCGTGCCCCACCTCGAATCATAAGAACATAATTTTCTGAGAGGGTGCGTTCCTCGGAGTTATCTAAAAAGAGGTCTTCATTACTAGAGATCATGTTACTCGGGACTCGAATTTGTGTTCGATTTATGCTGGTGAAAGTGATGTGGAAGAAAGGGTTTGTTCGTCGATGTGAATCATGTACTTTCAAATCGTAAGTTGTAAAATAATGAAGCCTCATCTTGGCTTGGAAAATTTTAGTAGACAGGGAAAAAGAGACCGTAAGAATTTAGTTAGGAATACACAATTTACTATATTATATAGACTTATTATTCCCCATCTCAATTGGAGTGAGAAGATAATATTTTCATAATAAAATCTAATAATAAAAAAAGGAAACTGGTTATCTTTCCTAATTTATTATAGGCATAATATTTTCAAAATAAAACCGGACATACAAACATAGTGATATTTCCTAATCTATCGGTACGTGCATAATACTTTTCCCCTGTGCATAGAGCCCGAAAATTTTCTGTTGTTTGAGGTACATCATAACCAAACCATTCAATAACAATCCTACCAGCCACCTTATCCACTGGATTCCCAATTCTTATATCAGAATACACTTTGCGAGTGACTTTTAATTGCAAAACCGTCTCAACACTGGCTCGAACGGGATTGCTAAGAGGCAAGAGGTTTTCTTGTAGAGGAGGATGGAAAAGTGAGCGCGACAAGATGAGACGAGCCACAGAATGAATTCGAAGAAGAAGATGACAGTTTCGACCAGAAAGCAACTCTTCCCTCGAATTTGACAGCATTGTAGATACTTTCGTCTCTCGATAATCCTCGTGGAGCCAAAATCGATCCGGCATTCGACAGTATCGTAAAAGAGACCGCCATGGGAAGAGATAGACCCATCGTTAAGCGCACTTTCTAATATTAATATTTCATATATACTAATTTATGGTAAACGTATAATATATTTTAATATTAATGTTTTCTAATTTATTTTTGTTTAGAATTTAATATTAATTTTTTTCCCCTGTGATATCAATTGGCGTTGTACCTACCAAATAAATTAAAACAAAAAACAAAAACAAAATTTTAACAAGATAAATGCGAGTTTAAAAAACATATGAGTTCGTTAATCAAATTTTAAGGAAATCCGATTTGAAAGTATATTTGTAGATACTTTGACGGTGCGAACAATTTTTGAAAAGTGTTTTCGTAATAAGAGAAAAAATATTTAAATTTTAGATAAACATTGGATAAACTATTAAACAATTTGTTATAAGTATAGATAAGCTTTGAGAAAGTGGTGAACAATAAATTTTTTTTTAAAATTCATGAATCTTATAGACAAATAGGTTTAATGGGCTTACATAGTTCATGAGTCCATTTTGGTAACCCAAGCCCATATAATCAAATTCCATTATTGTATAAAATCTCTAATATTACATCTTTATTACATCAATATCATAAGTAAACTTTAGTTTATTAATTATCGGTCTGACTTAGCCTTTAGAAAATTCGGACAATTGTTTTGGGGGCGGAGGTCACAAAATGGGGGTCTTATGCGAAACAAAATATACAACATTTTCTACTATTGTAAAAACTGCATTTTGAATGCAACTCTGCTTTTATGAATAAGATCGTTCATGAAATTTCATTTATTGCTTCAACAAATTTGTCACAATTTATACATAAATCTTCAAACAAAACTTAAAGAATAATCCTAAAAAAGGGAAAAAAATCATCTAAGATTCTGCATAGAATTTACAATTTCATCAATTGCACATAATTTACAATTTCATCAATCCTAAGGTTAGAAACAAGGAGAAAAGACAACTAAATGAGAAAAATTGAATTTTATAAAGCGAAGAAAAAAAGAGAGAAAATGGTATAAATAAATCAAAATAAAATTAATAACATGACATATATACAATACTAATAATAAGTATTAATACGTATACGATGATATATATCATGTGGTTATTTTATTAAAGAACACACATCAATTCATGTTATTTATTATATTTTAATTTTGACTTAAAATCGAAAAGACATGAAAGAAACGAAATTGTTGAATATGGTGTCACGTTTACATTAATCAATACGTTATCCAAATTAAATAGTAAAAAAAACTACCGTGTTTTGACCGAAAAACTATTTACTCTCTCTCTTTTATAATAAGTGTCATTTTATAAGATATTTTTTTTCATAATACATGCCGCTCAATATTAATTTTTTAATACAATATTAATTATATAAATTTAATTTCAACCAATAGATAATTAACTTGATAATTAAATTTTTTACACGCATAACAAATTGCGGCAACTAACCAATTTTTTTAATCTCATGGGAAGAAGAAGCTATATTTGATGACTTTAGGCCTCCAAGAAACCTAAGGTTAATCTTGAATTTCCGATGGGCCTAGCCCGGTAAATTGAGAAGCCTTCTCATCTATATATTCGCTGTAACCCTAATCTTCAGATCTAGCCACTCTCAACCCTTCTCTCGACAGCCTCTCTCTCTTTCGCTATCTTCTCAGATATAGCCAAACACAGTCGCCACGGCAGAAAATCGTCTACCCGTATCCAGATCTGTTCTTCATCTTGAAGAACATGACCCAAACACAGATTCTTGCAAAAATCCACACCAAAAAAGCCTAATATCAGAGGCCCGTTTCTTCGAAAACCCCGTTTTCGAAAGTAATGAGTCTCTGATTAGTGATTCTTGCAAAGGAATAATGGAGATTTCTGAACAACCAGCTCATCCACGCAGATCGTATGCAGAAGCCTTGAAGGTGGGAAAGGAGTCACTGCCAACCTTTGCTGGTTCTACTGGAGGCTTCAAGCACAGCAATGTTGAAATAGGAGCAGAGGATGGATATACATATGTAAGATTTTGCGAGAAAGATAAGTTCTCCCTTAACTCCTCTTCTACTTATACATTAATAGCTAAATTTTCATATGCATGTCCTACTGCCTTTGAGTTTAGATCGTATTTAGACTCTTTAAAATTGATTGGTAAATACAGTATATACAAATGGGATTTTAGGCATGTATTTATTGAGTTTGAAAATATGAAAGATGTTAAAAAAATTTGGAAACAGAATGTTAGATCTATGGGTCAATATATGTTTAGGATTTTGAAGTGGTGTCCTGACTTTAATCCTAAAAGGGAGTCGCCTTTGACTCCAGTTTGGGTATCTTTCCCCAGATTGCCTGAATTTATGTATAACATAGACACTATTGAAAACCTAGCTAAAGCAGTAGGAATTCCTTTAGATTTTTGGTTGCCAAGCAAGAATAGGGCTAGTTATAATAAGTGTGAAGTCTGGGCGGTCTTAGATGTATCTAGTGTTCTTCCTCAGAAATTATGGGTCAGTTTTGGTGATAAGGATGGATATTGGCAGGATGTAGTTTATAGAAACATGCCTGGTTATTGTAGGAAATGTAGACATCTAGGGCATAAGGATAATGTATGTAAATCTGAGGAATTAGACTTTAAGAAAGAACAGAATTTAAAAAAACTTGTTATAAAAGCAAAGGATAAAAAGAATAATAACATTTGGATTCCTAAACCGATAAATAATAAAGAAGTTGTTAACAATGCATTAACAGATATGAATAAAACTTCACAAAGCAGAAATGACAAATCTAATAATGCTGTAATTAATAGTGATATTGAAGAGTCTTTGCATGCTGTGAATCAGTCTACATGTATAAAAGAAAATGTATCTAATAAATCTGATAAATCTTTAAATGCTATATCTGAAGTTATGAATGTTGTATCTGATATTAGGGCTGATAACTTGAATGATGCATCTGTTGTTATGACTGATATATCTTTGAAATTTGGAATATCTGATGTCAATCAAACTTCTTTGAATGATGTACCTGATACTACTGTTAATTTGAATGATACATCTGTTGTTATGACTGATAAATCTATGCATTTTGGATTTTCTGATAAAGATAATCATATTACTTGCATTGAATCTGAGGAATCTTTGAAATTTGAAACTTTTGAAAGAATCAACCAATCTGCATGTATACAAGAAGATGTATCTTTGAATGATAATAAAGATAATCAAAGTTCTTTTAATAATGTATCTGATGATATGATTGCTAATTTGAATGTTGCACCTATTGTTATGTCTGATAAATCTTTGTGTATTGCATCTAATATCAATGCTGAGGAATCTTGTTTTTTAAATGTTGCATCTGGTAATATGGATAATCAATCTAGACATTTAGGTATGGATCTGTATGGTGACATTAGTTGTGTTGTTGAAAATGTTGAGGTTAGGCAAGTATGTAATCATGTAGTATCTGTTGATGATAATGTAAATTTGATTGTCTCTCAAGATGTTCCTGCAGTTAATATTGAAAATGTTATTGAGTCTATGGTTAAAAACAATCCTTTTAATGCTTATTTAGAAGATGATTCAGATGATTTAGGTGAATCTGTTATTATTTATAAAAAATTAAGCCTTTCACCTAATAAGAAGACAAAGCTAGATGGGAATTTAAGCTTACCTGTTTCACCTATGCATAGGAAAGTTAAGCCTTCTTTAAATAACTTGCTTAGAAGATCTTCTAGGAGCAAGCTTCATATTAAAACTAGTAACTCTAAAGGATCTTTTGGACCCTCAAAATAACTGTTTAATATGACTTTAAAAATGCTAAGTTGGAATGCAAGAGGTATAGGTAACATTAAAACTATTAGAAGGATTAAAAATTTAACAAAAAAACATCTTATTAATGTATTAGCTCTGCAGGAACCTATGGTAGCAATAGATAGAAGCATAGAAGTTTGTACCAAATTAGGTTTTGAATCTATTCAAGTTAATGAAAATAATAAAATATGGATCCTATGGAGGAATGGTTTTGTAATTGAACTGATAGATAATTTTGAACAATTATTAAGTGTTAGAATTAGTCATTCTGCATATAGGGAGATTGTCTTGCTTACTGTGATATATGCTAAGTGTAATATTAGTCATAGACTTACTCTTTGGAATCAACTTAGATCCATATCTGTTACTATGCTGCCTTGGCTAGTTGTAGGTGATTTTAATTCTATATCTAATATTAATGAACAAAAATCTTGCAATAATTTACATACTAGAAGTTTAGATGAATTTAATGAAATGATCCTTGATTGCAAGTTAGAAGACCCTGGCTATATAGGTTCAAACTTCACATGGACTAATAAAAGAAAGTGGAAAAGGCTAGATAGATGCTTGTATAATGAAGTATGGAGAGACACTTTTAATTTGACTAGGGTTGAGCATTTGGCCAGAACCTGTTCAGACCATTCGCCTCTATTAATATCTATCTCTAAGCAAACTAACTTTCAGAAAACATCCTTTAGATTTCAGAATATGTGGTTAAAGCATGATGAATTTATGAAAACAGTAGAAAACAATTGGTCTATACCCTTGAATGATTCTTCTAATATATATATATTGTGGCATAAGCTTAAGAGGTTAAAAAAGCATCTAAAAGATTGGAATAAGAACACTTTTGGAAACATTTTTGTTAATATAAATAAGGTTGAAGATGATATAAAAATTGCTGAAATAATGATTGAAGAAGATAATTCTGATGAAAACCAACTGAAACTTAAAGAATTGAATGCAACTCTGTTAAATTTGCTTGAAAAAGAAGAAATCTATTGGTGTCAAAAAAGTTATACAAACTGGACAGTAGAAGGTGATAATAATTCCTCAACTTTTCATAACTATGTTAGGAAAAGAAAAGTTAAAAACAGAATCAATGGAATCCTTGATAATAATGTTTGGATAGAAGAAGAAAAGTTGATAGGACTTTCTGCTGTAGATCATTTTAAAAATTTATTGAATAAGTCTTCTTTAATGCATGATTTGAATACTGTTAGAAGTGTTATACCAAGTGTCTTAACAGAACATGATAATAACAGTATATTGAAAGAACCAAATTTTGAAGAGTTGTATGATATAATTAAGTCTTTGAATAGAAACAGTGCTCCTGGAGTTGATGGTTTCAACTCAAGGTTTTACCTTGCTTGTTGGTCTATAGTCAAGTTTGATTTATTGAAAGCTGTTAAAGAATACTTTATAAGTTCTGATTTGCCTAAAGAAATGTTTTCAACTTTGATCTGTTTAATACCTAAAGTAACATCTCCTAAACTTTGGTCCCAATTTAGACCAATCAGTATTTGCTCTGTTTTTAATATATTAATATCTAAACTTATACAAAATAGAATTGCTAAGATACTACCTTTAATTATCTCTGAGGAACAGGGTGCATATGTTGAGAATAGGTTGATTCAGGAAAACATTTTGATAGTTCAGGAGTTAGTAAAAGACTTAAATAGGAAAGTTAGAGGTGATAACATCATTTTGAGTTTAGATATGTCCAAAGCATTTGATAATCTTGAATTTAGGTTTATATATGAAGTAATGTCTGCCTTTGGTTTTAATGACTTAGTTATTAGTTTGATAAAGAAGTCTATAGAAAACTCTTCATTCTCTGTTATAACTAATGGTGTTACTTCTGGGTATTTTAGATCTAAGAATGGTCTTAGGCAGGGTGATCCTCTATCACCTTGTCTATTTATTATTGCAGAAGAGTTTTTCATTAGAGGTATAAAAGCATTAGTAGAACAGCAAAAAATTAAACCTTATAGTATGAAAAGCAACTTGAGCATTAGTTGTCTAGCTTACGCTGATGATATTATACTATTTGTCAATGGATCTTTATCTAGTATTAGGAATTTAGTTCATTTCTTAGAAGTATATCAAAACTTATCTGGTCAGATATTGAATAAGGAAAAGTCCTCCTTTCTAGCTTCTTCAAAGATAAGCAGAGTTAGAATAGACAACCTTAAAGAGTTTTTAGGATTCAAGTTTACGAAACTGCCTATTACATACTTAGGAATACCTATACACTCTAACAACTTTGCTGTACATTATGAAGGATTAATAGATAAAGTTAGGAATAAGATTCATGAATGGGATTCAAAATATATATCTTTTGGTGGTAAGATAACACTTATAACCTCAGTTTTAATGTCTTATCCTATATACTATCTACAATCTACTAAATTGCCTTTAAAGGTTATTAATAGGTTTTATAAGTTATTAAATAAATTCCTTTGGGGTAGTAATGAATCTAATAGGAGCTTGATTTGGACAAACTGGTTAAACCTATGTAAGCCTTTTAAAGAAAATGGCCTTAATTTTAGAACCCTAGAAGATATTCAAACTGCTTTTGCTTTTAAATTATGGTTTTTATTTAGAAGCAAAGATACTCTATGGTCTAAACTATTAAAGTCTAAATACTGTAATAATATACATCCCCTACAAGCTAGACTTAGGAATACTGATTCTAAGATTTGGAAAAGAATGTTAAATGTTAGATTAGAAGCTGAAAAACATATTAAATGGAAGATTGGTCAAGGAAACATAGTAGACTTTTGGCTAGATCAATGGAGTGATATGAAGCCTTTGATTTTGTTAACTGATACAAACCATATGCATTATGAACAAACCAAGGTAAAGGAGTATATTATTAACAATACTTGGAATGTATTAAAGCTTCAAGATAGTTTGCCAATACAGTATGTTAATAAAGTTATTAAAACTGAAATATGCCAAAATGTTTCTGATTTTGCTGTGTGGAAGTTATCAAATGATGGATCTTTTAATCTTAAGGAAACAGTTTTAAAGATAAGGCAAAATCACCCTATATCTATAATAAAAGATAGAATATGGAACAATCTTTCACCCAAAAAATGTTCTTTTTGTGTTTGGAGAGTATTGAATAATAAGATAAGTGTTGATACAATTCTTCAGACTAAAGGTTTTTATATAGCTAGTAAATGTGCATTTTGTGACAATATTGAGTCTTTACACCATGTCTTTATCTCTTGTGAGTTAGCTTGGTTGGTATGGAGTTATTTCTCTGAAATTTTTAATATTAGCATAGGTAGGTATATGACTGTCAATCATATGGTGAATGTTTGGTTACTATCATCTTCAAAGAGAGTTCACGTTAGAACAGTATTGCCATCTATAATAATTTGGAACATCTGGAAAGCTAGAAATAACTGCAGACATAATAATGTTACTATAACTCATAAACAGATTATTAGGCAGATACTTCTAATGATAACATCATTGGACTTAGCACGTAAATTAACTAGGAAGCATTGGTATCCAGATTTTCTAGCAGCTAGAGAACTAGGTTGTTATAATCATATAAAGAGTTCCAAATCATTTAGATATGTTAAGTGGGAAAAACCTATTGTTAACCGTGTAAAGCTTAATTGTGATGGATCATCCTTAAGTAATGGAGAATCAGGTTTTGGTTTTATAGTTAGAGATAATTTGGGAATGATTATAACTGCAAAAGGTAATGTTATAGGAAAAAGCTCCCCTATTTGTGCTGAAATTGCTGGATTACTTAGTGGTTTAATATATTGTAAAGAATCTGACCTAAAACTTGTTGATATTGAAATTGATTGTCTGCCATTATTAAATATGCTTGCATCTGGTTTTAGACCTTGGTATTTAGAGCAAAGCATTCTGGGTTGTAGACAATTGATTACATCACAAATGTCTATCAAACATATTTATAGGGAACAAAATCTGGCAGCAGATTGGCTGTCTAAACATGCATTGAAGGTTAAAAGTTGTTTTAGTATATCATCTCAGCATGATTTCAATGAATTATCTAAGATACTAATGGCTGATGTTTTAGGCTTAGGAAATTTTCGATATGTTTAGTATTCATTTGTTAACACTAACTTTGTTATAGCAAGTCTATAGACTTGACTAAATATTTTGTTTGCAGATTCAGGTTACAAACACAGGCTTGGTATTGGAAGGCAGCTGAATGCTGGAGCATGAAGAGGGCTGAATGTAGACACGTAGGGCTGTTTCACACGAAGGATGTAGACACGTAGGCAGAAGAATGTAGACACGTAGGGCTGTTTCACACGAAGGATGTAGACATAAGGGCTGTTTCACACGAAGGCAATTTGATGAAGGGATAATGTATATAAGTTGATGTATCTAGTAGACCTAGGTTGATTACTTAGGTTGTATTACTTAGGTTGTCTCAGATTCATCATTGTATAAGTTGAGCTCTCTGCTCATATACTATTCTTTTGTAACTCAGTTCTTAAAAATAATAAAAAGTTCTTTTCTTGGGAAAAAAAAACCAATAGATAATTAACTCCCCACACAATTTATTAAATCCACAAATCAATTTTATTTTGTTTTGTTTTTCTATTTTTTTTATAAAAAAATTATGAAAAACTTTAAACCACCATTATGAATCGGAGGGAGTATCAGTAAAATCGACATTGAATCAACGTACGAATAACCAGCTATTACGTTATAGCTGGCAGCACACAGCGGACTTTATGATAAAAATAAAGAAATGAAAAGAGACTTAATAAAATATAATATTATTCTCTTGTTTGAATGAATTACAAAGTGCTACGGCAAGAAGCTATATATACATGGACTACATTTATAACTGATTATGACTAATTATGGCCGTAATCAATACAGTCAGACCATTATCTTAATGGACCATAATTAATACGGTAAGACCAGTAACGCCTAAATATATGATTGTAATTAGTCTAACAATCAATCTATCTTAATGTCTACAGTTACTTTATAATAAATACAAATTTAATTTAATACTCCCCCTCAAGTTGGAGAGTGTAAATCAAGGACTCCCAGCTTGCTACACAAAAAATAAAATTGATCTTTCCCGAGTGCTTTTGTAAATATGTCTGCCAATTGCATCTTTGTAGAGATATAATATGGCTGAATTATCTTAGCCTGAATTTTTTCTCGAATGATATGACAATCAATCTCAAAATGCTTAGTACGCTCATGAAAAACTGGATTAGCAGCAATATGTAAAGCTGCTTGATTATCACAAAACAATGATGCTGGTTTACCCAAGTCGACCTTCAAATCTGTAAGTATGTATTTCAACCAGGTTAATTCCAAACATGTATTTGCCATTGCTCTATACTCTGCTTCTGCAGATGATCGTGAAACATTAGTTTGTTTCTTTGATTTCCATGATATGAGTGCTGATCCAAGAAAAACACAATATCCAGAAATAGAACGTCTTGACATACGACATCCACCCCAATCTGAATCACAAAAGGCCTTGAGTGTAAGATTGTTTTCTGATGGAAATAAAAGACCCTGACCCGGTGATTTCTTGATGTAACGGAGGACTCTTAACGCTGCTTCCCAGTGTGGCTTCCTAGGTGCTCCCATAAATTGGCTCAATGTACGCACCGAATACACAATATCAGGCCTGGTTACTGTCAAATATATTAACCTGCCAACTAGTCTGCGATATCTAGTCGAATCATGAAGTAGCTCACCGTCTTCATCGGTTAATTTTAAGTTCTGCTCCATTGGAAATTTTTCGGGTTTTACTCCTGATAATCCTGTGTCTTGTAAAATATCTAATGCATATTTTCTTTGAGACATAAAGATTCCTTTTTTAGATCGAGAAAATTCAATACCTAGAAAATACTTTAAATCGCCAAGATCTTTAATGTGAAAATGTTGGAGTAGATGATTCTTCAACAATTTGATTTCATGTAAATCATTCCCAGTCAATAGGATATCATCAACATAAATAAGAATAGCAGTGAACTTGTTACCTTGAGATTTAGTAAAAAGTGAGTAATCTGCTTTTGATTGTATGTAACCTGCAGTTTTGACAGTAGCTGAGAAAGTGGAGAACCAATTTCGGGATGCTTGTTTTAAACCGTAAATAGACTTCCGAAGCCGACATACCAAATTCTCCCCCTGTCGGCGGAGACCAGGAGGTGGAGACATATATACCTCTTCATCTAGATTTCCATGAAGAAAGGCATTGTGAACATCAAGTTGATGAGTATACCAATTTTTGGAGGCTGCAATAGTCAACAAACATCGAAGGGTCGTAAGTTTAGCAGTTGGAGAAAAAGTCTCCTGATAGTCAATACCTTCAACTTGGGTGTAACCTTTAGCCACCAAACGGGCTTTATATCGCTCAATAGTTCCATCGGATTTGTATTTGATCTTATAAACCCAACGACATCCGATAGGTTTGTGCCCTGGAGGAAGAGGAACCATATGCCAAGTGTTGTTATGTTCTAGAGCCTGAAGTTCAGTGGACATGGCTTGGCGCCAGAGTGGATCACAATTAGCATGTTCAAAGGATGAAGGCTCTTTTTGTGATGTTAACAAAGCTAGGAAAGCACGATGGTTAGGGGAAAATCGTAAATTTGAAATGTGAGAGGAGAGAGGATACCTTGTAGATTGACGAGAACTCGATTGCGTTGAAGATTGATTGATCTCGGTAGACATGTCGTAGTCTTGGTGCCATGTAGGAGGTTGAATATGACGGGTGGAACGACGAACCGAGATATCATTAGGAACGGTAGTAGAATGAGGTATGGTTGAGGGAGGTGAGGTAGTTGAAGATGTTGGTGGAGTAGAAGGTGTTGGTGGAGTAGAAGGTATTGGTGGAGTAGAAGGTGATGACGGAGTGATGAGTGAGGGTGCTGAATTCATAGCTGATTCTGTAGATGTGGGAGATTTAGAGGTTGAAGGTGTGAGATTTTTGGGATTGGATGGAGATGAAAGATATAATGGCTGAGGCTCTGAGTCATAAGATGTAGGATTGGGAACTGTAACTGATGAGTTAGGTGTTTGATTGAAAGATGGAGATGATGATTGGTTTGGAAAAGGAAAGTTGGAAGCGGGATGAAAGGGAAATATATTTTCCTCAAAGTGGACATCACGACTTATGGAAACTTTATAAGTATGTAAATCAAGAACTTTGTAGCTTTTTTTCCATGTGAATATCCCAAAAAAACACAAATGGATGCACGAGAGTCAAATTTATGTTTGGGATGAATATTAGTTACATAACATGCACAACCAAAAACGCGTAAGTGCGTGAGTGAGGGAGACCGATTATATAAGACCTCGAATGGGGACTTATTTGATAGTAAAGGAGTAGGAATGCGATTGATTAAATAAACAGCTGTTAAAATACAATCCCCCCAAAATTTAAGTGGTACATTTGATTGAAACATGAGAGAACGAGCAACATTTAAAATATGTCTATGTTTTCGTTCGACAACTCCGTTTTGTTGTGGGGTATAAACACAAGAATTTTGAAGTTCAATGCCTTTGTTTTGAAAAAAAATACGAAGAGGAAGAAATTCAGTACCATTATCCACTCGTATTGTTTGAACATCTTTTTGAAATTGGGTTTTGACGAATTGCACAAAACAAGTTAATAAAGATTGTGTTTCTGATTTATGGTGCATAAGAAATGTCCATGTGCATCGAGTAAAATCATCAACAATTGTAAGAAAATAACGTGAACCTGTATATGAATGAACTTTGTGAGGACCCCAGACGTCACAATGTAATAAAGAGAAAGGAAATTTTGTATTTATTGAGCTTTTTGGAAAAGGTAAGCGTGTTTGTTTTGCTTGTGGGCAAATTGTGCAATTATTTCCTAACTCATTGTGAATACCTGGAATTAAATGTGAAAGTAACTTAAAACGAGACAAAGAAGGATGGCCTAGGCGTAAGTGCCATAGGTCAGATGACTGAGAAATCGTACATATAGTCGAATTATTTGTTGATGGACGCATATAGTATAGACCACCACGTTGTCTACCTGATCCAATCATCTTCCCCGAAACCAAGTCCTGCAAAATACAATAGTCACGAAAGAAAATGATGCAACAATTATGTTCTTTGGTCAGTTTGCTCGCTGAAATTATATTTAAATTAAAGGAGGGTACACACAAGACATTTGTAAGAGTTAATTTTGAAGAGTTAATTTTGAATTAAAAATAATTGTGCCAGTGTGAGTGATTTGCGGTGCTGCACCATTTGGTAATTTAATATTAGTAATAGTGGAAGGCTTGGGATCGTTTAAGAGTGATATGTGAGAGACAATATGATCTGTGGCGCCAGTATCCAAAATCCAAGGACTTGTACTACTAGAATTAACAGACACAATAGTAGATGAAATCAAACCTGTTGCAGACACATATGCATCAACATTACCAGAATTATCGGGATCCAGTGTATTGATTGCTTGTCCTAATTGTTGTATTTGTTCGGCGGTAAAACCTTGAACGATGCTATTATTCTTGAAACTCTTTGAGTTACTGGTATGGATTTCCGATGGGAAATAATCATCAGCCATAGTGATTTTTTTTTTTATATAGAAAAAAAATATGATTTTTTTTTAAATTGTGTTTTTTTTGAAGGAATGATAAAATAAAGAAAATTAGGAATTTTGCTCTGATACCATGATAAAAATAAAGAAATGAAAAGAGACTTAATAAAATATAATATTATTCTCTTGTTTGAATGAATTACAAAGTGCTACGGCAAGAAGCTATATATACATGGACTACATCTATAACTGATTATGACTAATTATGGCCGTAATCAATACAGTCAGACCATTATCTTAATGGACCATAATTAATACGGTAAGACCAGTAACGCCTAAATATATGATTGTAATTAGTCTAACAATCAATCTATCTTAATGTCTACAGTTACTTTATAATAAATACAAATTTAATTTAATACTTTAAAATTATGAAAAATATTTAAGTGATTTTCGATATATTTAGCGGACTTAAAGAAACTCAGACTATTATTGAAGACATATTGAACCATTGAGATTTGTTTCATTTAGTTATTGCAACTGTCTTAATAAAAATAATTTTGTTTTTTTATCCTGCAATAGAATCAAATCACTGCATTAGTTACTATTGTGAGGGTGTGAAATATAATTGTTCTCTCATTTTAGGACTTCTATCCAGTAAATGTTTTTTCTTTAGTCATGATTTATCAAATAAGAGTAAGAGTGTTGTGTTTCCATCAAACAAGTGGAGTAATGAGATATTTTTATTTGCTTTTAAGATTTTAGAAAATATGTTAATAATTTATAGATAAAATTTAAAATTGGATGTATCAAAATTTGTCGTCATACATTAAATCTAAATATAATTTAATTTTGCTAATTATTTTATTAAAAAGCATCGGACTTTGATTATCATTCAAATAAATAATGAATTGAAAGACCTGTTAAAAGAAAATAAAGAAACTAATTAACTATATAAATGACTACATTGAGAAAACCAACCAACTCACGAATATTACATATAAAGGTAAAAAAGATGGTCCGTTAGGCCAGCAGAAAAGCAATAGCTTTTTTCATCCCCATACTAAAAATCAAATCCTTTGGCTTTGGATGTAAAACGAGAATGCCAAGATTGGACTGTAATAGCTTTCTTGCTAAAGCCGAGGACAAAACAAGAGATTTTTATTATTTTCAACCCAGCACTGAATTTGAAGCATTTGGATCACATCCATGGCTATGGAATCATTGGAGAAGTTACTGGACTATTAGTTGAAGCTTGATGAATTATTTGATTGTACTGATCATGCTTATATATGTTCTCATCATGATGGTTTTTTTTAACTTACACGTAGTTAAACATGTTTATTTTAAATTTACTTTGACGTAGTTGTTATTTTGATGTAGACTTGAGTCTTGAATCATCACTCTGAAATGATTTTATTAAATGGGGTTTGTTTCTAGCTTAGAGTATAATAAATTTCAGAAAAACTCCATGTTGTTTCTAGCTTATTGATCAAGAATTTTCTGAAGCAAAACGGTCATATTGACATGTAAAAACTAATCATAAAAACTTATTGAGGTTAGTGAGAAATTCAACCATAATTATCAAAGTTAGGGGGCTCACATTTCCCATTGATAGAGTAAAAAAAAATCATTACATCACACACATATTACACTAACTTTGAGACAAAACTCATAAAAGTCTTATACCAAAAAAAAGAAACCTTACAAAATCAGTACAAAAGAATAAAATCAAAAACTAACACGGAAGAGGAAATCTGCAGAGAGGGTAGACATGGTTCATCTCGAGCCACTTGGTCAGACAATCTGTGTGAAAAGCGTGCGAACAAGGCATCTTTGTAACTTCAACTCCATCTTCAAAATCATCAAAACAGATCACACATTGTCCTTCTGTCATATCACAACCGCCACAGCCGAATTTGAATTTTTCAAGCGCCTCCATAGCTGATGTATCTGCAGCAACAGTCTTGTGACCTGATGGCAACTGATCGGTAATCCAGTCTGATACGAATTGAAGAAATTGCGGCCTTTCATTATAATCATAAACTCTTGCAGCATTAATTCTAGTATTAATGGACACGGAATTCAAAACGTTTCCGCGAGGTGTTCTTAGATTATAACAAAAGGTATACACTGAAAGTGTGTTACAATGTTACAGATTGGTGGATTGCAAACCCCTAAGTACCCCTAAGTACCCCTATAGATTAGGGTGGAAAGCTTAGTCTGGGTCAATGTTGCAAGACAAAACTTGAGATTGAGGAAATGAAAACGGTTTTTATGCTTCGAAAGTTGGGAGTTTATAGTATGCTCAAGTTTTTACTAGGACGGATATTTGTTTTGCTGCAAATATGTTGGGGAGATATGTTGGTAACCCAGGCATGAATCACTAGAAATTGGTTAAAAGAGTACTTTGATACCTACAAGTAGAGGTGTCTAATGGTTCAGGAACCACGGTTCAAAGCTGACAACATGCTTAAGAACTGACGGTTTACCTGCGAAACTGGTCCATTAGGACTGCAACCTGGCAGGACCGCAACCCGCCAGGAACGCAACCCGCCAGGACCGCATAAGGAGCAACCCGCCAGGACCGCAACCTGGCAGGACTGCAACCCGGCAGGACTGCAACCCGACAGGACTGCAACCTGGCAGGACTGCGAAACCACGGTTTATTTGTAAAAAACCGGCGGTTTATTGGTAAATATTATGCGGATTTTATTTATTTTATAACCAAAATGTTATATTTAAAAAATATTGAGATATTGCATATTATTATAGAATTATTATTACATTTTTGTTAATATTAATTTGTTTTAGTTATTAATATTTTAAGTGTTGTAATTATTATATAGTCCAAAATTTTAAATATTACTTATGTTATTATCACATTTTGAATATTACTATTATGTTTTTAGATCTAATACAAACCAAAACTATATCTTATCATGTTAAAATATTACAAATTCTATGGTTATAATTTTAATATTACATTTTGAATTTTATTATTGTGATTTGGTTTTGAATATTACAAGTGTTATATATTATTTTTTAAACCAAAATCATATTTTATCATGCAAAAATATACAAGTTATATTGTTATAATTTTAATATTACATTTTAAATTTTATTATTGTGATTTGGTTTTAAATATTACAAGTGTTATTTATTATTTTTAAGTTATATTGTTATAATTTTAATATTACATTTTGAATATTATTATTGTGATTTGGTTTTAAATATTACAAATGTTATTTATTATTTTTTAAACCAAAATCATATTGTATCATGATAAAAGATTACAAGTTATATTGTTACAATTTTAATATTAAATTTTGAATTTTATTATTGTAATTTTAATAATGATTATAGAATTATTATTACATTTTGGTCAGTATTAATTTGTTTTGGTTATCACAAACATCATTCATTACAAGTGAAAATTAGCGGATTGGTGAGCATTAGTAAGTCTACGATTTATAGGCATTTTAAAACTTAAAACAACGTTTTTTTTTAAATATGCAATAAAATACTAATCGAAACTAATTAATATCGCAAATAATAAAAACTAAATTTAGACTAATACCAACTAATACAACTAATAACAAGCAATAACAACTAACAACAAGCAATAACAACTAACAACAACTAATAAAATTAGATAAATTATACGAAGCAATAACAACTAACAACAACTAATTTAAATTACTATAACAATTAAATAACTTGATAAATTATACGAAGCTCTTAATTGAGCTATTATAATGTTATCCCAACGTTATTTAAGTGTTTTTATCAAATAGAAACAATTTGCGAAAAAAAAATCAAACAATTCCGAAAGTAGGACTACAATATGTAAAATAAGAAATTTGAGTTTTCTAGAATATTTAGAACAAGTAGAGAGATTTAAAGAGATGTAGAGAGGAGTATATGAATTTATGAGTGTGGATTTGGGGTCTCCTCTATGAATAGAGGAGACCCAAAAAAAAATTAAAAAAACACGAATTTTTTTTTTAGAACCATCCGGACGTAATCTCCGGACGCCCGGACCGGAAATTCGGACCATCCGGAGATCTGTCCGGATGGTCCGAACCGTCCGGACAGATCTCCGGATGGTCCGGATGGCCCGGATTTATGATTTTTTTTAGAATTTTTTTAGAATTTTTTTTTAAACTGTTAAAAACCATGTTAGGCATTTTAAGAAAATGTTAGGCATTCAAGTAGTTGCCCAAGACTACTTTAAAAAAATTAATTCGAAATTTTTAACTATTAACCACCATGTTAGGTATTCAAGTAGTTGCCCAAGACTTGGTAAGTGAGAGGGTGTGTTTGTGCCTCCTTTTATATAGATTGACACTTTCATCTTCAATGGTAACTATCGATGTGGGATTCTTTTAAACAAAACTCCTCTTTAATGGTAAGTGGTAACTATAGATATGGGATTTTTTTAAACAAAACTCCAAATCTATAGTTACCATTGAAGAGGAGTTTTGTTTAAAAGAATCCTACATCGATAGTTACCATTGAAGATGAAAGTGTCAATCTATATAAAATAATCCCAAGTAATCTAAGATTATCCACATTGTCAATGATCATATATTATTTAATTACGTTTAATTATTAAAGACATACTACTAACTTAGTTATTAATATTTGTCGGAAAAAAAACTTAAAAATATATATTTCCTAAATTAATCTCTTATAATTTAAAACTTAAAAAATATATATTTCCTAAATTAATCTCTTATAATTTAAAACAATTTTGTTTGTTAATTACAATTTATTAAAATACATTAGTTTTAGCAAGTTTTTAATAATTTTTTATTTCGCTTCCGTTCTAAACAATATACAAATCACCTAATAATTTAAAATTAGAATACAATTATATGTCTAATAGGTATATATTATTTAATATGTACATAATATTAAATATAACATCTTAAATATCTAGTATGTTAAAACAATATACAAATCATTTTACAATTATATTGTTTACGATATCTTGTTTAAGACAATCAAATTTTTATTTTTATATTTTTAAAATTATTGAAAGTTGTAACCGAAATACAAGTAGATGTACTTATTTTATTTAATACCTACATAATATTAAATAAAATATCTTAAATACATAAATATAAATATATAATCAAACGTATCAAAATAAAATTACAATTATTATTTTAAAATGTAACTGATGATTATAAAATTTCGATTAAAATGATAACATATTTAAATTAAAATACATGAAATAGAATAATTAACTCGTGTATATGGTACATATCTCAATTATTGAAATTAGATTCAATTAACACTTACAAATTAATTTTAAATAACATTATAAAATATTCTGATAAACGGTTCTTAAATGGTTAAATGGTTTGGCTGATGGTTTGAACTGGTAAACGGCTCTTAAATGGTTCGTCTGGTGGTTTGAACTGGCGGTTTAACTGTGAAACTGGCCCATTAGGACTGCAACCTGGCAGGACCGCCAGACCGTCAGGACCGCATAAGAGCAACCCGCCAGGACCGCAACCTGGCAGGACCGCAACCCGCCAGGACCGCAACCCGCCAGGACCGCAACCCACCAGGACCGCAATCCACCAGGACTGCAACCCGTGGTTCTGATTTAAACAGTGCGGGTTGGTGCTGGTTCAACCCGTTTGACACCTCTACCTACAAGGATAAAAAATGAACTTGTTGACATATGTAAAGTCGGATAAACTGGAGATGACTGGGTATTCCGACATGTATTTTGATGGATTCGTACACACATTAAAATTCAAGTAATAAAAAATATTCTTTTTGGGTCGAGGTGCAATATCCTGGAAAAGTGTAAAGTAAATACTGATTGCATCGTCCACCATGGTGGAAGAATTTGTTGCATGCTTTAAGGCATCAAACTGGTAATTGTGGCTGCAAAATTCTGCAGTTCAATATACTAACAGTAATAAGAACTTGTCTATTTCCAAACACATAGACATGAGCACATCAGCACAAACTCTATGATAGCTAAGATGGATCAGATATAGATAGAGCACATCAGCACAAACTCTATGATAGCTAAGATCCTCTAACAGAGGTGGTTTTGTCTAAGGTTTTCCAGGGACATACCATCAGTATGGGTGTAGTTGATTTAGAGGATTGTTAGTTTCAGTTGGAGAGTTTATAATAAGATCTGATGTTATATTTTGCAGTATTGTGCACATTGAAGTCTATTGTAATATGTACATGCTTGGAAATATTTTTTGATATATGTATTGTATTGGATCTCGAAATGTATGAACCGTTTAAGAGTAGATATGTATGATTACAAGCCATATTGCTCTTAGGCCATGCCTCATAATTAGCCCAAGTAATTGATTGATAATGGCAATATGATTACTCTTGCATTCTATTGTTCACATTACGAGAAATAGGTCTTTAGTCCTTTATTATTATCAGTCGTGTACATGGTTGTATCTTTTTCCCATTGAAAATGAATATATGGAGCTCATTAAAGTAGAATATGTATGATTGAGTAGCATGTGGCGGTTCAAGTGGGAGATTGTTGGAATGTATTTATTTAATATATTTATGGGCTGACAATAATTTGGACAGACATGTTAAATAAAAATATTCGATCATTGTTTTAAGAATTCAAAATTAAAAGTAATTGAGTTAATTATTTAATTAACTAAATTGGATCTATATGTAAAAAGGCGTTATGGGCTCAAGTGTGGTAACCAGATTGAATTTGGGCACTATAATGAAGAGGGCCCAAATCTGAACACTTAAGCCTGAATTAATAAATCATGGAAATAAATTTAATTATCAATTTATCGGGTTATGGTCCCCGGACACAAGAAAGTAGTGAAGGATGGGATTTACAGTGTTGGACTTCATATTATAAAGACTACACGTAAGGGGCTAGGTTTAGCAATTTCATCATCCTAAACCATAATCAAATAAACGACAACTTCCTTTTGTTAGAATATGAAAGAGTAAATAAGACTCAATGTCTTACACTGCAGCACAAAATGACTTTAAATAGCCTACAAAAAGCGTTACATATTCAAGTCAATAAATGATAAACTTTATTGACCAATATAGTAACGTTTAAAATACTAATTGATGTAACGTCTAAAATACTAATTGATATAACGTTTAATTATTAAATAAGATAATTAAAGCAATTGAATCAATTCTAACAAATAAGATAATTATTAAATTGGATATGCTTGAAAAGCAGAGAGTTTAATCTTCTAGTGCTTGCACTCAAGTGAACTTCGAGAGTTAAGAAACGTCTCCAACTTCACTGAGTTAACAAACGTCTCCAACTTCACTGGCTTGGTCATTATATCTGCAACTTGTTCTTCTGTTCCACAATAAACCAGCTTCACAACTTCTTGATTTGTAAGATCGTGTAGGTAATGATACCTTACATCGATATGCTTCGTGCTTCTATGCATACCGGATTCTTCGAGAGTTTAATTAAAGAAATGATGTCACAATAGATTTCCAGAAAATCGGATTGTTCAGATGTGATTTGTTCTATAATTTCTTTGAGCCATACACAATGACAAGCACAAGATGTTGCAGCAATATACTCTGCTTCAGTTGTAAACAAAGTAAGTACCTTATCTACATAGAGATTTACCATGATATACTTCACTCCTTCCCTCTTAATGAATAATGTGTGATCATGACTACTTTTGTCGAATCCTTCTTGCTTGAAATACCTCTCTACCCAACAAAACCAAGCCCGGGGAGCTTGCTTCAAACCATACAAAGATTTCTTGAGTCGATATACTTTATCTTCTTCACCCTTTTTAACAAAAACCTCTAGTTGATCCACATGCACCACTTCTTTCAATTCTCCATATAAGAAAGCATTTTTTGCAGCAACAACCAATAAAAGTTTGATTGTATCCCATCTTGCAACCAGTGCAAAAACTTCATCATAATCAATGTCTTTTTCTTGTGCATATTCTTTTACCACTAAGTTTGCTTTGTAATTATCCACTTCTCCATCTTCATTTGATTTTGTCTTAATGGCTTCTATTTCATATTTAATTGCTTCAATCCAATTTGTTTCTTTGACAACTTCTTTAAAACACATCGGATCAGCAATAAACATAAATAGTGCCAATGCCATTTGTACTTCAGCCTCTCCATCTAAAGTCCTTTCTGCACTTTCATAATCTTGCATCCATATTGGTGTTGTATGACTTCTTTTCTGATGTGTTTCAGGTTGAGATGACATGACATTATTTTCACCAATGTCATCTTCCTCGACCGCTTTGATATCTTCATCATTCTCCTTTCTAGTAGTGTCTTATTCTCTCCATTCAAGACTATCATTTGAATTTTTCACATCAACATTCCAATCCCACTTCTCTTCCTCTTCGACTTTCATACATCTATTTAAACCAGATTTTCTAATTGCAGATATAGTGAACATGCGGTTTATTGTTATTGTAGAGTTTATAATCAAACCTTTACGAGGATGGTAGATTTTTCATACTCCTTGGTCGATCAAAATAGTTAAACCTTTTTCTTGAAGTTGCCCAACACTTAGTAGATTATTAGTCAATTCTGGAACAAAAAACACATCTGTTAATATTAGGGTTAGCCCTTCAACTTCAAACTTCACATTCATTTTCCCATCACCTCCATTCGTGAGCTATTCTCTAGTTTTACTTCATGTCTAAAGTTTTCATTGAGCTCAATAAACCAATCTTTGTTACCTGTCATATGATTTGAACAACCTGAATCGATAAACCACATCCCTTTATCTTCAACCTCTTTGATATTCATATGAGCCATTAAAAGTAATTCTTCTCCTTCATCGAACTCGGCGTAGTTTGATTTATTTTCTCCATTTGGGCACTCATATTGATAGTGGCCTAGCTTGTGACACCTGAAGCATTCAACGTGAGCTCTGTTAATACTCCATCCTCTTCCACCTCTTCCCCTGTCTCTCGAGAAATTACTTCCCCATCTGCCAGAATTACTTATTCCACTGCATTGTTTGTAGTTGCAATCACCATCGACTTTCAGTACTTGTTCTTCAGAGACTTTGCGTCGCAGCTTCTGTTCATGAACAAGTAATGAGCTTTGCAATTCATCGACTGTCATTTGATTAATATCGTTTGACTCCTCAATTGAACATACAATATAATTAAAATCATCTGTCATAGTGTGCTGGATTTTCTCAATAATCTTTACATCTTCCAGGTCTTCTCCACAGTTTCTCATGTCATTTGCTATGACCATGACTCTTCCAAAATAATTTGTCACTGTCTCACCATTATTCATCTCTTCTGTTTCAAACAATCTTCGAAGCCTATGGAGTTGAGCACGCTTCACTCTTTCATTGCCATGATACTTGGTCTTCATTGCTTCCCAAAGTTGTTTGGATGTCTGCTTTTGAGTAATAGTCTTCAAAATAGTCTTATCGATGGACTGAAACAAATAATTCTTTGCCTTCAAATCTTTAAGCCTTGATTCATCCAACATCTTTTGCTGCACTGTCGTCAACACTTCACCTTCTCCAGGTTCCTGGTGGCCTGGTTGAATCACACACCAGTACTCTTTTGAACGTAAAAGATTCTCCATGAGTAAACTCCAATGATCGTAATCTCCATCAAATTTGAGTACACATGGGGCACTGAAATTTTCTTCACTCTTTCTTCACTCTCTCTTCACTCTTTCTTCACTCTTTTGAACGTAAAAGATTCTCCATGAGTAAACTCCAATGATCGTAATCTCCATCAAATTTGAGTACACATGGGGCACTGAAATTTTCTTCACTCTTTCTTCACTCTCTCTTCACTCTTTCTTCACTCTTTCTTCACTCTTTTGAACGTAAAAGATTCTCCATGAGTAAACTCCAATGATCGTAATCTCCATCAAATTTGAGTACACATGGGGCACTGAAATTTTCTTCACTCTTTCTTCACTCTCTCTTCACTCTTTTGAACGTAAAAGATTCTCCATGAGTAAACTCCAATGATCATAATCTCCATCAAATTTGAGTACACATGGGGAACTGAAATTTTCTTCACTCTTTCTTCACTCTTTCTTCACTCTTTCTTCACTCTTTCTTCACTCTTTCTTCACTCTTTCTTCACTCTTTCTTCACTCTTTCTTCACTCTTTCTTCACTCTTTCTTCACTCTTTCTTCACTCTTTCTTCACTCTTTCTTCACTCTTTCTTCACTCTTTCTTCACTCTTTCTTCACTCTTTCTTCACTCTTTCTTCACTCTTTCTTCACTCTTTCTTCACTCTTTCTTCACTCTTTCTTCACTCTTTCTTCACTCTTTCTTCACTCTTTCTTCACTCTTTCTTCACTCTTTCTTCACTCTTTCTTCACTCTTTCTTCACTCTTTCTTCACTCTTTCTTCACTCTTTCTTCACTCTTTCTTCACTCTTTCTTCACTCTTTCTTCACTCTTTCTTCACTCTTTCTTCACTCTTTCTTCACTCTTTCTTCACTCTTTCTTCACTCTTTCTTCACTCTTTCTTCACTCTTTCTTCACACACGTACCTCACTTTTTTTCTGTTTCACTCTTTCTTCACACACATACCTCACTCTTTTTCTGTTTCACTCAGACACACATACCTCACTCTTTTTGTGTTTCACTCAGACACATACCTCACTCTTTTTGTGTTTCGCTCCGACACACATACCTCACTCTTTTTGTGTTTCGCTAAGACACACATACCGCACTCTCACTCAGATTGTTTTACTCAGACACACATACCTCTCACTCAAATTGTTTTACTCAAACACACATACCTCTCAAACACACATACTCTAATACCATGTTAGAATATGAAAGAGTAAATAAGACTCAATGTCTTAAACTGCAGCACAAAAATGACTTTAAATAGCCTACAAGAAGCGTTACATATTCAAGTCAATAAATGATAAACTTTATTGACCAGAATACTAACGTCTAAAATACTAATTGATGTAACGTCTAAAATACTAATTGATATAACGTTTAATTATTAAATAAGATAATTAAAGCAATTGAATCAATTCTAACACCTTTAGTGTAACTTTTCCTTTTTACTAACTCGTTCGGCAGGTTTCTGAAAGCAATATATAGAATCACTAAAGAACAAAATAGAATATTAGATGGAAATTATATTTTAAAATAGTTTTCGAATATTAGATTTGATTTGATTTTATTTTATTTTTTGAATATTTTTTAAAAATAATATATTAACATTTATTTTTAGATATAAAATGTCTTTAAATAGTTGTATGCAATCAAAGAGACATTTAAAAAGAGTGATAATAAAACCAACAATTTTACAAAATTAAGTGTGTTGATGCCTGTTAGAAATTAGTTGTGCACCCAAATGAAAAAATGGCAAAGAGGATATTTTCCTCCATTTGGCAATAGCAGACACAGGTCCGTTAACTCCTGGCTGGGGGGTTTACGCAGCAGACACAATTTAAGTTTAGGTTTTGTTTTTTTGCGTCCGGAGGAGATGTGTTTCCTGTTTTTGATATCCTAATTCCAATAGAATTCCTGATTACTTTGTTTGTCGATGATAAGTTGTTTCCTGTTTTAGAGATTACTTAGTTTCCTCTTTTGCACTCTTAATTTTCTATAAAAGCAGAGTCCCCACTCTTAAATTTGTATTCAACATCTATCGGTCTTAGTTTTCTAATAAGTTTAGTCAATAATTTTCTTTCTTCTTTAAAGTTCAATGGTAGTCGTGCAAGTGGAGTTCAGATCAAGAGATCGATCGACTTCCACATCTTCGCTCATTAAACTTGAGGTATTCAGGCCGTTGGCGTATCGGAGGAGGAGTCTTGCTAATAGGACCGTTGAGTTTGAGTTCGAAGTTCCTTTTGATGTTTCGGCAGCCTACTCGACCTCCAAATCTTGTGTCACACAGGCACTCGCTGGATTGAACGTGGAGGTCTACAGTCGTTTTTAGCCGAGAGAATTGCGGAAGCGCTAACTAGATCAGAGTTGGTGTCTTCTGTAGACCTCAAAGTTGGAGTGATAGTAAGGACAAACGACACCCACAATTTTAACTTGGATGATGATCCTGCAACCATGGTTTGTAGCCCTCTTCGTATTATCGATGTTATTCATCCTTTTGGCATCAAAAGAGTGGACTATGAGAAGATGCAACGAGAAGGAAGGCTTGTTGATATTGACAGAAAGATTCCTTGTTCTATATGTTTAGAAGAATTTTCGGATCCAAATAACGTCCTCAAGATGCCATGTTCTCATTTTTTTCATGAGATTTGTATTTTCAAGTGGGTGGATAAGAAAATAGCATGTCCGCTTTGTCGTTCAGAGCTGATCTACAAAGACACTATTTGGTCTTACTTTTGTGATTGCTGCTAAATACAAGTGTAATTTTTTCCTCTCATACAAATCTAAATGTACAATTTTTTCAGGTAAATAAGATACTTGTTGAGATGATATCCTAATTGCATTGTGCTTTATGTAAGAAGAGCTTCTACTGATGTGTTTTTTTATCTGCAAGAGTTGCCCTAAAGTAACCAAAGAATTCAAAATTTTATAGTAAATATCAAATTAGATGAGACTTATATTTGGTACACAATAGCAGTGAGAAATAAGTGACAAATATCTAATGTCAAAGTCTTATTCCAATTCAGGATTTTCACCTTCGTTTGTAGGAGAAGAAAAAGAAAAACACGGTGAGAGAACACAATAGGCATCTCTTCTCTCTACCGTCTGAGAGAGAACAATGTGCCTTCTCTCATGGCAGCGGTATTCAGTTTGTAAACACTGTGCCAAGCATATTGCCGTTGAAAGGGGTTCATAATGGTATGATTGTGTATCTTGTAGTGATAAATCTTGCTTACCGCCCAACAAACGAGCATGAAACTCGGACACTGCAGCACTCATCTCTTAAACTCGAATTTGACAAGGAAGAAGAGCATTTAGAGCAGCATGAATGTTATCCAAGCTATGAAAATTGAAAGGTGTAACAAAATTTGCTACTTAAAAGCTTAACCAAAACTAAAATATTTTTTTTATCCACGGACTGTACTTTTCTTACACTCAAAGAGCAGGTGGAAGCCATACCTGACCTTTTGAGAGACTAGAAATGAAAAAGATGAAAAGAGGAAAAGTGGTGTAGTACCTAACAAAAATTATTTATACAATTTTTTTCTTAATAATAAAATTCTCCCAAATCAGGAGTGAGATAGAACGTGTCTAAATTTAGGAATATTCTAATAAAATATTATGTTTACTTTTCTGTTTGTAATTTATTTTAGATTGTATTATTATATTCTATTTTTTTCCACAAAATTTGGATTTTTATTGAGAACTTTCAAAATTCAGGTGGCAAAATTGAAAAAAAAAACAAAAAAATTTACTCATAATAAAGAAAGAATAAGAAATTTAGCCTTGCTTTGCAATTTCCCAACTTCCAAAAATAGGTGAAGTCACCGAGAGACCTCATCGACCTTTACCGAATTCTTCAGTTCTCCCACCACCGGAAAACACAGTTCTAGAGAGAGAAAGTGAATTGTATTTCTAGAGAGAGAAAGTACAATAGTTTGATGGGTGAATAGCAAATGAAGTTCTCCTCCTTATATAGGTTCCGTGGATGATTCTAGAAGATCTTCTAGAATCATCTCCTTCTGGTAGCTTCTCTCTAATTACAATAAATGTCTAGATAATAAAGGAAAGTTCTAGATTACAAGGAAAGTTCTATAATATCCTAGAATATTCTTGGGGCTTATGGAATGTTCTAGAAGTGATGTAGAGTCTTCTAGAAGCTTTTGGAATATTCTGGAAGCTTAGGGTTTCTCTATTGATGAAGAGTCTTCCAGAATCTTTTATAACTCTCTAGAATATTCTAGATACTTCCAAGGTACCTCGCGGGTCGGACTGTCTCTAGAGCGAGATTGGACAGGCCGTGGCATTCTCCCCCACCAAATCTCGCGACATCCTCGTCGTGGTGTGCTCGTTGAAATGCTCAATGGTATCCTTGAACCGCCAAAGGGATTCTTCAGGTTCCCAAGTTGCTTCCTGTACATATGCATTCTTCCACTTCACCAGATACTCCTTACAAGGTGGTACACCCTTCCTCCGTACAATGTGGTCGGCCAATAATTCGTCTACGTTTTTATCGAATGATATGGCAATCATGGGTGGTGCCCAGTTGGATTCTCCTCGACTTGCATCTTCCTTGTCTTGATGGAATGGCTTTAAGTTGCTAACGTGGAAGACTGGATGGATTTTCATCTTGGATGGGATTTTTACTCAGTATGATGTTTTCCCCACTTTGGCTATCACTTCAAATGGCCCTTCATACTTGTGTAATAAGCCTTTGTGTAGCGGTCTGGTGTATTGAATTGTTTTGGAAGGAGCTTGACAAACATAACATAACATTTTATTTTAATGATTCTACATCTATAAAAAAAAGGTTATTTTAAAAGTTCAATTTGCTCTAACTAGTCAATAATATACATAAATTAGAGAATAAATTTTATATCATTTTTATCAGGCTGGTTACCAGGCGGACCGGTCCATACCGGTAAGAGATTTAGTCTATAACTTTGGTTCCCAATCCGTTCTCTAAGCTATCTGGACCGGTCTCAGACGGGTCTTACCGGTCCGGTCCCGGACGGGTAAACGAGTTGGGAGGTCCAATAATAGCTTTACAAGAGACTATACTAAAAACATCATCATAATCGAAGGATGAATCACTGGTTTAAACCTTATTAGTAGGTTTTATGAGTTTAATCTATTATGAATTTTATTATGTTTAACTTTTCAATTATAAGTTTTGATTTATTTAGGTAGAATTTATCCCAATAAGATTTCAGGAATCAGATGGATGGTTAGGATAAAGATATTAGGCAGAATAGTAAGTTTAAAAGATCTTATCCTGAAACATTTTTTTCCAAAGGTTTTGGGTCGAGCTTTAAGTTAACAACCACTTAAATAATAAATCGTAAGCCCATAAAAAAATTAAAATCTAGTGTACTTCTTATAAATACAAATGTTGCCTTCATTAATAAGGTCGACACTGAAGAGTTTTTAAGAATGCTCAGGGGTGATTTTGTGATACGAAGATCTTTTAGTGTCAAAACAAGGTGTGACCCTTTGTTTATGAGTCTTTTTAGAGAGAGAAAGTGAGAATTAGATTAAGTAGAGAGATAAAGTAATATTATATTCATCTCGGGATCTGTGAAGCGTGTGTGGTCCTTTTATAGTACAATTGCGGGTCCCACACACTTTAATTCCCGTTTATTACACTTTTGGTCCCTATATATTTTCATCCTCTCATAATAGATACTTCTTTAGTAGTGTATACAATTTGTCCCCTAATACAATTTATTCTTTACAATTCTCTACTAACAAACTTCTTCTTTACAATTTTCTCCTTAACACACTTCTTCTTTACAATTTTCTCCTTGACAAACTTCTTCTTTACAATTTCACCGTGTCTTTTATTCTCCCTCATCAGTAGCCCCCCAGTCTTAGTAAAAATAGTTTTACTAGGACTGTAAAGAAGTCTTCGTTGCTCCCTCAAATATCTTTTCTTCGGATAACTCATCTTCAACTGCAAAATTTCCTCCTCGAAAATACTTTTGGACAAAACCATGTCCCTTTGAAAGAGCGTCTCCTCGAAAAAGCGTCTTCTTAACAAGTGTCTCCAGTTACTTTTTAGTTCACACTAACCAGTAGCCCCCACAATCCTTGCAATGTCTTGGCCACGCTTGACACAGTCCTTGACAACATCGTGCATCGGAATTCGCTGTATCAGCACATCAAAGCCATCAATAATAATCTAAGAGATTGCAAGGATTGGATCAAGGGGATATGACATGAGCAGTCGTACTTCATTGCCAGCACATCTGTTAGAAAGCTTTTTGTATCCTCTATGCTAGATTATGCCTCTACACCTTCTCCCGCGCTTTTCATCAACCATTGTGCACCTACATTTCCCGTCATGCCCCTAGGCAAACAATAGAAAATGTCCCCAGGCCTGACTTACCCTAAAAGCCCATTGTCTTCTATAAATATTGACCTCCTTCATTAATAGCTAAAACTTTCCACCCATAATTTCTAGAGAGAGAAAGCTGGCTTACAAAGCTCGTCGGATTCCAGAGTGGCTCCTTATTAGCAAAACGTTCGAAGAGAGAGTCGCTGCTGGTGAATACACTGAACCTCAACCCCCACCTGCTGTTACTACATTCTACAGTTCGTGGCCCCCTCCTGAAAATTCGACAGCCATTATTCCCCTCGAAATATCACAACAAAACCAAATCAGCAACCTCGCCACTCTTGGAGTAATGGGGAAAGAAAAACACCACAAGCACTCATCGGGAAAGAGGAAGAGATACCATAAAGATAAGAATTCAAATGAACGCAAACGTACTAAAGAAGTGCCACCAACTACCCCTGAACCTCCTCGAACTGTGGTGGTGGATACTGCTCTTCCAAAGACCGGGAACCCTGTATCAAGCCTTCCAGCCACTCCATCTATAACTGCAACTGGAAGTCCCCGATTTTCCGCAGAAAAAACTGTAATAGCCGAAGAAGAGACTCGAGAACTGCGCAACATAGCCTTAGCTGCTAAAGGGAAAGCCATCGCCTCGGACAATCCTGAGCCATCTACTCAAGTTATTCAGGTTTCTGATCAGAAGAAAGTCCTCGAGATTCCTGTGGTTTCATCTTGCTAGCAGCCCATCTCCCCGGACCATCCTGAGCCATATACTCAAGCAATTCAGGCCACGGATCAAAACAGAATCATTGAGACCCCAGTAGAGTCATCAAGCAAAATTCCTATCGCTCCTCCAACAATATCCGAAAAGCAGGCAAACCGAATTGCCCCCAAGTCAAATGGAGACATAACGCTTCCCTTAGAACTTGACTCCATCGTAGGAAACAATATCTGAGGGATTGAGAACAAACATTTGGTTGCTCTTCACAACATATCATAGAAGTACTTTTCTCCTTTGGAAGAAATGTTACTCCGGACCCGTTGGTGCATTTTTTCATACATCGATATTAGGTTCCCCTCCGAGGGAGAGACCCCATTATCAGTGAGGGATAATGAGCTTATAGTATATACCGAAATCATGAATTGGCGACTAAGATTTCCTTTAGACCCATTTTTCATTGAATATTTTGCTAAAATCGGCCTTTGCCCTTCTCAAGCCGGTCCCAACATGTGGTTCACATTGATGGCATGCATCATGGCATCGAGAATTTCAGGCCAAGAATTTACCTTGGAGCAGCTCATCGGATTATCTGGGTTAGCTAGGAACCCGTTCTTCCCATTTTATTCATTAACCTTTAGCCGAAAGCAGAAAGTATTGAAGGAATTGCTAGAGGCTGACAAGAAATGGAGACAGCAATTCATCTTCTTCTCAGGCCACTGGGAAACAAGCTCAGAATCAACCCCTTCGAACCCTCACAAATTATCTCTCCTGTGGACCAACAAATGTAAGTCCTCGAACTATTTTACTTTTGGTAACACTTCGAATAATGGGATTCTAACTTGATATATTTGCAACTATGGCTGGTGTCTCCAAACCATTTGATGATCATGTAGAGAGTGCCAGTACCATCTTCACCAAGCTCAGCGAATGGGCCAAAGAGAAATGGGAAAATAGATTTCGTCTGTGTTTTAAGGACAACAATATGGCTTTGAGCAGACTTTGGAGGTTGAACCCTCTTGATCGGTTATCCTTAAAAGTTGATGACCCCCCCCCCCCACTTCTCAAGATGAGGTGCTAGAGCGAGTGACGAAGAAGGACATGGTGATTTATTTTCCAAAGCGTTCTCGTGCAAAAAGTCACCTGGGTGAATCCGATGAGGAAATCTCAAATAAGAAACAGCAGCCACAAATGGAAGTAGCCATTGTCCAAGAGTCGGCCTCCTCGGCCAACAGAGTGACCCCCAATCCTGACTCTCCCCCTAAAAAATCCATCCATCCTCGGAATAAGAAAGACTTGAAAGCCAAATAAAAAGAGAACAAGGCTGCCATGGAGCCTATCCAAGAGTTATCCGAGGACGGCAAAATGCAAAACGATGTCCCCGAACCTGCCCAAGAAATTGAGCCCCAAACGGTATTGGGTGAACCTGAAAATGAGGTTGGAGATAACTCTCCCAAGCAGAACTCAAACTTGACACCCAACACTCCTCTCACCCAGGCTTCACATCCAGCTCCCCTCGAAGAGCCCCCAATATTAGCTCCACTGCCAATGCCCCGAAGTAAACCTCCCCAACATGTTGACCTTAGAATTCTCGAAGGGGAGTCTTCAGATTTTGATGCTGCGGCCTTAGGTTCACCCACCAGTTCCTTCGAAATCCCTCGAGATGATGAATTTTCACAAAGTCTGCGGAGCTTTCTGCACACCTCTATCAATAGGGGAAAGAAAATACAGCATCTAGAGAATCGAAAAGATCACTATAAGTTCAAAGCCTCCTTGTTGGCTTCGCAACTTGAAGAAGCCAAGAGGAAATATGCCATTATGGAGAGCCAAGCAGATGCACTGTATGAGAGACTATCTGCATCTGAAAATTACGTCATCATGCTCGAAAGGTGCTACCAAGAAGAAAGGGACCTCGATCAAAAGAAGACGGAGGGCCAAGAGAAACTCATTATCGAATATCAAAAGGCTCATGAAGTGGCACGCAAAGGTTTTAACGATTGCTGTAATGACTATGAAAAAATTTATAAAGACAAAGAAAAGTTGGTGAAGCGTATCGAAGATTTTCCTCGGCAGGTGGAAGAGGAGAAAGGAAAGGCCGTGAATGCCTATGCGACCAAGTGTACAAACAATCTTGTCGTTCGAGATGCGACAGTTCGAGCGGGCCTAATAACTCAACTTCATACGGAGTACCCCGAATACGACCTAGGCAGCTTTTGGAAACTCGTGTCCCCGGGTCTTCATCCTCCTCAAATTGTTGTCAGTGAGAGTGAGTCATCAGAATCCGAGGAAAGCCATTCCCTAGAAAAATCTCAGTTGTAGGTAAAAGATGGTGGCATAGTTTGTAGTTTTGTGTATAAGACCTTATAAAGCGGTTTTTGTTTTCCCTCTTACTTCATGCGAGGAGATATACTCCTCAAATTTTTGCATATGCCAAAACTGGGAATGTGTAATCGTGTAACTTATTATTTATCGTTATATCTTAATCGTTTGCCAACTCGTATCGTAACATCGATTCAATAGTGAATCTATATCAATTCTCGCTATGGTATGCGTTAAGAAATATGCTAAGATTAGCTAAAAGGAAATAAGCTAAGGCACCATATAAACGATGGCACCGAGAAAGTTGAGGCACAAAATATGATGATCCCAACTTATAGTTTGAAGTGTTAAACAAATATTGTGACCCAAATAATAGTACAAGGCAAAGAACAATTCGAGGCACAAATTATTGTGACCCAAATAATAGTACAAGGCAAAGAACAATTCGAGGCACAAATTATTGTGACCCAAATAATAGTTTAAGGCAAAAAGCAATTTGAGGCACAAATTTCTGTGACCCAAATAATAGTTCGAGGCAAAAGATAATTCGAGGCACAAATTACTGTGACCCAAATAATAGTTCGAGGCAAAAAATAATTCGAGGCACAAATTACTGTGACCCAAATAATAGTTCGAGGAAAAAAGTACGTTGTATTAAGCAGCTCATAGGGACACCTCGTTAAAACCTTCTTGTGCCTATCAGGGTAGGAAAGAGTATGCCCTCGCTATGTGTTGTAACTTGGAGATACAAAAAAGGAAAAATGTTACGCTCTAGCTAGTTCCTCATTCAAGATACAATTTTAAGTGTTCAATGTTCCATGGTAGCCGCAAATATCGCCCTTCCTTGTCTTTTAATCGATACGTACCCTGTTTTACTTTCTTGGTTACTTCATAAGGGCCCTCCCAATTTGGTCCCAATTTACCAAGACTCTTCTCTTTAGTGTGTAGAAAGACTTTGCGTAGTACTTTGTCCCCCACCTTGTAATATCTATGCTTTACTTTAGATGCATATAGACTCCTCATAAGAGTTTGATAATGTAAGGACTTCAATTGTGCGTGTTGTCTTTTTTCTTCAACAAAATCCAACTCCGGGGCTCTGCTTTGATCATTCACGTCTGCTGTATAAGTTACCACTCGATATGAAGGGAAAACAATCTCTGAAGGGACAATGGCATCCATACCATATACTAAGGCAAATGGAGATGCAGCAGTGGTAGTTCGAGGCATTGTCCTATAAGCCCACAATACTTCTTGTAAATAGTCAGGCCATTTCCCTGCCTTTCCTTCCAAATTATTTTTCAAACCATCGAGAATTGTTCGATTGGTCACTTCCACTTGTCCGTTAGCTTGGGGATGAAATGGGGCAGAAAAACATTGTCGTATGCCCCTGGAAAGACAAAAACGTTTAAACTCCTTGTTATCGAACTGAGGCCCGTTATCCGTTGTGATTTGCAATGGTACCCCAAAGCGACAGCAAATATTTGACACGATAAATTTAATTGTGTCTTTGGCTTTTGTCGTTGCTAGGGGTTCCGCTTCCACCCACTTAGAGAAATAATCCACCGCTACTATTATAGTCTGTCTGCCTCCAGATGCCATTGGTAGGGGCCCAACTAAATCAATGCCCCACCTGTCAAATGGGACCGCCTCTGAAATACTCTCCAAGAATACCCCAGGCTTGTGGATTATGTTTGCATAGCGCTGACACGTATCACATCGTTTGACCAAATCTTTTGCATCTGAAGCAATAGTCGGCCAATAGTAACCAGCTAAAAACACCCGTCGAATTAACGCTTTATACCCACAGTGGGCAGAACCTTCCCCATCGTGCAATTCGGATAGGAAAAATTGCGATTCATCCTTGTTCAGACATCTTAGTAATGGTTGGCTCAAAGATTTCTTATACAGAACGCCTCCTAACATGATATACTCGTGAGACTTGAACCTGATTTTCCTAGCCTCGTACTTTCCAACAGGTAAAGTATCATTTTCCAAGAAGTCAATGATGGCTGACCTCCAATCATCTTTAATCACATTGCTCACCTCGTTAACATTCATTGTATGCTCCGCATCGATCATGACCGAATGATGTTCCTGAATCAAAACCCATGGGTATCCCTCCTTTCGTGAGGCTGCGGCCAAAGAATCTGGGACAACATTTTCCTCTCTTTGAACATGTTCATATTAGACCTCCTCGAACTCAGAAACCAAATATTTTAATGCCTTAAGATATTGTATCAACTTATCTTTTATGGCCTCAGACTCCCCCAAAACTTGGTTATCATGAACTGTGAGCCGCTGATCAGTTTAATCTTTTTGGCCCCACAAATCTGAGCTAAACGCAAACCCGCCAATGCTGCCTCATACTCCGCTTCATTGTTAGTTGCCTTGAAACCAAATCTAATAGATTGGAAAATAGCTATCCCTTCTGGAGAAATCAACTGGACACCTGCACCACTTCCAGAGTTGTTCGACCCTCCATCCGTTCGTACCAACCATTCCATTTCATCAAAATGGTCAATGACCTCCTTGTCATCTCTGTCTGAGGGAAATTTAACCAAAAAATCAGCCAAAACTTGGGCTTTTATCGTCGTTCGAGGCTCGAATGCTATGTCAAAATCTCCCGATTCTACTGACCATTTAGTCATCCTCCCAGAGATATCGGGCCTTTGTAACAAACCTTTTAGGGGGAAAGTCGTCCGAACAACTATAGGATGTTCCTGGAAATAAGGTCTTATCTTTCGGGCAGGTGTCACCAAACCCAACGCTACCTTCTCCAACTTGAGATATTATTTCTCCGCATCCAACAAACTCTTACTGACATAATAGATAGGTTTCAAAAGAGAGTCCTCTTCGCGGAGTAAAACAGCACTGACCACACAATCTGACACTACTACATAGATAATTAATCTTTCCCCTAACAATGGTTTAGACAGTAGATCAGGGGATGTCAAATATTCCTGAATTTGGCGAAAAGCTGCTGAACACTCATCAGTCCAATTAAATTGTTTGGCGTTTCGTAATACCTTAAAGAAAGGTGCACAGTTGTCCGAGGATCGAGAAATGAATCTATTCAACGCTGCCTATCTCCCCGTCAAGATCTAGACTTCCTTGATATTTCGAGGTGGAGTCATGGTGATTAAAGCTTTTCTTTGGTCCGGGTCAGCCTCGATGCCTTTCTCACTGATCATATATCCAAGGAACTTGCTCGGTCGTACCCCAAAAACACACTTTTCCGGGTTCAGTTTCAAATTGACCTTACTTAAATTATTAAAAGTCTCCTCTAGGTTAGCAAAATGATCTTCGTCCTGCAAACTCTTGACTAACATATCATCGATATATGCTTCGATATTCCGACCAATCTGTCCCTCAAAGGTTTTGTTGACCAGACGCTGATAAGTTACCCCCGCATTTTTTAAGCCAAATGGCTAACCTTGTACCAATATAACCCTCTCCCGGTAATAAATGAAGTGCTTTCTTCATTGTGAGCATCCAACCGAATTTGATTATACCCAAAATACGCATCCATGAAAGACAACAATCGATTGCCCGAGGTCGAATCCACTAACTGAACAATGCGGGGCACCAGAAATGGGTCCTTGGGACAAGCTTTGTTTAAGCTTCTTTTTCCTGACCAAGACTGGATTCGAGGCCCACACGGGATAATGCGACTCGCGAATGTGGCCTATGCTTAACAGCCTTTCCACTTCCAAAAGAATAGCTGTAGCCTTCTCCGGAGAAACTGGTCTCCTCTTCTGGACAATGGGTCTAACATCAAGTCGTACCGCAAGTTTATGACATATTATCTCCGATGGTACTCCCGTGACATCCTGTGCACACTAAACAAACATATCGAGTTTGTTAGACAAAAAACGCAATTAATCTTTCTCTGAACTCAAAAGAAAGTTTTACTCCAATCTTAAGAGATTTTTCGTTTTCAAATTCATGTGCCTCGGAATCCTCTTCTGGGACCAGAAATCCGGAGGTCTCCCTCGGATCATCACATGGAATGATTTCCGAGGAAGGCCCCTTTAATTGCTATGCCTTATCCGATGTTTCTCCCTGAACTCCCTTCGAGGATAAAGCTATCTGATAATATTCGCGGGCCATTTTCTGGCTACTTCTGATTATCCCGATGTTGTTCCCTACCACATATTGTAGACACTGATGCACCGTCGAGATTACACCATGCATTCGGGACAACTAAGAACGACCCAAAATAGCGTTATACGAAGTTGGTGCGTCGACAAAAATAAACAATAATTTCACCTCCTTCTTGAATGGCCCACGGCCTAACTCGACCACACACTGAAATTCTCCAACCACCACTGTTGTGGCGCTGGTAAAGCCCACTATGGTTCTTTCGGAACGTCGTATAACTGGTGGGTCAGAAATTCTCATGTAAGTGCTCATAAACAATATATTCGCTGAACTTCCTGTATCAATAAGTATCTTCTGAACTTGATCTCCAGCAATACCCACAGCAATCACCACCGCATCCTCGTGTGGGCCCGCGACATTTCGCATATCATCATTATCAAAACATATGATGGGGAGGGCAATCGGTGCATTTGTGCTGATACCCCTGCCTCAATCTGGGTAGTCTGGTTGACCATGTGCCTCTTCCGCGAACTGTTGGAATTCCCTGCGATGGTATCCCCTCCAAAGATTGCCAGCGACTCAAAGAAAGCACAGAGGTTGTTCACTCTTCCCCTCGGAATAACCTCTTCCACCATATTTACATTGTTTTTGCCCTCCTTGTGATCTAGATACTCTTGTTCAATATCAAAAACATCAACCTCCTCGGAAATCACCATGGCTGTATCAGTGTTCTTTGGAACAGTCTTTACCACAACATTTTTCTGAGAGTGCTTTTTGACAAACTCTAACAACATTCTATTTTCGATCAAAGCTTGCACTTCTTTTTTCAAGGCTATGTAGTCCTTGGTGTCGTGCCCGATATCTTCGTGATACTTACAATACTTGTTAACGCTTCTGCTTTCCCTCAGTGTCTGAATAGGAAAATGTTTCCTGAATGGTACTGTGGATCTCGCCTTATCAAATATAGCAGCAACATTTTCCGTTAACTCCGCGAACTAGTCCGGTCGAATCCACTTATTCGACATTGGTCTGCCCCCTTGATTGTAAATTTACTGGTTGCCTTAATATTGTGGGTTTGTTCTCTGCCTCGACGGATACTGACCTGTAGTTTTGGCCTGAACATTGGCACGAGGCCCTTGGTTACTAGACTCAGATCTTTGAAACTGGTTCTGGTCCAATTGGTCGCCGGATTCTTTCTCAGATGCTTGAGTTTCCTCCACCAGGATTCTCATCTCGACCTGATCCAACAAAGCTCTGAAAGTCATAGCCTGACTCGCCGCCACCGTGTCCTTTAATAGTCCGGGGAGTAGGCCCATCCTGAAAGCTGCAAGTGCCACTGAGTCTTTACAATACTTCATATTAGTTTTTGTTTTGACGAATCGATTGGTATAATTCTTCAAGCTTTCCCCAATATTTTGTCTGTAATAGATTATCGTATCTCTGTTAGCTCTGAACGTTTTGCTCCCCACAAAGTGCTGTCTGAAGAGATTCCAAAACATGTCGCAATTCTTTATCGAGCCCTGTGGAAGCCGATTATACCACTTAGAAGCTACCTCTTTGAAGGTCTGAGAAAACGCTCTACACAACAATTTATCATCGTCATCGAAATTAATCATGAAGTTTTTGAATTGCTCGATGTGGTTATCAGGGTCTTGTGTCCCATCGAACTTTTCTAACTTTGAGATATCGAAATGCTTTGGGAGATTGACCACCAATATTTCTGGGGCCAAAAGAGAAGCCCTCCAATTATGACCCGTTCGATAAACATTGGATCTCAAGTTTTCATGGCTCGGAAAATACAATCCCTTCTCGGACGGTAGGGTATATTGATGATGTCACTCTGAATTTCGCGGGCCAACGTTTTTGTTTCCAGAGGGGAACTTCGTCTGGCCATAGCCCCGCTCATTAACTTGAGCATGATAACTCTTCTCCCTCAGAGATTTCCACTCTGAGCTTTTTCCCCTCCGGTGATTTGCGTGTCCTCGACCATGTCTTTTCTTTCTGTGATTTTTCCTAGGAGATGACTCTGACGAGCTGTATCGAGAATAATCACTCGAGTCAGATGAATCCAAACGTCATTTTTCTTTCCTCCTCGACGATCGTCGTTCGTATCCCCTATATCTGTCATCCTTGGATTTAGGACGAAAATCGGTTTCGCGCTCCTCTTTTCCACTATCTGGCTCCCTTCTTATCTCGGAGCGAAGATTTGCCTAAACAGTTTCCTTTTCTGCCTTCAATCTTTCAATCTCCAGCAACAGTTCATTCCTTCGAGCCAACAGATCTGAGTCATCAAAAGTGTCTCCAACTCGCTGGCCCCCACGTGCCTCGTATTCCATGTCATTCCGATAATCGTCGCCCACCAGATTCTCCTCGCAATTGTTAACAAAATCGTCCCCTTGCTCTTCCATAATTTCCCTCGGAATAGGAACTATTTCCAGGAAGCGATTGTCGTCAGAACAATCTTCGTTTCCCACAGACGGCGCCACTGAAGAGTTTTAAGAATGCTCAAGGGTGATTTTGTGATACGAAGATCTTTTAGTGTCAAAACAAGTTGTAACCCTTTGTTTATGAGTCTTTTTAGAGAGAGAAAGTGAGAATTAGATTAAGTAGAGAGAGAAAGTAATATTATATGCATCTCGGGATCTGTGAAACGTGTGTGGTCTTTTTATTGTACAATTGCGGGTCCCACACGCTTTAATTCCCGTTTATTACACTTTTGGTCCCTATATATTTTCATCCTCTCATAATAGATACTTCTTTAGTAGTCTATACAATTTGTCCCCTAATACAATTTATTCTTTACAATTCTCTCTTAACAAACTTCTTTTTTACAAATTTTTTCCTTAACACACTTCTTCTTTATAATTTTCTCCTTGACAAACTTCTTCTTTACAATTTCACCGTGTCTTTTATTCTCCCTCATCAGTAGCCCCCCAGTCTTAGTAAAAATAGTTTTACTAGGACTGTAAAGAAGTCTCCGTTGCTCCCTCGAATATCTTTTCCTCGGATAACTCCTCTTCAACTACAAAATTTCCTCCTCGAAAATACTTTTGGACAAAACCATGTCCCTTTGAAAGAGCGTCTCCTCGAAAAAGTGTCTTCTCAACAAGTGTCTCCAGTTACTTTTTAGTTCACACTAACCAGTAGCCCCCACAATCCTTGCAATGTCTTGGCCACGCTTGACACAGTCCTTGACAACATCGTGCATCGGAATTCGCTGTATCAGCACATCAAAGCCATCAATAATAATCTAAGAGATTGCAAGGATTGGATCAAGGGGATATGACATCAGCAGTCGTACTTCATTGCCAGCACATCTGTTAGAAAGCTTTTCGTATCCTCTATGCTAGATTATGCCTCTACACTTTCTCCCGCGCTTTTCATCAACCATTGTGCACCTACATTTCTCGTAATGCCCCTAGGCAAACAATAGAAAATGTCCCCAGGCCTGACTTACCCTAAAAGCCCATTGTCTTCTATAAATATTGACCTCCTTCATTAATAGCTCAAACTTTCCACCCATAATTTCTAGAGAGAGAAAGCTGGCTTACAAAGCTCGTCGGATTCCAGAGTGGCTCCTTATTAGCAAAACGTTCGAAGAGAGAGTCGCTGCTGGTGAATACACTGAACCTCAACCCCCACCTGCTGTTACTACATTCTACGGTTCGTGGCCCCCTCCTGAAAATTCGACAGCCATTATTCCTCTCAAAATATCACAACAAAACCAAATCAGCAACCTCACCACTCTTAGAGTAACGGGGAAATAAAAACACCACAAGCACTCATCGGGAAAGAGGAAGAGATACCATAAAGATAAGAATTCAAATGAACGCAAACGTACTAAAGAAGTTCCACCAACTACCCCTGAACCTCCTCGAACTGTGGTGGTGGATACTGTTCTTCCAAAGACCGGGAACCCTGTATCAAGCCTTCCAGCCACTCCATCTATAACTGGAACTGGAAGTCCCCGATTTTCCGCAGGAAAAACTGTAATAACCGAAGAAGAGACTCGAGAACTGCGCAACAGAGCCTTAGCTGCTAAAGGGAAAACCATACTAAATGAAGTCCACCGTGTCTTTTATTCTCCCTCATCAGATACTATTTACAAAATTACTTATTATTTACGAATTCATACTTCATTGCTGCTCATGCACTACTTTAATAATCTCGGTATGTGTTGCCTTCAACTTATGTCTGTGTATGTTACCCACTACTTCTAGTATTTCTTATACTCTCTCTTATTTCTTCCATTCTCTGTTCTATTTTTCTCAATAAGTCTTATTACTACTTCAATTACTTATGCCCACATTGGCCACTCATTTCACGAGTTTGGCACTTCAACAATACATTATAGACTTATCATAAGCTATAAAAATTCACTCTAACGAATAAACTTCGGTCAGATTCATCCAAACATATATTAACATCGCCAAAATGGTACCATTTGTGGTAAATAGAGGTTCATGTGAGATCTAATTCTTCAAAACCTCCAAAACCAAACTCATGTTCTAAACCAGTCGTGGAAAAAATAATATATGCTTCTTCGCTAAGATCAGGCATTTCTGGTAGTACAGGGCCATGTTGTCCATACCTCTTACGTGAATCAACAATTACACGAGCTGAAGCACTCTCATATGAGAACTCTAAGGATGATTCACTCTATGGTAGTGGACGTTCGCCTATTTCATTGACATGCATTATTTTATGTATTCTTCACATTAAAAATACACAAGCTCATTCATGATCATGAACCGTTATCAATCCTTTTCTATGTAAAATATGCATCATATCTTTTTCATTTCGAGCACTCAAGGGTGAGAGAATACAAACAATACCTCTATCGCGAGTTGTCAGGAAACCCAATAGACGTTGCTCCAGCCGTGACCATATCCAATATGGCAGGAAGCATCGAATCCTTTCTACTCACCATTATAGAAAGAATAAACAGAGAACGCGCATTGTCAAGCCGTATCCAGCCCGAAAAATTGAGTTTTTTTTTATCAAGCTTACCCATTTTATCAACATAAGGGAGCGCCAAACCTATGACACGTTATTCTGATACCACATAGCTGGAAACTCAAACATATGTTTGACTTCGTCATACCCATGTTAGTCAGTGAGAATCATTTTCAGTCACCTCATCATGCCTTGGCTGCGGTTTGGCCTCACTTAGGTTTGACCTCAGCTTAGTCGATCACAACTTGGTCTTAGCTTTATCTCAGCTATGTTCAACCTTAACTTGGCTCGACCTCAACTCAGTTCAGCCTTAACTTGGATTAGTCTCAGCATTAATTCAACCTAATACAACGTAAGTCTTGGCCAGATAAATCTGGCTCGACCTCAATTTTGTTTTAGTTCCTACCACCTTGGCTTTTTAAGCTTATTTTAACTCAGTCGGTTGATCAAAGTCTATGAGCATAACTAATTTTTTAAAAATTTTATCTTCATATTTGTTTTCATCCACAAAAAAATATATTATATAATATAAATGTCATACGACCATAATTTTGGCTTCTACTGAACCAAAAAAACTTTTCTCTCTTATCTACATCCAAAACAAGCAAACAAAATATTTCTTTCTCTTTTACCAAATGTAGCTCAATCCCTTAATACTTTAAATATTCCATCATTAAAAATATTTAGCCAAAACACTTCATATATTTTTATCCTTTGAGGAATCCACACAACTCTGATCTGGTCTGAATAGCCATTATTTTTCTTAAGATGCTAACCAAACAAAAATTTGAAGTGGTTCGGATAGTTAAAATGTATTGTTAAAAATATATGTAATTTCGTTTGAAACATCAATTAATTAACTAAGAAACAATATATATCATTTTTACATATTTTCAAAGGCATCGATAAAAATTCCACAATAAAATGGATTACAAGCACGTGGCCATCATGTGGTGTTTCAGACATCAAATGTTTCGGCCATTCGAAAATTGTCATATCTAGTCAATAATAACTTTAACTAATAAACAATCTTAGTACGACTAGTTAATAATACTTCGGACTCGAACGTTTTGGCCATCATATAAATTGGTCAAATCACATTTTGAATTGGATTTGATGATCAACATCTCAGATTCTTAGCAGTTCGGCTACTGGTATCATCGAAACGAATTTCGTAATTGTTTTAGTCATTTTTCATACTTTGAAAGAACTTGGAGGGTACCACCATAAACAGAACCAATATATTTTTTAATTTCTTTCAAATATGAATTTAATCTTGAATCTTGTTTATGAGATAATTAGCTACCATAAATTTAAAAGTGCAAAACAATTTACTCATGCATGTACTATTTTTCTTTGACAAAATATAACATTTTTTATCATGAGAAATTCATGATGGTGAAGGTATTAATAAGGCATATGTAAAGACAAAAAACCTCAAGAGTATCACGAGTCTACTCATAATTGGCTTGGTAGCTCTGCTTGGTGTAAAACTTGCTTCGTCATGGACAATTCTTTTCACACAACCATCTTATACAATGTTCGACGATAAGTTCAACTGTTAATTTTTACGGCTCAGCCTTAATAATGATTCAACCCGTGATGAAACTTTCCAACTGTAGGTTTTCTTCGACTCATCGCTTAAAGACTAAAAGGTTACTAATAAATTTATTTATTACAATTTTTTCCTATTTGGTCGAAGTCTTAAACTTTAAGACTTTAGAAGAACTTAACCTAATAAAATTTTAGGAATAAACCCAAAGGTTTCGATCAATACCTTAGATAACATTGTAAGCTTAAAAATATTTTGGTCAAAATATTATCGTAGAAAGCTTTAAACGTAGTTGTAAGCTTACAACGTCTCAGAGAATAAGTCTCAAATCCATAAAAGCTCAAGACTCAATATAAATACATATAATGCCTTCGTTATTGAATATATATATATATATATATATATATTGTTTTCGTTATTGAAAATTTATTACTTCGTACAGAATTATTTATGGTTTACAGTGTTATATATATATATATATAATAATAATTTTGTTATTAAAAATCGATCAATTTTACAAAATTATATATGTTTATGCTCATGCACTATTACTAAAATCTTAACATGTTAACATGTACTCCATTCAAGTTGTGTTTTTTTTAATATTTCTAACCACTTTGACCACACATCTCACACGAATTTAATACTTCAGCACTATATCCTAGCTTCAGTTCAAGATATAAAATTTATACAACTAACATTTTTTTTGTTAAAATTATCAGTTGATATAACTGAAATTATTCAAACACATATACCCCGAATTGTTTTTTATTAAACGTAATGTTTTTAAAACTATCATATAGATTACTCTTTAAAAAGTTTGTTTTCATTTAAGATCCAACCAAAAGTTCAATTACAGCATACTATCCAAAAATACAACTTACCAATACCTACATGGGCCTAATTGTCTACCAACAATACAATTTAATATAACAAAAAAATTTGAACAAACAAATTGACCTTTATAGATTTCAAAGTATTTTCTCTCTTTTCAAAGTTTCTCTTAACTATTCGACTTCTTTCTTAAAACTCATAATTTCTTCATCTATTTTTATTGATTTTCTCATTAACCAATCGATTTTCTTTCTCAAGCAACTGATTCATCCCAAAAAAACTAGCAAGTTAAAGTTATTCCATCACTTTCTTCTTAAAAATAGTAAGCGATCATAATATACGGTTGTTTATTAAAGTTAAACTCATTTTTTATTAGTTTTGAAATTCGATTTTAGATTTTTTTGAATTTTTTTATTCTTATTTAGTACCATGGTTCTAAAATATACTATGAAATCATATTAAAGTACTGAAAAAATCAAAAATACATGTGTCTCGTAACTATCATCTTGAAAATCAACATTTGTCTCATAACTCGTATATTCAATCTTCAATTGCATGACATGATACGCGAGACTAAACACTTGTTTCATATTTTTTTGTGTTGATAAATAACAATATTCACGTGTCTCGCATCTTGATAATAAACACTTTTCTCTTGTTTGACATCTTATCAATTAAACTAGTATCACATTGTTATAGGAAATATGCCAAAAACTTGTTTTTCAGATCATGTTTATATTTTTGTCATTAAAAATATGAAAATAGAGAGAATAAAATAGGTTAAAAAGAAACAAAAAAGAACACTATTTTGTAGTGTTTTTAAAGCTACATATGATGTACAGAATGATAAACAAATTACTAAGAAAAACTGGGAGCCTATCATTGAAATAATTAAGACATTTAATGTTGGTCAAGACATTTTTAAGTTGGGTTAAAAAATTTAGCAATTAAAACCAAATATGTGAAGATTATATTTAGTTTGAAGCATGAAAATAAACATGTCGTTAAGCAATAAAAATTTCAAACCTATTATAATTTAGAAAAAGCAAAGTCAAGGATATTGAAAACATACTTCTCTCATAAGAAAATAAAATTCAGCAAATATCGAACTCAACCAATTACGAATTTCATGATAAATGGTCTCGTATAAATTTGGTTATTTATAGTCTTGTATCTTACATAAAATTGGTTATATATGGTCTCTCGTATCTCATTATTTATACATATTTTTACACAGTCTTGCGTCTTGCATAAATTTGTTTATATCTTGGGTCAAATGTCTTATTATTTTTACATATTTTTACATGGTCTCATGTCTCGTTAATTTTACATATAGTTATATAGTCTCGCATCTTGCATTTATTTGGCATACTTGGTCTCACATGTCTTATTATTTTTACATAATTTTACATGTCTCATGTTTTAAATAAATTTATTTATACACGGTCTCGCATATCTTATTAATTTTAAATATTTTTATATGGTCTCGCCTCTTGTATAGATTTGGTTATACCTGGTGGCGCATGTTATACTTCTAGTTTGTAGGTATATGTATAGTCTCGTGTCTCATATATAATTATATTAAATTATGTTTCACATGTTTATAAGATGCAATAACCAAATTTATTATAACCAAATGAGATCAAACAATAAAGGATGGTGTAATATTATTGATCATGTTAGCCTGCTTCACATTATTCTTCTCTACATCCGAGGATGTTTTAGTTTCTATAGTTCATTTTACATCGAAGACTTGGAAAAAATAAATAATTATGGTTGGGCTAGATAAATCAAGGACAAGCTCATTAATTTAATAAAGCTTAGCCAAAACGTTATTGGATGTTTTTCTATATTAATGGTTAGTATCTTACTCTATTTTTAAATATATAAAAAAAATACTGATAAATAATTTGGTATACATGATAAATACAGTCATTTATCATGGAACACACAACCATTGGTGAATCATATAAGTTATGATATTAATATGTTACAAATGGATAGGAATAAAAACAAAATAAAATTTGGATTTGATCAAACATTTAAAACAAATCACATATGGAATTGCATTTTTAATTCCTAGTCTCTCATTTTTTTTCAAGCACGTCTAACATCTTGCATTGTTTAAATTTTTTTTATTGTATCTCACAATTCGTGTCCAAGATGCGATGACGTTGTATAATCTCGCATTTACTTATGTATTTTAAATATTTATAGGTTTTGTATGTATAATTGGCTCTAACAAATTAAAAATACGAGGCATTTGGTACAGAAGGCCAAAAAGAAGAATAGGTTGGCGGAGAGGACAAAGAAGAAGAAAATATTTGTGGGGATTGGAGTGGATTATTTTCGACTGAGGGTAATTTGGTAATGTATTTTGTGGTATTTCAAAGGTATTTAATGTTTGAGTGTTTTGTAGTGAGAGATTTAAGCTGCCTGGTTGTATTAAATGTTCATTACCTTCATTAATGAAAGTGGTTGGGTATTTATACATTTAATTATGGGCCACATGGGCTTTCGGGTCAAACTTATGAAACCGGGTCGAGTACAAAAACCCATTAGTTTATTAAGCAGATTAGCAATTAGCTTAGTCAAAAGGTGATTAGTTTTTAGTACTTTTGTCCAGTTCGGATGGTTCAGTGGGTGGCTTGCATCCGAATTGCCCCTGTCCGGTTTCTATAGTGAGTGGTGAAAATATCTGGACTCATCAGTAGCTCATTTTTGTAGGTTTTGTTCGAAGGCCTTTGGAAAGACCTTAAAAATCGCCTTTGGGCACTTGTAACATTTTCCGAACGGATTTAGTGTTTAGTGAAGGATTTATCCGGACTGAAAAACTTCTCAGAAGTTCAAATGGTTTACCATGGATCGTGGGACACGTGTCATATTCTGATTTGCCTCACCAGCCGTTTTCCTCCTAGAACGGCGCTCCCACTAATCCCAAAAAGTAACCTCTTCATTTAATGCCTATGACGCCAGCGCCGCCTTCAATCATTACTTTTGTCTTTTCATATTCTCCTAAGTTTTTTGGCATCTTTTTGTCTCATTAGTATAAATTACTTCATTTTTCACTGTTTTACCATCTTCATTACTCTTTCATTCCTTCATCTCAAAGCTTTCACCTCTCTTACTAAAAATACTTTTGGTGTAAGTTTATGTTTACAGCGAGAAACGCACTAGTAAAAGGTGGGTGGCTTAATCTCTCGGAGTTAGAAAAAGCACAAAGAGTTGAGAGAGAAAGGCGCATTGCTGCAGATCTTCTAGTTTATCCAATCGACAAGTCTGAAACACCAAACTCAGAGCCTGATCGAGGCTCATCTTCTGCTAGAAGCTCCGAACCCAGAAGGTTATTTCAACCAAGCCTTTCACCCATCATCTCAGGCTCATCGGTTCAGGAGTCAAAACCCACTGTCGAACGGGAAAATGTTGTTACAAGTACAAAGAGACCCTCCCCATTTATAGCTATGGGATCAAATGCTGAAAATTCCCCAGAAAAACTGGCACTTCGTCGAAAAGGCCACTTAGTAAAAGGCCAGGCTGTTGTTCCACAGTCTAAGTCTCCGAAATCAGGCCCCCTAAGTCGGGGGCCAAGGACAAAACTACAGGGTCAGAGACATCCATCAAAGTCCCTAAGGATAAATGTCTGGTCCGGAGGCTACTGGAACAAGCCTTCGAAATGAACCCTCCAGATCTGAGCCCCAGCCGGACACCAGACCACAAAGAGAAAGCGATGCTCAGCCATCCGGACAGCTCACTGAACCAATCACCAGCACTCATCTACCAAAGACAGCTGACAATCCTTCCACGGTGATGGAGGACAGTGTTGAAGAAGCCCCTTTTGAGACTGATGTCTCCGGGCAGACGGGGGAAGCTGCCACTGCCAAGAAGGGCAAGGGTAAAGAGAAGTTGTGTTTAAAATATCCGGACCTGCCGGAGTTCCTTGCAGACAGAGTGGGACCTTGCTTCCACAAGGTGAGCGTAAAGTATCTGCTAGCCATACAAAATATTAAATACGCCTTCATTCATACTGCTGAATTAGGCCGGATCCGGACGAAGTAGGGGATCCCAGAATCTGTCAAAGTAAGGATATCGGTCAATCCGGAGACGCCAATGGACTAAAAACTGAGTGAGATAGTCTTCTACACAGAATTGTTCAACTGGGGGCTCAGATTTCCCTTGGACCCAAAGATCATCAGATATTTTCATCTGATAAAGCTCTGTCCAAGCCAATTGAGACTCAATGCTTGGTACACCCTCATGGCCTGCATCATGGCCTCTAGGCTCTCCGGAATCCCGCTTCCGATGGAGCAGTATGCTGTTGTGGCCAGCTTTTGCAAGAATCACATCATCCCATTCTACCATTTCAATATGGGTGACAATTATAAAGTGGTGGATGATCTGCTCGAATCAGAGAAGAATTGGAAGACCCAATTCTTGTTCATTAGTGGAGCTTGGGAAAATGGGAAGAAGATTAAAGCTGGTGTCAACCCAAGCATGCTTACCAGTAGATGGAAAAGCACTGGTAAATATTTCATCAAGTTTATTTTTCTTTCCTAATAAAAAGTTTGTTTACCTAAATGCTCTTCTTCTTCTTTGGGTAGTGCTGCCGAATGAGTTCTCCGACTACTTGGAGGAGGGGCAGACAACTTGTGCTAAGCTGAATGCTTGGGCTGCTAACAAATGGGGAAATCGCTTCCACAATTGTTTTACCGCTGGCAATCCGGTGAGATCCCACCTCTGGAACACAACCGGCCAGAGAGACTTGTCTTCAGAAGAATTGACCACACCACCTCCTTCGGGTGTCATCCTACAGAGGACAGATGAGAAGGATGGGAAACTGGCCTTGTCGGGAAGAGCTAAAGCCCCAAGTAAGATGAAGGGCAAGAAAGGCAAGAAAAATCCAGTTGCAGCTGAGGTTAATCAAGATGGTGTTGAGGAGATCGTCCCATCAAACCAGGAGGTGCAGGACCAAGGAGGAATTGATGTTGCTCTAATTCAAGTGGTGGAAAATGAGAGTACCAAAGAGGCAGTTGGACTTCCAAAACCCTCAAAGGCCCTAAAAAAAGACCAAAAACGGGGAGCAGATGGTGGAGATAGGGAAGCCAAGAAGAAGAAAATCTCCAAGGGGGAGGAGGTAGCTCTCCGACCTCTAGAGTCTCTTCCTCCGGTCAACCTAACAGACCCAACACAGGCAGAGCAAATCCCCAGTGATTTTCACACCGGAGAGGGTACCAGGGGGATATTAACATTGATGGAGTAGACATCAGTGGTCTTCAAGGGATTGGCCTTTACTTTGGAGACCTCGAGAAAGACGATTTTGATGGCCCTTACCTCCCTCCAAGCTCTTCGAACATGGTTACTTTCAATGGTAAGTCTTTTTCTGTTTTAGGGGAGAATGACATGTTGACCCACTCCTTGTTGAGCAATATTCAACCGGTGCTCAACTTGGAGAGACAAGTGCGTAGTCAATCTGCCCTCATCAACACACTCAACACAGACAAAGAGAGCTTATCCAACAATCTCCTTGATGCCAACCAGAATGTTGAGGCATTAAGGAGAGAGATCGAGGTGTTGAAGAAGGGGAAAGAGGAATCGGACACCAAGCTGGCCACTTCGGAGGGGGTTAACAAAGAACTTCAAACTAAGTGTTCTATCTTGGAGAAGGATCTCTCCACTTCGAAAGATGAGGTGAAGGATAAGGGAAATGTCATCCAAACCCTAACCAATGACAAAATTTCGCTCGAAGATGCTGTGTCTAGAGTTAACCAGGAGAAAGATGATTTGATAAAGGAGCAGGAGAAGACAATCCAAGCCAAGATCGATGCATACACCAACAAAGTGATAGATTCCTAAGAGGAAAGTATGTTGAAGTCAAATCGGACATGGTCTTGCTCTTTCATCAAATATTTCCGAAGAGGACACTCAGAGATTTATGGCGATTTGTGGAATATGAAGACCTCCCTCACCACACTATGGCCGATGGTGATAAGCACAACTATTCCAATGGTTGGGATGATACTATTGATGAAGAAGAAGGGATCGGAGAGATCCCTAACGAGGAACCCAAAGACCCCAAGAAGAAACAAGATGAGGCTGGAACATCAAAGGAAGCTCAGCCTTAAAGTTTTAACTATCTTTTTATTTTTCTTTAATTCTTGTGTTAGACTAAAGTCCTTGGATGGCCAAGACATTTTTGTAACTGTGCCCGGCTCTTGTCTGAATAAACCATTTCTCTTAAAAATTCAAAGTCCTTGGATGGCCAAGGCACTTTACATATTTTAATATTATTCCCCGATGTTAGCCGGGCAGTTTTACCTTACACAATTCTTGCATTGTTTTATAGTTACCCAATTTTGATGGCTAATATTTAAATAGCCCTTACTTATTTTACAAGTATTTTAAAGTGAGAGTGTTTAAATTCTCTGATGACAAATGTTTAAATTGTCATCACTCTACCAAATCAATCCGGTCTGTCAGTGATACTTTAAATAGTTTAAAAGAAGCTATCAATCAAACCACTCCGAATTTTTCAAGAAGGCATCGAATTTCATTAAAAAGCCCGGACACCTCATTAAAACCTCCCCGCGCCACCAGGGTAGGAAAGAGTATGCCCCTTAATATTTACATGGACTTTAAACAAGTAAATATTTACATAATTTTCATTCTATATACAACCGGAGGTGTTCAATGTTCCAGGGGTGATTCAAGATCATTCCATCTTTATCTTGAAGCATGTATGTCCCAGGCTTAAGCTTTTCACTGACCATATAAGGTCCTTTCCAAGTTGGAGCTAGCTTGCCGAACTGCTTCTCTTTAGTATGTAGAAATACTTTCCTCAACACTTTATCCCGTGGTTGAAAATCCCTTCTTCTGACTCTAGAAGTAAACCTGCTTCTCATCAAACCCTGATAGTGTGTGGCTCTGAGATGAGCCTTAACTCTTTTTTCTTCAATAAAGTCGAGTTGACTTCTGATTGTCACTTCATTAGCCTGTTCGGAAAAATTGTGGACTCTAAATGAAGGAAGAGTTGTTTCTATAGGAGCTATTGCATCCATAGCATATATCAAGGCAAATGGGGATTCATGTGTAGCAGCCCCAGGAGTAGTCCGGTAAGCCCATAGTACTTCTTATAGATAGCTTGGCCACTTTCCAGCAGCCCCTTCTAGATTCTTTTTAAGACCGGACAGGATGGTCCTGTTTGCCACTTCAACCTGACCATTCGCCTGTGGGTGGAAAAGAGAAGAGAAGCAATGCTGAATGCCTTTAGAGGCACAGGAGCTCTCCATATCCTTATTATCGAATTGTGGCCCATTATCTGTGGTTATCTTTTGTGGAACCCCAAATCTGCAGCAAATATTAGATAAGATAAATTTTATAACAGCTTTTGAAGTAGTTCCTACTAATGGGGCTGGTTCTATCAACTTTGAGAAATAATCGATGTCAAAAATAATAGTTTTGCACCCTCCGGACACCATAGGTAGAGGTCCCACCAGATCCAGCCCCCATCGAGCAAAAGGTATTGGCTCAGAAATTGACTCTAAAAGGACAGATGGTATATGAATTTCATTACTATATCTTTGGCATGGATCACACTTATTCAACAATTCCTTGGCATCTTTCATTATAGAGGGCCAGTAGTATCCGGCCAACAAGACTCTTCTGGTTAAAGCTATATAACCACAGTGTGCTGATCCCTCACCATCATGTAGTTTGGACAGTACTATTTGGGACTCTTCAACCCCAAAACATCGTAAGAGAGGTCTACTAAAAGACTTCTTGTAAAGAACGTCTCTTAGGATTACAAATCCAAGAGCCTTATACTTCACTTTCCTTGCTACTGCTTTTTCCGGAGGCATGATGCCATCTGAGATGTATTGAAAAAAAGGATACCTCCAGTCTTGGGTTTGACTCACTTGTATGTTTAAACTTTCCTCATCCTCCCTGCTCTGATTCAGTTAAATGGATGGGAACTCTTGCACGTGAATCCATGGGTAGGACTCAGAATATGCTATGGTTGCCAACGAGTCTGTTAACGTATTTTCTGTTCAAGGTATGTGCTCATAGGTGATATCTTTGAAGTTATGTGCCACTTCTTTAAGAATGAACAAATATTTAATCAGCTACTCTTTTTTTGCCTCGGATTGACCTTGTGCATGATGGATAAGAAGCTGAGAATCGCTCATTAACCTGACCCTTTTGGCTCCACAAATTAGGGCCATATTTAAACCAGCTATAGCAGCTTCATATTCGGACTCATTATTGGAATCCCTGAAAGAAAACCATATAGCCTGGTACATTTTGTCGTCGTACGGAGAGGTTAAACATATTCCAGTACCACAACCCATGGTACTTGATCCACAATCAGTCCAGACAACCCATACTTTCTTCGTCTTTTCCCTTGTTGCTTAATGTCTCTATCGAATGGAATTCAACTAGGAAATCAGCAACAGACTGAGCCTTGACTGCAGTTTGAGGGGTAAAATCAATATCATAGTCTCCCAACTCCACTGACCATTTGGTCATTCTGCTTGATACGTCTGCCTTCTGAAGAATGTTTTTCAAGGTAAAAGACGTTCGGACAATGATAGAATGAGACTGAAAGTAGGGTCTCATTTTCCTAGAAGCAATTACTAAAGCCAGTGCTAACTTTTCAAGTTTTAAATACTTCTTTTCAGCATCTATCAAGCTTTTGCTAATGTAGTACACCGGACGAGGATAATTATCCACCTCCCTTACTAGCACTGCACTTATGGCACAACCAGAGACTGCTAAATATATGTACAGTGTCTCTTTGTCAACAAGTTTAAACAAGGTTTTAGGGGAGTATAAGTGTTTTTTAATTTCATCGGAAGCCTGGTCACACTGTGGAGACCAGTTAAATTCATTTGCACCTTTTAAAGTTTGAAAAAACGGGGCACACCTACCCGAAGATCTTGAGATAAAACGGTTTAGAGCAGCTAACCTCCCTGTCAATCTTTGTATTTCTTTAATATTCTGAGGAGGCTCCATCTGTAATAAAGTACTAAGCTGGTCTGGATCAGGAAGTATCCCTTTCTCACTTATCACATACCCCAAAAACTTCCCGGACTGCACTCCGAAAATACACTTCTCTGGATTCAACTTTAAATTTACTTTTACCAAGTTGGCAAAAGTCTCTTACGGATATGCCAAGTGTAGTTCTTCTTCCACACTCTTTACCATCTTGTCATCAATTTAGACTTCCATGTTTCTTCCAATCTGATTAGCGAAAGCTTTGTTCACCAACCTCTGATAAGTAGCCCTAGTATTCTTTAACCCAAAATGCATCACCTTACAACAATGAAGGCCCCTATCAGTAACAAAAATAGTATGTTCTTGATCCTTTGGATCCAATTGAATCTGATTATACCCGAAGAAGGCATCCATAAAGGACATCAACTTGTTCCCAGATGTGGAGTCCACTAAGTGATCGATCTGAGGGACCAGATATAGGTCTTTTGGGGAAGCCCTATTAAGGTCTGTAAAGTCGATGCACATTCGCCACTTGTCATTTTTCTTTTTTACTAATACTGGATTGGTTGTCCATAAAGGGTACTGGGATTCCTTTATGTGCCCCATCTTAGTAAGCCGGTTAACCTCTTGAACTATGACATTAGCTTTCTCCTTAGAAAAAGCTCTCATCTTTTGTACAACAGGTGATATATTTCTTCGAATGGATAGTTGGTGTGATATAAAATCTGTTGGAACTCCGGTTACATTAGCATTGCACCAAGCAAAAACATGCTGATGGTCTGTTAAAAAAGACAACATTTTACTCTTCAGTTTTGATGTCATCTTAGATCCGATCTTGACGTTTCTTCCTTCAGCCATAGAGTGAGTTTCAACCTCTTCAATTGGTATTAAAACACCAGGGGTCTCTTTGGGGTCATCAATTTCACCCTCTCCCCCAGAGGGCCCCTCCAACTGCTAATCTTCACTGATCTGAACTGCCCCCAAAGTTCGAGGGGCCAGTGTCATTGCATAACACTCCCTTGCTATCTTTTGACTACTTCAGACAAATCCCACTTGTCCTTGCACAGTGTATTTTAAACATTAGTGGACTGTCGAAGCCACATCATGCATCCTGGAGAGCCAAGATCTTCCCAAAATGGCATTGTAACATGTGGGACAATCCACCACAATGAAAAGTACTCTGACCATCTTCTTAAAAGGGCCATTTCCTAACAAGACATCCTCATCAAACTCCCCGATCACGTCCGCTGAGCTTCCAGTGAAACCCACAATTGAACTGTTCGAATGTTGAATCACTGCTGGATTCTTCATTTATTTATAGGAATTTAAGAAGAGGATATTGACTGAACTATCGGTGTCCACCAAAATTCGTCTAACGTCATTGCCCCCAATGGATGCTCTTATCACCACACCATCTTCATGGGGACCAGCTATGTCCCTCAAATCATCTTCATCGAAAACAATGAAGGGAAAAAGAATTTACGATTGATAGGAAGTCATGCCTCCTTCCAATTGAGTAGCCAGGGTATGAACATGCCTCTTCCTCGAAGAAGCAGTCATGGTGTCCCCCTCAAATATGGTAAGTGACTCAAAAAAGCTGATGAGTCCGGACACCGTCTTGCTGTGTTCTGTGATAACGCCCACCTTATTTCGGGTTGGATCAGGATCCAAATACTCTGACTCCACATCGAATCTTTCAATTATCACCATAGCCCCATCCGGAGTCGATGTCCCTGTGTTGTTTGTCAGGCCAGTCCGATGAGCATTATCAGGCCTATTTCCATTTCTTATTTTAACATAAGCACCCAACTTTCATCTTTCAATCAAAATTTGCACCTCTTGTTTCAAAGCGATGAAATCTTCTATATTATGACCAATATCATGATGATATTGGCATAAACAATTATTACGACTTTCCGTGGGAGATTGAAGCGCAGCTTGCTTCCTTAAATGTACTTCGTCTTTTGTTTTGTCATAGATGGTTGCCACATTTTCTTTCAACTCAGCAAACCACTCCGGTTGAACCCAAGGCCCTCGCTTATTTCTGGATTGTTGGCTCTGAGCTGGTGCTGGGTGGGATTCAGCCTTGGCCCTGCTGGGACCTTGTCCGGCTTCCTTAGCCTTGTACCCGGACTGATTCTGGTTCTGGTTTGGTGCAGCTTGGGCCTATCTCACCTGCTTATGCACCCTGGTCTTCTTTCTTTCATATACATTGATTTGTTTCCCCACTTGATTCAGTAAACCACCCCACGTCATGGCCTTCTTTCTAGTTACTGAATCAGCCAAATTACCAGGGTTCAAACCCTGCCTTAGAGAAGCTATTGCTACTTGTTCAAAGCAATCAACTAATCCATTCTTGGTGTACACAAAGCGACTTATATATTCTTTCAATGATTCATTTGGTTCTTGGGAACAATGGATAATAGTGTCTCCATTGCCCTTCACTTCCTTACTTCCAACGAACTGTCTCCGGAAGGCCACCCAAAAAGTATCAAAATTTCTGATGCAGCCTTGTGGCAGACTATTGTACCACTTCAGAGCACTCCTTGTAAAATACTGGGAGAACACTCTACAAAGCAACTTATTATCATCGTCAAAATTCATCATAAAGTTTTTGAATTGCTCCAGATGATTATCTGGATCTTTACTCCCATCGTATTTTTCTATCTTTGTGCTGTCAAACCTCTTAGGAAGGTTTTCGGACAGTATCTTGGAAGACAATGGAGATTGTCTCCAATTCCGGCCACGACTAAAAACAGTATCTTCATTGGGAGTTGCAAAGATACCTGGTTCATCATGAAAGGCGAAATGATCCATCAACAGTCGGTCTACATGTCTCCGGCCATGGCTGTGACCATGAGATGACCATTTTCCTAGATGCATTTTCAACCTTCCATGCTTGTCCCTCTTTCTTGAATACTTTTTGACCAACTTCTGCTTCTTTTTAGAACGGCTTTCATCGCTGCTGGATGACAGGGACTCCTCAACTCCATCTTCGTTTGGGGAGCTACTAGAAGATTCTGAATCTGAATCTGAGCTCTCCACCAGTTTAGACCGGTGAGACTTCTTTGAGCTAGCATGAGTCTTTTTAGTACTTACATGGGTTTTTGCTAATGGGTCATGATCCCTTGGATTGTCAATATGGTGAACGGCTGACACTTTCGATTTTTCTTTTAAGCCCATCTCCACCCTTTTAGCAGCCCTCAAGGCTTCTATCTTAGCTTTCAATCTATCTCTCTCTTCAATCGTGTATTCATCATTTTCTCGCACCACTTCTGCCAAATTCGGTGGTACTGCCTGCTCGTCCAGATTCATCCGAACTGGTTTTTCTTGATGGTTTCGAATGCTAAATTCAGGCACCTTCTTCTCCCATTATGGTCGCCAATTTGGTGTGGATTATTTTCGACTGAGGGTAATTTGGTTAGGTGTTTTGTGGTGTTTCAAAGGTATTTAATGTTTGGGTGTTTTGTAGTGAGAGATTTAAGCTATCTGGTTGTATTAAATGTTCATTACCCTCATTAATGAAAGTGGTTGGGTATTTATACCCTTAATTATGGGCCACATGGGATTTCGGGTCAAACTTATGAAACCGGGTCGAGTTCAAAAACTCATTAGTTTATTAAGCAGATTAGAAATTAGCTTAGTCAAAAGGTGATTAGTTTTTAGTACTTTTGTCTAGTTCGAATGGTTTAGTGGGTGGCTTTTGTCCGAATTGCCCCTGTCCGGTTTCTATAGTGAGTGGTGAAAATATCCTGACTCATCAGGGATGACCGGGAAGAATAAGAAGTTAATCTTGAGGAAGATGATAAAGTTGAAAATTAGGATGTAATAGAAGAATCAACTGAAAATATGTAACAAGAGGAAAATGAAATTGATTCTTCCGATAGAGATAAAACTATAAACACATACATGATTAAATAATGAAAAACCAACTCAACTATACAACTGCACATCCAAGAAAATATAAAGGTTATAATATTGGTATTGCACGACCGAGAAAATCTTCTATACATCCAACAAACGCTAGTAATGTAAACAAACCTGCAACTAGTTCACATATTAGAAATTCGGTATCTCAGATTCTTAGGAATCTAAGGAATTTTATGAAGAATAAAAATTTAATGAATATCGGTTACAAATTCTACTATTTAAAAGTAGATAATATTCGTATAAATATATTATTGTTTAATGAAAATATAAGAATATCGCATCTTCTATACGCATCATTTCTCATCTCTAATATTGCATCTCACATCTCTCATCTCGTATCTCTAACTTATAACTAGTTTGACATTTAGTGCATGTAGTTGGATATCTATGGTCTCTTATCTCTGATCTCTAATCTTGTGTTTCACATCTTTTTTTTTATATAATAGTCTTGCATTTAATGTATGTAGTTAACTACAAATTTTCTCACGTCTCGTATTTATAATTTGTCCCGCATCTCTCATCTTGCATCCTTCATTTATAACTAGTCTCACATTTATTGCATCTATTTATCTATATCTATTAGTCTTGCATATTATATCCCGTAAAATAGTCTCGCATTTAGTACATGTAGTTAATTATGCAATGGCTTGCATATCATGTTTATGCATTGTCTCATATCTTGTGTTTGTAGGTTGTCTCGCATATTACATCTATCATTTGTTATTCATCGTTTATAACTAGTCTTGTATTTAGTGCATATAGTTAGCTATCTCTCATCTGTCATCTCACATTCTTCATTTATAATTAGTCTCTCATTTACTATATGTAGTTAGTTATGCATTATCTCGCATGTCGTGGTTATAGGTTTTGTTACATTTCTCATCTTGCAGCCGGAATTTAGTATTTTTATTGTCTCACATTTAATAATCTAGTTTATATATTTTGCAAAGAGAAAACTTGAAAACCACAACTACATCCGAACATATATTTAGCCAAATTATTGACTTACAAATATTAAAGAAAATATAAAATTTGACAGTTACGAATAGTAATTATAAAAAAAGATTGGCAAACTAAAACAATAAATTATTGATAAATACAATGACATAGCGGATTTGAAAAAAGAGATGGAGAAATTTAAAACATATCAAATGAAAAAATATGATGTAAGAAAAGGTAGAACTTGAAAAAACACTTGCACTGCTTATAATATAATTAAACAGGGAGGTGGACGAAACACATTAAAAATATGTGAAAGAACCACATTCTAAAAAATCATGTATTGAAATAGAAGATGAAGTCTCTCATGATGCACAAGATCAAGAAAATATGCAGGATTATATCGATGCACGTGTTTTTCATGTTATAAATAATACAACCTATGTACATCATCATCTTGATGTAAATTATCTCCGACTGTGAAATATACAACTTATGTTCAGGAACCACATGGTATACAGAATGAGCCTCATGTTGTACATGAGCATCTTGATGATCGCATGGAAAAAATTAAATTGAGGGATGCTTTGGAGAAATAGGTAATGTAGATTGTTCAAAACCATGAACCTTTTGCACCTCAAATGGAAAATGTTGTTTTGGACAAAGAAGTGAATCAGATTGTTCTAAACCATGATCCTCCTGATCATCAAATGAATTTTTTTTGAATGAGGGATACTTTAAAAAAAATACAAATTATTAAAAACCAATAACCTCTTTCTCATTAGATTGGATATGTTGAAGTAAGTGAAAATCAAGTAAGATAAGAAGATTTTTTATTTGACTTAATTTATTAAACAATCTTGATAAATGCTTTGGTAACCTATATACTTGTGAAATTTCGTAAACCTATGTATGTATTTGTGTATTAACTGATTTCACATCTATTATTTTCCTATGCCTGTCATTTTCTCGCATTTTCTACTGCACAAGGTTAATGTATCGGGTTTCACATTTTCATACATGTTTGTATCTCACATCCATATTTTTCATATGTCTGCTTTTGCAAATCATGTTTATTTGATCTCGCAACCCGCATTTACTAATATATAAATTTTGTATAATAACCTCCCATTGTACATAATGAGCTTTCTCGTATACATGAGATTTATGCTCATCAAGATTTAGAAAATGTTGAATTGACGGATGATATGGAGAATGAGATGATCCGGATAGAAAATGTCTAAAAAGATAAATAAGGAAGTGAAATTCTTTGTAAGTTAACTACTATCGTATCTCGCATTCTTTATTTATAACTAGTCTTGCATTTAGTGCATATAGTTATATATGCATTGTCTAACATCTCTCATCTCTAGTTTTGCATTTCACATCCAGCATTTATAGAATAATCTTGCCATTAGCACATGTAGTTAGTTATGCAATATCTAGCATCACTCATCACATCTCACATCTCACATCTCGCATTTATAAAATAATCTCTTATTTAGTGCATGTAGTTATATATGCGTGGTCGCACATATATCATCTCATATCTCTTGTAACACATCTCTTATTTTGCATTTACTAATATAATATTTTCGAACTTTGCAGAACTATTTCTAGAATAGCCTTCATTTGAATTAATTAGTTTACTTTTTGAAATTTCATCATTAAAATCGAGAAAAATGATTGGTGAGTTGAAAAAAATAATGATAATTTATGTTAATAATACCATAAACTCAGAATAATTGAAAATAAATAAAAGCAAGATAAATCATCAGTATGGTCGATTCCAAAATTATCATGTTATGTTTTTGTTATTAATATGATTGAGATAATAACCGAAGACTAGTTGAACCATAAGGTAAAGTTTATTTAGCATTTATTTGTACATACGGGTTCCCATTCTGCAATTTACTTACTGTGTGTTCCGTATTTTCGATCGCCTAGGTTATTGACGGTCTCATACTTTCAAAAAAATAATTAAAGTACCTTCCCTCACTTTGATGGATCCCTAGCATATCATGTTATAGCAACCGACATTTCTGGAAGTGCACTTAATGATGACATCTAAACAGATCCAAATGAAGACCAATATGAAATCATCACAGTATCAACTATTAGAATTGGTCTTATAGGACACTCAAAAGAAAATGGACTTCTTAAAGAGTTCAACAAGATAGTGGAAAACCCTATAACCAAATGGAGCATGAGTCAATTTATAGATCTGGTATTGCCCAAAAAAAATCTTTTAATTAAGAAGAAACAATGTGAAAAAATATTTTAGCTTGCAATAACAACGGTTCGAGATAATATTGTTAAGTCCTAAAGACCATAAATTTACTCTTAAATCATTTTAATAATATTGGTCCATTTCGTCAAGGCCCGTTTATGCAAATATTCTAAAAAACATCAAACGAACAAAACTTAAAATTCAACCAAAGTTATTTTGTATTTTTTTTCAAAAGTTACATCATAAATCTTTAAACTTTTTAATTCTACTTTTTGAGAGAATATATTTATCATCCAAGAATTAAATTTTAAGTATCTAAAGTCATTTAATTCTATTTTGATCAAGATAAAACATAACCTTATCAAATCTTATACTAATTTAAATATTCCTAAAATAAAATAAGAAAATATAAAAAAGAACCGTTAAAATAGGCTTTTGGAACATAAACGGTGGAATTTAATTAATAAATTCTAGACCTAGACCGATATAGACATGTAAGATTGTTCAAGCGTGTTTGGTTCTCATAAAAATAAAAATAAAATTAAAATGGTCATCTCCATCTCAAGAAATGAAAAACTTGGCAGCCATTGTTATTGTTGCTGTTACTTTAGATTGCAGGAATAAGATCAGCTAAAAGTAGACAGCAACAATACTTAGAAAGGTAATTTAAAGGGTTGTTTTGTTTGGTTTCAATTTTGTAGACAACAAAAACCTTACATTTTGTGTAGGAGATTAACACGACCACTCGGAGAAAAAAACTACAGGCTCAGCATTTAGATATCCATCTGATGTATAAGACCGAACTAAATCGAGAAGCTCGACTGAAAGGTCTTAGATTAGGAGCTATGGTGTCCGACATTGATGCTAATTTCTTTGTAAACCAAGATGGTGCCACTTCACAAAACATGCTCGATTTTATTTCACTAGTTAAGGGCAAGGTTCACTGAGAATTTGGTATCAAACTTCGAGAGGTCTAATACATAAATCCATATTGTATAGATTTAGGGTAAATATAATAAAGATTAAACATTTATGATGAGTAAAACTTCACTAGACTACTTAATCCTAGTGCATAGTATTTGATATCTTTACTGTCCATGTCTGGTATTTCTTGTAAGTTTTTTGGTGATGAAATGAGTAATAACGCCGACCGGACAAAACAGGAGGCAGAGTGAAACTGAATGGCGTGTTTCAACTTTGTTCTCGAGTCCATCTTTAAAAACTTGCCTGTACAACAAACGCAAAATTTATAACTGTGTGGTTTGCAAAAATTATGACTAAAAGTCAAAACTGTTTATATTCATTGAAAGGTATGTAGTGAATATTGTTTTCTTTTGACTATAAGTTTATATTTTGATATACATGATTTATATCGTTGAGTATAAAAATTTTGGTGAAGGTAAAACAGCTTTCATTTTCGAGAATGAAACAAATCTTTTAATTTCTTTTGGAAACCATTTTCTAAAAATTAAGCAAAAACATAAAGTGCTTTCACGGACCAGATGAATTCGAATTTCAAATTCCAGAAATTCAAAAAGAGAGAGAGAGAGACCTTGCAGCAAAAAGATCAATAACTAGAAGGTGAATCCAAGCAGACGCAAGTGTCAACTCGTTGGAGAACATCTTTGCTATACCTGTAAGCTACATTTTGAACCAAGGGATTCAGTAAAAGAACATACATTATAATTCGACATGATAAAAACTTTGAACCAGTGAAATAAATACACACCTCGGGCAGCATGTATTTACTAGCAAACATATACCGAATAGTATCAGGCGTCCAGGATAGGTACAGTAGATACACGTACAGAAGTCCCAGCACAGCATATGGTAGGCTGCTTTCCATACATTTCTTAGTCTGTGATCATAATCAGCATTTATGTCTCTGGAGGCTTGTTTCGTACATTACTTATTAGTTAAAAAGATGTAAGCTTTAAAGAAAAAATATCAAAGGAAGAAGCTTTTTTGCTTATAATATGCTTAAAAGCCACAAAAACTTAACCGAGCTGGACCAAACAAACAAGCTTTTCTTGCTTTAAGACTAAGAAAAACAGACCCAGACACAAAGCCACTTATAGCTAGACTATCGAGCGAGCTGCTCATAAAAAGGTTGGCTCGGAATCAGAGCCAGGATGTCTGGCTTGAAACCCATTTCGAGCCAGAGAATTCTACCTCGCGAGCGGTTTCCAAAAAGAATTAAAATAGTATCATCATATACCTAAATAATATTGGGAATATCGTCTGAGTCGAGCCTGCATTAAGTAATTTAATTTGGTGTCATAATAGTAAAGAGTAAGTGAGTTTTGTTTAATGGAGCCAAAACCCGAGCTTTTTATAACTATTCGAACCAAGCCTAGAAACAAAATTTCGAGCTCGAATTGAGCTTCGAGGCTTCTTTTTTCTGCACGGGCTTGAACCTCTTGGTATTCGGCTCAATTCGACCTCTAGGTTGTGGCCAGATCGAGAATGCTTGAAGTCAAGCGAGAATATATAACGTAAAATATCTACAAAAAGAAATCTGTTTGACGGTCCTACAATCGAAGCTTACCAGTTGAGCTTTAGGAGCAAAAACCATGAGTGTATAGAAAGGAAGGACGGCAACTGTTCCCATAGTAAAAACATTACTAGCAATCTGAGAAGTTGCCAACCCTGCACAAGATACTAAGCAATTCGACTTTAAACGACCACAAAGGGTTTTCATTTCATTGCGGAAAAATAATACTCAAGACTAATAATATGCAGAAGAATGAGAAAGTATGTTACATGAAGCTTGTACTCTAGTTCTTTTTCTCGAGTCAATGAAAGTTGATCCAACTCTGGGTCTAATCAATAAACTTGATCCTCTTACAAAGCTCGATTCGCTAGCTTCTTTTGTTACACTCAGTTTCTTTACCGATGCAGTAGTAATTGTTCTATTTACAGACTTATGTACTCCGATTTGTAGGGTCAAACTTTTATTCTACAAGATTCCAGACATAAAACATAAGCTCCATGATCCATTTCGCAAAATCAAAATCATATTCACTGTCTAATTAACCAAACATCATCCGTAAGATATGAAGAGCTAAGATATAGATACATTCAACTACTATGGATTCTTAGTCCAATAATTTCACTTCAAGCACAAACCAAAACATGGTTTCTCAAACAAATGACTATCATAATGACTATCATCAAACACAATTGAAAAAGTAAGTGAAATATAAATACCGAACTAAAACCCTAAATCAACTCTGATCATCAATTATTGAAATCAGAACTACTATATAATAATCAAAGCGAAACCCAGATGACAAACCAAACAGGGGAACCGTAAAGTCCTCAACTTTTCTATAATATAACATGGGAACCAACCCAAAACCGAGACATCGAAAAAGATAGTACCTTTAGTGAAGACAGAGGATACGAGAAGCAAGAAGATAAGGCCATGTTTGAAGTTTTAGATTTTGAAAATCACTCTTCATCAGATTTATAGGATTTTGATTATTAATGAAGTTGGGCAAATAAGTGAAAGTCTGGTTGTTTTCAAGTAACGGAAAGAAAAGGTAGAGAGAGATTAGGCAATACGCAATGGTAAGTTAAAGAATGCACTCCACTTCGTTACCAGATTTGACGAAGCACTCCACTTTGAATTCTAGGGAAGGAGTGTGTAGGTGTCTCTTCTTTCTTTTCTCATCGTGGTGGTGTTAGTGTCAGTACATAGTCCAATCTTACACGTGGTGGCACGTGGTGCCTCGTGAATGGACACCATTATTTTCTCCATGGATTATTGAATGTTGTCGAAATTTAGGTACGTGTCTTTTTTATTTATTTTAAGCTGGTGTGGTTTGGTTGCCTCGTAGCTATACGCGTAATCTCGTATAGTTGTTAAAGTATAAAAAAAACTAGTAGATTTTTTATGTTTTTTTTTTGGGTGAAATGAAAGTTTAAATTAATTAAAAAAATTCATACATAATTTCGGGGTATATTCTTCCGCTGTAATTAAAATTCTAGAGCAACAATAGAGGTGTCCAAATTTCGATTCCCGAATAGTAACATAAGTTTGTAGCATGCAAATGTCAAGTTGGAAACTGAGGTGATTGAGTGGTGATTCCATGATCGTCCCATTCGAAACTCCACGCTCCAGTCCAGACAGCGAGTACCTGAATCACAAGAGGAGTAAGTTAGACATAAATGCAAGAACCTTACCAGTTAATCTTGGTACCATGAAATCTAAATCGGAGATCCGATAAGATATGATATGAAATAGTAGAGGCCAAAGATGGGGGATCCAAAAATTCTTGAATTCCGCTCTTTCCAAATGTGGTAGATAACCGCATTGAAACAAGTACGCCAAATACTCTGGTGTCGTGTATTAGTCCATCTTGATGCCTCGGTAATCCAAGATTGCCAGCAAGAAGAGTGAAAAGAAAAACCAAGTTTGACACTGGTGTAAGTTCATATACTCTGCGAGTAACTACATTCAAAGAGGATATGAGATATAGTTTCTGAATCAGAGTGACATAAGGGACAAGAGTCTGGGATATTATAACCCCAGTTGCGAAGCTTGTCTTTGGTTGCAAGCTTGTCCTTGATAGCCAGCCAAGAAATAAAAGAGTGGCGAGGAATATTAAATTTATTCCAGATTAACCCCGCCCATCCCTTTTCAGGGGTAGGCGAACGGAGGGAATTGTACGTGTCCTTAATGGTAAAGATGATACTTCCTGCCTTAGTCGTCCAATAGGGAACATCCCTTGATAGAATGTTTGGATGGGGAAGGGTTATAATTAGCTTGTGAATTTCATCCAAGTGTCCTCGGCTGCGCGCTTATGCCGATCTCAGATTTTTAGGCCAATTTCATTCACCATTGCTGATAATTTCCGAAACTTTTAAGTTGCTTCCCAATCGAGAGTCGCAGATGACTTCAGTCCCGTAGTGGGTAGCAAGGGGCGACGAGAGGAGCCATGGGTCATGCCAGAATGAAGTGTTCTGACCGTTTCCGATAGCCACCCTGTATAAATTACGAGTCAAAGGACGAAGACGAAGAATTTTCCTCCAAATCCAAGTGGATGAGGAATTCAAAGAAACTTCCCAAATTTTTTTGTTTTTTATCTTTTCAACTTTAATCCACTCGCACCAGATAGATTGAGGCTTATTACTTATGATAGACCAAAGGTGCTTAAGGACGGCCGCCAAATTCTAGAGTTTTAAGTCTAGAAACCGAAGGCCGCCCTCTTTATAAGGAGTGGTGACGGTCGACCAGGCTAATTTGGCCCCATAAATTTTCATAGTCGAACCAGACCAAAGAAAGTGACAGAGATATTGGTTTAACTCTTTAGTTATCCTAGAAGGCAGAATAAAAATCGAGGACCAATAGACCTAGCCTGCAAATAAGACCGATTTGATAAGTGGGAGTCTACCAGCATATGAGAGGTGATTGGTAGTCCAAGAATCAATTCAGGAGGTTATTTTGTGCAGGAGGGGGCGACAGTCAGCATGGGTAAGTCTACCAGTGATGAGAGGCACTCCCAGGTACTTAACCGGGACGGAACCTTCAGGGAAATTCAAAATTTCTAAAAGATTCAACCGAAGGTGATGGCCAATTCCCGAGAAGAAAATATGACTTTTCGAGGGATTAACTTTAAGACCAGAAAGAGAGTAGAAATCATCCAGAGCATCCTTGATAAGGCTGAGGGATCGAGTGTCACCATAGCAGAAAATCATTAGGTCATCTGCAAAACAGAGATTGATGATTTTCTGTTTATGACATTTCCAATGAAAATGGAAAGTTCGATCCAGCCTTTTCTCTTTAAGGATGCTCGAAAGTACTTGCATAACAAGCACAAAGAGAAGAGGGGATAGAGGGTCACCCTGGCGAAGACCTTTTTTACCTTTAAAATTTCCATGAAGATCTCCATTAATGATTATAGAGTAGGAGGGGGTAGAGATGCACTTGATTATCCAAGTGATCATCTGCTCAGGAAATTGCATTGCAACTAAAATGTCAGAAATGAGGTGCCATCGAACATTATCAAAGGCTTTCATTATATCTATTTTTAGGGCAACCCTTTTTCTTTTACCACTACTGTTGTAACCCCTCGGGAGTTCCTGAGACAGAAGGATGTTATCAGAAATATTCCTTCCCGCGACGAAAGTCGATTGGGAAGAGTCAATAAGGTAAGGAAAAACAATTTTGATTCTATTTGCCAGAATTTTAAAAATGATTTTATAGACAACATTGCAAAGAGCAATTGGTCTATAGTCTGCGGGTCCCGAAGGAGAAGCCTTTTTAGGGATAAGAGCAATAGAGGTCGCATTCCAAGAATCAATCAGAGTTCTAGAGAGAAAGAACTCTTGGACTCCTTTACGGATGTCAGGGCCAACTATATTACAAGTAGCTTTAAAAAACTAGAATTGAAACTATCAGGACCAGGAGATTTGTCACTATCAATACTGAAAAGAGCTGATTTAATTTCAGCATTAGTTATCTCACTGATCATAGACTCTTTATCAGATTGAGTAACGGAGGAAGAAATCAGAGTTGAAACTCTATCAAGACCAGGATAGAATGCAGAATGCTTTGTACCTAAGGATTTCTCAAAAAAGTTCACAAAGACGTTAGAAACTCTAATCGGGGAGGTGATCGTTTCTCCCTGATTATCAGAGATCGAGAGAATTTTATTACGAAAAAGCCGGGCTTTGATGCTATTATGAAAAAACTTAGAAATCCGGTCTCCCAGCTTGATCCAATTTTCTTTAGATTTCTGCTTGAGAAAGGATTCCTCCGCCCGACTGAAGAAGGTAAAGCAATCAGAAGCCTCTGATTCTTTAGTAACAAGAAGAGGATTGAGGGGATCACTGGCTAGAATTGATTAAGCTTCAAACAGAGCAGATTGCACAGCAGTGACTCTAGAAGATATGTCACTGTACTCTTTGCGATTAAGAGAAGCAAGCACCGTTTGAAGGCGAGAAATCTTATCTGAGACCATCCTCATACCTCTAGAGGTAGTAGGGGCATTCCAACTCGAGGAAACAACGTCCTTAAATTGGGGATGGGATTGCCACATATTAAAGTAGCGAAAAGGTTTTTTCCTCCTAGGACGGGGGAGATCAAGATTAAGAGTGACCGTGGTGTGATCAGAAGTACGGAGGTATCCAAAATGGACACTGGACATAGGGAAAAGGTCATCCCAATCTGGGTTGACCAGAACTCGGTCGATTTTAGAAAGAATTGGGTGAGAAGGATGCTTGTTTATCCAAGTGAAAGGAAAACCAGTAGATCTAAGATCACTAAGTTCGCATTGGTAACAACAGTTGTTGAAATCGTCAATAGCTGAAGACCAAGCTTCAGAGGATCCAAGCCGCTCACCTGGATGACGAATCGCATTGTAATCTCCAAGGGAAACCCACGGGATGTGGTTATCCAACTTGTAGATATTAAAGAGATCCTTCCAGAGGGGGATACGGTCTTTTGCGTCGTTAAACGCGTAAATAGCAGTGAGCTTAAAAGTAGCTCTGAAATTATGACATTTTGCTATACAGTGGATTAGCTGGGGAGTTTGGGAGATTCTAGTTATTGTAATAACACTAGGGTTCCATAGAATCCAAATTCTACCTAGGGGATGGGTCTCATGATTAGTAAGCACATGCCAATAGGGCATAATTTTACTAATCGTATGATCAATTTTATGAATTTGGACTTTAGTTTCTATTAGAACTATCAAAGATATATGATTACTGAGAATAAAATCATTGACGTCTTTTTGCCTAACAGGGTCATTTAGACCTCTAACATTCCAAGATGCAATATTCGTAAATAAATACTTACAGTGAGTCAGTCGAAGATCCTATCGAAAGATATTACCATTTTACCCTTGCATTTAGCCTCATCTGTGCAGGCCCTTTTGGGGGGGAGTCCACTTCCTTGCCAATCTCCACCTCCTGGTCCTCACTGATAGAAGGGAGACGAGATTCGGCCGCATTCTCTGGTTCAATCTCAGATGGATCTTCCTCCGAAGATGAAATCTCTCTTGAAAATTCCTTATGAGAATTAAGGGAAGGTAGCTTAGCATGGGCCATTTTGAATGTCCTTCCTTTGAGACCTTTACCCGCATTTCTGAAGTTACAAATCAGAGAAGGAAGACCATTGGTACCACCGGCCCCCAATAAACCTTTGCTGTTATTTGGACCAGCCCTTTGAATATAAAGGATTTGAGTGGACCCATGAACTTTAGACACCCGGCCCAAAGGGAGAAGGTTTTTTGAATTTTGTCTCAAGACGCCTGTGGGCTGGGGCAGAATCAATGGGCCTTTGGAATCAGACCAAAAAAAGGGTCTAAGCCCAAGCCAACCGGTGATCCCATAGAAGAGTCAGAACCGGGCTTCTCTTTTGGGTCAAAGCCCAAACAAACCGCAATAGGACTCATCGAATGAGTCAGATCAGTCTTCTCTACTCGATTAGAACAGATCAACTCTAGCTTGGTGTTAGAAACCAGATCGCCTCCAGGAAGACGACCGACATTCTCTGCCGATTCCGACCAGCTGCTTGCAATCAAAACGCTTCCAGTGTGCTTACCGGACCAGCTTCATGCAATCGAAACGCCTCTAGTCTTATCTGCCAATTCTGACTTCGACACAGCCAACCGGACTCCCGATTTTGACGCTCCCGGAGTCGAGCCAATCTTCTCAGCCGATTCGGCCTCAGCCACCGCCATCAGGTATTCCGGATTCGAAGCTCCCTGGCCGGTCTTCTCTGCCGATTCCGTCCATCTGCTTGAAGTCGACGGTGCTATTTTCGGTTCAGTCCAAGCGGCAGTCCGATTTCCCGATTTCGAATCGCCTCCAGGAATCCGGCTAGTCATCGCCGCCGATTCTGATTCTGCCATAGCATCCCGGTTTTCCAAGAGTGACCCAGCCAACACCAATTTCGACTCGCCTCCAGAGATGGAGCCCGAATTGCTCAAGCATGAAGTGACGGTTATCTTCGTGTGTCGGAACAGGGCACACCACTCCAACATAAAGAAAGACGCCGCCTCACTCTTTGTTATTTTTTATCTAGATAATAAATGGATCTATTTTTTTTTTGTTAGAAACGCAATAAATATATTATTTTTTTAATAAACAGGCCTTTCATGGTTGTAATAAACAGGTTTTTCACATTTTTAATTTGTAATAAACAGTTCCCTCATATTTTCAAAAAAAATATGTTTGTTGTGTTTTTGAAAATGTGAGAGATTTGTTTATTACAGAGGTAAAGGAAGATGACTGACGTAAGACATTTAACAAACATGGGGTACCTGTCATATTTTTTAGCCGTTGTCAACCCTATAACATAGGTTAAGTGAATAACATAAATCATACCTATCACCCAAATAAAGTAGAGTACCAGAGCTAGATCAAGCATCAGATACACAGCAACCGCAACCATCATGTGGGTATAAGTTATAGATGCATAAACCACACACAATACAATAATAACAAATAAATTACTGTTAGATTAAAAGATTATCATGGCAAACACATTTTGGTGTTTAGAAACCTGAACCCAAGGTTCGAGAAGATATGGTATGAAATCGTAAATGCAAAGGCAAAAGAGGAACCAAATATTTGAATTTCTTTCCCGTTAGACGTGGTATATAATTGTGTTAAAGCAAGCACGTCAATGATGATAGTTTCGAAAAAAGACCAGTTTGACACCTCACAGATCCAAGGGAACCAAGTAAAAGCATGTAGCGTGAACCCGAGATTTGAGCTGACATTGCCCCAAAGAATCCGAGTGAAACTATAGTCATAACTGATATAACTGATAGTTTCAGAATTCGAATTGCATAAGACACAATCCAACGAGGTATTTAAATCCCAACTCAACATTGATTCGACAATTTGCTTTGAATAGCAAGCTATAAGATGAAAGAGTAACGATGAATGTTATATTTATTCCATACTAATCCAGCCCACCCGACACATGGGGTCGACATACGAACGATGTTATATGTGTTCTTGATAATAAATTTTTGAGTTTCCTCTTTTGGCAGTCCAATAGTGTGCGTCATTGAAGCTGATATTTTGAGGAAGAAAAGAAAGAATGACATTGTTGGTCTCTTGACGATTACTTCGGTTCTTTGCTCAAGTAGATTTGAGACCTTGAGATTCTTCCCGAGCTAAGAGTCTTTAATGATGTTTTTCCCGTAATGGATTAACAGAAATGTGGGAAGGAGCCAAAGATCATACCAGAAAGAGATATCAGTCATGTTACCAATCACAATCCTGTACAAATTACTCGCCAAAGGCCTAAGATGTAAACCTTTCCTCCAAATCCAAGAGGTGGAAGATCCTAGATCTAAATCTCAGACATTTTTTTTCTTCTGAATTTGATCCATTTGCAATAGATTGATTTTTTTATCATTACTTATAAAAGATCAAGGATGTTTAAAAATAGTTGTCAGATTCCATATTTTTAGATCAAAATCCTAAAGCCACCCTCCATCTTAGAGCCTAACCAAAGAAAACGATAGAGGTATAAGGGCAACTCTTTGAGGACCCTATAATGAAAGATGAAGATAGATGACTAGTATAATTGTCCCACAGACTAGAACATATTTGATAACATGGAGTCCACCAGCATAGGTGAGGTGCTTCAAGGTCTACGAGTTTATGCGTGAAGTAATATTTGAAAAAGAAGACGAAAATCAGTATGAGTAAACCATCATGCGAGGAGGAAAACTCTCAGATATTTCACATCCTTGTACCCTAAGATAATGATTTGGTTATTATGAAGTTTGGAATTGACCCCTGAAAGAAATACGTGGTTATTAGCTTGACTGATTTGGAGCCCCGAAAGCGAGAAAAAATCATTCATGCCATTTTTATAAGTTTGAGGGAATTGAGATCACCGTGACAGAAAATCATGAGATCATCTGCCAAGTAAAGAATTAAGATCCTATAAGATAACAATAAGTTATGGGTGATGATTTGGGGTATGGGTGAATTGAGATATTATAAAATATCAATAAGTTATGGGTGATAATTTTTAAAATAAAAACATTTTTAGAAAAAATATTATCCGCATGTATAATTAAATTGTTGGATTTGAAAATGTGTGAAACATCTTGGAATGAGAATATATTAACAAGGTGAGTATAGTTTAGTATTGTGATGGAAAATACTACAAATGGAAACTGGAGCCATCATGAATATTTTCGATAAAATCAGCTTATAATTCGTGAAGTACGTCAAGTGAGGAGGCTTCAACACTTTCCAAAGATCATGATCAAGACATGTGAGATAAGTCTGAAATTATGAGATTAAAGTTTGACATATATTGGAAATGAGTCAAGGAGATCAATAGGCCTGTGATTGTTGTAAGTGTATTAAACCCTACAAGCAAGATGTGTTTGGGTATATATGGTTTGAGGAGCTTTATGAAAAAGGGTAGTATAAAGTGCAATGAGATTGATCATTCAGTGCATCAAGTGATGAAATAACGTTTTCAGGAATACTTTATGGGTTTTGGAATATCAAGGGAAATTAAAGGTTGCTCACAATCACAATCCATAGTTGAATCAAGTAGTTGACAAAAATATCTCGGAGTGGATAAAAATGATTTGGATGATGATACTAGTGGGTATGAGAGAATAGTATAGAAAACCCAAAAGTGGTACTTAGAACAGAGTATGACATCTCATCATGGTGGAGGCTCAATGCTCCAAAGTATCATATTATGTATCATATTGCTAAAAATATATTTTTATTAAAGTGTCAACTATTTCTTCGGAATCAGCCTTCAGCATAAGTGGTTGTGTTCTTGACCCTCATAGAAGTCGTTTTATTAATAACTCGATTAAAGTTCTCATGTGCATTGAACAATGACTGAAAATTTCTTTAAATTTAAGGGACACTGGTGGGAAAACAGCTACTCACGATCTCTTTCATAAATTATATTACAAGATGAACTTGAAAAAGGTAACTCAATTTCTCATTTCTGATTATATTTTTAATATCTTAAATTAAATTAAAAACTTTTAACTTTTGGTTTTTTTGTCCTTATAGAGTTTAATAGTGATTTTCAAAATAGTTAAACAAGTTTTCAAACGTGGCTTAGGATATAAGGCATTAAAAATCTTAGTTTGTTAATAGTTTATTTGTTGTCTAAAATATATTAACAATCATAATAAGTTTTTTTATCAAGTATGAAATTGAATTGAAATTTGTATGAGTTTTATGTTTTGCTCAATTTTTTATTTGTTTAAAATGATTTTTTTATTGTGTTGGATGGTTTTAGAAATATTTGGAACCTAATTTCGCTACCAGACAAAGTCGTGACAATAAACAAGAGAGAGAAACATAGGTTTATAGAGAGAGAGGTAAGAGTAATTATTATATTTAATGTTTACTCGCCCCCAAAAGGGATCTTTTCTTATATAGTGATGGTGGTGGGCCCTATTTCACACACATGGCCCACTTGATTCTATTCTTACCCTTTTATACACTCATTTTATCCATTTTATATTATTTACAAAGTAGCTCCTCATTATTTCTCAATCTACCATTATTCTTATACATTATTACAAATATATTATCATATCATTTTAATTATGTTCATCCAAAGTGACCCCAATATTATGCACCCTCATCAGTTTCCCCACAGTCCTTGCAAGAAAGCGAATAAGGACTATCCAGCCTTGGGTTCGAACTGTCATATCAATATACTCAAATGGGCAGAGTCGGTTTATACCGACGTTAAAAATAAGAAATATCTTATGCCAATTATTCGATATTTATTAGTTAGGGAACTTTGACGGGACTCGTTCAATAGCCATAGGTCGGGAACTTCCATTGCAACCTGCTCGCTTTTACTAGTCGATAATAATACCTCTTTTGATAAGGTGCTCTCAAATTATACATGTGAACTTAATATGACTACTTATTTGTATTGTCTATTTTTTGTTGTACAAAAGGTATTACTTGAGCCTAGTCATGATGGATTTTACACCCGGCCCACTTGTTATACTGATCTCATTTACCTCACTGAGAAAAGTAGCATCATGATCATCTATGTGTCCCAAAGTAATTTGATGTGCGCTGTTTGTGATTTTACCTCTTGGACTAACCGAGGCTCAAATGATAACTTTAGCTCTCTGTCCCTGAAAATGTGTTAGAATTTGACGCGTATCCTCCAACTATTTAGAGCGTGTGTACTCGTAATTTCGAAAAAATGACTCTTGGACTTCGCGAGGGTTTTATCGATTGCACTTCTCCACGGAGAAGTCCATTGAAGGGGGTACTCCTTTATAAATACATTTTGCTACTTTATTATTCACCAATAAAAAAAACTTAGAGAGAGAAAAGGATCCCAGTTTTTAGTATTTCTAGAGAGAAAGAGAGTGAGGTCGCCATCGTTTATAAAAAACTTTGCCTCGAGCAAAAGGCCGACCTAACCAAGAAACTAGTTTTTGGTGTGATCGATTATCTGAGTATTTCTGAGAGGGCCATTGAGTACAAAGCAACATGTTGGATTGATAGTTCTCCGAAGGTTACTTTATGCACAACTCCAATTGGGTTTCTCAACCCTGACCTACCCCGATCATCTGAACACAAAAACGGAACGACCCCTACTTGTGCTCAAAATCGTCCTTCTAAACTAGTCGTTCCCAATGTTCCTACACGTCGACATTCTCGTTCGACCCCCAAAGTTTCTCCCATCGAACATCCTAACCTCTAATTTCTGATAATATAAAATTCAAGTTCTTCATCTTCTTCTCCCGAGATGGTTCAACTGACTATGTCCATCATGGGTATTCGAACTGGTCATAACACTGCGTCCACCGTTAGAGGTGTGGCACAACGCGATTCCGAAAGGATTCAATGGTAAAAACTCGAGGAAACTACATCTAAAAACCCAAAAGGAACAGTCCCCGGCCACGTCCGTGCAGTAGCTCCAGCTTTGTTCATTCTACTCCCATCCCTGAGGAGTTGGTTACTCTTACAAAAGTCTTGTCGACAAAAATAAAAAATAAAGAGTCGGTCCCCATTGTCCCGACAACAAATCCTGCTACCAATGGGGTCACCCTTAAGATAAAGGTGAGCACAAAAGAAAGTTCCTCTCTCATATATTATCAAAAAAAGTCTGATGACGTCACTAAAAAAAGAGTTCGTGATGATCCAACTACTTCCGGTGTTGAGCCGATCGTGTCGGGGACCGCTGAAAAGACCAACACTCAACAAGCGGTCGATCCAAGCCTTTGTGGTACGACCCATGCCCAAGTTTCTCGTACCGACATTGTGGGTCATACTGGCTTCAAAGAGGGTGAGGTTGTGCGTCCATATGGGAAACAAGTCGCTACCACAGGAGATGGTGATGATACTGTTGTAGTAGATGAAGAACCCTTGCAAACTGAAATCATCGCAGTGCTGACTGGCTATCACGTCGGCTTACCCAGGGAGCATATTATCAATATTTTCAGTGGAAAGTATCTGTACTATAGTGCCGAGGAGACGTCCAAGTTGAAAACCACTTGGGGTATTCCACAATATGTGAATATCCGCTTTACGACACCTGGGGATACGTCGTTGTCCGTACGAAAAATGGAGATAGTTATTTTTCCCGACGTCTTTGAGATTCTTGAGCTTTTCCCCATCCAACTTAATCATAACTCCTGGTACACTTTGATGTCTTGTATAATGACTTAACGTTTGGTCGGGATAACGATGCCCAAGGAGGAGTACGTGGCAATGACTAGCCTTTCAAAGTCACCCAAACAACCCTTCTTTTATTCTTCCTTAGCCAATAATATGAAAATAATAAACGACTTGTTGGAGGTCTAAAAGGATTGGAAACATTGGTTTGCCTTTGTCAGTGGTGTTTGGGAGAACGTTCGACCTCACAACGAAGAGAATCCGAGGCTCCTGGCCTGCAAATGGGTCCAAGAAGGTTTGTAGTATTATGTAGTCTGTATGCCTTTTTTTTGTTAATGTGTTTATGCTTTTAGTCTTCAAGGAAAAATTACAGGCGTTAAAAAAAGAGCATTTTAAGTCGGTAACGACCACTTTTTTTAAGCTCAAATAATTTTCCATGAAGAATCGGGGTCAGAATTTTCATCGGTGTTTTAAATATACAAACTTGATCAACAAAAACCTCTGGCATTGCTCGAGAAAACCGCTAGATGTCGATCAATTAAGGGTGGCATCCGATCTTGTTGATCTGGCGAATGAAGGAAAGTCTCCAAGTGATGGGAGTGAGCATAACAAAAAGTGTAGGGAGAAGAGGAAGAAAACCACGACTACTGAAGATGGAAACAAAAGATCTCGAGCGGTTAAGAAGAAGAAAAATCGAGACGTGGTGGAGGAAACAAACAGTCTGCTAGTGGTTGAGCAGACAACTATCCCAACGTTATTCGAACAATACGGTGGGGGGGGGGGGGATAACGGAGCAAATACGCCCGTTGGAGAGTCCGAGAAAGGGAGGATCGTGGGGGAGGGAAGTTCTGCTGGGAATGCCACGGTGGTGGAGCACCTGGATGTCAAACCTATTGCGATAATTTTATAAAATCCAAATAATAGAGTAGATGGTGATCCCGTCCATGCTCTGGTTGTGTCAATGCTTCCTGCTGCAATATCATCCCCAGATTGTTTTTCCCAAATCCTTTAAAGGATGCGATCCCCGCAGAGAGAGGTATAGCATTTGATGACCCACTCCCCATAATCGCCATTCCATAGAGTTTGAAGAGCTTTCCACTTCAAAGGTCGGACGTAATGGCCACCAATTTATACAACATGCTAGCTCCTTTTGCACTAAAATAAACAAAGATTGAGCAGCTCAACGATGAACTTTCGGATGTCAAGAAGCGTGTATCTGATCTGGAGGTAAAGTGAAAGAGCAAAGCCTTCACCATCAAAAGTTAGAAAATAAGTCTCGAGAAGCGATTGATCTTGCTAATCTGATGGTCTTCCAGATGAAAACTTCGCGACGACTGTTTTTGAAAATTTATCATCGAGCTCCAAAGGAGTAAAAGGAACACCTAAAATGTTATCGTCTAATTCTTTCTAACAAAAAAATGGCACGACTCGGTACTCCTCAGGCCAGGCTGGCTGTGGAAATAGAAACTTTTTTTGTCCGAGAAAGTTTGGTTTGGTTCTGAAAGAAATGAGGTAGCCTCAGTCATATTCTATCTAGAGACACTCTATTCCTCTTGACTAAATCCTACTATCTATTCATTCTACTTGACATATCTCGCCACTTTCGAACTTAGCCTGACATTTCTAACAAACTGTTGACCCCTTCCATTTTCAAGGCTATGGATTTTTCTTTACGTGGCACTTGGTCTTGATTTTTTTTTACCGACATAAATATTGTTGTTTTGGTAGATAAAACGGTACAAACAAAACGACATTAGAGCTTGATCTTTATGTACGTCGGAAGCGGGGTCCTCTCGGTCAGCCCCGACCTTACTGTTTTCTTATTGAAACAGTGAATATATCTTCCAAAGAACCCAACCTATCGATTCTCCTTCACCCGAACAAAAAAACGAGAACGGCAGAAGCTTTCTAAACCTATCCCTTATTATTTACTATATCTCCATTAAATTCTTTTAATTTTTTAAATCTATTAACTTTAGCTTCTTAAATATCATAAGTTTTAAATATGAGCAATTCTATTAACATCCACCTACTTCACGAGACATTAACCATTAACATGCTATTCTACCCCTTTAAAAATCACGACCTTTAGCCATAATTTTACCTCCTTTCACCTTTCAGGGTCTTTTCCAAATAATTTAGTTGGGATAAAATTACTCTACTTCTATCTTCATTCATTAAAAATAAAATAGATGTTTTTTAAAAGGCCGTAATTGATTTCGAGGGTATATTTTGGTATTGATTGTTTTAGAAAAAGAAACTAATTCCGAAAATTTTGATATATGCTCGGAGGATCGTATTAGTAAAATCGAAATTTTTAAACTTGATTTTTTAAATTCGGAATTTTGATGTTCGATAAAGATAAAACTTGAAAGAAATTAAATGGTGGTTTGAGTGATGTTCTAATTCTTTATTTTATTCTTTCGTAGATTTTAAAAGTTTTAAATTTTTTTGTCAAATTCTTTTTTTGAATTTTTTGGATTTAACTTTAAATTTTTTTGGATATATATTGGGTTGAATATAAAAAAATTATGTGTTTGTAAAAAATAAGAATAAAAAAAACACAAAAATATAAATTAGAAATTCAATAAAAACTAAAATAATAAAAACATGTTTTGAATTTTAAAAAAGAAATAGATAGTAAAATAATAAACCCAATAGCTTCGGCCATTTACCTTTCCAAGTATCAAACCCCGAATTGTAAAAACGGATAGTTTCAAAGTAATAGAGAATATTGTAGATACAAGGAAATAACCTAAGTATCATTCGAAACTCTCTTTTTTAACTTCTCAGAGACAGGTTGGGTAGGTGAAATCAATATCATAAACCTATCCGACCTCTCAAACAGAGCCGAACTTATTAGTCCAAACAATCCAGATGATGATCTATAATCATTTAGAATGACCATATTCCTATACCATCTTTAGTGTCTAAATCTTACCGGCTAGTCTCAATATCAATAACCAAAAGAAATCAAGTAATATTTTTGCAAAACATAAAAATTTCATACATTTCTTTTCCAAAGCAAACAAAATTGATTGGTTAGGTGATATAAGATTGTATCATCCCTCATAATGAATTGCAACTCAATCTATACACATGAACACAGCCCCCTTTATTGCTTTCCCTTAACAAAATAATCAATATGTTTATTGTTTCCCATAGACAGATTCAAAATGATTGGCGGTTGATCAAGTCGTGCTAGTTTGGCTGTGCTTGTCGAACCACGCAATGAGGTCAGTAAAAACGCGAAGTATCATATCATCCGGCTCACCTTCGAGAAGAGCGTGACCTGCATCCTTGTATAGAATATAGTTCTTGTCCGAACTGCTTGCTTTTTCATACAAGGCTTTGCTTACTGATGGATCAGTTACGACATCTGCCTCGCCGTGAAGTATCAAAATGGGAAGCGAAACCTAGAAACATTATCAAGTAATAATTTGTTAGACTGTATTTCTTCGTCAGGACATTTTCAATTTTTCATTTTTAGCAAAAAAAATCAAGAATCTATATTCATATTTAGAGTGTATATATATCTATATATATTTACGAGGATAAAAGCTGCTTACTTTTTCTAATTGCTGCTCGATCTCCTCGGTAGTCTTGAGCATCTCCACTGCAGTCCGCAGCCGTGGTTTATCCTTGTATGCGATGACATTATAGCGCGTCTGCAATTTAGTCGGAATTGTAATTATTAATCATGTCTTAAAGACTATCTTAACATTTTCATGTACAATCACCAAATTTAAGTTTAGATACAAACCAGCTCTCTCTTTTTTATGTCTTTAAATGCGGCTTCAGCCAAACTCTTCTGCGGAACCAACTTATGCTTTGGTAGAACACTAGCTATTCCGATAAGAAATTTTGTTAATATCGGTGGTGGAACCATGTCATCTGCAATCTATAAAATGATCATTTCAATTATTAATATGTAAAAATAGAGCAAATACGAAGTATAGAAAAGATTGGTCTAAGAAGAATACTTTGCACATCGGTGCAACTAGAGCCGCACCAGTCCAGGAATTAGGTTGTTTTAGGTGTATTTTTAGAGCTATGGCTCCCCCCATTGACTCTCCAAAGAGAAAGTTCGGTAGGCCTTTGAACTCAGGATCCTCTGCAGTTTATGTCAGACAGATAGAAAAGTCAAAGAAATTTTACACAGTTTTTATAATGAATTGCGATGCAAGTTATTTACCAAATATAAATAATTCAATAGAAGGAAAATATATTGGTAGTTTACGGTGTCTAGGGTGGTAAAATATCTTCTGACGTGACCGACCGATTTTGTCCGATCAGGAAAGGATATCATACGGGCAAAAACTTTCTCTCCAAAATCCAGGTTATGACAAATAAATTTTGTTCAGTTTAAAAACCAGCTCGGTTCACAATCCTGATGTTCAAACAAACCAGTAGATTCGGACATTGAAATATAATAAATCAAGGATCATAATTCGGGTCCAACACTAATAATAAGAGACTTCAGATCCGATACGGTGAACTGTATCAGTTTTAGATTGAATGAGTAAAAACCAGATTCAAATCTGACATTATTAGTTATTATAAAGATCCGACCCGTATCCTGATCTTTACCACCCCTAATGACATCCTAATATACGAGATTTGAAGGCAAATGAGATACATAGACTTCCGACTCACACTACATGAGAAGAGAAATCTGAGCTGAAAAGTGAAACAGGTCTGAGGCTGGTACGAAAGCTTCGATCTTATCATTAATTAACTGAGAAATAAATTCACCTTTCACTTTCGAGTAATGCTCGATCACATCATCAACAAGCCTGTCAAAGTTAGGAATAAAGCAATGTAATCCATCCGAGAGACCAAAACCCGGGTAATCCATTGCGAAAACTCCGTATCCAGCTTTTGCCAATTTCCTAGCGATACCTGCAATAATCGCCAGACAAATTATGTAAAGACACAAAACAAAGACAAGGACATAATTTTTTCTTTTGAAACACATCATTTGTTACAACTAGTTGCATATATGAAACTACATGCCTTCAAAGAAAAATGTGCAAGTGTCTGCGTAACCATGACAGAAACACACCACTGCTTTCGGGGGCGAGGTTTCTGGAACCCAACTTTTCGTAAATATCTCTAACCCTCTTGAGTTCACTTCATATTTCTGTATAAACCAAACCAATAACTTTTAGTACAATGTAGAAACATAACCGGGACTGAAAGGAAAAGGACAGGAAGAACTTATAGCTGTTCTTACTTCTTTGGTGATTAACCCTTCAGTTGATGTCTGCAAGAAAGTTATGCAACCCAAAAGAAATCCATTAGTTGTTGTTTTAGACTTTCGCACTCTCGAAAATAAATTCCTACCAATAACAATGTGAAACTGCAATTCTGATCAAATCTAACAAGTCAGACCACCAAATTTCTCATCAAAACCAGAATTTTCGGTGATTTTTCGAGTTGATTTTAGTTTTCTAGTTTTACTTATTACAATACGAACATTGTCTGCTAATTATTTCACTTTCTTGACGTTTTCAATGAATGTTTGTATATTTAATATTATATATATATATATATATATATATATATATATATATATATATATATATATATATATATATATATATATATATATAAAAAAAGGTCTGCAATTTTGAATACCAACCAACATTAATGAACTCATCATATAGGCTAAGGTAAAGCCAACAACATATATAATAAATCTCTAACTACCATTCACATTCAAATTCACATGTTCCTGTAATATGGGAACTATCAAGAACATAAAAACTTTGTCACGTCATTACAAATCCAAATCAAAAATCAATATGTCGGATCACTAAATAAACAATCGGATCTGTGATTCGATTACAGGTAATGAAATTAGATGCACCAACCTTAAACAAGATGTGATCTATGTTCAATTGAATATCTTTAAAGGCCTCTCGAGCTTGTCTTCTAGCAGGAGCTTCGTCCATATTAGCATCTAAAAGCCTCTGCAGTTCCTTGTTCCCACCTCCTAATCTCAACGATGTAGCCATCACTCTCTTTCTATCTCCAACTCCAGAAACAAACCCTATCCGAAAAATTCAGATTCAAAGAGACCCAAATAAGAAAAACAACGAATTGAAAATGAAAAAGCATACAAATCAATCGAAAAGACAAGAAGAGAAGAAAAAAGACAAAAAAGGAAAAGGAAAAAGTATAAATAAAATAATATACCACGTGGATAAACATTACAGTGCCAGAATGTCGTAGGTTTCAAGACACAGTGTTTCATTTTAGAAAAAAGAAGTGTCTTTTTTTTTATTAAGAGACAATTAAGGTCTGAACAAGAATCCCGATTTGACTCAGCTTTGGGATATATTTTCTGAGTCTGGGTAGTCTCACTCTGAATCGGGTATTATGAATTCATAATAAACAAGTGTGATTTATATAGGAGCAGAGCTCAATATCTATAGGATAGGAAATTTGTAATCCTATCCTAATAAGATAGAGAATATAATAATGTCAATTCACACTTGTTTATTTACTTATTTTAATTCCATATATTTACTTATTTTAATTCCATAAATATTGTTCCTTCCATTCAGAGCTGATATTTCTTTTTGAAATTTGATTGAGTCCACTTTTAGGAAATAAACAATAATAAATGGAAGGAACTTGGTAGAGTGTTGGAAGAGGAAGTAAGAAAAATAAACAGAAATAATAATAAAAAAAATGGGAAAGAAACGAAGTGATTTGGATAATTTGGTCTAATCCGATTTATTTAATTAATTAAAGTTTTAGTAATTTTGGTAAAAGACAAAAGAGGTTAATAGTAAATAGCTAAATTAAATGAGAAAGATGTTATAATAAAAATAAATGCTAAAAAAATTAAATAGAGAGATATTTTGAATTTGAAATATGACATGATACTATTTGCAATAAAAGTTTGCAAGCAAGTTTGGAAGTCATGTGTCACACTCTTTAACTAACATGTTGTTTAATAACCATATATAGTATTTGTTAAAAAAAAACTGACCCATGTTAGGTATGGACAAACTTTGTTTACTATTTAACAATTAGTGACCAGGTATCTAACTATGATTTTTACTCATAAAAATTAAAAAAAAAAGTTAAATTACATTAATTTATGTTAAATATTAATAAGTTATTTTTAAAAAATTGTTTATATATATATATATATATATATATATATATATATATATATATATAAAGAATTAAGACATAAAAAGTTTAAAACTATAAATTAATAATAAAAATAGCAACACAATTGTAAAAAAAAAACTGAAAAAGTAATACTATGTAATAATTTCAAAGTTTGAAAATAGATTTATAAAATTTAAAAAATAAAAATTACCAATAACAATTTAGGTAAAAATAAAACTACCAATAACAATTTAGGTTTTAAAGTTTACCCATAAACAATATATAAACCTATTTAAAATATCATATAAAAACAAAAAAAAAACTTAATTTCTTCTTCAACTCGCGACTCTCTTTCTAAAATCAAACCTCGCAAATCTCTCGCATTAAAAATTTCTGCAACAAATAACAGTAAAATTTCAAACATTTTAACATAGAACAACTACTAAATCAGTTTTCATGGTGAAATTACTCTATTTCGTCTTTAACTTTTCAATTATTATGTTTGTAGTTATTTTTCACCTTCAAAACTTCATATATTTAAAATCTCAACTAAAAAAATGTATAAACACACACATCTTGTTTTGTTCATCTAAAAAAACAAAATCAACCGTATTTTTGGATTATTTTGAGCTATGGTTTGAAAGATTTGATATTTGAAAAGAACATAAAACATGAGACAGAAAAAAACGACTAATGGGTACATTGGGATTAACATAAAATTTAGGTGGTTATCGTTACTTAAGTTCTATAATGAGGTGGTTATCCTTAATTTCTCAGAATTTGGGTGGTTATTTGTAAATAGTTTTGAAGTTTGATAGTTATTGATAGATGTAGAAAAACTTAAAAAAATTAAACTGGTTTGGCAAAAACAATTATATCAGAAAATATATTTGTTATGTATGTTGCGACAAGTAATGGTATATATCAACTACTGCGAGCTTTATTGGGATGACTGGCTTAATCGTGACGGTGAAATATCTTGTTGCGATGAACAAATTTTTTAGATCTTTTATTAGATAACGGGTCTCACACACAGTTGTGGCGAACCAATTTTTCACATCGGTGAAACCTGAAATTTTAGGTGACCGAGACGGACAAATGCTTTACCGCAATAAGGACATACAATCCTAGTTTTGGGGATTTTTTATCTAGATTACCGTAATGACCTCTATTTTGTTTCATTTCTATATGAGTTTGTTTTTTTAAAAAAATTGTCTTGGGTAATTGTCTCATCTCTTACATAGTTGCTCTTTGAGTCTTAAGTCTATTCTGACGATCTAGACGTGTCTCTGAATCCATATTGATCATTTTATTGAATTAATTTTTAAGGAGCATATTTTTACTTTTCTACCAAAATAGTTATGCAAATTTTCATATCTATCTTAAAACGGCATTGTTTTCATTATGTTTATTGAAAGCTTGAAAATATCTAGTGTCAATTTATCTTACTATATAACAGGGAATTACCTTGTCAATAATCAAACACACCGAACAACTCAATACTTAGAGAAAACAAGATCAATTATATAAATTATATCTCTAAAAATTTTGTTCACCCTTAAAATAAAAAGGTTTATCCTTATTTATAGTGTAATCATACCTAAAATATAGGGATAAAAGACACGTGTTTTCATAGCTACGTGAGATTCATCCACTATAAATATTACCAAATTATCATCCAACCTTTTAGGAAAATCACGTAAATCAACTAAGGACCTAGAAAATTCATAAATACTCTTTCGGCCACATATAAATTTCTCTCTCTTTAGCTCTTTTGTTTTGTCTTATCGAGTTTTCTCTTCTTCATAGATCGTCAAGCTTAATGTCTTATAGTTCGTCAATCTTGTAACGTTCATATCTTCTTTAGCTCGTCATTTCTAGATCATCCAACCTAATAATTTTATATAGCCCATTTAACTTATCATCTATGGCTCGTCAAGTCGAACATATCCAACGACCTACTTAGCTTAACATAAAGGTCTCCTACTTTATTCTTCTAACTCGTCCAACATGCTTATTCTTCTTAACTTCTATAGATAGTTATCTAGGTCGTCTAATTTAACTCATTCAACCACTTGTTTAACTCGTCACCAATATTATACCATATCCATATTAAATCTTTACCTCTTAAAAAAGAATATAATCCCTTACACGGATACCCCTTTATCAGGGATCCCTCTAATTATTGAAACATATTTTATATGTTTAAATGTTATATTTTTATGAGGTAAGGTTCATTTTAATTATAGTCACTCTTATACCAGGTAATCATCATTCTAAACTTCATATTAATTTAACATCATTTGATTGTATTTTAGATCAACTCGGTAGTGATTGAACCCGATTCTCTATATAAAAGGAAACTCTTACAACGAAAGTTTTTCCACAATCGCTTTCTTAATTTTTTTTATAAAAGAGAAATTTCCTCTCTTTAAGTTTCCATTGAAAATGATTATGTGTTTTGATATTATAGTTTTAACGACCATTATCTCGCCTCGTCAACAAAACTAAGCTTTTTATTCAGGTATATTCCTCATTTTAACACTTGCATACTTCATAATAGTATGTAGAGGGTAAAAACCACATGACCTTAGATGTTATTCGTTCATCATATAGTATGCCAGTTGCTCAATCGAATTCACAAAACGACCAACTTAGTAGCTTATTCGGAAGCTTAGCTAGCGAATCAAATAATTCCTCCTACAACAACCTTGAATCTTCAATTTATCATAAATAACCCTCATAAATAATCCACCTACCAATCGTAATATAGTGTATCAAAAGATAAAAAAATCTAATTTTGGCGACCAATTAACGCTTTAAAAAGATGAACCATTAACTCTTACACAACTTCATCATTCAACAAACTCATAATAAATATTCTAACGAATGTAGTTATTAAAAATGATGTAGAAAAACCTTACACGAATGCTTTTTTAAAAAAGTTTTTCTTTCTTAAAAAACAACCATATGTAATCCTCAAACTTATAAAGAATACAAAATATAATATAAATAAAGAATACATCACGAAGTAAAAGTCCATTCACCCAAGATAGTAGATCTTTAAACCCATGCAAAGGAAGACGAGGTTTACTTTTTTCTATAGTCTCCTCACCTGGGATATTAGATATTCCTCGCATCGTATGATAGTGGAATTCTTCCAGTACGTTAGGATTTCCCCATCACAACTGACTCTAAACGGGTGGAGAATATTAATTAGTGCGATAGTTATCTATTTTCTCCTTAAGATTCCTACTAGTATTCCAAAAATCCTCTTACAATAAGAATTCCATAGAATATCCAAAACACTGTATTAGTTTTGCACTTGAAAAAATCACCGCATGGTAAAACGTTTTTATTATGACCTTTTATAGAATAAACAACAACTCTATGTTAGTACTTTATAAGAATTCGGCTCTTCTTACCTTGCTTCTCTTAATACAATATCATTGGAAAAATTATCTCGGAATATTTACAATACTTGGATAAATCAATTCCCCCCCCCCCATATTTACAAGATGATGCTACACAAGATGAAATCAGTTCCATACACTTCCCTTGAATGGATGATGGTAACTTAAAATATATAAACTTATATGTTCCCCCCAAAAATAAATCTTCTGAAAAATGACACGCTGGTGATATCAAAGAATACTCATCAAAGAAACCCAAAGGGACAAGTTTCAAGAGAAATAAACATTTAACTCATATCCCAAAAAACATATCGAAAAAATGGCCCTCTTATTCTTCATACAACTAATGATGTTGTTGCTATAACTACTTCTAAGATTCCAACCGAAAAAAGACTGATTGTTAAAATTCTCAAGAAAAGTAACCTTCTTAATTTTTGTACTCTACAAATTTATCTAATTGGAACACTTCACTCTCTAAAAGACTCAATTAGGACATCATCCTCCTTAGACCCAAACTTTTTACTAAGTATTCAATTATCCACATGTCATATCAGATCATACAACTTCTCATAATCTCTTGCTCAGATCTTAAAAAGGTAAATCGTGATTACTCTTAAGGTAACTTTTATTCTTACTCGTATTTAAATTTTTACCATAACATTTTAGTTCTGAAATATTTATTTTATATTTATTTTGGAGCTACCACAAATTTTTGCTTCTTGCTAGTAAAAACAATGTCCCTATAGATGACAAATTATTGAAATCATGACCTAATTCGCCTATTAGATTTACCAAAGATTTTAACTTATTAAAAGAAGAACTAACCTAGACTAAAAATAAGTGCTTGTCTTAAAAACATTGTATGATAAGTTGAAGAAAGAAAAAACTAGATTTGAAAAGATGTGTCCACCAACAAAGCCATTAGTAATTCAATCCAGTTCAAAATTCATGAGTTGGAGAAAAGTCTCCAAAAAGCTAACAAAGTTAAGAAATAATATTTCATCAATCCAACATAGATATAAGGAACAATATTGGACTATGTAAAAGCCTATTATGCAAATAATACAAAAATATTATAATTGCTCCAAATCTAGCATTAACTTAGAACATCTCAAAACATATTCTTGTTGAATAATACATCTCATTCGAATTATTAAGTGATTATTCAAAGGATGAGGAGATTGTCAACAAAACTGACATTTCTCTAACAGAAAAAAGAGACGATATTCCACTAAAAGAAAATGTGATTGTGGTGAACAAAAAACTTATGTTAACCAGAACGAAGATATCAATAAACTACCATATAAAGATGATTAAAATTTTAATTTATTTTCCAGACAGGATTTTTGGTCATATGCAACATATATCTCTATTTTTACTTTGTGAATCGTTGGTATTATCTTTCGTGTAGTGTCCAAGTGATAATTCTCTTGACTTATTCTTGAATTAAAATTTTAAATTTGTACGATTTTCAACTTTCTATATATTTTCTTAAATTTAATTTGATTCATTTTGTAGTTACAATTCCTGTTTTATTGATGAAGTAAATAAATTTAGTTGTCGTAATACCTTTCTTTTTCACTCGTCATATTGATTTTGATAACGAAACAGAAAAATATGTATTCATTTTCTTGAAATTTTATCTTATTGACCTAATTTGAATCCTTCATCAAAAGTATGCATCACCAAGAGCATATCTCACAGTTCCAATATTTGTTTTTGGAAAAGATTGTCTTATATAAGAATTTGTGTACTAAATATGGTTTTATCACCCATTGTTATAACTCATAATCATTCTTATTAGGTTTTTTTCATATGGAATTTATAACATAATTTATATAAATAGACCATATCACTGACTTGAGTTATAGTGAGGACTTTTACTTCTCGGCTTTTATGATCACATGTGCATGGTCTATTGACCTTAATAGACTGCGTTCTTGATTTATAGTCATATTCACTAAATATTTTACCGTTTTGACTTCATGATATTTATTTCATGACCTCTTATCTTTAAGATCATTACTTTGACTTAAAGTCATATTTTCTATTATTGTTTACAAATATTTATATAGACTTGAGACTCCTACTGGTTTTACTTAGTCAAAGCATGTCACCAATTTGAAAATTATCCAAATACTATTTTCAATTCAATATTGCTAGTAGCTCGACTTATTGCCTATTGTAATATTCAATGTAGCTCGTCTAATTGCTTATTATAGTCTTTGTTATATATCATCCTATTTATTGTTGTAATTATTAGGTCATTTTAATTTTATGGAGGTTTTTTTAGATATTTATAACTCAAAAAACATTTAAATCTGTTAATACTTAAGGTTTGTTAGTTGTTTGACTTTTAGGCTAATCAATAATCATCGTTAAACCTTCATATTACTTGGTAAAAAAAATTAGCAAAAATTTGTTGTAGTTTGGCTTATTGATTGTTGTAACTATTAGGTCGTTTTAATTTCTTGAAGATTGTTTAGAAAGTTAACATTTGAAGATTCATTCAACGTTTGTTAGTCTTTTGACTTGTATACTCGTAAATTATCATATTTCAACCTTTTTCACGCTTGTCAAACCTTTGTTTATATATATATATATATATATATATATATATATATATATATAAATGGTTTTATATGGTTTCTCGTTAAAAAAAATCGCGTTAGTTAGGAAACAAAGTACAATAGCTAATTTACAATAATTTTGTATATAACTTTGAATGTTGGATATTACATAGATGTTATAAACAAATTCTCACTCATGTGGAATATCATATATACACTATGGTGTCCTTTAGATTTTACTTGGCTAGTCTACTGGTGTTTTTATCTTTTATCCCTCGAAAAACCTTTCGTAAAACCAGATCCTCCTTTTTAGACTCTTTGTTTTGAGTTATAAATCATATATGTTTTTCATCAACCCTACTTAATGTTCACCTCATACTCACTATTGTTCTCGGCGTTTTTTATTAAATCAATGGTTGGTTGTTTTTCTCGTCATTTTTCTCTAATGAATAAGATAGAATTCAATAACTTTGAAGTTTTATCCAGCTGGAAATACTGCTTCCATTCTATAGTCCATAACAAATATAATTTCATTAGTAGCAGCATTAGAGGGCTAAATATATTTCCATAGCACTTCATGCAAGAAATCAAGCCCTTTGAATTTTATTTGTTCAAGTTTCTTTTTAATTCCATTTAAAATAATATATTTAATAACGTGTACGTTGCCATCATCCTACTGAAAATATGGAGTAGAAACTGGTGTTCAATCTCATACCTTTTACAAAACGTTATAACCATGTCGTATCAATATTTTGGTTTGTTAATAGTCATAAATGTCTTAAGAATCCCATAACAAAATGTTAGTATGTAGAAATTGACAAACTTCTTAGGATTGATTCATCGTTAAAGGGTTTTCGTGTACCCATTTAGTGAAATAATCAATGACTATTATTCAAAAATTCCTTGGTCCCACCAAACCAATTTTCACCTGTCAAACGACCATATAAAAGAGTATGACTCGTAATTTCACTTGACAAATGACTCATGTTAGTAAATCCTTGACAAATGGTTTTGAGCCCATAGCTTTGGAATAAGCTATTAATGTATGGTAATAATACCCAATCTAAAAAAATATTGAATTGATCACTTGTATCCATAATATGCTCAAAACATTCCCTCGTGTAGACCTCTTAAGATAAACAAAGCATTGTATTTTATTAAATATCTCAAAAGTGTCTCTCATATAAATAGTATCGATTACTTCATTATCAATCTTTTGTATTTTATACTATTGCTATTAACATTTTATTCCCGTATTTCCACCTCCTTATTATTAAAAAATTCAACCAGCTCTCCATTGTAAATTAAACTTTGAGTTTCATATTTTCAATAAAAGCAATCCTCGGTTGCATGACCATGGTCATAATGGTAAGCACAATAACACCTCGTGCATCTTTCATTGGTTGGGGAAGTCATAACTTGTGGATTTCAATAATATACTAGTTCTTTGTCTTCTCATAAATTATTGATATACTTGATGTAAGATGCGTAAATCTTCTGTTTGGGTTATTAAAAGAAGAAAACCTAGATTATTTAGGTTATATTTTGATGACTTTCAAAGATCTTCGTCCATCACTATATTTCCTATCAGACGACTTTATTTTTTACTTGATATGTTTTCTTGAAAAATCCACCTCATATTATCTTTTTCAACCTTGACAAACAAAAATTGATCTTCTTATTAAATCTTCTATGGTATTAACTGGTAATTTAATAAAATCTGCAAATAATCTACTCACAATTGGAAGACCCCTCCCGAATGTAGCAAAAAATATACATTCTTTACATCCATTTAAGTTGTTCATTTCTTGAAAAAATCTTTAAGCATAACTTGTTAACGATAAGTCCCAATTTTGATATAATATCATGATATAATCTTCATATCTTTTAATTTCTTTGTTTCCAATGAATTGGCTCATAAGCGAACTCCACAAAATTTCAAAGATACTAATCTACCTTATCGGAAGATTCAAACCAAGCCAAAGCATTTCCCTTACATGTTATGAAAAAATCTATAATAAAATATGTATCATCCATATTAGTATATAGCATTGTATTATAAAATTTCTCTAGATGATGTTATGGATCCTAAGTTCCATCATACTTATTTATCACATTTTATCATTACTCGTCGTTTTGAGTTTATAAGACATTATATATATGTTGTTCATGTCTTAATATTCATTTATAATTTTTAAAGAATGAATAACATAATGTGTTTGAATATCACCTTCAAATCTTGTTGAAAATTACATTTCTCTGAGCTGATAATTAAACTCAATATGGGCTTGGAGTTATAATCATAGGAGTACCTCGTATTATCTTTATTATATGAATAAGAGAAACAATATTAGAAGAACCTCGTGCAACTATGGGAGTTACACATACTGATTGACATTTTAAATGATCTATTTCAACTCATTAGAGAGTCACGTTATTGATTAAATTAATGATTTTGAAAAATTATTCCCACATTCGGCACACATGTGATGAAAGACTACCTCGTCAAACAATATTTAAGGATCAAATAGACGGAACAACTCAAGACCTAAAAACAAGATCAATATTATAAAAATAAATTCTCTAAAACTAATGTTCACCCTCGAAATTAATGAATCTTTGTTTATTTATAGTTTAATCATGCATAAGATATATGGATGATGGACAAGTCTTAACATAGTTATATGTCATTCATACATTACAAATATTATCAAATTACTGTATAACCATTTAGGACAATCACATAATACAAGTAATGACCTATAAGCATCTAAAAGACTCTTGTAGCCATCTAAATATTTTCCCAGTTTAGCTTATTTGTCTTGTCTTATCCAGTTTTCTCTTCTTCTTAAGTCATCAAACTTGGTGTCATCCAGCTTGTAACATTTATATCTTCTTCAGCTTGTCATTTCTCCCTCATCTACCCTACTTATTTTCTCCAGCTTCTTTAACTTGTCATTTATGACTCATCAACTCGAGTTTTACGTGAGTCAACACACCCGATTTGGGAAAACAATATATTTTCTAACAGCCTAAATATTATCCCAAACACAAATTTAATAAAAACACAATTAAAATATGATAATAATAATAATAATAATAATAAATTTAGAATTAAAATTAAAATAATTACAAATTCACATGACAAAAAATTATGGAAATTGAAGCGGAAAAACTAATATGATTATCTTAACGTAGATACAATTTTAATTTGAGAAGAAACTGGAATTGGGTTATAGATTTCGAATTTTAGAAATTAAGAACAAGAAGAAGAAAACGATAATATGGTATTTTGATGAGTGAGTGAAATAAAGAATAACCTAGTTATCAGCATATTAATTTAAATATAATTTACTTTGAAAACTAAATGAGTCAAAACATATGAACCTAAATACATAAGATACCAATTTATTATCTTCCGGTTATCATTTAGAAGATTAAATACACAACAAATTAAACCACTTATAACACGCCAAATTATATCTTGTGTACAACATGACATACATGATTAATTTTATAAATAGCATATGAAACTTAGTTCATATATCTCACATGTGAGGTTTAGTGGAAGATAAGACATTAAACATCTTACAATGAACTTGTCCAAACACATTGGAAGTTTTAGCATTGCATTGAAATTTTTAATTTTATTAAGATTGTTTTAAAATCAATTTAGAGAAATTTGTATCCTTCGTTATTTCCATTTCTATGATTTTTTTCAATTATTTAATTGGTAATTTCGAATTATATTTTAAATTATTTTTAATAGATACAAATCATATATAGAGAAACTAAATAAACAACATTTGAAATACTATTCTGATTGAGTAAAAATATTAGTAATACTCTCTTCTTGTTAAACTAATTTTTAACATACATGTCAAATATTTTGTACTATTATCTAAATAATTGTTAAACCATATAAAGATTTATTTAAAATATATACAATGTTTTTTAAGAATTAAAACCTTCAGATTGGTCCATACAATTTTTATTTTAATATTTTATGTAAATAATAATAATAATAATAATATCGATTTTTGTTCAATCTTTGTTTGAAGATTATTTTGACAACTTGTTTGCTTATAAAGTAAAATAGTTACAAATAATTAGTTATCATAGACCTAAAAAGTGGTATACATGTATATTTAATTTATAAAAGATAATTAAATTTTGAAAATGAGACCATAAAAAAACATTCAAATATTTAGAACCTAAGTCATTCATCCAATACTTACTTAATAAATCTAACAGACTATAAACTAATGTCAACCATGTTGGTATCGTACATCTAGTTTTTACTTTTGGAATCATGAACATGTCATCATATTAAGGGTTAAACCCCTTCAAATTTGATATCGTTTGGTTGTTTTCATGAGTTTTATATAGAGCGATGGTGCAGTAATAATGTTTATTAACTCTTATAAGCTTAATATATGACATATAGAAACATGTATTTGTCATATAAAGTCGCCACATTGCACGAAATGATTGTTTGTGACCTTGGAGTATTGTGTAATATGAAACAGGTTCTCATTGTTTATAAAGAAAAAATATATTAAATGTTGGCATAAAAAATTATGAAATTAGATAAAACTTTTTATATGGCATGAATTTATGGGTTGAGTGGATGTTGGATCAATTTATATGATTTAGATCTACATATTTTATAAAAATAAAATATAGAGCACACTCAATAACGTCTAAATAAATAAAAGACATTTAGTTTTTTATTGTTAAGAAAATTAAAATACAGCAAATAATAACATACTTTATGGATCATTTCATTCGGTTAAGATTATAGGAAAGTATAAATATTCATATTCTTTTCATCTTCCCCAACTAATTTTTCAATTCCCAAAGTCTTTCATAGACACAATATTCATTTAGGGGTTCTTAGTATAAAGGGTATACAGATCCATTAAGAGTTTGTTTGTAATTTAATCTTAATTTTTTTTTATCATTCTTCATTTTAGTTTTTTTATTATATTATGTTTGATTTTAGTTCGAATAAGATTTATCCAACAATATAATATTTATATTTGCTCTTATATTAACTTGTACATTACATACAAGTTAGTAAGCTCAATTCAGTTAAAGTGGAGTAGTTAGGATTTGACATTTTAATTAGTTAAAATGGAGTAGTTAGAATTTGACATGTTAATTAGTTACATAGTCATATGATTCTCATACTACATACTATGAGAAGTTAAAGTTTTCTATAGATAGTCGTTGGTAATATGGTTGATACGCGAGCGGTAATGTATAATGTGAATAAAATTTATCAGTTTTTTATTCATCGTTATTTTAAATTACAATAGATTTTATTTTATATGTTAATACAATAGATTATCTTAATGCACAATTAAGAGAATATTCAATGTGAAATTGCTTCTTCTGCTGTGTCTCACTTTAAAATGATCCTTTCCAATGATCCTGACAATAGCAATACTGTTAATACTCAAGATTCTATTCTAAACAACATTCCTAAGCTTGTTTTGGACAGGGATAATGAAGAGATTACTAAGTCTATATCAAGGGAAGAAGTCAGAGCTATCATTGATTATATGAAGAAAGACAGTGCCCCTGGCACTGGCGGTTTTAATACTTTCTTTCTTAAGCACTGTTGGAATATTATTAGTTATGATCTATGTAATGCTTTAAATGCTTACCTTGCTGGTAGATCTATCCCAAAAGGTGTGTTTGCCACTGGGATTGTGCTTGTTCCAAAAGTTGCTAACCCTATAACCTGGAACAATTATAGGCCTTTAAGCATGTGTACTATTATGAATAGATTGATCTCTGCCCTCATTAATAGGAGAATCTATTTTATTATCCCTATAATCATCTCCAGAGGGCAGAGTGCTTTTGTTAAGGAGAGGTTCATTCATGATAATATTTTAATTGTTAAGGAAATGCTCCATAACATTAGAAGAAAGCCTTCTAAAGGCAATATCATCTTGCAGCTAGATATGACAAAGGCGTTCGACAGAATGTCTCACACCTTTGTTATTAAAACTTTGAAATGTTTTGGCTTTTCAGATGATATTGCCTCCCTTATTCACAGGCTGATCTCCAATGTTATGATTTCTGTGTTAATTAATGGTTCTTGTTCTGGTTATTTCCCTCAAAAGACTGGATTAAGACAAGGAGATCATTTATCTCCTTGCCTTTTTATCCTGGATGAGGAAGCTCTTTTGAGAGGCTTGAATAACCTTTATGTGTCTAATAATAATATGCAATACTACTTAAAGTCTCGCTATATCTTACCTTGCTTAGCCTTTGCAGATGATATAATTATCTTCTACAACAGTGCTCATTCTTCCATCAAAAGTCTGAGCCACCTGCTTGACAAATATCAGCAAGAATCTGGTCAATTGATTAATAGAGACAAGACTAAGATAATTACCTCTTCTAGATGTTCTAGTGTCAATGCTGCTAGAATTAACTCCACCATGGGATTCCAGACTGAGCATGCTCCATTCAGCTACCTGGGTATCACAATAGCTGGAAACAATAAAGGGATGTATTACACTCCTCTTTTAGCTAAAATCTATAATAAGATTAATGAGTGGGATCTGAAGAATCTGTTTTATAGTGGCAGACTGTCCCTTATAAGACATGTTTTTCACCCTATCATCTATTTCTGGATGCAAAATAGCTTAATTCCTAAAAATATTTTGAACAAAATTGAGCTTTATTTCAATAAATTTCTTTGGAGACCTAAGTTTAATGAGAGTGCTATTCATTGGGCTGGTTGGAGAAACCTTTGCAAGCCTTTTGATGAAGGTGGATTGAATATCAAAATACTGTCTGATATTAAACTCACTTTTTCCCACAAGCTTTGGTACTTATTCAGAAAGGGAAAGTCTCTTTGGTCTGACCTTATTTCTAATTCTTACTGCCAGAATAGGCATCCTCTTGCTGCTAAGTGTAGTGTTAATGACTCTATAGTTTGGAAGAGACTCCATTATGTTAAAGATAGTGCTGGCCAGTTTGTTCATTGGAATGTTGGTCGTGGGGATATTGATTTTTGGAGAGATTCATGGCATAAAATAACTCCCATTATTACTGAGCAAAATTCTTGGTACCTTCAAGCTAAAATCAATTCGTTTTGGAAAGAAGGTAGATGGGACTCCAATCTTATTTCTTTCCTTTCTCATGAAAGATATCAACACATAAGCTGTGTAAATATCAATCATGATCAGGAAGATACTATAGAATGGAACCTATCTAAAGATAAAAAGTTTAACATCAAAATGACTTGGGAAAACATCTGAACAAAAAGTAACAAATCTTTCTTTTTCAAAAAAATTTGGCATCATTTTATCCCTACAAAATTCTCTTTTCTCAGCTAGAATATACTAAACAATTTTGCTCCTATTGACAGTGTTCTCTCCAAAAAGCACTTTTATTTAGTCTCTAAGTGCCAGTTTTGCTGCAACTGTGAAGATACAACTCATCTCTTCATCAATTGCAGCTATGCCTGGCCCTTATGGAACTATTATGGGATCATGTTCAAGATTCCTGTGAAGCGTTTCATGAACCTGCGTCACATGTTCTTTACTTGGTTCAGGTTCTCTTGCAGTAACTTTCATGTTACCCACATTGTTCCTCAACTGATAGATGGACAATCTGGTTTAACAGAAATCACTGCAAGTTTGATAAGCCCGTGGATAGTTTCTATAATGCTATTAGCAGGATTAATCGATTCATTCTAGGAATAGACTCTAATCTTAAATCTAAGCATTGGGTTCGTGTTATTGATGCAGGATCTAAAATAGGTACTTTGTCTATTTGTAAGAGGAAAGCAACATACCTAAAGTGGAAGGCGCCTGATCCTGGCAGAATCAAAATCAATACCGATGGAGCTTGTAGCTACACTGGTGAGGCCACTGGTGGTCTAATTGCGCGTGACGATCAAGGGAACTGCATTGAGGGTGCTGGCTTCTTATTTGGAAAGATAAGTCCTCTTCAAGCTGAAAGAAGAGCTCTTAGGGAGGCCCTCATTCTTTGTCACAGGAGAGGCTGGAGAAATGTAGATCTAAAGTCGGACTGTTTGACTCTTGTCAACAGTTTGTCTTCTGGTGGTGCTTTGAATGGCTCCAGTGATGATAACTATAGTTCTTTGCTTCTCCCTTCTATCAGAATTAGCCACATTTCCAGATCGAAAAATGTGGCGGCCGACTGGATATCGAAGTGGGTTCTTGCTGAAAGGAAGAACTGTTCCTTCGCTATTTATGATGTTCCTAACTCTCTCCTTGCTATCACCGTTCTTGAGAGCTTAGGAGTTGGGTATATCGATCCCGGGTAGGTGGTATCTGCCTCTGATCGCCTTAGCATTTTGGGAATGTACCTTATCGTAGCGAAGTTGTGTGGTTGTTTGGAGGAAGTGGATTCGATGGTCGTCCATGGATTTTCTTGCTTTCAGATCGGGCGATTGGTTTGTCTGTGTGCTAGGGTTTGTGTGAGAGGGAGGAGGTTTAGAAGTCTGAAGGTGTTAGGGTTTCTAATTTAGGGTTTCGTATTCGATTTAGGGCTGATTCTTTGAGTCCTGGTTTTTGTATTAGTGCCCTGGTTTTTGTGTTGTCTTCTAATTTGGGCCTCTTACTTTGTAAAATTCTTTTTAGTAATATATTGATATTTTGCTATAAAAAAAACAATTAAGAGGATATGTTTCATACACGTGATGATCAAGGTGATAAATTGTACGGATATACTAAATTGAAATATCTCATCAATGTATATTTAAAGTATCAAAGTAATTGTAAAATATGGAAATATTAAATAAATTAGCCTAAAAATAATATTATCTCAGAATACACAATGTAAATATTAGTTGGGTTAATATGAATTATAAGGAAGAGTATATTATCAAACACTTAAGATATTATATTATATGAGTCCGATAAAGGTTATGATCTCTGAAGGACACATAACGGTAATTTATAGTTATAGTCATCGGAAAGGAAAATAAGATACATTTGCTTCTTTTCATTCATATAGTATTTCTCACTTTATTTCAAGAAATTGGATTCATATATTTATCTCATCAAGAGCTTCAAGACTTTTACATATTTTACGAAGTATTCTCCAGCGTGATTTCTCATGGACCCTTGGAACAATTATAATGTTTACAAATGGAATCTCAACACACTAATCAAAGATGAATTGAGCTAACTCATAAACATCATTCTAATTAGGTTAGTTTTTTAAGACAATAGTATTATATGTATGAATTAGGGATTGTGGAAAAAATACCAATGTTTTTTTTTAAATACAATTAATATCATAGCAATTTATATATCTTAAAGAATTGATATAGGTATCCCGAGTATTTTATACCTCAAACTTTTAAGATTGCATGATTTAAAGATTTAGACATTTGATATTCATATTTAATTGAATAAATATAAGTTTAATGTGAATATTAATTGAAGGATAACTAAGTTTTTCGATATGATTTGGATTCGATAAGATCATAATTCAAATATAACATATGGTTTTTCTATTATGGAACATGTCGGGTTACCACACCGAACTGGTTCGTCGTCGTAATATTTTTTTTGTTTTGTGATATTGCACTGATGCAACGCTGCGGTGACCAAGTGTATCGGTGCGGTGTACATGTATTCGTCGTGGCAATGACATCCAGGATGTATGGGAATCATCAGACTTTGTAAGCCCATAAATTTACGCTCTGTAGTGTGCATCATGTGATTTTTTTTATTCCATCTAAATTTTGATATCTACATGATGATACGATTTCAGTATTTAATAGTGAAGTGGTGGTTACTAGAGCTTTAGTATATTTTACTTACGTTTTTTTATTATGTTGCCCTAAATGACTTTAAATTGCTACATACATTTTAGATTTTATTATTACAATGAGGTTATATGTTTAGATATATAAAATTTAATTAGATATATGCATATTTATGCTTGTATTTTGGTGATTAGAGGATGTAAATGTTTTTTTGTCCCAATTCTATATGTTTTAAAATGCATGATAACTCAGAAAGAATATGTGGCCAAGTATATTTTATTTCAGGTTTCGATTTGAAATTACTTTCATATCCCTTCATATATTTAAGTTTTATGATGGATATTTCACATCCTAACAATTGCTACAAATGTTTATGTTATGATGAAATGCAGAATACAAGTTGTTTTTTTATGAGGGAACACTGTGCAATATAATTCACACGTGGACACTTCACATTCTAATTTTTCACAACTGTATTGATGATCAAGATATATCATTAAATTGATCCTACTTTCGAGTCATACGAGAAAAGAGTTTGGGTGTTCACACCAAGGATCGTAGTTGTGTGCGTAAGTCGGACGAAAAGGTGATTATGCACATATTTATTTGGGGGTGAATAAAATATTGCATGATGTCGTTGTTCTGTTTACATGCTCCACACTCGTGCATAAATAGATGGTGGTGCCAAATAATTTTAGCGAAGTATGTGACAAAATAATCAAATCGGCACCAAATGAAGGTTTGATTGTTTTTAGATGATGTTGTGAATGAAAATTATTTAAAATTATTTAATATCCATAAGTAATGTATAGTGCATTATACCAAAGGTATTCAATAAGGATTACATCGATTCTGTATGAATGTCTGTCTAAACTTAAAAACTTGAGAAGTTCAACCATTTATGTTATTATGTCATAATTAAAATTAAGTGACATGTGTTAGTTAACATTAAATTTAGATTATAGTTATACAATTAGTTAGTCAATTGTATAACTATATGCAAGCTTGTTAATAAGATAATTAAAGTAAATTTAAAATATGCAAGCTTGTTAATTAAAAATGGTATGATATTTTTTAGAATATGTTATTGGATAATATTTTTCCTCTTACTTTATTTTTAAAACGAGGATAAGAATACTATAGTAAGGATGGTAAGATCCAAATGATAAGTCCGATGATAATATATGAGTTATTCTTTAAGTATATCATAACAAAAAAATCGATAAAATAATTAAGGTTTTTGTAAATTTCATTGTCAGTATTCAGAAATTCAGATTTTTAATTTTCATTATTTTAGTTTTTTAGATTTATCCAAGTTTTAAATCTAAAACATTATGGATATTAAATTTTTTAAACTATACTTCATTATAACTAAGGTTAATTGTGAACTTTATATATATTAAGTCACGAGTCTATTATATGGTCAAGTTTTATAGTTTATTTTTATTGATCTTTTGTGAGATCGTCATTATTTGTGAGTTTTATTTTTGGTTGAGGGTAATTTTATACAGAGTTTTGTGGTGTTTCAAAGGTATTTAATGTTTGGAGGGATTGTAGTAAGAGATTCGAGCTGCCTGATTGTATTTAATTTTCATTATCCTCATTAAATGAAAGTGGTTGGTTATTTATACCCTTAATTGTGGGCCACATGGGCTTTCGGGTTGACTTATGGATTCGGGTCGAGTTCAAAGACTCATTAGTTTTAAGCAGGTGGGTAATTAGCTTAGTCATGAAGTGATTAAGTTTTTAGTACATTAGTTCAGTTCGGATGGTTCAGTGGGTGGATGTTATCCGAATTGCCCCTGTCCGGTTCTCATAAAGAGTGGCAATAAATTCCGGACTCATCAATTATTAATTTTGATTTGCAAATTTTCCCTTCTTAATTCGATACGATGAAATTCTTTATTTCAATGTCAAAGTTAGGAAAAAATTATTCAATTTTGACCAATAATTATGATATAATTAAAATTTAAAAAAATGGGAAATTTTATAAGTGGAACAAAACTAAGCTCTCTAGAATCTTTTTCTCTAATGACTTGGAGACTATTGACAAGCTTTCTATAAAACAGACTATAAGAAATACGACATGTACAACACTAAGAACACTTGGAATAACTTTAGAACTATTGCCACAACTCATATATGAGAAAACTAAGTAGTTGGTCGCAGCTAACTTATGAAGTATGGCACTGGATCAACTAAGAAGTGCCAAAGAAAAAGTATGACATAATTGATAAAGTGCATAACAAAGGAACGTGGAACTCTGATTGGTGATTTAATCATGTACAAGATAAATATTTGGGGGCCTATGGATAAGAAGCATTATGGCAAATAGTGAAATCATACGATCCTATAAAAAAACATGTAATATTGTATGATGATTATGACGTATAAGTACTCTCATTGGATAGAGAGAAGTGGCAGCTCATTAACAATTCTTTTAGATCTAAAAAAGCGTTGTTTAACAAAGAGCCCTCGAGGAAAAACATTTCCGAACTTTGACATTGTAATAAACAATTTCAATTGGAACAATAGTTGGTACATAATTGATAAATTTATCATAAGGGAGTATTTCTCATCATCTTTTATGGAAAGCTTGTCAATAGTATCCAAGTCATTAGAAAAAAGGATTTTAAAGAGCTTAGTTTTGTTCCACTTATTATTTTCCCAAACAATTGTAACTTTATCAATTATGTACCAACTATTGTCCCAATTGTCATCAAGCTTAATAAGGGGGGGGGGGGGGAGGTCTAAACCAATTATCCAACCAAAAATCAATATCCCCACAAAAAAATTCCATTTAATATAAAGCTCAATGGTATTTTTGATAGCAAACAATCCTTTCTATACATGAGAGCCAGATTTGGTGGTAAAGTTAGTGTGCAAATGGTGAATGTTTTTACAATAAATACTATGACTGTATCTAGCCCAAAGGGATTTTTTCTATCTAAATTTAATCTATAACTTTCAAGAAAAAGTGTTTTAAATGTCTTTGAGGTTTCTAACATTCAAGCCACCTTCATTAAACAGTTTGCAAACAATAACCCAGCTAGTCTAATAGATCTTGGAAGTGTCCTGACCTGAACCCCAAAGGAATTTGTTAAAGAATTTTTCAATTCTGCCCTGCCCTTAGGGATGGTGCAACTTTGGATCCAATAAATTAAAATGACCATTAAAACTGAAGATATAATAGTAAGCCTACCACCATAGGAAAGGTTTTTACCATCCCAATTTTATATCTTTTGTCTTATTTTTTTAGCATGGGTTCAAAATTGATAGCTTTACTGGTGTTGCTAAGAGAGATCCATAAGTTTGAAGTAGGGAGAGTACCAGAGTTAAAGCCATTAATGTTTGAGAGATTAGTGACTTTGTTATAGGGAGAATTTTTAGATGAGATGATCTTTGTCTTCTCTTTATTAATAGTCTTCCCAAAAATTGCATGATGATCATGTAAAGAGTTTCTAAGAGTAGAGATAAAAGTGTTAAGACTGTTAGTAAAAATAAAGAGGTCATCATCAAAATCTAAATATGGTATTGTGATGGAGCTTCTAATTGTAATTTATTGTCTTAATGTTTTCAAAAAGCTTGATGAGGCCTCTTAACAGAATGTTGAACAATTCGCAGGTTATCCTGATATTCTTTTGTAAATCGTAAGGTTTCTAACATTCAAGCCACCTTCATTAAATTTAATCTATAACTTTCAAGAAAAAGTGTTTTAAATGTCTTTGAGGTTTCTAACATTCAAGCCACCTTCATTAAACAGTTTGCAAACAATAACCCAGCTAGTCTAATAGATTTTGGAAGTGTCCTGACCTGAACCCCAAAGGAATTTGTTAAAGAATTTTTCAATTCTTCCCTGCCCTTAGGGATGGTGCAACTTTGGATCCAATAAATTAAAATGACCATTAAAACTGAAGATATAATAGTAAGCCTACCACCATAGGAAAGGTTTTTACCATCCCAATTTTATATCTTTTGTCTTATTTTTTTAGCATGGGTTCAAAATTGATAGCTTTACTGGTGTTGCTAAGAGAGATCCATAAGTTTGAAGTAGGGAGAGTACCAGAGTTAAAGCCATTAATGTTTGAGAGATTAGTGACTTTGTTATAGGGAGAATTTTTAGATGAGATGATCTTTGTCTTCTCTTTATTAATAGTCTTCCCAAAAATTGCATGATGATCATGTAAAGAGTTTCTAAGAGTAGAGATAAAAGTGTTAAGACTGTTAGTAAAAATAAAGAGGTCATCATCAAAATCTAAATATGGTATTGTGATGGAGCTTCTAATTGTAATTTATTGTCTTAATGTTTTCAAAAAGCTTGATGAGGCCTCTTAACAGAATGTTGAACAATTCGCAGGTTATCCTGATATTCTTTTGTAAATCGTAAAATACATCCACACAAGTCTCATGTTATGCTGCGAAATCATTTAAAATAGCCCTTACCACACGGTCATCGACAACCAATACCGTTGACTGGTTCGGCATAATGTCTGGATTTGTTCGACAAAAATCATTAATGTCATCCTCCGACATATTCTTCAAAGACCGTTGTATTACGATATCGTAATATACATTATCAATTTCATTTTAAAATGTCTTCGAAACTTGAGTGTAAATACCATCAATAGAAGCATCAGGTAAACCTATTGTGTTATCGTTCGACTCTGGAGATTGCGGTTGAATCGGTATTGGTACTATAATTTCACATTGGCTTAGGAATTATGACTTTGCGTAGGCCACTGTTGGTCTTTGAGGTACATCTCTGTCTTGGTTTTGGTCTTCTGACGATGCTCATCCCTGGCTAAGTAGTTCCAGCTTCTCACAGGGATTGACACATTCTGATTCTTCCGGAGCTACGTCTTGTGTTAGCCTTTCTCTCTTTGCCAAGGCTATGTATTATTGTTCTTCTTCTTCTTGTGGGTGTTGTTGTTGTTCTTGTTGCTGTTGTTGTTCTTGTTGCGGTTGTTATTGTTGTTGTCTGTCGGCATGCTGTTTCATACAAATTTCAAAATAAAAAGGTGGAAGGGTTAAGCATACTACAGTCTGAGTTACAAACAAATCGCATGCTAACCTGAGATTTGTTTGAGATAATATCAAACAAATCGCATGGTAAGCTGCAATCTGTGAAATAACCAAATCAATAGAATATAGAACAAGTCTCATGATATCCTGATAATTGTGTGGGCAGGACTACACAATAGTCTTGAGATTTGTTTGAAAGTTATCCTATGATGCAAAATATTTGAATATGTCTATACGATAAAACCCGCTGACTGTTTTAAATACATACACTGATTTTGTTTGAATATGTATTCACCAATAAACATTATTATAGAAACAATTTCATCATAAAAATAAATAAGATATTTGAATCTTAGTGTACTTTTGATCCACTTACATCTTCAAGGCTATCTGGGTCTGTACGTCCAGATTTTTCTGCAGCTACTTCTTTCTCACGAGCTTCTACCTCCTTAGCTATGTTTTGTTCGAAGCCTACCTCCTCTGCTACGTGAAGTACGAGTTGTTGGTCATTCGGAAGAGACTCGTGTCTTTCTTTCTCCGTTGGAGAACTCAGAACTGTAGTTGCCTCCTGTGTAGGAGGAGACTTGTCTGTCTGTCTCTCCGTGGTGTCCGTCTCTATGGATACCAACAAATCTTCATGTATCTTACCAGATGGTACCGGTACGGGTGAATGGTTCCCATCATCATCACTCTTTTCCGGCAACACTCCATCATGCTTTTCAGCTTCCTGCATTTGCCCGTCCTGATTCGGGTCCTCATCCTGATTTTCAGCTGGCACAGATGCCTGCAATTCAGTGGACGCCGCTTCAGATGGCAATGATGGTAGTCCAGGTACCTTCTCAATTGCAGGGCTTCCAATCTGGCAAATTGGCTGAGAGAGAGCATTGTAGAGTTGTTGTGCTTCAAGCTCCGATATCTTCAATTTTAATTCTTCCAGCTGAAAAATTAATAGCAGACGTTTTATAACATATTGCATGCTAATTAAAGCGATTATGTAAGGCTCAATTTCATACTTACTTCGTTTGCCTGTTTTTCTATCTTCCTCTCGTACTTGTTCTTATTGGTGTATGTCTTCAAAATCTTTGATTCCTTTATAGTTGCAGACTTCTTTGGAGTAGTCGCTCCGCGTTTGAGAACAAAATTACCGATTGTGTCACTAATACTAGTGGTGTCCTCGTCCTCGGGCTCCTGCCGGGATGTGTCGATCGGCGTTGATGGAATCATTGGCTGGAGGAGTCTTTATGGTTGGGGTCTAAGTGATATCACCTGATTCGATTATTTCTTTTTCTGTAATGCTCGTTTCCTTGGTTTAGGGCTATGTTTTTCTTCCTTTTCTTTGATCTTTCTTCTGGTGAAAGAGATTCAACATCTGCATCTCCACTATCTACTGCTCCTCCGAAAGCTTCGCTTTCAGCCTCAGTAAGACATAGTAGACCTTTAAAAACCTACCAACAGAGAAACATGAAAGTAAATAACTACACGCAGTTTGTTAAGAAAATATCAGGATATAGACAGACAGACTGTTTTTTGCAAATAGTTCGCATGATATCCTGATAGTTATTTGGAATTCCATTAGCTTGGATTTGCAAACAACTCGCATGATACCATGTGAATTTTTTGCAACTTTATCACCTTTTAGGTTTCTAACATCTCTCAGGTTTTTCTGGGCATTGTTTGTAAATCATAAGCTGCGAATTGTTTGATACCTTAATTTAATAGAATACCAAACAAAACTCAGGGTAGGCTGTGAATTGTTTGATACCTTAGGTTAATAGAATACCAAACAAAACTCACGATAGGCTACGAATTGTTTGATACCATAATTAATACCTATATAGATCATACGTGATCATATTTCAGATTGGGTATTCTAGCAAGCAGTGATTCGGTAGATGTTTGGCACTCTAATCCCAACCATTTGAAAAACCTTGGGATCAAGGTCGGCTTTGCTACCTCTAGCCCGATTGTTGAGTGCTCCATGATGAAGGGTTGCATTGGGACACGTATTATCATCAAGATGCTATGTACATAACTAATATTTATACTGAATAAATCAATCCTACAATTAGAAGGGCGACGCAGCCGACGACTCTTTCGGGTTTTTCGAAAGCTAAGCATTGGGACCAGTCGTAATTGTTTATTTTGCTGAGGTTTTCAACAAAATAAAGCATACTCCAACCCAGGATATCTCCAGATACGGAGTAGAATAGGGTTGAACACAAAAACAGTATCAACAGTCGTGCAACATCTTCCAACTCATGCTCCCCTTTCGCTTATGGCTTTTTCTATACCTGCCTGTAAAACCCACGACAACATGCTATGTTAGTAAAGTTCAACATCCTGCTTTACAAGATGAAGTCTATTTTACACGTACCTTTAAAATGGGGTTTGTTATTGTTTTAGTATTTGTCGGTCCTATATTCCTAGATGTTTTACTCATGAAGTATTTCTTCATCACCCTCGATTCGTCATCCTTGACATTTACGTATTTGTTGTGAAATGCTCCAGATTTCGTTAATGGAATTTCCTCTGTGTCATGCTTCATCTCGAATATGACCTTCACATCGTTTGCTGTTAGCTTCATAAACTTTGAGCCAATAAGGAAGGCGTCTTTATCGACGGAGAACCTCTCGACAACATACTGAATGATCGAATATAATTTCTTCTTCGACAGCTCTGCCACATTACGGATATCGAAAGCTGTTTTCAAAAGCGTGTAGAAGGGTATGTTTCTTGCATCTTATATGTGGGCACGGGTAATACGGTTCACTTTCCACAGTTTGAGAAGGCTCACCAATCCTAACCTGTAATAGCTTGGTTTTGTTGTCATACTTCTTGCACAAACAAAAATAAGTTGGAGTGTCACACACCTCGCATGACAAGCTGCAAACTTCCTATCTATCAGTTGGAGTGTCACACAACTCGCATGTCAAGCTGCAAACTGCCTATCTATCAGCCTGTATTTGCAAACAATTCGCATGCTGGCCTGCGAATCGTTTACAAATATAAGCTGCAAATTGTATGATATACACATTCAATCAAACTGCGAATTGCATGAACTATAAACATAGATGAAACTGCGAATTGTTTGCATCCTACGTGATGAAGATGCGAACTGTACTACAACGCACACGTACAGGCTGCAAACTGTTCTATTTTTTACATGCACATTGTAGGGGTCTGGGAAATATCGAAACAACACCAAAATCAACAATCAACTACCTAATGCACATCTAACTTACATCACAATTCTCAGGAAAGTATTAATATTACATGCAACCTAACTTCTACCATAGGTTCGATAATGAGCCCATAAACTAACGGACCAACTATCATCACTAAATACTTGATTTCGGTAAAAAAAAAGGAACATCGATGGTGAAATAACAGAAACAAGTGGTTCAAAGTCATCAAAAACGCAAAAAAAAATACATTTTCCACGAGAATGCTTACCTAGTTACTGCAAAACACTGTAGCTTCACCGACCGACGAGCAGTTGACGGCAACTTCTCCAAAAGAAGGTGGTTAATCGCTTGACAGAGTACAATAGGGTGACCGGTACAATTCCGTTGAGGGTTCGACGAACGACTGATTTGAAGAAAGAGGCTCGAAGGGTTTTAGGTTTTTCGAGAGAAGGTGGAACTCGATAAGTTTATTTTCTGGTGGTTTCTAGAAAATTAGACGTGTTTGGGTTGGTTTAGGGTGATGAGAAGGTAGAAAAAATGTGTTTGAAGTGAAAAGTGAGTATATATAGTCGGGGATAATTTTGTCCAAATTTTAAATAGAGGTACTAAATAACACTATCCAAAATTTGGATACTACCGAATAATTACATAACTGAATATTTACTGATAATTTGCTAAAAAATTAAAGTAGTTTAGTAGATATTATTAATTGTTGGTAAAAACGTTGGACCATACACCTTACTAATAATATTATTATTAGTCGACAGAGATATCTCATTTCTAGTTATGCATATTAAATAAAATAAAGCATGGATATCAAAGGGTAATAATATGGAAAATATGCTCAGCGTGGCGTGAGGATCTTGCCTATTGTTGTTGGATCTTACTCCTGCGTGGTAATATTTAGTCTTTTTCCGGCCTATTGTTGTTGGATCTTACTGTGTATGGTAATATCTGGTCCGGTAACTAGTACTTTTTGTCGCGTATGGTAATGGTTTGGTGGGGTTATTAAAAATTTGTGTATATTTTATTAATGTGTATGGCCAATCTTAATATTTGCATGAATTTGTTTGATTTAATTAAGTTGGCAGTCATTTTTTGTTTTTATTAAATCATTATTTTTGTCTTGTTTTAATTAACAATATTAGTACTCTCACGGTGGTTTATTCACTGGATTTTATCACTAATAACGAGTTTTATTTGTTTCCTTTTTTTTATCGATTTATTAGAATTAATTTATTTTTATTATTTTATTAGTTTAATTAATTTCGATTTTGCGTATGTCAATATCATATTTATGTTCTCGGAGGAGTCCGATGTTTTTGAGATGGATCTGTTCTCGGCTTCTAGACACCTCTCGACTTCCCTTGAAGAGGTGAAAAAGGATAAGAGTGGTGAAGATGTGGACTCGCTTTCTAAGAGGTTTCGCTCAGCTGGAGCAAATGACTCAGGTATAAAGGATTTGTCCTTCGACATGATCATCATCAGACTCACTGTAAGTTTTCCTCATAAAAATTGATTTTCGGTATTTTAGAGGTCTAAATGATCCCATTAGACAAAAAGATGATACTGACTTTATTATTAGTAATAGTATTTCCTTACTAATCTTAGTTAAAATTAAAGTTCAACATGTTAATGTGGACCATATAATTAGAACCATAGCCCCATTTTGGTCCTCTTGGTAAAATTTGGATTATTTGGAACCCTAGTGTCATCATTGTCTCTATGTTATCTCAATCTACGCAATATATTCATTGTATGGCCAAATGTCATAATCTCCCCTTTATTTTTCATTTCACTGACATTTATGCTTTTAATGATGCTCATGACCGGGTTCCGCTTTGGAACGACCTTAAAACCATTTCTTCATTTGATACGGATATCCCATGGGTCTCATTCGGGGATTTCAATGTTATCTGTAACCCTGAGGAACGTATGAGTGCTTCTGATAATTGGTCATCTGCTATTGATGATTTCAATGACTGTTGTTATCACTATGAGCTTAGTGACCTACACTCCACTGGCTTCCCCTTTACCTGGATTAACAAGCAGTATTCTCACCCTGCCATTTCTAAAATTGACTGTGTCCTAGTTAGCCCCATTTGGGATTATCTTTTCCCAATGTCCTTTCCCATTTTGGGTTCCTCAATACGTCTGTCATACCACAGTCACTCTTAACCTTGGAAACCCCAGTCAAAAGCGTAAATAGCCCTTCAATTTTTTTAACATGTGACAATCTCACCCTTTTTATAAAAACATTGTTGCCAACAGTTGGAATCTCCCCACTAATGCTTATGGGATGAACCTTGTTTCCCAAAAGCTCAATTGTCTCTAGCATGAGCTTGTTTGTCTGTATCGTAAGGAGTATAGTGATATTAGTTCCAGAACGTCTATAGCCCAGAATAACCTTTTTCTTGCCCAATCTCGTCTGGCCAAGGATCCCCTAAATCCTGAATGTGTTGCTAATGAGATCGAGGCTTCCTTCTTCTTCATTTTCCTCATTCGTGCGGAAGAATATTTCCTGAAGCAAAAATTTAGAGAAAATTGGATTAAATTCCAGATTCTTTCATAACAGCATTAAAGCCCGTCTTCTCCGCGATATAATTATCTCTATCAATAATGACCATGGTGTCCCTATCTCTAATCTGGCTAGTGTCTCTTCGGTCTTTGTTAATTATTTCAAGAACCTGCTTGGCACTAGACACCCTTTTACTTGGGTCTTGAGAAAGTCTCCTCTCTGCTTACTTCTAATGTTAATGAGTCTGATAAGATCTCTATGATTCGTGAGGAGATCAAGTCTGCCCTTTTTAGCATTGAGAGCAATAAAGCTTCGGAGCCTAATGGATTTAATTCCAGTTTTTTCAAGACCTCTTGGAATATTGTGGGTAATGATATTTGCAATGTGGTCCTGGATTTCTTTCATTCGGGGTCTCTTGATTCCTCTTGGAATATCACATTTATCATCCTCGTCCCTAATAAAGATTTTCCTTCGATGGCTGCTGACTTCCGCCCTATTATTCTATGCAATGTTGTCTATAAGATCGTCTCTAAAATCTTAGTCAACTTAATCAAAGATTATTTCCCCTACCTGATTGATAACTCTCAATTGACTTTTGTTACGGGCAGGAATATTTCTGATAATATTATTCTTTCTCAAGAGTTTCCGAGGGGTAAACTCTAATAGCAACGGCAAAAGGATCGCTCTTAAAATCGATCTGATGAAAGCCTTCGACAATGTTCGTTGGCATCTCATCCTTGATATCATTGTTGCTATGAAATTTCCTAAAAATATGATTACCTGGATCATCAATTGCACCTCATCTACTTCTTACTCTGTTATTATCAATGTCGATCTCTATGCTAACTTTCTCGAGAAGAAAGACCTCCGCCAAGGAGATTCGCTCTCTCAATTCCTCTTTGTTCTTGTTATGCAAGTTCTTTCCAACATCCTGAAAGAGAAAAGTTCTGAAATTTCCAGTTTCACTCGAAATGTTACAAGCTTAAAATCACAACTCTCTGCTTTGCAGACGATCTTATGATTTTTTGTCACGGTGATGTCAGATCTCTCATTCTCATTAAAGACGGTCTTGATGAGTTCTTCTCTCTTTCATGTCTCAAAGTCAGCCCCTCTAAAAGTCTTATTTTTATCTCTGGACTCAACCTTTCCCTTCGCATTGAGCTTCTTTCCATTGTGGGATTTATTGAACGCTCTCTCCCTGTTAAATACGTGGGTGTCCCCCTTCTCAGGGGCCATCTTTCTCACTCGGATTGTCGGCCTCTTCTTTACAAAATTACCTCTAGGATTGACTCTTGGACTTCTAAGCATATTTCCCATGCTGGTAGATTGCAACTTATTCAATCTGTTCTTTTCGCCAGTCAAGTATATTGGTCTTCTATTTTTATCCCCCCTTCTAGAATCCTCAAAGAACTGTCTCAACTTCTCCGTCGTTTCCTTTGGTCTGGCGCGACCATGAAAATTTATCGGGCTAAAGTGGCTTGGTCTAATGTTACTGCTCCCTTGAAAGAGGGCGGCCTTGGGATTATTGACTTCAAAATTTGGAATCAGGCGGTTGTCTGTAAGCACCTTTGGTCTATCATTAGTAATAACAATTTTTCCATCTGGAGTGCCTGGAATTACTCTGAAAAAATTGAAAACAATATTTTTTTTGGATCTGGCTTTTAGCTCTTCTCCTTCCTGGATTTGGAGGAAGATTTTACGTCTTTGTCCTATTACTAGTAAATTGTTTAGGGTTGTTATTGGTAATGGCTCGCGTATCTTCTTATGGTTTGACCATTGGCTCCTATCCACCTCCTTGGTTGACCACTATGGTGCCGGTATCATTACTGACTCTAGACTTGGCGAAAGACTCCATGTCTCTGACATCATTCTTAATGGCCAATGGAATTGGTCTGCCAATATCAGATCGGCTAGTGCTAGGAATCGCCCCAATATCCGGGAGATTCAAAACCTCATTCTCTCTTTTCCTCCTCCTAACATCAATCTATGGATGTTCCCTTCTGGACTGCGAAGGCTGGCTATCCAAGCGTCACTATCAAGGACACATATTTGATCATTCGGTCGTCTGCCCCCAAAGTGGGGTGGGCCGGGTTAATATGGAATAAATTTAACCTTCCTCGTTACTCTTTTATTTTATGGCTGGCCATTCTTGGCAAGATTTCCACTCGGGATAGGCTTCGGGGTTGGGGTTACAACACCCCTCCCGACTGTGTCCTATGTTACTTTGTTCGTGAAACTATCAGTCATCTCCTCTTTGATTATTGTTTCACCAAGAGTTTGTGGATTCATTTTAGCTCTACCTTGGGTTTCCCCTTTACTACCAGATGTTGGATCTCTTGGTTGTGCGTGACGTCAAACTGGTCTCAAAATCGTGATTGTCATGTTTGGAGTACTTGCTTTGGTGAGATTATGTATCACGTTTGGCGGGAGAGGAATTCCAGAGTTTTTGGCTCATCTCTTGCCATTTCCTCCTTGGTGTCTAAACAGATCTTCTCTGATCTTCGCTTTATACTCCATGGTACCAAGATTGGTTGGCATTTTTAACTTCCACTTTACTGACTTATATTTGTATCGCAAGTCCTTTATTCTTTCTAATGTTGTACTTCTCGCGTTCCGCTCCTGCTGGATTACCTCATTTGGATATGTTTGTTCTTTTTATTTCGACTTTCACCTTCTTTGAATTAGTTTTGAGTTGTTAGTTTTTCGACTTCTTTTTTCGTCATCTTTTGTCATCACATAGTTTTACCCTGTACGCACTCACCGTGTTTGAGTAGCGGCGGTAGGATACCTCAATATATATAAGAAATGATCTCTTGATGAATAACAAATCTATTCACAATGTAAGTGGTGCAACTAATAAGGAATCTACATAAGTCATGGACTAAAGTTTATTAATTTGAGCTATAAAAAAACACTAAGTTTCATAATTATAATTTTAAACTTTTGCCTCCAGATGTAAGCAAAAAAATATCGAGAGAGAGAATTTTAAAAAAATTAAATTATTATTAAAAATTCAATCGTCTAAAGATATGAAATTTATTTTTCTAAAATAAAAAATAAAAGAAAACTAAAAAATAAAGCACATTATATAATATTTAACGTGTTTTAGATAGTAGATATAATCATACGTGTACGAGTAACGGATATTCCATTTTTTATTAAATAAGGAGGTTACGTAAATAGTCTTCAAGCACAAAATGCAGTCGCTCTATATTACAAAACTCTCATAGTTTACAAAGATAACTTTATTCGCATAGCTCTTTATTCAGTGTTTCACTTCTCTTTTTAAAAGATCAGAGCTTTCTCTTAGTAAAAATAATAGAGACTCTTCTCACAAGTCATCCGTCACTGGATTCTAGCTTTGCTTTTCTTCTTATATTTATATACTTAGATAAAACTCTAATTCTCCAATAGACGCTCTTGATTAAATCTCATTAAGTAATGGTTGTAACAAAGTTATAGTCCTTTAACATATAAAACTTGATAAATAGTGATGAGGTCGGATATTTTAGCTACTGAATCTTGTTTTTATCCGATGGGAAGTTCGGACCAAACCACTATCAGGTGAAACCGAACAGGACTAATGTAATGGAAATGACTAAGCTAAATGTTGATCACTTCACACCAAATTACTAATGGATCCTCAAACTCGACCCGACTCCACAATCTGATCCAACTGGCCCATGGGTCACTAATTAAGTATAAATACCCCAACCACTTTCATTAATGAGGGTGACGAGAATTTACTGCTAGCACACAGCTTAATTATCTCACTTCTCTCTACCTTAAACATTAAATTCCCAAACGCTTTATAAAATTACCCTCAAACATAAATTAACCACACCAAATTGGCGACCACAGTGGGAGCACGATGGTGCCTGAATTTCACAATTCAAAACCAGCAAATAAAGTAGTTGGGATGGATCCAAATGAGCAGAATATTCCACCTCTTGTAGTGGAAGTTGCAAAAGGAGAACAGTGAGTACTATCGAGGAGCACAACTAGCTGAGAGCTAAAATAAAGGCGCTGAGAGCAATAAAACAAGTAGAGAAAGAGGTTAAAGAAAAATATGATACGTCAGTACTTCATCATACTGACAATCCTGGAGAAAACGAGCAATCCTTGAAGACCCATCTTAGTTACAAGAAGATGCACCGATCTAAACTTGTGGAGAGTTTTGTATTTGAGTCCTCCAGCAGCTCATCTAATGAGGCAGAGCTTGAAGAATCATTATCTTCAAGCAGTGATGAAGAAAAGTCAAAAAAGAAAATGAGGCTGACTAAAAAATATTCAACAAAAAATTATAGGCATGACAGGCTTAAGAAGCACCATAGAAATCGTAAGGGATTAGCCAACCAGCATATTGAACAATTGTTGATTGATCATTTTGCTTTTTAGTCTGAACCATGTATTTTTGCTACCCGTGATGAAGATATTGTTCTTAGCCGTAGCAAGAATTAGAGGAAATCGCCTTTATCTGCAAAAATACTCTTCGGACATCTTCCTAAGAGGGTTGATAGCTCCAAGATGGATAAATATGATGGGAGTCGAGACCCGGACAACCATCTGGAGCAGTGTAAGAACTTCATGATGAATTTTGACGACGACGACAAGCTATTGTGTAGGACCTTCTCCCAAACTTTCAGAGGAAGTGCCCTCAAATGGTATAACAGTCTCCCTCACGAGTGCATAAGAAATTTTGATACATTTTGGATTGCCTTTCGGAGGAAATTCGTTGGAAGCAAAGAACTCAAGGGTAATGGGGACACCATTATCTATTGTGCTCAGGAGCCGAATGAGTTTCTAAAGGAGTACATCAACTGTTTTGTAAACACAAAGAATGGGCTAGCAGAACCTCATTGAAAGAGGCAAGTTGGGAGCCTATGTCAAAAAGCGAGGGGGAAGCAGACCGGACAATGCTCAAGCTAATACTCCCCGAACTGGTCCTACGAACAATCCTGGAACATCCATACAGGATGGTGCTATGGTAATTACTGAGAGGTTTGATATAGACTCTGAGTATCTTGATCTAGATCCGAGTCAAAATCGGGTAGGAGTAATAACAGACAAGATCAAAACTGTCTCTGATCTGATTAACTTCTTTGAGTCATTGACTATTTTTGGAGGGGATACTGTGACTGTACCTTTTACTTCATCAAGGAAGATGCATGTCCACAGTTTGGCCACCCAGTTGGATGGAGAGATATCCACCACCTGCATCAATCCATATCTCCCTTTACAGTTTTCGATGAGGATAACCTCAGAGACATTGCAGCGCTTCATGAGGATGTTGTGGTAATAGGGGCATCGATAGGAGGAAACGATATACGCTGAATTCTGATTGACACAGGCAGTTTGGCAAACATCCTGTTTTTAAGTTCCTACAACCAGATGAGAAACCCTTCGTTCATACAACATTTGAACAGAACCATCGTAGGCTTCACAAGAAGTTCTGCATAATTGATTAGGGAGTTCGAAGAGGAAGTATTGTTGGGCAAATGACCATTTAAGAAGATGGTAAGAGTACTGTTTATTGTGGTGGATTGCCCAACATCTTGCAATTCTATATTTTGGAGGTTTTGGCTCTCCGGAATACATGTTGTGGCCTCTACGATCCACCAATGTTTCAAATATGATATCCGTGGACAAGTAGCTGTTGTCCGGAGTAGCCAGAAAATAGCCAGGAAATGTTATGCAACAGATTTTTCCTCTAAGTCTTTAGAGGCAGTCAAGATTAACAGCTATTAGAGCCTTCTAATGATGAGAATTAGATTGATGACCCTGGGTAGGCTCCCAATGTTATAATACCTATTGAGAAGGTTGAAACCCACTCCCTCGCAGAGGGAAAGAATTTTAAAATCGGTACCATTTGAAACATCGATCAGTGTCCTTTTTTATGAATAATCAACATGTCGTCGTATAGTGTAAAAGTGATGTCACTAGAGTGCCAGCTGATAGTATTTCTCATAATTTATCAATCTGAACTGATGTGCGCTAGTTGTACAAAGGAGAAGATCTTTCTCTAAGGAAAATGCATATGTGATTTTTTAGGAAGTTGATTGTTTGACCAAGATAGGTCACATTAAAGAATCTCAGTACCCTTTTTTGACTGCCAACCTTGTTCTGGTCAAGAAAAAGAATGACAAGTGGCGCATATGTATTGATTTTACTGATCTTAACAGGGCATGCCCCAAAGATCTTTATCTTGTTCCCCGAATAGATCAGTTGGTGGATTCGACTTATGGAAATAGGTTGTTATCATTCATGGATGCATTTTCAGGGTACAACCAGATACAAGTAGATCCGAAGGATTAAGACCATACTACTTTCATCATAGATAGAGGTCTTCATTATTATAAGATGATGTCGTTCAGATTGAAAAATGCTAGGACCACTTACCAAATATTAGTGAATAAAGCCTTTTCTAATCAGATTGACATAAACATGGAAGTTACATAGATGATATGATGGTTAAAAGCTTGGAGGAAGATGCATATATATTTGACCTTCAAGAAATATTATCTAAGTTAGAGGTTGTGAACTTAAAATTGAACCCTGAAAAGTGTGTATTTAGGGTCCGATCTAGAAAGTTCTTGGGCTACATAATAAGTGAAAAAGGAATTCAGCCTGATCTGGATCAACTTAGTGACTTGCTAGCTATGGACCCTCCCCGGAATATCAAAGAAGTTCAAAGGCTGAAAGGACGATTGGCTGCGTTGAATAGATTTATTTTAGGATCATCAGAAAAGTGCACACCATTCTTCCAAGTTTTGAGGAATGCCAAAGATTTTAATTGCTCTCCACAATGTGATCAGGATTTTATTGAAATCAAGAAGCATTTTTCTTCACCTAAGACTCTTTTTAAACCTGTTCGGGGGAAAATCTTACATGTTCGGGGGAAAGCTTTACGTATATCTAGTTGTATCAGAGTATGCAATAAGTGTTGTGCTAGTAAGAGAAGTGGAGAATTACCCTTGTTCGGTGTATTACATAAGCAAAAGTCTGTTAGATTCTGAAAGAAGATATTTGAAGTTGAAAAACTTGCATTGGCCTTGGTAATTGCAGCCAGAAAGATGAGATCATATTTTCAAGCTCATTTCATTTTTGTTTGAGCATCTTTCTCCCTCAAAGGTGTTCTACAGAAAACTAATGTGTCAAGCAGAATGACCAAGTGGTTAGTAGAGCTGAGTGATTATGATATTGATTTTGCGCCCCAAACGATAATTAAATCCTAGTCAGTGGCTGATTTCTTGGTAGAATTTCATGCTGATAGACTCTCCAGACAGATATTAGAAAACCAGTCTAAGAAAGAATGGGTAGTTCGGACTGATGGTGGATCAAGTACTATGGGTTGTGGGGCTGGAATTTGTTTAACTTCTCCTTATGGTGACAATATGTACTGTGATATATGTTTTGGTTTCAGAGCTTCTAACAATAAATCTAAATATGAGGCAACAATAACTGGTCTTAAGCTGGCTCTCATATGTGGGGCAAAGATAGTCCGATTAATGAGTGATTCCCAATTACTGATTCACCATGCTCAAGGACAATCTAAAAAGGAACATTTAATTAAATAATTGCTCATGTTGAAAGAAGTTGCTGCAAACTTCAAAAATATCTGCTATGAAGACATCCCTAGATCGGAGAATACTGTGGCAGACTCTTTGGCAACTATAGCCTATTCTGAATCTTACCCATGGATTCTTTTGCAAGAATGTCTATCCGTACAAACAGGCCAAGAAAAAGAAAGCGAAGAAAGTATGAGTATACTTATTATTCAACCTGAAGACTGGAGATATGATATTTTCCAGTTTATCTCTGATGGGATATTGCCTCAGGATAAATCCATGGCTAAAAAATTCAAGTATAAGGCACGTGGTTTCTTGATATTAAGGGAAGTTCTTTACAGTAAATCTTTCAGCAAACCTCTTTTGCATTGCTTAGGATTTGAAGAATCCCAAGTTGTGTTATCTGAACTATATGATGGAGAAGGTTCTGCACATTGTGGTTATAGGGCCCTAACCAAGAGAATTTTATTAGCAGGATACTACTGGCCAACCATAATGGCAGATACTAAAGAGATGGTAAAAAAGTGTGATCATTGTCAAAGATATGAAAATGAAATTCATGTGTTAGTAGTTCCTATAGAATCCATATCTGAACCGATACCCTTTGACAGATGTGGGGATGGATCTACTTGGGCATCTTCCCATGACATCCGGTGGATGTAGACCAATCATAGTTGCTATTGACTATTTCTCTAAGTGGATAGAGGCAGCTCCTTTGGCTGGAACCACTTCGAAGGCAGTCATTAAATTTATTTTATCTAAATATTTTCCAGATTTGGGGTTCCCTAAAAGATTACTACAGATAATGGGCCACAGTTTGATAATAAAGACACGGAGACGTTCTGCACCTCCAAGAGAATTCAATATTTTTTTTCTTCTCCTTTCCACCCTCAAGCAAATGGGCAAGTTGAAGTTGCAAATCGGAAAATCTTGTCCAGATTAAAGAAAACTTTCGAGGGAGTTGCAGGAAAGTGGCCATTTTATTTACAAGAAGTATTGTGAGCATACCGAACTACACCTCGGGCTGCTACACAATAATCTCATGTTGCTCTTATGTATGGGATGAATGCAGTTATTCCCATAGAAGCTACTTTACCATCTCACAGAGTCCAAAACTATTTCGAACAGGCTAATGTGTCAGGAATCATTTGGATTTGGTTGAAGAAAGAAGAGTTACATCTGAGAACAGCGCATTACCAGGGTTTGATGAGGAGTAGATTTGCATCCAAAGTTAAAAGAAGGGATTTTCAGTTAGGGGATAAAGTCTTAAAAAAGTCATTTTACACACCAAGAAAAATCAGTTCGGTAAGTTGGCTCCGAACTGGGAAGACCCTTATGTGGTATGTAAGAAAGTTAAACCAGGAACACTCAGGCTTCAAGACAAGGAAGGGAGAGCACTAAAACACCCATGGAACATTGAACAGCTCAGGTTATACTTGGAATAGAACTATTTTGTAAATATTTATTTTTTAAGTATAAATGTAAATATTATGGGGCATACACTTTCCTACCCTGGTGGCGCGGGGAGGTTTTAATGAGGTATCCAGGTTTTTCAATAATATCATATGCCTTCTCCAAAAGTGTGGTGCAATTTTGTTTTAGGTTGGATATTAAATACTTATTAAACACCCCGACTCTCAAATGTCTTTGAGTTGATCGGATATATTGATCACATTTATTAAACACATGTGGTTGAGGATGTTCGATACCTTTGATTAGCACCTCTAAAATATTGAAGGTTATCTAAGCATTGACCATAAAGAGTTAAACAAAATTTAAACAAAGGAAAATATGATATTAAAATCTGATCGGACTTAAACTGATCTATGATTCACAAAATGCCTTAACTATTCAAGGACTTCGAGTTTTACAGTTAAGAGATTAAACGAAAAATGCAAAAAAATTCCTTGGCCATCCAAGGACTTTGGTTTTTCAAACAAAAAAATACACAACAATACAATATAACCTTAGGGATTTTTCCCTTCAGGTTTTTCTTCACCACCATCATTTTTTTGACTTTTGAGTTCAGCACTTGAACTCTAACCAACTTCTTCATCGTCTTCGGAATCTTCCCCACTGGAACAGTTGTGTTTGTCACCATCAGCCATAGTATGGAAAAGGAGGTCATCGTAGTCCACAAATTTCCACAAAGGACCAAGATTCCTCTAAAGAAAGGTCTCATGGAGCAGTAAGACCATATCAGATTTAATTCCATCATCTCTCTTCTCCAGGAATCCACATATCCACTCGCATACTTATCTATTCCTACAACTATTTCTTGAGCTTGTTTGCTTACTAAGGAAGCATTCTCATCGGTCTTCTCTTGGACAGTTTTCTCCAACTTGACTTTGTCATCGGATAAAGCATGGATAGTTTTGTCTTTATCTTTTAGTTGCTCTTTCATAATTGTGGTCTCATTAGAGGAAGAAGTCTCCAGTCCGGAGTACTTGGTTTGGAGCTTTTTGCTGGCCTCTTCTGACTTTAAAAGTTTGGCAACTAAATCCTCTTTCTCCTTCTTCAATGATTCTATGCTTGGTGAGCGCTAGAAATATCGTTTGTCAAGCTCTGTTTCTCTGTAGTCATGGAGCTTATGGTAGCTGTTTGATCCCTTACTTGCCTCTCTAGATCAACTACCGGATAGATATAACCCAGAAAGGCACAACTTAGGGTATCTTTCTCACTTGATATCATGTAAGTCTCTTCATTGTAGGTCACAACATTGGATGAACTAGAAGGAAGATAAGGCTTCGCGAAGTCATCCTTGTCCAAATCATTGAAATAAATGTTAATACTTTGAAAGACATCAAGATTTACCTCTCCATCAGCAGTGGTCTGTTTGGAATAGAGGTTGGATGGAATTTCTTCTTGTAAAGTAGGATCGATAGGAGCTGGAGGAGGGATTTCATAAGGACGTAGAATTATCTTTGATCCCAGGGTGACTTTTTTATTATTGACAGCTTTTTCATCACTGCTCGTTTGCGCTTCTTATCGTTCTCCGTAACCTTTGGTGGGTTGTCTGATCCACCAGGCTCCTTAACAATAACTTCTACTGCTTCTGATAGAGCAACATTAATTCCTCCTTGGTTCTTTGACCCGGTCCCTTCGGTGGTTGTCTGACGTGGGTTTGTAGTGTTTTTCTTCTTTCTCTTATTCTTCATCTTGTTCAGATGACTACGGGCTTTGGCCCTGGAAGGCAGGTAAAGCTTGGCATCTTTAGCCTCAGTTATCCTCAGGATAACATCTGTAGGAGGAGGTGTGGTCAGCTCTTCCTATGAGAGGTCTCTTCTCCGTGTGGTGTGCTACAAATGAGAGCTCACCAAATTCCCCGAAGTGAAACAGTTGTGGAAAGCGTTATCCCATTTCTCCAAGGCCCAAACATTTAGCTTGGCACAGGTGTCTTGACGTGCCTTTACATAGTCTGAGAACTCCTTCGAGAAAACTAAAAAGAGATGTAAATCAGTTCGGAGTAACTACTTAGTATTTGAAAGATTAAAGAGAACATGAATAAAACTCATCGATGCTCTTCCAGCGACTGGTCAGCTGGCTTGGGTTAGAATCAACCTTGATCTTCCTCCCATTCTCCCAGGCCTCACTAATGAACATGAACTGTGCCCTCCATGGTTTTTCAGACTCCAAAAGATCATTCACTACTTTGTAGTCAATCTCCATATTGTAGTGATAGAAGGGGATGTGATGGTTCATGCATAAATTTGCCACGGCAGTGAATTGTTCCATTGACAGTGGAATCTTGGATAACATCATGATGTTCCAAGCATTTGGATCGGTTGAGTTGGACATAGCTTGGTCAGGTGGAAGTAAGTAACTATCTCTGGGTCCAAAGGAAACCGGAGTCCTTAGTTCAGCACCTCTGTATAGACCACTAGCTTGTTGGGTTTGCAGTCTATCGGAGTTTCTGGGGTGACTGGGATTCTCACTTTGACAGACTCATGTATCCTCCACTTTGTACGAATACGACCCAATTCAGCGGTATGGGTGTATATGTAGGCTATATTCTGGAGGGATAGCATGAATTTTATGCTGACCTTCTTGAAATTTGGCCTTACTCTCCCTTCCAGACTCCTCGGAAGCGCATCTGGATGATTCAGACCTACTTTAGTCTTGCCCTTTCGATCTGCAGCGGTGTCCTCCGTTTGCCTAGACGCCTCAAAAGGGGTGTTATTTAAACTATCCTACATGTTTTCTTTCATTACAATGGAAGACTCTTCGGATGGTTTGTTCATTTTACTAGTGTGTTTCTAGCCGTGAACATAAATAACTCGAACACAAATTGGAGAGTGTACTGAGCTTTCTCTCACTAGAAATGCTTTTGTTTTTTAAATACAATGGAACAGTAGAATGAATTTATATAAAATTGAAAATGGAGAGTTACATAGGAGAAGATGGAACGATCGAAAACAATTATTAAGGGCTACAAATTATGGGAGTTAAAACTTATTTAAATTTCTAGCCTAGTAGGTACGAGAATCTAGGAGAAAAACGGCTGAAAGGTCAAACCAGATATTGACACGTGTCCCACGTTGGAAAAATACTCTCGAAATTCTAAACGATAAAATCAGTCCTACCAAATTTCGAATAGAGTGACTCTTGAAATTCTCAACAGAAAAAGATAAAGTCTGCAGTTCAGATACAACAACATATCGGAAAGAGTTTATATTAATTTTTAACATTTATCTCTTCCAAAGATTTTTTGCGAGACCTAAAGAGGCTACTGATGAGGTCAGATATTTTATCTGATGGACAGTTCAGACCAAACCACTATTAGGTGAAACCGACCTGGACTATTGTAGTGAAATATGACTAAGCTAGATGTTGTTCACTTCACACCAAATTACTAGTGGTCCTTAAACTAGACCCGACTCCACAATCCGACCCAACGGGCCCGTGGGTCACTAATTAAGTATAAATACTCCAACCACTTTCATTAATGAGGGTAATCAGAATTTACTACTAGCACACATCTTAATTATCTCACTACTCTCAACCTTAAACATTAAATTCCCAAAGCACTTTACAAAATTACCCTCAAACATAAATTAACCAGACCATATAGAAAAATACAGAATATTAAGATACTTAATTTAATAGAAATCCGAATTAATATGACATCTAATTAATAAGAAATCCATATAATAGGAAACTCAATTGAATATAAAACTTAGACAAATAGAAGAAGCCTAGTTTGATCAACAACTTAAGCCCATCAACATTGAAGCTTCGACCTAGTAGCTTTAGCATAAAGTTTCGGATCAAGTCAGTAGCAACATGCATTCAGCCCAGACTCTACTCTTTCGGCTCAGGTCTTTGGCCTAGTAAAAAATAACCAAAATGTCTTCGACCAAGCTTTCCTTTAGGTTCCAGAAATTGTCTTTACATCTAAGTTTTGGCCACAGCTCTGTCTTGATAGAATCCAACAATTCATGCCTAAACATATCTTCGCTTGATCCATTTTTGGCCCATGTAGTCTTTTAGTAATACATTTATTAACGAGTTATTTATACCTTACACCTAACAATTTTCTACCTAGGCTTATGGTAAATCCAATATTTGTTGCATCTAATGCTCTAAACTTTAAAAAGCATAACACATGTATCCCAAACATGCCCAATTCTCATGCAGTTCTTGAGCTTTGAATTCAGCAGTATTTCGATCAGAACATCTAAATTATTTTCTTCGTTAACAATTTTAGCCGTCCTCATTATACATCTCCACCAATTCTTGGATGAATTGCAACGTGATATTTAAGTGTTTAGTTAGGTCAACTTCAGATACTTTATTAAATAAAGATCACTAATATTATCAAAGAACATAATCACATCTTGCTCTATAGAAGTAAATTCCCTCAATAATTCTTTCACTCTATAGCTTCTTTTATGGCTTCCATATCAGCCATAAATTCGTCTTTTGTAGATGATATTGTAACAATCTTATGTATACAAGAATTCTAGTTAACCACTTCTTAAAGTACAATAAACACTTACTCGAAGTAGACTTCCTTGTGTCAAAAAATCCGGCATAATTAGAGTCTACATACCTTAGCAGCACTATATCACTTGTATCTTTATAATTGTAATACAACCCTACAACACCCGAACCCTTTAAGTAACTCATTAACCACTTGAGTACATGTCAATACAGCTTCTCTAAATTAGACATGAATCTGCTCAACACACTTACAGCGTAGGAAAGATCAAGTTTTGTGAAAATCATAACATACATAATGCTACCAATAACTTTAGCATAAGGTATCTCCATCATGTACTTCTTATTTGCAGCTTTAGATGGTGCTTGAGTGGCACTAAGGTTGAATTGGGCACCAATGGACGCTCCAACCTCTTTGGCCCCAGACATGCCGAACTTTTAAAATAACTTATGTATGTATTCTTAGTGAGATAAGGACATATATGCCTTCAGTACGTTCCTTTTGATCCTACTACCAAGTATCCTCGTAGCCTCTTTAATATCATTCATCTTAAACTTACATTCCAGTTGATTCTTCGTCATTTCAATTTTGTTCATTTCTCTTTTAGCTATTAGTATATCATCCATATACAACAACAAAATGACTTGTCTCCCCATTTGTGCTTATCCATTCTAATAGACACAGTTGTTAGAACAGCTACAGATATACTTGATACATCTCATAAAGTAATTGAATATTATATTCCACTGCTTTGGCGCTTATTTCAGCCCATAAAGAGGTCTCTTCAATAAAGATACATAATTTGTATTCCATTTTTCAAACCCTTTTGACTGGCACATGTATATTACTTCTTCTGATTCACAATGTAATAGGGAAGTAGTAATATTCATTTGATCTAATTTTATATAAAATCTAGAATCAATATATTGTGGAAACCTCATTAACTTTTGTTTCACAACTAGTGAAAATATATCATTAAAATCATTACTCTTTTTTTTGTGAAACCCTTAGCCATTTGTCTAACCTTGTATTTGGGTAACTCAACACCATGTATACACGGATTCTCTTTTAATATTCATTTACTATCAACCAGCTTCTGACCCTTACACTATTTCACAAGAGTTAAGATGCCCGTTTTCTTGAGAGATCTCATTTTCCCTCATGGTCCTAAGCAACTCTTATTTATCACTGATCGTCATAGCATCGTGATAATTTTGTGATTCAAGAACATCTCCATGTGTTTTAATAGACAAATAAAAAACAATAACATTGTGAAATCATACCTCTAAGATGGCATAATTGGTCTCATATCTCCATCTGTCACCAATTGATAATTATTAAGCCATATTTCTCTTCAATTTGATCATACGAAGGCCATGGACCACCAGCCTCTCGATCATATTCAGACATATGCAGTGGTTGAAATTCCTATCTACAAGCCAAAATTGAACCAAGTCATAAATCATCTTCGGCATAAGCATCAGTAGATTTATTCTCTAGATTAGACTCATCATAAACTTCACATATTTTCTCGACAGTATTAGGTTGATCTCCGCTGCCATCTTCAATGACATGCTCCTCATTGAAAACCACGTTCATACTTATCACAAAATTCTGAATTATAGGTTCAATGTACCATAACATATACTATTTTACTCCTTACGAATAGCCGATGAACAATATTTTAGTGCTCTCGTGTAAGTTTGTCTTGCTTCACATGCGTGTAGGCAGTACACTTGAAAACTCTCAAATGTTCCAACTTAGATTTCTCTCCAATTTAGGCCTATTGAGGACAAATAAACTTAAACCTCAAAGATAGACTCTTATTGATTATATATGCAGTCGTTGTCATTACATCTCTTTAGAACCTTTAGTCTAATCCGACTGTATGAAGCATATACCTAAACCTTTCTAGTAAGGTTCGGTTTATTCTCTCAGCAAGACTGTTCTATTCAGGAGTCTCACTCATGGTTTAGTGTCTAAAAATGCCAAGCTTTGAATAATAGTAGTGAACTTATTGGTCGCATATTCGAATCTATTATCAGTCTGAAGTTTTTTCAACATTTTACTAGTTTGATTCTCTACTAGTATCTTCCAATTCAAAAAGGAAACAAACATGTCATCCTTGATTTTTAAGAGTATAACTCATACCTTCCTGGAATAATCATCAATTTACGATATAAAGTACCTTGCACCACCTATGACAGGCTCACGTGTTGACCCCAGATATATGAATGAACATACTAAAGAACTTCATTGGTTGTATGGATGTTAGGAAGAAACTTCACTATCTTGCTCTTCCCGAATAAAAAAATCTCAAAAGCCCATCTTCTGAATTGTGATACCATCTAACAACCCTTGTTTTCTTAGTTCACTAAATATTTTCTCACTTAAATATCATAGACAAAGATGTAACAACCTGGTAGAATCATTCTTCACACTAGACACCCCCTACTACTACATATCTCTCAAGAACTAACATATCATTAGTCAATTGGGCTTTCATAACAACAAGGGAGCCTTACAAGACCCTAAGTCTGCCACCTCCACCCCTATAGGTAAACCATTCCTCATCTAACATCCCAGTATAAAGAAGGTTACTTTAAATTTAGGTACATACATACTTACGTTGTCAATCACTCTCTCAGGTATTGTAGACAACATGATATGAATAGTCTCAATCCTTTTAACATCATAGGATTCGTCATTCGCATTCCCTATAATAACCCTTTCACTATCAAGTATTATCATATCTTCAATCCAGTTTTTATTGGAAGTTATATGGAATGGTGTACCCGAATCCAATACTTATTTATTTTGCATCATTCCAGCATCTTCGGCTTCAGTCTTCTTATAGTTTTTGCCATTTTATTTCTCTAGGAAAATCCTATTAATATCTTATTTTCTTCATGCTTACCCATTATGTCTCTTTAGAACTAGTAGCATGTCATTTGGACTTAAACCAAGAGTTTCATCTTCTTTTACTTGAATCTATATTTCTTGGTCTTCCCCTCAAACTCAGTTTGTGCTTTTTGGAGTCACCCTTTTAAACAATTTTCATTTGATTTTTTTTGGATTTCAATGTGCTCTCATTCCGGTCTTTGTAAAGGAGTATTTTTTGTAGAGCATGATGTTTATAAAATGTTCATACTTATTTGGTAGATAGATTAAAATGATGATTGATTGGAATCTCCATCCACCTTTACACCAACTGTATTCAACTCGAGTATGATTCTATTATAATTTTTTAGGTTTCTTCTGGAGAGGTTTATTTTCGTTTGAGGGTAATTTTGTCCAGAGTTTTGTGGTATTTCAAAGGTATTTAATGTTTGGATAGAGTGTAGAGGGAGAATTGAGCTGCCTGGTTGTATTTAATTTTCATTACCCTCATTTAATGAAGGTGGTTGGGTATTTATACCCTTATCTTTGGGCCACATGGGCTTTCGGGTTGTGTTAATGGATTCGGGTCGAGTTTAAAGACCCATTAGTTTTAAGTAAGCAAGTAATCAGCTTAGTCATGAAGTGATTAAGTTTTTAATACTTTAGTCATGTTCGGACAGTTCAATAAGTGGAGGTTGTCCGAACTGCCCCTGTCCGGTTAGGTGGATATTGTCTGAATTGCCCATGTCCGGTTCTCATAAAGAGCGGTGACAAGATCCGGACTCATCAGTAGCCCCTTTTTTAGGTTGTGTTCAAAGGCCTTTCGCAAGACCTAAAAATAGCTTGTATCTGGTCATAGCCATGTCCGGACAGATTTTCAAACTGTGTAATGGCTTTATCCGGACTAGAAAAGTTCTCAGAAACTAAACGGTTTTTTTCCAGAGATTGTGGGACACGTGTCTTTCTATGATTCGCCACATCAGTCGTTTTTTCCCTAGAACGGCGCTCCCACTTACTCCAAAAAGCAACCTTTTCATTTAATGTGGGTGACATCAGCGCCGTTTTTAATCATTACAACCCTTTCGAATTCTCCTAGGTATCAAAGCATCTTTTGTACCTTTACTATAAATTAGTCCATTTTCTAATGTTTTACCATCTTCGTCATCCTTGCTCTGTTTAAACTTCAAAGCTTTCATCTCTCAAAAACAAAATTTTCTTTTGGTGTGAGTTTATGTTCACAGCAAGAAACGCTTTAATAAAAGGTGGGTGGCTCAATTTGTCAGAGTTGGAAAAAGCTCAAAAGGTTAAACGAGAAAGGCGCATGGCTGCAGGCCTCCCTGTTTCCCCTGTTGATAAATCAGAAACACCAAGCTCAGAGCCTGACCGGGGTTCTTCTTCAACTAAGAGTGTTAAACCTAGGAGGTTGTTCCAACCCAACCTTTCACCAATTGTTTCGGGCTCATCGGTTCAGGAGCCTACTGTTGCACCAGGGCAGGCAGTCACCAGTTTTAAAAAACCTTCCCCATTCATTGCCATGGGATCGGATGCTGACGCCTCTCCAGAGAAGTTAATAGATCGGAGAAGAGGTTCCGTGGTGAAAGGGAAAGCTCCAAAAGCTACACCTTCCAAATAGGGGGGCTAAAAATAGCAATACCGGGTCAAAAGCACCCATTAAGACTCCTAAGGACAAGCTGTCCGGCCCGGAGGTATCTAGTTCAAGTCTCCGGAAAGAAACTACTGCATCTGAGCCTCAGCCGGAGTCCAGACTACAAGAAGCTAGTAATGCCCAACCATCTGGAGGGCCTGCTGAGCCAACCGCTAGCTCCCCCCACCCAAAAAAAACTGATAACCCTTCCATGATAATGGAAGAAGTGTTGGAGGATTCTGTTGAAGAAGCTCCTTTTGAGTCCGAAGTCTCCGAGAAAACAAGTGAGGCTGCTGCTGCCAAGAAGGACAAAGGCAAGGAGAAGCTATGCTTAAAGCATCCGGATTTTCCGGAGAGTCTTGTGGGAAAAGTGGGACCTTGCTTCCACAAGTTAAGTGTCAAATACCTGCTAGCTTTGCAAAAACTTAATTATGCTTTCATCCACATAGCCGAACCGGGTCGGATGCGAACAAAATGGGGGATCCCGGAGAATGTCAAGGTAAGGATTCCGGTGGATCCGGATACACCGATGGACTGCAAGCTCAGTGAAATAGTTTTCTTCACTGAGCTCTTCAACTGGGGACTAAGGTTTCCCCTAGACCCAGAGATAGTAAAATACTTTCACCTCATCTAACTCTGCCCAAGCCAATTGAGCCCCAATGCATGGTACACTCTTATGACCTGTATTATGGCCTCCAGGCTCTCCGGAATTCCTCTTCCAATGGAGCAGTTTGCAGTTGTGGCCAACCTCTGCAGAAACCACCTTATTCCTTTCTATCACTTTAACATGGGTGATAATTACAAAGTAGTGGACGACCTGCTTGAGTCGGAAATGAATTGGATTACTCAATTCTTGTTTGTTAGTGGCGCCTGGGAGAATGGGAGGAAGATTAAAACCGGTGTCAACCCGAGTCTGCTTACCCGCAGATGGCGAAGCGATGGTAAGAATCTCATCTCACATTTCCATCTTTATTTATCACAAATTTGTTTATCTAACTTGTCATTTTTTTTTGTTTTTTGGTAGTGCTGCCAAAGGACTTTAGTGACCACTTGAAGGCTGGGCAGACCACTTGCTCCAAGCTAAATGCTTGGACTGCTGAGAAGTGGGGAAATCGCTTCCACAATGCTTTTACCGAAGGCAATCTAACAAGGTCCTACCTTTGGAATACAACTGACCGGAGGGACTTATCGTGGGACGAACTAACCACCCCACCCCCTCCGGAAGTAACCCTCAGGAGAACAGATGCACCGGATGGGTCGTTGTATCTACCTGGTAGAGCTAAAGCCCCAAGCAAGATAAAGGGTAAAAAAGGTAAAGGCAAGTAGAGTACGGTTGAAGCCAATCCTACCGAAGTAGAGGAAGTTTCCCAACAAACCAATAGTGGCCAGATCAAGGACAGATTGATGTCGCTCTTCTACAAGTAGTGGAGAATGAAAGTACTAGAGAAGTGGTAGGATCTCCAAAATCCTCAAAGGCTCCTAAGAAAGACAGGAAACGAGGAGCAGAAGGCAAGGACATGGAAGCCAAGAAGAAGAAAACCTCCAGTGGTGATGAAATTTCCCTCCGGCCTCCGGAGCCTCTTCCCCCTGTTGACCCTACTGACCCAACTCAAGCAGAAGGCATCCATGGTGACTTTCAAACCGGAGGGGGTGCAGGAGGGGATATCAGCATTGATGGTGTTGATATTAGTGGTCTTGAAGAAATTGGTCTTTACTTTGAAACCTCCCTAAAGATGATTTTGATGGGCCTTACCTCCCTCCGAGTTCTTCGAACAGCGTTACCTTCAATGGTAAGTCTTTCTCTGTCTCAAGTGAAAGAGATGTCATAACTCACTCTATATTAAGTAATATTCATCCAGTGCTTAGTTTGGAGAAGGAAGTACGAGGTTAGTCAACCATCATTAATGCCCTTAATTCTGACAAAGAGAAATTGTATGGAGACCTCCTCACTGCCAATCAAAATGCTGATGTTTTGAAAAGGGAAAATGAGGAGTTGAAGAAGAACCAGGAGGATTGGGCCACAAAGGTAGCCACTTTGGAAGATACTATCAAAGAACTCCGAACAAAGCAAACCGAGTTGGAGAGAGGTCTCTCTTCTTCCAGAGAAGAGGTGAGGGCTAGGGACAAGGTCATTCATACTTTAACCAATGACAAGATCTCGCTCGAGGACTCGGTGCCCAAGGCTGCACAAGAAAAAGCTGATTTGCTAAAGGAGCAAGAGGCAAAAATCCAAGCTAGGATTGATGCTTATACCAACCAAGTGATAGACACTCAGGAAGAAACGCTTGCCAAAGTGAAGTCAGACATGGTCTTGCTCTTTCATGATAAATTTCTGAAGAGGACACTGGGAGACTTATGGACTTTTGTAGAGTATGAAGACCTCCCCTTCCACACGATGGCTGATGGTGACAAGCATGACTACTCATGTGGTTTGGATGACACAACCGATGAAGAAGAGAACACCGGGGAGAGTCCGGATGAGGAAAATGACGACCCCAAGAAGAAGAAAACTAGTGAGGTTGGGCCATCTAAGAAAGCTCAGCCTTGAAGTATTAACTAATTTTTTAAAAAAAAAATTGCAATCGAACCAAAGTCCTTGGATGGCCAAGGCATTTTTTGTAATCGTCCGGCTCCTGTTCGGATAAACCTTTTCGTTTGAAAACTCAAAGTCCTTGGGTGGACAAGGTACTTCGTATGTTTTAATGGGTAGTTTTATTTTGCACAACTCTTGCATTCTTTCATAGTTTTTAAATTTTGGTGGCTAATGTTTAAACAGCCCTTAGTTATTTCATAAGTATTCTAAAGTGAGAGTGTTTAAATTCTCCGATGACAAATTTTTAAGTAGTCATCACTCCTCCAATTTAATCCGGTCTGTTCAAATAAAAATTTCACCAAAAGCTATTAAGTGAAAACGCTCCGGATTTTTAAGAAGGCATTAAATTTATAAAAAAGCCAGGACACCTCATTAAAACCTCCCCGCGCCACCAGGGTAGGAAGAAGTATGCCCCCAAATATTTATATGAACTTTTAAACAAGTAAATATTTACATAATTTCTATTCCAAGTACAACCGGAGGTGTTCAATATTCCAGGGGTGATTCAAAATCCTTCCATCTTTGTCTAGGAACCGGTATGTCCTAGGCTTAAGCTTTTCAGTGACCACATATGGTCCTTCCCAAGTTGGAGCCAACTTACCGAACTGCTTCTCTTTAGTATGTAGGAAAACTTTTCTCAATACCTTATCCCCCGGTTGAAATCCCTTCTCCTAATTTTAGAAGCGAATCTGCTTCTCATCAATTCTTGATAATGTATAGCTCTAAGGTGAGCCTTAACTCTTCTTTCTTCTATTAAGTCAAGTTGGCCTCTGATTGCCATTTCGTTAGCGTGTTCAGAAAATTTATGAACTCGAAATGAAGGGAGAGTAGCTTCTATGGGAGCAATGGCATCCATCCCATATACTAAGGCAAAATGAGACTCTTGTGTTGCAGCCCCGAGAGTGGTCCGGTAAGCCCACAAAACTTCTTGCAAATAACTTGGCCATTTCCCAGCAGTCCCTTCTAAATTCATCTTCAGACCGGACAGTATTGTCATGTTGGCCACTTCGACCTGACCATTTGCTTGTGGGTGGAAAGGGGAAGAGAAGCAATGTTGTATGCCTCTAGAGGCACAAAAACTCTTCATTTCTTTGTTGTCGAACTGTGGCCCATTGTCTGTTGTTATCTTTTGCGGAATTCCAAATCTGCAGCAGATATTGGATAAAATGAATTTTACAACAACTTTTGATGTTGTACCTGCCAATGGAGCTGCTTCGATCCACTTCGAAAATTAATCAATAGCAACGATTATAGTTATGTGCCCCCCTGATGTCATGGGTAGAGGTCCCACTAAATCGAACCCCCATCGAGCAAAAGGTATTGGCTCAGAAATTGACTCTAAAGGGATGGCCGGGATATGAATTTCATTGGTATATCTCTAGCATGGGTCACACTTTCTTACCAACTCCCTAGCATCTTGCATTATGGAGGGCCAATAGTACCCAAATAACAAAACTCTTCTTGTTAGAGCCCTGAATCCACAGTGAGCTGATCCCTCACCATCATGTAACTCAGAGAGAATTATTTGTGACTCGTTGAGCCCCAAACATCGTAAGAGGGGTTTACTATAAGACTTTTTATAAAGAATATCTCTTAGTATGACAAAACCACGAGCCTTGTACTTTACTTTTCTTGCTACTGATTTTTCCGGAGGTAAGATGCCATCTAAGAGATATTGAAGGAGAGGAAATCTCCAATCTTGAGGCTGTTTTATCTGTATATTGAAACTTCCTTATCCGGATTGATTTGAATGGATGGGCACTCCAGCACATGAATCCAAGGGTAGGACTCAGTATATGATATGGTTGCCAAGGAGTCTGCCAGTATATTTTCTGTTCGGGGTATGTGCTCATAAATGATGCTCTTGAAATTAAGTGTCACTTCTTTAAGAAGAAGTAAGTATTTAACAGCTGCTCATTTTTTGCTTCGTATTGACCTTGTGCATGATGGATAAGAAGCTGAGAATCGCTCATCAACTTGACCATTTTGGCTCCACAAATAAGAGCTAATTTCAAACCAGCTATAGTAGCTTCATATTCGGACTCATTATTAGAAGCCCTGAAAGTAAAACATATAGCTTGGTACATTCTGTCACCGTACGGAGAGGTCAAACATACCCCAGCACCACATCCCATGGTACTTGATCCACCATCAGTCCAGACAACCCAGACTTTTTTGTCTTTCACACTAATTGTTTGCTTAGTATCCCTATCTGAGTGAAATTCAACTAAGAAATCTGCCACCGTTTGGGCTTTGATTGCTGTCCGAGGGGCAAAATAAATATCGAAGTCTCCCAATTCCACTATCCACTTAGTCATTCTACTTGAAATGTCGACCTTTTGGAGAATGTTTTTTAAGGGAAAAGGCGTTAAGACAATAATGGGATGAGCCTGAAAATAAGGCCTCATCTTCCTCGCAGCAATCACCAAGGCTAGTGCTAATTTCTCAAGCTTCAAATAGCACTTTTCTGCATCAATTAAACTCTTGCTAATGTAATACGCCGGACGGGGATAATTATCTACCTCCATTATAATTACTGCACTTATGGCACAACTAGAGACTGCCAAGTATATGAAAAGAGTCTCTCCATCAACGGGTTTAAACAAAGTCTTGGGGGAGGACAAATAATTTTTGATTTCATCGAAGGCCTCATCACACTGTGAGGACCAATCAAAATCCTTTGCACCTTTCAAAGTTTGAAAAAACAGGGTACACCTGTCGGAAGACCTTGAAATGAATCGATTTAATGCAGCCAACCTCCCAGTCAATCGTTGTACTTCTTTAACATTTCGAGGAGGCTCCATTTGTAGTAAAGCATTAAGTTGGTCCGGATCAGGCTGTATCCCTTGCTCACTTATTACATACCCCAAGAATTTCCCGGACTGCACTCCAAACACACACTTTTCCGGGTTTAATTTCAAATTTACTTTCACTAAGTTAGCAAAATTTTCTTGGAGATCTGGCAAGTGTAGTTCTTCGTCCACACTTTTCACCATCATGTCATCGATGTAAACTTCCATGTTTCTTCCAACTTGATCAGCAAAAGCCTTGTTTACCAACCTCTGATAAGTAGCCCTAGCATTTTTTAACCGAAATGGCAACACCTTGTAACAATGAAGGCCCCTATCAGTAACAAATGTAGTATGTTCCTGATCCTTCAGATCCACTTGGATCTGATTATACCCAGAGAAGGCATCCATAAAAGATAGCAGCTTGTTTCCAGATGTGGAGTCCACTAACTGATCAATCCGGGGGACTGGGTATAAATCATTTGGGCAAGCTCTGTTGAGATCTGTAAAATTGATACACATACGCCACTTGCCATTTTTCTTTTTTACCAATACCGGATTGGCTGTCCATAAAGGGTATTGAGATTCCTTTATGTGCCCCATTTTAGTAAGCCGGTCGACCTCCTGAACTATGACATCAGCCTTTTCCTTAGAAAAAGCTCTTCTTTTTTGTATCACAGGTGCTATGTCCCTTCGGATAGACAGCTGGTGTGATATAATATCTGCTGGTACTCCGGTAACATCAGCATTGCACCAAGCAAAAACATGTTGATGGTCTTTCAAGAATTTTAACATTTTACCTTTTAATTCCAATGTCATCTTGGATCCTATCTTGACACTTTTTCCTTGAGCCAAAGAATGTGTTTCAACTTCTTCAATCGATATTAAAACTCCATGGGTCTCTCTGGGGTCATCAATTTCACCCTCTCCCCCAGAAAGCCCCTCAAACTGCTATTCCTCATTGATCTGAACTGCCCCCAACGTCCGAAAGCTAGTGTTGTTGCATAACACTCTCTTGCTACTTTTTGGCTGCTCCGAACAACTCCCACTTGTCCTTGCACAGCATATTTCAAACATTGGTGGACTTTTGAGGCCACGTCATGCAACCTAGAGAGCCAAGACCTCCGCAGAATAGAATTATAACAAGTGGGACAATCCACCACGAAGAAAAGTATTCTAACCATCTTTTTAAAAGGGCCTTTGCCCAATAAAACCTCCTCCTCGAATTCTCCGACCACGTCTGCTGAGCTTCCTGTGAAACCCACAATCGACCTGTTTGAACGTTGAATTACTGCTGGATTTTTCATCTTTTTGTAGGAAGTTAAATAGAGAATATTGGCCGAACTTCCGGTATCCACCAAAATTCGCCTTATATCATTGCCTCTAATGGATGCTCCTATGACCACAGCATCTTCATGTGGACCGGCAATATCCCTCAGATCATCCTCGTCAAAAACAATAAAAGGGAAAGGAATTTGTGATTGATAGGAGGTCATGCCTCCTTCAAGCTGGGTAGCTAAAGTATGAACGTGCCTCTTTCTTGATGAAGCAGTTGGTGCAGTCATGGTGTCCCCTCCGAATATTGTAAGTGATTCAAAAAAGTTAATAAGCCCGGACACTGTCTTGCAAAATTCCACAATAACACCCACTCTATTCCGGGTCGGATCAGGGTCCAAGTATTCTCACTCTACATCGAACCTCTCGATTATCACCATAGCCCCTTCCGGAGCCGATGTGCCTGCATTGTTTGGACCAGCCCGATGAGCGTTATCAGGCCTATTTCCACCTCTTCTTTTAACATATGCTCCCAAATTTCCTCTCTCAATCAAATTCTGGACTTCTTGCTTCAAAGCAATACAATCCTCAGTGGTACTGGCAGAAACAATTATTGCGGCTCTCCCTAGGAGACTGTAACGCAGTCGGCCTCCTATAGTGTACTTCATCTTTTGTTTTGTCATAAATGGTGGCTACGTTTTCTTTCAAGTCAGCAAACCACTCCGGTTGAACCCCAAAGGCCTCGTTTATTTCTAGATTGTTAACTCTGGGCTGGTGCAGCTGGCTGAGACTGAGCTTTGGCTCTGTTATGACTCTGCCCGGCCTCCCTAGCCTTGTTTCCGAACTGGTTTTGGTTTGGATTTGGTGCAGCCGGAGCAGACCTCACCTGCCTGTGCACCCTAGTTTTCTTTGTTTCATCTACATTAATATGCTTTCCAACCTGATTCAGCAGACCTCCTCATGTCATGGCCTTTTTCTGGTTACTGAAACAGCCAAGTTTCCAGGGTTTAAGCCCTGCCTCAGAGAAGCTATTGATACTTGTTCGAAGCAATCAGCATTTTTGGTATTCACTTGGTTCTTGGGCACAATGGATAATTGTGTCTCCATTGCCCTTCACTTCCTTACTTCCAACAAACTTTCTTCGAAAGGCTACCCAAAAAGTATCGAAATTTCTGATGCAGCCTTGTGGCAAACTGTTGTACCACTTCAGAGCACTCCTCGTAAATGATTGAGGGAATGCTCTACAAAGCAACTTGTCATCATCATCAAAATTTATCATGAAATTTTTGAATTGTTCCAAGTGGTTATCTGGGTCTTTACTGCCATCGTATTTTTCCATTTTTATACTGTCAAACCTCTTAGGAAGGTTTCCGGACAGGATCTTAGAGGACAATGGAGATTGTCTCCAATTCCGGCCACAACTGAAAACGGTATCCTCATTAGGAGTTGCAAAGATACCTGGTTCATCATTGAAGGCAAAAGGATCCATCACCATCCGATCTACGTGTCTCCGGCTATGAGACGATTCTTTGCCTATATGCCTCTTTAACTTTCCATGCGTATCCCTTTTTCTTGAGTATTTTTTTACTAACTTTTGTTTCTTTTTAGAACGGCCTTCATCACTACTGGATGACCGGGATTCTTCGACTCCATCTTCACCTGAGGAGCTGCTGGAAGATTCTGAGTCTGAATCAGAGCTCTCCACCGGTTTAGACCGGTGAGACTTTTTTGAGCTAGCATGAGTCTTTTTCGTGCTCATATGGATTTTTGAGGGCTCATGCACCCTTGGATTGTCAGTATGATGAACTGACGCCTTAGAATTTTCTTTTGTGCCCATCTCTACCCTCTTGGCAGCCCTCGGAGCTTCTATTTCAACTTTTAACCTATCTCGCTCCTCAATGGTATATTCATCATTTTCTCCCACCACTTCGGCCAAAGCTGGTGGTACTTCCTGCATGTCCGGATTCATCCGAACTGTTTTTTCTGATGGTTTTGAATGCTAGATTCAGGCACCGTCGTACTCCCACTATGGTCGCCAATTTGGTGAGGTTTATTTTTGTTTGAGGGTAATTTTGTCCAGAGTTTTGTGGTATTTCAAAGGTATTTAATGTTTGGATAGAGTGTAGAGGGAGAATTGAGCTGTCTGGTTGTATTTAATTTTCATTACCCTCATTTAATGAAGGTGGTTGGGTATTTATACCCTTATCTTTGGGCCACATGGGCTTTCGGGTTGTGTTAATTGATTCGGGTCGAGTTTAAAGACACATTAGTTTTAAGTAAGCAAGTAATCAGCTTAGTCATGAAGTGATTAAGTTTTTAGTACAATAGTTATGTCCGGACGGTTTAGTAAGTGGAGATTGTCCGAACTGCCCCTATCCGGTTAGGTGGATGTTGTCTGAATTGCCCATGTCCGGTTCTCATAAAGAGTGGTGACAAGATCCGGACTCATCACCTTCAAATATCTTTGCTACTATCCATGGACAGCGTGTAAAGTTATTTCTTGAGATACAATTTATTCACCAAATACGTTTTTATGCAAATCGTATCCAGCCAATTTCATATCTCGGGTGTCGTAGGCTTTTCAGATACATCACTAAATATTTCATCTATCATGTTTAGTATGAGGGTGCTAAGAGTTTTTGATAGTACCGCAACATCAACATGTGTAAATTTTTCAGCGGTAACAGTAGCATATCTCTTCTATACTAGGTAAGCCTTAACCTTAATTATCCAGAGGTTAAAGTCATTTGATTCGTTGAATTTTTATATGCTAGGCTTCATGGGACTCATACTTCATAGATTTTTTGTAAGTGGAGATTGTCCGAACTGCCCCTATCCGGTTAGGTGGATGTTGTCTGAATTGCCCATGTCCGGTTCTCATAAAGAGTGGTGACAAGATCCGGACTCATCACCTTCAAATATCTTTGCTACTATCCATGGACAGCGTGTAAAGTTATTTCTTGAGATACAATTTGTTCACCAAATACGTTTTTATGCAAATGGTATCCAGCCAATTTCATATCTCGGGTGTCGTAGGCTTTTCAGATACATCACTAAATATTTCATCTATCATGTTTAGTATGAGGGTGCTAAGAGCTTTTGATATTACCGCAACATCAACATGTGTAAATTTTTCAGCGGTAACAGTAGCATATCTCTTCTATACTAGGTAAGCCTTAACCTTAATTATCCAGAGGTTAAAGTCATTTGTTTCGTTGAATTTTTATATGCTAGGCTTCATGGGACTCATACTTCATAGATTTTTTGTTTCAATGTGAGATTTATTTATTCAACCTTCAAATCGTCGATCGATCTACTTCTTCTTTGTTACTATTTAATGCTCACCGCACCACTCGTTGGAAAATCAATCATCTGAAGAAAAGAAAATTCATGTTTGATGGAAACAGTAAATAAAAGAAATCTTGAATCAATCATAACATATAATATATAATGTAGTACATATTATGGAAATAATCATATGTTTATAGGTAACTAATACTCTGTTTATGTTAAATAATCTCAAATACAAAGAGCTCAGTCACTATCTGTTATAAAACTTTCACATTTTAACATGATTCACATAACTCTCTATTCAGTTTTTATCTCTCACCTCACTTCTCTCTCTAAAAGACCATTGTTTTCTCTCACTATAATTAATACATAATATTCTCATAAGTTACTCACTGCATCCGTTACTAAAATCAAAAAATTTATTTCTTCTTATATTTATAGGCTTATGGATAACCCTAATTCTTCAACACATGCTTCATATTAAACCTCACTAATCAAGAACTATAATAAAACGCTAATACTTTCAAATAGGATACCTCATGAATAAGAAATCCATATTGATATGAAACCTAGTAAAATGGAAATCTTAAGTAATAAGAAATCTAATTGACAGGAAATTCAATTAATATGAACCTCAATTGAATAGGAAACTCATCAAATATAACAAGCCTAATGCGATAAAAAACTTAAGCCTAACAAGATTGAAGCTACGGCCCAAGTAGTTTTGGAAGACAGCTTCGGATCAGATCAAAAACTTAAGCCTAACAAGATTGAAGCTACGGCCCAAGTAGTTTTGGAAGGCAGCTTCAGATCGGGCCATTGACAACGTGCCTTCGGCTCATTCTCTACTTCTTCTTCTTTTATTTTCTTTTTCTTTTTTAATACATTTTAAGTCTTTGGTTTTTATCTTTCTCTTCAGATATAGTTCATTTTTTCTCTTTTTATCAAACAAAATGAGAGTATTGTTAACCGTTATTTTAAGTCTTTGGTTTTTATCTTTCTGTTTAGATGTATATTCAATAAGTATAATGAAACCTTCATATTGGTCTAGATTTGCAACATCGTTATGACACCGTTAACGTACTATAATATTCAAACACAATTATTAACCGTCACTAAAAGATGGTTAAATTTAGTTTATTTTATGACTGTAAATTTAATGTTTACCGTAAGGTAACCTGGTTATTATTATAATAAATAGCGATGAGCAACGTTTTCCTGGACAAGTCAATATATTATCGCGATATTACGCCAAGTGCACCGGGGCGTTGCAGCCAATCTATCATGTGAGCGACAAATTTTAGATATTGTAAATATTACAAGGATATCACCATATATTAGTGCAGAAACCAAAAAAATATTTGATGAATAGTACTTTTTGGGGCAACAATATTCTTGTAGTGATACTACAAACTAAATTAATTTTTATCTTTATCTTTTTTTTCTTACTTTTATTGTTTAGTTTAGTTTTTATTTTTCAAGATCTTTCAATTTCCTCTCATGAATGATCTTCATTTATTGTTAAATTGGTACTCCGACTTATTTAGACTAAACTTTGCATTATATCATTAAGTAATATTATTCATTTTTATAATTGTTTTTAAATTGGTTAGTACATAATAGATAATGTATGTTTTATTGGTAGTTTTCAAACTTAGATAACATTTTAAATAACTAAATATATTTCTATAAATATGCATCTTAATAAATTTATGAGGATCTTACGTATTTGAATCATATTTTGTGAATCGATATGTGAGTAAATATCCAAAAGTTCATGATTTGATGTTTACTTAATCGAGTACCATTAAGATATTATTTTTGTATATTTGAATTGTACGGTTATAGTTAGAATGGACATTCATGTTGAATTAATTGATTAGAAATATAAAAACTTTTAACCAAGTCATAGTTGTTAAAAAAATCCTATATTTCATCATCAATATTCATGTTTCATGTTCAATCAACATTGATATTCGCATAAAAAGATAAAATTTATGTTCAATTTCTTTTGTTGCTTGTTTGATATTTTAGCCTAGTTGTGTCGAGTTACTAGATTTATACGAGTATTTTAACGTATAATACTTTGAGCTAATTCGACCAAAAATAGTTGATCCATCACTCGCTAAAAGGCTCAACCATAAAGCTTAATAAAATTAAATATTACATAAATTACATGTAAATTTTAAATTGTAGTGAAACTAATCCAAATTCATATGTTATTTGGGATGTCTTAACACATAATATGTTGAGAAAATGTAACCGGAAGCCATTGATTGTCACGCGGATTAATTAACAATTATTTAAAAAAATTAAATAAACATAACTTATGTTATCTAAAAATGTTTAATTATTATGGTTTATTAATGAATTTGTATAAATATTATGATTTATTATTGCATGTATATTTGAACAATCAATCAAAATCCCAAAATAACTTGTATCATCTGGATTTTTCTGAATATTCAATCATAAACCTCTATTTAACATATCCATCTACATCATATTTGCTTTGATTGATGGATTGGAACTTTAGTCACATTATATACGTAACATTGTCAGTTATTGATCATGGTTGCATATAACTTGTTTCTTTAGTTTGTTTTTTTCTCGAGACTAGCAAGATATTAAGTGTATAGTATTTTGATCAATGAATTTTTATCCTTGATTTATATATTATTTTAATATTGATTTATTATCTAATATGGTTGGTAAATACATAATATACTATCGTAATCATTAAATTTTAAATTTAATAGACATCGGGAGTTAATTATAAATTTTAGATAAAACAATAAACAAAAAATGAGTATAAACTAAGAGAAAAAAATCAATCACTATGGAAGATAAACTTATAACTTATAGAGTCTCATAACACGAATATGAACTAAAATCCATTATCTTAGCTATAAAGATAGCACTAAAATTCTCATCCTAGACTCTTACGTTTGGAAGCACACACAAAATATTCCGAGAAAGAAGAAGAAAGACGACATATCAAAATTTATTATTTTCTGTTTTTTATATAATTATTGACATTTCATTATAATCAGAATGAGACAATCTACTTAACAAACATGTCTAAATTTATATGTATTTTGACATGATTTAGTATTAATCTAATAAAAGTTTTGTTTTTCATAAATATTATTATTGTTCATCATTTTATTGCAATTATCTAATTAATAATTATATATAATATGACTTAAATAAAGGTCAAGAGTTAATATTTAGGTTAGATCATAATAATATACTACCATATGATTAACCTATAGTAGAGTAACATGATATGACATGTGAAGTCCTGATTATATTTGTGGAAGGCTATAGATAAATTTTATCATACATATAGTCAGTTTATTACTGTCCCATAGAAAATTGTAGTAAAAGCTAATATAATCTAAATTTTAAGAAACTTTTAAATTGATTAGGCTAAATTCTAATTAAAATATATATTAAATTTGGTACAATGTTTGATAATCATAAATTAAAAAAAAAATTAGTTCATATTATTCATTTATTTAATTTTTTACCAATTAATAAAAAATATTGCATTAAGATAAAAAGTTCAATAAATTAATAGTAAATAGATTAGGTAAAGTTTAAAAATATATAAAATAAAATTAATTTTATAGGGTTTGATAATGTAGGTTTTATTATACTTTTTTGGGTTTAAAAAGTATTAAATAAATCGTAAAAGAAAACTACATGGTTTACAGGACATAACCCGAAGGTACGATGAATCTAAAAGACCATCCACCAACGGAATATAAAAATTAAGACAGTAGTACTGTTTTATGAACTAAAAAACTCTCCACATACCTAATAGAATATAAAAGATACTGCAATAGCACTTGTGCCTATTGCAATTACAATATAAATAACTAAAGATAACCCAAATGTTGGTCAGAATAACCAAAGTTTGGCACACCAACAACCAAGACACAGTAAACAGTAACCCACCATGGCAAAGTTTCGAAGATCAAATAACCAAACCTTGATAACTAACCACCACAAACTCCAACCTAAAACCATCGCTAATAGAAGAAACGGAGAAGTGCAGAGAAGGAGACATAAACCTTTTCTACTAGATAAACAGACTGTTCGAGGAACTCATGATGTCGCTCCCTCCACAGCTTAACAACCCACATAGACAAAAAATAAGAACGCGAACTACGAAAGCCGAAAACTCAACCCGTTCTCCTAACTGCTCCGATACAAACCGGAGAGCCACGAACACTTCATACGACCATCCTCACAGTTTAATATGGACGAGGACCCACAAACAACCAACCCTCAACTTTGTGAAAAAAAAGACTTGATTTTTCACAAAAATAAGCACCCTAAAGAGCAGATTTGACATCTAAAAGGAGCAAATTGGAAAAAATGGTGATGGTGGCCAAAAGTGATAAGAGGAAAGGGAAAATGTTAAAGAGATAAAGAGTTTTACAATTTAGAAGAGGAAAGAGAAAATGTTGAAGAGATAAGAGTTTTACAATTTAGAAGACGGCGCCTCTCTAGGGTTTCGAGAGAAAGGAAAACCCTAGAGAGAAGCGAGAGGCTAAAGTTTTAGGTTTTATTATATTTATCATTATTTCACGATAAATTGTATGCTTACTATCGGTTCATCTTACAAAAATCTATAAATACAACGTCGAGGTTCAAATTTCTCAATATTTTTATTTATTTCACTTAAAATCGATATATCTATTTTTTTCTCGAAATACCTACTTTCTATGTTTTATGAATTAACATAATTCATGAGTGATTTAACTCTTAATTTGTAACTAGTTAATATTTAGCATTCTTGATCACGTTGTTATTATAGGATCTATATATGCATCCATGAAATAAGATTATGTTTGGTCACTCATCTCTTTTATAGTTGTGCAATTTTTAATACTTTGATGTTGTCATAGGTTTCAACATTGGAAAATATTAATGTTATCTTTGATTTTTATTTGGCTAATTAGAGAAATATTTCTCAATTGAATGCATATCAAGATTGTTTTTTGTTTAAGTCGAATAAATGTGCGGGTAAGAAAGATGTTCATAAAAATTGTATGATGTTCTATTTTTAACAATTTTAATATTATTTTAAGTATGTTTTTTAAAAAAATAATTTATATTATACTTTTTATCATAAAAGAATAATGTTTACAACTACATTCAATTGTATTTCTCTATTTGTAAATTCATAGAATGATAATTATGTTTTTATTTTAATAGCTTTATGTTTTGAATGAATAGTTGGATATCAAATCAATGTATCCTAAGTTATATTGTAAATGGCTTGTTTAATAATTAAGTGGTAATCATAATCTGCTAATTATTTATATACAACAAATGACATAGAATATCATAGGCGTGATGATCAAAAATTATTTTCATAATAAATATATTTTTAACCGTAACACTTCAAGACTTCAAAATGTACAAACAACATGTATATCATATACCAGTCTTTATGGACCTAATAAAACATTATACATGATGAAGGTATGAGCCACGTTAGAAATTGAACGAATGTTGTTAGATCTTACATCTCTAGATCTCCTACCATTTTATTAGATATCTCGCCAAATTTTAGACAATTTTATCATTTTCATAAAAAAAATATATAAAAGAAGATTGTTAGATCTCTCACAAACTTTTTCCTCATTTTCTATAAACCTCTCCAAAGCTCTCAAGCAACCGAAAATCAAAATACCTTGTTTTTTAAGTCTGACCTCATAATAATATCAAAGTATTCCATCCATCTTATTAGTGTAGTTTGTATTTTATTTTATTGTATATTTTGGTAGATATTTAATTATTATTATTTTAAATGATATTTCGTATTGTTTAAGTTGTTGTTTTGTTGATTGGGTAGGTTTTTATTGTTTGTGAGTATGAAATTTAAATTAAGCATGTAATTTTGTGTTGATTGGTGCATAAATTAGGGTTTTAGGATTGCTAAATTTTGGGATCTCGACACTCGATGGTTTCGCGCATGCCGTGCGATGAAGGCTACGGTTTATCGCGAATATCGTGCGACCGGTTAGCGAAGCAAATAATACTTCTTATTTTTTTACTTTTATACGTTTTTACAATTCAAAAATTTAATTATTAATGTCACTCACCCTTATCCATATATACAGACACGTATTTCACTTATCAGTTATGAGTTATATGTTATTACCAAGTATGATAATATATATTTTTAATATTTTCGTATATTTGTTTAACTTATTAATTGTTAAAATTTATCAAAATTTCAAAACTAGATTTTACATTATATTTGTGGTTTACCTTTTCGGTATACTATTACATATTTTAATACTTAATAATATTATGATAAAATTAATTAAAATTCAAAGTTAAATAATAGGTTATAATTAACATTATAATATGGTAATAAAATTTATATTATATTATTAATCATTTAAAATCAATATTTTGTAATATTTCTTTTATATCTCAAAAAGTCAAAACTCTTATTATTAATACCCAAACTTACCCTTACTATATATATTTTATACTTATGTTACCAATTATTATGATCACATTTTTTTCATATTTTCATATAACATTTATAATTTTTAATTTTTAAAGTTGATTGAAATTTCAAAATTAAATTTTATATTCAATTGGTGGTTTATTTCTTCTATATGGTATTAGATATTTTAGTATTCTTTAATATTATGATAAAATTAATTAAAATTTCAGAATTAAATAAAAGATTATAATTTACTTTAAAATATGGTAATTAGAATTTCAAAATTAAATAAAATATTATAAAATCCACACATTTTCAAAACTCAAAGTCAAAATTATTTAACATGTTGCATGAACCATGATATGAACACCATTAAATTCTCGTGAGCCGTGCGACGTAGTTATGTTCATCGCACGCTTCGTGCAATTATTGATAAAACAGAAACAAAGATACAAGGAGTTATTTCCACCGGATACAAATACTCGTCGCCATTGAAGTCTTCCAAAAAACAGCATAGCTCCTCGTCTTCCATATTATTTTTATGTTTGTTAGGTTTTTGGTAAAAATATTAGGGTTTAGGTAAGATTTGGCTCTGTTTTAGTGTTGTGGTAAAAGTGTTAGTGGTAAAATGTTAGATTTTTATTAGGGTTTTAGATTATGGTTAGTTTTTGTGACAATGAAAATTGCATAAATATTTGATAAGGAAATGTTAGTTTTGGGTTTTCAAATTTTAGTTTAAAAAAAGGGTGTAGGGTGAGAGATCTAACAAAATATGTTTAGTTTCTAGCCTAGCCCTAAAGGTATCAGCTGAAAATATAATTGTGTGAATTAATACTTACAAGTGGTACCAGAGTCATTATATACATATCAATAATATTTTTTACACTTGAGGATGTTAAAAATTTAGTTTTAATTACAATATATTAGAATATCTTCTAATAGGTAGTGTTAGATTATTTTCTTGTTGTGTTCGGATTTTGATTCAAATACATGTTTTAGTGGGTTGTTTGATTCAATAGTTTTAGGTTTGTTATTATAAATTTATATGATATAATGTTTTAGTCCTTAAGTGAAGAGGTATACATGCATCTAGGTTTGGGTAAAAAATCTCCAAAATTGTAAAAACAAATCATGTTTTAATACCTACGTCACCATGATGAGATCCTTCTTATCATGGTCAAATATTGGCTTGAAATTTAAAACAAATATATTATGCCATCACTGCATCGTTCATGTAGTTATATGCAATGACGTAAAACTAAACCACGGCCAACTTTGTGCTTGTTCCTACTATAAGTAGGGTTTTCATATGAATCAAATACAAATTATGCTTGCATGTATTATAGATGAATGTCTTAGTATGATATAAACATGAAATTATGCACTACATATACATGAAAACTGAATATCTAATGTTAAACAGTTTCACAAAGTGGAAACTCGGGTCAAACGAAAGTTATTTTGCCTTTAAATGTGATAGTGTACCAATATGAGATCTTTTAAATGTTTATGAAAATTGTGTATATTATGCTAACGGTAGAGGCTCGTGCTAAGAATTATGACAAGATTTAAAATAACACTTGAACAATTTAAAAATAAAAAATAAAGATTTTATATCAACTTATACGATGATTTAGTTAAATGTTATTTAATTTTATATGATAAGGATATCAAATATTATGGGCATAATGTAATAGTATTAAAGTTATTTGTGATAAATATTATAGTTATAAAATGATATTTGGATTATTTGTAAGGATAAGGGGTTGCCATGAAATTTCCCCACCTAAATAACTAATTCAGTTATTAAAGTCTGATGAGTCCGAATTCAGCATGCTCCCCAGAAGGGCAAATCAGCCTAAGTCTCTCCGAATACCGGACAGGCTACAAGGACATAAATCGGACAGATCATCCGGACCGGACAGATCACTTTAAACACTGTAGACTTAAGGTTGTTCGAACTATGACTAAAGTACTAAAAAACCTAAACACTTCTTGACTAAGCTACCTGCCCTCCTGTTTAGAACTCATGGGTCTTTAAACATGACCTGGGTTCATTAAACATGACCCGAAAGCCCATAAGGGCCCAAACATCACACTATAAATACCCAACCACCAGCATTAACTATGGGTAAGGAAAATTAACTGCTACCAAGCTGCTTAATTATCTCTCTACCTTTAAACACCCTTACACTACCGTTAAACACCCTTACACTACCGTTAAACACCCTTACACTATCGTTAAATACCCTTACACTACCGTTAAACACCCTTACACCACCTTGAAACTCCACTTAAAATTACTGGCCTACCCTTAGGCAATTATTATCCACACCAAATTGGCGACCACAGTGGGAGGAGAGATGTGCCTGAATCAAGCATTCAAAACCTACCAAGAAATTTTGTCCATATGAATCCGGACAATCCAGAGCTTTCACCAGCTTTACTCGAAGTGGTGGAAGAAAACGATGAGTATACTGTCCAAGAGCGTGACAGGTTAAAGCTTGAAATAGAAGCTCTGAGGGATGAAAAGGCCAAAATGGGCGTGAAAGAAAAATCCAAGGCATCGGTTGTTCATCACACCGATAACCCCAGAGAGCATGAGGCTTCTAAAACTCATGTGAGCACCAAAAAGACTCATGCTAGTTCTAAAAAGTCTCACCGGTCCAAGCCTGTGGAGAGCTCTGACTCAAGCTCAGAATCTTCGGGCAGCTCTTCGGACAGTGAGGGAAATGAAAAATCCTTGTCCTCTAGCAGCGATGAGGGTCGAACCAAGAAAAAGCAAAAGTAGGTTAAGAAATATTCAAGAAAAAGAGATCACCATGGAAGAATGAAAAGGCATATTGGAAAGGGGTCATCTCACCACCGGAGGTATACGGACAAGATGCTGATGGATCCCTTTGCTTTCCACGATGAGCCAGTTATCTTTGCAACTCCCAATGAGGATACTGTGTTCAGTCGTGGAAGGAATTGGAGGCAGTCTCCACTGTCTTCTAAAATCCTGTCCGGAAACCTCCCCAAGAGGTTTGACAGTACTAAGATGGAGAAGTACGTTGGTAGTACCGATTCGGACAATCATCTGGAGCAATTCAAGAACTTCATGATGAACTTTGATGATGATGATAAACTACTGTGTAGGGCATTCTCCCAATCTTTTACGAGGAGTGCTCTGAAATGGTACAACAGCCTGCCTCAGGGTTGTATTAAAGATTTTGATACGTTTTTGGGTGGCCTTTCGAAGGCAGTTTGTGGGGAGTAAGGAGCTGAAGGGCAATGGAAACACAATAATCCATTGTGCCCATGAGCCAAATGAGTCCTTGAATGAGTACATAAGTTGTTTTGTGAACACAAAGAATGGGTTGGTTGATTGCTTCGAACAGGTGGCAATAGCATCCCTAAGAAAAGGTTTGAACCCAGGCAACCTGGCTGATTCGGTGACCAGAAAGAAGGCCATGACCTGGGGGGATTGCTAAATCAGGTTGGCAAGCAAATAAACGTTGATGAAACAAAGAAAACCAGGGTGCACAGACAGGTGAGATCCACCCCAGTGGCACCAACTCCAAATTAAAACCAGTCCGGGAACAAAGCAAGAGAAACAGGACAGGGGCATGGTAGAGCAAAAGCTCAGTCTCAGCCAGCTGCTCCTGCTCAAAGTCAACAATCCAGAAACAAAAGAGGACCATGGGTTCAACCGGAGTGGTTTGCAGAACTCAAAGAAAGTGTGGCTACCATTTTCGATAAAACAAAAGATGAGGTGCACTACCGGAGACCAGCAACCTTGCAGTCTCCCAGAGAGCATCGTAACAACTCCTTTTGCCAATACCACAATGATATTGGCCATACCACTGATGATTGCATAGTGTTGAAACAAGAGGTTCAAAATTTGATTGAAAGGGGAAAGTTGGGTGCATACGTTAAAAGAAGAGGAGGCAACAGGCCTGACAACACTCACCGGGTTGGTCCAAGTAATGTTGCCCCGGAGGGGGCCATGGTAATAGTTGAAAGGTTTGATGTGGAATCTGAATACTTAGATCCTGATCCAACACGAAATAGGGTGGGTGCTATAGAGGAGTGTTCTAGGACGGTCTCCGGGCTCATCAAATTCTTCGAGTCACTGACAATTTTCGGAGGGGACACAATGACTGCTCCTACTGCTTCTTCAAGAAAGAGGCATGTTCATAATTTAGCCTCCCATCTAGAAGGAGACATGACATCTTATCAATCACCAAACTCATTCTCATTCATAGTCTTCGATGAGGATGATTTGAGAGATATTGCTGGCCCTCATGAGGATGCTGTTGTCATAGGAGCATCTATAGGGGGCAATGAGATAAGGCGAATTCTGGTGGATACTGGAAGCTCTGCCAATATCCTTTTCCTAACCACTTACAAGAAAATGAAAAATCTGGCTGTGATTCAAAAGTCAGACAGATCAATCGTGGGCTTCACGGGCAGCTCAGCCGATGTGATCGGGGAGTTTGAAGAAGAAGTGTTATTGGGCAGGGGCCCTTTCAAGAAAATGGTTAGAATACTCTTCATCGTGGTGGATTGTCCCACTTGCTATAATGCTATTCTAGGGAGATCTTGGCTCTCTAGGATGCATGCAGTGGCTTTAACAGTCCATCAGTGTTTAAAGTATGATATTCATGGACAGGTTGGGGTTGTCCGGAGCAGCCAAAAGGTTACAAGAGAATGCTATGCCACTGCCTTGGCTCCATGAACGCTGGGGGCAGTCCGAATAAATGATCAATAGCAGTTTGAGGGCCTTTCTGGGGGTGAGGGTGAGATTGATGACCCCAGGGAGACCCTCGAAGTGTTGATCCCAATTGAAGAGGTTGAAACACACTGTTTGGAAGAAGGCAAAAGTGTCAAGATAGGGTTCCAAGATGCCACCAATATTGAAACAAGAGATGTTGAAATTTTTGAAAGACCATCAGCACGTTTTTGCTTGGTGCAATGCTGATGTTACTGGAGTTCCATCAGAGGTGATATCCCATCACCTATCTGTCCGGAGAGATGTGGCACCAATGGTTCAAAAGAGAAGATCTTTCTCGAAAGAAAAGGCTGATGTCATAGTGGAAGAGGTTAACAGACTCACAAAGATGGGGCATATTAAAGAATCTCAATACCCTTTGTGGACTGCCAATCCTGTCCTGGTAAAAAAGAAAAATGGCAAATGGCGCATGTGCATTGACTTCACAGATCTTAATAGAGCTTGCCCAAAAGATTTGTATCCGGTTCCCCGGATAGATCAGTTAGTAGACTCTACTTCTGGGAACAAGCTGCTCTCCTTCATGGATTCCTTCTCCGGGTACAATCAGATCCAAGTAGATCCAAAAGATCAAGAACATACCACGTTTGTCATTGATAGGGGTCTACATTGCTACAAGGTGATGCCTTTTGGCTTGAAAAATGCTGGGGCTACTTATCAAAGGTTAGTCAACAAGGCATTTGCTGATCAAATTGGAAGAAATATGGAGGTTTACATTGACGATATGATGGTGAAAAGCGTGGATGAGCAGTTGCACTTGTCCGATCTCCAAGAAACTTTTGTCAACTTGGCAAAAGTGAATTTAAAACTAAACCCTGAAAAGTGTGTGTTCGGAGTGCAGTCCTGGAAGTTCTTAGGGTATATCATAAGTGAGCATGGAATAGAGCCCGACCCGGACCAACTCAATGCCTTATTCCAGATGGAGCCCCCTCGAAACATTAAAGAAGTACAGCAATTAACGGGGAGATTAGCTGCCTTGAACAGATTCATCTCCAGGTCTTCGGACAGGTGTGCTCCATTCTTTCAAACTTTGAAGGGTGCAAAAGGGTTCGAATGGACCCCGCAGTGTGGTGAGGCATTCGATGAAATCAAGAAACATCTCTCTTCTCCCAAAACTTTGTTCAAACCAGTTGACGGGGAGACTCTTATTGTGTATCTGGCCGTTTCAAGTTGTGCCATTAGTGCTGTGTTGGTAAGAGAGGTCGATGGTTGTCCCTACCCAATGTACTATATCAGCAAAAGCTTGATTGATGCTGAGAGGCGTTACTTGATACTCGAAAAACTGGCATTAGCTCTGGTGATAGCTGCAAGAAAAATGAGGCCTTACTTTCAGGCTCATCCTATCGTCGTCCGGACATCTTTCCCTTTAAAGAATGTCCTTCAAAAAGCAGACATTTCAAGCAGAATGACGAAGTGGTCTGTGGAGTTGGGGGACTTCGACATAGACTTTGCTCCCCGAACAGCAGTAAAAGCCCAAGCTGTGGCTGATTTTCTGGTTGAATTCCACTCCGATAGGGATTCAGAGCAACCTACTGATTCAAAAGACAAGAAAGTGTGGATTGTCCGAACAGACGGAGGGTCTAGCACCATGGGATGTGGTGCAGGAATATGTCTCACTTCCCCATATGGGGACACCATGTACCAAGCTATTTGTTTTGCTTTCAGGGCGTCTAACAACGAGTCCGAATACGAAGTAGCTATAGCTGGGTTAAAGTTGGCCCACATCTGTGGGGCTAAAAGGGTCAAGCTTCTAAGTGACTCCCAATTACTTGTCCACCATGCCTTAGGCCAATCTGAGGCTAGAAAGGAGCAGTTGGTGAAATATTTACTCCTCCTCAAAAATGAAGCGCTAAAGTTTAAAGCTGTTGTCTATGAACACATTCCCCGAGCAGAAAATGAGCTGGCAGACTCATTGGCAACAATAGCATATACGGAGTCCTACCCATGGATCCATGTGCTTGAAAGCCCTTCTATTCAACTAAGTGAGGGTGGAAAAGAGGAAGTTTTTGAAATACAAGTGAGTCGGCCTCAAGACTGGAGATCTCCTATCATACAATATCTGTCCGATGGTATTATGCCTTCAGATAAGTCACGAGCCAGAACATTGAAACACAAGGCTCGTGGTTTCATTACGTTGAGAGATGTGTTGTACAAAAAATCCTATAGTAAACCTCTCCTACGTTGTTTAGGGGATCATGAGTCACAAATGGTCCTCTCTGAATTGCATGATAGTGAGGGATCAGCCCATTGTGGATTCAGAGCTTTAACAAGAAGAGTATTACTCTCCGGATACTATTGGCCATCAATCATGAAAGATGTTAAGGAGCTGGTAAGAAGGTGTGACCCATGCCAGAGGTACAGCAATGAAATTTATGTACCAGCCATTCCTTTAGAGTCAATTTCTGAGCCCATCCCTTTTGCTCGATGGGGATTGGACTTGGTTGGGCCTCTCCCCGTGGCGTCCGGAGGGCGTAAAACTATAATTGTGGCCATTGACTACTTCTCAAAGTGGATAGAAGCAGCTCCCCTGGCAGGGACAACATCGAAAGCTGTCATAAAATTCATTCTGTCCAACTTATGTTGCAGATTCGGTGTCCCACAGAAGATAACAACAGACAATGGGCCACAGTTTGACAATAGAGAAATGGAAAGCTTCTGTGCCTCAAGGGGTATACAGCACTGCTTTTCTTCACCTTTCCACCCACAAGCCAATGGGCAGGTGGAAGTGGCTAACAGAACTATATTGTCCGGTTTAAGGAAGAATCTAGAAGGGGCTGCTGGGAAGTGGCCTAGTTATCTACAAGAGGTCTTGTGGGCCTACCGGACAACACCTGGGGCTGTAACACAAGAGTCTCCATTTGCCTTGGTCTATGGAATGGATGCAGTAGCTCCCATAGAGAAAACACTCCCTTCCTTTCGTATTCACAACTTCTCCGGACACGCTAATGAAATGGCAATTAGAAATCAACTTGATTTGATAGAAGAAAGACGGGTTAAAGCTCATCTTAGAGTGGCACACTATCAGGACTTGATGAGAAGCAGGTTTGCTTCTAAGGTTAAAAGAAGAGATTTCCAACCAGGGGACAAAGTATTAAGGAAGGTCTTCTTGCATACTAAGGAAAAGCTCTTCGGGAAGCTGGCCCCAACCTGGGAGGGTCCATATACTGTAATTGAAAGAATCAAGCCTGGGACTTATTGGTTGGAAGACAAAGATGGCAGGGTTTTAACTCACCCTTGGAATATTGAGCACCTTCGAATGTACTTGGAATAACACTTGTGTAAATATTTACTTGTTTAAACATCCATGTAAATATTTGGGGGCATACCTTCCCCTCTTTGGTGGCACGGAGAGTTTTCAATGAAATTTGATACCTTCTTCAAAATTTTCTAAGTATTTTCAAAATTCTATCTCTTGTCATACTACCCGGACTAAAAGGTCTAAGGGCTATTTAAACTCTAGCCGGAGAATCTTAAACACTCTCACAATGCAATAACTCAGAGCTACTTAAATTCCAGCTATCTAAACTAAAAAAATAATAAAAGAAGAGGATGGTTGAGCAAAATAGAAACATTCATTCAACAACTTAAAATTGCCTTGGCCTTCCAATGACTTTTTAAACAAGTTTGGGCACAGTACAAAAAATCTGTCCGAATAATACCGGACACCACAACAAAAATAAGTGCCTTGGCCTTCCAAGGACTTTAGTTTGAGTAAAGGATAAGTAAAGTACACAATAAATTAAGCTTGAGCCTTTGAAGATGGCTCACCCTCGTCTACTTTCTTTCCTTTGATGTCGCTCCCCCCTTCGACCACTTTTTTGCCCTTGGGATCATTCTCCTCTTCACCTGGGATCTCTCCGGTTTTCTCTTCATTATCAGAAGAGGACTCACCGAAATATCCCTCATCAACCATAGTGTAATATGGAAGGTCATCATCATCCACATAGAGCCATAAGTCCCCCAGTCTCCTCTTCGGGAATTTTTCGTGAAAAAAGAGAACCATGTCAGACTTCACCCTTTGAATCATTAGCTCTTCGATTTGTGTCATCTCCCTGGCATAGGCGTTGATCTTGGCCTTGATTGTGGCCTCTTGGTCCCTTACCAAAGCAGCCTTCTCTTCAGCAGCCTGAGTCACTACGTTTTCCAAAGCAATCTTGTTAGCGGTCAGGTTGGTGATGAGCTTTTCCTTTGCAGTGGTCTCTCCCCGTGAGGCGGTGAGATCTTTCTCCATGCCCGACAGCTTCTCCTGGAGATCTTTAATTGTTTGTTCTAGGGTGGAAATTTTTGTGTTGCTCTCATCATAACTCTTCTTCAGCTCCTCGTGTGCTTCCTTGAGTAAATCAGCATTGGTGGTAGCAATGCGGAGGTCTTCGGACAGCTTATCCTTCTCAGACTTGAGGTCTTTGATGGTGTCTGCTTGACTTCGGACTTGTCTTTCCAGTGTAAGAACTGGCTGCACATTACTAAGCAGAGAATGGGCAATAGTGTCCTTCTCACTAGAAACCATGAAAGTCTTACCGTTAAAGTTGACCGTATTGGAGCTGCTCGGAGGGATGTAGGGCCCTGCGAACTCGTCTCTGGGCAGACCAAGGAAATATTCACCAAGCCCGCCCAGACCGGTGATGTCCACTTCATCAAAGTTGAGCTCTCCTCCCTCGACTTCATCAGTGTGAAACTCTCTGGGGATCTCTTCGGCCAGCGTTGGGTCTGAAGGGCCAGTGGGGAAAGAGGGCTCCGGATCCCGGAGAGCGAGCTCATCCCCTTGTGAAGTCTTTTTCTTCTTAACTACCCGGTCAGCGCTTTCACTTGCTTGTTTGCGAGTTCTCTTGGGAGCCCTTGGAGGTTTTGGAAGGTCTACTTCCTGCCTCTCGGTCTCCTGCTCCACCACCTGCAAGAGGGTTGCATCAATTTGAACTTGGGCTGGCCCCTCTGGCTCTATTGGGGCATCCTTCTCAGCATCACCTGCCACCTTCTTGCCTTTTCTTCTGCCCTTCATTTTTCTTGGGGCTTTGGCCCGGGCAGGCAGGTAGAGTGTCCCATCCAGCTCATGGGACCTTCTCAGCACAATGTCTTCATCAGGCTGGGTGGTGAACTCCTCCCAAGTTAGGTCTCTTCGACCTGTGGTGTTCCACAGGTGAGACCTAGCTAGATTCCCAGGGGTGAAGGCCTTATGGAATCGATTCTCCCAATTCTCTGCGGTCCAAGCATTGATTTTGCTACAGGTAGTCTGTCCGGCCTTTAGGTAGTCCCCGAACTCCTTTGGCAGCTCTGATAGAACAGAAGAGAAATTGGTTAATATAAACTTAACTTTAAAAAAAAAGAGAAAAACGGACAGAGACTCAAGATCAGAAACTTACGGTCACTCCTCCACCTACTCCTGAGGAGGCTTGGGTTCTCTCCGGCCTTGGTTCTCTTGCCATTTTCCCAGGCTCCACTAAAGAACAGAAATTGGCTTCTCCACTTACTCTCCGATTCCAGGACATCATCAACAGCCTTGATATCGTTCCCCATGTTGAAATGGTAGAAGGGGAACTGATGATGCTTGCACAGGTTGGCCACTGCTGCGAACTCTTCCATAGGAAGAGGGATCCCAGATAACCTAGATGCCATGATACATGACATTAAGGTGAACCAACCATTGGGGCTTAGCTGTGTTGGGCAGAGCTTGACCAGGTGGAAGTAGCGCACGATCTCCGGGTCTAGTGGGAACCTGAGCCCCCAGTTAAATAGCTCCGTAAAGAAGACTATCTCGTTTCGTTTACAGTCCATTGGGGTCTCCGGATCAATGGGGATCCTTATCTTCACATTTTCAGGGATCCCCCATTTGGTGCGCATTCTGCCTAGATCAGAGGTATGGATGAATGCATACTTGGTCTTATGCAAAGCCAAGAGGTACTTAAACTCGACTTTGTGGAAGCACGGCCCCACTCTCCCCTCAAGGCACTCCGGCAGGTCCGAACGCCTTAGGTACAAATTCTCTTTGCCCTTTTTGGCAGCAACAGCAGTGGTATCAGCCTGTCCGGAGGACTCGGACTCAAAGGGGACCTCTTCAGTAGAGTCCTCCATTCTCTCCTCCATAATTGTTGGAGGGACTTCTGTGGAAGTGGTTCGGGGAGGATTGAAGCTTGGCATAGCCTGCCCTCCGGACTGTTGACTGCCCGTATTCATCTGACTTCTCACCTCAAGTTGGGCTGAGGCAGAAGATTCTCTAGGGGGTACTGGGCTGCTGGCCTCCGGACCAGAAAGCCTCTCCCGGGGAGCTCTAAAGGGCACTCCAGACCCAGAGTCACTATTGTTTGCCCCCGATTTCGAGGGAGTATTCTTCGAGGTTAGTCCTTTGACTAACCGGCGAGGCCTCTTAATGACTAACTTCTCCGGGGAGTGGTCAGAATCAGACCCCATGGCTATAAAAAGGTGAGGTTTTCCTAACACTTGTAGCAGTGACTCCTGGTTCAACAGCAGGTCTTGACTCCTGAACTGAGGATCCAGATACAATGGGAGAAAGGGTGGATTGAAAGAGCTTTTTAGGCTTGGTACCTTTGGAGGAGGATGAGCCTCGATCTGATTCTGTAACAGAAGCAACCGGTCTGTCAACTGGTGATGATGGTAGCCCTGCTGCTATTCGTCTTTCTTTTTCGACCTTCTGCACTTTCTCCAACTCTGAAAGGTTAAGCCAACCACCTTTAATCAACGCTGTTCTTGCTGTAAACATAAAACAGCCAAGGAAATTTTTGTTCTAGAGAGAGAAAGCTCTGAGTAAAATTGCAGAGTAAGATTTAAGAGAGATAGTAAAACAGTGAAAAATGAATGTGAATTTATAGTAGATTTGAGAAAAAGGAGTTGATTCCTAGGAGAATCCGAAAAGTTGGGTAATAATTAAAAGACGGCGCTGATGTCACTATTGGCAATTAAAGAGGTTACTTATGAAAGAAGGTGGTGCGAAATTCAAGGTAAAAAAACGGCTGGAGTGGCCAATCAGAAAGCGACACGTGTCCCAGATAACCTAGATGCCATGATACATGACATTAAGGTGAACCAACCATTGGGGCTTAGCTGTGTTGGGCAGAGCTTGACCAGGTGGAAGTAGCGCACGATCTCCGGGTCTAGTGGGAACCTGAGCCCCCAGTTAAATAGCTCCGTAAAGAAGACTATCTCGTTTCGTTTACAGTCCATTGGGGTCTCCGGATCAATGGGGATCCTTATCTTCACATTTTCAGGGATCCCCCATTTGGTGCGCATTCTGCCTAGATCAGAGGTATGGATGAATGCATACTTGGTCTTATGCAAAGCCAAGAGGTACTTAAACTCGACTTTGTGGAAGCACGGCCCCACTCTCCCCTCAAGGCACTCCGGCAGGTCCGGACGCCTTAGGTACAAATTCTCTTTGCCCTTTTTGGCAGCAACAGCAGTGGTATCAGCCTGTCCGGAGGACTCGGACTCAAAGGGGACCTCTTCAGTAGAGTCCTCCATTCTCTCCTCCATAATTGTTGGAGGGACTTCTGTGGAAGTGGTTCGGGGAGGATTGAAGCTTGGCATAGCCTGCCCTCCGGACTGTTGACTGCCCGTATTCATCTGACTTCTCACCTCAAGTTGGGCTGAGGCAGAAGATTCTCTAGGGGGTACTGGGCTGCTGGCCTCCGGACCAGAAAGCCTCTCCCAGGGAGCTCTAAAGGGCACTCCAGACCCAGAGTCACTATTGTTTGCCCCCGATTTCGAGGGAGTATTCTTCGAGGTTAGTCCTTTGACTAACCGGCGAGGCCTCTTAATGACTAACTTCTCCGGGGAGTGGTCAGAATCAGACCCCATGGCTATAAAAAGGTGAGGTTTTCCTAACACTTGTAGCAGTGACTCCTGGTTCAACAGCAGGTCTTGACTCCTGAACTGAGGATCCAGATACAATGGGAGAAAGGGTGGATTGAAAGAGCTTTTTAGGCTTGGTACCTTTGGAGGAGGATGAGCCTCGATCTGATTCTGTAACAGAAGCAACCGGTCTGTCAACTGGTGATGATGGTAGCCCTGCTGCTATTCGTCTTTCTTTTTCGACCTTCTGCACTTTCTCCAACTCTGAAAGGTTAAGCCAACCACCTTTAATCAACGCTGTTCTTGCTGTAAACATAAAACAGCCAAGGAAATTTTTGTTCTAGAGAGAGAAAGCTCTGAGTAAAATTGCAGAGTAAGATTTAAGAGAGATAGTAAAACAGTGAAAAATGAATGTGAATTTATAGTAGATTTGAGAAAAAGGAGTTGATTCCTAGGAGAATCCGAAAAGTTGGGTAATAATTAAAAGACGGCGCTGATGTCACTATTGGCAATTAAAGAGGTTACTTATGAAAGAAGGTGGTGCGAAATTCAAGGTAAAAAAACGGCTGGAGTGGCCAATCAGAAAGCGACACGTGTCCCACTAACTCTGGCAAAAACCGTTTGGAATTCGTAACGTTTAATCTGTCCGGGTATACCCACAGCTCTGTCCGGATTAAGAACCACTTCATTCATCGGACTGTTTTTCAGTTCTTTGACAAGGACACTTGCTCAAACACCTAAAAAAGGGGCTCCTGATGAGTCTGAATTCAGCATGCTCCCCGGAAGGGCAAATCAGCCTAAGTCTCTCCGAATACCGGACAGGCTACAAGGACATAAATCGGACAGATCATCCGGACCGGACAGATCACTTTAAACACTGTAGACTTAAGGCTGTTCGAACTATGACTAAAGTACTAAAAAACCTAAACGCTTCTTGACTAAGCTACCTGCCCTCCTGCTTAGAACTCATGGGTCTTTAAACATGACCCGGGTCCATTAAACATGACCCGAAAGCCCATAAGGGCCCAAACATCACACTATAAATACCCAACCACCAGCATTAACTATGGGTAAGGAAAATTAACTGCTACCAAGCTGCTTAATTATCTCTCTACCTTTAAACACCCTTACACTACCGTTAAACACCCTTACACTACCGTTAAACACCCTTACACTATCGTTAAACACCCTTACACTACCGTTAAACACCCTTACACCACCTTGAAACTCCACTTAAAATTACTGGCCTACCCTTAGTCAATTATTATCCACACCAAAGTCTAAGACACCTATAAATAAGGCGTGAGGCGATGAATAAAGGGATGATAATATTCATTAGTTAAAGATTGATTCTCGAACTTACTTTCTCTCTCTTCAAGTTTATTTTATCTTTTACTTTCTCTCTCAATAACTAAATTATATACTCAACAAATTGATGACCATAGTGGAAGAAATGGTCGATTGGTACCTTGATTTCACAAAGCATAAATTATTGAATTGCTAGGCATTAATACCGTTCTTGATCGATATGGAACCAGGGAATGAAGTTGATCCAACGGTTCGAAAAGATATTGAAACTTTGAGAGTTAAGTTACGGAGGGAAGAAAGTAAAGAAGATGATCAAATTCTGGTACAACAAGGTCATTCTGACATTAAAGATCGGATGAACCAGTTACCAGATAAGATAACAACGTTGAACGAGAAGTATGTTCAAAGAGAACATCAGATTCAATCAGGTAGGATAAGATCTGAGGTACGATAGGTTGAGGAGAAAAATGAGTTGGAAAATCAATCTGATAGATCTTATACATCTCATCAAATTTGAAGTGATCAAAAGAAAGTGTATTTTGAATCTGATAAAGAACATCGAACTTTGCAAAAAGAACATAAACGTAGGTACATCGCATCTAGTGATGATGAATTTGATAGCTCAGAATCTGAGGGAGGATTATTTAGGAAAAAAATACATGGGATCTTAGAAAGAAGAAAGAAGTCGGAATCAAAAATCGTACAAGGAATATAAACCGAAAAGAGGTAATGAACCTCTTTATATGAGGGATACTTAATGGTGTAAATGAAATACATCTAACCAATACACATGTGTAACTAATCAACATTTGTATGATATTACGGAAACAAAAGGAGATGACTAGTACGTACAAGGACTAGACTGGATAAATTCTCCTTTAACAACTGAGATTAGGTCCATTACTCTTCCGAAGCTTTTTTATATCTCCAAGGTTAAAAACTTTGATGGGATGCAATATCCTGATGATCAAAATTAACAATTCAAGAACTATATGATGAACTTCGAAGATGATGACAGGCTGGTATGTAGAGATTTTTCTCAGATATTTAAGGGCATTACATTGAATTGGTATCATAGGATTCTGAGAAGGTCTATTACCAACTTTAAGGAATTTTATACATCTTTCCGACAATAGTTTGTGGGAAGTAAAAAGATGCATGGAAATGGAGATACAATAATACAATGTAAGCAAGTTGTGGGAGAAAAAATGAAGGATTATACGAAGCTTTTTGTGTTAACAAAAGCAGGGTTGGATAATTATGAAGAGTTGGTTTCCATGTGTGCATTTAAACAAGTGTTGTTACCAGGATATTTGGCAAATGAAACCACAAAGAGGAGAGCATTAAATTTTGGGCCCTTAATAGCTCAAGTGGAAGATCAGATTAGAGTATAGGTGAACTCGATTTTGTACAAAAACAAATTAGTGCAAGGATCCACTAATTAAAGCTATCACGCACCTATACATTCGAGGACAAGTAATAATACACCTCATCGAACATGAGGGGATTCTTTTCAAATAACAACAAACAATCAACATTATAGATCAACGCCAAATAAATGGATAAGGCCTGAAATACTATGCTGATTTGACTAAAAATATTGCTCCTATTTACGAGAAGTCTAAAGGTCATTTAAGCTTTCAAAAGCCAACTCCAATGAACAGACCAAGAGAAGAACTCAATAATAGATTTTTTTTTCAAGTATCATGATGATATTGGGCATGACAATGCCGATTGTATAGCTTTAAAGAAGAAGATACATGTTATAATAGAAAATGGTAAGTTGACAGCCTTTGTTTATGGGCAAAGAAGAGGATCGAAAGCTCCAAGCTCGTCGGCACATCAAGTTGTTAACCCAAATTCGAAGTAGGATAGTGCACTGATGATTCGAGATACTAAATGTGATGATTTTGATGTAACTTCGGAATATCTGAACATAGATCCATATCAATTAATCTTACTAGTTATGGATGCACCAGTGGAGCATGGACGAGTTCAAAGCTTATGTGAGTATTTTGAATCTTTTGCAATCTTTGGGGGCGATTATATGTCTGGAAATACTAATAGTTCCAGGAAAAAGCACGTTGTCAGTTTGACTACTCAAGTAGAAGGAAAAATGTCTACTCATTTATATGGAAAGAATGATACTTATTTTATCTTGTTCGATGAGGATGACCTGAGGGGAATTGCAGGTGCTCATGAGGATGCACTAATAATAGGGGTTGATACATCTAGAACTGAAATTTGACGTATTTTGATAGATATTGGGATTTATACAAATATGGTGTTCGAGTCTACATAGAACAGGATGCGTAATCCACCTCAAATGTTTCGATCTGATCGTATTATAATTGGGTTTATAGGGATGACAGCTCAAGTACGTGGTGAATTTAAAGGTGAAGTGTGTTTGAGAAAAGGCCCTTTTAAAAAGAAATTTCAAGTCTTGTTCATGGTGGTTGAATGTTCAACCAGCTACAATGCTATTTTTGGGAGATATTGGCTTTCAAAAATGTTATCTATTGTGGCTATTGTTCATCAATGGTTGAAATATGTCATTGAAGATCGTGTTGGAGTGGTTCGAAGTGACCAAAAAGTGGCATGAGAATGTTATATAATAGCTCTCCAAGTTTGAGGTCCTAATTCAGAGGATCAAATGGCTGAATAGCAACCAGGGGGGTTAACCTCAAATTAAAAGGGAATAGATTATGTGAGGGAGACCCCGTGTTCTTTAACAATGAGTGAGGGTATTGAAGAGTATATTTTTTTTGTAATGGGAACACTTTACGAACAGGAAAATTGTTGTCTCTTACTTTGCGTTATCAGTTGTTACAAAAATTTTGATGATTTGAATGTTTTCACTTGGAAAACAAATGATGTAGTATGAGTTCCATCTAAAATAATATATCACAACCTAGCTATAAATCTGAGAATTAAGCCTATTATTCAGAAGGGACAAGACTTTTCTATAGATAAGTCAGAGACTATTGTGGAAGAAGTGGATCATCTCTCTCGGGACGGACATATTCGGGAGGCGCAATATCCTTTATGGACTGCAAATCCAGTGCTAGTAAAAAAAAGAATGGAGAGGGGTGAATGTGTGTTGACTTCATATATTTGAATCGAGCATGCCCTAAAGATCTATTTCATGGCCTTCAAATAAATCAGTTGGTTGATTCTACTTCATGGAATAAAATTGTCTCTTTTATGGATGCTTTTGCAGGTTATAATCAGATTCAAATGAACCAAAAAAAAGTACTACATTCATCACTGATCAAGGACTACATTGTTATAAAGTCATAAAATTTGGGTTGAAGAATGTTGGAGCGACATATCAAAGGTTGGTGAATAAGGTATTTGCTCTTTGGACTGGAAGGAATATGGAGGTATACATTGATGATATGGTGGTTAAAATCCCAACAGATAGTGAACACCTGAATGACTTAAAGGAGACCTTTCTAAATTTAAGGACTATTCATTTGAAGCTAAATCCTGAAAAATGTAATTTTGGTGTCCGATCAAGAAAATTTCTAGGGTATATCATTAGTGAAAATAGAATAGAGGCTGACCCTGATTAGTTAAATGCACTAGTTTCGATGGCATCGCCTCGAACTATAAGTGAGGTGCAAATCTTGATAAGAAGGTTAGCTGCTCTAAATCGATTTATTTCTAGATTTTCTGACAAGTGTTTTTCTTTTTTCCAAGTTTTACAAAGACCCAAAGAGTTCATGTGGACATTAGATTGTGAAGCAGTGTTTTCTAAGATTAAGGAACTTTGGTTAAAACCATAAATCTTGTCTAAGCCTCGAATTTGAGAGTAATTGTTTTTATATATAAGAGTGTCTAATATTGTTGTTAGCACTGTTTTGATATGTGAAGACAAAGGAGTTTGAAATTTAATCTATTATGTTAGCAAATGTTTGTTGGCATCAAAGAAAATGTATTTGAAGCTTGAAAAACTGGCTTTAGCTTTAGTGGTGGCTGCTAGGAAGATGCGTCCTTAAAGCTCACACCATTGTGGCTCTAACTTCTTTCCCCCTAAAGAATGTGTTACAACGTCTAGATATTTCTGGTAGAATGACCAAATTGTCAATAGAATTGGGAGATTTTGATATCATTTTTTCTTCTCGAATGGATATCAAAGCTCAAGCTTTAGCTGATTTTCTGGTTGAATTTCATTCGAGTAGATCAGATGAGGGGATAAATAAAAATGTCTTACCAAAAACTTCGATATGGGTGGTTCAAAATTATCGTGATTCAAGTATATTGGTATCTAATGCAGGGGTTCACTTAGTTTTCTTCTGGGGAGGCAATGTATCAGGCTATTCGATTTGGCTTTCATGCATCAAATAATGAGGCTGAATATGAGGTTACGTTAGTTGATTTAAGGCGTGTATATATTTATGGAACAACAATAGTTTGTTTGGAAACAGACTCACAACTAGTGGCAAATCACATGGCATGCCTATCTGAGGCTAAGAAAGATCATTTAATTTTGTATCTACGCGAACTTCAAAATTTAACTCTTTTATTTGACAAAGTGCTTGTAGAGCATATTAACCGAGGAGATAATACAGTTGTTGATTCTTTGGCAACAATTGTTTATACATGAGAATATTTTATGAATACCGGTACATGAGAGTCCTTTGGTTTTAACACGATCAGAACAATGTAAATATGTTGAGAAAGTATTTGTTACTCCAGACACAATTCGAAGTGACTGGAGGTCTGATATCCTTAATTTTTTATTAAGAGGTACGTTACCTCAAGATACACAGTTGGCTAAAAATTTAAGGTATAAAGCCCATGGTTATGTTGTATTAGATGGAGTCTTATACAAAACATCTTTAAGTAGACCATTGATGCGTTGTTTGGGTAAGCAAGAATCTCAAAAGATTTTATTTGAGCTTCATGATAGTGAAGGTTCAGCTCACTGTGGGTTTAAGTCTTTGACGCGAAGGGTTTTGTTGGCATGTTATTATTGTCCTTTGATTATGAATGATGCTAACTTTTTAGTTTGATGTTGTGATATTTGTCAATGCTTTGCCAATTCTATTCATAAACCAGCAGTTGCACTTATATCTATTTCTGAATCCATTCCTTTTCAGAGATGGGGAATAGACTTGATAGGACCATTGCCTATGACCTCTAGGGGACGTCAAATAATCATTGTGGCGGTGGATTACTTTTCAAAATGGGCTGAGGCTGAACCATTATCCGGTACAAAATCCAATGATGTTATTAAATTCATTGTGAATAATATTTGTTGTCGCTTTAGAGTTCCTCGGAAAATCCCCATAGATAATAGTCCTCAATTTAATAATAGAAAAATGACTACTTTTGTGCTTTGAGGGTTATTACATAATATTTTCTACACCTTTTCATCCCCAAGTAAACGGTCAAGTGGAAGTCACAAGTAGGTCTATTTTGGAGGCTTGAAGAAAAATTTAACAGGTTCTGCAGGGAAATTGCCTAACTATTTGCAAGAGGTTTTGTGGGCTTATCGTACAAATCCTAGAGAGGCTACTCAAGAAACTCATTCTGCCTTGGTATATGGTATGGATGATGTTAGCCCTGCATAATCTAATTTACATTCTCATAGAGTACTTCATTATTTCGAAGAGCTAAATGAAGAGGCAAAAAGAAAAGACCTAGACTTGATTTGAGAGAAAAGAGTTAGGGCACATTTGAATATGACTAATTATCAAACTTTGATGAGGAGTCTCTATAATTCTAAGGTGAGAAGGATGGATTTTAAAGTAGGTGACAAAGTTTCGAGGAAAGTATTCCTTCATACATAGGACAAAAGACTTGGTAAAATGGCCCCAAATTGGGAAGGTCCTTATGAGGTAATGGAGCGAATCAAGCTAGGTACATATCTCCCGTGTGATGAGTAAGGCAGATTATTTCAACATCCTTGGAATATAGAACATTTAAAGCTATATTGGGAGTAATTTTTTATTTTGATACTTTTTGAACAATTGACATACTATTTCCTGTCCTATTGGCCCATGAAGGTTTTAATGAGATGTCATGTATATATTCGAGGATATTGATAAAACTTCATTTTGGCCAATGGTTGTTTTAAATACAAGTATTTATATTATCTTGGTAACTGGTCAAAGACTTATCATCTTTGAATTTGTTGAGCAAGAGTAACTGATTATATTTTAGGTATTAAAGTTCTCTAAATGCACTGGTTTTATTCGAGGTGCTAACGTTCTCTAAACGCACTAGTTGTATTCGAGATGCTAACATTCTCTAAACGCACTGGTTGTATTCGAGGTGCTAACATTCTCTAAACGCACTATTTGTATACAAGGTGCTAACGTTTTCTAAATGCACTGTTTTGTATTCGCGTTGCGAATGTTTTCTAAATGCACTGGTTGTAATCGAGGTGATAACGTTTTTTAAACAAATTAATTGTATTCGAAGTGCTATACGTTCTTTAAATGCACTGTTTTTATTTAAGATGTTACAAATTTATTTGTGAGATATATTGAAATTCAAAATGATAATGACTTGTTTATGAAATAAAAAAGTATTCATGATAAGGTAAAAGTTAGCAAATAAATATGGAAAGAGGAAAGTATTTGTTCATTGAAGTAAATTTCTGATCTTACAAAAACATGTGTTTGAATTCCAAGTAGTTAAGCATTCACAAAAATGATTTATCGACAAAAAATGATGACTTCATGACAAAAACAAAAACAACAATTAATTATTTTCTTCGAAGTTCTCTTCGGATGAATTTACTTCTTGCTCGATAACATCTTCATCTTCTTCTGAGTCCGTCTTTTTGGGGGAATCAGTTGGTATAGGGTCGAAGGATTCACTAGAAAGATCTTCCATAGGGATTAATTCCCAGAAGCTTGACAGATCTTCTTTTGGGAATGTTGCATACAATTCCCGGAGCAAAGTGATTGTTTTTTACTCATCAGCATTTTTTATTGCAACGAGGGTGTCTTTTCCACATTGAGTTTTGGTATTTTTTACAGCAACTTGTTTTTCTCCTTCAAATGTTGCCTTGGGTGATACCATATCGTCAGTTAGTTTCTTCTTTTCTTCCTCACTTTTATTGAAAGACTCTTAAAGAGATAAGTATTTCTTTTGCTCATCGGATATTTTCATTATGTGCTTTGTCTTGAGCTCATCTAGGTCTATTTGATGACAAATTTTAAGTTTGAGGGTTTTTTTTATCGTGAACGGCTCTTAAATGACGTTTGAGGTGGATGGATCATTTGATAAATTACGACTTGTCAGCCTGAAACACTTGACATTGTTCAAAAATATGCTTGCCAAACATTTCCCTCATTTTCTTTTCTCCTGCAGCATCTTTTTTCCATCAGACCATATCCTTAGCTATAATTTCCAAATGGCTTCAAGCATAGTCTACTTCTGTGCACAACACTTTTGCTGCTACATCGAGTTTAGAAAACTGTTGCAGTGCAGTTGAAAATTTTTCAGATGGCTCTTTGATAGGGATGAATCTCTAATTATTGTAAGGCATGAAAGCATAAGATGAGGCAACTGGTGGAAGGTTTTAGTCCAAAATCTCAGACAGAAAAGGAGAAGTAACATTATGACCAATCTGTTGGAGTTGTTCTTGGATCTATTGGACTATCAGATCCATATCTTGGTAGAGGTCTTGAAGTTCCTCTGAACTGATGGGCTCTTCAGGAATGAAGTTGTCGTCTCATCGGTAATCTTCAACTGCAGTTTCTTCAGCTTCGGAAGTAGGCACTTCTTAGGGATATTTTTCAAAATTAATTTCTGCCCTCTTAGTTGTAGAAGTTTTTTAAGTGTTCTTTTTATTCTTCGAGGCAGCGGTTTAATTTTTTTTAGAAGTTTCAGCCTCGACTCCTTCTTCAATTGTTGGAAACTAGCTTCGTTTGCCTTCTTTTTTATTTTTCTCTCTCTTTTTTAGGATCATAAATGTTGAAGAGCTAGCACCAGAAGTACTAACTTCTTTTTTAGCCTTATTTTTCGAGGACATATAACTTTTAGACCCTTTTTAAAGTGAGAGATTGACCTTACCATCAGGTGCTATCAATCTTTTCACAATATTTCGCAGTCTTGTTGCGAGCTTTGTATCTCCTCGGAGTTCCTGCACACAATAGAAATACATGTGAAAAATTAATATAATTTGTAAAGAGCATAAGAAAATATAAAATAACTTACGGTTGCTTCTCCAAACAAGATTGAGTCTTGAAAGGTTCTCTTCGGATATCTTTTTCTCATTCTCCTATGCTCTAGATATGAAGACAAATTTTTCCTTCAAGATTTTATCAGCCTCGAGTAGATAATCAATTATTTTAAAATCATCCACAAGTGTTAGATAGTAGAAAGGCAATATTGGGCCTTTCGAAAGACCAGTCATTGCGATGAAGTCTTCGATGGAGAATGAGATTTGGCCTAGTCTAGAAGCCATAATCACTGACGGGAGGGTGAACCATAAACTTGGTGTCGCTTGTGTAGGGTAGAAATCTAGAAGTTTGAAGTACTTCAATATCATCGGATCCATTGGGAACCTAAGACGCCAATTGATGATCTCATGATAGACCGTTAATTCATTTGCTTCACAATCAAGTGAAGTTTCTCCTTATTTTGGTAGTCAAAGCACTATATTGTCTGGCATGCCCCGTTGCTTTTTTTAGACCTCCAACTTGAGCTTTACTATAATAATCACATGACACATTTTTCAGCGCAATGATATATTCGGGGAGGAATGGTTTTAAATTCACACTGACAGTGGCAGCAACATCTTCAAGAACCTCAACTGATACTTTCTTTTTCTTCTCTTTTTTCTCTACTATCTCATTTTTTGAATAGTCATCCTCGGTTTCAGAAGCAGCACCGCATTCTGCAACCTCGATATTAGAGTTCGTTTATGTCATTTCATCTTAATCATCTTCTTCTTCAGAAGCTTTATCTATTAGTTGAGGAAGGTTTGAGTTTGAGGCTAGATTTTCATCTTGAGTATTCGAAGGATATTGTTGTGACTTCACATTAGTCTTAACAATCTCCATCAGAGGACGAGATGGTGGTATAGAATTGTTTGTAGTCTTTTGGGTAGGATTTTTTGAAGTGTTATCAACTTTGAGGTCTCCCATAGCTATGATTGTTTTCTTTATAACAGGAAGGTTTGGGGAGAGATGAGTATTTAAGTGCACTCGAGGAGTCTCTTCGCATAAAATTCAAGGTGGATCAGAGTTGGTGGATGATGAATTGACATTCTTTGAATGGATGTGCTTTGTGTTACTTTGTTGTTATTTCAAGAGGAACAAATGAGTAGCCAGAAAGTATTGGAGAAAAATCTCGATGCGGTGATTGTGAGGAATTTGTTGGTAAGAGTTGCTGAAGTTGTGGTGGTGGTGATGATGGTCGAGGAGATTTCGGTAAATCGTTATTAAGATCTGGGTTGGATAGACTCTGAAATTCATGAAAACTTTGGTTAGGGTTCAAGTTACCGTATACAGTGGTCTGAGTTGAGAAGTTTGGAGAGTTGTTTATTACCCCTGCTGCTTTATATTCAGTAGCCCGCTCACTGATGCACAAGTAACCGTAAAGGTCAAAAATGTATTTTTAGTAGTTGGGGATTTTCTCATAAACTAAGGTGAAGAATTTTTTTTTAAAATTAGTTCATAAAGTTTGAAGGTTAGCCGGGAAAGATGAGTTTCCGATGAAGGTAGCCAAGAAATTGGATTTGCATATAGATTCTCTCTTAGTACAAGGTATACGTGAAACAAAAATAATGAGTAAAATAGTATTTATAAAAAGGTTATGAAAGAGAAAGTGGGCAGAGCAGTTTGAGAGGTGATGATGCATATTGGGTGGAAAGAAGAAATGTCAAACGGTTACTTGAAGAGGGGTAGCGTGACACTTATTTGTTGTCAGACTTAATGGCAGGCCTAGTGGATTTTCGCACGGGTACTAGAGCATTTCAAACATTTCTAACCATTACGAAAAGGTTAGCGAAAGTATCTATGTGTCAAAATTCGAAGCAAAAGCAAAGGGTGATGTGAAACGATTAGGTCGGATTTGAAGTGAATCTGGGTATAATTTTGTTCGTGGATGACAAGTATGAAACTTAGCAGTTTTGAGTCAATTAATAAATGAACTACATTCGAGGTAAATTTTAGATACATTTTTGTTCGAGTAATAAATATCTTAAAACTGTAATGAAAATATTAAATTCGAAGCGATTTAAATTTTGGCAATTACTAGTTTAAATCTATTGAGATATTCGATGATAACTAGTTCTTATTCATTGTCTTTCATAAAAATTAGGAGGCTATTAATAAGGATATGAAATATTAAGGACATAATGTAATAGTATTAAAGTTATTTATGATAAATAATATAGTTATAAAATTATATTTGTATTATTCGTAAATATAATAGATTGTATGCAATTGTCCATTTACATAACTAATTTAGTTATTGGAGTCTGAGCCGTCTATAAATAAGACCGAAGCGATGAATAAAGTATGATACTTTTCATTAGTAAATTACTTTCTCTCTTCAAATTAATTTCATCTTTTATTTTCTCTCTGAACTCTATATTCAACGTATATATGTTTTTTCGACCTAAGTTCCACTTAATTTCATCTTTTATTTTCTCTCTGAACTCTATATTCAACGTATATATGTTTTTTCGACCTAAGTTCCAAGTATAACTTTTAGAATACGAAATTCTAAACTACAACGTGTATAATATAGTAGAATATAAATATGTTATAGATGCTCGTTACAAATGTTATGATATTAATCAGATACTAATAATTAATTAATTTATTCAGGTTATTCCGAAATCAAATGGATACCGAATATACTATTTGAAAAATATATCATATGAAATTATAAGAAAGAGACCAGTAAGAGGTTTGCAAATTTCACAAACAAAAGATAACTTTATATTGTTTAAAATTCTCAAATTTTAAAAGGAAAATTAAGTAAAAAAAGATGAAGATAAATATCCTAATATCAAAACTAGACTTCATATCGAGATGTATTAAAACATTATGTAATAATATAACACATTTTTAAGTTATAAAATTCACACGATTGACTTTTCTAAATATGTTATTATTAATTTTTATATCTTAACTATTTATTAGCAAAATAAAAGTTGTACAATTAAATAAAACATATAATGTTTGACTACGAAGAAGATTCCATAGTATATGTTATAATACCAGTAAATAAGACATAACTCAATTGTACATGGCTGCCAAACCTACGGAATTTAAATAAAATATAGTTATAAAATGGATAATATATATATATTATAAATTTAAAAATATCGGAGGAGGTTTAAGACTTTGATCGATCTAAAAAATGTTTCCGTGTTCGTGATTTGATGCAGAATAATTTATTTTTAGATATTTGGAAGAAACATTCAGAGGAATAATTAAAATTGATTAAATAAAAAAAATAATTTGGTTTTATAAAAGTACGGTAAAGAAATCCAATGAATATATAATTTTGGAAGGGGTTTATATAATAAAATAATAATTATTGTTCAGGTGAAGAAATCACTAAACGGGGACAATTATGTCATTTATAGATCTCCTATTCTACTATACTAATCAACACCCATTTTTTTTAATAAGAGATCGATCATTACTCAATCAATATTTTATTATTATTTTTTCGTTTTCTCTCTATCTTTCTCGTATTTCTCTCTCTAAATATTATCCTACGAACATAGTTTAGACTTATAATCCCTCTAAGAAATTTTCAGAACTATCATTGCCGTCGTTTGTGGGAATGATTGATACCCGAAATAATTCTTCCAAAACCAGTACGGAATTGACGAATATATTAAGAGAAATGGATACAAAAGTTAGTACTTGTGATCTTTTGGTCGGAAATTCATTCGGAGGTCCTATTGTCAAAGAGCAATTGATGAAGAAACAACATAACGACGATCAATATGCCGACGAGCTACTCGAAAAGTTTGTTCTAGTAGCCCGGATCAAGGAATTCATGAGGACATAGAAAAATTAAATGCATAAAAGGATGCAGTTATGAGTTTGAAGAGGCTCAATTCAGAGGTCTGAATGGATCATATAGATGAAGAAGATGCGTTAGAAGGTGCTCATCGGACCAGTGATACGCATGAACGGCGTAAGAGATAAAGTCGTTATTCTTCAAAAAGAAAAGTGAAACCTAGGCGTCGGAATGAGTCTATTGAGTCTAGTGACTGTTCCATCTACGACTCAAATGACTCTTCCTCTCTGGAGAAGCATATCCGACATGAAAAAGGTTATATGAGAAAGGGTTCGAAGTGGCATAGGGATAGTCATCGAACGTCTCGTCGGAACAGAAGTTCGAAGAGAGAAATAAATTATCAAGAGAAAGCATAGCTTAAGTTTGAGGAGCGAGATAAAGTTGTCAATCTTGGTAAGAGAAAGCAAGTTGCACCTCATGTACAAATCCCTTCGGGAAGTCACAATCTTGAATATCGTGTGAGTAACCAATTCACATGCACATTCGAAAAGGGTTTCTACACTACTATGGATGAAGGTCCTATGAAAAGTATGTATAAGACAATACATAGTTGAAGGTCGTCTCTTCTCTCCTCGGACATTCCATCTAGACATATGCCAAACCACTTTGATATCTCGAAGTTAGAGAACTTTGATGAGATACTTGATCCATATAGTTATATTGATCAGTTCAAGAAGTTTATGATTAATTATAATGACAATGATAAATTGTTGTGAATGTATTTTCTTAAACATTTAAGGTTGTTGCGTCAAAATGGTATAATCGTTTACCTCAGGCTTGCATTAAGAATTTCGACATGTTTTGGAACATCTTATGCCCACACTTTGTGGGGAGAAAAAATATTCTGAACGAACAGTGATACAATAATTTGTTGTAGGCATAAAGTTGGGGAGATTTTGAAGGATTGTATTAATCATTTCATCAAAACCAAGACGGATATGAAGGCTTGAGAAAAACAAGTGGCTTTAGCAGCTTTTCAAATGGGGCTCCTCGAAATTTTCAAAGATAATGTTGCAGAAATCAAGTTATGACGTGTGGGGAATTATTAGATCAAGTTGAGAAGATAATTTTGGTAGAGGAAACACAAGCATCAGAAATGACGTCCATTATGAAAATCGGACAAAATCAGTTCAACAACTACTTTCCGACCAAAAGCTCCGACTCAGCTACCTCCGAGATCGAGGGTGAATTTACAAGTGGAAAATGTGCAAAAAAGTTTCAAGTCGATGTCAAACAAGTAGGTCTGAACAACTCATTTTGTTTAATTTACAGTATGGGTAGCAATAACTTTTGATAGGGCTCGAAGTCATATATAGTCCCGCAAGTCCTCCCAATACAGAATCCTAAAGCAGAAGCAACATGTATTTCAAGTATCATGGCTATATTGGGCATGATAAAAGGGATTGTGTGGCATTTAAAAAAAATACAAGTGTTAATCGAGAATGGGAAGTTGACAACATTTATTAAGAAAAAATCTCTTACATCTCCGAAAATAGAAAATACTTTGGTGATTTTGGAATGCATCGACTCTTTTGATGTTTCTTTTGATTACTTATATCCAAAGTTGGGCATGAATAAGAGCATATTGGTGGAGGAACCAGTTGTGAATGGAAAGGTTAGTGAACTATATGATTTTTTTGAATCACTAATAATTTTTTAAGGTGATATTGTTTCAGAAACATCAAATTATTCTTAGAAAAGGTATATAGTTAGCTTAACAACTCAGTTAAAAGCCGTTCTTCGCCACACTTATGTAGGAATCCATCTCCGCTGCTTTGTTTTGAAGATGATGATTTGAGAGAAGTGGCAGGCCCGCATAAATATGTTGTGGTCTTTGTGGCAGAAATTTTCGAGGATGAGATACGTAGAATCTTGATAGACACAGTAGTTCTGCCAATATAATGTTCATGAAAACTTGTGAAAATATAGTGAACCCCCCGGTAATTCTTTAGTCGGATTGGACAATCATTGGGTTTACTGGGGTGACCGATTAAGTGGTTGGGGAGTTTGAAGGACGAGTGAGCTAGGTCGTGGACCATTTAAAAAATAAGTGACATTGTTGTTCATTATGGTATATGCGCCAACATCGTACGATGCAATTTCTGGAAGGTCTTGGTTGTCTAAAACACATGCAGTAGCATCAAATGTTCACCAATGCTTGAAATACGCTGTGGAAAATAATTTAAGGAAAATCAAGAGCAGCCATAAATGGAAAGAGAGTGTTACCGAACGGTCATGGCCCCAAAGTAAATCAAATGGGGCAATTTGAAGAAGGTATAACAATTAGTGGGGGCTTCTTTGGGATCTGATCCTGTTGATGATCTGAGGGAGACCCCCGGGTTTTTAATCCCTGATTGAAGTTTTGAGGATCATGTTTTTTCGAACGGAAAAAGTTTAACGATTGATACAAAGTTAACTCTGGAGGAGAGGGAGATGTTAATTCAATTTTTGTTAACAAAGTTACATATGTTTCATGGTGTACCGAAATTGTGATGGGGGTACCCGCAAAAATCATATGTCGTAAGTTAGCAATTCAAAGTAGTGTGCGCCCAATTATCCAATAATAAAGATTTTTTTCTCAATAAAAATCTGAGGCTATCATTGCTGAAGTAGAGCGACTATCCAAGGTTAGGCATATACGAGAATCGCAATATCCCTTGTGGATCGTCAATCGAGTTTTACTAAAAAACAAAAAATAGTAAATGACGAATGTGCATGGATTTTACTTATTTAAATAGATCTTATCCTAATGATATTTTTCCAGTGCCTCAGATTGACCAGTTAGTAGATTTTACGCCGGGAAATCAATTACTTTTGTTTATGGATGCATACGTTGGGTACAATCAAGTCAAAATGGATCCAAATGATCAAAAAATCACTTCATTCATTACTGGAAGGGGCCTGTGTTGTTATAAGGTTATACCTTTTAGATAGAAGAACGCTGGAGCAACTTACCAGCGCTTAGTAAATAAAAATTTTAAGGCTCAGTTCGGACGGAATGTTGAAGTGTATATTGATAATAGGCTTGTAAAAAGCGCAATAGATGAGGACCACTTTGCAGATTTTGAGGAAAATTTTGGCAACCTAAAGAGGATAAAATTAAAGTTAAATCTGTTGAAGTGTACATTCGGGTTACGGTCGTTCAAATTTCTTAGGTACATAGTCATTGAACTTGGGATAGAGGTTGACCTTGTAAAGTTAAACGCCCAAAACACTATGGCACTGCCTCGTAGTATCAAGGAGGTGCAAATTCTGACAGGGAGACCGACAGCCTTGAATAGATTCTTATACATGTCTTCGGATAAATGTGCCCCCTTTTTTCATCTGTTGATATAAGTAAAGTGCTTTAATTGGTCCCAAGAGTGTTCTGAAGCGTTTGAACAAATTAAAAAAATTGTACTCCCCGGAAATCTTGATAAAGCCTAGGTCGGGGGAGTTTGTATATCTACATAGCGGTATCAGATTATACTGTAAGTGCCATTTTAATTCGAGAAGTCAATAATTTTCCTCGACCAATATAATATGTGAGTAAATGTATTTTGGATATAGAAAATGGGTATTTTTCCTTTCTTTGGTTACTGCTGCTCGGAAGATGAGACTTTATTTTTAGGCTCATTCTATCATTGTACGAACATTTTTTCCAGTTGAAGAGTATGGTACAAAGGCCTGATGTGTCGGACATAATGACTAAATAATTTGTGAATGTCGAGATTTTGACATCGAGTTTGAATCTCGAACTGCCATCAAAGTGCAAGCCTTAGCAGATTTCTTAGTCTAGTTTCATTTGATCGGTCAGAGATAGAAGTAGATGAAGAAAGTTTGAGGTAAAATAAAAAATATGAATAGATCGAGGTTAAAGTGAATCATGATGTGGGGCAGGGGTGGAGTAGGTTTCTCCAGATGGTATTGCAATGTATCAAGTTATTCGCTTCAGTTTCAAGCTTCAAATAATGAGGCAGGGTATGAAGTATTTTAGCATGTTTAAGACTTTCTCACATATATAGGGCTAAAAATTTAGGGTATTGAGCGACTCACAACTTCTCATAAATCACGCATCTAGAAAAGATCATTTAGTGAATACGGTTGTTTTCAAAAGTGTCAAATATGAACATGTTCATAGGACAAGTAATTTTGTGGTTGATTCCCTGGCTATTGCTTCTTATTCCGAGGAGCATCCTTGGATTATCACATAAAAAAGTCCTCGATAACAAAGAGGTCCGAGCGGGTGAAAGGATCAGTCGAAGCTTTTCAAATTTCTACAAGTACCAAAAACGATTGGAGGTATGACATCAAAGAATGTTTGATAAATTATATCTTGCCCATTGATAAATTAATAACAAAGAAAGTACGATTCAAGGCGCATGGTTACGTATGGCTTTGAGATAACTTATACAAAATATCTTTTAGCAAGCCTCTATTTCAATGCCTTGGAAAAAATAAATCACAAATTATATTAACTGAGTTACATGATGAAGAATGATATACATATTGTGGGTACAAAACTTTGATACAAAGAGTTCTCTTGGCGGGATATTATTGGCTCACAATTTCTTCCAACGTCAAAGAATTGGTCAAGATATGGGATACTTGCCAAAGATTTGCTAACATAATCCATACACCATGATTACCTCTTGAATTTCGAAGCACTACCTTTTAATCGATGGAGTATTTGATGAAAATAAAACCTGATCGGAGGGTATTTTAGGTAAGTGTTTAGATGATGTATTAAATTCCGAGTAGACGGTAAATAGATATTTTCATTGACATAGACCCTCAAATTCAACAAATCTAAAACTATATAGCACAAACCACTTATCAAATTACATAAGCCAATTTGCAACATAATCTAAGTTCCAATCCTCTTCAAGTATCTTCCTCATCTACACTTGGTATGTATGATTCCTACCGAGGAACCTTATGAAGAAGTATTCAATATAATATTACCTTTCACTGTCCTCGAAGATACAACCAAACAACTATGCAAATAGGTCAAATCTGTACAAAGTAAATTGAAGAATCTTGCAAAGGACATGATCTAGTGGAAAAATGAAGTTGAGTATAGTGAGTGGTTGAGAGACATTTGCACCAAAACCTCCCAAGATGACATATTGGAATTTCTCAGGAGAATCATCCAAATCAGATGCCATTTGGTTGCGATTATTGATCAAGAAAAAGAAAAATTGAAAAAATTCATCAAACTGAACTAGACGAGCTCAAAAAAACATGAGGCTAAGCTAACCGAGGAATGTACGAAGTACTCATCTTTGAAGAAGTTGTTTGACAAAAATAAGGGAGAAAGAAAATAAGCACTTGAGGATTTGGAATCATTCAAAACAAAATCTAAGGAAGAAAAATGCCTTGACATCAAAGCCACAATGGACCAAAGCGGAAAAAACATCTTTGTTGCCATCAGAACAACTGAAGAACAGACAAGGATCTTTTTGCTTCGTGAAATTCATGGAGCGTTTCTGAAGGCAAATTTATCAAAATTCTGGAATTTAATTCCAGTAGAATGACGCCCTATAGAGGCTTTGTGACTGTCCCAAATGAATCATCTGATTCTGAGGATGATGACGATGTCTCGGAACAATAAGGGAGCTCCTTAGAATGAATCTCAAATAATGCTCCCAATCATGGCAAGGAGAACTAGGGAAGGGTATTGTATTGGAATGTTTATTATTGAATCAGTGACATTCGTGGTGATTATTGTTATCTTGTTGTTATTTTTTGTTGTTTGTTTGTGGCACTAATGTACACTATGCTAAGTGAGTGTTGACATTTGTGGCTTCTTAAACATGTAGCACACATATTAACTTTTTGTTTGATTGAAGAAATGCCAAGTATCACCACTTTATTTTGTTTGTCATCTTTTGCAATCAAAATCACTTCATCAAATGTTTATCGCCTTGAATTTCATATTGTGTGATTTAACATATCGAACCACGCTCTTAAATAGATGTTAACATTTAGAATTTTATCACCACTCAAACTAGATGTTCGAATTAATAATTTAGATAGACGTTAGCACTTTGAATAACATTACCACTAAAATTAACACTTCAAACAATTCCTTAATTGAACGTTAGCACTTCGAATAATAGCGTCACTCAAATTATCACTTTGAACAATGCTTTAAATGGACGTTAGCACTTCAAATAATATCGCCACTCAAATTGGCACTTCGAACAATGCTATAAATAGACGTTAGAACTTCGAATAATATCGTCACTCAAGTTGGGACTTCGAGCAATGCTTTAAATGGACGTTAGCACGTCGAATAATATCGCCACTCAATTTGGAACTTCGAACAATGCTTTAAATAGATGTTACCACTTTGAATAATATTTTTCTAAATTACCCCAAAGATGATCACTCTTTCTGTAACACTCAAAATAAATTAAACTTTACTAAAAATGAACGTTGGCTAAGAAAAAGAACTTCATTTATAACTGCCAGTGATTGTGACACCTTATTAAAACCCACTCGAGCCACCAGTAAAGGAAAGAATATGCTTGTACAAACTATACAAATAATAAAACTATAATATCATAAATGTAAAAAAGTAAAAAAGTAAAAATTACTCACAATACAACTTCAAATGCTCAATGTTCTATGTATGTTTTAAAAGTATCCCTTCTTTATCGTGGAGGTCATACGTAACTGGTTTAATTGCCTCTATCACTGAATAAGGATCTTCATAGTTTGGAGCCATTTTTCATAGCCTCTTATCTTTTGTATGCAATAATATTTTCCTCAACATATTGTCTCCCACCTTAAAATATTTTTGTCCTACCTTCAAATTATAAATACTCTTCATCAAAGTTTGATAGTGAGTCAAATTCAGATGCACTCTTACCCCCTTTTCTTCAATTAAATCGAGCTTTGTTCTTCTTATCTCTACATTAGCATCCTTAAAATCATTAAGTATTATGTGAGATCGTAAAGTTGATTCTAAAAGGCTCACGACATCCATTATATATACTAAGGTAAAAGGAGTTTCCTGAGGTAGCTTCTCTAGGTGCTCTTCTATAAGACCATAACCTCTTGTAAATAAGTAGGCCATTTCCCAAAAGCACCGGTCCAATTTTTATTAACCCATCTAAAATAAACATGTTGGTTACTCCCACCTATCCATTTCTTGAGAGATAAGTGGTACTACCGGTTTATAGATAGAATTAGCAAATCGTTGACAAATATCACAGCATGGTACCAAATTTTTAGCATCACTCATAATTAAAGGCCAATAATAGCCTGCCAACAAAACCCTCATCATCAAAGCCTTAAATCCAAAATGATGAGAACTTTCTCTATCATGTAGTTTGGATAAAAATTTCTGAGAACCATCGTAAGACTTCTTATATAACACTTCATTCAATATTGTAACCATGAGCTTTATACTTCAACCATTGAGGTAACTTGACATCTTAATGCAATGTTTCTCTAAGTACAAAATTTGTTATTCAAATAGCCAGTCACCTCAAACATTTTCTACAGTGACAAATACCTCCTCGGAATACTTACATTATTTTGATTTTGACAAAATCGAAGGAATTTCTTGTAATAATATTAATGGATACTTTTCTGCATATGCAATGTTTGCTAAAGAATCTGCAACTGTGTTCTCCCCTCGACTAATATGTTCAACAACCACTTCGTCAAACAGAAGAGTTAACCCTCAAAGCTAACGAAAATATAAAAATAATTGATCTTTTTTAGCCTCAGATATATCTTATCATATGATTTGCAATCAACTGTGAATCCGTCTTTAACCGAATTATTTTTGCCCCACAAATACTTGCAAGACTTAAACTGGCTAAAGCAATCTCGTACTCAACCGCGTTATTTGATGCGTGAAATCCAAGTTGAATGGCCTGATACATAACTTCTCCAGAAGGGGCAATCAGTTGTACCCCCGCACTTGATCCCAATATGCTAAAACAATCATTTGTTTGAACCACTCATACTGAATCTACTGGCAATACTTCTTTAATAGTTTTCTCATCAGATCCTCTTGAGTGAAATTCAACCAAAAACTATGCTAAAGCTTAAACCTTAATAATTGTTCGAGGAGCAATATTTATATCAAAATCCCCCAACTCAACAGATCGTTTAGTCATTCTGCCAGAAATGTCCCGTCGCTGTAATACATTCTTCAATAGAAAAGAGATTTAAAAAACAATTGTATGATCTTGAAAATAAGGGTGCGCTTTTCTAACAACCACTACCAAGGCCAGACCCAACTTCTCAAGCCTTAAGCATCTTTTTTTTACGCCAATAGACTTTTGCTCACATAATAAACTAGCCTAGAAGCTCCACTTTCTTCTCTTATCAACACATTATCCATTCTCCGTTCTTTTTTTTTAATAATACATGTTTTGCAGTCCATATGTATGACCCTAGATAAATGATCTATTTATACCACAATCGCCTCAGATTTCTCTACAAAGAAAGCTCACATATTTTGAATAATGGGCCTGACCTTCGGATTTAAAGCCAAACTATGACATATCACCTCAGATGGAACCTCTATTACATTTTCGATTTTTCAAGCAAAAACAGCCCTCATTCACAACCATACAAATTGTTTGATCCGGTTCTGCATCCAAATATTCATAAACAACATTTAAGTTTTCCTATTTTCCTAAATTCGAATCCACAATCATTAAAGTATTTTTCTAGTTTTGATGGTGTGCCTGTATCATGTTGTGTAAATGTGTTTTGATTAGTCCCACCATTATTATTCCCTCTAATAAAAGTTGTCAATTTACCATTTTCTATCAAAAATTGGATCTCTTTCTTCAATACTATGCAATTCCCAATGCCATGCCCAATGTCTTTATGGTATTTGCAAAACTTATAATTTCGCTCATTCATTGGCCTGTTTACTAGAGCTGGTTTTCTAAAATTACCGTGATTAGTAGCTATTTTAAAGATGGTTGCCACATGCTCAGTAAAATTCACAAAATATTATGGTTGTATCCACTGATTAGGCCTTACTTGAGGACGTTGATACCTATCTAGTTGAGAATGTGTTCCTTCTGTTCGAGAAAGGAGACTAGTATTTGTCCTCAGTCGAGAAGGTACCTGGGAATTCGAAGTGCTCCCCTAGTATTCTTGGTTAGTAGGTGCATGTCCCAAATTTATTTGACTGAAACTGAGTCCACCTCGACTCTTGTCGACTCATCCACCTTAATATATTCCTTAAATTGAGCCATTCAGGCTCCAAATGTCAATGTCATTATCCTCGTAGTCTCAATTTCTAGATCCTGGAAGAAAACCTTACCTAAAAGCTGCCATGGTAACAAGCTCCTAACAATCTTCCAACTCTGTCTTTGTTAACACAAATCATCTAGTATAATCTTTCAACATTTCCCCTACTGCTTGTTTGCATTGTATTATATTATCACCATTGGCTCACATTTATTTACTTCGTACAAATTATCTTTGGAATGCAGTGCAACAATTGCTAAAGTTGGTTATAGATCGCCTCATAATTCTAGTATACCATTTTACGGCAATGCCTTTAAAAGTTTACAAAAATGTTATACATACCAATCTATCATAATCCTCAAAATTAATCATGTACTTCTTAAACTGCTCAATATGATCATTGGGATCACGTGTTCCATCAAAATTTTCAAGCTTTGAAATTTCAAAATGTCAAGGAAGAGGTATCAATCTAATTTTAGAAAACAAACAAGAATTCTTCTAATCTGCACATTGAATATACTGATCAACTCCAGTTGTTCCCATAATTGCATATAGGTTTTGGTCATCAATATTGACATACTGGTTAGATATGTTATCCTCATATATTGGGTTGCCCCTCATATTTCGATGCATACCCTCTTTCTTCGATATGTGCTCTTCGTGCGATTTTTTACGTCGACTTCCCTCTCCCTTTGAATAAGTCCAATATTTTCCTTGTATAAATAAATCTCCTTTAGAATTCGAACTAGAAAATTCACTATGACTAGTCCAAATATACAGATGTTTATATTTTTTTTTCCTTTCGAGAAGAACGATGCTCTCTGTCTGACTGGAAATGCACTTTTTTACGGTCACTTCGAATTTGATGAAATGTATATGACTCATCAGACCGATTATCCAAATTATTTTTCTCTTTAACTTATCATACCTCAGATTTCAGCCTTCCAGATTGGATTTGTTGCTCTTTTTAAACAAACTCATCATTCAAAATAATTATCTTATCTAAAAACTTATTGATCCGAATCTCAATATCAGATTGATCATATTGTTCTAGATTCTGACTATCACCTTGATTTTCTTCTCTAGTAAACCTGAATTTAGCGCCTTATTCTCCACCTGCATTGTGGATTTAACTCTAATGTTTTGCTCCATTGTGATCTCAATTAGTAATTTCACGGTTTTAGATCTGCTACTAGGTACCTTGTAACCTCCCATTATGGTCTCTAATGTTAAGTATTATAATTTTTGTGTATATCAAATAGGAGAAGTAATTCTAGAAAGATAAAGTATTTTTATCGACTTTAGAGAGAGACATAGTTTCTGATCAAGTGTGAATAGAAGTGTGTCAATCATCATTTATTTCATAATTCCCTCTCGTATTTATAACAGTGAATAACTGAATTGGTTACATATTAGGGAAAATTGCACTTTTAACATTTGTTATCTATATTCAATATCAATTTATCTTTTAACTTTATAAAACTTAAACCATAACCCTTTTCTCTAATTACTTTTACTCCCTGATAATTTATATATTTATCATGTACAGTAGTGTCATAGGTGTACATATATTCAGGAAGATTATGCTATGAAACCCATATTAGGGTTATATAGGATTCAATCTTGGGATTGAATCTCGGGTACCATTTTAGAAAACGTAAAGAATGTTTGTCCAGAGACCAAAGATTCATCTTCCAGATTTTAAACTCATCTTCAATTAGGTCAAATTTGATAAAACAAATGTGTAATCCCATTGGGAGACACTGATGATGCCATATAATTTAAATTTTTCTAAGAATGTTTGGAATTGATCTAAACTTCGAAAGAAATTTTTGCAACTATCGTGAATTTAAAGGAGAATAAGAGATGGTTCTTATCTAATTCTGGGAAAATGATTATCTTGCAGTCCTCTTTGTTATGTATTTGGACTGCTGAAGCTTGAAGCCTATCGTTTTGTTTGTGGAAGCATCTTTAAAAATCTTATTGTTGGTTGAATGTCCTTTACTCCAAAGATTAGCTTGAGGATGTGAATGGTCATTTTCAAAATATAGATTATTAAAGACTCATTGAGATGGATATTTGACTTGATTTTCTGGATCGGTCCTCTAGGGAAGAGGAAGGAAGTGAAAATCTAAGTGGATATTTGTTTGGTTTCTTGAGCTATCGAGATTACGTTTGATGAAGATAAGGCGTTCGCTTTCTTTTTTCCCTTGCGATTTTGTCGAATTCGATTAGATTTTGGGATGGATTCTGAGAGATATCCATAAATGAAGTGAAGATTTTGAGTTGCGGGTGAAGAACGCGCAACTATATGAGTCTTTAGAGGAAGACTGAGAAGAAAGGGTAACAAACTTCTTGATTTTCTTGTGAGAGTGTTACGCTCCATCATAAAAGAAAATTTTTCATGTGATAAATCAATCTGTTAAAACAATATCTGATTCCAAGACAACATTTCGGAAAAAATAATTTAAGAAATATTCAAATTTTTAGTTGTTGTCTCGTAATGAGTTGTTAAACAAAAATTAAATAACACTCTATTACACGAGTAATATCGTGATTTTCTAATTTTGATATTTAAAATCTAACTTTTAGATGTTTAATAATTTAATAAAACATTTAATAGTAGTCGTTTTTCATGTGATATTTTTTTATGTTAATTTATTTTTATTTAAAAAAATAGGTGAAAAAGAAGTATCATTACAGTAAGACAACCGCCAAAGTTTTTACAAAACTCAAAATCGATTTTGAATTTTCTTCTAGTTGTATTTGAACTTCTAAATCCTGTGAGTTAAATCCCTAAAATAGCTGGATATGAAGAGAGCTTCGAATATAATTGAGGGAAACTGGAGTCGTTGAATAAGTAACTTAAGATTTGAGGAGATTTCATCTGACCAAAAAGCTAATCACAAGAATACACTTGCATTATAAAGATTTAAAGAGGTGCCTGACTGGAAATTCTTCAGCCAGTCTTCGAATTCGACTACTCTAGGATGTCAATTTAACAATTTGATTCTAAGACAAGTTCCAGTTAGCAATCAAATCAACTAAAGATGCTAAAATTTTTATCAAAACTAAGTTCACCATTAGTCAAAGATTTTACAACTTGAAGAAATTCACAGTAATTTCAGAAGCTCTGCTCCATTGGAAGAATAAGAATAAAATAAAGAGGAAAATCGATTTTATTATGTGCCAAAAGGGAGCCAATCCATTGATATTCCAACTGACGATCGAACTTCTTATTACACATCTTCAAATGATATAACATTTTGCATGCTAAATTAAATGAGACATATGAATCCTAGCTACTATGAATTAAGAAACCTGCGAAAGAAGAATGTGGAGGGTAATGTCAAGCTATAGCTTGTAACCTCAAGGTTAGTGATAAATTCGAGAAACTGATATATGAGAATAAACCAGAAAGAATCCCCATCATAAGATTTAAAAGGAACAGAGACCAAAGTAAGACGAGATGAGATAGCTAGATTGGGATGAGAAGGGATGCAAAGAATTTTGGAGGAGAAAAAATAAAAAATAAGATTCTTGTAACAAGGAAGACTACTACCGTTAGATCTTCAAAACAACTCATGAACCTATCAAATTAAGACTGGAAAATGCATAACAAACATGAAAAAGATCTTCAAACATGTTAGAATTATATACTTACTTATGGGACATAATTAAAATTATGGCTACATATAGATAACAGAGGGGAGAAATTGAATTGTGGCTAAGATTCAATACTAACATAACCAAGTGTCATGCTCTCAAGAAGAGTGATTGCACTCAGCTGGGCATGGGCTTGAACATTATTGACTTCAATCTTCATTTTTCCCTTTAGAGTCCATTTAGCAAGTCAATCGGCTGCTTTATTATGGACTCTAATTATGTACTGTATGTTAATAAAATTATGAATGAGACACCTGCAACACGATAGGATTTGTTATAAAGGCCATGGGTACTGACTAGTTGAAAGACAATTAACAAGAATTAGAGAATCTAATTTAATATCTAAATTTGTAATATATTTTCTCTTACATATTTGAAGCTCGTCCAATAGAGCCATAGCCTCAAATATAATGGGAGTAAGCTTGCCATAAAGGTTTCCTGCAACCCATTACTATGCAACCCATTACTATATCACATTGGCAGTCCCTCACGATAGCACCTCAACTGGATTCTCCATTTGCAAAAACAGAATCCGTCAGTGTTCAACATATATCTACAAAGCATTAAGGAGACCATTTATGATATGTAATCTTTTTTATCTTTTAAATAATTATAACATCCTAGTTTAATAGTTGATCATCATCTTTAGCCCAAAGTTTAGCCTTCAAGAGAATAGATAGATCAAGATTAGATAAGATATGTTTTATATGGATAATGGTAAAATTAGAAGATATATGAATTCATTTAAACTTAACTTTGTTTCTTCCGTATCGTATTACCCAACATATAATTAATGACATAATATTACGAATATGAATTTCATTATTAGAAGACCGGAACAAGGTTCTTGTTAAATGAAAAATAGTCATATGTCTTCCAATATTGATCCTGAAAATGGTAGCAAAGTAGGTCCGTATAGACCAAAAGTATTAACATGCCACAAATAACTGGTCGAAAACTTTACAGTTGTAGCAGAACTGACATTTAGAAACCATAGATGTATTTTTTCGGTGTTAATCTATTAATTTTATATTTTATTTATATATATAATAAATATAAATAAAAAACTTAAAATTATATGAATTAAATTTTTGGAAAAAGTATTTTCTGTTTGTAAGTAGTTTAGGAATTTTGAAATCAATTACATATTTTGTAAATTAAAAACCAATTAAAAAAATATCAAGAGTCTTCGGTTTTTCACATGAGGAAAATAATAAATCTTGCTGAAAAATAGTTTTTCCCTAGTCATAATAAATAGGGACGGGAACTCCCTTGAATGTGTCCATTACAGTCAACTTCCCTTCGTTCAACCCGTAAAACGCTGTTTGTTTAAAAGTTGAACAATAATAGTATCAATATTTTAATTTCCTGGTCTTTGATTTGATTTTTCTATTTTCTTTAGAGTCAACAAGGGTTAGCTGCGTGCCAGATTGTGCGCTCCAGCTTTTATTTAACATGAAGATATCTTTTGTCGATTTCTCCGTCCAAAAAATCAATCATCGGTTTTCTTTTAGTACGTATTGGGTATAAAAAAAGTTTGAATTTACGTATTTATACGTAGAGATCCAATTTATATGTAAATTCGTATATTTAGTAAAATATCTAACTATTTCCGAAACAACCAAATATTTAATCAAATTTTGAAATTATCTCGTCAAAATCAATTAGGGATAAAATTGTATTAAAATTTTGAATTTAACTATTAGATAAATAAAATTATATTTTGCTCTCTATATATATAAATAACGTATTTAAGACTTGATTTATCGATATATTGTATAGGTTTTGTCTTCGGTTAGTAGAAATCGGTCTTTCTAATAATTTGATGTTAAATTCACATTGTTATGAATGTGATCTAATTCGTGATGAAGTTTTCAAACCTCAACCTCCAATTATTCGCACGGGAGGTATAGGTTGAAAATCATCGTTGGCCCCCATGTATAGTCTGTGTATCAAAGTAGTTATTGATCTTTATTTTTGTCTCCTATTCATCTTTCATGTTTTAAAATTTTGCACGATTAGTCCATCGCGCATGTGAACTATTTAAAAACTGACACATGGCACCGAAATCTCAAGTTTTGTGTCACTTTTTTCCAAATCTCAAATATTGTATCACTTTAATGTGCGGGGGACTGATCGTGCAAATTTCTAAAAATGAAGAATGGATGTGAGACAAAAGTGAAGATCAAGAACTACTATAATACACGAACTATACATGGGAGACCAACGATAATTTTTAGCCGGAGATATAATTAAAGGTTTAAAGTTGTAGGGGTATATTTAAAATATTTGTCTCCAAATATAAATTTATTTTTTCAAAGTAATTAAATATTAAAAAGATCGTGATATGTTTTCATATCATAAAATTTTCTACTGTAATCATCCAATGTATTGGGTTAATTATATATATTTCAAAGTCATGAAATTCTAAATTATATTTATATTCTTTTAGTGCATAGAATTATCACTTTTATAATTTCAAATTTTATCTTATCTCCATCGATATTATCACCCTCTCAAAGGTTTTGAGCCCTTGGATAGGCCTCAACAAGTTTAAGTTTGTCATCATATTTGCTCGATTTGAGTTTATCTTATAATTAATTCAGTTGGGTATCAATTATGCTCTTCCAGTTATTCCTGCTGCTCAGATACCCTCTAACTTGTTAGCCATCCAATACCTCCTCATTCGGGTACCTCTAGTTCGTAGATTATATGTGGACAACATAAAATCGATTACGTAATCAATATAGACGAAGCAGATGAATCGATACACTGGATACCTCAAGCTATATGACGTGTAGCATACACTGACAAAATTTTCGAAGGTTATAACGGTAGTATGACACATGGTGGGTATTTATCCCACTTGCGTGTAACGAAAGTTATTACACCAATAGTCGTTTTGTAAAATTGGCACTTGGGTTTTGATGAAGCGTGCGAAATTTTAAAGATGTTTTACAACTGCCATCAAATCACACGTGGGGTTAAAAACATATAGGAATTTCGAATTCCACTTACATCTTGTGAAGTGCCCCTTATACTATGAAATAGGTAATTTCTCACTTATCAAATATACACTTTACTACACAAAGACTATTTGCTGCAACAAAAGAACTTCATCGTCTTCAAAAAAATCAGGTATGTAAATACTTCTTGTGTATTGTACTGTAGATTTTGTAATGAAAAGTAGTATTAAGAAAAACCCTTTGATTGAAGCGTAGGTAATGAGGCATATACCAAGTTAAATCAAAGCCCTCCTCACTGGTAGTGGTACCCTTCCATGAGTCAACTTCCCCATTAATTATTCTTATGCGTCTTGTTGCCTCATTGCAGTCACTCGTACGATGGCACCAAAGAAGGTGGGGAAGAAGCAAAATAAAGTGGGGGAAACCGTCGAATCGAAGTTTGAAGAACCAATCTTCTTAGACTGTTACTTTTCTTGGATAGCCCCCAAATATGGGTACCTTGACTATAGTGGGCTACTAAGCTTTAGGGGTTAGATACAGAATACCCAATGATGTCATAGTAAGGGTACCGTCGGTCGACAAGCATCCTTATCAGGCGCAAGACCACGAGACTTGCCTATTCACCACCATATTTGATTGGGGCCTTCGGTTACCCTTACCATCACTGATACGTGAAATCTTTAGCGTTATATGCATATGCCCAACCCAACTGGCTGCAAAGGGATGAAGAATACTACTCAGTATTGTACTAAGCTCTCGCCTGTTAGGTATTAAGGTATGCCTAACAGATTTGCTACATGCCATAAATGTAGCTAAGTTGGCCAAATCTTCGTTCTTCTACACTCGGTTGACTAGAGTAAGGAAAATAGTTGAGCTCCCTTAAGAACTGGAAACACTCCTTTGTGTTCGGATCAGGGAATTAGGAGCATGAAAGTGCGATAATGAATCTTCAGTTTGAAAATAAGTGGAAAGTGAAGTGTAAGAAATATTTTGAGCAGTTTAAATTTTTTGTGAATGAGTACAAATATTAACACCACTGTTTAATTGTACAGGTAAAGGAACCCACTATGAGTGGTGCAATGAGGGTTTATCAAAGAAATACAAGAATATGTTGGTCCATATAGGGAACCTAGCAAGCTCAACATGGTTTCAAGAGCCAACTTGATTGTTTACTCATGTAAACTATCTAAGTGCGGGTTTGTGGCCAGTGCCCGAGTTGGTCATCACTAAGGACGAGAAGGTGACTATGGAAGACAGTGTGTAAGTATCATCGGTAGACCGTAGATAGGCGTTAATGGAGTAAATATACCGAGAGCAGAATAGCATTGGGGTCTGGTTGTTGGTGCCTCAGACTCGGAAAGTGAGGGAGACAGCAGGGTCGACGTCGATGCAGTATGAAAATGAGAATGAGGAGGAAGTGTTAGCTATTCAGGGGGGTTGGTGAAGTAGATTAGCAGAAGGATGATGTTGCCTCACCGGGGGGTGAGGTGCAACAAGATCGAGCTCGACTAGCTCATAAGGAAGCCGATGAGAACAAAGATGTGTTGACTCGTTTTGTGAACAAATCGTATGTGATTATAAATGTTGTTCCTCTTGCAACAAGAAAGTTGCAATTATTTGATTAGGAACTCGATGATGAGATTGTTATGTCGGAGAAGCAAAACGGTTACCCCACGGATTCAAATGCAGAACAGAACCGAGAAAATCCCCTTGAAGTCATGGTCGTAGACAAGGCTCCAGCAGATGGTCAGACGAGCCGGGTGGAGGACAATGACGAAGGAGAAGGGCAGAAAAACAGATTCTTGAGGAGATAGCTTAAATGATGAAGCAATTTGATACGATAACAGGTATTCGCCCCTCCTCTTTTGTACAAGGAGTCAGCATTGGATCATTATTTTTCAACATCGTAAGACCCGAACAAATGCCTGCTCAGAAAAAAGGAGCAGAGTCTAGTAAAGGGGGTCAGATCACCGAGAAGTTTCCTCCTACAAATATTGTCATGCCTCATCCATTGATGCTAATGTTCGAGCAACTAAAATACTGCCCGAAATTGTCTTACTATGACGGTGCCCATAAGCGAACTCTTGCAGATGCAGGTGGAACTAGCGAATTAGGTAAGATAAATTTAAATTGTTTACCCTAATCAATAAATAATAACTATGAACTTATCTGAGCATGAATGCAGATGCATCATAATTCGGTGGTGCTGACGTAAGACGTATGTCAAAAGTCGACTACCAGATCATGGAGAAGTGAAAGCCGGAGCCAATGTTCTTTGGATCAGTTAAATGTTTGACTACCGATTGTTCTTGGTTTAAAAATTATTATGGGTAAGTCATATCACAGATAGAGAAGGAAAATCAGGCTAATGAGGGGTTTTGAAATGAGGTGGTTGATCTCAAAATTTCTCTTATCTCGAGTGAGGACAAGTTTAAGGAGCTGAGCATAGAAAACACTATCCTTCTGGCACAAAATAATATGCTCATCAAGAGGAACGATGACTTGATGTTGCAAAGCACTAATTTTCTCGCACAAAACGTGGCTTAGGTGCAAAAGGGTCGACGAGCAAGCCGAACGCATCATTAGACTGGTGGTGGAAACTAGAGAGCTCAAGATTAAAATGGACGATTTAAATAAGGATATAGATTTATAACGTGGTCAATAGAAGAAGAAACTTAATGCAGTATTGGAGGAAAATGAGAAACAAGTGATGGAAGTGTCCATAAATATGATGGCCAATAATCAAAGGATATTGTTGCACAACTGGTAGCATTGAATCCTAGTATGAAGCTGGGATCCCTGAGCCAGTTTGTACAAGCCCCTGCGCCCCTAAAATGGGAGGCTCTCTGATTTCTAACCCCACTCTTGCTGACCAAGAAATAGGTAAGATGTCTACCGTGGAAGCTGCGGAGATGGGGACGTAACCAAGCAACGTGGCACCTAAGGAAGGGATGTTTAAAGATCCTCTAATTTTTCCCGATGTGTGAAGTACTGTTATCTTATATAGCGTTTGAAAACTGAATATTACTTTTGTGTATTTTGATAGAAGAATTGACTGGAATCTTGGTCATGTATGCTAGGTGTTAATTTCACATTTGTTGCACAGCTTAATCGTATTGTTGAACCATGATATGTTTGTTCTGGTCGTATGATTCAGTGTGGATATGTTGATGCAGACTCATATTGGATTTATTGTTTTTTATATTTATAACCAATGTTCTAATCAACTGTATTTTTAATTTCAATAACCATGTTATTTGTTTGATACGCTAAGTTTGAAGAATTTCTTTGGAGATGTGTTTACTAATTACGATAACTCTTGGGCGAATCCTTACAAGGTCGAGTTTAGTAGAGCTTATTGCATAGCTAGGAATCCATTTATCCCTTAGCTTAATCACAACGAGGTTGTACGACCCTACTGTGTGGCCTATCACGGGCTTGATTCTAGATCAGTTTGCTTATATACCGTGTACAAGGTATGAGGCTCAGTATGGCCTTTACGTAGCCCATACGCGTGGCCAATTTTCCCGATCGTGCTTATATACACTTGGTTTGGGCTCAGTATGGCCCCTTACGTAGCCCGTAAGGGTGGTCATAGACCCGGTCGCGATTATAAGGATGAAGAAAATGTAATAATAAACACACATAACTGCGAAAACAGTAATTGTATTAACGCAATGAACAAGAGTTCTGATGCCTCATTAAAAATCCCTTCTACGTCATCAGGGAAAAAGAAGCGCATCCTCTAAGTTACAAAGATTGGCAATACAATTTTAGATGGTTAATATTTCATGAGTGCTTCAAGGCATGACCCTAACTTGCCAGATGCTCTGTCGCTTGATCCTTGTAATATTTTCTTCATAACCATGTCGCCAACCTATAAACTACGAGGTTTGAGCCGAGCGTTAAAACATCCATGCATCAGGATCTTATAATGCTCTACCTGTATGCGTGCTTGGTCACGCTTCTCTTTGATAAGATCCATGTTCTGTGCTCAGTTGGAAACAATAGGGTTTTCCTCATAATTTGTGACCTGATACCTTGGTATGATTATTTCTACTGGTACCACAGCTTCGCTGCCATAGAAGAGGGCAAAATGAGTGTTACCGGTTGCAGTTCAAGGGGTAGTGCGGTATGCCCATAAGACCTCGGCTAACTTGTCTGACCATTTTCCCATAGGCCCTCGAGCTTCTTTTTAATTTCTTCCAAGATCGTGCTGGTGACTTCGACTTGACCGTTTTCCTAGGGGTAATATGGTTTAGAGAAGTATTGGTCAATCACGTATCATTTGTAGAATGTTGTTATCATATCATTTTGAAATTGAGGCCTATTATCTGTCATCAAGATGCGAGGTATGCCAAATCTGGTAAGTATTTGATTATATCCAAAGTCACATACCTCATAAGCTTGGGTTCGAAAAAAACTGCGACGATTAGAAATTATCGCTTATCGGTTGCCATAGGAAGTGGCCCTACAAGGTCGATGCCCCATTTATCAAAAGGGCAAGGGACGGGTACATGCCGCATTGTCTCGCTCAGAAGATATCCATTATTGGCGAACTATTGACATTGGAGACATTGTTGGACAAGTGGTTTCGCATAACTGGCGAACTCTGGCTAGTAATAACCTGCTATCATAAAACGTCGAATGAGGCTCTGATACACAGAATGCGCCCCAGCTTCCCCGTTGTGTAGGTCATACAAAACTGAGGTAAATTTCGCTTGATCGAGGTAATGCGATAGGGCTCGGGTTGCAGTTTTTTGGTATAAGTCACTATCGAGCACATAGTCATTTGTCGTCCACAGCTACAGAGTTCGAGTATCTTTCGTATCATTCGTTAGAATGGAAAGGTTTAGGTATGAAAGATAAGGTTGTCTCTAATCGTTGACGTTATCGATTGATGGATACTTTCACTTTGATTAATGGATACTTTCACTTCGATTGATTGGTTCTATAGTCGGTAGCTGCTGGTGATTATAAGAGGATGCTCGCCCACTGCTACAACCTTGGTTAGCGCATCGGCAACGGAGTTTTCCTGGTGGGGGACTTTCTCGTATAACACCGCTACGAATTTGGACTCATACTCCTTAAGTGTTGCTAAGTAGTCTCGTATTCTTTCTTTCTTTGAATCGTAAGTGCATGTAGCCTGATTTATGACAAACTAAGAATCTGAACAGATTTGTAGGAAATGAGCCCCGCATATCAGAGCCAACTTCATACCATAATTAATTGTCTCATACACTGCCACATTATTTGTTACCGGGAAATTAAATTTGATTGCCTGTCTGATTTCCTCCCCTGTAGGTAAGCAGAGTACGACCCCCCCCCCCCCCCCCGCTGCCGCCTCCGGAAGTGGTCGAGGCCCCATCGATTTTGACAATTCATTCCACGTGCTCTGTCGTTGGCGCAGTGTTGTTTGGAAGATATAAGTCTTTGGGCAAGGAGAAATCTGTCAAGAAATCGGAAATGGCCTGCCTTTTTGTTGTCGTACGCGGGTTAAACTGGATATCATATTCTCCGAGTTGAATGCTCCACTTAGTCAGCCTGCCTGAGACATCCAGTTTTTGCAAAAAATGTTTTTATGGAGAAATATGTACGGACGTGATCGTGTGCACCTGTAAATACTGGCACTTTTCCAAGCGGTTGTGACCAGTCCCAATGCAAGATTTTCTACATTGAGGTATTTTGTCCCAACATCGACTAAATTTTTGCTGATGAAATATATAGGTCATTGGACGTCGGCTAGCTCTCTTACCAAGATTGTATTGACAAATAAGGGTAAAACATATAAATATAAAACTAACAGCTCACCAGCCAATGGTGCAGATAAGATTTCTGGCAACGTAAGGTAATTTTTTAGCTTGGTAAACGACTTATCACATTATTATATCCGTTAGAACTTCTTAGCCCCTTAGAGAACTTCGAAAAAAATGATGCTATTATCTGAAGCCCTCAAATACGTCGGGAAAGTGTTGTGAGGCGTCCTGTGCGACACTGTACCTTTTTTATGCTTCGTGGAGATGCCATTTGGATAACTGCTTGCAGCTGGACGGGGTTGGCTTGGATACCCCTTTTGTTGACTATGCAACCTATGAACTTGCCACTTCTCACCCTAAAAGAGAACTTGATCTCCTCTATTAACCCGACTGCGTCATATCTAGACTGATAATTCGCTCAGTCGGTCCCTCTAGCTTTCGCGATCAACGTCTGCAACGCGTTATTCATCCCAGCTATTGTGGCATGAATGGCCTCCTCTTTAGCGTGTCGCTCACAGGACACCCTAAGTTGATCTTGCTGCAAGTGTTGTAGTTGTTGTCTAAGCGTTGGACCATTGCATCCGGATCATTAATGACCAATTGTTGCACGACATAGATTGTCTCGTTTCCTAGCGGTGCAGCTGCTGCATTAGTGACGGATGCTGGTTGCCCCATTTGCGTTGCTGACTCGACCAGGACTGCCTTGACCACTCCAAGTGTAATGACTGCTACCAGAGCATCTGGTTCCTGCCTCACTGATGGATTGGGTGAAACACTCCGATGGACTGTGGCTCTGCTCTGCTCCGGGACATCTCTCTCAATCTCTGACCTAGTTACTACCATGGTTGATCGATCTTATTCCTAAGTAATTTGATGCTTTTACACAGACGGTGCCAAATATTTTATGGGAAAATCTAATAAAGGAAACACCAAGTATTAAACTTTATTGATTAGAAAATAGAATTACATTAATTGTGGCTTTATTTGCTTATTTATACCCATTATTACCGTTTATAAGCCGTTACTACAATACTTAACTCCACTAACTACACATAGGACTGAACTTATATCGTGTGACCTAAATTAACGGACATTACGTTAGTGGGCTGGTTGGTTCAGTTAATGGTACTTAAGTTGTTGCTTTGATTGTTTCTTTTGATGTTGGACCTCGGTTGGCCTCATCCGCGCCATAGACCAAGCTCCATTCCATTTTTTACTTCTCTGCTCAGATATGTCCTTTGTTTGGATTTTCTTTGCCTCAGCAGAGATTCGCTCGGTTTATCTTAGCTCATTGGTATTGTCACCCTTTGACAGGTCTTGATCCCTCAAATAGGATTCGACAAAGTTAAATTCGCCATCATCTTTGCTCAAAACTTAATTTTATCTTATAGTTAATTTGGTTTAGTGTCAAATCTGATCTTCCAGTAATTCCTGCTGCTCGGATACCCTCTAACTTGTTAGCCAGCAGATATCTCCTCATCAGATTGTTTGACCCCCTATAATGCAACTTTTGGCATATCTTGGCTATCAAGAATGCATGTGGTTGCATCAAAAGTTCACTAATGTCTAAATTATGCAATTTGAAGTCAAGTGAGAGTTGTTTGAAGCATGTAAAAAGTGGCTAGAGAATGGTATGTCACCTCACTCGCTCCAAAATATTTGGAAACCGTGGTAACCAATAGAGAATATCAGTTATTGGAGTCCTCTTTGCATCCAAAGAATATCGATTAATCTAAGATAGACTCATGGTGTTGTTGTTTCAATAGAATATGTCTAATTACATAGTTTGGCATAAGGGAAAATGTTAGAATTGGAGCCAAATTGCAACCATAATTGATTTTTTTTATCATTTTTATCTAAAAGGTTATATGTGTTTGCTTGATGCAATGAAGATGTAACCGGTGTACCAGCAAGTATCATTTTCCATAAACTATTTATACGGTCCTACGCATGTCCAATAATCCAGAGAAAAAGTTCTTTTCTAAAGAGAACTCATAAGCTATAGTTCCAAAAATAGACAGATTGACTAAGGTGAGGTATATTCGAGAATCCAAGTATCCACTTTGGAATGCAAATTTGGTGCTTGTTAAAAAGAAGAATGGCAAATGGTTAATTTGCATGATTTCACATTTCTCAACCGAGCATGTCCCAATGATCCTTTTTTATGTTCCTCGAATAGATCAGTTGGTGGATTCCACTTCAGGAAATAAATTGTCATCCTTTATGGATGTTTTTGCTGAGTACAATCAAATATATATATATATATATGAATCTGAACGATCATGACCATACCACATTCTCTACTCATAAGAGGCTTCATTGTTACAAGGTAATGCATTTTGGGTTAAAGAATGTTGGGGCCACTTACCAGCGATTGGTTAATAAAGCATTTGATAGTCAGAATGAAAGAAATGTAGAAGTTCATATTTATGACATGATTGTAACAAGCCCAAGGGAGGAGTATCATATACTTGACCTCCAAGAAACGTTTTCTAACTTGGAAGCCATCAATTTGAAATTGAATCATGAAAAATATACTTTCGACGTTCGATCCGGTAAATTTATGGGCTACATCCTCAGCGAGAAAAAGGTCAAAGCTGACCCATACTAATTGAATGCTTTGTTAACTATGGATCCTCATAGGACCACTAAAGAATTTAAAATACCGACTCATAGATTGGTAACTTTGAATAAGTTTATTTCAAAGTCATCGAATAAGTATGCACAATTTTCCAAGTACTGAGAAATGCCAAAGACTTCAATTGGTCCCCAAATTATGATAATGCATTCCTTAAAATAAAGAAACATTTATCTTCGTCTAAAAATCTATTCAAACTCATCATTGGAGAAAGATTCCGCATGTATCTAGCAATGTCATATTATGTTGTAAGTGCAGTATTAGTTCGAGAAGTTGACAACCATCTTCGCCATGTTCACTAAATTAGTAAGCTTTTATTAGATGCTGAGAAATGATACCTTAAGTTAGAAAAGCTAGCTTTAGCTTCGGTAACAGCGGCCAGAAAAATGAGACCTTATTTCCATGCGAATTCCATCACGGTTCAAAAAACTTTTCCTCTTAAAAACGTGTTGCAAAAACCGGATATATCAAGTAAAATGACTAAATGATATGTCGAGTTAGGAGATTATAATATCCATTTTGCTCCTCGAATAGAAACCAAAGCTCAAACTGTAGCTGACTTATTGGTTGAGTTCCATTCAGAGAGACCCTATGAGGAATCTTCAACCCACAAATCCGAAAAAGATTGGATAATTCGAACATATGGCGGATCCCGCATGATGAGGTGTGGAGCTCGAATTTGCTTACCAAGCTATATATTTTGGGTTTAATGCATCCAATAAAGAAGCAGAATATGAAACAGCCATAACAGGTTTAAGGTTAGTCTAGATAGTGGTGCCAAAATGATACGATTATTAAGTTATTTGCAACTAATCATACATCAATCACTAGGGCAATCTGAAACCAAGAAAGAGCACTTCGTGAAATACTTACAAGTGTTAACAGAAAATTCTACTTGTTTTAAGTATATGAAATATGAACATGTGCCAAGGTCAGAAAATTTGATGGCTGACTCATTAGCCATTATTGCATATTCAGAAGCGTATCCTTAGATTCTAGTGCAAGAATGTCCTTCTATAACAACAACGTATGAAATGAAAGTTTATGATGTAGAGAGTTTATGGTCCAATACTTTAACTATAAGAGTCTTATTAGCATTGTACTATTAGTAATCTATTATCAAAGATTCTAAAGAGTTTGTTATAATATGTGATCATTTTCAAAGGTATAGAGATGCAAAAGACATGTCAGAACTTCCCATAGAGTCAGTATTCGAAGAAGTTCCATTTGATAGTTGAGGACTTAACTTGGTTGGAACAATGCCTTGTAAGATGGCTCAACTTTCCTTTAAAATAGATCTTACCATTTTACCAATGTCCAGATATGAATAAGAATTGGGTTTTCCATATCATGTATGCCTCCAAAAGATCATCTACCACTTTGTAATTATTCCTCATATTAAAATAATAAAATAAAATATATGTGTTCTGAGATATACCCACCATAGCAGCCAGATGCTCTATTGGCATCAGAATTTTAGAAATCCTTGAGGCCATGATACACACCATCAATGAAAACCAAGAATTTGGGCTAGCTTGGCTTGAGCACAACATGAACAGAGTGAAGTATCTCACTATCTTAGGGTCCAAGGGGAACAAAAGGCCCTAGTTGAACACGTTGGTGTAAACTACCAACTCTATAGCCCCACATCCCATCGGAGTCTCTCCAGGTTGGGCAACCTCACTTTAAATCAATTAGATAATCTTCATTTGGCTCGGATTCTTTCAAGTTCAGATTTATATAATATTGTGAGGTACTTGACACTAACCTTGGTGAAGTTAGGGCCGACTTGCCCTACCAGAAAGGAAGGGAGGGTTTTGGTTTCTAATAATGAGGTTTTGCCTTTTTCTTTGGCTTGGTTCTCACCTCATTGTAGGCCATGCAGATTATGATTCTCCGATGGCCTTGGATTTTTCTCAGTTTGACCAGATGACTCAAAAGAGGAATATACATCACTGTCCTCTATATTTTCATCCAAGACTTGTAGTCTATACTTTGAAGGCCCGGTGGGTTGAGCATCAATATTTTATTCTTCAGGCCGAGAAGATTTAGTTTTCATAGTTGTTGGGTTTTCTCCCATATTTATAACTAATGGGAGCTCAGTTGTGAGGGCAGTGGTATCTTCCTTCATGTTCAGACTTTGTGGTGAGGGATTCGTAATGTGTGTAAGGTGCTCTATTGGATCAGTTTTTATGTTAGATTTGTTTGGTTTTAGAAAGCCTACTAACACTTCGGGGAGTATTCTCATCGTTATCCAAACTCATAGTTTTGAATGTGAAAGGTTTTTGAAGGCTAGTGGCCTTTTGGGATTGGAATTATCTGGTTATACGAGGAGAATGGTCGGGTGACGTGAACGATTAGGCAGTCCAGGTAGGTTCGGAAGGAATACAATGCCTATTGTAAGGGTACGAATACAACCCTATGTACTCAATAAAATGAGTTACAATAACTCTACCCAAAAAGGCAGGTAACCCAGCAGCGGCTCTTGCTTTCTTTTTCTCTTCTTCTAATTTGGATAAATTAAGCCAACCGTCTTTGGTTAAAGCGTTCTTGGCTGTAAACATACAAACCTCAAAAGACGTCGGGAAATGTGATTTACGGTGGCTAATGTGGTAGGAAAAAAAATCTCACCGGAAATAAAGTGAAAGTTTAAAAAAACAATTTATCTATCTAGAATTAAGAGGCAAACTATTTCTCACTCTAGAAATACCAACAGTAAAAATGAAAGAAGTTTATATAAAACTAAGAAACGTTTAAATGTCGTACTTGGGAATGCGAATCGACAACGATAACTAGAGGGCTATAGAAGAGTGTAACCATTTCTCTCATTTTGATTGGATGATTTTACCTAGGGTAAAATAAGTTCGCGTGTCCAATAAAAAATTAACATGTGTCTCAAAAAGTAACTCGTTAAAAGTTGTACCTTTGGGTAGTAACCGTTCTTAAATAAACTCATCGAAAGTTGTTCGGATATGTTAGCTCTCCCGAAATGTTTCTAAGATAGCTAAGGGCTAGATGATAGGGTCAGATATCATTAAAGGATAAGAATAAAAAGTTAGTCAAATTATCTTAGGGGCATTTTAGACTCATAAGAAAAACCATGCTGAGTAAGATGGGTGTATAGTGACTAAGGTGTGTACCAGTTTTATATGTTATTGGGCTTGAGGGTTCATGAGATTGACCCATACACACGACTCGACCCGATTGGCCCATAGATCAGAAATGATCTTATAAACAGTTCAAAAACAACATTTAATGGTTTGGAACATTTTCTCTCTTTACTTATTAATAGCTAGAACCTCTATTATCTCTCGATCATTTACTCAAAATTAAATACAATATCTAAATAATTACCTTAAATACCCTCCGACCATATTTTTTCATCACTGGTAAAGTGAGTTTTTCATCGGGATAAGTGATTAATTACTATTAAAACGATGAAATAAAGTCTGATGCGTATGTATTTTTCCGATACGTACAGAATAAGAGATTTATGAGGGACTGACCAGCCAAGACAAAATATAGTTTTGTGTGTTGGATGATGATGAGTGACATGATGTAGTTTAGACAATAGTTGAGGAAATAGAGGTGTTTTAGAAACAATGAAGAATGTTATAGTATTTGAGAGTGAGAGACATAATGTAAAAAGTGATAGTGGTGGTTGGATCTCAAGTCCAATTAGGATTTCCAATGGGAGGGCAGAGTTTCTCGTTGTGAACCCCTGTCTATATTTTTCTAACAAAACTAACCGAAATACGACATATGATTTATGTAAGTTATTCTAACATTATTTTAAATTATTATGTATGTTTTTTGGAAAATTATATATCAATTCTCTTTAAAATAACAAAAATTATGATCACGAAGAGAATAAAAGTTGTATTATTTTTATAAACTTTACTCAATTAATTAATATATCTAAAATAAGTTCACAAATTGAGTTAAAAATAATATTATTTTTGATGAGTCCAGATATTTTCACCACTCACTGTAGAAACCGGACATGGACAATTCGGACAAAAACCACCCATTGAACCATCCGAACTGGACTAAAGTATTAAAAGCTAAATCACTTTTTGACTAAACTAATTGTTAATCTGCTTAATAAACTAATGGATTTTTCAACTCGACCCTGTTTCATAAGTATGACCCGAAAGCCCATGTGGCCCATAATTAAGGGTATAAATACCTAACCACTTTCATTAATGAGGGTAATGAACATTTAATACAACCACACAGCTCAAAACTCTCACTACAAACTACTTAAACATTAAATACCTATGAAACACCACAAAACTCCTGACCAAATTACCCTTAGTCGAAAATAATCCACACCAATTTTAAGTATTACTAATTTACTAAATAAATATTATCTTACATTTGAAAATAAATCTATTTGGAAACAATATTCATATAATAATTAAAATTAGTCAAAATATCATTTTAATCGAATAAATAAATAATTTCATTAGTTATGACTTTTTTAAAAAAAACATTTTTTACTTTATTTATGAGTCGATCCGAATTGAAAAGAACTCATTCTTAAATTTTGAGTAGTACCTATTACATGGACAGTCACGCGTTTGCTGCAATTGAGCTTTTTCAGTCTGAACCTATCCATGATGCATAGTACTCTCGAAATATAAAACTATTTTGATAAAGGTTTTCGACATCATATTGTTAGGGGCTACCCTAATTTTGATACAACTTTTATAATTTAGGGATGCGTTATAATGTGTTAATATATATGAAAGAAAATATAAGTTGAATGAATAGTCAATTGTATGTCCCTTTATATATAAAATTTGATTAGGGATTTGAAATTAAATCCAATTGCACTTATACTGTTCTATTCTGCATTATGGTTATGAACCACTATCTAACTAATTTTTTCTCTAAAATTAATCATTAAAATTATGTTTAGTCTTAATTGTCAATACTCGGATTTAATCGTTCACAAAATCTAAATTTGTTGGTTTATCATTCATTGGTCAAATTCCTAATTATTTTGTTTCTTCAGTTACTTATTAATAGACAATATATTAACAATACAAATACATCATTAAGCATGTAGTGACCCATATATTCCAACGATATCTCATTTTATTTTATTTTTCGGAGGGAACCCGCAGCCGCTACTCAGAGTGCAATGAGTGCGCACAGGGTAAACCCTCAGTCTGGCGCGATATCCTGCAAACCAACGCCAGAAGGTAAACCACACAAGGTGACAGGCTCAGCCGAGAAAGCGTATGCAGAGGGACTCGAACTCATGACCTTTTGGTTATAAGAATGCCATGCTCAACCAACTCGGCTACCCCTTGGGGGATAACGATATCTCATTTTGCATATGCTACCAATTGATGTATTTACTTAATGATATCTTGTAATTTGTTGTCCATATATAAATTGAACAATCTTATACATCAAGATAAATGATAAAGAACTAAAGACTTCTTCAACACTACGTAGCAAATAGACACAACGTTATTCATATTATCGTCATTAATCCATTACATAGATTTATCATGTTGTATGGCATGCGAATACTATGGAAGGTAATTGTATATATTTATTCTTAACTAGATATACTTAATTAAAGAACTACTTAATGAGTTATATATATAATAAACTGGAGTTTATACAACCTAACATCATATATATATATATATATATATATATATATATATATATCAATACATATCACAAAAACTACCAATGAAACCAACAAGGGTTAAGTTATTTCTCCCATCATATTTTTTTATTTCCTCCATGATTTGAAAAAATCCCATGTTGTTATTTCCTCCATAAAGGAAATGACATATTTGCCCTTCTACTCATTTATTCTACCTCTTTCATTGTCAAGAACATCATTAACTCTTCCATCAATCCATTAACTCCCACTTTTCTACCTTCCATCAACCAATCTAACCCTATTAAATTAACCCTAGCCACACCACCTTCTAAATTACTCGTACCTTATTCTTCTCCTCTATTAACCTACCCAGTAACAATTCCACAGGAAAAAACCTACTCTTTCTCATCGACTAAACCTAGGTAGGAGTTCATGTCCTAAGTTCTACTTCTAACCCTAATTTCGATTTCGTTTGTCATTTTCTTATCTCATGTTTTTGGTTTTTTAGGTCTAAAGAACCCTAATCGAAAAGAGAGCCAAAGACTGAAGCAAGGACTGAGGTAAGTTTTTCTTATCTATGGTTTATTTTTAGGGTTCTTGAGAAGCTTGATTGAGGTTACAGTTCTTTTTCGGTTACGGTTCTTTTTCAGGCCTACCGTTTGCAAATCAAGAACTGAGGTAAGTTCGATTAAGCTGTTTGATTAAGTTAGGGTTCTTAATTGGTAGAGCATTAGGGTTCGATTAGGGTTCTTAGGGTTCGATTAGGCTGCAAACATTAGAGTTCGATTAGGGTTCGATTAGGCTGCAACCATTATGTTTTGCTGTTTTTTTAACAAAAGCATGTGATTCCGAGATACCATCTCGGAATCTCATGCTTTTTTTAACTGAAAAACATGTAATTCCGAGATGATGCCTCAGAATCACATTTTTTCAGTTTTAAAAAAGCATTTGATTCTGAGATGGTATCTCGGAATTACATGTTTATATTTAATTTTTTTGCTTGTGATAGTTTTTTTATTGATACTGATTATAATAAATTGTATATTTGTATTATGTTTGTAGTATGAGACCAAGAAAGCTACTCAAGAGAATTTTGCGTGGCTCTTCATCATCTACTCCAAATGCCGCAAAACGAACCAAATATTGATGAGACGCCGCAACCTCTTCAAATTGTTGCCCCTGATCCTACGTCCCGTTATGTTAGACATAATCGGCGCAATGCAAGGAGGGAACCATCTCCAATTGCAATACCTCAATCAGAATCGGAAGATGATGAAGCTGACCAATGCATAGATGAAATAACGTTAACAGCCGAGAAAGAGTCTTTTTTCGCACGATTTCCGCACATACGCCACTATAAAGGTTTTACAAACCATACGGTGTACTATGTTTACCCTGGCCGAGTAAGTTATTTTGAATATAAGGGTTATTTTAAATATAATCTATAAAATACTGTGCAATTATTTTTATTTTTCGATAATAATGTTTCACTTTAATGTATCAGGAAATAGGGGGACGTCCTTTGCGATTTTTCACTGCGGGAAATGCGGTCAATCGTTGGAAGCTGAGCAACCAAACCAGTGTGTGAGGTTGTCGAGTCCACTCCTTTTGAGACCATTCACTTCCCGTTCTATGCCATTCAATGTAATTTTTCTCCTTCATCTTACCCAACAAATATTAAAGCTGTGATTGATCGCACTTTTTCAATGTACGATGTTTTTGTCTAGCATTGTAAATGTTACGCATGCTAGACACGTTATGAGGATTAATATCCTTTAAGGCGGGTAAAATGTTACGAGGAGTGGCACCGCGTATAGATAAATTCTTCACAAAATCTTCTTCGGCCGAAGTATGTTTCCTTGTTTGAGGACAAACTTTTAAATATTCGGATGACGGGTGGTTATGCCTACCACATGAAACTACCTAATACCATAGATCATTGTCAAAAGTATGAGCTCTTAGTAGAAACAGACAATCTGGTTTTTTGGTACTTGACTTTCTTCTCTTCATATTAGGTGCCTTTTGTTTTAACCTTGGTTTCCCATATTTTTTACAAGAATAAAACAATCGAGAAGTATTCCCATAATTTCCAGAGTCGTACTTACTTACCATCAAATAATATTTCAACTCTCGACCCACACTTAATACTCATTCCGTAAGTTCAGATCTAGTGTAGTGCGCTTGCGTAGTGAATGCGTCGGTGAGATCTGGATATATAACATCATCGCCAATATGAGAAGGGGATGCAATTTCAGATTTGAAAGATATTTGAAATTCCTACATTATTAAAAAGTAATATGTTAATGATGTTGAAATTATCTACGCGAACAAAGCGACTGATTCCGAGACAGTGTCTCGGAATCAGTTGTTTTTTGCAAACGCAGTTGATTCCGAGAGGGTATCTCAGAATCAACTAATTTGGAGAAGACATCTCATTCTGAGACAACCTCTTAGAATTAGTTGCTTTTTCAAAAGACAACTGATTCCGAGATATTGCCTCATAATCAGTTGTTTTTTGCTCAGAAATGCAGAAATCGGGACTAAAGTATTAAAAACAACACTTTCAAAGTGATAATTTCAAGTTACAATATTATTGTAAATAAAAAAAGTATTAAATTACCTTGTTTGTTGCTTGAGTATTTTTCTCCGGTTTGGTTTGCGTTTCTTGATTTTCCATGATCAGTCTTCAATAAAATTGATTTTTTTTGTATTAGGGTTAATTTTAGAGGGTAAAATCAGATATGTACGATCAAAAATGGGTTAATGATGTGTTTTTTTACTGTGGGGCTTTCTATTTGAATAATGGCACGTAATGTTAAATTTGAAAATAAAGTAAGGGTAATCTAGTAATAACAAGTTTCAAGTGTTTTAGAAATTTCAAATCATGGAGGAAATAAAAAATATGATGGGGGAAATAACTTCACCCAACTAACAATCTTTTAAAACAACAACATTCATCCTAATTGTATGTTCCTGAAAAACTGAATGTAGTACAACGCGTCGTCCCATTACATGGTAAGACAGATCACATCATATCTTGTCCTAATAAAATGTTAAACGGGACGGTATCACGACATAATAAAATCTCAAAAATCATGTATTGTAGCGTCTCGCTATAAACGAGACCTAGCCATGTCGTGATTTAGTCTCGTCATACTTTATCATGATCCCTTCGTAATTTATCCAATTTGTAATAGTCGTGATTTCAAATCGACTTTTTGTTGTAGTTTATCCATTTAATAGTTTATTAGATCTTCCAATATGTTTTTATTAAATAAAAAACTAATTTTATGAGCAAATTTAGTCGAAAAAGAGAAAATTGAGATATTTATCATAAATGAAATAGTTGAAATAAGAAATAAAATATAAATATAAATATAAATGAAATTAATTTTTTGATACAATATATATATATATATATATATGTATATATATCTACCAGGTCCATGACCAATTCTAGACATATTATACGATACCAATATAAGTTCTTCATCTTCGAATATTTGTTTAAGTTTAACTATAGTCATACAATAACTACCCATGACCGATGAAGGGGTATGCATATGTAAAAATGTACGTTTTTATGGAGGATGAGCCTTTAGATAATCACCAAAGTGTCGATCATAAACCGTAAGTTTATTTAGTCGCATAGTGAAATCTTAGAAGTTGTTAAGAGAACGATGTCGATAATCATAAAATTTGGTCAAGAACTCTTGATTTTTCGAATTGTTCTTGCCAAAAACTATCACTAAACTACTGAATGATGTCCTCCATTTGACATTTTTTTCATAAATTACCTTCAACATCTCACATTCGGCAAATCTCCTCCTTCAACTACTAATAGTACAAGGTGATCATGGTGTATTCAATTTTGTAGGTGGATCTTTATTTTACTCACATAGTTGCCACCCTCGAGTTGGAGGAGGTTGTAAACCGTTATTAATTACCCATATATCATGCATGGAGATTTCAAAATATTTATACACCTTCCACTACGACCAGATGTATCGACCATTAGTATATATATCTTGATTTTTTAGATAAATATTTCATATTCTACCTTTATACCAAATTGAGTGCTCTTTATATTCACTAATATCTATCATTTTTTACAAGAAAATAAGATACCAACATCCCATAAGGTAAATATATAGTTTTACGATTATTTTCCATATGCATAAGCATCAAACTGGGTAAATCGATGTGTTCTCTTTAAAATAATGCAATGGTTCCAAATGTTTGAATATAAGTCATGCACAAATCTTTATTATCAACAATAATGAAACAATCACTAACTAACTTTAATGGAAATATTTAACTTCATATCAAGTTCAGTTTGGTATCAGTAACGATCCCCTTACCCTTACCAATCAGACGAGCTCTATTGTGTATTCAATAAGTCAAATAAATTGTCATAATACAAAATGTCAATTATTACCCCACATACGAAAAATGTATTATAATCCTAAATATTGATTAGTTAAGTTACATATATGTATTACAAATTATTCTTAATTTTAAATTCATGTTGAAACCATTTTTTATCAATAAATTTAGCCAACAATTATGATTAAATTCTTTACTTATGACCATTATTTGTTGATTCTTAAATTAGGATAAAATTATTGCAAAAATTCGTTTGCATGTGCCTAACATGTATTTCACAAGTGGTAATTTAAAATTTAGTAAGCCAAATTTTGCAAAACATATGATTTATGTAATATCCATGTCATTGTGAAATAAACAATAAACCATTATATGTTGAAATCTTTTTTCATTTGTCCATCATTCATTGGTGAATAAAATCCTATCTTATCCCCGCTTTAAATGCAATATCATGTAAACTAAATTTTCTCGCTAACTGTAATATCTCGCCAAGAAGATGCCCAGTAAAAAATATCTTATATCTCCTTTTACAATATATCATAACAAATTAAACTTTTAGTTTATTCAAAATGAAATCGACTATATAAGAAGATAAACACTTGTTGAAATCCAACAAGAGTGAATAGAGCATGGGCATACAAAACCATTTTTTTTATTTTTCTAATGAATTTTACTACATATACGATATGATCGTACATGTTGTTCATGTATGATTCCACCTACACGAGGTTATGAAAAAATCTATATAAGGTTCTAATTTTTATGGTTCCCGAGCTTCCGAATAATGACAAGCAAAAGAAGTACAAGTTGTTTGATTTGTGTATTACTGGTTCACTAAAAATATATGATAGAAGAGATAAAATATAACCTCATTGAACAAGAAGAGGTGAAAACGTGCAGGGTGATTGATTTTCTCTAGTTGTATTTATTGTTTATTTATATGTTTCCTCTTGGTTATGAATGTAATGTGAGGGTTTTAATCAATTATTTGTTCATTCTGAAATTGAGATTATAGTTTTGTGAAAAAATATAGTGGTTGAGTTTGAGCAATTGTTTGATCTTGAAATTCACATATACAACAAGATCGTGATTACATAAACTTAAATATTGAATATGCAAAATCTAATATAATCTAAATACGAAACCTAATAAGCGTAGGGTACAAAATGATGAGAACTAATATATATATATAAAACTTGATATTATCATTTTCAACTTACGAGATAAATGATATATGTTAAAACTTGTCTATTGCGAAACATGGAGTAAACTATTACGTGTCTTTAACTTTTTCCAACCTAAACCATGCATATTAACATCATTCTACAATATAAGTTGCTTTCCAAATATGAGCTTTATACAACATAAACATTGGATTATACCAGTGGTAACAAATAATGTTTTTGTTATTTAAAATAATTGAAATAAATATTTTATTTTAGCAGCCACATCCTTTCAATTTCTTGACATTATGACTTTACCATATTCAACAAATTCCTGCACCATTTAGCACATTACAACCCCTTAGTCCACACTATATTCCGTTTATTTTATTGAGTTTCACTTTGAGATATCGTTTGATTTTTCGTGTGGCAAAACCATAATTCACACTTCTCAGTGTTGTAAGTACACCGCCTTCAACAAAATTTTACACCAGCACGTATTATAAAATATAGTAATTGTCTTCCTACTTATACCTCCACTTTTTCAGTGTTAACTTCAAATTGATTATCATTCATAATAATATAAGCATACACATCAATTAATTACATATTTAAACAATAATATCAAATATAGTTTTAAAAAGGTTTCACATTAATAATAATTAAGATTTCACAAGAAATGTGGTATGTTTTTGTATTCCTAACCTAGATTGGAAAACGATAAGAACAAAAATCTAAAGTTAATATTTAAAGTAAATATTTTTACAACGACATAAAATAACAGGTATATCATAACAAAACCAACAAATTGATGACTGAAATGACCTAAAATAAATCGCTGGTGCATCGAAGATATAATTAGTGTAATTCGTTACAGATGTGGTGAAATATGGAAGTCAAGTTTCACATATATAATTTCTTATTTGTTTCGTATCATCACTACTACCCATTTTGTATATAATTTATATAAGGTTTTGCATTAACCATATACTACACGTTTGGTATATAACTTATATAAGGTTTTGCACATATATAATATTGTATTTCGTAAACAATAATGTATACTTTCATATTCTCGATCTAGGTTGGGAAACAATAAGACAAACATATGAAGTTAATACTTAAATTAAATCATGTTACCACGACAAAAAAAACTAAATGGATCATAATAAAACCAATGTATCAGTGGTTAGGATGGCCTTCAATAATTCGAGAGTGTATTTGAGACATAGTTAGTTTAATTCATCGCAAATGTGGCAAAATATGGAAGTCAGGTTTCACAAATAAGATTTGTTTTTTGTTTCACATCATCATTACTACCCGTTTTCAATATAATTTATACAAGGTCTCAAATATATAATTTTTTTATGGTTTTACATCGATAATACTACACTTTGACATATAATTTATATAAGGTTTCACATTTATAATTACTTAGATTTCTCAAGAAATATCGTATGTTTTTGTATTATTGGCCTAGGTTTGGAAACGATAAGAACAAACATCTGAAGTTAATACTAAACATAAATCTGGCTACATGACAAGTTACCCACAAATGTGTCATTACAAAACCAAGATATTGGTGGTTGAAATGACTTAACATAATTTGCCAATGAACTAGCAAAATAGTTAGTTTTGTGTGACGATATTGTGGCAAAATAGATAGGTCAAGTTTTACATATATCATGTCTCATTTCTTTCACATCAATTAACTACCAGTTTGGCATATAATTTATATGAGGTTTTGTATCTATAATTACTTCAATTTTGCAAGCAATATCTTATGATTTCATATTCCTCACCTGTGTTTGAAAATGATAAGAATATAAATTAGAAGTTAACATTTAATTTAAATCTTGCTACTACAAAACAAAAACAACACATGGATCCTAACAAAACCAACAAATTAGTAATTCGAAGAATCTGAAATAATTTTCCACTTCAAATGACGAGATAAATAGTTTTATCCGTCGATTATGAGAAAAATGTTTATATAATTTGCTACTATGATAACAATAAATATTATATTATATACCAAAATGTGGTGGAGTACATAGATTTAGCCATGAACCAATAAAATTCTCGAATTATTCACTAATGTAGTGGCATAGTAGCGTTAAGATTTTGTCGTATCCTAGCGATTTCCAAGAAATATATAAAATGTCATATTAATATATTAGGAAACAAATTGTTTATAGTTATGTTTGATCGCGCACAATAATTGTATCACGTGTCGTAAATGTGAAATAATATATTTGCAGAATATGACTAACACATGAATTAGAAATCCTAGCAGATCAAGTTTCACAAGTGTTATTGTGATGTATATCTAATAAATGACATCTGAAATCTAGCATTATACATTTTGCAACATAAGAATGTTAAGTTTCACAATATATTAAAGATGAACATCACCTATGCAAAGTTATTTATATTAAATAAATTTTTTTTTTAGTTTTTTCATTCCATACAAAAATATCTCCGTATAAAAGGATTTTTTTTTATATTTAACACAATATATTTATAATTATCAATTAAGTAATTACAAATTAAACTAAAATTTATAAAAATATAAATGAAATAAGAAGGTAATATAAATTATTAACTTTAAATATTTTGACCAAAATTATTAAATAAGATTTTGAACATAACTTACTTTAATTTTTATTTTAATCATAAGTTTTTACGCGAGCTGTTTTTTTTATAAGGTTTAAACAGAGTTGCACATTGACAACAATTAAGATAATAAATTTGATCCTCATAACGTTTTGATGTATTATATATTATCTATATATATATATATATGATGTATTTGTTATTGATGGTCAATACTTTTATAAAATTACCCATGCTATAAAATTTTATACTTTTTTATTCTTCATGCACGACTCTTCCAATCTCAACACATTTTTTCTCCAACTTTTGTTATCATTGACTTTGATCTGTTGGTCTATTTGGGCTAAAATTTGTCTGGTGGTCAAAGTTTTACAATTCATAATATCTCAAACCAAAAGATTAGGAGGATAATATCTCAAACCAAAAGATTAGGAGGATGTTTTACTTGTATGGAATACATTTCACCATACACTAAAAAAATTCAACATGTTTATTTATTTATTTTAACAAACCTTTTGATATAATATCAAATATTATGATTAACTTTATACTTATAATAAATGATGTAATCATTGTCTCCTCATATTAACTTACTTCTTATAAGTTGGTTTTTAATACCAATAAGAAAGCTTTAAAAATATAAATTTGATTCCAAAGACAATTGGTTGAACCATGTTAAGGTGTTTCTTCAGAAAGTCAATAATAAAATCTCGATAAATAAGCCTATCATCGTTGTCGAAAGCATCTCATTTCGAAATTGTTTGTTAGAATTCTCGTGGTTGTTTGTACTATTTCACAAGTCCATCTTATATTAAATGAATTTATGGGGTAAATATTACCCATAATTGGTAGTATCACGATGCATATTATTAATATCGTGATACGAAATAGATATTTAACCCCCAAAGATACGTATATTAGTGTTTATCGTTGTAATCACGGTATCAGAAGATAATTATCTAGTACGATACAATACATATCAAATCTCAGTAAACAAATGTTCTCTGTTAGATTCTTTAGTCAGAGTCATATATATTTGTATTATGTAAAAACCGTTTTACAGTTAAAATTTAATAATATACACGTTTACTCTTAAGATGTAGAACACATATTTGAATTATATAAAAACTGTTTATAAATATTTTAAAATTTATTTTAAAAATATTTTATGTAAATTTATATATATAATTAATTAGTGGATCACCACATTACAAAATATGGGAAAAATCAAAATTGATTTACGATACGATACATGATTTGGCTCTTACCGATATCGTGAGATCATATTTTTATTACACTTCCCACATTGATAGTATTCATAGAATCATGTGTCTAACATTTAAAAAATCAGAATGATTTATTGTTGATTTTGTCCAGACCATTGTGAGCTTAAATGAGGTATCCTGAAGTCAAACCGCAAAAATCAACGACACAACTAGATAAGCCACTTGGCCGTTAGCCGCTCTGTTAGTGACCTTGCCCCCCCTAGGAAAGCATCGCATTTTGGTGGTGAATAATAAATCGGCTTCTTAAATGAGTACAATAACACATACTTCGACAACAATAGTTTCTCCTTATTGATTTTTAGAATGTTTGTTTTATGTAATCTCCAATTCGATACAATATCTTTTGTGTTTTTTTACGTAGAATGATCGATTGGAGGATAATATCATTAAACTATTAAATGCAACTTTTATTATATTACTTTTATAACAACAATTCTAACCGAAAAAGCTCTTCCAAAAGGATCACTTTATGTTTGATAGTCAGGAATTTGTATACTACGTCTAACCGTGTATGCTTTCATGTTGGCGATAAAACCGCGAAGTTTAAAAATTGAATAGTTGGATCTAAGAAAACGTTAGATTTAACTTTTCTTCGTACATTTTTAATTTTTGTGTGAATTTTTCTAAATTTTTTTTTTAATATTATTGTTCCCAGGATAAGATATTGATGAGATTGATATAATTATGCCGCAAATATATATTGATCCAAACCAAAATTTAAAATAAATTGTTGATTTAATAAAAATAAAATAAAAAACAATAAATACCAAAATATGATATTAAAAATTAACTAAAGTTTTTTATTTATAAAACTAGATTACCTGGACTATGATTATTAAATAAAAAATTATAATATAAATTATATTTTAAATACACAAAACTATAGTTGGACGTTATCTAAATAGTAAATAACGCCAAATAAATACAGCTAAACACTATTTATTTCACTTTATTCGTTGGACCAATATTTAATTATTTAATTATTTGTAACTTTTATCATATTTAATTATTTAATTAGTCTCAATATTTTTTTATTTACATTTAAATTACTACTTTTAGTAAGAAAAAAAAATATTTTCCAATATTTATATACTCCCAATAACAATTATATTTATAATTAGATAAAATATTTGATGCATATTCCTTTTGGAATTGCTAGCTATATTATATATACATAATATATTGTGTTTTATTTACTCTCTTCTGCTGACTGTTATGCAAGATGTTTTTTTTTTTTTTTTTTTTTTTTTGTTATGCAAGATGTTTAAAATATAGAAATTTATGTATAAAATTCAGCTCAAATTTGAGGATCTATGTCTTACTTTACCCACGAATCGCGATAGAATTGTCATCGTCTATTTGTCAATTCTATTCCTAATTAGTCAACAAAAGATAATTAATGACGGAAAGAAAACCGTCCAAATGTTTAAAAAACTCTACAACGACACCGTTTCAAGCATGCATCATCTTCTTTCTATAAATGTCCCTCATTTTTGGTCCTTGAAGTTTTTTCTCGTCGTGCTGTCGTACCTCTCTCTGTTTGTCCAAGGATCTCGTTAGGTACGATGTCTCTCTTATGGAGTTTTTTTTCTCCTTCGTATAATTTTCTCCATAGCATGTTTTTGAAGATCTAGAGTTCCTATGTTGGACTAGGTTTACATTTATTTATTTTCTTTTTAAATTATACAGTCAACGTTTCAAAACCCTAGTTTTTTTTTTCTTTCGTAAGTCAGATCTGGTTAGCTGTTAGTTGAAGATATTGGAAATATATAGAATCTGTGTTTTTACTTATCTATAAATTATGGAATTTTATCGTTACCGAGAAATGATTTTTATATTTAATCGAATGAAGCTTGTTGTGTTTTCCTAAGTATTGGTTTGATTTGAAGATGAAAAGTTACCTTTTAGGAGATATTGAATCAGATCTGCCGGCTTTATAACACGTACGTTGTGTTTTTGTTTGGTGGATTGGAAAATGAGGGAAATTCACGAGAAAGTATTGGATCGTTTGATTTGTGGGTTATGATGTCCTTCTTGTTCGATATTTATGATTGGATCTGGATCTTTATTAAAAGTGTTTTTTTCTTTTGTTGTTCTGCTGAATTAGGCGTTCTGTGGAATTGAAGTGTTATTCGAAGATGAATCATTGTAACCTTCAGCAGAACGCCGTCTTTCCCTGTGACGAAATGAGGGGATTAGTCTCCATCTGTGACCAGAAAGACATGATCATTTGTCCTAAACCTCGACGTGTAGGCATATTGGCTAACAATCCTATCAGGCCATTTAGATTGCACATGAGGTAAATGTTGGGCTGGTTTGTCTTCTTATTTTTGTAGGTTGTTGAAAGTTTGTCTTTTTAAAAGCTTTGAACTAACTTTGAGTTGTTCGTTTCCACTGACAGTCAAACAGCAGACATGGGTGATTTACGAGCAGGTGCGGAGCTTCTTGACATATTTTGTAGAAAGGTATGAAGGCATTTTATTCAAGCCGTGCATGGGTTTTTAAAATTAGCATGGTCTTTTGTTTCGTTTGAATCTTGTCGGGTTCTTTATGTAAAATCGGTATGCTCTTGCTTTAATCTATATACTTGAAATCACACTTTCATATCATTTGTGGAAAACGACAAATAGTCTTGATGCCTGTAGTTCGTTTTAGTGTCTGGGGCACGTGCTGTCGTTTTGTCGTGTTGTTGTTTCAGCCAAGTCTTGTTGGAATTTGTACGTAGAGTTTGCATGGTCTTGCTTTGGTATATGTGTTATTTGACACTACCACTTTGTAAGAACAGATGATGGATACGAATTTCGTAGAGTGATGTCAGAGTGCGTAATCTTGCTTTTATGTATGTACTATTGACACTATTATTCATATAATCACACTTCCATATTACTTGTGGAAAACGACAATTAGTCTTGATGCATGAGTTCCTTTTAGTGTCTGAAGTACATGTTGTTGTTTAGTCTTGTTGGTGTTTCAGCCAAGTCTTGTTCGAGTTTGTATGTAGAGTTTGCATGGTCTCGATCTAATATGTGCTATGTGACACAACCACTTTGTACGAACAAATGATGGATACGAATCAAATAAAGTGATGTAAGATTGCGTAATCTCGCTTTAACGTATGTATTATTGACACTATTATTTATATAATAATGGATATGGAAAACATAATAATTATTTTATGGTAAACATGGATTCAATATTCTTGATTGATGCTTTCTCTTTTTGACTGGCCGAAGCACGTGTTGTCGTTTTGTTTTCTCTTTCAGCCGGAGTTACAATGGTTAATTTGTTTCGATTAATAGTTCTGATGTAAAAAATGTGCGCATAATGAATTAATAATTTTTCTTTTGATTCTGCAGGAAGATTATGAGATAGGAAAATCCGGGACCATTGTAGCATCATCACCCCCGTTTTTTGCAGGGTCTCCCCCAAGTAGGGCTACTAACCCAATAGTACAAGATTCCCGCTTTGGAGAAGAGAAACTCACTCCTACATCAGCGCTGTCTTTAATTTCCTCACCAGGTTTACCATCTCCATCATCAGCAACTCCTCGTAAAGGAGCCTGTGTTAGAATGAAATTCGGTTTCAAGCCAGCTGCAATTAGAGTAGAAGGATTTGATTGCCTCAACAGGGATCGCCAGAATTCAAGCGTCCCTGCCATGGCTTAGAACCTGACAGAAGTAAGTGTATATAAAAGAAAGGGAAACATCACCATAATTCATAATCAACATCGCAAACTATTTAACAAAGAGGATAATTCAGCAATTTTCTGTAAGGGTGGAAGATGATCTTTTGGTATTGTATATATACCGTGTGTTATTTGTCAGCAATCTGTCTATTGCTAGTAAATTCGGTCGAGCATAATGAGAGAAGGGCAATCCTTCTTTCTTGATAGAAGGTTCGGGCGTTGTGGATCAGGACATGTTTTTGTAATATATATAAGATTAGTATTTGTGCGTCTTTGTAGTGTCGAGGAATCACCATGACCAATATTGTATAGAGTGTTCGTGGTGATTTCATATTGTATAAAGTGTTCTTGGTAATTTAATCTTGGTCGTTCACCCTGTAAATGTATTTTACTAATTGTTAATGCAATGTTAATATATGGATTTGCTTCCTACCTTGCTAGCTTTTTCCCAGTCTATATTTTCGTTACTGAATATATAAAAAGGTAATTCTTTAGAGATCGGTGGTTAATTTCATCCGAGGTTGTTGATATGTTTCTGTATTGCTGAGAACTTTTGGAGTCTTTATTTGTTTGTGTTTAGCATTTAACAGATGCTTTTCTTGGCTACATTTGGATGTATTAGAGTTATTATGCAGATTTGTTGATAGCAGAAAAAAGGTTAGACCTTGTTTCCCTTTGCTGTTTTAGATATCTTTACAAATCTTTGTAGACGATGCACTGCTCTCCTTTACCGTTGACTTCAAGTACTGGATTTCAAGAAAGCTGTTTGCAGTTGAGGTGGGGTCTTTTTTTTTTCTGTGTTTCCTTTAATTTTCTTTTCATTATTTTCTGTATGAACATTGAGTAACTGACCTGCGGTCGTAGTAGCAGAGGTTAAACCTAGAATACAAAGTCCGTCCATGGGTAAATAGACAAACCTAATATATATATATATAGCTTAGATAAGTCGTGACCGATTCTAGCTTGCAGTCTTGAGTTGTTTTATTTCTTTATCTGCTGTACTAAAAGTATAGCCACTTGTTAATGCAACAAACCTTACTTGGCTAAGGGCATCAATGTACATTATTGGTTGAAGCTAACATTGCTGCTAATTTTTCCCTTATGCTTTGTTGATTATAACAACTATATATAGGTAGCATGGAATCTGAGCTTTATTCTCATTGGATTAATGTGCTAATAGTTACGCTTAAGAGCTGTTCCTCATCCTCCATTTTGTAAGAGTTATGGAATTCAGGTATGCACAACTGTTATGAATCTGTACAACCTTCACGAGCGGTAAGATCTTTGTAAACCACTTTGCAAAGTATATTTTGTGTTTTTTTTAGATTATAGTTTTAACTGAGAGAACTCGACTAAGAAAGATCCAGTTAGATTCATGGGTATCTGTTTCATCGTTGCATTTTCTGTTTTTAGTGACTTTTACTACATTTATTAATGTGATGGTTTGAACTGGTTGTTGGTTTTGTTGCTATCTTAGTAGCAAATGCAGCAATACTTATGACTCTTGAACCTGCCGGCGTGACATTGGGTGCAGCATTATAGCTGACTGATAAAATCAGATATGAAGCAATAATCAGTGGGGACATATTACAAGAAAGATAGTTGACCATCTAACTTTTGGTTCAAAATATAAGATGGCTGATATAATCAGCGCGTGCTTGAATCTCGTAAATGTTTGATGTCATTCAACAATATACTGGCCTTGAAAACTAATTTTTGCAACTACATGTTGAGGTAACTTGCAATTTGCTTTAAGATCGGCTACAATCTTTTTGTTAGGGTTTGTTCTGTTTAGTTCCCCAAAACTCTCGGAAGGATGAAATGCAAGTGACTGAAGTAAAAAAGCTGTCTGGCTACCTAAACTACTCATCGGGGATATGAAGAGTACTTTTATTCGGGGAAGTTTTTTCCTTTTATTAATAATTTTTGAAACTCTTTCACATTGCAGGTCTGATTTTCTTGATGATGATTTTTATTTATTTATGTTAATTTACAAAGTTTGTAGAAAAATGATAATGATAATATTCTTGATAATCAATGCAATATAAAATTATATTAAACATACGTCTAATTTTTACGGTGAACTATAACCATTAATAACCCGTCCTTTCTATGACGCCCTTGCACAATTATTGATTTTCGTTTTTCGTTTTATCTAACTTTGCTTTATAACATATCTTAAAAGTTCAAAACTCGCGAATTGCGGGAAGAAGAAACCCCGTGTTTGCCCAAGAAAAAAACATATTTGATTACTTAGATTCTTAATCGCATCCTAAAATATCACTCCCTCCGTCTCATAATATAAGACGTTTGAAGGTTATGCACACAAATTTAAAAAAGAAGAAGTAATAATTGCTCTTTTCACTTTTTATTTTGTCTCATAATATTAGGGGTGAGCAAAAACCGAACCAAATCGAAATTGGTCGGTTTTTTAAAATTAAATTTCGGGTTCGGTTTTAATTTTTCAAACCGAATTAATTTCGGTCCGTTTTCGGTTTGTCCGGTAAAACCGGCCGAATAAACCGAACCGACCGAATTGACTGCATATATTAAATATATAATGATTTCATGTGTCCCAGTGGTTATACCAAACTACCTTTTACCGGGTGAGCGGGGTTTGAATCCCAGGTTGAGATTCTGCAAAAGAGTCCTTTTACTAACTGTATCTTTTTACTTTTACGTTTTTTATCAGGTGCATTATACTGTATTTTTTTTTGGTGTGATGATTTATTATCATTTCAGATGGAAAAATAAAAATAAATAACCAGTCTTTAGTTTTTTAATACTAACTCTATTTTGACAGAATGTCTCATGCCTTTGTCATTAGTACTCTTAAAAGATTTGGTTTCTCTGATAATATTTTGTCCCTTATTAATATGCTTATATCTAATGTTATGATTTCAATCTTGATAAATGGAGCTAGTATAGGTTATTTTCCCTCAGAAGAATGGGTTAAGACAAGGAGACCCTCTGTCCCCTTGTCTTTTCATTCTTGCTGAGGAAGCTCTATTTAGAGGACTGTCTAATCTTTATAATACTAACACTAGCATGATATTCTATCTAAAATCAGATTTTACCTTACCTTGTTTGGCTTTTGCAGATGACATTATCATCTTCTCGAATAGTTCTCCTTCTTCAATTAGCTGCCTTAGTCATCTGCCAGACAAATATCAATTAGAGTCTGGCCAGTTCATTAATAAAGAGAAGACGAAGCTGTTTACCTCGTCTATTTGTAAAAATGACACCATTGCTAGAATTAAAACTTCAACAGGTTTCAACGTTGAGCAAGCTCCTTTTACCTATTTGGGCATCACTATAGCTGCAAATAACAAAGGGAAGCATTATCTACCTCTTCTTAATAAATTTTATAACAAAATTTATCTATGGGATATGAAGAATCTCTCTTTTGGGGGCAGACTGTCCCTTATAAAGAATGTCCTATTCTTTATTATCTACTTTTGGATGCAAAGCAGTCTGCTCACAAAAAGCATTATTTCCAAAATTGAACATTGTTTTAGCAAATTTCTTTGGAGATCTAAATATAAGGAGAAAGCTATTCATTGGTCTAACTGGAGAGGGCTTTGCAGGCCTTTTGATGAAGGAGGCCTTTTAGAAAGAACATTGTTTTAAACTCTGGTATCATTTCAGGCAAAGAAATTCTCTCTGGTCTGATCTTATGCATATAACTTATTGTAGCTATGACCACCCTTTAAATGTTGATTGTAATGTCTCTGATTCTATAATTTGGAAAAGGCTCTGTGCTATTAAGGGTCAGGCTGATCAATGTATTAGTTGGAGTCTTGGCAAGGGGGAAATAGATTTTTGGAAAGACTCTTGGCTTCTCAAGTCTCCTATTGCTAATAATTACAGTTCTAACACTTGTTTTCTCCCTGTTAAGGTAAACTCTTTTTGAAAGGAGGGTACTTGGGATATTACTACTCTCAGTACTTTTCTTTAAATTGATTATCTTAACCTAATTTCCACTACCAAACTCTCCCATGATCTAAATGACAAAATTGAATGGAATTTATCTAAAGACAAAAATTTCAATACCAAGATAACTTGGGATAATATCACATTTGTTTATACTAAGCAATCTATTTTTAAGAAAGTTTGGCATCATTTCATTCCTAGCAAATTTTCGTTTCTTTGTTGGAAACTTTTAAAAAACTATGCTCCCATTGACAATATTCTTTCTAAAAGGCACATGATGATTGTTTCTAAATGCCAGTTTTGCTGTACCTGTGAGGACAAAAATCATCTATTCATAAGTTGCGATTTTGCCTGGTCTATTTGGAATTATTTTGGTGTAATGTTTAGAGTCCCTGTGAGACTTTTCATGTCTCTCAGTCATATGTTACAGTGTTGGTTTTGGTCCTCTGATTGTTCTTTTCACATTACTCATGTAGTCCCTCAAATAATGTTTTAGGCTATTTAGGTCAATCGAAATCATCATAAATTTGACAAAGTATATGATAACTTTGCTGGTGTTGTTACTAGGGTTAAAAGAGTGATTCTAGGTATTGACTCTAAGAATTTACTTAAAGCTAAGCATTGGTCCGGGGTTACTGATGCATGTGCTTACTTAGGATGCCTTACTATTGGGAGGGCTAAAGTGAAGTACCTGAAATGGGTGCCTCCATGTGCTGGGAGGCTAAATATCAATATTGATGGAGCCATTAGCTGCGTTGGAGAAGCTTCTGGTGGCTTGGTTGTTTGTGACAGTCAGGGCATCATCATTGCTGGAGCTGGTTTTTTATTTGGTAAGTTGAGTCCGCTTCAAGCAGAGAGTAAAGCTTTGTTAGAAGCTCTTCTTCTGTGTAAGAGGAGTGGTTGGAATGAAATTGATATGGAGTCGGATTGTCTTACCTTGGTTAATAATGTGGTCTCTGGAAATGATGCGAATGACAACTCCATTGCTTCAATCGGCTGAAATCTGGTTCCTTCATCAATGAAGCTTCACCACATTTCTCGTACCCAAAATGTAGCAGCAGATTGGGTCGCGAAATGGGTCTTGAAGGAAAATTTGAATCGCCATTTCAACAATGTTGATACTCCTGCTCCTCTGCTCGCTATTATCATCCTGGAAAGCTTGGGTGTAGGATATATCGACCCGGGTTAGGGGTTTCTCTTTCTCAAATCATAAGGGAGAGGGCTTCTGAGTGAGTGTCGACCTGAAGGTTGAAGATGGAGTCTTTCTCTGGTGCACCGCACCCTCTCTGTTCAAATCGGAAGAGCTAGTATCTAGAGTGAGCGTCTACCTGAAGGTTGAAGACGATGGGTCTTCCCCCTGGTGCATACTATTTGAAGACGATGGGTCTTCCCCCGGGTGCGAGCGTCAACCATGAAGAAAGATTTCTTCTGTTCTTTGGTGCTCTGCACTCAGGCTTTTCCTCCCCCCCTCTATTCAGTTATTTTGGAGCTAGCAGTGAGAGATCTGAAGGTCTGGACTTGCTAGTGAAGTTTGGTCTGGTCGAGTGGTGGCTGTCGATTTAGGGTTGAAAGGTGGAAGGCGGTCGGGAGGTGGATGAAGAGGGAACAGTCGATTTAGGGTTCTGTCTGATCGATTAGAATTAGGGTTTGTTTCTTTGTTTTGCTCTTCTTTTTTAGGCTAATTGTGTGTGAGCCCTCTATTTTGGTGTGGTATTTAAATTGGCCATTTTCTTTGTAAAACTTTCTATTTGGTAATATATTGTCTTTCTGCAAAAAAAAAAAAAACTTTAGTTTTTTATTACAACACTAACTGACATACAGGGCGCAGTAGAAACCATTAAATCTGTCTAAGCTCTAGTTTAGCTTAGGTTGTACCTAGTTTAAGGTAAAAGGAAAACCATTCTACAAATTTTGCACTCGTGATTTATGTAGCATTAGCGGACATGTCAGATCTTCCTCCAGCCATCTTTTCAGCCATCTCTCCGCGCTCACCCGTCCGAACTCTTACAATGTCTGCGATGGGAATCAAATTTTTTTTACCATCACCAATCTCTCCTGTCTTTGCCTGCTCAATGACCTTATCAATTACTGCTTCAATATGGTCTTTGCTCACCACAATCTCGATATTAACTTTTCCGACAAAATTGTCTTCTGTAAATTCAGAGCCGCCTTGTCTTTCTGTTGAGCCACCTTGAGCCCCAAACCCACGAACGTCAGAAACCGTTACGCCACGAATACCCATTTTCAGCAGACCCGAAGAAACTTGCTGGATTCTCCATGGCCTAATAATCGCCTCCACTTTATAGAATTTTGCATCCGGTAGATAACCTGAATCAGGAGAGGTTTGAGCTTTGACCGTAGGAAGAAACCACGTGCTTTTGGGCTGCTTAAGAGCAACATCGAGCTGAGAAAACCGCGACTTGAAGAACTTGGAGCGAATGGAAATGGAGTCGGTGAAACAGAGTTTTCGGTAAATTAGGATCGAAACAAAGAGAAAGTGTAGAGAGAGAGCATGCAGTTTTCGCCATTAAACCCATGGTTCAACTGTATTTTTTATTTATATGTATATATTATGTCTCTATTTTTATATCTTGATCTTACTAATTTCTAGATATATAAGTATTGAATCATTTGAAAGCATATAATTTCTGCTCTATTTTTTAGTTTGTTTATGTGTATGTTCTTTCTCTCTTTTTATTTGGGCGTATAAAGTAAATCTTTTATATTTGTTTCTTTCTCTTTCTTTTGAGCTTGAAGCTGAAAACTTTGTTAAGGAACATTGAATAGAAGCGAAAATAGCCACTAGACTGTCTCTTTTTTTTATCGAACCAAGCCGACCGAACCGAACCGCACCGAACTGATCCAACCGAATCGAACCGATATTAATCCGAAAAACCGAACCGAAACCGACTGAAACCGAAAAACCGAAACCGAAAAAACCGATTTTTTTTAACTAAATCGGTTTAATAATATACAAACGAAATTATTTCGAATTGATTTGAAAATTTATAAAAAAACCGACCGAATTTTACCCTAGATAATAGAAGACGTTTGACGGTTATGCACACAAATTTAAAAAATAATAATAATTGCTTCACTTTTTTTTAATTAATATATATTGAAATTTACAAATAATAGTTATGAGACAGAAGGAGTAGCTGAATTAAATAGTTAGTCAAATTGGTGTGGTTGATGTAAGTTCCTTTTTGAATTTTGGTACAGGGTAACAAAGACTTAATAAGTATAGATAATATACTCATGGTTTTTTTTACGGCGATATTGAAAATATTCAACCTCTATTAAGAAAAGGTAATAACTAATTAAAATAACTAATTTTAAAAGTGACTAACCAATTCTTCGAATATAGTTTTCAACTGATTTACGTCGAATCTAATTTTCAACTGATTTACGTGTAATAATTTTGGTTATTCCTGCGATTATTAACTAAAGTGATATAAAAATTAGAGAAGAAAATTTTAAAGGAGGAGATTTTATCTCAGAGTTGGAAGATTCGTATTGAGTAATGAGTTTTTCAAATAGTATGTACTAAAAATGATATTATTGAGTTAGAATTGTTGAATAATAAAGTGGTAGTTATACTTTTGGGACATATTGTTAGATATAATTATTTAATTATTCAACTGAAACAAATTTGGACTTTTAAAAGAACGTTTGAAGTTGTAAATGTTAAGACACATGTATTTTATGATCAAGTTTTCGATTGTTGGGGTTCTTAATTTTGTATTGTTGGATAGACTATGGATAATACATGATTATTATTTGACAGTTTTGGAAGATGTGATTAGGACAATTAATTAGAATTGACCACTAACTAAGATGACAAAGAGAGGAAAGAGGAAACTATACGTGATGAAAATTGATTTAAATAAGCAATTGGTTTCGAAAATCCACATTAGAGGGAAAACACGCCATGTAGAGTAAGAGAGATCATACTTGATTTGTTTTGAGTGGGGTAGTTTTGATCATCAAAATTCAATTACCCGTCGAATGGACGTTACCAAGATAATATTGTTATAGGGGTGGATACGGAAAACCGTGTAGTAGACTAGGTGTATAAAGGAACACCATTGATGAAAAATGTGTCTCCGTACGATGATTGGATGAAGAATAAGAAGAATATGACTTATCATCCGGGGGAAAAGTCTTCAAACGAAGTTAGTTCGAGTGGTCGTAATGCGATAGTAAGAGGGATTGACTCACAGTTTGGGTATATCGACGAACCTATGGGTTCGTGATAAAAGCTAATATTATTAAGTGTTTGAATGATAAACATAACAAATATAATGCGCATAAATGACTAAAGCAAATCAGGGGGAACTTGGGTCCCAAGCTCATCACAATGACTGTTTTTGAAAAATTGAAGATTTTAATGGTTATAATGAGAATGTTAGTTGGTCAAAATGGAGAACTCCATGTATGTCAGAGACGAAAATAAGTAATTTTGAAAGAGTATGTTCTATACAGAGGAGTGAAACAATAGATTTAGACATGTAGTATGGTCTTGGTGGCTCGATATAAATTGAGAAACGAGCAGTTGGTGCTTTGTTTTGCAATAACAGTAAGGTTGTGAATGAAGAAAATAGATAAAAAAGTCTTGTGGGATCTGATAAAGTGATCAAACCTCTGAAGGAATCCAATAGAACCCGTATGACTATGCGGTCCAAAACGGGGGAAGATTTTTCGGTTATGTGTTTTTCAAAATTACATGAGTTAGACTCGATATCGAGTATTAAATATGTTGGAGGTTTATCAAATTTTGAGACTATTTATATTCTAAAGGCTAATTTAATAGCGGGTACGGTTTCAGAATCGCCAGAGGGACGAGTCACGACAAAATCATTGCTGATGGTGCTTTAGACATGACATAATAAATATAGAAAGCAAATGTTTGTGTTATTTAAGTCATATGCGCTGAATAGAAATATTGTTGGATGAGATTCAACGACTCACCCGTTAAATATATTAGTTTGGAATTGTCATGGGGCAACGATTGATAACTTTCGACGTGTTGTTCGAAAGATGATACATGTACATCGTATGTGGTTAAGTGTTATTAATGAGCCAAGGGTAAGTGATCACAAGGATAGTGAGATCATCCGTAGTTTGGGTAAGACATACTCAACAAAGGTTGAGGCGGAAATGTTTAAAGGCAGAATATAGCTTATTTGGGATGACTTAGATATTGATATCCGGATCTTATCTGCCGGTAAACAAGTCATTAATATTGATGCTTTGAAACAAGGGTGTGAATTATGGATTTTCTCGGTAGTGTGTTATAGGTCTCATATCACAAAATGTGAGGAATTATAGGCGAAACTTATAATCGCTTTTCGAGGTCTCCAAACTCCATGGATTGTGGCGGGTGACTTCAATCAAGTGGAAAATGAAGATGATAAGAAAGGAAGGCTCCATGAGATTACAAGTAAAGTGGTAAGATTCGAAGAATGGTGTCACGAGTGTGGGTTGATTAATTTAGGTTTTGAAGGGCCAATGTTTACATGGTATGCTTTTTTTAGAATTTTGGTCAATCGATAATAAGGCATCTGAGTAGAGCTTATGCAAATATGATGTGGCTATTATTTTTTTGCATGCAAGGGTTATTCATTTGGTCGTGCATATTTAGACCAGACTATAGTTATACGCTTACACGAGTTAGCCCTCCATTTCAAGGTCTTAAAACGTTTTAGATTTAAATAAGTTTGGTATTTAAATAATAAATTTCAGGATATTATTTGGGAGAAATGAGACACTTTTAAGTCGTATTTAGGAAAACATATATCATCCAATCAAGGTCACATCTGATTATGAAAAGATGAGGTGTGTGGTGATATTCATAGGTGAAAGAGATAACTTTATGCGAGGTTTCGGAGAATTCAACTCTCGCTTCAAAATTCGTACAATTCTTCCATTTTTCAAACTTTTTAGGAAGTTAAAGTATGATTATATGATATTTCGGAGAAGAAAGAGATGTTTTAATTTCAACTTCCGAAAGATTAGTGGAGAAGATGATAAAATAACCATCCATTTGAGTTCTTCGTCGAAGGAGTGTGAACAGTTCATGAACACCATACTCTATGAAAATACTCCCTTATGATGGCCGAAGTCAATAGCGTTTTGAATAGTAATTATATTACAAAAAAAGAGTGTGCAGAAAGGTGACTCCGAAGGGCACCAACTAAGTGTGATAGATCGATTAAGGAAGAAAGATTCAGATAAGAGGAGAAAAAACTCTCGGTTAAAGTAAAAAAGGGCTGATAGGGGCTTAAAAGTAATTAGTTAGGTATGCAAGAAAAAATAACATATCATTCAGAAATTCCAGGAGAAGGTAAATGACAACAACTATCAGAAGACCAAATTTGAAAATGCTGCAATGGTGTCCGATGATCGTGAGTACACTGATGAAGGTGATAGATTCGAGTGCATCATTCCACATAATTTCCAATAAATATTGGTTTGAAGACCTACAAATTATTGATGGTGGAAGTTTTATCCTCAGGAATTCCGAGTCATGCGATGTTAAAGAGATTAAAGTGGTTCGACTCAAGTTTTTTACACGACTTGAGAGAAAATTTTAAAAATATAAGGTATGTCAAAAGTTAAACGTAAACTTATTTCTATCGGGATGTTAGATGGTGAAATGTTTACCTATAAGGGTGTAGATGAAATACTTAGGATCTTGCAAGATTCCTTTGTTTTTATGAAAGCTAATATGACTCGTGGTATGTTAGTTCTGAAAGTTACTATAGTAGTAGTGGGTGTGTCTAGTGTGGTGAAGGATTCCACCAGGTTGTGATATTATCAAAAAAGACATTTAAGTGAGAAATTACTTAATGAACTAAGTAAACAAGGGTTGTTAGATGGTACCGCAATTAAAAGGCCAAACTTTTGTGAAAGTTGTGTTTTTGGTAAGATCTAGAGAGTAAAGTTTCTGCCCAAGAACCAAACATCTAATGAAGTACTTGCTTATGTTCATTCAGATATTTGGGTCCAACACATGAACCTACCATAGGTGGTGCAATGTACTTTATGTCATTGATTGATGACTATTCCAGGACAATATGAGTTCTATATTCGAATACCAAGGATGAAGCATTTGTAGTCTTTGTGAATTTGAAGACTTTAATAGAAAATTAAAATGAGAAAATAGTAAAAACATTTTGGACTGACAATAGCTTGAAATATGAGTTCACTAGCTATTGTGCAAAGCTTGCATTGGTAGACACCCAACTGTAATTTAAACTCCCCAATAAAACAAACTCCTTGTGAGAATGAATCGAACCCAAGTGGAACGGGTTAGGTGGATGCTTCATACAATTGGAATAGGTCGAACAATCTGGAAAGAATTTATGAGAACGAGAGTATATTATATCAATATGAGTCCATTTACAGAGTTGAAGTTTTTTTGTCCTAAAAAAGCATGAACTGAAGAAAAACATAAGTTAGAACATTAAGAATGTTCAGATATGCTACCTACGCACATAAAAAGAAAGATAAGCTTAGGCCAATAATACTAAAATGTTTGTTACTCGTCTATCCAGAATGAGTAAAAAGGTATAGGTTGTGATGCTTTGAAACTGGGTGTCAAAAAGATTTAATAAGCATGAATACAATTTTCATTAAGTAGAGTCTAATGAAGCAGACAGTTTAAACTTAACCAAGTACTCTTGGAAAATATGTAAAGGTAATAATGGATCTGATTAACAAATTGAAGCTGGAGACACTTCTGACGAAGAATATTTTGTACTTGGTTTCACTTTGGTTCATACAGAAGAAGTTCAACTATTGCATGAGTCTGAAGAATATCGAGGGTTTGGTGTTCTAGGGCCTTCATATGATTAGATGAAAAAGCAACATGATCTTGTGAGTTATCAACTGGCGAGGAATACAACAAGAAGACCAAGCAAACAGTGGCATATGTATGGGTTTGTCGATGTAATTTGTTATAATTTTCTGATAAAAATTCAATTATATGTTCTTGAACCCAAAACATATCATGATTTTATCAAAAGTAGTGATAAAAAAATTTGGCTCGCAACCATTAAAAAAGAACTAAGGTATCCACAAGAAGATGAACACCTGTATTTTCGTGAAACAACCGGAGGGTCAGAATTTGGTTGAGAGTAAATGTATATTTAAGAGGAATAAAAGTATTCATGGTTTTAAGTTCCCAAAATACAAGGTATGCTCGTGGCTAAGGGATTTACGCAAAATGAAGGTGTCGATTTCAATGAGATATTTTCACATGTTGTGTAACAAACCTCCATCAGGGTTCTGCTATCAATTGTTGCTAGATTTTATCTCGATTTAGATCAAATGGATGTTACTATTGCCTTAATACATGGTGTATTAGAAGAGATAATTTACATATGTCAATCGAAGGAGTTTAAGGAAGGGAAAAAATGTGATGTGTGTTAGTTGAAAAGACCATTTGATGGGCTGAAATAGTCGCTGATATAGTAAAATAAAAGTTTTGATTCTTTTAAGAGATCCATCAAATATATTTGTAGTTGCTATGATAACTTTTTCTATTGGAATGGGAAAATACACACAAAGAAACAATTCCTATTGCTATTGTATGTGGATGAAATACTAATAGCTGGAGGAGATATGAGGAATATTGAAGCGATAAAGAATCAACTGAAAGAAAAGATTAAGATGAAGAATATGGAAGAGTCTAAGAGGGTACACGGTGCTAAGATCAAGAGGAACATGCCAAATGAGTATTTTTTCGTATCTCAACAAGAATATATATTGAAGATCCTAAGGAAGTTCACTATATTCAATGTAAAAACGATTGGAACTCTCATGAGCTCTCATTTTAAACTCAGTGTTACTCACGCACCAACAAAAGAAACAAATAAGAAATACATGCTTGGGATACCTTATGCCAATGTTATTGGCAACATTATGTATGCTATGATTTGCACGAGATCTGATCTTGCCTACGCCATAAGTGTTTTGAGCAGATTCTTGTCAAAGCAGTAGAAACTACGCTAACATGCACTAAACTGGCTCATGAGATACTTGAAGGGCTTGGTTGCTATAGGGTTGTGTTACAATCAGAATGATATAAATGATATAGTGCTGAGAGGGTATGTAAATTCAAGTTATGCAGGCTAGCTCAACACAAGGAAGTTTACTTTAGATTATCTATTTATTTGACTTTGATAAATGGTTAAATTTAAGTTTTGTATTCAGAAAGTCATTACGTTATCATCTACAGAAGGCGAGTATATGGTTACAACAGAATCCATGAAGGAGGCTATTTAGCTGAAAGGATTGTTAAGTGAACTCATTGGTGTGGAGCAAAATGTGGTTTTGTTCTTTGATAATAATAGTGCTCTTCATTTAATGAAGAATTTGAAGTTCTATGAGCAAACTAAGCGCGTAGAAAGTTTCACTTCATCTGAGATGTGGTGGAGAATAGGCAAGTGAAAGTGGCTAAGATTGCTAGCGATGAAAAACCTTCAGATACTCTGGCCAAGGTATTTTCGATTTCGAAGCTCATAAACTGCATGAGACCGGTAGAAGTCTGGGATACAAGTGAGTTGGTCTCTAAATAGTAGAATATTAGGTGCAACAGATGCTAGAGTTACTATAGGTCTAGATGGAGAATTGTTAGGTGTAGGCTAGAATTTACTCGTCAATAAAGTTAATGCCATAAGACTATATGGGCATTAATGGATCTTCCTTGACATGTATATGAAAGAATTATTGGAACTCTTTGGGTGAAGTTTGACATGTGACTTAGTGGTATAGACGTCTTCTGGATCATACGGGTTGAAACAAGCTGACAAGATGGGTGACGATTGTATCGAAGGAGATATGCTGAGCTGATACAGGTTGGTTCGAAGCAGGATGGTCCAAAATGAGCTGGACCGTAGCACGACAACTGGACAAAAGTGAACTCTTCTATTTTGTTAGGTCTCCTATATAAATTGGGTATCATATTTTGGTCTTCCTCTATTAATTAAGTTTCGTATTAATTGGGGTTTTAATATTAATTAGGTTGTTTATGAGGTTTCCTTATTATGAGATTAAAAGTTATTTTAGTCGTTGATTAATGAGATTTAATTTGGAGCATTTAATAAAAAATTAAGGTTTTTCCTAAACCTATAAATAGAAGAAGGTATGGCTATGTAATATGTGGCGTGACTGTGTAATGTTATTACGCAAACAACATTTTCCTAAGGGAGATAAATAAATCTAGGTCTTTTGAGAGATAAGTGAGGTGAGAGATAAACACGGAAGAAAGGGTTATGTGAATCACGTTATCTTTTACTATGGAGAGTGATTGCGTCATTATGTTTGAATATCTTTTTGTAACCTATTTATTTATAAAATGAATTTCCGTTGTCCATGGATGTATGATTTCTTCACAATAAGAACCACATTAAATATGTCTCGTGTGCTTGTTTTTGTTACATTATTTTATTGAGTAAAACAATAAAAAAAGATCAATTTGATTCATCTCCTTCAGAATCAAACATTAAGTAAATTGATTGGCTACTCTAAATTTTTTATTGACGAGAATCATTTAAGGAGATGATAAAAAAAAAGAATAAGCAATAATCAAGTTCATCAAATAAATTATGAAAATCTAAAATGAGTTTATCCTGTAAGTTTATATTAAGTATTATTATAGGATGATACAATACTTGGGGGTGTTTAAGTTAACTACAAATACAAGATTTATAAAAATAAGAACTCCATCGTATTTTGTTTTCTTTTGCTACTCATTAAAGTAACAGAATAGTTAATGACAAAGAACAAAAAACAATCGAGGGAAAACTCATGTGTACAATCCAATATATAACTATCTCCTCCTGCTATTCTGGACGTTACTGTCGTTCCATATGTTCCAACCATTGACGTCCATCAGCTAGTAAAATAACTAAGGGAGGAACATATTAACCACTTCAAAGCTTTGGAGGCCATGCTGACAACTACTACTAGGAACCTAAGATGCGAGATCAAACGTCCTAAGGATAACTTCGTGGAGGAAAAAAAAGATGTAACCGCATCCATTACAAGGGATTGTGATCAAAACATTACCACCAACGCATGCTTCCCTTTTGTACTAGAGCCATTGACAATAAAAAGTTCATTTAACGAATCCTCTTGCAAGAGCAAGAAATTTCATCACCACCGTCGTAGAAGGAGGAGGAGAAGAACCAATATCTTAAAATACAATAGTGACAGGAAGAATGAGAAGCATGCTCCGGAATAAAATTCACCTCAAAATCACCAAAATTGAAACATGGGGAATCAACCCATCCAAGCAACATGTGGTTTGCCTCGACCAAACGGAATCATGCTACTCTGGAGTCTTATCCGTCCTAACAAAAAACCCACTAAAATCATACAATATAACCATGAGAATAACCAAACTACAACCAGTTTCCTCCTTTTTATTTTGCATTGAACCAAGACTACCCATTAGTACCAACAAAAAAAGGCGCAAGCCAACAAAACTACCCTCCCCCATGTTGCATGCGTCAGTGAAACCCATGTAGAGCTCATCAAATGGCATAAAATAAACCTTATACATCACATTCAATAATGAAACCAAACTCTTATGGTCATTCGCAACCACAACTATAATTTTCCAATGGCTATCCGCAAGTTCATCAAACAGATAAAAATAATAAAAACAAACTTATCCCTATTATGCTAAGAAGTCCATGGAAAGAAGACCGTATTTACTGATGATGAGGAGTTCATTAACAATGATCCAAATTATCCCCAAAGATCGTATACGGTGAGTTATCTTAGGAGCTTGAAAACATCAAAATAGATAAATTCAACGAAAAAAAGATCTTCAACGCCCCATAAAACAGTTAATAAAAAGATGTTTCACTTTTGCGGGAATGAAAAAATGTTATACATATCGTTCTCCATGAGTTTCATCTGGATGTTATTTGACTTGGTTCAATAAATGAGTTCCAAGATAATCAAGATAGATGAATATTACATCATATATTAAAAACAAATTCTGAAGGAGAGTGAAGGAGAGTTTGAGGTATTACACCCTAAGGTTTATGGATATAAGAAATGAGCTGCAAGATTGCCATAATTTGATGACAAAGACAATATATAGGAAAATGGTCTTGCCGGGACTTTTGAGAGAAGATATTATGAATAAAAACTATTCAAATTTGGGGATCTTTTGACTCAGTTAATGAGACAAATCATAGAGTAGACTGTAAGTGAAATGATAAATGAATATACCACAACTCCAAATACATACCCACTTTACCATTATTCAGAAATCAATATTGAACTACTGGGTGTGACAAAAGTCAATTCTAAATCACACATTGAAGTCCCGACCTATGGACGCAATAATGTTGAATACTTAGGTAGACCAAGACATTACAACCAAGACCAATTTCTAAGAGGGAAAACTAAAGACGACCAAAATAAAAACTACAATAATAGTTGAAGACAAGACCATTTTAAGGGACATATACTAAGTTGACTTAGAACTTGAGGGATATTTATGAAAAAACAAAGGATGTGATACATTATTGAAGACTATAGAATATTTATTATTACAAAGAATAAAAAGATAAAAGTAAGTTTCACAATAACACTGAGCACCACGTTAGAGACTGCTAGGATTTACGCGATGAATTCCAAAACATAATAGATGAAGGAAAACTTTTGCAGTTTGTAAGGAAAATATACATGATCAAGACAAGATATACTATGGGTTGATGACCTTCCAAAAAGAAATGAAAGGAAATTGGAGGTTGTGGCCGTTGAGCCAATAAAATTAAAAAAAATGATACCATTATTGATAACGAAGAAAATGAGTACCTAGACCCAGATCCTAACAAACAATCATTTAGCATATTTACAGTTAGAAATTCTTTTTCGTGAATCATTAAGAAATCCCAGAAGAGTTACACTGACGGTCTAAACGTACAATATAAATGCTAAACATCAATACAGTTATACCATAATACTTAGCTAATGTTGGGATTCATAAATGATGACCTAAGAAGAGTTAAATTACCTCACCAAGATGATGTACTCATAACCATAAAATTGGCAGGAGTTGAGGTAAAACATTTATTATAGATACTGAAGGCTCATCCAATATATTTTACAAGAGCACTTATAATAATTTGAGAGGTGCCCCATTACTAATTCCATCCCAAATAATCTTAACTAGGTTCACCAGAGCATATGCTAATGTGTTAGTTGAGCAGACTTTGGATGTAGTCATCAACAAATAAAAGTTGGAAGAAGGTTTGATGCTTGTTCATGATAGTGGATGCAAATTCTTCATACATCGTAATATTAGAAATATCATCATTGGATCACATACACGTTGTAGTACTTACATTACACCAATGCCTTTGGTACCCAATAAATGGAAATATAATAGTAATTAGAAGGAACAAGAAAACATTAAGGGAATAATATGAAACTTCCTTACCCCTAAACAAATAAAAATTAGAAGAGGTCTCAGTCGTTTGAGATGATATGGAGTACCCTGTAGAGGCACCCACCTCATAGAGCCTAGGGAGAAAGTGAAGAACATCGTAATTGAAAGAACTAAAAAGCTCTGACTCAGCCAAGACATACCTACCAACCTTAGGTATAAGTTACTTGATTTTCATATAACACAAATTAGATATATTTTCTTAGTTCGTAATGGGAGTCCCGTCAAAAGTCATATGTTACAAATTATCCATAAAAACCCACTTACGACCGATAAAACAAAGACAAGGTTATAATTCCAACAAAAAACAGAAGCAATTGTTGATAAAATAAACTAAATCACAACAGATAGTCACATCAAAGAATCTCGTTAGTCCATATGAACAACCGACGAGTGCTAGTAAAAAAAAGAATGACAAATGAAAGATATGCGTGAACTTTATGGACCTAAATAAATAATGTCTGAATGATCATTTTTTATGCAGGTTCCCTTGAAGAAACTGATAGATAGTGAATCCTAAACTTCTACGGATTCAATAACTGAAATGTTCAATAGGCAAATTGTTTAAATTTTAATTTCAATAAGCAACTGATAGTCAAAGTATGCTTAAGAGTTTCTTAAATAAAAATCACTCGAAAACTCTAAAAAAATTATAAAAATAAAGTAATTGTCTGAAAAATATAGTTAAGTCAAATATGAACATAAATAAAATTAACTAGTTAATTAAAATAAATATGGAAAATATTAAAAAATCTAGTAAAACAGTAAAACAATAATTAGGGACCATAAACAATGGGTTATAGGGCCCAAACTTCATAAACGAGCCCGCAGCCTCTGTAATGCCCCCAACGGTCGATCTAATCACAAAAATATTGAATTTGAGTACATGCTTTACCCGAATCCAATATCCAGTCAAATAATAAGGGCCATTTATGTTTGTTCAGTACCTCTAGATAGTTGTGGGCCTAGGGCACGACATCAATTTTCCTATTTCATAAATTGATACACTGGTAGATGAAACTTCAAGAAATAAAATTTTACCCTTTATGGGTGTTTACTCAGGATAAAACCAGATCCTAGTGCATGAAGATGCCAGTAGCATACTGCAAGTATTATCGAAATGTGACTTTACTTTTACAATGTAATGACCTTCAGACTGAAGAATATCAGGTCCATATATAAAAAATCATATAAAATATTTTTACAGCACAATTTAGTCGTAAGCTACAAGCCTACATTGATGACACTTTAGTCACCAACAATCACGATGAAGATCACTTAACTAAACTAGCCGAAACATTCACAAACCTCAGAAGAGTAAACCTAAAACTAAATACATAGAAATGTATATTCGTTTTAAAGTTCAGAAAATTTATTGGGCTCTATGGTCAGTGAGAAATGTATTAAAATGGATCATACTCAACTCTCAAGCCTGACCAAAATAGATCACTCTCGTAAAAAAAGAATAAAAAAGAAGGGTTGCTGCAATGAATAGATTCATTTTAAAATATTCGGATAAGTCTCAATCGTTCTTCCAGACTCTGAAAGAAGCATGAAGGTTCAACTGGACTCCAGCTTGTGAGGATTCCTTCAATATAAATAAATAAATTTATGACTTCTCCAGATGTTTCAATAAAGCCAGAGTCATAGAATATTTTTTTCTCTATTTAGTAGTCTCGGACTTATCTGTTAGCATTGTGCTCATAATGGGTGAATGGACAAAGTATTATGCCATCTACTATGTAAACAAGTCTTTAATGGACGTTGAAACAAAATATCTAAAGTTATAATATATGTTTTTAGCATTTGTAGTTGCGGCTAGGTATATGATGCCTTATATAGAGGCTCATACAATTATAATGGGAATATCATTCCCCATCAGAAGTGTGTTGTAAAATCAATATCTATACGAAAGGTTGACTTGATAGTCAGTTGATTTATGAGATTACAATATAAAATTCAAGCCAATAATTGTTATTAAGGCTCAAGCCTTGGCTGTTTCCTAACAAAGTTTCAATTAGAAAAACCTGTACCTTAAATAGAGAAAATTGAGTCAACTTCGAAAGTCAGAATAAATGTACAAAGTAACAATCTAGGCTATGTCGTGGGTGTTTAAAGAACGTCTCCCATATGATAAATTTGAGTCAATATATGAAATTTAGTTTTCGTGATTTTAACAACGAGCTAAAGTAAGAGGTTGCAATAGCACGACTTTAGTTACCAAAAATTGTTGAGCTAAGAGAGTAAAGATCCTCAGAGCCTCTTAGTTGGTAGTATACCATGATTTAGGCCAAATCAAAGCTAACAAAAAGAATCTCATCCAATATTTAGGGAACTTTATCCCCCAAACAACCTTGTTTGACGAAGTTATTTTTGAACAAGTACCAAAATCATAAAATACAGTTATTGATGGTTTAACATCTTCGACATGTGCCAATTCAACACTAGGCGTAATCATACAAGAAAAATGATCATATACTCTACCAAACCAGTTCTTATCAACCATATCGGCTTTGAAAGTCATGGTACTATAAGGGATAAGGCTCAAAAATATGATTAGAATAAATATTTAGTGAAAGAATACTTCTTGAAAATAGAGATGATCCAAGACGTATATAAACATGGACTCACTAAACCTTTTACTAGGTGTCTCGGTACTGAGGAAAATTTTTTTATGGTAGAAGAATTCCATGATGGAGAATGAAGTGCTCACCATGGTTATAAAATATTACATAAAATATTTTTTCTTTCATGATATTATTGGACTGCAATCATGAAGGATGCAAAGAAAAAAGAACAACATTGTGACACTTGCCAGTTCTTTTCAAATTACATACAAGCGTCGACCGTTTTAGTAGATATTATATCAAAATATATAATTTATAATAGACGGGGCCTTGATATTGTAAGATCCCTTCCAAAAGCTTTAGAAATAATATTATTTTGGTATTATTGGTGGATTATTTCTCCAAATTGGTAGAGGCACAACCACTTGTGAACATCACAAGCAAAGACGTCATCAACTTCTTAAAATCAAACACATGTTGTAAATATAGTATATTAAGAGTCATCATAACATATAATAAAACGTAATTCCAAAATGAACGAATCACTCGGTTGTGCTTAACAAGAGGTATACAAAAGCTTATATTCTCTTTTTAATCTACATGAAAATGGTCAAACTGAGGTTACTAAAAGAACAATAATAGATGGGATTAAAAAGATGTTGTAAGGAGCAATCAGAATTGACCTGATTTCTTATAAGAATTTTTTTGGTCTTATATTTACACCATAAAAACAAAAACAACCAAAACATCTGCTGCTTTGGTGTATGATATGGAATCAATCATACCAATAAAACTGTTATGCCTTCCTATATAAACTTATGAAGAATGATGTAACTTAGAAGCAAAAAGTGCTGAATTTGATCTAATTGAAGAATTTTTTTTAAAAGATTATCTCCGATATGAACACTACAAAATATTTATGATAAATAAATATAACTCTAAAGTTGCCTTTTGAAGATTCAAGGAAAGAGACAAATTCTTTAGTATAGTATTCTACATGCAAAAGATAAAAGTCTCAATAAGTTAAAATTTTTAATTAGGAAGAACTGTATGTAATAGAAGCGTAGGTCAACCCGGGAACATAAAGCATCTCAAGCTCTTGAACCTTTAATAATCGTTGGCCAATGCTTATATTGTGTATTAATGTTTTATCAAAAAACTTTTTAAGATGTATTATTTCCTACCTTGGTGATCCGAGAAGGTTTTAAGGAGGCATCCGATTTTTTTTTCATTTAGAAAGTCTCAAAATTTTATGAATTTATTTAATAAAAACAAAGAAAAAAAATAATGAAATGATTTCAAAATTAATCTCCAAGACTTTAAGAAGTCTCTCTATTTATTCAAATAAGATAAGTCTAGGATGATTTCACGAATAATCCTCAACACTTTAAGGAACATAAATACCCCTGAAAAAAGAGATAAGTATGTGATGATTCAAAAATTAGTACTCAACTATTCAAAGAGTTAAGTGTCCTTATAAAAACAACAGAAATAAATAAGTCTCGGATGATTCCAAAAGTAATCATTGGCAAGGATTCCAAGTACCCCTATATAAAAAACAAAACAAAAATATATGTGGGATAATTTTAAAAGTAGTCATATTATATTTTAGGAAGTCATAAACCCAAATAAACAACAAATAAATTTGGATAATTCTAGACCTATTCAAATAAGGGGCCACATATTCCTTAAGCAAGTATATGCCTCGAGAATTGGTCACACTAATTGGAATATCATAATACTAAAAAATATAGTATTTTTTATAAAGAACAAAATAAGATAAAACGAAGCACAAGTCATACACAATAATTAAATAAATACTTTTCCTTAAAACTATTTCCACTTGAGGAAATATAACAAATATAAATTCCTTAAAAAATTTCCTTACCATCGGGGATTTTTTTACATAATGTCCTTGGACTTACAAAGTATACCAAGTAATTCTAAAGATTAACAATATCAAACTGTGTTACATGTACTTCATCTTTAGTCTGACTAAAGAAAAGGCAAACGAGTTACTTTAACAGAATGAGGAATTATTAGTTCTATGACAAGATGAGAAGCAACATCAGCTTGAATAGTTCAAGAAGGACAATCATCATGAAATTTCTGTTTTGAACCTCATGAAGAAGATAGGAAACCATAGATATTCTTTAAATAAATTTTCAATTGGCTATCGATCTGAAGAATTATCTCATCCACAGGTTTATAGATTCTCTGATTTAAGACCATAATACCAAGATTATCTAAGTTTATTTCGGGAATTTCCTAATGAAATGCGATATTTTTGTTGCTTCAACATTTAATACTACCTCATGAACAGATGCGAGCATTTGTGTTTGAAATATTGTCATAAGTTCAAGACGTTTCCAACATTCAACATTAAAAATATCTTCCAATTTTTTTTTCTAAGTTACTTTATCATCCTTTAGCTTCTGCAGTTCCTCCCGTTCGGACACAACACCCTTTTTAAAGTCAACATGCTTATCTTGCTTAGTTACATGAAGCTATTGTTCTACATTTAATTTTTCACCGAAATGCTTTAAGTTAATATGCAAAAAGAAATCACTGCAGTTTGGACAATGGTTTGACAAAATATTCAAATTAAACAAGAAAACCAAAGTTTTATAAAAAGTTAAATTCTCACCACCTAAGTATATCATCATAAATGCACTACGTATAGTCTGAAACATAGTATAAGAGCTTTAAAGAATCACAAGTATACAAATATAAAAAAATACAGAGTAATCAGTGTAAGAAGCTTACCCTTACTCCAAATTCATTTGCCTCTTAATCAACTCTATAAAATAAAGATGGGTTAGTAGCCTCCACCGTTGGCCGAAACAACAAACTAATTGATTACCTTCGAGATGTGATCCTAGAATATATGAAGTCCCAAGCTTGTTAGCATTAACAACCATTAGAATATTGAGGGTGTCCACATACATCACATTATTTTTCCATACACGAGTTCCCGAAGTTGACGTATATTTTTAAGACACATATGACAATTAGATGTGTCTGCATGAGTTCCATTACTAGGGAAATAAGGAGTGCCACTAACAACATTATCACTTGTATTAGTTTGGGGAAGTACATGTCTTTCTTCAATCCCATCAAGAACTCTGGAACTCAACACCGGATCATCTTCGACCCTCAGTTTCTGGGAACTTACTTCAACAAACCTTTTTTCTATGTCTCCTTCTTAGCTTTCCTTCCAAGAGATGATAATATAGAGAGGTCACTTCAAAGGTTATTTTCTACCTCATAAATTGAAAATATAATTTCAAGGACACAACAACCATAAGTTTTTTTCCTTTGCCAACATAAATGAATCTCATTTATAGAATATGAACTACCTTTAATATCACAACATGTTTGCTGGTGGTTGGAGTATGCTCCATTATGAAATTTAACTTTGTTTAATAAATTATTTTCCAAGAGTGAAAAATTTGGCTTAAAATTTTCAATTATTAGTTTAGTATTTTTGAACAAAAGGACCAGCAACATGACCTTCAGTAGTAGTGAGGTTTAGCGTAGTTACCGTAGTATGATAATTTCCACCCTATTTTCATAAGCATAATATGGTTTCGAGTCACTACATTTTGTCTTGGCAACTACATCATTTGAAGTAGAGATTTTGGTAGTTAAAGTCCTAACACCATATGCATATAGTAATTTATTTACTTGGGCTATAGATCATTGGTTCTGAATCTGGATAATCTATAATCTTTCAACCTAACTCTTAGTATAGAGTCCTCATGCATCGTTCTTAGTCATTACTGGACTTCTATGAACCGATAAAGCTTCAGGTACAAAAATATTTCTCCATAGATCATTATCAACAAATATTTCAGGAACTATGAGGGATTTATAAGCAAAAACTCATTGTCCGACCTCCTTAACAAGCTTGGCATACTATGGTTTAGCATGTGAAAGATGAATTTTGTATGTTATCTCAGACATGTAAGATATAATCAAGACAAAAATTGAAACAAATTTATACTCATGAACTATGAAGAAATCACAAAAAAAAAAACAAAAGATAAATTATTTAATTTGGGAAATCCAAGTGCGAGAGCAAAAGAACTTATCTTCTTTCTGTCCGGTCTCCTAGTCGCCGACAAAAAAAAATCATTTTTCCATATTGTGTTACATTTATGATTTTTTTCAAGATTTTCACACTATTATCCATGATAAATAAAAATAAAAGATTGATTTTATTACAATAAATCTTCATCATTCTCAATAAATTCCCAACACTAAAATGCTTAGAACATCGTTAAGAAAGTATAGTAGACTTCATTAAAATCATTGAAGCATTCACCACAAGTTGGCTTGGACAAATGCGAGTCTCTACGTAAAGTTTTAATAAGTCTCGGCTAAGAGGGAACCAAAGAATCATTTCAAACTATAGGTAAGAAACATGACTTTATGAGTTACAACATCTAAGGGGGTTTCAGCATCTACAAGATACTGAATCTAAACATTAGCGTAAACCCATAATTCTTATTTTTCTTCTATGGTAGTCTTCGTATTTTATATAAAGATACATGTGATCATATAGACTTGTAGTCTCGGAAGAACTTATTGACTTCCTTACATAAGTGAGATATAACCCCTTAATAGCTTCGATTGGGGTTGATAAGGAAGAAAAACCACTGAGAAAAACTCCAGGTAGTGGGTTGACAGTCCCAAGAACATGGCCCGTATATAGATTTGGTACATGTAAGAGATAAACATCAATGATTTTGGATGAAAATTTATTCATGCGAGGAGTACATAAATTCATATTCTCCTCACCTCTGCTGGGAAAACCAGTCACATAAGGAGCACCCGTTCTCTGATTTTGGCTATCAGAGTAATTGCCCTATCTGCCAATTCGTGATTTCAGAATTCTAGTTCTTGACATTTTAGAGGGAAGAGAGAGAAAGCAATATACTTTCTAAAACTAGAAGTGAAGAAAGAAATTAAAACTTAAGGCTTCATAATATAATAATGGATTACAAAAGTGAAAATAAAGGATAAATCATCCATTTAAAAGATATATAAGTTAATCCACACCTTCAATTTTTTTTTTTAAATTAACGGCCCATATAAATTTGTAGATAACGTGAAGATCAATATGTTTTGGAGAACTGAGATGACATGATTCCAAACAACCAGCACGCGTGGAACTATAAAACATATACATGTCTGTGCCATGTGTCATAATATTTCTCTCTCTATGCTTACACATGCAATTGATTACATCAAGAATTTATATCTTCACCTTCCATTAAAAGAGATGAGCTTCAGCCATGATAAAAAGAAATTATTGCAACAACAATATTTATATATTAAAATAATATATAGGCACAACCGAAACTTCAACTCCAAGATTACCTATTTTGGAGTTACTAGTCATTCTTTCATGTTTTGCAAAAACTACGAGGGCTACTCTCATATAGCTCCATGAAATCTGAAACAATGTTTTCAGAGTGAATTCTTTTAAGTTTCTTGTCATTCATAAATTAGATAAATTTTATGCTTACGAAATCACCGACTACTATTAAATAAAAAAAAACCAGAGAAAATACTACTTATATGTGGTCTCTTACCATTCAGTAACGTTGAGTTTTTTTTTCCAAGTGAGTTTGGTTTGAGAGGGGGATTTAATAAGGCAAGTAAAATACCAACAGACATCAAGGCTCGTATGAGTACAATCATAATTGGTTAAATAGTTTGGCTCGATAAATATTAATTGGACATCAACAACATAATCAAATTTTGACAATTACACAAAAAATAAGAACAATTAATGTTTAAAATGATGAAAAATATTTTAAAAGTATAGTCATTCTCTGATGCTCTCGCGACGATTAATGGCTATTCATAATAGAAGAAACCAACTCTGATAAAATACCCTATGCAATATTTTTTATTAGATTGTTACTTGAATACGATAAAAACCGAATAAAATATAATCAACTAAATATTTATTTTAAATTTTTTAAAACTTAAATTGGTCAAAACAGGACTTGATTTAATATTTCTAATTGAATTAAATTTTATACATATTTTTTTATATCAAACGTTTGCTTATATAGATATAGATCAATATCAACGAATTCTAAAATTTTGAAGATTCATTATGTCCAAATTTGTCTCACTAAGATCTAAACTATAATTATTTATTATAATTTGTTTTATTTATTTATTGATATCAATAGGACTTGAAGAGAATGAGATTTTATCCAAGATTTTCTCTCTTCAATCTTTGAAGATCAGATGATTTAATCTCTTTTCCCCTTCTTAATTCTCCTTGTTGATATTTCTGATTCCATGGAAATATATAACAATGATTTGTTTTAAGATGAAGAATTCCATGCTCTTCAAACCGGAAACCAAGATGGGATTGACATGAATAATGACTATTAAAGGAGGTATGTTGATATAATGAACCATAATGAAGATAACAACCAAGTTGAATTCAAACTCGAAACAGTGAACGAAAAATTGGATCACATATCTATCCAGTATGAGTTTGATCATACGGTGAAAGATCATTTGGTTTATTCTTAAAAAAATACCTATAATAGGTAAATTTACAAACGGCTTGCCAAAAATATCCATGATAATTCAATTCTTGAATTGTTTTAAATTTAAGGGAAGTTACAACATGGAAATCTAGGACTCTAGACATATACTATTTGATTTTGACTTAAATGAAGATGTTTGCAGTTCTGTTATGAGGATTTTACGTTGGACCCCTGATTTCAATACAAAAAGAGAAAACCCGATTTCTCTTGTTTGGGTTAGAATAGAAAGGTTACCTGAATACCTATACAATTCTACTGTAATGAAAGAAATATTTCCTTCAATCGGTACCCTATACAAACTTGTTATCCCGGATAAAAATAGAGCTCATAAAAACGCTTGCTTTGCTTTGATCGAACTGGATATATCCAGGAAATTTCATCACAATATATGTGTAGGCTTTGGTAGAAACGATGAATGCTGGCTATCTGTGAGTTATAAAAAGCTCCAACAATACTATGAATACTGTTATCATATGGGGCATAATCAGTCGGGATGCAAAAAAACTCCAGAAATCATCTTCAGATAAGAAAACAGAGGATGGAAAAGATGAGAACATACAAGCTTCTGAAATTTTTGAAGAAAAAAATAACAAGGATGATTTCAATCAACCTAAAAAACCAGTTACAATAATATTAGTAACAAAGTGTATAAACCAAATATCAAATCTCGGGTAATCAATACTATTCCAAAGAGTTTAGAAAACTTTAACAACAAACAACCTCAAGAAAATAAAGCTTTACATAAAGATTCTTCAAGAAACTACAACTTGTATAATACAACTAGTCAAGATTCTAAAACTCCAGGGAAGTCATTGAAGCCATTCCGATTCTTGATCAAGGTTGTAAACATAATAATTCTATGGATTATGAAAACCTTTGCTCTGGAAGATATTCTCCCGATCAAGAGAATATTGGCAGTACTCCCTCCAATCCCACTTACAAAGAAAAGGAAACTGAAATGAAATTTCATGAAATCTTGAACAAAAGGCTTAAAACTGCAAAGAAAAGAAAACAGTCTAGTAAACTAATTATCAAATCCCTCACATATTCAGGGAACAACTAATTTAAATCTCTCTCAAATAATAATAAAGATCATTACCTGGAATGTGAGAGGTATTAATAACAACTTGACAATCAAGAGACTGAAGTTGATGATTTACAAGGAAAAAATTAATCTTTTAGCCATTCTAGAGCCTATGGTCAAGATTGAGAAGATTGGTGATATTCCTTCCAGACTTAGCTACATTAATTACGCAGCGAACATATCTAACAAGATATGCCTTTTTTGGAATGAAGATATAAGTTTGAAGATCCTTATCAACCATGAGGAATGTTTGCATATTGAAATTTTATATCCTGGTTTAGAGAACAACCTTTTCTTTACTATTATTTACGCAAAATGCCAAAAATTACAAAAAAAGGTTTATGGGATCTTCGCAGAAATATTGCTTCAACAAAACAAAGTTGGCTTACATTTGGTGACTTTAACGTTATAGCATCTGCTGAGGATAAAATTGGTTATAAATTTTAATGCCACTTAGAAGACGCAGGATATGCCGGCTCGAAGTTTACCTGGAACAGAAACACATAGTGGAAACGATTAGATCGAGTTATTTTTTACTCTCACTGGACTATTCAAAGAAACCCAGGTTTTTCACATGGTCAGAACTTGTCAATGTCAAAGAAACCCAGGTTTTAACAAATCATGCAACTACAGGAAAATTCTGGCCAAAGTCAATGTTAAAATCTCTGAATGGGATAACAAGCATCTCTTCTACGGGGGAAGGCTTACCCTTATATCCTCTATTCTAATCTCTATTCCAAGTTATTGAATGCAAAACACTTTATTGCATTAAAATACTGGAGTTGATTTTCAACAAATTTTTATGGAGGTCTAAGTACTCTGAAAAGAGCATACATTGGTCTAAATGGACTAGTTTATGCAGACCCTTCAATGAGCGAAGCCTTGATATCAGGAAGCTCACTGATATTCAGAATACCTTTTCTTAGAAGCTATGGTTTATCTTTAGAAAGAAAAAATAGCATTTGGACCAATATCATGCATAATATATATAGTAGAAATTCTCATCCAATATAGGCTAATTACGATAAATCTAGATCCCTTAGCTAGAAAGGCTTTCAGGAATCAGAAACACTGCAAATGGAAACATCAGATGGAAGCTTGGAAAAGGATACATGGACTTCTGGTGTGATGATTGGCACAAACATCCTTCTATAGCAAACCTGAATAACATAGGAAATAATAACTGGCTACTGGATGCGAAAGTCAATACCTATTGGAAGAATAATGCTTGAGATGTGAATATTATGGAACGTTTTATCTCTACTGACGGAATCAATAAAACTAAAGAGTACAACAACAATTCAAGCAAAGCGGATACTATGATTTGGAAAATCTCCACTGATCTTACTTTTAACTCAAAGAAAACTTGGAACAACATTAGAAAACACTACAACCACTGTAGCTTATTTGAGAAAATCTGGAACGACGTAACCCCAATGAAGTTTTCGTTCCTTCTCTGGAAAATCTTAAAGAACTACATTCATATTGATTCAATCATGCAGAAAAGACACTCAAACCTTGCGTCTAAATGTCAATTTTGTAATAGTTTAGAAGTAACTAACCATTGTTCGTTAATTGCAGCTATTCCTGGAAAATATGGTTCCATTTTTCTACTTTGTTCAACATCAAGATAGAAAGATTTATGGTATTAACTCATGTTGTTAGGAACTGGTTTTGGTTCTCATCGAGCAAAGTCCATATCACTCATGTTATACATGCTGCTATCTGGTAGGTAATCTAGCATAATCGAAATCATGCCAAGTATAAAAGGAAGTCTGATTCTGCTTATACTACTATCAATCATATAAATCGTATTATAGTTGGCCGTGACAGATCCAACATTCTGTACAGAATACACTGGTCTAACTCAATAAATGCTGGGTTAACCTTTGGTTTCTTATCGTCGATAACAGAAAGGACAAGCCTCAATACCTTGTATGGAAGTGTTAATCCTTTTCTCACGCAAGTATACGCGGTCAAATCATAGCAAATAATAAGTAAGAAAGATCGTTCCCATGAAGAATAGATTTATAAGACAAAAATTTACTTATGCAACAATGTATGATTATTAGACTACTGCTGGAACAAATAATAAAGTATGAGTGAATGCATATAACTAAACAAATTAACTAACGAGATTAACTTATGCGAGAGAAAACATGGAACCCTAACTTCATTGTTTATTTTACTCAGAGTATTAATATACTTAATCAATATGTAAGATAACTACGATTACTAATCAGATAACACAAAATCAGAATACGCTACCTTTCAGTACACATAAACCAAACCACTTAAACAACCACAAAAGAGATATCAGTTAAGCAGACACCGCATGCATGACAATCCTATATGTCTATATGAATTGAGGTACAATTGGTTTTAAGCACAAGTTACCTATTTCGATTATATAGGATAATATGATATGGTTAATGACATATTACGAATCATGAACAATCACAATATGAATCATTCAAGAACCTATGCTAGCATGGAAAGTTCTAAACCCTTAAATCCACTTTCGCATTCATTAAAGATTAACAAACTAGATGTTCGCGACACATCTAAAATTAAGCACAATCATACTAGGTAACCGATAAACGTATCTCACAAATTAATTAAGCAATAAACCCTAAATATTATTCAACAAATCCGCTAAGGTTCCATGACAACGATTAGTTCATAATCGAACAAATCATCATCATGGATGCAAAAGTTAACATAATTGTTTAGGAAGAATGTAAAAAAAAACGAATAATTTTTTTAGAGAAAGTTAAACAGAAAAGCGGCCCTAAATCGAGTAAGTCGGCCACTTGTGTTTTTCTTTCTCGCCAATAGTCTTTTCTTTTCGTCTCTGTTTTGTATTTTGCCGCAAACTCAATCAGTGTCTCCTCTCCCTTTTGTCCGTCTCTGTTATTTATAACTTTTCTCGTGAAAACTTAAGAAGCCCATTGCCTTTCTTTCTTTCTCCTGGGATTTTAATTAAATGCTTCCGCTGGACCCACACTCATATAATTATATAGTATAATTATTTAATTCCTTCCTTTGTCTATGTTCAGCAGAATAGACCAATAATATTTGTTTTCCTATTCTCGCTTGTTTTGCACCAAAAAAATCCAAAGCCGTTTTGTATTCCTAAAAAAATCAAATTACAAATCGTAAAATATTTATGTTAAATAAAATAATATTTTAAACAATATAGCTAAATAAAATATTCGCATTAATCTAATGTTTTTTTCTTAACTCAGCATTAATTTCCTTTTATGCTTCGCTTTAATATTTTTTTCTTAATTTAATATTTTAAACAATATCTTAGAAAATATATTTTCCTTTTTTTTCAACATTAATATATTTTCAGGCATTAATATATATTTTTTTGAAAATCACTCGTCATAATATATTTCAAGCATTAATATATATTTTTTTGGAAAATCACTCGTCATAATATATTTCAAGCATTAATATATATTTTTTTGGAAAATCACTCGTCATAATATATTTTCGTAGCATTAATATATTTTCTTTTCTTTTAAACTTTCCAAATTTCCCTAAGTACATTAATTTTCCATTTTCTTCAATTTCAACCCCAAATTTATTAATATTATCACAATTTATCCAGAGCACAAGCGTCTTTAATAATACTGGAAAAATACGTTAAAACTCAACGAATATTTGAGAACCGGTGGCGATTTTAAGAATAATGGAAGCGTAATAAATGATATGAAATGCACTTATTAGGAAGGCTCCTATTGAAGGCAGAATAAAGATGAACATTGACGCCGATTGCATTAGAAATGACGAGTCCAACGTAGGATTATCTTTAGAAATAATATGGGAGAAATAATCCATGGCGTAGGTAACACTATTGGAGAATTATCTCCAATTACAGCCTACCAATTATTGAGCTTATTGACTGGATTAGAGTCTTGCTTATGACTCAAGTTTCAAGAAGATACGAAGAGGGGCTAAGCTGGAGTACTAATTTGGTCCCCGGGTATGAGAAGAAGCTAAAGCAGAATGTTGACATGTGTCGAACTTGGGTAGTAAGTCGTCTTCCGCCATGTTCGAAGTATTTTCAAATCCCGTGGCTGTTGTTAATCTGTTGGATTTCAAATGTTCGTGCGGATCATTGCAACAAGAGTGTTTGTCACGTCCTTACGCTTTACCGGCAATACAGTATATTGACCAAGATCCATTTACTGTAATAGATCCCTTCTTTACGGTTAAGAATTATAGGGAAAGTTACTCTTTCAGCATACCAGCTATAACGGATTTCGGGGAAGGGTCTAGCGCTAACGATCCTTCGTTTGTTGAAATTCTTCCTCCGAATGTTAAGAGACGCTCCGGAAGGCCTAAGAAAAAGAGAATCCCATCTAGAGGAGAAATCTCAACCAAGCAGTTGAGGTGTGACCGTTGTTCGAAATCAGGCCATAACAGGAGGACTTGTGATGTTCCAATTTAAACACAATCCGTGTTGTGGACAATTCTCGTTGGCCACATTTATTTGTAATATTGTTATTGATCTGGACAACAAACTAAACATTTCTACAGTTGTTTGTTCATCTATACATTTTTTTGTTTTATTTTTATTATAGTGAAGAAATGTCAAATGTTTTGAGTTGCATGCAATTCGCATCCACTATTGCGAATTGTGTACAATATCTTGATATCATGTTGCAAACATCTATTAGGTCTCCATGCGAGTTGTGTGAAATTTCACCAGGACAAAATATTGCATTTTCAAACAAAATATCACAAGCGCATGATATGCTGCGAATTGTGTTTTCAAACAAATATCAGGACTTTTTAATTAACTACAAATTGCATGCTATGCTGCGAATTATGTCTCAAAAAAATATCAGGAATTTTGGTTGCTTACATATCCCATGATATGCTGCGAATTGTAAACAACCAGAAGTCCTTATATTTTCTTACACATCGCATGATATGTTGCGAATCGTGGTTTCATACAAATAACAGGTTTTTTAGTTGGTTGCAAAGCGCATGATATGCTGCGAATTGAATGGAAATACAAAGCACTACAATACTCAGGTTTGCATGCGAATTGTGTGTAAATCAGTAATATTGATAAACAAGTAATATCTCAGGTTAATATGGGAATTGTTTGCAAGTGGTAATAGGATGCGAATTGTATATAGGATTCAAAGTTTGTACAAAAAATGGATTCCAAAAAGAGGATTACAGTCTTCATGCACTAACAAATTTTCAAACAAATCACTACAACCTATTAGTGTTTGTTAGTTGCATTAAAAAAAAAGACTCTATCAGTCATCACTAGAGGATTCTTCACCATCTTTCTCCTCTTCGTGCTGATCATCAGCCTTTTCATTTTCCTCCTCCTCTTCGTTATCTACGTCCATCATGCATAAAAATTTGGTCCTTGATGGACCGACTTCGTCGTCCCTCTTCCTTTTGTTATTTGGAACCTCTACCGTCTGAGGTGGAACCTCTACTGGCTGAGGTTCAATATCAACCATTGGAACCACTTACACTAGTTGAGAGTCAGCTGAGAAGTAGTCCTCTATGTTTAAATCAAGGACAGAGACTGGGCTGTTTGGTGGTGCTGTTGGCATGATTAAGTCATCGCTCCAGTTGGTGGTTAAGGATGACCAAGAGTCACCTAGAGAACCTAGTGAACCAGAGTATATGGTGGTGGTTGTGGTGGTGGAAAATGTAATGACTATTAGAATTTGAAGATAACAAGAGGTGTTTTTAAAAAAATATAGAGTTTGTATTAAAATTAGCCTCTGGTTACTAGTGTTATTTATAGGCATGAAGAGAGTCTGAGCTTATGAGGTGGTGTGGCTATATTAATCATTACATAGCCTCCATGTCCAACAAGCAATTAATGGGCTCTGGTGATTAGATTGCTCTTTGCGTGCTCAATGCAGTTAACGTTTACTAAGGCAAACGCCATAGCCTGTTCGTATTCTTCAACGATAGATTTCGAATTATTTATTTTATACCAAGAGTTGATGCGAACTGCTTAGTGATAATTTCGCAGCCTGTAGTTTGTAAATGTGGTATTTTTCTAAGCATGTATCAGGTTAGGATACAGATTGTTTGGTGAGGATCATGTTTTTAATATATACCAGAGACTGGTGGGAATTGTTCGAATACTAACTAACCTTTATATATCAGGTTAGCATTCAAACTGTTCGATAAGAAATCTACAATATATATATATATCCGAGAATTGCACATTTCTGAAATTAAAAATTACACTATACACCAAAAAATTACAATGAATGTATGTACAAAAAAAACCATAATGTCTTACAGAAAATCACCAGTACTTGCAGGTGTCTCTGTCGTTTAAGAAAAAATCAAACATTTATGCTCTGAAGCTAGTAACTATATCTTCATCGTATTTTGGATGCACATATCCATGCTAGATAATATCTCTAGCGTATTTGCAGACAAAAATACCACAGTCAAGAGTGCCACATTTTTGTTGTGGAATTTTTCTTTCATTTTTCACCTTCCACCCTGTCTTTGAAGGAGGTAGGAATCCTTTGTCCAGTAAATAGTTTGTGTTAGGAATCTGCACAAAAACTTAAACTGTCGTTGTCAAACAATTCGCATCGCACATTGCGAATTGTTTGACAACTAATCCAACATGTAGATGTCAAACAATTCGCAACCTAGGTTGCGAATTAATCAGTATCCAATCCATTTTATTTGTAAACATTTTGCAGCCTATATTGTGAAGTGTTCATCATATAAGACATTTCGAAACATAGGGTGCGAATCTATTTATGGATACGTTACGAATTATAACTGAATTGGTCACAGTTTGCAGCATATCTTGATCACAGTTCGCAACATTTCTTGATCATGCATAATTAAAATGTGTTTAAAAGTAATTGAATAGTTAGGAATATTACCAGCTTGATAGGTGTCCTTGTGGTGTTGTCTATCGCTTTGAGTTTAGGCAACAGTGGGTTGTAGTTTGTTACCGACCTGCCGTCGACATCAATGACGAGCAACGTCCAATGGTTTATATGGTCATTTATCTCGGTGCATATTGGAATGATGATGTTGGGGTTTTCAGGCGCTTTGCTAAAAACGGTGTCAACCAAATTAGTTACTTCCTAGCCTGATTCGATTTGATGCTGCATCCAAGCGAGAGTACATTACAATGAGAACATGCGCGGAACTTTGAAATTCACCGTAGCTAAACTTACCGTAGTCATGCCAGAAATCATTACGCAATCATGATACACTCCTTACCGTAGTTCTACAGTTGATTTGGTACTGGTATTACAATTTCACGTTGGCTTAGCAATTCTGACTTTATGCACACCACCGTTGGTCTTTTAGGTGCATCTCCGTATTTGTTTTGGTCTTCTAAAGATGGTCCTTCCGGGCTGAGTAGTTCCAGCTTCTCACAGGGATTGACATGTTCTGACTCTTCCGACACTATCTCTTGTGTTAGCCTTTCTCTATTTGCCAAAACTATTTGTTGTTGTTGTTGTTGTTGTTATTCTTGTTGTTCTTGTTGAACTTGTTGCTGTTGCTGTTGTTGTTGTTGTTGTTTTTGTTGTTGTTGTTGGTGTTGAAATTGTTGGTGTTGTTGTTGTTGGTGGTGTTGAACTTGTTGTTGTTGCTGTTGTTGTTGACGGTGTTGTTGTTGTTGCTGTTGTTGTTGAACTTATTGTTGTTGTTGTTGTCGGCCTCCTGTTTCATACAAATTCTAAAATAAAAAGGTGGAGGGCTTAAGCATAATATAATCATAGTTCTGAACGATTCGCATGCTAACCTGAGATTTGTTTGATCCATCTCAAACAATTCGCATGGTAAGCGGCGAAATGTAAAAATAACCAACCCACTAGAGTATAACACAACTCGCAATATACGATGCGAATTGTTTGGACATGACTACACAACAGTTCTGATATTTGTTCGATAGCATCATATCATGTGATGCATTGTTTGAATATGTATTCAACTAGAAAACCCCGTTGACTGTTTTAAATACATACACTGGCTTTGTTTGAATATGTATACAACAATAAATATTATTATAGAAAAAATTTCATCACAACAATAAATAAGATATTTGAATCTTAGTGAACTTTTGATCCACTTACATCTTCAAGGCTGTCTGGGTCTGCCACTTCTTTCTCACGATCTTCTATCTCCTTTGCTACGTGAAGTACGAGCTGTTGGTAATTCCGAAGAGACTCGTGTCTTTCTTTCTCCGTTGGAGGACTCAGAACTATGGCTGCCTCTTGTGTAAAAGGAGACTTGTTTGTCTGTCTCTCCGTGGTGTCCATCTCTGTGGACACCAACAACTCTTATTCCATCCTTCCAGATGGTACCGGTATGGGTGAATGGTTCCCATCATCATCCCTATCTTAAGGCAGTACTCCATCAGCATCAGGCATAGGTGCCTGCAATTCAGTAGACGCTGCTCTAGATGGAAATGCTGGTACCTTCTCAACTTCTGGGCTTCCAATCTGGAAAATTGGTTGATAGATAGCATTGTGGAGTTATTGTGCTTCAAGCTCCGCTATCTTCGGTTTCAATTCTTCCACCTAAAAAATTGATAGCAAATGTTTTATAAACATATTAAGTGCTGATTATAGCGATTATGTAAGGCTCAATTTCATACTTACTTCTTTGGCCTGTTTTTGTATCTTTCTCTCGTACTTGTTCTTGTCGGTGTATGTCTTCAAACGCTTTGATTCTCCTATAGTTGCAGACTTCTTTGGAGTAGTCGCTCTGCATTTGAGGATAAAATTACCGATTGTTTCACTCATACTAGTTGCCTTCGTCGCCGGGCTCCTGCTGGGATGTGCCAATTAGTGGTGGTGGATTTGTTGTCTAGGGGAGTCTTGGTGGTGGAACCGTTGGCTGGAGGAGTCTTGGTTGTTGAGGTCTGGGTGATATCACCTGATTTGATTCTTTCTATTTTTGTGATGCTCGTCTCCTTGGTTTTGGGGCTGTGCTTTTCTTCCTCTTATTTGGTATTTCTTCCATTGAAATAGATTCAGCATCTGCATCTCCATTATCTACTATTCCTCCGAAAGCTCCGCTTTCAGCCTCAGTAAGACGTAGTGGACCTTCGAAAACCTACCAACAGAGGCACATGAAAGTAAATAGTTGCAAGCGGTTTGTTTTTTACAAACAGTTCGCATTATATGCTGTGAATTAAGGGAAACTCTATCATTTTAGAGTTGCAAACAACTCGCAGGTTAGCATGCGAATTGTTTGTAAACAATAAGGTGCGACATGTTTCATACCTTAAATATACATAGTACCAAACAGAACGCAGCGCAGGCTGCGAAATGTTTGATACATTGTTCTAATATAACACCAAATAAAACGTATGTTATGCTGCGAACTGTTTGTAACCCCAGTTCAATACCTATATAAAGCTCATACCTGATCATCTTTCAGGTTGGGTATTCTAACAAGCAGCGTCACAGTAGATGCTTGACACTCTAATCTCAACCCTTTGAAAAACCTTGGTATCAAGGTCGGCTTCGCTACCTCTCGGCCGACTGTTGTGTGCTCCATGATGAAACACTGCATGGGGACAAGTATTATCATCAAGATGCTCTGTACATAACTAATTATTATACTGAATAGATCAATCTTACAATTAGAGGAGTGACGCAGCCGACGACTCTATCGGGTTTTTTGATAGCTAAGCAACTCTTGATAGACTGTCGAAGCTTGAATAGTATTCATCCGGAGCAGTCGTAATTGTTTATTTTGCTGAAGTCATCAACAAAATAAAGCGTGCTTCAACCCAAGATATCTCTAGATACGGAGTATAATAGGGTTGAGCACACAAAGAGTATAAAAAGCCTTGCAACGTCTTCCAACTCATGCTCCCCCCTTTCGCTTATGGTTGTTTCTATACCTGGCTGTAAAACCCACGACAACATGCTATGTTAGTAAAGTACAGCGTCCTGCTTTATAAGATGAAGTCAATTTTACAGGTACCTTTAAAATGGCATTCGTTATTGTTTTAGTATTTGCCGGTCCTAATTTCTTGGCAGTTTTACCCATGAAGTATTTCTTCATCATCCCCGATTCGTCCTCCTCGTCGGGCGCGTATTTGTTGTGAAATGCTCCGGTTTTCGTTAACGGCATTTCCTCTGTGCCATGCTTCATCCCGAATATGACCTTCACATCATCTACAGTTAGTTTTACTAACTTTAAGCCAATATGGAAGGCGTCTTCATCAACAGAGAACCTCTCGACAACATACTGAATGAGCGAGTAGAATTTCTTCTTTAGCAGCTCTACCTCATTACGGATGTCAAAATCCGTTTTCAAAAGCGTGTAGAAAGGTGTGTTTCTTGCAGCTTCAATGTGGCACGGGTAATACGGTTCTCTTTCAGAAGCTTCAGAAGGCTCATCAACCCTGACCTGTAATAACTTGGTTTTGTTGTCATACTTCCTGCACAAACACAAATCAGTTGGAGTGTCACACACCTCGCATCACAAGCTGCGAACCTCCTATCTATCAGTTAAAGTGTCACACAGCTCGCATGACAAGCTGCGAAATGTATGACGTACACATTCAATCAAGCTGCGGATTGGTATGAAATATAAACAGATATGAAGCTGCGAATTGTTTGCATCCTAGGTGATGAAGATGCGAACTGTACTACAACGCACACGTACAGGCTGCGAACTGTTCTATTTTTTACATGCACGTTACAGGGATTTGGGTTATATGGAAACAACACCAAAATCAACAATCAACTACCTAATGCACATCTAACATATATCACAATTCTCAGGAAAGTATTAACATTACATGCAACCAAACTTCTACCCTGGGTTCGACGATAAACCCAGAAACTGATCAACTATCGTCACTAAATACTTCATTCCGGTATAAAAAGCAACGTCGATTGTGAAATACACTTTCCGTAATAATGCTTACCTGGTTACTTCTAAACACTGTAGTATTCACCGGCCTGAGACGACTAGATGGCAAGTTGTCGAATAAGAGGTCGTTACTCGTTGGACGGAGTAAAAGACGGTGACCGGTCCAATTCCGTTGAAGGTGCGAATGACGACTGATTTCAGAGAGAAGTTGTAGGGGTTTCGGGTTGGAGAGAGAATATCACGAAGTCGAACGGTTTCTGATGGTTTTTAAAATTAGACGTGTTTGGATTTTTGTTTAGGATGATGGGAAGGGGAAAAAAAATGGGTTTGAAGTGAAAAATGGGTATATATAGTGTGGGAGTAATTTTGTCTAATTTTTAACTCAAGGTACTGAGTAACACTGTCGAAAATTTAAATACTACCGAATAATTAAATACTTGAAAGGATATTTACTAATACTTTTTTCTAAAAATAATGGCAATTCGAGGTTAAAATACATATATATTTAGTTTCTCGAGTGTTTTTATTACAGATAATTTCAGTGCACCGGGAGATACAGATAATTTTTTTCTAAATATTATAAACAATTTTATTTTATTGACATCCTCTTCAATCTTAAATTACGTGGCTTTTAAGGCACAGATTATCTCTAGAAACCAAAATAAAATAAACAATCGATCTTATCTGAAGGGTTTTGAAATACAGAATGCAAATTGGGTTTTGTTTTTTATGGTTCCTCGTGATAAGATGCAATTCTATGGGAACCTTACAAATCAAGGGTCGAGTTCCGTCTTTAAATTCAAACCATAAATTAGTGGCCATAGGGATAATAGCCACATCCACACTGTACCATATATATACCAGACTATACCAGTTCCAGAGCATCATCTGCTTCTAACTCAAACATAGACAATGGCTTCCTCTATGCTATCATCCGCTACTGTGGTCGCCCGCGCCACTCCGGCTCAAGCTGCTATGGTCGCACCGTTCATCGGACTCAAGTCCACTGCTGCTTTTCCAGTTACCCATAAGAACAACGTTGACATTACTTCCCACGCAAGCAATGGCGGAAGAGTCCAGTGCATGAAGGTTTTTGTTTTAACTTTATTACTCTCAGCAATCTGAACACAAATTCAGTGTCACAAGTATAAAATCAGCTATATCAATTGAGTTGCTAAGGCAGTATTTGGTTAATTGAAATGTGTACTGTTTTCTATCCAAGGGAAATAGTTTTCATAATCTGAAATATGGTTTGAACAACAAACCATATTTGGTTTTGGTGTTCAGGAAAGTAAAAGCTGGAAACATTTGATTCTTCTGCCGAATCAATTAAAATCTAAATGCTCATTATCATTATTCACATTTGATTATCTTCATAAAGCCGATAAACTCCTATTTTGTGTGTGTTTGGATTTATAGGTGTGGCCTCCTCTTGGATTGAAGAAGTTTGAGACCTTGTCTTACCTTCCACCTCTAACCGAAGAGCAATTGTCGAAGGAAATCGACTACCTCATTAGAAATGGATGGGTTCCTTGCCTCGAATTCGAGTTGGAGGTCTTTTTTCCATATCTTTATCTCTTCAATTATAGTACTAGACCTATCTAGTGATAATAGTAGTTCATGTCACTATATTCAGATGATGCGACTATTCGATTGTTTGATGCGTTGTTTGTTGGGTTATTATTGATGCAGCATGGTTTCGTATACCGTGAGCACAACAAGTCACCCGGATACTACGACGGACGTTACTGGACAATGTGGAAGTTGCCTATGTTTGGCTGCACTGACTCTTCTCAGGTGTTGAAGGAGATCCAGGAAGTTAAGGCCACATACCCACAAGCTTACGTCCGAGTCATCGGATTCGACAACGTGCGTCAAGTGCAATGCATCAGTTTCATTGCTGCCAAACCTGATGATTATTAATCTTAATGCTTTTTAAAATGAATTGTACTTGATGATGTGAACCTTATTTCACATTATTTGAATTTCAATAATTCTTTTGAAGATTGTTAAGCCATGAGCCAGAAACTTTATCAATTGCAATACACATCAATAAAACTTTGTCAAATATGCCCAAACCATAAATTAAATGTCAATCCACTTCAATTTTCAAATTTGCCACTTCAGTTTTATTCAATATGCCAGAAAATTTGATCAATTATTTGAGAAAATGATTATTCCTTAGTTATATTTTGTTAAACCTTAGAATGATATCTCTTTGTATACCCAGAATAATGATAAGTTGTTCAGCCATTTCAAGTAATAAGATTCTCAAATGCCAAAATACTATATGCTCTTGGTTCGGAGGGAAAAAGTATTTAAAACGATTAGAACTAAGAGAAAAAGATTCTCAAATGAATGTGAAAACAAATAAAATTCTCATGGCAAAGTGTTTATTTATTTATATGCTAATCAAATAGAGTAAATAACATTCACGAAGTATTTGGCTAATTCCAAAACTTAATTTTTTAAATTATTATTATTATTATTTATTATGTGATGTAGTTGCACGAGTCGATGGTTATATGATTCTTTTGTACAAACGGAAATGGGTTTTATTTGGGATCCAGGTATCAGAATTAGGCGCTACGAGCACTCAAATCGAACGCGTCGAGAAGCTCTAACGATTTTGGAAAGCATCACAACATGATGAAGTCGAGACCTAAATTTCATCTTTAAACCCTCGGTTTGCTGTTTTAATGAATTTTCTGCATTTTTCTATTTTTGTTGGATTTTATTAAAATACTTAACGAGTTCTAATCGCTTTAAAATTAGGCTGTACTTTATTTTATTGCATAAGGAAAAAGCTATAATTTTGGGCTACGGTTTTGAGCACTTTTATAAAAGGCTGTAAAACCCTAGTTTTGCCGTATACTTTTTTGAATAAAATTTGATTTTCTTTAAAGTCTCTTTTACTCTGACTTAGGGTTAGAGCTATCTATCTTTTTGTTGTTCGTCTTTCTTTCTCTGTATTTTCAACCGCCTGTTCCATCTCGTAGCTTGACGCTACCATATTGGTATCAGATTCAGAGTTCCTACGACGTGGGTAACGAAGGTATGCCGCCAGAGCGATCTTTTTGGGGGAAGTCCACTTTTCCGATCACCGAATTGGTCGACCGTGATGAATTTGGTCAATTCCAATCCCAGGTTGGTGAACAGATGGACTCGTTGGGAAATCACATGAGAGACATACATAAAGCACTACACAGGCTGTTGAACAACCAAACCAACGGCTTTCGAGCTCTAGGTTCGAGCAACCAGCCGTTGGGATCTGAGAGAGAGATCGGCCGCGAGCTAAATCAGTTTTCTCCTCGGAGAGAACAAGGTAGGGGTCACTATTACCCAAAAGACTGTCGTGAACAAGTCTTTGAGCAGCCACCAGCGAGAGATTCTGATTTGAACGCCAACAACCGGTGGGAATCTGGATTTAGACTGGGGATCCCAGAGTTCCAAGGGGTCTCGAACTGGAGGAGTTTTTAGATTAGATCGTCATAGTTGAAGAATTCCTTGATTTCAAGGAGGTTCCAGATGCAAAACGGGTACATTTGGTTGCAACTAAGTTCCGAGGTCGAGCTGCATCTTGGTGGAAACAACTCAAGAAGACCAGATGAAGGCAAGGTAAACCAAAAATAACAACTTGGGCTAAGTTTGTGAAGCACTTGAGGGCTGCGTTTTTTCTTTAAAACTATGCGCGTATCATGTATCAGCAGTTCCAAAACCTTAAACAAGGATCAAGGACTGTTAACGAATACACTAACGATTTTTTCAAGCTACAAAACCGTGTCGATATTGTTGATTCAGCAGATCAACTAGTATCTCGCTATATAGGGGGGATAAGACAGCAGTTTCAGAACCAGATGAACATGTTTGACCCTGTGAATGTGTCTGAAGCACATCAACGCGCACTGCATAAAGCCCTTTCACGAAGGCCTTATGCAGGAGATACTGCCAGAACGACTCTATTAGCGTTCCCAAAAAGGACGATTCCAAGCCCTAACCCAGGCGTACCAACTACTGCTCCTATGCGTAAATGTGCTAGTTTGCAGGTCCCTAGTCGCACAGTTACTTCCTCACAGGTCCGGTGCTACCATTGTCATGAACTAGGGCACGTTGCTTTACAGTGTCCAAAATTACGACAACAGCCACAACAATCCAGGGGTCTGTTCGCTAACACTGCTAATTTTTACCTGGAGGGTGATCCACGATTTGATGAGGAACCAGAGAATGCTGTTGATGAGGTTCCAGGGGACCAGGTTACATGAGGAGATATTGGTCAGACATTGGTTTCAAGGCGTATCTGTCTGACGCCGAAATCCAGAAGTGAAATGGATGATTGGCTACAAAACAATATTTTCCAATCGACTTGTACTATTGGGGGAAAGGTATAAAAATTCGTTATTGATTCAGGGAGCTGCGATAATGTTATCTCTGAAGAAGCTGTGCATAAGCTGGCCCTGAAAACAGAAGACCACCCAAACCCTTGCAAGCTTGCCTGGTTAAAGAAAGGTAGTGAGGTAAATATCTCTAGAAGATGTCTGGTATCTTTCTTTATTGGTAACTATAGGGATCAAGCATGATGCGATGTCATTGGGATGGATGCGTGTCACTTGTTGCTAGGCCGACCCTGGCAATATGATAGAAGTGTTACATATGATGGTAGGAGAAACCGCTACAGTTTCATATGGAATAATATCAGGTTCATATTAACACCAACTAGAGAGGTCTCCCTAAAACCTTCCCTTGCAGTATCAAAGGAGTCGGGTAAGAACTTTCTAGATCGAAAGGCATTTATAGAACATGCTCATGAAACATGGATTGTCTATCTTTTTGTGGTTAAAGAATTTAGTACTGATCCATTTGTTGGTATACTTGAGCGAGTTTGACCACTATTAGCAGAGTTTTCTGTTGTTTTTCCCGATACTCTACCTATAGGTCTTCCTCCATTAAGAGATATCCAGCACTAGATTGACCTTGTACCGGGTGATAGCCTACCAAACCAACCACATTATCAGATGAGCCTAAAAGAGCATGAAGAGCTCTGCAGACAGGTGGAAGAACTATTGACGAAAGACCATATCCGTGAGAGTCTTAGTCCTTGTACGGTTCCTGCACTATTAACACCAAATAAGAATGGCTCAACAAGAATGTGTGTGGATAGCCGGGCTATCAACAAAATTACAGTCAGGTATCGATTTCCTATTCCTTGCCTTGATGATTTACGGGATCAATTGAATGGTGCTGCTGTGTTTACGAAGCTAGATTTGAAGAACGAATATCACTAGATTCGTATTTGTATAGGGGATGAGTGAAAAACAGCCTTCAAGACCCGAGAAGGTCTGTTTGAATGAATTGTAATGCCATTCGGTCTTTCTAACGCTCCTAGCACGTTCATGCGGGTTATGAACCATGTATTTCACCCGTTCATCGGAAAATTTCTTGTTGTGTACTTTGATGATATTCTTATATATAGTACCACGGAAGAGCTGCATCTCCAACACATACGCAAAGTGTTAGTTGTTTTGAGGCGAGAGAATTTTTATGGGGGACTCAATAAGTGTTGTTTTATGACAGACTCAGTCATCTTCCTGGGGTATGTCGTGTCAAAGGATGGGCTGTCAGTGGATCAATCGAAAGTGACAACTGTGCGAGACTGGCCTATTACTACTTCTATCATTGAAGTCCGCTCTTTTCACGTATTGATCTCCTTTTACAGACGCTCCATACATAACTTCAGCACTGTCATAGCTCATATTACAGAGTGTATGAAGGGCAAGATATTCTGCAGGACCCCTGAAGCAACTAAGGCGTTTGAGGAAATCAAGCTAAGACTGACCACTACACTAATTCTGGTTTTACCTGAATTCTCTACAGGATTTGAACTGCATTGTGATGCGTCCAGATTGGGCATTGGCGTTGTACTCAGCCAACGAGGCCGCCTTGTAGCATACTTCAACGAAAATTTAAGTGGAGTTAAACTCAACTACATCACCTATGATAAGGAGTTCTATGCAGTTGTACGAGCTTTGAAGCACTAGATTTCCTACTTGGCCTACAATGACTTTGTCCTCTACACCAATCATGATGCCTTGAAGCATCTGCAGAGTCAGGAGAAACTCTATTCCCGCCATGCATGTTGGGCAACATTGACTCAACAACTTAACTTTTCCATTAAGCATACTTCGGGGACAGTTAACCGCGTAGCTGACACAATGAGCCGATGCAACATGATGATTCGCATAGAAGGAGAAGTTGTGGGATTCGAGATGATGAAGGATCTACTGGCTATCGATCCATATTTTGGTCCTATTCTAGAGGACGTCAGCGTAGGTTTGAGAAAAGATTTTGCAGTGAGCAACGATTACCTCTTCAAAGGTAATTTACTTTGTGTTCCTAAGGGCAGTTTAAGGTTACTAATTGTACATGAGAGACACAACAAGGGGCATGAGGGTATAGATCAAACCCTTCACTCTGTATCAAGTCAGTTCTTGTGGCCAAATTTGAGGCGAGATGTTATCCGTTTTGTATCTGGTTGTCGGGTTTTCCAGGTGGTAAAAGGTATATCCTCCAACGCAGGTCTATACCTACCACTCCCAATACCGGAAAGACCGTGGCAAAGTGTCAGCATGGATTTCATCTCTGGGCTGCTAAGAGCACATAGAGGTAACGATTCTATTTTTTTAGTGGTTGATAGGTGTTCAAAGACGGCCCACTTCATTGCCTGCAAGAAAACCACAGATGCTGTGAATGTTGCTAATTTATACTTTCGTGAGGTCTACCGCTTACATGGTCTAGCCTTGAATATTGTTTCTAATCGCGATACGAGATTTGTGGGGAATTTTTGGAGGAGTTTGTGGCGCCTCACAAACACGAAGCTGAGTTTTAGCAGCGCGTATCACCCGCAGACAGATAGCCAAACCGAGGTAACTAATCGAACCTTAGGCAACATGTTACGCATAGAGGTCTCTGGGAACTTGAAAGCATGGGATTCCCGCCTTTATCACGTTGAGTTCGCCTACAACAGGCACCACAAGCGCAATACTGGGTATAGTCCCTTTATGGTAGTCTATGGTTATAACCCACGGGGTCCTATGGACTTAGCTTTCCCAATCTTTGATAAGGATCCAACTAAGGTCGAGAACGCCATTGCTGATCTATGGGAGATCCATGAGAGCACCCGCAAACACCTGGAGAAAACAACACAGAAGTACAAGATTGCCGCAGATAATAATCACCACCAGGTGGAGTTTGAAGTGGGGGACTTTATATGGGCTGTTTTGACCATGGATTACTATCCTGCACACGAGTACAACAAGCTGGCTGCAATGAAAGTGGGTCTTTTTGAAATTATTGAAAAAATTAATCCCAATGCATACAGGTTGAAGCTACCCAGCTACATGAAGACCCATAACATTTTCAACGTGACGCACCTGGTGCTATTTACCGCTGCTGCTGAGGATGATGAAGCTGAGAATTCGTGGGCGAATTCTTCCGAAAAAGGAGATGATGATATAGTTGCACGAGCCCATGGCTATATGACCCTTTTGGCCAAACAGAAATGGGCTTTATTTTGGGCCCATGTATCAGAATTAGGCGCTGCGACCACTCAAATCGAACGCATCGAGAAGCCTAACGATTTTCGAAAGCATCACAACACGATAAAGTCCAGGCCTAAATTTCATCGTTTAAACCCTCGTTTTGCTTTTTTGTGATTTTTTTTGCATTTTTCTATTTTTGTTGGATTTTATTAAAATACTTAACCTGCTCCAATCGCTTTAAAATTGGACTGAGTTTTATTTTATTGCATAAGGAAAAAGTTGTAATTTTGGACTAGGGTTTCGAGCACTTTTATAAAAGGCTCTAAAACCCTAGTTTTACCTCAGACTTTTTGAATAAAATTTGATTTTCTTTAAAGTCTTTTTTACTCTGACATAGGGTTAGAGTTATCTATATTTTTGTTGTTTGTCTTTCTTCATCTGTATTTTCAGCCACTTGCTCCATCTCGTAGCTTGGCGCTACCATTATGGTTCTAATCGTTTTTAATTATGTATGCTTTTAAACCGTTTTTTTGTTTATGATAAGTTAAAACAAAAATATATATAAAAAAATTGAACACCAAAGATGTACAAAAGTTTGGAAAATTCAGCTTACATTGACTTTAAACCACAACAATATTCGCAATTGTGTCCAACAGATACAACAGTATCAAAGATTAAATTCCTGATAACCGTGTTTACAAGACTCTAAGTTCCAGAGTTAACACAATTTCTCTCTCAAGATCTCTCTCTATTCTTTTGAGAGAAAAAATCTAATGAGCACTCTCTCTCTGTCTTAATCTGATTTCCCTCAGCTGTACACTTTTCTAAATTCCTGTACTCCTTGCGAAAGCCCAATATATATATATATATATATATATATATATATATATATATAATGCTTGATACATATTTTTTTCTTGAGAACATCATAACAAACTCTTAACTGAAATAACCATTTCAGTTTTATAACCAACTATGTTTCTAGTTTAAAGATAGATTTAACCAGAACACTGAAATCTTATAGCAACTACATCAAGAAGTTTTTGCCTTTGGTCGATGGCTTCATGACAGATGCATCCTATGCTTTGGATGACGACATTCTGGTTAAATCCATAACTTCTTTGAGTAATCATCAATTATTGACAAACAATATTTGTTACCTCAATGAAACTAAGCCTTTGCACCCCCATAGATAATCATGGATGTAATCAAGGGCTCTTTTTTGTTCCGTGCTCAGATCTTACAAACTCGAACCTGCTACTTTTGGCATACACAGATGATTAACGAAATTCCAATAAGTCGGTTAATATTTTCCAAACAATCCTTGCTTCTGTAACTCCAACAAACCCTTCTCACTCACATGCCCAGTGTCATATGCCATAGGGTTATATCTGATGAGTTCGGATTATCGAGTCACAGATTACTAAGTTATCCAGAGAAGGGCAATTCAGACATAAACGTATCACTGAACTATCCAGACAGGGCAAAAGTAAATAAACACCTAAATACCTTTTTGGCTAAGCTATGTGCTAATCAACTTAATAGATTAATGGGTCCTTAAACTTGACCCGGTTTCATAACTTGACTTGTAAGCCCATGGGCCCGTAATTAAAGGTATAAATACCCCAACTACTTTCATTAATGAGCGTAATGAACATTTAATACAACCAGCCTGCTCAAATCTCCCACTACTTTATATCAAAACACTTAATACTCAAAACATTTTACAAAAGTACCCTCAGCCCAAAATAAACCAAACCAAATTGACGACCACAGTGGGCGAAGACGGTGCTTGAATTTTGCATTCAAAACCAATAGAAAAGACATGTTCGGATGAATCCGAACGAGCAAGGAACTCCACGACCTGTGGTGGAGGAAGTTGGGGGAAATAATGAATATACCACAGAGGAGCGAGACAAGTTGAGAGCAGAATTATAGGTAATGGGGGCCATTAAAAACAGAAATGGGTTTAAAGGAGAAGTCAAAGGCGTCAACCATTCATCACACTGACAATCCTAGGGAGAATGATCTATCGACAAAGACTCATTTAAGTACAAAAAAGACCCATATCAGTTTTAAGAAGACTCACCGATCTAAACCAGTGGAAAGTTTAGATTTTGAGTCCTCTAGCAAGTCTTTGAATGAGGCTGAGCTTGAAGAGTCTTTGTCATCAAGCAATGATGAAGGGAGGTTTAGGAAGAAACAGAAACTAGTTAAAAAATATTCACGAAAGAGAAATAGGCATGGGAGACTTAAGAGGAATTTGGGCAAATGACCATCTCACAGCCACAATCATAGGCATGTGGATCAGCTGCTGATCGATCCTTTTGCTTTTCATTCTGAACCAGGTATATTTGCAACACCTAATGAAGACACATTATTCAGTCGTCATAGAAACTGAAGACAATCACCATTATCTACCAAGATACTTTCCAGAAACCTACCCAAAAGGTTTGACAGTTCCAAAATGGAGAAGTATGATGGGAGTAAAGATTCATAAAATCATCTGGAGCAGTTCAAAAAATTCATGATGAATTTTGATGATGATGAAAAACTTCTATGTAGAGCCTTCTCCCAATCTTTTACGAGAAGTGCTCTCAAATGGTACAACATTTTACCCTAGGGATGTATCAGAAACTTTGATACATTCTAGGTTGCCTTCCGAAGACAGTCTGTGGGAAGTAAAGAGGTGAAGGGAAATGGAGATACTATCATCCATTGTTCCCAAGAGCTAAATGAGTCCTTAAAAGACTATAGAAGTTGGTTCGTAAATACCATGAATGGGTTAGCAGATTACTTCGAACAGGTGGCAATTGCTTCCTTAAGGCAAGGGTTGAACCCTGGGAATCTGGCCGATTTAATGACAAAAAATAAGGCAACGACTTGGGGTGGATTGTTAAATCAAGTGGGGAAGAATATTACAGTGGATGAAACTAAGAAAACCAGGGTGCACCGTCAGGTGACGTCCGCCTCAACAGCTCAAAACCAAAAATAGTCTGGATACAAGGCTAAAGAGACCAGACAAGGGTCCAACAGGGCCAAACACACTCAATCCAACCCAAATCCAGCTCAGAGCCAGCAGTCAAGGAGTAAAAGAGGTCCTTGGGTTCAACCAGAGTGTTTTACAGAATTAAAGGAGAACGAGGCAACAATTTATGACGAGACCGAAGATGAGGTCCATTTCCAGAAACCAACAACTTTACAATCTCTTAGAGAAAATCGTAATACTTTTTTTTGCCAGTATCACCATAACATTGGTCATAACATCCAAGACTGTATTTCTTTGAAGCAGGAAGTACAGAATCTCATTGAAAGAGGCAAGCTGGGTGCTTATGTCAAAAGAAGAAGTGGAAACAAGTCTATCAATGCTCCTCGAACTGGCCTTATAAATAATGTAGGAACATCTGCTCCGGAGGGGGCAATGGTGATCCTTTAAAGATTTGATGTTGGTTCGGAGTATCTGGAGCCTGATCCAACTCGAAATAAAGTGGGGGTCATAACAGAACATTTCAAGACGGTGTCCGGACTCATTAGTTTCTTCGAGACACTTACCATATTCGGAGGGGACACCATGACAGCACACACTCCTTCATCAAGGAAGAGGCATGTTCATAGTCTAGCTACTCAATTGGAAGGCGGCATGTCTTCTTATCAGTCCCAAACCCCTTTTCCATTTATAATCTTTGATGAGGATGATTTAACAAACATTGCTGGGCCTCATGAGGATGTGGTGGTGATAGGAGCATCTATTGGGGGCAATGATGTCAGACGAATTTTGATAGACACGAGCAGTTCGGCAAACATTCTCTTTTTAAGTTCTTACAAGCAGATGAAAAATCCGGCCGTTATTCAATGGTCAAACAAAACCATTTTGGGCTTCACAGGGAGCTCTGCGGATGTAATTGGGGAGATTGAGGAAGAGGTGGTGTTGGGAAATGGGCCTTTTAAAAAGATGGTCAGAGTGTTATTCGTTGTGGTAGACTGCCCAACATGCTACAATGCAATCTTTTGGAGGTCATGGCTCTCCAGGATGCATGCTCTGGCCTTAATAGTCCACCAATGTTTGATGTATGTGGTTCAAGGGCAAGTAGGAGTTGTCCGGAGTAGTCAAAAGATAGCAAGGGAGTGCTATGCAACTGCACTTGCTCCTAAAACTTTGGCAGCAGTCCGGGTTAATGAAGATTAGCAGTTATTGGCGCCTTCTGAGAGAGAGGGTGAAATTGATGACCCAGAGAGGCCCCTAGTGTTTTAATACCGGTTGAAGAAGTTGAAACCCACTCTCTGGGTGAAGGTAGAAGTGTTAAGATTGGCTCCAAGATGGCGCCGGAATTAAAGATGAAATTTTTGTCTTTTTGGAAGATAATCAGCATGTCTTTGCTTGGTGCAATGCTGATGTGATCGGTGTGACTGCAAGTGTAATCTCACATAAGTTGTCCATCCGAACTGACGTTGCACCTATTGTGCAGAAAATGAGAGCTTTCTCTTAAGAGAAAACTGATGTGATAGTCCAAGAAGTCGATCGACTTACTAAGATGGGGCACATAAAGGTGGATCTAAATGACCAGGATCACACTACCTTTATTACAGATAAAGGTCTCCATTGCTAGAGGGTGATGCATTTTGGGCTGAAGAATGTTGGGGCTACTTATCAGAGGTTGGTGAACAAAACATTTGCTGATCAGATCGGCAGGAACATGGAGGTGTACATCGATGATATGATGGTTAAAAGCTTAGAAGAGGAGTTGCACATAACTGAACTTCAAGAAACTTTTGCCAATTTGACAAAGGTAAATTTAAAGTTGAATCCAGAAAAATGTGTATTTGGGGTACAGTCCATAAATATTTTGGGTTATGTAATAAGTGAGAAAGGGATACAGCCCAATCCGGATCATTTTGACGCCCTGTTAGAAATGGATCCCCCTCGAAATATTAAAGAAGTCTAGAGGCTAACAAGAAGATTGGCTACCTTGAATCGTTTTATTTCAAGGTCTTCAAATAAGTGTGTTCTATTTTTTCAGACCTTGAAGAGTGCTAAAGATTTCAACTGGTCTCCACAATGCAGCCAAGCTTTTGATGAAATAAAGAAACACTTGTCTTCACCAAAAAACCCTTTTCAAGCCCATACAAGGTGAAACACTTTATGTATACTTTGTTGTGTCAGGATATGCTATAAGTGCGGTGTTGGTAAGAGAAGTGGACAATTACCCTCGTCCGATATACTACATCAGCAAGAGCCTGATAGATGTTGAGAAGAGGTACCTAAAGCTTGAAAAGCTGGCACTAGCGTTAGTGATTGCAACATGGAAAATGAGGCCTTATTTTCAGTCTCATTCCATGATTGTCCGAACGTCTTTTCCATTGAAGAATGTTCTTCAGAAAGCAGATATATCAAGAAGGATGACCAAGTGGTCAGTAGAGTTGGGTGATTATGACATTGACTTCGCCCCATGAAGTGCTATCAAGGCTCAATTTGTTGCTGATTTCCTAGTAGAATTCCATCCGGATATGAGTTCTAAACAAGTTTCAGAAGGGAAAACTAAAATATAATGGGTAGTCCAGACTGATGGTGGATCAAGCACAATGGGTTGTGGGGCTGGAATTCGCCTAACCTCTCCATATGGTGATAAACTATACTAGGCTATATGCTTTGGGTTCAGGGCCTCTAACAATGAGTCTGAATATAAAGCAGCTATAACTGGTCTTAAATTAGCTTTCCTATATGGGGCTAAAAAAGTTAGGTTGATGAGTAATTCTCAGCTTCTTATCCACCATGTTCAACGTCAATCTAAGGCCAAGAAGGAACAGCTGATAAGATACTTATTCATCCTTAAAGAGGTGGCAGCCAACTTCAAAAATGTTTGCTATGAGCATATTCATAGAACAGAAAATGCGCTGGAAGATTCCTTAGCAACCATAACATACTCTGAGTCCTACCCTTGGATTAATATACAAGAATTCTCATCCATACAATCAAATCAGAACAAGGAAAAGGAGGAAAGCTTAAGTATAGAAGTAGTTTAATCTAAAGATTGGATATTTCCCCTTCTTCAATATATCTCTGATACAATTTTTCCTCTAGAGAAAGCTATGGCAAGAAAAGTTAAACACAAGGCTCGTGATTTTTTTTTATCATAAGAGAGGTTCTATATAAAAAAACCTTCAATAGACCTCTCCTGCGCTGTTTGGGGGTTGAAGAATCCCAAACCGTTTTATCCGAACTACACGACGGAAAGGATCAACACATTTTTGCTACAAGGCACTAACCCAGAAGGTATTATTGGCAGGGTACTATTGGCCATCCATAATGGCAGATGCTTAAGAAATAGTAAAAAAGTGTGATCCATGTCAAAGGTATGGCAACAAAATTCATGTGTCAGCAGTGCCTATGTAGTCTATTTCTGAGCCAATACCTTTTGCTCGTTGGGGGTTGGATTTAGTTGGACCACTACCAATGGAGTCCGGAGGGTGTATGACTATCATTATTGCTATTGATTACTTCTCAAAGTGGATAGAAGCAGCTCCTCTGGCAGGAACCACTTCGAAAGCTATCATAAAGTTCATCTTATCTAACATATGTTGCAGATTTGGGATTCCTCAGAAGATTACTACAGATAACGGGCCACAGTTTGATAACAAGGATATGGAGAATTTCTGTGCTTCTAGGGGCATTCAGCATTTCTTCTCTTCTCCTTTCCACCCACAGGAAAATGGCCAGGTTGAAGTGGCCAACAAGACTATTTTTTCCGGGTTAAAAAAGAATTTAGAAGGGAATGCAGGGAAGTGGCCAAGCTATCTGCAAGAAGTGTTGTGGGCATACCGAACTACTCCTAGGGCTGCTACAAAGGAATCTCATTTTACCTTGGTGTATGGGATGGATGCTATTACTCCTATAGAAGCTACCCTACCATCATATAGGGTGCATAACTATTCCGAACAAGCTAATAAGGAATCAGTTGGACTTAATAGAAGAAAGAAGGGTTAAAGCTCATCTTAGAACAACCCACTACCAAGGCTTGATGAGAAGCAGGTTTGCTTCCAAGTTCAAGAGAAGATATTTTCAACTAGGAGATAAGGTTTTGAGAAAAGTATTCTTACACACCAAGGAGAAGCAGTTCGGTAAGCTGGCTCCGAACTGGGAAGGCCCTTATGAGGTCTTTGAAAAGCTTAAGCCTGGGACATATAGGCTTCAGGACAAAGAAGGGAGGCTTTTGAAGCGCCCCTGAAATATTGAACATCTTAGGTAATATCTAGAGTAAACGTTGTGTAAATATTTACTTGTTAAATGTCAATGTAAATATAAGGGGGCATACTCTTTCCTACCCTGGTGGCGCGGGGAGATTTTAATGAGGTGTCCGATTTTTTCATTTAATAAAATATGATGCCTTCTTAAAACATCCGATGTGGTTTAACTATAATTCTATTCAAGTAAAAGTCTTTGATTTAACACTTTTGGATCTTTGATAGATCGGATTAACCTGGTTTAGCGATGACTATTAAATACATGTCATCAGAGATATTAAACACTATCATTTTAATATTTCTGAAATAATTAGGGCTATTTAAATAAAGGTTGGAACTATTTAAACATTAGCCAGTAAAATTAAAAGGAAAGACAGCATTAAACAAATCAAGATTTGATAAATAAACCTATCCGGACTCAAACTAGATAACATTACCAAATTACAAAATGTGCCTTGGCCATCCAAGGACTTTAAGTATTTTAAAAGAATTATGCGAACTCAAACCGGATAACATTACAAAAATTCCTTGGCCATCCAAGGACTTTAGTAGTTCACAAAATTAAGGAAAGAAAAAGATGTTTAAACCTTAGGGCTTGTTCCCTTCAGATTTTCCTTCATCACCTCTTTTATGGGGACTTTTGAGTTCGACACTCGAACTCTCATTGGTTCCTTATTCATCATCAGTAGTGGAGTCAATTCCACTGGAAAATTTGTACATGTCGCCAGTTGCCATGGTGTGATGAGGAAGATCTTTGTATTCTACATATTTCCATAGGGGACCAAGAGTCCTCTTCGGAAATGTCTCATGGAAGAGCAAAACTATGTGAGACCTAACTTCAATATATCTTTTCTCAAAGGAGTGTATCACCTCATTGGTATATTTATCAATGCTTTCCTGAATAGTTTGTTCCTGCTCCTTCACAAAGTATTCTTTCTCCTTGATCACCTTAGACATAGTACCTTCTAAGGAAGTCTTCTCACCGGACAAGGTTTGAATGATACCATATTTGGTCTTCAAATCTTCCCTTAACGTTGTGAGATCCTTTTCCAAACCAGAGCACTTAGTTTGGAGCTCAGTACAGGTCGTTTTTGAAGTGGAAAGTTTGGTTGTTATAACTTCTTTGTCTTTTCTCAGTGTTTCTATCTCTTTCTTCAGTTCTTCTATGCTCCGATTAGCATTGAGAAGATGGGTTGATAGAGACTCTTTGTCAGTAGTGAGGGTAGTGATGAGTGTAGTTTGACTCTTCACTTGTCTCTCCAGATCAAGCACTGGCTGGATGTGACCAAGAAGGGAATGTGCCACAATGTCTTGTCCTGCAGAGACGGAGAAAGACTTACCATTATAACTCACCATGTTAAAAGAGCTTGAAGGACGGAATGGACCAGCAAAGTCGTCCTTCTCAGAGTCGTTGAAGTAAAGATCAATGTCTTGAAGGGCACTAATGTCCACCCCATCAATCCCTCCTCAGGTACCCTCTTTGGACTGTAGACCTGTTGGAATCTTCTCTGGTAGAGTGGGGTCAACAGGGGCTGGTGGAGGTAGAAGCTCCAAATGGAGAAAAATTATTTCTTCCCCTAAGGTGACATTTTTATTTTTGGCAGCCTTTTCGTCACTGCTTTCTCTTCTTTTCTGGTCTTTTTTAAGAGGCCTTGGTGGGTTTTGTGACTCTCCTGCCTCCCTAACGGTCTCAGCCCCTTCTGTGGTAGCTTGGACTGCCTCTGTTGCGACATTATTTTTTTTCCCTTTCATCTTGCTGGGAGCTTTGGCTCTAGAAGGCAATACCAGTTTACCATCTTTGGCTTCTGTCCATTTAAGGATTACACCAAGAGGAGGAGGTGTAGTTAGTTCTTCCCATGTGAGATCCCTCCCACCCGTGGTGCTTCACAGATGGGACCTCACCAGATTTCCTGAGATGAAGCAGTTGTGGAAGGCATTCTCCCAACGCTCCGCAACCCATGCGTTCAGTTTGGCACATGTTGTTTGCCCCTCCTTTAGGTGTCCGGTAAACTCCTTCGGCAGCACTGAAAAAGAAGTGACAAATAAATCAGGAGAGGAATACTTGTAAGTTAAAAAGAAGAACATGAAAAACAAAGATAAATAACTTACCCGTACTCTTCCATCTGCTTGTTAACATACTGGGGTTGGTATTGGCTTTGATATTCCTACCATTCTCCCATAACCAACTGATGAACAAGAACTGTGTCCTCCAGTTCTTCTCAGACTCCAGTAAGTCGTTCCCCATATTATGATGGTAGAAGGGAATGTGGTGATTCTTGCATAGACTTGCCACAACGACAAATTCCTCCATTGGGAGAGGGATTTTAGACAACCTCGATGACATTATGCAAGAGAGGAGAGAATACCAGACGTTCAGGCTCAACTGGCTTGGCCAGAGGTTCACCAGGTGGAAATACCTGACATTTTATGAGTCCAGTGGGAACCGAAGTCCCCAGTTTAACACCTCAGTGAAGATGACCACCTCATTGAGTTCACAGTCCATCAGAGTCTCCGGAGTGACAGGCATCCTTACCTTCACTGACTCTGGGGTCCCCCACTTTGTCCAGATTCAACCCAACTCAGCGGTATGGGTGTAGACATAGTTTATATTCTGTAGGGCCAAGAAATATTTAACATTGACATTTTTGAAGCAAGAGCCTACCTTGCCCTCCAAGCACAACGGGAGATCTGGATGAGCCACACCAACCTTGACTTGCCTTTGCCATTCCTATCAGAGGCAGCATCCCCGGTTTGACCTAATGCTTCAGTTTCGAAGGGAGCCTCTTTGATATTATCCTCCATTACTTCTTCCATCAATGTGGAAGGTTTATCTGTTGCCTTGGATAGTGGAGGATAAACTTCTGGCACTAAAAGTTGTTGGGATGAATGAGCGCTTGCTGTTTCTAAATGCCTGATGTCTGGTTGAAATTGAGATCCGGAGGGCTTGGTCTTTGGGGATACTTGAGATGCCTCCGATCCGGAGGGCTTATCTTTTGAAGTTGCTTCAAATGCCTCTGATCTAGTCGTCCGACAATGGGTTGGTTTTTCCCGGGACTTCTCAATGTCAGAACCCATTGCTATGAAGGGGAAGGTTTTCTGACACTTGAAACTGTATTTTCTTTAGCAACAGAGGGTTGAGAATCTTGCACATAAGAGCCTGAGGGAAGAGGAGAAAGGCTTGGTTTGAATAACTGTCTAGGTTTGGGATTTCTAGAGGAGGACGATCCTTGGTCAGCCTCTTGAGTTTGTTCACTAGATTTATCACTTGGGGAAACTGAGAGAGCAGCAGCAATGTGTTTCTCCCGTTCAACGTTTTTCGCTTTTTCTAGTTTTGACAAGTTCAACCAGCCGCCTTTAACAAGTGCATTTCTGGCTGTAAACATACAACTCTTCAAGAAAACGTTTGAAGATAAATGTAGGAGTCTCTCTCTCTAGAAATTGTTTGAGTGATGAAGACAATGGAATAGTGCAAAAAGAATTTATATAACAGTTGGAAAAAGTTACTGTTACCTAGGAGGAGTTGTAGAGTTTTGGCAATGATTAAAGACGGAGCAAACGTGTGAAGGGTTAAATGGCTAGGTAACTTTCTAGGCTTAGTGGGTGTGCCGATCTAGGAAGAAAAACGACTGGTAGGTTCGAACCAGATTGTGACACGTGTCCCACGATCCAAGAAAAAAACTCTTAGAATTCTGGGAAAAGAAGTCGGTCCGGACAGGTTTCGAAATGAGTTGATAATGAAGATAAACCTCCCAACACAAACTGGCTAAGCAGGCTTGACAAAGTTACTACTGGCCAAGTAAATTTTTTAGTCTTGCTAAAGATATTTGACAAGGCCTAAAAAATGGGCTACTGATGAGTTTGGATTATCCAGTTACAGATTACTGAGTTATCCGGACAAAGGTAATTCAGAAATAAACGTATCACTAGACTATCCGGACAGGACAAAAGTAAATAAACACCTAAATACCTTTTTGGCTAAACTATGTGCTAATCAGCTTAATAGATTAATGGGTCCTTAAACTTGACCCGGTTTTATAAGCCCATGGGTCCGTAATTAAGGGTATAAATACCCCAACTAGTTTCATTAATGAGGGTAATGAACATTTAATACAACTAAGCTGCTCAAATCTCTCACTACTTTATACCAAAACACTTAATACTAAAAACTTTACAAAATTACCCTCAGCCCAAAATAAACCAAACCAGTATCATCTACATTATTCTCAGACAAGCTATCCATTGTATATATCCCAATATCTCCAATATAATAATAAAGTCTGTTTGACAATTTTCCTTCATTATCGTCATGACACCTTTAATAGTTTTCATGTAACTACTTTCAACTTTGATTAAACAAATTAAATTATCTAACATGACAAAATATATTATATTTATTCTCAGATCAGAAAAACACCTAACATGTGTCAGAATTCAATCCATCGTACATTCGAATCTTCACATATCTCACTATAGCTATCTTGCAAGCCTTATTGTTTCCAACTAATATAGTTCATCCATTTTTTTCTTTATATAAGTGAAACCAGTCTATACGTGGACTCATATGGAAAGAACATCTTGACTCAAATCCACTCCCTTTGACTTTTATTTGATTAGTGCTCTAGGATCTTTGCAGATTTATATGCTTCATAAGTCACATAAACACCCCCTGATCCGATTTGTTATCACCTTGCTTCTTTAGCCTCTCGAAATATTCATTTTGAAAGTGACTTAAGTTCTTACAGTATTGATATCTTACCTTGGACTTATCAAACTTTATTAAGATTTTTATTTAGACTTTTTGTTCCTATTGTTTTCCCTTTTCTCTGACCTTCCTATTATATTCAAATTTCATGAACTTCCAGCCTTCTCATACTACATGAGTTCTAACTCATTGGACCTTATTACAGGTTCCTACTCATCTATATATATATATCGTTTCTTTGGTAAGATCAATGTCAGATCTTCAACATTGATTTCTTCACCAATGTTCCCCAAATCGATCGTTATTTTTTAGAATTCATCTACGTTACCGATAAGATTTTAAATTATTGCATCTTAACACCAAAGGACTTCACATTCAAATAGATTTGGCTGGTCATGGAATTTAAAATGTACAAGATCTCCAGTTTGTTTCAGACTATAGCTGTTGAATTTTCTTTTGAGGCATACCTTAGCACATTATCATTCAGACACACGGTGGTCATGCTATATGTAGTTATAAGCATTTCTTGCTTCTTAATGTCAATTTGTTTTTAGGAAACTTAGTCTCTATTGCAAGGGCTAAAGCTACCTTTAATTAAACCAAAACTACTTGTATTTTTTTCGTCACATTCCAAAATCTCATTTTATGCTAAAACTCTCCATCTCGATCTTATTCAGAGCCATATCAAATTCAAGAACCTCCTCAAAACATTATTCTGATACCAATTGTGATGCTTCTAACACTCGATAACCATATCGTTCTTAATCATCAACACATTCGAACAATTCTTGTTCATGATAAGCCAAAACGAAAAATAAAGAAATAAAAAACTAAACATAGAATATTGATAGTGGATCGTAAAATTTAAACTACGTCTACTCTGAGCCATAAAAATATTGTTAGAAATATTGGTAAAAAAACAACAACAATATATAAGATTAAATTCTAGAGAACCGTGTTTACAAGCTTTAAAGTTTAGAGCTCCCACAATTTCTCTCTTAAGGTCTACTTTCTTTCGAGAATAAATATAATAAGCACTCTATATCTTAATTTGATTTCCCTATTTTTCACACTTTTATAAAGTCCCGCACTTTTTGTGAAGATCCAAATAGTATATATATAATTCTTGGTACAAATTTATCTCTCGGAAAAAGAATAAAAAACTCGTAACAACTATTTATGTTATAACAAGACATAACAAATTATGTTTCCAACTAAAAGGTAGATTTAACCATCATAATTGAAACCTTATATCAATAGTTACACCAAGCAGTATACGCCTTTGGCCGATGGCTTCTTGCTCGATGCAACCTACACATTCGATGGTGACATTCTAGTTGATGTAGCTGTTTGGCTTGGCCAATGTTTGGATGATACATCAAAAAATTAGGTTGATGTAGTCGCTCGGCTTGGCTAAAGACTTCCTAGCCGATATGGCTGATATATCGACTGAGAAAAACGATACCTTTGCCAATGCAGTCGATGCATCCAACAATAAATCTTTAACAATTATACTTTGACAACTTCTAAATTCAGAATCATACTTCTCATCCCTTTAAGTGAAAATATACAATTTTTCAATCTATAATTCGTCACTGAAGTTTTATATTTGATATAAGTTTTGTGAAAATATGTCTCAGTTGAGTTAAAGGTTTATTTCAAAGGTATGTGTAAAACTAATTTATGTTAGAATTCTTTTTAACAACAAAAATCTATATTTTTTTTTTAGAAATTCGACGAAACTCTATTTCAATATTTGGAAATGTCATCATTTTTTTATTTTTCAATGTAATAAGATTTTCCCTAACATTCATAATATGACTTGAGATGACTTTAAATTATGTTTTATCGAATTTAGAAATGTATAACAATTAAACCTGGGAAGATTTTATGTATTATAATTCTAAATCATTACTTTCATATGATCTTTAGTTTGTTGGCGCATAAATTGGCTTACAACACTTAATACCTAAGAAATGTCAAATGAGTATATGAATGGTAAATTAGTTTTCCAACTCGGTGATGATATCTTTTTATATTTGTATGCATTTCATTTGGATATTCTCCAAGTGTATGATTTTGAATAATTGAAATGTTTATAGCTTACCATCTAGTATTTGGACCTGATAAACTAAGTTTTGAATATATTTTTATTCAGTTAAGAATATAAATTTCTTGAATTTGATAATTTATATTCATACCAATTATAAAAGTCCTCCAATATTTTTCATATTAAATATGGTTACCAATTATTTTAAGCATATCTATTTTTTCTTGCACATCCACTGTAATGATCATGCCATCACTATATACAATTAATGTTGATACGTTTCCATGTTTATTCTTTAAAAATATATGATCGGAATTAATTTGAGAAGAATCATACTCATTTATTTTTTGATTTAAAAGTCCAAACCTTGCTCGAGTTGATTTTTTTTAGTTTATGCAGTTAATGTTGTAATTTGCATATTATGTTAATATTAAAAACTTTGTATAGTCTCGTGGAGTGTTTATGTAGAATTTCTTTTCAAGATCACTGTAACGAAACATAATATTACATCCAAATGATGTAATGACTAATCAAAGTTGGATGTGAGTGGTAGCACAACCTTGATAATATTTAGTGTACCAACTGGTGAAAAGATTTCTTTGTAAGCTATGTTATATATTTTGGAGAATTCTTTTGCAACTAATATTGTCTGATATTTTTATTAATCTATTATATATATATATATATATATATATATATATATATTGCTGAGAATACCATCTGCACTCGACTAATTTTATAGTGGGACCATAATTTTTTATTATTTAATAGTAACTCATTTATTTTTCAATAGTCTTTTTCGAATTAATATTATTGAATTCTTCGTAAAAGAAAAGTTTGAATATGAAATACAAAGATCTTGTGAAAAACTTTTGAATGGCTCATGGAAATTTTCAATGAAAATATAGTTTTAGTTTGGATATTGATCCTTTATTTCCTGTATGTATAAAAAATATTTGTTTGATGGATTGTCTTTTTTATCTCTGCAATATAATGTATTATCAATATATATATATATATATATATATATATATATATTACTTATATATAATAGTGTGTTAATATTATTTACTTTAATAATATTATCAGAAAATAAGCTTGCGGTACCAGAAGAGAAGGGTGATATTTTTTTCTATGGGTACTTCTTCCGACAATATAAGGACAATTTCCAAAGGTTTTTCTTTTGATGGTGTCTCATATTGATTCTCAAGTCATTCAAAAGTTTTTATGTTAAAAACATATTATACGAGTAATTTTAAAAAATAAACTCAAATTATAAGTTGAGTTTTAGTTTAACGTTCTGAATTAAACTCAATTGTTTTATTTACTACTAAAATAATCATTTCTCTATAGTTCATCGAAAAGTAAATCTTTTTTTAAATTTAGTTCATTAATTCCAAAATAACTACTTTAATTATTCAAATAGTCTTCCCTAAAAAATAGATATTGATGAAGTATCTAAATGAAAATATAATTAAGAAAAATGATCTACATATTCATATAAGTACACTCATTAGTAGTTTCACGATAATGGTAATATTGTTTATGTGTATCATAACACATTTAAATACAATGATAAACATATAATTCAATTATACTATGTTGGTTTTTATGAAGGCATACATACGTCACACAACCAAATATAATGGTATGAACATAAAAGCATAAGGTGCATAGACTGCCGTTAATAAGGATTCCAACGGTGTTTGGAAATTTAAGACTTCGATGAGATACATCTGATTAAATGGAAAATTATGGTAATAGTATCATATTAATATCTTGTGATAACATGATTTGTTAAAAGAAAAACCTGAGTTGTTTCAAGAATATATTGGCTATTCCTTTTAATTGTCCTATTTTGTTGTGGTTTATGGGGTAATGAAATTTTGGCTAAGGTTGTGGAGTAGAAAATATGATTGTAAACGGTGATTGACATTTATTTATCAATATCAAAATAAAGAATCCAAATATGAGACAAAACACGAGCATGAATCATAATATGAAATAACTGAAAAACCTTAATTACATTATATTTATATTTGGAAACATATAATTTGGTCACCTTGTGCAGTCATCAATAAATATTACAGACTCACAATCATCATATATAATAGAAATATGAGATGATCTCTATATATTGGAATAAATTAAAGCAAAACAATGTTAATATTATTTATGTTTAAAGGATAAGTAACATTATGATTTTTACCGCATGATAACGAGTTGTTCCTATATTAAATTTTTTTCATGTTTTATAATAGTATCTTATAATATCACGCTTTACTATCCTATCGGTGAGAATACCATGTATAAGATAGAGATCATCAAATATGAGTACCACACAAATCATTTATATGATAATTTGACTTACATATTGTAACTTGTGGGAAACTGAGAGAACAAATAACATGACGGATAATTGAAAAAATAATGACACTTCACATGACGAACTCCTATGATTGAATAAACCATTACGTTGGCGTTTTTAATGCTAATGCACTATGAGGAAGAACGTTGAGAAAAATACATAATATAAAAAATTTATAGGATATGTGACACTAGAGTCAAATAACCAGTCATTACAGTTACCATTGTAGTAAGAGCTATTTAATACATACCATGTATTAACTTGATTAGAGAAATAAGCATGGTTCAAATGCTCTTATACAAAACTTGCACTATGCTTGTACTTGTACAAGTGGTGTATTGTTTTATTTTCATATTTGGAATTAGTGCCCCGAGTCTTGATACCCATTTAATTGAAATAGTTTCTCATGTATCTTTTGTAAATTACCATAAAGAAAATACTTTAATTCGTTAGATGATGATCAACCTTTACGATCATATTTTTCAACATGTTGCGGGTTTGATATATGGATCTCAGACTTAAGATATTTTGAAGCAAACGCTACTTCGAGAGAAAGATCGTTGTCATATGAGTCCATCATTATCTAGTCGAATGACCTCTTTATGAACATGAACATGTACTTACTTTGCGGTAGAAAATAGATATAAATGCATCATATCATTGTGGATGTTATTCAACTTATCAATAAAACTATCTAAAAATATACGAACCTAATTTTCTACAATGATATCATCATTCCCTTTCATAAATAAAAAATTACATTAGGTTTGGACATTGGAAATAAATTTCATACCAAAGACCATGCAAGTGAAAATAATATATTTCAAAAGATCAATCTGTTTTTCAGAGATGTAAAACATGATAACGGAGATAATAAACTTGTGATGTATCACCATCATCAATGTAGGTTGTGGTAATAGAGCCTCACACATGCTTACTTGTAGGAAACCAAATAAATTTTCTACTTATTTTTGGATACGTGGAGTTCCTATGCCACCATTTGATAACGACACATTCAGTGCATCATTTACAAAAAAACAATTCATTAAAAGATGTTAGGATCATGTCGTTAATGATGTAGTCCAAGTTATTTGTGACAGAGATGTACATATAAAAAATTTGGGATCAAAAGCCATTGTTGGATCCATCAATCTCGATATAAATCGGTAGAGTTACAAGTTATTAGGTCATGATTAAAGCTTCGAATTTAGAAAAGCTTCGACCATCTTAAAGGTGAATAATTTCGAAATGATTTGATGAATGATGGATTCTTTTATTTGGTATTGTGTTGTGGTTGTCATACGTATATAAGAGAAAAATCTTTGAGTTCAGTGTAACCAAAGAAAAATATCGCGAGATGCTTTGATACTATGTCATCACAAATAATTACATGAAACAAATATTCTAGTAAATTAATATTTTAACAATAAAACTTAATACTTAAAATTAAAATAACTATTAAAGTATTTTCTTGTCCAATTAAAATAGGATATAACATACAATATTCAGATAACTAAACTTTTTACAATAACAATTTGTCAAAAAATATATCATGTTGTAAATATATCTTAAAATAATCCATACATTTAACATATACTTTCAAAAAAAATATTGTTATGATTAAATTTAATATTCAATTATTATTTTTTAATAAACATAATATTTTATTAGTTACATGTTGTTAAGTGATTAAAAAATAAAATTTCAAAATATTAATATGATGAATATAAATAATATTATTTAAAAAAAAATAATAACATCATCATGGGTTCATTTTGAATTTCAAAATACATTATAAGATGGTAGACCACACTAAAAAGCCATATATTTTATGCCTCTCTAGTATTTCATTTAGGTTTGAAGATCTAATGTCGATTTTTGCGATTACGAAGGTCATATACTCCATTCCCTCTCTCTATATATGGACATAGTATGATATTATTTGTTTTGGATCCGAAATTCTACGTGTTGTTCTTATTTATTCTCTTCCAAAATGTTTGATATTAGTAGAATTATGTACATAGATGTTTCAAAAAAATATTTTTTTATTAAAACCACCAAATTTTTGGTTTATCTTGTTTCCGGCAATTTTGACTTCTTTAATGACACTTTTTTTAAAATTTTACATCTTCTGGCAGTTGCGTATTTTCTTCCGTTTTTGTTAATGTATGTTGAATGTTTTTGTAATTTTTTAAAAAATAAATAAAAAAATAAAAGTTTATTTTGAAAGAAAAATGTATTTTGATTTATAATATTAGAAGGACATACATGTTTTTGTGTTAGGAGATATGTTTAATATTTTCTGTTATTAATAGATTTTTTGTAATCAAAATTGATGAGTAAAGTATTTTGAGTGAAAACAAAATCATCCCTCGATCCATATTTATTTTTTGAATAGAATTAGATGACATTTGGGTAGCTTGACCTTTTCTTTTATCAATGTTTAAATCAGAAAGGTTTGTTTGAATGTCGAAACAATATATCAAATTTTCAAACAATGTAACTGTATCTGAATCAAAATGGTACGCTAACATTCTTATCTGTATGTGATTATTGTTTTGAGTGGACAACTTTCTTTCGTGTTCAGGTTGGACAAAACTTTTACCGCTTCTAACCCCCGCAAACGACTGGAATTTTTAAAAGTAAAAGTAAAATACAGGCCCATACACTGTTCTGCCATATTCGTGGAATAGCAGAGAGGCAAACAAGATAAAATAAATAATTTTATCACCATCACACATTCATAGTAGTTGATGAGATAAGATTATGTACATTTCTTCCACGTGGCAATCAGACACTGGTTCTCCACGATAAGATTGTAATGCCATAAGAGCCACTCAATCCAACGGTCAGTTCTAGCTCCAAAATAAGATCACCAGTTTTGTGGCCATACGATGTTGGATCAGATACACTGTATCATTATATAAATCTTAACATTATAGTTCACTAGAAGTAAACCAACCCCTCTTCTCTTAACTCAATCAACACACAAAAGAAGAAGAAGAGCAATGGCTTCAATGCTCTCCTCCGCCACCGTTGTGGCTCGCTCTTCCCCGGCTCAAGCCGCCATGGTCGCACCATTCACCGGTCTCAAGTCCAACGCTGCTTTCCCCGTTACCCGCAAGAACAGCGCTGACATTACTTCTCACGCAAGCAACGGCGGAAGAGTCCAGTGCATGAAGGTGCTTAAACATTCTGTTTTATGTTATATAAATATTAAAAATATATAAAAGAATTTAGTATTGATATAGCCATAATAATTCAATTTATATTGGACTATTTTTTGTAATATGATTTGTTTTTCATAATCTTATAATTGTGTGTTTGGATATATAGGTGTGGCCTCCTCTTGGATTGAAGAAGTTTGAGACCTTGTCTTACCTTCCACCTCTAACCGAAGAGCAATTGTCTAAGGAAATCGACTACCTCATTAGAAATGGATGGGTTCCTTGCCTCGAATTCGAGTTGGAGGTCTTTTTTCAACATTTCTATCTCTTCAATTATAGTATTAGACCTATCTAATGATAGTAGTAGTTCATGCCACTATATTCAGATGATGCCACTATTCGATTGTTTGATGCGTTGTTTCTTGGGTTATTGATGCAGCATGGTTTCGTATACCGTGAGCACAACAACTCACCCGGATACTACGACGGACGTTACTGGACAATGTGGAAGTTGCCTATGTTTGGCTGCACTGACTCTTCTCAGGTGTTGAAGGAGATCCAGGAAGTTAAGGCCACATACCCACAAGCTTATGTCCGAGTCATCGGATTCGACAACGTCCGTCAAGTGCAATGCATCAGTTTTATTGCTGCCAAACCTGATAATTATTAATCTTAATGCTTTTTAAAATGAATGGTTGTTTATTTGATGTAATTTGCTCTTTTCTTTTTTTTCCTTTCTTTGTTTCCAACTCGTAACTTGTATGAGATACTATTTCCTTTTGTTTCTCGGATCTTATGTGGTTATGGTTGTTTATGAATAAAAAAGTTGTTTTCTACTTTCATGTGTTTTTAGAATATTACTTTGTCATCTTCATACGTCAAAATTCATAATATTTTAAGAAAAATATAAACTTGATTTTACATCCGACATCGATCATCTTATCGACAGATCAATGCTAGAACCATATTTATATTTCGACCAAAGATGATTTTTTAGATCGACTAATATAAATTTATCTCATATGAAATCTTTTTTGATCTTTACTTCAAAACTGGATTATATTTCTCCAAACCATCACCCAAAACTTAAAAGATTTATTTTTGGGTAAGTTTCAGTGGTCAGTATGTGCTATGGCTATCGTGTATAAAGATAAAGACATGGCCCATATAATTGGATATATGATAGCTACATATGTGGAGATGATGCATTTAACTAGATAGAATTAGAGATAAGACTTTTGTTTGTATTTATATTTTTCTTCTTCGTGTATTTATGTTACTGCAGTGATTTCCAAATTTCCAACAGCAACTTGCATGAAACATATGTGATCTTTAATAGGTATACTTCCCATTTGTTCCGGTCACTTTCTTGTTGCGGATTGCGACATAAAGAACCAATTATATGGTAACAGTTGTCATAGAGGTCGAGATATATAATTTTTGAGACACATATAATCGAATGAAAATATATTCATCTTCCTTGATTTAGCATGTTCCTAGTTTCAAAATAATTATTTTTGTCCAATAAGAAAAAACACAATAAAAAAGTTTTAAAGAGGACATTTATTTTCTAAAAATTATTTTTTATTTAAAACAATAGAAAGTTTATTGAAAAAAACTGTTACAAAATAGTAATTTAGAGTTATTACAATCTTTTTTTAATTGTTTTTAAATAGAAACATCAAGATTTATGTCATGATCTATAAAGTATTATAAGTGATGTAATTATATATAGATGTTATTTATATGAGACAAATTTTTAAATAGGTTGTATTTTTCTACTCCTTCCGACTTGATCTTCTCGTCTTAATGTTAGCATCCATCAGTTCATTCTATTATATCATCCCACGAGAGCATCAACAATGACTGTATCCATCTTTTATGTGCAGGAGTCTTGATAATGTCCTACCTGCACTTGCAAGAGAATGTATAGTCAGACATAAACCTGCTAATAAAGATATGAAATACACGTAATCTATTGCTAAATCCAATTAGTGATAAGTCTTAAATAACCTAAATCCAGGTTGTGCAACAATATGATAACACTAAGTGCCACATGAGTATTAAAATATGAGATATCACAATTTTGCTGTTGGGAAAGAGTGCGTTTTGCAACCCAATCCGCAACATAGTTATGTTCACAGTATATATTGGACAAAATCATGGTTGGAGTTATTAATTTTCAACAATAGGAGATCAGTGCTTTGAGGAACCAATGGGCTTTACCATGACAATTTTTTTGACTAAGACTAATGAGTCTGTTTCGATATCTACCATGGTAAATCCTTTTGTTTTGCAGAATAAGAGACCATCAAGAATGGTTCTACCTTCAGCAATTAATGCAGTTATATATATATATATATATATATATATATATATATATATATATATATATATATATATATATATATATATATATATATATATTACTATAGTAAATCTTTTTGTTTCAATATCTACCATGGTAAATCCTTTGGTTTTACAGAATAAGAGACCATCAAGAACGACTCTACCTTCAGCAATTAATGCAGTTTATATATATATTACCAATTGTATCTATCAGATCGCTATTATTGTTTCTTATTATTATGCCTCGACTAGACTCCCCGTTAATTAGACATGCTTCATTGAAATTTAGTTTAAGTCTGTTATCCAGTGGAGCTTTCCATTTGACATAATGTTGCTTGTTATTGCTAGTGACATGATGGTAACACATAAGTTTATATGTTAGATTTCTATCTCCACACCAGATTTTAGACTTTAATAATTTAGAGCAATCTAACTTTGATAATACATAAAATATTTTCTCAATAATAGAGGTTGAAGATGTGATTATATTATTTAGTTTTTGATTGTTTCTAGCATTCCTAATACACCTAATAATGATTGGAGGAAGGATTGTCCTAATATGAGTATCTTTGGTTGTGGAAGAGAACCATGTGTTAATGTGATTGGATATAGACATATTGTTGAAAATGAGGATCCCAAAAAGACCTGCAAAGTATTTCTCTACTTCCTATGTCTGATTACATTGGACAAATAGATGGAAATATAGATTCTGTATTGTAAGAATGTTGGAATTTTGATGCAATAAAGAAATGTTTTTTTGGATGATAGTATCTACATGAATGTATCTTTTCAAGACCCTCCAAAGAGCAATCAAGCACTTATTTAGAGTCACATTATTCCTAAGTTTTTTTGTAAAATTGCTGTTTTCTATCTCATTATATTCCAAATTTTGAAAAAGAGAATGATCAATATGAGGAAACATTCCAGATGATTTCGTAGTCTTGATTATGGTTGATTATGAATTTACTTATTCTAGCAATATCTGAAGGTAATACGTGATGAATCCGAATGAATTCACCATTAAACACTGAGAAATCCGGACAAAGGCAATTCAAACAATAAGCGCCCACTGAACTATCCAGACACGACAAAAGTATTAAATAACTAAACACCTTTTGACTAAGCTAGGTGCTAATCATCTTATTAAGTAAATGGGTCCTTAAACTTGACCCGGTTTCGTAACTTGACCCGAAAGCCCATGAGTCCAAAATTAAGGGTATATATACCCAACTACTTTCATTAATGAGGGTAATGAATATTTGATACAACCAGGCAGCTTAAATCTCTCACTACAAAACACCCAAACATTTAATACCCTTAAAACTCTCCAAAACACCTAACAAAATTACCCCCAGCTTAAAATAAACCACACCAAATTGGCGACTATAGTGGGAGGAGAAGGTGCCTGAATCTAGCATTCAAAACCAGCAAGAAAAACCAGTTCGAATGAATCCAGACGAGCCAGTAGCGCCACCACCTTTGATAGAGGTGGTGGGAGAAAACAATGAGTACACGACCGAAGAACGAGACAGGCTGAAAGGTGAAATAGAAGCGTTGAGGGCCACTAAAAAGACAGAGATGGGTTTAAAAGAAAAGTCAAAAGTGTCAGCCATTCACCATACTCATAACCCAAAGGAGAATGACCCATCAGCAAAGACTCACTTGAGCACAAAAAAGATCCATGTCAGTTCCAAGAAATCTCACCGGTCCAAGCCCGTGGAGAGCTCAGAGTCTGAGTCCTCTAGTAGCTCCTCGAATGAGGATGGGCTTGAGGAGTCCTTGCCATCCAGCAGTGATGAGGGGAGATCCAAGAAGAAACAAAAGTTGGTTGAAAAATATTCAAGAAAGAGGGATAGGCATAGGAGATTAAAGAGGTATCTGGGAAAATGGTCGTCTCACATCCACAACCATAGTCGTAGGCATGTGGATCAACTGCCGATGGATCCTTTTTATTTCCATGATGAGCCATGTATTTTTGCAACACCTAATGAAGACACGGTATTTAGTCGTGGTTGAAATTAGAGGCAATCGCCATTGTCCTCCAAAATACTGTCCGGAAACCTTCATAAGAGGTTTGACAGTACTAAAACGGAGAAGTATGATGGGAGCAAAGATCCAGACAACCATCTGGAACAGTTTAAAATTTTTATGATAAATTTTGATAATGACGAAAAACTTCTTTGTAGAGCCTTCTCTCAATCCTTTACGGGAAGTGCTTTGAAATGGCAGAACAGCTCCACAAGGTTGTATAAGAAACTTTGATACGTTTTGGGTGGCCTTCTGAAGGCAGTTTGTGGGGAGTAAGGAGGTGAAGGGAAATAGAGATACTATTATCCATTGTGCCCTAAAGCCAAACGAATCACTGAAAGACTATATAAACTGGTTTGTAAACACAAAGAATGGGTTAGCCGATTGCTTTGAGCAGGTAGCAATAGCTTCTTTGAGACAATGATTAAACCCTGGGAATCTGGCCGATTCGGTAACCAGGAAGAAGGCCATGACCTGGGGCAGTTTGCTAAATCAGGTGGGAAAACAAATCAATGTAGATGAAACAAAGAAGACTAGGGTACACAAGCAAGTGAGATCTGCTCCAACTACTCCAAACAAGAGCTAGTCTGGATACAAGGCCAAAGAAACCAGACAGGGGCCCAACAGACTCAATCCCACCCAGCTCCAGCTCAGAGCCAGGAGTCCAGAAATAAACGAGGACCTTGGGTCCAACCAGAGTGGTTTGCTGAATTGACAGAAAATATGGCAACCATCTATGACAAAACAAAAGATAAGGTACATTTCAGGAAGCCGACAACACTTCAATCTCATAGGGAAAGTCGTAATACTTGTTTCTGCCAATATCATTATAATATTGGCCATAACACCGAGAATCATTTTGAAACAAGAGGTGCATAATCTGATTGAAAGGGGGAAGCTGGGAGCTTATGTCAAGAGAAGAAGTGAAAACAGGTCTGACAATGCTCACCAAACTGGCCCAACGAACAGTGCAAGGACATCTGCTCCGAGCAGGGCTATGGTAATCGTTGAAAGATTTGATTTCGAATCAGAGTATTTGGATCCTGATCAAACGCGGAATAAAGTGGGGGTTCTAACAGAACATACGAAAATAGTGTCTGGACTCATAAGGTTTTTTGAGTCACTTACTATATTCGAAGGGGACACTATGACAACGCCAACTCCTTCTTCAAGGAAGAGGCATGTTCATACTCTAGCTACTCAGTTGGAGGGAGACATGTCTTCCTATCAATCTCAAATTCCTTTTCCCTTCATTGTTTTTTATGAAGATGATCTAAGAGACATAGTTGGGCCTCATGAGGATGCTGTGGTGATATGAGCTTCGATTGGGGGCAACGACATCAGACAAATTTTGATTGACACTGGCAGCTCAGCCAATATTCTCTTTTAAGTCCCTTTAAACATATGAAAAATCCAGCAGTGATTCAGCGTTCGAACAAATTTATTGTGGGCTTCACAGGGAGCTCTGCGGATGTGATCAGAGAATTTAAGGAGGAATTATTGTTGGGCAAAGGCCCTTTCAAGAAGATGGTCAGGGTAGTATTTGTTGTGGTGAATTTCCCCACATGTTACAATGCGATCTTTAGGAGGTCATGGCTCTCTAGGATGTATGTTGTGGCTTCAACATTTCACCAATGTTTAAAGTACGCAGTTCAAGGACAAGTAGAAGTTGTCCGGGGTAGCCAAAAAATAGCAAGAGAATGTTATGCAACTGTACTTGCCCCTAAAACTCTGGGGGCAGTCCGAATTAATGAAAATTAGCAGTTGTTGAGGTCCTTTGAGGGTGAGGGTGAAATTGATGACCCCATAGAGTCCCATGGTGTTTTGATACGAATTGAAGAAGTTGAAACCCACTCTTTGGCTGAAGGAAGGAATGTTAAAGTTGGCTCCAAGATGGCACCAGAATTAAAGAAAAAATTGTTTTCCTTTTTGGCAGATCACCAACATATTTTTGCTTGGTGCAATGCTGAAGTGACCGGAGTACCTGCAAGTGTTATATCACACCAGCTGTCTATCCGAAGAGATGTTGCACCTCTTGTGCAAAGAAGGAAAGCTTTTTCTAAGGCGAAAGCTGATTTAATAGTTCAAGAAGTTGACCGGCTTACCAAGATGGGACACATAAAGGAGTCTCAGTATCCTTTATAGACAGCCAACCCAGTGTTAGTGAAGAAGAATGGGAAATTGTGTATGTGTATTGACTTTACTGACCTCAACAGAGCTTGGCCAAAAGATCTCTATCCCGTCCTCAGAATAGATCAGTTGGTAGACCCAACATCTCGAAACAAGTTATTTTTCATCATGGATGCCTTCTCCGGTTATAACCAGGTACAAGTAGATCCGAAGGACCAGGAACACACTACCTTTGTTACAGATAGGGGTCTCCATTGTTACAAGGTGATGCATTTTGGGTTGAAAAATGTTGGGGCTACCTATCAGAGGTTTGTGAACAAAGCATTTTCTGATCAAATTGGGAGAAATATGGAAGTATATATTGATGACATGATGGTGAAAATAATAGAAGAAGAATTGCACCTAGTTGATCTTCAAGAAACTTTTGCCAATTTGGCAAAGGTTAATTTAAAATTGAATAAAAAAAATGTGTTTGAGGTGCAATCCAGAATTTTTTTGGGGTATGTGATAAGTAAAAAAAGGGATACAATCTGAACCGTACTAGCTCGATGCCTTATTAAAAATGGACCCTCCTCGAAATGTTAAAGAAGTACAAAGGTTGACAGGAAGATTGGCTGCATTAAATTGTTTTATTTCAAGGTCTTCGGACATGTGTGACCCGTTTGTTCAAAATTTAAAGGGTGCTAAAGACTTTAACTGGTCTCCATAGTGCGACCAGGCATTTAATGAAATAAAAAAGCATTTATCTTCCCCCAAAACCCTTTTCAAACTTGTAGACAGAGAAACACTGTATATATACTTAGCTGTGTCAGAATGTGCTATAAGGGCAGTACTGGTAAGAGAGGTGGACAATTATCCTCGTCCGGTGTACTACATCAGCAAGAGTCTGATGGATGCTAAAAAGAGGTACTTAAAGCTTGAAAAACTGGCACTAGCCTTGGTGATTGCTGCTAGAAAAATGAGGCCGTATTTTTCAGTCTCATTCTATCATCGTCCGGACATCTTTTCCTTTGAAGAATTTTCTTCAGAAGGCAGACATAGCAAGCAGGAGGACCAAATGATCAGTAGAATTGGGTGATTATGATATTGATTTTGCCTCACGAACTACAATCAAAGCTCAATTTGTTTCCGATTTCTTGGTAGAGTTCCATTCGGACAGAAGTACTAAGCAAGTTATAGATGAGAAAACTAAAAAAGTGTGGGTTGTCCGGACAGATGGTGGATCCAGTACAATGGGTTGTGGGGTTGGGATATGTTTAACCTCTCTGTATGGAGATAAATTATACCATGCTATATGGTTTGCTTTTAGGGCTTCTAACAATGAGTCCGAATATGAGGCCGCTATAACTGGTCTAAAGTTAGCTTTTCTGTGTGGGGCTAAAAGAGTTAGGTTGATGAGTGATTCACAGCTTCTTATCCATCATGCTCAAGGTCAATCTGAGGCAAAAAAGGAGCAGTTGATCAAATACTTGTTTATCCTTAAAGAAATGGCAGCTAACTTCAAAAATGTTAGCTATGAGCATATTCCTAGATCGAAGAACACAGTGGAAGACTCCTTAGCAACCATAGCATACTCTAAGTCCTACCCATGGATTCATGTACAAGAATGCCCATCCATACAACCAAATCAGAGCAAAGAAGAGGAAGAGAATTTAAGTGTACAAGTAGTTCAACCCAAAGAATGGAGATTTGCCCTTCTTCAATACATCTCTGATGGGATTTTACCTCCAGAAAAGGTTGTGGCAAGGAAAATGAAGCATAAGGCTCATGGTTTCTTAATCATAAGAGAGGTCCTATATAAGAAGTCGTTTAGTAGACCTCTCCTATGTTGTTTGGGGGTTCAAGAGTCCCAAATTGTGTTATCTGAACTACATGATGAAGAAGGATAAACATACTGTGGCTATAGAGATTTAACCCGGAGGGTTTTGTTGGTCAAATACTATTGGCCATCCATAATGGCAGATGCCAAGTAGTTGGTTGAAGAAATGTTACCCATGCCAAAGATATGGTAATGAAATTCATATCCCAATTGTTCTTATGGAATCGATTTCTGAGCCAGTACCTTTTGCTCGTTGGGGACTGGATTTAGTTGGGCCTCTACTAATGGCATCCGAAGGGTGCACAACTATTATTGTAGCCATTAATTATTTCTCAAAATGGATAAAAGCAGCCCCATTGGCAGGAACTACTTCGAAAGCTGTTATAAAATTTATCTTATCTAACATTTGTTACAGATTTGGGATTCCACAAAAGATAACCACAGATAATGGGCCACAATTTGATAACAAGGATATAGAGAATTTCTGTTCCTCCAAGGGCATTAAGCATTGCTTTTCTTCTCCGTTCCACCCACAAGAAAATGGTCAAGTTGAAGTGGCAAACAGGACCATCCTATCCGGTTTCAAGAAGAATTTAAAAGGGACTGCAAGAAAATGGCCAAGCTATTTGCAAGAAGTGTTATGGGATACCAGACTACTCCTGGAACTGATACACAAGAATCTCTTTTTGCCTTGGTATATGGGATGGATGCAATTTCTCCTATATAGGCAACTCTTCCATCATACAAAGTCCACAATTATTCCAAACAGGCTAATGAAGTGGCAATCAGAAGTCAGTTAGACTTAATAGAAGAGAGAAGAGTTAAGGGTCATCTTAGAACCACCCATTACCAAGGCTTGATGAGGAGCAGATTTGCTTCCAAAATCAAAAGAAGGGATTTTCGGTTAGGGGATAAAGTATTGAGAAAGGTTTTTTTGCATACCAAAGAGAAGCAGTTTGGCAAGCTAGATCTGAACTGGGAAGGCCCTTATGAGGTCTCCAAAAACCTTAAGCATGGGACATATAGGCTTCAAGATAAATATGGAAGAATTCTAAAGCACCCATGGAATATTGAACACCTCCAGTTATATCTGGAATGAAAGTTGTGTAAATATTTACTTGTTTAAAGTCCATGTAAATTTGGGGGGCATACTCTTTCCTACCCTGGTGGTGCGTGGAGGTTTTAATGAGGTGTCTCGTTTTTTCAATAAAATATGATGCCTTCTTAAAATATTTAGAGTGGTTTGATTACAAATCCTTTCAAGTCTTCAATTTACTAAGGATCTTTGACAGATCGGATTAATTTGGTTAAATGATGACCCTTACAAACGTGTCATCAGAGATTTTAAACACTCTCATTTTAAATATTTGTAAAATAAATATGGGCTCTTTAAACATTAGCCATTAAAATTGAAAACAAGTATGAAACAAAACAAAAGTTGAGTAAGATAAACCCGTCCGGGTAAAAACCGGGTGATAATATTAGAACACAGAATATGCCTTGGCCATCCAAGGACTTTAAGTTTTAAGAAATGATTAACCGGACTCAGACCGGACACGAAAACAAAAATTCCTTGGTCGTCCAAATACTTTAATGGTTCAAAAAACTAAGAAAACAAGTAGGAAAATATAATTAAAACCTAAGGGCTTATTCCCTTCGGATGTTCCTGCATCATCTTTTTTCTTGGGGCCTTTGAGCTCAACACTTAAACTCTCTCTGGTTCCTTCTTCTTCGTCAGTAGTGTCATCAATTCAACTAGAGTAGTTATTTTTATCACCATCTACCATCGTATGGAATGGTATGTCTTCATACTCAACATATTGCCACAAGGTATCAAGCGTTCTCTTCGGAAACGTTTGGTGGAAAAGCAAAACCATATCAAACTTAACTTTGGCATACCTTTTTTTTAGGGAATCTATCACCTCGTTGGTGTATGCATCGATGCGGGTCTGAATTTTTTGATCCTAAGCTTTCACCAAGTCTTCTTTATCCTTGGTTACCTTGGACACAACCTCTTCAAGGGAATTCTTGTCACCGGAAAATTTCTGGATGGCATCATCTTTAGTCTTCACATCTTCCTTCAAAGTGGAGAGATCTTTCTCCAAACCGGAGCACTTAGTTTGGAGCTCTGTGTTAGCTTTCTCCGAAGTGGCCAGCTTGGTTGACATGTCTTCCTTGTCCTTCTTCAACTCTTTAAGCTCCCTCTTCAGTGCCTCAATGCTCTGGTTGGCGTTGAGGAGATTAGTTGACAAAGTCTCCTTATTTGTGTTGAGGGTATTGATGAGGGCAGACTGGTTTTTCACTTGCCTTTCCAAGTTGAGTACTGGTTGAATATGACCCAGAAGAGAATGGGCCACCACATCGTGTTCCCCGGAGACAGTATAGGACTTGCCATTGTAAGTTACCATATTAGAAGAGCTTGAAGGACGGTAAGGGCCAGCGAAGTCATCCTCCTCAGAATCATTGAAATAAAGATCAATGTTTTGAAAGGCACTGATGTCTACTCTATCAATCTCCCCTCTGGTGCCTTCTCTGAATTGCAATACGTGAGGAATCTTCTCTTCTAAGGTGGGATCAATTAGGTCTGCTGGAGGAAGAGGCTACGAAGGGCGAAAGATTACTTCTTCTCCTAAGGTGACATTTTTCTTCTTAGCTGTCCTGTCATCGCCACTTGCCCCCCTCTTTCGGTCCTTTTTAGGAGGCTTTGGTGATTTTGTGATTCTCCTCCCTCCTTAATAGTGTCATCTTTAACTACCTTGAGCAAGGTAGCATCGATCCCTCATGTGTTCCCAGAGCAGTCTCTTCTGTAGTGACCCGAATTACCTCTACTGCAGCGTTTTTTTTCTTGCCCTTTCCTTTCATTTTACTAGGGGCTTTGGCTCTGAAGGGCAAGGCCAGTTTGCCATCATTTTCCTCTGTTCCCTTAAGAATGACAGCTAGGGGAGGTGGTGCGGTCAATTCCTCCCAGGTGAGATCTCTCCGGCCTGTGGTATTCCATAAGTGAGATCTCACCAAGTTTCCAGAAGTGAAACAGTTGTGGAAAGCATTCCCCCAACGTTCTGCAGCCCACACATTCAGCTTGGCACATGTGGTCTGCCCCTCCTCCAGATAAGCGATGAACTCCTTCAGTAATACTGACAAGGGAAAATGGGTGATTCAGGAGTGGAATGTTTGTAAAAATAAGAAAGAGAAAATGAAAAACAAAATTGAAGACTTACTTGTGCTCTTCCACCTGCTGGTAAGCATGCTAGGGTTAACTTTAGCCTTAATCTTTCTCCCATTCTCCCATGTCCCACTGATGAATAGGAACAAATTTTTCCAGTTCTTCTCTGATTCCAACAAATTATCCACCACTTTTAAGTTATCTCCCATGTTATAGTGATAAAATGTGATGTGATGATTTTTGCACAGGCTGGCCACATCGGCGAATTGCTCCATAGGCAGAGGGATGCCGGACAACCTCGATGCCATTATGCAGGCAATGAGGGTATACCAAGCGTTTGGACTTAACTGTCTTGGAAAAAGCTTGATCAGGTGAAAATACCTGACGATCTGTGGGTCAAAGGGGAATCTGAGCCCATAGTTGAAAAACTTGGGGTAGATAACAATCTCATTGAGCTTGCAGTCCATCGGAGTCTCCAGTGTGACTCATATCCTCACCTTCACTGATTCTGGGATCCCTCACTTAGTCCGGATCCGGCCCAGCTCAGCGGTGTGAGTATAACACATAGTTGATGTTTTGCATGGCCAGCAGATACTTCACGTTGACTTTCTGAAAGCAAGGTCCCACCTTGGCCTCCAAGCACTCTGGTAGCTCCGGATGAGCCAGTCCTACCTTCACTTTGCCTTTCCCTTTTCTGTCAAAGGCATCGTCCTCAGTTTGCCCAAAGGCTTCAGTTTCGAAGGGGGCCTCTTCGATACTATCTTCCATCACTTCTTCCATCATTGTGGAAGGTTTGTCAGTTTTTTAGGATGGAAGAGTGTCAGCTTCTGGCTCAATGGTCTGTTCGGATGGTTGAGCACCAGTTTCTTCTAGAGGTCTGGTATCCGGTTGGGGCTCAGCTCCGGAGGGCTTATTTGAAGGAAGTCTTATGGAAATCTCTGATCCGAAGGGTTTGTCCTTACTTGCCGACTTAAAGACCTCCAGTTTGGAGGACTTTGATTGGGAGCCAGTCGCTTGGGCTTTCACCAAGCGTGTTGTTCGGCGTGGATTGGTTTTCTTTGGGGACTTTTCGATGTCAGATCCCATAGCTATGAACAAGGAGGGTAACCTAACACTTGATACTGCTTTCTGTTCAGCAGTAGAGGGTTGGGACACCTGAACAGAGGAGCCTGATGGGATTGGTAAAAGGTTTGGCTTGAATAGTTGTTTAGGTTTTGGATTTTTGGTAGAAGACGATCCCTGATGAGCTTCTAGAGATGGTTTATCAGACTTATCGCTTGGATAGACTGGAAGACCAACAACAATACGTCTCTCTCGTTCAACTTTCTTTGCCTTCTCTAGTTCAGAAAGATTCAACCAACTACCTTTTACAAGAGCGTTTCTAGCTGTGAACATAAAACTATCCAAGAAAGGTTTTGATAAAAAAGGTGAAAGCTCTGAAAAACGATTTGTAGAGTGATGAAGATGGTGAAACAGTAAAAGAAAGTGATTTATATATTAGTAAGGGAAAAAGCTACTGATACCTAGGAGAAGACGAAAAGATTCGAGCAATGATTGAAGACGACGCTGACGTAGGAAGTATTAAATGCAGAGGTTATTTTGCAGGCTTAGTGGGAGCGCCGTTCTAGGGAGAAAACAGCTGGTAGGTCAAATCAAAATACGACACGTGTCCTATGATCCAAATAAAAACTCTTAGATTTCTTAGAAGAAATCAGTCCGGATAAACCTCGAACCAAACACACGAACGGGCCGGAAAATATTGCTACTGACTAAATGAGTTTTTTAGTCCTGCCAAAGATTTTTGACAAAACCTAAAAAAGGGGCTATTGATGAGTCCGGAAGAATTCACCATTACTCATTGAGAAATCCTGACAAGGGATATTCAGACAATAAGCGCCCAATAAACTATCCGGACATGACAAAAGTATTAAATAACTAAACACCTTTTGACTAAGCTAGGTGTTAATCAACTTATTAAGTAAATGAGTCCTTAAACTTGACCCGGTTTTATAACTTGACTCGAAAGCCCATGGGTCCATAATTAAGGGTATAAATACCCAACTACTTTCATGAATGAGGGTTATGAATATTTAATACAACCAGACAACTTAAATCTCTCACTACAAAACACCCAAATATTTAATACCCTTAAAACTCTCCAAAATACTTGACAAAATTACTCCCACCTTAAAATAAACCACACAATACCTGCTTCTTGAGTTTATCAAGGTTCCAATTATCAAGTATCCAAAATTCAGAAACTCTATCTTATGGTATTGAACAAAATAGTTGGGTCTTATATAGTAAATTGAAGAGTTAAATGAGGTTTTATCAGAAATATATGAATACATAGGTAGTAAGTGGATAATAGTTTGACTTTTTGGTCTTAAACGGTACTAAACCCAAAATAAAATTCATAATCTAGAAACATTTTTACGCATACCATAAAATATATTTTCTTCCGACTAAATATTTTTGCATTGTAGTTCAAAGCATTTAATTGTTTTGATAGATATGTTTTTTTTTTCAATTCGATTAAGTTTAAAACAAATCTTAAATAATCTACATTCATAACAAATAATATATTTATTTAAGACTATTTTCATGATCCCAATTTTTAATATTTTTTAACATGAAAATAAAAAATATTAAAAATCATTCCCAATTGGATAAATCATATTTTGTAACTCATTCAAAAATGTTGAATTCATCATTTTGCAATAAGTCTTTTATAACGGGTTTTTAATCTGAACCGCCGATAACCTCCGCACGATCACTAACAAAAAGTGTTAGAATTAATGTATGATTTATAGGATAATTCTAAACTCTTGTTATAGACAATTTCAGATCGAAATATTTTCGGTGGTCCTCCGAAAATCTCAATCAGATGAAATAGGATTTTTTTTTAAAACTTTGAGAATGATTTTTCGTGTCTTTTTAAGAAAACATATATTTTGTCCAAAACTACCAAATTGACATGTGAACTGTCTTGATACCAGCAATGGACTTCATCCATTGGACTCCGCAATGGGCTACACCCCTTGACCCAACTCGCCATGCTCGCTAGTCATAGTATAATCTAACATGCGTGTACTCCACACTCTCCAACTTGCTCAATAATATATTATGACTACATTGGTCTACTAGTCAATCCAACTATACTAAAATATCTAACAAAAACTGTTTTCAGTCAGAAGAAAATTTCAGTCAAAATTTGTTGCAAATGTGATCAAAATAAAAACCGGTCATATCGATTTAAAGTATTTTGTAAAATTTGTTATAAAACATCAGACCTATATTTAGGTAACGTGACTTAAATGTCATGGATAATAAATTAAGTTCCATCGCAAAACCCGTTGATAAATTAATAGGAATACAAAAAAACTACAAATATTATGCAACCCCTTCACATCATTTGCAAACTTATTTCATAATTCAAAGTATAGTGTATAATACTATATAAATTTTAGTTGAATTTTATATCTTCATTTCTATATTTTGTTAAACATCATATCAATTTTGTTGGACTTAAAAATTATGCATGAGTAAAAGATGAAAAAAAAGCCCCATAAATAAATCTCGGGGGTGTTCCTGAACATATACCTTGAACAATCGTAACACCAAATTTGATACTCGGTTTCGCGAAGAGTATTTGATCTTAATTAGTATAAGATAATTAATTTTTAAATAATCTTTAGATATATCTCGTTTCTCATAAGACAAGAATGAACCGATCAAGTTGTGCAACACATCCATAATATATTTAAGGGAAATTTTATTGTTGCAATCATAATAATATACTTTAATATATATTGGTGTGGATAATAATTGCTTGAGGGTAGGCTGGTAATTTCAGTTGGTGTTTTATGGTGGTGTGTGGGTGTTAAGTGTTTAGAGTAGAGAGTGGAGAGATAATTAAGCAGTTTGGTAACACTTAATTCTCATTACCCATAGTTAATGCAGGTGGTTGGGTATTTATACCCTGATGTTTGGGCCCTTATGGGCTTTCGGGTCATGTTTAATGGACCCAGGTCAGGTTCAAAGACCCATGAGCTCTAAGTAGGAGAGCAAGTAGCTTAGTCAAGAAGTGTTTAGGTTTTTTAGTACTTTAGTCATAGTTCGAACAGTCCTATGGTCATAGTGCTCAAAATGATCTGTCCGGTCCGTGTGATCTGTCCGGTCCGGAGGCCTTGGACCGATCTGTCCTTGTCCGGGGAGAGTGCAGAGTTCGGACTCATCATATATATGCAGCAGAAAGCAAAACAATATTATGTGCAACATTATGTAGAAGTATATATATATATATATATGAAGGTCAAGTATAATAATCCCACCTTTATAATTTCTACTGTTAGTGTTGTCTCCTCATAATCAAATTGTCCAATTATTCATACATTCACATGAGGTTTTATGCAAGAAAATCAGAGTCACAGTGAAAGTCTACTGTTAACAACATAAAATAAACAAAATTAGTTTCTTTAGGTAAGGAATTCACGAATATATTTGAACAATCAAATATTTCTCATTCATAATCCCAAGCAGAAAAATAATGGTAAAACTGAAAGATAGATTAAAAATAACAAATAAAAGTCCTTTGCTAAAATAAATTTAACTTTGAGGAGTAAAAATAATAGAAATTGTTTAGATTCCATATAGTGTTCTTTTGCTATAAAGTAATACTCAAACTTTAATTATAACAAAACCATCTATGATTCGCGCCGTTAATGACAAAATCTAAAATAATTTAAATTATATAAAAATAAGAAACATATGGCAAGTAATACATGAGTGAGAGAGATTACATAATATGAGAATAAGAATTAAGAAGCGAGTGAGGGACTAAGAGACTTGACAATTATTCTATTTCAAATCACGGTTGAACTAACTGGAAAAACGAAGAGTGACTGAATGATTTGGACAAAAAATAAGCTTCAATTTAGATAAAAATCAAAATATGAGTACAATAAAATGAATAGTTAAACTAGAAATGGAATAAACAAAGAGCATAGTATAGTTTGCGTATACACAACCAGTATAATCAACAGAAGAACACCAAAGAGTATCCCTATTGGTTTTGGATCACAATGTTTCTTCCAAAAAAGGACGCATTAACAATATCATTTGAGTATCAGAGAATCCATAACATACATGTTCTAACCTATTGTGGCACCGAAAACCCCCAATGTCTGAAAGAAAATATTAAGAGAAGTTTATATTAGAATATATAGAAAAGTAAAACAAATATATTGTCATAAAGATCCATGCAATTAATTATAGAATAAAATAGTTTTTCATAGGTGTCAAATCATAGACTTTAGGATACAACAACATAAGATTAGTGACTTCATTGGTCTCCATTTTTGTAACATACAAGCTGGCGACTGAGCTATAAGGAATAAAAATCATTTCACTTAAATACAACCCATATACTCGATCCTAATATAAAACTTAAAACCGAAAAAGAGAGATTAAGATTTAACATTGACATAATAGAAAACCCAACAACAACTGCGATGGTAACTTAATTAGTAAAAAGACTCAGAATTAACCATTTCACTGAGATATACTAGTTTAATGCAACCTCATACTAAAAAAAATCAGAATAGATCGTTTACACATGTAACATTTGTAATAGTACTAATAAATTGTTTAAGAAAATATGAAACTATGAGAATTTCATCCATCAAACCCAATTCATGTAAATTTTCCAAGAAACAATTATACAAAAATATGGGTCACATAATAGATGTGAATAGGAAGAAATGAATTGATTAAAAATTCAAAATTACAACATGATTGTAGTAAAATCATATATGATTCACGTGTTAATCACATAAGCTTAACCAATTAAAATTATATAAAAGAATAAATAAATGGTAATTAATGAATGACTATGGAGATTATTGAATCTGCTAATGGAATCAAGAAGTGAGGGACTAAGAGACTCGAGAATTTTGTAATTTCTTATTCCGATTGATCTAATTGGATAATAAAAAAGTGACTGAAGGATTTCGACAAAAGAGACATTTAGATTTGTAAAACCCTTCTTTTGAGAAAATATAATTTGGATACTTTTTTTTTGCAAAATGCATCATACCTGTAAATGAGGTGGGTTTTAGAATATGAAGAGATTACTTGTAATAAGGAGGCTTTTTGAAGATGAAGAAAATGTTTAGAATTTATGTGAAAACATTAAAAGAGAAGAAATGATTTCTGATTTTGACAAAGTTTGATTTAGTTTTTCTAATGTTTAGGTAGAATAGCGGGCATCTATAAATAATTGGCGGGATGAGCTAAAGTTATGAGTGTTTTTTTTGCATCATCTCAATCGTCACTAATCCATTCCAAGATATAAAGATGTTAATTCAAAATAAGTAAATTAAATATACTTGTTGTTAATTTGTTGAAACATAACACATTTTACAACATAACATTAGGCCCATTCTAAATCTGTTATAATAACCGAGTGAAATTTGACTTAACGGGTTAAAACATGCCCAATTTTAAATTCGTTATAAAATTGTTGCTACTGATAATCGCTAGTAACAGGTTAAATGACAGATTATAAATAATTATCTCTCCTAATTATAATTTAGATCTATATTTTTTAAAATGACATGATGATTGTTTTGGTAATCTGTTCAGTATTATACTCTTTTAAACATGAGTAATCCACATTTTCTAATTATTGTTCACGAGGAAGTATAGTAAGACAATTCTTTTATTAGTTAATAGCCAAACATCTCGATAAAACAAAGAATAATATTTTTTGTTGTATTCTATGGGTTGAATGAGAATATGATATTGCATCATTCTCTTTATTTTTTAAATTATTTTTACAAAGTTTTAATCTAGTATGTGGTTATTATGAAACCAACTTAATGTTAAGTTACTATGTTTGGGGACGATAACCCAGATTAATTCGTTCTTTATAAAACAATTCAACAAGTTTTTGACCATTCGACTACTTCACAAGAATCTGTGTGTCATTCTTCTCTAGAGAATTCATTTCTTCCCCCCCCCCTTTTCCATTTCACTTTACTGTTGCTCCTCATACAATCGTGATAAGTGTTAAGTTTAATTTTTTTTTCTTATATTTCAATAAATAAAGTATAACAAATAATATAAGCATAACCATACCTCTGTATCAGCTTATTGAGTCTCAAATTTATATCCCTCACCAACTGATAAATGGCATTCTCATCATGTTATCTTTCAATATGAACATCTGTAACGTTTGTACCATCAAACTCTCGGCCAAAATAAAACTCATGTAATGCTTAAACTTTATCTGCATGAGTTGAACTCATACCATGTCTGAAACCATATTTGTCAGAAGCACCCTCAACCTCAGTCTCTTGCTCAGACTCTATCTCAAATTCATCTTCACCCTTATTACTAATAAGTGTAGTCATCAAATTCTTGAGCAATGACATTTCAATTTTATTGAATACCATATCCTTACTAATTAAATATTTTTTATTCCTGGGTTCTAGAAACCATAACGTATATTTATTTACTTCTTTTGGATATCCGAGAAACAAAAAATTTAGTACCCTCGGCTGAAGTTTGTCTTGGTTTGCATGTGCATAAACAACACATCCAAACACCCTCAAATGTTTCAGCACTGATTTCTTTCTAGTACATTTCTCTTGTGGATACTTGAACTCTAATGCCTAAGATTTACTCATGTTGATGATGCATGTAGATGTCTTGGCAGTTTCTCTCTAAACCTTTTAGTCGATACCAGCTGTCATAAACATACACCTTATCGTTTCTAACAAGTTTTGGTTCATTCTCTCATCAAAATAATTTTATTGAGCAACTCCTTTCACGTTTCTGTGTCTAGCAATGCTAAAGTTAGAATAATATCTAGTAAATGTTTCATTTATTTAGTCTAAGGAATTGTTAGTCCTCAAATTCTTCAACATCTTCCATGTCTGAGTCTCGACCAACTTTCTCCAATCCTTAAAAGCATTAAATTTTTCATACTTGGTTTTCAAAAGTATAACCCATATTTTTATAGGATAATGATCAATCAGATACAAGAAATACATATCGTTTCCCATTGTAGGATGCTCAGCAGGTCCCTAAAAACTTCATGTCTTACTAGTATGACATTGCCACCATTAGAAAACTTCATGTCTTTAAACCAATGTTTGTTGGAACTCATATGGAGTGAATAACCAGATTCCAAAACCATATTGTACATACACGTAGAAGCAATATCAATGCAATCATAATCATCTGAAGTAATTGAGGCTTCAACAACTTCAAAATTCTTATAATTATCTTCATTATTCATCTTGAGATAATTTCTATTAATTTGACCTTCATTCTTTGCACTACCAATATTTACCTATAGAATTCGTTGTTGGTCTTTTAGGGCTAAATCTTGACTTTTATCTCTTCTTACTAGAATATCTTTTTCTAGGCCTTCTAGAGATTATTTCCACATATCATGATGTCAAAACAATATTCATAAACCTTTAGTAAATATCTTAGAAGAATAATTGATATCAACTGCACTCAAGTCAAGAATGATCATGTTGAAATCATACGAGTGTTTTTTAATCTCTCGGCTATCAACCATGATAAGAGTATATAGTTTCTTCTCAAGATACGATATGTTTAGTAGAGATTTCTTCAATTAAATAACTTCAAGATTCTTTTAAATCTTCATATCAGTAGATTCTGCATACATCTATCTTAGTACCTTATCCTTTAAACTCAATATCAAAGCAATATTAAATTCTAACATCAATATTTGTTATAAATCTCTCATCAATGGTAGTATATAACCCCTTATGTACAAGTAGAGCTTTGATTTTAATTAAAATTATTATCTCCAATGAAATTATCACAATCAAATTTCATTGAACCCATCTTCACATATTTTTATATTCGGTATTGATTGTCACGTAAATAACTTGATTTTTACCAATTTATTATCTGTGGCTCAACTAAAAGATGATTTGACAATGTATAACGAAAGCATGTTTTTCTTGCTAGGTTTGGAACTTTTGTCAAAACGTTTTCCAAGTTGCAGCGATTCCTTCGTTCCACATTAACTTCAAATATTTTGTTGTCAAATTAAATGTAAAACAATATTTGTTGGATACTAAGAAAGATGAGAAAGCTGACTTTATGAATGGTTTTGTGAGAATAAGAAGAACTGTAAAAGCGAGTGGATGAAGAAGTAACTTACAAAAAAATACTATAAGATACACTTAATGTTGAATGTTCGAAACATCTTGAAGTTGAGACAGGCCTTCAAACACAAATGCTCATATATGCTCATGAGGTAGTATTGAATGCTGAAGCAAATAGTTTTCACCTTTCATGACGAATATCCTGAAATCAAATTGGACATGCTTTGGTATCATGTTCCAAAAGAAGAGAGACCATAAACATATGAATGAGATAGTTCTCTAGATTGAGGGCCAATTACAACTTTAGTTAATGGAAGTTAATGGTTTTCAATCTTCTTCATGAGTCTGGAATTTTGAAGTTTGATGCTGTTTTCTCTTTCTAACAAGTTTGAAGATGAAGTACCCATAATACAACATGATGTTGTTAAATTTTAGATTTCTTTTGTTTTATACATGGTATTTCTTGTAAGCCCGATGACATTTTGTGAACAAATTCCTCACTGGTTAGGGAAGCAATTAATGAAATTTATGTTTATTATATTTCTTTGCTTGGAAATAGTTTTAAATTTTTTTTGATTTAGTTATTTATATGACATGCGCGTTGTTCTACCTTTTCTTATTTTTTATATGAAAAAGAAATATATTATTTAATACTCTGTAGTTTCAATTGGAATGATCAATTCCAAAAGGAGAGAATTTCTTAAAGAACATTTGGACCCCTTATTTTAGATATTTGTCTAGAATTATCCAAATTTGTTTTTTGTTTATTTTAAGGGTTCATGACTTCCTAAAATATGTTAGGACTACTTTTGTAATCATCCCACATATGTTTATATTTGTTAATATATAAGGTTACTTGGACTTCTAGTAGTTCCAATGAATACTTTTGGAATCATCTGAAACTTATGTATTTGTGTTATTTTTGTATTGGTACTTCAACTCCCTGAGAAATTGAGGAATAATTTTTGAATCATCTTAGACTTATATATTTTGTTTTTAGTGGTACTTGGACTCCCTCAAGTTTTGATGATTATTTTTGTAAACATCATAGATCATATTTCTATTTTCAGGAAGTATTTTTTCAATTAAATATCTTTTGATAGAGGTTCTCCAATGTTCTTCTTCAGACTCATTCTCTTTTATTACTATGACTCATAAACCCAAGATGGTTGATAAGAACTGGTTTGGTAGAATGATGGATGATTTTTCTTGTAGGATTACCCATGGTGTTGAATTGGCACATGCTTAATAATCCAAACCATCAACGACTATATTTTTTACTTTTAGTACTTATTCAAAAGTAACTTGGTAAAACATGGTTGGCTAGGTCGAAGTTCCTTTAGATATTGGATGAGATTATATTTTTTATCTTTGACTTGACCTAAATCCTGATATATTACCGACTAAGAGTTTGTGAAGCGCTTTACTCTATTGGCTCCATAAATTTTTACTAACCAACTTGCTATTGCAGCCTCATACTCTACCTCATTGTTAAAATTATGGAAGCAAATTTTAATAGATGGAATCAAGATTTTCCATATTAGAGATATTATCTAAACTCTCGCGTCGGAGCCTAGATTGTTACTTTCAACATCTATTTTAACTTCCCAGGCCGACTCAGTTTAATCTTTTGAAAGTCTAAGTCTTTCAGATTGAAACTTTGTTAGAAAATTTGCTAAGGCTTGACCCTTAATAGTAGTGCTTGATTTGAATAATCTCATTACTCAATTGTCCATCAGGGAATCTTTTCGTCCATATCCAAATTTTATAACACAATTATGAGAGGTGGACGGTGTTCTCATTATAATTGCATAAGCCTGGAAATACGGTCTCATCTTCCCAGCCGTAACTACCTATGCCAAGGTAAGATTTTTTAATTGTAGTTATTTTTTTCCACGTCCCGAATGGACTTTCTTACATAATAGATGACCTTAGCATCCTTTTTTTCCCTTATAATCACAACTCTAACAACAAAGTCTGGGACTTCTAAACAAAGAAATAAATATTTTCCCCATTTTACTTTTTTTTAAATCTCTAGAGAAGTCGTAAATTTCTTTATGTTATTAAAGACTTCATCACATGGTTGGAGTCCAATTGAACCTTCATGCTCTTTTCAAAATTTAAAATAGTGATTAACATTTATTCAAAGATCTTGATATGAATCTATTCAATTAAACCAAGCTTCTTGTTATTTTTTTCCCATTTGTTTTTGTTACGAGGTATATTTCTTGCTGATAGGTTTGAGCCTTATGTAGGATCCACTTCGATACATTTTTCACAAACTATACTGGCTAAGAAATTTATGGACCTTATATCGAAGGTACACTTTATTGCATTTAGTTTTAGGTTCACTAATCTGTGATTTTTGAATGTTTTGGCTAAGTAATTTAAGCGGTCTTTATCGTGATTGTTTGTGATGAACATGTTATCAATGTAGGCATATAGTTTGTGGCCGAGTTATGTTACAAAAATCTTGCATATGAGTCTTTGATGTGTGGACCAGATATTTTTCAGACCGAAATGAATTACTTTGTAAAACTAGAATTTATTTTTGGTTATAAAGGTAATATGATACTAAGCATCTTCATGCACTATAACCTGGTTGTATCCCGAGTAAGCATCCATAAAAGATAACATTTATTTTATAAAGTTACATATAATATTTGATCATTTCATGGAGGAGAGATAATCTTTCATGCATAATTTGTTCAGGTATGTGAAGTGCACAAACATCATCCACTTTCTATTATTTTTCTTGACTAGAACTCAGTTGTTTGTCCATAGAGGATACTGAAAAATTATGATGTAACCAACGGTTTTGATTCGGTATACTTCCTCTTCAATTGATTCTGCTTTATTATTAGAAATATGATATTATTTTTTGTTTTATCGGTCATAAGTTATTGTTAATGGATAATTTTTGATACATAACATTTTTTGAGAATCTCGTTAGATCATAGGCAGTCCAATCTAAGTTACGTTGTAAAAATACCAATTAACTTATAACTAAGGTTTGTAGGTTTGCCTTAGTTGAGTTGGATGGATTTAGTTCCATTCATTATGATATTTGCCACTTTCTCCATAGGCTCTATGAGGTGGACATAAAGGCTCGTTAGGGTCATATCATCTAGGAAGAGTGAGGCCCTCTTTAATTGCTATTTCTTGAGGGCTAGGGAATTTATATAGTATTTCCTTGATTTTTTTCCGTTCCCATTGAAAACTATCATATCTCTATTGATTGGGTACCGAAGAAATTAGTGTAATATAAAGACTACATCATGCATGTGATCCAACCGTGATCTTTATAATATTACAATGTATGAAGAGTGTGAATCCAATAAAATAAAAAAAGCATAAAACATTCTTCTTAAACTCTTGTTTGTCGATGATCACGTCCAAAGTCATCTCATCCATCATATTAGTATTTGCTCTAGTTAAACCATCTACAATCCTTTGGAATGGAATCAATACCATATCACCTCTTATTTTATCATAAACGCTTTTGTACATGGTGTTGGTTGAGCTTCTAATATCTATCATAACTCTTTATACCTCGACTCGTGCCAATTCTAGTTGTGAATCCAAATCTTGGATAAGGATTCTGGTATAAATATGGTGATGTATGACCTTGATGTTTAACCTCGAGATTTTCAATGTACCTATTTATAAAGTTCTTGATGATTCGCGAAAAGGAATCTCCGATCGTAATTATGCTAAATGACTATTTGTTAGGATATGGGTTAAGGTACTCATCTTCTTCCATGTCAATAATGACATTATTATCTTATTCTATTGGCTCATAATCGATACTCACCAAAATTTTCTTCCTTACCGAATCTAAAATTTTACCTTTGTCTATTCTATTATTGACTTCATCTTGTAAAGCTTACGAGTCTTTGGTGTAATACTTTATGTCATTGTGGAACTTGAAAAAATTGATTTTATATAGATCTTCTCTGGAATAGTACATCTTCTTTGGTCACCTATACTTTATGACATATTTATTTTCCATAAACATGCCTAAATTTCTCAGTTAACTTGGTCCAGGATCCTTCAAAACAGTATTATCTTACATTATTGTTGTAGTTGTTATTATGGCTGTCTTTAGGCTTCCCTCTTGAAACTTGGACTTTGTGGTAATGTCTTGACCTAACTGAAAATTCACGATTATTGTGTCTACGGGCCTAAAATTCATTGAGTGATTTAGAATTGACTTGTTCCATGGTCAATGCTTCATTATTGTTTCCTAAATGCTGGTAATGTGGGTATGCTGTTAAAGTTGTGGTATCTCTATCTATCATTGATCTTACAGTCTAATCTACCTTGATTTGCCTCTCAACCTAAGTAAAAAAATCTCTAAATTTGAGTGTCTTATTCTTCATAATATGTTATTTCATAAATCATGAAAAAATAGTTGCCTGTATGCTGCCACTGTCACCAAATCATGATAAGACTGCAACACATTCTTTGTTTCGACAAACCTTCAAATGTAATCGCTTAAACTTTCATTTAGCCATTTTTTATTAGATGATGTAATATTTATATATCTTGTATCTTGGAATCCACGTATTTATTTTCGAAGTATATCTGAAGAATTTGAAGCTCTTGATACAACCAAAAGTAAGACTATTGAACAAAGTAAAAAAAACACTTCCCGTTGAAGGTCAATGAGAACGCCATGCACAACATCTTATCATTTTCACTAAAGCATAACATCCCGCTTTTGAACGATTTATGTGGTCAAAGTTCGTCGGTAACACATCATATAAGATCTTCATGACTAATGAGGATTCATTTTTTAAGAAACTCGTCCTCATCAATAAACATGGTTTTTTTTCCATTGACTTCTTAGTTATAGATGAAATAGTTTTGTTGTTGGTGGTGGTGTCTGGTCATTGCATAGTTGAAGGTTGGAAGTTGTTGCTTGTTTTATGAACTTATGGATAACCAATTGGAAAATTATGGTTATGGTTGTGAAGCACCATAACAGTTTGGTTGCGTTTTTAAATATTCTTCGTAAAAGTTTGGTTGTGCTACATTTGATGAGCTCCATAAAAATTTACATGACGCATATAACATGAAGGACGGTAGTTTTGTTAGTTTGCATTTGTTATTGCCGCTGTTGAGGGTAGCTTTGGTTTATTACATAGTAATGTGGGGGAAATTGGTTGTACTTAGGTTGTCTTTATGATCTTGCTGCGGGGATTTTGTTAGTTTGTTGCTTCGACCGACTATTCAGCTGAGGTTAAAGAACTACTAGAAGAATGAACGGATTTCATAAATTTCGGTTTTGGTGATCTCATGCAGCTAAGGCTAAAGAACTACTAGAGGAATGAGCAGATTTCATAAATTTCGGTTTTGGTGATCTCATGACGGATTGTTTTTCCAAAATATACGTTTTCTTCCTCCTGTTCTAACTTAAGGTTCTCGCTATTACTCTTACGATCACAACGCCCATATTTTTTTGTTCCCGCTAGAAAATCTTGATCATAATATTTTTGTCATCAATTTCGTTTATCCCTCGTACTAAAAGATTCTCGATCAAGATTACCTTCTAACACCAAATGTCAGTAGTTCGAAATGGGCAGGTTAGCCCCAAGGGGGTAGCCGAGTTGGTTGAGTATGTCATTCTTATGACCAAAAGGTCATGAGTTCGAGTCCCTCTACATACGCTTTCTCGGCTGAGCCTGTCACCTTGTGTGGTTTACCTTCTGGCGTTGGTTTGCAGGCTATCGCGTCAGACTGAGGGTTTACCCTGTGCGCACTGATTGCACTCTGAGTAGCGGCTGCGGGTTCCCTCCGAAAAAAAATAAAAAAAAATGGGCAGGTTATGCATTGAACTATATGCGTTCCTTTTAATTTAAAAGATAATGTTAAGTTGGTTTATAAATTAAAAATAAATCTGAACAAATTATAAAAATAAATCTGAACAAATATTTAATCAACATTAAAATGCATAAATAATAAAACATATGGATATATTTTTTAATTATACATTTAATTTTAATTTAATCGTTTTGAAAACTTTAACATAAATATATTTTATGGTTATGTTTTATTCGATTAATTCTGGTTTTAAACTGATTACTTCGAGAACTACGTCACTAAACATATAGTAATTCTAGTATAAAATAAAACCAAACAATTAAAAAGTAAGAGAGAATAGAACATCGATATTTATAGTGGTTTGGAAATTTTCATACACTCGATATTCTTACAAGATCACTCTCTAATAACTAAGTATTTTCTCTCTTAATCTCCATTACACATTCCACTAAGCCCATCGTATTCTTCGAAGTCCAAAAATCACTATTTATAATGATTGGTACAAATATCTATCCAAAATATAATGTTGTAACAAGGAGTAACTAATTCTAGTTTAACAAAAGATCTATTTAACCACTGTAAGTGACACCTTATACCACCAGTCACACTTAACAGCTCAAGTCTGTCAACTGGCAGTGAAGACTTTACCTTATCCATAGTTCTCCATTATGAAGCAGGCTTTGCCTCGTTCGAAGGCCCCTAATCCTATGACCACCTTTAGGTTTGCCAATGTCTTCCCAACCGTAGATGCCAATGTCTTTGCCAAATGATTCATGGCAGATTACCGTGCTCGTTTTGACCAATGTCTTCATAGTAAAAACAAACAATACCTCATACGATAATAGTTGATATAAACAGTTTCTCGACTGTAACAAAGGCTCAAGGTTAAAACAACTAATACCTTAATCGAAGCAATTCATGCCTTGACAATTCCTAGGTATATACAGTCAGTGCATCAACGACCCTTATGCCAATAAAACCATAACATTAAATCAGGTTTATTTGCTCTTCACCATCGTCCAAGTTTTGACTTCACAAAAAAATAAAAATGTAGTTATTCTTACCACGTGCAAGGGTCTCAAATATTTCAGATAAAAATTAAGTATAAGTAATGCTTGAAATTTCTTGTTGTCACCGGTTTAGTAAACATATTTGATAGGTTGTCATATATGTTAGTATTTTTTTTTTGCATTTGAAAATCTTAGTATTTGTGTTGGGGGTTTAAACTAGTACACTAATTTAGCACGATAATAACTGATATACGATTAAACGAACCTATGAAAGAGCAATCTGATTTTCATGTACAAGACAAACAACAAAATAAAAGAAAGCTTAAAAAACCAGACACACAAAACAACATTTTATGTGGTTTGAATTGTGAAAAAATCCTACATCTACAGGTAACAGGCTCTCTTTTATATATAAGTAGCACAGAAAAAGACTCTCCATGCACAAATGCATCAATTGCTCTTTGTAACAAAAGATGATGTGATTCACATAAATCTCTTTCTAGTGTATGTCTCTCATGTTGCTTATCTCTCAAACGATTTAGAGTTATTTCACTTTCTGTGGAAATATTTTTTGATGTAATTGTCTTTCTACAATTACAGCTGCATCAAAGTCACATCGCATATCGAAATATCTTCTTCGATTTATAGGTTTAAGGAAATCCTAATTATTCATCACATAATCCAAATTAAATCCCATTAATCAACGACTAATAAAACACCTAGTATATAACAATAATCCAGTTTGACCCATGTTTTATAATCCAACACTTCAGATCAAAGTATTACTTATGATAAGTTTGCTTTGACCATCCTTGCTTTGACCCAGCCTGCTTCGGCTCAACACATATTATTTCAAACCAATAGTCACTAGTCTTATACAGCTTCCATCCGCAATTAGGATCTGTAGATGACTATACAACTAAGTCATATCTCAAGCACAAGAGAGTTTCAACAATGCTTGCCTATATGTGTAACCGTAGATTGAACACCATGTAGTTCTTGGGTAAAACCTTTATACTCCTTAATAATTCTCCACCTAGGCTTCTAGTAAATCTAGCATCTGTTGCCCCCAATATTTATACTCCTTAAAAACTAAATCACCTACATCCCACACTTGGACCAGTCTCATGCAGTTTGTGAGCTTTGAAACCTTAGTTAGAGCATCCGAAGTAATTTCTTTGCTAGAAATTTTAGCCACCTTCACTTTCTCCTTCTCTATCACATCTCTGATGAATTACGTCTTAATATCTACATTTTTAGTTTGACCATGAAACTTTGGATTTCTCATCAAATGAATAACATTATTGTTGTCACATAAAAAACTACATCTTGCTCCATACCAATAAGTTCACTCAACGATCCATTCATCCAAAAAACTTTCTTCATGGCTTATATAGCAACCATATACTCTTCAATTGAAAATGGTACAATGAACTTCTATATACAATACTTTCAACTAAACACTCCTCTAAGCACAATAAACCAATAACCCGAAATAGGCTTATTTGTGTCGAGGAAACCTGCATAATCGAAGTCCACATATCCTTACTCCTTCATCACTATATCACCTATATGCTTCTGATTATAACACAACCCTACATCAGTCCAGCCCTTCAAATATCTCATGATCCACTTAAGTGCATACCAATGCGGCTTCCCTTTATTCAATATGAATATTCTCAAAACACTTACAATGTAGGAAAAATTAGCAACTATAAAAATCATAACATACATAATGCTACCAATAAGATCAAAATAAGATATCTCTTGCATATACTTCTCATCTGATACTATAGTTGGTGCTTGAGTGACACTGATTTCGAATTGGAAACCAATGAGAGTTCCAACTGATTTTGCTTTGGACATAAAAAACTTTCTTAAGATCTTATATATATATTTCTATTTAGATAAGAATAGATACCCCTACGGTATGTTCATCTTGATCTTAATACCAAGTATCCTATTAGCGTCTCCCATATCCTTCATCTCAAACTCTTCATTAAGTTGAGTATTTACTGCTTTAATTTTCTTCATATTTCCACAAACTATTAGTATGTCATCCACATATAATAACAATATGAGTTGTATCTCCATATGTTTTTCCCTGTTCCAATAGACACATTTTTCATAGCAGTTAAGGACATATTTAATGGATCTGATAAAAGAATTGAATATTCTATTCCACTACAGTCACGACTGTTTTAGCCCATTAAGGGGTCTCGTCAACGAATACACATAATCCTCACTCCCTTTATTAAACCCCTTTCGGTTGATACATGTAAATTGTCTCTTATAATTTACCATGAAGGATAATAATAGTAACATTTATTTGATATAAATTAGGATCAAATCTATCAAAACTGGCGCTCAATCATCCGGACAAACCGTGGAACCAGAAGCTAACACCCTTCCATCCACCACAACTGATAAACCTTCCACAGCGATGGAAGAAGTGATGGAGGACAACATTGAAGAGGCCCTCTTCGAAACTGAAGCCTTGGGGAAAACTGGGGATGGTGCCTCTGATAGGAAAGGAAAAGGCAAAGTGAAGGTTGGTGTGGCTCATCCGGATCTCCCAGAATGCTTGGAGGGCAAGGTAGGGCCTTGCTTTCAGAAAGTCAATGTTAAGTATTTGTTGGCCATGCAGAACATAAATTATGTCTATACCCATATAGCCGAGCTGGGCCGGATCTAGACAAAGTGGGGGATCCAAGAGTCAGTGAAAGTGAGAATACTTGTCACTCCAGAGACTCCGATTGACTGCAAACTTAATGAAGTTGTCATCTACACCGAATTGTTCAACTAGGGGCTCAGATTCCACTTCGACCCAGAGATTGTCAGGTACTTCCACCTGAAAAATCTTTGCCCAAGACAATTAAGTCCAAATGCTTGGCACTCCCTCCTTGCTTGCATAATGACATCAAAGCTGTCCGGAATCCCTCTCCTAATGGAGAAATTTGCCGATGTGGCAATTCTATGCAAGAATCACCACATCCCATTCTACCACCACAACATGGGAAACAACTTCAAAGTGGTAGACGACTTGTTGGAGTCGGAGAAGAATTGGAGAACTCAGTTCTTGTTCATCAATGGGCCATGGGAAAATGGGAGGAAGAACAAAGCCAATACCAACCCTATTATGCTTACTAGTAGGTGGAAGAGTACAAGTAAGCTCTTTAATTTTGTTTTTCATGTTCTTTATTTCACTTTACAAATATTCCACTTCTGAATCATCCATTACTTTTTTTTAGTAATACCGAAGGAGTATACCGGATATCTGGAGGAGGGGCAGACTACATGTGCCAAACTAAATGCATGGGCCGCAGAATGTTGGGTGAATGCTTTCCACAACTGCTTCACCTCTGGCAATATGGTGAGATCTCATCTGTGGAATACCACAGGCCGGAGAGATCTCACATGGGAATAATTGACCACAACCCCTCCCCCAGCTATCATCCTCAAACAGACAGAGGAAAAATATGGTAAACTAGTATTGCTTCTAGAGCCAAGGCTCCCAGCAAGATGAAATGGAAGAAGAAGAGAACTGCAACAGAAGCAGTTCGGGCTGCCATAGAGGAGACCGGTCCGGAGAATCAAGGTGGGAAGAACCAAAGAGGGATCAACAAAGGACGGATCGATGCCTCCTTTCTCAAATTGGTTGAAGATGAGTCTGTTAAGAAGGCAGGAGAACCAGAAAATCCACCGAAGCCTCTCAAGAAAGATGACTTTGCTGGTCCTTTCCGTCCTTCAGGCTCTTCCAACATGGTGACCTACAATGGTAAGTCTTTTTTTATTTCCGAAGACCAAGATATAGTGGCTCATTCTCTTTTAGGTCATATCCAACCAGTGCTTGATCTGGAGAGGCAGGTGAAAAACCAGTCCACCCTTATCGAAACTCTTAATACAAACAAGAAGTCTCTGTCAACCAACCTCCTCAATGCTAATCAGAGCATAGAAGAATTGAAAAAAAAACTTGAAGTGTTGAAGAAGGATAAGGAAGATTTGTCGACCAAGCTGGTAACTTCGGAGAATTCTAATACTGAGCTCCAGGCTAAGTGCTCTGGTTTGGAGAAAGATCTCTCAACCTTAAAGGAGGATATGAAGACCAAAGATGGTGTCATCTAGACCATGTCTGGTGAAAAGACCTCCCTAGAAGATGTCGTGTCTAAGGTAAAAAGACTTTGAAAAGGAGTAGGAACAGAAAATTCAGGCCAACATTGAAAAATACACCAACAAGGTGATAGATTCCTTGGAAACAAGGTGTGCCGAAGTGAAGTCTGACATCAACCTGGTTTTCCATGAAACGTTTCCGAAGATGACACTTGGTCCCTTGTGGCAATATGTGGAGTATGAAGACATCCCATTCCATACCATGGAAGATGGTGATAAAAAGAACTACTCTAGTGGAATCAATTCCACCACCGATGAAGAGGAATGAACCGGTAAGAGTTCAAGTGCTGAACTCAGAAACCCCAAAAAAGGAGGTGATGCAGGAACATCAAAAGGGAATAAACCCTGAGGTTTTTTAACTATCTTTTGTGTTTTTTTAGTTTTGTGAACTACTAAAGTCCTTGGATGGCCAAGTCATTTTGTATTTGTATCCGGTTTGAGTCCGGATAAGTCTTTCACAACACTCAAAGTCCTTCGATGGCCAAGGCATTTTTTGCACTTTAGTAACATCATCTGGTTCATACCAGGACAAGCTTATTTATCAAATTCTGCTTTGTTTCATGCTTGCTTTCAATTTAAATGACTAATATTTAAAGAGCCCTAATTTACTTCAAAAATATTTAAGGTGAGAGTGTTTAATATCTCCGATGACATGTATTTAATGGCCATCGCTCAACCGGATTAATCCGACCTGTCAAAGATCCTTAGTATTAAATTGAGGACTTGAAAAGAATTGCAATCAAACCACATCAAATGTTTTAAGAAGGCAACATATTTTATTAAAAAAATCTGACACCTCATTAAAACTCCCCGCGCCACCAGGGTAGGAAAGAGTATGCCCCATAATATTTACATTGACTTTAAACAAGTAAATATTTACACAACTTTCATTCCAGATATAACATGAGGTGTTCAATATTCCATGGGTGCTTCAGAATTCTTCCATCTTTGTTTTGAAGCCTATATATCCAGGCTTAAGCTTTTCGGAGACCTCATAAGGGCCTTCCCAGTTCGAAGCCAACATGCCGAACTAATTTTCTTTAGTATGCAAGAAAACCTTTCTTAAGACTTTATTTCATGATTGAAAATCCCTTCTCTTAATCTTGGAAGAAAACCTGCTCCTCATCAAGCCTTGGTAATGGGTGGTTCTAAGATGAGGCTTAACCCTCCTTTCTTCTATTAAGTCCAACTCACTTCTAATTTCCAATTCATTGGCTTGTTCAGAATAATTGTGGACCCTGAATGATTGTAGGGTTGCTTCTGTAGGAGTAATTGCATCCATCCCATACACCAAAACAAAAGGAGATTCTGGAGTAGCCAGCCCTAGGAGTAGTCTGGTATGCCCACAATACTTCTTGCAAATAGATTGGCCACTTCCCTGCAACCCCTTCTAAATTCTTTTTTAATCCAAACATAATGATCCTGTTTGACACTTCAACTTGGCCATTTTCTTGTGGGTGAAAAGGAGAAGAGAAGCAATGTTTAATGCCCCTAGAGGCACATAAACACTCCATTTATTTGTTATCAAATTGTGGCCCGTTATCGGTGGTTATCTTTTGTGGAACCCCAAATCTGCAACAAATGTTAGACAAGATAAATTTTATAACAACTTTCGAAGTAGTTCCCGCCAGGGGGCTGCTTCCACCCATTTTGAGAAATAATAAATGGCTACAATAATAGTCCTGCATCCTCTGGACGCCATTGGTAGAGGCCCAACTAAATCCAGTCCCCAACGAGCAAAAGACACTGGCTCAGAAATTGACTCTATATGAATTGTTGGGATATGAATTTTGTTACCATACCTTTGGCATAGGTCATAATTTTTCACCAATTCCTTAGCATCTGCCATTATGGATGACTAATAGTATCCGGCCAATAAAACCCTCCGGGTTAGAGCTCTATAGCCACATTGTGCTGATCCCTCTCCATCATGTTGTTCGGATAAAAACATTTGGGACTCTTCAACCCTCAAACAATGCAGATGAGGTCTGCTAAACAACTTTTTAAAAGAACCTCTCTTCTGATCAAGAAACCACGAGCCTTGTGTTTCATTTTCCTAGCCATAGCTTTCTCCGGACGCAAATTTCCATCAGAGATGTATTGAAGAAGGGGAAATCTCCAATCTTTGGATTGAACTACTTGTGCACTCAAGCTCTTCTCCTCTTCCTTGTTCTGATTTGATTGTATGGATGGGAATTCTTGTATATGAATCCATGGGTAGGACTCAGAGTATGATATGGTTGCTAAGGAATCTGCCAGCGTGTTTTTAGACATAGGAATATGCTCATAACAAACATTTTTGAAGTTGGCTGCTACTTCTTTAAGAACAAATAAGTATTTGATCAACTGCTCCTTCCTAGCTCCAGACTGACCTTGAGCATGGTGGATAAGAAGCTGAGAATCATTCATTAATCTACCTCTTTTAGCCCCACACAGAAAAGCTAACTTTAGACCAGCTATAGCTGCTTCATATTCAGACTCATTGTTAGAGGCCCTGAAAGCAAAGCATATAGCATGGTATAATCTATCACCATATGGAGAGGTTAAAAAAATCCTAGCCCCAAAACCCATTGTGCTTTATCCACCATCTGTCCGGACAACCCATTTTTTTTTAGTTTTCTCTTCTGAAGCTTGTTTAGTAATTCTGTTCGAATGAAACTCTACCAAGAAATCAACAACATATTGAGCTTTAATTGCAGTTCATTGGGAAAAATGAATGTCACAATCCCCCAAATCCACTGACCATTTGGTCATCCTGCTTGATATGTCTGCTTTTTTAAGAACATTCTTCAAAGGAAAAGATGTTCGGACAATGATGAAATGAGACGAAAAATACGGCCTCATTATTCTTGCAGCAATCACTAAGGCCAGAGCCAGCTTTTCAAGCTTTAGGTACCTTTTTTCTGCATCTATTAGACTCTTGCTGATGTAGTACACCGGACGAGGATAATTTTCCACATCTCTTACCAATACTGCACTTATAGCACATTATAACACATCCAAGTATACATAAAATGTTTCTCCTTCAACAGGCTTAAAAAGAGTTTTGAGAGAAGACAAGTGATTTTTTAATTCATCAAAAGCCTGGTTGTACTGTAAAGACCAGTTGAAGTCTTTAGCACCTTTTAAGGTCTGAAAGAAACGACGCACATTTTTCCGAAGACCTTGAAATAAAATGATTTAAAGCAGCCAATCTTCATGTCAACCTTTGTACTTCTTTAATATTTCAAGGAGGGTCCATTTTTAACAGGTCATCAAGCTGTTCCGGATCAGGCTGTATCCCCTTTTCACTTATTACATAACCCAAAAGGTTTCCAGACTGCACCCCTAACACGCATTTTTCTGGATTCAACTTTAAATTAACCTTTGTCAAGTTGGTAAAAGTTTCTTGAAGATTAGTTAGGTGCAACTCTTCTTCTAAACTTTTAACCATCATAACATCGATATATACTTCCATATTTCTTCCAATCTGATAAGGAAATACTTTGTTTACCAACCTCTGATAAGTAGCCCCAACATTTTTCAAACCCAAAGATATCACCTTGTAACAATGGAGACCCATATCTGTAACAAAGGTAGTGTGATCTTGGTCCTTCAGATCCACCTGTATTTGATTATACACAAAGAAGGCATCCATGAAAGACAATAACTTGTTCCCAGATGCGGAGTCCACCATCTGATCTATCCGAGGGACCAAATAGAGATCTTTTGGGCAAGCTCTGTTGAGATCAGTAAAATCGATACACATACGCCATTTCCCATTCTTTTTCTTAAATAACACTGGATTGGCAGTCCACAAAGGATACTGAGAGTCCTTTATGTGCCCCATCTTTGTAAGCCGGTCGACTTCTTGGACTATCACATCAGCTTTATCCTTAGAGAAAGCTCTCGATGGATAACTTGTATGATATAACACTTGCATGCACTCCGGTCAAATCAGAATTACACCAAGAAAAAACATGTTGGTGATCTGTCAAAAAGGACAACAACTTTTTCTTCAATTCTAGTGCCATCTTGGAGCCAATTTTAACACTTCTTCCTTCAGCCAGAGAGTGGGTTTCAACTTCTTCAATAGATATCAAAACACCAGGGGTCTCTCTAGGGTCATCTATTTCACCCTCACCCCCAGAAGGCCCCAATAACTGCTAATCTTCATTATCTCGGACTGCCCCCAAAGTCTTAGGAGCAAGTGCAGTTGCATTACATTCCCTTGCTATCTTTTGGCTGCTCCAGACAACTCCCACTTGTTCTTGAACCACGTAATTCAAACATTGATGGACTGTTGATGCCATAGCATGCATCCTAGAGAGCCAGGATCTCCCAAATATCGCATTATAGCATGTGGGACAGTCTACCACAACGAATAGCACCCTGACCATCTTCTTGAAATGGCCTTTGCCCAACAGTACCTCCTCTTCAAATTCTCCGATTACATCTGCAGAGCTCCATGTGAAGCCCATAATGGATGTATTCGAACGTTGAATTACTGCCGGATTTTGCATCTGTTTGTAAAAACTTAAAAATAGAATGTTGGCTAAGGTGCAAGTGTCAATCATAATTCGTGTGATGTCGTTACCCCTTATAGATGCTCTGATCACCACAACATCCTTGGGACTGATATAAAGATATGGCCCCTTCCAATCGAGTAGCTAGATTGTGAACTTGCCTTTTCCTTGATGAAGGAGTGGGTGCTATCATGGTGTCCCCTCCAAAAATAGTAAGTGACTCAAAGAAACTAAAGAGTCCGGACACCGTTTTGACTTGTTCTGTTATGACCCCCACCTTATTACGAGTCGGGTCAGGTTCCAGATACTCTGAGTCCACATCAAATCTTTCATGGATCACCATCGCCCCTTCCGGAGCTGATGTTCCTGCGTTGTTCGTAGGGCATGTTCGGAGAGCATTGTCAGACCTGTTCCCACTTCTTCTTTTGACATAGGCACCCAGCTTGCCTCTTTCAATGAGATTCTGTACCTCTTGTTTCAAAGCGATACAGTCTTCGGTGTTGTGGCCAATATCATGATGATACTGGCAAAAAAAAGTATTATAACTTTCTCTAAGAGATTAGAGTGCTTCCGGTTTCCGGAAATGAACCTCATCTTTAGTTTTGTCATAAATGGTTGCCACATTCTCCTTTAACTTTGCAAACCACTCCGGTTGGACCCAAGGTCCTCGTTTATTTCTGGACTCCTGGCTCTGAGCTGATTTTGTGTGGGATTGAGTCTGTTTGGTGCTGTTAGACCCCTCTCCAGTTTCTTTGGCCTTGTACCCGGACTGATTTTGGTTTGGAGTTGCTGGGGCAGACCTCACCTGTCTGTGCACCCTAGTCTTCTTTGTTTCATCCACGTTAATTTTCTTTCCCACCTGATTTAGCAAACCGCGCCAGGTCATGGCCTTTTTCCTTGTTACTGAATCAACTAGATTCCCAGGGTTCAACCCTTGTCTCAAAGAAACTATTGCTACTTGCTCAAAGCAATCAACGAACCCATTCTTGGTATTCACGAACCGACTTATATAGTTTTTAGTGACTCATTTGGCTCTTCGGGAAAATGGATAATAGTATTTCCATTTACCTTCACCTCTTTACTCCCCACAAATTGCCTTCGGAAGGCAACCCAAAATTTTTCAAACTTTGTGATACAACCATGTGCCAAACTGTTGTACCATTTCAGAGCACTTCCCGTAAAGGATTGGGAGAAGGCCCTACACAAAAGTTTGTCATCGTCATCAAAATTCATCATAAATTTTTTAAACTGTTCCAGATGGTTGTTCAGGTCTTTGCTCCCATCGTATTTCTCCATTTTAGTACTGTCAAACCTCTTAGGAAGGTTTCCAGACTGTATCTTGGCAGACAATGGCGATTGACTCCAATTATGACTACGACTAAAGACTGTGTCTTCATTAGATGTTACAAAAATACATGGCTCATCATGGAAAGCAAAAGGAACAACCAGCAGCTGGTCCACATGCCTATGGCTATGGCTGTGGCTATGAGACGACCCTTTTCTCAGATACCTCTTTAGTCTCCCATGCCTATCTCTCTTTCTTGAATATTTTCTAACTAGCTTTTGTTTCTTCCTGGACCTCCCCTCATCACTGCTTGATGACAAGGACTCTTTAAGCTCATCTTCGTTCGAAGAGCTACTGGAGGACTCAAATTCTGAGCTCTCCACCGGCTTGAACCGGTGAGACTTTTTAGAACTGACATGGGTCTTTTTTATACTCAAATGAGTCTTTGCTGATGTGTCATTTTCCCTTGGGTTGTCAGTATGGTGAATGGCTGATGCATTTGACTTTTCTTTTAAACCCATCTCTGCCTTTTTAGTGGCCCTCAACGCTTCTATTTCAACTCTTAACTTATGTCGCTCTTCGGTAGTGTATTTATTATTTCCCCCCACCACCTCCACCAAAGGTGGTGGAATTGGTTGCTCGTTCGGATCCATTCAAACAAGTTTTATTTTGCTGGTTTTGAATGCTAGATTCAGGCACCTTCCTCTCCCACTATGGTCACCATTTTGGTGAGGTTTATTTTAAGCTGAGGGTAATTTTTTCAAGTTTTTTGGAAAGTTTAGAGAGTATTAAATGTTTGGGTGTTTAGTAGTGAGAGATTTGAGCTTCCTGGTTGTATTAAATGTTTATTACCCCCATTAATCAAAGTGGTTAGGATATTTATACCCTTAATTATGGACCCATGGGTTTTCAGGTTGAATTATGGAACCGAGTCAAGTTTAAAGACCCATTTACTTATTAAGATTATTAGCATATAGCTTAGTCAAAAGGTTTTTAGTCATTTTTTACTTTTGTCCTGTCCGGATAGTTTAGTGGCAAGCATTTGTCCGAATTGCCCTTGTCCGGTAATCTCAATAGGCAGTGGTTAAGTTATCCGGACTCATGAGTATACATATTTTACGTTGTTAATTACTCTATTAATTCTTGTAGATAACTTAAGGAATACCCTTCCAATCTCTTTGACATCACATGATTTATTATTCCCTGGGATCATCCTTCCACTATCAAGAATTTGCAGGTCTTCATACCAGTTCTTATTAGAATTCATGTGACATGATGCACCCAAATCCAGTACTCATCTATCGGTGTACCTGCAAAAATAAGAATTCATTAACATATTAACATACTAACATACTCACAATTATTAGACACCATTGCAGCATCTCCGACTTCGGCCTTCTAATAATTGTTTCATTTCCCTTTGATGGGAAGTTACGATTGATATATTATATCTTCTTGCATATCCAACAAATTAACTTTGAACCCATCCAAACCCTTTGGATTTTGACCAAGACTTTCCTCTCTTCCTACTTGAATATCTCTTTCCCGTATAACCCCTCACACTCAGTCCGTGCCTTTCAGAGTCACCCTTAAGAACACTCTTCTTTTGAAGATCTTTTGAGTTCAAGACGTTATTGAATTCAAGCATCGTAAGTGAGTCTTCCCTATAGAGTATTTTGCACAAAATTTCATACTCTTTCGACAGAGAATGAAAAGAATGATTATCCTCGTCCTACACCCTAACACCAACTACATTCAAGTCATATACGATTCAGTTGTAATCATCTAGGTGTCTTCAGATCTCTCTGCTATAATCCATCGATACTATGTAAAGTTTTTTCTTCAGATACAATTTGTTCACCAAGGACTTCTTCATATAAAATCGCCTCTAGTGATTCCATATCCCTAACGTTAAAAACTTTTCAGATACCTTTCGTAACATTCCAACCTTTAGCTCAATATGAGGGCACTATGAGCATTGTACATTACCTTGACATCAGCCTGTGTAGATTTATTATCGATAGCAGCCGCCAATCCTTTTTGTAATAGGAAAGCCGTAACCTAAATTATTCAGAGATATCAATAATTAGATTTGTCAATTTTTTATAGGCTAAGCTTTATAGAACTCATCTTTTGTAGCTTTCGCGATTTTCAGACGAGATTTGTTTCTCAAACCTACAAATCGACACTCGATCTACTCCTTCTACTGTTACTCTACGCTCATCGCACCACTTGTTGACGGTTGAAACCAATCCACCGATCGATCACGACAAGAACCGATATACGATTAAACGAACCTATGAAAGAACGATATGTTTTCATCGTACAAGACGAATAACAAAATACAAAAAACGTAATAAAAATAAGTGCGCAAGTTAATATTTAACGTGGTTCAAATTGTGAAGAAATTCTACATCTACGGGCAACCAACACTCTTTTATATATAAGTAGGTTACAAAAAGTCTCTACAAAAACAAAAGACTCAATCACTCTTTTATATATACACTGTAGAACCGATATACGATTAAACGAACCTATGAAAGTACGATATGTTTTCGTCGTACAAGACGAATAACAAAATACTAAAAGCGTAATAAAAATAAATACACAAGATAATATTTAACGTGGTTCAAATTGTGAAGCAATTCTACATCCACGGGCAACGAATACTTTTTTATATATAAGTAGGTTACAAAAAGTCTCTACAAAAACAAAAGACTCAATCATTTTTTGTAATAAAAGATAAAATGATTTACATAATCCTTTATTTAATGTTTATCTCCTACCTCACTTAACAGTTTTTGCATATACACGTAAGTGTAGATCCAACACCAACGTAGTCCTTCGTAATACCTTTATTGACGAGTTATTTTTAATTTACGCCTACCAATTTGAAGCCTAAATAATTTATCATTCCTCTAGCGTAATCAAGAATACATATCATTTAAAGGTTTACCAAAATATAACCAAACGTGGAACAATCGATTTTCTCTGATAAGGATCGATTAAATTTCCAGACATATATAATAGAACTGAGATTTGGGAATTTAAGTGGATTAACATTTAATTTTAGGTTTTGGGCATATTTGACAAAGTCTTATTCATTTGTATGGCCATTGACAAAGTTTTTGGCTCATGGCTTAACAATCTCCAAAAGAATTATGGAAATGCAAATAATGTGAAATAAGGTTCACATCATCAAGTACAATTCATTTAAAAAAGCATTAAGATTAATAATCATCAGGTTTGGCAGCAATAAAACTGATGCATTGCACTTGACGCACGTTGTCGAATCCAATGACTCGGACGTAAGCTTGTGGGTATGTGGCCTTAACTTCCTGGATCTCCTTCAACACCTGAGAAGAGTCAGTGCAGCCAAACATAGGCAACTTCCACATTGTCCAGTAACGTCCGTCGTAGTATCCGGGTGAGTTGTTGTGCTCACGGTATACGAAACCATGCTGCATCAATAACCCAAGAAACAACGCATCAAACAATCGAATAGTCGCATCATCTGAATATAGTGACATGAACTACTATTATCACTAGATAGGTCTAGTACTATAATTGAAGAGAGAAAGATATGGAGAAAAGACCTCCAACTCGAATTCGAGGCAAGGAACCCATCCATTTCTAATGAGGTAGTCGATTTCCTTCGACAATTGCTCTTCGGTTAGAGGTGGAAGGTAAGACAAGGTCTCAAACTTCTTCAATCCAAGAGGAGGCCACACCTATAATTCCAAACACACACACACAAAATAGGAGCTTATTGGCTTTATGAAGATAATCAAATGTGAATAATGATAATGAACATTTAGATTTTAATTGATTCGGCAAAAGAATCAAATGTTTCCTGCTTTTACTTTAGCTGAAAACCATTTGTTGTTCAAACGAAAACAATACACATTCCAATTAACCAAATACTGCCTTAGCAGCTCAATTGGTTAAGCTGCTTTTATACTTGTGACACTGAAATAAAATTTGAAAAAACCTTCATGCACTGGACTCTTCCGCCATTGCTTGCGTGGGAAGTAATGTCAGCATTGTTTTTGTGGGTAACGGGAAAAGCAGCAGTGGACTTGAGTCCGGTGAACGGTGCGACCATAGCTGCTTGAGCCGGGGTGGTGCGGGCGACCACAGTAGTGGGTGAGAGCATAGAGGAAGCCATTGTTTTTGTTTGAGTTAGGAGTAGATGATGCTCTTGAATTGGTATAGTCTGGTTTATATAATCGGACAATGTGGATGTGGCTAAATTCTATGGCCACTAAATTATGGTTTGAATTTAGAGACGGAACTCTACCCTTGATTTGTACGGTTCCCATAGCATTGCATCTTATCGCGAGGAACCATAAAAAAGCCCAATTTAGATTATGTACTTCAAAACCCTTAACCCCAAGGTAAGAGATTAAACTCACTATAGCTTCCGTTATTTTTGACCGTAGAGATGATCTATGCATTCAAGCCACATAATATAAGATTAAAAGAGAATGTCAATAAAATAAAAGTTGCTTATACAGTATAAGATAAAATCATCTGTCTCCAAAATAGAATTGAATTATCAGTAATAAACATCCAGAAACTAATTCAATATTTATTTTAATATTTTTTAAAACTACTAAAAGTAACTTTTTAAAATTTTGTATATTTTATAATAGGGTCAAACTATATATACCCAATTTAGGTTTAAGTATATCCAATTTTGAGTATACTCAAAGTTGATCTAAGTATACCCATTTTTTTTTCCAAAAATACTCTTTTCTAGTTATATAAGCCATTTTTTTTACTAACTTCCATCCACAACATTTTTCCCTACACTTTCTCTCACTTCCCTCACTTCTCTCTAGCTCTTAAACTCTCTTCTCTCAAACACTCTCACTTCTCTCTCAATTTCTAAAACATTTTTCACTAAATTATGGTTGCGAATTAGAGTGTTGTTTTTTTTTAATTTTGTGGGTTACATCATATGTTACTGTTATTAATTTCATGATTTTTTTTTTGTATTTTTTAGGTTAGACGCGGTTGAGGAGCGACGTCTTCCTCGATCTAGGGCGTATCCCCCTGGGTCACGGGCGCCACCCCCGGAGAAGAGTCTAAAGACTGTATGCGCCGTCGAGGATGAGCGGGTCCGCGATGCCAAGCGCGGACGAGATTTAGCTGAGGACCCTGAGACCATTCGTCTTAGGGAGGAGGAGGACATGATAAGGAGTGATCGGTCTTTGCGCCGAATCAACCATGGGAAGAGGAAAGAAAAAGCCACAGAGATTGCAGTCGATGATACTAGAGGCGGAGGCTCCTCACGACGATAGACGTCTTCATCACACCGATCACCACCTCCCACTGCCAGTGATCCACCACCTCCCTCTCCCGCTCGCAGAGCTCCGTCCCCTACGCATACTAGTACACATCCACCACCTGTTAGTGACAGGGTGGATGCCACTGGGGACCCTGAGCAGGACACGATCGATGAGGAGCATATCGATGTGATCACAGAGGAGTAGCAAAAGACGTTTGCATTTCTCAAATGCAACAAGATACCTCTGTTTCTTGACTACAAGGAGCACGAGGCGTATCACGTTTTCATAGGACAGGTAAGTACCAAACTATTAAACGTCTAGTCTAAGGTTTTACTATTATTATTTTCTGACTTAGTTTTTTATTTACAGGGTCGCACTACATTAGGCATACAGGCACATTATAATGTGCTTCGTATGTGGGACCTCAGTGCTCAGCCAGAGGTGCAGCGACATTTGGCGCGGATTCCTTTCGGTCCTCTTATAGCCCACTTGCCTCAGTACTTCATGCACTCCGTACTTGATGAGGTATTTGTTGAGCGTTGGCATCAGGAGACCAACACGTTCCATTTCTCATTTGGGGAGATGACGATTACCCTCGACAATGTCAGCTGCATTACAGGTCTCCCTGTAGTTAGCCAGACCTTGGATGTAGTCACGGCTCCACGTGATGAGGCATACAACTACTATGCTAGTATGTTAGGTTTGACAGTAGATGAGGTCCGTGCAGAGATACAGTCCACTAGAGGCGTTGGCTTCAAGATCAAGTGGCTGCAGGAGACTTTTACCAGGGGTCGCTACGTCGAGCAGACTGATGCTGAGACTATCCGCCAGGTATCACGAGCATACCTTATGTTCTTATTTGGTTGCACTATTTTTACGGATACTAGTCAGAAAAGCGTCAAGGCTGACTACTTGTACGGGTTGGCGAATATGGATTCTGGGTTGTGGGACATCGCACGAGGTACGAGTGCATTGGAATTCCTGTTCCGCGGTTTGGGTGATGCTTCGAAAGTATCGAAGCATAACCTTTATGGATTTGTAGCTATACTTGATTGCTGGATTTATGACCACTTCCCCGCGTTTAGAGCCTTAGAGAATGCGGACCACGTAGCGAGGGAGCCTAGGATTGTGAAGTGGCTACCAAAGCGGATTGTTGGGCAAAACATCCGCCCCAAATCGGTTATTCGTACTCTCCTTGCAGATTAGAAGGAGAAATATGTAAGTGTTTAAATTTTAGCAGTCATGAACGTTTTAATATTAAGTTTAATTTTTTTAAACAGTCTAAGTGTTTTACTTTTTTGGAACAGGTCATATTTGAGCCATCGTTTATCCTTTGCGGATGATGAGCACGGTCAAGGGTTGCATGCCTGATCGGGTTATGCGCCAGTTCGGACGGGTTCAGGTTGAGCCCGAACTCCCACTTGTACTCCGACCGGGTTACAAGAAAGGAGATTTGGCGAGGTACACGTAGCGAGAGAGCACATGGCTAGATTGGCGTCAGCACTTGCTTTCTGAGGATCGGTTGACCGTTACCATTGCTACATATAGACAGTCTGCGACGAACACCTACTGGAGGTACCTGGCTGAGTATGGTTGGCATACTATTACTCCACCACCACGTACTACGGACGACAGATTGCTAGACTCTGTTCGCTCGGATGCGCTTAGGTGGAGATATTAAGTCCTACAACTCTTCTCTCCTTGGTTGTTTGTCCTCATTATTGGACTTGTTTTAGCTTTGTTGTGATCTATCTTTTTCATGGACGTTATAGTTGTTTATCCATTCGTAGGATTTGTTAAACTATCATATTTTGTATTATGACATCTACTATGTTATTTCTATCGTTTCCTTTAGATTTGTTAAATTTTATTTGAATTCTTATTTACAATTTAGAATCCGCAAAACACCTAAATCGTACCATTGTTACCATCCAACCTTTAAACCATAACAATAATTTAACAAAATACTTCAACCGTTATAAAAAATTAACACCATCAAACCCACTCCAATCCATGCCCTAAGGCTTAACTTTTTAAACCAAAACAAAAAAATTCCAAAAAAATAAAAGTTATTGTACACCATTGGTACGCAGTCAGTAGTACCTATGTTGCACACTACTGCGTACCAATGGTACAATAGTGTGTGCACCATGGGTACTGTAGAAGGCGTACCCATGGTGCGCTGTACTATCGGTAAAATGGGCATGCACCGATGGTACCACCCCCTTTTATCGATGGTACCATGCACCGGTCGGCATGCCATGTACCGGCCGGTGCATGGCACCATGGGTACACAGTAGTGTGCATAGATGGTGCCTCACACGGTGCACCGATGGTGAAACCTTCGTGCACCATAGGTACATAGGGTGGTGTACCATCGGTACACTCGACTGTGCACCATAGGTACACTCCATTGTGCACCATAGGTACACAGTAGGCAGTACCTATGGTGCGCAAGTAAAACTTGGAATTTTTTCCCGGTTTTTTTCCCGCGTCTTCTTTTTTTGCGCTCTTTAATTCCCGCCAAAGTAATCTTCCATTTTTCTATTTAAAAAAGTCTATCTTACAACACAAAACTCTCCTTCAAAAATAGTTGAAGTCTTTGTTAATTGGTTGGAGTGTGTTTGATGATGTTCATCTACTCAAGGCTGCGAAAGCTGTAAAGTTCAAACGGCCGGACGATAATACCGATGAGTTCTTCAATGAAGTTTTGTGTATGATGTATTTCATGTACGGTGAAATGTCTACGTCTAGACAAATGCCTCAATCTCGTACTCGTGAGGAGGTAGCCACGTGGTACAAGTGTATAACTAGTGGACCGATGTTCTTGGTGTTTAACGAGCCACCAGAAGTTAGGAACGAGGCATTCGACTCCTTTGGTTCAATGATCACAGTCTATTTGTCTTTAGAAATGGCAGAATACGTTCATTATCAAATTGCCATGAAGGAGGAAACAATGCGTATTCTCAGCGACAATGGAGGCTACAATTTTGACTAACTGTTTGTTCAATCTCAAGTTATCTACTCATGTTTGTGCGATGTTGTTGTTGCTTGTTTGTAACGTTTGATATTAAGTTATGAAATGATTAGTTGCTTACGGTCAAATAACTGAAGTACAAAACGTTATGATAAAGTAAACAAAGTTCTAAACAACATAAATCCGACCAAAAGACATAAAGCGACCAAAAGACATAAATGTGTTCGAAATATGAACATAAATCCGACCAATAGGTATAAATCGACTACTAAAATTCATCAAGATTAGTTACTTCTGGGAATGAACAAACTGGCTTTCTCCCTTCGAGTTCCGTGTATTTTTTGCAGCGACCAACTATTGGTAGCTCCCAATACGTAGCCTCTTTATTCTTCAACTTCTGCCACCTAGGATGTATGCGTGCGCAAGGGTAAATGGGCTTGATTGATAGGTGTTTAATACTACTTAAATTAGAACCAATAATTGAGTAATATAGTTGTAAGTAAAAACATAACCATAAATCGAATGACTTACATTGACGAAGTGGTTAGTATCAACGAATCCATACCCAATCTCACGTCTTTGGGCCATAATGGGGGTTTACCGCGCAGAGGTAAAAAAGTATAACTACAGTTGTGAGACCCCACGAGTGACACAAAATGAACAATTCATTCGAACTTGGTTGCCATCGCAATCCCCATTTCAGGCATTATCATCCAGTATTTGGGTGATGCTGGTGTCTAGTAGTAGTTTATACTTTCTGCAACCTTCAGGTAATCCTCTTTACCATTATAAATCTTGCTGTATGTGTCATAGTTTTCCATGAGTCATCGTATATTGCCTTCCGAACAACTCACCAACCTTCTCCATAACCATACAACCCAAATGAAACTGCTCTATATCCAGAATAACCATCTGCCTTAACATCATTTATACCCGATATAAAAGGGTTGAAGTGAGTCGGAAACCAACGCAAAAAACCTTTCGGGTCGTGTATTAGTTCTGGGACTCCACCAATGGATGATTGTACGATGTTTCTAGCGAGCGGGGAAATTGAAGAACTACGGGTACGAGGTACTTTAGGCACATCTTCCCGAATCGTATTTGCACTAGCAGCTGCTTTACCCTTTTTAACTTTTGGTGGTTTTAAAGAGTTCATGACTGAGTCATGACTAGCCTTATCCTCATCTAGCTTGTGTTCCCAGAAGCATTGGTCCCGTTTAGTGGATGATGTATCGACAACTAACTTTCTTTTCACTTGCGGGCGGGCTCGGTGTTTCTGCTTCTCCAATGGCTCTAGCAATGAGGACGTTTCAGGATAAACAATTTCAAACCATTTCTTGTAAATATGTTTTATACGACTTTCGTCTTTTGTCTCCATAACATCGGTTACTAGCTTTAGCTGATCATCTTTTAGAATCTCCATGGTCGTACGGAATGAACGAGACATTATTTCTAACCTTGTCCAGTGGATGTGAAAAGCATCTAACGAGGAAGAAATTCCGTCTTTACGCCACTTGCGAACCTGGAGATAGCAAGGTATACCACGGGTAGATTTTATAGCGCATATACAGACGTCATAGTCTTTAAAATCCGACCCATCTTCAATAGCGACCATATTGCTATCTTCGGCCTTCTCTACTTCGGAGAAAAACAGTTCTAACGCCATGTGGGAAACTTTGCCTCGAATTTCATCAAAACGTTTGTCCGCAAACTTATGAAATGCTATGTAACGACTCTTCTCGAACGACGACCTAATGGAAGCATGTTGGATTTCAACAAGCGAATGAACCCTCCCCCAAAATAACTTGAAGTTTAATTTGCTTGTACGTATGTAATGCTTTAGGTTAGAATGAGCAGTCTCGACGCGGTTAGTTGTGCAATGTCCCAAATGTAAGTTATTGTTCGTCTTCCAAACAACAAATTCGTCCATGTATTTATCGAGCCATGATTTTTCAGTGTATTCAATTGCAAGAGGGTACTCTTAGTACTCCAATAGCATGTCATGTCGGGTGTGATCGATTTCAATCTATGATGCTGCATACGCAATCTTCTTCCAAGCAGAAACAAATTTCACATGATCACTTTTCTCCAGGAAGTATTTTCTTGTTTTCCCCTGAACATTCTGTGCTATGTGCCATCGATATAACATATGCGTTGTCTCTGGGAATACAGCTTCTATGGCGTTCATCAACGCTAAATATCTGTCGGTCAGGATGACCCAAGGTTCATCAATTCCGTGAACGGAAATCAACGACTTCAAACACTCTAACACCCATTTGAAGTTGTTTAACTTCTCACCGGACATGAAGGCAAATGCCGCACAGAAAGTCAATCCGGTACACGTCACACCCACTATCTCGAACAATGGCATACCATATCGTATGACTTTATATGTACTATCCATTATCAAAACTGTTGGAAATGTCTGCAAAAGGTCAACACTGGCTGGATGGGCAAAAAACAAATCTGTAATGATTTGTTCATCGTCTTCACCAGATTTATGCCATTCATAATAATTATGTGACTTAAGCTCCCCAACAAGAACTAGAGTTGTGACCTACCCGTCTTTTTTAAAAACCTACTTTTCTGTCGTGTATTGTAGATGGTCCGCATGGTAGAAACATTATATTTGTTCAACTTCTTAACATCATTCAGTATATCTCTAGGGTTAGTACCAATGTAGGTCGATCGTTCAACATATTCCATCTCTTCATCATTCAAATGGCCAGCAAAAGAATGACCATGTAGATGTTTTGAAGTCTCATGGTTATGAATACCACATCTCACTTCTAACTTCCATTGATCTGGTTCAACCATTAACCCGAGAAGCTGAAATGGACAGTCAATCTTTTTTGTTCCTGTAGACTTCCGTTTACGGTCTTTTTCTGCTACTCTTGGAGTATATTCCCCCCCCCCTCTCACACTGGAAATACATCCTTAGACTTTTTCTACTGTTTACTTTGTCGCGCCGACTTATGTTGATAACCATACCATAGAGTTTTCCTGTCTTCATAACCCATTTTATCAACGCGTTGTGTGTGTAGAACTCGGTAGTGAAGAACAAATGACTGTAGTCAGTAGTGAAAGGTGCTTCAGTCCTATTGGCGACATCCGTCCCCTGTTACACAACAACAAACCACAATAAACATTCATGTATAGTTAAAAACGGAAAAAAAATCTTGATTTGTTGCGAACCCAAGGTTTAGAGGCCTAGAACCGGTGGTTCTAGGCCTCGGAACCGGCCGGACAGGACCAGGTGCACCGCCGGTTCTGAGGCCCCTGCACCACCGGTTCAAGGCCTCAGAACTGGTGGTACTGAGGCCTCGGTACCGACCGGCAGGTGGCCCTTGCACCATCGGTTCTATGGCCAGGAACCGATGGTGCAAGGGCCACCGGTGAAATTTTTTACCTTCTCTTCCGGCGATGGGTGCTTCTCCGGCGACAGTGGCGGATTCTCCGGCGACTCCAACTCTTTTTCCGGCAACATTTCATCATCCCTTATTTCCGGCGACATCAAATCCTCCACATTGATCCCTAGTTCTGCTTCAGTCATGATCAATTTTGTGTTTTAGGTTGAATGTTCTTGATTTTGTTATGAAGTTTGAACTTGGTTTCAAAAATTTTAAGAAAACTTTACTATTTGGATCATAAATTCAGTAAAGAAGAATGTTTGTTTGGGTATAGATATCGAAATAGGTTATTTGGTGAATTGGGCATACTCAGGATACACTTAGTAGTTTTTTTTTACTTAATGGCAGTTTGGATATTAATTTTCTTGTCGAGGGGAAAAAGGTAAAAAAAAAGTCAAACGAAAGTCAAAGGAAGATTTTCGGTATACTTAAACCTGAATTGGGTATATATAGCCATACCACTTATAATATTCTGAATTGAATTGGGATGTTTCGTGGTGCCTAGTTTCAGAATATCTGAAGATATTGTTATAAAAGTCTCAAGTTACAATATGTTGAACTTACTATTTACAATATGTTGAACTTACCAAAATAGTATAGTGTATATTATATAAAGTTATAATGTACATAGTGAGTCATATTGACTTTGATCCAGAGGGTGGCGCTTTAGTTATTGAGTTTTAAGAGGTTGCGTTAAGTGGAGTCGCTCACTAAACATAGGTAAGCAATAAAAAGGTGTTAGAAAATTTGATCTTGATTGAATTGGATCACGTTGCAATTTTTATTGTACGTTCATTGCATCATTTCAGTAGAATGGGGAAATATATTTTTATGTTCGCCGTTGCAAACGCTGTTGTCGTCTGGTTGCATATTAACGGATCATAATCTCGTCATTAATAGTGTTGCAAGCCCGTTGTTAAATTTAATGAGACTTTTTTAAAAAATGCAGCTATGCAACTCTATTTTTTTATTCAAAAATTTAAAATATAATATAACAAAACCAGAATAACAAAATTTGATTCGAAAATAAAAAATTTGATTCAAAAATACAATTTCCATTCACAACAAAATCTTTATAATACTTCTGCTTAACCCAAAAAATCTAGCAAACTACCATTAACTTACAATAAGTTGCACTCATAGAATTTGCATTTAAGTTTAGGCTTTCTTCCATTTGTCCTTGAACTTCAAGATATCAGTGGTGTGGATTATTTCTGATTGAGGGTAATTTTGTAAGTGTTTTCGGAATTTAATGTTTAAGATGGAGTGTTGTGAGATAATTAAGGTGTGTGCTTGTATTAAATTCTGATTACCCTCATTAATGAAAGTGGTTGGGGTTTTTGTACTTAATCAATGACCCATAGTCCTCTTGGGTCGGATTGTGGAGTCGGGCCAAGTTTAAGAACCCATTAGCCCAAGATGTGAAATGACCAACACTTGGCTTAGTCACTTTCCACTGCATTTCTCCTGTTCAGTTTCTCATGGTAATGGTTTGGTCCAGATTTTCCCTTCTGATAAAAGCAAGTTGTAGTATTGAAAATATCAGACCTTACCAATAGCCCCTTTCGGTCTTGCAAATAATCTTTACAAGAGCTAACCCGTAAGAATAGAAATTAAGGCATTTCCAATGTGAAACGTGCATTTCCAATGTGAAACGTGTTTTTCCGATCTGCCTTTGTATCCGAACGGAATAGATTACCTTTTTCTGTTTAAGAATTTCAAGAGTCAGCCTGATCAGAATTTGGTGGGACTAATTTACCGTTATGAATTTCAACAGTGTTTTGTCAACATGGGACACGTGTTAGGTTCTGGTTCGACCTTTTCATCCTCTTTTTTCTCTTTGATTCGCGTACCTAGTAGGCTATAAAGTTACTTAGGGCATAACCCCCATTCTTAATAGCCCTTAATCACAGCTATGATCAGTTTATCTTCCCCTAGGTAACCTTTTCTATTTTTACAGTTATTTAATCTCGACTTCACTGTTCAATTGTCTTAAAAATACAAACTATTCTTAGAGAGAGAAAGCTTAGTACTCTTTCAAATTGTGTTCAAGTAATTTATGTTCACCGCCAGAAACGCACTAGTGAAATGGAGTTGGATAAATTTGTCAGAATTAGAGAGAGCGAGAAAAGTTGCAATAGAGCGAGTAAAGAACTCAATCAACTAAAAGCAAACACAGACCAATTTTCCTCGTCATCAAAGACATATAAGGTCTGAAAATTGCCTTTTGTCCCAACTCTTTCTCCTCTTCAATCAGGATCCTCTACTCAAGAATCTCAGAACCCTCTCCTTAAAGAAAAGACCGTTTCCAGTGTTAGGAAGCCTTCACCCTTTATTGCAATGGGTTCAGACGCTGAGAAGTCTCCTGAGAAGAATACTCCTCGCCGAATAACTCGCCAATCCAAGGCTAAGTCCACTCCTAGCTCTTTGAATAACTCGCCGAATAACTCGCCAATCCAAGGCTAAGTTATCTACTCATGTTTGTGAGATGTTGTTGTTGCTTGTTTGTAACGTTTGATATTAAGTTATGAAATGATTAGTTGCTTACGGTCAAATAACTGAAGTACAAAACGTTATGATAAAGTAAACAAAGTTCTAAACAACATAAATCCGACCAAAAGACATAAAGCGACCAAAAGACATAAATGTGTTCGAAATATGAACATAAATCCGACCAATAGATATAAATCGACTACTAAAAATCATCAATATTAGTTACTTCTGGGAATGAACAAACTGGCTTTCTCCCTTCGAGTTCCGTGTATTTTTTGCAGCGACCAACTATTGGTAGCTCCCAATACGTAGCCTCTTCACTCTTCAACTTCTGCCACCTAGGATGTATGCGTGAGCAAGGGAAAATGGGCTTGATTGATAGGTGTTTATTACTACTTAAATTAGAACCAATAATTGAGTAATATAGTTGTAAGTAAAAACATAACCATAAATCGAATGACTTACATTAACGAAGTGGTTAGTATCAACGAATCCAAACCCAATCTCACGTCTTTGGGCCATAATGGGGGTTTACCGCGCAGAGGTAAAAAAGTATGACTACAGTTGTGAGACCCCACGAGTGATACAAAATGAACAATGCATTCGAACTTGGTTGCCATTGCAATCCCCATTTCAGGCATTGTCATCCAGTATTTGGGTGATGCTGGTGTCTAGTAGTAGTTTATACTTTCTGCAACCTTCAGGTAATCCTCTTTACCATTATAAATCTTGTTGTATGTGTCATAGTTTTCCATGAGTCATCGTATATTGCCTTCCGAACACCTCGCCAACCTTCTTCATAACCATACAACCCAAATGAAACTGCTCTATATCCAGAATAACCATTTGCCTTAACATCATTTATACCCGATATAAAAGGGTTGAAGTGAGTCGGAAACCAACGCAAAAAACCTTTCGGGTCGTGTATTAGTTCTGGGACTCCACCAATGAATGATTGTACGATGTTTCTAACGAGCGAGGCAATTGAAGAACTACGGGTACGAGGTACTTTAGGCACATCTTCCCGAATCATATTTGCACTAGCAGCTGCTTTACCTTTTTTAACTTTTGGTGGTTTTAAAGAGTTCATGACTGAGTCATGACTAGCCTTATCCTCATCTAGCTTGTGTTCCCAGAATCATTGGTCCCGTTTAGTGGATGATGTATCGACAACTAACTTTCTTTTCATTTGCGGGCGGCCTCGGTGTTTCTGCTTCTCCAATGGCTCTAGCAATGAGGATGTTTCAGGATAAACAATTTCAAACCATTTCTTGTAAATGTGTTTTATATGGCTTTCGTCTTTTGTCTCCATAACATCGGTTACTAGCTTTAGCAGATCATCTTTTAGAATCTCCATGGTCGTACGGAATGAACGAGACATTATTTCTAACCTTGTCCAGTGGATGTGAAAAGCATCTAACGAGGCAGAAATTCTGTCTTTACGCCATTTGCGGACCTGGTGATAGCAAGGTATACCACGAGTAGATTTTATAGCGCATATACATACGCCATAGTCTTTAACATCCGACCCATCTTCAATAGCGACCATATTGCTATCTTCGGCCTTCTCTACTTCGGCGAAAAACAGTTCTAACGCCATGTGGGAAACTTTGCCTCGAATTTCATCAAAACGTTTGCCCGCGAACTTATGAAATGCTATGTAACGACTCTTCTTGAACGATGACCTAATGGCAGCATGTTGGATTTCAACAAGCGAATGAACCCTCCCCCAAAATAACTCAAAGTTTAATTTGCTTGTACGTATGTAACGTTTTAGGTTAGAATGAGCACTCTCGACGCGGTTAGTCGTGCAATGTCCCAAATGCAAGTTATTGTTCGTCTTCCAAACAACAAATTCGTCCATGTATTTATCAAGCCATGATTTTTCAGTGTATTCAATTGCAAGAGGGTAATATTAGTACTCTAATAGCATGTCCCGTCGGGTATGATCGAATTCAATCTATGATGCTGCATACGCAATCTTCTTCCAAGCAGAAACAAATTTCACATGATCACTTTTCTCTAGGAAGTAAATTCTTGTTTTCCCCTGAACATTATGTGCTATGTGCCATCGATATAACATATGCGTTGTCTCTGGGAATACACCTTCTATGGCGTTCATCAACGCTAAATCTCTGTCGGTCAGGATGACCCGAGGTTCTTCAATTCCGTGAACGGAAATCAACGACTTCAAACACTCTAACAGCCATTTGAAGTTGTTTAACTTTTCACCGGACATGAAGGCAAATGCCACACAGAAAGTCAATCTGGTACACGTCACACCCACTATCTCGAACAATGGCATACCATATCGTATGACTTTATATGTATTATCCATTATCAAAACTGTTGGAAATGTCTGCAAAAGGTCAACACTAGCTGGATAGGCAAAAAACAAATCTGTAATGATTTGTTCATCGTCTTTACCAGATTTATGCCATTCATAATAATTATGTGACTTAAGCTCCCCAACAAGAACTAGAGTTGTGACCTACCCGCCTTTTTTAAAACCCTACTTTTCTGTCGTGCATTGTAGATAGTCCGCATGGTAGAAACATTATCTTTGTTCAACTTCTTAACATCATTCAGTATATCTCTAGGGTTAGTACCAATGTAGGTCGCTCGTTCAACATATTCCATCTCTTCTTCATTCAAATGGCCAGCAAAAGAATGACCATGTAGATGTTTTGAAGTCTCACGGTTATGAATACCACATTTCACTTCTAACTTCCATTGATCTGGTTCCACCATTAACCCGAGAAGCTGAAATGGACAGTCAATCTTTTTTGTTCCTGTAGACTTCCGTTTACGGTCTTTTTTTGCTACTCTTGGAGTATATTGCCCCCCTCTCTCACACTGGAAATACATCCTCAGACTTTTTCTACTGTTTACTTTGTCGCGTCGACTTATGTTGATAACCATACCATAGAGTTTTCCTGTCTTCGCAACCCATTTTATCAACGCGTTGTGTGTGTAGAACTCGGTAGTGAAGAACAAATGACTATAGTCAGTAGCGAAAGGTGCTTCAGTCCTATTGGCGACATCCGTCCCCTGTTACACAACAACAAACCACAATAAGCATTCAGGTATAGTTAAAAACGGAAAAAAAAAATCTTGATTTGTTGCGAACCCAAGGTTTAGAGGCCTAGAACCGGTGGTTCTAGGCCTCAGAACCGGCCGGACAGGACCAGGTGCACCACCGGTTCTGAGGCCATGAACCGGTGGTGCAGGCACCTCAGAACCTAGCGGACTAAGGCCCCTGCACCACCGGTTCAAGGCCTCAGAACTGGTGGTACTGAGGCCTCGGTACCGACCGGCTGGTGGCCCTTGCACCATCGGTTCTATGGCCAGGAACCGATGGTGCAAGGGCCACCAGTGAAATTTTTTACCTTCTCTTCCGGCGATGGGTGCTTCTCCGGCGACAGTGGCGGATTCTCCGGCGACTCCAACTCTTTTTCCGGCAACATTTCATCATCCCTTATTTCCGGCGACATCAACTCCTCCACAATGATCCCTAGTTCTTCTTCAGTCATGATCGATTTTGTGTTTTAGGTTGAATGTTCTTGATTTTGTTATGAAGTTTGAACTTGGTTTCAAATTTTTTAAGAAAACTATATTATTTGGATCATAAATTCAGTAAAGAAGAATGTTTGTTTGGGTATAGATATCGAAATAGGTTATTTGGTGAATTGGGCATACTTAGGATACACTTAGTAGTTTTTTTACTTAATGGCAGTTTCGATATTAATTTTCTTGTCGAGGGGAAAAAGGTAAAAAAAAGGTCAAACGAAAGTCAAAGGAAGATTTTCGGTATACTTAAACCTGAATTGGGTATATATAGCCGTACCACTTATAATATTCTGAATTGAATTGGGATGTTTCGTGGTGCCTAGTTTCAGAATATCTGAAGATATTGTTATAAAAGTCTCAAGTTACAATATGTTGAACTTACTATTTACAATATGTTGAACTTACCAAAATAGTATAGTGTATATTATATAAAGTTATAATGTACATAGTGAGTCATATTGACTTTGATCCAGAGGGTGGCGCTTTAGTTATTGAGTTTTAAGAGGTTGCGTTAAGTGGAGTCGCTCACTAAACATAGGTAAGCAATAAAAAGGTGTTAGAAAATTTGATCCTGATTGAATTGGATCACGTTGTAATTTTTATTGTACGTTCATTGCATCATTTCAGTAGAATGGGGAAATATATTTTTATGTTCGCCGTTGCAAACGCTGTTGTAGTCTGGTTGCATATTAACGGAGCATAATCTCGTCATTAATAGTGTTGCAAGCCCGTTGTTAAATTTAATGAGACTTTTTTTAAAAATGCAGCTATGCAACTCTATTTTTTTATTCAAAAATTTAAAATATAATATAACAAAACCAGAATAACAAAATTTGATTCGAAAATAAAAAATTTGATTCAAAAATACAATTTCCATTCACAACAAAATCTTTATAATACTTCTTCTTAACCCAAAATTTTAGCAAACTACCATTAACTTACAATAAGTTGCACTCATAGAATTTTCATTTAAGTTTAAGCTTTCTTCCATTTGTCCTTGAACTTCAAGCTATCACTGGTGTGGATTATTTCTTATTGAGGGTAATTTTGTAAGTGTTTTCGGAATTTAATGTTTAAGATGGAGTGTTGTGAGATAATTAAGGTGTGTGCTTGTATTAAATTCTGATTACCCTCATTAATGAAAGTGGTTGGGGTTTTCGTACTTAATCAATGACCCATCGTCCTTTTGGGTCGGATTGTGGAGTCGGGCCAAGTTTAAGAACCCATTAGCCCAAGATGTGAAACGACCAACACTTGGCTTAGTCACTTTCCACTGCATTTCTCCTGTTCAGTTTCTCATAGTAATGGTTTGGTCCAAATGTCCATTCTGATAAAAGCAAGTTGCAGTATTGAAAATATCAGACCTTACCAATAGCCCCTTTCGGTCTTGCAAATAATCTTTGGAAGAGCTAACATGTAAGAATAGAAATTAAGGCATTTCCAATGTGAAACGTGTTTTTCCGATCTGCCTTTGTATCCGAACTGAATAGATTACCTTTTTCTGTTTAAGAATTTCAAGAGTCAGCCTGATCAGAATTTGGTGGGACTAATTTACCGTTATGAATTTCAACAGTCTTTTTTCAACATGGGACACGTGTTAGGTTTTGGTTCGACCTTTTCATCCTTTTTTTTCTCTTAGATTCGCGTACCTAGTAAGCTATAAAGTTACTTAGGGCATAACCCCCATTCTTAATAGCCCTTAATCACAACTATGATCAGTTTATCTTCCCCTAGGTAACCTTTTCTATTTTTACAGTTATTTAATCTCGACTTCACTGTTCAATTGTCTTAAAAAATACAAACTATTCTTAGAGAGAGAAAGCTTAGTAATCTTTCAAATTGTGTTCAAGTAATTTATGTTCACCGCCAGAAACGCACTAGTAAAATGGAGTTGGATAAATTTGTCTGAATTAGAGAGAGCGAGAAAAGTTGCAATAGAGCGAGTAAAGAACTCAATCAACTAAAAGCAAACACAGACCAATTTTCCTCGTCATCAAAGACAGCTAAGGTCTGAAAATTGCTTTTTGGCCCAACTTTTTCTCCTCTTCAATCAAGATCCTCTATTCAAGAATCTCAGAACCCTCTCCTTAAAGAAAAAACCGTTTCCAGTGTTAGGAAGCCTTCACCCTTTATTGCAATGGATTCAGATGCTGATAAGTCTCCTGAGAAGAATACTCCTCGCCGAATAACTCGCCAATCCAAGGCTAAGTCCACTCCTAGCTCTTTGAAAGATACTAGTTCGGAGACAATAAATTCTTTGGCAAAAACCAAACCATCCAGACAACAGCCTGTGGCAGAAACCAAGCCATCCGAAAAACCTTCCATCGTAATGAAAGAAAATATGGAGGATAGTATAGAATATAATACTTTTGAGGCGTCCAGATAAACGGAGGACACCGCAGCAGATCGAAAGGGCAAAACTAAAGCGGGTATGTCCAATCCGGATGCACTTTCGGAGTGTCTGGAAGGGAAAGTAGGGCCAAATTTCCAGAAAGTCAGTGTGAAGTACCTGCTATCCCTCCAGAACATAGCCTACGTATACACCCACACCGCTGAATTGGGTCGTATTCGTACAAAGTAGAGGTTCCCTAAGACTGTCAAGGTGAGAATCTCAATCACCCCGGAAACTCCGATGGATTGCAAGCATAACGAACTAGTGGTCTACACATAGGTGCCGAACAGAGAACTTCGGTTTTCTTTGGATCCGGAGATAGTAAGATATTTTCACCTGATCAAGCTATGTCCAAGTCAGTTGAGTCCAAACACGTGGTACACTCTGATGGTTGGCATAATGGCTTTTAGACTGTCCAAGATCTCACTACCAATGGAGCAATTCGTTGTTGTGGCGAATTTGTGCAAGAACCACCATATTCCCTTTTACCACTACGATAGGGGAGTGATTACAAGGTAGTGAACGACCTTCTGGAGTCGGAAAATCAATAGAGGATACAGTTCCTGTTCATCAGTGGAGCCTGGGAGAATGGGAAAAAGATAAAAATTGATTCTAACCCAAATCAACTGACTAGCCGCTGGAAGCGTATAAGTATGTTTTATTTATGTTTCCCTTAATCTTTTTAAACACTATGCGGTTATTCAGAACTGACTTGTGTCCTTTTTCAGTTTTTCCAAAGAAGTTTTCAGATCATGTAGAGGCACATCAAAACACTTGCACCAAGCTAAATGTCTGGGCCTTGGAGAAATGATGGAATGCTTTCCACAACTGCTTCACCTCAGGGAATTTTGTGAGGTCTCATATGTGGAATACCACATGGAGAAGAGACCTCTCCTAGGAAGAACTGACCACCCCTCCTCCTCTTGTCGTTATCCTGAGGAGAACTAAGGCTAAGGATGCCAAGCTTTACATGCCTTCTAGGATCAAAACCCCTAGCCATTTGGACAAGATGGAGAACAAAAGGAAGAATAAAACCACATCAGACCCACCTTAGGCGAGTACCGAAGGGACCGTTTCGAGGAATCAAGAAGGGATCAATGTCGTTCTGCTAGAAGCAGTTGAAGATACTATCAAGGAGGGTGGTGGATCAAACAACCCACCAAATATTACGAAGAAGGATAAGAAACGCAAGCAAGCTGTGAAAAAACTGTAAAGAAGAAAAAAATTCACTATGGGATCATAGATAATTCTACATCCTTCTAAAATTTCTCCCCCCGCTCCTGTTGATCCTAATTTAGAAGAAGAAATTCTAACCAACCTTTATTACGAACAGGGCACTGCTGATGGAGAGGTAAATCTCGATGCCTTTCAGAACATTAGAATATATTTCAATGATCTTGACAATGATGATTTTATGGGGCCTTATCATCCTGCTAACTCATCCAATATTGTGACCCATAAATGTGAGACTTATGTAATATCAAGCGAGCAAGACACCATGAGTAATACCATCTTAGGTACATCCGTTCAGTAGTTGACCTGGAAAGATAGGTGAGGGAAAAAACCAACACTATGACTTCCCTGAATACAGCAAACCAAGTCTTGACTAATAGCCTCTCTACCGCTCAACAAAACATAGAATCTCTGAAAACGGAGAACGAAGATTTGACTGCCAAACTGCTCAAGTCAAAAGAGGCTCAAAGAGATTTCCAGACCAAGTATTCCGGACTGGAAACTTCTTCCTACAATGAGATCAAGCTTTGAAGGAGCAACTAGAAGTTAGAGACAACACCATCAAGACTCTATCCGAGGACAAGGTCAACTTAGATGATCTTATTAAGAAGAAAACAAAGGAGAATACATCTCTAGTACAAAAGCAAGCCGAAGAGATAACTGTTGGAATAGAAATAGATTATACGAAGACTATACAAAGAGATTTGTGTTGACCAACGCTAGTTTTGACAACTGTGAGGAAAATATGGCGATGACAGCTTTTTGCCAAGGATTATTGCCAGGGGATCTGGCTAATGAGACGACAAAGAGAAGGGCCTTGACTTTTAAAGCTTTGATGACTAGAGTTGAGAATCAGATCAAAGTGGAGGAGTCGAGTAGAGTTCGAGGTGGACCAGTCAGCACTCCGAAAAATTCGGGACAGGCAGCCCTCGAATGGTAATAACAATGGCAATGGCAATCAGCAGTCGAGGCAGAAGAACAAAAATTTGCCTCCTCAAAGTGGTGGTTATTCAAATCACGCTCCATCTAACACTTACAACAGTCCTAGACCAAATACGTGGGTCAAGCCATAGTACTATGCTGATCTGACAGAGAATAAGTCTGTCATCTGGGATAAGACTAAAAGTTTTATAAATTTCAGGAAGCTGGCTCCCATCAGCAGACGAAGGGAGGAGAGAAATAATAAATTTTGCAGATATCATGATGATATTGGACATAATACAAATGATTGTATTTCTCTGAAGAAAGAAATCCAATATTTGATTTAGAATGGAAAGCTCCTCACTTATGTGAAGTCACATGGGAGTGCATCGAAAATTAATGATGCATCGACTTCGAAGGCTGCACCGCCAGCTGAAAATTTGATGATTTTAGATTCACATGCTGAACCGTTCGATGCTTCTTCTGATTATGTTGAAAAGGATCTGAACAAATTGATTTTGATGACAGTATAAGAATCTGTGGAAAAGGGATGTGTTTGGGAGCTATTCGAGTTTTTTGAATCGTTGGCTATTTTTGGAGACGATTCAATGACTATGAACTCGGATAGTTCAAGGAAAAGGCATGTTGTCAATTTTACAACTCAAATTGAAGGGAGGATATCTACGCACTTGTATGGGAAGAAAGATATTCCCTTTATTTTTTTGATGTAGACGATTTGAGAGGTACCACAGTACCAGACGAAGATACGGTGGTGATTGGAGCTGAGGTGGCTGGCGTCAAAATTCGACGTGTGCTGATTGATACTGACAGTTCTGTCAATATCATTTTTAAATCCACCTATGATAGAATGAAAAATCAACCTAAGATTTCTCAGTTGGATCGATCGATTATTGGATTTACGGGTATAACAGCTCGTGTTGTTGGAGAATTCGAAAGTGAAATAAGTTTAGGAAAATGACCATTTAAAAAAAAGGTCCAGGTCCTCTTTGTGGTGGTGGACTGTCACACAAGTTATAATGTTATTTTTGGAAGATCGTGGCTTTCAAGAATGTATGGTGTGGTGTTTACAGTTCATCAGTGCTTTAAGTACGTGGTTGTAGACAGAGTTGGGGTTGTTCAAGGCGATCAGAAGGTTGCCAAGGAATGCTATGCCACTGCACTTCGGATCCAAGGATCTGGCAGTGGAAATTTAATGGTGAATAGCAATCAGAAGAGGCACCATTGGATTTGGAAAAAGGGTTGACGATCCGAGAGAAACCCCAGGGTCTTTAACGGTGAGTGAAGAGATAGAGAAGTTTACTTTTTCGGAAGGAAAGGTACTTCTTATTGAAACTTTATTGACCCATTTTCTACGTCAACAATTGCTTGATTTTTTATCTCAAAATTTGGATGCCTTCGCTTGGAGGACAGAGGATGTAACAGGAGTACCTATTGAGGTAATTCGACACAGCTTGGCCATAGATCTGAAGTTAATGCCGCTGATTCAAAGAATAAGAGCATTTTCCTCGGAAAAAGCAGAAGCGATTGTTGCTGAAGTGGACCGATCGTCTAAGGTCGGACACATAAGGGAGTCACAATATCCTTTGTGGGCGGCGAATCCGGTGGTAGTAAAAAAGAAGAATGAGAAATGGAGGATGTGTGTGGATTTTACAGATATGAATAGAACTTGTCCCAAAGATCAGTTTCTTGTTCCTCGAAGAGATCAGTTGATTGATTCTACTTCAGGCAAGAAAATTTTAACTTTATATAAAAGACAAGACTACTCTAATAAAGGCTCATTTGTACTTGTTTTTTCTAACTCTAAAAACTCTCTAGCTCTTTCTCTCTCTAGAATTCTCTCTTGACAATTAACTAAAACAAAAATATAACTCATCAGTAGGAATAGCACATAAAATATATATGGGTGAAACAGGAGACAACAAAACAAAGTTTGACATGTGAAGTGGCATATGATTTAGACGCACCCGAATCTAAAATATAAAATGATGTAAATTTAAAAGATATTATAAAGATGTCACTTAATACCCAACTCAACTACCTAATTATCACATAGTACCTAACTTTATTTTAATACCCTAACTACCTTCACCATTCATGAACAGCTACGTAACCAAAATTTGTCTTTCCTTCTTTTTCCTACTTTTCCTTTAATTTAATTTTTAAAAGATCTGTATCTTTCGAACCGGAGCTCGAAAAAAATAAATGAAAGTACCATCACTTTTGTTTTTTAAAAATGAACAAAACTAGATCCATTGATGATATTTTTTTATTTTTAAAAAAAATAAAATTTCACCAGTAACAATTCGCATCATATCATGAGAATTGTTCAGGAAACCCAGAGTTGCAAACAATTCGCATCTTATCATGAGAATCGTTCAGAAATCCTGAGAGTTGAAAGCAATTCTCCGCAACAACTAATACTAAATAATAGTTGCACAAAATAGTATCATTATCCATATCGGTACCAAGTACTTAAAAAAATACTATACTATTCTTTTGTAATATTGTTCAGTAACTTTTAACTATCGATAAGTTTTTTTTTATAAAAGTTTGTATCTCTTTAATTATAGTTTGAAAAAAAATCTCCTGAGTGAATGATATATTTAAAAAGTAAAAGAAATTAAAATTGTAAAAATAAAAGGTTAGCAGTTTTAATACCTCTAAAATAAATCATTTAATAGTTTTAATATGGTTCAAATAATGGTAAAAGAATCGTAATACTTATGAAATTAATGATAATTTTTTTCTCGAAACCCGTGTAACTAACAGGAGCCGACTTGAAGGGATAGGTAGAGGTGTCAAACGGGTTGAACCAGCACCAACCCGCACCGTTTAAATCAGAACCACGGGTTCCAATCCTGCCGGGTTGCGGTTCTGGCGGGTTGCGGTTCTGGCGAATTGCAGTCCTGCCAGGTTGCAGTCCTGCCGGGTTGCTCCTTATGCGGTCCTGGCGGGTTGCGGTCCTGCCAGGTTGCAGTCCTAATGGGCCAGTTTCACAGTTAAACCGCCAGTTCAAACCACCAGACGAATCATTTAAGCACCGATTACCAGTTCAAACCATCGGCCAAACCATTTAACCATTTAAGAACCGTTTATCAGAATATTTTATAATGTTATTTAAAATTAATTTGTAAGTGTTTAATTGAATCTAATTTCAATAATTGAGTTAATTATTCTATTTCATGTATTTTAATTTAAATATGTTATCATTTTAATCGAAATTTTATAATCATCAATTACATTCTAAAAAAATAATTGTAATTTGATTTTGATACGTTTTCTTTTCTAATTATATTTATGTATTTAAGATATTTTATTTAATATTATGTAGATATTAAAATAAAATAAGTACATATACTTGTATTTCGATTACAATATTAAAATAAGTACAAATTTACAATATTTGAAGTATTTAATTTTTGAAGTATAAATTTAAAGTTTTAAAAATTGTATAAATTTGGATTATGTTCCAATTGCATAAACACATGTAATTTGGTTGGGAAATAAATTCAAAAATACCAAATGTGTTTCAATTAACTATCTGTAATTTGGTTCCTAAAAAGAAATTATATTATGATGGCATAATTAAATATAATTAATTAAATATATTTATTTAGGAGATTAACATCATCAACAATATAAACTATCTATTATGTTCCAAATTAACTTGCTAATAATATAAAATTTCTTTCAATAAACTAGAAAAAAAGGAAGGGTTTATAATATAAAATTTCTTTCATTAATCTAGAGAATTTAATATATATTTTTTTCATAACAATGGCAATGTCAATCAGCAGTCGAGGCAGAAGAACAAAAATTTGCCTCCTTGGAGTGGTGGTTATTCAAATCACGCTCCATCTAACACTTACAACAGTCATAGACCAAATACGTGGGTTAAGCCATAGTACTATGCTGATCTGATAGAGAATAAGTCTGTCATCTAGGATAAGACTAAAAGTTTTGTAAATTTCAGGAAGCTGGCTCCCATCAGCAGACTAAGGGAGGAGAGAAATAATAAATTTTGCAGATATCATGATGATATTGGACATAATACAAATGATTGTATTTCTCTGAAGAAATAAAACCAATATTTGATTTAGAATGGAAAGCTCCTCACTTATGTGAAGTCACATGGGAGTGCATCGAAAAATAATGATGCATCGACTTCGAAGGCTGCACCGCCAGCTGAAAATTTGATGATTTTGGATTCACATGCTGAACCGTTCGATGCTTCTTCTGAGTATGTTGAAATTGATCTGAACAAATTGATTTTGATGACAGTATAAGAATCTGTGGAAAAGGGATGTGTTTAGGAGCTATTCAAGGTTTCTGAATCGTTGGCTATTTTTGGAGACGATTCAATGACTATGAACTTGGATAGTTCAAGGAAAAGGCATGTTGTCAATTTGACAACTCAAATTGAAGGGAGGATATCTACGCACTTGTATGGGAAAAAAGATATTCCCTTTATTTTGTTTGATGTAGACGATTTGAGAGGTACTGGAGGACCACACGAAGATACGGTGGTGATTGGAGCTGAGGTGGCTGGCGTCAAAATTCGACGTGTGCTGATTGATACTGCAAGTTCTGCCAATGTCATTTTTAAATCCACCTATGATAGAATGAGAAATAAACCTCGGATTTCTCAATTGGATCGATCGATTATTGGATTTACGGGTATAACAGCTCGTGTTGTTGGAGAATTCGAAAGTGAAATGAGCTTAGGAAAATGACCATTTAAAAAAAAGGTCCAGGTCCTCTTTGTGGTGGTGGACTGTCACACAAGTTATAATGTTATTTTTGGAAGATCGTGGCTTTCAAGAATTTATGGGGTGGTGTTTACAGTTCATCAGTGCTTTAAGTACGTGGTTGTAGACAGAGTTGGGGTTGTTCAAGGCGATCAGAAGGTTGCCAAGGAATGCTATGCCACTGCACCTCGGATCCGAGGAGCTGGCAGTGGAAATTTAATGGTGAATAGCAATCAGAAGGGGCACCCTTGGATTTGGAAAAAGGGTTGACGATCCGAGGGAAACCCCAGGGTCTTTAACGGTGAGTGAAGAGATAGAGAAGTTTACTTTTTCGGAAGGAAAGGTACTTCTTATTGAAACTTTATTAACCCATTTTCTACGTCAACAATTGCTTGATTTTTTATCTCAAAATTTGGATGTCTTCGCTTGGAGGACAGAGGATGTAACAGGAGTACCTATTGAGGTAATTTGACTCAGCTTGGCCATAGATCTAAAGTTCATGCCGGTGATTCAGAGAAGAAGAGCATTTTCCTCGGAAAAAGCAGAAGCGATTGTTGCTGAAGTGGATCGATTGTCCAAGGTCGGACACATAAGGGAGTCACAGTATCCTTTGTGGACGGCAAATCCGGTGGTAGTAAAAAAGAAGAATGAGAAATGGAGGATGTGTGTGGATTTTACAAAATTGAATAGAGCTTGTCCCAAAGATCAGTTTCATGTTCCTCGAATAGATCAGTTGATTGATTCTACTTCAGGCAAGAAAATTTTAACTTTATATAAAAGACAAGACTACTCTAATAAAGGCTCATTTGTACTTGTGTTTTCCACTCTAAAAACTCTCTAGCTCTTTCTCTCCATAGAATTCTCTTTGACAATTAACTAAAACAAAAATATAACTCATCAGTAGCAATAGCACATAAAATATATATGGGTGAAATAGGAGACAACAAAACAAAGTTTGACATGTGAAGTGGCATATGATTTAGACACACCCGAATCTAAAATATAAAATGATGAATCAATACCAAAAGTATAAGACGAGAACATACTTAAATGATATTCGGATGTAAACATGACAAAGTTCATCTCATTTAGTATGGTACTTGTAGACGGTAGGAAGTCATAATTTCCTATTATATTTGCAATATGATCCATAATCTCTAATTGAAACAACATCAAACAGTCGGGATATACTAAATCTAAGTAAAAAAATCCAATCAAAATTACAATCAAATCAAATCAGAAATCAGTCAAATCAGACTCAAAACTCAAATAAAATCCTAATCAAAATCAAATCCAATTATTAATCTATGTGTAAAATAATACCTTTTATTACCAATAAATCACAGTCCAACTGTACGGAAGTGATCCACCAAAATGATCGAACATAATACTGCACTGCTAAAATAATTAGAGGAGTCTATCATCAAATCTTATGGCCTTCGATTGGAAAGTAGAGCTTACTCAGTTGAAGGAAAAATTTAGTGAGGTTAAGAAGGAATAGGTCGATCGTGCTGTAAAAGCTTACGCTGATGGTGATAAATATACGTTGGGGGTTGATCAACGTCTGCTGGAAAGGATTCGAAATGATGCAATTTTGGAGGTACGAAGAATGAAACCTGACATGAAACTAAAAAACTTAAAATAATTAGTACCTGGAGACGAGTAACCATGGGAGACGGACACCAAAGAGGATGAAAAGGTTACTGAAAAAGTTGGAAATGTAGGTGAGGGGGTGAAAGGTGTGGTTATGGACTAGACTGATAAAAATGACACTTTGGTTGATGCCAAAATGGTTAAATTCAATATTTCAGAGGAGTACCAGCATGTCAAGGAGAGCAGAGACGATACTTGTGCTAAGGATGGAACTGTAAAATAGTTGTATATCTTCCATCTCAACTTGTTGTTAAAACAAATTTGTTTTATGTCTTTACTGTCTAAATAATGAGTTAGTTTTTTGGGTTTGTAATTTTATTGAACTAATAACACATTGTTTTTTGTGTTGAATGTAATTTTTTTACTTGATTAGCGTATTACTTTTTTGTAATGCAAAATGATGGAGAGGGAGGCGTCACAAGACTTCAGTTAAGCATAATTTGTCTTATTACATAGCCATATAGACTTATCATATTAGCTAGTTCCCTTATTAGGCTTTGAATGCCATGGGTTAGTATGTCCCATAACATAGCCTTATAGGCTTGATTTGTAAAACCAATCTTCTTTCATTGAATATTTGAGTCAGGATTTAGTGTCGTCCGTTGCGCAACCATATCGACGTGGTTTATTTTTACCCTTTTGCATTTATATTTTTAGTCGACCCTCCCTTTTTTTATGCTGGAGTTGATATATTGTTGGTGGAGATGTGTAGTTATCCGATTGATTAGTAAGTTTTTATTATTATTTAAAAATAAAAATTCAACGAAGGAGAATTTGGCAAAAAGAGATTTCATTAAATTTTTGGCTTACAATATGCCTAATTAAGAACCTTTAAGCGTCCCCAAAAGGGAAAAAAGAGTGCACAACCGCTTTAGATGGAAAGATGGAATTATAATCTCCATTAGTACTACTGCCGCCACCTTATACACTAAAGAGAAGGGTGTGTTTCATATGACCGGCCAATGTATAGTTATGTACGCCTATAACACCTCGTCTCGTTTTCTTGTAGTTAGAGTGAGGGGTCTGACTAATTCTTTCCCCATTCGTCGAACATCCATGGTGATGAGACAACACTTATTGGTCTTGGTATATCACCCCTGTTAGCAAATTGTTGGCAGATGTGACACCTTTGTATAACAACTTGTGCGTCAGCCGCCAACTTTGGCCAATAGAATTATGCCAATATGAAGTGTCTAATTAGACTTATGTATCCGTAATGGGCGTTGGCTTCTCCTTCATGCATGTCAGTTAGAATTATTTTTGCTTCTTTCCTGTAGACACAATGCAACAATGACCTTGTAGTACGTTTTATGTACAAAATATCATCTATGAGAGTGTATTTCGTCGTGCAAACTTGAAGAGACCTCGCCTCTTCTATTAATTACTAGAGAGGCTTTGGTTTTGAAGATAGGAAATATATTTATCCTCCAATCGGTGGTTGTTGTAATTGCATGTACCTCGTGTGCATCTCCATTTGTTGCACCGTCGGGCTGTCTTAGGTAATGATGACGAGGTTTTCACTATGGTAGCCGTTTTGGCGAGTGAATATGCAATAAAGTTATCAAAGCGGGGTATCTTCTCGTACTCAACATATTGGAACTTTCGTTCCTATTCCCTTCATTTCTTGATCTACCCTTGTGTGCTTTCTTATTTAGTATCGAACAAATCGTTGGTGTGACCACTGACCAACTGGGAATCTGGTCAGACGAGTAGGTTATTGCCTCCATAGATATGAGCTAACCTCACACCACCAAGGATAACTTCATATTCTGGTGCATTGTTCGTTACCTTGAACCTAAACTTTATTGTTTGTCATATTTCTCTTCAAATAGTGCTTTTAACACGATTCCTCCACATCTTACAATAATGTTTGAGGCCCCGTCGATTTTAACTATCCATTGAGGGTTATTCTCCTATTTTTTTTACTTTTACTAACGTCCAGTCCTCAGCACCCTACGTAATCAATGATAAAGTTCGCTACTTCCTGACCTTCTATTGTCGTTCGTTGCTCGTAGATGATTTAGTATGCTCCTAGTTCCTCTTTCCATCTTGTAAGTCGTCTAGAGATATCCGGTTTCTATAGTACACTCCTTAGCGGAAATGATGTATGCCACATAATGGCGTGACTTTGGAAACATTGGTACATTTTTCTAGCTGCTATTACTAGACCGAGAGCTAGCTTTCCAGGTTGAGGTATCTAGTTTTAACATTCACCAGGCCTTGACTGAAGAATTAGATCGGCATTTCCTCAATCTCTATCTCCTGCACTAAGACACCGCTCACCGCATAACTTGACAGCGATAAATGAATATAGAGAGGTTATCCGGGATATGGTGCTGATAATGCATCTTCGAGGTTATTACTATTTTTAGATCTTATAATGCCACATTCCATTCCTCTATCTAAGCTAATCTTGTTTCCCCTTTCATATCTTAAAAAGGGGTTCACTATTGGCTAACGCTCTTGAAATGAAATGGGAAAATGCAATGAGCGTCCGGTTAACCGTATAACTTCCTTGATGTTTCTAAGGGGTTCTATCGTCAAAATTTATTTGAATTAACATGGGTTGGCCCCAATCTCTTTCGTACTGACAACGAACCCGATAAATTTTAGTACTTCTAGCCGTCGCTCATGGGAGTTACTTTTGATGATCATGTCGTCGATGTAGCTAGTTCTCGAATATTTGGTTAACTAATATTCGGTATGTCGATTTCATATTTTTAAACCCGAATGGCATGGCGTTTTAGCATCAGAGGCCCCACTCGGTTTGGAATATAGTATGCTTTTCATCCACATGGTTCATTTGTATTTCATTATACCCGGATTAGGCATCCATAAACGACAGTAGTTCTTTTCCCGACGTCACATCGACTAGTTTGTACACGGGGTTCGCTATCCACGTCGGGTATTGGGTCTACCGAATATGCCCGAGCTTAATTAGCTTGTCTACCTCTTTGAAAATTGTCTTTGATATTTTTGAGGAGAAAGTCCGTCGTTTCTGTCTTACTTTTTGGACATTTTTATCGATGGCCAATAAGGGTCCCATGACTCCTAGGTTGACCCCAGTAACATTTTCAGCACTCCAAGTGAATACATCATCGTTTTTCTATACGAGTGCTATCAAATTTCCTTTAAATAGAGGGTCGAGTTTATTACCTACACACCTTCCTTTGTTCCTACGGGATGTTGATGTCTTCTCCTAAGGGTTTTTCTTATCGTTAGTCCTCTCTGGGATCATCAACTTTGAGGTAGGTGAATTCGGTTTGTTGGTAGTGATCCCCATCCCATGGGCTATCTAATTGCTATTGATTCGGTTTCGTATGATAAAATGTTATGACATAGTAGTTCCTTTATATTCTTTGGTTGCATCTAATTATTCTTACGAGGATACTCATGTGGTATTTGACATACTGTCTAAATGAAAAAGAATTTGCATCTATTTTATGGAGCCATGATTTTCTTGTTATCACGTTATACAATCTTTGTGCATCATCGGTCATGAATAACGTTTTAGACACTTTTATCATGTTCTCGTTCCTCACCGGGACAAGGAATTCTACCTCATTCACGCACCTAGTTGATTTTACTTTGTAAGTGACCAGTTCACTGTATGTAGATTTAAATGGAGGTATGGCAACCATTTGTTCGAAACTTGTCTTGGAAAATAGTTTGGCCAAGAGACCCTAATTGACCAAGACGCGAGTGACTATTACTCTTAAAATACTAGCATTGATGGTCAGGGAATCTTCATGAGGGGTGATAATTCCCCTCAAGTCATCTCTATTATATGTAAGGTCAGTGAACGGCTCATAGTAATTATGGTATGATGAGTTATCCACCAGTTGGACATCCAAATTGTTCTTGTTCCTTTTTCGAGCCGCAGCGTCGGCCCTAGACAAGGTCTTGCCCCCAAAAATTATGCATAACCACTACTGCTTCTCCTTTGACTTACTTGTTTTATAGGTGGCCTTGTTTATGAGGCTACCTAGCTCCATGTCCTTACTCGCCATATTCTCCCTCCGCTTGATGAATTGGAGGAGCTCTCCATTGTTGATCAGCTGATGCACCTCTTCTTTTAACTTCTAATACTCGTTAGTGGGATGACCCTAGTCATTATGGTATACACAGAAGTAGCAAAGGCAACCTCTTGTAGCCGGTTGTGAAAATAATCTGTGGAGGTTGGTATTTGGCTCTTATTTTTGTTTTTCAATGATAGTAGCTATATTCTTTGTGAGAGGTGTAAATTTCCTTGCATAGTTATCCATGCGAGACGTCTCCTCATAGCACCTCTTGTCACTGCTTGGAGTTCTGGGTTCCTGATCCTTTTGCTGAGATGGGGTATAAGCTCCTCCTTCTTTGAGTCATCCACTCGAATAAACTAATCTGATGTAGTTAGATGGTCTCCTTTTTTTAACAGGGAAGCAGATGAGGTCTATGAAAAGGGGCCTATCGCGATCCAGTCCCTTCTAGAAAGTAGCAACAGGTAGGGAATCTTCACGGGCTGATAGAGAGTTTATTTTATGGAAGAACCAATAAACATAGATTTTTGGATTTTCTCATTTCCTTTAGTACAGATCTATGATAGAATCAGCCTCCCGCTTATGCTCCTTATTTCCAGAAAAATGACTTCTGAAGGCAACGTAAAGCCATTTAAAATCTCTTATTGACCCCTTATAAAGGTTTTTGAACCAGTCAATGACGTTTCGTTTGAATGTCATAGAGAAATCCATACACAATAAGACGTATCCATGTTGAAAGCCATCATTATATTCCTGAACTTCTCTATGTGGCGCTCTAGGTCTCCTCATCCCTCGTGCGAATCCAATTGTGGGGGTCGAAGTTTCGAGGAAGCTTTCCTCTAAGATCTCTTTGAAAAAGGGTGACTGCTACAATACATAAGCTGCCATAGTCCCCCTTACCTGGTCATACTTCACCACTTTGAGCCCCGTACCTCCCGAGCGACATCATTTCTTGACAAGTTGTCCCAGTTAGAGAAAAACATCCTATTTTTCTTTTGCTTCTTGATCTTTCTCTCACCAGTGCGTTCGCTTATATGGGCGCACCATTTAGACCTACGATTACCCGCAACTTTGCTTCCCTCTCGGTAATCTTATCGAGACGTAGTTTGGCTTCCTCGTCCATTTCTAGTTGTTGTTGGACGCCCTTAAGTTGCTTCCACTTGATATCTTCTGTCAGAGTTTCTAAAATCTGTACATTAGAAAGATTATGCATATATATAAGTTAAGAGGATTATCCCCTTCGGCTGCCCCACTTGTGGTGCCTTTCGTGTTTATTTGAGATTGGTTATCATTTTCCACCATTGTTGCATAGGCTGCCTAATGGTTCACCATATAGAATCCTGATCTAGTTAACACTATCAGAGTTTTTCAACAAAATAGTGATTAACTTTGTTTTCACAAACGGTGCCAAAATCCGGTGAGGGATTTAAGTTACAATAATTAACTAGAAAATAGAGAATAATAAATGTGCTTTTTTATCTACGAATCATTTAAAGATCATACATTTTTCTAAGGTTGTAATCTCTTTATATATTACAATTGACCTACCCATTATCCCATTATATCCTCGAACGGTTACCTCTAATGTTTGTGTCAAACATGGGTGAGTGTTCTGCCCCCACGTCCTTCATGCCACCCTGATAGTGCTTTTAGTGGCCTTGTGTATTTTCCAACCGTCTGTCGATAGGTACCATTGATCGATAATAGATGGCGCATTTGTATGTGGTATAGCTCAGATAATTTATAGATGGCAGTGGTAACTGATTTTTACTATAACTCACATCATCCTTGTTGATAAGTGTAACCCGTCCAAGGAGTGATGCCTTATCAGAAAGAAAGAATCTCAAATGGTGTTCTTTGAATAACATGACGGGGAGGGTTCGACTCATTGTGGGTTCAAATATTTGATAAGGAGGATATTTTTGAAATGATATTATTGGCCAACTATCATGACTGATGTTAACGATTTAGTTCAGATGTATGATACATGTGAAAGACTTTCTAACATGATACACATGTCAGCCGTACTGGCTTGAAAATATTTCTGGGGCGCTACCAGTTGATAAATGAAGATTAGATCTAGTTTTTCCTTCATTAATGGCTTATGGGGGGATCAAACTATTATTGTGGTGATTGATTAATTTTGAAATCGGTAGAAGCTAAGCCCTTGTTTGAAACCAAAGCAAAAGATGTTATCATGTTTATTTTGTCTAACATTTGTTGTAATTTTGGAGTACCGAGAATAATTATTACTGATAATGGCCCACAATTTGATAACAAATATATGAATGCTTTATGTTCTTCTAGGGGAACTCATCATTTTTTTCGACGCCCTTCCACCATTAGGAAAATGGGAAAGTACATGTGACCAATAGAACCATTCTGGATGGTCTACAAATAATATGGAAAGAGCTGTTTGGAAATGACCAAGTTACCGTCAAGAGGTATTATGGGCTTACATAACGACACCTCGAGCAACAAACCATGAATCACCTTTTTCTTTGATATACAAGATGAATGCACTAACCCCGACAAAATATACTCTTCCATCTTATATGGTACTTAATTACTCCGATGATAGATATGATGAAGGTAAAAGGGTAGAGCTTAATTTGATAAAGGAGAGAAGAACAAAAGCATATCTAAATTCACTTAATTATCAAACCTTAATGAGGATCATATATGTTTTTAGAGTCCAATACAATAATTAAAAGTGGTTGATAAGAATTTAAAAAACGTTTTCCATCATACTAAAGAGAAATATCTTGGGAAGTTACGACCAAACTGGGAAGGCCCATATGTACGAGTTCAAAAAGTAAAGTCGCAGACGTGTTGTTTAGAAAATTACGAAAGGAAACCTCTTCAAAATCCTCAGAATATTGAATACTTGCACTTGTATTAGGAGTAAATTTTTATGTGTTGGATCAATGGTGATATTGGTTACCATTGTAATGATCGGTGACACATTCCTTCTTCTCCTGGTGGCGCATTAATGTTTTAATGAGGTGTCTACATAGTCGGTTGGTATATATATTTTATTTTAGCATTTCTCATTTTTCTTCAGGTCCGGTAAATTTTAAGTATATTGTGGTATTATTTCGTTGGTATTAAAAACTAAGTTTTAAAAGAATATATATATATATAAATAACTTTGAAATCATACGTGGATTAATTACCCTTAGTTTGACAAAACCAAAGACAAACAATTTTAACTAGGCGACTACGGTTAATTTATACGGTGACTAATTATAGATGGATGAAAATTTATATGACGGCTAGTTATAAATGGGTGAAAATTCATATGATGACTAAATAAAAGTTTATGATGACTAATTTTATATGGTGATTGATTCCAAATAGAGGACAAAGTCATATGGTGATTAATTTCAAAATGGTAATAAAATTGTGTGATGACTAAGTGTTGAATAATGAAAATACAATAAAAATTATTAAATATATGATTCAAAATATGAAGTTCTTCGAAAACATCAAATTTAAAATACAAGGATAACATAAGTTAAAACACAGTGAAGACCATTTTTTATTCTTGGTTGGTATAGTTATCTTTATAAAAACTTTTTGAATTAATTTCCTATGAGCTTTCGTTATCCAAGTCATCATATTTTGAAAAGTCAGGACCTTCATTTTCATACTCTTTGCATTCTTCACTTTATTTAGAGTCTCTGGATTCGTTGGAAGTGTCTTGAGGATATTTGAAGGATGTTGGTACTCGAGGACCATATTGGTCTTATAAACTTAGCTTCAGAAACTTATTATGGAAATCAAGAATTAAAGACACTTTAGCATCTGTTTCACGTTGTCACGGAGTCTTGAGACAATTGGTAACAGATTCGTTAACATCGGCCACCACAACAACTGGTTTTTCTTTATCACATTGCATCTTGAATTTATGTAAGTCTTCAATAACCTTTGCTTTGTCCACTTCACCCTCTTTGTAGGAAGCTTCATTTGTATCAAAGTTTGACTACTCGTATTTAAGATTAACTTTGTATTTTGTGGACATTTTCCTTTTATTTTAATAATAACATCGTGGAATTCAACCTTTTCATCTTTAAAGGCATGATATTGTCTAACAAGTTCACTTTGAGAAGAATCATCCCGTTTTGTTTGTAGTGAATTCTCTTTGAAGTTGACCGACTTATTTATTTACGGCATCATGTTTTCTACGAATATAGTTTGCCTTCTCAACAAATGTTTTAGCATCCACTTCGAATTATCTTGCATTTCTTTTGAACTCGACCAAGGGCGAACCCTATTACAATGAGTCAAGTAAAACTCCTTTGATGAGAGAAATATTTATTTTTTTTCTTTTAAGGTAGATCATTATGGGTTGTTAATTGATAATTTTAGTGTTTGATTTTCCGGATGATGGTTGCTTGCTTGATCAAGATTTTCTTCTTGATGTGAACGTGAGTTTAGTTCAGAATGATGGATGTCTTATTTCTCTCCATTATCCTTTGAGACTGCTAGAGGAGGATTAATGTAGGAAATAGTTACAACTTGCTCTAGAAGACAACTTGTGCATTTATCATCATCATCGTATGATTTCTTCTTCTTTAAAGCAACTTTTTTGTTCCTATTAACAATATAAGGGGCAGTGGTTTCCTGTGCAGTATTATCAACATGAGGAACGATTTTCTTGCCTTTTCTGACAGTATTTGTACTAACCTGTTGGTTATTATTTTTGGATGGTTCACCTTTGGATTTTCTCTTGACCTTATGACTAATAGCCATGTTCCTAGCTAGGAGTAAAATCGAGAAATCGGAGCAGCAGATCTCTCAAACTCATCGGATGGGCTGGAAGGATCCAGTAGTTTTTCTGGTGGAAGAACAGTCTCAGAGGCAAGCCTCCAAAAGTTACTCTGAATCAGGTTTAATGGGTCAAAACATTGGTGGAATTTCTTTGATCATTACTTTTTAGTCCATTAATTTAACCGTATAAAAATCTCCTCGATAGCTGGCAGATGTTCTTGAAAACACTTGGTGATTTGAAGTTGAACCACGAGATTGACCTTAATTATGTCATTGATGATCTTTACTTCCTTAGCATTGTCATATTTTTCAGTAGAATCACAAACTCTTGACTCATGCCATTTAGCTTATTTGGACGATTCATCAAGTAGTTGAGGTGGAGGTAAATTTCTTTGGAAGGTCATTTTTTGTGCGTTTAGGAACAAAATACTCTAGTGGAGGGATAACTTGTTTCGAAGGGATCATATGTAAATTTGTAGAAACTTTCCCTTCGATTCCAGTTGGTCCCTTCGGAGAAGGAGCATCCTTAACCTTCTTGTTCTATTTTTGGATGAAGTGGTTTTTTAGGGAAGGTGTCGTTAGTTCAACCCATAACAATAAATTGGAACCCTCGAGTGAATTTGGTAGAACAAGATTTTGAATCTAGTGATGGATGGTGGGAAGAAGGTTTGGAGGCAGATTAAGGATTAAATAGTTCGGTCTGTTTCTTATTCGGAGTCCAAGAACTTTGGGTAAAGGTTTGCACAATTTATAAAGGTTGATTAGAAACTATTCCAACAACTTATATTTTCTTAGCCTTTTGAGAACTTGTCACTCAATCCTAAGCATTTTTAATCCGGAACATATACGATGGATAACAACAGGGTAAAAAATGTTATTTCGAACATAATGTTTGAATAACTACAAAGGGATTATGAATACTCATAAAAAATTAGAACAGAGTTTGGACCGGAACAATATTACTAGCAGAATGTGGACGAGCATTGGGTTTCACAGTGGTGATATGTGTAAAAGTTCTCTCTCTTTCTATCTCTAGCATTAGCAAATGGTAATTATGAGAGCACTCGAATGTTTCTTAGCCCTTATATAAACATCTTTTATTTTTACAGTTGGTATTTCTAGAGTGAAAAAAAAAAACTACCTTCTAAAATCTAGATAGAGACAGTGTTTTTCTTAACCCTTCAGTTTTTTTAGACGGAATTTATTTTCCCCCTCCATATTAACCACCGCAAATCATCCTTTCCGACACTTTTTAAGGTTTGCATGTTTACAACCACGAACGATCTAATCAAAGGTGGCTAGCTTAATTTATTCAAATTATAAGAAGATAAAAAGAAACCAAGATGTGCTGATGGGTTACCCATCTCTTCGGGTAAAGTTGTTACAACCAGTCTACAGAATATGGAAGGTTTTACCTTTACAATAGGCATCACATTCTTTCTGAACATATCTCAATAGCCTATTATTTCACATCACCTAGTCACTCTCCTTAGTCAATCAAGTCATCCAAAAAACTGAGTTCCACCAAGTTTCAACAGTTTGTATTCATCTCCGGGCTGTGGGAGGCTGGATTTGAGGACTCCGAGGATCTCCCGCATCGGTTAACGATGAAATGAACCAGGCAGGGAAAGTATTTCAAACTAATTTTCTTCTGAGTCATCAGAGTCAACAGATTCTAACTTTTTTCCTTTTACAACAATGAAGGAGATTGCTAAGTCCTTTAAGTGTCACACCAAAGCACGCCAAGATATTTTCAAGAAGCTAAGCGCTTGGGAAGGCGAGCACTAGGATCATAAATTTCATCAGAGCTTCCTTCCGATGAACTTCATCAAAAGTAATATTTGGCGATGCAATCTTAGTTAGAATAAATCTGGACCTGAGCTTATGGTGCCTCCCCCAAGTGATGACGTCCTCAAACACTTAAAGTGCTTGGATAATGTGGTCTAATTTCCTACTCGCACTCGGGCTCCGAGTCATCAAGACGCGGAAAAACCCCGAGGAGGAGGAAGAGGAGACCAAAGAGGATGCCGAATCGGAAGGTGATGCTTCTGAAGAGCGATGAGTTAGCACTCAAGGGGGTTCTTAACATGAGGCTCAAGGTAGTCCCCCATAGGAAGTACAGGGTAGTCTTCTAGAGGAAGTTCAGGGCGATCCCTAATATGCAGTTCAAGTGGACCCACTAAAAGATTGAAGGTCATCGGAACCACAACAGGAAGTCCCATCGGGCCCCCAGGCCGTCTCTCTGACCAACCTTCCCTCGGAACACAGACCACTTGAGGCTGACCATCTAATTGAAGTAAAGACTCGCGTTCGGGCTTGTGCAACGAGGCCAATAAGGTATACTGTTGAGGAGAAACAAAAAAAGGTCGTTGAGAGTGGGGGGGAGAGTGACAATACCACATGTCCAAGCTTGCCTCCGATAAGGAAAGTTATAGTGGTCGACTTGGACTCTGGTGGTGAGTTCGTTCTCCAACGAAGGGAAGCACAAAAGGATGATTCTGAGGAAGGAAAGTATCCCTCTGCTTCCTCAGCTTATTTTAATGTGTATGAAAACGATTATGTTGTGAAAAAATTGAATAAGCTGCTTCACGCTGCTTCCCTTCTTGAGCACAAAGCCAACTGTAAAGACCACTACGAGAGAGAAGTCCTTGAGAAAAGGGTTGAGGTGAAAACATTAACTTCTGATGTGGTTCAATTGAAAATCAAGGTGAAGAACTTAAGCGATGAGCTTGCCAAACAAACGGAAATATCTTCCCAGGTAAAGAACTTGACCTCCGAGGCAGATGGGTTAAAAAAGAAAGTGAAGGAGCTGACTGATAAACTAGCCAAGACATCAGAAGTATCTGCCTGATTGAAGGAGGTCGAGGATGAGTTTGCTAAAGAGAAGAAGAATTCTGAGGATCGTTTGGCTGCCATTACTTCCCTTGGGACTGAACTTTCCGAGGAGAAGATAAAATTCGATGACGAGCGGGAGAAGTTTATTGCTAAAGATGTCGAGCGTGAAACAATCGTAGATGGTATCCTTGAGGGTTATTGCAAGATAAAGGTATACTTTGAGAAAGCAGTCACGAATATTTAGAAATTATCAGTGGAGAATGAATCTCTAAAGAAAAATTTCGAAGCTGAGCAGAAACAATGCCTTGATGAGTATGCGGCTGGATTGTCACTCGCCTTGAAGAAAGAGATGCCAAGTTGAGGTCTGCAATGGTGATGGAGATGCCTGAGAAATTCCCGGATCCGCACCTTGGCATTCTTTGGACCCGGGACATTGAACAACATCGCCCCGTCGGAGTATCCGTGGAGGACCTGGAATCCAGTGAAGACTCAGAGAGTTCCTCGCCAGATTTGGATTCTCCTGCCGGTAATAAAGAGAACTCTGTATCCGACTAGCATTCCATTCTTTTTGTTGACTGTTTGTACCTTGAACCTGTCAAGAACCCCAATTTTTGGTACAATTTTCCTTCTACTATGAGGGCTTATGATGGGATAATTTTTGGTTTGATGCTTATATTAAAACATTTTTTCTTTAACTTGATTTATCTTATGTTTATATACTTATGATTCAAAACGGAATTCTTTGTCCAAACTTCTTTGGAGTATGTTTTGAGTTCAAAGAGATGAACTTTCTTGTCCAAACTTCTTTGGAGTGTGTTTTGAGTTAAAATATATGAACTTTCTGTGGGTTTTTTTTAAGAAGGCAATGGAATTAAATATTTAAGTCGGCTATTTAGGGCACCTCATTAAAACCTTCATGCGCAACCGGTACTTACATAAACTGATAAAGAAAATATTTACATGTCACGCATTCACTCTAAGTAAACCTTGAGGTGCTTAATGTTCCAGAGATGGGGAATATATCTCCCTTCTGTATCTTTTAACATGTACGTCCCTGGTTTTATCTTCTTTCTTACTGAGTATGGACCTTCCCAATTCGGAGCGAGCTTTCCAAGTCTCTTTTCTTTCGTATGAATGAAGACTTTTCTTAGGACCAACATCGAATTCTCTTCTTCTGACCTTTGAAGCATACCAGCTTCTCATTAGAATTTGATAGTGCAAAGAGTTTAATTGTGTCATTCTTCTTTTTTCTTCTATCATATCCAATTCGGTGCGCTTTCCTTTGTTATATCCCTCCTTAGAATACTCACTCAGTCTATAAGATGGGAACATAGTTTCTGATTGCACTAATGCGTCCATTCCTTACACAAGTGCGAAGGGCGACTCATGCGTTGTGATCGAGGGAGTAGTCCTGTAAGCCCATAACACTTCCTGTAAGTAGTCTCGCCACTTCCCAGGTTTACCCTCTAAATTCTTCCTCAGCCTATCCAAAATTGTCTGATTGGTTACCTCGACCTGGCCGTTCGCTTGAGGATGGAAAGGTGCTGAGAAACATTGTTGTATTTCTTTAGATGCACAAAAGCTCTCATTTTGTTATATTCGAACTATGGTCCGTTATCCATCGTAATGTTCCTTGGTATACCAAAACGACATCAGATGTTGGAGATGATGAATTTGATCACATCTTTCGCTCTCGTTCCTGCCAACGGTTTAGCTTCTTCCCATTTAGAGAAGTAATTCACATCGACGATGATTGTTTGGCGCCCTCCTGAGGCCATAGGAAGCGGTCCGACTAAGTCGATTCCACATCGATCGAAAGACAAAGATTCTGATATTGACTCGAGGGGAACCCCCGGCATGTGGATTGAGTTAGCAAATTTCTAGCAAGTATCTCATTTTGAACCAATTCCTTGGCGTCCGCTGAGATGGTCGGCCAATAATAACCAACCAGAAGAACTCTTCGTATCAGCGTTTTGTATCCACAGTCCACAGATCCTTCCCCATCGTGCAGCTTTGAAAGTATTAACTATGACTCATCTTTTCCTAAACACCGGAGCTGAGGTCGGCTAAAAGATTTCTTATACAATACTCCACCCAGTACCACGTATCCGTACGCTTTGAACCGTATCCTTTTAGCCATTACTATGTCAACTGGCAGTATGTTATGGACTAAAAACTCTTATATCTCGCTTCTCCAGTCTTTCACTAGAGCTTTGATGCCTCTTTCAACCAGTTTGGACCTCTTAATGATTGACAGACTTTCTTGGAAGACTATCCATGGGTGTTCCTCGGAATAAGACGCTCTAGCCAAAGAATCAGCCACTTAATTCCCTGCCCTATAAACATGCTCAAACCTGAAGTCCTCAAAATCTAAGGTCAAAGCCTTCAAGACCCCAAGTACTTCACTAAATGATCTTTTCTTGCTTCTGACTGCCAAAAAGCGTGGTTCACCAAGATTTAGGAGTCACTTATCAACTTAACTTGTTTGGCTCCACATATCTTTGCAAGTCTTAACCAGGCCAGAGCCGTTTCATACTCTGCCTCACTGTTTGATGCTTGAAATCCCAGTCGAATGGCCTGATACATTGCAATACATTCAGGGAAAGTCAATTGTACTCCTCCACCACAGCCAGATGAAATGGATCCTCCATCGGTTTGAATTAACCACTCTGGGTTGGATTTTTCTTCTTCAACATCCATGTTATCCTAGTTAGAATGGAATTCCACCAAGTGCTTTGATTGCGGTTCACGGTTCAAATTCAATGTAAAAGTGCCCAAGCTCTACCGACCACTTTGTCATTCTTCCCGACACATCGGGCCTTTGAAGCATCTTCTTCAAGGGATAAGATGTTCGCACCACAATCGTATAAGCTTGGAAATAAGGCCTCATTTTTCGAGCGGATGTTACTAGCGTAAGTGCTAACGTTTCTAGCTTAAGGCACCACTTTTCCGCGCCCAAAAGCCTTTTACTCACATAGTAGACTAGCCTTGGAACGTTTAAATCCTCTCAGACTAAGACTGTGCTGACTGCGAAATCAGACACTGCTAGGTAAATGAACAACGTCTCCCCCGAATGCGGCTTTATTAGGATTTCCGGGGAGGAAAGATGTTGTTTGATGTGGTTGAAGGCATCCGAGAACTCTTGTGCCCAATCGAAACAGTTTTCTTTTCTCAGTACCCGGAAAAAAGGGGCGCATTTATCCGATGACCTTGATATGAACCTGTTTAATGCGGCCAGCTTTCCAATCAGAATTTGCACCTCTTTGATCGTTCTTGGTGGATCCATGGTACACAAAGCATTTAACTGCACCGGATCAGCTTTGATACCATGTTCACTGACTATATAGCTTTCCAAATCTTACACCAAACATGCATTTTTTCAGGGTCAACTTTAAATTTATTTTGACCAGATTAGTGAAGGTTTCTTCCAAGTCAACTAAATGATCCTCATCCCTGGGACTTTTGACTAACATGTGATCGATATAGACTTCCACATTTCTACCAATCTGACTCTCGAAAGCTTTGTTCACTAAACGCTGATATGTTGTCCCTGCGTTTTTTAGTCCAAACGACATCACCTTTTAGCAGTGTAGACCCCTTCCAGAGATGAAAGTTGTGCTCTCCTGGTCCCTCAGGTCCATCTGGATTTGATTGTACCCAGCGTACGCATCCATAAAGAAAAATAAATAATTTCCGGATGTGGAATCAACTAATTGATCAATTCTAGGAACCGAGAAAGGATCTTTAGGGCAAACCTTATTCAGATCAGTGAAGTCTAAACACATCCTTCATTTACCATTTTTCTTCTTTACTAAGACCGGATTGGCCGTCCACAACGGGTATTTTCACGGATGTGGCCTACTTTCATCAGACGGTCTACTTCCGCCATTATCGTTTCAGTTTTCTCCTGAGAAAAAGATCCTCTCTTTTGAATGATTGGTCGAACACTGTTCCGTATAGCTAACTTGTGACAGATGATATCTTATGGGACCCTTGTGACACATTTGGTGCACCAAGAAAATAAATGTAATTTGGTAGAAAACAATCTGAGTAAGCTTTCTTTTACCTTTTGAGATAGCTTTGTTCCTATCTTGAGACTTTTACCGGGGCTAAAAGCATGATCCTCGAAGTCTTCATCAAGGAACATGAATCCATGGATCTCCCTCGAATCATCAACAGGATTGGAATCCGCAAGAGGTCCCTCTGACTGCTATTCTTTTCTCGGTCCGACCCCTTCAACTGCTTATGGGCCAATGCCGCTTTGTAACATTCTCTAGCCATTTTCTAACTTGACCTTACCGTTCCCACATTGCTGCCCACCACATATTTTAAACACTAGTGAACAGTAGACGGCACAACGTGCATCTTAGACAACCATGGCCTTTCGAATATGTCATTATACGATGTGGGGGCGTCTACCACTACGAATAGTACTGTGACTATCTTCTTAAATGACCGTCTACCCAATTCTACCATTCTCTCGAATTCTCTTACTACGTCAGCGGTTGCACCGATGAATCCTACTATCATTCTGGTCAGACCGTAGGATTTTTTGTGGATTTGTTATCTGGTTGTAGGTTGTCATAAACATTATGTTGGTGGAGCTCCTTGTGTCAATAAAAAAATTTCTAATCTCTTTTCAAGCTATCTCTGCACCGATTACCACTGCGTCCTCATGTGGACCAGTTATGTCTCTCATGTCATCATTTTTAAAGAAAATAATTGGTGATGGGTTTCTGTATAAGTGTGATGGCTCCCGCTTCCAACTGTGTCGCCAGACTCACAATGTGCCTTTTTTAGGAATAGTTTAATATACTTGTTACCATATCCCCAGCGAAAATGGTTAGTGATTCGAAAAAACCGCATAATTTACTAACATTTCCTCTGGTGATTGATTCCTCCACAATGTTCACACTGTTCCTGCCCGACTTCAGATCAAGGTACTCTGCGGATATATCGAATGCATCAATAAATTCTTCGTCAATCGCTTCGTAGATCATCATGGTATCTTCTTTCTTCGGAGAAGCTTCTTGATTTTGTGCAATTGCGGTCTTCTTCTTGACAAAATCAACGAACTTATTATTCTCTATCAGATACCGGACTTCTTTCTTTAATTCCACACAATCTTTGTTGTGATGTCTGATATCGTCATGAAACTGACACTACTTATTCTTCATGTGATCCCTCGGAGTCTGTAATGGGAAAGGCTTGCAAAAATGCACATTCGCGCGTGCTTTCTCAAAAATGGTTGAGACGTACTCGATCAATTCAGCATAATGAGCTGGTCGGACCCACCTATTGGACGCAGGTCTGACATACTGCTGAGCTGCTTGACCTACCTACTGGTACTCTTCGTTTTATATCGTCCGCTGTGGGTTTTGGTTTGTTGCTTGAACTTGGGCTCGCGGTCGGACAGTTGTGACCGGCTGTGCAGCTTGTAGTTGGGCATTCATTGTCGTCGTACTGGCCCTTGCTAAGGTCGGATCCTGATAAAATTGAGACATGGATTCTATCTTCGAGGCCCTAGTTTCTTCGACTAAGATCCTTTTCTCTATCTGATCCAACAACGCTTTAAATTTCATGACATGTGTCTCTGTGGCATTGTCTTTCATTACCCCTGGAAGAAGACACATCTGGAAAGCGGCTAATGTTACCTTGTCTTCACAAAATTCCATGTCTGTCTTGACCTGAATAAAACATTTCGTGTAGTCTTTCAAGCTTTCTCCAAGGTTATGTCTACAATAAATTATGGTATCCCCGTTTGCGTGAAATATTTTGCTTCCGACGAACTGATCTTTCTTGGTTTCAAATTGTCTTTGTGCATCATCAATGATTAATTATAAGTCACTCAATAATCAGATTATTTTGGCACTACATATCAGCTAACCTTAAATCTGCTATAGTTGCTTCATATTCTGATATATTGTTTGATGCCTTAAGACCAAAATGTATAGATTAATACACTGAATCCCCAAATGGGGAAATCTAACGAGTTCCAGACCCGCATCGCATTGGATCCACCATTTGTTTGAATTACCTATTATTTTTCAGGATTGTTAACCTGCGATTCCTCGTAAGGTCTTTCCGAGTGGACTTCAACAACGAAATCAGCTACACTTGAGCTTTAATTTTCATTGGATGGGCAAAGTCAATATCATAATCTTCTAGTTCGACGGACCATTTAGTCATACGACCTGATATATACGATTTTTATAATACATTTCTAAGAGGAAATAAATTTTGAATCTTGATAGAATGTGCTTGGAAATAAGTCCTCATTTTTCTGGTCGTTGTAACCAAAGACAAAGCTAGCTTATCTAACTTAAGGAATTTTTTCTTAGCATCCAGTAAACGTTTTACCAATGTAGTAAACAAGGCGGGGATATTTACCAACTTCTCGAACTAATACTACACTCACAACATAATCCGACACTCCCAGGTACATATAAAGTCTTTCTCCAACAACTAGTTTGAATAGAGTTTTAGGTGAAGACAAATTTTTCTTGATTTCAAGGAATGCCTTATCAGAATTTGGGGACTAGTTGAAGTCTTTTGCATTTTTAGTACTTGCAAACAGTGTGCACACTAATCTGATGATCTTGAAATAAACCTATTCAAAGCTGTCAATCTCCTAAATAATACTTGAACTTCTTTAGTGGTCTAAGGAGGGTCTATAGTTAATAAAGCATACAATTGGTCTGGGCCACCTAAGATCATTCTCACTGATGATGTAGCCCATAAATGTACTGGATCAGACCCCGAATGTACATTTTTCAGGATTTAATTTCAAGTTGATGACTTTTAAGTTAGAAAGAGTTTCTTAAAGGTCAAGTATATGATCATCCTTTATTGGTACTTTCACCATCATTTCATCAATATAAACTTCCAAATTTATTCTGATCTGACTAGCAATGGCTTTATTGACCAATCGATGGTAAGTGGCCTCAATATTCTTAAATCTAAAAGGGATTATATTGTAATAATAAAGGCATCATATCTGTAATGAATGTGGTATGATACTGATCGTTCAGATCCATCTGTATATGATTTTACCCAGCAAAAACATCCATAAAGGATAATAATATATTTCCAGAAATGGAATCCACTAATTGATCTATTCGAGGCATATGAAAATGATCTTTAGGGCATGCTCTGTTGATCTCTGTAAAATCGGTGCACATCCACCACTTGCCATTTTTTTTATCAAGTACCGAATTCATAGTACAAAATGAATACTGGGATTCTCGAATACGCCCCACCTTAGTTAATTGATCCAATTCTTTTACTATGGCTTCAAACATTTCTTTAAAGAAATTTCCTTCTTTGAACTACCGGACCTGCATCGGTTTGTACAGATAGTTTATGGCAAATTATATATGTTGGCACACCAGTTAAATCCTCATTTCCGTAAGTAAATACATGTAAATTTTTAGATAAAAAAAGATAACAATATTTAATTTAATTATAAGGGTAGTTTGGTTCCAATTCTAACATTCTTCTCTTCTCCCAGACTATGTATTTCGACCTGCTTCTACCATAATAACAACACTAGGAGTCTCCCTTGGATCATCTATGTTGCTTGGATCCAAAAATGACTCTAGTAATTGCGATTCCTTTTAAGTTATCAATGTTTCCAGTGATTTTGGAGCAAGAGCGGTGAAATAACATTCCCTAGCCACTTTTTGACTTTTTGAACCACCCTTACTTAACTTCTAACTGCATATTTCAAACACTGGTGAATAGGTGATACTACTGCATGCATCCTTGATAACCAATATTTTCCAAAGATTACGATGCATGAGGTCGGGTAATCTACTAGCACAAACAAAAGCCTCACAAGTTTCTTAAATGATAATTTTCCTAATAATTCTTCGTCTTCGAATTCTTCAATTACTTCAACAAAATTACTCGTAAACACTACTATAGTCTCGTTTGACCATTAAATAACCGAAGGATTTTTCGTCCGTTTGTAAGTAGATAGAAATAAAACATTTGTCGAACTTCTTGTGTCAATCAAAATTCTTTGGACCTCAGTGCCCTCAATAGATGCTCCCACTATCACATCGTCCTCATGTGGTTCTGCAACCCCCCTCAAGTCGTCTTCGTCTAATATTATGAGAAGGAGCAGGGCTCTGATAGAGGTGTGTAGTCATTTTCCCCTCCAATTGTATGGTCAAACTGACCAAATATCTTTTTCTAAAATAGTTTGATGGTGTTGTCACTGTATCCCCTTCAAAAATAGTTAACGATTCAAAGAAATGACACAGTTTGGACACTTTTTCCGGAACTTTTTGTCACCATATTGATTTGATTCTGATCCGGATCATGATCCAAGTACTCTTAATATATATCGAATTGTTCAACAATTATCATTCTACTCTCTTGTACTAGGCTATGCCCTAGTACTTTGAGCCCCACTTGTATAAGGCTATGCCATAGTGCTCGGTTGCCTGTTACCTTTTTGTGACTTCACAAAAGTGGTCAGTTTCTAATTTCGATTAATTCTTGTATCTATTTTTTTAGAGTAATACAATCTTCAGTGTTATGCCCCACATCATTATGGTACCTACATAACCGTATATTTTAATTTTATCTTCGAGTTTGGATGGGTGTCGGCCTTCGGAATTGTACAGAATTGTTAGTATTTTCATAGATGGTGGATACATTTTCAATTAATTCTGCATAATAATCATGTTGGACCCATTGATTTCCCCTTGGCTTTGACTATTAACCCTGATTCGACTAAATCTGTCTATGCCGATGAGAACCTTACCATTAGCCCTTAGGTTGATTACTAACTGTAGCTTGCGATTGGTTACAAGCTTGTGGGATATATGTTATGGTTAGAGACTTATATTGATGAGGCTTCCTCGATTTCTTGGTTTCCGTCATGATTATTTGCTTTCCGACCTGGTTCAACAATTTACCCCAGGTATAAGCTTTTTGCCGAGTCACTGAATCAACCAACTCTCCAGCCAATAATTTATGCCAAAGTGAAGTAATGACTACATGTTCGAAACAACTATCCAACCGATTAGTATTTACAAAACAGTTGATGTAATCCTTCAGTGACTCATATAAATATTGTGCAAAATGAATTATTGTGTCACCATTCCTTTCGAGTTCTTTAGTTCCCATAAATTGTCTTCGGAAAGACATCAAGAACATCTCTGATAAGGCATAACACTATTGTCAAGTTATACCCATAAGCCAGAACGAGGTACCCTCGACTATAAAGTGATAATCAAAGGGTTTGTTCTATTGAATCAATGAGATAAACACACTTTATTCTTTAATTTCCATATTCTATACCTATCACAAAATTCTCTAACCAGATTTTGGCGTTGTCTATGGGAAACATGCAATGCATAGCTCTTGCTAGGGAAAGTGATGGTGTTGACTAGGTCAAAAATTATAAAGGAGAATATGGCAGCCCTTTACGGGAAATGAGGGTAAGGTAACCAGGGGATTCTTGAGAAAGAAGGTCCTCCCAATGGACCTTGTTAGGCAAAACGTCCGACTAGAGGATGGTGAACGACTTCACAGACAAATCAAAAGTCGTTCCTACAGAGGCGAGCGTACCAGCGACAGTAAGAGCAAATAACAAAAGAAGAAAAGAGTGAAAGATTATCACCGGGATGGCTTGTTCACTAATCGAGTACCGCGCGAGGACAAAGTACTTTAGGCTATTGAGTATGACCAGGTAATGCCCACTATGTATGCGTATGTTTTATAGGAGTCTCCTTTCATTAAGAGCATCTTGGAGGGGAAACTTCCACAAAAATTCGACCCGCATAAGATGGATTCATACGATGGGTCAGGAGACCTCAAGCATCACACGGAGAATTTAGGAACATGATAATGGCATTCAACCCTAATGATGTGTTGCTTTGTAGAGCGTTTTCAATTAATATTAAGAAAAAAGTCCATATATTGGTTTAACAACCTTCATAAGGGGTCGATCAAGGACTTCAAGGGTCTTTGAGTTGCATTCATAAATCGTTTTGTAGAAAACAAGGGGCACAAGCGTGAGGGTGATGCCATTATGGATTTATATCAGCGAATGAGGGGAGACGTTAAAGAGTTATGTGCAAAGATTCGTGGGAGAGATCACCTCTCTATCAGGTTGCACTGAAGTAGTGGCAGTGGCAGCATTCAAAATAGGGTTGGATGAAGATGGAACCCTCTTCATCAACCTCATAAGGTTCCCAGTCAAGACAATGGGTGACATTCTCGCCCGGTCAGATTAGTCCATTCGAGTCAATGATTCAAAGAAAACAGATACAACACCCAATTTTCAACAGAAAAGGCCTAGAGTTTAAACCGACCTCCATCGAGAAGAAGCACTATTAGAAGGGATCGATATCAGACGCACCACGTTCTCAAACTAGCCGGTCAGATTATGCACCAATCACAACGATTATGGGCACCGAATGGAGTAATGCTGACAGCTAAAATAGGAAATTTAAAGGTTAATCGACAATGGGGACCTCTTCCAATTTGTAAAGCAGAGAGCGAGCAGTAGTAAAAGAGAAGGTACCTAACGTCGAACCGTCGGAGGCATCAGACATATCTATGGAAAAAAAACAATGGTTATGTACAATTTTTGGAGGTGATACCCTGTTGAGAACCGACCTCACAGCACGGAAGCGACATCCTAAGGACCTCGATATTCACATAGTTGGTGGCTCTTCATATCAAACTTTTAGGGAACCACTTGCGAATCTGACTTTCAATGACAATGATTTGAGAGGTATTATTACACCCGACGAGGATGCACTAACAATCAGTGCTAATATTTCAAGATTCATGGTAACGAAAATATTAATACATAACGGTAATTCGGCCAAAGTTATCTTTAAGGTGAGCTACAAATAGATGTTGGGTGTGCCTGCTTTCAATACAACAAATAGACAGCTTGTCAGTTACGAGGGGAAATAAGCCAAATACGTGGGAGAGGTTGAACTATCGTTCTCAATTGTGTATGAAAACACTAAAAACATGATCTACACTTTCTTTATGGTGAAGCCTCCAGTTCCTACCACGCTATACTGAGGAGACCATGGTTACATAAGCTCAAAGTCACACCTTGTTCATTTAGGAAATGTATCAACTTTGTTGGACTCTTCGAATAAATCCAAATATAAATTAACAAGCTCTGGGGTATGGGATCACCGATGCCCGATCGACATGAATAATTTAGAAGTAGACAACCATATGGAGAATAACGGAGGAGGATGACACCCCGCTCGAAGAGGAAAGCGTCGCATTAGAAGAGGGCAAGGTTGTCAGAATAGGTAATCAACTTGAGCAAGACTTTAAAAACAGTTTGATAGTTTTGTTGCAGAAAATTGAGGGCGTGTTTATATGAGATGCGGAGAAAGTGACATGTGTAGACCCAATTGTTATCTCTCATTCTTTGTTCCTCAACAATAGTGTTCATCCAGTAAGACAATAATGACGGGTTTTCTCCCCAAAAAAGTTAGAAACAATATTTAGGAAGGTTGATAAGTTAGTCAAGTTGGGCTATATCAGGCATGCGCAATACCGGATATGGATTTCTAACCCATTTTTGGTAAAGAATAAGAATGGGCAATGGAATATGTGCGTATATTTCACAGATCTCAACCGAACATGTTCAAATGATGCTTTTCCCCTGCCAAGAATTGACCAATTGGTTGATGCAAATTCTGGTAAAGAGTTTATATGGTTCATTGACGCATACTCCGGCTATAATCAAATATCTATGAACCCTTCGGCCAAGGAGCGCACGACATTTTAGACTGAACGAGGTCTTTGTTGCTATAAGGTCATGCTATTTGGACTCAAGAATGTCGGATCAACGTATCATAGGTTGGTCAACAAAATATTCGAAGAGAAATTGGGAAAACATATGAAATCATACAAAAATGATATGATAATAAAAAGAAACTCGGATGAAAAACATCTTAAAGTCTTATGGATGGTTTTTTAGACACTGCGGAAGTATGGATTGAAACTTAACCATCTTAAGTGTTCTTTTTTTCTTTGTAGTGGAAACGTTTTAAGCTTTATTGTTATAAAGAGAGGAATTGAGGCCAAACCCTCTCAGCTAAAGGCGATATTAGACACGAAACCTCCAATAAATATAAAAGAAGTACAACGTCTAACAGGACGGTTAGAGGCATTCCAAGCGTTGAAAGAATAGTTAACATCTCCAGAATTGCTAACAGCACCAGACCCGGGAGAACATATCTACCACTAATTGTCAGTGTCTATCTATGTACTGAGTGGGGTACTTGTACGATAAATAATATGAGTCTCAAGGTCGGTGTACTACTTCAGAAAATTGTTAGTTAATGTAGTAACCGAGTACCTTAACTTAAAAAAGATTAGCCCTTGGTTTAGTGGTCGCAGCTAGGAAAATGCACTCATACAACCAGAGTCACACCATCGTTTTAAATACTTCGTTCCCATTACGTAAAATACTTTAAAATCCAGACGTATAATATTATACGTTTTAATAAGATGGTCGGTGGAGCTTGGACCGTACGATATAGTATACGAACCAAGAACAACGATAAACGACCAAGCCGTAGTTGGTTTTATCAACGAATTTGTTGGGTGTCAGGGCTCGGATGAAAAATGAACAATAAACAAAGAAAGCATCGCTCAGGATAGTAGAAGTAGATGGTGCGTCAAATCCAACCGGGGGTGTCAGAGTTATGTTAAAAATTCCAAATGGAGAGGAAAACATACATGGAATATGAGTTTCTTTCAAGGTGATGAATAATGCAGTTGAGTACAAACTAGTGCTGGCAAGACTCAAATTGGATCATATATGCGGAGCTTGGCGATTATTAGTTTGATCAGACTCCCAACTAGTGATGGGTCAGGCCACATGATCATTTGAGGCCAAACAGACAAGTACACAAAGGGGTAACTGGAATCGTTCAAGGAATAGGAAACTTAGTATGATGGGATCAAATATGAATAGATACCACGATATGATAACTCAGTCAAAGATTTATTGGCTAAAGCAGCAACTCAAGAAGAACACACCACTATTCTCACCCATGATTCGCCGACCGTAGTAGCAGAAGCCGATAAACTTGAAGTACATGCACTCATAACAACGGTAGACTCGAGGGATGAGTATATTGCATATCTTAAGCACCGCACTCTTCTGCTAGACAAAGAAGAGGAAAGATCATTACAGATTTGTGCATGCAAATATATGATTCTGGATGATGTTCTATACATAAAAAATGTAGCTCACTCGCTCATGCGTTGTGTAAGCAAAAAACAAGCACATATCATACTTCAAGACATGTATGATAGGTAGGTAGATTCTCATTATGGTTATAAAATCTTGATAAGCAAGTTTCTACTAGCAGGGTTTTATTGGCCCAAGCTGGCCTCCGATGATCAGGCTTTGGTACAAAGTCACAATTGCCAAAACAATTGCAACAAGCGATAACTACCCACTGAGCCAATAAGTATAGCACATGCACCATGCCCATTCAACAAATGGGGGATATATTTAGTGGGACCTCTTCCAATGGTTAATGGTAAGCGGTAATTTCTCGTGATAGCAGTTGGCTACTTCTCTAAGTGAGTCGATGGCAAGGCTTTGGCAAAGATGAGGTCCCAAGAAATATGTTACTTCCTTCAAAGTTAGATCCTCTTAAGATTTGGAATTCTAATGATCCTTTGACTGACGACGGACCAGAGGTTCAAACCGAAATAATGGCAACATTATGCCAAAAGCAGATAATTACCCAACACTATGTTACGTTGTATTACCCCCACGCAAACGGTTGGGTCAAAGTAACGAACATAAATATCTTAGCAGGAATAAAAAAGAAGCTCAAGGGATCAAAAGGGAAATAGCCAGACAAATTAGTTGAGGTGTTATGGGCGTATAGGACTACACATCGGTCAGCGACATGAGATACACATTTCTTGTTAGGGATTGTACGGAGCCCGCCTGGAAAGAACCTAGCCACACAACAAGCAACATTATGATTATTTAAATCATCATACTCCCCCAAACAATCTCAAATCACGCAAACACAAATCACAATAATATTGAGTAAGAGTAGTAAACATACATATTATTTATATGCATAAAAGTTACATCGCAAAAATAACGCACAAAAATAGTTCAATGTCAATATAAGTTAAACATGATCTTCAACGGTGTCGTCATCTTTTCTAGGCCCACCCAATGGTAATCTAGCATTAATGGAAAATGTGTTCAGGAAAGTAATAGGGGGATCAACAACTAACCCCTCAGATGAAGAGGGGAATTATTTGACAAGCGGGCGACAATCTCTGTCACCTTTTCCACTATCTATTCTTCTTCACTTTCATCATCAATAACTCATGGATTCTCTTCATTTGGCACAAATGCCTTAAATTGACCTAGCTCCCTATCGACATTCATTTTCTAGAGTCCAATGATGGTCTCTTTCTGAACCCGCCCCCGATTTGGCATCACCCTCCCCAATTCCTCATGTTGCCCGTCACCATATGCCTTGGTAACCATTTCATTCCGCTGCTTCTCTTTATGCTCCATCTTCAGCCTCAAACAAGTTTCCACCAATTGGATAGTATTATTTTCAAAAATAACTTGGTTGTTGGTGATAAAGGACTCCTAAAGTTTGGCTAGTATCCCGAAATTTTGGCAAATTAGCTCGGTTGTACGCTTCGAAAGAACCTCATTTTGACCCGATAGGTCCGCCACAGTCTTAGTTAACTCAACATTGGCAGAGACAATAGCTGTCAGGAAACTATCCAGATCAGCTTTCTCCTTTAGCAACTTCTCGCAATGTGTCTTGGAAGCATTATATCATTTCTTGTAGCGAGCAAGGTTGGCAGAAATGGTTATCACAGACCCAAAAGATAGGGGCTCATACTAGAAATCATCCATGATCTTTGCATCTGCATGATTTATCCTGCGGTAGGCCAGTACTATCGAATTCGGTAATTTTGCATGAAAGGAAATGTTAGAGAATCCAAAGAAGTCAAAACGTAGCAGTTACATTGTCATAGAGATAAAAACAAATAGAAATATGTACCTTAACCGATAATTCCAGTTAGCGTTGCAGAAGATCTGACATGTTTGTATTATTATACAAGGTCACCTCAGGGAAGTGCTTGGGTCGTTGAAACATGAGAATAGACGGCTTCGATATACTAACAGTAAGGGGTCGGTCAGGTAGTTCAGATTAAGAGGATGACTTTGAAATAGCTGGACCAACATAAGCAGCAATGTTTGGAGGGTTCAGATATGATAATACCGACAACAGGTTGAAGATCATTTTGGCCTATATTCAAGGAGGTCAAATGAGGTATATTCATCTTGTTGAAAAGAGGGGTACTCGAGACAACTCGATTGTGGTTAGTTGAATCCAGTGGTAGGGTATGCTCTTTACAATCCCTAGTAGAGATACATCCAACCCAAACTTTGTCTAAACTTACATGTTCATAAATAGAAAGGGGGGTCACGCTAACCACCATAGCTAAACTGTCCAACCCAATAAGGGACTCGTCCCCAACTCCATTTTGGTTGCTACTGATAGGGGTCTCGTTCTTCTTGAGCACCCTCTTATTTCTTACAAAATCTTCAATAGATATACTACTCTGCCCTGTGCTATCGCCTTCTTTTCTTAGCGAATATAGTACAACACAATCATTGGAATCAGGTCATTTGGATGTGGTGGTAGTAAGGGTGGTATCGGATGCATACGTGGTAGTAATAGGGTGGACTAATTGCTTCTTTTTCTTGGGTTTAACTGCATTGGTTTCACCACCCCCAAAGGCTCTCTTTTGTCCAGTAGCAGCATTGGTACCAGTCTCCGCATCTTTGGGCCTTCTGGGGGAAGCTTCAGTACAACACGTCTAGGGTTATCATCATAAACTATATTCGTTTAGATAAAACACGCGACCTCTATAGTGACAGGTGTTCGGGTTATAGTAAGCATCATATCTCCATTCTTCGAAAAACAAATTCTCTAGTAAGGGCCACAACCCAGTTAAAATAAAATTAATGAGTGTAAACAGGAGATACTACTCCAACTTTCAATGTGTATATGAAGCAGCTGCCAAATTCTCTAATGGGCTTGGTTCCCGATCATCGTATAACTTCCTCCACAACTCTTGGTACTTTCAGCAAATAAAAATGTGGAAACATATCAATAATGGCAAAGAAGATACTGATAAAGGTAAAAAATAAACCAATCAACCCAACCCTTTTGTATGCTCATCCATCGAATTTCTAGTTGAAGGTTATGTTTTTCAGAATCTAGAAGCGTAAAAATATTTCAATCGGTGGATATGTAGTAGTTATTTAAAGCATACATACATCAATACTAGAAAAAAAATTCACATATGTTAATCTCTTTATCTAACAATTTTGAACTTAGTACAACACTAAGCAGAAAACGTCATCTGTTGGCCATCAATTGTGTTGGATAAAATTCGGATATACCTAAAAAGCTATTTATTAAGTTGGGTAAAGGTAGTTGAAGTCCTCAGTCAAATAATGTAGTGTATAAACAAGTCCCCCCCCCCCCTTCTCTAGCATGGTGAGGATGTTCGCTAGGTTCGGGAATCCTAGTAATTACAGAGTGAGCAAAGTTATACATTAATCTAAACCTAAGAAGCACTTCGGGGGTTAGGTTTTTATACAGGTGTACAAGGAGATCGAAGTAATTATCTAAGATATCTTTGTTTTCCACCGTGTCCGTCGGTGAGGCACCAAGAACAGTGTTACTCGCGATTTTTAAGTTCTTCAACGATCTTTTACGAGTTATTTCTAGGGCACACAGAGAAGTTGATGTCAGAAGAATGGAAACTCATAATGCAATATTTTATGGTTTCAAGGCCGAGGGTCGGGGAAAGTAATGATGACAACATAAATTATAAAAGAAGAAGTATAAGAGCGAAGAAAATACATAAATTAAAGCATTTCGACCTATACCTTGATTCGATACTGGAATTAGGAAACAAACAAGGGATGAACACCTAATGAGAAAAAGAACGAGTCATTAAGTTTAGTTTGAAATAAAGAGGACAAAAGGAAAATAAAGGTTCATAATGGCAATTTATACTTAGTAAAACAAGTAGCTTCAATTGGGTTAATGTGCGAGTTATGGACTTAAGAGAAGAAGGAAAGGCACACAGTTTCGATAAATGATGAGATATGAAAAGCCATTTATATAGACACACAACTAAAGACGGTTTTTGTTAGACATAGGTAAGGAAATTGTGACACATGGCAAAAAGAGGTTGACATCAATGATTACAAGCGTGACGATATAAGAAGTAAAATTGAAATAGCCATATGGAAATCGTGCGCTTGATGAATGAATATTACCTCATCTGCATAGGATTTTAATCCTTATAAAAGGTGACCTCTTCCTATTACAAGGACTAGGGAAAGCCTTAATAATGTATAATACCGTCGCCAAATTATACCCATTGGCCAGAACGAGGTACCCTTGACTATTAAGTGATAATCGAAGGGTTTTTTTCTATTGAAGTAATAAGATAAACACATTTTATTCTTCTATTTTCCATATTTTATACCTACCACAAAATTACCTCACCAATATCGAAATTTTTAATTGATCATGTTCGAAATCTATTATATCATTTCATGGCGCTACTCTTAAACGTTTGGGAGAAAGTTTTACATAGTAACTTATCATCATCACTAAAATGAATCATAAATTATTAGAGATGATTATCAGTATCCTGACTCCCATCATACTTTTAGATCTTCGAACTGTAAAATTGCCTAGGTAGATGGCCTTATAGAATTTTCGAAGACAACGGTGATTGTCGTCAAGTATGGCCTTGGATGAACATGTGATCCTCATTGGGAGTGGAAAAAACACCAGGATATAACTGTACAAAAAATTGGTCACTTAGCAAGTGATCTATACTATGGTTTTGCTCGCCCTTTAATGTTTTCTTCATAATAATTTGTTTTCGCCTTACACTTCCGAACCATTTTCTTTTATGTTAAATCTTGTGTACTTGACGTTGGATGCTTTTTACAATTCTTCTTAGTTAGTTTTTTTCCGCGTCAATGACCACTACTCAAAGAGAAAGAGAAAACTTATGAATCCAATTCTGTTGTGAAGCCCTCAACCGAATCTGATGTGCTTGTACAACTTTTAGCTCCTTGATATATATATATATATATATATATATATATATATATATATTTAGATTCTTGGTGGGATTTAGAGAATTGATCATCTGAACTTTGCTTGAGGGTACTATATGGCTCATCAGGTTTAGGGTGTTCTAATGGATTCTTTTTACCTAAATTGTTTCAGCCTGCCTTTGGGCTTTTAGTACCTCAATCCCTACCATGAGCTAATCACGCTCCTCTTGCATGAAGAGTTTTTCTTCAACATTGCGATTCACACGAGATGTATTCACAGGATCCTCATTTCTTCCGATCTCCTCATTTTCAAAAGGAGGATCTATCTGCATATCGAGTTCCATGTCTCAAAGAACTTTGAAGGTTGATTTGTTAGTTAGGTTTTGAATACTGAAATCTGGGTACCTTGCGCTCCCACTGTGGTCGTCAATCTGGTGATGCTAAAATATGGTCGGAGGGTATTTAATGTAAGTGTTTAGATACTGTATTTAATTTTGAATAGAGGGTAGAGAGATAATTGAAGTGCTAGCTATTAATAAGTATAAAGAAAAAATTAACCCATGCATTAAATGTTGTTTTTTCGGCAATTTATAGAGACAATTCAAGTTCATGGGCCAATAAGGTCGGGTCGTTTGTATGGGTCAGTCTCGTGAGCCCCCAGTCCCAAGAACATACGTAGTTGGTATACAACTTTGTCATCAAGCACTCGGCTTACTCAACATAGTTTTTTATCATGTGTCTAAAATGCCCCCTTAAGATAAATTTGATCCTGGCCTCCAACAAAATTTGACCCTATCAATTTTGGCTTTTACTTTTGACAGCTTCTATCTCTTTACTACTTAACTCGCTTTCTCTCTCTAGCAATCTGATCATCCTTTCCAAAAATATCTTAGACCAATTATCAACTTTACCTTTTAAATATTTCTAGGAGCGATCGAAGGGCACTTGAAATACTTCATGTGGTGAGGATTACTTTTAATATCATCGTAGACTTAGTTTTATATATGAGTACTTAGAGTCGATGGGGTGTTGTTGAGGTTAGTTTTTTAAATCATCACAAACTTATCATTTTGTAATAGTCGTGTTTGAAGAATAAATCACCTCAAACTTGGGATAAAAATGGTAAAACGTTATATCAATGACAAATACCTAATTAAAATTTTGTTGCGTCATTAGAATAGAATAGAATTATTTTAGAAATAAAATTTGATACCTAAATACAATTGGTTAGTCAACATAAATTAATACCCGAAGTTATCTTATGTTTCTCGAATTACAGAGCTATAGATGGTCTACGTTTCAAAATTATCGAAGATGTCGTCCTTCAACATATATTAGTTTATATTTTCCATGCTGAACTTTTGATTCAAGTGTGTAACTTCCTTTATATTTTGGAAGTTGTTTGTGGAGAGCTGTGTATTTTGTAAGGATAAATTTTTTTTAATCTCTTATCACCGAATTTAAAATTTCTGAAACGAATATTTACTCTTATATTTTTTTTTCACGGAATTTGTAATGTTTTGATATTATACGAACTTGTACTCTTTTCTAATGTTTAGCAAATGTATCTAAAGGTGGAATAGTATATTTTTTTAATAATGATTGATTAAATTTTTTGAGCTATCGAATAGAACTGAAGTTCAAATTTTACAAATTGAAATGAATTGACATTTAATTTCAGGCTCTGGGCATATTTGACCAAGTTTTATTATTGTGTATTGCAGTTGACAGAGTTTTGGCATATTGTTTAACAATCTTCAAAAGAATTATTGAAATGCAAATAATGTGAAATAAGGTTCACATCATCAAGTACAATTCATTTAAAAAAGCATTAAGATTAATAATCATCAGGTTTGGCAGCAATAAAACTGATGCATTGCACTTGACGGACGTTGTCGAATCCGATGACTCGGACGTAAGCTTGTGGGTATGTGGCCTTAACTTCCTGGATCTCCTTCAAGACCTGAGAAGAGTCAGTGCAGCCAAACATAGGCAACTTCCACATTGTCCAGTAACGCCCGTCGTAGTATCCGGGTGACTTGTTGTGCTCACGGTATACGAAACCATGCTGCATCAATAATAACCCAACAAACAACATGAACTACTACTATAACTAGATAGGTCTAGTACTATAATTGAAGAGTCAAAGATATGGAAAAAAGACCTCCAACTCGAATTCGAGGCAAGGAACCCATCCATTTCTAATGAGGTAGTCGATTTCCTTTGACAATTGCTCTTCGGTTAGAGGTGGAAGGTAAGACAATGTCTCAAACTTCTTCAATCCAAGAGGAGGCCACACCTATAAATCCAAACACACAATTATAAGGTTATGAAAAAAAATCATATTACAAAAAATAGTCCAACATAAATTGGATTATTATGTCTATATCAACACTAAATTCTTGTATATATTTTTAACATTTATATAAAATAAAATAATGTTTAAGGACCTTCATGCACTGGACTCGTCCGCCGTTGCTTGCGTGAGAAGTGATGTCAGCGCTGTTCTTGCGGGTAACGGGGAAAGCAGCGGTGGACTTGAGACCGGTAAATGGTGCGACCATAGCGGCTTGAGCCGGGGTGGCGCGGGCGACCACAGTAGCGGATGAGAGCATAGAGGAAGCCATTGTCTATGTTTGAGTTAGAAGTAGATGATTCTCTTGAACTGGTACAGCCTGGATTATATAATGGTACAATGTGGATGTGGCTATGTCCATCCTATGGCCACTAAATGATGGTTTGAATTTTGAGACGGAACTCGACCCTCGATTTGTAAGGTTCCCATAAACTTGCATCTTATCACGAGGAACCACAATGATGGTGCCACGTGGAAGAATGCTACTTGACCTTATCTCATTTTAGAGAAAAAAAGGTCCTTAATGCGTGAGGACGGATTTAGTTGTTTTTATTCTTTTAGTTTCGATAATCGTTAGTTGCGGCTAATGCAATATCTTACCCAAGCTGATTTGGGAAAAAGAATGCTGAGAGGATTATGTATTTTAAATATCATTTTATACGTCCGTTTATTTTATAAATGGTTAAGTTGGGTTACTAAATAGAAAAACTTATAGCAGATGACTTCCAGGCCAAATTTAACCAAAATATAACGACTTTTTTAAGTATTAGGTTGGAAGGGTTAAGTTAGGTTACTAAATAGAAAAACTTATAGCAGATGACTTCCAGGCCAAATTTTAACCAAAATATAGCGACTTTTTTAAGTATTAGGTCGGAAGGGAGTCCTACAATATCATTTTCAAATGCTTGATTTGGTGTTGAATGGGATAATTTGGTGAAGAAGTTGTGACTTAGCGTGAAACTAGTAATTTGGTGTCGTACGTTGTAACACATAGCTAGAGTTGTATGCTAAAGGTGGGACTAAGTGTCGACGATCGAAACAAAAGGCTAAAGCTAGAACTAAGTGTTGGAACTAGAACTAGGTGCCGAAAGTGTGAACTATGTGTTATAGTTGGGAAAATGTTATTGGTGCAGTTCAGTCAGAACTTAGGAGTTGGAGGTGGATAAGCCAAAGATTTAAGGAGTTAAAATTACATATGTGACTAGATGATCAGTTGGCTTTAGGTGTAGAAGAAGTCTATTGGAATCTAAAATTTGAGCATAGTAGAATGTATGTTATCAATGGCTTGTCGAATGCATGTTGTGGATTGTATTATTTAAAGTAGTATGTGGAATATACTATAACGTTGCATTTTGTTCGTGATAGACTTGGGCTTATGTTCCTGATCGAATTGGGCTTCTTCTATATGTTGGAATTTCCTATTTAATTAGGCTTCCTATTTGATCAAATTTCATATTAATAAGATTTCATATTAATTGAGATTTTTATTTAATTAGGTTTCCTATGAATTTGGATTTTCTATTTATGAGGCTTCCAATTATATGATTAAGGTGTTATTACAACCGTTGATTAAGGACATTTAATGTGGAGCGTCTATTGGAGAATTAGGAGTTTCCCTAACTACGTAAATAGAAGAAGAAACACAAAACTATGGTTTTCTGGTGGGGCTATTGTGAGGAGAGCAATAAGTGATGAATCTAGGTTTTAGAGTGAGAAATGATGTAGCTTTGATTATAGTCAAGTATGAGATAAACACTTGAATATCAATTCTAATATTCACGGTATTTCGGTAAGCCCATATGATAGCTTTATAACATAGTTTAATAATTGAATGTTTAGTGTTTGAGAGTCTTCTTATAACCTCCTATATGTATTATGTTTGTTGGTCATGGATGTAGGATTTCTTCACGATGCAAACCACATTAAATCTTTTGTTGTATGTTTGGTTTATTTTGTATGATTTATTGTTAATTTTTTATTGAAATAAGTTAAGATTCGAAGCTTTAATTACCTAATCCAACCTCTCGGCTAGTGTTCACCAATTTTAATAATTGTTTCGGCTGAGTGGCTAAGGTTCGGCTTGTCAAGTCCTTTTATGTATGGGTCGAATCTTGTTCATATATTTTTTATTCCCCTAATAAATGGTATGGTGAGTGTGGATATCTGATATCAATATTCAGTTTTTGGTGAAGAAGATAAAGTCGAATAACAAAGATTGTTGATCTTAAGTAAAGTAAAATACAGTCATAAAAATGGATGTCGTGAAGTTTAACGTTGATATATTCACAAGAGATGATGATTTTAATCTCAGGGTGATCAAGGTTAAAAAAATTATTCGTACATATAATAGTATTTTATGTTAGGGAAGAGAATGGTACAAATAAGAATGATGTTAAATTGTTGTCCAAGGCGCGGAATGTGTTGATCTTAAGCATGGGGCACAAGCTGTTGGAATTTCTCCATTAAGTTGGACCGTCACAAGTCGTATCGATGTATCGAACTATCGTTAATATTAATCCAATAAAAGTAATCATAAAGAAAAGAACGGACTAGTAGATAAAATATGTATCATGGAGGTAATTGTATAGATACCAGGTTTAATTCCGAATACTGTGAAGGATTGGATTCGGAAATAAACAACTTAAGAAAAACGTAAAGTTTTGGGGTTATTTTGTAAAACAAAATAATATCGGGTTATGGTCCCTAAGAGTGGAAATTTAATAAGGACTGGTCTTCATTAAGTAAATGTCTGGAAGTTACAGACAATTAAGAGAGAAGAACCGTTACTGGTCTTCATTAAGTAACTGTCTGGAAGTTACAGACAATTAAGAGAGAAGAATCGTTACTGGTCTTCGTTAAGTAACGTCTGGAAGTTAGAGACAATTACTTAATGAAGAACCGTTTTCTCTCTTCAGTTCTATACAAGAATGAGTTTCTCATTCTTGAAAGCAACGAAAGAAAATACAGAGAGAAAATCCTTTAAGAAAAACACATTGATTCTTCCTTCGAATCAATTACAAAAGTGTGTTTTGGTTGCCATCTCTTAGAAGAATCAATAACCTAGCAAAGGATCGCCGATCATCTGCTCTAAGTCAGGAATCTGAAGATCAAAGAATGTCTACATCCTGTAAGTATTTATTCCGCATTATTATAGGATGATTTAACTTCATGGTTCAATAAGTTAGATTAGAAATCCGTAAAGTATTTCTATCACAAGCTACTTCCACAGATGTTTGTAAAATCCTCGACCATCAGAATTTGGAGTAATTTGGAAGCTATTTAAATGTAAAAATCCTTAGTGAATAAGTTATACTATAAGAAGTAGTTTAAGACTTTGCATATGGATGATCGCAATGAGATCCGAAGACACTTGGATAATTTCAATAGTTATATTCTTGATTTGAATGTTGTTAATGTTAAGGTAGAAGATGAGGATCAAGCTATAATCCTTTTAAGCTCTTTGTCAGAAGTGTATGAGCCCTTTGTTAACTTCATACTCTACGGAAAAAAAGGCTCTCACAATGGTTGAATTTTAAATTTATTTAAACTCGAAGGATTTACAAAGAAAGTTAGTTTTGAAGAGTAATTCTGACGGTGATAGAATGAGTGTAAGTGAAGGTATGGATGGATAAATTCAAACAAGAAAGTTGGTTCTAGGGAGAAATGTTAGTGCTGCCAGAATGGGGGACATATCAGTAGAAACTTCCCTAAGATAATGAACGTATATAGTTATCCAAAGGCCAAAGCTGGAGATGTTAGGATGGTTTCAGAATACTATAAATATATTGATGGTTTAATGTTTGTTTCTTGCAGGAACAATAACAAGTGGGCTCTCAATTTCAGAGTGTCATTCGATATGACTTCCATCAAAAAATTGGTTTGAAACTCTAGAAGTTTTTAGAGCATCCCCAACAGATACTCTATTTCACAGTTATTATAAAAAATACCTATTATCTTTAAAAAAATGCTTTCCAACAGTTAATCTAAAACGTAGTCTAAATTTACAGATTTTATTTTGATAATCTATATTTACCTAGGCGGTTACACAATCTGTATATTTTTTCCTTATTTTTCTCATCACTTACAAAACTAAAAAACTAACTTAATTATAGATTAGCTGTTGTATTATTTAGTAATCTAAAATTATAAAGTGTCATAATTTAATCTATATTTAGCTAAATTATAGACTAGCTGTTGGGGATGCTCTTAAGGTAATAACGTCATATTGGGGAATGATGTGTGATATATTGTGAATGAAATATGAAGTAGTAGATTCAAGTCGTCTACTGGACTAGAGAAAACTTTAAAAATATGAGATATGTCCCTAAACTTAAACACAACATTTTGTCTATAGGTATATTAGATGAGGAAGGGTTTGAGTATAAGGGTGGGGATGTTAGAAAGGGTCTCACAAGATTCACATGTCATTATGGAGGTTGACGAGGCTGGTATTACCGGGTCGAACACTATTGGGATAGACGTTTCTATATAGTGACAAACCGAGCGTCGCGGGCATAAGCAGACATCTGTATAGCGGCATAACACCAAGGGGATCCTGCACTATACCGAGATCAACTACAAGCAAAATACAAAACATTGCAGCTAATAACTAAATCAAGGCTTGTTTATAAGACACTAAGGCCAACTCCCAAGACACGACCTAGGTGGTTCTTATGATAAATACTGATGGGTGTCAAAACTTCAACGACCAGACCGAGCACTTATAAAGTTGAAGAACCGATGTGACTAACGAAACCTGACCGAGCATAGGCTATATATAAATACCAACATGGTCAGATTGAGTCCTATCAAAGAAGTACTACATGTAACCGAATCCTATCGGTCGTAAATATCATTAATGCGTTATAAAGAGCTTTAAATATAGTCAAAAATCATTAAAGACAACTTATGACTAATGAATCAACGCAACTGGCCACGACTCAAGTAATGGCCATAAATATAGGTCTATGATGGCAGTTAGTATATTTATATATTTAGTGGGAGAGAAAAATCTTACTATGAATTTTATAACTAGGATTTTGAATGTATAAAGATTACATCATTTTTTGTTGGATAATAAAACTGTTACGTGGCATATATTTGTGCGATTTTCCTCTAACAAATTTAACGCCGTCTGTGGGAAAATCGTAAAAAAACACAAACTTTGAACCAATGGTAGTAACAAGATTTAGGATTGAAATAGAGACTTCAGAGAGAAATAATGTTATTGAAAATCGAACATTAGTGCTTTATCGGACCAGCAGGAAAACTCAGGCTCCACCCTCCGATGTATTCCATTTGTAAAACCAAAATGCGAATATCATCGACACAAAAACTGAGGGTGGTCAGCGCCCTGATTTGGTCGCCCTGGAATTCGCTCCCTTAGCAGCAATCGGTATGACAGAGCATGTAAAGCCCGTTTTTAATGCCAATAACCCAGCGGCCATCTTCGCGGTTCATCGGTTGGAACAACGTATAAGGAATATGCAACAAAAACAGGAAAGGGCCGCTCATGACTAGGAAGTCAAGGATCAGGCGGCCAAAACAACCTTGAAAGAAATGAATAATACATTGCATACGCTAACGGCTAAGGTGCAAGGAGGGAACAGATGGAGGTAAAGGTTAGTCGAGCACAGCGATGAGACAAATCTTCTAAGCGCAAAGAGCATGGAAAAAGAGAGGGAGAAAGTAGCGGTAAAAAACGGTCCAAGGAATGCAAACCATATAGTGAGATCCGATAAGCTGCACCCAAAAGGTCACGGGAAAATGAAATCCAGCAATACGACCATAGTTCACCCAAAACTAGCCGCCTACATGCTCAAGGAATCCCAATTCAGGCAGATTATCCTCAAAGTTGAGGCCCCCGTGATGTTCAATTCATTCCGTATGGAAGCCTACGATGGCACGAGAGATCCGGAAAAGCATTTGGAGCAGTTCAGGAATACTATGATAGTATTCAATCTCGAAAACACTATGATCGATCGTGCCTTTTCCATGACTCCATCATGGACCTTTATCAAATAAGGGGCGAGATATTGAAAAGCTACGTCAATCGTTTTTTAATGCCAAGTAGTAAAATGTTTTAATGAGGAAAGATAAATTAGATTGTGTTTTTTTTATCTATGTATTTATACTTTCTGTAGTAATTTACAAGGAGTTACTACAAACATAAGTCCACTAACAACGCACGTAATATTATAATTATGGCGTGTAACCTAGATTAATGGCCATTATGTTAGTGGGTTGACTGAGTTATTAATATGGTTAAACTGTTTCCTTAACATTTCTTTCGTAAGCAGGTCTCGGTCGGCTTCATCCGTACTATAAACCGAGCGCTACCTCGTATTCGATCTTCTGCTCAACCACATATTTCCCTCAGCTCTGTCTTCATCTGGTATGGGTATGGGAAACTTTCTTCATCGTCGATCTTCTCTTGCCCTGCTCAGAAAAGTATATGCTCTGCTTGCCAACATGTCTGGTTTGGTCTGATTTGATTTCCCAACAGGATGTTGGTCATCTTTGTTATTTGTACGGTTAACCCATCTCCATCTTACGTGTATGCAGTGGCGGATTTACTATGGGGCTTGGGGGGGCGCGAGCCCCTCCAAGCCTGAAGGAAGATTAGTATTGGGGAAATTTTTATTTTCGGAATTTTTAAAGAAGTTATGTTTAAAATGTTTGATCAATGGTCAAACGGTGTCGGTTTTGGCTGAAATTTGGACAGCATGTTTAGGACATATAAAGCTTCAATATGTCCGGTTGGATTGTTATTTGATGCTACGGTTCGGGAGAAATCATTTTTGGAATAGTGGAGTAGTTTTTGTAATATAATTCATTTTTGTTTCTTTTTTTGTTAGTTTATTATGTTTAAAATTGTTGGTGGGTTGTAGATATTTATTATATTGAATTGGATATACTTTTACCTTTAACTTATCATAATAGTAGAAGTGTTTTTGGTGGAATCTTCATAAGTCTCGTGGTCTTTTACTCTTCAAAACGAAGTGCCGTTGATTTATTTTGTTAATAAATCGGTTGTTTTATTATTTGGTTGGTTGTTTTGAAGTTAATCTCGCTTGTGGTTGATATACTATTATTTGGGTCTAATAGTTGGTATTAGTTAATCTCGCTTGTGGTTGATATACTGTCATTACGAAAACGTGATATGGATGAAATTCTTGGATGTCGAAGATGATGAACCATCAGTCATGCTCATAAAACGGAGTGACTTTATTAGAGTGTATAAATATAGTGCCACTTGATTAATTGAAGTGACACTAAGGAACTTCTAAGATTATCTAATAAGAGTGAAAAAATATATCCATTGTAAAACTTTATGACTTAGATATGAATCATGAAACAACTTAATTAGAGGGAGCATTAGGTAAGTCAACTAAGGGGAGGTAAACGTGGTAGAATTTGTTATGTGCGACCAAATTTCCACGCCGGATAGGTATGAGAAGGATCAATGACGAATAAGTAAGAACATATCTCAACTAGTGTGAAGTCTTTTGATTTTATACATAAATGCTATCACTGGTACTAACTCATATATAAACATAAGATTATTTAGACATATGCCCCATAAATCAAATGTATAATTTTTTTTATATATATTTAATTTCAATATATATTCATGATTTTCTTAATCAATAAAAATGTCAGGATTAATTTTTTTAATATTTCCAAACAAATTATCAAAAAATAAATTAAAAGTACGAGGTGAATGAAAAAAAAATTAAAACATGTCTAGTTTATGTAATACTTCAGCCCCTCCTGACCTGGATTCATGGTTCCGCCACTGCCTGTATGTCCCTCTATCATGCCTCAACTCTGCTAAAATATGCCCTCGCCTCTATTTATGGCTTCAGCCTACGCTATATTCCACTATGATTAGCTCGGTTTGTCATTTTCCCATGTCTTAGTCCTTGCCAGTTGCTCATATATTTATCAGTTTTATTAGGACACCCCCTAATACATGGATTATATGACGAAATCATCAAATCAATAAATTATTTTAACTCTACTCAATAATAATGATAGTGTTGTTAGGTAGCTCACTAATATAGTAGGTTCCATGACGTATGGCGGGTAATGATGAGAAATTTGAATATATAACGGTAATTTTACAGGTGGCAACATTTGCAGGCGCGTAGGTGTGACTATTCTGACACTAACGTCGTGATTGTGTATGTGATGCTTGGGTTTTTGTTGGAAACGTGTGGAGTGTACTGAACCGTCATTATTTCACATGTTTAATTAAGATTTGTGTTTAATATCCTTGTTCATTCTTTGATTTACAAATCCTGATTAATCATGGTGCTCGCCGGAGAAGAAACCAAGTGCAACCATTCGATGTTTGTAAAAAAGGTATGTCAATGTTTATTCACTGCTCTTCTTCTTATCACGAGCACCATGATACTACAACCATTTTGGCGTGACTATAGGTGCTTGAGTAACCCCCATTAGTGGTAGCGGTATTTAGGTGTGAGTTGTTCATGCGATTTTCATGCTTTTACCCATCATATTGACTCATTTCAGTCGATCTTGTGAACTCGATGGGTCCAAAAAAGGGTGGAAAAAAGAATGAGATGGCAGTAAAAACAATAAAATCAGAATATGAAGACCGTGCATTTCTAGAAAGCTATTTTGTACAATTAACCCCCAAATATGGTTATTTGGATGTTGTCGGCTTTCTTAGTTTTAGGGCTATAATGAATACCTAGCGACGTTATTGTTAGGGTGCCAGAAGCCAACGAACACCCTTACCAGGCGAAGGATAATGAGACTTGCATCTTTACTACTATATTTGACTGAGGTTTGTGGTCACAGTTGCCAACCTTGATCATGATTTTTTTAGTTCGGTGGTATATGCCCTACCCAGTAGTTGCGAACGGATGGAGGACTTTGCTTAGCATTCTGCTAAGTTCTCTGTTATTAGGCATTCCAATCTTTCTGGCAGACTTATTAGTTGTTTTAGATGTCTCTAAGCTAGCTAAGTCCTTTTTTTATACGTAGCTAATTGGTATTAGAAAAATCATAGAATTTCCCAACTCGGATAAGAATTGGAAACATTCGTTTGTTTTTGTATCCGGGAACTTCGAGCATGAACATGACGCTCCTAACCTCCAATTAGAACGATAGTAGAAGTCGAAGTGTAAGGAATATTTTGCGTAGCATTGCGTTATTACAGAATTTGTTCCAATACTAAATGAAATGCTTCAATGTGCAGGCCAAGGGAAGCATCAGAATTGGTACACGAAAGAATTGTTAGAGGAGGCTGAGAACCTTTGGTTCAAATTGCAAACCTAACTAGCTCGACGTGGCTTCAAGAATCTGCTCATCTATTTACCCAGGTTAATTATTTGAAGACTGGTTTGTGACAAGTTCCTGAACTGTTAATTGGGAACAACGGGAAGGTCACCATGATAGGCGGTGGAGGGATAACGACAACAGATCATTTAAGGGTGTTGATGGAGCAAAGGTACAGAGATTAAAATAGCACTGTGTATGACTATTAGTGCCCCAAGGTCGAAGGCTAAGCGAGGGTGAAAGTTTTTTTATCTCTACAGTGCCAGGCAGAGAAGGAGGAAGAAATGTTAAGTATATCAGAGGCTGGTGAGGTGAACCAGGAAGGAGGAAACGTTGCCCGACTAGGGGTTGACGCTAACAATGATCGCACTAGGCTGTCCCACTCGGAGACTGGTGAAGAGGAAGTAATAAAGGATAAGATTCCTCTATTTAAGCGTTCGCGTATGATATTGGATGAAGTGCCATTGGAAACAAGGAAACCATAACTGGTGGATGAGGAGGAAAGTAATAGGGATCGCGCACAAGAGACTCAGGACATGCGGCCATCGACCTCCGAGCCTGAGCAGCCTCAGGGGAAATCTCATGAGGTAATAGATTTAGATGATGCTCGAGCAGCAGGTCAATTGAACCAAGCTAACGATACTGGTGATGGGGGTTAAGCGAGAAAGCATATCCCTCAGAGACAGCTGGCGGGATGGAGAATTTCGTGAAGACTGGTGTACGACCATCTTTTCCTCTTATTCAAAGGGTAGGCGTCGGGTCTTCCTTTGTGAATATAGTCAGTCCTGAGCAATTGTCTGCGAAGAATCCACATGGAGAGGCGAGTTGAACAGGCAAAACAACAGGGAGTTGCTCTCATCCAAGATAATAATGTCGTGAACGTCTATGCTAATGTTCAAGCAGCTTAAAAGGTGCCCCGAAATATCCTACTATGATAATATGCCGATGAACGAGATATTACAAAGGTAGGTGGAGCTTCCAATAGAGGTAGTCCCACATCTTCTCTTTTCTGAATATCAATGAATTAGGATTTTTGAACTAAACTTGTGGTGATTTTGCAAATGCATCATAATTCGTCATACTTTCCTACCACATGTCCAATACGGATCTTCAAGAAATGGAAACTTGAGTCGATGTTCTTTGGCTCAGTTAAGGGTTTAACTATGGAGCTGCCAAAGCTCACAAAAAAAAAGGTTGTGCAAGAGAATGAACGGATGTAGAAAAAGGTGGTGATGCTAAGGGGCACTCGAGAAGCTTGGGAATGGAAGAACAAAGAGCTGATCACAGAAGCCGCAGTGCTAATAGCACTAACCATGGGTTTGTTAAGAGGAATGACGATTTTATTTCCCAAAACGCTAATCTACTAATCTAGAAGATGGCTCTTGATAAAAGGGTGGAAGAGTAGGCAGATCATATTTATGGCCATGTAGTGGAGAACAGAAAGTTACTGGCCACAGTTGGAGAAACAACGTCATACGCTTTCGAGGAAAGCTGAAGCTGATTTGGAGCATAGGGAGAATGAGGTAATGGAGGTAGCCATCGAGATGATGGGAAAACATCAAAGGGAGGAAATTGATGAGTTGTTCGGTTTAAACCTTGGCATGAAACTAGGATCACTGAGAAAATTTGCACCGGTAATCGTGCAGCCTAAAATGGGAGTTTCCGTAATATATGATCCTACTAATGTTGAACAAGGATCGGGAAAGGTGTCCACCATGGCAACGAAAGATGCCGATGCTCAGCCGATGGTGGAGGTAGGGAAGGAAACCAATGATCCTCCTTATGTATCTGATGCTTGAATCTTTAATTTGTCTTAGCTCATGTTGAAACTGTTTAATTTTCAATGTTATTATTATATGAACACTGTCAACTACGTTGTCTGCATTATTTGAATTTTGTGACGTACAAGGTACAAACTTGTCACTTGACTTTATTGAATTTGGAGATCAGTTGATTATTAGTAGAAGTGTGTGTGTGTTAATTTGTATTGTGTTCGGAAGGGGTCCTTTCAAGATCGAGTTGAGTGTGCTCATTTCGCAGCATTTAGTGAGACTTGCCCCTCTGCTTGGTTTGCAGCAAGGTCGATTAGACCGATTGCATGGCCAAAAGAGGCTTGATACGTAATCAATTTTCTTATTTATACCATTTTGGAGGTATAAAGCTCAGTATGGCTTTTACGTTGCCTATGGGCGTGGGTAATCAACCCGTTTGTGTAAAATGAATCAATGCTCTAGGCTCAATGTGGCATGTTGCGTAGCCCGTAGGCGTGGTCATCGACGCATTTGCAATTGTAAGGACGGAGAGATTAAACAAACAAACACACATACTGACCAAAGCATAAAAATGTATTAAAGTAATAAATATTAGTGTGATGCCTCATTAAAAAACCCTCTCGCCCCATCGGGGAAAAGATTGCATCTATTAAATTACAGCGTCTGGCAGTACAATTTGAGTTGATTTATGTTCGATGGATGTTTTAATGCATGACCCTTGACATCGGCAAGACGATAAGCTCTGTTATTTCCCGAGGAGATAAAATGGGCCATCCCAATTTGGTCTTAAATTGTGTGTCGCTTTATCCCGAAACCTATGAAAAAACATTATTTATGACCATGTCCCCGACTTAGAAGCTGTGTGTCTTGAGGCAAGCCTTAAATCGCTCTTGCATTAGGCTTCAATAATGCTTTGCTCGAACCCGTACTTGATCGCGACGCTTCTCTATGTGGTCCACATTTACAACTCTTTCGGTTGTGTTATTACTCTCCTCGTAATTGGCTATCTAATGGCTTGGTATGATTCTTTTTGCTGGTAGTACGACTTTGCTACCGTAAACAAGTGCAAAATGATTATCACTTTTAGTTGTTCGAAGGGTAGTCGGATACACCCATAATACTTCGGGCAGCTTATCTCACCCTTTACTCGTAGCTCCTTCAAGATTCGTATTAATACCTTCCAGGATAGTGCGGTTGGTGACAAGTTTAGTGCGGTTGGTGACCTCAACTTGGTTGTTTGTCTAAGGGTAGTAGGTCAGGGAGAAGTGCTAGTTGATCTCATAACGCTTACAAAATGTTGTAACTACGACGTTTTGAAATTGTGGACCTTTGTATATCATCAAGATGCGTGGTATACTGAACATAGTGAGGCTTTGGTTGTGGACAAAGTCACATATCTCCTGAGATCTGGTGCGAAATAGGGCTCTAACCTCTAACCATTTTGAAAAGTAATAGACTGCGACAATAATAAATTTCCGCTTGTTGGTCGCCATAGAAAGTAGCCCTACAAGTTAGATGCCCCACTTATCAAAAGGGTAAGGGACGACTACAAGCTGAATCGGCTCATTAGGGAGATGCCAGGTATTAGCGAATTTTTAGCACTAATGGCATTGCTGGATAAGTCTCTTTGCGCCGGTGGCCAGTTCTGGCCAGTAATATTCTGCTAGCCAGAAAGCGTCGAATAAGGCTTTGGTACCTATAGTGTGCCCATGCTTCTCTAATGTATAGATGGAGCAGAACTGAGGTAGCTTATACTTGATCGAGGCAGCGCAGTAGAGGTCAGGTTGCAATCTTTCTATATAGTATGTTATCTAGTACTCAGTATTTGGCAGCCAACATCTGGAGAGCTCGAGCTCCTGTCTTATCGGGTGTGAGAGTGGCAGAATTTAGGTATGTGAGATATTGTTATGTCCAATCACTGGTGTTGTTGATTGCATGGATTTTTTCACTCTGATTTATTAATTCTGTAGTCGTCAGTTGTTGTGTGATGATGAGAGGGTACTCACCCGATGTTGCAACCTTAGCCAATGCTTCAACAAAAGAGTTCGCTTGGCGTGGGACTTGTTCATAGATTACTGTGGCAAATTTGGAACCGCATTCTTTGACCTCTGCTAGATAGCCCCAAATTCATTTTTCTTTGCGTCGTAAGTACCCGTAGCTTAAATTATGACTAAATGTGAGTATGACCGGATTCGCAGGAGACAAGCACCACATATTAGAGCCAGTATCATACCGCAAATGATCACCTCGTATTCTGCAATGTTGTTAGTCACCGACAAGTTAAACTTACTCTCTTATCGAACTTCTTCTCTCGTAGGTAAGCAGAGACGACCCTAGCACCACCACCCGATGTGCTCAACGCTCTATCTTTCTCAACAATCCATTTCAGGTGCTCGGTTGTCGGTGGAGTAGTGTTTGGTTAGGATATGTCCATGGGCAAGGAGAACTCTGTCCGGAAGTCAGCTACGGCATGCCCTTTGATTGCAGTACGTGGTTCAAATTGGATTTCATATTCCCCGAGCTCGATGCTCCACTTGGTCAGTCTGTGGGAGGCATCAGGTTTTTGCAGCATCGTTTTAAAGGGAACAACGTACGTACCGTAATTTTGTGCCCCTGGAAATATGGACGCATTTTATAGTCTCGGGATCGACCAAAGTTTTTCTGGTAAAATAGATAGGTTATTGAACACCTCCTGACTCTCTGACCAGGACTGCATTGACAGAATATGGTGAAACAAATAAGTACAAAACTAGTGGCTCACTGGCGATGGGGGCGGATAGAATTTATGGCGATATAAGGTAGTTTTTTAATTCGGTAAAGGCATTATTGTAATCTTCTGTCCAGTCAGACTTCTTAGACCTTCCGAGAATCTTGAAGAAATGAGGGCTCTTATTTGAAGCTCTTGAAATAAAGCGAGAACGTGCTTTGAGGGATCCTTTAAGACATTGCACTTCTTTGATGTTTCCATGAGGTGTCATTTGTATGATCGCTTCAAGTTGGGCAGGGTCGACCTCTCTGCATTTCTTGTTGACTATGTAGCCTACACTTGATCGAGTTAAACTTCAATTTAAATTGACGCAGCAGGTTGAACACGGTTTGGAGCGTCTGAAGCTGTTGGTCTACTGTATGCGTCTTTCTGATCATGTCGTTGATGTACGCTTCCATGTGCTTACCCAAGTGTTCTCGAAATATGTAATTCACTAGGCGCTGGTATGTAGAACCCATATTTTATAATTTGAAACACTGTGTGTTTTTAATCTGATGGGTTGAGGCGAATCTGATTGTAGCCCGAATATGCGTCAGTGAATGAGAAACATTCACATCCCGAGGTCGAATCCACAAGTTGGTCGATGCGAGGAAGGGTACATGCATCTTTGGGGCGTGCTTGGTTCAGGTCGGTAAGATCAACGCACATGCGTCATTGAACCATTTTCTTCGGGTGAAGCTATATATACCCAATTCTGGTTTAAGTATACCCAATTTTGAGTATACCCAAAGGTGATCTAAGTATACCCAATTTTTTTCCAAAAATACCCTTTTCTAGGTATATAAGTCAATTTATATTTACTAACTTCCACCCACAACATTTTTCCCTACACTTCCCTCACTTCTCTCACTTCTCTCTAAGCTCTCAAACTTTTTTCTCTCAAACACTCTCACCTCTCTCTCAAATTTTCCGGCGAGCCACCACCACTCCTCCTCCTCCATCATGGTGAAGAACAAAAACCCACCACCACCACCTACGTTAGTTCCCGAATCTAATTTTGCAAATTAATTTAGTTAGTTTTAGGTATGAATTTAGGATTTAGGTTAGATTAGGTTATGAATTTAGGGTTTAAGTATATATTTAGGGTAGAAATTAGGCTAAAATTAGGTTTTAAAGGCCATTTTCCAACCCGATTGACGGCTGGAAAATGGCCGTCAACTCGCACCGGTGGTGTGCCTAGGGCAGCACCATCGATGCGTATGCCCGGTACTGGCCGTACTGGGCATACGCACCGATGGTGCTGCCCTAGGCGCACCATCGGTGCGAGTGGTTGTGCCGAGCGGCACAGGCACCTGTGCCACTCGGTACGGGCTGTTGTGCACCTATGGTGCACAGCCAAAGTTTTTTAAAAATTGCAAAAAAATACATTTAAAAAATTACTTTTGCATTTTGTTTTAAAAAAATTGATATTATTAAGAAATTACTTTCAAAAGGAAGTTCGATTGCGAATTGTACTGTTGTTTTTTTTTAATTTTGCGGGTTATATCATATGTTATTGTTATTAATTTCGTAATTTTTTTTGTATTATTGTAGGTCAGACGCCGATGAGGAGCGACGTCTTCCTCGCTCTAGGGCGCATCCCCCGGGATCATGGACGCCACACCCGGGGAAGAATCTAAAGACGGTACGGGCCGTCGAAGATGAGCGGGTCTGCGATGCCAAGCGCGGACGAGATTCAGCTGAGGACCCTGAGACTATTCGTCCTAGGGAGGAGGAGGAGAGGATAAGGACTGGTCAGTCTTTGCACCGAATCAACCATAGAAAGAGGAAAGAAAAAGCCTCAGAGATTGCAGTCGATGATAGTAGAGGCGGAGGCTCCTCACGACGCGAGACGTCTTCATCACACCGATCACCACCTCCCACTACTAGTGATTCACCACCTCCCGCTCCCGCTCGCAGTGCTCCATCCCCTGCGCATACTAGTACACATCCACCACCTGTTAGTGACAGGGTGGATGCCACTGGGGACCCTGAGCAGGACACCATCGATGAGGACCATATCGATGCGATCCACACAGAGGAGAAGCGAAAGACGTTTGCATTTCTGAAATGCAACAAGATACCTATGTTTCCTGACTACAAGGAGCACGAGGCGTATCACGTCTTCATAGGACAGGTAAGTACCAAATTATTAAACGTCTAATATAAGGTTTTACTATTATTAATTTCTGACTTAGATTTTTATTTACAAGGTCGCACTACATTAGGCATACATGCACATTATAATGTGCTTCGTATGTAGGACCTCAGTGCTCAGCCAGAGGTGAAGCGACATTTGGCGAGGATTCTTTTTTGTCCTCTTATAGCCCACTTACCTCAGTACTTCACGCACTCAATACTTGATGATGTATTCGTTGAGCGTTGGCATCAAGAGACCAACATGTTCCATTTCTCATTTGGGGAGATGACGATTACCCTCGACGATTTCAGCTGCATTACAGGTCTCCCTGTAGTTGGCCGGACCTTAGATGTAGTCACGGCTCCACGTGATGAGGCATACAGCTACTATGCTAGTATGTTAGGTTTGACAATGGATAAGGTTCGTGCAGAGATACAGTCCACTAGAGGCGTTGGCTTCAAGATCAAGTGGCCATGGGAGACTTTCACCAAAGGTCGCTACATCGAGGAGACTGATGCTGAGACTATCCGCCAGGTATCACGAGCATACCTGATGTTCTTATTTGGTTGCACTATTTTTGCGGATACTAGTCAGAAAAGCGTCAAGGCTGACTACTTGTACGGGTTGACGAATGTGGATTCTGGTTTGTGGGACATAGTGTGGAGTACGAGTGCATTGGCATTCCTGTTCCGTGGTTTGGGTGATGCTTTGAAAGCATCAAAGCATAACCTGTACGGATTTGTAGCCATGCTTGATTGCTGGATTTATGACCATTTCCCCGCGTTTAGAGCCTCCGAGAAGGCGGACTACGTAACGAGGCAGCCTAGGATTGTGAAGTGACTACCGAAGCGGATTGTCGGGCAAAACATCCGCCCCAAATCGGTTGTTCGTACTCTCCTTTCAGATCAGAAGGAGACAGATGTAAGTTTTTAAATTTTAGTAGTCAGTAACATATTCATTTTAAGTTTTATTTTTTAAAATTGTCTAAGTGTTTTAATTTTTTGGAACAGGTCATTTTTTAGCCGTACGAGGATACCAGAGTCCAGTTCCCCGTGCAGGAGATCCGCACCATCGTTTATCATTTGCGGATGATGAGCACGGTCGAGGGTTACATGCCTGATCGGGTTATGCGCCAGTTCGGACGGGTTCAGGATGAGCCCGAACTCCCACTTGTACTTCGACCGGGTTACAAGAAGGGAGATTTGGCGAGGTACACAAGGCGAGAGAGCGCATGGCGAGGTACACAAGGTGTACGTACCACCGGTTCCATGGCCAAGAACCGATGGTGTTGAGGCCACCGGTCAAAATTTTACCTTTTCCGGCGATGGCTGCTTCTCCGGCGACGGTGGCTGCTTCTCCGGCGACTCCAACTCCTTTTCCGGCGACATTCCATCAGCCTTTATCTCTGGCAACATCAAATCCTCCACGCTAATCCCTAGTTTTGGTTGAGTCATGATCGATTTTGTGTTTTTCTCTATAATGAGGTGTAATGTTCTTGATTTTATTTTGAAGTTTGAACTTGGTTTCAAAGATTTTCATAAAACTAGACTATTTGGATGATAAATTCACTAAAGAAGAATGTTTGTTTGGGTATAGATAGAGAAATAAGTTATATGGTGAATTGGGTATACTTAGGATACACTTACTAGTTTTTTTTACTTAATGGTAGTTTCGAGATTAATTTTATTGTCGAGGGTAATTTGGTCAAAAAAGTCAAAAGAGAATTTTGGGTATACTTAAACCGGAATTGGGTATATATAGCCATACCTCTTTTCTTCATTATTAAAACCACGTTTGCTATCGAGAGTGGATACCCAGCGTGCCGAATATGTCATAGCCTTGACAGTTTCGCCACCTTCGTAGATATGGCCTCCTATTTCTTGGAAGAAAAAGATTGTCGCTTATGTCGCACATTTTTAGCATATGAGTCGATAGCTAAATCATGACGAATAACTAAAGGGTTAACACCTGAAACATAGCATCACATGCGAATACATCCAAATTTCTTTCTAACAGTTCGATTAATGATTGCTTAAATATAGAGTTTAAATTATTACCCAACCATAGAGTCTGAACCTCTTCTACTACCTCCTCGACCGAGTGTGGAGGGGCCTCTTCTGGATGATCTGTTTCTCTAGCTTCATCAACTTGTTCATGCAAGGTTGGTGAACTTTATTCCTCCATGGATCCTCCCTCACCAGTTAATGGCTATCTGAGGGGTTTTGTGGGGCCGACGGTAACTGGATAACATGTCCTCACAGTACATTGACTCCATCAGATGATGCCAACTACACGGGGTGGTCTCCATCCCGTGCAACCATGGTCTATCGATTATCTCTTGATAGGAACTAGGGGCGTCGGAGATCATGAACAATTTTTAAGCTCGTGCTTTGTTGCTTCGTAACCTGCCTTGACCATCAGCTCCACTTCCCGAACGCATTAAGATGCTTTACCTTCATATCGGACAAAAGTTCATTGGGTGGGCTTTTAGGGTGGCACTTTATGCATTCGGTTGTAACTGTCTTTGAAAATGATGTTTGCCGAGCTACCCCCATCTACTAAGACTCGAGTCACCATTGCCTTTTTTATATCCAGATTTATCGTTAGCGCTTCCTCATGGAGTGTGCTGACTCTCTTCAGGTCGTCATAATTAAACGTGAGGTTTGCCACTAAGTCTTGGTAGTTAAGATACGAGGAATTTCAACATCATATACTTCGTGATCGACACGTGCTCTTTTGTTGGTTTTTGGCCCTTGGGCCACCTCGGAGATTCCGTCAGCGATAATGAAAAGAGATGGGGAGTGGACCTTTGCATTGGAAACTGTGTTACTGGCCACCTCAGACTATCTTCCCTTAATGGTGTGAGTAGATGGTAAAGCTTCATCTTCGATGGTTATGTCAAAGTCACCCCCCCCCCCCCTCCGCAATGGTGAACAACCACTGCTGCTTTCCTTTATCTGTTCGGGTATCATCAACAGGCTTATCTTCATTAACCAGACGCATTTCTTCCTTCTACTCGGGGAAGTCATTAGCGATCTTGTTGTTTGATGAATTGGATGAGTTCCCTAGTGTCTATCAGTCTCTCTGAATTTCTTTTTGGAGTTGCCAGCACTCATTAGTTGGATGTCCATGATCGTTGTGGTAAGAGAGCAGAAATACCTGTTATTTCCCTTGAAACCGGGGGCGCCCATTACTCGCCACATTTGACACTTCCTTCTTCCTTTCATTCGATCATATATAACCGATATGGACTCGGTCAATAGAGTAAGTGGCCTGGATGGATTTTCATAGTGCAGTGGTTGCCGGGTAGCGTCCCGACGAGGTCCGTCGTCAATCTTCCTTCGATCGGGCGGTCCTCCTTAAGGGTCAAAGACATGTTTGTCAGGTGGGTCTTCTTTTTAGGCATCATCTACCCGGCGGAATGAATCTGCGCAGGCGAGCAAGTCCCCCATGACTTCCATTGGGAATCTAACTAGGTCAGCATAGAGGTCTCATCTCCGATCGAGACCTCTCTTGACGAAGGCCACGACCATATTTTTCTCTAGATCTGGCAAAACATTCATAGCGTGAAAAAACACTTAATATAACTTTTTAGTGACTCACCTCGCTTCTGGTAAAGGAACATAATCGAATCTCGCTCGCGTTTGAGCTCTTTGTTTCCCACGAATCTTTGGGCAGACTACTGAGCCAGTTCATTATGTTTCCCTTGAGGTTCATTGATAGGGCCCGACAGATCATAGTGTCATCCCATCTTCAAAAATAAATAAGGGAACCATATGGAAGTGTATATCAATGATATGATTGTCAAAACCAATACAGTCGAACAACAGTTAGAAGTACTGTATAACATTTGTATGTCCTGCATAAGTTTAATCTGAAGCTAAATCTAGTGAAATGCGCATTTGGGGTTTGTAGTGGTAACTTTTTAGGTTATGATGTTAGAATAATGGGGATTGAAGCGGACCTTATTCAGCTAAGGGCACTGATCCATATAGATCCCTCAAGAAACATCCAAGAATTTTAATGCGTAATGGGGAGCCTCGCCGCACTATCCCGCTTCATATCGCGAGTGTCAGATAAAAGCCACCTTTTTAGGTACTTTGGATGTGAAGAAGTTTTCATGGAGTGAGGACTGTAACGAGAATTTTGTGACGCTAAAACATTGTCTTACATCATTAGAAATCTTATCGGCTTCTGTGGCAGGAGAGTCTCTATTCCTATATCTATCTATTTCTCATTTTCAGTGGTGTCGTACTAGTTAGGGAACCAGAAGGAATCCAATGGCGTATATATTCCACCAGCAAGAGTTTGCTAGATGCAGAGACTCGTTATCTCACTCTTGAAAAAAATGGCATTATGACTCGTGGTTGCTGCTTGCAAGATGCGCCCCTACTTTTAGGGCCACACCATTACCATATGAACCTCTTATCATGTGAGGAATGTATTGCAAAAGCTCGATATCTTTGACTGCCTAATAAAATGGTCCATCGAGCTAGGGGAATATGACATCAAATTCGAGCCATGTACCACAATTAAGGGACAAACCATCGTCGACTTCATCATATAATTCTCCATGCCCCGCAGTGAGTCTAGTCCGACAGTACCCTCGCCCGATAACTCCAACTAGGAATAAGTTCTTGAATCTTATGAGGGATTAAGTACTTCAGGTGGCGATGATGACATAGTGATGAAATTACCTACATGGGAATAAATATGAAAAGCCATCCATTTAATCTTCTCGGTGACATATAATACGACTGGATATGAGGCAATTATTGGCGGTATGAAGTTAGCCCATATATGTGGAGCTCAGGTACTTAGAATCCAATCTGATTCGAATTTGCTCATCTATTAGGCCAAATGAACCCATGACGCCAAAAAAGAAGGGATTTGTTGTTACTTGTCTGCTTTGAAAGCATATGAGTCTAAGTTCCAGACAGTCTCTTACGATCAGGTCCCCGTCTCGATAACTCCGTTGTCTATGCCTTGGCTAAAGCAGCAGCCTTAGGAGAGCATCCATTTATAATACTAGAGAGCTACCCCACTACTGAGACACCCATGCCCATAGAAAGTATATGTAAGATAAAGACTACGGCTGATTGGCGACAACCTTATTTACACTACCTTCGTGATGGTACCCTCCTAAACACATAAACCTTATTTAAATCTATCAAGCACATTGATAAACAAAAATTAAACCGATTATTGTCTCATACATTCCCAAAAATATCACCACCATAATTCAAGCGGCAACCAAAAATTTTCAGCTGTTTCAACTTTACAATATGTAATATTAAAAATCGGGCAATGGAGGAATGGTCCTCGTTTCCAGCACGCCAGTTGCAACAATACTATCAACGGACACGTCAGTTAACGTTGTCGTTATCATTAGAACATCGAAATTGGAAGCACTTGTCTCTGACTTCCTCACAGTAGGATCTTCAACGTCAGTTGCTTACGAGGTGGGGCAAAACTCTTTAACAACCCAGTTGTTGCATTTTATGTATTTAATCTAAACATGTTTTATTTATTTAAGTTATAGTAACCGTTAGTATTAAACTGAGTCTTAGAGTTTTATGTGGGTGTAGGAGTTACGTAACGGGCATTAAGTGAAGAGAGAAGTGGGATGTGGGACTTTGGTCGCACCTAACAATCCTCCTCTCGAACAAAGTACCACTCTAGCCTCCTCTCAATTGACTTCCATCCGCCTACTCTAGTCAGGTGAAGAGAAACTTGAACTCTAGTAGGCGGATGGAAGTCAATTGAGAGGAGGCTAGAGTGGTACTTTGTTCGAGAGGAGGATTGTTAGGTGCGACCAAAGTCCCACATCCCACTTCTCTCTTCACTTAATGCCCGTTACGTAACTCCTACACCCACATAAAACTCTAAGACTCTGTTTAATACTAACGGTACTATAACTTAAATAAATAAAACATGTTTAGATTAAATACATAAAATGCAACATGTCCCCCCCTAATCTCAACATGTTTTTCAAACCTCGACTTCAGCTTCCCGAGCTCGCAAAACTCTTGCACTTAGTAAGAAGTCTCCCCAGTCCCCAATAAGTACTGCCACCAACATTGGTCCCGCTGACCCGCTCAAATTTACCTTCCCCATCAACCTTGATAATGCTAACACCAGATCCGATATTCACAAGAAGATAAGGAAACAAGTCATTACTGTCTATCTGCACAAACTCCTTCTGACCTTCCATATGTGTGAAGGCTTCATGACGAATAGCCTTAAGCAGAAAGTTTGCTCCTGCCACAAGACAATTCATTTCATCTTCTTTGTCAATAGTAACACCAAGTTTTTCCTTAAATAAGTCTGCGAACTTGTATGCCCCACTACCTGTGGCCTTAATAACAGCATTTTCAGTTGCTGGAACCAGATCCCGCATTTTCAGTGGCCTTAATAACAGCATTCATGGTTTCTCTTCACCTGACTAGAGTAGGCGGATGGAAGTCAATTGAGAGGAGGCTAGAGTGGTACTTTGTTCGAGAGGAGGATTGTTAGGTGCGACCAAAGTCCCACATCCCACTTCTCTCTTCACTTAATGCCCGTTACGTAACTCCTACACCCACATAAAACTCTAAGACTCAGTTTAATACTAACGGTTACTATAACTTAAATAAATAAAACATGTTTAGATTAAATACATAAAATGCAACACCAGTTGCATCCTAGGGTTCAATTTCAACAATTCCTGAACAGTGTCGTGCTAGTTCTTTTCCATCATTCCCATCACCACCTCTATAACTTGGCTCTCCTGGATCTTATAAATCCATCACATTTTTCTTCAACAACTCCACCCTCTGTTATTTCTTCTTCGTTTTCGTTTCTAGCACGCTCACCCATAAATTGGCATTCTTGACAGTTAGCTGAGCTATTTTCTTAAACTTCTCTTCTATCATCTTGGCTTGAGCCATGCTTTGGGTCAGCAAGCCAACACTCTTTGACATTAATACATAATTTTTTATCATTAAGTCATTATTTTGTGTGACCGATAAGGCCAGTCCGTTAATCAACTTCTGGCTCTCCTCATAACATGCATCTCGTGCATTAGCTACTGAAGTCAACTTGCACCGCAGATCTTCATTTTCGCGTACCACCTTATCATGTCGTGTCCTCACCGACTCATAAGCATTTTTATACCGAGCTAAGTCTGTGGTAAGACCTCAGACTTAGCCAAAGAATAAGGCATATAACTGTCAGTCTTCCATTTCCTTATAGTCGACGGTCTTGGATAGGCCAGCACCACAGTATTATGATGAGTCTACAGCGTACATAGATATTAGCAACAATTTACATTCGAATTTAAAACAATTAGGCTCTTAAGTCATTGCTCAGACGTACATCGATTGCTAACTCCAATTGGTGTTGCAAAATCTCGCTCATTGACATATTATCATAAAATGACATTTCTGGGCAGCGCTTTATTGCTGAAGCATCAGTAGCACCGGTCGAGGAATTTACTCGGTGCCCTTCGTAACCCGTACGGTCTCTATAACAATATTTTTCAAAAGTTCTGGTTGTACAATGTTTACATGTGAGGAACCAGATCCCGCATTGTTAACAAAGTTTACATATGGTGCCACGTGGAAGAATGCTACTTGACCTTATCTCATTTTAGAGAAAAAAAGGTCCTTAATGCGTGAGGACGGATTTAGTTGTTTTTATTCTTTTAGTTTCGATAATGCGTTAGGTTGCGGCTAATGCAATATCTTACCCACGCTGATTTGGGAAAAAGAATGCTGAGAGGATTATGTATTTTAAATATCATTTTATAAGTGAGTTTATTTTATAAATGGTTAAGTTAGTTTACTAAATAGAAAAACTTATAGCAGATGACTTCCAGGCGAAATTTTAACCAAAATATAACGACTTTTTTAAGTATTAGGTTGGAAGGGTTAAGTTAGGTTACTAAATAGAAAAACTTATAGCAGATGACTTCCAGGCCAAATTTTAACCAAAATATAACGACTTTTTTAAGTATTAGGTTGGAAGGGACAATATCATTTTCAAATGCTTGATTTGGTGCTGAATGGGATAATTTGGTGAAGAAGTTGTGACTTAGCGTGAAACTAGTAATTTGGTGTTGTACGTTGTAACACATAGCTAGAGTTGTACGCTAAAGGTGGGACTAAGTGTCAACGATCGAAACAAAAGGCTAAAGCTAGAACTAAGTGTTGGAACTAGAACTAGGTGCCGAAAGCGTGAACTATGTATTATAGTTGGGAAAATGTTATTGGTGTAGTTCAGTTAGAACTTAGGAGTTGCGGGTGGATAAGCCAAAGATTTAAAGAGTCAAAATTACCTATGTGACTAGATGATCAGTTGGCCTTAGGTGTAGAAGAAGTCTATTGGAATCTAAAAGTTGAGCATAGGAGAATGTATGTTATCAATGGCTTGTCGAATGCATGTTGTGGACTGTATGATTTGAAGTAGTATGTGGAATATACTATAACGTTGCATTTTGTTCGTGATAGACTTGGGCTTATGTTCCTGATCGAATTGAGCTTCTTCTATATGTTGGAATTTCCTATTTAATTAGGCTTCCTATTTAATCAAGTTTCATATTAATAAAAATTTAATATTAATTGAGATTTTTATTTAATTAGGTTTCCTATGAATTTGGATTTCCTATTTATGAGGTTTCCAATTATATGATTAAGGTGTTATTACAACCGTTGATTAAGGACATTTAATATGGAGCGTCTATTGGAGAATTATGATTTTCCCTAACTCTGTAAATAGAAGAAGAAACACAAAACTATGGTTTTCTGGTAGGGCTATTGTGAGGAGAGAAATAAGCGATGAATCTAGGTTTTAGAGTGAGAAATGATGTAGCTTTGGTTATAGTGAAGTATGAGATAAACACTTGAATTTGAATTCTGATATTCACGGTATTTCGGTAAGCATATATGATAGCTTTATAACATAGTTTTATAATTGAATGTTTAGTGTTTGAGAGTCTTCTTGTAACCTCCTATATGTATTATGTCTGTTGGTCATGGATGTAGGATTTCTTCACGATGCAAACCATATTAAATCTTTTGTTGTGTGTTTGGTTTATTTTATATGATTTATTGTTAAATTTTTTATTGAAATAAGTTAAGATTCGAAGCTTTGATTACCTAATCCAACTTCTCGGCTAGTGTTCACCAATTTTAATAATTGTTTCGGCTGAGTGGCTTAGGTTCGGCTTGTCAAGTCCTTTTATGTATGGGTCGAATCTTGTTCATATATTTTTTTATTCCCCTAATAAATGGTATGGTGAGTGTGGATATTTGATATCAATATTCAGTTTTTGGTGAAGAAGATAAAGTCGAATAACAAAGATCGTTGATCTTAAGTAAAGTAAAATACAGTCATAAAGATGGATGTCGTGAAGTTTAACGTTGATATATTCACAAGAGATGATGATTTTAATCTCTCGGTGATCAAGGTTAAAATAGTATTCGTACATATAATAGTATTTTATGTTAGTGAAGAGAATGGTACAGATAAGAATGATGTTAAATTGTTATCCAAGGAGCGGAGTGTGTTGATCTTAAGCATGGGGCACAAGCTACTTCCACAGATGTTTGTAGAATCCTCGACCATCAGAATTTGGAGTAATTTGGAAGCTATTTAAATGTAAAAATCCTTAGTGAATAAGTTATATTATAAGAAGTAGTTTAACACTTTGCATATTGATGATCGCAATGAGATCCGAAGACACTTGGATAATTTCAATAGTTATATTCTTGATTTGAATGTTGTTAATGTTAAGGTAGAAGATGAGGATCAAGCTATAATCCTTTTAAGCTCTTTGCCAGAAGTATATGAGCTCTTTGTTGACTTCATACTCTACGGAAAAGAGGCTCTCACAATGGTTGAATTTAAAATTTATTTAAACTCGAAGGACTTACAAAGAAAGTTAGTTTTGAAGAGTAATTCTAACGGTTATAGAATGAGTGTAAGTGAAGGTATGGATGGATAAATTCAAACAAGAAAGTTGTTGGTTCTAGGGTGAAATGTTAGTGCTGCCAGAAGGGGGGACATATCAGTAGAAACTTCCCTAAGATAATGAACGTATATAGTTATCCAAAGGACAAAGCTGGAGATGTTGGGATGGTTTCAGAATACTGTAAATATATTGATGGTTTAATGTTTGTTTCTTGCAGGAACAATAACAAGTGGGCTCTCAATTTCAGAGTGCCATTCGATATGACTTCCATCAAAAAATTGGTTTGAAACTCTGTAGTACTGCATGTAACCGAATCCTATCGGTCGTAAATATCATTAATGCGTAATAAAGAGCTTTAAAGATAGTCAAGAATCATTAAAGACAACTTATGACTAATGAATCAATGCAACTGGCCACGACTCAAGTTATGGCCATAAATATAGGTCTACGAAGGCAGTTAGTGAATTTATATATTTAGTGAGAGAGAAAAATCTTACTATGAATTGTATAACTAAGATTTTGAATGTATAAAGAATACATCATTTTTTGTTGGATAATAAAACTGTTACGTGGCATATATTTGTGCGATTTTCCTTTAACAAATTTAGCGCCGTTTGTGGGAAAATTGTAAAAAAACACACAAACTTTGAACCAATGATAGTAACAAGATTTAGGATTGAAATGGAGACTTCAGAGAGAAATATTGTTATTGAAAATCGAACATCAGTGCTTTATCGGATCGGCAGGCAAACTCAGGCTCCACCCTTCGATGCATTCCATTAGTAAAACCAAAATGCGAATATCATCGACACAAAAACCGAGGGTGGTCAGCGCCCTGATTCGATCACCGTGGAATTCGCTCCCTTAGCAGCAATCGGTATGACAGAGCATGTAGAGCCCGTTGTTGAGGCCAATAACCCAGCGGCCATCTTCGCGGTTCATCCGTTGGAACAACGTATTAGGAATATGCAACAAAAACAGGAAAGGGCCGCTCATGACTAGGAAGTCAAGGATCAGGCGGCCAAAACAACCTTGAAAGATATGAATAATGCATTGCATGCGCTAACGGCTAAGGTGCAAGGACGCAACAGAGGGATGTAAAGGTTAGTCGAGCACATCGATGAACAAATCTTCTAAGTGCAAAGAGCATTGAAAAAGAGAGGGAGAAAGTAGCGGTAAAAAACGGTCCAAGGAACGCAAACCCTACAATGAGATCCGATAAGCTGCACCCAAAAGGTCACGGTAAAATGAAATCCAGCAATACGACCAAGTTCACCCAAAACTAGCCGCCTACATGCTCAAGGAATGCCAATTCATGCAGATTATCCTCAAAGCTGAGGCCATCGTAATGTTTAATTTATTCCGTATGGAAGCCTACGATGGCACGAGAGACCCGGAAAAGCATTTGGAGAAGTTCAGGAATATGATGATAGTATTCAATCTCGAAAATGTTATGATCGATCGTGCCCTTTCCATGACTCCTAAAGGTAATGCAATGGGGCGTTTTCAAAGACAGGTTGTTGGTAATAAAGAGTCTTGGTGTGAGAATGACTCCATCATGGACCTTTATCAAATAAGGGGCGAGATATTGAAAAGCTACGTCAATCGTTTTTCAATGGCAAGTAGTAAAATGTTTTAATCAGGAAAGATAAATTAGATTGTGCTTTTTTATCTAACTATTTATAGTTTCCATAGTAATTTACAAGAAGTTACTAGAAACATAAGTCCACTAACAACGCACGTAATATTATAATTATGGCGTGTAACCTAGATTAATGGCTATTATGTTAGTGGGTTGACTGAGTTATTAATATGGTTAAACTGTTTTCTTAACATTTATTTCGTAAGCAGGTCTCCGTCGTCTTAATCCGTACAATAAACCGAGCGCTACCTCGTATTCGATCTTCTGCTCGACCGCATCTTTCCCTCATCTCTGTCTTCATCTGGTATGGGTATGGGAAACTTTCTTCATCGTCGATCTTCTCTTGCCCTTCTCAGAAAAGTATATGCTCTGCTTGCCAACATGTCTGGTTTGGTCTGATTTGATTTCCCAGCAGGATGTTGGTCATCTTTATTGTTCGTACGGTCAACCCATCTCCATCTTACCCGTATGTCCCTCTGTCATGCCTCGACTCCCCTAAAATATGCCCTCGCCTCTATTTATGGCTTCAGCCTACGCTACATTCCACTATGATTAGCTCGGTTTGTCATTTTCCCATGTCTTAGTCCTTGCTAGTTGCTCATATATTTATTAGTTTTATTAGGGCACCCCTTAGTTCATGGATTATATGACGAAGTCATCAAATCTATAAATTATGTTAACTTTACTCAATAATAATGAGAGTGTTGTTAGGTAGCCCACTAATATCATAGGTTCCATGATGTATGGCTGGTAATGATGAGAAATTTGAATATATAATGGTAATTTTACAGGTGGCAACATTTGCAGGCGTGTGGGTGTGACTATTCTGACACTAACGTCGTGATTGTGTATGTGGTGCTTAGGTTTTTGTTGGAAACGTGTGAAGTGTACTTAACCGTCATTATTTCACACATGTGTAATTAAGATTTGTGTTTAATATCCTTGTTCATTCTTCGATTTGTAAATCCTGATTAATCATGGTGCTCGCCGGAGAAGAAACCAAGCGCAACCATTCGATGTTTATAAAATAGGTATGTCAATGTTTATTCACTACTCTTCTTCTTATCACGAGCACCATGATACTACAACCATTTTGGCGTGACTATAGGTGCTTGAGTAACCCCCATTAGTGGTAGCGGTATTTAGGTATGAGTTGTCCATACGATTTGCATGCTTTTACCCATCATATTGACTCATTGCAGTCGATCTTGTGAACTCGATGGGTCCCAAAAAGGGTGGAAAAATGAATGAGATGGCAGTAAAAACTGTAAAATCAGAATATGAAGACCGTGCATTTCTAGAAAGCTATTTTGTAAAATTAACCCCCAAATATGGTTATTTGGTTGTTGTCGGCCTTCTTAGTTTTAGGAATATGTATGGAATACCTAGCGACGTTATTGTTAGGGTGCCAGAAGCAGACGAACACCATTACCAGGCGATGGATAATGAGACTTGCATCTTTACTACTATATTTGACCGGGGCTTGTGGTTACAGTTGCCAATCTTCCCGGCAGACTTCTTAGTTGTTATAGATGTTTCTAAGCTAGATAAGTCCCTTTTCTTTTATACGTAGCTAATTGGTATTAGAAAAATCATAGAATTTCCCAACTCGGATAAGAATTGGAAACATTCATTTGTTTTTGTATCAGGGAACTTCGAGCATGAACATGACGCTCCTAAACTCCAATTAGAACGTTAGTAGAAGTCGAAGTGTAAGGAATATTTTGCGTAGCATTGCGTTATTACAGAATTTGTTCCAATACTAAATGAAATGCTTCAATGTGCAGGCCAAGGGAAGCATAAGAAGTGGTGCACGAAAGAATTATTAGAGGAGGCTGAGAACCCTTTAGTTCAAGTTGCAAACCTAACTAGCTCGACGTGGCTTCAAGAACTAGGTATGACTATTAGTGCCCCAGCGGGAACAACGGGAAGGTCACCATGATAGGCGGTGGAGGGATAGCGACAACAGATCATTTAAGGGCGTTGATGGAGCAAAGGTACATAGATCAAAATAGCATTGGGTATGACTATTAGTGCCCCAAGGTCGAAGGCTAAGCGAGGGTGAAAGTTTTTTGTCTCTGCAGTGCCAGGCTGAGAAGGAGGAAGAAATGTTAAGTATATCAGAGGCTGGTGAGGTGAACCAGAAAGGAGGAAACATTGCCCCTCTAGGGGTTGAGGCTAACAAGGATCGCACTAGGCTGTGCCACTCGGAGAATGGTGAAGAGGAAGTAATAAAGGATGAGATTCCTCTATTTAAGTGTTCGCGCATGATATTGGATGAAGTGCCATTGGAAACAAGGAAACCATAACTGGTGGATGAGGAGGAAAGTGATAGGGATCACACACTAGAGACTCAGGACATGCGGCCATCGACCTCCGAGCCTGAGCAGCCTCAGGGAAAGCTCATGAGGTAATAGATTTGGATGATGCTCGAGCAGCAGGTCAATTGAACCAATCTAACGATACTGATGATGGGGGTTAAGCGAGAAAGCATATCCCTCAGATACAGCTGGCGGGATGGAGAATTTTGTGAAGACTGGTGTACGACCATCTTTTTCCCTTGTTCAAGGGGTAGGCGTTGGGTCTTCCTTTGTGAATATAGTCAGTCCTGAGCAATTGTCTGTGAATAACCCAGATGGAGAGGCGAGTCAAACATGCAAAACAACGGGGAGTTACTCTCATCCAAGATAATAATGTCGTGAACGTCTATGCTGATGTTCGAGCAACTTAAAAGGTGCCCCGAAATATCCTACTATGATAATATGCCGATGAATGAGATATTACAAAGGTAGGTGGAGCTTCCAATAGAGGTAGCCCCACATCTTCTCTTTTCTGAATATCAATGAATTAGGATTTTTGAACTAAACTTGTGGTGATTTTGCAAATGCATCAATATTCGTCATACTTTCCTACCACATGTCCAATACTGATCTCCAAGAAATGGAAACTTGATTCGATGTTCTTTGGCTCAATTAAGGGTTTAACTATGGAGCTGCCAAAGCTCACAAAAAAAGGTTGTGCAAGAGAATGAACGGATGTAGAAAGAGGAATGACAGCGTAGAAAGGGTTTATCTCCATAGGTTTATTAAGAGGAATGACAATTTTATTTCCCAAAACGCAAATCTACTAATCCAGAAGATGGCTCTTGATAAAAGGGTGGAAGAGTAGCCAGATCATATTTATGGCCATGTAGTGGAGAACGGAAAGTTACTGGCTACAGTTGGAGAAGCAACGTTAGACGCTTCCGAGGAAAGCTGAAGCTGATTTGGAGCATAGGGAGAATGAGGTAATGGAGGTAGCCATGGAGATGATGGGAACACATCAAAGGGAGGTGATGGATGAGTTGTTCGGTTTGAACCTTGGGATGAAACTAGGATCACTAAGAAAATTTGCACCGGTAATCGTGCAGCCTAAAATGGGAGTTTCTGTAATATATGATCCTACTAATGTTGAACAAGGATCGGGAAATGTGTCCACCATGGCAACGAAAGATGTTGATGTTCAGCCGATGGTGGAGGTAGGGAAGGAAACCAATGATCCTCCCCATGTATCTGATGCTTGAGTCTTTAATTTGTCTTTGTTCATGTTGAAATTGTTTAATTTTCAATGTTATGGTTGTATGAACACTGTTAACTACGTCGTCTGCATTATTTGAATTTTGTGACGTACAAGGTACAAACTTGTCACTTGACTTTATTGAATTTGGAGATCAGTTGATTATTAATAGAAGTGTGTGTGTGTGTGTGTATGTGTGTGTGTGTGTGTGTGTGTTAATTTGTATTGTGTTCGGATGGGGTCCTTTCAAGATCGAGTTGAGTGTGCTCATTGCGCAGCATTTAGTGAGACTTGCCCCTCTGCTTGGTTTGCAGCAAGGTCGATTAGACTGATTGCATGGCCAAAAGAGGCTTGATACGTAATCAATTTGCTTATTTATACCATTATTGAGGTATAAAGCTCAGTATGGCCTTTACGTTGCCTATGGGCGTGGGTAATCAACCCGTTTGTGTAATATAACTCAATGGTCTAGGCTCAGTGTGGCCTCTTGCGTAGCCCGTAGGCGTGGTCATTAACGCATTTGCTATTGTAAGGACGGAGAGATTAAACAAACAAACACACATACTGGTGAAAGCATAAAAATGTATTAAAGTAATAAGTGTTAGTGTGATGCCTCATTAAAAAACCCTATCGCCCCATCGGGGGGAAAAGATTGCATTTATTAAATTACAGTGTCTGGCAGTACAATTTTAGGTGATTTATGTTCCATGGATATTTTAATGCATGACCCTCGACATCAGCGAGACGATAAGCTCTGTTATTTCCCGTGGAGATAAAATGGACCATCCCAATTTGGTCTTAAATTGTGTGCCGCTTTATCCCGACACTTATGAAAAACATTATTTATGACCGTGTCCCCGACTTAGAAGCTGTGTGGCTTGAAGCAAGATTTAAATCGCACTCGCATTAGGCTTCAATAATGCTTTGCTCGAACCCGTGCTTGATCGCGACGCTTCTCTATGTGGTCCACATTTACAACTCTGTCGGTTGTGTTATTACTCTCCTCGTAATTGGCTATCTAATGGCTTGGTATGATTCTTTTTGCTGGTACTACGACTTTGCTACCGTAAACAAGTTCTACATGAGTATCACTTTTAGTTGTTCGAGGGGTAGTCGGATACGCCCATAATACTTTGGGAAGCTTATCTCACCCTTTACTCGTAGCTCCTTCAGGATTTGTATTAATACCTTCCAGAAAGTGCGGTTGGTGACCTCAACTTGTTCGTTTATCTGAGGGTAGTAGGGCAGGGAGAAGTGCTAGTTGATCTCATAACGCTTACAAAATGTTGTAACTACGGCGTTTTGAAATTACGGGCCATTGTATATCATCAAGATGCGTGGTATACCGAACCTAGTGAGGCTTTGGTTGTGGACAAAGTCACATATCTCCTGAGATCTGGTACAAAATAGGGCTTTAGCCTCTACCCATTTTGAAAAGTAATACACTGCGACAATCATAAATTTCCGCTTGTTGGTCGTTATAGAAAGTGGCCCTACAAGTTCGATGCCCCACTTATCAAAAGGGTAAGGGACGGCTACAGGTTGAATCGGATCATTAGGGAGATGCTAGGTATTGGCGAATTGTTAGCACTAGTGGCATTGCTGGATAAGTCGCTTTGTGCCGGTGGCCAGTTCTGGCCAGTAATATCCTGCTAGCCAGAAAGCGTCGAATAAGGCTCTTATACCCATAGTGTGCCCAAACTTCTCTAATATATAGATGGTGCAGAACTGAGGTAGCTTATACTTGATCGAGGCAGTGCAGTAGAGGTCAACTTGCAATCTTTCTATATAGTATGTTATCTAGTACTCAATATTTGGCAGCCAGCATCTAGAGAGCTCGAGCGCCTGTCTTATCGGGTGGGAGAGTGGCGGAATTTAAATATATGAGATAGTGTTATGTCCAATCACTGGTGTTGTTGATTGCATGGATTTTTTCACTCCGATTTATTAATTCTATAGTCGGCAGTTGTTGTGTGATGATGAGAGGGTACTCACCTGATGTTGCAACCTTAGCCAATGCGTCAACGAAAGAGTTCGCTTGGCGTGGGACTTGTTCATATATTACTGTGGAAAATTTGGAATCGCATTCTTTGAGATATGCTAGATAGCCCCAAATTCATGCTTTATTCGCGTCATAAGTACCCGTAGCTTAAATTATGACCAAATGTGAGTCTGACCGGATTCGCAGGAGACGAGCACCACATATTAGAGCCAGCATCATACCGCAAATGATCACCTCGTATTCTGCAATGTTATTAGTCACCGACAAGTTAAACTTAATCTCTTATCGGACTTCTTCTCTCGTAGGTAAGTAGAGAAGACCCTAGCACCACCACCCGATGTGCTCAACGCTCTATCTGTCTCAACAATACTTTCCAAGTGCTCGGTTACGGGTGGAGTAGTGTTTTGTTAAGATATGTCCATGGGCAAGGAGAACTCTGTCCGGAAGTCAGCTACGGCCTGCCCTTTTATTGCAGTACGTGGTTCAAATTGGATGTCATATTCCCCGAGCTCGATGCTCCACTTGGTCAGTCTGTGGCAGGAATCGGGTTTTTGCAGCATCGTTTTAAAGGGAATGACGTACGGACCGTAATTGTGTGCCCCTGGAAATATAGACGCATTTTATAGTCTCGGGATGGACCAAATTTTTTCTGGTATAATAGATAGGTTGTTGAACACCGCCTGACTCTCTGACCAGGACTGAACTGATAGAAAATGGTGAAACAGATAAGTACAAAAATAGTGGCTCACTGGCGATGGGGGCGGATAGACTTTATGGCGATATAAGGTAGTTTTTTAATTCGGTAAAGGCATTATTGTACTCTTCTGTCCAGTCAGACTTCTTAGACCTTCAGAGAATCTTGAAAAAATAAGGGCTCTTATTTGAAGCTCTTGAAATAAAGCGAGAACGTGATTTGAGGGATCCTTTAAGACATTGCACTTCTTTGATGTTTCCATGAGGTGTCATTTGTATAATCGCTTCAAGTTGGGCAGGGTCGACCTCTCTGGATTTCTTGTTGACTATGTAGCCTACACTTGATCGAGTTAAGCTTCAAGTTAAATTGACGCAGTAGGTTGAACACGGTTTGGAGCATCTGAAGCTGCTGGTCTACTGTATGCGTCTTTCCGATCATGTCGTTGATGTACGCTTCCATGCGCTTACCCAAGTATTCTCGAAATATGTGATTCACTAGGCGCTAGTATGTAGAACCCATATTCTTTAATTTGAAACGCTGCGTGTTTTTAATCTGATGGGTTGAGGCAAATCTGATTGTAGCCTGAATATGCGTCAATGAATGAGAAACATTAACATCCCGAGGTCGAATCCACAAGTTGGTCGATGCAAGGCAGGGTAAATGCATCTTTGGGGCGTGCTTGGTTCAGGTCGGTGAAATCGACGCACATGCGTCATGGAACCATTTTCTTCGGGTGAAGCTATATATACCCAATTCTGGTTTAAATATACCCAATTTTGAGTACACCCAAAGGTGATCTAAGTATACCCAATTGTTTCCAAAAATACTATTTTCTAGGTTTATAAGTCAATTGTTTTTTAATAACTTCCACCTACGTAAGTTCCCTAATCTAATTTTTTTAATTAATTTAGTTAGTTTTAGGTATGAATTTAGGATTTAGGTTAGATTAAGTTATGAATTTAGGGTTTAAGTATAGATTTAGGGTAGAAATTAGGCTAAAATTAGATTTAAGGGCCATTTTCCAGCCCAGTTGCCAGCTGGAAAATGGCCGGCAACTCACACCGGTGGTGCGCCTAGGACAGTACCATCGGTGCGAGAGGTTGTGTCGCTCGGCACAGCCCCTCTGTGCCGAACGGCACAACTGCTATGTACTGAGCGGCACAGGCACATGTGCCACTCGGTACGGGCTGCTGTCCACCTATGGTGCACATCCGAATTTTTTTAAAAATTGCAAAAAAAATACATTTAAAAATTACTTTTGCATTTTTTTAAAAAAAATTGAAATTTTTAAGAAATTACTTTTAATAGGAAGTTCAATTTCGAATTGTATTGTTGTTTTTTTTAATTTTGCGGGTTATATCATATATTATTGTTATTAATTTCGTAATTTTTTTGTATTATTGTAGGTCAGACGTCGATTAGGAGCGACGTCTTCCTCGCTCTAGGGCGTATCCCCCGGGATCACGGGCGACACACCCGAGGAAGAATCTAAAGATGGTACGGGCCGTCGAAGATAAACGGGTCCGCGATGCCAAGCGCGGACAAGATTCAGCTAAGGACCCTGAGACTATTCTTCTTAGGGAGGAGGAGGAGAGGATAAGGACTGATCAGTCTTTGCGCCGAATCAACCATGGAAAGAGGAAAGAAAAAGACTCAGAGATTGCAGTCGATGATAGTAGAGACGGAGGCTCCTCACGACGCGAGACGTCTTCATCACACCGATCACCACCTCCCACTATTAGTGATCCACCACCTCCCGCTCCCGCTCGCACTACTAGTGACAGGGTGGATGCCACTGGGGACCCTGAGCAGGACACCATCGATGAGGAGCATATCGATGCGATCCACAACGAGGCGTATCACATCTTCATAGGACAAGTAAGTACCAAATTATTAAACGTCTAGTCTAAGGTTTTACTATTATTAATTTCTGACTTAGTTTTTTATTTACAGGGTCGCACTACATTAGGCATACATGCACATTATAATGTGCTTCGTATGTGGGACCTCAGTGCTCAGCCAGAGGTGCAACGACATTTGGTGCGAACTCATTTCGGTCCTCTTATAGCCCACTTACCTCAGTACTTCACGCACTCAGTACTTGATAATGTATTCGTTGAGCGTTGGCATCAGGAGACCAACACATTCCATTTCTCATTTGGGGAGATGACGATTACCCTCGACGATTTCAGCTGCATTACAAGTCTCCTTGTAGTTGGCCGGACCTTGGATGTAGTCGCGGCTCCACGTGATGAGGCATACCGCTACTATACTAGTATGTTAGGTTTGACAGTGGATGTGGTCCGTGCAGAGATACAGTCCACTAGAGGCGTTGGCTTCAAGATCAAGTGGCTATGGGAGACTTTCACCAGAGGTCGCTACATCGAACAGACTGATGCTGAGACTATCCGCCAGGTATCACGAGCATACCTGATGTTCTTATTTGGTTGCACTATTTTTGCGGATACTAGTCAGAAAGGTGTCAAGGCTGACTACTTGTACGGGTTGGCGAATGTGGATACTGGTTTGTGGGACATAGTGTGGGGTACGAGTGCGTTGGCATTCCTGTTCCATGGTTTGGGTGATACTTCGAAAGCATCGAAGCATAACGTGTACGGATTTTTAACCATGTATGATTGCTGGATTTATGACCATTTCCCAGCGTTTAGAGCCTCCGAGAACGCGAACCACGTAGCGAGGCAGCCTAGGATTGTGAAGTGGCTACCGAAACGGATTGTTGGGCAAAACATCCGCCCCAAATCTGTTTTTTGTACTCTCCTTTCAGATCAGAATGAGATAGATGTAAGTGCTTAAATTTTACTAGTCAGTAACATATTCATATTAAGTTTTATTTTTTTTTAAATTGTCTAAGTGTTTTACTTTTTTGGAACAGATCATTTTTTAGCCGTACGAGGATTTCAGAGTCCAGTTCCCGTGCAGGAGATCCGCACCATCGTTTATCCTTTGTGGATGATGAGCACGGTCGAGGGTTACTTGCCTGATCGGGTTATGCGCCAGTTTGGACGGGTTCAGGATGAGCCCGAACTCCCACTTGTACTCCGACCGGGTTACAAGAAGGGAGATTTGGCGAGGTACACATGGCGAGAGAGCGCATGGCTAGATTGGCATCAACACTTGCTTTCTGAGGATCGGTTGACCGTTACCATTGCCACATATAGACAGTCTGCGACGAATACCTACTGGAGGTACCTGGCTGAGTATGGTTGGCATACTATTAGTCCACCACCACGCACTACAGACGACAGATTGCTAGATGTTGTTCGGTCTATTGTTACATTGCGTGTAGGTCGCGGGGAATAGGGTGAGCTTAGGTGGAGAGATCAAGTCCTGCAGCTCTTCTCTCCTTGGTTGTTTGTCCTTATTATTGGACTTGTTTTAGCTTTGTTATGATCTATCTTTTTCATTCACGTTGTAGTTGTTTATTCATTTGTAGGATGTGTTAAACTGTCGTCTTTTGTATTATGACATCTACTTTTTTATTTCCATCGTTTCCTTTAGATTTGTTAAACTTTCTTTGAATGCTTATTTACAATTTAGAATCCGCAAAACACCTAATTCATACCATTGTAACCATCCAATTTTAAACCATAACAAAAAATTAACAAAATACTTCAACCGTTATAAAAATTTAACACCATCAAACCCAGTCCAACCTATGAAGAAAGACTTCAGTTTTGAAACCATAACAAAAAAAATTCAAAAATTTACAATTTATTGTGCACCATTGGTACGCAGTCAGGAGTACCTATGGTGCACACTACTGCGTACCAATGGTACAACGGTGTGTGCACCATGGGTACTATAGAAGGCGTGCCCATGGTGCGCTGTACCATCGGTACACAGTGAGGTGCACCGATGGTGCCTCACATTGTGTACCTATGGTGGAACCTTCATGCACCATCGTTACACTCCACTGTGCACCATAGATACACAGTAGGCAGTACCTATAGTGCGCAATTGATACTTGAAATTTTCTCCCGGTTCTTTTTCCTGCGTCTTTTTTTTCCGCGCTCTTTAATTCCCGCCAAAGTAATTTTTCATTTTTCTATTTAAATAGGTCTACGTTACAACACCAAACACACAAAACTCTTCTTCAAACCTAGTTGAAGTCTTTCTTAATGGGTTGGAGTGTGTTTGATGATGCTCATCTACTCAAGGTTGCGAAAGTTGTGAAATTCAAACGGCCGGACGATAATACCGATGAGTTTTTCGATGACGTTTTGTGTATGATGTATTTCATGTACAGTGAAATGTCTACGGCTAGACAAATGCCTCAATCTTGTACTCGTGAGGAGGTAGCAACTAGGTACACGTGTATAACTAGTGGACCGATGTTCTTGGTGTTTAACGAGCCCCTAGAAGTTAGGAACGGGGCATTTGACTCCTTTGGTTTAATGAACACAGAGTATTTGTCTTTAGAAATGGCAGAATACGTTCATTCTCAAATTTCCAAGAAGGGGGAAACAGTGCGTATTCTTAGTGACAATGGAGGCTACGATTTTGACTAAGTGTCTGTTCAATCTCAAGTTAAGTACTCATGTTTATGCGATGTTGTTGTTGCTTGTTTGTAACGTTTGATATTAAGTTATGAAATGATTAGTTGCTTATCTTTATAAGTTGGAAAATTTCATGAATTACGGTCAAATAACTGAAGTACAAAACGTTATGATAAAGTAAACAAAGTTCTAAACAACATAAATCTGACCAAAAAACATAAAACGACCAAAAGACAAAAAACCAATCGAAACATGCACATAAATCCCACCAAAACTACTAAAATTCATCAAGATTAGTTACTTCTGGGAATGAACAAACTGGCTTACTCCCTTCGAGTTCTGTGTATTTTTTGTAGCGACCAACTATTGGTAGCTCCCAATACGTAGCCTCTTCACTCTTCAACTTCTGCCACGTAGGATGTATGCGAGCGCAAGGGCATATGGGCTTGATTGATAGCTGTTTAATACTAGTTAAATTAGAATAAAAAATTGAGTAATACAGTTGTAAGTAATAACAAAAACTTAAATAGAATGACTTACATTGACGAAGTGATTAGTATCAACGAATCCAAACCCAATTTCACGTCTTTGGGCCATAATGGGGGGTTTACCGCGCAGAGGTAAAAAAGTATGACTACAGTTGTGAGACCCCACGAGTGACACAAAATGAACAATGCATTCGAACTTGGTTGCAATCGCAGTGCCCATTTCCGGCATTGTCATCCAATATTTGGGTGATGCTAGTGTCTCGTAGTAGTTTATAATTTCTGCAACCTTCAGGTAATCCTCTTTAACATTATATATCTTGTTGTATGTGCCATAGTTGTCCATGAGTTCATCGTATATTTCCTTCCGAACACTTCGCCAACCTTCTTCATGACCGTACAACCCAAACGAAACTTCTCTATATCCACAATGACCATCTGCCTTAACATCATTTATACCCGATATAAAAGGATTGAAGTGAGTTAGAAACCAACGCAAAAAACCTTTCGGGTCGTGTATTAGTTTTGTGACTCCACCAATGGATGATTGTACGATGTTGCTAGCGAGCGAGGAAATGGAAGAACTACGAGTACGAGGTATTTTAGGCACATCTGCCCGAATCGTATTTGCACTATGAACTGTTTTACCCTTTTTAACTTTTGGTGGTTTTATAGAGTTCATGACAAAGACCTGACTAGCCTTATCCTCACCATCCTTGTGTTCCCAATAGCATTTGTCCCGTTTAGTAGATGATGTATCGACAACTAATTTTCTTTTCACTTGCGGGCGGCCTCGGTGTTTCTGCTTCTCCAATGGTTCTGGCAATGAGGACGTTTTAGGATAAATGATTTCAAACCATTTCTTGTAAATGTGTTTTATACGGCGTTCGTCTTTTATCTCTATAACATCAATTACTAGCTTTTGCAGATCATCTTTGAGAATCTCCATCGTCGTACGGAATGAACGAGGCATTATTTCTAACCTTGTCCAGTGGATGTGAAAAGCATCTAACGATGCAGGTATTCCGTCTTTATGCCACTTGCGGACCTGGTGATAGCAAGGTATGCCTTGGGTAGATTTTATAGCGCATATACAGACGCCATTGTGTTTAACCTCCGATCCATCTTCAATAGCGACCATCTTGCTATCTTCGGCCTTCTCTACTTTGTCAAAAAATAGTTCTAACGCCATGTGGGAAACCTTGCCCCGAATTTCATCAAAACGTTTGTCCGCGAATTTATGCAGTGCTATGTAACGACTCTTCTCGAACGACGACCTAATGGCAGCATGTTGGATTTTGGCAAGCGAATGAACCCTCCCCCAAAATAACTTAGAGTTTAATTTGCTTGTACGTAGGTAACACTTTATGTTAGAATGAGGACTCTCGACGCGGTTAGTCGTGCAATGTCCCAAATGGAAGTTATTGTTTGTCTTCCAAATAACGAATTTGTCCATGTATTTATCGAGCCATGATTTTTCATTGTATTCAATTGCAAGAGGGTAGTCTTTGTACTCCAATAGCATGTCTCGTCGGGCGTGATCGAATTCAATCTCTGATGCTCCATACGCAATCTTCTTCCAAGCAAGAACAAATTTCAAATGATCACTTTTCTCGGGGAAGTATTTTCTTGTTTTCCCCTGAACATTCTGTGTTATGTGTCATCGACATAACATATGCGTTGTCTCTGGGAATACAACTTCTATGGCATCCATATCTTATGACTTTATTCGTACTAGTCATGATCAAAACTGTTGGAAATATCCGCAAAAGGTCAACACTGACTGGATGGGCGAAGAACATATCTGTAATGACTTATCCATCGTCTTCACCAGATTTATGCCATTCATAATTATTGTGTGACTTAAGCTCCCCCAACAAGAACTCGAGTTGTGACCTACCCGCGTTTTTTAATACCCTAATTTTCTGTCGTGCATTATAGATGGTGCGCATGGTAGAAACATTATCTTCGTTCAGCTTCTTAACACCATTCAGTATATCTTTGGGGTTAGTACCAACGTAGGTCGCTCGTTCAACATATTCTATCTCTTCATCATTCAAACGACCAGCAAAAGAACGACCGTCTAGATGGTTTGAACTCTCGTGGTTATGAATAACACATTTCACTTCTAACTTCCATTGATCTGGTTCCACCATTAACCCGAGAAGCTGAAATGGGCAGTCAATCTTTTTCGTTCATGTAGACTTCCGTTTACGGTCTTTTTCTGCTACTCTTGGAGTATATTTTCCCGACCTCTCACACTGGAAATACATCCTAGGACTTTTTCTACTGTTTACTTTGTCGCGCCAACTTATATTGATAACCATACCATGGAGTTTTCCTGTCTTCGTAACCCATTTGATCAACGCATCGTGTTTATAGAAATCGGTAGTGAAGAACAAATGACTATAGTCAGTAGCGAAAGGTTCCTCAGTCCCATTGGTGACATTCGTCCCCTATTACACAACAACAAACCACAATAAGCAATCAGGTATAATTAAAAACGAAAAAAAATCTTGATTTTTTACGAAACAATTGCGCAAACCGGAGTTTAAGAGGCCTAGAACCACCGGTTCTAGGCCTCACAACCGGCTGTACACGACCAGGTGCACCACCGGTTCTATGGCCTTGAACCGGTGGTGAAGGGGCCTCAGAACCGAGCGAACTGAGGCCCCTGCACCACCGATCCAAGGCCTCAGAACCGGTGGTACTGAGGCCTCAATACCAACCGGACAGTGGCCTCAGCACCACCGATTCCTGACCATGGAACCGGTGGTGCGTAGGTCATGCACGACCGGTTCTAAGGCCGAGAACCGACCATGCGTGACCTACGCACCACCGGTTCCATGGCCAGGAACCGATGGTGCTGAGGCCACCGATCAAAATTTTACCTTTTTCGGCAATGGCTGCTTCTCTAGCGACGGTGGCTGCTTCTCCGGCGACTCCAACTCCTTTTCCGGTGACATTTCATCAACCCTTATCTCCGGCAACATCAACTCCTCCATGCTAATCCCTAGTTCTGGTTGAGTCATGATCGATTTTGTGTTTTTTTCTATAATGAGGTTGAATGTTATTGATTTTATTTTGAAGTTTGAACTTGGTTTCAAAGATTTTCAGAAAACTAGATTATTTGGATGATAAATTCACTAAAGAAGAATGTTTGTTTGGGTATAGATAGCAAAATAGGTTATTTGGTGAATTGGGTATACTTAGGATACACTTAGTAGTTTTATTTACTTAATGGAAATTTCGAGATTAATTTTATTGTCGAGGGTAATTTGGTCAAAAAAAGTGAAACTAAAGTTAAAGGAGAATTTTGGGTTCACTTAAACTAGAATTGGGTATATATAGCCATACCTCTTTTCTTCATTATTAAAACCACGTTTGCTATTGAGAGTAGATACCCAGCTTGCCCAATATGTCATAGCCTGGACAGTTTCGTCACCTTCGTAGATATGGCCTCCTGCTTCTCGGAAGAGAAAGACCGCCGCTTATGTCGCACATTTTTCGCATATGAGTCGATAGCTAACTCATGATGAATAACTACAGGGTTAACACCTGAAACATAGCATCGCATGCGAACACATGCAAATTTCTTTCTAACAGTTTGATTAATGATTGCTTAAAGATAGAGTTTAAATTACTACCCAACCATAGAGTCTGACCCTCTTCTACTACCTCATCGACCAAGTGTGGAGGGGCCTCTTCTGGTTGTTTCTCTAGCTTCGTCAACTTGTTCATGCAAGGTTGGTGCACTTTATTCCTCCATGGCTCCCCCCTCACCAGTTAATGGCTATTTGAGGGGTTTTGCGGGGCCGACGGTAACTGGATAACATATCCTCAGAGTACATTGACTCCATCAGATGATGCCAACTACACGGGGTGGTCTCCGTCCTGTGCAACCAGGGTCTATCGATTATCGCTTGATAGGAACTAAGGGCATCAGAGATCATGAACAATTTTTAAGCTCGTGCTTTGTTGCTTCGTAACCTGCCTTGATCATCAGCTCCACTTCCCGAACGCATTAGGACGCTTTACCTTCATATCCGACCAAAGTTCATTGGGTGGGCTTGTAGGGTGACACTTTATGCATTCGGTTGTAACTGTCTTTGAAAACGATGTTTGCCGGGCTACCCCCATCTACTAAAACTCGAGTCACCATTGCCTTTTTTATGTCCAGATTTATCGTCAGCGCGTCCTCATTGGGTGTGCTGACTCTCTTCAGGTCATCATAATTAAACGTGAGGTTTGCCACTAAGTTTTGGTCGTTAAGATATGAGGAAGCTTCAACATCATATACTTCGTGATCGACACGTGCTCTTTTGTTGGTTTTTGGCCCTTGGGCCACCTCGGAGATTCCGTCGGCGATAATGAAAAGAGATGGGGAGTGGACATCTGCATTGGAAACTGTGTTACTGGCCACCTCAGACTGTCTTCCCTTACTGGTGTGAGTAGATGGTAAAGTTTCATCTTCGATGGTTATGTCGAAGCCACCCCCCCCCTCCCCCCTCCGCAATGGTGAACAGCTACTGTTGCTTTCCTTTATCTGTTCAAGTATCATCAACAGGCTTATCTTCATTAACCAGACGTATTTCTTCCCTTTGCTCGGGGAATTCATTAGCGATCTTGTTGTTTGATGAATTGGATGAGTTCCTCAGTGTCTATCAGTCTCTCTGAATTTCTTTTTGGAATTTCCAGCACTCATTAGTTGGATGGCCATGATCGTTGTGGTAAGAGAGCAAAAATACCTGTTATTTCCCTTGAAACCGGGGGCGCCCATTACTCGAGACATTTGACACTTCCTTCTTCCTTTCATTCGATCATATATAACCGATATGGACTCGGTCAATATGGTAAGGGGCCTGGATGGATTTTCATAGTGCAGTGGTTATGTCGACAATCTTCCTTCGGTCGGGCGGTCCTCCTTAAGGGTCAGAGACATGTTTGTCAGGTGGGTCTTCTTTTCCGGCATCATCTACCTGGCGGAATGAATCTGCGCAAGCGAGCAAGTCCCCCATGACTTCCATTGGGAATCTAACTAGGTCAGCATACAGGTCTCATCTCCGATCGAGACCTCTCTTGAGGGAGGCCACGACCATATTTTTCTCTAGATCCGGCAAATCATTCATAGCGTGAAAAAAAACACTTTATATAACTTTTTAGTGACTCGCCTCGCTTCTGATAAAGGAACATAATCGAATCTCGCTCGCGTTTGAGCTCTTTGTTTCCCACGAATCTTTGGGCAGACTACTGAGCTAGTCCATTATGTTTCCCTTGAGGTTCATTGATAGGGCTCGACAGATCATAACGTCATCCCATCTTCAAAAAAAAATAGGGGAACCACATGGAAGTGTATATCGATGATATGATTGTCAAAGCCAATACAATCGAAAAACAGTTAGAATTATTGTATAACATTTGTATGTCCTGCATAAGTTTAATCTGAATCTAAATCTAATGAAATGCGCATTTGGGGTTTGTAGTGGTAAATTTTTGGGTTATGATGTTAGAAAAATGGGGATTGAAACGGACCTTATTCAGCTAAGGGCACTGATCCATATGGTGCCCTCAAGAAACATCCAAGAATTTTAATGCGTAATGGGGAGCCTCGCCGCACTATCCTGCTTCATATCGCGAGTGTCAGATAAAAGCCACATTTTTAGGTACTTTGGATGTGAAGAAGTTTTCATGGAGTGAGGACTGTAACGAGACTTTTGTGACGCTAAAACATTATCTTACATCATCAGAAATCCTATCGACTTCTGTGCCAGGAGAGTCTCTATATCTATATCTATCTATTTCTTATTTTAAGTGGTGTCGTACTAGTTAGGGAACCAGAAGGCATCCAATGGCGTATATATTCCACCAGCAAGAGTTTGCTAGATGTAGAGACTCGTTATCTTAATCTTGAAAAAATGGCATTATGACTCGTGGTTGCTGCTCGCAAGATGCGCCCCTACTTTTAGGGCCACACCATTACCATATGAACCTCTTATCGTGTGAGGAATGTATTGCAAAAGCTCGATATCTTTGACTGCCTAATAAAATGGTCCATCGAGCTAGGGGAATATGACATTAAATTCGAGCCATGTACCACAATTAAGGGACAAACCATCGTCGACTTCATCATATAATTCTCCATACCCAGCAGTGAGTCTAGCCCGATAGTACCCTCGCCCGATAACTCCAACTAGGAAAAGTTCTTGAATATTATGAGGGATCAAGTACTTTAGGGGGCGATGACGACATAGTGATGAAATTACCTACGTGGGAATAAATATGAAAGCCATCCATTTAAACTTCCCGGTGACATATAATACGGCTGAATATGAGGCAGTTATTGACGGTATGAAGTTAGCCCATATATGTGGAGCTCAGGTACATAGAATCCAATCTGATTTGGAGTTACTCATCTATTAGGCCAAATGCACCTATGGCGCCAAAAAAGAAGGGATTTGTTTTTTCTTGTTTGCTTTGAAAGCATATGAGTCTAAGTTCCAGACAGTCTCTTACGATCAGGTCCCCGTCTCGATAACTCCGTTGTCTATGCCTTGGCTAAAGCAGCAACCTCAGGAGAGCATCCATTTATAATACTACAGAGCTACCCCAATACTGAGACACCCATGCCCATAGAAAGTATATGTAAGATAAAAGACTATGACAGACTGGCGGCAACCTTATTTACACTACCTTCGTGATGGTACCCTCCTAAACACATAAACCTTATTTAAATCCATCAAGCACATTGATAAACAAAAATTAACCCAAGTATTGTCTCATACATTCCCAAAAATATCACCACCATAATTCAAGTGGCAACCAAAAAGTCTCAGCTGTTTCAACTTTACAATATGTAATATTAAAATTCGGGCAACGGAGGAATGGTCCTCGTTTCCAGCACGCCAGTTGCAACAATACTATCAATGGACACGTCATTTAACGTTGTCTTTATCCCTAGAACATCAAAATTGGAAGCACTTGTCTCTGACTTCCTCACAGTAGGATCTCCAACGTCAGTTGCTTACCAGGTGGAGCAAAACTCTTTAACAACCCAGTTGCATCCCAGGGTTCAGTTTCAACAATTCCAGAACAGTGTCGTGCTAGTTCTTTTCCATCTTTCCCATCACCACCTCTATAACTTGGCTCTCCTAGATCTTATAAATCCATCACGTTTTTCTTCAACAGCTCCACCATCTGTTATTTCTTCTTCGTTTTTGTTTCTAGCACGGTCACCCATAAATTGGCATTCTTGACAGTTAGCTGAGCTATTTTCTTAAACTACTCTTCTATCATCTTGGCTTGAGCCATGTTTTGGGTCAGCAAGCCAACACTCTTCGACATTAACACATAATTTTTTATCGTTAAGTTATTATTTTGTGTGACCGATAAGGCCAGTCCGTTAATCAACTTCTGGCTCTCCTCACGACATGCATCTCGTGCATTAGCTACTGAAGTCAACTTGCACCGTTGATCTTCATTTTCGAGTAACGCCTTATCATGTCGTGTCCTCACCGACCCATAAGCATTTTCATACCGAGCTAAGTCTGTGGTAAGACCTCAGACTTAGCCAAAGAATAAGGCATATAACTGTCAGTCTTCTATTTCCTTATAGTCAACGGTCGTCGATAGGCCAGCACCACAGTATTCTTAACCGCACTCTCATGCTCTGAGTTCCTATAAACAAATATGGAGATATGTTTCTAGTGTTTATCTAACATGGGCAGGTCTAGCTTTAAAACGTCAACCACGAGCAAGAAGTTCGCCAGAAACACAGGTATGTCCAGAATCTTGGAGCTTAAAATCACACTTTTGAGAACAATTTAACCATTAGTCGTGAGTTGTGTCGGACATATGTTTATAAAACTAAATAAGTCTCGGATAAGATATGGCAAGGGAAAACGAAGACCCCAATCGAACAATGTCATATACAAACAGGTCTCATTCTCGTACGCTTGATATGGCTACTAGCCAATTGTAGGCACCCATGTTATGACGACACTAAGGACACCATACTTAACCCTAAAACCACGACGCCCCTATTTGGTCAAATACCCGTATTTGGAAGTCACGCATGTAAAGTACTCATCTAAAAAAGAGGGACTTTCAAACTCTGTATTTATGCCGTTGCCGGTGACCTTACTTACTTTTTCTTTCTTTTTACCCCCATTTTCAGAGCCATTTGGATCGACAAAACTGACTGTAATGCTCCAGTAGTGGTCATCAGAGCAAGATAATGACCAATTTAGCCTACTTTGTACAGAGCGGACGGGAATTAGAAGGGACCGACCATCTCAGGAAAGGCTACCTAGACTTTATATGGTGATACCTAGTACCTGATAAGGAAAGATATTCCTTAGGGACTAATATGTAAATGTTAGGGATTAGAGTAATAATTCTTGTAAATATGGGATAAAATTAGACTTTAGGAGAAATATAGGGGTTAGATTGCAAATATGACAATATGTAACCGTTTCTCTAACTAACTCGCCCTGCCTATTTAAAGAGGCTGAAAATGTTATTTTGACCTATGAAATATTCAGAGGTACTTTTCACTACTTGATTTTTCCATTGCAAACTCTCTGTTCTGAATTCACTCGTTACTACTTTAATTCATACCAAATTGGCGCTAGAAAGAGGGGGCGAGGATACCTTGATCAACAGATCAAAAATCGACGCTCGAGTTCTTGTTTTCAAAGGTTTTTCGTTCGAGTTTTCACTTCTCGTTTGATTTTTCGCTGTTTGAAGATGAATCCGGAGGAAGGTGACAATCCATCCGTTCGCAAGGTGATAGAAACGCTGAAATCTGATCTGCAAGAGGCAGGTAAATTTGTTCCAGTTCAACCTGTTCAATTTGACTTTGAAGGAAAAATGAATGAAATGATTAGGAAGGTGGCTGAGCTTGACGAATTGGTAAAGAAGAAGGGAGATAATAATGACGGTGCTAGACTTAGATCTAAGATAGCAGGTGGCGATCGTAATGATCAGTCTGATCAGTCGATGGATGAAGCTGATGATCATTATGAGCAGCGTAGGGTACGATCTGAACAAAAAAAAGAGTATAGCGGGATAAAGAAGAGGAAGGAAAAGTTGCAAAGGCGACTGTATGAAAATTTTAGTGATGAGGAAGATTTTGAAGATTCTGAATCTGATGAAACACCGAGGTATGAGCGTTCTCGAGGCCGTTCAGGAGGGGCAGAGCATGAGCTCCGGCCATCTAAAATGTACAGGGAAGGAAGGAAAAAGAAAGAAAGGCGAGTATATTCACCTCGGAAATACTCGCCTCGGAGGTGTTCACCTCGGAGGTATGAAGGTGAGTCCAGCTTGTATGCAACTGTGGGAATGAGAAATGAGGACCAGTATGTCCAGGGGGTTGATTGGAGGGACTCACCATTGGTGAAGGAGATCAGATCAGTGCCATTACCGAGGCGTTTTGATATTTCTAAAGTTGAAAAGTTTGATGGGACTCAGGATCCCGATGACCACATCGAACAATTTAAGAACTACATGACTAATTTTGAAGATGATGATAGATTGGTGTGTAGAGCCTTTTCTCAAACATTTAAGGGAACTGCGCTAAAATGGTTTAATAAGATTCCTAAGGAATCGATTGCAAATTTCAGAAGTTTCTACACTGCTTTTCGCAGACAATTTGTGGGAAGCAAGGAGATGAGAGCCAATGGGGACACGATAATACAGTGCAAGCAGGCTGTAGGAGAGAAGCTGAAGGATTATACCAAGAGGTTTGTGTCAACAAAGGCTGAGCTGGATGACTGTGAGGAAAGTGTGGCTATGGCAGCGTTCAGGCAGGGGCTGTTGCCTGGGGATTTAGCCGATGAGACTACGAGGCGTAGAGCGTTAACGTTTGGAGCTCTTATGGCTCAGGTAGAGGACCAGATTAAGGTCGAAGAATCAACAAGGGTTCGAGGAGGTGCTAGTATTGTTCAAAAAGGGAGTGGACAATCTAACGTCTCAAACAACAATCCCTCGCGTCCGAAGAACAATCCAAATGTTTCTAACCGAGGAGCCTCGAACTCGTATCAAGGGGGATATAATCAACATAATTCTAACAATCAGCAGCAGTATAGGTCCAGGTCGAATGTGTGGGTGAGGCCGGATTACTATGCAGATTTAACTGAGAGTGTGGCTTCAATATATGAAAAAACAAGAGGAACAATCAATTTTAGAAAGCCACCAGCTATCAACAGGCCAAGAGAGGAGCGCAATAATAAATTTTGTAGGTATCATGAGGACATCGGCCATGATACAAATGATTGCATTGCTCTGAAGAAGGAGATGCAAGTTTTGATCGAAAATGGAAAGCTGTTGGAGTATGTCAGGAAGAATGCCAAGGCAACAGCTCCCAAAGGAGGTAATCCCAATTCTAAGCAGGAAACTGCGTTAATGATTTTAGATGTTGCAGGTGAGGCAGATGGTTTCGATGTAGCCTCGGAATATGTCGAACCAGACCCCAGTCGACTTTTGTTAATGTCGATAGATGAGCCGATGCGTCAGGGACGTGTTCGAGATCTGTGTGCCTTTTTCGAATCATTAACCATATTTGGAGGGGATTCGATGACCAACAACACCAATAATTCGAGGAAGAGGCATATAGTAAATTTAACACGACAAATTGAGGGAGGTGCATCGGGACATCTAGGCGGCAGAAAGGATGTGCCCTTTATGATATTCGATGGAGATGATTTGAGGGGCATTACAGGGCCACATGAGGATGCGGTGGTCATTGGAGCAGAAATATGTGGGGTGGAGATTCGACGCGTGCTGATCGACACAGGGAGTTCTGCTAACGTGCTTTTTAAGTCAACGTATGATAGGTTGACCTCACCACCTCGAATAGAAAAGTCTGAGAGGACTATCATTGGGTTTACTGGTGCATCAGCAATTGTGATAGGTGAATTCGAAGGTGAAATTTCTTTGGGGAAAGGGCCTTTCAAGAAGAAAGTGCAGGTACTTTTTGTGGTGGTGGACTGTCCATCAAGTTACAACGCTATTCTTGGGAGATCATGGTTGGCCAAAATGTACGCTGTAGTTTCTACAGTTCATCAGTGTCTGAAGTATGTGGTCGAGGACAGAGTTGGTGTAGTCCGAAGTGACCAAAAGGTGGCAAGAGAATGTTATGCTGCTGCATTTAGGTTACGTGGTAAAGGTTCTGATGATCTCATGGAGAGTTAGCAGTTTGGGGGGTTGTCTTGTGGTGAAACAGACGAGGGAATTGATGATCCGAGGTCAACCCCGAGTTCTGTAGTGGTTAATGAAGAAATAGAGGAATATATCTTTAATAGTGGCAGGGTGCTTCGAATTGGCACTCTGTTATCTTTGTCGATGCGAGAAAAATTGTTGAATTTTTTGTCTGAAAATTTGGATGTGTTTGCTTGGAGATCCGAAGACGTAGTAGGAGTCCCAAGCAGCATCATATGTCATAGCCTGGCGGTTGATCCGAAGGTCAAGCCAATTATCCAAAAAAGAAGGGCTTTTTCATTGGAGAAATCTGAGGCCATAGTTGCCGAAGTGGATCGGTTATACAAGATGGGGCACATTAGGGAGGCCAATTATCCGAGGTGGACGGCTAATCCGGTGGTGGTGAAAAAGAAGAATGGAAAATGGCGAATGTGTGTGGACTTCACAGATTTGAATAGAGCCTGTCCAAAAGATCCTTTTCCGGTGCCTCGGATAGATCAGTTAGTGGATTCCACTTCGGGAAATAAAATTCTGACTTTCATGGATGCATTTTCGGGGTATAATCAAATTCAAATGAATCCAGATGATGAAGAAAGCACGACTTTTATTACTGATAGAGGTTTGCATTGCTATAAAGTAATGCCTTTTGGGTTGAAGAATGCTGGATCAACATATCAGAGGCTGATGAATAAGGCGTTTGCTTCACAGATTGGGAGAAATATTGAAGTATACATCGATGACATGCTTGTTAAAAGCAAAGGTGATGATGAACATATTGATGATTTGGAAGAAACGTTTTTGAATCTTAGAGCCATTCAATTGAAGTTGAATCCGGAAAAATGCACATTTGGAGTCCGATCTGGCAAATTTTTGGGGTATATGATTAGTGAAAGAGGAATTGAGGTGGACCCAGAACAGTTGAAGGCTTTGATATCGATGTCATCACCTCGGAATATCAAAGAAGTGCAAATGCTAACAGGCAGGTTAGCAGCCCTGAACAGATTCATTTCTCGTTTTTCAGATAAGTGCTTGCCTTTTTTCCAGGTGCTGCGAAGGCCTAATAATTTTGAGTGGACTTCGGATTGTGAAGAAGCCTTTCTGAAGATCAAAAATCTTTTATCCTCTCCTGAAATATTATCGAAGCCTCGAAAGGGTGAACAGTTGTTTTTGTATATTGCAGTATCGGATTATGCAGTAAGTGCAGTTTTGATCAGCGAGGATACTAAAATTTCGAAGCCTGTTTACTATGTCAGCAAAAGTTTGGTTGATGCTGAGAAACGTTATTTGAAGCTCGAAAAATTGGCACTGTGTATAGTAGTGGCAGCAAGAAAGATGCGCCCTTACTTCCAAGCACATACTATTGTAGTTCGAACTTCATATCCATTAAAGAACGTTTTACAAAAACCAGATATTTCAGGAAGGATGACAAAGTGGTCTGTGGAATTGGGAGATTTCGATGTGCTATTTTCTCCTCGGACAGCTATCAAAGCTCAAGCTTTAGCAGATTTTTTGGTGGAGTTTCATTCGAGCAGACCCGAGGAGAAAGATACAGAAAAGGTGAATGAGAATCCGACGTGGACAATTCGAACTGATGGGGGATCCAGTAGTAAAGGGTCAAGTGCAGGAGTGGAATTGGTGGCACCAATGGGGGAATTTATGTTTCAAGCTATAAAATTTGGCTTTCATGCTTCAAATAACGAAGCTGAGTATGAGGCTGTGCTAGCAGGGTTAAGGTTGGCGAAGATTTGTGGAGCAATGTTTGTACGCTTGGAAACAGATTCACAGTTGGTAGTTAACCACGTTAAAGGGGTATCAGAAGCTAAAAAGGAACGTTTAGTTTTGTATCTGCAAGAGCTTCGGGGGATGATGGCTCAGTTTGAAAATGTCGAAGTGGAGCATATTCGAAGAGGAAGCAACACTATGGCTGATTCTTTGGCAACGATGGCTTATTCAGAAGAATACCCATGGATTGTAACCCAACCATCGCCTTCGATTAGATCGAATTCTGAGCAATGTGAAGTTATTGATGAGGTAGTAAATAATCCGACGTGTGCTCGAGGAGATTGGAGGTTTGACTTGTTAAACTTTATTTCGAATGGAATATTACCTATGGATAAACACTTGCTCAAGAAAATAAAGTACAAATCCCTTGGCTATGTGGTACTGGATGGGGTGCTGTACAAAAGGTCTGCTTCGAAACCTTTACTACGATGTTTAGGCAAGGATGAATCTCAGAATGTTTTGTCCGAACTGCATGATGGAGATGGGTCTGCTCATTGTGGGTTTAGAGCTTTAACGCGTAGGGTATTGTTGGCAGGATATTATTGGCCTACCATTTTACAAGATGCCAAGTCATTAGTTCGAAGTTGTGACACTTGCCAAAGGTATGCAAATTTAATACACAAACCAGCAGTACCACTAATGACAATTTCAGAGGCGGTTCCTTTTGATAGGTGGGGTATTGATTTGGTGGGACCATTACCTATGGCTTCTGGTGGAAGACAAATGATTATTGTTGCGGTTGATTATTTTTCGAAGTGGGCAGAAGCAGAACCCTTAGCTGGGACAAAAGCTAAGGATGTAATCAAGTTTATTCAAAGCAATATTTGCTACCGTTTTGGAGTACCTCGAAAAATAACAACTGATAATGGTCCTCAATTTAATAACAAGGAAATGGACTCTTTTTGCTCTTCGAAAGGGATACAGCAATGTTTTTCCACTCCTTTTCATCCTCAGGCAAATGGACAAGTGGAAGTAACAAATAGATCTATCTTGGATGGCTTAAAGAAAAATTTGGCTGGAGCAGCAGGGAAGTGGCCAAATTTTCTTCAAGAAGTATTATGGGCATATAGGACAACCCCTAGAGAGGCTACAAAAGAGACTCCTTTTTCTCTAGTATATGGGATGGATGCTGTGTGCCCTGCTGAATCCACACTACCTTCTTACAGACTATTACGATATTCCGATGCAGATAACGATGAGGCCAGAAGAGTGGAACTTGATTTGTTGGAAGAAAAAAGGGTCAAGGCACATTTAAATGTGATTCATTATCAAACGTTAATGAGAAGCAGGTACGATGCCAAAGTTAAGAGAAGGGAATTCAAAATTGGCGATCTAGTATTGCGAAAAGTGTTTCTTCACACCAAGGATAAACACCTCGGAAAATTGGCCCCGAATTGGGAAGGTCCTTACAAAGTTACAATGAGAGTCAAACCAGGTTCCTACAGGTTATCAGATCGAGAAGGGAGGATGCTCAAGCACCCTTGGAACATAGAGCACTTGAAATTGTACTGTGAGTAAAACTGAACTTCGAATTTTTGTAAAACAGACATACTCTTTCCTTATCTGTTGGCCCAGAAAGGTTTTAATGAGGTGTCTGATTGATATTGAATTTTTTAATAAAATTTCTTTTGGCCATTGGTTGTTTGTTATGATGTGTGATTTATTATTTTGGTAATTTGGCAAAGATTGATCATCTTTGGAAGTTGACCAAGAATAATTTTCCGAAGCGAAAGCTTTGAAGAAACAACCAAATTTTTCGAGGTGCCACGTCTTATGAGTGCATCTATTTTTCGAGGTGCCACGTCTTATGAGTGCATCTATTTTTCGAGGTGCCACGTCTTATGAGTGCATCTATTTTTCGAGGTGCCACGTCTTATGAGTGCATCACATTTTCGAAGTGCCACGACTTATGAGTGCTTCCATCATTAATAATAATCAGCTCAAACAAGTGTACCAGAAAATTTAAGATAAAAAAAAAGATAAGTAGTTTGTTCGTGGGATAACATACGAAGTTTACAAAAAAGAACTGAAGTACTTAGTCACATACACAAAAAACAAAAGCAAACTACTTGGTCTATCAAGCATCATTTTCTTGTTCTTCATCTTCCGATGACGCCTCTTCGGAGGAGGAGCTTGGTGGAGCTTCGAAAGCTTCTTTTGGGCGTTGTTCTTCTGGAACTCGTTTCCAAAGGTTTGATAAGTCTAGCCTTGGACAAGCAGCATGAACTTCTCGAAGGATCTGAATGGATGTATCAATTTGAGTTTTCTTCATGCCTTCAAGCATCACAGAGCTAACTTTGTTTTTCGCCTCTTTAACTGCAGCCTCCTTTTCCTCTTCGAATCCTGCTCGAAGTGTAGTAATTTCAGTCTGGCTTTTTTCCAATTTCTCTTTAGTCTCTTTGATAAGCTCCGTCGCATCGGAAATAGCAGTAGAATGTTCGGCCTTTAGACTTTTAAGAGCTTCCAGATGAGTAGTTTTAAGAGCTTCGACTTCCTCCTTGTGCTTTTTAAGAAGCTGTTCTTTCTCAGCTTCAAATTTTTGGAGTGCTTCATTTTTAGAAGTCTTTTCAGACTCTGTTTCTTTTCTACTCCTAGCTAGCTCTTGGGCAAGACGCTCCAGTTGGGTTTGAGATTTGCTCACTTCTTCGTATAATTTGGTGACTGCAGAAATTAGATTGGGGAAAGGTTGAAGAATTGAAATTACCTCATCAGATTTCTCTGGCTGATGAATGGGAGCAAAAGGATTCGATGTGGAAGTTGTAGCAGCATCGGTAGAAATTGGAGGAGCAACGTTGGCATGTTGAGAACCAGGAAGTACAAAATCTCCACTTGAGTTGAAGTCATCGAGGTTTAGATAGTCATCTATTTGTTTGTCTCCAAGGGTTATACCTCCCTCAGGATTCACCTCGACAAAAGTTTTACCTCGTGCCTCGGAAGCTAGCACATCCTCTAAGAGATCAGCCTCATTCTTTTCATTGGGCTTGTTAGACTTATTATCTTTCTTTTTTGGAGAAGTTTGTTTTTTCTTTGTCTTCTTCAGGATGGGCTGGTCTTCTTCGGATATGGTGGGAAGCGAAGGTGCAGACGTTTTTCTCTTCCTTACACTCTTCGAAGTAGAGGGAGGTTTAGTTTTGCTGGTGGTGTTTTTCTTCTTTCCTTTCTTCTTCAAAGGAAGATGGCTGTCACTCCGATTCCGAAGTGGGAGATAGCACTTTCCATCTGGTGCAAGAATCCTTTGAACTACTAGAAGAGGATCTGGTGGCGTCATCGGATCTTCAGGGAAGTCAGCCCCTAGTGATATTCGCCAAAGATGGCTATTAACAAAGTTAATAGGATCAAATGCTGAATGGAAGCCATTTCCCCAAGCCTTTTCAGCCCACTCTGCCATCTTTTGGAAGATAAGCTTGGCCTCTTTTCGACGACCCTTAAACCGCCTCGGAATTTCTAAAGAGAGAAAAATAGTTATATAAGTAGTTTGAATCAAAAACAACTAAATAAGCAAAGGAAGGTATCACTTACTACTGTCTCTCCAGGTAAGGGTGAGTTTAGAAGGGTTGGCATCGGAGATTTCATGTCCATTTTCCCAGGCGCCTGACAGAAAGACGAATCGTTGTTTCCAGAATTTATCGGCTTCGAGGAGATCGTCGATAATTTTCAAGTCATCTTCAAGGGTTAAATAATAAAATGGTAGAACAGGGCCATTTGACACTTTGGTTACTGAGATGAAGTCCTCGATTTCGAGGGGAATACCTCCAAGTCTTGATACCATGATTGCTGAAAATAAAGTGAAGAGCAAGTTTGGAGTAACCTGGGTTGGGCACAGTCTGTGGATTTCGAAGAACTTTACGATCATCGGATCCAGGGGAAACCGAAGTCCCCAGTTAAAGAGCTCAGGGTACACAACCAGCTCATCTTTTTGGCAGTTCAAGGGTGTCTCTCCTTCCACTGGTAGCCGAAGTGTCATATTATCAGTTAACCCCCATAGCTTTCTGAGGTGCTCCTTCTCCGATTCGAGGTAGTAGCTGTAGGGTACATTCTTCAGGGCAAGAATGTACCAAGCAGAAAGAGGCTTGAGATTTTCCTGAACTAATGAGGCAACATTCTCAGGCAATGTAATGAGACTTCTTTTCCCTCGGGGCTTCTTTGGAGGAGCTACGCCTTCAGCATCGGATTCCTCCTCGGCATCGGATTCAGTAGCTTCTGAATCATCCTTTTTGTGACCTTCCTCGGAGTGACTTCGAATTTGGGTTTCTTGTTGAGTCACAGGAATTGGCTGACTACACTCTGGTGTAGTATCATCCACTTCTTGTGGGGGAGGAGGAGAGTGTTGAGGAGTGGAAGAGGTTTTTGTTTCTTCACCCATTACTAAGAAAGATGATTTTTTGGAATGTTTAGCTCTAATAGCCTCGAATTGAGGAGGAAGTGTTTTGGTTTGAGGGTTTTTTGCCTCTTCGAATTGAAGGACAGGTGATTTGAGTTGTGATTTGTTATAAGTGGGTGGTTTGTCTAAAGTAACTATTCTAGGTTTCCGATGAGGTCTTAGTATTGAAGGTTTGGTTGGATTTTGGAAAGAAGAGGTCGTTGAGCTACTTTCTGGGTTAGAAGCTAGAGGTGAAGACGAAGTGGCAAGGTTTGGATTAAAGTTGCCATATTTAAAAGTGGTGCAGGAAGAGTGAGGACCGTTATAGATCAACCCAGCAGCTTTGTATTCTTTGGCTCTTCGAGAAATACAAAGATAATCGTAGGCCCCAAATACTTGGTTACTGGAACCAGGACCAGGAAAGATATTTCTCTTTGATCTTACTGGTCTTCTGGGTTTAAATCTATTGTATCTAGGGTATCTTCTCATACAATGGTTTTTGGAATGAGAGTTTGCTTGGTGAGACAAGAGAAGATGAACAGATTGAAGATGAACAGATTGAAGATGAATAGATTGAAGATGAACAGGTTGAAGATCTGATGAACAGGTTGAAGATCTGATGAACAGGTTGAAGATCTGATGAACAGGTTGAAGATGGTTCAAGAGATGGTTTCACTAAAAAGTGTTTAAGGAGTGAGTAACTGGGTATTTATAGAATGAAGAGGGACGTCGAGAATGTGAAAGGGTAGAAAAAGCAAGTTGTTTTCATTGGCCAGAATATGAAACGAAAAGGGAAATGTGTAATGTCACAGGTCTACTGTCAGGGGTCTAATCAATCCCCTAGGTAGGGATCAGAAATTTCGAAGTGCTATTAAACCATGTTTGAAGTGGTAATATTCGAAGAAGAAATAAAGCTATGCCACAAGAAGTCAGTTTCGAAGCTGAGTTAAAATCAAAGAGAAATCATAAACCATTGAGTTTAGTCACAACAAAGTCATAAAGTGATAAAATTGGTTTTGATACGAGGAAGAATCCGAGGAGTGAAGAATCCGAGGAATGATAAAATTAAGTTAATTCGAGGAAGGATTCGATGATTTAATAGTTCTTATAAATATCTATATAAGAACTAGGGGGGCTACGGTGATAAAATTAAGTTAATTCGAGGAAGGATTCGATGATTTAATAGTTCTTATAAATATCTATATAAGAACTAGGGGGGCTACTGATAAGGAAAGATATTCCTTAGGGACTAATATGTAAATGTTAGGGATTAGAGTAATAATTCTTGTAAATATGGGATAAAATTAGACTTTAGGAGAAATATAGGGGTTAGATTGCAAATATGACAATATGTAACCGTTTCTCTAACTAACTCGCCCTGCCTATTTAAAGAGGCTGAAAATGTTATTTTGACCTATGAAATATTCAGAGGTACTTTTCACTACTTGATTTTTCCATTGCAAACTCTCTGTTCTGAATTCACTCGTTACTACTTTAATTCATACCGTACCGACCCCCTAGTTCTCTACACGGTGAAAGAATATCAAGTTCAAGTTTACAAACGTACCTTATTTACACAATGTAAGCTACGGCGACGTGGGTGATGAGGAGTTGTTTTTTACAATTTAAAGGAGCATAAATGTACAAATCACTAAAGAAGTTTTGAAATATTTTGTAAGTGTGTTAGAGCCTCCATAACGCACGTGCTACCAAATTGTGACATGTGTCGTCCAATAACTGTCACACCAACACTTCGTCGCCTACAAGACTAAACTACTATGACACGTCACATTCCTTTTCCCCATTGAAGTTTTAAATTCAGTATATTGTTTATATCCCTTTAAGATACTCAATGGACTAGAGGGGAGTCTTGATGAGGCTGGTATTACTTGGCCAAACACTATTGGGCAAGACATGGCCAGATAGTGATAAATCAAGCGTTGCAAACATAAGTAGACAATGATATAGTGGCCTAACACCTAGGGGATTCCACACTATACTAAGATCACCTATAATTAGAATACAAACACCACAACTAATGACTAAATCGAGGCTCGATCACAAGACACCAAGGCCAACTCCTAAGACACGACCGATGTGGTCCGTGGGATAAAGATCAATGAGTGTCGAAAATTCAACGGCCAGACCAAGCGCTTATGAAGTGATAGAACCAACGTGACTAATGTCACCTGACCGAGCATAGGCTATTTGGAAAGACTAACGTGGTCAGATTGAGGCCTATCAAAGAAGTACTGTAAGTAACCGAAGCCTATCAGGTACAAATATCATTAATGTGCAATAAAGAGCTTTAAATAGAGTCAAGAGTCATTAAAGACAACTTATGACTGATGAATCAATGCAACTGGCGACGACTCGTGTAATGGCCATATATATAGGTCCAAAATGGCATTGACTGGATTTATGTATTTAGTGGGAGATAGAAATTTTACTATACAAAGTAAAAATAGGATTTTGAATGCATAAAGATACATCGTTTCTTCTTTGATAATTAAACTGCTATTTTGGCATATATTTGTGAGATTTTCCTCTAACATAGGCTAGGTGAACTAATAGAATTTTAGATATGGATGGATTCGTAGAAGAATGGGCATCTAGTATTGGGAATAGGTTTGGGAGGATCCGAAGGCCTTTGAGGGCATGCCAAAATAGGGTAAGATCAAATCTGGGAAATACATGAATAGGTTGAGGACTGAAAGTGGCATGATATTGGTGAAATAACATTCATTACCAATTTTTTAAAACTTGGTAGGTATATACGCAGAATCATGAGAATTACTTTAAAGCATGTAATAGGTGAGAGGAAGAGTCAAACCTTACTTGGAATAAGGGTTAAGCTTATGACTGCAAGACGAAGAAACAGATTGAGTGAAGAAGCTATTGGGGTAGTTGAAATCATTGTCAATATGATCCTTTGGACAATCAGTAATCATAAAGATGTTATAGGTGCCACGGGTAGAATTGAAGTTAATATAGAGTTTTTATATAAGGTTTCTTATTAATTTGGATTTCCTATTTATGAAGTTTCTTATTTTATGACTAAGTCTTTATTACAGCCATTGATTAATCATATTTAATCTGGAGTGTCTGCTGAAGAATTAGGATTTTTTCTAAGTCTATAAATTGAATAAGAAACAAAAAAACTAGGGTTTAGGTAGCGAGGCAATGGTGGCGACAAAAACAAGTGATGAATCTAGATTTTAAAATGACAAATATTTTAGCTTTGATTATAATGATATATGAGGTAAACACTTCAATATGTATTCTAATATTCACGGCTTCTTTGTAAGCCTATAGGAGAGTTTTGTAACATAGTTGAGTGATTGAGTGTTTAGTGTTTAAGAGTCTATTTGTAACCTCATATATATATATATTATGTATATTTCCTGTAGATGTAGGAGTTTTTCACGATCTGAACCATGTTAAATAAGGTAAGTTTCAAAGCACTGGTTACTTAATGCAGTATTTCGACAAGTGTTCACAAATTTTAGTCCTTTCTTCGGTTAAGTGGCTCGCCCTAGCGAGTCTTGTTAGGTCAGGGTCGAATCGTGTTGAGATATTATTGATTTTCTTAACAAATTTGAAATGTAATTTTATTTTTTAATCCAAAAGATCTTATATTAAATTCCAATTCAGAAAAATATTTTTATATTTATTAGTTTGAATTATGTTTTTAAATCTGTTATAATAACAATATGTTTTATTAAGATTTGAAGAAATAAAAAATTCAAAAAATAAAAATTTGAAGACAAAATTTTGAATTTTTTGGTGATTGGATATGTACCAAAACTATAATTGCACATAAGTCTTACGTTTCTCACAAAAAATGTTAGGAGGAGAGAATTGTTTGTCTCTAATAAGTTACAAATTAAGATTGTCGAATTCATATGAGATAACTTTCATTACCTACCATCCACCATAAAGGTTGGACTTACTATGAAGTCCTCCCTATCTCACCCAGTTAATCATGAAAAAATATGCATAATCCCAAAAAAACCAAACCTTATACCATGTTAGAGAGCATAAGTTGAATACTTACCAATAGACACCATAATGGAATAGGATTGTATATTCCTCTTATACATTACAGATTAATATTTTTAATCGATGTGGAAGAACCTTTAATACCCACTCTTCACACTAAATGGTGGAATCACAAGGTAGCCTCCATAATGCTAGTGAGCACTGAGATTTTCAATGATTATTCTATATATAAATATCACACTCATCAAGGCTATCTTTAGTAATTTTCTAGGCTGATTTGGAGTGGCGGTCATTACGGGACAACAAATATGGGAGGAAAATTAGTCACTTTTAATCATTTTTCAACTTGATATTTGATTGATTCTTATTTATACTAAGCTCATAGAATACCATACAAATAGTATGAAGAGTAGACATATGAAGAATTAGTCCATGCAATCTTTTAAAGTCATAACATAAAGCTATAAAAAACGCACAAATCTTTGTTATTCTTTTCAAGCAATATAAGATTTAAACACCTTCATATCTTGATATTATATAAGGATTGATTGATCCTATAAATATGACATAACAACATAACAATCAGAAATACGTATATCATTATGTTGTAGAGGACAAATATTATAATGGTATTTCTTAGCAAAATTGGACTGAGTATTTAGTATCTCCAAATGATCTCAAACTTGTTTTGTTGTTTCATACTTAACGAATTGAATACTAATTGATTGAGTTATACAGTTATTAATATAAGTGATAACCTTAGTGTTGTTTGTTTCCCACGTATCAAGCAACAAAACATAATTTTTATTATTAGTTTTATTAGTAGGTGGAAGTTTTTTCCTTAAAGCATATCCTCGCATATGTTTGCCATAAACAATTATAGCATAGCTTTAATAGGATAAGTTCTTCACACTAATTTGGGTACTATTAGATCATATAGAGTCATTGTTTCCTATTATATTAGTAATATAAATATGTTAACATTAAACGAATTAAACCTAACAAGCCAACACCAGCAATTTCAAACATAATCAAATAATAAAACAAGTAAAATATTGAACACCAAAAATTCCCAAATAGTCGAACAAAGGATAATGTAATATAAAAGATAAAATAAAAACTCGAACAAGATCACATACAAAAAATATGATTAAAAATGGATCCATGAAATACAAGAGAGAACTATCATTCTTCAATCATATCAAAGAATGAGCAAATCAAACTCGCATACCATGATACACGATAAGCATGTATAGAGATAATCGAGAGAAATAGAAGATAACTATGTTTATTAATTAGAACATTGTGTCTTACAAAGAGCTAATACATAATAATATATAGAGTGTGGCTAGGGTTTCTAATATAATAACCTAATGGGATATTTAGCCAAATAGTTAACGGGTGTAATGCTACCAAAAACAAGATCATTATTTAAGATATAATACAACATGACACGTGATGCTTGACAAAAAATAACACTCTCCCTTACATGATATGTTGTATTATGGTATTACCCATGGATTGGTCCATATATCGAGACAACGAGTGTGACTCTCAGTGAAAATCTAGACAAGATTCACATGGCATATAATTATATATCGGTCCTTGTAACTGATGTTTCCAAAGATATTTAAAGGGTATTTTTGTATAACTGATTGTTAATAATACAAGAATAATGTACGGAGAGATAATTAAGCAGCTTATGTATTAATCTAGAGAGAAAAAAACTAGTTGGAAAACCAAAATTGCATAAACTTCGTTTAATTAAAAAAAAGACTTTATATAGTGAGTTTGGGTCCTTATGGGCTTACATTATTATTAAATATACCTATTCAATATTAAATAAGATACAGTCATAATTACATATTTATTGCATGGGTATTATAAAGTGAACTTTGGTTTATTCGCTTATTGGTCTAACTCGTACGTCATATATATGAGTCTTTATGAGTAGCCCCTTATTCATGGCGAAGGTCCTCGAGAGGAATAATTTTAGAATTTCTTCGTATTTTAGGTAGTCATGGTGTATCCGAATGGCCTCTAGTTGGGTAGACTTTCTTATGTTCATCGTCGCTCCCGATATTGCTAGACTTTTGAATTCTATGAGGATTTTTTTCTTATGCACGTGCCACAGAAGAATACTCGTCCCACGGACTATGATTTAAGTGGTAAATCATGATAGCCTTTTTGAAACTGTTTTACTTCTTTATGCAAGTATCCATTGAGGTGAACGTTCCACTTCCCCATGCGGGTAACCGTTGGTCCAAAAGAAACAAAAGTAATGCACACCAAACCTTTTTCTTCTGATGGTTTGTTTGGATAATAAAAAAAGGTTCGCTTGGGAAGAAACCCTTTGTAGGTTTGGAGAAAAGGAAGTGATATTTCGGTCACCAAGAGAAGAAAAATAAAAGGTCAAAAATGAGCGCTACATTCCAGGTCACACCCCCAAAGCAATCGGTTGTGTGTAGTGTTGATGTTGCTGAAGGGGTTCATTATTTTCAAACAACACACCCGAGAAAGGCCCGCAATTAGACTACTAACTTTTAAAGACAAATTAATAGAATTAGTTGATGAGCTAGAGAGGATGGCAGAAAAATATGTTGACATGGGATAAAGGCTGGTATATCAATTCCAGATGAGTGTTAATATTGTAAAATAAATAGAAATCCATAAAGAATAACCAAGAAAAACATCAAATGTAAAAAGCAGCAAGAGAAAAAGAGCAGTAGTAAAGCTACCTTCTGTGGTAGAAGAGATTCCAAGGGCTAACATGTGGACTGTTGAGAATAAAGACTTGGTTGCTCTCTATGATATCAAGTACAACTAATATTCTAAAGAGCAAGAAGCAGAGCTCCAAGCATGTTGGGGAATACCCAGCACATTGCAGATATGCATACCAAAGACATGAGAGATGCTTCAATCTGTTTCTTAGAAAGAATTGGTCGTCTACCCGGATGTGCTGAACTAGAGGCTCTGATGCTAGAGCCTGCCATAGTTTGGCATTTCGAATTTTCGAACTTGTATCCAAGCCAAGAAAGTTCAAACTCTTGGTTCAAATTTATGTAATGCATTGTTACATCAAGGTTGTCCAAGATCGAGATGTCAATGAAGCTATTTTTGGCAATCATCTCGTTATTATAGAAACTTTGTATTCTCTTCTACTTTATTATTATCTGGTGATTGGCCTTCTAGAGACTGAGAATACCTAGAATCATTATTTTTCTTTATCATTGGTTGTTGGAAGAACGACAAAGATACTTTGAGTACGGATACCCCGAGCCGAATCCCGAAGAAGTGGCAAGGCACAAGTAAGTTGATTTTCTTGTTGATCAGAACTATCGGTAATACTATCAACTTTTACCAATTAACTCTTATGTTTCCTTTCTTTTTGAAGACTTCATAAAAATACTTTCAAGAAGTTATACCAATGGCTTGAGGAAAATTGGTCAAATGGGTTCCATAAATGTTTCACGCCGACCAACCTAGTTGAGAGTCCTTTTTTTATGCACATAACTATAAATAAATTTACCTTGGGAGCAGCTACTGACTCCACCACATGTATCGGATATTTTTAAGTGACTGGGGGCCTTAGATGGACAAGTTCTTATTCCAACCAAGAAACGGTCCTCAAACCATATGGTAAAAAAACATCACTCGTGATTTGATGCCCAATGAGCTAACTATAAGCGTGGCAGAAGAAGAACAAGTCGATAAGGTATTAGAGGAAACAGTCGAGAAAATAATGACCCAAACATAAATAAACAATGTTGCCCTTGTAAAGAAAAAAATTGTTACATGCATCAAAAGGTAAGCATAGAAGAGAGAAAAATCAAAAGAGAGAAAATGGAAGATTAATCAAGAAATTTTCATAGCTAGGGAGGAATCCACTATCCCTACTATGATTGATTTGTTTGAAGCTAAATATCCGGAGAACCACTCCTTATCTCGTCAAGAGGATAACCACCAAATATTTGAGGCTTAAAATTAAATGGACTCATCACTAATATTGTAGGGATAAAATCCAGAATATCTATGCACTCATACTAAAATAAGCCATTTTCTTGCCGCATCGTATCAACTTGAGTAATCAGATTCCTATGTGGTTGTTTAACATGTAATGGTCAAGCTTATTTCCAAATTAGAGAGGGAAATACAGAGTCGAAAGAAAATAACATGTTCCTTCAGGAAAAGTGTGTGCGCTATCAAAAAGTTGCATCAAAGCAAAGATCGTGTGCTTATCATAAGGAATGTTAGGTTAAAGATGTTGAAAATGATCTTAAGGAGCAAAAACCTGATGTTGAATCTTGGTGAAAGATTAGGCTCATAAAGTTCAAGATGCAGAATAGGAACATGCAGAACAGACAAATACCTTTCACAAGCTGTTAGATGAGCAAAAAGTCGCGACTAAGAAAACCGAGAAGAATTATAGGAAAAATACTTGAGGAATTGGATTTAGTAAAGAAGAAAGTTGCAGTAGACAAAGAGACTGAGGTCGCTGCTTATACCGAGGTATTCTTAAATTCTCTAAACTAGAAAGAGGATAAGGTACAGTCCAATATGGTTTTGATCTTCCATAAAGCTTTCCTAAAGTTAAACTTTGTCTATTTTTGGGATATGATTTCTAAAATGAACGGCCAACTAACCTCTCATTTGAAGATAAATTAGAAGTAACATTACATACAAAAAGTGAAGTCATGAGTTAGAGGGCAATAAGCTGAAGACGAAAGTTCTGAGGAGACCCCTAGCCAATATAATGAAGATAAAGATAAATCAGTGATAATATTCCCTTATGGCTAATGTTTTAACCCCGCCTCCTCTTTTCTATCTCGTATATTTCTTGTATTTTTTAAAATTTCAAGTCCATAGTTAGGGGGTTTTGTGCGCTTATTCAGAATTTATGAAGGTTATTTTTTTTATATATATATATATATATATATTGTTTCATGTCTTCATATGAAATTAATATTTTTCAACTGTGTCTCTGAAAGTTTCCTATTTAAGGGTGATCAATCCTCTACTGCTTACCGAAACCCTTCTCGACCATGACCTATTGGTGTTAGAACCTTTTTAGATATGACCAGCTAGTGTTTGAACCTTTCTACTTGACCAATTAATGTTGGAACCTTTATATTTGACCAACTAATATTGAAACCTTTTTAAATGTTAATTTTAGATCGTTAATATCCAAACCGATTAATAGTGAGACACGAATTTTAAATGCCAAAAGATTAATAAAAATCGACTATTGTAGACACCTCATTAGAACCTCCTCGTGTCACTATGGTAGGAAAGAGTATGTCTCTGGTTGTTACAGGATAAAACTAACTAATATACATAGATTTTTACAATTATTTCAAATACAACCTGAAGTGCTTAATATTCCTAAGTTCTGAAGTGGGTTGCATTTTCGATCTATTAGTCGGTAGGTTTCAGGCTTTACCCTTTCAGTAACCGAATAAGGTACTTCCTAATTAACCCATAACTTCTCTAACCATTTATCTTTAGCTTATAACAAGACACTTTTTAGAGCTTTGTCCCCCACCATGAATTCTCTCCATCGGACTTGAAATGCATATTTTCTTCGCACCAAAGTTTGATAATGAAGGGATCTTAGATGTGCCTTTGTTCTTTTTTTTTCAATTACATACAGTTCGGCTCTTTGGCCTTCATCAGTACCCTCTTTGACATAGTTTATGATTCAGAAAGATGGGAAGGGTGGCCTAGGCTGGGATTCCCGCATTCATCCCATCAATAATTACAAAGAAGATTCTTGAGTTACTAACCGAGAGGTAGTTTGGTAACCCCACAATACTTTATGTAAATAATTTGGTCACTTTTCGGAAGCCCCCTCCAAATATTTTCTCAATCTGTCAAGGATAGTTAAATTTGTAACCTCTACTTGCTCATTTGCTTGCAGATAAAATTATGATGGAAAGAAATTTTGAATACTTCGGGAAGAACAAAACGCCGCAATGTTCTTATTTTCAAATCGAGGGTCATTATCGATTTTGATTGTTTTTGGAATTTTGAATATGCAACATATGTTAGATACAAAAAATTTGATGAGATATTTTACTTAGTTCTAGACAAAGGCTCAGTTTCGATCCATTAACAGAAATAATCAATAGTGATCATCATGGTTTGGCGTCCCCTAGAGGCCATAGGCAAAGGTTCAACGAGGTCTAATCCTTATCTATCAAAAGGCAATGCTTTAGATATTGACTCAAGTGACATATGTATTGCATTCACAAATTGTTGGTTGGTATCATATCCCCTAACTGAGTCTTTAGCATCAGCCACAATATATAGCAAAAAATATTTTTCAATAATACACAACCAAAAAAATCTTTCTTTTCAATGTATTAAAGCCACACTGGGCGGAAACCCACTCCATCATGTAATTCAGATAACATCAGTTGTGATTCGTTAGTTTTGAGGCACCGCAATAATGGTCGGCTTAAATATTTTTTCTAAAGTATGTCTCCAAGGAAATTGAAACCATGCACCTTGAAACTTAGCCTTTTAAGAAAGGCATTATCGACCAGCAAAGTCCCTTTCATGGGAAATTCTTGAAGCTCATATCTACAATATTTCTTCAAGCTCATCAAAATTTATAATATTTTTTTGGTATTTAACCTTTGCTTTGAAATCGATGTTATTGAAGGATGCTCTTATTCAACTATCCATGGATACTTTTCAGTATATGCGATAATAGGTAGGGAATCATCCATCAAAGTTTTAGGTATTTCACCAAATGGTCTTTCCTTGCTTCGGCATGGCCTAATGCATGGTTAATAAGAAGATATGAATCACTTATCACACGGATCTTTTTGGTACCACATTTGAGAAAGTTGTACCCTGCAAAGCTCCGTCGTATTCTACCTTGTATTTTGCCTCGTTGTTAGATGCTTTGAAACTAAAGTGTATTGCTTGGTGCATTATTTGTCCACTCGGGGCTACCAACTGAACGCCTATCGGTTCGAACATCCATTTGTTTCTAGACATATCAATTATTGGCTTTAACTCAAGTTGTTCAAAATGAAACTCGACTAGAAAATCTGTCAAGGCATGCACTTTAATTGTTTTCAGAGTCTTTAACTCGATGACGTAATCTTCTAATTTAGCTTACCATTTAATCATTCTCACTGATACATCTGGCTTTTATAACATATTTTTAACTAGAAATGAGGATCGGACTACAATTGAATAAGCTTGGAAATATAACCTCATTCTTCGTGCTGCTACAACTAAATTAAATGCTAGGTTTTCCAACTTTAAATATATTTTTTTGATTCAACTTTAAATTTACGATATTAAAATTATATTGTTAATTATTTATATTGAAATTTAATAAAACATACATCATTAATTACTTAACTTTTTTATTGATTCAATAATCAAACGTATTTTTTAATTTTTTATCGCAAAAGTGTAGTAACTACACTTCTAGGAAATTCATACATTATTAATTGCTTTTTTTTATTGATTCAATAATCAAACATTGTATTTTTTAATTTTTTATCGTAAAAATGTAGTAACTACACTTCATATTAAGAAATTGATTGATTCTATTATTAATCACGCAGTTGCTCTACTTAAATAAATATATGATGCATCCCTTAAATAAATTAGAAATTCTTCATATTTCACTCTTTTCTATATAAAAAGAACTATAAGATTCATTGATTGATGGTATTAACCATGAAAATGCTACTTTCGATAATCAATGCACGTTTCTTTATCCTTTATATATCACAATTTAACACTAAACCCATTGAGCTATATATATATATATATATATATATATATATATATAAAAGTTACACAATAAATCACAGAAGACGACAGCTAGTTCTAGAGAGAGAATAACTCTCTGGAACTGCATTTTCTTTCTCGCCTGAATCTACCACAAATTCTCTGTAATCCTGAAATCAAATCTGACTCTTGTTGATTCTCCATTGCAAGTACTCAAGATCTATAATGGTGAAATCGTGTTTCTAAAAAAACTTTTTTTTTGTAAAAATCGCAGAAACCACTATTAATGAACCTTCAGCCATTAATGACTGCAACTCCCCTCTCTCCCTTAATAAAGCTCTTCTGACGGAAATCTTATCTGCCTGTAGAAGATCCTTCACGTGTTCCTTCTTTAATCCTCTCCCCTGCAAATGGTTACTAGCCTCAAAGCAAATCAGAGCCGCCTCTTTAATCCGCAACCACCTCTATCCTAAAACCTACGCAACCACCCTTACTCTTCCCCTTACTGACTATAAACAAAATCATAACCCTTCGCTTGCTCCCACCTCTCCATCTCCCTCTCCCTCAGTAAAGACTCTCTCTAGAAACCTTTCAACCTCTCTAACTCCAACTATGGTTGAAACAAGAACCCAAAGATCCCATAAAAGAAACTCCACCTCTCTGCCTCCTAACCGCAAAATCAACACACGCTTCAGAGATTAGAAAAAAGCCATCACCTCACCCTCTTCGTCGGACTCCTACCACCCTAGCAGCCCTAGCACTTCCCTCTCTCTCGAGACTAAAACCTCATCTCCCCCCACTGCCTCCCCTTCCCATTGCTTTGGAATGTTGGGGCTTCCCTTGTCGGACCACTCAACTCCTCCCCCCGTCTTGCATGCCACGACCACAACCCTCTCTAAGTCCCAGAAGGCAGCCCTCGATGAAATCAGCAAAGAAATAGAAATATCCCCTCTCTCGCTATCTCCCGCATCCTCCAAGTCGTTCACGCACATCATCTCTAATGACGAAGATCCATCAGAGTACTCCAAGACTCGAGTTCCAAGAAGCTCAGCTTCAAAGCATCCTCAACCGCAACGAGCGCCTCCTGACTGCCATGACCTCCATCCAGTCGCCTGACCCTCGAGTTAATGCATCGTTCGTCAATACCACTCCAGATTCCACATCCAAGTCTGGCTTGCATCATTGGAGTGGAACGGCCCCGATCCCTGGATTATGTAACATGCAAGGTCTCCTAAGTCTCTCTCGCTCTTTCCCTCAAATCCAACTTCTCTTGCCCACTCAGTTCCTTCCACCTACTCTACAACCACTAGAAATGCATCTAATACCCCTGGAACTGCTGCCCCAACTGCTCTCATCCTCCAAACTGCCATTCAAATTGAAACCCTAACCACCAACAATTGTCCTCCACTCGATAACCCAAAAGACAAAAGTGCATGCAAACCAGCATCCAAACCCTAGCCTTTCAAACCTCACTCACACGTTTCCATCTCCTATAACTAGCAAATAACAGTTCAACCCCGACGCATCTCCCAATCATGCAAACCCTAAGCTTGCTAGCCACCCACACCTTGAGTCACTATCCCCAACAAACATCCTCACCACTGCCATATAAACCCTACAAAGTTTTCCGTTTAGCCAAACTGCTCTTGATATCCCTCTGATTAACCAACCACCCTCTACCGTGATTCACACGTCTTACCAAGCAGAAACTGCCCAACCACGTCTCAACCCTATCCCTATGCCTGCCAGCTTCCCTAAATCATTCTCGGGACGGAACAGTAAGGGATACGCCATCTCGAGACACTCTAAAGCCTTCAGACCCCTGGGCATAAGACCATCCTCCCTCCAGCAACACCCCTACACGCGCCCTCCCAAGAACAGTTCCATACCCCCTCTCCTTGCGAATGAATCCGCCTCCCTCGTGAATTTACATCGCCAAACACCTATTTAAAAATCCTGGGCCAATGTTGTTTCCACTGAATTTGACCTGAAGCCTCACATGACTCTGAAAAAGACCGACGACCTAACTTTTAAAAATGACACCTTGTTATTCTCCGATGATGCCCTCTCTGGAGACAAAGACGACTGGAACAAATGTCTATCTGGCTACTTCCTCTCCAAAAGAAGAGCCACTTCCCACATCCAGTCCCTTGCTAACCAAATTCGGGGAACCCTTGGGCTCTAGGAATGCAAACCTACACCCTCTGGCCACTACTTCTTCCGTTTCTCCATTGCGGACAATGCCACTGAGGTTCTGGAGCGTGCTCTCTGGTTCTTCAGCAGTCACCTAGCCTTTCTTAAGTGCTAGGCCTCGATGGAAACACTAGAAAGAGAAGCGCCAAAGGAAATCCCTCTCAGCTATACCAGAATCTGCATCATCATACAAGCAGCAGCCTCCTACCCAACATCCATCACCATCGGTTGCCGAGGGAAAAAGCACATAATACAGATGGAGTTCCAGGGCCATCCCACGATCTGTACAAAATGTACCTCCTTTGGCCATGCTGCAGCAGGATGTCATAACCCCTTCGATCCCCTGACCCAACCAGCCAGACGCCCAGGAAAGGAGACAATGGTTGACAGCCCCGCAATCACACTCTCTGACTCAAGTGGAAGCGAATCTTATCATCTGCCCAACTACACCAGCCTGCATCAACTGGCCACTGGACGTGCATGGACCAAGAGTCAAGTCATTGCAAGCAACAGCTCTGCCGCTGGCCAGATAGGTCCACCGAATAGGGAAGCTTCCCCGACCAAAATCACATCCCCGAGCGTTGACCTTAGACACTCGAAAGCTTCACCTAATATGTATGGGGATGCCCCCTAGAATATTTAGCTCTTGTCTTTCTCTAATCCTTTGCTAGAACTCTGATCTATGAAATTAGCTTGCTGGAACATTAGAGGCCTTAATGATCCTGTCCGTCAAAAGGACGTTCGGGATTTTGTTTTTTCTAATAACATTAATATTGTTTGTATGCTAGAGACTAAGGTTAATTCCACTAATATCACGACCATTATCAACACCATGCTTCCCTAGTGGGACTTTACCATTAATCACCTGGACCATCACTATGGTCGTATTTACATTGCTTGGAATCCTAGTATTTTCAAAATCACTACCCTCAAATCATCCCCGCATCTCATCCACAAAAAAAAATGGATCTCCCGTAATACTAGCTTTTACGCCACCACCATCTACGGCTTCAACGAACCTCCTGACCGCCTTCCCATTTAGGAAGATCTTAATTCCATAGCCCCCTCCACCCCCTCTCCCCTTGGGTTGTCCTTGGGGATTTTAATGTCATCCGCAGCCCCCATGAGAGAACCTCCAATGACAATAGATAGAACAACTTGATCGCTGCTTTTAACGATTGTTGTATGAATTGCAACCTTGAGGACCTTCGCACCTCAGGTGTCCAATTTTCATGGTTCAACCACCAGCCCGACAACCCCATCTCTTCCAGGATTAATAGAGCCCTTGTCAACGACAACTGGGACAGATACTTCCCCAAGTCCTTCGCCAACCTCGACCCCCTCCTCCCCCCCCCCCCCCCACCCCCGCCCGCACATTCTGACCATACCCTGATTATCCTCTATCTCTCAGCCCCTTATATCCTGAAACCCAAACCCTTTAAATTCTTTACTATGTAGACTCTCCACCCCAGCTTCATGGAGATGGTCTCTACTAGCTGGGCCCTCCCTTGCTCCCCTCATCCCATGGGAGCCATTGTAGCAAAGCTTACGAGACTGGCCCCCATCCTTGACACTTTAAATAAAAAAGAATTTAGTGACATCAACCTAAGAGTGGGTAATGCCAAGCTGAATTAGCCCAAGCCCAAATTTCCCTAGCCTCTAACCCCTCTGACCGTTACCGTATTCTCTTGGAGCGAGAAACTGCCAAAAATACATTTTCTTTAGCTGAGCCGAGGAATCTTTCCTCAAGCAAAAGTCTATAGAAACTTGGCTCAAGCTAGGAGACAAAAATTCCAAAAAAATTCCAAAAAAATTCACAATAGCATTAAGGCCCGCCGGGCCCGAAACAAAATCCTCTCGATCACCACTCCTGATGGGCGCTCGAGCTCTAACCCTAAAACAATCTCGTCCACATTCCTTACCAACTTTTAAAACCCGCTTGGTTCCGATAGCACCACCGGATATCCCGGCTTTGCCAAAGTCACATCCTTCATAAACCATACCGTCTCCCCCTCGGACAAAGCCAACATGACCAAACCCATCTCTGACTCGGAGATTAGGGTTGTCCTTTTCGACATTGACAGTGACAAAGCCCCTGACCCGGACGGCTATAGTGCGGGTTTCTTTAAAGTTTGTTGGGATATTTTGGGCCCTGACATTTACACTGCCGTCAAGAATTTCTTCCGAAGCGGGCAATTGGATCCGGACTGGAACAACACCCTCATTGCCCTAATTCTGAAAACGGACACCCCTTCCTCCTATTCTGACTTCCGCCCCATATCCTGCTGCAATGTCACCTACAAGATCATTTCAAATATCATTGCTAACAGACTTAAGCCCACCCTCCCTTATCTTATCGATCCTTCCCAATCTGCCTTCATCTCGGGCCGCTCTATCGCGGACAACATACTCCTCACCCAAGACCTTCTGCATGGCTACCACGCTAACCTCAAAGGCCCTAGATGCACTTTAAAGATTGACCTCATGAAAGCGTTTGATAATTTCCGCTGGGAGCTAATCCTAGATGCTCTTTATGCGATGGACTTCCCCATTGAAATGATCGGATGGATAATCCACTTCATCTCCTCCTCTTCTTACATGATTGTCATAAATGGAAACGCCATACCTCTTCGTTATTGTCATACAGGTACTCTTTCGCATCCTCCAACAAAAGAGTCAAGAACCTGGCTTTGGATTCCATTGGAAATGACACTTTCTCAAAATCATCAACCTTTACTTCGTCGACGACCTCATGATCTTCTGTCGGGAAAACATCAAATAAATCAAACTCATTCATGAGGGCCTCCAAGTATTTGCCTCACTTTCGGGCCTCTACCTAAACCCAAACAAAAGCCAAATCTTTCTCTCCGGAGCCTCGGTGAATGAGCGTCTAGCCATCCTCCATCTTCTAGGTTTCAATGAGAGATCCCTACCAGTTCGCTACCTGAGGGTCCCAATCATCATAGGTAGACTCACGTACAATGACTACAGACCTCTCTTCACCAAAATCACCAACCGCATCAACTCCTGGACCACGAAGCACCTCTCCTACGCGGGCTGCCTTCAACTAACCAAATCTGTCCTCTTTGCTAGCCAATTCTACAGGTCCTCTATTTTCATTCTCACGGTCAGAGTAATCAAAGAAGTATCACAACTCTTAAGACGCTTTCTTTTGTCAGGGACCAAAATGAAAATCACGGGATCAAAAATGGTTTGGGACACAACTACCTTGCCAAGATCGGAGGGCGGCATTGGGATCCTAAACCTTAGAATTTGGAATCAGACGGTCGCCCTAAAATACTTCTGGAATATCCTCACAAAGAACCCCAACTCTTTGTGGACTCAATGGACCATCGAGGAAAGGATGAAGAACAAAAACATTTAGATAATCCCTATACCGGCTAATTCAAGCTGGGGCTGGAGAAAAATCCTAAAGCTCAGAAATCTCGCAGCCGGCCTCTATAGGGTGGATATCGGTAACGGATCACAGACCTCTATATGGTTTGACCCCTGGCTCTTTCCTTCCTCCCTGGTAAACTGTTTTGGACAAAGCATCACCAGCCTTTCTTGCCTCCGTAACTTCTTAGTTGTTTCAGATCTTAATCTCAATGGAAATTGGCACTGGCCCTCCTATGCCAGAGCCCAAAATCGCCACCTGCTCTATCCCTTGGAAGAAATAAGAATTTCTTTATCTGAGCTCCCCCCCCCCTCCTCTGAAGAAGACACTTTTCTTTGGATACCCAACAAATCCAAACCCCAATTCACTATCAGTAACACTTACTCGGCAATCCGTCCTTCTAAGGCGAAAGACATACGGAGTTCCCTCAAATGGAATAAATACTCAATCCATAAGCACTCTTTCATCTCATGGCTGGTCATTCAAAATAAGTTATCCACTCGTGAACAAGCTCATCAGCTGGGGTCTCGACTCCCCCCTCCCCCCGGATTGCACCCTTTGCTCAGCCTCGCTTGAAAACATTGATCACATCATGGTCTCTTGTCCCTTTGCCTCCTCCATCTCGGAAAACATCTGGGAAAACATCTGCGCAAAGCTCTGTTTCCCAGCTCAGCCCTCCTCTTTGGAGCTTTAGATAACTGAAGCCTGTAAATGGCCCGCCTCAAATTCCAAAACCCATATCTAGCGCACGGCCTTCTACACCACGATCTACCACATCTAGCGAAAGTGCAATGAGAGAATCTTCAACAGCAATCACTCACTGGCCTCTAGCATTGCTTTCAGAATCCTTTCAGACATAAGATACAGATTATATAACGCTAGCATCTCTCTCCCTTTGTAACACTTGTAATTCTATATTCAAGCAAGAAAACCTCTCAATTAGAATAGAATCCGTCTATATTGTAATATGGCCCTAGACCACCTGTTAACTCTGTAAAAAAAATCTATTAACTTAATATTTTTTATATAAATAAAAAATAAAATACACAATAATTATTTTAATAAATATTTAAGTGAACATGTACATTATAGTTTATATAGTGGAAACTCATATCCATAAAATATAAATAACCACTCACAAAACATACGACTGGTGTTTACTACTTGCGTTATGTGTATACTAAATATAAATATTTAAACTGAATAAATAAATAAATGCTTTGAAATGTATTATATATTTATATATAAATTGAATAAATAAACGAATGCTTTATTATTCAGTGAAATGTATTATGGGAATTGCTAAAAAAAATCAAAACTACTCCGCAAAGTCGCATGTTTTTTATTTTCAATATTTACAAAAATGCCACTAAGGAAAAAACCTAAAAACCCTTTGGAAGTCAAATTAATTACAAGTCATGCCATTTTAGAGTCCAAACTACTCCATGAAATTGTAAACATAATTTCAAACCTCAACCTTAATTCATCTTCTTCAAACCTACTAAAAATAGAAACTTAACAACCAACAAAACCCATTTTCTCATAAACTTCAAAACCTTTACGACATGGCCGGAAAAGAGTCAGAAGCACTTCCCACGCAGAGCATCATGGTCGTCGAGGAGGTACATTGCATTTCACTCTTTCATTTTCACGAAAAAATAGATTTTTTTTTTAAAAACCCGTTTTTGCTGTTCTTCGCCACCCTCTAGCGTGGACGGCACAGCGTACGCCAATGAGAAGGTTTAGGACAGGATTGCCACTCCGTCTATTGGCGTGGGGGACCTTGCATACGCCACACGTGTGGCGCATGGCGGATTCCCTACGCCAGACGCTGGAGTAGTGATGGTGGCCTACGTCTTCTAATTGGCGAAATAGGCTTAACTTATCCGGAATGTCGGTTTAATTGGTTTTTCTACTTCTTACATATTGCAGGAAGTGACCCAATGCGATATTTTGCTTGTTTCGGACTACGCTCACCATTTCACCACTCACGACGAGTATAGCTTAGACTCGATGACCGAGTGGGTAAAACGTAGGGGGAAGACGTTGGGTTTTTCGATAAATGTAGCATCGAAGGAGGTAGGGAAAAGGGGGAGAACACCGAGAGTGGATTATCGGTGCGAGCAATCCTGAATATTTAAGTCGGCCATTAAAGAGTGCGACCGTAAGCGTAAGGCTACCGGTAGCAAAAAAATAAATTGCCCTTTTCATTTGGTAGGAAATCCGGTAAAAAGAGACGATAAGTGGGCTCTTAATGTCCTTTCCGGGAAGCACAACCACGAACCGATTAAGTAAGTCGAAGGACATTTGCAATGGTCCAAGTTAAAACGTAAGGAAAAAGAGCTCGTTGTTCTTTTGACGATGAACGGGACAAGTCCGCGAAAAATATTTGGTGCTTTGAAAAAGGTCGATCCGGAGAATGCTTCAAATATCCGTCATGTTTACAATCACCGTCAAAGAACGATGATGGTTGAAAACGGCGATCGATCCCAAATGCAATGTTTGTTAGTTAAATTACAATTGCACAAGTACAAGTATTGGGTACGGACGGGGAATGACGGCTCTAACGTCATAACCGATTTGTTTTTCGCACATCCTCTTAGTATTGATGTACTACGGACCTTCCCATGCTTGCTAATCATGGATAGCACGTATAAAGCTATTCGTTACGGGATGCCTTTGTTCGAAGTAGTCGGGGTAACATCGACCAACAAAATGTTTTGCATTGGTTTCACGTTTATGGTGAGTGAAAAACAAGACAACTACGAATGGTCATTGGGATGCTTGAAAACGGTAATGGAGGAGAATGATTGTGAATTACCTTGTGTTATTGTTACGGACCGTGAACTAGCCTTGATGAATAGCATCGACAAAATATTCCCTAGCGCTAGTCACATGTTATGCGAGTGGCATATCAATAAAAATGTTAGCGGGAGAACGAAAACAATGTTTCAAGACGGGAATATGGCTAAAAGTTTTTTGGCAGCTTGGAACGGCGTTGTTACATCCAATACCGTTGAGGTGATGAACGAGAGGTTGGCTAAGATGCGGTCGGTGTTCAAAGACCAAGATAAGGCGGGGGATTATGTGGTTGACTCGTGCATTACGCTTTATAAAGAGAGGTTTGTTCACGCTTATACTAACAAAATCATGCATTTCAATAATCACACCTCTAATAGGGTGGAAAGCTCGCATGCTACATTGAAAAAATATGTCGGGTCTAGCCGATTGGATTTCGATGGGTTTTGGGATAAAGTACATGGCTTGTTAGTGATGCAACATTCGACCATTAAAGAATCGATGGAGCTTAGCAAGTGTCATCTAATTCACAAATTCCAAGATTTTAAACCGTTCAAATTTTTACGGGGGTACGTATCACCTATTGCATTGGCGATAGTATACGATAACTATGTTGATAAAAGCGGCGGTGAAAAATCTTTATGCGTTTGCACCGATCGTACGATCTATGGTTTGTCGTGTTCCCACGAACTTGAGGTAATCTGAAGAGTGGACGGCCATGTACCTACTCGTATTATAGATGAGCATTGGAAGAGACTAGATATCGTTCCGCGAGTTAAACTCACCGGTGCAGAAGAGGTAAAATTTAATTTCGTAAATCTAAATGCGAAACTTGAAGAGTTTGATGTTTGCGAACAAAGTCATTGGCTCAAAAAATTTCAACAAATTTTACGAACCCCTCGAGAAGGTTAAAACCCACGGGACAACTCCCGGACGTGTTGGAAGCCATAGTCGTGGACGGGGTCGGGGTTGCGTTAAAAGTAGCAAAGTCCAACGTGATTATTCTACAAAAAAGGATCATTCGTATCACAGATACGTCGAACAAGAAATGTTCGAGTCCCACGATAGTGCTGAAACCCCACGAGTGGTAACACCCGCCGCTAGTATAGCATCCCCGGTCGGGACTCTCGGTAGCACCGCAAGAACGGTCGTCACACAAAATCCTACTAATTCCGGAGCAAAACCGCCAAAAAATAAAGCGAAACGGGTTCAATGCGTTGGTTTAGGCACTCTGGATGCGTCGAACCACATCAAGGCTATACCGTCATTCTCAGCTAAACCATTCCCGACGAGATTACCAAATGTCTTGGACTCGAGATTTTCAAAAGACATACCTCAATATATGCGTCCTTTCATAAGCCAAATTACAAATGTAATGCCCGACGATAATTGTGGTTTTAGAGCCATCGCGCATGGTATGGTCGGTAACCAAAATGGATGGCTAATGGTTAGAGAAGCATTGGTTCACGAGCTAAAGAGCGATCGGGATTTTTATAAATGAGTTGCATATTACGACGATGAAAGCGAAGTCGATAAGGAGATAAACTGGTTGACTTTTAATAAAGAGAATGCACCGTTCGCAAATTGGATGTCCTTGCCTAGTTGCGGAAAACTAGTCGCGACGACATTCAATTGTGTTTTCTATGGCCTCGCTCTCAGTGGAAGTACGACTTACCTACCGGTGAAAAATGCACCTCCGAACGATGGTTCTTTAAAGGAGATCGGCGTGGCATTCGTCAATAAAAACTATTTTGTTCACGTGAGTAAAACGTTTAGTTTCGCACGCATTTAATCATTTATTTTCTTAACGCGCATTGATATTTAATGTGGATTTGTAGGTTGACTTGGTTAAAGGGTCACCTTTACCGACTATAGATCAAACGTGGATGCGAACGGCGAGAGAAGACACTGTTTCTTGGTCGATCCCTTTGCTAGATAGAGTCTGTATATTTTCAAGACTGCAAAATCCCACGCCGACACATTCCGTCGAATTTGATGACCCCATAGTGGACTTAACCAAAGATTGATATTTGAGTTGGTGTTGTAATATTTAGTTTAAAATCGAATTTATTTTGTGTTTGATTATGTTGTTTTTTTGTTGTAAACTCACTTCGTATTGTATTCACGTTCCAATATGTGTTCAACTTTATTTTAAAAAAAAATTGAATTCTCAAATTCATAGATAGACTTTTCCGCCGTTACGATGGCGTAACTGACAACGCGCACGCCAACGGTTGACGTGAGCCAACTTCTACACGCCAATCATTGGCGTGGGAATACTACCGTACGGCATTTGTCTTGCGTAGACGACCTTTTTGGAGCTTCTGTTCCAAAAGAATAGAGAGCCCTTAAGATTTAACCTTATTGCCGCCACACGTTGGCGAAAAGGGCTTCCCCTGTGCCATTGTCTGGCGGCAATAGGGTAAACCCTAAATTTCATTGTTTATGTTGTTGTTTTTTTAATCAAGTGTAATTTTAATTTAATTTAAAGTTAATTAAATTAAATAGACAGCTAATGTTAGCAACTTTTAAAGCTCGAATTTAAATTAAATTGTTAATTTCAAAAACTGTTCCATGAAGTCAAACAAGCTGAAACACAAACTAAAACATAAAAGGGAACATCACCTGAAACATTAACTGAGACATAAACCGAAACATCAATTGAAACACAAACATAAGCACGAACTAAAACATAAAAGCGAACATAAACTGAAACATGAACTTAAACATGAACTTAAACACAAATTGTATTAATAACTCAAACTTATCTATCAGGCGAGTTCCATTTCATCAGCTTCCTTTCGTCTATCGCATCCTAGTAGTTACTGATTTCCGCTAAGCGGATGTCGATAATGTCAGAATGGACCGCATCCAGCTGATCTTCTGTTATAGAATCTGTGACCTGGAAATTGAACCGGTTACACGCAACACGACGTTCAAGCTCGGTGAGGCCAGAAACTAGATGACGGCGGAATTTGACTATGACTGGCCATCTAGCCTTCACCTCATCAACACGCCTTGAAATTCTTGGCGGCTGGACACCATCCCTTCCATATAAGAAGTACATCTGGCATAGAAATGCCTCAAAGTATGCTTTACGGCCCTCTTCCATGTGAGTGTTGCCAACTTCGATCGATGCTTTCATCAGATATTGATCTTCTTACTCATTCCATGTGGCGAAATGGGCTTAACTTCAGTAGCAACTTCGCCAACTTGACCAATAAATACGAGGAGAATACGCATTGACAAAAAATGACATGATGTACGATGGACTGAAAAACATTCATTTGACAATCTGACACAAGTTCCACTATGAGCTAAGCCATATGAATATATATGACCATTAAGACAAGGAAATATGAAGGCTATATCAATTCAAGTATGAATCCAAAGCATGGATAAGTCAGGTAGCTGGGCAACAAAGCTAAATATAGTACTTATTTCATCCTTCAAAAAACTACAAAGGGACTATTAATTATATTTAACAAAGAATTGAAACATACCAAAGAAACAAGTAAAACCCTAATAGCCTACTAATTGTTACTTGTACTTTTTTCTCTTTGCAAAATAATTTTTTTATCCTCAAAGGAGTTTATGCCCGCAAAATAATTTGTTGTGGTTGTTGTAGCAGAAATTGTCGGGGATGAAATACAAATAATTTTGATTGATAATGGTAGTTCTTCTAATGTAATGTTCATGATAACTTATGAAAAATAATGAACCACCCAACAATTCTTCGCTCAGATCGGACAATAGTTAGGTTTACTAAAGTGACAAATGAAGTGGTTGGAGAGTTTGAGGGACGAGTAGAACTAAGTCGGGGACCATTTAAAAACATTAATGACATTTTTGTTTATTATGGTAGACGTTCCAACATCTTACAATACAATTTTTGGAAGGTCTTGGTTATCTAAATTTCATGCAGTGGCATCAATTGTTCACCAATGTTTGAAATATTTTGTGGGAAACAATGTTGGAACAATTAAAAGCAATCAGAACATGGAAAGTGAATGTTATCGAACGGCTTTGACCCTAAAGCAGATTAAGGGGGTGACTCGAAAAATACATAGCAATTAGTGGGGTCTCCCACAGAATCTGATCCCATGGATGATCCAAGGGAGACCCATGGGTTTATGGTCCTAGATAAATTTTAAGGATCATGCTTTTTCGAATGAAAAGAGTTTAAAAATCAGTACAAAGTTATCTCTGGAGGTGAAGGAAAAGTTAATTCTATTGTTGTCAACAAAGTTAGATATATTTGCATGGTGTACGGAAGATGTAAGCGAATATCATTTATTACATATTGGAAATTCGAAGCAGTGTGCATCCGGTCATCTAAAAGAAAATATCTTTATATCAAGAAATATCTAAGGTCATCATGGATGAGATAGATCACTTAGCCAAGGTTGGGCACATACGGGAATCACAATATCCTTTTGTGGACTGCTAATCTGATTTTGGTGAAGAAGAAAAATGGTAAGTGGTAGATCTGTGTAGATTTCATTGATTTAAATAAAGTATGTCCAAAAGATCCTTTATCAATTCATCAAATAGATCAGTAAGTGGATTATACCTCTGGAAACCGATTACTTTCATTCAATAATGCATATACTAGCTACAATCAAATCTAAATGTATCCATAAGACCAAGAAAGCACTTTATTTATACTTGACGAAGAAAGAACTTCGTTTATCAAATAAATGCACTCCATTTTTTCAAGTATTGAGATAAGCAAAAAAAATTAACTAGACTCAAGAGTGTTCTAAAGTGTTTCATCAAATTAAAGAATATTTATCTTCACTGAAAATTTTAACAAAGCCAAATCCGGGGGGGGGGGAAATTATATATCTACATAAAAGTGTCGGATTATGTTGTTAGTGTTGTTTTGATTCGAGAAGAATATAATTTTCCAAAACCATTGTACTATGTAAGTAAACGTTTTTTGGATGCAGAGAAACGATATTTTGAAATTAGCCCTCGTAAAGTGTATTATTTCAGTAAAGTATCGGATTATGTTGTTAGCCTTCGTATTGGTAAACATCTTTTCCATTGAAAAGTATGTTGTAAAGGTCTGATGTGTTAGGAAGAATGACCAAATGGTCAGTTGAATGGGGAAATTTTGACATTTAGTTTGAACCAAGGACCAAATCAAAACACAAGCCTTAACAGATTTCCTAGTTGAATTCCACTATGAACGATCATATATGAAGGTAGATAAAGAAATTGTCGAGTCCGAATGGACGGTCCGAACATATGGGGGTTCAAGCGCATCAGGATGTGGGGAAGGGGTGTAGTTGATCTATCCATATGGTGTTGCAATATGTCAAGCTATCCATTTTGGATTTAAACCATCAAATAATGAGGCAGAGTACGAGGTTGCTTTAACAGGTTTAAGACTTGCTCAAATATGTGGGACTAGAAACTATAGGCTGGTGAGCGACTCATAACTTCACTAAAAGATGATTTAGTGAAGTATTTGAGAGCGTTAACGTCTTTAACATTAGTCTTTGAAAGCATCAGGCATAAAAATATTCATAGGACAGGAAATTATGTGGCTGACTCACTGGCTACTGCTTCATTTTCCGAGGAGCACCTTTGGACCATCATTCAAGAAAATCTGTCGATAAGAAAAAGGTCTAAGCTAATGGAAGGATTAGTCGAGGCTTTTCAAAGTTCTAGAAGTATATAAAAATATTAGATGAATGAAATCAGATAACTTTTGGTAAATAATATTTTTCCTATTATAAAGTAATGGCAAAGAAAATACAGTTGAAGGCATATGGCTACTTGATCTTCGGAGATATCTTGTAGAAAAACTCTTTTAGTAGGCCTTGGCTTTGATGTCTTGGAGAAAATGAATCACAAATGATATTTTCAGAATTACATGATGAGGAAGGATCCACATATTATGGGTATAAAAATTTGATATGAAGAGTTCTTTTAGTAGGATATTATCGGCCCATAATCGCTTCAGACGCCAAGGAATTAGTTACGCGATGCGATATTTTCCAAAGATTTGTTAACGCAATTCATGCACCATGAGTACCTTTTGAGTTGATATCTTAGTCATTACCTTTTGACCGATGGGGTATTGATTTGGTTAGGCCTTTACCAATGGCGTCTGGAGGATGGCAGGCGATAATTACGGTAGACAATTTTTCGAAGTGGGTGGAAGATGAACCATTGGGAGGAACAAAATTTAAAGACTTGATCAGGTTCATTATTTCTAATATGTAATGTCGTTTCAGTGTTCCGAGAATAATGGCGATGAATAATGAGTCACAGTTCGACAATAAATAGATGAAGGTTATTTGTTCTTCTAGAGTAATACAACAATGTTTCTCAGTCCCTTTTCATCCACAAGAAAATGACCAAGTTAAGGTTACAAATCTGACCATTTTGGATGGGCTGAGAAAGAATTTAGAAGGCAAGGCTGGAAAATGGCCAGATTATTTACAAGAAGTTTTGAAGGCATACAGGACTACCCCTTGAACGTTTACACAAGAGTCTCAATTCGCGTTAGTATATAGGATGGATGTTGTTTTGCCATCTGAAGCGATTCTCCCTTCATTCTGAGTCTTCCGAAGAGGCTAATGATAAGAGTAAGCGTACGGATTTGGACTTAATTGAAGAAAAATAAGAAGAGCGCAATAGAGGACAAGATTCTGAGAAAAATATTTCTACATACAAAAGAAAAACGGTTTGGCAAGTTAAGACCTAATTGGGAGGGTCAGCACACAGTGACCGAGAAGGTAAAGCCGGTAACATATCGACTTAAAGATAAAAAAAAACGGAAGAGACCTTTATCACCTATGGAATATTGAACATCTTAAATTGTACTTAGAATGATGTAAAAGTTTGTGTATATTTTTTTAAAAAAAATTGTAAGGATCGGGGCATACTCTTTCTTACCCTGGGAGCGCCAGAAGGTTTTAACGGGGTACCATTATAGCCGACTTATATATAATATTTATTTCCCATTTTAAAACAAGTTGCACAATATTCAACTAATGTTAGTCAAGAATTTTTATCTTTTGGACCAGAAGGGTCTTCCAACGAATCTTGGTCAATAATTTTGATCTTTGGCCCATAGGGTCTTCTAACGAATCTTGGTCAACAATTTTCTTCTTTTGGACCGGAAGGGTTTTCTAATGAATGTTGGTCACCAATTTCTATCTTTTGGACAAGAAGGATCTTCCAACGAATGTTGGTCAATAATTTTTATCTTTTGGACCTGAAGGGTCTTCTAACGAATGTCGGTGAGAAATTTTTATTATAGGACAAGAAGAGTTTTTCTAATAAAAATTTGGTACAAAAAATATAACCGAAGAATACTTTTATTCATATAAATTTTCATAGAACAAAATGCCTCAGATATACAAGTACAATTCATTTTAAAAAGCATTAAGATTAATAATCATCAGGTTTGGCAGCAATGAAACTGATGCATTGCACTTGACGGACGTTGTCGAATCCGATGACTCGGACGTAAGCTTGTGGGTATGTGGCCTTAACTTCCTGGATCTCCTTCAACACCTGAGAAGAGTCAGTGCAGCCAAACATAGGCAACTTCCACATTGTCCAGTAACGTCCGTCGTAGTATCCGGGTGACTTGTTGTGCTCACGGTATACGAAACCATGCTGCATCAATAATAACCCAAGAAACAACGCATCAAACAATCGAATAGTGGCATCATCTGAATATAGTAACATGAACTACTACTATAACTAGATAGGTCTAGTACTATAATTGAAGAGTCAAAGAAATGGAAAAAAGACCTCCAACTCGAATTCGAGGCAAGGAACCCATCCATTTCTAATGAGGTAGTCGATTTCCTTCGACAATTGCTCTTCGGTTAGAGGTGGAAGGTAAGACAATGTCTCAAACTTCTTCAATCCAAGAGGAGGCCACACCTATAAACCCAAACACACACACAAAATACGAATTTATTGGCTTTATGAAGATAATCAAATGTGAAAAATGATAATGAACATTTAGATTTTAAATGATTCGGCAAAAGAATCAAATGTTTCCATCTTTTACTTTCCCTAAAAACCAAAACCAAATATGTTTTGTTGTTCGAAAGAAAACAATACACGTTTCAATTAACCAATACTGCCATAGCAACTCAATTGTTATAGCTGACTTTATACTTGTGACACTGAATTTGTGTTCAGATTGCTGAGAGTAATAAAATTAAACAAAAACCTTCATGCACTGGACTCTTCCGCCATTGCTTGCGTGGGAAGTAATGTCAGCATTGTTCTTACGGGTAACGGGAAAAGCCGCAGTGGACTTGAGTCCGGTGAATGGTGCGACCATAGCGGCTTGAGCCGGGGTGGCGCGGGCAACCACAGTAGCAGATGAGAGCATAGAGGAAGCCATTGTCTTCGTTTGAGTTAGAAGTAGATGATTCTCTTGAATTGGTATAGTGTTGTTTATATAATGGTACTATGTGGATGTGGCTATTATCCATCCTATGGCCACTAAATTATGGTTTGAATCTTGAGACTGAACTCTACCCTTGATTTGTAAGGCTCCCATAGAATTGCATCTTATCATGAGGAACCACTGTGATGATGCCACGTGGAAGAAGGCGACTTGAACTTATCCCGTTATAGAGAAAAAAAAGGTCTTTAATGCATGAGGATGGATAATCATTAGGTTGCAGCTAGCTAACGCAATATCTAAACCAAGCTGATTTTTGAAAGAAGAATGTTGAGGAGGGGGTTATAAATTTTAAACATCATTATATGAGTCAGTTTAATTTCTGAATTAGTGGATATCTGAACTCGTTAAGTTAAATTATTAAATAAAAAAACGTATAGCCGATGAATTCGACTTTAAACTTTACTCGACGGATTTGGACCATAACGATTTTAAACGGCAAGGGAGTCTGGTGTCTTTCAACATTAATATATTCTTTGAAAGTTTTTGTTTTGTACTCTTAAAAGGATATGCTTTTATAATTTTCTTTTAAGCAAATAAATGATGGATGATTGAAAAGATGGGTTACAAGCCCATTTAATATGGAATACAAGAGGGTGGAGACTAAGGAGGGGTAGAAAAAAGAAAACTCCAAGATTCAAGACTGCATCGTCCGATCATCTTCTCCGTTGATCAGATCAGTATTGTTCTGCTTTCACTCCCATCGATAGATTCCCTTCTATCGTCTCATCTTGTAGCAGAGTATTCTCTGCATTTGGACCTGCCTTTACTCTGCTCATCTGATGTCCTCTGTTTGAATGCTCTGTTTTCGTAAACCTGGGATTAGCTTCGTAATTGTAGCATATCCTGCTGTCCATGGAGCCATTTCCATATGTTCAAGAGGTCTATGGTTCTTCGTCTAACAAAGGTCTTCAAGAAACTGAAGGGAAATTGCATAAGTGGAAAGGTGCTTCTTTTGTTAATGTTGTGACTGCTTGTCACAAAGGAAGGGATGATACTTCGGAACAAGAATATATTTCCTATAAGAGTGATCATGTTTCTCTGTAGTATGATGACAAAGCTCTGATTTATTTAAAATATAAGTCGAAACATACGTTGGTTTGCAAATGTTCCACTGGCCTGCCGAAAAGATTTATGATGTTTGATTTCTTCAACAAATTTCATTTTGTTCAAGATTATAATTATACAATTAAAGATTCAAGGCACATTTTAGTTGAGTTGGATTCTTACGAAGATTTCAGCAAACTATGGAGGAGAAACGTTTGGACGATTGGTTCCACTAGGCTTAGATTGTTGAAGTGGTCGGAAAATTTTAACGTTAAGTATGAGAGCCCGATAACTCCTATTTGGATAAAGATTGATAATCTTCCGGAGCACTTGTACAATGAGAAAGTTATTACTGATATTGCTTATGCCCTTGGTTGTCCTATGCAGGTGAAGGTTCCTTCGAAGAATAGGGCTCATTACAATCACTGCTTGGCCAGAATAGAAATGGACATTACTGGAAAAAAAATCAACGATGTCTGGGTTGGTTTTGGCAGTAATCAAGGCTGTTGGGGGAGAATCACTTACCTCAACATGCCTAAATACTGCAAATCCTGCTTCCATATTGGTCATGATGTTGATCAATGCAAAAAATCGAAGGATACTATTAAGCAAACTAATGGTGAGGCCCAAGAATGTAAGAAAGATGATACTGTTAATGTTAATAGTACTGATGCTCAAAATAAAGAAGACATGGTAGTTTCTTTAACTGAAATAAAGGGGGCAGTTCAAACTCTTCAGTTTGGATTTAACTTTACTAAAGATAAAGCTAAAGTCTATACATCTCCAAAAGAGTCTCGCTATGGGAGTCTTCCAGCTTCCCCACAACGTGAGGATGCTTTTATAACTGATGAGGCTCATTCGGATCCTGGTATGCATGATTATGTCGAGGTTGCAGATAATAATAAGTCAAATCCTCAAGATGTTGTATTGGCTGATAACAGTAAGGAGGATGAGATTATAGGGGCGCTTCAAAGTCCTAAAAATGTTAACAACAGCTTGGAGTACGAAAACTTGGCTTCTGAATTTTCTTCTCCTAAGGCTGATAAAGTTAGTCCACAAGCATCTACTAAATGTGAAGCAGATAAGTCTACAAAGGCCAAGGGTGTTAAGCCTGGAAAAAGATTAACAAGAAGCCAGCTTAGGAAGGACACATCTAAGGATGAAGAGGATCTTAGTTCAATAATCAGTAGACAACTTAAACAAGCAAGGAAGAAAGGGTTGGTCAGACACTCTCGACAGCTTTCGGGTCCAAGTAACTCTAAACGTTCACTTCATTATGATTAATATATTTAATTGGAACATTAGAGGGATTAAGGATAAATCTTCTTTTAGAAGACTCAAACACCTTTCTATTAAGAATAAGGCGTGTATAGTAGCTATTCATGAGCCCTTAATTAGTTGTGATAACCTTAGCATCTATGCTTCTAAGCTTGGTTATAGTCACTTTGCTAGCAATGTTACCAATAAGATCTGGATTTTTTGGCATGATAGCATAACTGTTAATGTTTTGATTGATCATGCTCAGTGTTTGCATATTAAAGCCAGTCATACTCTTCTTAATGTTAGCACATTATTTACTTTCGTTTATGCTAAATGCCAGCGCCTGAATAGATTAAGTCTTTGTGATACTTTATATAATATTGCTGGTACTGATAAAGCATGGATGGTTTGTGGCGACTTTAACGCTATCAGATCAATAGATGATCAGGTTGGTTGTGCTACGTTCTATCAAAACAGTGCTGATGACTTTAATAGAATGATTAGAGACTGCAGACTTTAGGATGCTGGGTTTGCTGGGTCTCGTTTCACGTGGTCTAACAAGGCTAAATGGCGTCGTCTTGATTGGGTCTTTTACAACAGTTCTTGGCTCAATATTTTCAATAATACCAGTGTCCTGCATAAAGCAAGAACTGGGTCTGATCATGTTGCTATTCTCATTAGTATTTCTAACTTGTCTTGTGATTTTAATAAGTGCTTTCGTTTTCAGAATATGTGGTTACTGGATGAGGATTTCATGCCTTTTGTTGTTAAGAATTGGGGTCAGGATATGGAGGGTGACCCTTTGTCTGTCTTTTGATTTAAATTGAAAAGATTAAAGGCTGGTCTTATTGTGTGGAATAAACAGTATTTTGGGAATATTTTCTGCAAAATTAAAGCTTTGGAGGATGAAGTTCTTAGAGCAGAAGATTTACGTCAGCAACTCAATAACAACTTAACTAAAGATGAGCTTAATAAAACTAATGTGTTGCTTTTGAATGCTTACAAAATCGAGGAAGAGTACTGGTTACAGAAATGTAATGTCGACTGGATTAAAGATGGAGACAATAACTCCAAGCTTTTTCACAGTTATGTTACAACTAAAGGGAAAAAGAATGCTATTAATGGAGTTAAGGTGAACAACACTTGGATTCTGGATAAGGATGCTATTGGTGCCTCAGCTGTTGAGTTATTCTCCAAATCTCTTGCTACCAGTCCCTACAAAGATAAACATAATGAGTTAGATAGTATGAACCACAGTATGTTTGATATTATCCCTAAAGTGATCACTCAGGATAATAACAAAAATCTACTTAAGCTCCCTGATGAAGATGAGGTCTTTAAAACTATCAACAGTCTTAAAGCTTCTAGTGTGGCATGAATATCAAGCTACTTCTGCTCAAGTTATCAATCAAAACAAGACTAAAGTCATTACTGCTAATGGTGCAACTGAAGCTAAAATAAATTATATAGCCAATATCACTGGCTTCAACAATGCTTCCTTACCTACTTCATACCTTGGTATTACTATTAGTACCAATAACAAGTCTGCTATCTATATTAATCTGCTTAAGAAGATCAATGATCGAATTGCTGCCTGGGAATCTAAGCATTTATCCTTTGCTGGTAGATTAACTCTAATTAATACTGTGCTTATGAACATTGTTATCAATTGGATGCACACTAATTTCATTCCTAGTAATGTTATAAACAATATTGAAAAGGCTTTTAACAGCTTTCTGTGGGGGTCTACAAGATCTGAGCACAGGATTCACTAGTGTACTTGGAAGGGTGTTTGCAAAACTTTCAAAGAATGAGGCTTAAACATCAGAAATTTGGCTGATGTTCAAACTTTCATCTCTTGTAAGCTTTGGATGCAATTTAGAGATAATAATATGCTATGGGCTAACCTTGTTCACGACATCTATTGTGGTAAGAAGCATCATCTGCAACTCAAAAGCAACTTAAAGGGTTCTATGGTTTGGTATAGATTGATGAAGATTAAACCTATAGCTGAGCAGTTTATATGTTGGTCTCTTGGGGATGGCAACATCGACTTCTGGTTGGACAGATGGTCTAATTCTGAGCCCCTGTTAGCTTTTGACAGCTCTAATGACAACAGTTGGTTTCATAATGAAAAGGTAAATCTGTATTGGTCTGGCCACCATTGGAATTTATCTAATATTTCTAATCTTATCAGTAAGGAGGACATTGACCGCATTAGCAATTGCTTTATTAACCTAAATGGCAAAGATAGGATCCTATGGAGTATTTCCACTCATGGTCAATTTAGTCTTAAGAACACTTGGGATTGCATTAGAACTCACTTTAGAGAATCTGGTATGTTTTCTAAGATTTGGAATGACATAATTCCTAAAAAGCATGCGTTCATTCACTCGAAAGTCATAAAAAACTTCATTTCTACTGATTATATCCTAAGGAATATGCATATGATTATCACTTCGAAATGTCAATTCTGTCTAAATTTTGAATCTACTGGCCATCTTTTTATAGCCTGTGACATTGTCTGGGGTGTCTGGTTACATTTTGCTCATCTATTCAACATTATTATTTACAGATACATGACCCCTATTCATATGACTAAAACTTGGCACAGATTCACTACTAAAGACAATCATATAAGAAATGTTATTCCTTCAACCATTTTTAGTTTGACTTGGAAATATAGAAACCATGCTAAGTTTAAAAATGCTATCATAACTTCTACATTTATTATTAAGGAGGTCTATAAAGTTGTTTCTTACATGAATACTGTTGGTATCTTTAAGGCTAATCACTGGTCTAATGATAGAAAAGTTGCTGCTAGCTTTGGTCTCTTTAATTTAGTCTGCAGGCCTGTTACTAGACCCCTAGTCTCTAAATGGATTACGCCTAGCCCTAGGATGTTAAAGCTAAACACGGATGCCTCTGTGGCTTATAATGGTGAAGCTACAGCTGGTGTCATCATTAGAGATCATGAAGGTACTCTTATTCATGCATTTGGAAACTTATATGGTAAGCTCTCTCCCCTTATGGCTGAATCTCGTGCACTATTGGATGGTCTATTAATTTGTAAGTCTAAAGGCCTTAATAATATCGACATAGAGACTTATTCTAAGTTGCTGGTTGATTTCATTAAAACTTCTAATCACATTGTTACTCCCTGGTCTCTATCACCTCTTCTAAGTTGCTGTAAAGCTCTAATTAGTTCTTCTATGACTCTAAATCATGTTTATAGAGATTTTAATCGAGCTGCCGATTGGCTGGCTCGATGGACTATTAAGTGTAAAATAAAAAAAGAGTACGACTTCAGCTCTTCTCCTGCTGGTCTTAAATCTATTTTGATTTTAGAAAGCTTAGGCATACCTTACATCAATTCTGTGTAGTTGGCTTTGTTGTTCTCTTTTGCTCGCAAATCTTCTCAGGTCTGCCACAGTAGATGCCCTGATCTGGTTCAAGCTGTTCAGTTGCTGTTAAGATTTGGTTAGGAGATAGGTCTTGCGCTTCATGCTGCTTTTCATGGTGGTTGCTGCTTCATCAGCAAATCTTCATCTGAAGAGTTGTTTGGATAGCTGGGTTTCGTAGGTTGGGTTCTTCTGAACTCTAGTGCACCACACCCTGTTCCGGCCACCCAGAAGAGAGGCGTACTTGGGTAGAGCGTCAACCAATGAGTAGCAGAAGCAGTAGTTTCTGATTTGGGTTATGATTTCTCTCTGATCTTTAGAGCTCTGGGAGGAGGGTGATGGAGAATTCGTTTCGAATGGTTGATGGTGAAGCTGTTGAGTCTCTGATTTAGGGTTTCTCTGATTTAGGGTTTCGAATGGTTAATTTTGGGGATTTTCTTTGGGCTATTTGTTTTGAGCCCGATTGATTAAGTTGTTTCTCAATTTTAACCCAAATTGTGTATAATTTTCAATTTGGTTATTAATCATATTTCGATTTTGCTTTAAAAAATAATATGGAATACAAAGGTCTAATAAGATGGATTTAGAAGAAAAAAAATTGATTATTTCATTTTTTTTTACTTTAATTTTCTCAATTTTAGAGTTAATTTTAGATTCAGAAAAAACTGAAAAAGCCTCTAATATGAGTTATGACGGTGAAGTAGCTAACTTGAAAACTAAGAAGACTTTCAATACAGCTTAAAATCATACGAGAAGCTTTAAGAAACAATGTATTTGAATGGTTTGCTCTGATCCTCGACGAAGTAGAGGCATATTTTGTCTTCATTTGGGAGTATGACAAAAAATCGTCTTCAATTGAGGACTCAAAAAATTGATAATCATGGACAAATGATAGATTCTCCAAGATAGAATTTGAAGAAGCACGAGCTAGACAAAAAGTCTCAGAGATCGATTTTTTCTTCTTGGCATATAAATCAAAGTATTTGGGATGAATCCTGCTTTGCCTTAAGACTCCTGAAAAATTCAAATTTTCTTTTATGGCATTCAATGATTAATGAAATGGTAAAATTATCGGAGAGCTAAAAGGGAGAAGGTCTAAAGATAGAGTGAGTCAGCTACATAGTAGAAGATCTGAATCAGGTATGAAAACCTGATCTTCTGATTTTCCAGACCATGTTTTATCTTGAAATCTCCTAATTTCCAACAATGTAACGAATTATTCAGGATAAATCCTGCTAAACATAGTTAGTAAAGAACATTCGATGAGATGTAAAGTCTATATAGTAAGACATAAGGAATCTGGATTATAAGAAGTCATTGGCTATAAGAAATATATTATAGACTTGTACTCTCTAATAGGGTTATAACATTCAAGTGTGCATGAGTTTGATGTTGAGTAAATACAAGTTTCATCTTGCATTTCAGAGTCCATTTTGCAAACCAATCTGCAGCTTGGTTTTGGACTCTATAAATGTGAGTTATAATCATTGAACGAGATATAAGATCTCTACAGAATTTCATAATAGGGGCTAGGTCACATTAAAAGTTAGATTTAGCTAGTATATTAACCAGACTTAAAAAATCCAACTCAATATCAACATTTAACCAACCTTTGTTTTTGCAAATAAGGAGACTATCGAGCAATGCTCACGTTTCAGCCATTAATAGAGTAATCTTACCATATAAGTTGATGGATCCCAGGATAATGTCTCCGGAGTTACTGCGTATGATAACTCCACCATTAGGATCACCATTATGCAGGCAGGAGGCATCAGAGTTTAGCTTAAGTCTACCGAGATTTGGGGCTTTCAATTGTAAGTAGTTTGGCTTTATTTTAAAATTGAGAAAATTTAAACAGCCAAGATCAACAGTTGCTTTAGTAGCTTTATCTCAATGCTTAGGATTGAGCAAGTTAGCATTATTAAGACAAAATAAAACATTCTTAAAATAGTTGATAGATGATAGAATAGTATATCGTTTTCCTTTAATCTTAGCTTTGTTCCCGTTTTTCCAAATGACCCAGTTAATTAAAGAAGGAAATGCATATCTTACATGAACCTTCTTGTGAGATGACCAGAACCAGTTCCTGGTCATCTGAGCTATAGTCGTGAACCTATTATTTTAATATTAAACACATAAGCAAAGTAAGACCAAATAGGTTAAGAAAAACCACATGAAATAAATAGATTGTTAGGAGTTTCATATGAATCACATAATTTTCACTTAGAAACGGTATTAAAATTCTTATTTTTCATGATGGAATCAATAGGAATGTAATTATTGAATGTTCTATAGTAGAAAATAAAACTTCCTTCGAGTGATAGCATTCCATATTTTTCTAAACATGTTTGATTGATTATGATGCTAGTGGTTTCACGTATCTTTGATATTGAATTTGGAGTCTTTGGAGAGCTTCCATTAAACAATATCCGCCTTGTTATAGTTAATAGCAGTAGCTTTAATAAGATTTATTCTAGCTTGAGATAATAATAAAAACCAGTGAACTTGTTGATGTTCCATGAGTTTCCAAGCAAGAAATAATTGACTTTTTCAGTTTGGAACCAACTATTATCTATTTTTTCATCCAATATAATAAAAAGAGAGTGGTCATATCAATTTTCTAACTAGAAATCCATCTCTCATTTACCAAGACTCCACCTTGTGTTAGGTTTAACAATATATTTAATAGCAGCAAGCCTTTTCCAGGTGAGAGAGCCCTTGTTGTTAGAGTTTTCTTTGAGGGGGTGAGAATTCTTGCAATCGATATTGTGTGTTAGACTATCCCAGTAGCTTATGTTCTCTCTGAATTTAACCCACAGCTTACAAGAAAAAAAGTCATGAATGTCAGTAAAATTTATGATATTCAACCCTCTTTCATCAAATGGTTTGTATATAGTAGACATAGTAAACCAATGAGTCATCTGGTCCTTAACAAAGGAGCCCCATATAAATTTATTGCAATTTTTGTTGAGTTTATTCATGATTCTATTAGGTAAATAACAACTCTGAACCCAGTACATAGGAATAGCAAGAAGCACATAATTGATAAGCACCAGTCTTCCACCATAAGATAGGTTTTTGTTCTCCCAATCTTAGATTTTGTTGTTAATTTTGTTTAAGAGAGAGTTGTAGTTGTTAGCTCAGTTGTTGGTTCTTAAAGTAATGCCCATATTTGTAGGAAGAAAATCATAACTAAAACGAGTTTGGTTAGTAATAGTAGATAATTTTGTATTGAGAAATCTGGTATAGGTGATAATCTTGGTCTTGTCTTTGTTGATGACTTGACCATAGACATTTTGGTAGTTTTGAAGAAACCTGCTAAGATTGTCAATACATGAGCTACGACCATTAGTCAATACGAGTAGACAAACTGCAAATGCTAAGCAAATAATAATAAATTCTATTATATAAGAAAATTCTATAGTTTTGTTAGAATTAAGAAGCTTATTTAACCCCCCCCCCCCTTAATAGGACCTCTTCACCTATTATAAAGAGGCTTTGAGAGAGAGGGTCAGCCCAGTCTCAAGCATCTTTTAGTGTTAAAGTAACCTATAGTATTTCCATTAATTAGAATTGAAACGTAAAAAACAAACTTTATTAACTTGCTTATAAGGTTAACAAACGGAAGAGAAAAACCAAATGAAAGTAACACTTTAAGAACGTATGCATGGGACATTTTGTAAAATACTTTTGACATGTCAATTTGAATCATAATATTACCAGACCTGATTTTCCTGTTTAAATCATGAACCAGTTCTTTGGCAATCAAAATGTTATCATGAATGGATTTTTTTTTAACAAACGCACTTTGAGCTTCTGATATTATTTTGGGAAGTAGATCAGTGATTTTGTTGTTTATAATCTTAGACATGATTTTATTGACTAATGTGCACAAACTGATATGTCTAAAATCCTTCCATATTGTAGGATTTATAGACTTAGGGATTAAATACAAACATATGGCCATAATTCCTTGAGGAATATTATGGCCATGAATATAGGAGGACATGGCAAGACAAAGATCACTCTTTATGATGTTCCAGCAAATATTAAGAAATAGTTATTGAAGACAGCCATACCAACTACACTAGAAGGATTGAGGTTGTTGATAACATTGTAGATCCTATCTTCAGTTGGAGGAAGCAAAATTAAGTCATTATCCTCTTTAGTTATCATCTTGGTAATATTATTGAAGATATTATCTTGTATTTTGTTGTTTTCATCCTCTAAACTTGAGTAGGGATAACTGGTTAGGATCTCTCAGAAGTAATTTTCAGCAGTTTGGCTGATTAAGTTCGTGTCATATATCCATTCATCATCCACCTTGATGTTGTTTATTGAATTTTTTATTCTCTTCTTAAAAACATAAAAATGATAAGTCTTAGTGTTCTGTCACCTTCCTTGAGCCAATTAGTCATGAATTTTTAGTGGTCAATGTATTATCTTCATGATGCTCCATTTAAGCTTTTTAAACTCTTCCTCTATTACATGAACTTTATCAAAGATGTTTCCAAAATGAGTATTATTCCATACCTTTAAACTTTTCTTTAATATTCTTAGTTTGTGCTAGAAGATGTAGAGATGATAGCCTTTCATTATTTTATACCAATTATTCTCTATAAAGGTTAAAAAATCATTATCTATTGTCCACATGTTTAAAAATATAAAACTTTTCTTAGTGTTAAGTTTGTCTTTAGCTATAAAAACATATAAAGGATCGTGGTCAAAGCAGCTCCTGGCCATCTGAGTAACTTTAGTATCTTTAAAACATTCAGACCAAGAACTATTGTAAAATACTTTGTCCAACCGCTTCCATTTAGAATTGGTGTACCAAGTGAACTTTAATCCAGCATAGCCAGCAACTACTAGATGATAGTCTCTTATAAGATCATTAAAATCTTCAGAGCTATTGTGACAGAAGGTAGAGCAACCAAGATTATTCATTCCTTAGTGGGGTTAAAGATATTTTTTAAAGTATTCCAAAAATATATCATGTTTGTTCTTTGACACTTAGCATATAATATTGTTAGTAACAATTTTTATCTAAGCTAGCATAAGATATATCAATATGTAAAAATTGAGGATGATCCCATAAGATTTTAACTGAAAGATCAGCACTCCTGAAAAACCAGATTTTATTGGAAACATTAGCAATAACATTTTAAAACCAATCTTTAATGTAGTGTTATCTAAATTACTTGAATTGATAAAAGGCTCTTGATGGTTGTTGGAAGGTTGAAGATCGGGGGAATCTTCAAGGAGAAATGCTGGATTGTTGTAGGTGACAACCTTAACAAGATCAGAATTTTTCATTGAAAAGAAAATGGCAAGAAGGAAGGATACTAAGATATGAAACATAATGAGAAAATGAGATAGTTTTTCTTGGAACTTCCTTGATGATCAAAACAGTTATTATCTTAAGTATTTTAATAAATATAAATGTATATATATAGTTTATGATACGTTTTTATATTAAATTCTAGTTAAGTTTTATTTTCATTAGTTTAAAAAGTACTTTTGTATATCTTTTAGTATTGATTTTCGTTTTAAAAAATTGAATAAAAAATTAAAAGAAAATAAAAAACAAATTCGGAAAGAAAATTTCAAAAATAAGACGAATGATCTTTGTTATAGTGTAAAATAAATTCGAAAATAATTGTATAATGATTGGATTTATGCCAAAAGATCATGTTTAAAATATAAGACAACATAACATGTGTTTATTATGGAGGCACATAACACGGTACCACCGTGATATGTTGCACCGTGTTATTCCACTCCTAGTGGAAATTTAGACAAACTTTACCAAACATGTAAATATATATATCATTTGTCACAACAATTTGAGAACTTATCTATATTTGAAAAATCTAAGTTGGTCGTAGTGATTAAAAGTGTTCATCGTGCCAAATTAGGTCAAAATTAGTATCTATTTTTCTAAAGTTTGTGTCGCAAATATGAACTATTTTTTTGCATGGGTCAATCTTCATAGGGATATATAGTTTGATGGAGTATAGTGTGAATTATATTTCAATGGTATTCTCTGTTTTTCTAAAGTTTGTGTCTCAAATATAAACTATTTCGTTGCATGGGGTTTCATGGGTCAATTGTAAATGGATATATATTTTGACGGAGTATAATGTAAAGTTTACATATGACTTGTCAAGCTTCGTTCATGAACAAACACAACATTTAAAAAAAACATATTCATCAAGCTGTCTTGACTTTAAAATGTTAAAAAAGTTTAAAGGACGTCTTAAACCTCTAAATATAAAAGATTGTTTGATGTTTCAAATCACCCAATAAACTCGAAGTTTCTTACTCTTTAAAAAAAATTATTAAGTTTATCAATAATTTGTTGATCTCTAGTTGTTTGTATCAAAGACTAAACAATTTTTATATCTCAAATAATATTTGTTTTTAGACCTAAGCTATAATATGATGGAAATAGTTTTATTTTCAAAAACATAATCATTTATGTATCTCAAACTCTCCAAAACAATCCAACTTTTCACAATAATCAAAGTGATGAATTAGATCATGTTTGTATAGACTATTTTGGTGGTACTAAATTTATTATATAGTAAAACAAGATAAAATTCTTACTTATCGATCTCAATGTTTTGTACATTATTCACCCAAGTTTTCAAACATTTATGAGCTAATCTTTTGAGATATTATTGAGTAAAATATTATACAAACATACATCAATAAGTCATATAGGATACCGTTATGGAATACTTTTAAAAAAAAGTAAACAAATCAAGCAAATATATGATGAGTAAAATATTATACAAACATACATCAATAAGTCATATAAGATACCGTTATGGAATACTTTTGAGGAAAAGTAAACAAATCTAGCAAATATATTAAAAGATTCTTAATATTATAATATTTTTACTATAAGTTTCCAAATGAAAACCTTGTATTCTTAATTTTATCTTTTGATCTCTTAATAGAAGATTGTTATTCAATCTTTGATCAAATTCAACAAACTACTTTTGTCAAAATCGGATACATTTATTGGTAAATGATATTGATATGACGTAATGGTTAAATTATGTACTTGTTAGAGAAATTAACAAAATCTGAACAAGACCCGATCCAACCCTAACAAGACTCTTTAGGCCGAAACCTAGTCATTTAGCTGAAGCAGTGCCAGACATTTGGTGAACACCTACCCGAGGGGATATATGAGGTAATCAGAGCTTCGGTTATTACCTTATTTCAACAAAAAAAATTAATAATAAAGAACATGAAATAAATAAATTGCACAACAAGAGATTTAACGTGGTTTAGATCGTGAAGAGGTCCTACATCCATAGGTAACAGACACAATATTATATATATGAGGTTATAAAAAGACTCTCAAACACTAAATAATCAATCAACTTTGTCACAAAGCTATCTTCGAGTCTTACAAAGAAACCGTAAAAATCTCAGAACGCATATTTAAATATTTATCGTTTACCTTACTACACTTTTTAAAATAGAGTCATTGATTGTCACATATCATCACACATTTACCACATGTTATGCCTTATCTATACATTTGGGAAGACCCTTAATTCTCTAACAAGCACTCTAGATTAAATCATATTGATCAACGACTGTAAAAAATCCTAATCATAAAATTAGAAACCTAATAAATATGAAATTCTGAATTAACGGGAAACCTAATTAAAATAGAAGAGCCAATTAATATGAAATCTAATTAATTAGAAACCCAACAATAATTGGAGGACCAAAATATGATATCCAATTAAATTAAAAAAATTCCATCAAATAGAAGAGTTTCAATTTGATCAAGAACTTTAGTCCAACTCCATCAGATTAAAACAAATCATTTTAATGGTATCCAAAAACTGTTTTGGACCAGCTCATTTCTGATCAGCTCGCTTTGGACCAATCCACTTTGGACCAAACAACTTTGAACTAGCCTGCTTTGGACTTGCCTGCGTTGGACCATACCAGTTTACTTCGAACTAGCCTGTTTTGGACCAACACATATATTTGGGTCCAGCTTGCTTCAGTTATGCTCAACTCTTAGGTTCCAATATACTTCTTCTACACCTAAGTTCAATTGAGAATTCAGTCACATAGAGAGTTAGCAGTTCCAACGAAGTGCTTCGATCATATTCCTCCGGCTACAACAGTTAGTTATATCCATTGACACTTAATTCTAGTGTCAGCACTCAGTTCCATCTTTAGCTCTTGGTTCCAGCCTTTGGCATTTAGTTTCAGACTCAGCATCCATCTTCAACTCTAAGTTATAGTATAAGGCACCAAGTTACTGCTTCCACACTAAGTTACATCCTTTGACACCAAGTCAATCCTTTGGTAGTGATCTTATCTTCGTCACTTTGAGCATGTACTTAACATTTCCAATGATGATTCAATTAATATAAACTTTTACTTGTGCATGTAAAATGATTATATGTAACAATAGGATTATAAATTATAAAATAGATCTATATAATAACTCTAAATAATGTGGATATATAATATGAATAAAAATCCTTACAAAACTATTAAAAGATGCAAAATATGTTTGGAAATTGAAAAGATATATACTTAATAACATTCATAGATGACTATTCAAGATATACTTATGCTCATTTTTATTACTATAATGATGGAGCCTTTAATATGTTTAGAATTTTCAAAGTGGAAGTTAAAATTTAATTACATACGGTAATTAAAATTTTATTTAGCGATAGAAGTGGTGAATATTTTTCAAATAAATTTTATATATTTTGTACAATAATATCAGATAATTCATTAATATCTGGAGTCTTTAATATCGTAACGGATTGATTAGTCAAGCGTAAAAAATAAAACCTTCATTGAAATGTGCGTATAGTTAAATTCATATTGTATTTAAATGGGTGCAATGAAGTCGTGTAAACACCATCTCATAATAAATTATTTATTGTTTAAAAGTTAATAACAATTCCATATAAGTTATGGAAAGAAAAAAATCAACATTGATTACTTCAAAGTGGGCAAGTATTACTTCTTATAATAACACTAATATGAAACAAAATATATCCTAAATTTGAATTTATTTATTGATTATGTTGCAAATAGTAAAGCTTCTGGTCTATTAAACCAAAATTTGAAAACATATCTGTTGAGTTCATGTTATATATTGGTATAAACCACTACCAAATATAAAGAAATGATTTTGAAAAAAAAAGGTAAACAACATAAAAACTCTAAGATTTGATGCATATAATCGTTAAATGATTTTTTGGAAGTTTTCCAGATATCACCCCAAAATTTCAAATGTACTTGCTTTCGAAGACAATTTTAAAACTTATAACACTATCACTTACCTTATAGATTACATGTTCTAGCAGAGGTCATGAAAAATGGATTTCATAATGTTAAATTGCACTTCATAATTGGTTGATTTAATCTAGGTTCAGAACCAACTAGATGTGAGTGGATATTCTGGGAAAAAAAATACTAATGGAACAGTTCAAGAATTTAAAACTAGATTTGTTATTAGAAAAGTTTTTTAAAAATAAATATAAACTAGAGAAAAGTACCTGAAAATACCCACTCAACTATCTTATTACCCGGCGGCACCCGCTTTTAACATAGTGTTACTTAATACCCAGACTAATAAATTGGACAAAAATACCCTTCCACTATATATACCCATTTTTCAATTCCATCCCACTTTTTCGACCCTCCTATCACCCTAAACAAACGCAAAATTCTAATTTTAGAAACCACCAGAAAACAAACCGTTCGACTTCGTGATACTCTCTCTCTCAAACCCATAAACCCTACAGCTTCTCACCTTCGTCACTATCGCACCGGTCAGCCTCTTTTACTCAGACAGACTACACACCTTCAATCTCGTTCGACAAAGTTGTCGTGAAGTCGTCTCTGAAACGATCAAATCTCGTTCTCCGGCCGGTGAAATTTAACAGGTATGCATTATGGTGGAAAGCGTACTTCTTTTTGCGTTTTTTTCGAATCTGAACCACTGTTTTCTCTTAATTCACGATAGGCATTGCTTTTGGTACTATAATGAAGTATCTACTGACGATAGTTGCTCAGTTTATGGGTTTATAGTCGAAGCCAGGGTATAATTTTAGTTGCATGTAATACTGATACTCTCCTGAGAAATATTATGTATGTTAGATCTGCATTAGGTAGTTCATTGTTGATTTTGGTGTTTGTTGCATAATTCCCAGATCCCTGCAACGTGCATGTAAAAAGTGTAACAGTTCGCATCCTGATCACCCACAATGCAAGCAATTCGCAGCTCGATTGTATAGTTATACTTATTTACAAACAGTTCGCAGCTTGAGATACATAATTCGCATCCTGTTAGAACTTATTTCGCAGCTTCTCTGTTAAGCCAGTATTTATATGTATGCGATTCGCAGCTTGTGATGCGAATTATTTGTGACATTCCAACTGATTTGTGTTTGTGCAGAAAGCATGACAACAAAACCCAGCTACTACAGATCAGGGTTGGTGAGCCTTCTGAAGCTACTGAAAGGCATGGGTATTACAAGGGCCCACATTGAAGCGTGTAGAAACACACCCTTCTACATGCTTCTGAAAACGGCGTTCGAAATCCGTAATGAGGAAGAGCTGCCTAGGAAAAAATTCTACTCAATCATTCAGTATATCCTCGAGAAATTCTCTCTGGAAAGAGACGCCTTTAGGATTGGCAACAAGTATGTAAAGCTAACTACAAACGATATCAAGATCATATTCGGGCTGAGGCATGGCACCGAGAAAATGGAGTTAACAAAAACCGGCGCTTTTCACAACAAGTATGAAGCCGGCGAGGAGGACGAATCAAGGATGATGAAGAAATACTTCATGTCAAAAACTGGCAGGAAAGCATCAGCTAGTAATACCAAAACAATAACAAATGCCATCATAAAGGTACGTCTAAAATGGACTTCATCTTTATAAAGCAAGATTCTGTACATTTCTAACTTAGAATGTTGTCATTGGTTTTACAGGAGGGTATACAGAAGGCCATAAACGAAGGAGGGGAACATGAATTGGAAGACGTGGCGAGGCTGCTGATACTGTTTTTGTGCTCCACGCTATTCTACTCCGTATCTGGAGATATCTTGGGCTGGAGCACGGTTTATTACGTTGAAGACCTCAACAGAATAAACAATTACGACTGGGCTGGATCGATTCTGTTCAAGCTTCGACAGTCTATCAGGAGTTGCTTAGCAGTAGAAAGAGCCGATAAAATCGTCGGCTGCGTCGCCCTTGTAGTTGTAAGATTGATCTATTCAATATCACAATTAGTTATGTACATAGCACCGTGTTGATAAAACTTGTCCCCATGCAGCCCTTCATCATGGAGCACACAACAATCGGCCACGAGGTAGCGAAGCCAACCTCGATACCAAGGTTCTTCAAATGGTTGGGGTTAGAGTGCCACGCATCGACCATGGGTTATCTTATTAAAACACCACTCCTGGATGCTGACGAGGTATAAGCTCAATATATGTATTGAAGTTGGGGTGCATACAGTTCGCAGCCTATGATGCGAACTGCTTATAAAAAATATATCAAACATTTCGCAGCCTGATATGAATTTTACTTCGCAGCTTCATGTTCAGCACAGTTCGCATCATATGTTTAATACTTAGTTCGCATCATATGGTTTACACTTAGTTCCCATCATATGTTTTACATATAGTTCGCATCATACTGACCCATAATCATTTCGCAGCTTCACATGCGAAATGTGATTTACAACCACACAGTTCGCATCATATGATGCGAACTGATTATAAAAAACAATTTGTTTGTCTACACCCTCATTCTTTCGAAACAATTAATTTACTTACATGTGCATCTGTTGGTAGGTTTTAGAAGGTCCATTACAGCTTACCGAGGCTGAAATTGAAGCTTTCGGAGAAAGAGAAGATGATGAACATGGTGAAGATGCAGAAGTAACGGTACCTCCTTCACCGGAAGAAAGACCTAGGAAGAGGTCGAAAAGCACAGCATCAAAACCAAAAAAAAAAGACCAGCATCACAGAATGTAACAAATAAGGTGATGTCTCCCACACTCGAACACCCAACACCACCCGAGCCATCGATTCCACCACCAAGACTCCCAAAGAAAACAATTCCACCACAACCCAAAGGCAAATCCAGGCAAGAGCCCTCCGACACCGACACAACCAGTATGAGTGAAACAATCGGTGATTATTTATTCAAACGCAGAGGCGACGCTGATCCCGATATTGCTGCTCAATCAAAGCGTTTGAAGACGTACGCCGACAAGAACAAGTACGAGCGAAAAATAGAAAAACAGGCCAGAGAAGTAAGTATGCCTTGAACCTTAAATAATCACTACAATCAGCACTTAATATGTTTATAAAAAAGTTTGCTATCATTTTTGCAGCTGAAAGAATTGAAACGCAAGATAGCAGAACTCGAAGCACAACAACTCCACAATGCTATCTCTCTGCCAATCTGCCGTACTGAAAGCCCAATAAAGCAGATACCAGCAGCACTTCCAGAGGGACAAAAATCAACTGATCAGCAAGCATCCGTGTCTAATGCTGATCAGCAAACATTCCTTCCTGGAGTACTGCCGGAAGAAAGGGATGATGATGCCCACAATTCACCCATCATGGAGACACATACAGAGAAGGTAAATAATGTAAGTAGACCATATGATGTTATTAAACAAATATCAGGACTATTGTGCAGTGATGGCCAACCGTTTCGCAGCTTAAGATGCGAATTATGTAATAAACTAGTGGTCTGGTTATTACACATATATATCAGGTCAGGATGCGAAATATGTACTAAACTGGGGGAATTTATAACATAGATATCAGGTCAGGATGCGAACTATGTAATAAACTGGGGGACTGTATAACATATATATCAGATCAGGATGCGAAATAGGTAATAACGGAGTGAATGTATAACATAGATATCAGGTCAGGATGCGAAATATGATTACACGATGATTAACATATGCTTTTGTATGAAATAGGAGACCGAAAGACAACAACAACACCAGCAGAAACAGCAACACCAGCAGCAACAACAACACCCCCAACAACAAGGAGAACAGGAACAACAGCACCAACAAGAAGAACACCGCCAGAAACAACAACAAGAGCAAACAGAACAACAGCAACAAGGTGAAGAACACTCCGAGCAACAACAACAACAACAACAACAAGAAGAACAACAACAACACCCCCAACAACAACAGGAACAACAACAACAACAACAAGAAGAACAACAACACGAAGAGCAACAACAAGAAGAACACCCCCAGCAACAACAAGAAGAACAACAACTCGAAGAACACCAGACGCCACAGGTTCAACACGAGGACCGGCAACAAGAGCAACAACAAGGACAAGAAGAACAACAGCAGCAGCAACAGATAGCCTTGGCGAAGAGAGAAAGGCTAACTTAAGAGGTAGCACCTCAAGAGTCAGAACCTGTCCATCCCGGTGAGAAGACAGAACTACTCAGCCAGGAAGGACAATCCTTAGAAGACAAAACCAATTCTTCGGTGGAACCTCAAAGACCAACGGTGCTGTCAGCAAAGTCAGAATTGCTAAGCCAGCGTCAAACTGTAGGCCCGGTAACAAATCAACTGCTAGCTCCAGAGTCCCACGATAACACAGTAGGTTTACCTGATGCTTTTGTTGATGGTATTAGTACTCAAGTTTCACAGACATTTTTAAATGAAATTGATAATGTATATTACGATTCTATAATACAACGGTCTCTGGAGAACATGTCGGAGGATGACATTAATGAATTCTGCCGACACGATCCAGCCTCTATGCCAAACAAGTCAACGACAGTGGTTGTCGCTGACCGTGCGGTAAGGCCTACTTACAATGATTTCGCATCATAACACCCTACCTTGTGGCAAATGCTGAAATATGTATTACAAACAAAAATCAGGGTATGATGCGAACTGTTCAGTGGAACCTCGAATAGTTCGCACCCTACCCTGATATATAATAATAAATTTATTTAACTGCTACCTTACAGTTCGCAGCCTAAGCTGCGAACTGCTTAGACTCGTTGCACTTATAATCACTGACGCCCTCTACTTTTGATTTTTGATTCATAATAAGCTCGAGACAGTTAATGAGATAGAGGAGCCAAGTTTTGCGCTACTGACACAAACGCAGCCTCAAGTGGCAGAGGAAGAAGAAGAGTTCGTAATAACAATGCGGGAACCGCCAGTAGTAGAATACAACGATTGGCCAAAGAAAACCAAAGTAACTGAGCGTATCGATCTGGCACAATACCACAAAATACAGCTGGTGAAAACCTACGAGAGCGACACCCCTGATCCAGTGGTATGGCAGTTACCGGAGTCCAAGTTTACGTACAGAATCAGGCTGCAAGCGAGTGACCTCATGGCACTACCTTTAGAACAGGAGCTGGACGTAAAGGTATCCAATTGTCAACCAACTTTATTTTCAATGTTTCAAATATGTATTCTATATTTAACATAAATCTACAACTCCTTTGTTAGCTTATCGATGCTTGGATTCGAAAGATGCTTGAAGATGCAGACTACAAAGTTCCATGCACTAAAGCTATTGGAGAGCATCACAACGCCATACTGATTTCTGGCATGACTGCGGTAAGTTTAGCTCACGTAAATAGACCAAAGTTCTCAGAAATGTTATCACTTTAATATACTCTTGCTTGGATGCAGCATCAAATGAAATCAGGGTGGCAAGTGGAAAATCTGGTGGACATGGCTTTTAGGAAGGCGCGCAAAAATGCCAACATCATCATGGTTCCAGTGTGCACCGAGTCGAAGGACAATACAAACCACTGGACGTTGCTCGTCATCGACGTTGACGGAAGAACAATTTCAAACTACAACTCGCTTCTGCCTAAGCTTCATGTCATAGACACCACCACAAGAACACCTGCACTACTGGTAAATATTCCAAACTATACACTTAAATCTGAACACATTTTAAGTATGCATGCTGCGAAATGAGATCTGGTATGCTGCGAATTACTGAGTAATCAAGATGTGTTTTCGCAGCCTGTCCATAACGTAATTCGCAGCCTATCTATGTTGGACACAATTCGCAGCTTGTTCACAACTCAATTCGCAGCCTATCAAGGCTGCCATACAATTCGCAACCTAAGATGTGAATTGTGTATGATTTATTGTCATATAATTCGCAGCCTGAGGATGCGAATTGTATGTCACCAACTGTTTTTGTTTTTGTGCATATTCGTAACACTAATTATTATACACAGATCAAATATTTGTTGGATAGAGGATTCCTACCCAAATATAGTACAGGGTGGAAGGTGAAAGTGGAAAGAGACTTCCCACAACAAAAAAAAGGCAGCGTGGACTGTGGTGTCTTCGTCTGCAAATATGCCATGGATATTATTGAGCATGGATCAGTCCAGAAAAAATAAGATACAAATATGGTGACTGCCTTAAGAGCACAAATGTTTCATTACTTTTTAAATGACATAGACACCGTCACATATGGCTGATTCGTGTATTGCTTCCTAGTACTCCAGCTGCTTGTAAATACATGTATTGCTCCTAAATACATTAGTTGCTTGTAAATACATATATCTGTTGTTAAATGTTTTTTTGTTGTGCATACATAAACAAAATTGTGATATATAATGAATATTCTTATCTTTTAGTTCGCATTATAACCTGATATATAATGATTGATTATTATCCTGGTATGTATGAACAGTTCGCAGCCAAACCTGTATGAATACTTCGCAGCCTAAATTATATCAAATAGTTCGCAGCCTAACCTGAGAGATGGTTATCACCACACACACAATTCGCATCCTGGTATACCAGCTTATAACCTGTTCGCAGCCTGGTGCATAAATAAAATATTAAATAAAATCATTCAAGAATACGAACAGGCTATGGCGTATGCCTTGGTAAACGTTTTCTGCATTGAGCACGCAAAAAACAATCTAATCATGTCCTGAACCCATTAATTGCTGATTGGACATGGAGGCTATGTAATGATCACCTCCTTTCCCTATAAATAACACTAGAAAAACCAGAGGCTATTTTTAAAACAAACTCTACATTTTAAACCAGAGCTATTTTTTAACAAACTCATTTCCCTCGTCTCTTCGAATTCAAAAAGTCATGTCTTTTTCCACCACCACAACCACCACCTCAGTCTCAAATTATGGTTCAATCGGTTCTCTGGGTGACTCCTGGTCATCCTTAACCGTGAACTGGAGTGATGACTTGATCATGCCAGCAGCACCACCAAACAGCCCAGTATCTGTTTTTGGGTTAGACATATATGATGACTACTACTCAGCTGACTCACAACCATTGGAAGTTGTTCCACAGCTTGCTGCTGAACCTCAACCAGAACAGGTTCCTGCTGCACCTCAGCCAGAAATGGTGCAACCTCAAACGGCAGAGGTTCAAAACAACAAAAGGAAGAGGGAAGACGAAGCTGGTCCATCGAGGACAAAATTTTTAAGCATGATGGACGTTGATGTTGAAGCTGAGGATAAACAAGAACATGCGAAAGATGTTGAAGCTGAGGATAAAGAAGAGAAAGAGAAAGAGAAGGAGAAAGAGAAAGAGAAAGAGAAGGAGAAAGAGGAAACAGTTGGTGATGAATCATCTACCAACTGCTAGAGTTGGTTTTTGTTTTTTGTTTTTTTTGAAATGCAACTAACTAGCAACAGCAGCTTGTAGTGATATGTGTAAACAGTTGTTAGTTTCTGGATATATTTTGTAATCCTCCTTTTTGAAATCCAACTTGTAATCCTCCTTTTTGTAATCCAAATATATTTTGTACATCATTCGCATGTTAACCTGCTATGTTACTCATTTTCAACCTTACTGAATATCCTGGTATTTTATTAAATGACAATTCGCAGCTTATCACATGACAAATATCAGGACTCCTAACTGAACCATGATTCGCATCACAACTCTGGCCCTAATTCGCAGCCTATCATGCGAAACGTACAATATGATAAATGTTTGATGTGATTTTACCAATGATTCGCATCCTGTTACAATTTCACATAATTGTACATAATTCGCATGTAATCCTGATAGATGTTTGTAATCCGACTTGTAATCCTCCTTTTCAACCTTACTGAATATCCTGGTATTTTATTAAATAACAATTCGCAGCTTATTACATGACAAAAATCAGGACTCCTAACTGAACTCCATTCGCATCACAACTCTGGGCCTAATTCGCAGCCTAGCATGCGAAACGTAAGATAAGACAAATGTTTGATATGATTTTACAAATGATTCGCACCCTGTTAAACTTTCACATAATTGTACATAATTCGCATGTAATCCTGATAGATGTTTGTAACAAATATGTATGCATATTGTACATAATTCGCAGCACAGGATGCGAAATGTTCACAACTCCAATAGTAGCAAAAACAAAAAACACAGGAATGTACAAATTTCTAGTTTTCTGTAAAGAACAATAAATATGCTACACAAATAAATGTCCTTAAACTGGAACATCACAAGTCCTCCGGTTATGGCCTGATTTCGAACATCGGCCACACCTTAACTTCTTGGTTGAGATTTCTCCTCTAGAAGGGATTCGCTTTTTCTTAGGCCTTCCAGAGCGTCTCTTAACGTTCGGAGGCAGAACTTCAACGAAAGAAGGATCGTTAGCGCTGGACCCTTTGCCAAAATCAGTTAGAGCTGGTATGCTGAAAGAGTAACTTTCCCTGTAATTCTTAACCGTAAAGAAGGGTTCTATTACAGTCAATGGATCTTGGTCAGTGTATTGTAATGCCGCTAGAGCATGAGCACATGGAAAACAGTCTTGTTGCCATGATCCGCATGAACATTTGAAATCCAACAGATTAACAACAGCCACAGGAGTCGAAAAGACTTCGAACATGGCGGAAGAGGACTTACGTACTACCCAACTTCGGCACATGTCAACATTCTGCTTTAGCTTCTTCTCGTACTCGGGAACCAAATTAGTACTCCAGCTGAGACCTTCTTCGTATCTCCGTGAAACCTGAGTCATAAGCAAGACTCTAATGCAATCAATAAATTCAACAATTGGTAAGCCGCAATATTTTTTGATCTGATTGTTAAACGATTCAGCTGCGGTAGAAGCCATAGAGCCGTATCGCTTCCCTTTTACGTAAGCCTGGGCATACTTTTCAGGGGGTAAATTTGCAAGAAAATCACTCATTCTCTCACCACCTTCACATAAAAAACCTGTTAGTATCTCTTTAAAAAGCTCTTGACTGGGAGCATAAGCAAGACAGTGGAAGAAACTCAACATCTTTTTTTTATACTCCCTGTTAGTATGTTCCAGTTTGGCTCTCAAATTCTGCATGAGATGGAAATAACAGTACGCATGATAGCAGTTGGGATACAGGACAGAAACAGCATTAACAATACCAGAATGACGGTCTGAAATAAATGTGATCTGGCGATCCAGCAAATGTGGTTTCAAACACCCCAAAAACCACATCCAATTGTCCCAATCTTCAATGCTAACTACAGCAACAGCAACAGGGAATAGTCCTGGAAAAAGGCAGATCAATTAAACACTACAACAGTATGCAAACGTTTAAAAATTGGCAACAATTCGCATGGTGTCCTGTAACAATTCGCAGCTTGTCATGCGAAATGTGTTTGACATTTTAATTGATCATGCAAACAGTTCGCAACTTGTTATGTGAATTCGCAGCTTGTGGTAAACTTTAAATAATACCTAACTCAAGATGCGATGTAAGTACAGTATTATTCAGCATAATACCTAATTCGTAGCCTCAAATGCGAAATGTGAGGACCACGACACTGCTTAATTCGCATCACCTGGTGCGAATTGCATCAATATTTTCCCACAAAAAACATCGTTCAGATTAACTAGATAAATGTAACTAACCGTTGTTTCCGTCCTTTGCTACAGCAGTGAGCAATGTACCCTTGTACTTGCCATATAAGTGGGTTCCATCGACAAACAACATTGGACGGCATGAATGAAAACCACTAAGGGACGAACCGAATGCTACAAAACAACGCTTGAATTGGTTTCCAGCTGACAACTCCAACTGGCAGTCTGAAGTAATATCCCGGCTCTTCAAGCGTTTGAAGTATCCGCTTAGTAAACTAAAAGAACTTGAACTATCTCCAAAAACTCCTCTCCTAGCCTTCTCTAAAGCATTCCATGACAAACGATAAGAGATATCAAGACCGTAATCTTGTTTGACAGTCGATTGTATGGTTTTGGCTGTCAACGAATGGCAGGTGCGGAGAGAATCCTGAATTTCCTCTGCAATCAAATCTGATGTCAAATGCCTGTGCCGCTTATGATTATGCTTCTGGGAGAAAACAGGACTGCAAGTATGGTACGGGAAATGCTTCTTTATCGTCATAAGGCCAGTGCTTGAGTCAATAGATGCATAAACTCTCCATTTGCACCCACTTGTGAGCTTATCGGCACAATAAGCAGTGATCTTATTTGTTGTGTTGTGCAGGTATTTGAAAGAAAAACCACGCTCTAACGCAAACTTGCACAAGGATAACCTCAGACCGGCAGCACCTTCTTCAAAAGCTTGACCCACCCCTGTAATAGCATCAGCCCAACCAGCAGTAGCAAGTTGTTTTTTCCTCTGATCAGAATTAACTAAACCGTTACTACTCTCCCCGCTAACTATTTGATCAAGAGATGGTTCTACCAAAACCAAGCTACGCTCTTTACGCTTACCACCAGAATCCTTACCACCAGAGCTCTTATCAACAGAACTTTTATTACCAGAACCCTTATCGAAGACGTGTTGTTCTATGAGAAAACTAACCCGTTTTAAACGCTCCAAATCAAGATATAACACCAACCCAACAAAATCACTCTGGTTATTAAAGAAACAATTATTGTGATCCCCGCAGGAGTAAGTAATTAGGTACTCACCTGTGGCAAGCTCCTCCCACGTGTTCTCTACATAAGCTTGGATACTTTCGAAGCTTTCAAACTCGGTGAAAGGCACAATTGCAGTTTGGTGACCATATTTAAAAATACAAACTCGTGATTTAGACATCTCTTAACCTGGACAATACAAGTTATTAGTTATTAGTCTCAAAAACTAGGTGCAAAATATTTACTACTGGATCAAACAATTCGCATCCTAAGGTGCGAATTGTGAACAATTCGCATCTTGTCCTGATATTTGTAGGTAACAACGTCCTGATATTTGTCATTAGTCACAAAACTGTGCACGTTATTTACTGCATCATCAAACAATTCGCATCATAACATGCGAAATGCGTACATACATCTAGTAATTCGCAGCCTGTCCTGATATTTGTGTATATCTACGTATATATATTCGCTGCCTGTCCTGATATTTCTATGTAACACCGGTCCTGATGTCTGTTTCGAAATACAATACTCTAACTGACCTAAAAACTCGTAATCTACACATTACCCACAAACTAAAGCAGTACCAAATTAGAATATAACATCAGAAAACAAGGACGTAACTATATAGTGAACAATATTAACGAAACAGATCACTATAACCAAAAAAACAGAGAAAAGCTCGAAATCAGGCAATGGCATCTAAAAACAGTAGACTAGAACCTATTCCAACAGAGAAAACGAATAAAAAACTTCGAAATCGGTAGGTAATTACCTAAAAAGCTCGCAACACGATTACTTGTAAGCTACAAGATTCCAAAAAGTCGTGATGAACTCCTGTACGTATAAAACAGAGGTTAGACAGGTCTAACACAACAACTTACATAAAGAAACAAACCTTTAGCAGCTTCCGATCACCGAAAAATGTGATTTAAACCCAGTTCGTGGTGGTTAGTAGGGTTAAGTGGTTAGAGCGGCTAACAAATTCAAATCTTCAAAAAGCAAGAAAAAATAGAAAGAAAACAGAAAATAACGTTTATATAGTGGGTTAAGGGTAGTTAGGGTATTAAAATAAAGTTAGGTTGTTAGTGACAATAAGGTAGTTGAGATGGGTATTAAGTAACAATTGATCAAACCTTGGGTGGTAAGTGACAATTGAATAGTTGAGTGGGTACTTTAGGTGCAATTTCCCTATAAACTATTTAATATATATACTCTCGAAAACTAGATTTGTTATTAGAAAAGTTTTTTAAAAATAAATATAAACTATTTAATACATATACTCTCGAACCGCGGGAGGGAGGGTTATATTTGGGAAAGTATTTGTTATTGCTCCCCCTCTCTTTAATATAGATTTTTATTATTATACATTTAATAAAAAATAGAGAAAAGTACCGGTAAATGCCTTCTCAACTATGTTATTACCCGGCGGTATCCGCTTTTTGGATAGTGTAACTTGGTACCTCGAACTGAAATTTGGACAAAAATATCCCCGACTAAAAATAGGCGCGCTGGTAAAAAAAAATTGGTACAATTCTCAAGATGCGAATTGCTTGCAAATTCTCAGGATGCGCGCTTGCAATTTCTAAACGATTCTCATGATAAGATGCGAATCGCTTGCAATTTCTGAACGATTCTCATGATAAGATGCGAATTGCTTGCAAATTTCTGAACGATTCTCATTATAAGATGCGAATTGCTTGCAACTCTCAGGATTTCTGAACAACTAAAAAAAAAACTGGTACAATTCTCAAGATGCGAATTGCTTGCAAATTCTAAGGATGCGAATTGCTTGCAAATTCTCAGGATGCGAATTGCTTGCAATTTCTGAACGATTCTCATGATAAGATGCGAATTGCTTGCAAATTCTCAGGATGCGAATTGCTTGCAATTTCTGAACGATTCTCATGATAAGATGCGAATTGCTTGCAATTTCTGAACGATTCTCATGATAAGATGCGAATTGCTTGCAAATTTCTGAACGATTCTCATGATAAGATGCGAATTGCTTGCAACTCTCAGGATTTCTGAACGATTAAAAAAAACAAAAAAAAAACTGGTATCAATAAAAAAAACTTGTACAATTCTCAAGATGCGAATTGCTTGCAAATTCTGAACGATTCTTGCAACTGGTGAAATTTTATTTTTTAAAAAAATCAAAAAATATCATCAATGGATCTAGTTTTGTTCATTTTTAAAAAACAAAAGTGATGGTACTTTCATTTATTTTTTTCGAGCTCCGATTCGAAAGATACGGATCTTTTAAAAATAAAATTAAAGAAAAAGTAGGAAAGAGAAGGAAAGAGAAATTTTGGTTACGTGTTCATGAATGGTGAGGGTAGTTAGGGTATTAAAATAAAGTTAGGTACTATGTAACAATTAGGTAGTTGAGTTGTGTATTAAGTGACAATTGATCAAACCTTGGGTACTAGATGACAATAAAATAGTTGAGTAGGTATTTTTGCTACAATTTCCCTAAAAACTATATACACACCTTTATACTTCATTTACTTTACATTTATTTCGCTTGATAAAATTAAATTCATATCAAATAATATTAACTTTATCACACATCAAAATTCAAATAACATTTATTTGCCTCATCAATATAACATCTAAAAAACTTGAAAATCAAATCAATTTCAACCATTATCCAAGATAAAACTTCAAATCTAATTTTTGTAAAAATGATGTACGAACATATAGCTCAATATTGTGGCGTACTAAATACATATCAGACTTTGCCACAAAATTATCAACACATGGTAAAAAATAAACCAAAAACTCCGAATATGACATCCAATATCATCATAATTGATGAGTCCGGATTCATCCGAACTGGTTTTTCTTGCTGGTTTTGAATGCTAGATTCAGGCACCTTCTTCTTCCACTGTGGTCGCCAATTTGATGTGGTTTATTTTAATCTAGGGATAATTTTGTCAAATGTTTTGGAGAGTTTCAAAGGTATTAAATGTTTGGATGTTTTGTAGTGAGAGATTTAAGCTACCTGGTTGTATTAAATATTCTTTACCCTCATTAGTTAAAGTAGTTAGATATTTATACCCTTGATTATGGACCCATGGGCTTTCAGGTCAAGTTGTGAAACCGGGTCGAGTTTAAAGACCCATTAGTTCTTAAGTAGATTAGCACCTAGCTTAGTCAAAAAGTGTTTAGGGTTTTAATACTTTTGTCCTGTCCGGATAGTACAGTGGGCATTTATGGTCCGAATTACCCCTGTTCGGTTTTCTCAGTGACTGGTGGTGAATAAATCCGGACTCATCAGCAGCCCCATTTTTAGGCTTTCTCAGAGGTCTTTTGCAGGACTAAAAAACTCATTTAGCCAGTAACAATATTTTCCGGTCTGTTTATATGTTTGGTTCGATGTTTATCCGAACTGATTTCTTCTAATAATTCTAAGAGTTTTTCTTTGGATCGTGGGACACGTGTCGCATTTTGATTCGTCCTACCAGCCGTTTTCTCCCTAGAACGTCACTCCCACTAAGCCTGAAAAGTAACTCCTGCATTTAATGCTTCTTACATTAGCGCCGTTTTCAATCATTACCTAAATCTTTTCGTCTTCTCCTAGGTATCAGTAGCTTTTTGCCTTACTAATATATAAATTACTTTCTTTTACTGTTTCACCATCTTCACCACTTCACAATTTATTTTCTCAGAGCTTTTCACCTTTTCTTTCAAAAACTCTCTTGGATAGTTTTATGTTCACAGCGAGAAACACTCTTGTGAAAGACGGTTGGTTGAATCTTTCTGACCTAGAGAAAGTGAAAAAAGTCGAACGAGAGAGATGCAATGTTGTTGGTCTTCAAGTATCTCTAAGAAATAAGTCTGATACACCATCCTTAGAAGCTGATCAAGGATCATTTTCTAAAAAAATCGCAAAACCTAAACATTTATTCAAGCCAAACCTCTCGCCAATCCCGTCAGGCTCCTCGGTTCAAGAGTTTTAACCTTCTACTGCTCAAAAGAAAGCGGTATCAAGTGTAAGGAAACCTTCTCCATTTATCGCCATGGGATCTTACATTAAAAAATCTTTAGAGAAAACCAACCCTCGTCGGACAACACACTTGGTAACAAGCCAAGAAACTGGCTCACAACCAAATCCCTCCAAAATGGGGGCCTCTAAGTTTGCATCCAAAGATAAAGCCTCCGGATCAGAGATATCTATAAGGGCCCTAAGAGAGAAGCCCACTGGATCAGAGGAAAGTAAAATAACTTCTCAAACAAAGTCCTCTGGAGCTGAGCCCCAACCGGACACCAGACCTCTAGAAGAAACTGGTGCTCATCCATCCGGACAGACCACTAATCCACAAGCTGACACTCTTCCATCCTCAACAATTGATAAACCTTACACAATGATGGAAGAAGTAATGGAAGATAGCATCAAATAGGCCCCCTTCGAGACTGAAGCCTCTGGACAAACCGAGAACGCTACTTCTGACAAAAAAGGAAAGGGCAAGATAAAGATGGGAATGGTTCACCCGGAGCTACCAGAGAGCTTGGAGGGCAAGGTGGGACCTTGCTTTCAGAAGGTCAATGTGAAGTATCTGCTAGCCATGCAGAACATTAATTATGTCTATACTCATACCGCTGAGATGGGCCGGATCCGAACTAAGTGGGGGATCCTAGAATCAGTGAAGGTGAGAATACCAGTCACACCGAAAACTCCAATGGACTGGAAGCTCAACTTGATCGTCATTTACACTAAGCTATTCAACTGAGGGCTCAGATTCCTCTTGGATCCTAAAATTGTCAGGTCTTTTCACCTAATCAAACTTTGTCCAAACCAGTTGAGTCCAATTTCTTGGTATACTCTCCTTGCCTGTATAATAACATCGAGGCTGTCCGACATTCCTCTCCCCGTGGAGCGATTCGCAGCAGTGGCCAGCCTGTGCAAAAACTATCACATCCATTTTTCCACTACAACATGGGAGACAACTTCAAGGTGGTGGATGACTTGTTGGAGTCAGAGAAAAACTGGAAGACCCAGTTTCCATTCATCGATGGGACGTGGGAGAATGGGAGAAAGATTAAGGCCAATGTCAACCCCCGCGTGCTCACCAGCAGGTGGAAGAGCACAAGTAAGTATTCAGTTTTATTTGTCTTTCTCTCTTTCTTATTTTTACCAAAATTCCACCCTTAAATTACCCACTTTTTATGTTAGTATTTTCGAAGGAGTTCACCAGTTACTTGGAGGAGGGGCAGGCCACATGTGCCAAGCTAAATGCATGGGTTGATGATCGTTGGGGGGGATGCCTTCCACAACTGTTTTACCTCCGGTAACTTGGTGAGATCCTACTTGTGGAAAACCACGGATCGGAGAGATCTCACCTGGGAGGAACTGACTACACCACCTCCTCCAGTCGTCATACTTAAGAGAACAGAGAAGAAGGATGGCGAAATGGCATTGCCCTCCAGAGCCAAAGCCCCAAGCAAAATGAAAGGGAAGGGCAAGAAAAAGAAGGCTACAGCAGAGGAAGTTCGGGGTGTTGCAGAGGAGACTGCTCCGGAGAATCAAGGAGGGCAAACCCAAGGAGGGATTGATGCTACTTTGGTCAAAGTAGTTGAGGATGAGTCCATTAAGGAGGCAGGTGAACCTCAAAATCCACCAAGGCCTCCTAAAAAGGAGCGAAAAAAGGGAGCAAGCAGCAATGAGAGGGCTGCTAAGAAGAAGAAGGTCACCTTGGGGAAAGAAGTAATCCTTCACCATTGGGAGCCTCTACCTCCAGTAGACCCAACTGATCCCACCTTAGCATAGCAGATTACCACCGACCTACCTTCCGGGGAAGGTACCGGAGGGGATATTGATGGAGTAGACATCAGTGGCCTCCAAAATATTAGTCTTTATTTCAACGATTTTGAGAAAGATGATTTTGATAGCCCTTACCTTCCTCCAAGCTCCTCCAATATGGTGACTTTCAATGGAAAGTCCTTTACCATCTCTAGGGAACACGATGTGGTGACCCACTCTCTCCTAGGCCATATTCAGTCAGTGCTCAACTTGGAAAGGCAAGTAAAAAATCAGTCTGCCTTCATCAACACCCTCAACACAGACAATGAGACTTTGTTAACTGACCTCCTCAATGCCAATCAGAGCATTGAGGCACTGAAGAAGGAGCTTGAGGGGTTGAAGAAAGAGAAAGAGGATCTGGCAACCAAGCTGGTCACTTCGGAGACGGCTAACACCGAGCTCCAAACTAAGTGCTCCAGTTTGGAAAACGATCTTTCCACCTTGAAGGGAGATATGAAGACTAAAGACGATGTCATCCAAACTCTGTTCGGTGACAAGATTTCCCTTGAAGAGGTTGTGTCCAAGGTAACCAAGGAGAAGGAATGCTTGGTGAAAGAGCGAGAAAAGAAGATTCAGACCAACATAGATAAGTACACCAACGATGTGATAGATTCATTGGAAAAAAATATATGCTGAAGTAAAGTCTGACATGGTACTTATCTTTCACGAGAAGTTTCTGAGGAGAACACTTAGTCCCTTGTGGGAATTCGTGGAGTATGAGGATATTCCATTCCACACACTGGAAGATGGTGATAAGAGGAATTACTCTAGTGGGATCAACTCTACCACTGATGAGGAAGAAGGAACCGGAGAGAGTTCAAGTGGTGAACCCAAAGATCCCAAGAAAAAAGACGATGCAGAAGGGAATAAGCCCTGAGTTTTTAACTATATTTTGTTACTTGTTTTTCTTAACTTTGTGAAATACTAAAGTCCTTAGATTGCTAAGGCATTTTTGTAACCATGTCCGGTTTGAGTCCGGTTAAGCCTTTCTTTAAACTAAAGTCCTTGGATGGCCAAGGCATATTTTATGATCTAATATTATCATCCGGTTTTTAACCGGAGAGGTTTACCTTGCTACATATTTGCTCTGTTTCATTTGCTTAAATTGATTGGCCAATGTTTAAAGAACCCTTATTTATTTTATAAGTATTTAAGATGAGAGTGTTTAAAATTTCTGATGACATGTGTTTAATGGTCATCATTCAACCAAGTTAATCTGATCTGCCAAAGATCCTTAGAAGAATTTAAAGAAATTGTAATCAAACCACTCCGAATATTTTAAGAAGGCATCAAATTTTATTGAAAAACTCAGACACCTCATTAAAACCTCCCCGCGCCATTAGGGCAGAAAAGAGTATGCCCCCTAATATTTACATAGACTTTAAATAAGTAAATATTTTCATAACTTTCATTTTAGATATAACCGGAGGTGTTCAATGTTCCAAGGGTGTTTTAAGATTCTTCTATATTTGTCTTGAAGCCTGTACATCCCAGGCTTGAGTTTTTCGGAGACCTCATAAGGCCCTTCCCAGTTCGGAGCTTGCTTGCCAAACTGCTTTTCCTTAGTATGCAAGAAAACTTTTCTCAATACTTTATCCCCTACCCGAAAATCCTTTCTTTTGATTTTGGAAGAAAATCTGCTCCTCATCAAGCCTTGATAATGGGTAGTTCTAAGATGAGCCTTCACTCTTTTTTATTTTATCAAGTCTAACTGACTTCTGATGGCCACTTCATTAGCTTGTTCTGAATAATTGTGGACTCTGTATAATGGAAGAGTGGCCTCTATAGGGGAAATTGCATCAATCCCATATATCAAGGCAAAAGGAGATTCTTGAGTAGCAGCTACAAGAGTAGTCTAGTATGCCCATAACACTTCTTGTAAATAGCTTGGCCACTTTCCTGCAGCCCCTTCTAAGTTCTATTTTAAACCGGACATGATGGTCTTGTTTGCCACTTTAACTTGACCACTTTCTTGTGGGTGGAAAGGATAGGAAAAACAATGCTGAATACCCTAGAAGGCACAGAAATTCTCCATATCCTTGTTATCGAATTGTGGCCCATTATTTGTGGTTATCTTTTGTGGAACCCCAAATCTGCAACAAATGTTAGATAAGATAAATTTTATAACAGCTTTCGAGGTAGTTCCTGCCAATGGGGTCGCTTCTATCCATTTTGAGAAATAATCAATAGCTACAATAATAGTTCTGCACCCTCTGGACGCCATTAGTAGAGGCCCTACTAAATCCAGCCGCCAATGAGCAAAAGGCACCGGCTTAGAAATCGATTTGAGAGGAACAGCTGGGATATGAATTTCATTTACATATCTTTGGCATGGGTCATATTTCTTTACCAACTCCTTGACATTTGTCATTATGGATGGCCAATAGTATTTGGCCAACAAAACCCTCCGAGTCAAAGCTCTATAGCCACAGTATGCTGATCTTTCTCCATTATGTAGTTCAGATAGCATAATTTGGGACTCTTCAACCCCCAAACAACGTAGGAGAGGTCTACTAAACGAATTCTTATAAAAGACATCTCTTATGATTAAAAAACCACGAGCCCTATGCTTCATTTTTCTTGCCACAGCTTTCTCCGGAGTTAAAATGCCATCAAAGATGTATTGAAAAATGGGATATCTCCATTCTTTGGGTTGAACCACTTGTATACTTAAAATTTCCTCATCTTCCTTACTCTGATTGGGTTGTATGCATGGAAATTCTTGTACATTAATCCATGGATAGGACTCAGAGTATGCTATGGTTGCCAAAGAGTCATCTAGTGTGTTCTCCGATCTGGGTATATGCTCATAGGTAACGTTTTTTAAGTTAGCTGCCACTTCTTTAAGGATAAACAAGTATTTGATCAACTGCTCCTTTTTGGATTCAGATTTACCTTGGGCATGATGGATACGAAGAATCACTCATTAACCTGACCCTTTTAGCCCCACACAGAAAAGCTAGCTTCAAACCAGCTATAACAGCCTCATACTCTGACTCATTGTTAGAAGCCCTAAAATAAAAATATATAGCCTTGTATAAATTGTCGTCATACAGAGAGGTTAAACATATCCTAGCACCACAACCTATGGTACTCTATCCATCATTTGTCCGGATAACCCATACCTTCTTAGTTTTCTCATTTGCAGCTCGCTCAGTACTTCTGTTTGAATGTAGCTCAACCAGGAAATCAGCAACAGATTGAGCTTTGATTGTAGTTTGGGGGGAGAAACCAATATCATAATCACCCAATTCTACTGACCATTTGGTCATCATGCTTGATATGTCTGCCTTCTGAAGAACATTTTTCAAAGGAAAAGACGTACGAACGATAATAAAATGAGACTGAAAATATGACCTCATTTTTCAGGCAGCAATCACCAAGGCTAGTGCTAGTTTCTCAAGCTTTAGGTACTTTTTTCAGCATCTATCAGACTCTTGCTGATGTAGTACACCGGACGAGGATAATTGTCCACCTCTCTTACCAATACCGCACTTATAGCACATTCAGATACAGCTAAGTATATGTACAATGTCTTTCCATTAACAAGTTTGAAAAGGGTTTTGGGGGAAAATAAATGCTTTTTTTATTTCATTAAACACCTGGTCGCACTGTGGATACTAGTTAAAGTCTTTAGCACCCTTTAAAGTCTAAAACAACGAGGCACACTTGTCCGAAGACCTTGAAATAAAACGATTTAATGCAGCCAACCTTCCTGTCAACCTTTGTACTTCTTTAACATTCCAAGGAGGATCCATTTTTAACAAGGCATCAAGTTGGTCCGGATCAGGCTATATCCCTTTCTCACTTATAACATACCCCAAAAAAATCCGGATTGCACCCCAAAGACACATTTTTCTAGATTCAATTTAAATTAACTTTTGCCAAGTTGGCAAAATTTTCTTGAAAATCAGCTAGGTGCAACTCTTCTTCTAAGCTTTTTACCATCATGTCATCAATATATACTTCAATATTTATCCCAATCTGATCAGCAAATGCTTTGTTCACCAACCTTTGATAGGTAGCCCCAGCATTTTTCAACCCAAAAGGCATTACCTTGTAACAATAGAGGCCCATATATGTAAAAAAGTAGTGTGTTCTTGGTCCTTTGGATCCACCTGTATCTGGTTATAACCGGAGAAGGCATCCATGAAGGATAATAACTTGTTCCCAGATGTGGAGTCTGATGAGTCTGAATCCTGCATGCTCCCCGGACAAGGACAGATTGGTCCAAGCTCTCCAGACCGGACAGATCACTTCGAACACTTAACCCAAAGAACTGTTCGAACTATGACAAAAGTACTAAAAAACCTAAACACTACTTGACTAAGCTACTTGCTCTCCTACTTAAGAGCCCATGGGTCTTTGAACATGACTCGGGTCCATTTAACATGACCCGAAAGCCCATAAGGGCCCAAACATGAGGGTATAAATACCCAACCACCTGCATTAAGTGTGGGTAATGAGAATTAACTGCTACCAGCCAGCTTAATTATCTCTCTACTCTCTACTCTAAACACATAACACCCACTTACTACTATAAAACACCAACCAAATTACAAGCCTACCCTCAGGCGATAATTATCCACACCAAATTGGCGACCACAGTGGGAGAAGAAGGTACCTGAATCAAGCATTCAAAACCAGCTAAGAAAATTTGTCCGAATGAATCCAGACAATCCAAAAGTACCACCAGCTCTGCTCGAAGTGGTGGGATAGAACGATGAGTATACTATCGAAGAGCGTGATAGGCTAAATGGTGAAATAGAAGCTCTGAGGGCCGAAAAAGCTAAGATGGACATGAAAGAAAAGTCTAAAGCGTCAATTGATCATTACGCCGATAACCCCAGAGAGCATGAGTCTTCAAAGACTCATATGAGCACCAAAAAGACTCATGTCAGCTCCAAAAAGTCTCACCGGTCTAAGCCAGTGGAGAGTTCTGACTCAAGCTCAGAATCTTTTGATAGCTCTTCGGACAGTGAGGGAGTTGAAAAATCCTTATCCTCTAGCAGCGATGAGAGTCGAACTAGAAAGAAGCAAAAGAAGATTAAAAAATATTCAAGAAAAAGGGATAGACAAGGAAAGATGAAGAGGCATATCAGTAAAGGATCATCTCATAGCCGGAGGCATGTGGACCGGATGCTGATGGATCCTTTCGCTTTTCACGATGAACCAGGTATCTTTGCAACTCCCAATGAGGGTACTGTGTTCAGTCGTGGAAGAAACTGGAGGCAATCTCCATTGTCTTCTAAAATTCTGTCTGGAAACCTCCCTAAGAGGTTTGACAGTACCAAAATAGAAAAGTATGATGGCAGTACTGATCCGGACAACCATTTGGAACAATTTAAAAACTTCATGATGAACTTTGACGACGATGATAAACTACTTTGTAGGGAATTCTCCCAATCATTTACGGGGAGTGCTCTAAAGTGGTACAACAGCCTGCCTCGGGGTTGTATTAAAGATTTCGATACTTTTTTGGTAGCCTTTCGAAGGCAGTTTGTAGGGAGTAAAGAGCTAAAGGGCAATGGAGACACAATAATCCATTGTGCCCAGGAACCAAATGAGTCCTTGAAAGAATATATAAGTCGTTTTGTGAACACCAAGAATGGGTTGGCTGATTGCTTCGAACAGGTAGCAATAGCATCCCTAAGACAGGGTTTGAACCCAGGCAATCTAGCTGATTCAGTGACCAGAAAGAAGGCCATGACCTGGGGAGGGTTACTGGATCAGGTTGGAAAATAAATAAACGTTGATGAAACAAAGAAAACCAGGGTGCACAGGCAGGTGAGGTCTACCCCGGTGGCACCAAATCCCAATCAGAATCAGTCTGGGAACAAAGCAAGAGAGACCAGACAAGGGCATTGTAGGGCAAAAGCTCAGTCTCAGCCAGCTGCTCCTGCTCAAAGTCAGCAATCCAGAAACAAGAGGGGGCCATGGGTCCAACCGGAGTGGTTCGCAGAATTAAAAGAAAGTGTGGCCACCATTTATGATAAAACAAAGGAGGAGGTACATTATCGGAGACCAGCCACATTGCAGTCTCCCAGAGAGCATCGTAATAACTCTTTTTTCCAGTATCACAACGATATTGGTCATACCACTGATGACTGCATAGCATTGAAACAAGAAGTTCAGAATTTGATTGAGAGGGGAAAGCTAGGGCCTTACGTGAAAAGAAGAGGAGGTAACAGGCCTGACAACACTCACCGGGTTGGTCCAAGTAATGCTGATCCGGAGGGAGCTATGGTTATAATTGAAAGGTTTGATGTGGAATCTGAGTACTTGGATCCTGATCCAACTCGAAACAGAGTGGGTACAATTGAGAAATGTTCTAGGTCGGTCTCCGGACTCATTAAGTTTTTTGAGTCACTTACAAATTTCGGATGGGACACTATGACAGCTCCTACTGCGTCTTCGAGGAAGAGGCACGTTCATACTTTAGCCTCCCAGCTAGAAGGAGGCATGACTTCCTATCAGTCACAAATTCATTTCCCTTCATTATTTTTTATGAAGATGATTTAAGAGATATTGTTGGCCCTCATGAGGATGTTGTTGTCATAGGAGCATCTATTGGGGGCAATGACATAAGACGAATTTTGGTGGATACTGGAAGCTCAGCCAATATCCTTTTCCTAGCCACATACAAGAGAATGAAAAATCCAGCTGTAATTCAGAGTTCGGACAGATCAATTGTGGGCTTTACAGGCAGCTCAGCAGATGTGATCGGTGAGTTTGAAGAGGAAGTTCTATTGGGCAAGGGCCCTTTCAAAAAAATGGTCAGAATACTCTTTATTGTGGTGAATTGTCCCACTTGCTATAATGCTATTCTAGGGAGGTCTTGGCTCTCTAGGATGCATGCAGTGGCTTCAATAGTCCATCAATGCTTGAAATATGCTGTTCAGGGACAGGTTGGGGTCGTCCGGAGCAGTCAAAAGATTGCAAGGGAATGTTATGCTACTGCTCTGGCTCCCCGAACGCTGGGGGCAGTTCGTATTAACGAACAATAGCAATTTGAGGGCCTTTCTGGGGGTGAGGGTGAAATTGATGACCCCAGAGAGACCCCTGGAGTATTGATACTGGTCGAAGAAGTAGAAACACACTGTCTGGAAGAAGGAAAAAGTGTCAAGATAGGGTCTAAGATGCCACCCGTTTTGAAAAATGAAATGGTGAAGTTTTTGAAGAACCATCAGCACATTTTTGTTTGGTGCAATGCTGATGTTACTGGGGTTCCATCAGAAGTAATATCACATCATTTATCCGTCCGGAAATACATAGCACCAGTGGTTCAAAAGAGAAGAGCTTTTTCTAAGGAGAAGGCTGATTTCATTGTGCAAGAGGTTGACAGGCTCACAAAGATGGGGCACATCAAGGAGTCTCAATATCCTTTGTGGACTGCCAATCCGGTTTTGGTAAAAAAGAAAAATGGCAAGTGGCGCATGTGCATTGACTTCACACACCTCAATAGAGCTTGCCCAAAAGATTTGTATCCGGTCCCCCGGATTGATCAGTTAGTAGACTTCATCTCTGGGAACAAGCTACTTTCCTTTATGGATGCCTTCTCCGGATACAATCAGATTCAAGTAGATCCGAAGGATCAAGAGCATACCACATTTGTTACCGACAGAGGTCTTCATTGCTACAAGGTAATGCCATTTGGTTTGAAAAATGCTGGGGCTACTTATCAGAGATTAGTAAACAAGGCATTTGCTTATCAGATTGGAAGAAATATGGAAGTATACATTGATGACATGATGGTGAAGAGTGTGGATGAGCAGTTGCACTTGTCCGATCTCCAAGAAACTTTTGCCAACTTGGTAAAAGTGAATTTGAAATTAAACCCAGAAAAGTGTGTGTTCGGAGTACAGTCCGGGAAGTTTCTGAGCTATATTATAAGTGAGCATGGAATACAACCCGACCCGGACCAGCTTAATGCCCTATTTCAAATGGAGCCTCCTCGAAACATTAAAGAAGTACAGCGGTTAACGGGGAGATTAGTTGCCTTAAACAGATTTATCTCAAGTTCTTCGGACAGGTGTGCCCCTTTCTTTCAAACCTTGAAGGGTGCAAAGGGATTCAAATAGACCCCACATTGTGATGAAGCTTTCTATGAGATCAAGAAGCACTTGTCCTCCCCAAAAACTTTGTTTAAGCCAGTTGATGGGGAGACACTCTTCGTATATTTGGCAGTTTCAAGTTGTGTCATCAGTGCTGTGTTGGTAAAGGAGGTCGATGGTCATCCCCATCCAGTGTACTACATCAGCAAAAGCTTGATAGATACAGAAAGGCGTTACTTGAAACTTGAAAAATTAGCATTAGCCCTGGTGATAGCTGCCAGGAAGATGAGGCCTTATTTCCAGGCTCATCCCATCATCGTCCGGACTTCTTTTCCCCTGAAGAATGCCCTCCAAAAGGCAGACATTTCGAGCAGGATGACTAAGTGGTCAGTAGATTTGGGGGACTTTGACATAGATTTTGCTCCTCGAACAGCAGTCAAGGCCCAAGCTGTGGCTGATTTTTTGGTTGAATTTCACTCCGACAGGAATTCGGAGCAAACTACTGACATAAAAGATAAAAAGGTATGGGTCGTCCGAACAAATGGTGGATCTAGCACTATGGGATGTGGTGCGGGATTATGTTTAACTTCCCCATATGGAGACAAAATGTACCAGGCTATTTGTTTTGCTTTCAGGGCATCTAATAACGAGTCCGAATACGAAGCAGCTATAGCTGGTTTAAAGTTAGCCTACATTTGTGGGGCTAAGAGGGTCAAGCTACTAAGTGACTCCCAACTTATTATCCACCATGCCCAAGGCCAATCTGAGGCTAATAAGGAGCAGCTTGTGAAATATTTACTCCTCTTTAAAAATGAAGCACTCAAGTTTAAAAGTGTTGTTTATGAGCACATTCCCTGGGCAGAAAATGAGCTAGCAGACTCATTAGCAACCATAGCATATACGGAGTCATATCCATGGATCCATGTGCTGGAAAGCCCCTCCATTCAACTTAGTAAGGGTAAAGAAGAGGAAATTTTTGAAGTGCAAGTGAAACGACCTCAAGACTCGAGGTTTCCTCTCCTGCAATATCTCTCCGATGGTGTCGTGCCTCCGGATAAATCACTGGCCAGAACATTGAAACACAAGGCTCGTGGTTTCATCATATTGAGAGAAGTGTTGTATAAAAAATCTTATAGTAAACCTCTCCTGCGCTGTTTGGGGGATGAAGAGTCTCAAGTAGTCCTCTCCGAATTGCATGATGGTGAGGGATCAGCCCATTGTGGGTTCAGAGCTTGAACAAGAAGAGTTTTACTGTCCGGTTACTATTGGCCATCTATCATGAGAGATGCTAAGGAGTTGGTAAGAAGGTGTGACCCATGCCAGAGGTACAACAATGAAATTCATGTCCCAGCCATTCCATTAGAGTCAATTTCTGAGCCTATTCCTTTTGCTCGATGGGGGTTGGATTTAGTAGGGCATCTCCCTGTGGCGTCTGGAGGATGCAAAACTATAATTGTGGCCATAGACTACTTTTCAAAGTGGGTTGAAGCAGCCCCTCTAGCAGGAACAACATCAAAAGCTGTTATAAAATTCATTCTATCCAACATCTGTTGCAGATTTGGTGTCCCACAAAAGATAACAACAGACAATGGGCCACAGTTCGACAATAGGGAAATGGAAAGTTTATGTGCCTCAAGGGGTATAAAACATTGTTTTTCTTCACCTTTCCACCCACAAGCAAATGGGCAAGTTGAAGTGGTTAATAGGACTATATTGTCCGGTTTAAAGAAGAATTTAGAAGGGGCTGCTGGGAAGTGGCCTAGTTATCTACAAGAGGTCTTATGGGCCTACCGGACAACACCTGGGGCTGCAACGCAAGAGTCACCCTTTGCTTTGGTCTATGGGATGGATGCAGTAGCTCTCATAGAAGCAACTCTCCCATCATTTTGGGTTCACAACTTCTCCGAACATGCTAATGAGGTGGCAATCAGAGGTCAACTTGATTTGATAGAAGAAAGACGAGTTAAAGCTCACCTTAGGGTTGCACACTATCAGGGCTTGATGAGAAGCAGGTTTGCTTCCAAAGTTAAAAGAAGAAATTTCCAGCAGGGGGACAAGGTATCAAGAAAAGTCTTCTTACATACTAAAGAAAGTTGTTCGGGAAGCTGGCCCCAACTTGGGAAGGTCCGTACATGGTGGTTGAAAGAATTAAACCTGGAAGATATTGGTTGGAAGACAAGGATGGAAGAGTTTTGACTCATCCTTGGAATATCGAGCATCTCCGGATGTACTTGGAATAGCATTTGTGTAAATATTTACTTGTTTAAACATCCATGTAAATGTTTTGGGGCATACTCTTTCCTCCCTGGTGGCACGGGGAGGTTTTAATGAGGTGTCTGGGCTTTTTAATTAAAATTTGATGCCTTCTTAAAAAATTTCCAAGTGTTTTAAATTTTGTTCTTTGTCATACTATCCGGATCGAAATACCTAAGGGCTATTTAAACTCTACCCGGAGAACTTAAACACTCTCACTATAAAATAATTAAAGGCTATTTAAACTCTAGCCATCAAAATTGGAACAAACAATGAACGAAGATGAGATTTGTGCAAAACAGAAACATTCATTGAAATAACTTAAAGTGCCTTGGCCTTCTAAGGACTTTTGAATGGTTAGAGTAGAACAAAAAACCTATCCGGTCAGATACCGGACACAATTACAAAAAAGAATGCCTTGGCCTTCCAAGGACTTTAGTCTGGATAAAAAGTAAACAAAATAAATCATAAGTTAAGGTTGAGCCTTTGAAGATGGCTCACCTTCATCTACCTTCTTTCCCTTAGGGTCATATTTCTCTTCGCCAATTTTCTCCCCGGTGTGTTCTTCGTCATCTGAGAAATCACTAGAGTAGCCATACATGTTGCCTTCGGCCATCGTATGATACGGGAGGTCTTCAGGATCAACATGAAGCCATAAATCCCCCAAGTTCTTCTTTGGAAACTTCTCGTGGAAGAGTAGGACCATATCAGACTTCACCTTGGCATACATCTCCTCCTGAGTGTCGATCATTCTATTGGCATAAGCATCAATCTTGGCTTGAATCTTGGCCTCCTGCTCCTTTAGCAAAGTCGCTTTCTCCTCGGCAACCTTAGACACTGTATTCTCAAGAGCGATTTTGTCATTGGTCAGCTTGGTGATGATTTGATCCTTGGCTTTGAATTCTCCCTTTGAGGTGGTAAGGTCTTTCTCCAGACCGGACAGCTTCTCCCGGAGATCTCTAATGGTGGTAAGGTCCCTTTTTCGGTACTTGCCTTTTGTTTTCTCTTCAACTTCTCGGTTTCCTCCTTTAAAATGTCACCATTGGAAGTAGCAGTGCGAAGGTCATCGGACAGCCTCTCTTTGTCAGACTTGAGATCTTTGATGATATCGGCCTGGTTTCGGACTTGTTTCTCCAACACCAGCACAGGCTGAACGTTGCTCAACAAAGAGTGGGCTATGGGATCCCTTTCACTAGAAATGCTAAAAGTCTTACCATTAAAAGTGACTGTGTTGGAGGTGCTTGGAGGAAGGTAAGGCCCGACAAAGTCATCTCTGGGAAGATTGAGGAAGTATTCACCAAGCTCACCAAGACCGGTGATGTCTACTCCATCGATGTTGATATCTCCCCCCTCAACCTCATCGGTATGAAAGTCACCCGGAATCTCCTCGGCATGCGTTGGGTCAGCAGGATCAGTTTGGAGAGAAGGCTCTGGAGCCCGGAGAGAAAGCTCGTCTCCCTTAGAAGTTTTCTTCTTCTTGGCCTCCCGGTCTGTGCCTTCGCTTCCCTATTTACGATTCCTCTTGGAAACCCTTGGAGGTTTTGGGAGGTTCGCTTCTTGTTTCTCAGTCTCTTGCTCTACCACTTCCAGGAGAGCAGCATCAATTAGGCTCTGGGCTGGCCCCTCCGGATCTGTTGGAGCATCCTTCTCTGCATCAGCAGGGTTAGCACCACCCACCATATTTTTGCCCTTCTTCTTCTTGCCTTTCATCTTGCTCGGGACTTTGGCCCGGCCTGGCAGGAAGAGTGTCCCATCTGGTTCATGGGTCATCTTAAGCACGACGTCCGGTGGGGGCTGAGTGGTGAGCTCCTCCCAAGTCAAGTCCCTCCGACCTGTGGTGTTCCACAAGTGAGACCTTGCCAAGTTGCCACTGGTAAAGGCAGCGTGGAATCGGTTCCCCCATTTCTCAGCAGTCCAAGCGTTGATCTTGGAGCAAGTGGCCTGCCCGGCTTTCTGATAGTCACTGAACTCCTTGGGCAGTACTGCCAAAGAAAAAATTAGATCCATTAGTTCGAACTACGTTAGAAAAGAAAGAGAGAAACAAAATTATAAAGTGGAGGACTTACAATCACTCCTCCAACTGCTTTTGAGGAGGCTTGGGTTCACTCCGGATTTGATCTTCTTGTCGTTCTCCCAGGCACCGCTAACAAATAGGAATCGAGTCCTCCAATTCCTCTCCGCCTCCAGCAAATCATCAACAGCCTTGAAGTCATCCCCCATATTCAAATGGTAGAAGGGGATGTTGGGATTTCTGCACAGGCTGGCCACGGCAGCAAACTCCTCCATTGGCAGAGGAATCCCGGACAGCCTTGATGCCATGATGCATGACATGAGGGTATACCAAGCGTTGGGGCTCAGCTGGCTCGGACAGAGTTTTATCAGATGGAAGTATCTGACAATCTCTGGGTCCAATGAGAACCTGAGCCCCCAGTTGAATAGCTCCGTGAACATGACCACTTCGCTCAGTTTGCAGTCCATAGGAGTCTCCGGGTGTATAGGGATCCTGATCTTCACATTCTCCGGTATTCCCCATTTTGTACGCATCCGGCCCAGCTCAGCTGTGTGGATGAACGCGTAGTTGATTTTCTGCAGGGCGAGGAGACAATTAATGCTGACCTTGTGAAAACAAGGCCCCACTTTTCCTTCCAGGCTCTCTGGAAAATCCGGATGCCTCAAATACAATTTCTCTTTGCCCTTGTCCTTCTTGGAAACTATCTCTTTACTGGTCTGACCGGAGGGCTCAGACTCAAATGGGGCCTCTTCAACAGAGTCCTCCATCATTTCCTCCATAATTGTTAAAGGGATTTCAGCAGCTGTAGTGGGGGGAGGGTTCAAATTTGACTCAGCCTTGTCTCCGGACTGATGGGCCTCAGTGCCCCTTTGATTTCTGCTCTCCGGTAGAGTGTCTGGAACAGAAGTTTCTTGTTGAAGACTTGGATTGGAGCCCTCCGGTCGGGACAGTCTGTCCTTGGGGGCTCTAATAGGCACCTCTGACCCGGTGCTGCTGTCTTTTGCCCCCGACTTAGAGGGAGTGTTTTTAGACCCATGGCCTTTAACCAACCGGCCTTTCCTCCTATCGACTAGTTTCTCAGGAGAGTGTTCCGTATCCGATCCCATTGCTATGAAGGGAGAGGGTTTTTTAAGGCTAGTGGTTGTAACTCCTGGCTCGACAGCAGGCTCCGATTCCTGAACTGAGGAACCAGAGATTATGGGGGAAAGGTTGATTTGAAATAGTTTTCTAGGCCTAGTGCCTTTGGAAGAAGAAGAGCCTCGATCTGAATCGGTAGCAGAGGTGATTGGTCTGTCAACAGGTGAGGTGGGTAACCCTGCTGCAATCCGTCTTTCTCTTTCGACTTTTTGAGCCTTCTCTAACTCAGAAAGGTTGAGCCACCCGTCTTTGACAAGAGCGTTCCTCGCCGTAAACATAAAATATCAAACAAAGTGTTTGCTTTAGAGAGAGAGAGCTCTGAGAAATTTTGCAGAGTAAATGTGAAAGAGATGGTAAAACAATAGAAAGTGAGTTTGTATTTATAGTAAATCTGAAAAAAGAAGTTGATTCCTAAGAGAATTCGAAAAGATTGGTAATGATTAAAGACGGCGCTGATGTCATCACTTTTAATTAAAGAGGTTGATTTTCGAAGAAGGTGGGTTCGAAATTCAAGGTGAAAAAACGGCTGAAGCAACCAATCAGAGAGTGACACGTGTCCCAAGAACTCTGGCAAAAACCGTTTTGAATTCGTGAAGCTTTGTCTGTCCGGATAAACACATAGCCCAAACTAACAGACCTGTCCGGATTAAAACTACCCCTGATGTCGGACTGTTTTTCAGGTCTTTGACAAGAGTATTTGCACAAACACCTAAAAAAAGGGCTCCTGATGAGTCTGAATCATGCATGCTCCCCGGACAAAGACAGATCGGTACAAGCTCTCCGGACCGGACAGATCACTTCGAACACTTAACCCAAAGAACTGTTCGAACTATGACAAAAGTACTAAAAAACCTAAACACTACTTGACTAAGCTACTTGCTCTCCTACTTAAGAGCCCATGGGTCTTTGAACATGACCCGAAATCCCATAAGGGCCCAAACATGAGGGTATAAATACCCAACCACCTGCATTAAGTGTGGGTAATGAAAATTAACTGCTACCAGCCAACTTAATTATCTCTCTACTCTAAACACATAACACCCACTTACTACTATAAAACACCAACCAAATTACAAGCCTACCCTCAGGCGATAATTATCCACACCAGAGTCTACCAACTGATCTATCTGGAGGACTGGATAAAGATCTTTTGGGCAAGAGCTGTTGAGGTCAGTGAAGTTGATACACACGCGTCATTTCCCTTTTTTTTTTGTTTACTAACACTCGATTGGCTATCTATAAAGGATATTGAGACTCTTTTATGTGCCCTATCTTGGTAAGTCGGTCAACATCTTGAACTATAAAATCAGCCTTCTCCTTAGAGAAAGCTCTCCATCTTTGCACAACAGGCGCAACATCTCTTCGGATGGATAGCTGGTGTGATATAACATTCGCAAGTACTCCGGTTATATAAGCATTGCACCAAGAAAAAACATGTTGGTGGTCTGCAAAAAGGACAACAACGTTTCTTTCAATTCCGGCATCTTGGAGCCAGTTTTAACAGTCATTCCTTCAGCCAGATAGTGGGTTTCAACTTCTTCAATTGGTATCAAAACACCATGGGTCTCTCTGGGGTCATCAATTTTACCCTCACCCTCAGAGGGTCCCAACAACTGCTAATCTTCATTTATCCGGACTTCCCCCAGAGTTTTAGGGGCAAGTGCAGTTGCATAACATTTTCTTTCTATTTTTTGGCTACTTCGGACAACTCCCACTTGTCCTTGAACTGCATATTTTAAACATTAGTGAACTGTTGAACCCACAACATGTATCCTGGAGAGACAGGATCTCCCAAAGATCGCATTATAACACGTGGGGCAATCTACCACAATGAAAAGTACCCTCACCATCTTCTTGAAAGGGCCTTTGCCCAACAACACCTCATCCTCAAACTCTCTGATCACATCCGCAGAGCTCTCTGTGAAGCCCACAATGGATCTGTTCGAATGCTGAATCACTTCTGGATTCTTCATCTGTTTATAGGAACTTAAAAAGAGAATATTGGTTGAGCTGCCAGTGCAATCAAAATTTGCCTGATATCATTACCCCCAATTGATGCTCCTATCACCACAGCATCCTCATGTGGACCAGCTATGTCCCTTAGGTCATCTTCATCAAAAATAATAAAGGGAAAAGGAATTTGGGACTGATAAGAGGAGATGTCTCCCTCTAACTAAGTAGCTAAAGTGTGAACATGCCTCTTCCTTGAAGAAGGAGTCGATGCAGTCATAGTGTCCCCCCCCCCAAATATTGTGAGTGAATCAAAAAAGCTTATGAGTCCAGACACTGTCTTGGTATGTTCTGTTATAACCCCCACTTTATTTTGGGTTGGATCTGGATCCAAATACTTTGATTCTACATCAAATCTTTCAATGACAGACTAAAAAAGGGGGCTACTGATGAGTCCAGATTTATTCACCACCACTCACTGAGAAAACCGGACAAGGGTAATTCGGACCATAAATGCCCACTGTACTATCCGGACAGGACAAAAGTATTAAAACCCTAAACACCTTTTAACTAAGCTAGGTGTTAATCTACTTAAGAACTAATGGGTCTTTAAACTCGACCCGGTTTCACAACTTGACCCCAAAGCCCATAGGTCCATAATTAATTGTATAAATACCCAAACACTTTAATTAATGAGGGTAAGGAACATTTAATACAACCAAGTAGCTTAAATCTCTCACTACAAAACATTCAAACATTTAATACCTTTGAAACTCTCCAAAACACTTGACAAGATTATCCCCAGATTAAAATAAACCACATCAATTACTTGCTTTAGTAATGTCGGTATTGGCTTATGTTTCGGTAGTTCTTGCTTGGGTACTAGCAGTTTGAAGTTAGAAATTTATCAGTATTGGCGTGTATACTGATAGATATACCTGGTAGATTTTCTCTTTTTTTCTTTGTAAAACTTTTTATAAGTGCTAGTATTTTTTTATATTATATTTTTTTCATCGATATCCACACCACATGCATAAAATTGTATTTTTTCTTGTTTAGCTACTTATTTTAACTTATGTTATATCGTATGAATGCATCGCTGAGTATAGTATTCATTTTTCTAGAACATCTTATTATACGGGAGATGAATTTTGTGTGTTGTTTAAGACAGCAGGTCGATAAAATGAGATTATTAATGTATAATGATGTTAAGAATTGTGAAAACATTCATCAACTAACCTTCGAATGTGATATATTTGGAGTTTATAATAGGTTGGTTTATCAAAATAAACTTAAGAGTCAAGTGGAATAAAAAATATGAATATTTTTTAAGATACAAATATTTGAATACTCAATCTAGATCAATGATATTTAGAAGTTATAAGTGAGATACAAATTATCCAATGATGAAATACTTTGAAGGTCGTTGCAACGCGAGTAAATTATCAAAAGATGAGTTAGAAATTGTATGTTAACTTACTGTGATTGATCTTTCCTTAGAGATATTTTGAACGGGGTACAACCCTTTAACACTAAAAATATGGAGGGCATATGCACGGTATAAAATTCTTGAAAAAAACACCAGTTTGTGGATATATATGATCGGTCATAGTTGGAGTCCTTATTGGATGAACTTAAACAGTTAAATTATTTTGAATGACATATGTCCACTGAAGATAAAAGAGACGTTGATACATATTTTTTGTTTGAACGTCTAGTTAGTGTAGATTTATTGTGGATGTTTTGAAAGTTCCAATAATATATAGTACCTCAGATATCTTAAGGTATGAAACTATTTTATTCAAAATATTTAAAGCAACCTCTATAGGTTTGGGTTTTTATATTATAATTACTTTTATCATCGATGAGAAAGTTAGCAACTTCAAATGGGTATTAGATTTTTTACACCTTTTGCTAGTAGATAACTCGATTAAACAAGTAGTCATAATTTTGACTGATAAAGATATATCATGCTAGATTATATACTCTTATATACGAGGTATGACCAGAAGTATAAGGACGAGCTGATATCAGGTAATGGGTGTATAAGAGATGTTCATAATGTTATAATAATAATGACTCACTAATATTAATACGCATAGAAATAATTAATCAAGTTAAAAAATATATATTATGACAGATTCTGGAAAACAAAAAACATGAGAAGGAAAAATGATCAAACAAGACGAGCCAAAGGTGGATGAGTGATGACGAACTCTGCAAGAAAGTATGAAGATAAAGGTAATGACAAGAAAAAAGTATATGATAATGGTATATCCTGTTACGGTATATGCCCCTATATGTAGGTAAGGCGATAAGTATAACGACGAATTGATATTATGTAGTAGGTGTATAAAAGATGCTTATAATGTTATAATAATCAAGACGGGCTAATATTGATATACATTAAAATAAGTAATCAAGATAAGGAAAAGACATTACAGGTTGTTGAATGTGATAAATATGATCAAATATGATGAACTGAATGTGGATGAATGATGACAAACCAGACCTAATAGTTTGAATATAAAGGTAAGGACAATAAAAGATAAGGTACGATACATCAAGAAGAACAATAAGCTTAAACAATAGCATACGATCATGAAAGGACATAATTGATAAAATGACGAGCTAATATGAGAAAGACTAAATAGGCTTATATGAAATATAAAGTCATGAGTATAGAGGAATGAATTTATTAATTTGTTTTATAGGAAGAAAGACATTTCTTAGTAAGAAGATCATTTAGGTGACTTATAGTTCAGTAATCAATATTCTTAAAATACCTTAAGAAGTTAAAGGGTAATTTGTTCATATTTATTACAAAATTTATCATAGATGAATGTTACCTGCCTTTATTGATATGTTTCACTTATCCCATCATTTTAGGCCTAATAGCCCCTACAAATAAGGGTGCAACTCTTCAATTAGTGACTTATTGAAATCTACTGAGATAAAATAGTATATTGTTTTCATTCTCTAAATTAGGCATGGGCATATGGGTATGGAACCAAAGAATCAAATTGAACTGACCTAAATAAAAGATTAAGTTTGTTTCTACTTACCTATTAATACCCGAATGGATTCTTAATCATTATATTCACGGTTCTTGGTTCGGGTTGGAACCGAGAACCGGAAGTTACCCATTCAGAACGGAGTATGTACTATTACTACTTTCTATCTTTGTAGTCTTTGCCTACGGTATATCTATCTCAATTTCACTCTTTATTTTATTGGGCTCATCTTTCAATCTGATATTGCCAGGCAAGTTCCATTATTTTTTATTTTATTATTCTCTGGATCTAGTTGTTTGAATAAATTGTACAAACAATATAAGTTTCATAATATTGTTTCATGTCCTAAAATTGAATGGAGGAAGAATAAGAGACATGACAGCTCATCTGTCAAATGCTCTGTTGCTAAAGTTGATGATATATAATTCTCAATTTTTGTTTTTGATTTATTCAATCTGTGATTGTTTTCCATTTTAAAATATTATCAAGGGTGATTTTTTGAGGTTGGATCATGGCAACTCTAATGACTTTTTCACCTCTCAATGGCTCGACCGCTTAAATATTGCATGGTATTTAGATAAAGTAAACTATATGTGTGGATAGCCATTGTTTGGTTGTTATAATAGACGGTGAAGTGCAAAGGTTAGTAGCTTCTCACAGTTATGGGAGGAATACAACAAGACATGTTTTCATTATGCAATATTTTGTGAATAATGGCAATGCCACACGAGGATTATTCACTTCTGAACTCTCAAGCACTATACAATCTATTTCTCAATTTCATACATTCACAAACTAGTTCATATCTTAGGAAATGAAATAAATTAATAGTCTCTGGTCAAGTTCATTATATGTTGTTTTGATATTTATTATTTATACAATTTTTTAATGCAAATCACTATATTGTATTTACTTGCATTTATACCTTACACGTATGTCAGGCTATACTTTCATGTTTGTTTTATCTAAGACCTAATGCATACAAGTACTGTTTTACTCGTGTTCTTGCTTTACTAATTTTATAGCCTTAGTTGTGAAGAAAGAGTTCCTTGATTTAATGTCACCAATGTACTTGGTCTCACCTATCCATTTATTTTTTTCAAATTATTCTTCGATTTTCTTTAGCACTTATTGTATACTTAACGGAATTCTAAGTACCAATTATTCTTGTTTGAGCCATATGAATTGTGTTATTTGACTTGTCGAGGAAGAAATATTTATTATTCTTAAACGTATTAAGAAATAATGAAGTGAAAGTAATTATCACATGAGAAATCATGAGGATATTTAAATGCAATCAGAGTATATCATAATAATTGTATGTATTGTCTACTACCTTGAAAAAGGAATGAGTTTTGACAATAATAAAAGTTACAAATTTAATTTGATTTCAATTTTATTAACACTTTGTCTGTGATTATACTTTGATAAGTGTATATTTCCTATTTTTATGTATAGTTTGTGTTGGAACCAAAATTTTCAGTTGGGTATCGGAACTATTGAAGACTTTTTACCTCAAAATATTCAAGCATTACAGGTACTTCTGATTATCTTTTGCCTTTAAGATAGATGCTTCATACTGTTTTGTATTAATGCTGTGAAGGTTTTAGTCTCTATCTTAAATCAAAATAAATCTTCCTTACTTAGGGAAGTAGTATGCATTCATGAGAAACACTTGCATGTTAAAATAAAATGTTGCAACTGAGTGATATGGTTGCTATTATTATTGTAATTATTAAATATCTAATAAATCTTATGCTACAACTTATAGCTTATAAATAGAGTAAGAAAGAGAAGTGATGGGATAAAGGCCTTCAACCAAATATGAGAGAAGTCGAATCGACACAAGACTTTGTTGATTCTCCTCATAATGCCGAAGATAAGCTTGTAGTTTATTATTTCATCTCTCCTGGTTGTGTTGGTTGCAAAGCTCTTCATCCCCAGTTATTGCAACTTTTGAATTTGATTTTGATTTTTACGTTGGAATTTTTTGATTTATTTGAGTTGGATATTGATTATGGTATTTATTATGTTTTGTTAGATATGTCAATTAGCAGAAAGTCATCCGGAAGTTGAGTTTTATGTAATTAATTATAAAGATCGCAAGTCTATGTGATATAGTTTTGATATTATAAGGTACTATTATAATAACATAACATTTGATCTCTATATTATATTTTCGTTTTAAAACAAGTAATAAATGTATACAAGCACACTAATGAGATTTATTTATGAAAAGAATGAAACTGAAGTTTGTGACTTGAATTTAGCTATGAAGTTGTGGTTAATTAAATTGTATAAAATGAAGGAATTGTTGTGTTAAGGTATCATAATTTTATTATCACAATTCATAACTTTTAGTATTTGATTAATTTTTAGTATTTGGTTAATTTGTTTAACTACAAAGTAACTATTTGCAAGTTTGGATACAAAATAGTCATTCAAATTGTTTGGTTATAAAATAAACAATTGGTTCCAAAGTAACTATTTTGTTCCAATCGATCCAAAGTAACCATTTTGAACCGAATTTTTTTTATTCTTTTTTGTTTTCGAATCAACCACTCATATCGAACCTCATAAAGAAAAACCAAACGGAGCCGAACCAAATTTTAATCAGTTCCAAAATGGATACCAATTTTTAAAAAACCCAAAGAACCGGGAACCAAAAAAAACTGAACTGATCTGAATAACGAGATGCCCATGCCTACTCTAAATTCTAAGTAGTTTAGTCATTTAGTCACAACTCACTTTGACGAGGTTTTCCCTCATCGTTAATAGATAAATACTTTGAGTTTATTAATGATCTTGAGCAACTTATCCCAACAACAATACACATGTTATGTCAATGGTGCATTAGCATAAAATTTCTTGTGAATACCAAAAAATATACACGAAGCATAATTAATGATTGTTTTTATGGGTTTGTGGAGTGAAATAATGTATTTGAATACCAAACTTCAATTTGGAAATAGCCATATATAAATGAAGTTTGAACTCAAATATCATCTTGATGCGATCGATTACAATGAAATCTCTTATTGAATTTTGTATATGATAAGTTTGTCACATGGTAAATTAAAAATTCATGCATTTCAAAAACACAATGACTAATTGTGTGAATAATGCTCATTTTATACTAAAACGTTTTATTTGTACGAGTAAGCTTAAATTTGAGTTGTTTTGGGTCAAGGTGTATTCTTTAGTCGACATGTAACATAAAAAAATAAAAAGATCATACGAAAAAAAGTTACTTAATAACATAACACACATATAGATACATGTTGTTCCATGAAATAAAAAATAACATCTCAAAGTATGTTTTAGAAATCATTTTTTACTCTTTGAAAAGCACCAGTAACATTGAGGTGAATTACATATAGTGTGCTTGTGTGCTCCAAGCTTCTCACGATTTTACAAATTGGTACAGGATAATTTATTAATAACTAATGTTGCGTTAAATTTAGACTTTTTTTTATGATCATTGAAAAAAAGTTAGATACAATTATATGTAAAAATCTAACAAAGAACAAGCTCTTGAAACATAAATTAAAATAGTTTATTCAAGTTTTCATGGACAACAAAAGGTCATACAAAATACATATACAAGTTTTGAATGGTTTTAAATTGTTTATCCAAAAATAACCACCATTATGGAGCCTACAGAGAAACATAAAAATTATGGTTGTCAACTAGTCAAATGTTAATTATCAGTTGTCATCAACTAAACCAGAAAAATTAAATTTCAAACATGTACTAGAATCATAAATAGTAAGTGAACATTTACTAGGTACAAATTTTAGAACATTGGTTAAAGTACGGAAAATAATTGGATCTTTGTCGGTTTTTTTGAAATTATGACACGAGTTATTTGAGTTATTGTAGTAATCAACCTTTGATATGTGAAACTTATATAATACTAGTGAAAGTTTGGAAAAATATGTTGGAACTCTGCCAGTTTGTTTTGAGATTTCGACACAAAATAGTGGAACAATTAATCTTAGTGAACCTTTACTAGTTAGCAAAACGAGCTGCAATATTGTTATTAAGCTACAAGTTATTGATCCAAAATGATACATATAAAAAATTGATGAACTATCAACCTTTTATAGTAAAGTTTAACAACGTAAGAGGTGATAGTGACTACTGCTTTGGGCATGTATTGTATGGAAATCTAGATTGCGGAATAAGATTAGATGGTTTCTTTATTATGATATTATGGAGAAAATTTTGGTTTATACGATTACATATTATGGTCTTGTTAAGTTTGATAAAGTTACTACAAGTCTCAACTACTATGCAGATAGTTTTGGACACCAATATTAGATGGCAATGACATCCATTGGATTGACGAATGCATCCAGACTTAACTGCATCGTCTATTTTATACCGAAATACCAATGTAATACTTCTCAATCATTATGAAATACATTATCTCTGATATCTCATATGAGGAACTCCATGATTAGTTTCTTTTCATAACAATCACTTTATCCACATAAATATTTGATGTTTATATTGAGTTATATTGTTAAATTAAGATGACTTATGTATCCTAATTTATTAATTTATATTTTTATTAGGGATGGCAATTTTTTTCCGAACCCGCGGGCCGCGGGTACCCGACCTGAGCCGATCTGATGGGATAGGTTATGGGTTTTAAAAATTTCCCACGGATGGGTCGTGGGTTTGAAAATTTTACTACCCGCCGGGTATGGGATGGGCTATGGGTTTAAAAACTTTCCCACGGATACCCAAGCCGAACTCGACCCACTAGTTTATACCCGATGGGTACCAGTTAAATTAATATTATATAAAATATTATATTATTTAATATTATTTATCAAGCTTTAAAATAAAGTTATTAATATTAATATTTGTATTATATAATACCGAAATCATATATTATCTACTAATATATAAAATATATTTTTGAAAAATATTATTCTATTTAAACATTAAATTTAGTTTTTAAAAAAAATCTTTTAATAATTTTTATTTTTCTCTCCAAAATACTATATAATATTATTAACTAAATTTAAAAAATACTAACATATACCAAAACCATATATTAATTATTAATAACATTATAAAAAAATACCGTATATTTTCAAAGATATCTTTCAACATTTAAATATTAAATTGGATTTTTCAATTTCTCCTATTTAAATTTTTTTTTTCTTTTTTGTTCTAATAATATTATTATTTATTAAATAAAAAATTACTAACACAAACCAAAATCATATATCAATTATTAATTTATCACAAAATAAGATTCTAGATTTAAATATTAAATTTGATGATTTATACTTTTTAAACATTTTTTTTCAGCCATTAGTATAAACTCAACAGGAACTATTAATATAACTAATTAAATAAGAAGAAAAAGATTTACTAACATATACCAAAACTATGTATTAATTATTAATAGATAACAATTAGCATTAGGTTGGAGTATTTTTAATATAGAATTGGCTTAAATCTAGAGACCAATGGTTAGTTTTTTTTATAAAAAATCATAGCTTCAATGGGTACCCGCGGATGGGTACCCAAACCCGGCTGGTTCGGGTGTGGGAAAACATATTACTACCCGACGGGTACGGGTTATGGTATGGGTTTGAAAAAATATAGACGGGATGGGTTACGGTTTAGCTATACCCGCACCCATCCCGACCCATGGACATCCCTAATTTTTACAGATTTATATTACAAAAGAAGCATCCTAATTTACTAAGTCTTATTTGTATAGATTTCAATTGCAAATGATTCATTTTTCATACCAAATATATAAACTTTGGTTGGCACTGCATCAAAGATAAGCAACTGACTGAGAACTACTAATGAAGCCTCGTTTGAAAAAAAAATAAGAGATTTAAAATCGACCGTCTTCAAGCAACACTAACCAAGTAACTAATTTAAACGAAATTATTTAATATTTTTTAGAACTATATATTACTGTATTGTGTTTGTCCAATAGAGTTTTTGGATTTAATTTAATACAAATTTGCGTATGTTAATAACAAAGTGAATAAAACTTCAAACTTAAAATGCTAACATTACACTTTAAATACTAACTAATTATTAAATACAAATACATAATAAGTGAAACACGACATAATTGAAATAACATAACTGAATTCAAATAACACAACCATCTTGAAAACAAAACAACATAATTATAAATATATAAATAACACGATATGGCTCAAATTAAATGGATGGCTCATCATCCGTGGTATCCCACCATTCTTCATACGTTCATAGCGCATTATAAATGTACTTGTTAAAAGATGATACAATAACTTCCTATATTGATATTCACATATAACATCAATAATACTCATTCAGTTTTTTATTCTCCCGTATTATATTCCATATTTAAGATAAAGTATCATATATGTAATTATAAACTCCATATTTTTAAACCTAGCTTCAACATTCTCCCGTCAATGTGAGCCTGGTGGCAAGGTGATTCCCTAAATATCCTATAACTTACAAATTGTTTTACACCAACGCATTAGAGAACGATGGTTCAAGGTGAGGCACCATAATCTTCTTGAACACAAAAATGATCTTCTTAAATATATTATCTTTCGTATTCAGCCACTCTATGTTTTATATATGAGTTTTAGTTTAAGATATAAGTGTAAAGTTAGGTTTCATGTAAGAAACATGAATGGTCTGTATGTAGACTTCAAAGTTCAAGATAAGGAACTCTTAGAAATATAATTAAAAAAAGATGCATGATGGGTAAAATCTGATTGAAACTTAGTCATTTCGGCTTTCATTTTATTTAAGATAACATAGCATTTATTATCAATATTTCACACGGTCATCTAGCTCTTCCCTTCCAGTTTATCAAAGAAAATTGGCGTGCTATTTTCTCAAATTTATAGAAGGGTTACTGTCTAAAAAAATCTTAAGAATGACATTTTGTGGATTCTATAAAAATTAACATATTTAGAGTTGTTTAACGATTTAAATTTAAATTTTCATCAAGTTATTTATTTAAATTTTATCATTTTTATGTTTTAAATTTAATAAAAAAGAATACTCGTATATTCTTTCAAACCAGTAAAATTAAGGTCTCAAATCATAAAAAACATAACACAAATACATGGAACAAAAATATATAATATCATTATATATTAAAACAATGTCGTTTATGGGAAACGCATATTAAATAATAACATAGAATATACAACATTGTCTAAAATAAAATAAAAGGTATAATTTAATTCCCTCAATAAGTATAAACAATTATATATAACTTAATTGTCTCCCCAATGCATCCTAATTCACCTCAACATCATTAGTTGATCTTAAATTGTTGATTCGTTAAACCACATTGATTCGTCTTGTCTCTAAGAGATCTATCTCGATAATTATATACCATATATAGTACTTTACGTACCCAGTGTATCATAACGACATCAAAGAGGTAGAAGCTTCAAAGTGTTATGTAAATTGGGTACTGAGTTACAAATGCCTCCACTAGTTCTCCAAGCGGCTTCCTTCCATTCATATTTGAAGAAATCCATTTTCCTCTATATTTGATATATTTGCCTCCATGTAGTATAACACACATATTGGATAGTAGTGAAATTTAATCTTCTAAAGTATAAAGTAATGTTGAAGGTCCATATAGAGTTTAAAGATGACCTGAAACTAGTAAAATAAATAATAAGATACAACAAAGAGTACAATTAGAATTTTGTTAACAGTTAATGAATTTATACCCATATTATCTTCCAACTAATTTAAAAAAGCTTTGCGATGGAAATATTGTGGTCACCTTCCACCCTTTCACTTGATGAGGCAACTCGTTAGTTATATTGCGTCAATGGGTTGTAAGGCGGATTCATTGAATATCTAAAACATAGAAGGTTTTTATAAATCCAATAGTCTAGCAGATAAAAAAAGCATTCAAGTTATTCTTTTTATGCCTAAAAAATCACCTAATACGTGGTAGAAATAGGCCAATATATATTCATAAAGCATACCGATCTAGTATACGTAAGTCCTCTAAAAATAGCAGATACTGTACCTTGACATACGTAACACTAATATAAAAGAATAACATGTATCTGAAACAACATATCAGGTATGTGCGCGTAGCTGTAGGGGCCTCGACCCACGTTCTAGCTCGGTTATAATCAAGACAAATTTTTATAGTAAATGTACTCTAAAGCCATTACAAACGAAATTGTGAATAACATAGATGGGTTTACTTTGTAGAAAAACATGTAAGTTCACATCAACTATGCGATAAGACTTCACAATTTTGGACAAATAGTATGAAATTTTGAAATTTATAACAAAAATGTTATGAAATCAATGTATATTATATTAGTTGGTGCTTGAATAGTCCAAATTGCGTATCATTCTTGCGTACATAATAATATATTTATAAATATAATGCAAAAAATCATCAAATTTACATAAATGATGCGAATATCCATATTATTTCTATTTTTTCATATCTAGCTTTTATTATGTATAAATGTACTTTATGTTGTTATCTACAAAACGAATTTCTAGTTATCGATAATTATAATATTCGGATCATGATATAATTTTCTTTATAGTATATGAGCCTGAATTGGTTGATCAAGTATGTTTGTTTACAAGTTATAGTTAATCGCTCCTAAAATATTCGCACCCTAATTTGCTAACAGATATAAATGGAACCAATTCTAGAGAGAGAAACATAAGAAATAGAGAGAGAGAGAGAGAGAGATAATGCCAAAAAATGGTTTTAGTATATTAATTGTTCATCCTTCCTCAAAAGAGAACCTTGTGTTATATACTAAAGAAGGTGGCACAAACCCACATGGATGACCAACTTTAGTTTATGTCTCTCATTTATTATACATGGAAGAGATTCATTATAAATACCATTCATCATCTCATACTTCACTTTCAGAAAACTTCTAAAGAGAGAGAGTTATGTTGCTTCAACTTTCTAGAGAGATAAAGCGTGTACGAGCCTCGATTTATGATAAATACGTTTGGCGTACTCGACTGGTTTTCTATTACTGAGAGAGCGAATGAATACCGAGCAACGGGTGTGATTGATAATTATCTAAAATAATTTACCCAAACATTTTCATACAGATAATTTGACCCACACAAGATGCATTTATTCAAAGTGGCTCCTCTTCATGTTTCGAATTCGTCCCCGTTAACTCCCCTAGTTACAAATTGGCTCGAGAAAAACAACCAACCCAAGAAAACCAATTCTTTAAGTACTCAGAAGACCTCAGGATTCAAACAAGACCACCAGCCCAAGCAAACGAAATCTCTATAACTTTGCGTTAAGTCGTGATTCCGGACCATGGAGGATTCTAGCTCTGAATCATCGCGTCAGAACGACTCTCAATATGTGAGGATAATCCCGACCATTATCGAATCAAAACTGGTGTTAATACCGCTGCCACTACTAGAGGGTGGCGTAACGCACGGCTTCCCAAACTATAGATCGGGCAATCCCTGCCGATCAACCGACAAAAGTACGTATCAACCATGCTATCACCGTACATAAGAGATTGTTCATCTCCAATGGTACAACCAAGAGTAAATCACCTGTTTTAAAAACTAAAAAAACCACCCCTGACGCTCCTTGCGTTACCGTAATTCGCTTGCACAAATTGTTGAGAGTCGCAGAGATGGTAAGGAACCATTTTTCGAAGCAACATAAAAGAAGAGACCATGCTCACGGAAATAAAAGAGATCTTAGGAAGTTAACATAGTTGGCTGGAGAGAAAACACATAATATGGTTGTAAACTGATAAATACTCTTACTCTAACCCTAGTGACGCTTCAGACCTAAAAAAAGAGCTGGATAATTCCTTCCTCCATCAATATACATATACCAACCCAAGGAGAGACGTCGTAGAGCTCTACTATTCTCCAATTTGCTCAACGAGGGAGTTTGGTTGTCGTTAGATCCTACGATAGGGTAGTATTTTGAGCTAGTGGAACTGTGCCATAACCAAGCCAGCCCTTACGCATGATTCACATTAATGTGTTGCATTATGATGTCGCGACTTCACAAGTACTAATGCCAATAGAGGAACTTTTTACTATCACCACAATATTCAAGGTACCAAAATAACCCTTCTTCAACATCACCCCCAAGAATAGCTACACAATTGTGGATGACCTGCTGGAAGCAGATAAAGCTTGGAAGAACCGTTTCCTGTTTATTAGTGGAGCTTAGAAGAATGGTTAAGCTTATACAAAGAAGAACAACAACCCGAGATGGATCTTGATAATGTCAATATGTTAAGGTATTTATCTTATAATGATCTATACTTTTAAACTTTGAGTCTTAATCGTGTACTCTACTATTGACAGATCTAAATTCAAAATTGCAATCTTTGAAGAATGAGTATCTAGCGTCCACATAGAAAACATTCACTCTTTTAAACAACTAGTGTCGAGAAAACTGGGGGAACGAGTTTCATTGGTATTTTTCCGACCGTGAATCTTTACCACAGCTATTTGTGGTGGTCCTCGAAAAATTGCTTGAGTGAATAAAAATTGATCACTCTTCTTGAGCTTGCTACTATTATGAAAAGACTAAACGCATCTGGCACGTAAGTTGTACTTCCCAAACGGAAAAAAGGCTTCTAGTAATCGGCCAAAGAAAAAATCCATAGAGGATCTCGTACCAATTGAAGCAGTAGATAAAGGATAATGACGAAGTCGATGAGGAATGTGACCAAGTTTTAGACGGGCCATATGAGAAGTATGTTAAAGGGTACTTAGAGGCACAAAATACAAGTTTTATGGCTCAAAATCCATCTGATGATCAACTTTTTGATCAACCAAGAAGCACAATTGAGGTTCCACCCTTGGTACCTATCCAAGTACCAAAAAATCAACTACTCATACTTTCCATCTCCCAAAGTGGCAGCTTAAGCGATTAGGCTTTATCAGATGACTCTACACCTGTTGGGTCCTTTCAGCTCAAACAGTCAGACTTTTATGCTTGTTCTTTGTATCATATGGTGGCTTGTATTGCTGTTAAGAAGAAGAAAGAAAAAAAATAAAATAAAAAATATTTGTAGAGACGGAACTGCGAATATCCCAACTAGAAGAACAACTCAAAGATAAAGTAGAGCGAGCCAACTGTGCTAATATATGAGCTCGATATATTTTTTCTGAAAGGATAAAATCTTGAAAAATCATTGGTAAATCATGAAAAACGACTCGGTGTCTTACGATACAATGTGAAGTTGGCTAAGGAGAAAAGGGACAAGGTTATCCAGGTCTGGCCAATATTAAAAATTTAAAATTTAAAACCAGGAAAACAAAGCCAAAGCTCTTGCACCTCTCTGAACTGAGCTGGAGAAGGAAAACAAAGCCTATCAAAATGATTTTACCTCGGAATACCTTGGAACCATGAAAGCTCAAGAACCCGGAGCTAAAGCGACATTGATTTTGGATATTTATGACAGTTGCCCAAACTTAAAACTTGGATCTTACTGGCAATTGGTTCCTGAAAAAAATCATCTGATAGAGGTTGCATGTGAAGACAATACCAATAAAGAAGCTTCATTTGCGGGGTCGACTAAAGAAACAGTTGAGAATGGCTCATCGGAGTGTTTGGAGAGCGCTTCCGACGATGATAATTATGTTTTGTCAAAAAAATTATTTTGTTGTTTTTGTTTTTATTGTAAGGAATATCTATTGTCATCCAGGTTGTGTAGTATTTGTGGTTGTGCCCTTTTGATCTTAGACATTATTGTTATTATCTTATCTTGAATACTCAGTTTCCAGTTTTTACATTAATTGAAAGTGATCAGTTTCCAAATTAACGATAAGCTTGATTCGTTCACACATGTGACCGACCTCGCGAGTTGACATTAATAAAGCATAGATATTGACCAACCGAAGTTGGAAAAACCCTTAATTCTAAATTTTTCAAAATTAAGTGTTCGTCAACCAAATCTTGAAGACCTCACAGGTCAAAATTTCCAAAGATTAAGAATTGACCAACGAAAGCTGGAAAACCCCACAGGTTCAAAATTAAAAAATTCAAATATTGACCAACATAAGTTGGAAGACCCCTTAATTCCAAAATTATAAAAGTTAAACGTAAATATCCAATCCTGCAAGACACATAATGAAGGAAAATATTTGTATTGATGAATCGGTTAAATTAACATTTCGTTAAAACCTTTATGCACCACTAGGGTAGAAAATAGTATGTTATTGATAAATACATTTAACATCGTAGAACGGATTTACAACATATTAAAATTTATTATAAGTATAATTTAAGATGTTCAATGTTCCAAAGGTGTCGAAGCGGTCTATTCTCTTTATCTTTTAATCAATACATCTCTGTTTTCACCCTCTCTGTCACAACGTACAAACCTTCCCAATTTAATACCAATTTCCCGAGCCTTTTCTCTTTGGTGTGCAAAATCACTTCCTAAAAATCTTACCATCGTGGCTAAATTATTATTGTCTGACTTTTTATGCATCCCTGTTTTGCATCAGATCTGATAGTGTAATGAATTTATATGTGATCGCCTTCTCTTTTCTTCGATCAAATTAGGTTCAGCTTGTTTTCCCTCATTATTATCCTCTTCGAAATAATGTTTGATATGATATAAGAGGAGCATAGTCTCTTATGGGGTCACATAATCCATCCCATAGACCAGCGCGTAAGATGATTCCTGGGTCGCGGTGCGAGGAGCGGTTCGATATGCCCATAACACCTCTTGAAAATAACTTGGCCAACTCTCAGATTTGCCTTCCAAATTTTTCTTGCGACCATAAAGAATCATTTTGATTTGTTACTTTGACTGGACCATTAGCATGTGGGTGAAAAGATACCAAAAAAAATTGTTGAATTCCTCAGGAATATCAGAAAGCCTTCCTGTCTTTATTATCGAAACATGGACCATTGTTCATGGTCAACCTCTTCAAGACACCAAAATACATACAAATATTTAATGACATTAATTTTATCATATTTTTTGCCATCGTCGCGGATAGCGATCTGATTCGACCTATTTGGAAAAATAATACACCATAATTACTATAATCTGTCTTCCACCTGAGGCCATCAACAAAGGGCTCACTAAATCTACCCTCCATCAGTCAAACAAAATGTTTTGACAATGGACTCGATCTGCACAGCATGTGTATGAATTGATTTATTATATCATTGACAAGTATCGCATATGTTTACTAATTTTCTTACGTCAGCTATAATTATAAGATAATAAAATCCTACTAGTAAAACTTTTCTCGTCAAAGTTTTGAACCCACAGTACGTCAAATGTTCCCCATCTTGAAGTTCAGATAATACCATTTATGAATCATTGTTACCGCGGCTATACAACAAAGATCTGATCAAAGATTTCTTGTAGAGTATTTCGCTAAGACCCTGAAGTTATGGGCTTTGAACCACACCTTCTTAGTCATTGTGTTATCAATAGGTAAAGCGTTATAGACCAATAATTTTCTAATATCGTGCCTCTAATCCCATCCACATTTATTTATATATGGTAAGCCGCATCTAAATAGAAGATCTGTTCTGAATATTTTACTATCGATGCGTTCTCATTCGTAAGTATTCATGGATTATCACCAGAATAAGCCATTATATCCAAGGAGTCCACTAATGTGTTTTCAGCCCTGTGGACACGTTCATACTAGATGCTCTCAAAAACCACGACCAACGCTTTCAATGTTGTTAAATATTTTACCATATGGTCTTTTAAGCCTCTGATTGTCGTGTAGTATTATTAGCTAACAGTTGTGAGTCACTTATGCACCAAATTTGTTTAGCCCCACAAATGTGCGTGAGTCATAGTCCCGTCAATATGGCTTTATATTATGCTTCATTATTCAAACCTGGGAAACTGAAACGTATTGCTTGATACATCGATATTCTCATTGGATGGAAACTCAATTCTATGTTTTTCTCTTCTTGGTATATATTCATGTCTGTTCGTTAAGATGAAATCTAACCAAAACTTCTGCCAAAGTATGTCCCAAAATCGTTGTTCGGGGCTTAAAATAGATGTCAAAAGCACTTAGCTCCACTGACCACTTGGTCATCCGACCTACGATGTCAGGTCGTTGTAGAATATTCTTCAAAAGAAATAATGTTTGAACCACTATTAAGTGTGCTTGGAAATATGGTTGCATTTTTCGTGTCGAAGTTTCCAATGCTAAGGTGAGCTTCTTATAATCTTAATTACCTGTTCTCAACTTCTAAAATGAATTTTCTCATGTAATAGACAGTTCGAATACAACTGTCATCTTCACAAATTAATGCCCCTCTCACGGGTTTGGCTTATTCAAAATCATGAGAGATGATAGATACTCCTTCAAATCATGAAAAACCTCAGTGCATTTTGGGGTCTAGTTGAATTCCTTTGCATGTCTAAGCACTTGGAAAAAAGGAGCACATTAACCTGATGATATGGATATGAACCTCCTTAGAGCAACCAATCTCTCAGTCAAGGTCTGTATGTCACTAATAGTCAGAGGATGAACCATAGCGTTCAAAGAATTTAATTACACTAGATCAGCCTCTATTCCATTTTCACTGATTATGTAACACAAGAATTTTTCAAACTGGACTCCAAATGTCAACTTCTACAGATTCAACTTTAATTTTTTTTTTTCAAATGTTTGCTTCAAGCTCGAAAAATGATCATCATCTGTAGCACTTTTCACCAACACATCATTGATATATACCTTAACATTACGCCCATTCTATCCTTTGAAAACTTTGTTCACCAACCTTCATCAGTTATCTCGCCGTTATTCAACCCAAAAAGCATTACTTTATAATAGTGCAAACCTCTACTCGTTATAAACGAAGTGCTATCATAATTTTTGCGGTCTAACTTAATTTGTTTATATCCCGTATACGCGTCCATAAATGATAGTAATTTGTTTGCTGGCATGGAGTCCACTAGTTTGTCAACGCGGAGAATTGGAAATCGGTTTTTTGATCTATTCATATTGGTAAAGTTCACACATATCCTCCACTTGTCGTTTTTCTTCTTTACAAAGATCGGGTTAGTTGTCCGTCAGGGGTACTGTAATTCGCGGATATGCCTTACTTTTGAGAACTTATCCACCTCAGCAATAATGACCTTTGACGTTTCATAAGAGAAATACTTTTTTAAAATAACTGGCTAGACTTTTTGTCGGATCGCGAGACTGTGAAAAATTATCTCTTCAAGAACTTATATGACGTCCCTTGTACACCAATAAATAATACATACTTTTGTTGATAAAAAACGATTAACTTTTCTCGCACCATCGGAGATAACATAGTACATATTTTCAGAACCTGTCCACTTGGAAAAAACATAATTCTCGCAGTTTTCAGCGGATATCAAAATACTGGAGGCCTTCATTGGATCATCCATAGGATCAGATTCCAAAGTCCACCCTTGTACTGCTAATCTTTCTTGGATTCGATTGTTTTACCAATCTTATCAGCCACAGCTGTCTGATAACCCTCCCTTGCCGTTTTTCACTACTCCGCATAATCCTCACGTTATTCCCTACTACATATTTCAAGCACTGATGGACTGTTGAAGCCATCGCATGCATTGGGGACAACTATGACTTGACAAAAATTATGTTATATGATATTGGAGCGTTTACTACAATAAATAGCACCAAAACTTATTTCTTAAAGGGGACTCGACGCAACTCTAATTCCTTCAAATCCTCTAACTACCGGATTAGTTATTTTGCTAAAACCCATAATTTTCCTATTGGATTGAATGATGCTCTAAGGGTTCTCCATTTTATCATAAGTTTTCATGAACAAAATATTGGCAGAACTGTTTGTGTCAATCAACACCATTTGAACCTCATCTCTGGTAATTTCTGCCATAATTACCACTACGTGCTCATGTGGCCCCGCAACTTCTCTCATATCATCATCGTCGAAGCACAATATCAGATAAAGTTTCTTATAGAGGTGTTGTAAGGCCACATATTCCAACTGCGTGGCTAAGATGACAATGTGCCTCTTACAGGGAAAATTAGTAACCCATGCCATGGTATCTCCACCAAATTATTAGTGACTCTAAATATTTCCCCAAATCACTGACTTTTCGTGTAGGCTCAGAATTTTCTATGATATTGATCACCTTCCAGTCTCGATTAGAATCCAAATAATCTGAGGCTATATCGAACAAGTTGATTGGTTCCAAAATGACCAGCTTATTCTCTTGCTTCAGATCCTACACAACTTCTCTCCCCATCAGATTATGTTGGGAATTCTTTTTAACAAATTTTTTCAACTTTCCACTTTAAATTAACACTTGGATCTCATTTTTCAACGCTATATAGTCTTTTGTATCATGCCCGATGTCGTTGTGATACTTATAGGGCTTGTTACCCCGACTTTCTTTTAGATTATGGATCAATCGAGGTTCTCGGAATTGTATATGGTTCCTTGTCTTATCAAAAATAGGTGGCACACACTCCGTTAACTCAAAAAGCTGAGAAGGTTGAACCCACTTGTTGGACATTGGCCTATATGTTGATTGAATACTTGCCACATGTTGAACCGCCCTCGATCGAGGTGGTAACTGGTTCGACACTCTAGATCGGAATTGAGGTGATTGTGGTAATTCCGGATCCGACGTCGTTGAGGAATTTGCGCAGGTACCTGCTGGTTAATAATAACTAGAGACTACGGAGTCTATTATTGTGGATCTAAAGAAGCTAGTTATGATGTTTGAGTTCTTCTTTTTGACTTGCGCTAACAAAACTCCAAATTTGAAAGTTTGTTTCCTTACGAAGTTGTCCTTCATAATACCGGGTAAAAATCCAACCTAAACGCAGCTAACGCCACGTTTTATTCACAAGCCTCAAGATCGGTTTTCTCATCAATAAATCGCATGGTATAATATCTTAGGCCTTCCACAACCCTCTGTCGACAGTTAATAATAGTGTTCGCATTAGCTCAAGACTTCTTGTTTCCTATGAACTGTTGCCTGAAAATGGTCTAAAACATATCAACGTTTTCGATGCAATCCTATGGTAAACGATTATACCATTTTAAGGCCTCATATTAAAACGTCTGTGAAAATGCTCACCGTAACAGTTTGTCATCATCATTAAAATTTATAATAATTTTTTTGAAAAACTTCATATGCTTATCCGAGTCTTTTTTCCATCTAATCTCTCTAACTTAGAAATATTGAAGTACTTTGGCATATGACCCAACAATATTTCATCAGACAATGAAGACGACCTCCACTGATATCTAGTTTTAAACACACTACTCCCAAGACCTTCATTAGGGGTTACATATAAACCTTCCTTAGATAGATTTGCAAACTCACTACTTACTCGATAGTCAAGGATTTGACTTTCTCATGGGCATTGAATGTGGGGATGCGTTTGCTATTCTCTTCTAATAGCTATTGCATTATCTATATTCACTCGGGCGGAGGGTCTTTTTGCCAGAGTTATTCCTCTTCTTCTTTGAATCCCTAAATTGATGAGAACCTCGACATCAATTTGATCGCTTCCTCGAACTCTTTGTATTTCATTTTGTCATACGTTGGTACTCTATATACGGGAAAAAAGACTCATCGGAATCATAAACGAATGAATCACTAAACTCCATTAAATCATATTGTCGCCTAGATTTTCTCTCTTTTCTTGGTGAGTAACGACTCAAACGTCTTTTCATATCATGATCCAGATCCCGATGCCCTTCTTCTACTTCGATATTCTTTAGGGATCGTCCCCTCCGAATTTCTGACTTGAGTCTTTTCTCGACCAATGTTGCCTCATTTTTAGCATTTAGCTTTGTAATATCTTCCAACAATTGTTTTTTCGTCTTTACTAGGGCATATTGTTCTACCTGCTCCTCGGTGTATTGATCATTATAGTGTTTTTCTTAAATTTGGTGCTCCTCGAATCGATAGTCCTCGGAAACAGACTCGTTTCCAGCACATTGTATCCTAAAAGCGGGCTCCTTTACAAAGCATGTGTTCATCTCTCTTAATAAGTTCGTAATTAGAGTAGTGATTTAGGAGAAAATAGCTCTGGATATCAATCTTCTCCCACTGTGATCGCCAATGATCGCTCCTAAAATATTCGGACCCTAATTTGCTACCAAGTATAACTGGAACCAAATGCAGAGAGAGAAAAACAGGAAATAGAGAGAGCAAATGCCAAAAAAAATGGTCATAGTATATTAATTGTACATCATTCCCCAAATATGGAATCTTGTTTTATATGATAAAGATGGTGGGCCCAAACCCACATGGGTGATCAACTTTAGATTATTTCTTCCCTTTATTATACTAAATCTACTCATACATTTATTATTACACCATATAGCCTCAATATTACATATTTGTGCAATTGTGTTATTACAAACTCGTATACTTGGATAAATCCATCCAAAATTTGCCCGACCCATGCATGACCGAATAAATTGTGCCCTTATCAGTAGTCATTTATTTTTTATACATTAGTATTACATTAAATATTTGATGACTGAATAAGGCTCATAAATATCTGTCAAAAATCATAATCTATGATTATTATTAGTCTTAATCACGATGAACATAATGGAAAGGCTCCTAGAGTAATTTTATTTTGTGGAATATATAATTGTATAAGAAAACAATTGACATCGTCTGTGTAAATCAAATATGTCAAAGACAAAAAAAATCAATTGGTTGTTTAAATCAATTGTCTATTATATACAGTTAAGCCGTGGATTCCGACAACTAAATATTTTATGTGGACAACATAACCACGCATTGACTACTTATTTTGGTGGTCATGTATAACTCCTAAAATTAAAATTTGATGAATAAGTATGAAATTTATCTTCAACAAAGATGCGTCATTATGATATATATAACCCTTATATCTTTTCCAACATAGGTCACATATACAATATTTAGAATAAAATTTGATTTACTGTAAACATTTTTTGTTGTCATATGTAATATTTAGTATCCACAATTAATTATATAAAGTATCATTCTTTGGTAAGGACAAATGTGTGTTTGTGAGATTCGAACTTTAAAAAAAATTGAAACTGATGGAGAACTGCATTTAGAGGTTTATAATACAAAACAAAATAATAGAGAACAACTCGCTTGAGCTACATTGCTTTCAAGTTCATATGCTAAATATGTTTTGGTATCATTTGTAATTTTTCTAGTGATAGTGAGTCAATATCAATATATAGTGATAGTGAGTCACTATAAATATATAGTTTATAGTTTTTCTGTTTAGGTTTCTAATATATTTATGGTTACACGGTATTCTAGTACTTTAATGCCTAAAAATGAGATCATAATTTCCTTTGTATATGTAAATCATTTATTAATGTAAATAGTTGAGTTATAATATGTTTTATATCTTTTTATATATTTATATACATTTATCCGTCTAAATTGAGAGTGTACTTATATTTTTAAGGTACAAATTTTGGTAAATATTTGATTAATGCGAGTAATATATTGCCTACTTATTTTGGAGATCATTCATAAAACACACAGTCAAAATCTAATATAAATGATTTATTCCAAAATTTATCTTTAACATGTGGCATCTTTGTAATATATTTTTAAGCTGACAAAGACCCATTTATCACCAATTTAACAAAATATTCTCTTATATGTTTATAGTATTATTTTAAAAAAAATTATACGTTCATAAAATCTGTATTTGAGATTCTAACATATTTGTGTTTATTTTGATATTAATGAAAATTCATTATTGTTTGGCATTTATCTTGTTTTCTTGTGATACCATCATATCACAGGAGAAACGAGATCGCTTTTGTAAATCACATTAAACAACACATTTTTAAAAACTATTGATTTATTAAAATTACATTATTCAACACATGTTTATCAACACTTGGTTTAGGTAGATTGTGATTTTTCTACACTCCAAACACCAGTAGAGATTAACTATGCATCTGTATAGAAATTAATCTTATAAAATATTACATGGAGTATAGTCGAAGTTAATATTACATGGAGTATAGTCGAAGTTGTGTGCTAAAATAAGGTAATTTTTTAAATGAAGAAAATAATGTCACCTCCAGTGATGATGACAGAGTATCTTTAGTTTTTTATGTTGTCGTGTGCATAATATGTCGCGTCCCGTCTCATCTACGTGTTAATAAAATATTAGAAACAAATACGATAATTGTATATTATCATAAAAGAAACTCTTACATTATAGAAAGCTCGAATATCAAATTCATCTTATTGATATTGTCATGTGTTAAATGTAGTATCTGAAACAAATACACAAGCATCATATAAATATATTTGCATTATTTATATTATATTGTTCATCCATAAAAATACGAATCCACTAAAAATGTGTGTAATTCATACTCATGCTTGAAATTGAACAATACCTAAAATTCTCATATCTATTTTTAAAATTAATTATGTTAAAAAAATATATTCTATGAAATTAAAAATTTAAACTATTAGATAAATGAAATACATATTATATTACTTAAATTTAAAAGGATCATATTTTACTTTTCAATCAATCAAATTTTAACAAATAAACGAAAAGATACCATTAAATATAATCATGATCAAATGTTAATTTTTTAATTTTTTTAATAATAACCATTCAATTTTTTATATTTTAAATCGTACTAATAACTGAAAATAAATTAAAATTACCAAATATTGAAGATCAAAATCCAAACCTAAAACCGTTTTATTAATTAGTTTTGTAAATTTATATATATTCCAAGTAAATTAAATTTATTTTTTTATGTGTTTTTATTTTGTCCAAATATTTTACTTTATGCTTCAAATTCTTCCATATTTTATTGTATAATGGCACTTCTTGTGTTAATTTTATTGTATTTTTTATCTTAAAATAGTTGCATCTATAAAATATGAACACTAAAAATATTCTTTTAATATTGTTAAGCATGTATATTTATTAAATTAGTAATATCTAACTTTTTTAAAAAAACATTATATATATCTAAAACATATTTATTTTGAATATGTAATTTTAATTTTTTTACATATTAATACGAAGGTTTGTTAGAATTTTGAAATAAAACAACGATGATTATAATTTTTATATTATTATAACTGTGTATTCAATTTTTTTATTAAATTATGGTAATTAATTTTTTTTTATTTTTCGATCCAATAACATGTATTTAGAATGTGTATTTATTGTTTTATTTTAAATGTTAAATTTTTTAATTCGAGTGTATACATCAACTCGGTTTTATAAGAGATGTGTGGTACTAAGACGACCAAAACAAAATTATAAAATGTACAATACGGTTTTTCTAATCCATATTATTCCAACTAAATAATGATGAATTAATTGTTTTATTTAAATATTATGGATGAAATGAACGAACACTAATTAATATGCGATATGATAATATTAAAAAAATACATAATTTATGAATTTATCTAACTTTTCAAAATTCCAAACAACTATAAATATTATTATTATATGACTATTGTTTCAAAGTTTGTATTCTCACTATTTGTGTCTATTATAATATCATTTACTAACTAAATCAAAATGTCGCTTTATTAAGTTATAATTATTTTTCTTTTTTATGTTTGAATTTCATGTATGAAATACACAATAATTTTTGCATTGATGAGATGCAAAAGTATAATTACTGCCTAAAGTTTCTAAATATGTTTTTTGGGAATGACAAAATACAATGTTATTATAAAAAGATATATATTCTAAGTAATAATTATTTGAAGAAATATATATTAGATGAAGTATAGTTTGTCTTATGTTATGCATCTTATGATTACACAGATATATAAGACTACGATGGGACATTATTGACGGTCAAGAATGAAAATAGATATCATCGAATATGCTAGTCAATATTTGATATGCCAACAAATTAAATTTGAGCATAAAAAGGCTTATGTCTTGCTCCAACAATTACATGTTCCCGAATGGAAATAGGAATATATAATATTAGATTTCGTACGAGGGTTTCCACAAATTTAAAATGGACAATTCAATCTGGGTTATCAGGCATAAATTGACAAAACATCGCATTTTTTATATCTTAAAACTACTACTACATTAGACTAATATGCTCATTTATATAAACAAGAGATAATCATGTTTCATGGTGATTTTGCTTCAATAGTATTAGATCAAAATTGTGAGATCATATGCAAACGATGTTGGTAAGTAGACTCAACATTGACATGTTTTTCAACTATAAACATATGGTCAGTCAAAATGGATGATACAAACATTATAATAAATTTTGGGAGTATGTGTGATTGAGTTTACTGGTACTCAGGATACACACCTAACATTGATCGAATTTGCATATAATAACAACTATCACAGTACTATCGGTATGACACCGTTTGAAGCTTTCTATGGAACAAAATACCATACATTCGTATGTTGGAATGAAGTTGGAGAAAAAAAAATGAAATCATGTGTATGGATTAAACTTGATACAATAAAACATGTAAAATATAGAGATTATATGTGAGAGAAAAAAACAGTATGAGGTTATCAAAAGAGTAATTCTAATGTTCGGTGACGTCTATTGGAATTTAAAGTATGAGAAATTGTATTTATAAATATACAACCATGGAAGTGAGTTTTAAGATTTAACCAAATAGGAAAATTGGCGCCAAGGTAAATAAGACCATATGATATAATAAAATATGTGGATATGGTAGTATATTGGTTAAACTTTCCTATTGAGTTATCAAGATTACATGATGTATTCTACATTTTGATGTTACAAAAATATATTTTATGATCACCACATGTAATATAACCATTACCGCTTCAGTTAGATAAAAATTCATTAGGTAATAAGAAACTCGTTCAAATATTTATTAATCAAGTAAGACAACTTAAGAGCAAAAGAAATCATATGGTGGAAGTTTTGTAGTGTAGTCGTATGATATAGAAAATTAATTGGAAAACAAATAAGAGTTTGTAAAATAAATATCTGCAATTATGTATCGAAGATGAATGCTTTATTATGCAAACAAAATGTCTTAAATGAGGGAAGATTTGTGAAATCCAAATTTGAAATTTTAAAATAATATATATATATATATATATATATATATATATAATTTTTATTTTTATTCTGTATGTCCAAAATATATACTTTGGATCCACTAAACTCCCTATAGTTGCGGACGTATGTGCGGCCAAGGTTTTGGCCCCTTGCAGTACGCACTCGTGTGACCAGAGGCTTAAGCATATAGCCACGTGTACTTGTGCAGCCAAGCACAATGAGACCTAGTCGTGTATACTTGAGTGACCAAACCCCACAAACCTCTCAAATTGGTCAGGTTCCATATGGTCGTGCCATTGCGCATGACGATTAACCTGGTCACACAACCATACTACCCTATTTTTGGTGGTCTGACGTCATTCGACTTGGCCAAAAAGTCCCACGACGCACTATGTCACCCACTTAGGGAAATTTTGGATCTTGGGCCAATACTCTAAATTCTTTCAAAGCGCGCATTCGTAACCCTTATGATCATCAACTATTACCACCTAACATTTGTTATAGTCATTAGTGAGTCTCTATTTCTCAAATGTCGCTAAGTGTACAAAAGCTGTGTCTAACATCATACAGAGGCAGTATCCGACAATATATAGATAAAGCATATGACATTGTACGATGCAATAATCCCCAAGGATGCACCTCCCTCAGTTAAAAGCACCTAGAAGGTCAGAAAAGGTTACACAATTCAGAGATAACAGCCTAAGACTATTCCAAATCAAGGCTAAAATATCAGTATCTAGTCTTTCAATTGTAAATGGGTGAAAAAGTTAGACTGAATAGTATAAATATGAATATAGAGCAATTATAATCTAACATTTGAAATTAAGACAAGTGCCCATCACTTTGTTCTTCAAGTTAATTTTCTCTTTTTATTGTGATCCTCATTTATCATATTTCATCAAGTGTTAGAATATTCAATGATTACCCCCCCCCCCCCCATAATATTGGTTTTGTTTTCGGGAACAAAATCAGCCACCATTGGAACCTATCAATATGAAAATCCTACACTTTTTTTCAGCACTAAGAACTTAAGGTACGGAAAAATATCGACGACTGGGCAAAAAGTGTCGGCAATACAGTTCACTTCACCAAGAGAGGCAGACATGGAAAAAGAGCCAAGCCATCTCATAGAGGTAAGAAGTACTCAGTTTGAGGGGCCGATAGTTGCATCATGTGTTATTCTCATTGATGATGTGATATTCGTCTCCTGTGACAATGATGAAGAGGATGATGACCAAGTCGTCCTTACCAACAATATAATTAATGACTTATCTCACCAAGTAAGTGAGCTAGTGTAGGTTATTAAGAGCATTGCAGTTGCTTAAAAAGCAATGAGACGACCATATCCCATACCAGCACGGTCAAGGGAAACCCATTCGGACCATATCCAAAATTATTTAGCTCGAGAAGCGCAACGGAGCAACCCCGTGATAACCTACCACCAACCACTTGGCTCAAATCCTTTTTACCTGTCTGAGGTCAACCTTATGAGAAGAAACCTTAGATGACGAGATCCTAACAGGTAACCGGATAAAAATCCTCAATATGCGGAACATGGTCATTAGTACATCAGCCACATATCGTTGATATGAGACCGTCTATAGCTTTGTGGAGGCTCACGCTCATGACTTGGTATTCAGATAACAACACCCATTTTAAGGGGAAAACAATTGGTCACGTCTGATGAATTGTCAACTATACATACCTTTGTTAACGTAGAAGGGGTATAGAATTCGTCTATTTAATTGAGGATCCTCATTGAGAAAACACCCACTAGCCTAGAAATAACAAAGCTGTAATACTTCACTGGTACTGGAGACCTTGAGCATCGCATGCTATAATTCAGGAAACTCATGGAATAAATCGAAAGCAAAAATATGGTGATGTGTTGTTCATTCTCTCTTAGCCTTCAATGATATGTTTTGGTATCGTTCTACCAAATTCCCCAAAGGCTCAGTTCATACCTTCCTCCAATTAGCCAAGTTATTTATGGCTCGATCCTACTTTAACAAAGAAATGAAGAGAGAGGTCGGATACCTCTGGACATTAAAGCAAAAACAAGGCCAGACTCTAAGAAGGATCATATCAAGGTATGTCAACCTTATCGTTAACGCGGTTGACTGTCATGATAACCTACATGCATATCTGGATTGTTAAGAACTACTCGTGGAGTCTTGATTCTACAACTCATACAGAAAGGTGAAGCCTCTCACCATTTCCCAACCTAATAGCCCAAGCACATAAATATATCAATCTCGATGAGATCGACGCTCAGAATGGACACGGAGGAAAATATGCATCTTGAAAGGAAAATACGATGGTATTTTTTGAAGATGCCACAACGCCAACACCATCGTGGCAGCGTTTCCGCCCAGCTACTCAGGCTAACCATCCATCGTTAACAATTTACAACTCCTACCTTTAAGACCAAATAAAATCAATACTAACATTTTAACACATACGCGAAAGTTTTCCTTGCACCTAACAAACCATAATCGCAACAAATAGTACGAGTATCACCGAGACCACAAACATACCACATAGGAATATCAAGTGCTAAAAATGGAGATCCAAAGGATGATTTAGAGAGGGCACCTAAAAGAGTTTGTCAAGAAACCCAACATGTCTCGGGATCCCAAGACCAAGATAAGCGAGTAAGAGATAATATAGACCAACTTGAGGGTCGTCCCGAGGGAGAGAAAAGAGAAAAAAAAAACCTAAAACATGCATCCTAAATTTTCATGGAGGCCTTAACTGGAAGGGTTACATGCATATCTCCTGCAAGTGTTACATCTGAGAGTTGACCTCGACCATTGACCTGCCAAATGTTGACCTGATTAAAGTTTATGCACCTAGAGCATCCACAACCACTATCTTCTTCATTAAAAAAGATCTCGAGGATATTTTACTTACACACTATGATACCCTCTCGATCACGACTGACATCAGGGGGTATAAAACACAAAGCATTTTGGTGGACACGGGAGCCACGGTGAACATGTTGTCCACCTCAACCATGAAATAACTCTCGTTCAAGACAATCATATGCCAAACATTCCATCATACTATAGGTTTCGATGGCCAAACCACCATGCATTTAAAAACAACATTATTAAATGCATCGATAAGAACAGACAGATGGGTCAAGAGTCAGGTTACCAAGTATGTGGTGTTAGACACTCCGACCTTATACAACATGATCATTAAAAGACGATGATTCCACCATTTCAAGGTTGTCTCTTCTACTTACCAGTATTTGAAGTATGTGGTCGACGATGACGTGGGCATAGTATAGGGCAAGCGAAAGCAACATGATAAGGACTAGTTGAAACCAATAAGGAATCAATCCTTGAGACAAAGTGGGTATGTATCGCTTTTTTTATGAGCATGGAAGGATACTTCAACATACTTGGAATATAGAATATCTAAAACGATATTGGGAATGATTTTATCTTTTTAAGACTGTTGATAATAGATCATTATTTCATACCATGTTGGCCCATTGAGGTTTTAATGAGGTGTCATGTACATATTCAAGGTTATTAATAAAATTCGTAACTGGTCAAAGACTGATCATCTTTGAACCTGTTGACCAATAGTAACTATTTTAATTTTAGGTATTATAGATTTGTTACTAGTATTTTTCAAAGAAACAACCATATTCGAGGTGCCATGTCTTTCAAACGCAGTCATGAATATTCGAAGTCCTACATTCTTTAAATGCACTTATTTTATTCGAAATGCTACGCTCTCTAAACACACTTATTTTATTCGAAGTGCTACATTCTCTAAAGGTATTCATTTTATTTGAGGTGTTACATTCTCTAAATTCACTAATTATATTTGATGTGCTAACATGTTATAAGAGAACTATTTTTATTTGATAAATTACAAATTTATCTGTGACATTTGCTGGAATTCGCAGTGATAAAGACTTGTTAATAAGATTACAATTATTAATAATAGGGAAAAAGATTGAAGAAAGAGCAAGGGTGCTTGTTAAAATCCGATCTTACAAAATATGTTTTGAATACCACACAAAAAACGTTACCACAAAACATCTGATGACTTTATAACTTACACAAAAAATGAGTCTCCTTGTTCAGTGACATTTTGTTATGGATCCATATCTTTAGAAACATCAGTGAGAATATGATCAAATGATTCGCTAGGACGGTTATCCAAGGGGATTAACTCCCAAAAGCTTGACAAATTTGCTTTTGGGAATGTTGCATGGATTTTACGAAGCAAATTAATTGTTCACTGCTCCTCAGTATTTTTTTATTGCAACAAGTGTATCTACTCCACACTAAGTCTTAGTAGATGACGTGGACAGAGCATAGATGACGTTTGAGCTGGATGGCTCCATGAATATATTGCGATATGTCAACTTGGAATAGATGAAATTCATCCTTGAGTTGTTTACCAAATATCTCTCTATTTTTTTCTCTACAACAACATCATTTTTATATCATACCATATTTTTAGCCATGTTTTTCAAATGGCTTCAAAAATAATTTACTTATGTGTATAATGCTTTTATTCTTGCTTCAAGGTTGGAAAAAGGTTGTAGGGAAAGTAAAAATTTCTCGGATGGATCTTGGACAGTGATGAACCTCTGATTATTGTAAGGCATGAGATCCAATAAGGAAGTCATGGTAGTATATGAATTAACAATTTCATGAAAAAGAGGAGCGGTAATCTGATGACCAATTTATCAAAGTTGTTCCTGAATTTGTTGCACCTTCGGATCCATATATTTGTAGAGAGCTTGAAGATCTTCTTTACTAATAGAATCATTAGGAAATGGGTGGTCATCTCCTCGGTGATGTTCCGTTGCCATTTCCCCTTATTATTTTCTAATGTAGTTCATCCTTGATGATTTTCTATTGTAGTTTCTTCAGCCTCGGTAGGAGGAACTTTTGAGATAGTTTCTTTAGAGCTATTTTTTACTTTTTTAGTTGGTGAATTTTTCAAAGTGTTATTTTTTATTTGGGGCGCTATTATTCTTTCTTTTCAAATAAGGTTCAACCTCGACTCCTTCTTTGATTGTTGGAAGGCTAACTTCAGCTGCTTTCCTTTTGGTTTTAGTCTATTTCTTCTTTTGTGGCTTCAGTTTGGTTGAAGGGTTAACACTAGATGTACTAGCCTTTTTTTCAATTTCTTTTTCGAGGGTAAATGACTATCAGATCTATTTTGCACAGACAAAATAACATTATTGTCAGGCGCTAACAATATCTTCACAACAAGGTTTGGGTTTGGTGGCTCCGTTTAATTTTCGGGGAGGTAGGCACCCAAAAAGATCCTCCATAAATGACTATTGATAAAATTTATCGGTTGGAAAGCTTAATTGAACCCATTACCTCATTCATTCTCTGCCCAAATGGCCAGTTGAGCAAAAATATCTTTCACATCCTCTTTGAAACTATTGTACCTCTTCGAAATTTCGGAATATGTGAGAAAACTTATTTAAGTTATAAAAAATAGTAAAAGGTGAAAATGAGAAAACTTATTGTTGCTTCTCCAAACAAGGTTAAGTTTGGAATAATTCTTCTCAGATATTGGTTTACCATTCTCTCAAGCTCATGATATAAAAACAAATTTATGCTTCCAGAATTTGTCAACTTCGAGAAGGTCATCGATTATTTTGAAGTCATCAACCAGTGTTAGATAATAAAAAGGCTCTACCGGTCTCTTCAAAAGTCCAGTCATGACAATGAATTCTTTGATGAATAGAGGGGTTTGTCTTAATCTAGAAGCCTTAAAAACTCACAAGAGTGTAAACCACAAATTTAGTGTCGCTTGTGTATGACAGAAGAATAACATTTCGAATGAGTACTCCACTATCATCAGATCCAGTGTGAATTGAATACCCCAATTGATGATCTCATGATAGACTACCAATTTATCTTATCCACAATCTAGTGAAGTCTCTCCCTCTTTTGGTAGTCAAAATGTAATGTTATTTCTCATTCCCCATTATTTCTTCAAACGACCAGTTTGATCTTTGTTATAATAAATGTATGACACATTTTTTAGTGTGGTGGCTTATTCAGGGATGAGTGGTTTCAAGTTTACACTTATTGAGGCAGAAGTATCCTCGAGAATTTTAACTTGAGCTTTATTTTTATTTCTTCTTCTCTCTGGTGCTTCTTGTTTCGAGACATCATCTTCTGTGTCAGATACAACATCATTTCTCATGGCTTCAACATTTGAATGAGTTGTTTCTGAATCATTTTCTTCCTCAGACTCTTCGTCTATCATCTGATGAGAATTTGAGGTTGAGACTGGGTTTTCCTCTTGGGTGTTCGAGGGAGTTTGTTGAGACTCTGTGATGGTCTTAACAATCTCCCTCGAGGAAGAAGATGATGGTGTAGAGTTATTGGTGATGTTTTTTGAATGAGTGTCAACCTCAATATCTCTCATATCTATGAATGTTTTCTTTTTAACAGAAATACTATGCGAAAGATAAACTTTTGGCTGAATCTGATGAGTTACCTTGCATGATGTTCGAGAAAGATCAAGATTGATAGGTGATGTAACTTCTTCTTGACTTCTTTTAGTAGATGAGCTTTATGTTATTTTACGATTCTTTTGAGGAGGAACAGACGTGGATCCAGAAAGTACTGAAGAAGAATTTTGAGGTGTTGATTGTGAAAAATTAGTTGGTAAAAGCTATTGAGATTCTAAGGTGGATGAACTTGGAAACACAAAGGAATTTTGATTAGGGTTGAAATTACTGTAAAATATGGTTTGAGTAGAAAATTTATGAGAGTTTCCTATTACACATGCCGCCTTGTATTCAACAACCCTTTCACTAATACACTTGTAGTTGTAACCCCCAAAAAATGGTTTTTAGTAGCTGAAGATCTTCTCATAAACTAAGATAAAGAAGGATTTTCAAATTAGTTCATAAAATTTGAAGGTTTTTTGGGAAGTATGAGTTTCCCTGCGAATGTAGACAATAGACTGAGTTTTCTGGCGAAGATTGCTAAAAATTCTCTTAGGGGAAAGTTGCTTTCTCTCACTAGAAGGTATTTGTGAAACACAAATAGCAGGTGGATGAAATATTTATAAAGGAAAAGAAAATTGTCAGAAAAATGGAAGATGTGGTGATGGTTATTTGGTAGAAAGAGGGAATATCAAGTGGTTGCTTGTGAATAAGTAAGGCAACACATATTAGATGTCAGACCTAATAACAGGCCAAATGGGTCATTACACGCGTTTTAAACTATTCCAAATGTTTCTGACCGTTATGAGAAAGCCAGCTCATGATGTTATATGTAAATATTTGAAGCACAATCAAATGATCAAGCTAGTTTTCAAAGTAAACATGTGTACGAGTTCATTCGAGGAGGATAAGTACATGGCTTGATGTATTTGAGTCATGTGATATATGTTCGAGGCAAAATTCAGATATATTTTTATTCGAAGACAACATAAGCTGCCAAAATAACTTTTGACAATGAGAAGGAAAGTTATAATTCGAAGTAGATTGAGTTTTGGAAAATAACAATTTTTACTTACTAAGATGTCCAATGGTTACTAGTTTGTATTCATTGTCTTTCATAACAACTACGGGGGCTACTGATAAGGATAAAAAATATTGATGGCTTAAATATAAGGGATTTATACCAATTGGGTACAAAAACCTATCAAATTTACTAATAAGTCCAGTCTCAAATAGATAACCAATTGGAACCAAAATATGATTTTATTTACCTAATTAGTCCAAAGTTAAATTTTAAATACAATTTTACCCTTAATGAATTTGATAATATGACAAAGAAAGTTTGAGAAAAAAGAATTAATTTTGAAATTGGGGTTAAATATTTTGATTTGGGGATGTAATTATTTTGTTTTTATAGATAATTGAGTCTTTTTTTAAATGGGTTGGATCTATTTGTAAAATGGATCTATTAGGGTATGCTTAGGTAAATAGAGACAAATTTTGAACCCATTACGTAAGTCTCCCTAAATATAATATAACAAAGGTCATATGGTATAACTTGTATATTTGTTGGATGATTTTAGACTATTTGTAAAAAAGGGGGACTGAAATGTAATTAACCAATTTATGTAACCGAGTCAGTTTTACAAGTCGTTGCGCCTATAAATAAAGGCAGATGATAGTGAATAAAAGGTTACACTTTCTGACTAGAAAATTCTTATTTTCTCTCTTCTACTTTATCTATCTACAAACGCAATACTTTATTTACGCGCTCTCTCTCTCTCTCAAGAAATCAGATTTATACTTAACAACAACAAATAATGTCACACATGCCCTCCAGGATAAATAAAATAGAAGGCTAACTACGCCCTTACTACATCCAAAGAACGTCATATACTCCACCAAAATTCAAACATCACATAACAACAAGAAATAAGTTTGTTAACAATAAATATAAAGAACGAATATAAACAATGATTCATAATTGAATATCGTGAGACATGCTTGTTCCCTCACTAGCCTCGGTCAAGGAAGAAAGATACATACATGATTTACCTTTACTTCGAGTTGATTCGTTTGGAGGGACAAAATGAGAAGAATTCCCCTCAATCAAAGCTTCGAATGCCTCAATAACTTGAACCTCAAAATCGTCTACTTGTTGTTGGGCACCCGCTCTTTTATCTTCTATGGTAGACTCAAATTCTTGGAATATGTCAAATATATTTAACACCCTCGTAAGTCGTTCATGTGAAAGTTAGTTGAAATACCCATAAGAGGAAAATGAAGTAGTGAGGTAAGAAGTCGCGATGTCAAAATCACCACCAATATCACTATCGGATAGCTCAGATGACCCAGTCGGGGAAGCAAGTGGTACATCGGGTGCATACGACATATAATAATTTAGAAGTTATTCAAAATAAAACTCAAGGTTCAGATCAGGATAAATCTTACATATTGCTTGAACGGTCCTAGTCTCACTCCATTTGGAATGTTCACAAAATAAAACATTATCTACTTTCGGTGCTTCTTAGTAATTCGAATGTCTTGAATATTTGTCTCTCAACCTCATCAGCACGTGTCCCAATCAACCCCTTAATTTAGCTTACCCTTTCAATACTAGCCATGTGAGAAACCTTTTTGTTGATCATCTCGTCTTTGAGTATATTGACCCCAGCATGATATAATATTTTGGATTTCTCTATAACAATTACATTATTTTTAAACCGCACAAACCTGGGGCCAATAAAGCAAGGGACGTCGTCAAGAACTGACCTTTTCCCTAATTGAATAACATTTTTATGAGTAAAAAAGTACTCATCCATGATAGCCACAACCAACGAAACCCCATAATTTCCCAACCTAAAATCAGTGGGAAACTTATAAATTTTTAATATAACACTTGCCTTATCCATCTGTATTTCCCCATTATTTGAGAATAGGCATTAATCATGAAAGTTGAGTAGATAACATATAAGATCCATGGGCTTGTGTGAAAACTTAGTCAAGAGGTGGGAGATCATCAAAGCTAAGACCACGATGATACTCAAGTACATCAGGCACGTCCTTTTGATGGGCACACTTGGATTCATGAGACCTGGAGGATGATGAAACCACAAATGTGGGTTTATCATCCACAGTCACTCAGTTTATGTTAGTAATTTGGGAAGATATCTTAACTTTGTGCATGAGTTTGGCTTGAAGAATTGACATGAGAGGTATATAAATCTAAACACAAAATTTAATTAAGTTTTCGAGTTTGCAAATATCTATAAATTGACGTAAAGGAAAAATTATGTCAAAGCTGTGACTGTCAGGAATAAGAGCAAATAAAGATGGAATCATGTGTAAAAATCCTTCTCATCAAGATCTTTGGCATGTTTAGATGCAAAATATAAGAAGTATTAAGGAATAAGTAAAAAACACAAAAGTACGAGGCCAAAAGCTTTAGAGTTGATGCATACCATGCATGGAGAAAGCTGAGGGAACATAGCCCCATGAAGAAGACGACCAATTATCACTCACGAAAAGAAACCATGGTTCCATATGGCTCGTCTCCAAAAGGGTCTTGAGAGAATTAAAACTAAAACTATCAATTTTTATACATAAATAGGTATCTGCCTCATCACCCTCTTCTGCAGTTAACAAAGAAAAATAAAATTTTATAGATAAAGGCTCTTACCGAGAGTTGACCAAGCACACAATTAGCAAATCCACCATAATGAAAGCTTGAATCCTCACGGATAAAAATTTGACTCTCGGAGAAAGGAAACCTAACGCCTCGTAGAGGAAAGAAATATTCTAGAGGGATAAAGTAAATTTTTAGCGGGTGATGCTATAGATGAAAGTGAAAATAAAACTAAAATTATGAAGTATTTAAAGAGTGAAATATTTATTATCCAAATGATGTTAGATATTTTAGTTGTAATTGGATAGAGTAGTCGACCAATTTAATCATGATATATTATCAAACAAGTCTTAGAGTGCAGAGTGCACGCTTGTTAGATTATATCATGATTAACGAGGTCAAAGGACGAAGCCCCTGATAAGTTCCAAGGGGCGGAGCCCCTGGCGAGCATCCGTTTTAATTCAAAATTTAAATCCCGTTATATGACCTTAACTACCCCAACAACCCTAACTGTTAAGCCGCATGCATTGGTCCAGATACATAAATATTGAGTTCTGTTGAAAAACGATTACATACAATATTTTCATCATTTATGTTCGGAAACATACCTCTGATTTTATCCAATTGGAATTTTCGGAGAACCCAAAAAATATTTCAATTAGAAATTGTTTACAAGACTTCAGAGATTTATCCGAAAATCAAATATTGTTTCCTACAGATGATATGTGTTGAAAAAACTTAAAGTAATAATAAAAATGAAAATATGAAAAGTCATCTTAATGTAGAATCTTGGAAAAAAAATAAGCCACAATTGGAAACACTCAATTATCTCAAGATCAAGAAACAGAATGAGAGGAGTTACTGATATGACACGAATAAATCTAAGGTAAGACATCCAAACAAAATATCAATAAACTTGATTGTGCGATGTCGCACAACTAGAACAGTTGAGCCGCAAAGTCCCAAAATGATTGGGCAACCAACATGGCGTAGCAAGCATGCCTAGTCGCGCCAAGAAATGCAAACATAATGGGTTTAGACTTCTGACCACGCTTAAAACCCACCTAGTTGCAGACGTATGTTCGACAAACGTATGGTGCATATCATTCTAAAGAAAGAGGTAATACCAAAACGTAAATCGTGACCCATTATTATCACGAGGATCCATAGGTTTAGGTATGGAAATCATCAAACAACCAAGAATAAATATTATTTATGGTTCAAAATTAATAAGGTTTGTCTACGTGAGGCATGCGAACTCATGCGACTACGTGTCTGAGTTTCTGAAGAGCACCGATCATAGGGCTAATTATTGTCCCGTAATCCAAAACTTTTTTTTACGGAAGTGCATTATTATAAGGAGAATTCAATTAACTTTACTTATTTGATGGAGAAGTTAATTTATTTTTTCAAAGCACAACATTTTATGGTCTGATGACCAAGAAGATGGTGTAACATTGTTGGTCCATGCGAAATTGATAAATACATATAAAAACATTTGAAGGTCGGGCTGACGATGAGGTTGAGATTGGTTATCCGCTGAGAAAACCTGTTTCATTTCCTTCGTTGTGATATGTGATTATACATGTTTTAGTAAATTGTCAAAAACAAATAGATATTCTTCATTAGATTCCCACATACGCGTCTCGTTCATATATCAAATTTGGATCCGTTAGCCCGCAATATGAGATTAGATTTGAGATCTAGGCATACACAAAGGCATATAAATGAAAATACAGAGAGATTTTTATGAGATAAAAATATTTTTCCTTCAATAATAAAAGTAAATTCTTTATTTGTAATAATTAGAAATTTATTTTATAGCATGATAAACCTATTTTATACAAAAATAAAATAAAATTATCGCTACATAAAACTTAACAATTTAAATATATGTTATTATGTCAAATATATGATGATCATTGTATATAACTCATATTGCTTTCAAATTCCTCTATACATCCCATAAAAAATTATCTTTTTAATAGTAAGCTAAAAGAAGCTATAAATATAACAACTTCTTAAATATTTTTTTATAATTTGTTTTTAGTTTTCTTTCAAAAACCGTCTAACATCAAGAGCATAAACTCCAATCTTCGTTTCGATTCAAATCAAAGATAACAAACATTTATTAGACCATTACTTAATTTTATTTAGTGTTTTTACTTATATAATACTTGTTTAAATCTTCTAATTTGTGTTTTTTATTGTTTTTCACTTTTTTAAAAAGGCTCCATTAATTGAAGTTTAATGAATTAAATTAGTTAGATATTGTAATCTCAACCGATATTTCAGTCTCATCTTAACCTTTGACTTTCCACATCGGCATCAACATAGAACGCTGACATGGACACAGTAAAAGAATCATTTTTACGTTTTACTTTTACCCAAAATTAATTACCCTTATATATATAACTAACATCAATCCCAAATAAAATAAAAAACCAAACCCAAATTTATTAATTAAAATCAACTAATATTAATTCAACCCAAAACCAATTCACCAAACTTGAATCAACCCACCCACCTACTTACCAAATACCTTGCTCTTCTCCAATAAGTCGAATCTGAAATACCTTGCTCTTCTCCAATAACCCGAATCGGAAACGTTTCCACCAATTTATCAAGCATAAAACATAACCCTTAATTATTTCCAAATCGGTTGTCATAGCTCAAACTTCATTCCCAAATAAAGTCTACAAACTCCAAACAGTGAGTAGGTTTTCATATGGTTTCCGAAAATCAAAAAGAGAAAAGAAAGAACAACCCAAAAACAAAGTGATAAACACTACCTTAAGGAAAAAAAGCAAATTTGTTGATATTTCTAAAGTTGAGATTGTGTTAGCTCCATGAAGTTAAAAGTGCGAGAGAATAACAGATATGTCTGGTAACATTTAAAATTTTAGGGGTTTTAAGGTATGTATTAAAGGAATAAAATTATGTAACAAATAATTTAAATTATAGATACAGTTCATATTTGACATGTAATATTTGATATATGGTTCTAGGTGATGTTTTCTGTTATAATGTTGCTAAGCTAATCACTTTAAAACTGTATGTCTCTTCGACTTTCTTGTGCAATCAAATTTTGTTGGTGTGAAATTGGAAAATGTATTGACATGGCTCAAGATGAAGTACATGCGGTGTTTATATTTTTCTAAGTTAGAACTCGATTTTCATAAAAACTGAAGTTGCACTTCAAAGTTTGCAGACTTTGTTTGAGAATGAAACTAGAGCTAAGCAACAGATTTGAGAATAATTCAGATTAGGGATTGTGCTTATTAAATTGGTTGGTAAGTAGGTGGATGGGTTAATTTAAGTTCGATCAAGTCATTTTAGGTTGAATTATTTAATTAATAAATGTGGATTCGGGTTGAGTTTTTTTATTTTATTTGAGCCGAATACTAGTTATATATTAATATAATTAAAGTTTGGATAAAAATAAAAGGTAAACATATTTTTTTTAACCGTGTCCAGATCAATGTTCTACGGTGATGTGAAAAGTTGAAAAATGAAATGAGATTTAAATATAAAATATGACTTGTTTATTATATTTTTGAAAATTTAGAGGACCTCTTTATCACAATAATCAAAGATGAGGGCCGATATGAAATGACAAGAACATGATGAGTGACTTGTCTGGAAAAGCAATGAGCCGGAGCCCATGATCAATAATCGGGCCACAACGAAAACCAGATAGAGCCCGCTAGGTTCTCTTCCCATTTCACGGGTCAAAGAGTTAATCTGAGCCCGCACCAACCATCGTCGTCTTCCCAAAATCTATCACCGTACACGACTCTCCCCTTCGATCCTCATTCAGACAATCGCATTTCTATCGAGACAACCTCCGTTTAAAGAGGTACAAGATACAGGTTATTTTGTGCTTGTCCCTTTTTCTTTTTATTTTATATGATTGCTCTGTCAATAACCCTAATTTCTATTATTTACTCATTTCTTCATTGTTAAATTAGGCTAAAGCTTTTTCTTTAATGAAATCTCGTTGAAGAAGTCGAATTGTTTCATTTTCGATCCGCTGTTAATTGCAAAACAGCTCTTGTTTTTCTAGAAATGGAGTGCTCGATTAGCCGTTTCAGATTAGTAAAAGTGTTCCAGTTTACTACGATTTATTGAGCAGCTCCAATTCAAGACTTTGACGCCATACTTGGCAAGTTGTTTGAGGTTTTCATTGGGTTGTTAACTCATTGTTTAGATTCTTCACTGAAACATTATTTGCTCGCTTTTGACGATGCTAGGATGTGATATTGATGAAAAGAATTTGTATAACAAGTGCTTGGGTTACTTAAATTTTTATCTGCTTGACTATTGGTAGTTGTTCTTGTGTAATTACTTTTTACTGCGACTTTGCTCTGCTAATTTCAGAATGAGTAATATATGCATGCAATGAAATTGTTGCTTAAGATGATCGTGGACTGTTGGTAATTGAACTTATGTTTGCCTACTGTGTGTTGCTAGTGTAGTTTCTGGTGAAATGGACAGAAACAATCGAGGGTTTTTCAAGAAACTCTCAAACAACCAATTTAAAAGAAAAGGGTCTGACCATAGAGAGAGAAGGAACCAATCTCTTGGCCATGAACAGTCAATTGGAAAATCTCGGCCTGGTGACACTATATATCGGATACTTTGTCCTTCTAGAAAAATAGGTAGTGTTTTAGGAAAAGGTGGGAGCATTGTTAAAGCTTTGAGGGAAGAAACGCAGGCTAAAATAACAGTTTCTGAGACTGTTCCTGGATCGGATGAGAGAGAAATATTGATTTATAGCTCTCCATCAAAACTTACCAACAAACAGGCGGAGGATGAGGATTTGGCTGCTGATAGTAAACCAGAGCACATGGAACCACACTGTGCTGCCCAAGATGCCCTCTTGAAAGTTCATGACAGGATTGTCAAGGAAGATATATTTGGTGGAATCGAATCTGACGATGAAAGCGAGAATTCTGTTGTCATGGCACGACTTCTCGTTCCCAACAATATGGTAGGCTGTGTTCTTGGTAAAGGTGGGGATGTTATTCAAAGATTGCGTAGTGAAACTGGTGCAAGCATTCGTGTTCTTCCCGCAGAACATTTACCTCCAAATGCCAAGAGCTCTGACGAGTTGGTGCAGGTAATATTTACATTCTTTACTTGTCTTTTTGTTAATGTACTTTTCCTGAATTTTTCGAGGAATTTACTAATTCTTTGGAGCTGAAATTATTATTATATATTTCCTTCTGTCTGAGGAAGTATCATAGTATAACAGTGGGTGGTTGATGTAATTTTTGTTATGAATTATGAAGTAAGGCTGAAACATTGAATGTGATATGCTAAACAGTTATTCCTACTGTTTTTTGAGCCTATAAGCTCTGGTGAGTATTAAAGTAGAAGGGTTCTCCTTTCTTCAGTATTTCGGATTGAGTAGTTTCAAAAGCCGTTCCTTTCCAAGGAATATGGTATGAGACCTAATGGGTGCTATTGTTGTGATTAATGATATGATCTAAGGATAACTGAGCTTAGATGCTTAATGTTTTGATCTCAACATAACTGAGCTTAGATGCTTAATGATATGATCTCTTAGCGTATTTGGAACTCTAGATTGTATTTCATAGTTCTAGACTGTATCCAAGTTAGAGGTCACTGATCTTTGCTTCCAGTATAATATGCTTTTCTATAGGAAGCTTAGATGATATGCTGTATAATGGGCTTCTCATCTGTGCTTCGTTACAACTACATGACCTCTACGCCTCACATTTGAGGTAGATTGGAAAACAGTGCCTCCAAAAGTTTATCATGCACCTTGGTAGGAGGCCTTCTTTTAATGATGTATAATGAATATAGGCGTGATTGAAACGCCTAATTAGGGACTTCAATGCTGGAAATTTTTGAGCTGTATGTAAATTCTAAACTAATGTAACCAGATGGTGAACTGATGAGAAAGATACATGAATGGATTTTGCCTCTCAAGGATAGGGTTTGCTTTGGCATCACTATTTAACTATATCAAAGTTTTGATTGGTAAATCTTTAACAAGTGCTTCCGCCTTATGAAGCTGCATAATAAGATCCAGGTACAGGTGTTCAGAGTCTCAGGCTGACCTTCATGCAGTCTGTTTTCACGAGCAGCTCTCCAGAATGCTGATGATTAATCAATTTCATGGAGGCAGATTTCATACCAGTAAAAAACGAGCCACCTGATAAATCAGTCTAGTGCACCTCAGCATTTAGTGCTTCCTTGGTTCAACTGCAGGATATCCATACAGAAATGCAAGTGCGTATGAAAGTTCAACTATATTGACATGGTTGCAGTTGCAAAAGATGAAACAAGACATCATTGAAGGTGGGTCGAACGAACTTTGGCAATGCATAACTATAATAACTTCAGAGGATTGACTAACCAAATCATGCTCCTTAGTTTTCAGGATATAAGTAATTAAGGAATTGCACTAGGTAGTCGCCGATTGTACCTGTCTCTATGTACCACTATTTTTGTCCTCTGTGAGATACTAGTACCTCCCATGTCATCTGTAAGATACTAAGATGGTAGATAAGAAAAAAATCATTTGTCCTTGATGCAACCATCTCAAGACGACTGAATAGTCTGGACTCTGAACTTTATGACTCATTATGGAATAGCAATAGCAAGCTTGAGTGCACTCTTTAAATATTCATTGCGTTAGAGCTTGAGTTATGTGGCCAGCAAACTTGTAAGCGTTACCTACAATTACTGGCTGCTCATATGATATTAAGTGAGATGCTTGCTTTTCCAGGACATTTTCCGACCTCTAGCTAATTGCTTTACAATTTGACTCTGGTGGCATTGAAGGTTCGTATTTTTTAACCAACGTTGTATAATTTCATCTGGTCCAAGCAAGGGTGGTGATTTTAAGAAAGAGATTTTGCATCAACAGTAAAGCCCTTTGAAAGAGCAACTTAAGTCATGTAACATGAATTCTGAAGAACTGTGGATGTATATCTTGTGGCTGTTCCTTTGTGCCAGTCACCTGCTAGTTTTACTGATGATTTTTTTCTCCTGTGGCTGGTTTGCTATTTTCTTATGTTATAAATAATAAATGCTACAGTTGCATACATGTACCTATGATTTATCTCCCGTGTTATGGTAGTGTGTATGCTATTTTGGTATTGGGAATTATGAATTTGCATCTATTTTATATTATTTACAACCTTTGGATCCTTACATTTCAAGAGAACATATAGCTTCATTTTATTATTTTCACTCTAACTTCCACGAGATGTAATTTTGGTACGTTTCATGCAGATATCAGGAAAACCAGATACAGCTAAAAGGGCCCTCTATGTAGTTTCCACTCTTTTGCATCAAAATCCACGCAAGGATAAACCTCCTTTGGATTTACCAATGCCTTATGGTGCGGGAAGAGGTCCTCATCCTCCTGTTCCTCCCATGGCAAATTTTCTCCCCCCTGGAAATCCAAGGTGGTCGCCTCGAAGCTCTTCTTCACATCGTTTGCCTCCCATGCAATGGATAGAGGAATTCAGGGACCCTCCGTCTCGAGTTGGGCCCGGGGCTTTCGATGGTTTTCCTCCTAGACATGGTAGGGAAGGATTAGGCGAATTTTCATTGAAAATTTTGTGCCCAGCTGCGAAAATTGGTGGAGTAATTGGGAAGGGAGGCAGTGTTGTAAGACAGTTGCAGCAAGAGACTGGCACAAGCATTCAAGTAGATGATCCATCACCTGATTCTAATGAACGCGTAATCCATGTTTCTGCTTTTGAGGTCTGCTTTTTCTGACCAATGGTTTAAGAAAACTAAACTTATTACTTGTATATTTCAAGCTTTGTTCGGTCGATATTTAAAATTGTTTTTCTGTTGATCTATAGAGACACTAATTGTGAGCTATTTTTCCTCTTTTGCTGAATTGCTCAGTCTGGCTTGGACACAAGGTCCCAAACCATTGATGCAATTCTTCACCTTCAGCATTTAACAAGTGAAGGTTTAGAGAAAGGTGTCATTACGACAAGGATTCTTGTTCCCTCCAAAAAGGTTGGCTGCATCCTTGGACAAGGAGGTAATGTCATCAATGAGATGAGATGGAGAACCAAGGCTGATATCCGTGTTTATCCGAAGGAGGAGAAGCCGAGCTGTGCCTCCAAAGAAGAAGAGCTTATCCAGGTATCGGCGCTGTATAAGTGATCTTTTAACAGTTATTACGTGCTGTAATCAATAATCATCAATTCTGATTTACTTCAACTCTTCGTCACTTGATACTTTAGAAGTTTCACCCTGACTTCAGATATCGGGAAGTTTTGGTGTCGCTAGAGAAGCTCTGGCAGAAATTGCTTCTAGACTTAGAGCGAGAATCCTGCGAGACACAAATGGTGAGCCTGTCTCCTTACCGCCTGCTCATGGATACGGCCGCTCTGGAAGATTGCCAACCAAAGCACCACCATCCATGCGAGCTGGCAGTTCTGGTGGATATGAACCACTCAGGGTATTTTAATTCCTTATCCTTCATTTTTTGTCTCCCCTCCTGCGCTCATTTTTTTCTTCTCTCAGTTTTGTCCTCTTGAATCATCTTCCCAACAAGTATGATAAATTCTTCACTAAGTGAAGTTTAATCAAACAACCTCACTTTCTGCATCCTCCAAAAGTCATTCAAAAAACTAAACTACTGACCTCGGTTTATTACAATAAAGATATTGTGGCCATTATTCTCACTGCATTATTCAGACTTTGACAAACACTGGACGGGGAATGCATTTCTTATTGTATGTATATTCTCATGTACACAGTTGTTATTTTTTTACTAGACTCAATAGTTTACTTCATAGAGATTAGATATTTTTCAAAAAGATCCTTTATCTTCTATGATAATCAACAGGTTGTGATAGGCAATCAAATATGTATCTAATATAATATTAGTAATATTCTTTGTTAGGAAATGGGCATGCTTTCATATATTCATAGACGAATCAGCCTAGATTGATGCTTTGAACTTTCACATTCTCTCATGACGATAATTTTAAAGTTAGTGCTGTCAATCATATGTTGGTCATTGTGGTAATGTTTAGAATACAATACCGGTGTTAATCTGCAGTCTATATCTATTCTAGATGAATATAAAATCCTTTTATTGATATTACCAGTATATATATATATATATATAGACTTTTAGGAGTCGTGGTAATAGAACTTGTTTATATTTTTTTGAAGGGAGCTAGACATGAATACGAATCTCAAAGCTATCCTCTTCCGCGAGCTATGACTAGGTACTAAGTTTTCTATTTTATTTTTTTGTCGTATAAATAAGAGTTGATTATTGATTGCATATTGACAGGGCTTTACTCTTAAACAGTGCTTTTGATGCTAACATTCGAAACAGCGCAATGGGTTCTCAGATGGGAGCGGGAGGGAGCAACTACCCCACTTTGGGCGAGGTATGTTGTAACAGGAATGATAAAGCGAAGGGATCTGGTTATGTTTAGTGTTTTATGAATCTTGATTTTTATGTTCCAATCACTTCTTTCTGCTTTAGAGTGCTTTAGAGAGGATGGTATCATATATATATAACCATATCACTTAAAGCTTCCTCAAAAACTACAACTCTTTTATGGTTAAAGAATTATGTATGATGTATTTTATTCAAATTATAGTCTTTTATGGAATTACACAGAATTCACAATGGTGTAAACTCTTGTCTAAAGTGTTTTGACCACCAAAGAAGCTATTCTTTATCAGTGTTTCTTTGAAATAGTATTGCTAACCATAATCATATTTTTAAATGGAAGTTTACTCGGGCAAAGATTATGCATGAAGATCCTCGATCTGGTGGCTCTGAACACATTGTTCCCTCCTCTGAAGCAAAGGTTAAAGTTTTAAACATCCTCTATCTTGTGACTGATAGGGCGAGAATTGTTCTTGAGAAACTCAACTGCCTTGCACTATATTATTCAGGAATTCATGGTCTCTTCTGGACCAAACATTAACATCCAAGGGACATCCTATCAAGGCGTAAAAACTCAACAGAGCTCAAGTTACCACTCAAATCCTCAACAAAACGCTTATCACCATGCAAATGCTCCGCAGAGCTCATATCCCAACCCAAACACTCAGCAAAGTTTGTACCATCATCACCCCAATGCTCAGCAAAACTCGTATCTTGGCACAAGTGCGCAACAAACTTCGTATGAAACTGTGAATGCTCAGCACAGCCCGTATCAAAATTTGGAGTGGCAGCAACAAAGCTATAACCAGAACATGAATCAGCCGCCAATAAATCCACAGCAAGATGTTTATCCCAACAACAGCGATCCGCAAGGGGCTTACTACAATAGCAACGCACAACAAGGTGCATACCAGTACTGACTTTTGTCTCCATTGTTGATTGTTGTAAACTAACATGCTGTTTTGTTCCGTAGTCTGCTTACTATTACTCATATCAAGTAATTAACTTCTTAGAGATTGCTGAAGTGTTACATGACTGAAGCAGTTAAATGTGTGGAAAATTTATAGACCATCTTTGCTCACCTCAAAAGTTTTATTGAGTTTGTCTTAAAACTCAGATCAATGGTTTTGTAAAGACACTTGGAATTATGATTGTCCCGTTAACTAAGAATAGTGCTTTATGACTCTATATGCCATCTTGGTTAATAGCTTTGATAGCTGGATTAAGCTGTACTGGATGCATGTGACCAATTTCGATGTTTGAAGATCAAGCCTGACCAGATTCTCTTCTTTTGGGTTATTTTTGCGACGTAATCGATTTGTGAACCCAAACATGTCTTTTAAGTTATAGACTATTAATGATAAAAGTAAGCATTTCGTGGTGTCCCATCTCAGAACAGGAAATTTGAAGAGTTTGGCTGGCAAAAGCTCTTTAGTGTTTTTCATCATCATCTCCCATTTCAGATAAACAAGAACAGTTGTTTTTATAAATATATGTGTCTGTGTTTCCGGTCCCCCCATGGAACAAGTAAGAAAAGGGTCAGCATTCCAACTTTAGATATTCTGTTACTAAATTTACTCCACCAGGGCAAGTTATTTTCAGCTTGCAAGCTTTCTTGAAGGGTAGACTGAGTAGTGTTACTTCTCTAGCACATTTTAATGTGGCTCTGTTGCTCTGTTGGATTTAGAGATTGGGTAATTTATTGCTCATGTTTTGAATGGATACATGAACCGAGTAGGGTTAATTGATTGATCTTTTTTTTTCCTTTCGTTATAAACTTAAAAAGGTTCCATTAAATTTATACATTAATAAAATCTGATTGGTGTCTTTGAAATGATTATGGTTTATTAATTCCCCCATTGACTTTATAAAGCTAAACTTATTTGTATGTGTATGCTTTCGAAATGTCAACGTTTTTCCATGCAAACCTTACATGGTTTGTCTATCTTGTTGAAAAAGGAGGCCAAGTTGTGCTCTCATCTTCACATAGCAAAAGCATATATTCTTAATGCAATTGAATTGTCACCATTTCACCACTATATTTTGTCTCTTAAATGGGTCTAACGTTACACCCAATTGTGGATTATGCTTTATTGAATATGGTTAATTCTACTATTTTATTAAAAACCCACCTCCTTAGTAGAATTTCTTTTTGTTAGCTGTGGACAGACTATGTTATCTTTTATTATATTTTTAAGTATAAAACTTGCACATTTCTTTTTTAACTACTTATATCAAACATTTACTTAAAAGTATGAAACCGAATTGTGTATAAAACTTTCCAAATTAATTTGGTATTTCGTTTTCCTTTCTGATATTTACGAAAACGTGGACAATACAATCTATTTTTTTGTATTAAGAAAAAGTGGGTATCTATGGTCTCCATGAACAACAATTTTTGGCGACAATTCATCAAAAAGCTATTTGTTTAAAAAAAAAAAGTATATGATACGAGACTATCATTAAATATGGATATTACGAATAATGATGCAATTATTAGTAGAAATTATGGGATAAAATCATAATTTACTTTTTGTCGGTATTGAACTTATTTAAATAATTTTTTTAATATTTTAGGTTAGAGTTTGGTTGGGTTTGTTACTTTTATACAACAACACATAACATATAAGATGTTTATATTTTCTTTAAAAGGTTAGTGTCATTATTTTATACTTTAAGAGCATATAATCCAATGCAAAGATTTTTATTCTGTAATTCTAATTTAAAAAGTATACTTACTGAGATTGTGTACGAATGTGAATGATTTGAACTTTATAAAAAAAATTAAAATGGAAAGGTTCGAATAGAGAAACCACAACATGTAATAAAAAGAATTGTTGTTTGTTTCCATTAATAAGTGAATCGGTTAAATGGTGTGAAACTATATTTTTAAATGACTTTTCTATCACGTATACTTACGCACCAGTAAATTATTTTAGAGACAATAGTGTGTTAAAATTAAAAAAAATAATACAAATTATACGGTTGCGCGATATAATTAATAGTTTTAAAAAGTTCCATATTAAATAACATCCGTAATGCATAAAATTTGATTGAACATAACTTTTTATAAAAATCATACTCTGAAAAATATTTACTACAAGGCTATTTGATGCATATTGTTGTTTAAAACACAGATTACATCCACCAACATATATTTGTGTTAGGTTCAAATTCATGTTGAATAAAAAAAATGTCTCACAAGTTTGTACTCATTAAAATTATTAGAAAAACATTCTCATCCGCTGCTCACGTGTTATGTGCATGACATATCAACAAAAATATTCTAAGCGATACTCCCTCCGGTTCTAAATAAAAATCTTTTAAGGTTGTTGCACAAATATTAAAAAAATGCAATGATCAGTTTTTATTTTATTAATATATATATATATATATATATATATATATATATATATTTATTTACCTAAATTAAACCTCAATTCAAACTACAATATGGATAAAGTAGCTACAAGGCAAATTGTATACTAGTAAACTATTTAATAAAGTTATCTTAAAATTCTAAAACAACACTTACTATTAAACAAAACAAAAAAATCTATAAAAATACATTTATTTGAACTCGAGGGATATCTAAAATTTATATTCAAAATCTATTGAATTTAATATTTTAATTATTTTAACTACATATTTTAGCATATATATATATATATATATTATATTTCATTTACATAGTTTATAGTTTAGCATTATATTGGTTCATTGCTTTTGTTCTTTGTAGATATGATTTATTGTCATACTATTAGATAGTAATTTTCTACATTAATCAATCAGAAAAGCCATGAACTATGGTGTTTTTCCTTTTTCTAGCATACCCAATTAGATCAGTAAAATCAACTTTAATATCGAGTAGATATATGATCATTTCCTTATAGATTAGTAGCCCAACTAGTAGAATCCTACATTCAGGTAGGGTAGAAGATTGTTTTCCATATATTACGCTAAAAGCAATAACATGTTTTCTAAATTATTCCTTAGAATTCCACCGCCACCTGATTCTCTAGCAATACTACGAGACCCACTGATATTAAGCTTAATCCAAATTTCAGTACGAGGGTGCCATTTGATAGCATAACATAATTTGGTTTATTGTAAAACTGATAACAACCGAAGTCTAGGCTAGGTTTATATCTCATTTCCAATGTGATATTTTGATGAGATCAACTCTATCCATTCTAGAAATTATGTTATAAATGTCATCGAGAACTGGTTTTATACTTATGCTTTGTTCTTGATGTATACCGTCTACTTATTATATATGCGTTACTTGTTTTAATTTACAAATAAGTGTGTGTTATAAATTACAATATATAAATTTGCAATTAATATTATAAATTTATTCATATATAGGATTGCTTTTATTAATTTACACATATGTACATGCTATAAATTAATATATTAATTTATAATAAATATTGTTAATTTACACAATATGTTGCATCCTTATTAAATATTATTTTTAATTTATGTTCATAGTCAGATATAATATGGTTAAATATTTTCATGCAATTTATAAATTTACACAATGTTTTCCATTCTTTGAAATGCATTTGACTATAAATATAATGTTAATGAGAATGCATTAATATTTAAAATTACTACATGTTAATTATAATACATTAATATTGCAAGTTAGGATACATATATCCTCTCTATATTTTGAACATTTTTTTTGAGGGAACTGCAGCAGCTACTTAATGAGTGCGCACATGGTAAACCCTCGATCTGATGCAATAACATGCAAACCTATGCCAGAAGGTAAACCACACAAGGTGACAAACTCAACCAATAAATCATTTGTATTGGGACTCGAATTCATGATCTTTGGTCACAAACATGACCATCGAACATCTTATAAAGATACTATATTGATATTTATTGCCGTTATATAAAACAAATTAATAAAAAAATCATAAAAAATAGATATAAGAGAAATTTCAATTCTTTAATTGTAGAATTAAGAAAAAAGATGTTATAGAAATAAATATTTTGTTATTAGATATATTTATTCTAAGATATTACTTATTTTATTTATTTAATAATCAAATAATTTATTTTTTTAAAGAAACTGTAAAACTTTTAATATAACTCTAATATATTTCTCATAATTTGATCATCTTATTTTAATATAAATATAGCTTTAATATTTTATCATGAATTGATGAACTTTTTTTTTGATGTTTATTTAAAATTTACTTTTTGTTTTATTTTGATTAACTATATGAGATTCCCGAGTGTTCATTTTTTACAACATTTAGTCTAGATGAAACTTTGGTTTCCATATCATTTATGAAACTATAGATCTTGTTTTAAATTTTCATATTCTTTATTATTTGTTTCAACTACTATATATTTTACTTTTCGTTATGTTTTATTCATGCTTTGGTATCGCAAGTTTATGTTTTTACATGCTCAAATTTTTTAGATATGGCAATGATGATTAAGTGAAATTTAAGCTCGACAGACCCGAGAGTGGCTTCTCATCATTCTCGGATACTAATTTTATATCAATACATCAGATGAATATATCAATACACTTGATGAATGAGCAACATCCTTATATTTAATTTTATTGTCTAATGATATCTTTGGATGTCAAGTGTAAATAAGTCATCTAACAATTTGGCAGGATCTATCGTTTTCTTATATTTCTCTGGAAATGAAGGTTTACTTTCCATTCATGTTCGTTTTGTAAGACTAAATATTAGTTTTTAATATGGTACAACTTACGGCTAGAGCTGACTTGAGGTGGCCACAAGTTGTCTTGTTATTGTTCTCAACCCTTTAAATATTCATAGTGTGATTTACATCTCTGCACATGATTAGAATATTGGTCTAGTGTTTTACCTCTAATAATCTCGCATTTGTTTTATTAGTTCTTCATCTCTTGAAAGATTCATCCTTATTAAGTAAATGAACAGGAAAGAAACACAAGGCGAAGCTCCAAAGAGGATGCTACCGATCCACAAGTAACATTTATTCATACATTTTGTATTTATTATTGGGTTGAAACCGAGTAGGCCTTCTCTTGATTAACCTCAAATAAGAAAATTATTTCATAATTTGTTATTTGCATTAGCTCATCGACCTTTGTTTTGTCTTGATTAGTTTACATTTTATACCTTTACTAACTTTTAGTTTCCGATATTATTTTTATGCTCAAATTTCCATCATCGAGTATACGAAATCCAAACCTTAAATTTCAATAGAATATGCTGTTTTATACTCTAATTTTAATCATAAATTTAATGTAATAAATAATTTAATACTTATGTTATTTGCCAACTACCATCCATATTTGACAAATCGGTTAGAGCACATCTTAAATCCTACTCAAACTATAAGAGAAATAAATTTAAAATAGATAGCGTGTTATCACTTCCTTTATCCTAAGTAAGCTAGAACGTCCAAATTTATATTGGTGTATAACATTTCTTTGAAATATAATATATTTGTTGTTTTCATAAACTCCTTCTTATGTTTTTATAGACCGAGTATATCTCATCTTTTTTTCTGAAACATTAAAAAAGCCCCCAAGGGGGTAGCCGAGTTGGTTGAGTAAGGCATTCTTATAACCAAAAGGTCATGAGTTCGAGTCCCTCTACATACGCTTTCTCGGCTGAGCCTGTCACCTTGTGTGGTTTACCTTCTGGCGTTGGTTTGCAGGCTATCGCGTCAGACTGAGGGTTTACCCTGTGCGCACTCATTGCACTCTGAGTAGCGGCTGCGGGTTCCCTCCGAAAAAAAAAAAAAAAAGACCGAGTATATCTTTTTTAGTATATAGCATATGTGTATAGAAAAATGAATTAATAATGATATTTTTGGCATGTAGCTAATAAATTATTGAAACTCCATGGTTATGTTTATATAATTCATACTTCATGGCCCAAGTTTACTGTCATAGAAAGGATTATTTTTTCGCTACTATTTTTTTTATGATCTTTCTCTATTACTTTCAAATGATTTAATTTTTTATTTTTGTAATTGATCTATCTCTGCTCGCATCAAATTTATATTTGGAAATCTATTATTTTAGATATGAGGGATCTTCCAACATTTGTTGGTCTATATTTAAAATATAATATGTTGGATTCGAGGATCTTCCAACATTTGTTGGTTTACATTTGAAATTTATTATTTTGGATCTGAGGGATCTTTCAACACTTGTTGGCGTATATTTGAAATTTATTATTTTAGATCAGAGGGATCTTCCAACAATTGTTGGTCTAAATTTGAAATTTATTATTTTAGATCTCAAAGATCTTCCAATACTTGTCGGTCTATATTTGAAATTTATTATTTTGGACCCGAGGGATCTTCAAACACTTGTTGGTCTACATTTGCAATTTATTACTTTGGATCCATGGGATCTTCAAACACTTATTGATCTACATTTAAAATCTATTGTTTTGGATCTAAGGGATCTTCCAACACTAGTTGGTTAATATTTTAAATTTTAAATTTTAAATTTTTTATCTCGGAAATCGCTTAGGTAACTAGTTAGGGACTAATCACCCTTGAACTGAGTTAATTCCAAATATACAATTTTATACACACAACGTATAAGATTATATATATATATATATCATGACTATGCTAACAAAATTTATAATCCAAAAAATATATGATGACTATGATGGCAAAAGAAGAGGAATAAAGAACTTGACATTGTTAAAATTTGAATACGAACCCAAAGTGTCATAGCCGTACAAGGACTTGCAGCTCAAAAATTAAATACAAAAAAATCGATATAAATTAAGTCCGCGATGAGTTAAAATTGAGATAAAATGACCAATAATAGTCACTTAAACTAGTAGACTACAACTCGGTTGGACATAGGATTGGAGACATGGTTGGTTGTAGTCCGGGGAAAAGGTAAAAATAAAATCCGAAGCAACACCAAAACCAGTAATCCATCAGATTTATTCGCAAGGACTAAATGGGTTACTGATGAGGGTAAGATTTATTCGACTCGCAAGTTGAACCAGTGAAATATTGAACCAATACTTACGTTATAATACAAACCCAATAAATGTGTAACATTATATATATTTTGTGTAATAATGAGTAAATGTGTTTTTATTTAGTAAGTTAGTAGCTGTGGATTAAACTCAAACAAACTATAGGTCCAATGGTCCAACAGATAAAAAAGTTCACCACCACTCCTATATAAGACAATTTACCTTTTTTGGAAATGGGAGAAATACATTGGACTACGGTTTATTACAAATTTTATATTTTTTTAATGTCTATGTAATATTTTGCTAATTTTCCTTTATATTTTAGAGAATCCTAAACATATATTCATCATTTACTATTTTTCCATATTTGTATCATCAACATCATGCAAATCCACACTGCCTCATCTGCTACGTTAGATTGGAGGTAACACGATTCTGGTTCGATATATCCACCCTCTGGTACACATCCACACCTTAACTAGGGACATCCGCACCCTATTGTCTACAAAATTCAATTAAAACTTGGTTGGTTAGTCGGTGTACCAGATCTGGTTCAATGTTTGCGTCAACATTCTACTCCTTATAACCCAAATGCCCGCACCTGTCAATTGAGACGTTAAACTAAACAACACGATGATGTTCATGGTCAATCTGTCTGACGGCTAGTCCTTGGACGGAACTTTCACTAACGACTCATGTAGTCATTGTTGGTTGAAAGAGGGCTGCTATTACCGGCCAAAGCGACGGGCTGCTACAAAATAACGCGTTGTACATCGTCATAGTGTTTCTTCCTCACTACCCTGTAATTGTGAAATAACAGATAACAAGAACAAACTCGAATAACTAACATGACACACATGAATGAGAGCGAACAACTATTTAGATACATGGTTATTGTTTATTATACTACTACGTCAAAATTGAAATATCTGATGCCAACCCATCGAATATTACTAGTTCGAATACAACCCATAAAAACTGAACCTTATCTGGAGAAGCAACCGTGAGTACTTCGAACATTATATATTTTAAGACAGAATAAAATTAATTATTGTTTTCCATATTCATTATTTATTTGTATGATCATTTCAGAAATTTTGAGGAGGTACGCTATTGGTCGGACAAAAGCCAAAGACATATTCAAAAAGCTTTCCGTTTGGGACGAAATAGAATGGAACAACGCTTTTCACACCATCTTCCAACCGATCAACTTCCTCAACAATCATCTCTTTCCCATCATACCTGGAGCCTTTCCTACTCTAAATTTGATGGAGCAACCCAAGCCCCATCACGCTTGCAAAATATTAGTTCAACCTGTCTGTAAGGTATTTACTCCCCATCCGCAATAGGTCAGACAGTCGCTTGCCTCAAAAGAAAAAGGCAAAATAAGAGAAAAAAAGATAAAAATGCAGCTAGTACATCTGGTGCTAGCCCTTAAATACAGCCGAAGCCTAAACATCTAAAAAAAAGCAGTAGAAAAAACTCTCTCAACCATCGAAGAAGGGGAATAAGAAGAACCTTCTTCAAAGAAAAAGGAAAGTTCCACGCTTTCGAAAAACAAAAGTTCCATCAGTCCTCATGGGAAGAAAAATAAAAAATCAAAGAACATCGAATACAAACTGTTCGATGAGGATGAGGTCATAACTGTTGGGAATCAGCAAAGTCCTCCTCACGAAAAGGAAGCAACCAAGGATGATGCTACAATCATTATCGAAGAAAATGCAGATGGTGATAATCAAGACGACGACCACTTTGATCCCGATAACTTCATTAATTTTAATGAGTCACAGGAACTTACTGGAGAAGAAGATCTTGTCATCCAAGAGATTCAGACTCGTATACACAATTTTGGGAGAAGGCCTACCGTCAAAACGTCTCTAGAAATTATCTGTCTTTCTGTTCCAACTACATCTCTGGACATGATTCCTTGTCCTAGTCCAACAGTTTTTCCTCCTATTCCATCCAACCCAGCTGTCCTTGCTGCACTCCAACCATTTGCTAACCTCGATGCTTCAGCAAAGTCTCTTTCTCAACAAGTCGAGACTTCTCACAGTCACTTGAAACGATTGACCAAAGATATGGTTCACTATAAGGGAATTGCCGATGCTGACAAACAACTGAGGGAAAAAATTCAGAATCACGTAATCAATCAGTTCCACACCTTCGAAGTGGCAAGATCTAAGATTATTCAAGGAATGCTTTTCGTCTAAGGTCATTTACGAGAGCAACATAATGCTGATAAATAAAAACTGACCGCCTCACATAAAGAGGAGATAAACAAGCTCAAAACTCAACATGTTGAAGACTTGGATGTTGAAAAGGCTAAATCTGAGGGTCTTCAAGCTTCTCTTACTACAAGCGAAGCAGAAAAGAAAAATTTGAATGATGAGATAGCCACGCTGAAGGCTAATTTTGAGAAGGAAAAACAAGTTGTTGTTACCGCCGCAGAAACGGAATGTTCCAAGGACATGTTGGTTGCTATTAACAATGGTAAAGAAGAGACAACCATCACCCTCCTTCGAGAGATTCATACGACTTATCCAAAAATCAACCTTTCCAGTTTTTGGAATGATATTCATGTCGAACGGTGCCCTAGTGCAGCCTTTGATTCTATCCTAAGCTCATCATCTGAGGAAGAATAATCATCCGAGGAAGAGTCATCTGATGTCCTTTGATTTCATGTTATCTTTTTTGTACCCGTCAGATTAGTGTCATGCCCACTGTACTTCATCAAATTAATCTAATTGACAAATGTCTTTATTTATGTTTAATTTTTATCATCAATTTTAATTATTCAAAGTTAACAACTTGAAATAATTTTTTAAACATAACTCCTCAAATATAATAATGTACTTCGAAATTCACAATATGTAGTACTTCGAAAATCACAGTGCATCTTGAAAGTATCACTTTGAATAAAACAGTGCATAATTTAAACGTATCACTTCGAATAACACAATGCATTTATTGAACGTAACACTTCAAAAATCATAGTGCATCTTTTAAACGTAGCACTTCGAACATGGTTGTTTCTTCGAAAAGTGTGATAAACACTTTAGAACATTATAATCTTGACCAACTTCAAAGATGATCAGTCTTTGATAAGTTGTCAAGATAGTTTTAAATAAACACATGTAAATAACCATTGGCCAAAAATTCATTTTATTGATAATATTGAATATGTATATAGCGCCTCATTAAAACTTTCCTGGGCCAACAGGGTAGGAAAGAGTGCGTCATTTAATCAATGGTAACAAATTCAAAATACAAAAGATCTATTCCCAATATTACTTCAATTGTTGTATATTCCACAGGTGTTGAAGCATCCTCCCTTGAATATAAAAAAGGCGATAAGACTCTGGTTTTATGCTTTCAACAACCATATAAGGTCCTTCCCAATGCGAGACCATTTTCCCAAGGTTCTTCTCCTTTGTATGTAATTTTTTTTCCTCAACACCTTGTCATCAGCTTTAAACTCTCACTTTTTTACCTTCGAATCTTATATGTTCTTCATAAAAGTTTGGTAATGGACTACGTTTAAATGAGCTCGAACTCTTTTCTCCTAAATCAGATCTAAATTTGCCCTCTTACCTTCATCATTAGAGCTTTCAGAATATTGAGTTATTCTGAACGATGACATCGTAGATTCCACAGGGCTAACAACATATATTCAATATGCTAAGGCAAAATAAGTTTCTTTAGTAGCTTCCATGAGAGTTGTCCAATAAGCCCAAAGTACCTCTTATAAATAGTTCGGCCATTTCCTTGCTGCCCCTGTCAATTTTTTTTCAAACCATCTAAAATAGTTCTGTTTGTTACCTCGACTTCTCCATTGGCTTGAGGACGAAAAGAAGTAAACATTGTTGAATTCTCTTTGATGCACAAAATGAGGTCATTTCTTTATTATTAAACCGAGGGCCATTATCCATAGTAATTCTCCGAGGTATTCCGAAGCGACAACAAATACTGTTCACAATGAATTTGATTACATCTTTTTCTTTTGTTCCAGATAGTGGTTCTGCCTCAGTCCATTTTGTAAAATAATACACTGCTACAATTATCATTTCTCGTCCCCTAGATGCCATTGGCAAAAGCCCCACCAAATCAATCCCCCATCTATAAAATGGTATGGCCTCAGTTATAAACATAAGTGGAAGTGTCGGCCTGTGTGTATAATTGGCAAACCTTTGATAAGTATCCTAACTTCGAACCAAATTTTTAGTATTATTCATGATTGTAGGCCAATAAAATCCTGCAAGCAAAACTCGACGAGATTGAGCTTTTAACCGCAATGAGCTGACCCCTTTTCATCATGCAACTCTGATAATACCTCCTGTGATTCCTACATGTCTAGACATCGTAGTAATGGCCTACTTAATGTATTCTTATACAAAATTCCATCTAAAATTATGTATCTGAAGGCTTTACCTCTCAATTTTTTGGCCAACTTTGTATCATCTGACAATGTTCATTGGGTGAATAAATTAAGAATATCCGTTTGCCAATCTCCTCGGACTATATCAGAGGTGACGAAGAGTTCCTCTATACATTCATAGTGATATGATTGAGTCAAAATCGAGGGATTTTCTTGTAACAGAATCCAAGGATATTCTTCATTGTAAGTAATATTTGCTAAGGAACCAGCCACCATGTTACTTTTTCGACTAATATATTTAACAACAACATGATCGAATAGTAACATTAAATTCTGAAGCTCCCAAAAGTATAAAATTAAACGATCCATTCTTGCCTCGGAAAATCCACATACTTGATTTGCTACCAATTGAGAGTCCGTTTCCAAACACACTGAAGTTGCTCTACATATTTTTGCCAACCTCAAACCTGTCAAAGCAGCTTCGTATTCAGCTTCATTATTTAAAGCATGAAAACCAAATTTGATGGATTGAATCATCGTTTCTCTAGTTCGAGCTATTAATTGAACCCCAACACTGCATCCCGAAATACTAGACCCTCTATTTGTTTGAACGATCCACCTCGAATTCACTGGTGTAACATCTTTACTTTCTTCAATATCCTATTTGTTCGAATAAAACTCAACAAAAAATTCTGCCAACGCTTGAGCTTTAATTACAGTTCGACGTGTGAACAAAATATCATAATCTCCTAACTCCATTGACCACTTGGTCATCCTCCCTGAAATATCAGGTCGTTGCAAAACATTTTTCAAATGGAAACAAGTTCGGACTTCGATAGTATGAGCTTCGAAATAGGGGCACATTTTCCTAGCAACAATCACCAATGCTAATTTCTCTAACTTCAAATACCTCTTCTCTGCTGTCACTAAACCTTTGCTGATATAGTACACTGGCTTCAGAATACTTGAATCTTCACTTATCAGCATTGCACTTAATGCAAAATCCGATACCGTAATGTACAAAAAGAGTTTTTCTCCATTTCTATGTTTTGACAAAATCTCTGGTGATGATAACAAGTTTTTTTTATGCTTGTGAATGCTGCCTAACACTCCGATGTCCATTAAAATCTATTTGGTACTCGTAAAACTTCATGTCAAAATTTGTACTTCTTTAACAAATCGAGGCGAATTAATTACTATTAGAGCTTTCAATTTTTCCAGTTCAGCTTCTATTCCTCTTTCACTGATAACATAACCCAAGAACTTCCATGATCGAACTCCGAAGGTGGACTTTTGAGGATTAAGCTTTAGTATGATTACCCTTAAATTCAAAAACGTTTCCTCTAAATCCTCCAGATGCGCATCATCATTCAAACGTTTTACCACAGTATCATCTATATATACATCCATATTTCTTCCGATCTGAGTGGCAAAAGATTTATTCATCAACCTTTGTTAACTGGATCTATCGTTTTTTAATCCAAAGGGCATAACCTTATAGAAATGCAACCCTCTATCAGTTATGAATGTCATAAATTCTTGGTCTTTTAGATCCATCTAAATCTGATTATATCATGCAAAAGCATCCATGGATGTTAGTATTTTATTTCCCGAGGTAGAGTCAATCAGTTGATCTATTCGAGGAACATGAAATGGATCTTTAGGACATGCTCGATTCAAGTCTGTAAAATCAACACACATTCTCCATTTCCCATTCTTTCTTTTGATCACTACTGGATTCGCCGTCAATAAAGGATACTGTGACTCCTTTATATGTCCAACCTTGGATAACCGATCCACCTTGGAAACAATTTCTTCCGCCTTCTCCAAAGAGAATGCCTTTCTTTTCTGAATTACTGGAATTACCTTCGGATCAATAACCAAACTATGACGAATTACTTCAATCGGTACTCCTGCCATATCCTCCGTTTTCCGAGCGAAAATGTTCAAGTTAAAAGACAAAAATTCTAGTAATTGTTGACGTAAAAGTGGGGTCAGTAAGGTTCCGATTCGAAGCACTCTTCCTTCCGAAAAAGTATACTCCTCTATTTCTTCACTTACTGTTAAAGACCGTGGGGTTTCCCTCGGATCGTCAACTCTTTCTTCTAAATCCGAGGTTAACCCCTCTGACTGCTATTCATTCATCAAGTCTCCACTACTGGATCATCGGATTCAAAGCGCAGTGGCATAACACTCTCTTGCTATTTTTTAGTCGCTTCAAACGACCCCGATACGACCCCCTACCACATATTTAAAACATTGGTGTACCGTCGACACAACCCTATACATTCTAGAAGCCAAGACCTTCCAAAACTAACTTTGTAGCTTGTGGGACAATCCACCATCATAAAAATAACTTGGACCTTCTTCATGAAATGTAATTTTCCCAAACTGACTTCCCCTTTGAATTCTCCAATCACTCGAGCTGCCACACCTGTAAAACCTATGATTGTACGGTCCGATTGAGAAATTCGAGGAGAATTTTGCATTCTGTCATAAGTCGTTTTGAAGAGGACGTTTGCAGAACTGCCGGTGTCTATAAGCACACGTCGAATTTCAATACTAGTGACCTCTGCACCAATATCCACCGCATCTTCATGCGGCCCCGTCGTGTCCCACAAATTATCCTCATCGAATAAGATGAAATGAATGACCTTTTTTCCATATAAGTGACTAGGCATTTTTTCTTTATTTTGAGTTGTCAAATTGACAACACGCCTCTTCCTCGAACTATCAGTGTTGCCAACCATTGAATGACCTCCGAAAAATAGCTAATGATTCAAAAAATTCACACAAGTCTCGCACACGCCCTTTCTTTATCGGCTCTACAACAGCCATCAAGAATAACATGTTCGGATCCTTATCCAAATATTCCGAAGAGCCATCAAATTCTTCAGCCTTCGAATCTAAAATCATTAAATTCTCAGCTGGTGCAATTAGATTAGCCGGTCGTGAAGTTGATGCCGGAGTTTTCAACCCGTTCCCTTGTGACTTTACCTAAGTCAAATGCTTCCCATTTTCAATCAAGATTTGAACTTCTTTTTTCAATACGATGCACTCATTAGTATCATGTCCGATGTCCTCGTGATACCTGCAATATTTGTTATCCAGCTCCTCCCTTAGCCTATTTATTGGAGCTGGCTTCTTAATATTCATGAAGCTCTTATTCTTGTAAAATATTGCAGCCACACTTTCTGTCAAGTGCGTATAGTACTCTGGATTAATCCATTGATTTGGCCTCGATCTATTGTAATTGTAGGATAAAGCATGATTTGAATATCCACCAGTTCGATGTGGCAAATTATTATTCTTCAAACGTGATTGATGATTGCCATTCGAGGGTTTCCCTTGGTTATTGACCACCTGACTCGAATTATTTAGAATATTAACTTGTCCTCATCGGACCTTGGTTGACTTTTTAACCTTGAATTAGTATTCTACCTGAGCCATAAATTCTCCAAAGGTTAGAGCTCTCTTCTTCGTCGTTTCATTGGCCAGATTCCCTGACAGCAAACCCTGGCGAAAAGCTTCGATTGCCACATTTTCTTCACAATTATCCAAACTTGCCTTAGTAAGAACAAACCTCTTTGTGTAATCCTTTAATTTTTCTTCAAACACATGTTTGCACTGAATAATCGTATCTCTGTTCGCTCTCATCTCCTTACTTCCAACAAACTGCCTTCGAAAAGCAGTGTAAAAATCCATTAAATTTGAAATGGATCCCCTCGGAATCCGGTGGTACCATTTTAATGCTGTTCCTTTTAAAGTTTGTAAAAAAACACGACATACCAGCCGGTCTTCATCTTTGAAATTCATCATGTAGTTCTTGAACTGTTCGATGTGGTCATCTGGATCTTGCATCCCATCGAACTTTTCAACCTTAGCAATATCAAAACGCTTCGGAAGCGTTATAGATCAAATCTCACTTGTTAGCGGAGAGTTCCTCCAATCGACACCCTACACATATTGATCCTCAGTCCCAATGACTGCATACAAATTTTGATCAGTCTCAACATATTGATTCGATGTGTTCCCCTCACACCAAGTAGATTCCCTTAAATAACAAGGAATGTTGTCCCTTTTAGATTTCTTCATCACTAGAGGTACATATTTTTGTTTGTTTTTTCCCTTTCCGAGAAGAATAACGCTCTTTTTGGAGCTTCGAAGCACACTTTCTTCTGCTCACTCCTAACGTGCCGATCAATACAATATCAATTGGACCAATTTCCCATCTCAGTTTTCTCCTTTACTTGCCTCACCTCGGATTTAAGCTTCACCGAGTGAATTGTTTGTTCTCTTTGTTCGTACTTTTCGTTCAACGTGTTTATTTTATCCAAGAGTTGGTTCATGCACATTTCAATATCCGATTGCGTTTAGATCTGAACAAATCCATCTGGTATGTTTTCATTTCTTTGTAAATTGTCTCGTAGCGTTTCCATCGCTGATCGAACTGATGGATTGTTTTCAGGATTCATTGTAAGAATTCGAACGAGAAAATAAGAAGAACAAATAGAATTCAAACTAGTAAGACACTGATTCTTAGTTTGTCCCAAGTGGAGTCACCAATTTGATGAGTTTAATTGTTAAAAGTTATCTTAGGAAAAAAAAATACGAGAGTTTTTAGTGTGAGAGAGAGAGATTTAGAGAGAGAAAGTCAGAGCACAATTGAGTTAGATCAAAAAGCGTTCAACTCCTTTATTAGTTCAGCCATGACCTTTATATATAAGCGCTGAGACTTAGCTCAAAACTGAAAACGATATACATAATCAGAATTGTTCCATTAAACTTCTATTATTTACATTTTAACCACTGAATTTTTACTTCCTTATCAGTCATATGTCATATTTCGAAATATGATTTGGAGGTTTTACACTGTAAAACTCGCTCAACTATTATAAAAAAATTTAATTTTTAATTGTTAATTTTTTTATTAATTTTTTATTTTTATTTTTATTCTACCAACCCTAATTTTTTTAAAACTATTTCTAAAAATATTAAATTTCAAATTTGGATTCGAATATCTTACCTTAGTATAAACTTTTCTATACCATACTTTTTTAATTTTTTTTATAATTTTAGTCATTTTTTTCTGTATATTTTTTTTAAACTTATAACTATAAATAAATAAGTTTGTATATCTTTCATTTTTGTATTGGAACCACTTTTAGGGTTTTGAGCCGCCGCATATAAGATGAATGTGGGAGTTACTTTATTGTTACATTTTCAAGCGCATAAGATGTTGGATCGAGTATTGCATATTTGCAGAGATTCACTGACTGGGAGTGCTAATTAAATAATCCAAAGGCAAATTCTGAAATTATCCTTTTTATACACACAAGTTGGAAATAAATAGATTATCAATTTATAAGGTAGCATACTAAAAAAATAGAACGAGAAAAGGTATAGTTTAGTGTTAAATCCTTTATCTAATAAGGATCCAATGTAAGTTCTATTTCTTTAGATATAAATGCGACTTCTTTTTGTTGCATAATTATGTTTTCTTTTTTTTCATTTTTCAAAGAAAGGTTTAGTTTTATTTTAATTTTAATTTTCAATTTCATAAAATTGTATTCATACAAAAAAGTTTTATTTTAACTTTTTATTAACAAAAATATTACCTATTATAAACAATTCAATCTCTGGAATAGAATGATATCGCCAATTTAGAATTCAAAAGTCTGCAAAAAGTTTTTTAAAAACCACTTAAAAATTATTATTTCTTATATATATACTATTAATCTTTTTTATATTTAACCGAGGTCAGAGATTAGATTTTCATACAAAAGTTGGTTGAGTTTGCTCATAACCATCTTATTTGTAAATTCTAATTAAAAAAAAAATACATGCATACACAATTTTTTTATAAAAATAAAAATTTGATATAAAAATATAAAACATAAAAAAACCTTTTGAGACTTTTCTTTATCTCTCATTTAAAAAATTTAAAATTTTATTGACACTTAAAAATCATTTTTACCTTTTCATTCCAAAATAAATTCAAAAAGCATTATTAGCAACAACACCAATTTTTTATTTCTATCCCTTCTTTCTCTTTTAATTTTTCTCTTTTTTCTCTTTTTCCTCTTTCTATATTTCCATCTTAGCTTTGAGTTATTTTCATACCCAAGGTCTTTTTGATAAAAAAGTCGAACTTTATTAATTCACACTGATCTATAATTTTAGACAATAACGATAAATATAATTTTTTAATAAAAATAAGTATTAGATAATTAAAAATAATAGTATTTTACTATAAATTAAACTTTAATCTGGTATACAAAATTATCTTCTCCCGCTGTATAACTCTCATATCCTAATTCGGCTAATAAAATTCACATAGATCAAAATAATAAGAAAAACAGCTAAGTGGAACAAAAACAAAACATATAAATTTTTTTAAAAAAGGAAAACTAAGATTTAGAAATAAATGATAAATTAATAAATTTTATGGTTTTTGACAAACTATATTTCATTATAAAAAATAAGAGAAAATGAGAAAAAATGGCGTGGATCTAAAACAATTTATATTTATAGTCTTTTTTAAAAAAAAAATGAAAAAATAGATGAATTATCCTAAATTAGGTGTGATATTTAAAAAAAAGCGAGATCCAGCAAAATCTTGCTGTACCCAATTATACTGATACCAAAAGATTTTATTTTATAATTTCTTTTTGAACAAAAATGATTTATCTACCATAAACCATACGATCTCCGAAATTCAGAAAGATATTGACAGCTTTAAATTCAAAAATCCACACCAATTTATTTTTAGTCCATTTATAAAAATTTAATTACTAACTAAAATACATTCTTATTCTTATTTATATATCATTGACCTCATCTGCATTTGATCGAAATTTAAATTTTGATGCACCTAATAAAAGGTCGACCAACTTATTCATAACCATCCTATTGGTAACACACACATACACATTTATTTTGCAAAGATAAAAATTTGATATAAAAATATAAAGCATAAAAACCTCTTAAATTCCGAAAAAGTATCAATAAGTCTTAAATTATCATAAACTCTGTCCTTCCTATGTGTATCCCCAAAATCACTTTTCTTTAGAAAAAAATTGCATACATGATGCAATTGTTCAAAGGTCCAAACCTTTTTATGAAAGAAAAAAAGAGAAGCCAGATGCTTTGGCTTTATGAATCCAAGGGCTTAGCATACACTTGCACTCCATGTTTGGGCTTGATGGTCAGAACAACAACAGGAGCATGCCTATAATTCTCTGAAACTGTGAAACTGAACTTCGAGATCATCATTGACAATATTATTTTTGCTTCCATCATTGCAAATGGCTGTCCAATGCAGTTCCTCGGACCAGACGAAAATGGAAAATAATAACGACTTTGAGCAGTTGCCTTAGACATGAATCTCTCTGGATTGAATTCGTTTGCATCTTCTCCCCACAATTCTTTGCTGTGATGAATAGCTACCGCTGGGATCCATATCGATAACCCTTTTGGGATGAATAGGTCACTAAGTTGAATGTCTTCGAGCGCCGTTCGAGGGATGATAGTAGCTGGTGGATATAGCCTTAAGGCTTCATTTATCACTGCAGTTAGCTGTAGTCCAAATAACAATAGTAAAATAAAATCAGAAACAATAATTTTAGTTAAAACAAAAAAGTAACCAATGGTTATTTTCATGTCTAACCAACCTGAGATTTATATATATGTTAGGTGCAACCAATGAGCCCAAACGGACAATATTATGAAATCAGATTATTCTTACTTATATAAAACGGAATATACGGACACTTTATTTCTCGCAATATTTTGAACTAAAACTTTAGAATATCGATTAACTTGACGTACCACGGGGAGCTTAGAGAGCTGATCAACATGAGGAATTCCTCCATCACAGACCTGCTTGACCTCGGCTCGAACTTTGTCTTGCCAAGAAGGATTAGCGGCTAATAACATGACTGACCATGTCAGCAAATTAGCAGTAGTGTCATGTCCAGCAAAGAAGAAAGTTTTGCATTCATCCATAATTAGCTGAAGGGTTAAATTAAACCCATCTTTCTTCTTGTTGTTATTCTGCATTTCGTTAAGCAAAACTCCTAATAAATCGCTCCCGAATGAACTCACTCGACCAATCTCTACGCTATCTTTTCGGGCTTGTATAATCTCCATCAGTAGTCTCTCTACTTCCTTTTTCATTGATTTTATTTTTCTGTTGTACTTGTTTGGAATAAACCTGTAAAAATTTATAAGAAAATATAGACCACAAAAATGGAATCATTATCAAAAGAATAAAGTGTGTAGATTCAAAAAGTCAATAAATAAATAAATAAATAACCAAATTATTAAAAATAGAATACTTTAATTTTCAGTGGTTCAAATATACAAATGAAAATAGTATAATTAGTCATGATTGTGTCTATTTAATTACTATATTTTGATTTCGTGCAAGAAAAAAAAAGTTCTAAAATAAAAAATGTTTCAAAAGGTTTATCTAATTTATTATATGTTTTAAGTTATATCTTCACCTTGTGCGTTATTTTATTATTTTGCCGTTTTCAACCGAAATATGTAGAAATTTTATTTATAAAAAATGCAATATTAAATAAATTATTTTCGGAAATTTACCTGCTACCGGGAAGAAAGAGATGTCGAGTAGACTGAGCACAAAGAGGTTGTAACGCAGTAATTAAATTGAAAATTCTTTTCCCTTTCTCAAAACTACTACCAAATTCTGTTCTTGATATAATATCGGCAGTCAATTGAGCCATATACTCTCCTATTTCGATCTCTTTCTCTCCCGATTTCGATTCTCTTTCGATTTTCTCGATTACTTCGGTAGTACATTCCACCATATATCCGGTAAATTTCTGTTCAAAACAAATATAATAATTATAGTCAATAATAAAAAATAAATTCTAACCTTTTTTTCTATCTTTTAATACATTATTTTTGGTAAGTACCTTGAGTTTGTCAAATGTGAATGCCGGTTGCGCAATATGGCGCTGATGGTACCATTCTTGACCATTAGCCATCAATAAACCTCGACCGATGAAGCTTTTAGTTCCTTCGCGTTGTAGCCACGATCTACCCGACGCAAGATTGTGTTTCGACGACAAGAGTTCTTTGATAAGTTCGGTCTCCATCAAACACATTCGTGGCTCAAATCCATTCCAATACATAAATCTTTTTCCTGCCATTCATATTTCATTTTATATACAAGATTGGAATTTTTTTTGGTGTATATAAAAATATTTTCAAATTTTTAATAAAAAGATATTATATGAAAACAACGTGAATAAAGAGAAAAGAAAAGGGTCGGTATAAAATAAAAGTTATACCATAATTATTATAAAATATGAGATTTTTAATATCTAAATACTGGACTAAACATAAATTCATGATGAGGAGCTTATGATTTACTAACTATAAAAAAACATACCATATTTTTCAGACCAAACGGCGAAGTGAGGTGCGAGTCGATAAACGACGTCGTGGTTGATAGAATCCATGTCTTTAGAAGTTGCTTGAGAGATTAAAGAAGCGACATCTGAAATGTTGCCGGTGAGAAGGCGTGGTTTAGGGCCACGCACACCTTGTTTGTGCATAATTCGCTTGATGCGCAATGGTGTTATCAAGTAATACGAGATTGCATCAAATGCAACTTTAGACAACAAAGACAGTAAAATGACTATCAAAGTTGTCGCTACCACCATGCCCGTACCCATTTCTCTGACAAAAGGAATCATCATACTCATCATAATGAAAAGAAAGCTTGGGATGAGTAAGAGTGTCTTGTCTTGTGGGTGTGAGAGAGAAAGAAAGAAAGAGATGGTTTAGTGGTGGTAATGAAATGGTATTTATAGATAATTTGGTGGTATTAGTTGGTGGTAAGCAAAATATATCTCTAGACTTTTGTAATTATGGTAATTATTATTATTTTTTACTATACTTCAGTCCTTTACCATTTTGTTTTTATTTTTTACTTAAAAAAATATATTTAATACTTTACTCATTCCAATTTAATTTTAGGCAACTAAAGCCAATATACTCGATTTAATCCTTCATTATCAATAAATTTCAAATTTCTTTGTTTGTTTAATTTTGTATTCAATAGGTTATAAGATTAAACTGGAAGATTTAAAACATAAATGGTGTGAATTAAAATACATGGTGAAAACAGAAGAACATAAACTTTTATTAAAACCTTAAATGGCAAAATAATGTTACAAAATAGTTCAAAGAAATTGACCCATATAAAATTTGTACATTTTCCTATCCGATTTTTCTTGATTGATCAATATTAATTTAATAAAATAATAAAAGTTTTAGTAAAAATCAATTAATATATAAAAGTGAAATAAGAACTAATATAAAAGTATGGTGAATTATAAATATTAGGAGACTTATTTAAAGGATGGTTAGAAAAGGGCCTTTTCGCATTTTTTTAATTCAAATTTGAAAAATTTAAAAAAGAATATTTTCAGTGATGTCGTTGATTCAAATTAATCTAAAATAAAAAAAGAATTTATAAATTTTACCCTAAATCTTAATATTTTTTATTTTTACATTGACATTTTACAACCCAAACACAAAAAAACTACCACAAAAGTACTAAACAAAAGAATAAGTAGGATATACGAAAAAATGTACGTCTTTTTCGATGATTTGGTGGAGGAGAATGCATATTGAATGAAGGTAATGTTTTAACTTTAATTTCTATTTTCATACGTCTTATACGATGAACGACGTGATTTTCACATACACGCACGACCATGAATCATATTTCGTAAATTTTCACGCACCCAAAATTTTGGAGTCACACTTCTTCATGCAACCATGATGCTTTTCTTGTCGCACGATATATGCGAACATATTAAAAAATTTATTTATGCTATGTGATTGTTTAAATATCATGTTTTCATAATATATATTGATATTCATTGTATGATGAACCAAGCCAACAACCATATATGATGGTTGATTACGTAAAAATCTTCAGAACCGATATGTTATTTATGAAAGTGGAATTGGATGCTTTTATGAATGAAAAATCAAAGAAGATTAAATTCGTAACCATTACAAAGCTAGATTAGATTACATTTGCGAGAGGTACGATATTTTCGTATCAAAAGCAACCCCCGCAACTTCGAGAAAGAGAAAGTGTATGACGAATAAATGTAATTATCTCTTTCAATTAAAAGGGCATCTGATTGACGTACTAGCTATGCAATGACGTTTGGAAGTTATAAACGATAAACAAAATCACGAAACTTATGTTCGCTTAGCTAGTCATTCCCGCGCTTGTAGGCTAAAACCGAATGAAGATGAACTAGTTCGTAGCTTATCATTCCTTGGTTCGCGTCCTAGGAAGATATATAGTGGTTTGAAGAATAATAACCCGAAGAATATTTCGAACATGCGTGCAATCTACAATTTTCGCAAAAAACATCGGGATGTTGAGCACGAAGGACAAACTCAAATGCAATACTAGCGTAACCAACTCGGATGGTCGTACACCAAGCATACTAGCGTATGTTATGCACCTCTCTGTCTCATCATCCAAAGACAGAATGTCGAAAGCCATATCTGTAATGGGCAATCCGATGATAACGTGGACGTCGTTGAAAGTGATGGTCATCTCACCGAATGAGAAGTAAAATGAATACGTCTCCTCATGTCATCACTCAAGCAAAACCTCTATCAGGTGGACGTTGGTATACCAATGAGATAGTGCGTTGATAATGGGCCTAAATATCATCTCCTTGACCTTAGCCGGTCCCCTTGTCTGATGCATCGGGTCCCACTTACGGAGACAATCGTACATAAAAAAGCAACGTAAGTTGACTCTCACCTGCAATATGTATAAAAAACAAAAACCGTAAATCTAATTTTTTTTTATTAAGATTAAGTTAAAAGTAAATAATAAAGTTGTTTATTACAAAAAATCAAATCTTCGTGGTATACACTATACACCTCGTGTAGGGCATAACTGGATAAATACCAGAGACGTGGGGCAAGACAACGTCGAACTCCGTATCCACCTTAGGTGCGGCTTGTGAAGATGAACTTGCACCGCTGTTTCCAGCCGCAACCAACCAACGTGATGGTTGGTATCGTCCGCTACACGACCACGCCGCAAGAATTGTTTTGTACGAGTGCCCGACAAGAGTTCCTTTGTAGAGACAATATCCATAGAAACAGGTGTATGGGAGGGATGTCTCGTGACCACGCTGCTTCTTAGCAGTCATTTTAGTACGAATCATCCCCGGAAAAAAAATACCAAAAATGAAATAAATGAAAATAAATACCAACAACTTGTAATAAAACAAAATTCTAATAAAACGAATTGTACATTTAAATGTAAAAAAATAGTGCAATTAGATAAATAAAAACAAATATGTAGATGACATAAAGAATCAAGTAGTTCTACAAAGTTTCATACAAAACATTTAATTATGGGTAACTGTGTCGCATGCGATTCTGGGTAAGGCCAGTCACATGCAACCCAGTTATATACTGTTGCGTGCGACACTTATCTTTCCTGTTTGCATGACCTATGCGATAAACACTATGCGTGTTGCACATGTCGTGCGACGAGCACCATTCGAAATTTGAAACCCTAGATCCCTAGATACTGAAACATTCTTCTATAAATCAAAACGAAAACACAGATCCGCATATAACAAACAACCTTACGCTATCAGTTTAACATACAAACAACTACAATTATGCCAAAATCCAAGTGTTAAAACCAGATTATAAAATCTACTATATTCTACAACATTTAGACAATGAAATCAAGAAAACAAATTAGAGTAAGAGAATTGTATGACATACCTCTATCTTGTTGTGACTTTGGATTATTGAAAGAAGCTGCTTTGGTTTTCGGGTGGTTTAGGGTTGTTGAGAGGTTTTGAGAGTTTAAAAGAGAAAAAATGAAGAGGGAGGGATGGTGAGAGATCCATCAAGTACCTTATACACTTTATTTTTTACGAGGATAACTTAGTCCAAAATTAGATGAGAGATCTATCAATTAGGTGTAGGATCCAACTGTGTAAGATCCAACAACATATGATTTTTTTAATTTGTCCCATTTATCAATTGGTTAACAAAAATCTATATATGAGTCAATAATCATTTGATAATTTTATTGACCATTTGTATTGCGGCCCAAAATCATCTAATTATTACGATGGTCCAAACAATATTTATTAATTATCTAGTGATTAAGATAGTTCAAAAATATCGTATAGGTATTTTGACAATTTTTTAACCATTTTCCGACCTAAATTATATATTTATTAAGGTAGTCTAAATGATTATAAAATATGTTTTTTACATCTAAATAATATTTAGGTAAAAAACAATACCTTGCAATTTTTATTTACAATTTTCAAGTAAAAAAATCAATTGATTTTTAAAATTATCACCAAATTTATATATTAATGTTATTTTTTTAAATGTGACAAGTTTTTAATATAGTGTTCGTGAAAGAAAAAAAGAGATTGTTTAGTGGATGGTAATGAAATACTATTTATATATAATTTGATGGTATTAGTTGGTGGTAATAAAAAATATTCTTTTAGACTTGTTCAAATTAATCCAAGTTTCATTTAATTAAAGAACTATCATCAATGAAAGAAAACACTCAAAATGTATAATAAGTTCACCCAAAACCCAAAACAACTTATTTTACTAATTTCACCCAAAAAATACTTTGATTTAGTATATCAAACCTCGTATTGCTAAACATTTATGAAGTTTTTGAAAAACTTATTGAACATTCAAACATTTAAAAGAACATTCATACTTTCATAAAAAAAATTCCAACTTCTAAAAAAATACAAGATTAAACATGAGTCAACCAGAATTAGGAATTGACATGGAGGAGCTACTATCCCCGGAGATAGAGGAGGGGCTTCTCTAGCCGGAATATGAGGTTTGTTAGTCAGAAAAGGTAATGGCGTTCTAAGTGTTATTAATTTTTTTTTAGTTCTGGAGCATCTTCGCACCACCACTGGTTCTTGTGCCTATGAAGTAGTGGCACACGTGGCGTATGACCAACAGCTTTATGGCCATACACCATAGATTCAGAACCCCTAAAGCGGTGGTGTATGAACGCAAAACAGTCCATCTTGTGAACCATTGGTTCACAATTCTGTTTTCACTGATTTTAATGATGTTTGTTTATTTACTTACTTTGATTTGTGTTTTTGAAATTCGATTTCTACCGGTTTTATTAGTTTTTGTTTACTTACTTACTTTGATTTGTTTTTTTTGAAATTCGTTATTGCAGGCACGGATGATACAGATTGATAGAAGATTATAGTACAGACTATGCTCAAATATTCTTTGAATGCAAGAGATAAACGATTAAGTTAGTTCAAATTATTATTTTAAAATTAAATAAGAAACAATTGGAATTTATGTGATTTTAAGAGATTAAAGTTCATATTTAAACAAAAATTATGACATATACGAACATTTTTATTAAATAAAGTTTAAATAATTATTATTTACGATACTATATACAAAATAGTTCATTAATATATGTATTTTTAGAAATATTGTGAGAAATACAGGAATGAAGATATCCCATCCCGTGATGGAAGAGAGTCTGGACTCCTTCGAGGATGTCATTCTAATGGAATTTTCTTCTTTCATAATAAATTGGGTCCACACCAATCATCGCTTCATACTGATAAAATTTTGTTTTAGAGGATTTGAGAGAATACTTGAGGAGAACCCAACCAAGGTGAAAGCCCATAAAGTATTTTTTTACATGTTTGTGCAAAATCGGGGTTTGGTTATCCCTGTACCGAATTCTAGTTGAATTATTTTAGCTCATGTAGATGCATCTGAAGCAAGTGTTGACCAATGGTTTTAACTTGGTAGTGGCCTCAAGTGTCAGTTCACCGAAAAAATCCCAACTACCTCTTGCTACTTAATATATATAAGGTGTTGACCTATTAAACTCAAAGAAACTGTAAATCACTCACTTTTCTTCATCAAAGGTAAATATAAGACACACTGATCTCTACAATAACCCACAATTACAAGGCACTGACCCTTGAAATGTAAGTCAGAATCATATTCCAATACTTTTAATTGACATTTATAGAAATGCACTATTGGTTCGTATTAGAAAAATGTAATTATAAGATGAGCATGTATGTTTCCAAAGTATCTATATCATTTTCTTGAGTTAGTAAAAATGGAAAAAACATAAATTTATCATATTTGGAAAGTTTGCACATGCGAACTAAAGGAAATAGCACTATGCATTGTCAAGACCAAGGCAATGTGCACACCCAGGGCACTCACCATTAGACGTAATAAAAACACAACCCCATAAGGGGTGCTACATCTGCAGAATGAGTCGCGAGTCCACACATGCCGTGACACATACCCCGTTAGTCAATTCAATTTCTAGGTAAGATAAGGTAGAGCCTTTAAAGCTGAAGATAGTCGAGGATAAACAGACCTATCTTAACTGCTCCACTTAAGTAATAAAGATATGAGAACGAGGTCAACCGAGCAAAGCATAACCAACGAAAGTAGTGAGGCAAAGAAAATAGAAAGTTAAGGAAATGGTATCAACATAAAAGAATGACAAAATAAAGTGGAATACATATAAACATATGAGGCTCGAATTATCGAAGAAACAAGGGAGGAATGTGCTCGATGGCACGAGTGGACTAGAACCAGAATAAACACCCCATGATTTAGGAACTTATTTGACGTAAAATATATTGCGAAAGAGAAAAAACATATTTTTAGTTCAAAATTTTGTTTTTTGATCTTATTCTAGTTTGATACTAAGCGATATATTTTCTCTAAGTTTTATTCAATTGATGAATTTTGTCCCATTTATTAATATTTAGATCATTCTAATTTTTTTTCTAAAAAAGAGTACTTTTTAATTTTAAAAAATAACATGTTAGAAATAACTAAATAACACACAAATTTGTATGTGGTTGTTTTGTGGTATTTATTACTATATATATAAATAACTAGTATAATATTCGACTTAGCTATATATTCATTACGGGTTTTCTTAAAAATATTTTATTCTGTATGGTTTGAGACCAACATAGAAAATATACAACTAGGCTTAACCTATTGTAGTTGAAAACATATTCTTTTTATTTCTAAAGTTTGTATCTTTCTAATTTTCATCCAATCATAATTGTTGATGGTATTGTTTTTGTGTTATATGGTAGTTTGATCATTATGATTGATCATAATAGGAAACAAGGAGTCCAAATTCCAAAAAAATAAAATAGTAGTGTCGAGTGGATAATACAGAATAATAAATTACTAGTTAGTGAGATATTTAACTGATTGAATAATTGTTCAAGTGAGTTTATGAATAATTATTTAACAACTTTTATAGTGTTATAATATAGTCTTTGACCTTTTCGGACCTAAGATATTTTATATATGGAGAAGATGAATCCATGAGCAAGAGTAAGGATTTGACCTAATTATTGTATAGAATCATACAAATTATGCCCTTATTAGTAGCGTCCATAGTCCTTGTAAGCTGTTGGAAAGAGGACTAGATTTTAGTACTATCTATGAACCAAGCCAAACTAAATTGTTGGACGTATTATGAAGTCGGTTTGCCAATTGTATCGGTGAGTCAAACATATTTAGTATTGACGTGACGAACGAACGAGCCAAAGTTTTTAAAGTCTTCAAGGTTTGCTACATTCCAATCCCTGTCTCGTTAAAACTCTCATAGACCAGAACCTCATTGTAAAATAAATAAGTCTATTTTATTGATAGAAAAAAATAATACAAGAACATTTAGTAATTTTTTAATTTTTGGGAAAAAATATATTATTAAAAGAACTAAATAACATATGAATTGTATGTGGTTATTTGTGATAATTATGAAAAACATATATTTTAATAGTTAGTGTTTTATTCAATCAATCTTAATGTTCATTAGCAATTTTTCTAACATTTATATTAGTTAAATTTCCAATAATTATCAAAACTAGATGACAAATCTTATTTGAGACCAACATAACATATATCCAACTAGCCTTAACCTATTTTAGGTTGAGAACATATATATTATTTTATATTTTCAAAATTTGTATTATTCAAAACCTTATTCAGTCATAAGTGGTGGTGGTTTTGTATTATATGGTAATCTGATCATTATGGTTGATCATAGTAGGAAATGAGTCATAATTTTAAAAGCATGGAATAGTAATATCGAATGGGTAATTAAGAATAAATTACTAAATCTCTAGATAGTGAGCAATTCAAGTGATTGAATAGTTATTCAAGCGAGAATAAATACTTAAGGGTTAATTGCGAATAAATAATACTCGGCGAGACTATTATTATATCTATTGTTCTTCAGGGGCAAATTTGTAAACAATATATGTAATCAGGGACTAAAAGTGATAATAAAATCAGCCCACTAAGGATATTGATGGGTCCACATTGCTTTACTATAAAAGGTGACCCACTTTCTTGGTAGGTGGGACATTGAATATTATTCTATTCCTTTTGCACACTATCTCTCTTCACTTTCTCTCTCTAGTCACATCAAGCACAAGATCCGAAATATTCCATCAAACATTTATTGACACATCATTGGCGCCGTCTGTGGGAACCCGTGATACCAAAAAGGAATCTTTTTTCTTTGAAAATCACACTGTGCAAGATGGACGACGAGGTTGCTGGAGAGAGGGTCGGTAGAGAAGTAATCCGAGCCATTTCGGTGTCAGAAGGCGAAGATGCTCCAGGTCGGGGGCGCTTTGACCAGGGTTGGGACAAGCGGTCGACCCTAATAATGACCCGAAGACACCTTCTGGAAGAAATTGCCAGACTGAACGCCGAAAGAGAGCAGGCACTAGACGAGAAAAGGGTCCGGGAAGGAAAAGGCAAAGAACCACTCTTGGAGGACCAGGAGGAGGCCGACCCCACCATTGGGCCTCGTATCGAAGCCCGACCAGTCAGGTATTATTGAGAGCTTCACCCCGAGGAAGGGCAAAATACCAGGACTCAGTGGTACCCAGAGGACCATCGTGGCTTGTCAGCTGATTATACCTCGGATGACTCGTCGGGCAAGGAGTACCGGCGACGGGAAAGAGTCCAACGCACACATAAAAATTGTTCCCGACGCCTCCGAGGACCCAGGACGGACTCCCCGAAATACAAGAAGGGTAGCACGGAGAAACGAACTCCGGTGTCATTCGATAAGGAAGAAGTTCCCACGGCCAGTCGTGAAGAACGAGCAGCGCTGCCTTAAATGCCATGGCAACCGTGGAACAGCCAGAACCTAGGTTACCGAACCAGCAACCAGTTTATCAGCCCAGGGGATGAGGGACTCTACGGAGTTCAGACAGAGGGACTTGGAGGAGGAGCGTGCGGGTTCGGAATCAATTGGAGGGCATCGCCATTGTCCGACGACATATTAGCGGGGCAAATCCCGAAGCGATTTGATATTTCCAAGCTAGAAAAGTACGATGGGAATAAGGACCCGGATAATCACCTGGAAGCCTTCAAAAACTTCATGCTGAGTTTCGACAATGATGATAAACTCCTATGCAGAACTTTTTCCATGACCTTCCGGGACCAGGCGTCCAAGTGGTACAACCGATTGCCACAGGGCTGCATAAAAAACTTTGGGATGTTCTGGACGATGTTTCGACAACATTTTATGGGAAGTAAGAGTTTTCGAGCCAACAGAGACACAATTATGAATTGCAGACAAAAATTGGGGGAAAGCCTCAGAGAGTATACCCGACGATTCATTGACGCGAAGACCGACCTAGACCACTGCGAAGAGAATGTGGCCCTAACCGCGTTTCGTTTGGGTTTGCTCCCAGGGCCTATGAAGCAAGGAGTAACGAAGAAACATGCATTCACGTTCTCCGCACTTCTGGCTCAAATAGAAAAGCAAATATTGATCGAAGAGACCGAAGCATCCGAGCTGGCGGCGCAAATTCAGCAAAGTGCCCAAGCGTCGGTAGTAATAAGGCAGGGCACTCGATCAGACTACGCTCGGGTGATCCAACCGGTCAGCACGATACAACCAACCCAGCCATTAGCCACCAAACCTTCGGCCCTAACAAGCTAGAAACCAAAGCAGACGAGTCAGACGGCTTCACGACCCATGTCGAACAAATGGATCCGACCTGCATACTTCGCAGACCTTACGGAGTGTGTATCATCGATCTACGAGAAAACTAAGAAAAGTGGAATGTACCGAAGGCCTTTCCCGATACCAACGCCTCGGGAGCAGAGGAACAACCGCTATTGTCGCTATCACGAGGACGTTGGGCATGATACTAAAGACTGCATTGCCCTGAAGAAAGAAATACAGATGCTCATAGAGCATGGAAACCTCCTGGAGTATGTTAAGAAGGCACAGCAAAGTACAACTTTGAAGGAAGTCGTGATAATACCAAAACCCGAAACCACCATGACCATCTCAGAAGTAACCGACCCTTTCGATGTTTCCATTGAGTACCTCGACCCCGAAGCAAACCGCAACATCATTGGGATTATCGAGGAAGAAGCGGAGGAGAACGTCGGTAATGTACGAAGCCTTTGTGAATTTTTTGAATCCCTAACTATTTTTGGGGGAGATTCTATGGCGGGAGTCACACATTCATCCAGGAAAAGGCACATCGTTAACCTAACCACTCAGTTAGAGGCTCGAACTTACTCCCAGTCCAGAAGCGTCCCGTCTCCGATTTTGTACTTCGACGGCGACGACATGAGAGACATAGCCGCCCCCCATGAGGATGCCATTGTGATCGGGGCAGCCATTGCGGGGGAGGAGGTTCGACGCATCTTGGTGGATACCGGTAGTTCGGCCAACATAATCTTCGCATCCACGTTCGCCAAGTTTAGGAAACCACCGGTCATCGCACGGTCCGACCGTACCATAGTAGGGTTCACAGGGTCAGCAGCCGACGTTATAGGAGAATTTGAGGGCGTCGTCCAATTAGGCCGCGGCCCGTTTAAGAAAAATGTTACTGTTTTATTTGTGGTAGTAGACGCGCCAGCTTCCCACAATGCAATTTTCGACCGATCATGGATATCGCGAATGCACGCGGTATCTTCTACAATCCACCAGTGTTTGAAATACGTGGTCGGAAACAACATGGGCGTGGTCCGAAGCAGCCAGAAAGCAGCACGGGAGTGTTACCAAGCATCATTGGCACCTAAAAAAGATCAAGAGATGATTCAAGCTCAAGAATAACAATTAAAGGGGCTCGCCCCGGGATCATTGCCCGTGGATGACCCCAGGGAATCCCCGAGCTATTTGACGACGGACGATAAATGTGAGCAACACCAATTCGCCTCAGGGAAAGTCCTGCAGATCGGGGTATGCCTGTCACCAGCTTTCAGGGAACAATTATTGTCTCTCCTACGGGAAAACCTAGATTTGTTCGCATGGTGCTCAAGGGATGTAACCGGGGTCCCGGAATCGTTTGTCATTCACAAGCTAACTATCAACAGAAACGTCAGACCGATCTCCCAAAAGCGTCGGGCTTTTTCCCCGGAAAAGGCAGACATTATCTTACGGGAAGTCGAGAGAATGATCAGCGTCGGCCACATAAAGGAAGCGAGTTACCCGTTGTGGACCTCGAATCTCGTTCTGGTCAAGAAGAAAAACGGGAAATGGAGAATGTGCGTGGATTTCACCGACCTCAACCGGGCATGTCCGAAGGACCGTTTCCCGATGCCGAGAATCGACCAGTTGGTAGATTTGACTTCTCGTAACAGGTTACTGTCATTCATGGATGCATACGCCGGTTATAACCAGATCAAGTTACACGTTGCGGACCAGGAAAGCACCACATTCATCACAGGCCGAGGACTATACTGTTACAAAGTAATGCCCTTCGGGCTAAAAAATGCCGGGGTAACCTACCAAAGGCTAGTTAACAAAACGTTTGAGGGTCAAATTGGGAGGAATATGGAGGTGTACATCGATGACATGTTAGTCAAGAGCGGCACAGATGAAGCCCACCTTACCGATCTGCGAGAAACTTTTGATAACCTGCGGGGAATAAACCTCAAGCTCAACCCAGAAAAATGCTCCTTGGGGTCCGATCGGGAAATTTTTTAGGTTTCTTCGTTAGTGAGAAAGGGATTGAAGCCGATCCCGTCCAACTTCGAGCTCTGACCGACAGGACTCCGCCCAAGAACATCAAGGAAGTCCAGATCCTAACTGGGCGACTGGCTGCTTTAAACCGATTTATTTCTCGTTCATCTGATAAGTGCGCTCCCTTTTTTCAGGTCTTGAGACAAGCCAAAAATTTTGTGTGGACGCCCGAATGTAACAAAGCATTCTTGGGAATTAAACGATATCTGTCGTCCCCGAACCTCTTGACAAAGCCCGTAACTGGCGAGACACTTTTCCTTTACGTTGCGGTTACTGACTTTGCGGTTAGTGCGGCTTTAATCAGTGAGTCGGGACCAGCCCCTACAGCGGTTTACTTTGTGAGCAAAAGCCTGTTGGACGCAGAAACTCGGTATTTAAGGTTGGAAAAAATGGCTCTCACCTTGGTAACAACAGCGCGAAAAATGCGCCCGTACTTTCAAGCCCACCCTATCATAGTCCGAACCTCGTTCCCACTCAAGTACATCCTCCAGCGACCAGACATGTCCGGGAGAATGTCCAAATGGTCGGTCGAGTCGGGCGATTTCGACATCAACTTCGAACCTCGGACAGCCATTAAAGGCCAAATCCTGGCTGATTTTTTAGTCTAGTTCCATCCCGAACGACCAGATCAGGACGCGCCTTCCCAAGAGGCCGAACTAACTGAGTGGACCGTCCGAACCGACGGGGGGGCTAATGTCAGTGGCTATGGAGCAGAGATACAGATAATTACCCCATCGGGCATTAGTATGAACCAAGCCATTCGATTTGGTTTCCATACTTCGAACAATGAGGCTGAATACGAGGCTGCTCTGGCAGAGCTACGGCTAGCACAGGTATGTGGGGCAAAGCAGGTACGCCTCGTAAGTGATTCCCACCTTTTGATAACCCAAGCCTCGGGAATTGCGGAAGCTCGGAAAGAGCATCTGGTATAATACCTAGCAGCACTCAGAGTGCTAGCCGCCTCGTTCGACAAAGTCACATACGAACATGTCCCGAGAAGCGAAAACATAGTTGCAGATTCTTTGGCAATAATTTCCTGCTCAAGCAACTATCCCTGGGTTACCGAGCAAGAAAGCCCATCTATTATCAAACGACACGAGTTAGATAACCGACCTGAAATCGCCTGTCAGATCTCTTCGGTAACGATCTCAGATTGGCGACGTGATATTATCGCCTTCTTAGCCAAAGGTAAGCTGCCTAGCAATAGCGCCTCGGCTCGGAAAGTACGCGATAAGGCCCGGTGTTACGTCCTTTTAGGTGAAGTACTGTACAAGAAATCCTTCAGCCGCCTCCTGCTCAGATTCCTAGGGGTCCACGAGTCACAAATAATTGTATCCGAACTGCATGATGGTGAGGGTGCGGCACATTGCGGTTACAAAGCTTTAATTAGAAGAATTTTTCTCGCAGGGTTCTATTGGCCGACGATAACAGCAGATGCACGACTAATAGTAAAAACCTGCGATACATGTCAACGATTCGCAAACGCAATAAACGTTCCCGCGGTTCCTCTAGAATCCATATCCGAAGGTCTACCCTTTGACCGATGGGGAATCGACCTTATCGGACCACTACCAATGGCATCGGGCGGAAGGCAAACAATTGTTGTGGCAGTAGACTATTTTTCCAAGTGGGTCGAAGCTGAACCTTTATCCGCCACCAAGACCAAAAACATCATCAAATTTATCTGGTCTAACATATGTTGTCGGTTCGGGGTACCGCAGAGGTTAACTATAGATAACGGACCACAGTTCGACAGCGGGGAAATGAAAGCTTTCTGTACATCTCACAAGATCAGGCAATGTTTCTCTGCTCCTTTCTATCCTCAAGCAAACGGGCAGGTCGAAGTCACCAACCGGACCAGTTTGGACGGCCTCAGAAAGAACCTTGAGGGAAAAGCTGGAAAATGGCCAGACTACCTACAAGAAGTACTGTGGGCTTACCGAACCACCCCCCGAACGGCAACCCATGAAGCACCTTATGCTTTGGTATATCGTATGGACGCGGTTACCCCTGCAGAGTCCATTTTTCCATCTTTCAGAGTCGGTACCTATGAGGAGAACGCGAACGACGACAGCAGATGACTCGGTCTCGATCTTATAGAAGAGAAGCGCAATCGCGCCCAGTTGAACTCTTTGCACTATCAGACCCTGATGAGAAGTCGATACGCCTCTAAGGTACGCCGTCGGGAGTTTAAGGTCGGTGACAAGGTTTTGAGGCGTGTTTTTCTTCACACCAAAGACAAAAGCCTCGGCAAGCTCGCCCCGAATTGGGAAGGACCCTACAAAATTGTGGAAAAAATCAAGAACGGGACATACCGCCTGCAAAACAGGCTCGGGCATCCTTTGAGGCTGCCATGGAATATTGAACATCTGAAATTGTACTTAGAATAGCGGTAAAATAGTTGTAATTTGTTTGACATGGTATGTAAAAACTTATTGGTCGGGGATGCACTCTTTCCTACCTCGGTGGCGCGAGAAGGTTTTAACGAGGCATCATAAACAACCGACCACCTGATTGAGTTAATCAAAATTTTCTTTTGCCTTCCAAATTTTGAAGTGTTACGAACTTGATCAGCTGACGATCTGGTCAGCGTCTGTTCCTACTGATCCTAATGGATCTACATTTTTTAATTTTCCCGACCGTACGGGAAATGTTTCAATGTTACATTGATCTACAGAGCCTTCATAGTTTTTTCAGTGTTTACAACTGATCTACATTTTTTAATTTTCCCGACCTTACGGGAAATGTTTCAATGTTACATTGATCTACAGAGCCTTCATAGGTTTTTCAGTGTTTACAACTAATCTATATTTTTTAATTTTCCCGACCCTACGGGAAATGTTTCAATGTTACATTGATCTACAAAGCCTTCATAGGTTTTTCAGTGTTTACAACTGATCTACATTTTTTAATTTTCCCGACCCTATGGGAAATGTTTCAATGTTACATGGATCTACAGAGCCTTCATAGGTTTTTCAGTGTTTACAACTGATCTACATGTTTTATTTTTCCCGATCCCATCAGGAATTTCAAAAATGACATTGATCTACAAAGCCTACTTTGGTTTTTCACAGAACCACTTTGGTTTGCCTAAGTAAAAACATCTAAAAAATTATGGGCCTAAGTAAAAACATCCGAAAATTATGGCGAGAAACACAGATTGCATACCAACACAAAAATAAATATTGAAGTGTTCACAAGGAATACTGTTAGGGGACCCCGCGGCCCCCAAAGATCTTACAAACAAAAAACAAAAAACAACAACAAAAACAGCCAAGTCGAACACTTAAACAACACACACTGCGTCCCGATCACTCGCCATCCTCCTCCCCGGACTCCGTGTCGTCCGACTCATCCTCATAAACGACTCCCACATGGCGGTCCTCCTCGGGTACATCCAGCCACATCGCTCCGAGGTGAAGGTCCGAGAAACAGTTATGGAACGATAGCACATACGCGGCCTTAGTGTCGGCCGCCTCTTTGTCCGTCCATTTCTTACACTTGTCTGCAAAGGCGGTTTTCGAAGCTTTCAGCCTTTGGACCTCCTGAGCTAAAGTGGCAGCACGATCTTCCCCGGCTTTCTTCGTCTCCTCTGCGACACGGATGGCTTCTGCAGCCCGCCCCTCCGCCAATTCCTGCGCCGCCTTGGCCTTTTGCACCTCCTCCATTAAGCTAGCAATCTTGGCCTCCGCACCCACTATCTTCTGGCTCAGCTCGACCGCCCTACGCTCTTTTATGGCCGCTGGTACAAGCAGATTATACAGAGATAAGGCCAGTCCGTCCGATCCTTGGAGCGGGAAAGTATGCGGAGACCCAAGCATCGTTAGCACCGGGTACTTCGTACCACTCGATGAGGCCGCAGCCGGGTTCGACGTTTTGGGGGGGCTGACATCATCCGGAATCACCACTACGGGATCCACCGTCAATTTATCCTTAACCCCACCATACTGGTCAAACAGCTCTGGTACGGTGGCACTGTCCGCCCCGGCAACGGTCCCGCTCTCCTTGACACGCCTTGGCTTCTTCAACTTGGCCCCATCAGCATCATTCCCCTCTTCCCGAAGCCTGATTGGATGCGCCACCTTCAGCATCATTCCCCTCTTCCCGAACCGTTCCCTCCTCAGCCGCTGCATTATCCTCCCCGGCCTCGAAATCCGACTTTGGGCGCTTGCTAGGCGCCTTGTTGCGTTTCGGGAGGTACAATTGGGACCCAGGTGCGTCTGTTTTAACGATAATATCCTCCAGGCTGGGGGGAACCCGCAGTTGCTCAATGGTCAGCACCTCCGACGAGCAGCGCCAGAGGTTACTCTTGATCAAATTGGTGTCTTTGAAGGTACGATGCATCGCCCGACCCCAATGCTTCCTGGAAAAATCCTTCAGCACCTGGAAAGTGACTTCAGCGGCTTTCGAGAAGTCCTTCTTCAACCCCTGCAGGAACTCCTTCGACACTGCACAAAGGATCGGTATATTTAAAAAAAGAAAAAGAAAAAAAGGGAGTACCGTCGTGAACCCAGGACCGAAGTAGCTGCCTCTGATTCTCCTTGCTATAAGGAAGACCGTTCTCCCAGCAGCCACTCAGGAATACGAAGTGATGCTTCCAGCCCTTGTCTTCCTCCAGAAAATCGTTAACTATGTTCCATTTGTTTCCCAGGGAAGTGTAGAAGAACGGGGACTTAGGGGCCATGGACAAACCCGACATGGCGATGTATTCGTCCATAGGCATAACCTGACCCGAAAGGCGTGAAGCCGTTATACGAGACATTAAGGTATACCAGGCATTAGGCGTTAGCTGCGACGGGAAAATCTGGAGGGTGCGGAAATATAGTGCGATCTCGAGATCTAAGGGGAAGCAAATACCCCAGTTGAACAACTCGGTAAACACCACTATTTCCCGGGATCGGACGTGAACAGGAGTCTCCCCGGGGACCGGGAACCGGACCGCGACGTTCTCAGGAATCCCCCAACGAATCAGCAGCTCCTTGTGCTCGGACGCTGGAAAGTAGAGGTACTTTCCTTCGAAGAGAGAGACGACGTCCTTCGAAGGAAGCCAGCGGAAGTAGGTGGTGGTGATTGCAGCCTCTACCTCTTCGGGAAGAGGATCATCTAGAGGGTTAGCAGCGTTCCCAGCAGCGGTAATACTAACCTCCGCGGGAGGAATATCCACCTCAGACTCATCCACATTCGAGGTTGGGACCTGAGCGGAACTATGGGCAGCGGCAGCATCTGGCTCTTAAGGCCGAACCCGGGAACTCGTGGGGCCAGCGCTGCTCCCAGTGTGCGCCAGGTTAGCCTCACCGTGTTCCCGACGGGCCAGCTCGGGGTTTAATTCCTCAGGCGTCAACCGCCGCTGGTTAAGACCTAAAAAAGTAACTGCAGTATTAGAACTAGTTCGGTACCCTCGTATAGAAGGAGTGAGCTGAACCATTTCGATATAATTACCTCCAAAGGGAGAGGCTGGAGGGCTATTTTCTCCCATAGCCAAGAATTTTGTCTTGAGTAAGCGTCGGGGGGGGGGGGGGGTAATGGGGCCGAAGTGACGTACGAATTAATTGACGACGGGGTCGGATTCCCCGACCTGACTAACGGAGGACGAGTGGAACTACTGCTAGATGAGATATTAACGGGTTCTGGAGATAGACCGAACCCAAGGGATGGATCGCCGGGTGGTTCGGGAGAAAAGAAGGACTCAGCAGGGATCGGGGTAGCTAGGACAGGATCGTGGTGCTGAGGAACCGGTGTGAATGGCTTGGAATTAGAACCCCAAATCAATCCGACACGTCGGTACCCTTCAGCTCGGTCACCAATACTCGCCCACTCCTTGAAACCAAACACAGGTTTCTTCTTTTTCTTGGTTGATGGTTGCTTCGGGTATCTGGGTTTCATAAAACAAGCATTCCCTCTCTAGAAAAGTTTGGACAGCACTTTCTCTCTCTAGAACACCTCTGAGAAACCGTGCTGGCAGGCATACGACGCATAAACGGTGGACACGTGTCAACCATTGTCTGACGAAGGCTCACCTAGGCTGGCCTCTTCAAAATCGCTTTGGCGGAGGGCCGTTCCAGTCGGACCAGCGACGACGGACGGCCCACCACACTAAGCCCAAAAAGAAAGCTGAGACGGCGCGAGACCCGATCCGCTTAAAATCACGACCCCCATCACGATGCAAGACGATTGGGAGGAGAATGTCCGAACGTGTGCGTCGAGTAAAGTTCGCTAGGGAGGAGAATGTTAGTGGTCTCGAGCGTCATTTTACCAACAAAAAATCCATACTACCTTTTGATGCTCAACAAATGCTCTATCTAGCTCAACGAATTGTGATGAAATAAAAGAGATTGTATGCCACCTATGCCATAACATAAGTCCTAAGAGAGACGTGGAATCAAACATTTTTTAAAATGTTGCAAAACCTGCTATAGTTCGATATTGTAGAGCTGATAGCTAAGACAGAGAAAGTAGGGAACATATCAACCATCAAGATGAGTCATAAGCTGGAGACAAACCTAACTTTGAGTATCCTGCATCATATCTGAAATTGGACATTAGAGGGTTCAAGTAGTACATCCCTAAATATTTATGGCGAAAATGCGTGATCCGAACGCTAGGATGGTTGATGGTCATGACCAAAATTGTTAAAGAAGAAAGAGAGAACAATGCGGCTCTGAATGATTAGTGATGTAATAAATTATTCTCTACTTATGATTTATATTTTAAAAGGGTAGTATTTAAACGTTTTTTTTTCAAAATCATTATTAAAAGTAATGTTGAATATTTAGAAGCATTCATGTCCTCGTACAACCGAGGCATTAATTTATTAAAATTCGTTCAATATATTTTATGCATTTATTACTTGATGGAAATAGCTATAACCATTGTGGCTTGACTTGCCAATAGTAAGAGTTAAAATGATAGTTCATCTTACTCAACTAAGCGGAGCATAGTGGCGCTTAATTGAAGTAAGACTTTTTGGTTAAGGATCTTAGGGGTGGTCTTGCATCTAAAATGCTTCAAATAATATTGGTTGTAAAAAATAACATCTAATAGCTTTGAGTTCTCTTAATAAATGATACTTGTAGCTTCATCACCCAAATATAAGGTCTGTTTTATTCTCACCATAAATAAATGGTGAAAATTATTATCATGCATAATTTGTCTGAACCTTTTCATACAAGATGATAAAAGTGATATTAAGTTTCCTGGTGGGGTTTTATGTTTGTGCATATAAGAATAAATAATTTTGATCTATTGATTGATAGTTCCAAAGATATCCTAAATTAATTAAGAATCTAAGATATATTTGGAGGTGATCATCTAGATAGAGAAACACGAGAAAAATAGACAGAGAAGTTGACAAATATAGTAATAAAGTAATAAATGTTCACTTTTTCTCAAAAATGGAATGTTGCTTTATACGGTAAATGTGGTGGGCCCAAAAGACCACAAAATTAACACATTTAAGGCCATTCCACCCTACGATTTTACTAATCTCAGCAATAACAATTATTTATTACACAAAGAACCCTAAGTGTTACACATTTGTTGGGACTTTTTAAAAGAGTGTCATCAATCTAAATTAACCCGATATTTGACCGATCTGACTTGTAATCTGGATAATTCTCACCCTTATAATTGATGACCTATTGGTCAGTCCTAACAAAGTGATCAAGTCTGAAAGCAGAAGTTTGATATGGGAGCTCAGAAGATCAAATTAAATTTGTAGAAGGAAAACTCCATAAGCATATGTAAATGAAAAAAAATAATTTTTTATAAAGACATGTGCCTCGTTAAAGCCTTCACGACCCATCAAGGTAGAAAATTGTTCACTTTATTACAAAAAGTTGAACAAAAAATGAAAAATCCAAAGTTCAAATGTATCGTACACAAAAATACCTAAGTGATATATAATTTCAAGTGTTTAACATTCGAGGGATGAAATATGGACTCTCCTTCTTCATCTAGAAAACAATAAGTTTTACGCTCGACTTTGACAGTAATTGTGAGGGTCGTTTCAAGCTTGGACCAAAAATCTCAAAGGCCAGATCCTTGGTATGTTGGAATACTCCTCATAAAAATTGGTCAGCAACTTAAAAACTCATGGATGAAAACCTTAAAACCGTACCTACTATTGATTATAGTTTGGTAATATTGCGTGTGAAAGTGGGTTTTGATTTGTTTTTCCTCAATGAGGTCTAGCTTGGAAACAATTTTTGATGTTGGAAACTTTTTCATAATTTACAATTCAAAAAGATGACCGGGTCACTTTAGCATGAACCATAGACTCCAGCTAAAAAAGGGTAACATATTGTAGATTGTGAGGCCTCTTGTTGTAGTATAATATATCTATAATATATCCTAAAATATGTTCGACGATTTGCTAATCTCACTTTTGACGACCTACTATATACCTACCAAAATGGTTTGGTTGGTCCTCTGGACATCTCAATTTGCACAAGGATGGTTAGACAATGAGAAATGTTGTCTGATTCCTCAATTCTAGTAGAAAATAAAAAGTTTGGCATTTTGAAACTGCAATTCATAATTCGTTGTAATTTCTCCCGAGATGTTGTGCTTACAGTAAATGTTAATTTTAAGGAAATTAATAACTTTTTTGGATCTGATATATGTGAGTGGTTCAGGCTCGACCCATTTGGAGAAGTAATCTACATTTACAATGATCAAATATCATCCACCGGAGGCTTTGGAGAGACAACTAGTTGAATTCATGCCGATTCGGTCAAAACTAATAGCCTCATGAATAAGCTCAATGGATATAACATGAAGTTTGATGTTGTTAAAATATGTTGGCATGTGTCACAGTATTGGACCAAATCTTCGGCATCCACAAAGGATGGTAGGACAAAAATAACCAACATTGAGGTTTTTTTGGTACAAAGTTTTATAGGTATAATGTGCGCCCTTATTTCATTTATGAAGTTTGGACATAATAAACTCATATTCTTCATGACCAATGTAACATAGAAGGGGTCAAGTGAGGTCTTGTTTATAAAGTGTGGCATGCAACCAAACAGACCAGGGGCCAAAAGTTAACACTTACAGATTTAGCTTTATCCTTTGGAAGCACCTCATTTATAAGGTCTCTAGTGATAAAAAATACCACCATGGAGAGATTGCAGATGTATGGTGTTGCCCAACTTTTAAAGGATTTTTTTATCATTACTCATCACACAGATTTGTCACAACCAGTGAAATCAAGAGTATCAACCATTATGTTCTCTGTTCGAAATACATAATCAAATGTCACATTTATAAAAAAAATAGTTTTCTTACAATAGATTTGATAAGGTAATCGATGGAAGATTTATTTCTAGCATTTTTTTTGTCATGAGTATGATTAGTTACCAACTGAGAATCACATAAAGGCTTGACTAATGTGAGCGAGTTGGATAACATCAATGGTTGCCTCATATTGGTTTCATTATTGGAAGCCACAAATCCAAGTTCAACCGAGTGATAAAATGATTTTCCAGATTGAAGACATGAGCAAGATGTCGAACGTAGACCTAATTTTGTTGCACCCACCATTAATTTGGAGCACCGATTATGGTTTAGATTTATCAACAGAGGGAAATGGCTATTCGTTTTGAAACTCGATTAAAAATACTTTTTAGATTCTTGCCTTTAATAATAGTACGCAACTCAAATTTAATATTTAAGTCTCTAAGTTCCACCAACCAAAAAGTGAGATACCCGAAAATAACAGGCTTTTGTAAAATTCTTTAGCATGAAAAATGTAAAAACAATTATGGTGTATTTCTAAAAGTACAGTCTCATTTTATACTCGACAATCACAAAAGGCAAAACGAGATTCTAACTACAAATATCAGGTTTCAACATTGAGAAAACAATTGTTAATTTAGTTGATGATACAAGGTTTATAACACTCTTCTTAGATTGACCATACACTAACAACATAATATGATATGTCTATGTACAAATAAATGAGTTCACCAACAAATGGCTTATAGAGAACCTCAAGGGACCCCGTATGTTCTTTGATTTTTTTAAAATACTATGTCACAATATGTTGTCCAATGGAAGAGACCTACACCCTTAATTATTTGGGAAAAAATATATGAAAGAATCCATAAACTGAGAAACAAATATGTTTAGTGTTGCAAACCGACCGACCAGTATCTGTATCTCTTTGATGAAGCAAAGAGGGTCACTAGTCGCTAACATAGAAAGTTAGAAAATATTAGCTTGGATGCCTCTTTTACTAACCAATTAACCCAAGAATGTTCTAGACCGTACTCTAAAGATATATATATATATATATCTTCTTATTGAGTTTTAGATTAACTGAACAAAGTTTTGAAAATATATGGGATAAGTTATCTCAAATGGTTGGAATCATGGGTGCTTGGGACCAACATTTCATTGATGTAACATTGATGTAACATTTCTTGTTGACCGGATGTTGATAAGTAATCATGCATTGTTTAAACCAAACGATATTATCTTGTATCAGTAGATGATATGATCCTAGTATCATATTCTGATGTGATTCTGAGCAGTACTGATGAGCAAGAGGACGCTTCAAATATATATGTTGATCCAATTACAAGATCTCATGTTATCCAATAGTAAAATACACTAAATGGATTAATGATTGAGATTATGGTTGATTGTGATACTTATCAAGTCCAACCCACTTTATGCACATTAAAATATGTAATTATGAAATATCAAACTGAAAATTTTAAAATATATCTTTAAACATATCGTTGAAAGATCCTACTATATATATTAAATAATTTATTATTATTATTATTATTATTATTATCTTCTTATCTTCCATCGTTCTAATTTCTATTTTTCACATTATTATTGAAAAAATATATAAGTAAATCGATAACACACAAATTACTCATATTCGATGGAGTTCAGTACTTGGTCCTTATTCAATGAATTCATGTGGTATATGAATTTAGTTTTAAACATTATTTATGGATCTTTGCGAATGGAGTTAGTTACAAAATATTTTAAAGGACGTGCGTTACAATTGTGGGAAATAACTCAAGTTAGAAATATTTCTCCAACATTTATTGTCAATCACATGATGGAATTCCATGAAAATTCATTTAATAAAGGAGTTCTTACCTTCCAAATACAAATTAATACTTTTCATAAAGTTACTGCATCTTTATCATGATTCAAGTGTATCTTTATCATGATTCAAGTTTTGAGACCTACACCAAACAATTTTATAAGTTGGCGACATGGTTTGAAATTAGTTTTTTTAGAGAAAACACTTGCATATATATATATATATATATATGAATTTAAATGGGAATTTCAAGATAATTTATAAGATGTATTACTTTGGTTCAATTTGTGATGTTTATATTCACACCAAAAATATTGAGTGCAATATAAATATTCGCATATTCAAATATATGAGATATTACCTTATGGGCAAGACGATTCATCAATGGCTTGTGAGAAACTCTCTACCAATATTGTTTCTTTTTACAGTCTAACATAATCTATCTATAATAATTTGACAAAAACTATTGAGGATTTTGTCGATTGTACCGATACAGTTCTAAATGTCTTCTATGCCTAATAAATAAAAGAATTTTGATGATTATGTTCCCGAAGAAATCCCTCATGATATACCATAAATTTGTCGAATAGAAGCATCATACTGAATTGGTACCATGAACATCAATTCCTAACCGCCAACTTATAGAACAAATCTAGAAAATACAAATGAGATGCAAAGGCAAGTTAGAGAGATGATGGAGAAGAGGAACCTCCGCAAAATCATGATCCAACGTGATGTCCAATTCTACTAATTCATACTAAGGATGGAAATCAGAGAATTTGTGTTAATTGTAGAAGCGTAAGTAATATAATGGAAAAATACCGACATCATATTTTATGTTTGGATGATATGCATGGTTTTTATGTGTCACCATATTTGAATAAAAGATGATGATGAATGAAAAACTAATTGTAAAATAAAACATAGTTTGTATGAATGGTTAATAATACATTTTGGATTAAATAATACACGAAGCACTTTTATAAGATTATTGAATCATGTTTTGATATCACTCATTAGAATATTTGTTGTTATCTATCTTGATGAATTACAGATATATAATAAAATCTAAGATAACCACGATTAGCATTTTAATTTTTTTTTAGATATTTCAAATAAACGAGAAATTGTCTGCTAATTTGTAAAATTTTCCCTTTTGCAAGTATAGTCTTGTATTTCTTGGATTGTTTATGAGTGCATAAGGTATACAGGTCGATAAAGAGAAAGTAAGGTCCAACTGTTGAAGGATAAACTTGGTGTGGTTAATTTATGTCTGAGGGTAATCAGGTAATTTGTTCAGAGTTTTGTGGAAGTTTATGGGTATTTAATATTTTGAGTAGAGAGTAGAGGGAGAATTAAGCTGCATGGTTGCAGTTAATTTTCATTACACATATTTAATGCAGATGGTTGGGTATTTATACCCTTACATCTGGGCTTTATGGGTTTTCAGGTCATGTTTAATGGACCCGGGTCATGTTTAAAGACCCATGAGCTCTTAGCAGGAGAGCAAGCAGCTTAGTCAAGAAGTGTTTAGGTTTTGTAGTACTTTTGTCATAGTTCGAACAGTCCAATGGGATATGTGTTCGAAGTGGTCTGTCCGGTCTAGTGGTCTTGGTCCGATCTGTCCTTGTCCGGAGAGGAAGCAGTTTTCGGACTCATCAGGAGCCCCTTTTTTAGGTGTTTGTTCAAATGCCTTTGTCAAAAACCTGAAAAAAAGTCCGATGTTCAGGGGCAGTTTTAACCCGGACAGGTTTGTCTGTGTTGTGGCTTTATCCGGACTGATAAAGCTTCGTGAATCCGAACGGTTTCTTGCCAGAGTCTATGGGACACGTGTCACTTTTTGGTTGGTTTCTTCAGCCGTTTTTTCTCCTGGAATCTCGCACCCACCTTATTTGAAAAGTAACCTCTTCATTAAAGAGGGTGACATCATCGTCGTCTTTTAATCATTACCAATCTTTTCGAATTCTCCTAGGAATCAAACTCTTTTTTTTTCAGATTCACTATAAATTGAAATACTTTCTACTGTTTCACCATCACTCTCATTTTTACTCTGAAAATTTCTCAAAGCTTTTTTCTCTCCAAGACAAATTTTTACCCAGTTTGTTTATGTTCACGGCTCGGAACGCTTTGGTCAAAGGCGGGTGGCTCAACCTCTCTGAACTAGAAAAAGCGCAAAAGGTCGAAAGGGAAAGGCGTATTGCGGCAGGTTTACCCACCTCCCCTATTGACAAACCAATGACTGCTGCCACAGATTCAGACCAAGGCTCTTCTTTTTCAAAATGTATCAAACCGAAAAGGTTATTTCAAACCAATCTCTCACCCATCGTCTCCGATTCCTCGGTTCAAGAATCAGAACCTGTTGTTGAGCCAGGTGTAACTGTCACCAGCTTTGAAAAACCCTCCCCCTTCTTAGCTATGGGGTCAGACGCTGAAACCTCCCCTCAAAAATTAGTTGATCGAAGAAAAGGCCAGCTGGTTAAGGGCCAAGTTTCTAAGAGCACTCCTTCAAAATCGGGTGCCAAGGACAGCAGCACTGGGTCAGAAGTGCCCATCAGAGCTCCTAAGGACAGGCTGTCCGGCCCTGAGGGTAGTGGCTCAAGCCTTCGAAGAGAAACATCTGCATCAGAGCCCCGATCGGAGGCCAAAAACTAAGAAAATACTGAAGCTCAGCAGTCCGGAGACCAAGCTGAGCCAAATCTAAACCTTCCCCTTGCCACTGCTACTGAAAATCCCTCATCAATCATGGAGGAGGTAATGGAGGACTCCATCGAAGAGGCTTCATTCGAGTCTGAGCCTTCCGGACAGACCAGTAGTGCTGTTGCTGCCAAAAAAGATAAAGGCAAGGAGAAGTTGTGCTTGAGGCATCCGGATCTGCCGGAGAGTCTTGAAGGAAGGATGGGGCCTTGTTTTCACAAGGTCAATGTCAAGTACCTCATCGCTCTGCAAAAGATCAACTACGCATTCATCCACACAGGTGAACTGGGCAGGATGCGTACAAAGTAGGGAATTCCGGAGAACGTGAAGATAAGGATCCCTATAAACTCTGAAACTCCCATGGATTGCAAATTGAGCGAGATAGTCATCTTCACAGAGCTGTTTAATTGGGGACTTAGATTCCCCTTGGACCCAGAAATTGTCAGATACTTTCATCTGATAAAGCTCTGTCCGAGCCAGCTGAGCCCCGATGCTTGGTACACCCTCATGTCCCGCATCATGGCTTCTAGGCTCTCCGGGATCCCTTTGCCAATGGAGGAGTTTGCTGTTGTGGCCAATCTTTGCAGAAACCACCACATCCCCTTCTACCCCTTCAATATGGGGGATAACTTTAAAGCTGTTGATGACCTGCTAGAGTCGGAGAGGAATTGGAGGACTCAATTCCTGTTCGTGAGTGGTGCTTGGGAGAACGGGAAGAAGATCAAGGCTGGAGTCAACCCAAGTCTCCTCACCAGCAGATGGAGGAGTGATCGTAAGTCTCCTATTTCACATTCTTTTCTCTCTCTCTTTTTATAAGTTAGTCTAAACTAATTGGTCTTACTTTTGCCTTAGCAGAACTGCCTAAGGACTTTAGTGACCACTTGAAAACCGGGCAGACCACTTGCACCAAGATCAACGCTTAGGCTGCTGAGAAGTGGGGGAACCGGTTCCATGCTGCTTTTACAGGGGGCAACTTAGCAAGGTCTCATCTGTGGAACACCACAGGTCGGAGAGACTTAACATGGGAAGAGCTCACCACCCAGCCTCCTCCGGATGTAGTGCTCAAAAGGACGCACGAACCGGATGGGACACTTTACTTGCCAGGCCGGGCCAAGGCCCCGAGTAAGATGAAAGGAAAAAAGAAGGGCAAGAAAGTAGTGGGTGGAGCTAACCCTGCTGAAGTGGAGGAGGATGTTCCAACGCATCCGGAAGGGCCAGCCCCCCCAGTCAAATTGATGCTGCTCTCTTGGAAGCGGTAGAGCAGGAGAGTGTTAGGCAAGAGGTTCACTCCCCAAATCCTCCAAGGGCTTCCAAGAGAGACCGTAAACGGGGAGTTGAAAGCAAAGATAGGGAGGCCAAGAAGAAAAAGACCTCTAAGGGTGACGAACTCTCTCTCCGACCTCCGGAGCCTCTTCCCCAAGCTGACCCCACAGACCCAACACAAGCAGAGGAGATACCTGGTGACTTCCAAACCGATGAGGTCGAAGGGGGGAGATCTTAGCATTGATGGGGTAGACATCACTGGTCTAGGTGGGCTTGGTGAGTACTTCATCAATATTCCCAGGGATGATTTTGCTGGGCCTTATCTCCCTCCGAGTACTTCGAACACAGTCACTTTTAATGGTAAGACTTTTACTGTTTCAAGTTAAAGGGATGTTATAGCTCACTCTCTATTAAGCAATGTTCAGCCGGTGCTCACGTTGGAGAAGCAAGTTCAGAATCAGGCAGACATTATTAAAGACCTCAAGTCTGACAAAGAGAGGTTGTCCGATGACCTTCGCACTGCTACTTCAAATGCTGCCACTCTAAAGGGGGATAATGAAGAGCTGAAGAAAAACCAAGAGGTAAGTTCTACAAAAGTCGCCACTCTAGAGAACACTATCACAGAGCTCCGGGAGAAGCTGTCCGGATTGGAGAAAGATCTTGCCACTTCAAAAGGGGAGACCAATGCCAAGGACCAAATTATCTCCAATTTGACCAGTGATAAAATTGCTCTTGAAAACGCAGTGTCCCAAGCTGCAGGGGAGAAAGCTGATCTGCTAAGGGAGCATGAGGCCAAAATACAGGCCAAGATTGATGCTTATGCCAACAACGTGATAGATACTCAAGAGCAGATGTATGCCAAGGTGAAATCAGACATGGTCCTACTCTTCCATGAGAAGTTCCCGAAGAGGAACTTGGGTAATTTGTGGCTTCACGTAGAGCCTGAAGACCTCCCATATCACACTATGGCCGAAGGCGACAGGTATGGCTACTCCAGTGCATCCTCATCTAATGACGAATGGAACGCCGGGGAGACCCCAAACGAAGAGAAAGATGATCATAAGGGGAAGAAGAAGGTAGATGAAGCTGAGCCATCCTCAAAGGCTCAGCCTTAAATTATGAATTACGTTTTACTTTTCATGTTATCTAAACTAAAGTCCTTGGAAGGCCAAGGCACTCTTTTTGTAAGTGTGTCTGGTATCTGACCGGATAGATCTTTTACTCTTCTTGACAATTTGAAAGTCCTTGGAAGGCCAAGGCATTTAAGTTATTTTAATGAATATCCTTGTTTTGCATAATTCTCACATTCTTTCATAGTCTGTTTCAATTTTGGTGGCTAGTGTTTAAATAGCCCTTAGTTATTTCATAGTGAGAGTGTTTAAATTTTTTGATGACAAATGTTTAAGTGGTCATCACTCTTTTATTTCAGTCCGGATGGTGTGACAAAAGACAAAGTAAGAACACTTCGGAAATTTTTTAAGAAGGCATCAAATTTCATTAAAAACCCGGACACCTCATTAAAACCTCCCCGCGCCACTAGGGTAGGAAAGAGTATGCCCCCAAATATTTACATGGATGTTTAAACAAGTAAATATTTACACAAATGTTACTCCAAGTACATCCGGAGGTGCTCGATATTCCAAAGATGGGTTAGAACTCTTCCATCCTCGTCTTCTAGCCAATATGTTCCAGGTTTAAGCCTTTCAACAACCATATAAGGTCCTTCCCAAGTCGGGGCCTATTTGCCGAGCAACTTCTCTTTAGCGTGTAAGAAGACTTTCCTCAATACCTTGTCCCCCGGCTGGAAATCTCTTCTTTTAACTCTAGAAGCAAATCTGCTCCTCATTAAACCCTGATAGTGAGCAGCTAAGGTGAGCTTTAACTCGTCTTTCTTCTATTAGGTCGAGCTGACTTCTGATTGCCACTTCATTAGCGCATTCGGAGAAGTTGTGAACACGAAATGATGGGAGAGTTGCTTCTATGGGAGCTATTGCATCCATCCCATAGACCAAAGCAAAGGGTGATTCCTGTGTTGCAGCCCCAGGTGTTGTCCGGTAGGCCCACAAAACGTCTTGTAAATAGCTAGGCCACTTCCCAGCAGCCCCTTCTAAATTCTTCTTTAAACCGGACAGTATAGTTCTGTTAGACACTTCAACCTGACCATTTTCTTGTGGGTGGAAAGGTGAAGAGAAACAATGTTGTATACCCCTTGAGGCACAAAAAATCTCCATTTCCCTATTGTCGAACTGTGGCCCATTATCTGTGGTTATCTTTTGTGGAACACCAAATCTGCAACAAATGTTGGATATAATGAATTTTATAACGGCTTTTGATGTTGTTCCTGCCAGAAGGGCTGCTTCAATCCACTTCGAAAAGTAATCGATAGCAACAATTATAGTTTTGCGCCCTCCGGACGCCATAGGGAGAGGCCCCACTAGATCCAATCCCCAACGAGCAAAAGGTATAGGCTCAGAGATTGATTCTAAAGGAATGGCTAGGACATGAATTTCATTGTTGTATCTCTGGCATGGGTCACACTTTCTCACCAGTTCTTTAGCATCTTGCATGATAGATGGCCAATAGTAGCCAGCCAGTAAAACTCTCCTTGTTAGAGTCCTGAATCCACAATGAGCTGATCCCTCACCATCATGCAATTCGGAGAGGACTACTTGAGATTTATTATCCCCCAAACAACGCAAAAGAGGTTTACTGTAAGACTTTTTATACAGAATGTCTCTCAGTATGATAAAACCACGAGCCTTGTGTTTCAGTTTTCTTGCCAGTGATTTATCTGAAGGCACGATGCCATCGGAGAGGTATTGCAGGAGAGGAAATCTCCAATCTTGTGGTTGTTTCATTTTTACTTCAAAAATTTCTTCTTCTTTACCCATATCAAGTTGAATAGAGAGGCTCTCCAGCACATGGATCCATGGATACAACTCTGTGTATGCTATGGTTTCCAATGAATCTGCTAACTCATTTTCTGTCCGGGGTATATGTTCATAAATAATGCTTTTAAACTTGAGTGCTTCATTTTTAAGGAGAAGTAAATACTTCACTAATTGTTCTTTTTTAGCCTCAGATTGACCTTGAGCATGATGGATAAGAAGCTGGGAGTCACTCATTAGCTTTACCCTCTTAGCCCCACAAACATAGGCTAACTTTAAACCAGCTATAGCTGCTTCGTACTCGGACTCGTTATTGGAAGCCCTGAAAGCAAAACATATAGCCTGGTACATTCTGTCACCATATGGAGAAGTCAAACACACCCCTGCACCACATCCCATAGTGATGGATCCACCATCCGTCCGGACGACCCAGACCTTTTTGTCTTTCAACTCAGTAGCCTGCTCCGGATCTCTGTCGGAGTGAAATTCAACCAAAAAATCAGCCACAGCTTGGGCTTTGACTGATGTTCGGGGAGCAAAATCTATATCAAAATCCCCCAATTCTACCAACCACTTAGTCATCCTGCTTGAAATATCTGCCTTTTGGAGAACATTCTTCAAAGGAAAAGATATCCGGACGATAATAGGATGAGCCTGGAAATAAGGCCTCATCTTTCTAGCAGCTATTACCAGGGCCAATGCTAATTTTTCAAGTTTCAAATAACGCTTTTCTGCATCTATCAAGCTTTTGCTGATGTAGTACACTGGATGGGGGTAATTATCTACTTCTCTTACCAACACAGCACTAATGGCACAACTTGAAACTGCCAAATATACGAAGAGTGTCTCCCCATCAATTGGTTTAAACAAGGTTTTGGGGGAAGACATGTGCTTCTTGATCTCATTGAAAGCCTCGTCACACTGTGAGGTCCAATCGAATCCCTTCGCGCCCTTCAAGGTTTGAAAAAACGGGGCACACCTGTCGGAAGACCTTGAGATAAATCTGTTTAAAGCAGCTAACCTCCCTGTTAGCCGCTGTACTTCTTTATTATTTTGAGGAGGCTCCATTTGGAATAGAGCATTAAGTTGGTCCGGATCGGGCTGTATCCCATGCTCACTTATAATATAGCCTAGAAACTTCCCGGATTGTACTCCGAACACACATTTTTCTGGATTTAACTTTAAATTCACTTTCACCAAGTTGGTGAAAGTTTCTTGGAGGTTAGCCAAGTGCAATTGCTCATCCACACTCTTCACCATCATGTCATCGATGTATACTTCCATATTCCTTCCAATCTGATCAGCAAAGGCTTTCTTTACCAATCTCTAATAAGTAGCCCCAGCATTTTTCAACCCAAATGGCATTACCTTATAGCAGTGAAGACCCCTGTCAGTGACAGATGTGGTATGCTCTTGATCCTTCGGATCTACTTGGATCTGATTGTATCCGGAGAAAGCATCCATAAAGGACAGCAACTTATTCCCAGAAGTAGAGTCGACTAGGTGGTCAATCTGGGGAACTGGATACAGATCTTTTGGGCAAGCCCTATTGAGGTCTGTGAAGTCAATACACATACACCACTTGCCATTTTTCTTTTTCACCAAGACCAGATTGGCAGTCCACAAAGGATATTGAGACTCCTTGATATACCCCATCTTTGTGAGCCTGTCAACCTCTTGCACAATAACATCAGCCTTTTCCTTGGAAAAAACCCTTCTTTTTGAACCACTGGTGCTACATCTTTCCGGACAGATAGGCGGTGTGATATCACATCTGCTGGAACCCCGGTAACATCAGCATTGCACCAAGCAAAAACATGCTGATGGCTCTTCAAAAACTTTAGCATCTCTCTTTTCAGATCGGGTGGCATTCTGGACCCTATCTTGACATTTTTTTCCTTCTTCTAAACAATGTGTTTCTACCTCTTCGACTGGTATTAATACTCCAGGGGCCTCTCTGGGGTCATCAATTTCACCCTCACCCCCAGAAAGCCCCCCAAATTGTTATTGCTCGTTGATACGAACTGCCCCCAACGTCCGGGGCGCCAGGGCTGTAGCATAACATTCTCTTGCAACCATTTGACTGATCCGGACAACTCCCACCTGTCCCTGAACAGCATATTTCAAACATTAGTGGACTGTTGAAGCCACTGCATGCATCCTAGAGAGCCAAGACCTCCCTAAAATAGCATTATAGCAAGTGGGACAATCCACCACAATAAAAAGTATCTTGACCATATTCTTGAAAGGGCCCGTGCCCAACAAAATTTCTTCTTCGAACTCCCCGATCACATCGGCTGAGCTGCCAGTAAAGCCCACAATTGATCTATCCGAACTCTGAATTACAGCTGGATTTTTCATTCTCTTGTATGTGTTTAAGAAAATGATATTGGTTGAGCTTCCAGTATCCACCAAAATTTGTCTTATGTCATTGCCCCCAATAGAAGCTCCTATAACAACATCATCTTCATGAGGGCCAGCTATATCTCTTAAATCATCTTCATAAAAAACAATGAAGGGGAATGGGATTTGCGATTGATAGGAAGTCATACCTCCTTCTAGCTGGGTAGCTAAAGTATGAACGTGCCTCTTCCTCAAAGAAGTAGTAGGAGCTGTCATAGTATCCCTTCCGAAAATTGTAAGTGACTCAAAAAACTTAATGAGCCCGGAGACTGTCCTAGAACATTCCTCAATGGTACCCACTCTATTTCGAGTTGGATCAGGATCCAAGTATTCAGATTCCACATCAAATCTTTCTATTATAACCATGGCTCCCTCCGGTGCACCATTACTTGGACCAACCCTGTGAGTATTGTCAGGCCTATTACCTCCTCTTCTTTTAACGTAAGCCCCCAGCTTTCCCCTCTCAATCAAGTTCTGAACCTCTTGTTTTAAAGCTATACAATCATCAGTGGTATGGCCAGTATCATTATGATACTGGCAGAAAGAGTTATTACGGTGTTCTCTAGGGGAATGTAGTGTGGTCGGTCTTCTATAGTGCACATCTTCCTTTGTTTTATCATAAATGGTGGCCACACTTTCTTTCAATTCTGCGAACTACTCTGGTTGAACCCAAGGCCCTCTCTTATTTCTGGATTTCTGACTCTGAGCAGGTGTAGCTGGCTGAGATTGAGCTTTAGCCCTGCCATGCCCATGTCCGGTCTCCTTCGCCTTGTTTCCGGACTGATTCTGATTGGGGTTTGGTGCCACCGGGGCAGACCTCACCTGCCTGTGCACCCTTGTTTTCTTTATTTCATCCAATTTAATCTGTTTTCCAACCTGATTCAATAACCCTCCCCAAGTCATAGCCTTCTTTTTGGTCACCGAATCAGCCAAATTGCCAAGGTTCAAGCCATGTCTTAGAGATGCTATTGCAACTTGCTCGAAGCAATCAACCAACCCATTCTTGGTATTCACAAAACAACTTATATATTCTTTTAAGGATTCATTTGGTTCCTAGGTACAATGGATTATGGTGTCCCCGTTGCCCTTTAACTCTTTACTCCCAACGAATTGCCTTCGAAAGGCCACCCAAAAAGTGTCGAAATTCTTGATACAGCCTTGTGGTAAGCTATTATACCATTTTAGAGCACTCCCCGTAAACGATTGGGAGAATGCTCTACAAAGTTCACCATAAATTTTTTAAATTGCTCCAAATGATTGTCTGGATCAATACTGTCATCGTACTTTTCCATTTTGGTGCTATCAAACCTCTTAGGGAGGTTTCCGGACAGAATTTTAGAAGACAATGGAGATTGCCTCCAATTTTGGCCACGACTGAACACAATATCTTCATTGGGAGTTGCAAAGATACCTGGCTCACCGTGGAAAGCAAAAGGATCCATCAGCATCCTGTCTACATGCCTCCGGCTGTGAGATGACCCTTTGCCGATATTCTTCATCATTTTCCATGTCTATCCTTTTTTCTCAAATATTTTTTGATCTGCTTTTGCTTCTTTTTAGTTTGACCCTCATCGTTGCTAGAGGATAAGGATTCTTCAACTCCCTCATCACCCGAAGAGCTATCAAAAGACTCTGATCCTGAGTCAGAACTCTCCACTGGCTTGGACCGGTGAGACTTTTTGGAGCTGGCATGACTCTTCTTGGTGCTTACATGAGTCTTCGAAGGCTCATGCTCTCTAGGGTTATCAGTATGATGAGCAATTGATGCTTTCGATTTTTATTTCATGCCCATCCTAGCCTTTTCAGCCCTCAGAGCTTCTATCTCGCCTTTTAGCCTATCGTGCTCCTCGATGGTGTATTCATCATTTTCACCCACCACTTCGAGCAAAGCTGGTGGCACTTCCGGGTCGTCCGGATTCATTCGGACTGACTTTTCTTGTTGGTTTTGAATGCTGGATTCAGGCACCTTCGTGTTCCCACTGTGGTCGCCAATTTGGTGTGGTTAATTTATGTCTGAGGGTAATCAGGTAATTTGTTTAGAGTTTTGTGGAAGTTTATGGGTATTTAATATTTTGAGTAGAGAGTGGAAGGAGAATTAAGCTGCCTGGTTGCAGTTAATTTTCATTACCCATATCTAATGCAGGTGGTTGGGTATTTATACCCTTACATCTGGGCTTTATGGGTTTTCGGGTCATGTTTAATGGACCCGGGTCATGTTTAAAGACCCACGAGCTCTTATCAGGAGAGCAAGCAGCTTAGTCAAGAAGTGTTTAGGTTTTTTAGTACTTTTGTCATAGTTCGAACAGTCCAGTGGGCTAAGTGTTCGAAGTGGTCTGTCCGGTCTGGTGGTCTTGGTCCGATCTGTCCCTGTCCGGAGAGGAAGCAGTTTTCGGACTCATCAAAACTATATAACACTCATTTATTGTATTTGTCTGATTTCTTAAATCTTTTTGAGATTGAGTGTGATACTTCAGGTGTTGGAATTGGAGTTTTGTTAAATCAAGAGAAAATACTGATTTCCTATTATCGTGAAAAGGTGAGTGGAGAAAACTTGAACTATTCTACATATGATAAGAAGTTGTTCACTCTTGTGTGGGCCTTACATACATGAAATCACTATCTATAGCCTAAAGAGTTCATAAATCTACAATGAGCAGGAGTCTTTGAAACACTTAAAGAGCCAATAAAAATTGAACAAACGTAATTCACAATGGATGGAGTTCAATAAGATATTTCTTTATTTCATTTGATATAAATAAGTTTTATGTTCGATAATCACATGTATTAAGACTAAAGATGCATTTTGGAGTTGCAAAAATGTTAGTTGAGAAGGTTAACAAATGACAAAAGTCCACTGTTGATATATGACACACATTTGAAATCATACTTTGCATATTAAATTTTAAGGACAAGCTTTTTGAAGAGTGAGAGAATGATATGATTCTAGTATCATATTCTAATGTGATCTTGAGCACTGATTATGAGCAATATGACACTTGAAGAAAACATGTTGGTTTACAAGAACTCATGCAATAGTAATCAAAGATGCACTAAATGGGATAATTGTTGAAATTATGGACTAAGAGAACATTAACAAGTCCATTGGTTGTGATACTTATTCAACCCAACCTATTTTATGCATATTAAAAATTCAAGAGAGCTCATAAAATTCTTATTAAAGATCTCGTAAAAAAGTGATGAAAATGAGTCTCAAGAAGACTTAGTCAACTCAATTTGTTATTAATTTTTTTAAGTTTGCTACTATTTATCTTTTAGTTTTTAGATTTTTAGTTTGTTATTATCATATATTTTAAAGATATCTCCAACTATATTTTAGGATTTTATGTTAATTAGATGTAATCTCTATTAGAGAAGATATCTAACTTTTAATGAAACATTTTTTTTCTTTAAATGAGTGCGATTCAATTTATTTGTTACATGTGATTTTTTTATCTCTTTAGTGCATATTATCCGATTAATCAGATTATTTGATGTGTAATATCGAAGTAATCATCTACCTTATCAAACTATTTATCATCCCTGTTTAGCTGGACTTTGAGGTCGACTATATGATGTTTACATAATTAAAAAAGTAATCCCCACCAAGAGATCCCTTCCTCACTATTGTAAATACTATGTGTTGGTCGAATTAATATTTAAATAACTATCAAGCCTATCGAGAATAACCAATGTTTACCTCATTATGATGTCTCATAAGCAACAATGACCTAGAAGAGAAACTATAGAAAGTGGGACCGGCTTGACCACATACTAATTGAGTTCAATATGTGCAGGACCATTTACGAATCCGAACAACTTTCCATCATTGATTAGGTTTCGTATTTATTATTTTAGATCTCAGTGTTTTTTAGTTATAGTAGCGTTTATATTATGGGAAGGTGAACATTCTCTATGACTTATGAAAGTAAAGTTAATCCTTAGATTTCTCATAAACATCCTATATCTTCTCTTTAAGTTCAACGTCTAAAAATATTAATAACAGTATTAAGTTTGTAGTTTTGAGCATTAATTCTACCTAATGACTGCCGCCCGTGGCCGATTGTTTGAGTTTCAAAAAGGTAACAAGGTTGACACTATAGATTGATGTGATGGTAAAGGGTTCGAACCCCGTGATGGTGGGATTAAAGAGAGAATAAGCTGCACAAGCCACATTCTATATGCAGTTTTAAATAATATTATTTGGTTGGAACAAGTGTTTATTTAATCTCATAAATTTCATTGGGTTCTTAATTTCATTATATTATATATTTGTCGTCATCCCGGATGAACTATTTCCAATAAAATGATCTCATAATAATATATGTAAGGTTTGGAAGGTGTTTATCGATCCAAAAGAAAGTTAGTTGATCGAATTGATAAAATTTCTCTGAAAGACCATAGAGAAGGTGCAACATAAAAATTTATCGTCACTTCTGGTGAGTTCAATTCTTAAGAATTTTGTCTTAGGAAAAAGTAAAATATGAGTTCTAGAGAGAGAGAGAGTTTTTAAAGAGAGAAAGTCAGAGCACAATTGAATTAGATCAAAAAATGTTCAACCCCTTTATTAGTTTAGGATTGCCCTTTATATAGAGGCGCTAAGACTCAGCTTCAAACTAAAAACGGTTACATAAAAGGGGGTAAATTACCCTTAGTCCATAGTAGTATTACATAGTCATAATTGTTCTACTAAACTTATATTATTTATATTTTAGTCCTTAAATTCCTACGTCCATATCAGTAGCCCCCTAGTTCTCATGTCAGTAAATGAATGAGAACTAAATGTCTTCAAGTTCTTCCAAAATCCATATTAGAAAATTCAAAGTAAAAAACTCAATAGAATACTCAAAGTCAAAAGCTCAGTAATTTGTTTTCTTCCTCGAATCTTTTTTAAAGTAATTTCTGAACACAATCATCGAACTTAAATTGGAAAATGGTAATCTTCGAATTTTGTCAAAGCAGCCCATAAATCTAACCGTTCAGATTCATCATGAATGCCTACCTACTAGATTCATAGCTAGCTAGCTAGTCTGACAGATATCGAACTCATAAGCTTTTCACTATTTTGCATTCTACCCTATCATCATAAAGTCCTTTCCACTTCTACACATCTTCTTATCCTCCTATAAATTCATTAGTAGCTTCATTTTTCATTCTCACAATACAAATTCCTTAAGAGAGAAAATTCTCACCTTTGGCTACCTTCAACGTGTTCTTCAACTTTCTCAGCATCTTCATCAGAAAATTCAAACTTTCCCATCAAAACCTATATTCTCCGGTCAATCTCCATCCAGTTTATGAGAAAAAATCCAAAAACCAGAAGATCCAAGGCTAGCATACCCAAAAAAACCCAAATCTCCAAAGCCTAACGATAATCTGGTCTTCAGATAATACGACCACTTTTGCATCACTGAAAGATAAGAGGAGTATAAAGTTGCCGGATTAATCAACAATACTCTTGTTGGAACAACCACAAAAACCACTTATTACGGTAACTTCGATCCAACTAAGGTTCCTGCCTTTTCACCTTTCCCTATAACCGAAGAAGATCCTTCTTCTAAAGTTCAAACACCTAAAACGCCTCATGCCTCTTCTTCTCAAATCAAAGCATCACCTCTAATTAGTGAAGAATAAAAAAAATCTTCCTAAAAAAAATCTCAATTACTCAGTCCTCAACTCATCCTCTACCAACTCAAAAAAGAAAAAATTTCATAGCCATAAGAGATGATTCAGACGTTACTCCAACTCCCCCTCCTCGAATCCAGCTACTCAGTCTCCTCTTGGGAGAGAAATAGTCGAAAAAGCTCCATTGTCCCAACAAAATCCATCTAGAAATCCTCCCCAAACAAGGGATCCATCAGCATAAGCCGAAGCTCCATTGCCTCAATAAAATCCTCCCCAAAGAGAAGATAAAACATCAGAAGCCGATGAAGTTGATTCTGAAGCTACAAGAACTGATAATAAAGCTAAATCTGATGAGGGGAAGTCTGCAAGCCTCGAAAAAAAAGGAACCGAGCTTTGTTTCCGATGAAAAGAGGACTGCTATTGGTAGAAATTTGAGAGGTTTTGATGCTGACTATATTATCGAGCTGAAAAAGGTTTCATATATATATATATATATATATATATATATATATATATATATATATATATATTACCAAGAGAGTCAACCATCGGACTTAAAGAAGCAGTGGAGAATGGGAGAGAATATTACTGTTCGACTGCCTAAGAAAGGAGAAACTCTCTTAGACTGTAAAGATGATAAGTTGGTGGTCTACCCCGAAATCATCAATTGGGGTCTTCAGTTCCCACTGGATCCTATGATCGTGGAGTACTTTGAAATTCTCAACCTATGCCATAATCAAGTAACATTGAATCAATGGTTCACCCTTATATATGTAATTATGGTATCTCGGTTGCCCAAGATTCCGATCAGCATCAAGGATTCCATCTCCTTAACCCAATTATCAAAAGGTCCGGAGCTCACGTTCTAATACCTCACTTTAGTAGATGATTTAAAAAACATCGATGATCTCCTGGAAGCTGATAAACTCTAGAAGCAAAAGTTTATCTTTATCTCAGGAGCATGGGGGAATGGCAAAGTGATCTCTGATGCCAACCTATCAAAACTAAATCTCATATGGAGAAGTAACCGTAAGTACTTTGTGAATTGTATACTTTAAAATAGATCTCATATTGTATTCCTCATTAATTATTTATTTGCATGATTGTTTCAGAAATTCCGAGGCGTTGTGCTATACTTCGGTTAGCAACCAAGGATATTTTCAAAAAGCTTGCCACTTGGGTCGAAAAAGTATGGAACAATACTTTCCACACTACCTTCCAACCGATCAACTTTCTTAAGAGCCATCTTTTTCCGATCATGGACGTAGCATTGCCTCCTCGAAATATAATGGATGAACCCAATCCTCATCTCACCTACAAAAGGTTAGTTCAACCTGATTGCAAGGTATTCCTCCCTATCTGCAACATGCCGAAAATTCACATACCTAAGAAGAAAAAAGAAAAGGAAAAAAAGAAAAAGAAAAGTAAAAAAGGAGCTAGCACATCTAGTGCTAGGCCTTTAACATCGTTAAATCTTAAACATCGCAAGAGAAAAGCATGAGAGCAAACTCTTTCACCCATCAAATAAGGAAAAGAGCAAGAACCTTCTTCGAAGAAAAACAAACCTTCCACCAGTCCTCATGGGAAGAAAAATAAACAATCCAAAATAAATGAATACACATTGGTCGATGAGGAAGAAACCACAACTGTTGGAAATCAACAAAATCCTCTTCTCGAACAACAAACAACCAATAATGATGCTCCGATCATCATCGAGGATAATACCGATGATGGAAATCAAAACACTGACCACTTCGACCCCGATAGCTTTATTAATTTCAACGAGTCACATGAGCTTGTTGGAGAAGATGATCATGTCCTCCAAGATATTCAGACTCGTATGCACCAATTCAAGAGGACGAAAACCGTAAAAGAGTCACAAAAAATCATCAGTCCATCTGTTCCAACTACAATTTTGAACAACATACCTCGTCCTAGCCCAACATATTTTCATGCTCCTCCACCCAATTCTGAAGTCCTTGTTGCACTCCAACCATTCGCCGATATTGACGTAGCAACTAAGGCGCTTACTTCACAAGTCGAGGCTTCTCAAGATTATTTGAAACAACTGGCCAAAGACATGGTCCGCTACAAAGGAATTGTCGAGGGTGAAAAACAACTAAGGGAAAATTTTCAAGGCAAGATGGTCAAACAATTCCATATGTTCGAGGCAGCAAGGTCTGAGCTAATTCGAGGGGCGCTCTTCATCAGAAGTCGTTTACGAACAACACATTTCGTTGAGAAGGAAAAGCTAAGTGCCTCACATCAAGAGGAGATGGACAAGTTCAAAGTTAAAAACATGATAATGAGCTAACTGCTGAAAAAGTTAAATCCGAAGGCCTCCAAACTTCTCCTTCTTCTAGCGAAACAAAAAAAATAAGGAGTTGACTGATGAGATGGCCAAATTGAAAAGCGATTTTAAGAAAGAAAAAGTTGTTGTTGTTGCTGCTGCAGAAATTGAATGTTCCAAAGACATGTTGGCTGCCATTAATAATGGCAAAGTAGAGATATCCATCACTCTTCTTCGAGAATTTCATGCAACTTATCCAAAAATTAACCTCTCAAGTTTTTGGAACGACATTCCCATCGAACGGCGTCCTAGTGAAACCTTCGATCCTATCCCAGACTCATCATCATCAGAAGAGGAATCATTCGAGGACGAGTCATCTGAGTAACTGTATTGTTCTTTAATCTTTCATTATCCTTTTTGTACTTGTCAAACTAGAAACCTTCTTATTGTACTTCATCGAATTATTCTAATTGACAAATGTTTGTTTATTTCTCATTTTTATCATCCACATGAATTATTCGATGTTAACAATCCTAAAATAAATATAATAATTTTTTAAACATAATTACTCAAATATATAACTACAAATTGCAAGCATACCACCTCGAATACCTCAGGGAAATTAGTGAACATTGCATTTCGAAAAATCATAACACGTCTGGTGAACGTCGAACTTCGAAAAAACACAACGCACTGTCGAGCGTTGCACTTAGAAAAAATCACAATGTATTTATTGAACATAGTACCTCGAAAATGGTTGTTTCTTCGAAAAGTATAATAAACATTTCGGAACATTCTACTCTTAACCAACCTCAAAGATGATCAGTCTTTGATAAGTTGTTAAAGTAGTTTTTAATAAAAACTTGTAAACAACCCTTGGCCAAAAATGCATCTTTATTGATAATATTGAATATGTAGATAACGCCTCGTTAAAACCTTCTTGGGCCAACAGGGTAGGAAAGAGTGCGTCATTCAATAGTAAAAAAGCCAAAATACAAAGACAAATCTATTCCCAATACAGCTTCAAATGTTATATATTTCACGGGTGTTGAAGCATCGTCCCTTGAAAATCGCAAAGGCGATAAGAACCTGGTTTTACCCTCTCAACAACCATATAAGGCCCTTCCTAATTTGGAGCCATTTTTCCAAGGCTCTTCTCCTTTGTATGCAAGAAAACGTTTCTCAACACTTTATCGCCTTCTTTAAATTCCTTTCTTTTCACCTTCAAATCATATATGTCCCTCATAAGAGTTTGGTAATGGGTTACATTTAGATGAGCTCGACCTCTTTTCTCCTCAATCAAATCTAAATTCTCCTTTTTAGCTTCATCATTGGATCTTTTAGAATATTGATTTATTCTAAAAGATGACATTGTAGATTCTATGGGGTTGACTGCATCCATTCCATATGTTAAGGCAAAGGGAGTTTCTTTTGTACCCTCCATGGGAGTTTTTCGATAAGACCAAAGCACCTATTGTAAATAATTTGGCCATTTTCCTGCTGCCCCTGTCAAGTTCTTCTTCAAGCCATCTAAAATTGTTCTGTTTGTCACCTCGACTTGTCCATTAGCTTGAGGATGAAAAGGCATAAAAAACATTGCTGAATTCCTCTCGACCTACAATTTTGAAGTCATTTCTTTATTATTAAAATGAGGGTCATTATCTGTTATAATTATTCGAGGAACACCAAAACGAAAACAAATATTATTCAGAATAAACTTGATCACATCCTTTGCCTTTGTTCCAGATAGAGGTTCTGCCTCGGCCCATTTTGTAAAATAATCTACTTCTACAATTATCATTTGTCATCCTCCAGAAGCCATTGGCAAAGGCCTTACTAAATCAATCCCATATCTATCAAATGGTATAGCTCGGTTATAGACATGAGCGGTACTACTGGCCTATGAATAACATTAGCAAATCTTTGACAAGTATCACAACTTTGAACTAAATTTTTTGCTTCGTTCATGATTGTAGGCCAATAGAATCTCGCAAGTAAAACTCGTCGTGATAAATATTTAAACCCACAATGTATTGAACCTTCTCCATCATGCAATTCTGATAATACCTCATGTGATTCTTGCTTGTCTAGACATCGTAACAATGGTCTACTTAATGCCTTCTTATACAATATTCCATCTAACACTAGGTATCTGAAGGCTTTACCTCTCAATTTTATGTCCAAAATCGTATCATCTGGTAATGTTCCTTGAGTCAAAAAATTAAGAATATATGTTCGCCAATCTCCTCGAATTGCATTGGATGTGACAAAGAACTCATCTATACAATTGCACTGACTGGATTGAGTAACAATTGAAGGATTTTCTTGTAGCAAAATCCAAGGATATTCCTCCTTATAGGAAATATTTGCTAAAGAATCAGGCACCATGTTACTTCCTCGACCAATATATTCAACAACAACATCATCGAATAACAACATTAAATTCCGAAGTTCCGAAGATATAAAATCAAACGATCCTTTCTTGCCTCTGAAAATCCAGATACCTGATTTGCTAACAACTGAGAATCCGTTTCCAAACGTACTAAAGTTGCTCCACATATTTTTGCCAATATTAAACCTACCAAAGCAACTTTGTATTCAGCTTTTATGAGTCTGAATATTTTCACCACTCACTGTAGAAATCGGACAGGGGCAATTCGGACAAAAACCACCCACTGAACCATCCGAACTGGACTAAAGTATTAAAAGCTAATCACTTTTTGACTAAGCTAATTGATAATCTGCTTAATAAACTAATAGGTTTTTGAACTCAACCTGGTTTCATAAGTATGACCCGAAAGCCCATGTGGCCCATAATTAAGGGTATAAATACCCAACCACTTTCATTAAATGAGGGTCATGAACATTTAATACAACCAGGCAGCTCAAATCTCTCACTACAAACCACTTAAACATTAAATACCTTTAAAACACCACAAAACACCTGACCAAACTACCCTCAGTTGAAAATAATCCACACCAAGCTTCATTATTCAAAGTGTGAAAACCAAATTTAATAGATTGAATCATCATTTCTCATGTTGGAGCTATCAGCTGAACCCCATCACTACACCCTGAAATACTAGACCCTCCATCTATTCGAACAATCTACCTCAAATGAGCTGGCGCATTATCTTTACTTTCTTCCATATCCGATTTGCTCCAATGGAATTCATCAAAAAAATCTACCAATGCTTGTGCTTTAATTGCAGTTCGAGGTGTGAACAAAATATCATAGTCCTAATGCTAACAACAATCACCAATGCTAACGCTAACTTTTCCAGTTTCAAATACCTCTTTTCTACTGCCACTAGACTTTTACTGATATACTACACTGGCTTCAGAAAACCTGAATCTTCACTTATCAACACCGCGCTTAGTACAAAATCCAATACCGCAATGTACAAAAATAGCTTCTCTCCATTTCGAGATTTTGACAATATTTCCGGTGTTGATAATAAATTTTTTATATTTGTGAATGTTGCCTCACACTCAGATGTACATTCAAACCTGTTTGGTCCTCGTAAAACTTGAAAGAAAGGAAAGCATTTGTCAGAAAATCTAGAAATAAATTGGTTAAGTGCGACTAACCTTCATGTCAGAATTTGCACTTCTTTAATAAATCGAGGTAAATTCATCTCTATCAGGGCTTTCAACTGTTCTGGATCAGCTTCTATTCATCTTTCACTCATGACATAACCCAGAAACGTTCCTGACCGAACTCCGAAGGTGAACTTTTTAGGATTCAGCTTTAATCTGATTGCCCTCAAATTCAAAAATGCTTCCTCTAAATCCTCAAGATGCACATCTTCCTTCAAACTTTTTACCTCAATATCGTCTATATATACTTTTATATTTTTTCCGATATGAGTATCAAAAGCCTTATTCATCAATCTTTGATAAGTGGCTCCAGCATTTTTCAATCCAAAGGACATAACCTTATAGAAATGCAACCTTCTATTAGTTATAAAGGTCGTACATTCTTCACCTTCAGATTTATAGCCAAACTATGACGAATCACCTCGATTGGTACTCCTGTTACATCCTCCGTTTTCCAAGCGAAAACGTCCAAATTAGCAGATTAAATATCCAGCAGTTGCTAATGTCAAAATGGGGTCAGTAAGGTTCCGATACGAAGCACCCTTCCTTCCGAAAAAGTGAACTCCTCAATTTCTTCACTTACTGTTAAAGACCCTGGGGTTTCCCTCGGATCGTGAACTCTTTCTTCAACATCCGAGATTAACCCCTCTGACTATTATTCATGCATCAAATCTCCACTGTTGGCTCCTTGAATTCGAAGCGCAGTGGCATAACATTCTCTAGCTACCTTATGGTCGCTTCGAACGACCCTATCTCGATCCCCTACTACATACTTGAAACATTAGTGAACTGTTGACACTACCCCATTCATTCTAGAAAGTCATGACCTTCCAAAAGTAGCGTTGTAGCTCGTGGGGTAGTCTACCACCACAAAAAGCACCTGGACCTTCTTCTTGAACGGTCCTTTTCTTAAACTCACTTATCCATCGAATTCCCCAATCACACGACATGTTACGCCCGTAAATCCTATAATTGTTCGTTCTGATTGAAAAATTTGAGGTGGAACTGTCATTCTATCATAATTTGATTTAAAAAGGACATTATCAGAACTACCAGTGTCAATAATCACACGTCGAATTTCGATGCCAGCCACTTCTGCACCGATAACCACTGTGTATTTATGCGGCCCTGCTGTTCCTCGCAGATCATTTTCATCGAATATGATGAAATGAATAGTGTTTTTTCCATACAAATGTGTAGACATTTTCCCTTCAATTTGAGTTGTCAGATTGACAACATGCCTCTTCCTCGAGCTATCAGAGTTGCCATTCATTGAATTGCCTTTAAAAATGGCTAACGACCCAATTTTTTTGCATAAATCTCACCCACACCCTCTTTTTAATTGGCTCTTTAACTGCCACCAAAATTAACTTGTTCAGATCATTCTCCACATATTCCGAAGAAGCATCAAATTCTTCAGCTTTCGATCTAAAATCATCAAATTCTCAGCTGGCGCAGCTGGATTAGCCTTTGAAGTTGACGCTACATTTTTCAAACTGCTTCTTTGTGAATTCACATAAGTCAAGAGCTTCCCATTTTCGATCAAGATTTGAACTTCCTTTTTCAACGCAATGCAATCATTGGTATCATGTTCGATGTCTTCATGATACCTGCAGTATTTATTATTCCGCTCCTCCTTTGGCCTACTTATCAGAGTTGACTTCCTAAAATTTACGAATCTTTTGTTCTTATCAAAGATTACAGCCGCATTCTCTGTCAATTCAGCATAGTATTTTGGCTTAACCCATGGATTTGGCCTTGGCCTGTTATAGTTATAAGATGGAGCATGATTTGAATATCCACCAGTTCGAGGTGGCAAGTTGTTGTTCATGTGTCGTGTCTATTGATTACCATTCGAGGGTTGTCCTTGGTTATTGGCCATCTGACTCGAATTCTTTGAAGTACTAACAGGTCCTCTTCAGACCCTAGTTGACTCCTCAACCTTGATCTGATCCTCAACTTGAGCCATTAGGGCTCCAAAAGTTAGAGGTCAACTCTTTGTAGTTTCATTGGCCAGATCCCCTAGCAATAGACCTTGGCGAAAAACAGTCATCGCCATATTTTCTTCGCAATTATTCAAACTTGTTTTAGTCAGAACGAACCTCTTCGTATAATTCTTCAATTTCTCTCTAGTTGCCTGCTTGCACTGGATAATTGTATCCCCGTTTTCTCTCAGTTCCTTACTCCTCATAATTTTCCTTCGAAAAGAAGTGTAAAGATCCCTAAAGTTTGAGATGGATCCCCTTGGAATCCGGTTATATCACTTTAAAGTCGTTCCTTTAAAATTCTGAAACAATGCACGACACACCAGCCGATTTTCATCTTCAAAATTCATCATGTTGTTCTTAAATTGTCAGATGTGATCATCGGGATCTTGCATCCCATCGAACTTTTCAACCTTAGCAATGTCAACACACTTCAGAAGCATTATAGACCGAATCTCACTTTTCAATGAAGAGTTTCTCCAATCGACACCTTGCACAAACTGATCATCAGTTCCCATTACTGCATACAGATTTCTATCAGTCTCAACATACGGATTCGAAGTGTTCCTTTCACACCACGTAGAACGAGAAAAATTATCCCTTTTAGATTTGTATTCCTTTTTATGCTTCCTCGACTGCTATCTATCCGGTTCCTCTTTCGAAGAATTCCTATATCTTTTAAAGCCTGAAGCAGAGCTTTTTACCTCTTCAACACTAGAGGTTACATACTTTTGCTTGTCGTTTTCCCTTTGCAAGAGAAATAACGCTCTTTAAGAGATTCAAAATGCACTTTTTATGTTCATTTCTAGCTCGCCGATCATCACAATATCGATCAGATTGATCTCCCATATCAGCCTTCTCATTTTCTTGTCTCACCTTGGATTTGAGCTTCGCCGAGTAAATTTATTGTTCTCTTTGTTCTTATTTTTCGTTAAGCATGTTTATTTTGTCTAAAAGTTGATTTATACGCATCTCAATGTCTAAATTAGTTTGGATCGTAATTGATACATCCAGCTTGTTTTCATTTCTTTACAAATCATCTTCTAAAGTTTCCATCACCGATCAAAGTGACCGATTGTTTTCGGGATTCATTATATGGAATTCAAACGAAAATCAAGAAGATTGTACTAAAATTCGAACAGGAAAGTCACTGATTTTTAATCGTCCCCAGTGGAGTCGCCACTTTGGTGAGTTCAGTTCTTAAGAATATTGTCTTAGGAAAACGTAATATGTGAGTTCTAGAGAGAGAGTTTTTAGAGAGAGAAAGTCAGAGCACAATTGAATTGGATAAAAAAAAGGATTCAACTTCTTTATTAGTTCAGCCTTGCCCTTTATATAGAGGCGCTAACACTCAACTTCAAACTGAAAAACGATTACATAAAAGAGGGTAAATTACCATTAGTCCTCAATAGTATTACATAGTAAACTAAACTTATATTATTTACATTTTAGTTCTTAAATTCCTACTTTCATATCAACTTCCAAACTCTTAATAATATTTTATTCCGAAATTATTTAGTATGATGCTATGGGTCGTTGGCCCCATGTGTTGATCCAGTTTGTACTAGTTGAACTTCAGAGAACACTTGTTTTGTATGAGACTCGACGAGCTTGTAAGAGAAATTTGAGCTAGTGGGTTGACCTACATTTTTCCCAAAGGAAGTAAAATGTATCCAAATGTTATTGTCTTGTATGCCATGGACTTTGGAATAGAATTTGGAGGGTTGAAACCAGCGTACCAAGGTTCTGTTTTCCGATGCGAAGGTTGAACTAGAAGTTGGTGGGCTTGGTCAGTGTCTTAATGACTTAGTATTGCTTGTAAGGATAAGATATGGTTTGGCTTTGATGATAAGACGAAGAAGGTTAATTGTTTGAGCAATATATAGGTGATCGAAAGCGAAAGGCTATATGGTCAGTCCTAGGTAGTCAAATCTTAACACGTTACAATGCATAATTTGGAGAGATATGCCATCATTTAATTCCTCATAATTGACTGACTGGTAAGGAGATGAATCTATGAGCTCAATCTCGGCTGACGTTTTGGATGCAAATCGTCCACAATATTGCAAATAGTTTGGAGTTCCTTTGTATATCAGCTAGTTGTCATTGTAGATTGCTTGGAGGACGATGGTAGGAGGAATACCGGCAAGATGTTTAGATTTGGAAAAAAATTTGACATGGTCGAGTTTTTAAATTGATAAGAAAATCATTTTCAAAAAACTTGTTTTTGGAAAACTTAATTTTCACGAGTCCATGGTTTTGCGTTATATAGTATTCAGATCACTATTTTTGATTGAAATAAGAAATCATCAACCACAATCTAAAATAACATATAATAATATTGAGGAATAAATAATTAGTCCGGGTTAGTACGAGAATAAATGATTTAATAATTATTCAAATAAATTTAATAATAAATATTTAATATTTATATAATGTTAATAAACTACAACCTGGAATACTGGAGACCTAAGTATAGGAGAACACATATATTTATAAGCTTAAGTGAGGATCCAAGCTAACTATAAGATTGAACATTACCTAATATATCTTTATGAATTGGGTTTATTTATTTATAAATGTATATGTGAAAAATATATTTTACCATTTTTAATTATAATCTATTAGATATATAGATGTTATTTCATAATATATTTCATAATAGATATTTGTATTAAACAAGAAGATGAAAATTCCAAGAAAAGAGTTCTTGTAGCCCTCTCTTTATCAGTTTAGGAAAAATTTTCTTTTGCTCTAAGATTTTTTGTTTGAGATCTTCAATCATCATGAATATAATCAACAATGTAATTTTTGAAGAAGAAGATTTTCCCAATCTTCAATCAGTAGTTACATCTCCTCCAATCCATACTCAGATCAACCAAAAAGTAGGGGTGAAACATAAGCAAATCTCTTATGCTGAAATTGTCAAAGAACAGAGGAAAAATCAGGAGTTTAAACCAATATTCATAAAACAGAATAGTGACCATATCATCATTCAATACAATCAGGAAGTCATAGAGAAACTCACACAAGAAACAAAATATACTATGATAGGTAAATTCACCCACGACTTACCTAAAATAAATCTTCTAAATGGTTTCTTGGTAACTATGTAATTCAAAGGAGAATGCTCGGTAACAGTGTGAGATTCCAGACACATATTTCTAGAATTAGGAATGAAAAGATATTTTAGTAAACTCTGGTCAAGAAATGTACGGACTGTTGGAGCCTCAACAATGCGTTTACTCAGGTGGACAGAAAACTTCAATCCTAAGGTGGAAAATTCTTGTTCTCCAGTTTGGATTAGAATTGAAAGATTACCTGAATATTTTTACAATGAAGAAATAATAAGAGATACTGCATCATCTATTGGGGGATCCTTTGAAGATCGGTGTTCCAGGTAAAAACGGAGAATTCCAAAATGTCTGTTATGCTAGAGTTGTTATGGATGTTTCGCAAAACATTCAAAATAAAGTCTGGCTGGGTTTTGGAGATAATCGTGGGTGCTGGATATCAATAACTTATAAGGACATACCAGACTACTGTAATTCTTGCTATCATCTTGACACAACGCTGACAAATGCAAGAAAAGTGAGAAAATACAAATTGAATCGCATCAGAAAATCAGTGAAAATGGTGTTAAGAACAATAACACTTATCAGATAAACACAGAAAAGAACGACCAAAAAAATGAAAAGCCAAAAATCAAATCTTTGATTATAAAGAAAGATCAAAAACCAAATAATGAAAGAATCAACAGCAAGAAGGATGATAAGGAAAATAAAGAAAATGAGGTTAAAGAGAAGAAAATCAATAACAACAAGGAAAAGGAAAAAGAAATAATGGCAACCACTAAAGAAAACTAGGAGCAAGAAAATAATCACACGAATTTTGATGAATAAGAGATTATGGAAGCTATACAGACTCTTAAAAAATATATAGTCTCTCCGACAATGAAGACTACGAGAATCTTATATCTGGAAATGTGACACCAAACCAGAAATGCATAGGAAGTCTACCTACATCACCTAACTCAAACACTGTTGACACTGAAGAAGGATTCCATGAATTTTTAAACAAGAAACTTAAGGAGGCAAGGAAGAAAAAGAAGGTAGATGAGAGCAACATGAAATATTTGAACTTATCAATGATCAACAAATCTATGCATCAACACAATCAAAATGTTAAAGATTCTTAGCTGGAACATCAGAGGAATCAACAACAATTCATCCATAAGAAGGCTGATGTCTATCATGAACAAATAGTAAATTAATTGATTTTCATTCAAGGCCTTTGGAAAATATTGACAAAATTGACAGGATTGCTAAAAAGCTTAACATAAAAAACTTTATTTCTAATATTTCAAACAAAATCTGGTGTTTATGGAATGATGAGTTAACTATAAAAACTATTTCAGAATATAACCAGTATCTTCATGTAGAAGTTTCTTTCTCTGGATTATCTGATAGTATTCTACTAACAAATGTTTATGCTTAATGCCAGAGAAATAATAGAAAAGATCTCTGGAATCAACTAAGGACAATATCATCAACTACAAAGGTATGAACGGTTTGTGGAGATTTCAATGTTATCACTGACTCTAATGAACAACTAGTTTGCTTTACGCTATACGTAAATAGTATAAAAGACTCTGAGGATACTATAAAGGACTGTGGATTAGAAGACGCAAGCTTTGCAGGCTCTAAATACAATTGGAATAAGAACTCCAAGTGGAACAGACTGGATAGAGCATTGTTCAACTCTTCCTGGTCCAGAATATGTTCTGACCATACTTCACTTTGTATCTCAATTACTTCTGATAAAAGCAATTTTAAAAACAATTTTAAGTTCTTAAACATGTGGATAATGGATGATACTTTCTTAACTTTGTGGAAATTAACTGGAATCATAAGATTGATAGAAGCTGTCTCTGCATCTTCTGGTATAAATTAAAGAGACTTAAAAAAGGTCTTAAAGAATGGAACATTAAAAGCTTTAGTAACATTTTTAAAAATGTTCAGGTTTGTGAAGAAGAGGTTAAAATGCTTGAGATTATGGACATTAGCAGTAACAATGTGGATCATAAAGTCAATCTTTTTAAATAAAATGGTAATCTTCTTCAATTTTTGAGAATGGAGGAGGAGTATTGGCATAAAAAATGCTACAACTCTTGGTTAAAAGAAGTTGACAAGAATACCAAAGTCTACCATGTTTATGTCAACAAAAAAAGGAAAAAGAATAACATTAATAGCATTAAGGATGGTGGAAAGTGGTCCTAAACTCTGATGATATTGGCTCATATGTTGAGAATTACTTTAAAAACATTATGTGCAATCGTTCTTATATTAACAGAGATGATGAAATATTAAAGATACAAGATAACATTTTCAATCATATTCCTAAAATCATAACTAATGATGAGAATAACTTACTACTAATGCCTCCAACTCAAGAAGAGATTCTAGATATCATAAAAAAATCAATCCATCTAGTGCTGCAGGTGTTGATGGTTTCAATAGAGTCTTCTTCAAAACATGCTGGAAAATTATAAAAAAAACCTTATAAATGCCATGACTTCATTCAGCTTGGGCCACAAAACTCCTAAAGGTATGCCTGCTACAAGTATGTGTCTAATCTCAAAGACTAACAATCCTACTTGCTGGAAAAACTACAGGCCTATAAGTCTCCGTACTTTGATCAATAGGATAATGCCCAAGATCATAAACAGACTATTTAAACTACTGCAAAAAATAATTTCAAAAGAGCATAATGGTTTTGTAAAACACAAATCGATTCATAAAAACATTTTGATAGCAAAAGAAATGATTTTTATTTTAAATAGAAAGCCTACATCAGGTAATATCATGATCCAACTGGACATGTCTATAGCCTTTGATAATAAGGCTCATTTTTTTGTCATCAAAGTTCTGAATTCCTTTGGTTTTTCCAGCAAATTTTTAAGTCTTATTAACAATCCAATTAGATCGGTTTATGTTACTATTTTGGTGAATGGCAGAGCTGATGGATACTTCAAATCCAAGAGAGGTCTGAGACAAGGAGATCCATTATCTTCTAGTCTATTTATTCTTGGATAAGAAGTATTAATTAGATGTCTCAAAAAGGTTTTCTCTGATAACAAAAATATGCAATTTGCATCTAGATCTGATATCTTGGTCCTCTGCCTTGCTTTTGCGGATGACATATTAGTTTTTACAAATAGTAAACCTTTTACTATTGAAAAGCTTAGTTCTTCTTTTCAGTGTTATCAAGATGTTTCAGGTCAATCCATAAGTAAGGACAAGATTCAAGTGATTGTTTCTAACAGAATGCAACAAACTAAGATTAGAACTCTAATTGACAAGATTTAGAACTAGTAACTTACCTATAGATTACCTTGGTATTACTTTAAACAAAAACAAGAAGTCCAATAACTATCTCTCTATCATCAACAAAATCAACAATAAAATTCATGACTGAGAGGATAAGCACTTGTCTTTTAGAGGTAGAATGGTTTCAATTCACTTTGTGATGTTAACTATTCTTATGTATTGGATGAGTATCTATGTTATTCCTAACAATACAATTAACAAAATTGAAAATATTCTTAACAAATTTTTATGGAGTTCTAATCCTAATAAACAAAACATACACTGGTCTTCTTGGACTCTTTTATGTAAGCCTTTTGCTGAGGGTGGTCTGAATTTCAGAAAGCCCTTTAATATTCAGGACACTCTCTCTTGTAAGTTATGATATAAGTTCAGGAAAAACAATTTCTTATGGGCTAGTATCATGCATAATATATATTGTAAGGCTGATCATCCTCTTAAAGCATACTACAACAGTTATGGATCTCTGACTTGGAAGAGATTAGCTGTTATCAAAGATACTGCTGAACCTAATATATGTTGGGAAATAGGAAAAGGTGAAGTAGAATTTTGTCTTGATTCTTGGAATAATGTTGCCCCGATATATTTGCTAAATAACAATCTTGATTATAGTATTATGCAAACTAGCAAGGTCAATTTCTACTGGAATGAGAACCAACGGGATTGATCTAGTGTGCAAAGTTATCTTGATGAAAACATGTTAAGTTGCATCAGGAATCAAAGCATAAATATCACCAAGGAAGATAAGATGATTTGAAAATTATCTAAAGACTGTAATTTCAACATGAAAGAGACATGAAATTACATTAGAGCTACACACAACCAATCCAATTTGTTGGACAGAATCTGGAACTTAGTGACTCCTAGGAAGTATTCTTTCCTTATTTGGAAAATCATTAACAAATATATTCCTATTGATTCTATTCTTCAAAAAAGACATGTTAGTTTAGCATCTAAGTGTCAGTTTTTCAATGATAATGAAAATCATAATCATCTTTTTATATCATGTCATTTTGCTTGGCAAATTTGGTTATACTTTACCAATATCGTTAATATCAGATCGATACTTTTATGACTATCACTCACTTAACTAGAAACCGGTTTTGGGATACTAATAGGAAGGTTCATATTAAAACAATCATGTCTCCTATAATATTCGGGGTTATTTGGCACAATGGAAAAAGAGTTAAATTCAAAGACAAAACGTTCTCTGTTAGTGTTGCGATTAAACATATTAAATTCATAATCTGTTCTATTGACATTGCTAACATGCTTAAGCCTAAACAATGGTTGAATAAAATTAATGTAGCTCAAGAGATGGGATGCATCTCCTATAAAAATTGTAAAAAAAGACCAATTTACCTTAAATAGAACGCTCCAATAGCTGGCAGACTCAAAATGAATTCGGATGGTGCTAGCCATAGAACGGGAGACTCTAGTGGCGTTATTATCACTAGGAATGACTCCGATGATGTGGTCATAGGCTTTAGAAATCTCTATGGTAAACTTTCTTATTTAATGGCCGAGTCTAGAGCTCTTCTTGATGGTCTCATTACATGCAAGAAGAACAACTGGGTCAATATCGATATTGAAACAAATTCATTAGCTCTGGTTAATCTACTAGCGTGTGGAAAATATCTTTGGTACCTAAGTCCCTTATTAGATTGTTGCAGGAAGCTTTTTTACCCTACTATGAGTATATCTCACATCTACAGAGAACAAAGTTGCGCAACCGATTGGCTTGCAAAATGGACTCTCAGATGCAAAATGAAAATGCGATTGTTTTGCTTGAAATTCTAGGATTGTGCTATATAAACAACTCTTATTAACTTTTAATTGGCTATATACTCTGGATTGAACTAACATATTGGTATGGTAGTAGCAGATTCTCTCATTATAATATGAATATGTAAGATTAAATAGCATTCGATTAGAATTCGCACCGTAGCAGCATGAAGTTTTTCCCATCATTCCATCTGCATCAAGTCTTGAAGATCTTGTTCATGAAGATAATCAGATTCCATTCTGATATTGAATACGAAACATCAATTGGTTCTGCCGATTTTCAGAAATTTTACTATAGTGGTGGTGTTTTAGATGCAGCGGAAGATCTCCTTGTTATGGCATTGAAGATTCACCACCTTACGTATCATCTCCAGAAGAAGAAATTTTAAAAGTTTTAAAATTTCAGTTTAGCGCCAGATTAGGATTAGACGCCAATTTTATATCTCAACACTTCGGTAGATTTATTGTTAATAAAAATACTTTTTTTTTGATAATAATAAATTTCATAAATAAAGTTTGTTCAAAATATAAAACAATGTTATTTTATTGTTTAATATGTGACTAACGGTAGCAAATAGTTTTACGTTTGGAAATGAAAATAACAGTACATTGATGTTCAACACGAGTAACATTAATAAATATTTGGTGTAAATAGGATTGTCAGTTTGTTGTTTAATATGTTTGTAACGTTAAACTTTGTAGTAAGTATACTTAAAAGTAAAAAATTATACTTATTAGATTACTATGTAAATAACAATGATAAATTTATCATTTTTATTTGACATAAAGTTTTCTAATAAAATTTATTCGCAAAACAAACAGGGTTAATTATCGGATTACTCTTTTACTAGGTCATTAATACTAATAATTTGTTTTAGAATTTTTCTAAAAATATTATTAACTTGATGTTAAATTTATGACTAACATTGATAAATAATTTCCTTGTTTGTTTGTTAGTTGCTTGCGATATAAATTTGTGGCATAACTTGTGAATAATATTATTTTTTACATTTGTTTTTTTTTTAACAGAAAAATCAATAGAAAATCTTATGTAATCAAATTTACTTTTATTTTATTTTCCAAAGCTACTATTATTTTTTTAATTTGGTGAAAGAAATTTAAACGCCATTTTTATAAAAAGTGATGGAGTGCTAATAAAAAATTTAAAATTTATTAAAGGGAAATTGTACTTAAAGTACCCACTCAACTATTCAATTGTCAATTACCACCCAAGGTTTGATCAATTGTTACTTTTTTTTCCCAAGAATTGAATTTTTTATTGATCACAAAAAGAAATTTTACAATTGTTAATACAAATATGAGTTAGCTACTCATTTTATACATATCAAAAGAAGAAAACTACATTTGCATAGTTTACTCCTTCAAACATATGCTAAGCCTCTGCTCTTTCATTTCTTTTCGCAGCAAGTCTCCCTTTATTCTTACATTCCCTTGCTTCCTCTCTTCCCAGATTCTCTCCCTTTACGTTTCCTTCTTGAGCAAGCTTCTTGGACCTATCCCCTTGCAACCCTTTATAGTACCTACTTCATCGTCCTTGTTCCTATCCTGCAAAATCAAACCTATGAATGGTCAAGTCTTTCAACTTGTCAACCAGTTAGTCGAAAAAACGAAAATAACCTAGATTTAATGATTCCAGCAAGGTGATTGCATTTAATTCATTCAAAGAGTGTGGTGATTGAACTATAAATCTAGATTGAATTTTTAATGCATGCTTAGCTACCCAATCAGCAGCATAATTCTGCTCTCTATATATGTGCTTTAAGGTCATTTGTGGTTTAATAAGAGATCTACAATATAGAAGAATCTTGTCAAAATACCAAGGGTGTTTACCAGTTGCAATCATATTAAATAAGCTAAGACAATCTGTCTCAATGTCAACACAAGTTATATCATTATCATTACATTACATAAGACCATTTACTAGAGCAATAATTTCAGCCATTATAGCAGAACACTTGCCTATTAAGTCACCTTTAGCAATTATAGTGGATCCTAAGCTATTCCTAATGATAAAACCATAACTAGACTCACCATTATATAGAGAAGAACCATCAACATTTAATTTCAGTCTACTATTAACAGGTATAGACCAAACAACATACTGACTTAGTTTAGAATTTTTATCATGATTAAAACATCGTAAATCTTTAGCTATATGCAGATTCTTTGACCAATGCTTCCTGGTTAAATATCTACCAAAATCTAGTGTTGACAACATGAATAATATGTGATTAATTATTCTTTTAGGTGATAGAACTTTATCATTATGTTATTTCTACCATACCATATAGAGTACACAATCAAAGAAGGTAAAATTGTCCTAATCTGTGTTCTTTTAGTTGTAGACATAAACCAAAGGTTGATAATGTTATTCACTGTCATATACCTACCCACATTTATCCTAAACATAGCAGAGAAATAAGACCAAACAAACCAAGCAGTTTTACATGATTCAATGATTCTGAGTTCTGGCAACTATAACACTTAGATGCTAAACTAAAACCAATCTGTTGTAATTTACTATCAACACTTAATATATTATTCAGGACTCTCCAAAGGACAAAAGAACACTTTTTAGGTGAAACATTGTTCCAGATTTTACCTTTAACTTGAGATGTTACATTTTTTATTCTTATTTCATTAACTGCTTTCTTCAAGTTAAATTTTCCATCAACTGAAAGTTTCCAAACTATAGAATCAGATGTGTGTGCATTAAACTTTATCCTACTGATTTCATACACATATTTAGTAGGCAACATTCTTAAAAGTTTATCAATGTTCCATGTATTATCAATCCAATATTCATTTATCTTTGTATGTGTATAATGTCTAGAATTTAAAGCTGTTAGAGATATGAAAGGCCTAGTACTATACCACTGGTCTAACCAGAAATCCAAATTACCCTCTCCTACATTCCAACCTATATGTTTCTTAGCTCTATCCTTAACTTCATACATTCTTTTCCAGACTTTAGAATCTGATACTCTAAGAGTGGACTGCAAATGATGAATATTAAAACAATATTTTGAATGCATCATACTTGACCATAGAGTTTTATTTTCTCTAAAGTTAAACCATAATTTAAATGAATAAGCAGTTTGAATGTCTTTTATGTTTCTAATATTTAATCTATTTTCATTATATGGTTTACACAATTTCTCCCAATTAAACCAAATCATATGCTTATCAGTATCACTAGACCCCCACATGAACTTATTTAACAGCTTCTCAATCCTAGATATTGTTTTCAAAGGAAATTTAATTGATTGCAAATAGTATATTGGATATGTCATTAAAACAGAGTTTATCAATGTTATTTTGCCTCCAAATGATATATGTTTAGAGTTCCAATCAAAAATTTTACATCTTATCTTATCAATCAGTTTCTCAAAATGAATAGAATGATTATTTGAATGAATTGGAATTCCTAAGTAAGTAAAAGGTAATTCTGCATGCCTAAAACCTAAAATGTTTTCTAAGGCCGTTATTCTTGCTCTATTCATTCTTAAAGATGTAATAAAAGTAGTCTTTTGCCTGTTAATTTGTTGACCAGAGAGTGATTGATAGCTATCTAAAAACTTAGTTAACATCTTAATACTTCTTTGTGAACCATTTACAAACAAAATTATATCATCAGCATAAGCAAGACAATTAACTTTAACTAAGCTTTTCATATTATAAGACATAGAACTATGTTGGTTTCTTAAATTATTAATGCCCCTAATTAAAAACTCTTCTACTATAATGAAAAGACAGGGAGACAAAGGGTCTCCCTGCCTAAGACCATTGACTGATTTGAAAAAACCATATGCACAACCATTAACTAAGATTGAATACCAAACATTCTCAATGCATTTCTTAATCAGTAAAATGACTCGATCATTAAAACCAAATGACAACATAACATCATAGATAAACTTAAAATCTAAGTTATCAAAAGCTTTCGACATATCCAGATTTATAATTACATTATGACCTCTAGTTTTTCTATTCAGTTCCTTAACTAGTTCCTGAGTAATTAGAATATTCTCTTGAATATTCCTAAGTTCTACATAAGCACCTTGCTCCTTAGATATTATAGTAGGAAGTATCTTAGCTATTCTAAAATTTATTAGTTTAGAGATGATAATGTTAAAAACACAACATAAACTTATAGTCCTAAACTGCATCCAGGTTTTAGGAGATTTGGTTTTAGGAATTAAGCATATCAAAGTAGAAAACAATCCTTTTGGCAACATAACATCTGAAAAGAAATCCATCACTGCTTTCAAAAGATCTTCTTTTATTATTGTCCAACAATCAAGAAAAAATCTGGAGTTGAATCCATCAACTCCAGAGGTACTGTCAAGATTTAAACTTTTAATTACAACATGCAATTCATCTAAAGTTGGCAACCTTAATATGTTATTATTATCTATATCAGATATTAACCTAGGAATAATATTCCTAACTGAAACTATATCATTTTCTATTGGAGTCTTATTCAGCAAACTAGAGAAGTAATTGACAGCAGAAGATCCTATCAAACTATCATTTTCAACCCATATGTTGTTCTCCTGAATTCCCTTTATAACATTTGTAGACCTTCTTTTCTTAACATAATTGTGAAACATTTTAGAGTTATTATCACCATCTATAATCCAATTAGAATAACTTTTTTGTTTCCAATAAGTTTCTTCTCTCTCAAGCAACATTGAATATGTAACATTTAAACTATCTAACTTAGCTCTATTATCTAAACTATCATCCTCTTCTAATCTTAACTCAGCTACTTTTATCTCTTCTTCTGTTTTACTTAAGTAATAAAAGATGTTTCCAAACTTCTCCTTATTCCAGTTTATTAAATGCTTCTTAAGTCTCTTAAGTTTTGACCAAAAAACAAACATATTTGAAGAATCACTAATTTGCTTAGACCAGTTATCCTGAACAGTTTTAAAGAAATCCTCATGTTTAATCCACATATTCTGAAATCTAAATGATGGCTTTTTATAAGAAGAGTTAGCTGATACAGTAACTAATAATGGTGAATGATCTGAATATGTTCTAGCTAAATGATTCACTTTAGTTACATTAAAATTCTCTCTCATATATCATTATGCAAAGCCCTATCTAATCTTTTCCACTTATGCTTATTTGTCCAAGTAAAGTTTGATCCAATATACCCTGGGTCTTCTAACTTACAGTCTAATATCATCAGATTGAACTCATCTATACCTCTAGAACAAAGAGTACTGCAGGCCAATTGTTCACTTGTGTTGTAGATTGTGTTAAAATCCCCAACAACAAGCCAGGGAAGATTAGTGACAGAAATATTCTTGAACTGATCCCATAATACTAATCTATGAGCCCTATTACACTTAGCATACACTATAGTAATTACAGCTACAGACTTAGAAACAGAATGACTCACCATAGAATTTAACAGTTGATCAGAATTATCTAAAACATTCATTTCATAACCATTCCTCCAAAATAACCAAATTTTATTATTCAAGTTTGCAAAATGTGAATCAAAACCAAGTTTTAAACAGATAGAGATAATCTTATCTGCTGATATCATAGGCTCCTGAAGAGCAATGATATTAACATTAAATTTTTTAGCCAAATTCTTTAATCTTCTTAATGTTTTATTGTTTCCAATTCCCCTTACATTCCAATTAAGCAATACTGTCATCTAAAACTTTTATAAGAGGATCCTAAAGACCTTTTAAAGTTCCTTGTTCTAGTTGTCATTCTATTTCTAGCAAATCTTCTCACACTAACATTAGAGGACTCTTTTAACAGTTTTCTTTGTTTAGGTGAATTAGGCTCACTTAAACTAGGCCTATCTATAACTATCCGATCTTCTACAACATCTTGCACATCTTTTAATTCTTCATCAGATAAAGGATTAAATGGATTACTCAGTTTTATATTTTCAATTTCATTAATTATATATTCATTAGTTATTTCTACAGAGTCTTCCACCTGATTAACAAATTTTATGGTTTTACTCTGATGTTCTAAGAAACACTTGATATATTCTTATTAGATGATTCTCTCAATTCTTTCAACTCACTATCAGTTTTATTACAATTTTTAGATGCTATTAAATTGCTATCACTAATTATATCATCATGTGAATTACAATCATCCAATGTCAAGTTATCAACTTCTGAGACTACATGCTTACATGATAATGAAATATTATCATCTTTAACAACACAACTTTTATCAATATGTCTAACAGGTTCTTTAACATTTAATTCAGAATGTTTAACTGTAAATAAACTGCCATCTTTTCTAATAATATCATCATGCAAAACAATATTCTTATTGCTACATTCTTTTCCTATTTGCAATGCTTGATTATCTATATCAGTCATATTATCAGATGCTACATTGAGTTTATTAGACAAATTCTTATCAGACTCTATTTCTACATTAGAAACTACCTTCTCACATGCAAATTGTTTAATACTATCACTGATAATCTCAACATGTTGACAAGTTTCTGTATTCATGATGTTACTAAGTGCTTTATCAAAAACATTATTAACAACTATCTGTGTATTTTCATTGCTTATGACACTTGTTTTATCATTCATTTTCCCAGACAACTCATCCATATTAGATTGAACATTATTAACTAAATCTTTGTTAGTTATAGGTTTAGGCATCCAAACATTACTATTCTTTTTATCCTTAGTATTAACTTCAATCTTTTTTAAATTCTGAGATTTCTTATATTCTAAGTCATCTGATCTACAAGCAATGTCTTTATGACCTAAATGTCTACATTTTTTACAATAATCAGGCTTATCTTTATAGATTACATCTTGCCAAAAACCATCCCTATCCCCAAAACTAACCCAGATTCTTTGAGGAAGAATACTAGAGACATCCAAAACAGTCCATACTTCACAACAATTAAAGCTATCCATATTTCTATTAGGTAACCAAGATTTTAAAGGAACACCAATCGCCTTAGCTAAATTTTCAATTGTATTTTTATTATACATATATTCAGGCAATTTAGGAAACGAAACCCAAACGGGAGTCAGCGGAGACTCACGTTTGGGGTTAAAATCAGGGCTCCATTTTAAAATCCTAAACGTAAACTGACCTATTGACCTGACATTATACTTCCAGAAGCTTTTAACATCTACCATATTTTCAAACTCCACAAAAACATGTCTAAAGTCCCATTTATATACACTGTAATTTCCTATAGGCTTTAAAGATGCTAAATACGTTCTAAGTTCTACAGCAGATGGACAACCATACGAAAATTTAGCAATCAAAGTAAATTTTGATAAAGAATTGAGAAACGACTTATCTGTTTCGCTAAATCTGACGTAGGTGTACCTGTCTTCAGTACCAATTTCGAATTTGTCGTGCAAGAAACCCTCACCAGATCCAGCTATTGATGGTAGCACCTCATTTCCCATCTTCACAGGTTCTGCATAAGTTCTCGTCGAATATTTTTGAACCAGCTGCTTGCAAAACTCCTTTTCGCCTTTGAGAGGATCTTTGTTCAGAGATTCATTCCTTTCGAAAGTTGGATTTTTGAAGAAACGAGTCTCTGAGATGAGGTTTGAAGGAAAGCTAACTGATGATAGGTTTTCTGATGGTAGATTTGTTCGATTTCGTTCTTCTTGATAAAGAACAGAAATCGATTTCTGCATGGTAGGTTTTCTTGATGCAGTTGGATTTGGGGCTAGATCTGAAATGAAACGAAAGAGTGGTTGAGAGACCACTGCTAGGGTTGGTGAATGAGAAGTGTGTGGTTGAGGCTGCGAGGCTTTACAGTTTGCCAAAGGCTGTGAGTCCCATGGCCTTGTTTTCAAGAAACGAAATTAGGTTCTTGGAGGCATATATACTCAGGGTTTGTATCTAATTGTCAGATCAATTGTTACTTAATACCCAACTCAACTACCTTATTGTCACTTACAACCTAATATTATTTTAATACCCTTACTACCCTTAACCCACGAACCACTACGAAACCGGTTGAAATCACATTTTCCGGTGATCGGAAGCTGCTAAAGGTTTGTTTCTTTATGTAGGTTGTTGTGTTAGACCTGTCTAACCTCTGTTTTATACGTACAGGAGTTGATCGTCACTTTTTGGATTCTTATATCTTACAAGTAATCGTGTTGCGAGCTTTTTAGGTAATTACCTACCGATTTCGAAGTTATTTATTGGTTTTCTCTGTTGGAATAGGTTCTATTCTACTGTTTTTAGACGACATTGCCTGATTTCGAGCTTTTCTCTGTTTTTTTTTTCGTTATAGTGATCTGTTATTGTTTAGTTAATATTGTTCGTTATATAGTTTTGTCCTTGTTTTCTGATGTTATATACTAATTTGGTAGTGCTTTAGTTTTGTCTTGAATGTGTAGATTACGAATATCACGACAAGATACGAATAGCTCGATGTAGGTATACACAATTCGCAAGATAGGATGCGAATTGTTAGATGCAGTAGTAAATAATTTGCACATAGTTTTTGTGACTAATAACAAATCTCAGGACTTTTTTTACATACAAATATCAGGCCAAGATGCGAATAGCTCGATGTAGGTATACACAATTCGCAAGATAGGATGCGAATTGTTTGATGCAGTAGTAAATAATTTGCACATAGTTTTTGTGACTAATAACAAATCTCAGGACTTTGTTTACCTACAAATATCAGGACAAGATGCGAATAGCTCGATGTAGGTAAACACAATTCGCAAGATAGGATGCGAATTGTTTGATGCAGTAGTACAAATTTTTGTACATAGTTTTTGTGACTAATAACAAATAACTTGTATTGTCCAGGGTAAGAGATGTCTAAATCACGAGTTTGTATTTTTAAATATGGTCACCAAACTGGAATTGTGCCTTTCACAGAGTTTGAAAGCTTCCAAAGTATCCAAGCTTATGTAGATACACATGGGAGGAGCTTGCCACAGGTGACTACCTAATTACTTACTCCTACGGGGATCACAATAATTGTTTCTTTAATAACCAGAATGATTTTGTTGGGTTGGTGTTATATCTTGATTTGGAGCGTTTAAAACGGGTTAGTTTTCTCATAGAACAACACATATTCGATAAGGGTTCTGGTAATAAAAGTTCTGTTGATAAGAGCTGTGGTGGTAAGGATTGTGGTGTAAAGCGTAAAGAGCGTAGCTTGATTTTGGGAGAACCATCTCTTGATCAACTAGTTAGCGGGGAGAGTAGTAACGGTTTAGTTAATTCTGATCAGAGGAAAAAACAACTTGCTACTGCTGGTTGGGCTGATGCTATTACAGGAGTGGGTCAAGCTTTTGAAGAAGGTGCTGCCAGTCTGAGGGTATCTTTGTGCAAGTTTGCGTTAGAGCATGGTTTTTCTTTCAAATACCTGCACAACACAACAAATAAGATCACTGCTTATTGTGAAAATAAGCTCACAAGTGGGTGCAAATGGAGGGTTTATGCATTTATTGACTCAAGCACCGGCCTTATGACGATCAAGAAGTATGTCCCGTACCATACTTGCAGTCCTGTTTTCTCCCATAAGCATAAGCATAAGCGGCACAGGCATTTGACATCAGATTTGATTGCAGAGGAAATTCAAGACTCTCTCCGGACCTGCCATTCGTTGACAGCCAAAACCATACAATCGACTGTCAAGCAAGATTACGGTCTTGACATCTCTTATCGTTTGTCATGGAATGCTTTAGAGAAGGCTAGGAGGGGAGTTTTCGGAGATAGTTCAAGTTCTTTTAGTTTACTAAGCGGATACTTCAAACGCTTGAAGAGCCGAGATATTACTTCAGACTGCCAGTTGGAGTTGTCAGCTGGAAACCGATTCAATCGCTGTTTTGTAGCATTTGGTTCGTCCCTTTGGGGTTTTCATTCATGCCGTCCAATGTTGTTTGTCGATGGAACCCACTTATATGGAAATTACAAGGGTACATTGCTCACCGCTGTAGCAAAGGACGGAAACAACGGTTAGTTACATTTATCTAGTTAATCTGAACAATATTTTGTGTGAAAATGCTGATGCAATTCCCATCAGGTGATGCAAATTAAGCAGTGTTGTGATCCTCACATTTCGCATCTGAGGCTGCGAATTATGTATTATTTAAAGTTGTCACAAACAATTCGCATGACAAGCTGCGAATTGTTTGTATGAGCAATTAAAATGTCACACATAATTCGCATGGAAAGCTGCGAATTGTTCCAGGACAACATGCGAATTGTTTACAAGACTATTCCCTGTTGCTGATGGTGTAGTTAGCATACTGCTGTAGTGTTCATTTGATCTGCCTTTTTCCATGACTATTCCCTGTTGCTGTTGGTGTAGTTAGCATTGAAGATTGGGACAATTGGATGTGGTTTTTGGGGTGTTTGAAACCACATTTGCTGGATCGCCAGATTACATTTATTACAGACCGTCATTCTGGTATTGTTAATGTTGTTTCTGTCTTGTATCCAAACTGCTTCCATGCGTACTGTTATTTCCATCTCATGCAGAATTTGAAAGCCAAACTGGAACATACTAACATGGAGTATAAAAAAAGGATGTTGAGTTTCTTCTATCGTCTTGCTTATGCTCCCAGTCAAGAGCTTTTTAAAGATATACTAACAGGTTTTCTATGTGAAGGTGGTGAGAGAATGAGTGATTTTCTTGCAAATTTACCCCTTGAAAAGTATGCGCAGGCTTACGTAAAAGGGAAGCGATACGGCTCTATGGCTTCTACTGCAGCTGAATCGTTTAACAGTCAGATTAAAAAATATTGCGGCTTACTAATTGTTGAGTTTATTGAATGGATTAGAGTCTTGCTTATGACTCAAGTTTCACGGAGATACGAAGAAGGTCTCAGCTGGAGTACTAACGATCTTTCTTTTGTTGAAGTTCTGCCTCCGAACGTTAAGAGACGCTCTGGAAGGCCTAAGAAAAAACGAATCCCTTCTAGAGGAGAAATCTCAACCAAGAAGTTGAGGTGTGGCCGATGTTCGAAATCAGGCCATAACCGGAGGACTTGTGATGTTCCAGTTTAAGGATAATTCTAGTTGGCCATGTCACATTTATTTTTGTAGTAGAGTTATTGTTCTGTACAGCAAACTAAACATTTTTACATTCCTGTGTTTTGTATTGCTATTATTGGAGTTGTACGCATTTCGCATCCTGTGTTGCGAATTATGTACAATATGTTGGTATATTGTTACAAACATCTATCAGGATTACATGCGATTTTGTGTGAAATTTCCCCAGGATGCGAATCGCTAGTAAAATCATATCAAACATTTATCAACATTTGAGGTTGCGAACTGTGTGAGCTATAACGTAATGCATTTTCATCATGCTTAAAAATTTTGTGCTTGATGGACCAGCTTCGTCTTCCCTCTTCCTTTTGTTGTTTCGAACCTCTACTGTTTGAGGTTGCACCTTTTCTGGCTGAGGTGCAACAGGAAGCATTGGAACCTGTTCTGGCTGAGGTTCAGCAGCAACCAGTGGAACAACTTCCACTGGTTGAGAGTCAGCAGAGTAGTAGTCATCATACATGTCTAGTTCGAAGACAGAGACTGGGCTGGGGGTGGTACTACTGGCATGATCAACTCATCACACCAGTTAACGGTTAAGGATGACCAGGAGTCACCCAGAGAACCGAGTGAACCAGAGTTTGAGTATGAGGTGGTGGTTGTGGTGATGGAAAAAGACATGACTGTTTGAATTTGAAGAGGAGAAGAGGTGTTTTTAAAAAAATATAGAGTTTGGTGTAAAATTAGCCTCTGGTTACTAGAGGTATTTATAGGGAAATGAGGTAATCATTACATAGCCTCCATGTTCAATCAGCATTTAATGAATTATGTACTTGATTAGATTGTTTTTTGGGTGCTCAATGGAGAAAACGTTTACCAAGGCATAAGCCACAACCTGTTCGTATCCTTGTACTTTATATTTTGAATTTTTTATTTCTGCACCAGGCTGCGAACTGATTGTAAGGTGGTATACCAGGCTGCGAACTGTTTCGTGTAGTGATAGGCATCTATCAGGTTAGGATGCGAATTATTTGATGATAAGTTAGGCTGCGAATTACTTAATGATAAATAAGCATCTATCAGGTTAGGCTGCAAACTGTTCATACATACCAGGGATTTGCTGCGAATTATTTGGTTGAAATTAATCGAATATTAAGCAGCCCTTATAGATCAGGTTATGATGCGAACTATAATCTAAGGAATATTCAAATTTCTGAAAATGTAATTTGTTTATGTATGCACAACAAACTAAAAATTACAACAAATGTATTTACAAACTAAAAATTAAAAGCAACAGCATAATGTTTTGAATCGAATCAGCCATATACGATACGGTCTTTGTCGTTTAAAAAGTAATAAAACATTTATGTTCTGAAGGTAGTTACCATATCTGCATCGTATTTTTTTCTGCACTGATCCATGCTCAATAATATATTTTCCATATTTGCAGACAAATATACCACAGTCCAGGGTGCCTCACTTTTGTTGTGGGATACCTCTTTCAACTTTCACATTCCACCCTGTAGTATATTTAGGTAGGAATCCTCTATCCAACAAATATTTGATCTGTGTATAATAATTAGTGTTAGGAATAAGCACAAAAACAACAACAGTTGGTGCCATACAATTCGCAACTTAGGCTGCGAATTGCCTGACAATGAATCCAACATAATTCGCACCTTAGGCTGCAAATTGTATGACAAAAAGTCCATCATGGGCATGTCACACGATTCGCAGCTTAAGCTGCGAATTATTTGATATACAAATGCCCCATTCAATAGAATTCGCATCCTATGATGCAAATTCTGTTATGGATAGGCTGCGAAAAGCAATTGATTTACTCACAATTCGCAGCATATCCTGATCACAGTTTGCAGCATGCATACTTAAAATGTGTTTAAATTTAAGTGTATAGTTTGGAATATTTACCAGTAGTGCAGGTGTCCTTGTGTTGTGGTCTATGGATTTCAGCTTAGGCAGAAGCGGATTGTAGTTTGAAATTGTCTAGGCGTCGATGTCAATGACGAGCAACGTCCAGTGGTTTATGGTGTCCTTCATCTCGGTGCATACTGGAACCATGATGATGTTGGCATCGTTGCGCCCCATTCTAAAAGCCATGTCTACCAAATTTTCTACTTGCCAGCCTGCTTTCATTTGATGCTGCATCCAAGCAAGAGTATATTAAAATGAGAACATTTTCTGAAAACTTGGTTCAATTTACCTGAGCTAAACTTACCGCAGTCATGCCCGAAATTAGTACGACGTCATGATGCTCTCCTTTAGCTGTAGTGGATGGAACTTTGAAGTCTGCTTCTTCAAGCATCTTCCGAATCCAAGCATCGATAACCTAACAAAGGAGTTGTAGATTTATGTTAAATATACAAGACATATTTGAAACATTGAAAAACGAATTGGTTGACAATTGGATACCTTTATGTCCAGCTCCAGTTCTAAAAGTAGTGCCATGACATCACTTGCTTGCACCCTGATTTCGTATGTAAACTTGGACTCTGGTAACTGCCATACCACTGGATCAGGGGTGTCGCTCTCGTAGGCTTTAACTAACTGTATTTTGTGGTATTCTGCCAGATCGATACGTTCAGTTACTTTTGTTTTCTTTGGCCATTCGCTGTATTCTACTTGTCGCGGTTCCCGTACTGTTATTACGAACTCTTCCTCTTCCTCTGCCACTTGAGGCTGCGTTTGTGTCAGTAGATTAAAACTTGGCTCCTCTATCTCTTTACTGGGCTCGAGCTTAGTAAATAACAAAAATCAAAGGTAGAAGAGCGTCAGTAATTATAATTGCAACGACTCTAAACAGTTCGCTTCTTAGGCTGCGAACTGCTTGGTTCCAATCTAATAAATTTATTAGTATCTATCAGGGTAGGATGCGAACTGTTCGAGGTTCCACTAAACAGTTCGCATCTTATCCTGATATTTGTTTGTAATACCCTAATCAGTTTGCTAACACAAATCTCATGTTATGATGCGAAATCATTATAAGTAGGCCTTACCGCACGGTCAGCGACAACCAATGCCGTTGACTTGTTCGGCATAAGATCTGGATCGTTTCGGAAGAAATCATTATTAATTTCATTTAAAAATGTCTGTGAAACTTGAGTGTAAATATCATCAACAAAAGCATCGGGTAAACCTACTGTGTTATTGTGGGACTCTGGAGCTTGCAGTTGATTTGTTACCGGGCCTACAGTTTCACGTTGGCTTAGCAATTCTGACTTTGCTGACAGCACCGTTGGTCTTTGAGGTTCCACAGAAGAAGTGGTGTTGTCTTCTAAGGATGGTCCTTCCTGCCTGAGTAGTTCCGTCTTCTCACTGGGATGGACAGGTTCTGACTCTTGAGGTGCTATCTCTTGAGTTAGCCTTTCTCTCTTTGCCAAGGTTATCTGTTGCTGCTGTTGTTCTTGTTGTCCTTGTTGCTCTCGTTGTTGTTCTTGTCGTTGTTCTTGTTGTCGGTCTTCGTGTTGAACTTGTGGCTGCTGTCTTTGTTGTTGGTGGTGTTCTTCTTGTTGTTGCTGTTGGTGTTGTTGTTGCTGGTGGTGTTCTTCTTGGTCTTGCTGTTGGTGTTGTTGTTGTTGTTCTTCTTGTTCTTGCTGTTGGTGGTGTTGTTGTTGTTGTTCTTCTTGTTGCTGTTGTTCTTGTTGTTGTTCTTGTTCTTGTTGTTGCTGCTGGTGTTTCTGTTTCTGTTGTTGTTGTTGTTGTCTTTCGGTCTCCTGTTTCATACAAAATTCCAAAAAAACAAAAGGGTGGAAGGGTTAAGCATAAGTTAATCATTGTTGAGCACGATTCGCATGCTGACCTGATATCTGTATTGTCCATTCCAAACCATTCGTAGCTCAGCATGTGAATTGTGTAATAACCAACCCACTAGTTGATTACACAATTCGCAGCTTAAGCTGCGAAACGTTTGGACAGGACTACACAAGAGTCCTGATATTTGTTTGATAACATCATACCATCCACTTACATTATCTACCTCTTTTGGGTCATTCGGAGGAGACTCGTGTCTTTCTTTCTCTGTCTGTGTCTCCATGATGTCCATCTCTTCAGATTGTACCGGTATGGGTGAATGGTTGGCATCATCGTCCCTTTCTTCTCGCAGTACTCCATCGGCATGGTGCTGATCAGCATTAGACACTGATGCTTGCTGCTCAGTGGATGCTTATGTGTCTCGTAATGCTGCTGGTACCTGCTCAAGTATTGGGCTTTCAATCCGGCAAATTGGCTGAGAGATAGCAGCGTGGAGTTGTTGTGCTTCAAGTTCCGCTATCTTGCGTTTCAATTCTTTCAGCTGCAAAAATGATAGCAAATTTTTTATAAACATATTAAGTGCTGATTGTAGCGATTATTTAAGGCTCAAGTCATACTTACTTCTCTGGCCTATTTTTCTATCTTTCTCTCGTACTTGTTTTTGTCGGCGTATGTCTTCAAACGATTTGATTCAGCAACAATTGCAGAAATATCGGGATTAGGATCTCAGCGTTTGAGTACATAAGCACCGATTATTTCACTCATACTGGTTGTGTCGTCGTCGTCGGGCAACTGCCTTGATTTGCCTTTCGGTTGTGGTGGAATCTTTTGCTTGGGTAGTCTTGGTGGTGGAATCGTTGGCTCGGGTGGTGTTAGTTGTTCGGGTCTGGGAGACATCAACTTATTCATTACATTCTGTGATGCTCGTCTCCTTTGTTTTGGTTTTGATGCTGTGCTTTTCGTCCTCTTCCTTGGTCTTTCTTCCGGTGAAGTAGAAAAGGTTTCTGCATCTTCACTATCTTCTCTTTCTCCGAAAGCTTCACTTTCAACCTCGGTAAGACGTAATGGACCTTCTAAAACCTACCAACAGAGGCACATGTAAGTAAATAAATTGTTTCGAAAGTATGAGGGTGTAGACAAACAAATTGTTTTTTAGAAACAGTTCGCATCATATGATGCAAACTGTGTGATTTTAATCACTTTAGAGTTGCAAAGAATTCGCATGCTGAGCTGTGAAATGTGTATGGGAAAATATGCTGCGAACTATGTGTAAACCATATGCTGCGAACTATGTGTAAACCACATGCTGCGAACTAAGTATTTATGTCAGGCTGCGAAACGATTGATGCATGCAGAGCTGCGAAATGTGTGTAAAACTATATGATGCGAACTGTATGAAAAAAGAAGTTGTGAAGTAAAATTCATATCAGGCTGCAAAATGATTGATACATTTTCCTAAGCAAAACGCATGATATGCTGCGAACTGCATGCACCCCAAGTTAAAAACATATATAAAGCTTATACCTGGTCATTATCCAGCAAGGGTGTTCGAAGAAGATATGTCATGCTTGATGCTTGGCACTCTAATCCCAACCATTTGAAAAACCTTGGTATCGATGTTGGCTTCGCTACCTCATGGCCGATTGTTATGTGCTCCATGATGAAGGGCTGCATGGGGACAAGTTTTATCAACAAGATTCTCTGTACATGACTAATTTTTATACCGAATAGATCAATCTTACAATTACAAGGGCAACGCAGCTGACGACTTTATCAGCTCTTTCTATTGCTAAGCAACTCCTGATAGACTGTCGAAGCTTGTAAAGTATTGATCCAGCCCAGTCATAATTGTTTATTCTGTTGAGGTCTTCAACATAATAAGCCATGCTCCAACCCAAGATATCTCTAGATACGGAGTAGAATAGGGTGGAGCACAAAAACAGTATCAACAGCCTCGCAACGTCTTCCAACTCATGCTCCCCTCCTTCGTTTTTGGCCTTCGCTATACCCTCCTGTAAAACCAATGGCAACATGCTATGTTAGAAATGTACAGAATCTTGCTTTATAAAGATGAAGTCCATTTTAGACGTACCTTTATAATGATATTTGTTATTGTTTTGGAATTATTGGCTGCTACTTTCCGTCCAGTTTTACCCATGGAGTATTTCTTCATCATCCTCGATTCGTCCTCCTCGTCGGGTGCATATTTGTTGTGAAAATCTATGGTCTTTGTTAACTGCATTTCCTCGGTGCCATGCCTCAACCCGAATATGACATTCACATCGTTTTCAGTTAGCTTTACATACTTGTTGCCAATCCTAAAAACGTCTCTATCCACAGAGTATTTCTCGATGATATACTGAATGATTTGGTAGAATTTTTTCTTTGGCAGCTCTTCCTCATTACGGATTTGGAAAGCTATTTTCAGAAGTGTATAGAAGGGTGTGTTTCTTGCAGCTTCAATGTGCGCCCTTGTAATACGCATGTCTTTGAGTAGCTTCAAAAGGCTCACCAACCCTGATCTGTAGTAGCTAGGTTTTGTTGTCATACTCTCTGCACAAACACAAATCAGTTGGGGTATCACTAAAAATTCGCATCACAAGATGCGAATTGCATATATATATGAATATTGTTTTAACAGACAATTCGCAGCCTGAGCTGTGAATTGTTTGTAAATAAACGACATAAACATATAATCGAGTTGCGAATTGCTTGCATAATGGGTGATCAGGAAAGTTGCACGGATCTGGGAATTATTGAACAAACACCAAAATCAACAATGAACTACCTAATTCACATCTAACATACATAATATTTCTCAGGAAAGTATTAGCATTACATGCAACTAAACTTCTACCCTGCCTTCGACGATAAACCCAGAAACTGAGCAACTATCGTAAGTAGATACTTCATTCCAGTATAAAAAGCACCTTCTATCGTGAATTAACAGAAAAAAGTGGTTCAAATTCGTCAAAAACGCAAAAAAAAAGTACACTTTCCACGATAATGCATACCTGTTAAATTTCACCGGTCGAAGAACGAGAAAAAAATCTCTCTGAGATGACTTTCAGAGATTTGAAGGTGTGTAGTTGGAGTGAGTAAAAGACAGTGTCCGGTGCGATAGTGTCGGAGGTGCGAACGGTGAGAAAATGTAGTGTTTTGGGGTTTGAGAGAGAGAGAAAGAGTATCACGAAGTCGAACGGTTTTCTGGTGGTTTCTAAAATTAGACTTTTTGTGTTTGTTTAGGATGATAGGAAGGTGGAAAAAGTGGGTTGGAACTGGAAAAATGGGTATATATAGTGGAAGGGTATTTTTGTCCAATTTATTAGTCTGGGTATTAAGTAACACTATGTCAAATTTGGGTAGTGCTGGGTAATAAGATAGTTGAGTGGGTATTTTCAGGTACTTTTCTCTTTATTAAAAGAGTAAGAATTATTTATTAACGTACGAGTAATATTGATAAATAATTATTATATGGAAACCAATTTGTTTTATTATTTTTTATTTTGTTTCAATGTTTATTTGTTAATGAAAACTTCCATTAATATTTGTTGAATTTGTGAAAATTAATAATAACTAATTTCAGATTTATTTTAGAAGTAAACAGATAATATTAATTCAATTATTAATGTTTAGGTAATAAGGATTAAGTCAGATGGTTTTCGGAGATCCCAAGAAAAGATTTTTTTTACTCGGGTCCATTGAGAAGACGATCAAAGTATAAGATTTTCCTTGATGAAAAATCTCCGTTGCTAAGGTGATTCATTGTATTTAATTCGAAGATTGAAAAGAAGGATTGAGATTTCGGGTATAAGAGTAGACACCTCTAAAAGGTGATTCGTACAAGTAAATAAGAGTAGATGAAGTTTGGAAATTGGGAATCAACAAAGCGAGAAGACATAACTTTTATTCAAGATTTGTTTAACATGGTTCGAAGGAGAATTAGGGTTTCAGAAATTAATTTTTTTTTACCTAAAGCGGTAGAAAAGGTTTCAACTTCAATCCTCTTGAAGAATTTGAGAAGAAAAAAGATTGAGAGATCAGAGATTGAAGCAGACTCAGATAAGTAACAAAAAATGGTAAATTTCGATCAATTTTCTAGTAAATAATTTCAAAATGAAATTACATCGAGCACGTCAGTTAGCCAAATAAAGAAATTGATGATGTATCCTCATCGTAAGGACATGACCATCAATTCTCACCTCTCAGAAACACCTTCGAGTACTTAGATCCACAACAACAAAATGATTCCTTACAAAGAAGTTGTTCGACCCAACATCATTACCAAGAACATCAGTCACGAGGAGGTGACCATTAGCAATAAATGAGAATTCAAGGAAGTAATTTTACTGCAAAAGATAAGTCCCCTCTCCGCAATGCATCTAAATATACTATGGTTGCTAAATTTGCAATAGATAGACCAAATTTAAATGTTATACAACAATTTCTAAACAAAGAAAAACTTGAAGGTGAAGTCCATCTATCTACATTTGATATATGTCATGTTTTTATTGAATTATAAACTTTAGAAGACTTAAAAATCCTATGTCTTTTAACGAACATTCCATGCGATTAATCAAATGAGAACCAAATTTTAACACTTAAAATGAATCTCTAGTTACTCATGTGTGGGTAATTTTTCCAAAACTTTTTGTTTATATTTACAACATAAACAATATAAAATATACAGCCAATGCTTTAGGTACTCCATTAGATATATTAATACCTAATAAAAACTTTTTCAGACACAACTATTGTTAGGCTTGGATAGAACTGGATGTATCCAAGTCTGTTAATAAAAAATTATAGATAGACTTTTGGGATGAGGATACTTATTTGATAGATGTTATATATGAGAAATTCCTCGTACATTGTCTAGAGTTACCATCTTGGTCATAACATCCAACAATGTAAAAATAATAATTTTTTTTGAAGTAACTAAATCAGAACTTAGTTACTGCAAATAACCAAATAACGAACAAATTAACTGTAAAAATTATTGAGGTTAGGGTTCCTAAATTGAAATTATAGTAGTAAAAAGAACCAATATAGAACACCCTAAAGAAAATTCAAAAAATTGGTTTCTAAAGAATTTACAAGAAACAAGGGAAAAAATCCAAGAGAACAAACAATAAAACTCTAAACTAATTGAACACAATGAGAAATCATTAAATGAGTACAATTCATAAGTAATTGATGTTCTCCAATCCATAAAAAAATGGTAATAGATTTCAATTTTTTAATGCCTTAACTCATGATGAGGATCATTCAAATTCTCCACATTACACTTTAACTGGAAATCTTCCAATTTCACCTAATAAACAAAGGAGTATTAATGAAACAATACAACATAAAGCCAACATATTGAAACCTAAAAAACTGTTTAGTATGAGTAAAACAATAGATTCCAAATAGTCAAAATACATCTCCTCTCTAATACATTAAATGACAATTGAAATACTGAATTGGAATATTAGAGGTTTAGGTAACAAAAACTAAATTAGATGATTAATTTTTTTAGCTAAAACTGAGAAGATATAGTTCATGGCCATCCGGGAACCTATGATCTCGGATCTTAAAATTGATTAAACTTTGAAAAAAACTTGGTTTTCATCATGGTATTGCTAACACTAACAATAAAATCTAGATAATATAGAAGAATATCTTTAATGTGGATGTGGTCTATGATAAAGAGAGTTTTATTCACCTTAAAGTCTCGCATTTAAACATGAATAAAGACTTCAATGTAACTCATACATATGCCAAATTATCTAGAATTAATAGGTACCCACTTTGGGATAGTCTGAGAGAGTTATCCAGCAATCCACTAGAATGGATTGGTCATGCGCAAATTCAATTGTATAACAAACTCTTTTTCAGAGCAACTATCATGTGAAACTTTGTGTTTACGAAGTCTTGATAACTTCAACAACATAATTTTGGTATATTCCCTTGAAGATGTTGGTTTTGTTGGCTCTCGTTTCAGTTGGAAAAATAATACAAATTGGAGAAGGTTTGATAGAGTTCTTATTAATTCTCAAATGAGAACATATTTTGATTCAACTCAAGTAAAACACTTAACAAATAAATTCTCTGACCATCCCATTTGTTAATAACATTAGCCAACAATTTTCTGAAATGAAAAATCCTCCTAATTCCTTAATATGTTGAACCAACCCTGACATCTACAAAACCATTGAGGAATCATGGAACATCCATGTGTCTGGTCTAGCTTTACATGTACTTTGGAAAAAACTTAAAAGACTTAAGATAACTTTGAAGTATGGGAATCGTGATGTCTTTGGAAATATTTTTAATTTATTACCAAATATGATTTTGTTTTTAACTTGTATGAAAAAAAAATCAAATTTCTTAAAATATCGAAGATAAGATAAAGTTGTCAAATTCCAAATCTAATCAACTTATTATCTTGGCAAGAGAAGAAGCTTACTAGGAGCAGAAGAGTTGAAAAATATGATTAAAGTAGAGTGACAAAAACAAAACTCTCTTCCATAATTTTACAAAGAAAAGACAAAGGAAAAATAGAATAAATGGTATGAGACATGAGAATAATTGGATAGATGATACAAAAAATGAGTGAATTGGTTGTAGATTGTTTTAAAAAACCTGTATACTAATAACATTTATGTCAACCCCTGTGTTGATTAACTTGAAATCATTATTATAGGCCTTAACAGTCTATTTAACAACCATTAGGAGATGTTCAAATCAATAGGTCAAATGAACATTAATTGTGTTGGCTTAGGCTGATGACTTTTTCATCTTTGTTAATAGACCGAAGAACAATATCAATAGATTGAACATTTTCTTAAACTTATATAATAATTTCTCTAGTCAAAGTATTAATATTGAAAAATATAGCTTAATAAATTCTCCTAAGTTAAGCTTTTGCAGAATTAGAGCCCCTTGAAGAAATCAATGTTTCAAATACAAAGCTTTTACCAATTAAATACTTAGGTATCTATATTGACAACAATAATAAGATCAACAAATATGATGAGTTGGTTCATAAAATTAGGCAAAAAATCATTGAATAGGATTTTGTATGCCTTTCCTTTGGTGGCATATTAGTATTCATCCATTCAGTACTAATGGTGTTGCCCAATTATAATATCCAATGTTGCACTCTCCCTAAAGATATGATTAATAGAAATTGTGGAGTTATGAAGGATTGTCATTTCAGGATGATTATGTTCAGGCTCTTTGTTTAATGAAGAAGTGATTTCCATTTGAGAACTATTTTATATTGTATGATCTATGTATTTATTGGTAACAACATTGGTTTTTTCAGATCTTTGAGGAAAACTATCATTTAAATTACTGATGATTATATTATTAATCATATGTTTAGTTAATTAAGCATTTTTTATAGTAAGATTGAGTCACATGGAAGGTATGTTTTAGTATTTTTTTTGTTTGGTTTTGTTGCATTTGGTAACATCAAGACCAAGATTTTGGTAGTGTTGACAATATAGTGGAATGGACCCATATATAATGTCAACCCAGAAACCCTCTTGGCCACCAAAATCAATCCATATATTTCTATTGAGAGGCTTGGATACATTTAGCTCGATCCAAGACCGACAATAGTTGTGTCTGGAAATATTTATATGTGGAACCAAATATTTAAAGGTCTACCTAATTTTTTAGCTATATTACTGATTGTATCTTTATTATACATGAACTCAGGTAATTTAGGAAAAATAACCCACACTAGGGTTACTGGTGATTCAAATTTTGGGTTGAAATAAGGCTCCCATTTGAGGAGCCTCATGAAGTGAGGGCCAACAAGCCAAACATTATGCTTTCATATGATTTTAATATCATCTAATAATCTAATTTCAATTAAGATGTGTTGATTATGAAATACATATAGGTTGAAGTTCTCTTTTGGTTTAAGTCTTTCTATAAAATATTGAACAATTTTTAACTCTGGTATACCTAGGGAAAATTTACCAATAAGAGTAAACCTATAGTTAAAAAGAAGATGAGACTTATATTTCTTTGTAAAAGAGATTGCTTTGAATGCATCCTTCGCGAGATACTGACAGGTTGGTGTTGTCTGGCCTGAATGCTTCCAGGTAGGATTTCTCCTTCTACTTCCAGTGTTGATTTGGACTGTCTTCATAAATAGGGCCTGACCTTATTGATGGAAAATCTTGATTGTAGTTCTGGATGTTCCTTTTGCGTATGCGTCCTTACTACTTTGATCTTGAACTTGAATTGAAGAAATTTCAATATTGTTCTTTCTTTGGGTGTATTCGGGATGAGAAGCTTATTTGTTCTTGATGATTTACAAAATATAATTATTTTAGTTGTTTACTACTTACTGCATAAAAAATTGAGTTTTCAGCTCGGTTTTGGGGCTGGAGATTGACGATGCGAAGAGTTTAGCTCTGAAGATGTAATTTCCTGTTGAAACTGATGATGCACGACAATCTACTTTGAATTTACTATTAATCGACGTTAATGAAGAATGCGCTCTCAAAGATTGAAAGTGTAACCCTAGATTTTGGGAATACACTTCAAAAAAACAATAGGTCTTCTTGGATCATTTCAAGGTCCATCATGTTGACCAAATACTGTAAAGGTACTCGAAATAACTTGATTAAAAACCTTTCAATACAATTTAATCACGAGGACAAAATACTATGGTCATTAAACAACTTAAGTAACTTCAATGCAAATCTTGCTTGGAATAGAATTAGGAAAAAAAGTAACTAACCTGATCTATTTGGTAAAATTTGGAATGACAGTACTCCAACAAAATACTCATTTCTGCTTTGAAAACTCTTAAAATTTTGGATCTTAGTGGACTCTAACCTTCAAAAAATAAATTTTAATTTTGATTCTAAACGCTAATTTTTCTCAAACACTAAATCAATTAGCCATACCTTTGTTAAACGGTCAATTGTGTGGTCTATTTGGTCCCATTTAGCTAGCCTCTTTAATCTAAACATTGGTAGATTTATGACTATCCACCCCTAGTTAGGTGTTGTATCTGGTCTACCAATAAAGCCATTCATACCAGAACAATAATCTCAGTGATCATCTGTTGGTCAATTTGGCACTTCAGGAATAAATGAAAAATTGATAATCAATCTATTTATTCTAAATTTATATTATACAAAATATAGTTGATATTGTCTAGATTAGACTATGCTAATATACTTAAGAGTAATATTTGGCTAGGTGGTCAACATATTTCTAATAAAATGGAATCTTTCTTCCATATTAATCCTTTAGACAACTTTGAAATTCTGAAATGGATTCATCCAAATAAAAATAGACTTAAATTGAACTCAGATGGCTCGTGCTTTCCAAATGGTAAATCCAGTGGTGCTGGACTCATAAGAAATAATAGTGGTGATATTTCAGTGGCTTATGGTAGAATTTATAATAAGCAAAGTCTTCTTATTGTAGAATATAGAACCATCTTAGAAGGTTTTATAATCCGGAATCATAATGAATTCAAAAATGTATGTGGTGATCATTTTTATGTTGTTGTTTTTTATGTTGTTTCGTTGTTATGGGTTGTTAAAATTTATGGGTTCTTACACATCTTGCACTTATATTAAATTCTTGTTTGGCTGAAAAATAGATAAGTACCAATACCTCCTTTTGTTTGCCCATCTCTTGTCAAAATCACCTCGTCAAATGTTTATTGCCTCATATTTTATATTGTATCTCTCATCATATTGAACCATACCCTAAATAGATGTTAACACCTAAATTTTTTAACACCTCTTGCAAATAGATGTTATATGCCCATAACACCTAAATTTGACCAATTTTTTTAACACCTAAATAGATGTTATATGCCCATAACACCTCTTGCAAATAAGTAAGCCATTTCCTAACATAATTGGTCAAATTTTTCTTTAACCATTCTAAAAAAACCTATTAGTTACTTCCACTTTCTCGTTTGCTTGAGGATGAAAAAGTGTTCAAAAATACTGTATAATTTCCCCCGAATTTCAAAAGGAAGTCATTTCTCTATTATTGAACTAAAGGTCGTTATATGTAGTAATATTTTGAGAGACTCCAAAACGACAACAAATATTATTAACAATAAACTTGATAAAATATTTAGCTCTTATACCTTAAAATGGCTCAGCTCAAACCCACTTCGAAAAATAGTCTACTGCACAATAATTGTTTGCCATCCTCCTAAGTGGAACTGCTGGTTTATGGATAGAATTAGCAAATCGTTGACATGTATCACAACCTTGTACCAACTTTTTAGTATCACTTATAATCGAAGGCCAATAATAGTCTACCAAAAAAACTCTCCTCACCAAAGCCTTAAATCCACAATCAGCAAAACCTTCTCGATCATGTAGTTCGAATAAAATTTCATGAGACTCATTCTTACCCAAACATCGTAATAACGGTCTACTCAAAGACTTCTTATATAACAAACCATCCAACATTGTATAACCATGAGATTTGAACCTCAATCATTGAGCTAACTTGACATCCTAGGTAAATATTCCTCTAAGAAATAACTCTTTTATTTCAAATCTCCAGTCGTCGCGAATATTTTCTACAGTGACAAATACCTCTTTGAAGTACTTACATTTTTTTTAACTAAATCATAGGACTTTCTTGTAATAATATACATGGATACTCCTCTGTATATGATATAGTTGCTAAAGAATCTACAACTGTGTTATCCCCTCGAATAATATGCTGAACAACCACTACATCGAATAAAAGAGTTATCCCTCGAAGCTCACGAAGATATGAAACTAATTGATCTTTCTTAGCCTCTTATATCCCTGTCATATGATTAACCACCAACTGCGAATCTGTCTCTAACCGAACTTTGTTCTCCCTACGAATATTTTCAAGCCATAAACCAGCTAAGGCAGCCTCGTACTCACCCTCGTTCATGCGTGAAATCCAAATCGAATAGCCTGATACATGGATTTTCCATAATGAGCAATCAATTGCACCCTCACACTTGATCCCTATATGCTAGAACCACCATTTCTTCGAACCACCAATGTTGAAACTAATTGCAATAATTCTTTAATTGTTCCCTCATTTGACCGGCTTGAATGAAACTTAATAAAAAATCTACTAAAGCTTGAGCCTTAATAGTTGTTCGAGGAGCAAAATTTATATCAACATCCTCCAACTCAGCCGACCATTTAGTCATTATGTCATAAATATTTGGTCGTTCTAACACATTTTTTTAATGAAAAAGAGATTCAAACAACAATTGTATGAGCTTGAAAATAAGGGCGCATTTTTTAAGCAGCGAACACCAAGGACAAAGCCAACTTCTCAAGCCTTAAGTATATTTTTTCTGATGTCGATAAACTCTTGCTCACATATTAAACTAGTTTAGAAGTTCCACTTTCTTCCCTTATCAATAGAGCACTGACAACAAATTCTGACAATGATGTATACAAGTATAACTCTTCTCTTATTCGAGGCTTGAATAACAATTTTGGTCACTAAAAGTGTTCCTAGATCTTCGAAAACACCACCTCACGTTCTAGTGTCCATATGAATTCCTTTGGTCGATGCAAAACTTAGAAAAAAGGAGCACACTTGTCAGAAAATCGAGAGATAATTCTATTAAGAGCAACCAACTTCCCTGTCAAAATTTGCACTTATATGATTGTCCGAGGTGAATTTATTGATACCAAAGATTTTAATTGATCATGATTGCTTTTATTCCCTTTTCACTTATAATATATCCCAAAACGTTTTCAGACCTTACACCAAATATGCACTTCTCTGAATTTAACTTTAATTGAAGGCTCTTAAATTCAAAAAGGTTTCCTCGTAGTCTTGCAAGTGTTCACCATCTGTTGAACTTTTGACTAACATATCATCAATATAAACTTCCACATTTCTCCTAATATGAGAAGAAAAAGCCTTATTTACCAATTTTTGATATGTTGCCCAAGTATCTTTAAGACAAAAGGACATAACTCGATAACAATGTAATCCTCGATCACTAATAAAAGTAGTACTTTCTTGATACTTCAAATTCATATGGATCTGATTATAACCCGTAAATGCATCCATAAAAGAGATGATTTTATTCTGTGACATTGAATCAACAAGTTGATATATTCGAGGGACAAGAAATAAATATTTAGGACATGCCCTATTTAAATTCATAAATTCAACACACATTATCCATTTTTTGTTCTTCTCTTTGAACTAACACTGGATTGGCAGTCCATAATGGACGTTTTAACTCTCGAATGTGTCCGACCCTGGACAAACGATCTAGCTCTACTACAATGGTCTCATATTTTTCTATAGAGAAAGCTCACCTCTTTTGAATAATGGGCATGACCTTCGGATTTAAATCAAAACTATGACATATTACCTCGGATGATATCCCTACAACATCCTCGTTTTCCAAGAAAAAAATCCATGTTATCAAACAAACATTGTAACAATTGGTAACGCAAAGTATATGACAGTAATGTTTTTATGCGCAAAATATTTCCCATTTGAAAGCATGTACTTCTCGACATTTTCTCCCAACACTAAAGGACCCGGGGTTTCCCTCAGATCATTCACACCTTCCTCATCCAAAGCTAACCCTCTTAATTTCTATTAAGTCATTTGGTCACTAAAAATAACCTTTTTAGAATGTAAATTTGTTGCATAAAATTCCATTGTTACTTGCTGATCACTTTAAACTATTCTGACGCGATCCCTAGTTACATATTTTAAATACTGATTGAGAGTTCAAACAACAACATACATTCTTGACAACCAAGATCTCCAAAATATAACATTATAACTGGTCAGGCATTCGACCATCATAAACAAGACTTGAACTTTCTTTTTAAATGGACATTTTGCTAAGTAAATATCCTCCTAGAATTCCCCGATAACTTGTGTTGTTACTCATGTAAATCTAATTATAGTATATTCTGATCAAAGAATCATAGCCCCAAAAAGGATAGTCGAGTTGGTAGAGTAAGACATGCTTGTGACCAAAGGTCATGAGTTCGAGTTCCTCTTCAAACGCTTTCTTGGCTGAGCCTGCCACCTTGTGTGGTTTACCTTCTGGCGTTGGTTTGCAGGCTATTGCATCAGACTGAGGGTTTACCCTGTGCAGACTCGTTGAGTAGCGGTTGCGGGTTCCCTCCGAAAAAAATCAAAGAATCGTATGTGGGCTACGCATCCTATCATAGGTTGACTTGAATAATATATTTGTTGAACTTACGGTATCTATCAGAATACGTCAAATTTCAGTCTATCACCACTTGATCCTCAAGGGGCCCTGATATTCCCCTTAGATCGTCTTTGTCAAACAAACTATGGGAGTTTCTTTCTTCCCATACAAGTGGGTGGATATTTTACCTTCTAGTTGGGTGGCCAAACTCACCACATGTATTTTTCCTAGAACTGTTTCCATTACTCACCAATGTATCTCCTCCAAAAATTGCTAAAGATTCAAAATATTCACATAAACTTCAAACTCTTCCTCGAACGATCGGTTCATCCACAACCAGCAAAATGAAATAATTAGGGTCTGAATTCAAATATTCTGATATCGCATAAAACTTTGCAAATTTAGAATCCATGATCATCATCGTATTCTCCTACTTTGAATATCTGTTAACAAAATATTGATGTGCTGATGTGCTTGGCTATTTCTACCCACCACTCTGTCCTTTAACGAAAGTCGTTAACTTTCCGTTTTCTATCAAAATCTGGATTTCTTTCTTTAATACTATGCAATCTGCATTATCATGCCGAATATCATTATAGTATTTGTAAAATTTATTATACGTTCCTCCTTTGGCCTGTATATTGGAGTTGGATTTCTAAAGTTAACGCGACCCTTAGCTATTTCAAAGATGGTTGGCAAATTTTATGTTAACTCCGCAAAATATTCTGGTCTTATCCACTGGTTAGATCTTACTCGAGGTGGTTGATAACTATCTGGTCTGGAAGGAGCTCCTACTATTCAATGAGGAAGATTAATGTGTATCCTTGGATGTGACGGTACCTGGGAGTTCGAAGGGTTTCCCTGATTCCTTGACTAGTACATGCATGTCCTGAATTTATTTGAGTGGAACTTGATCCACCTTGAACCCTTGTTGATTCATACACCTTAATTTGTTCCTCAACTTGAGCCATCAAAGCCCCAAATGCCAATGCGCTTCTCCTTATAGTCTTATTTACTAGATCCAGTGGAAGTAATCCTTGCTTAAAATTTGCCATAGCAATAAGTTCTTCACAGTTTTCTAATTCTGTCTTTGTTAACACAAATCGTTTAGTATAATATTTTAACTTTTCGCCTACTACATGTTTGCATTGTATTATTGTATCACCATTGGCTCACATTTATTTGATCCCTACGAATTGTCTTTGAAAAGCAGTATAAAAATTGTAAAGTTGGTTATAAACCCGTTAGAATTCTATTGTACCACTTTAAGGCAGTACCTTTAAAAAATTTCGAGAATGCTCTACAGACCAATTTATTATCATCCTCAAAGTTCATCATATAATTTGTAAAACGTTGATTATCCGTGTCTTGTGTTCCATCAAAATTTTCCACCTTCAATATAAAAAAAACTCTTAGAAATAGGGATTGACCTAATCTCATCAGATAGAGGAGAATTCCTCAAATCCACTCCTTGTATATATTGGTCAACTCCAGTTGTTCCCATAACAGCATATAAGTTCTGATCCGCAGTATCAATGTACTGGTTAGACATATTACCCTTGTATAATGAGTTGCCTCTCACATTTCGAAACCCACCATTCTTCTTTGATCTATGCTCTTTATGTGATTTTTGATGCCGACTTACCTCTCCATTTGAAGAACGCCAGTATCTCATTTGTTTAAATGAATCACTCTCAGAATTTGAGCTGGATAATTCACTATCACTAAATGATATATATACTGATGTTTATCCTCCTTTTCCTTTCGTGAAGAGCGATGCTCTATGTCTGACTAGAAATGCATATTTTTATCACCTCGAATTCGATAAGCCGTGTAAGACTCACCAGACTGATTTTCCAATTCTTATTTTTTTCAGTCATACCTTGGATTTTAGCCTACCTGATTGAATTTTCTGCTCTCTTTGAATATACTCATCATTCAAAACTGTTATCTTTTCTAATAATTGATTCGTCCGATTTTCTATGTCAGATTTCCCACGTTGTTCTAGATTTTGACTATTACCTTAATTTTCTTCTATACGTAAATCTGATCTAAGCACCTTCATTTCCTCGTACACTGTAGGATCACCTCTGATTTCTGGTTCCATTACGATCTCGATCATTAATAGTAACCTCAAATTTTGTAACTTTTGATTTTAGATTTGCAATCTAGGTACCTCGTAGTTTCTCCCAATGTGCTCGTCAACATTAAGTACTAGATATTTAGTGTGAAAATTAAATAATAAGAGTGATTATAAAAAGAAAAAATGATCTGTTTAATCTTAGAAAGAGATACAATTGACAATCGAGAGTTAAAGAATAGAATGCTAATCACCTTTTATTCCATAATACGTTTTCCTATTTATGGGACTGAAGGATAAATAACAGATTCAGTTACATATTTGGTTAAATTCCACTTTGACCCTTACAATCTATATTCAATATTAAATTCATTATTTTAACTTTACAAAACTTTAACAAAAACCCTTTCTTCTAATTGTCTTAACTCATTAATAATTTATACCTTAATCAAGTTGGAATCTTAAATGCAAGATGAAGCAGGATTTCATAAATAATCAAATCTCTAATCTCCTTAGAGCTATAACCTTGTTTGAAAGTCTAAGCACTGGTTATTTAAGGCCTGATGAATAGGCTAGTTTATTAATGTCTCACCAAAGAATTAATATATTCTATTAGTCTGTTTGTCAATTTTGCAGGTACATTTAACTGGAAATATCAGGTCACTACTTGGATGGAGGGTGCTTTACAAAGGATACAAGATGGAACCAGCCATCAACTATGGAAGCAAACGAATATTTTTCAAAAATGATGAATGAGCTAGAAGTAGTCATTATATCTAGATGAATTCGTAGGCTTACATGTGTATGGGAAAACCTCAAGTTATAAAAATGTAATGTATTTTACAAAGCCTATAAAATAATTGAATTAATAAATTTTGTTACTCAATATATATATATATATATAGAACTTATTCATTGAGTTGGACTGTCACATGTTTTATTGATGTTTTGGACTATTGTCAGTATTAGTCAAATAAAAATAATCATAAAGAAAGTAAAGACCAGTAAATAAAATATGTGTCATGGGGGTAATTGTATGGATGCCGGATTTAATATAGAATATTGTGAATTATTAGATTCATAAATAAACAACTTAAAGAGAACATAAAGTTTTGAGATTATTTTATAAGACGAAACAATACTGGGGTTATGGTCCAAAAATGGTGATAATTTAACAAACTCTGATTTTTATTTAGCTTATAGGTTTGATATTGAGTTATAAATTCAATATCAAATACTATATCATTAATTAATTCATTAATTAATTAATAATTAATTAATTAATGAACTAACGGAAAGTTACTCACAAAGATATTAATTCAATACTAAAGATTGTGCGATCAAATGTTCAGTATGAGTAAATTTATATTTCTAGTGTTGTATGTTAATGACATGTTATTGGCCATAAACGATAGATAATTGTTACATACGACAAAGACAAATTTAATATGACATATTTTGGTGATGTATTTTTTGTGTTAGGAATTCATATTCATAGGAATTGATCGATAATTTTTTTTACTTTATCACAAAAAGCGTATATTGAGAGTATGTCACAACGTTATGGGATGACTAACCATAAAGGAAAGAAAACCTATATGTCGAAAGGTGAAAAGTTTAGCCTTAAGCACTGCCCAAAGACAAAAGTTGAGAGTGAGAAAATATCACTCGGCTTTTGAAAATTTGATATATGCTCAAGTTTTTACACGGTCAGATAATAGTTTTGTGGTGGGTGTGTTAGGAATATATGCAAGTAATCTGAGGATGAAACATTGGAAAACAATCAAAGAGTTTTCCGGCATTAGCAACAAACAAAACACCATAGGTTAACATATAAGAAGTTAGATAAACTTGAGGTCATACGGTATTACGACTAGCTTTGGCTGCAAAATTTGGTCACGGGACCGCGAATCGTGGAGTAGATATAAGGACCTATTGGATTATATTGTGAAGATAATTAAGCAGTTGAGGATGCAAACAGTAACATGAACTCGGTTAACTCTAAACATGTAGATATCAAGTTTGTGTCTCTTAAAGAGAGAGTTAGCACATATGGACAAACTAAATGTTAATGGATCCTCTTACGAAGGTGTTAGGGCCTAAACTTTTCATTGTACACATTATTAACATAGGTGTTATGTATTTAAAGAATTGTTAGATTTATTTGAAATTTGTATGAACCTATTTAATATGTTTGTAATATTATAAACACGCACTTAAGTTCATTAATATATACATTGTTATATATAGGTATTCAGTGTGCTCTTATCTTTGATTATTCATGATATGCTATAAGTAGACCTCCAATTAAATATGGTCACTAAAGAATAGACATATAAGGTTACATTTCATATTATTCTTATGTTATGCACTGTGATAGATCCATGTAATTGATTGTTACGATATCGTGATTACTAATGAATTTATTTGCGGTTTTTAATACATTGATGATGACTTTGATCTTATGTCGTTAATGGTCATTTACGAAATTGTTAAGGTTATTTATGTGACAATCAAAATTAAAAATGTTCATTAAATGAATACATCATATAGTAGCATATGATGATCCAAGTGAGATATTGTTGGAATTTCTCCGTTGAGTTAGATCATCACATGTTTTATCGATGTATCAGACTATCGTCAATATTCGTCTAATAGAAATAATCATAAAGAAAGTAACGAACTAGTAGATACAATATGTATCATGGAGGGAATTTTATAGATACCAATGTTTAATTTTGAATATTACGAAGGATTGGATTTAGAAATAAACAACTTAAGCAAGAAATAAAGTTATAATATCATATTATGGTCCATAAGAGCGAAAATTTAACAATATGTGATTTTCATTTAACTTATAGGTTTAACATTGAATTAATGATTTAATATTAGATATTAACGCAAGAAGACATTACTTAAAGAGATATTAGTTCAATAATACAAAATTAATACTGATAAGCAAGGAGAAAAGGTGCACTTTCTTTCTATAATCCAATTAGTCATGGAATTTGTGTTCTTTAGTTTAAGTTTCAACAGAAAACACAAAAACTGTATAAGAAACCAATTTAATCATTCTCCTTTAAGATCAAATAAGAGATTGGTTGTCATCTCTTAAAATGATTCATAATTAGTGATTAAGGATCAAATTCTAACAAAAATTATTAACAAGAGACTTCTCTAATTTGAAAAATAAAATTAGTTGTTACATCCTATAAGTATATCCCGCATTTTTATATAGGTTTAGACTCCGTTTATAGGATTTTACATTAATTAGAAAGTCGATTTTTCTAATATATATTAAGAAAACGATTTTTTATTACACGGTTGAAATTTTAAAAAGCATTGCGCAAATCGAGATACAACACATACAAATTTATTTATTTTTTGATACATTTTTAATGTTAACTATTTTTAAAATGGATGAAATATAACACTAAATTGGATAATTTTCTATAATAATTTGAAAATACTAACAACAAAACAAGTATTATGTAAATGGATAATTTAACATTATTTTAAGTAAATCGACTAAAACTAGAAAATATACTAATAAATAAGATAAAATAAGTTTAAAATCTGCAATAAATTATTTATTTTTATAAAAAAAATGGTTAACAAAATTGTGTTTTCATAATATTAATTGTAAATGACCATATAATTCAAAACAATGTGTTGTTTGTCAGGTTAAGGGTTATTTTTTTGAATAAAAAATGGGATTTATTTTTTTCAAATATATATGTATATAAAAAAACACAAAAATGATAAACATTAAATGATTTACTCTAACTTTTAATTTAATTATACGTTGTTTATAGTTTGATGTTCGGATCATGTCACATTCAGAAACTCTACATACCTGATGTGGATATCGGGTTTTATAGATATTTTAAAAAAACTTAAAACACTATAAATAATTATGATATTGTATATAAATAAAACAATATGATAAAGATTTAATTCATATATAAATATATAAGACCAAAAGAGTTTAACGTATATTATCGCAAGAAAAAATGTAAAAATTTAATAGAGAGCCTAATTTATAATGACACCACAAATGTAGTAACCAAAACAAAGACCAACAAAATAACACATGACTATCAGTTACTCCGTCCCTTATTATGTAGCATACACATGAAACTATATGAAGGTGGGCATCATCTCTCATAGTATACAAATAACAAAATATAAATAAGCAGAATATGTTAGTTAAAATAGAAAAAATATAAAACATAAAATAAATAGAACTTATAAACTACAAATTCAATATATTTTAGTATAAATAAAATATGCAATAATGTCATGTATGCAATAATTCATATATAAATTGTACATCTTTTGTCTACACATAATGTCACTCCACTTTGTTCACACATAAAATTATACACACCCTATACATGCACGACATCTTTCACACATAACCATATCTCGCTCACCTAGAACTAGACTTCATCAACACATAACCACACTTTATCCACACAATACCACCCATTTTCAACCCAATAATATACCTTATCTATATAGGATCATACGTCGTCCATATAAAATCATATATCATCCACATAGGAAATCACCATATCCGTATACGACCACATCTCGTCCATACAGTACTACACCTCTTTAGCATATGACATCTTCCTCTCAGTAGCATATCTTCCATACATGACATCATCCATACATGAAATCATCCGGACATAAATCATACATTTTCCACACATGACATTATCCATAAAGGAAAATGGCATCGCTCACATGAGACATCGTTAACATATGTTCACACTTTCTCCACACATGATTACACCTCATTTACAAAGGACATTATCCATGTATGATCACACGTCATTGACACAAGACATTATATACACAATATTGTACCTCGTTCATTCAATACCACACATCGTCAATATAAAATATTCATCACACATTATATGATATAAATACTCGTACAAATATTATTAATATATAACATAATAAACATAATCAAAACAAAGGTATTATTTTTCTATCTGAAACTGTGTTTCAACTCTAATTTACTCGACATATTACTAAATCTTAAATATAATATCTCACATATATAATCGTATTGGAATATAAATATACTCTTAAGATTTAACCATGCTCGCTTCCAAGAGATTGTGTTCAGGTTTCTAAGACTGAACTTTACTCAACTCCAAACTTGTAGTTTAAATTTGTTACACTTTTTATTTCATATAATATGTTTTTAGATATTCAATATATATAATGTTTTAAACATCCACGAACAATTTCCAAACATTATTCAATTTAATTTATGCTTAAAATTCAAGTACCATCAAACTAAATTTTTTTAAAAATTCATTTAACTAAATAAAAATATATATATTAGTTGCGAATTCGAAATGAAGATCATATAATTACCACACTCTAGTGAAATAATTTTTTAACAAATAAACAAAAGAATACCCTAAAATATAATAACCATCAATCACCAATTGTGAAACGATAACTAAAATTTTATCCCACTTAAATAAGAAAAGATAACTAAAATTTTAAAAAATAGTCGTTAAAATCCAAATATGATTTGAGATTGTATATGAAAATTTTCTATTAGTTTTAATGACACATTTTATCTTTATATTTAATCAAAGCCAAAATTTGACAACAATTTTACATTTTTTAGCTATGAACGTTTCTTTACATTTCTCTTTTCTACCTTAGTGTTGATTTAAATCTCTTCAGATGGTTTCTTTTGTTAAATTAAATGAATAATCATGTTTAGAAAAATACTTAGATCTAAGTATTAAAGTTAATAGAAATATGTCTTGAATAGGTTATATTATATACGTTATGTATATGTCGTATTTTCACACATGCATGTATTACTAGTGTCTTTTATATATTAATATTTATGAATAAATATCTTTACGTCGTATAAAAACTATTAGTAGGGTTACAGATGTTTCAATCTATATAATGGTAAAAAAATTGGTGGTATCTTGTTTATTTAATAATATATTTTATTTTTATTTTGAAAGTTCATAGTTAGTTATGATTATGCATGTAAATGCTAATATATCTTCATTTTGAGTATATGTGAAAAATGATAAACTAAAATACGAACATTTGTTGAGATAAGCATTTTTATCTTCAAAATTTCAATCTTTTAACCTTACAAAATATAATTTTGTACATATTACTTTTAAATTTTATAAATTTAAAATTGGAGTTTCATAACTCTTTCCATATTAAAACATATTATCATCAAAATAAAACACGCACCTTTTATTGATTAAATATGAATATTTTTATATATTATTTTATGTTTTCTAATTCGTTTCATCTATTGTATGAATACATCACATAACCTTCACCATAAATATCATTTTATTTTGAAGCTGGTTTACTTGATTATGTAAAAGTCAATCTATTTTTTCTTCATACAATTACTTCACATCTAATTTTTCTGGTAGTGTTTCTAACATGCGTAATACGCGCTGTATACACTTACGTAACATAGATTTATGAAATACGTCATGTAATTTTGAGAATTCAGTCTTTTAATCCAAATTATAAGTTACCATACCAACACGTTCAACTATTTCATATGACCCAATATATTTTTATACCAATTTTGTTGTCTTACTAAATTTTAAATATCACTTTTATGATGATATTTTTAGAAACAGTCTCATATATTAAATTTCAATATACGTTAGTAAACATCAAAATTAATATTTTAATAACTTTGAATAATTTTGTTTCTCTTACGTATAATATACACATTCTCAATGATTTATTGTACTAGATTTAAGCCATATACATAATTTCTCATCTTTCTTTCTTCCACCTCACTCCAACATACAAATGTACATTATCTTCTCCCACATAAATCTTCAAATGATGTCATACCAATTTAATAAGATAATTTCTCTTATATAAGAATTAAATGAATGGTACGATTTAATCCTACATTTACATATTTTATGTCTCAATAAAATCAAATGGCATAGAATACAAGCATAAAATTTTTCCTAATTCCTCTTGAAGCAATGCATCTGCCATTATATTTACCTTTCCAAGATGATAGTAAATACGATAACCATAATTTTTTTATAAGTTTTATCCAACATCTTTATTTCAAACTTAAATTTATATGTGTGAGAATATACTTCAAGCTTTGGTGAGTCATATGTATCCCATAAGTCACACCATCAAAGTAATGGTTCCAAATATTTAAAGAAAATATAATTGCGGCTAACTCAAGATCATGACCTGGATTATTCAATTCATAAGACTCTGATCGTCTCGAAGCATATATTATTACTCTAGTGTATGCATGAGAATGCACCCCTTTCATTGATGTGATACATCTGTATAAATTGTACATTTTTATATTAATCAAATTACTAATACATCTGTATAAATTGTACATTTTTATATTAATCAAATTACTAATACGGGTGCTTCTGCCAGTTTTCTTTTCAATTATTAAAATTGAGCTCATATTATTTATTATAATAAAAAAATAACGGTATTTTGAGTCAACTATATATTACGAAGTGCTATTTTGAGAAGTTTTGAATAGAAGTTTGCTCATAACCTATAAATCCGAGAAAAATATGTATTCTTTGTTACATTAACAAGGTTCAACCAATGATGCACCCCTTTGACCTTATTTGGATCCATCATGATTTCGTAATTTTTAATCATGTGATGCAAAAAAATATTACCTCGTGTTACCAAAAATCATACATACTTTATATATAATTGTTCTTTAGGTAGCTACTACAATATTATTATCATATGTTCTTCATTTTTCAGATATATTCTTTGACTATACTAAAATAATATTGATAAACATGATAAAAACTAAATCAAGAAATAAACACAACATATTAGATCCATGAATATTATCGGGGTATTCGTTATGCTAAATGAAATTATGAGAACATCAAAGTGTGTATATCTAACATGGAACACTATTTTTATATCATATTTTATAACTTTTATCTAATCATAACTTGAACTCAAAATATCTTTCAGAAATATGTATCCCTTAATTGATCAAATAAATCATCAATCTTGGGTAATACATTTGTTATACTCACTTTGTTTACATGTGTGTAATTGATGCACAATTGTAAGCTGCTATTATTATTTTTATACAAATAATAAGTATTCATCCTATGTAGAAACACTCAGTTGTATAAAACAATGTTGTAATAAGTCATCTAATTATACTCTGAATTATTTCAGTTATATTAGTTTCAAACGATATGGTTGGGTAAAACAATGTTGTAATAAGTCATGATAATTCTACCACTTAACATTATTTATGTTTAGTATATACATAATAAAAGTATGATTTACATAATACAAATATTGTCTCCCTACATATCCAATGCCATGTCTGAAGCACCATTGGTAATGACATGCTCGTCATCCTTCTCCGCTATATTTTGCTCTAGTGATTTTGGAACCATACTCGTCATTAGGTTAGCCTTTGAAATGTGAACAATCTCCAAATTTGTTAAACCTCCAACATATATAATCCTTGGTCCTGAATCTAATTCATCTAATTTTTAAGAACAAATAACCAGCTACTTCTCCCCTGTTTTGGATCGCATAGTCACATGGCTCCTATTGGACTCCTCCAGAGGTATGATCACTTTATTGGGCCCCAAAAGACTTGTTGATCTATTTGCCTAATTCATAACTTTATTGTTCTTTTGAAACAAAGCACATGCTTTTTTTTATCTCAATACATGTTAACCCACCAATACCATAATGTACATCTAAAACTATTGATTCTCTCATTTGTATAAAACATGTTTCCAAATTACTATTTTATGCCTGTGACATACATGAAGTTTCTCCAACGTGACCAACTCTAAGTTTTGCACTATTCTGATTCAAACATTTCCCATGCTTCCTTTTAATCACTTTTATGTTTTTTTTTGTATATTAGTCCCTCCAACAGCTACAACCACCAAGGTTTCGCTGTTATGACCTTTGAATTTTTAAATTCAATCACTTTGATGACCTTATGATCCGAGTTCCACCCATTTGTTTTAGTGATTTTGTCCCATTAAATCTGTTATCCTTCTCATTTGAACACTTAACATTATAAGCTCACATTTATTTTAGTGTTTTTTTCTCATTAGATCTGTTATGTTTCCTATAAGTTCGATTCTGCTTAAACGTCAACCAATCTCCAAAAGGAGACTTCTCTTCCATCATCGATATCCCTCTATTCACACCGTCTAATACACGACTATCCATATTCACCTCTCTAGTAGTATTATCTTGACGAGATCCGTTCGAAGGGAAATTTTCTTTTTGATAACCAAAATGACCACACTAAAACAAATTAAGTGCAATGCCTCATACTCTACGTTATATATTTCCCTTCCATTGTGGATTATTTTAAAACAATGACTTATCCAAATCAATCTCCACTGCTAGTCTTGCATAGTTTCCTCTCTTCCTCATCTTTTTCAGTGGATCAATCCTAACCTCTGTCTCAATCAAATCGTATATCTTCCTCAAAATAAGCAACGTGTTGTTTTGCATCTCGATATCATATATCCTCACCCAAGTCTTCGCAATGGTAATAGAGGTCATGTGACACCTGAAATATAGAATCCGTTCCTAAAATATCAGATGATGATCAAGTATCATTCACGACACATCCAATAATATAAAATTAAAGTCTTTTAAGTTGAAAAAACTTAATCATGAAATACACGTGTCCAACGTACACAACTTCAAATATTCCTATAGGAGCTCATATTTGTTTCAATTTAGTAACTTAATAATTGTATTCCTCCACAATCCAATCCCCTCAATAATCCCATCTCTACAGTGCACTACGTGGGGAAGCTCGCATTTTTCAATAAACACTTGTTCTTCTATTTTCAAGGTAAAATCATATCCTTAAAAAACAATTGCCTAATTTTCATATCATTTTGATCAACAATCGCGAGAATAAAAAAATTATTACTTGTGAGGATTGTGTGCTAACCATATGTATTCTTTAGTGAGTTCATTGTCGCTTTCATGATAGTATGCCAATCGAAGGATTTGATTTGGAGGAGAATATGTTGGTCGTGTCTTTTTTTATAGTTTTAATTGTTTATGAACCAAACTAATTTTTTTTGCAAAATCATCAATCTCAAACGCTGTTTTTAACTGATTTTATTCTTAATACCTCATCACAAGCTTTATGCTTGTTGATGAGGAGTTTTTTCATCCCTTTTTGGGTTGTCTAAGCCTTGTAAGTATTGGTATCAGGCCATGGAAAACCTGTCAAGCGAGTAGCAATGTTACCTGTGGACTTTGGCATGGGTTGCGACTCGGTAATGGCACTGCACCAGCCACTATGAATCAACCCTGACGGCTCATATAGCTCCAACTCTAGAATGATCTCGTTCACCTTCCTTAAGCACTTCCATGACCTTATTGATACCCCCAGCCCTCAAAATTACCCGAGCCTCGATAGGATTAGGGCCTTCATTAAATCCTCGATAGGATTAGGGCCTTCATTAAATCCTAAATCTTCCAGTTTGACAAGTTCAACATGACTAAACCCATCTTGGACGATGAAATCAGGAAATCCTTGTTTGATATTGATAGTGATAAATCCCCGGGCCCTGATGGTCTTAGTGTAAGCTTCTTCAAATCTTGCTAGCCCACTGTTGAGCCTGACATATGTATGGTGGTCGAGCACTTTTCAGTAAAAGATAAATGAACTCGGACTAGAACAAAACTCCCATCGCCCTCATCCCCAAATTTGATTCTCATTCCTATCCCTCGGACTTTAGGCCCATTCCCTGTTGCAATGTCATTTATAAAATTATCTCGAAAATCCTAGTTAATAGGATCAAACCCACCCTCCCCTCCCTGATTGACCATTTCCAATCGTCTTTTGTGCATGGTCCTTCTATCTTCGATAACATCCTCCTCACGTAGGACCTCATGTATGGCTATCACACCAATCGCAAGGGCCGCATATGTGCCCTCAAAATTGACCTTATGAAGGCTTTGACAATGTCCAATGGAGATTGATCATGGACGTCTACTATATTATGGACTTCCCCGCTCAGATGATCAATTGGATCATCCAATGCATCACAACCCCCTCTTTCTCTATGTGTATTAATGGAATGCCAACTTGTACCTTCCCGGGTATGAAGGGTGTGCGCCAAGGAGACCCTTCTCCCCATATATTTTTGTCATTGGCATGCATGTTTTATCCAGTATCCTTCAGGAAAAATATCAAGATCCATCTTTTGGCTTCTATTGGAAATGCTACAAGCTCAAGATCACCAACCTCTGCTTCGCGGATGACCTAATAATCTTATGTTGCGCTAATGCACCCTCGATCAATCTCATTAAGGAGGGCCTCAATAAATTTTCACTGCTCTCTGGCCTCCAGATTAACCCGAATAAAAGTCAAATCTACTTCTTTGGGACCTCTGATGACACAAAAACCACCATCTTGAAAACCCTTGTCTTCAATAAAGGCACGCTACCTGTCAGATATCTCGGAGTTCCGCTAATCACTTCCAGGCTCTCTTACAACGAATGTGGATCTCTGTTTCTCAAAGTTACAAACACTTTTGGACTTCCAAGCACCTATCATATGTTGGAAGACTTCAATTGATCATACAAATGCTCTTTGCAAGTCAGGTTTACTTGTCCTTGATCTTTATCCTCCCGATGAGAGTTCTAAAGAAGTTTTCCCAATTATTCTGCATATTTCTCTAGTCTGGATCAGAGATGAAGATTATGGGGCTAAGATTTCATGGGATAAGCTCACTTTGCTTGAAGAGGAGAGCGGCTTTGGGATCCCCAATCTCAAGATTTAGAATCAAACGACTACTTTCAAACCATTCTGGTCCATTATGACTAAAAACCAGAACTCCATCTGGACTAAATGGACCCTCGCTGAAAATATTAAGAACAAATGTATTTGGACTCTACCCCTAACGTTATTTGCCAGGTGGGATTAGAGGAAGATCCCCAAGCTCCGCAGTCAAGCTACGGGGCTCTACAAGGTTCTCATCGGAAACGACAATGTCACGTTTATTTGGTATGACCTCTGGCTCTTCCCAACTTCCCTTGTGAATAATTTTGGCCCCAACGTCACCAATTTGACTCGTCTGTGCAACCTCTCGCGTGCCACAGACCTTCATTATAATGGGCCGTGGGTCCCCCCCCCCCTCATGTCAGGGCTGCTCACAAGAATCATCAGCTTCACCTCACTAAAATAAAAAAAAAAAAATTCTATTGAGGATCTACCCCCTGTCACTGACTCTGAGGACACATTTATCTGGATCTCAAATCATTCCCTCCCTCACTTCACTATTAGCAGTATCTACGAAGCTCTTCGACCCCCTAGAAACAAGGTTGCATGGACATCTCTTATCTGTAATAAATACAACATCCATATGCACTCTTTCATCGCTTGGATGACTATCCACAATAAGCTTTCTACGCATGACAAGCTTATCAGTTGGGGACTCGACTCCCAACCAGACTGTGTCCTCTTAAGCTTCAGAATTTTCAGAAACAACCATTATCAAAACTCCAAAATCACCCATCATATTATCTCTGATCTGCACTATCGTTTTTTCGACACCAAATCTTTTTGGCTAGCCTAATTCAAATTTTCTTTTATTATAACTTTTGTAATCTTACTCATGTACATAAAAATCAATAGTCCCTCTGTCAACCGGATCCCCTCGTCCAGCTTGATCAAGTAAACTTTTCATTCATATATATATATATATTAGTTTTTATACTAGAAGTATATTCATAAAATAAAAACAAATCTGTAAGATAGCACCAACTAACTAATTCACACAGAAGATTAATCATTCGAGTCGAGGGTGTTAAGTTTGTAAATTTACGCACATGCGTTGCTGCTTTTAATTTTTCTTCAAATCAACACTGAAAGTTGTTACTTCTAATATATGCCCGATCGGACTAAACGTGTCAACTTTTCAATTATGGTTTCCAGTTTTCTTTTTGAAAAAATAAATACATTTTCTATTCGACGGGTCAGATCCTCGAACCGGCCGACATTCACTGACATATGACTCCAGCCAATAGTCTATCATATCAGAATCAAAGGTATAGTATATTACAAATAGAGAAACCTAAAACTCTCAATAAAAATAACGGACATTAAATCTATTTTTTCTAAAAGTGTTAGGATCGTATTTCTTTTGTGCTTTTAATGAACTTGAATCCACGACTTTTCAAAATGGATCGTAGTGTGCCTTAGATGTACCTTCTCACATTCTTCTTTTTCCACCATCTATATAAAACCCTTAAAGTATGGAAGCGTGTATCTACGTGGTAAATAACGCCCATAACTAGAAAAATTATATTTATATATATATATATATATATATATATTTCAAAACTAAAATTATTTAGTTCAAAGTAAATTGGTACCTACACTGGCACGGGAACGGATAAAAAACTATTATTAAAATTAATACCAAAAATAATAATAATAATTAACAAAAAAATATATGTTTAGTATTACATAGTAAAAATAGACAACTCAAAATGAATATCTATTTCTAGTCTAAACATGAAGGTAGCATCCGCCCCCAAGGGGTAGCCGAGTTGGTTGAGTATGGTATGTTTGTGATCAAAGGTCGTGAGTTCGAGTCCCTCTACATACACTTTTTCGGCTGAGCCTGTCACCTTGTATGGTTTACCTTCTGGCGTTGGTTTACAGGCTATCGCGTCAGATTGAGGGTTTACCTTGTGCGCACTCATTGCACTCTGAGTAGCGGTTGCGGGTTCCCTCCTTTATGAAGGTATCATCCTATTATTCATGGTTTGAAAGCACTTGATAACAACTTAATCCAACTTAAAATGTTGATTTCTTTTTTGAGGATCCAACTTCAATTTTTTTTAATATGTTATTTGAAGACGATCGATCATTTGACGAAGGAGTAGAAGTAGGTTCTTCCTATGATCCTTCAGTTGATTCATTTTCGATAATAAAAGTATTGGAGTCCATAAATCTAGAAGTAGACGTAAGAAACTTGCACAACATTCAATATACAAATTAAACTAAATCATCTATTAAAAACTGGACAAACGAAAGAAAATTAAGTCGTAATATGACAAAAAAACCTAAAATTAGTAACCAAATCATTTGAAAACTTACATACAATTAATAATCAAATTACTCAAAAATATATATTTTATTATTTAAAATTTAATCTTATTATATCATTTTTATTTAAATATAATTATTTAATTTGTAAAGTTGACATAAAAAATTATTACTTAAATACAATTAATAAATTAACTAAATATTATTAGTATTATTTTATAATAATTTATAGAGGAAAGTACCCCTAAATACCCACTCAAGTATGAAATACCAAGATGGTATCCGTTTTTGGACTAGTTTCATAAAATACCTAGAGCCACCTTTTGGACAATTATACCCTCGAGGGTATAAAAGGGTTGTTTGGTTGAAATCCACTTTTTTTTACCTTCTAATCTGACTTTTAGGTTCAATTCCCCCACTTTCGCATTTCTAAATTTAAAGAGAGAGAAACACGTATTTCCTGGAGAGAACCCAGAAGACATCGTCGAACCCAAAACGAACCCTTCAACCTGCGAGAAGTAACCGACGTTCAGTTCCGATAAATTAACCGAACCGGAAACCACCGTTCAACACCTACGGCGTCGAGCCTCCGGCGAGAAGTAACCACGTTGAACGCAGTCGAGTAGGTAGGTTTTTCTGTCGATGTTTTCACTTGTTTTACTATTTGATGTTCAAAATTTTGGTTTACAGGTAAAATGGCTTCAACTCAATTAGCAGCACCACCGTCAGCTACAGTAGCTAAGAACTTAGCTTCTTTTCAAGCTTCTGGTGTCAGATTCGCTTCATTCGGGAGATTGGCTCCAGGTTCTCTCTCGCATCGTTTTTTCCCTGGTTTGGTAGTCAAAGCGGCTATTGTTGTTGCTCCTAAGGTACTCAATTTCAGTTCCCTTTTGTTAATTAGCACTATCGCTTCGTTTGTCCAGTTGGTCAGTTTAGAATTCAAGTATGTATGTGATAGTGATGCTCACTAATTGGTGAATCTGTTTAGTTGGAAATGGCTTATAGTTATGACTTTTTTGGTTTATGTGTATATAAACTCCCCCCTTTGAACAAACATGAAGACTGGAGAACAACTGCCCAGCTCGCTGGCTATTTGGTAACTACGAAGTTGTTTCTGCAATCTTTGATGAATTTAATATTGGTTTAACAGAAACTGAACTATAAATCTTTTCCTGTATATGAAAAACTGAATTGAAGCTGGACTGGGAAACAAGACACAAGCTATGCATAGGAGTCGCAAGAGGCCTGGCACTGATGCGGTGGTTGATCGAGCATATAAGCCCCGTGAGAGAACAAGAGCTCTAAAAGTCGGTCTTATCTGCGGCGGTCCTTCTGCTGAGCGCGAGATTTCTCTCAACTCGGCGAGATCGGTACTCGATCACATACATGTATGATACACAAAGTTTGTTTCAGTTACCACTATATCTATATCTGTAGCGCGTGAGCTCCAGTTTTGATTATTACAAGCGGCTTGTTGTTTTTTTAAACATTAGATTAGTGTTGATTATTCCTAGTTACCGAGTATTATAATTGAAAGATTTGGTTCAGCGGGAAATGAACGCTTTACTGAATTTAACGTGAGTCTGTCGAATATTTTGATGTGGTAACAAACGATGCATCGACTAAAATATGATTATAATGTGTATGCGTATCAGTTCTTAAGTGTGATCTGCATCTTATTTTCAGTTATACTCAAATACTCATGCAGATTTTGATTTTAAACGGATTACAATGTTCTTGTCAGAGATTTAAAAAGCTTCTTATGAGTTTTGCAGTTCTTTGTGTTTTATTTGCAGTTTTCAGCAGTTCTTTGTGTTTTATTTTGCTTTGAATTATACAGGGCTTAGCTAGTTATGCATTTCTTTCAGGTGTAGCGAAAGAACGGGGTAGCATGTTAGTGCATTGTAACTGAGGAGTCGTGTGTTGGCAGCTGAGAACAAAAATGACTTTTAAGGCTTTGGATTTGTACTGCCGGCCCGTAGCTAATGGTATATGGGCAGGGGCTGTAGACAATGCCTTTGGTGCATATACTCCATGTAGCTAATGGTTCTTTTGTTCTTGTTGCGGATTTCAACTCAAAATGTCTCGCAGGTGAGCATCGTCATGGAGCAGATGATGCATTTACTTCATTACTGTGGTTTATCTTTGGAGGATGTTGATTTTATTAACTCTGATAGATATGAAGAACACGTTGCTAGATACGAAGAACACCTTGCTAGATATGAAGGGACACATTGCTAGACAGATGCAACATCAACTCAAAACATATACAATGTTATAGACATTGCTATATATGAAGGAAGACATTGCTAGTCTCTAATACCCTAACAGGAACATACTAGTATATTGACATTGCTAGCCTAGTAATAGGAGGTCATGTGATGCTCCGTTCGGAACTTGTGTTCCCGATTTTTTAGTAACATTTTGATTTTCATAGATAAGTACTCCTTATCTTTCGACTTATATTTTTGTATACTGTTAACATTGATATGTACCATGTCTATTTTATTGGATGATTCTTATCGTTTATAATGTCTAAATTGATAGTTACGCTGAGATTACAACGTAGATACTCGTTATCTATTTGCAAGACATTGCTATATATGTGAATTATAGTCTGATAGATACGGAACATCTGCATTAATAGATACTTGAGTATAAATCCGATAGATACGATATATTGACATTGCTAGATACGTGAACAATAGTCTGATAGACACGAAATATCTGCATTGATGGATACTTGAGTATAAATCTGATAGATACGATATATTGACATTGCTAGATACGTGAACAATAGTCTGATAGACACGAAACATATGCATTTATAGATACTTGAGTATAAATCTGATAGATACGATATATTGACATTGCTAGATACGTGAAAAATAGTCTGATAGACACGATATATAACATTGATAGATCCTGGAGTATACATCTGATAGATACAGCAATTTATGTATGCGATTTTAATGTTCACATCCATCTGATAGCTTAGTTATATTTAGTTTGGTAGGTAATTTAGATTCTCCCCTTAGTGTTTCATCTCAGAATTTATTAGAGGCTGTGATTCACGACTACTATAGCCTGGTAGATTGAAGATAGATATATGACATCGATATTGCTAGATACGTTGTGTTGTGGTTGCGATTGGCATTGTCAATATATTAGTATGCTCCTGATAGGGTATTAGAGACTAGCAATGTCTTCCTTCATATCTAGCAATGTCTATAACATTTTATATGTTTTGAGTTGATGCTGCATCTGTCTAGCAATGTGTCCCTTCATATCTAGCAAGGTGTTCCTTCTTATCTAGCAACATGTTCTTCATGAGAGCGTTTAGTTTATAGTACAAACATGAGAGCGTTTAGTTTAAAATAGTACAAATAGACCTACAGTTAAAAAAAAGGATGATATGACACAAGGAAAGACAATAATGCGATTTAAACCATATAAAGTCCTTGTCTATCAGAATAGTGTTCACGTATCTAGCAATGTCAAATATAGTATCTATCAGATGTATACTCCAGGATCTATCAATGTTATATATCGTGTCTATCAGACTAGTGTTCACGTATCTAGCAATGTATTAGTATGCTCATGTTAGGGTACTAGAGACTAGCAATGTCTTCCTTCATATCTAGCAATGTCTATAACATTGTATATGTTTTGAGTTGATGCTGCATCTGTCTAGCAAGGTGTTCCTTCGTATCTAGCAAGGTGTTCCTTCGTATCTAGCAAGGTGTTCCTTCGTATCTAGCAAGGTGTTCCTTCATATCTATCATTTCCATCATTATACTTTAAGACTAAATGAGGTTGGACTAGACATTTTGGCTATAAAATCAGCATTGACTTCAATCAACAAGCAAATAGAACTAGATGACGAGTATGTTTACAAAACAAAACTAACTACACTACCTCTTACAAAATACCACCAAAATCAACATTGACATAGAAACTACAATCTTGAAGTTTGATGTTTCCCAAAAATTTGTCTTTCCAGAAGGAGTAGGTTCAGTCCGTTGTTGAACTTCTAATTGCTCCTGCAGTTCGTTTATAGCTCTATCCCTCCGTTCTCTCATCTGTCGAAAACCAAATCAAATCCATGAGCTACATAACACAATAAACGAAGGTTTAACCCAAATGAGAAGAGGAAGGAAAGGCATTAAAGAACATAAATAAATACAATATTTACTGATTTTGGATTAAGAGTCCAATGCATAAACTTAGATCAAGACTTGAGAATTAGTAATAGTGTGCATTAAGAATGAAAATGTTTAGGTGATATTACCCTTTGGAGCTTGCGATTCTGTGCTCGAGTTTCATGGAGACAGAACTCCAACTTCAATACCTTTTTCTTCAGTTCTTGATCAGTCTGCCGCTGTTTCTCTAACTGTTTGCAGATAAAGTTATACTCTAGGCCGTAAATAAATAAATAAAAATTTCAAATTGACACAAGAGCTTAAAGAAAAAAGATAGTAAATAAAAGCACCTGTATTTCAACTTCTTTGGTTTTGAGTTTACAGTAAGTAGACATAAATCTTATTTCATCTCTCAGTTGTCTTATTTCTTCATCTCTATCTAAGATATGTTTGTTAAACCTCTCAAAATTCTTCTGAGAAATCTCATCAAACAATTTCGGAAGCTCGCAATCCTTGTTGGTTTCTCTAACGGGTTTAGGAAGACGACGAATTTGCAACTGCATAATAGTAAAATACAGAATATGAAATGAAAACAACAACAGACGAGAAATACGAATTTAGAATGTCAACAGCATACCCATTTTCCGTTCTTAATGACTGGTCACCTCCACTACAAAATGTTTTGGTTCCCTACACAATCAATTTGTTTATATATATATATAGCCACAATATCAGTGAATCAGCTTCAACTCTACTCAATACTTTTTTGGTATTACTTAGGCTGCAAACTTCGATCCGTAAAACTCACACGAATAATCTTTTGACAAAGACATTGTAAATAAATCAAATTGTACCGGATTCTATACCTACACATCTAGACCTCAGAATTGAAGAAATCGTGTTTGATTCTCTTTAAAAACGCATAATTAATCGGCAGAATCCATAGCTATGACCAATCGGCACAATCCATAGCTATGAACTCGAAAGAAGGTAAAGTAGAGACTGAACTACCTTTCTAGTAAGAATAATAACCCCAATCGAACCATCGTCTCTAGCATCATTAAACGCACGAATAAGCTCCTTCACTGTTTGTGGCCTGAATGCATTCCTCTTCTCCGGTCTATCAATCGTGATCTACAACAACAACAGCAGAAAACACAAAAATCAATACAAAATAGAAATCCCAAGCTCACTTCCACACCTGCATTTATTGTAAACAATCAGGTTTCTAATTTCTTCTTCTTCGCCACTGGTCAGATCGGAATCACTGTCCCACTCCATTAAAACTAGCAGCTAAATCAATTGCAAAACACAAAAGTGAAGAAAGTGATGAAAAAGATATGAATTTTTCGGGGTTTTGATATTTCAGTTCGAGCAGAAGAGCTTGTGCTTTCGATTGAAGAGAGAGGGGGTACGAACGAGTGGTGAGCGAATTAAAGAGGGTCTCTAGTTCAAGAGAGAGGGTTAAGAGAGAGAAGGTGGAGGCTGATTCAAAATTCAAAATTCAAAAATGTTTGGTTGAAAATACTCATTAATTCTCAAAATAAGGCTTATATACTAGGTTAAGGGTAGTTATGACATTAAAAAAATAAGGTATTAGAAGTGGATATGTTTAATGAGATGGGTATTAAGTGAGCATTTATCCATTTTTGGGTACTAGATAGTAATAGGTTTGGCCAAAAGGTACTTAGTATGTCATTTCCCTAATTTATATAACCTCGTAATCTAAAGTAAAGAGACAAGTATTTATCATTGTACTAGACATATTTGGTTACCTTCTAAATCCACTCCTATAATAGCAGTAGCATTTGTTATTTAAAAGAATTATATATATATATATATATTAAAATTTTATATATATAATATATCTATATTCCGAAATATCTAACAATATACTCCTTATGTTTCATACTATTAGTCCTTTAAGGTTTTTTCATCAATATTAAGGAAAGTAATAATGACTTTAAAAGAATAAAAGAAAATAAATTTGATTGGTGGAATATATGTAATCAATGTTATATTAGAAAATGAGAACGATATATATTATGAAACAAAAAAAATTATATATTATGAAACAGATGGAGTAATATGTTAAATTACTTTTAGGGGAATAGTATTGGGTCATCATTTTATATTGAAGAATGTTACTATTTAAAGAATATCTCCAACATGTGTTGGAAAATTTATCCTCCTGAGGCATATTTGATATCAATCCTATAGCAATAACTTTTATTATACTAGAAATAATAAAATAAAATCATAAAAACAAACTAAAGTTATACTTACATATAAGAAACCTTTTTTTAACACATAAGTTATCCAACGATTTTCTAAACATTAAAAGATAGAATCATTTTTTTGTTACAAAACTTTTAACGGTTTACAAAAATAATGTGATTCATATAATTTTTTATTCAGTGTTTATCCCTCACATAATTTTCTATCTAACTGACCTAGATATTTCTTTCCCTTATACATAATTTAGACCGGTATTTCAAGTCATTCGTCTCGCTATTGTCGTCACTAACTGTCGATAGAAGAAGCTCAATTCAGTCAAGAACTTAAACTCAACACCATTTAAAGTATTGGTCCATGAAGCATTCAGTAGCTTCAGATCAAACATCGACACTAATATCAGATAGGGTCATTGGCACATGTCATCAGCTTAGTCTATACTCCATCGAGCAAGTATTCAGCGTAATAGAAAACATCATGCATGTGTTTGGCTGAATTCACCTAGGTTCCAATAAAGGTTTTTGCACTTAAATCTTGATCACGAATCTGTTTTGTGAGTATCCAACAACTCCTATATGTACATGTCTTTGGTTAATCCAACTTCGTCCATGTATTACTTAGACAATATATCTGTTAATGAATTACTTCTAGCCTACACCTAAAATTACTCAGACTAGGCTTATAGCACTCCAATATCTGTTTTATCCAATAGTATACTCTTTAGAGATAATCTCACCTGTATTTGAGACTTGAACAAGTCTCATGCAATTCGTGCACTTTGAAATTGATTTACATTGGTCATAGCGTCATTCACTAGGAATTTTAGCCATCTTCAATTACTATTTATCCACCACATATCGAATCAAGTACAACTTCATATTTACGTGTTTAGTTTCCTTATGAAAATTTAGATTCTTCATCAAATGAAGAGCACTATTATTATTATAAAGTATCCTCCTAGTTTCTCCCGTATCATTTATCTCAAACTCTCATTTCAGATGAGTCTTTACCGCTTCAATTTTCCTCTTATCTCTTCCATCGATTAGTATGCCATCCACATAAATCAACAATATGATTTGTCTCTCTTTGTATGTTTTCCCATTCCAATATGTATAGTTCTCATAACAGCTACTAACATACTTGATGGGTCTCACAAAAGAATCAAATCTTCTATTATAATGCCTTATTGACTTTTTCAACCTATAGATATGTCTCTTCAACAAACACACATCTCTTCCATTCCCTTCCTCAAACCCTTTCGGCTACCATGTGTAAATTGTTTCTTGTTTCACCATGCAAGAAGGAAATAGTAATATCCATTTGATCTAGCTCTTGATCAAACCTACCAATAATTAGCTGGTATAACCCTTATGAAGTTATTTTACAACCGGAGAGAATATCTCATTGAAATCAATACCTTCATTTTGATTAAAATCTTTAACCCTCAATCTAACCTTGTATCTAGGTAACTCAACACCAAGAATACTGATGTCCTCTTGAATATTCATTTACTTTTATCCAACTTCTGGCCCTTCACGTACTTCAAAATAATCCATGTTTCCATATTCGAGAGAGATCTAAATTCTTCTTTCATGACCATAAGCCATTTCTCTATATCAATGCTCTTGATAACATCGTGATAGCTTTGAGTTGAACAAAATCTTCATAAATTTCAATAGATAAAGCATAACCAATTACATTGGGAAAACCACATCTCTACGGCAGTTGGTTTGTTCATGGTAATCTATTTCTTGCCAATTGATAAATGTCAAGTTCATCTTTCTCTATATTCTAATAATTAAAAGGCCCTGGAATACCAGACCCTCTGCCATCTTCAGACTCATGCAATGGTTGAACTTTCTCCATACGATTCGAAGCTAGACCATCTCCTAAATTATCTTCAACATAAGAATCGAAAACTTCAATATCTTGATCACACCCATTATCAAATGCATATCTTTTCTCGATAATAAGTCTTCACCATATTTTTCAATGACATGTCCTCCTTATTGAAAACCATGTACCTACTTATCATAGTTCTCCCCAAAACCTTTGGCCCATTCCAGTTGTATGAAGCATACATCTAACCTTTTCCAATAAATTTTGGTTCATTCTCTAACTAAGGCCATTCTGTTGGGAAGTCCTGCTCACGGTTTACTATTTAGTAATACCAATATTTGCATAATATCTAGTGAAATTCTTGTTCACATATTCCAAGCCATTATCAGTCTAAAACTTCTTCAGCATTTTTCGAGTTTGATTCTCTATCAAAGTCTTCTTGTTCATAAATGAAGTAAATGCTTCATCTTTAGTTATCAAAAGTATAACCCATACTTTTCTAGAATAATCATCTATCAGCAAAATAAAGTATATTGCACCACCTATAGTAGGTTCATGTGTCAAACCTTAAAGATTTGAAGGAACATAATCAAGCACTTTATTGGTTGCCCGATTTTTGGGAGAAAACTTTACCCTCTTGCTCTTATCCAAAACACATCTTTCACAAAATCTCAACTTATGAACTATGGTACCATCTAACAGTCCATGTTTGTTAGTTCACCGAGTTTTTTTTTACTTAAATGCCTCAACCGATGATGTCACAACCTGGTATACTCCTTAACAAAACTCAACACACCCTCTATTATGGATCCCTTGAGAACTAAGGCACCATTTTGTCTTATAAGCTTTCATAACAACAAGGGAGCCTTGCAAGACCCTAAGTTTTCCCTCTCCACCTATATAGCTCTTCTTCATCTAATATCCCAACTTTCTTTTGGTTATTTAAATATCTTCCTAGTTTTTTGAGTCGTGGTGGCTCTGTTGGGTGTCTCTTCGTGGGCTCGCCTCCACCATTATAGTTTTAACCTTCTCATTAATAAACTCATTACGTCCTTCCCCGTTATGAATACTATTTTGATGCATCATTTAAAGAGTAATTTGACGCACTTCATGCGTCAAAGCATGGATAATATGGTGATTAAGTACCTGAATTTTTGGGTTATTCTTTCCAATGTTGTTTTCGCGTGCTTCGGTGGCGTTGTACCACGATATGATAATGTTCAAATTTTTCTTACCCTTTCATCAATTTATCGATGCTCTTAACTCATTTCCCGTCAGCTTGAATCTTTTTTCTATTCTGGTTGGATTCGGATATGGATCTTCATATTATCGATCCCTCATCGAACACACTTTATTGGCTTCGCCCTCCGCTCATGATGTTGGTCATGTAGTTAACGGAATTCTTGTGTTGGTGAGTTACTGTCATCTTTTATTTCGGATTTTACAAGTCGGTCCCCATTTTCTCATTCTGTTGAAGATTGTGTTTTCATTATATGAGTTTAGGTTATGGACTTCTATGTCGAGTTCAGCCCAATGACCAGATTTGGCATTTTGTATTGACCCCTCATCAGGTCGTTTGGTTGTAGTTGATGGGAGCGGCTACGAGGTTTTTATTTTGCATCAATTCACTAAGGTGTTAGTGAACTTATTCTACAAGTCCTGATATTTGTCATTTTGCAACTCGCCATGCTCTTTCTTACGCATATTACATTTTTTATATATATATATATATATATTTATTGATTTTCATACTTCTTAATTCTTTTTCAGTTGTTGTGCTTCATATTTTTGTCATACGAATTTGTATGATTTTGTTACCTTTTTACCATAGGAAAAGTTTTTTTATAATTTATGTATGATTCCTGTTATTTTTTAACCTAAAGAATAACTAAAATATCTTTTAAACAACTCCTTAACTTTTTAATAAAGTTTTAATGAAATTAAATCGTGACACTTATATTTTATCTACTTTTATTTTCGAGCCACATGTTTATAAGATCTCCATCGATTCAATTCTTCTATATACATATACATGTAAGAAAAAACAGACTAATATCCTGACTTTTTGACTGTAAAGAGGAATAAAATAGTTAAGATCTGCATTATAATTGAATTTAGTACCCTAACGTTGAACTTTGTCTATTGGGTCTCTTCAGAGGACTAATTAGGAAGGCCCTCGCATAGAGAGGTCAATTAGTCCAAAAACCCATAGATGTCTTTGATTCTCTGGGACACTTTAAACTTTATCACCCCAAACTCAAGATTGTTGCCATCTTAGTAGAGAGAGACACATAATTAATCAAGTTAAAGTTCCTAACCAGCATATTAATGAGTAGAGGTGTCTAATGGTTCAGGAACCACGGTTCAAAGCTGACAACCCGCTTAAGAACTGGCGGTCTACCTGCGAAACTGGCCCATTAGGACTGCAACCTGGCAGGACCGCAACCCGCCGAGACCGCAACCCGCCAGGACCGCAACCCGCCAGGACCGCATAAGGAGCAACCCGCCAGGACCGCAACCCGCCGAGACCGCAACCCGCCGAGACCGCAACCCGCCGAGACCGCAACCCGACAGGACTGCGAAACCACGGTTTATTTGTAAGAAACCACGGTTTATTTGTAAAAAACCGGCGGTTTATTGGTAAATATTATGCTGATTTTATTTATTTTATAACCAAAATGTTATATTTAAAAAATATTGAGATTGAATATTATTATAGAATTATTATTACATTTTTGTTAATATTAATTTGTTTTGGTTATTAATATTTTAAGTGTTGTAATTATTATATAGTCTAAAATTTTAAATATTACTTATGTTATTATCATATTTTGAATATTATTATTATTATGTTTTTATATCTAATACAAAGCAAAACTATATCTTATCATGTTAAAATATTACAAATTCTATGGTTATAATTTTAATATTACATTTTGAATTTTATTATTGTGATTTGGTTTTGAATATTACAAGTGTTTGGTTTTATTTTTTAAACCAAAATCATATTTTATCATGCAAAAATATTACAAGTTATATTGTTATAATTTTAATATTACATTTTAAATTTTATTATTGTGATTTGGTTTTAAATATTACAAGTGTTATTTACTATTTTTAAGTTATATTGTTATAATTTTAATATGACATTTTGAATTTTATTATTGTGATTAGGTTTTAAATATTACAAGTGTTATTTATTATTTTTAAGTTATATTGTTATAATTTTAATATTATATTTTGAATTTTATTATTGTTATTTGGTTTTAAATATTACAAGTGTTATTTATTATTTTTAAGTTATATTGTTATAATTTTAATATTACATTTTGAATTTTATTATTGTGATTTGGTTTTAAATATTACAAGTGTTATTTATTATTTTTAAGTTATATTGTTGTAATTTTAAAATTACCTGTTGAATATTATTATTGTGATTTGGTTTTAAATATTACAAATGTTATTTATTATTTTTTAAACCAAAATCATATTTTATCATGGTAAAAGATTACAAGTTATATTAAAATATTTAATATTACAAATGCTAAAATATTACAAGTCATATTAAAATATTTAATATTACAAATGCTAAGATATTACAAGTTATATTAAAATATTTAATATTACAATTGCTAAAATACATTTTTTAGTCTCTTGTCGCTAACCACTTTTTTAAGTCGCAAAACTTTCTCAACAGTAGCTGCAATTTGTAATGGATCTCCCAAAACTTGTCCTCGAGTCTCACGATTAACCTTACTTAACGCAGCAGCAATCAAATCGACCATCTTCGTCTTCGTACTAAGACTTTGTTTAGGAACAACGGTCTTACTCTTAGTCTTGGTTATAGTTGGGGGTATTGACACTTCGTGTCACCTTGTCGACCATTTTAGAACTAAAATTTGGTTTGGCGGTCTTACTAACAGTCGTACGTGTAGTACTAACAAGTTTGAAGTTTCGCCTCTCCTTATTAGAAATTTTCAAACTAAAATTTTGTTTGAGAGTCTTACTCATATTCGTAGGTTCAGTAGCACATTTGATGCGTCGTGTGATCGGATCCCTCTCGGGTGGAGGAGACATCATAAAAGAAGAAAATTCCGAAAAATCAGTTTTCGGAGTTGCTTGTCCTAACCTGTTGTTGAAGCCACAAGACGGCATTGGAAATAGGAAATGAGAACAAATAATAACTAATACAAACTAATAACAATTTTTTTTCGAAAAAAAAATCTAACTATTTCGAAAACAGAAGTACGATATGTAAAATACAAAAGTTAAGCTTAATAACAAAATCTAGAACAAGTTGAGAGATTTAGAGAGTTTATAGTAGATTTAGAGAGTGTGTGAGGTTGGAGTTGGGGTCTCCTCTATATATAGGGGAGACCCATATTTTTTTTTTTTGAAAAAACCGATTTTTTTTTTCGTCCGGACCATCCGGATGGGCGTCCGGATGGTCCGGGCAGACGGTCCGGGGCATCCGGACGGTTTCGCCCGGACGCCCGGACAGGAAAATCGGACCATCCGGATATCGATCCGGATGGTCCGGTTGGAACCGGGGCATCCGGACGGTTCGCCCGGATGCCCCGGATGACCAACGGCTAGTTCAAACGAACTAGCCGTTGGATGAACCGGGGCATCCGGACGGTGCATCCGGATGCCCCGGTTCATCCAACGGCTAGTTCGTTTGAACTAGCCGTTCGCGCGGACCATCCGGATGGTCCGCTTGATGACGTCACGGATGACGTCAGCAATCTGTGACTGATTTTTTTAAAAAAATATATATTTTTTTTATAAAAAATTTAATTTTTTTTAAAATGTAAGCATTTTAAACTATTAAAAATAATCAAAACTTTATATATAGGATTTCGCGCACTAATATTTTAAAAAAAAAATTAAAAAAATTATTTAAATAGGAAATTCGAACTATTATATTAAAAAAAATAAAAATCTATAAATAAATTTTTCGAACTATTAGTTTTTAAATAATTTTAGTACTTTTATGAAAAAAATATATATTAAATTCTCTAGATTAATGAAAGAAATTTTATATTATAAACCCTTCTTTTTTTTCTAGTTTATTGAAATAAATTTTATATTATTAGCAAGTTAATTTGGAACATAATAGATAGTTTATATTGTTGTTGATGTTAATCTCCTAAATAAATATATTTAATTAATTATATTTAATTATGCCATCATAATATAATTTCTTTTTAGGAACCAAATTACAGATAGTTAATTGAAACACATTTGGTATTTTTGAATTTATTTCACAATCAAATTACATGTGTTTATGCAATTGGAACATAATCCAAATTTATACAATTTTTAAAACTTTAAATTTATACTTCAAAAATTAAATACTTCAAATATTAAATTTATACTTCAAATGTTGTAAATTTGTAATCAAAATACAATTAGATGTACTTATTTTATTTAATATCTACATAATATTAAATAAAATATCTTAAATACATAAATATAATTAGAAAAGAAAACGTATCAAAATCAAATTACAATTATTTTTTAAGAATGTAATTGATGATTATAAAATTTCGATTAAAATGATAACATATTTAAATTAAAATACATGAAATAGAATAATTAACTCAATTATTGAAATTAGATTCAATTAAACACTTACAAATTAATTTTAAATAACATTATAATATATTCTGATAAACGGTTCTTAAATGGTTAAATGGTTTTGCTGATGGTTTGAACTGAAAAACGGCTCTTAATTGATTCGTCTGGCGGTTTTAACTGGCGGTTTAACTGTGAAACTGGTCCATTACGACTGCAACCTGGCAGGACCGCCAGACCGTCAGGACCGCATAAGAGCAACCCGCCGAGACCGCAACCCGCCGAGACCGCAACCCGCCGAGACCGCAACCCGTGGTTCAGACTTAAACGGTGCGGGTTGGTGCTGGTTCAAACCGTTTGACATAATGAGTACTATATTTCGAAAGAAGTGCCAAAGTGTGCAGAATTATATAAATAGACCCTTGATACAGTTTGTTTGTATTAAATATTAAAAAGACCCACATAAAAAGTTTAAAGAAAATTCGATGACAGAAAAATTAAAATAACGGTTTTGTAGTTCGCGTGTAAAGGAATTTTACTAACAATGTATTTTTATATTATACTGATTCTTTACCTCTTATAATTATAATTATAATATAAATATGAATATAATCCAAGCTTACAAATGTTCGGTCAATTTTTCTAACTAAATTTATAGTGGTTAGAGCGTGTGGTTTATACGTTTCACTATTATTTTCAAGTTAGATTTAAAAAAATGAATATTTTGTGTATAATTTTTTTAATAGTACGAAATTTAGTTTTTTTTTTTTTTAAATTATTCTGTTAGGAATATTCAATATACATATAAGAAAGTTTTATCAATTGGTAATAGTCGCTTATATGATAAAAATTAATGATATGATAAATTACTGTATGAGCAATTTAGTCTGTCAATTTTGTTGGAGGATGACATGTTTGCTAAAGGTTTTGTCTCAAACATATTGGTTCGTTTTGTGTATGAAAAAAATCTTGTTCGGACGATTCGATAATAGCTTCATTTGAGAGAGGACGACTGATATCCAATTAATCACTACGTGTTAAGTGGTATCCAGAGCTGAGATAGCTTGGCTATGAGGTAAATCTGACACAAATCAATGTTAGGAAAATGAAACAACTCACACAACTTTTCTTTTAGACTAAAATGTGATAAAATAAGGAATTCGTTCAACAAAATGTACATATCTAGTCACATAAACTTTCTTGTGTTTGAAAATAATCAATAAATATGCACTTAACATCTCGATGATCAAGTTTGACATGGTAATGTAGGGGATATTGGCTCAGTATATTCCGCCTTTGTATATAAGTAAGAATACCCTGATCTCCACACTGGTGTGATATTGTCCGCTTTGGACCCACTGGCCCGCACGGCTTTGCTTTTGGTCCACTTCCAAAAGGCCTCATACTAATGGAGTTGTATTCTTAACTTATATACTGATTTTTCTTCCCATGTTTAACCGATGTGGGATGTGGGACTTTTGGTCGCACCTAACAATCCTCCTCTCGGACAAAGTACCACTCTAACCTCCTCTCAATTGACTTTCATCCGCCTACTCTAGTCAGGTGAAGAGAAACCTGCACTCTAAAGCTTTAGGGCGGATCTATCTGCTCACTATCAGATGACACTGTGCCGCTCCTTGATCAAGCCACCTGCTTGATGAGCTATCAGGCACTCCATCTTTTTAGATGAATCTGCGCCGCTCATTTATCAAGCCACCTGCTTGATGAGCCGTGACACTCCATATTTAGATGAATCTGCGCCGCTCCTTTATCAAGCCACCTGCTTGATGAGCCGTGGCGCTCCATCTATCCAGCAGATCATTCACCTTGAGTATGGCTCTCGGCTTCTGGTATGATGTTCGCAGAATTTCACCAACATCACAACCCACCACATCGCGTTCCGTCTGGGCCTGGTGCTCTGATACCATTTGTAGGGAATATTGGGTCATGCACAAAATAAGTGCATCCAAAATATTTGCAATGCGATAAATCGGGTACTTTGTCATACAATATTTCAAAAGGACATTTAATCTAGCACTCGACTGTGTAAACGATTCACAAGGTAAGTTGTAATAAAGACACCATAAAACCAAAAATATTTAGGGACATTCATAAAAAAACGTATGGCTCGGGTTATTTAAAGTAAATCATGATTTTTTTACGTTTAGAACTTCCATTTGGTGAAATGTACTAACACAACTAGTCTGATGCAATATATCATTAGAAATAAGATAGTTTGTCATACCATGAAAAATATGCCATTACGAGATCAAAGAATTTTAATATGATCTAATAAGTGGGTATTAACTAGCGTATGACCACTTTTATTTCAATAAGTACCCTCAAGTAACTATAGAGAAATCATCAATAAAGGTTACAAAATATTTCATAAAGAGAAGATAAAAAAGTTCCTTAAACATCTCAATGTATTTCAAATATTTCAGTAGTAAACCTAGAAGACTTTAGAAAAATGGTAGATGTCACAATCAAGATTTTATTTTGCCCTGATTTATTTTGCTAAAAATATAATTCAGATGTGCAAAAGATGGTGCCATAAATGATGCTCAATAATTACAAAAGAAACAACCTAAAATCCCAATAGTAAGCTGAGAATTAAGGCAAAATATTAGAGTCCATGAAAATAAAAACCTTCACAAATCATCACCTTCGTGAAGAGGTCTTGAAAGATAAATTTTCATAGAGTATATATAACTTCATAATTGATAAGGATGCTAGTTAACATACGTAATATCACACATTATAGTATCTGAAACAAGCTTAATTTTTCCTTTATCTTTTATAGGAACATCTTTCATTTACTATATAGACAAAGAAAATGGTAGAAAGAATAAAAGTTAAATAATAGGTTTGATGAGGGTAGAATTTATTCGACCCGCGAGTCAAGCTAGTGGACTAATTATCTACGTTATCAGCCTAACATGCCCAACAAGCTAAAATACCTAATAGGCCCAACAAGCCAACAGGCCCAGCAGGCCCAACATGCCCAACATGCCAATAGGCCCAAACAGGCCAATTTTTGCTGCTATATAAGGCAGTTCATATTTTTTTGGTGAAGAGGAGGACGATTTTGGGGCGTTGACTCTAAGGTTTTCGATGGACACTTCTCGTTTATTTTTTTTAACTTATCAAGGTTAATTTATTTGATATATGATATGTGGTACCATAATCAATAACACATATATAATGTAGACTATCAATCTCTACTTTATTCAAAATGAAATATGAATACATTGGCTACTCTTAGAATTTGCATGAGCTAAAATTTTCATAGAGTAAATATAACTTCATAATTGATAAGGATTTTAGTTAACATACGTAATATCAGACTTTATAGTATCTCAAACAAGCTTAATTTTTCCTTTATCTTTTATAGGAACATCTTCCATTTACTATATAGACAAAGAAAATGGTAGAAAGAATAAAAGTTAAATAATAGGTTTGATGAGGGTAGAATTTATTCGACCCGTGAGTCAAACTAGTGGACTAATTATCTACGCTATCAGCCTAACATGCCCAACAAGCTAAAATACTTAATAAGCCCAACAAGCCAACATGCCCAACAGGTCCAACAGGCCCAACATGCCAATAGGCCCAAACAGGCCAATTTTTGCAGCTATATAAGACAGTTTATATTTTTTGGTGAAAAGGAGGACAATTTTAGGGCACTGACTCTAAGGTTTTCGATGGACGCTTCTCGTTCATTTTTTTAACTTATTAAGGTTAATTTATTTGATATGATATATGGTACCATAATCAATAACACATATATAATGTAGACTATCAATCTCTAATTCATTCAAAATGAAATATGAATACATTGGCTACTCTTAGAATTTGCATGAGCTAAAATGCCAACAAAGTGACTAAGAAATGTAGTTGGTTGATATTTTCTTTGATTAAAGACTCATCGTTCGACTACCTCTTGACTATATTTGTATTGTTAATAATTTTTGTAATTATTAAGTAAAGTTTTAGAATTATTGGCAAAATATTCAGAGGAATGTGTAGTCAATTGAGTCTTATAATCAGGGATTCATTTTTAGTACCCTTCTCTTTTGATCTTTTGGTAATTTAGATTTCTATTAAGGGTGAAAAATCCAACAACGATTATTCAAGTTTTTGATATAATGACAATGATGACATTTAAGTTCAGGGTGTTTTCTTTTGTAAGATATTTATTCAGTCTTGTTAGGATCTTCAAGTTGTTTATTAATCTTTAAAATAATTTTTGGTTAATCGTTGAACAACCCAGCAAAGTATCATATTTCTCATTTTCTTTATCGTTTACTAACTAGACCAATCATTTAAAAAAATTGAACTTTCTTTGGTTGGTCATGAGCCGGAGTATTAATATATTTTTCATTACCATGAACCTTGAAATTGTAGTTCTCACACTGATAGCCAATCAAAGTTGTGTAAAGTTTCTCAATAATACAATATCTTCGGTTCTTCAACTCGTGCTTGTAATCCAATGGTGCAACCGGAACCTCTGTGTTGGTGTGAATTTAAGTTGTAAAGAGAGAATTAAGAACAAAGAGTCTTCAAAGAGAATTTTTAGAAGTGTTCAGTGCCTCTGAATATTTCATAAGTCAAAATAACCTTTTCAGCCTCCTTAAATAGGCAGGGTGAATTAGTTAGGAAAACGGTTACATATTAATATATTTACAATCTAACCCCTAGGTTTCTACTAAAGCGTAATTAAATCCTATAATTACAGAATTTGTCATTTTAGCCCTTATTAATTACACTCAAGTCCCTAAGGAATATCTTTCCTTATCAGTAGTCCCCCTAGTTCTTATATAGACATTTATAAGAACTATTGGCTCATCGGATTCTTCCTCGGATCAACACTATTTTTATCGCTTCTCTTCGAATTTTCAAGCATTGTGGTATAGCTTTACTTCTTCTTCGAATATTATCACTTCAAACATAGTTTAATGACACTTCGAAGTCTCTGACCCCTGCCTAAGAGATTGATTAGACACCTAGCAGTAGACCTGCAACACTGCATATTTCCTTTTCGTTTCATATTCCAACCAATGAAAACAACTTACTTGCCCTACTTCTTTACATTCTCAACGTCACTCTTTACTCTATAAATACCCAGTTACTCATTCATTCAGAACTTTTAGAGAAATCACCCTTGAAACATCTCCAGACTGTTCTTCATCTTCAACCTTCTCATCTCCAACCTGTTCACCTTCAACCTGTTCATCTTCTTTTGTTTATCTTCAACCTGTTCATCTTCTCTTGTCTTACCAAGCAACCTCTCCTACCAAAAACCATTGTATGAGAAGATACCCTAGATACAATAGATTTAAACCCAGAAGACCAGTAAGATCAAAGAAAAATCTTTTTCCTGGTTCCAGTAACCAAGTATTTGGGGCCTACGATTATCTTTGTATTTCTCGAAGAGCCAAAGAATACAAAGCTGCTGGGTTGATCTATAACGGTCCTCACTCTTCCTGCACCATTTTTAAATATGGCAACTTTAATCCAAACCTTGCCACTTCGTCTTCACCTCTAGCTTCTAACCCAGAAAGTAGCTCAACGACCTCTTCTTTCCAAAATCCAACCAAAACTTCAATACTAAGACCTCATCGGAAACCTAAAGTAGTTACTTTAGACAAACCACCCACTTATAACAAATCACAACTCAAATCACCTGTCCTTCAATTCGAAGAGACAAAAAACCCTCAAACCAAAACACTTCCTCCTCAATTCGAGGCTATTAGAGCTAAACGTTCCAAAAAATCATCTTTCTTAGTAATGGGTGAAGAAACAAAAACCTCTTCTGCTCCTCAACACTCTCCTCCTCCCTCATTAGAAGTGGATGACACTACACCAGAGTGTAGTCAGCCAATTCCTGTGACTCAACAAGAGACACAAATTCGAAGCCATTCCGAGGACGGTCAGAAAAAAGACGATTCAGAAGCTACTGAATCTGATGCCGAGGAGGAGTCCGAGGCTGATGATGTAGCTCCTCCAAAGAAAACTCGAGGGAAAAAAGGTCTCATTACATTGCCTGAGAACGTTGCTTTATTAGTTCAGGAAAATCTCAAGCCTCTTTCTGCTTGGTACATTCTTGCCTTGAAGAATGTACCCTATAGCTACTACCTCGAATCAGAGAAGGAGCACCTCAGAAAGCTATGGGGGTTAACTGATAATATGACACTTCGACTACCGGTGGAAGGAGAGACACCCTTGAACTGTCAAAAAGACGAGCTGGTAGTGTATCCTGAACTTTTTAACTGGGGACTTCGGTTTCCCTTGGATCCGATGATCGTAAAGTTCTTCGAAATCCACAGACTATGCCCAACACAAGTGACTCCCAACTTGCTCTTCACCTTGTTCTCAGCAATTATGGTATCCAGGCTTGGAGGTATTCCCCTCGAAATCGAGGACTTCATCTCAGTAACCAAAGTGTCAAATGGTCCTGTTCTGCCATTTTATTATTTAACCCTTGAAGATGACTTGAAAATTATCGACGACCTCCTCGAAGCCGATAAATTCTGGAAACAACGATTCGTCTTTCTGTCAGGCGCCTGGGAAAATGGACATGAAATTTCCGATGCCAACCCTTCTAGACTCACCCTCACCTGGAGGGACAGTAGTAAGTAATACCTTCCCTTGTTTATCTAGTTGTTTTTGAATCAATCCACTTAACTAACTATTTTTCTCTCTTTAGAAATTCCGAGGCGTTTTAAGGGTCGTCGAAAAGAAGCCAAGCTTATCTTCCAAAAGATGGCTGAGTGGGCTGAAAAATCTTGGGGCAATGGTTTTCATTCAGCATTCGAGCCCATTAACTTCGTTAATAGCCATCTCTGGCGCATATCTCTAGGGGCTGACTTTCCTCAGGATCCGATGACGCCACCAGATCCCCTTCTTGCAGTTGAGAGGATACTTGCACCAGATGGGAAATGCTATCTTCCTCTTCGGAACCGAAGTGACAGCCATCTACCTTTGAAAAAGAAAAGGAAAATGACCCAGAAAGCCAGCACAAGCAGAGCTAAGCCTTCCCTTACTTCGAAGAGTACAAGAAAAAGAAAAACGTCTGCACCTTCACTTCCCACCATAGCCGAAGAAGACCAGCCTAACCTGAAGAAGAAAAAGAAAAAGGACACTTCTCCAAAAAAGAAGGAGAATAAGTCTAAAAAGCCCAATGAAAAGAATGAGGCTGATTTACTAGAGGCTGTGCTAGCTTCCGAAGCACAAGGTAAAACTTTTGTTGAGGAGAATCCTGAAGGAGGAATAACCCTTGAAGATAAACAAGTAGATGATTATCTAAACTTTGATGACTTCAACTCAAGTGGAGACTTCGTACTTTCTGGGTCTCAACCTGCCAATGTTGTTCCACCAATTTCTACCGAGGCTGCTACAACTTCTACATCTAACCCTTTTGCTCCTGTTCATCAGCCATTAGTCTTTCCTCACTCAGAGAAATCCGATGAGGTAATTTCGATTCTTCAACCTTTCCCAAATCTAATTACTGCAGTAACAAAATTATACGAAGAGGTGAGCAAATCTCAAAGCCAATTGGAGCGTCTTGCCCAAGAGTTAGTTAAAAGCAGAAAAGAAACAGAGTCTGAAAGGACTTTAAAAAATGAAGCACTCCAAAAATTCGAAGCTGAAAAAGAACAGCTTCTTAAAAAACACAAGGAGGAAGTCGAAGCACTTAAAACGACTCATCTGGGAGCTCTTGAAAGTCTGAAAGCTGAACATTCTACCGCCATCTCCGCTGCTACTGCACTTGTTAAGGAAACAAAAGATAAACTGGAAAAAAGCCAAAATGAGATTACTACACTTCGAACAGGATTCGAAGAAGAAAAGAAGGCTGCGGTCAAACAGGCTGAAACCAAGGTTAGCTCTGTGATGCTCAAAGGCATGAAGAAAACTGAAATTGATACATCTATTCAGCTTCTTCGAGAAGTTCATGCTGCTTGCCCAAGACTAGATTTATCAAACCTTTGGAAACGAGTTCCAGAAGATCAGCGTCCCAAAGAAGCTTTCGAAGCGCCACCTAGCTCCTCCTCAGAAGAAGGAACTAGTTCCGAAGAGGAATCATCAGAAGGAGAAGAAAATGATGCTTAATAGGCTAAGCAAGTTGTTTTTGTTTTTTGTGTATTTGATTAAGTTCTCCCTCCTTTATTTTTGTAAACTTCGTATTCTATTCCACGAGGAAATGACTTATCTTTTTTTTATATCTTAAACTTTTGGCACCTCGAAAAATAGATGCACTCATAAGATGTGGCACCTCGAAAAATAGATGCACTCATAAGACGTGGCACCTCGAAAAATAGATGCACTCATAAGACGTGGCACCTCGAAAAATAGATGCACTCATAAGACGTGGCACCTCGAAAAATAGATGCACTCATAAGACGTGGCACCTCGAAAAATTTGGTTGTTCCTTCAAAGCTATCGCTTCGGAAAATTATTCTTGGTCAACTTCCAAAGATGATCAATCTTTGCCAAATTACCAAAATAATAAATCACACATCATAACAAACAACCAATGGCCAAAAGAAATTTTATTAAAAAATTCAATATCAATCAGACACCTCGTTAAAACCTTTCTGGGCCAACAGATAAGGAAAGAGTATGTCTGTTTTACAAAAATTCGAAGTTCAATTTTACTCACAGTACAATTTCAAGTGCTCTATGTTCCAAGGGTGCTTGAGCATCCTCCCTTCTCGATCTGATAACCTGTAAGAACCTGGTTTGACCCTCATTGTAACTTCGTAAGGACCTTCCCAATTCGGGGCCAATTTTCCGAGGTGTTTATCCTTGGTGTGTAGAAACACTTTTCGCAACACTAGATCGCCAATTTTGAATTCCCTTCTCTTAACTTTAGCATCGTACCTGCTTCTCATTAATGTTTGATAATGGATGACATTCAAATGCGCCTTGACCCTTTTTTCTTCCAACAAATCCAGCTCCACCCTTCTAGCCTCGTCGTTATCTGCCTCGGAATATTGTAGTAGTCTATAAGAGGGCAATGTAGATTCAGCAGGGCACACAGCGTCCATCCCATATACTAAAGAAAAAGGGGTCTCTTTTGTAGCCTCTCTAGGAGTTGTTCTATATGCCCATAATACTTCTTGGAGATAATTTGGCCATTTCCCTGCTGCTCCTGCCAAATTTTTCTTCAAGCCATCCAGAATAGATCTATTCGTAACTTCTACCTGTCCATTTGCCTGAGGATGAAAAGGAGTGGAAAAGCACTGCTGTATCCCTTTTGAAGAACAAAATGAGTCCATTTCCTTGTTATTAAATTGAGGACCATTATCAGTTGTTATTTTCCGAGGTACTCCAAAACGGTAGCAAATGTTGCTTTGAATAAACTTGATTACATCCTTAGCTTTTGTCCCAGCTAAGGGTTCTGCTTCTGCCCACTTCGAAAAATAATCAACCGCAACAATAATCATTTGTCTTCCTCCAGAAGCCATAGGTAATGGTCCCACCAAATCAATTCCCCACCTATCAAAAGGAATCGCCTCTGAAATTGTCATAAGGGGTACTGCTGGTTTGTGTATTAAATTTGCATACCTTTGGCAAGTGTCACAACTTCGAACTAATGACTTGGCATCTTGCAAAATGGTAGGCCAATAATATCCTGCCAACAATACTCTACGCGTTAAAGCTCTAAACCCACAATGAGCTGACCCATCTCCATCATGTAGTTCGGACAAAACATTCTGAGACTCATCCTTGCCTAAACACCGTAGTAAAGGTTTCGAAGCAGACCTTTTGTACAGCACCCCATCCAGTACCACATAGCCAAGGGATTTGTACTTTATTTTCTTGAGCAAGTGTTTATCCATAGGTAATATTCCATTTAAAATAAAGTTTAACAAGTCAAACCTCCAATCTCCTCGAGCGCACATCGGATTATTTACCACCTCATTAACAACTTCACATTGCTCAGAATTCGATCTGATCGAAGGCGATGGTTGAGTTACAATCCATGGATATTCTTCTGAATAAGCCATCGTTGCCAAAGAATCAGCCATAGTATTGTTTCCTCTTCGAATATGCTCCACTTCGACATCTTCAAACTGCGCCATCATCCCCCGAAGTTCTTGTAGGTACAAAACCAAACGCTCCTTTTTAGCTTCTGATACCCCTTTAACATGGTTAACTACCAACTGTGAATCTGTTTCCAAGCGCACAAACATTGCTCCACAAATCTTCGCTAATCGCAACCCTGCTAGCACAGCCTCATATTCAGCTTCGTTATTTGAAGCATGAAAGCCAAATTTTATAGCTTGAAACATAAATTCCCCTGTTGGTGCCACCAATTCCACTCCTGCACTTGACCCTTTACTACTGGATCCCCCATCAGTTCGAATTGTCCACGTCGGATTCTCATTCACCTTTTCTTCATCTTTCTCCTCGGGTCTACTCGAGTGAAACTCCACCAAAAAATCTGCTAAAGCTTGAGCTTTAATAGCTGTCCGAGGAGAAAATAGCACATCGAAATCCCCCAGTTCCACAGACCACTTTGTCATCCTCCCTGAAATGTCTGGTTTTTGTAAAACATTCTTTAATGGATATGAAGTTCGAACTACAATCGTATGTGCCTGGAAGTAAGGGCGCATCTTTCTTGCTGCCACTACTATACACAGTGCCAATTTTTCGAGCTTCAAATAACGTTTCTCGGCATCAACCAAACTTTTGCTGACATAGTAAACAGGCTTCGAAATTTTTGTGTCTTCACTGATCAAAACTGCGCTCACTGCATAATCTGACACTGCTATATACAAAAATAACTGCTCACCTTTCCGAGGCTTTGATAATATTTCAGGAGAGGACAAAAGATTTTTTATCTTCAAAAAGGCTTCTTCACAATCCGAAGTCCACTCGAAATTATTGGGTTTACGTAACACCTGGAAAAAAGGCAAGCACTTATCTGAAAAACGAGAAATGAATCTGTTCAGAGCTGCTAACCTGCCTGTTAACATTTGCACTTCTTTGATATTCCGAGGTGAAGACATCGATATCAGGGCCTTCAACTGTTCTGGATCCACCTCGATTCCTCTCTCACTAATCATATACCCCAAAAATTTGCCAGATCGGACTCCAAATGTGCATTTTTCTGGATTCAACTTCAATTGAATGGCTCTAAGATTCAAAAACGTTTCTTCTAAATCATCAATATGTTCATCATCACCCTTGCTTTTAACAAGCATGTCATCGATGTATACTTCAATATTTCTCCCAATCTGTGAAGCAAACGCCTTATTCATCAGCCTCTGATACGTTGATCCAGCATTCTTCAATCCAAATGGCATTACTTTATAGCAATGCAAACCTCTATCAGTAATAAAAGTCGTGCTTTCTTCATCATCTGGATTCATTCGAATTTGATTATACCCCGAAAATGCATCCATGAAAGTCAGAATTTTATTTCCCGAAGTGGAATCCACTAACTGATCTATTCGAGGCACCGGAAAAGGGTCTTTTGGACAGGCTCTATTCAAATCTGTGAAATCCACACACATTCGCCATTTTCCATTCTTCTTTTTTACTACCACCGGATTAGCCGTCCACCTCGGATAATTGGCCTCCCTAATGTGCCCCATCTTGTATAACCGATCCACTTCGGCAACTATAGCCTCAGATTTCTCCAATGAAAAAGCCCTTCTTTTTTGGATAATCGGTTTGATCTTCGGATCAACCGCTAAACTATGACATATGATACTACTTGGGACCCCTACAACGTCTTCGGGTCTCCACGCAAATACATCCAAATTTTCAGACAAAAAGGTCAACAACTTTTCTCGCATGGACAAAGATAACAGGGTGCCAATTCGAAGTGCCCTGCCGTTGCTGAAAATATATTCCTCAACTTCTTCACTAACCACCACAGAACTCGGGGTTGACCTTGGATCATCAATTCCCTCATCTGCACCACCACAAGGCGACCCCCCAAACTGCTAATTCTCCATCGGATCGTCAGTATTTTTGCTTCGTAATCTAAACGCAGCAGCATAACATTCTCTTGCCACCCTTTGGTCACTTCGGACTATGCCAACTCTGTCCTCGACCACATACTTCAGACACTGATGAACTGTAGAAACTACAGCGTACATTTTAGCCAACCAAGACCTCCCAAGAATAGCATTGTAACTTGATGGACAATCCACCACCACAAAAAGTACCTGTACTTTCTTCTTGAAAGGCCCTTTTCCCAAGGAAATTTCACCTTCGAATTCACCTATCACAATTGCTGATGCGCCGGTAAACCCAATGATAGTCCTCTCTGATCTTTCTATTCGAGGTGGAGTAGTCAATCTATCATATGTTGACTTAAAAAGTACGTTAGCAGAGCTTCCTGTATCGATCAACACTCGTCGAATTTCAGCCCCGCAAACCTCTGCTCCTATGACCACTGCATCTTCATGTGGCCCATTAATCCCCCTCAAATCATCCTCATCGAAAATTATAAAGGGCACATTCTTTTTATTATTCAGGTTTGCCGAAGCTCCTCCCTCAATTTGCCTTGTCAAATTCACTATGTGCCTCTTCCTCGAATTATTGGTATTGTTGGTCATTGAATCTCCCCCAAATATCGTTAATGATTCGAAGAAAGCACACAAGTCTCGAACACGCCCCTGACGTATTGGCTCATCTATCGTCATTAACAAAAGTCGACTGGGGTCTGGTTCAACATATTCCAAGGCTACATCGAAACCATCCACCTCACCTGCAACATCAAGAATCATTAAAGCAGTTTCCTGCTTGGAATTGGGATTACCTCCTTTAGGAGCTGTTGCCTTGGCATTCTTCCTGACATACTCCAACAGCTTTCCATTTTCGATCAGAACTTGCATCTCCTTCTTCAGAGCAATGCAATCATTTGTATCATGGCCGATATCCTCATGATACCTACAAAATTTATTATTGCGCTCCTCCCTTGGCCTGTTGATAGCTGGTGGCTTTCTAAAATTGATTGTTCCTCTTGTTTTTTCATATATTGAAGCCACACTCTCAGTCAAATCTGCATAGTAATCCGGCCTTACCCACACATTCGACCTGGACTTATACTGCTGATGGTTGTTAGAATTATGTTGATTATATCCCCCTTGATACGAATTCGAGGCTCCTCGGTTAGAAACATTTTGGTTGTTCTTCGGACGTGAGGGATTGTTGTTTGAGACGTTAGATTGTCCACTCCCTTTTTGAACAATACTAGCACCTCCTCGAACCCTTGTTGATTCTTCGACCTTAATCTGGTCCTCTACCTGAGCCATAAGAGCTCCAAACGTTAACGCTCTGCGCCTCGTAGTCTCATCGGCTAAATCCCCAGGCAACAGCCCCTGCCTGAACGCTGCCATAGCCACACTTTCCTCACAGTCATCCAGCTCAGCCTTTGTTGACACAAACCTCTTGGTATAATCCTTCAGCTTCTCTCCTACAGCCTGCTTGCATTGTATTATCGTGTCTCCATTGGCTCTCATCTCCTTGCTTCCCACAAATTGTCTGCGAAAAGCAGTGTAGAAACTTCTGAAATTTGCAATCGATTCCTTAGGAATCTTATTAAACCACTTTAGCGCAGTTCCCTTAAACGTTTGAGAAAAAGCTCTACACACCAATCTATCATCATCTTCAAAATTAGTCATGTAGTTTTTAAATTGTTCGATGTGATCATCGGGATCTTGAGTCCCATCAAACTTTTCAACTTTAGAAATATCAAAACGCCTCGGTAATGGCACTGATCTGATCTCCTTCACCAATGGTGAGTCCCTCCAATCAACCCCCTGGACATACTGGTCTTCATTTCTCATTCCCACAGTTGCATACAAGCTGGACTCACCTTCATACTTCCGAGGCGAACACCTCCGAGGCGAGTATTTCCGAGGTGAATATATTCGCCTCTCTTTCTTTTTCCTTCCTTCCCTGTACATTTTAGATGTCCGGAGCTCACGCTCTGCCCCTCCTGAACGGCCTCGAGAACGTTCATACCTCGGTGTTTCATCAGATTCAGAATCTTCAAATTCCTCCTCATCACTAAAATTTTCATATAGTCGCCTTTGCAACTTTTCCTTCCTCTTCTTTATCCCGCTATACTCTTTTTTTTGTTCAGATCGTACCCTACGATGTTCATAATGATCATCAGCCTCATCCATCGACTGATCAGACTGATCATTACGATCATCACCTGCTATCTTAGATCTAAGTCTAGCACCTTCATTATTATCTCCTTTCTTTTTTACCAATTCGTCAAGCTCAGCCACCTTCCTAATCATTTCATTCATTTTTCCTTCAAAGTCAAATTGAACAGGTTGAATTGGAACAAATTTACCTGCCTCTTGCAGATCAGATTTCAGCATTTCCATCGCCTTGCGAACGGATGGATTGTCACCTTCCTCCGGATTCATCTTCAAACAGCGAAAAATCAAACGAAATATGAAAATTCGAACGAAAAACCTTTAAAAACGAGAATTCGGACGTCGATTTTTGATCTGTTGATCAAGGTATCTTCTTCCCCTCCTTCTAGCGCCAATTTGGTGTGAATTTAAGTTGTAAAGAGAGAATTAAGAACAAAGAGTCTTCAAAGAGAATTTTTAGAAGTGTTCAGTGCCTCTGAATATTTCATAAGTCAAAATAACCTTTTCAGCCTCCTTAAATAGGCAGGGTGAATTAGTTAGGAAAACGGTTACATATTAATATATTTACAATCTAACCCCTAGGTTTCTACTAAAGCGTAATTAAATCCTATAATTACAGAATTTGTCATTTTAGCCCTTATTAATTACACTCAAGTCCCTAAGGAATATCTTTCCTTATCAGTAGTCCCCCTAGTTCTTATATAGACATTTATAAGAACTATTGGCTCATCGGATTCTTCCTCGGATCAACACTATTTTTATCGCTTCTCTTCGAATTTTCAAGCATTGTGGTATAGCTTTACTTCTTCTTCGAATATTATCACTTCAAACATAGTTTAATGACACTTCGAAGTCTCTGACCCCTGCCTAAGAGATTGATTAGACACCTAGCAGTAGACCTGCAACACTGCATATTTCCTTTTCGTTTCATATTCCAACCAATGAAAACAACTTACTTGCCCTACTTCTTTACATTCTCAACGTCACTCTTTACTCTATAAATACCCAGTTACTCATTCATTCAGAACTTTTAGAGAAATCACCCTTGAAACATCTCCAGACTGTTCTTCATCTTCAACCTTCTCATCTCCAACCTGTTCACCTTCAACCTGTTCATCTTCTTTTGTTTATCTTCAACCTGTTCATCTTCTCTTGTCTTACCAAGCAACCTCTCCTACCAAAAACCATTGTATGAGAAGATACCCTAGATACAATAGATTTAAACCCAGAAGACCAGTAAGATCAAAGAAAAATCTTTTTCCTGGTTCCAGTAACCAAGTATTTGGGGCCTACGATTATCTTTGTATTTCTCGAAGAGCCAAAGAATACAAAGCTGCTGGGTTGATCTATAACGGTCCTCACTCTTCCTGCACCACTTTTAAATATGGCAACTTTAATCCAAACCTTGCCACTTCGTCTTCACCTGTAGCTTCTAACCCAGAAAGTAGCTCAACGACCTCTTCTTTCCAAAATCCAACCAAAACTTCAATACTAAGACCTCATCGGAAACCTAAAGTAGTTACTTTAGACAAACCACCCACTTATAACAAATCACAACTCAAATCACCTGTCCTTCAATTCGAAGAGACAAAAAACCCTCAAACCAAAACACTTCCTCCTCAATTCGAGGCTATTAGAGCTAAACGTTCCAAAAAATCATCTTTCTTAGTAATGGGTGAAGAAACAAAAACCTCTTCTGCTCCTCAACACTCTCCTCCTCCCTCATTAGAAGTGGATGACACTACACCAGAGTGTAGTCAGCCAATTCCTGTGACTCAACAAGAGACACAAATTCGAAGCCATTCCGAGGACGGTCAGAAAAAAGACGATTCAGAAGCTACTGAATCTGATGCCGAGGAGGAGTCCGAGGCTGATGATGTAGCTCCTCCAAAGAAAACTCGAGGGAAAAAAGGTCTCATTACATTGCCTGAGAACGTTGCTTTATTAGTTCAGGAAAATCTCAAGCCTCTTTCTGCTTGGTACATTCTTGCCTTGAAGAATGTACCCTATAGCTACTACCTCGAATCAGAGAAGGAGCACCTCAGAAAGCTATGGGGGTTAACTGATAATATGACACTTCGACTACCGGTGGAAGGAGAGACACCCTTGAACTGTCAAAAAGACGAGCTGGTAGTGTATCCTGAACTTTTTAACTAGGGACTTCGGTTTCCCTTGGATCCGATGATCGTAAAGTTCTTCGAAATCCACAGACTATGCCCAACACAAGTGACTCCCAACTTGCTCTTCACCTTGTTCTCAGCAATTATGGTATCCAGGCTTGGAGGTATTCCCCTCGAAATCGAGGACTTCATCTCAGTAACCAAAGTGTCAAATGGTCCTGTTCTGCCATTTTATTATTTAACCCTTGAAGATGACTTGAAAATTATCGACGACCTCCTCGAAGCCGATAAATTCTGGAAACAACGATTCGTCTTTCTGTCAGGCGCCTGGGAAAATGGACATGAAATTTCCGATGCCAACCCTTCTAGACTCACCCTCACCTGGAGGGACAGTAGTAAGTAATACCTTCCCTTGTTTATCTAGTTGTTTTTGAATCAATCCACTTAACTAACTATTTTTCTCTCTTTAGAAATTCCGAGGCGTTTTAAGGGTCGTCGAAAAGAAGCCAAGCTTATCTTCCAAAAGATGGCTGAGTGGGCTGAAAAATCTTGGGGCAATGGTTTTCATTCAGCATTCGAGCCCATTAACTTCGTTAATAGCCATCTCTGGCGCATATCTCTAGGGGCTGACTTTCCTCAGGATCCGATGACGCCACCAGATCCCCTTCTTGCAGTTGAGAGGATACTTGCACCAGATGGGAAATGCTATCTTCCTCTTCGGAACCGAAGTGACAACCATCTACCTTTGAAAAAGAAAAGGAAAATGACCCAGAAAGCCAGCACAAGCAGAGCTAAGCCTTCCCTTACTTCGAAGAGTACAAGAAAAAGAAAAACGTCTGCACCTTCACTTCCCACCATAGCCGAAGAAGACCAGCCTAACCTGAAGAAGAAAAAGAAGAAGGACACTTCTCCAAAAAAGAAGGAGAATAAGTCTAAAAAGCCCAATGAAAAGAATGAGGCTGATTTACTAGAGGCTGTGCTAGCTTCCGAAGCACAAGGTAAAACTTTTGTTGAGGAGAATCCTGAAGGAGGAATAACCCTTGAAGATAAACAAGTAGATGATTATCTAAACTTTGATGACTTCAACTCAAGTGGAGACTTCGTACTTTCTGGGTCTCAACCTGCCAATGTTGTTCCACCAATTTCTACCGAGGCTGCTACAACTTCTACATCTAACCCTTTTGCTCCTGTTCATCAGCCATTAGTCTTTCCTCACTCAGAGAAATCCGATGAGGTAATTTCGATTCTTCAACCTTTCCCAAATCTAATTACTGCAGTAACAAAATTATACGAAGAGGTGAGCAAATCTCAAAGCCAATTGGAGCGTCTTGCCCAAGAGTTAGTTAAAAGCAGAAAAGAAACAGAGTCTGAAAGGACTTTAAAAAATGAAGCACTCCAAAAATTCGAAGCTGAAAAAGAACAGCTTCTTAAAAAACACAAGGAGGAAGTCGAAGCACTTAAAACGACTCATCTGGGAGCTCTTGAAAGTCTGAAAGCTGAACATTCTACCGCCATCTCCGCTGCTACTGCACTTGTTAAGGAAACAAAAGATAAACTGGAAAAAAGCCAAAATGAGATTACTACACTTCGAACAGGATTCGAAGAAGAAAAGAAGGCTGCGGTCAAACAGGCTGAAACCAAGGTTAGCTCTATGATGCTCAAAGGCATGAAGAAAACTGAAATTGATACATCTATTCAGCTTCTTCGAGAAGTTCATGCTGCTTGCCCAAGACTAGATTTATCAAACCTTTGGAAACGAGTTCCAGAAGATCAGCGTCCCAAAGAAGCTTTCGAAGCGCCACCTAGCTCCTCCTCAGAAGAAGGAACTAGTTCCGAAGAGGAATCATCAGAAGGAGAAGAAAATGATGCTTAATAGGCTAAGCAAGTTGTTTTTGTTTTTTGTGTATTTGATTAAGTTCTCCCTCCTTTATTTTTGTAAACTTCGTATTCTATTCCACGAGGAAATGACTTATCTTTTTTTTATATCTTAAACTTTTGGCACCTCGAAAAATAGATGCACTCATAAGATGTGGCACCTCGAAAAATAGATGCACTCATAAGACGTGGCACCTCGAAAAATAGATGCACTCATAAGACGTGGCACCTCGAAAAATAGATGCACTCATAAGACGTGGCACCTCGAAAAATAGATGCACTCATAAGACGTGGCACCTCGAAAAATTTGGTTGTTCCTTCAAAGCTATCGCTTCGGAAAATTATTCTTGGTCAACTTCCAAAGATGATCAATCTTTGCCAAATTACCAAAATAATAAATCACACATCATAACAAACAACCAATGGCCAAAAGAAATTTTATTAAAAAATTCAATATCAATCAGACACCTCGTTAAAACCTTTCTGGGCCAACAGATAAGGAAAGAGTATGTCTGTTTTACAAAAATTCGAAGTTCAATTTTACTCACAGTACAATTTCAAGTGCTCTATGTTCCAAGGGTGCTTGAGCATCCTCCCTTCTCGATCTGATAACCTGTAAGAACCTGGTTTGACCCTCATTGTAACTTCGTAAGGACCTTCCCAATTCGGGGCCAATTTTCCGAGGTGTTTATCCTTGGTGTGTAGAAACACTTTTCGCAACACTAGATCGCCAATTTTGAATTCCCTTCTCTTAACTTTAGCATCGTACCTGCTTCTCATTAATGTTTGATAATGGATGACATTCAAATGCGCCTTGACCCTTTTTTCTTCCAACAAATCCAGCTCCACCCTTCTAGCCTCGTCGTTATCTGCCTCGGAATATTGTAGTAGTCTATAAGAGGGCAATGTAGATTCAGCAGGGCACACAGCGTCCATCCCATATACTAAAGAAAAAGGGGTCTCTTTTGTAGCCTCTCTAGGAGTTGTTCTATATGCCCATAATACTTCTTGGAGATAATTTGGCCATTTCCCTGCTGCTCCTGCCAAATTTTTCTTCAAGCCATCCAGAATAGATCTATTCGTAACTTCTACCTGTCCATTTGCCTGAGGATGAAAAGGAGTGGAAAAGCACTGCTGTATCCCTTTTGAAGAACAAAATGAGTCCATTTCCTTGTTATTAAATTGAGGACCATTATCAGTTGTTATTTTCCGAGGTACTCCAAAACGGTAGCAAATGTTGCTTTGAATAAACTTGATTACATCCTTAGCTTTTGTCCCAGCTAAGGGTTCTGCTTCTGCCCACTTCGAAAAATAATCAACCGCAACAATAATCATTTGTCTTCCTCCAGAAGCCATAGGTAATGGTCCCACCAAATCAATTCCCCACCTATCAAAAGGAATCGCCTCTGAAATTGTCATAAGGGGTACTGCTGGTTTGTGTATTAAATTTGCATACCTTTGGCAAGTGTCACAACTTCGAACTAATGACTTGGCATCTTGCAAAATGGTAGGCCAATAATATCCTGCCAACAATACTCTACGCGTTAAAGCTCTAAACCCACAATGAGCTGACCCATCTCCATCATGTAGTTCGGACAAAACATTCTGAGACTCATCCTTGCCTAAACACCGTAGTAAAGGTTTCGAAGCAGACCTTTTGTACAGCACCCCATCCAGTACCACATAGCCAAGGGATTTGTACTTTATTTTCTTGAGCAAGTGTTTATCCATAGGTAATATTCCATTTAAAATAAAGTTTAACAAGTCAAACCTCCAATCTCCTCGAGCGCACATCGGATTATTTACCACCTCATTAACAACTTCACATTGCTCAGAATTCGATCTGATCGAATAGTGCGCTAAAAGATATGGGTAGTCATCATAGTTGGTTAGTTGTTTCAAAACATTCAATGGTGTTACTTTTATAACAAAACAGTTATTTTTGTTGCGTACGTGATCATTTTTGTTGGATTATTTTTGCTTTGGTGGTCACTACGAGGGGTCAAATATGCAAAAAAACCAACAAACCGATTTTTTGATACAATTATAACATTAGTGACTTTAAATACACGTAACTAATTCTGATGACTACTCGTGGTTTATTCTCATTAATATATTTTAATTTATAAATTAAATGTATCTAATGATAATGTTTAAAATGAATACGAATATATATATATATATATCATTTTTTTGAATTTTTCATTAAAATATATTAGATTTTCATTTTATTAGAGTCATACAAACTTAAATTAACCAAACCTTTTTATAATATAGATGTATAATTTTATTTTTTAATGTGAGATTTCGTCGCATTTTATATTTATTTGTCAGAAGCAGTATACTTCTTCTATTTGCACCCTTCATTTAAGTTTAGCCAAGTGATAGATATAAGGTGTCAAATTCGATCTCATGTCTATTGGTTCAACATGGAAATTGGGTCAAATTGTTTCATATAAGCTAATTTCTATTAATCACATTTTTAATAAGTAGTCGACTTCTTTACGTGCTAAGTACAGTCATGTTCCATCTAAATTACATTATGCTTGTTTGGATAAGTCTATCATTGTATTTTTATGATAATTATAAATAAGGATAACTTCTCTCATGGTCGTCATTATGGGGCCATAATATGAAACTTTTAGGGAATGTACCAAAAGAAAACATTTTGCCGACCTTATCTTCAAAGGAAAAAATATCATATTAGTTGATTCATAATTATATATTCTTAACATGATATGAGAGCCATGAGAACACACCCTTCGTTGTGCTTTAAACGGAATAATACTTTTGTCATGTCTCTAGGCGGGACAATGCCCTCCATGTCTGAATAAGGTCGTGCCCATTATACCAGATCAAGTTTAAAGCGAATTGTTTGAGTGAACTTTGTGCTTTAACTTGGTCCTCTATCTCACGTCGCTTAGAACTGGAAAAGAAATATACAATTTATAAATTAATAAAATATCTAAACTAATATGATGCGTTATGGAAGTGCACCATAAGCAAATCCGTAGGGGCTTTCTAGACCATAGCGGACAATATCATAGTAGTTAATTCATACTTATATATATTGTTCATATGGTATCTGAGCGATAAGACCATGCCCTCTATTTTTTTGAAAACGATGTGTTTAATTTCTAGCGATGAGACAATGCCCTCCGTTGTATCCAGGCTGAATAATACTTATGCCACGTCAAAAATGGACCGTGCTCATTATAATAGATCAATTTTTAGATAGAGTGTTAGAGTAAACTCGATGGCCTAAATTGATCATCTATCCCACGTTGCTCATATAGTAAACAATATAAAATATATAAAATATGATAATATCTCAACTAATATGAGGCATTTTGGGAATGTACCAAAGTAAAAGCGTGCAAGCCTTATGGCCCAAGGCGGACAATATCATACTAGTTGATAAATACTTGTATATTCTTAACAATGGCTTTAGTAATCACTGTATATGTGATTGTATGTTCAATTGTTTGTCATTATATATTCTTATTTTATAAAACGAAACAATTTTCTAGATCATAAGAAAAAGTTTCCTATATTTCACAACATAATTTAAGAAATCCTTAATACCAATATATTTTTCTTCAAGTTGTGATATATACTATTCTAGGATATATGAACAAGATTTACTTGTGGTGGTTCAATGATTATAATTAAAAGAGGATAACCTCATTTTACTATATCAAGATTACTAAATATAACTCATAGGTTTGTTAGTCCAAGACAAACAGGCTGTAAAAATAAAGGTTTTCGAAATATCTTAGCAAAAATATATTTTTTTTAAACTGTAATATTATAATATCATATATTTTTTCAGGTATCCTAATTTATGCAAAAAAACTATTTCATTATTATGAAAGATTTAATTTGACAATGATTATTTGATATTATTTATTTGGGTCTTCAACTTAAAGCTAACAATTATTTCATAGTAGTTAGGGAAATATAAGGTTTTTTGTACGAACAAAGTTTTTCTAATACATATTTGTTAAAAAAATGAGTCGAATAATTATGAGTCTTTAATGATTGGTGATTTTTATGTCATTCAAGTTCTACTCATATATCCTTTAATGATGTGTAGTGTATCTTGTGCTCACAATGTACTTTGTGTTCATAAAGTATCTTATAACATTGTTTAATAGTTGGGTTATTGGGCCAATTAAGTCTAATATTTGGAAAGCTATTATATGTTTTATGTTTAATCCTGTATAAATAGACTCATAGGGTTATGAAAAATATAATACTAAAACTCGTGATCTTCTTATATCATTGTGAAAGACTTTATTATGGAGGCACCCATGGACGTAGATATTATTGTCATACTGCGTTAAATCCTGTATTTTTTTATTTTATTTTCTTTACTCTATTTTGTGTATGATTTATGTGTGATATATATTGCATCTTGATATCCAACAAACAGGTGTCAAACCGTAAGTTGTTGCAATTGAAGATTAGAAATGTTGTATACATCAATAAACTACAAAATCAACACACTCACAAGGAATTCAGCTCTGCGTTGTAGAAGATTAAGTTGATTTATTCTTTAGTACTACAAAGGTTGTATAATTTCATGAAGAATAAGTTACCAGGAGAAATGATAGAATGGGAGAAATATGATCTTCAATAAAAAGTTATATGTTGAATTTTAATGAGTGTAAAAGACAACGCTATGTATGAAATTAGTGGTGAGAAGATTATTACATGCGCATGAAAGAATTATGAGAACTTCACTAAAAATAAGTAGATCGTGAAACTCTTATACTTGAAGAAATGCTTGTATGGCTTCATGTTGAAATAATGTATGTACATGACAAAACACCTTGATAATTTTAAGTTGGGTATCATGGAGCTGAAGAATATAGAAAACACAATCAATGATTATGATCAATCATTATTATTTTAAAATAGTTACTAACTTCATGTACGATTTAGCTAGTACCATAATGTATAGATTGGACAAGTTATCTCTGACAAATGTCAAAGAGCCACTGAAATCAAAGAAGTTATGACAATTGTTGTCATTAAATCAAGTAGAAGGGAAAGGTCTAATGACTAGAGAAAATCTAGCATCGCCAGGGAGTAACACCCAAGGTCGGTGGGATCAGAATTAGTTATGGAATTATTGTCTCCATTGCATGAGTGAAATATAATTGGTTGTTATTGGAAAGAAAGATTTTATGAAATGTATAAAGTAGAATCATTGAATTTTGTAAACCCTATGTGTTTGTCAAGTAAACTAGAGCAAGTCGGTTGTAATAAAAACTAAAGGGATAATAGGATACATTCACTCATACCTTTGGGTCTAACATTAAAATTTATCGAATAATGGATCCAAATACTACAAAAATTTGATCAATGATTATTCAAAGATGATTGAATTTATTACTTTAAAACCAAAGACGAGGCATATTCAATCTTTTTCAAATGGAAGATGATGATCGAGAAGTAGAAATAAAAAAATAAAAGATATTAGGACAAATAAAGATTTAGAATATTGCAGTTGTGAGTCTAACGAGGTATAAAATGATGAAGCATTAATGTGTCATCGTATTTTTTCTAGAAAACCATAACCAAACTGAACACTTTGTAACAAAGCACAAAGTATGCTCTCACATTCTGGTGTAGGAAAGGAATTTTGGGCCGAAGTTATCCATAAGGTTTGTTAGTTGGTGAATCGGTCTTCATCAACGACTATTGATTGTAATACTCCTTTTGAAATTTAGTATGGATCATCGACATAACCGAACCATTATGGTATAACATTGTATAGAGAAACAATAGAGATTAGACCACCAAACTGAGATGCAAACTTGGTTGCATACGGACTGTTAGTTGCATAAAAAGTTTTGATAAAAGAACCCAATAACTATCGGGAAGCTATAACGAATTTGGAAGCAGATCGGTAGATCGGTGCCATGGATGAAGAGTTTGAATCTCTTCATAAGAATCAAGGATGTAAGCTTGTAAATTTTTTTAAAAGACATAACGTTGTAGACTATAAATGGGTATTCAAGAAACTAAAGTTAATGAATAGGTTAATGTACCTCGAGTCAAGGAAAGGATAGTCACTATGAGGTTTACTCAAAGGGAATGAATCGAATTTAATGAAGTGTTTTCTCTAGTGATAAAACACAATTCAATTTACCGTAGTAATTTTAAAAGACTTATAGTTTGAGAATTTGGAGGTGAAGACTGTATTTTATATGGTGAATTGGAAGAAAAAATCTGCTTATTCAAGCAGAGAATGGATGAAAAGGTTTAGGTGCTGAAAAATTCATCGTATGGTTTAAAACAATAACATATGCAATGGTACAAAAGATCTCATACATTCATGACGTCAATAGGGTTCGCAAGGAGCCCGTATGACAGTTTTGTATATAATTAAAATATGTCAGATGATTCTTATGTTTACTTGTTGTTTTATATGGATTATATGCTCATTGTTGCTTGTAGGATGTCGCACATTATAAAGATAAAGAAGCATCTTAGTGTCAAGTTTGAGATGAAAGATCTGTGTATGAAAAATAAGATTCTTGGGATGGAAATTACCATGAATAGAATTGTAAGATTATTACACTTCTCTTAATGAAGCTATATTGAGAAAATGTTACAATAATTTAACATTTTTTATGCTAAGAAAATTAGCATCATGTTCGCCACTTATTTCAAGTTTTCTATAGTAGAGTCAACCAATGGTGATCCTGAATTGAAATAAATGTCAAAGGTTTCATACTCAAGTGCAGTAGGTAAATCATGTATGTTATGGTATGCACACAACCAGATACTTCACATGCGTTTAGTGTGGTCAGCAGGTACATGGGATGCCCTTGGAAAGAATAATGGTAGGTACTGAAATTGATACTTTGGTATCTTAAGAGTACTGCAAATGTTGGCTTGATTTTCAACAAGACCAATGTCGAAGGATCTCAAAATAATACGGTAGGATCAATGGTTGGTGATATGGATAAAAAAAATCTTAGACATGATATGTGTTTACTTTAGTTGGGAGTGCGATCAGTTGGATAATGACGAGGCTTTATAATTGGTGATTTTTGTTTCATTCAAGTTCTACTGACCAATGTTAGTATTATTTAAAATGTAATTTTTGTTCACCTTGTATGATTCACAATGTACCATGTGTTCACATTGTGTTCACATGGTACTTTATTTTCATAATGTACTTAGTGCTCACAATATACCTTGTGTTCATATTGTGTTCACATTGTATTTTATGTTCAAAATGTCCATTTTGCTCACAATGTACCTTTTGTTTATAGTCTAACTTATATTATTGTTTAATAGTCGGACTAATGGATCCATTATGTCCAAAATCTGGAAGCCAATATATGTTGTCTATTTAATCCTGTATAAATAGACTCATAAGATTATAAAAAATAGAACACTAAAATATATAAAAACAAATTATCATAATGAAATACATTTTTCTGGTGGTGCATTTGCTTGCCTGAGTATGTGACAAAAAAATTTTACCTCTAATAATAATGGTAAATTGCATAATGAGATTACATTATACTTTTTTAGCATTGCATCAAAATATAAACGTTACATTTATCATTAATCAAATTATGCTAAGGTATATGTTTGTTTAAATGTTATGTTGTGAAGTATTAGCTTTTTAAGGACAAATAAGTCACCATAAAAGGTTTTTATGGTTGATGGACATGGTTTTTGAGGGTTTAGTCGAAAATTATGTAGTGGTGTAAGTGGTTGAAGTTCATTGATAAATATGTTCCATTATCGAGCTACCATAACCAACAACCATATCATTGTAAGAGGTAGTTAAACCATTATTTTTCAAAAGACAAGAATAACCATACATGTCCAAAACTGGAAAATAAATTCAGCCCATTATATATGTATGAACATACATAAGTTTACCTTAATTTCCTTTAGCTTGGTTGAAATCATAAACATGCCCAAAATGTTCTCTCGTACATCACCTTTTCTATTTTACTTCTGACTAGAGATCTCATTAATGAGATGTTGTACTTCTACCTTTTAATTTTTGGAAAATGCTTTCTCAACTTCCATGAGAAACTTTGGGGAACTGGTAGTACATCTTGAGAAAACCCCAAAAATACAGTTGATATATCTTAAAGAATTACAATATGTATCCGAAAAATCTACGACGTTGAGGATATGATATCGGTTGGATGCGATTTAAATGAAAAAAAATCCTTAGCGAATAGATTATATCTGAAGAAACAGCTTTACACGGTGTTTATGGATAATAGAACATAGATTTGGCAGCACGTAGATGATTATAACTGAATCACTCTCGACCTGAATACAATTGGTATGATGGTGGAAAAGGAGGATCAAACAATCGATCTTTTAAATTCTCTGCCAAAAGAGTATGAGAACTTCGTGTACACCATGTTTTACAGAATCAAGTCTCTTACGATGGTCGAAGTCAAGAGCACATTAAACTACATATATTTTCAAAGAAAGAGTGTTCTGAAGGGTGACTCGGAAAGGCACACACTGAGTGTGAGAGGTAAGTCAGGAAATATAGTTTCAAGTAAGAGAAAAAAAAACTCTCGGTCAAAGTTTAAAAGGAATGGGAAGGTTTCAAAATTAATTTGTTGGACATTCAAAAGTAAAGAAAATAACAAGCGGAGCTATCCGGAGAAGAGAGAAGGAAAAATTATCGAAAGACTGCACACCACTTCCATCTCTTTTATACCTGATGCTCTGAATTTCTCTCTCTGGTGTGCTTGTTATTGAAGGAATTGGAAAACTCAACGTGCACTAAAATTTCTTAAATTACCCAATCTATGATAAAACACATAAAGTAAAATTAATAAAAATTAGTATAAATTATATATATAATAATATCTATATTTATATTAATATGTTGTTCATACTTACCACAAATTGCTTCTTTGATTCAGATGTTGGTCATCATCATAAAGATAAAACATACTATAACTAAATAACACTATGCATCAAAAGAAACTAGTATGAAATTTAAATTAATCACAGACTCAAACAAACCCGACATATAATAAATTCGAACAACAATTTAGAGAAAGAACTTAAAAGAATATGTTCAAAATCGATGTAAAAATTAGAGTACCAGACAAATCTATCATGAGTACTCAATCGAATCATCATTATCTTCCTCGGTATCTTCAAAATAGATGTAAACATTATTGTTTTGAAAAAATGAAGGAGGCTACAAATATTGAGTGAAGAGAGAAAGAAGATGATTAGGATTCTAGAGATATATAACTGTAAAAAACCGATCTTCTAGTATTTATAAAGAAATTGATGACTAACACATAATTCAGAAGAATATTAAACACTCAAATTCATATGGCCGCTAATATTCAGAATAATATTTTTAAAAAAACTAATACATTGTTAGCGTTTACATTTTATGTTTGTTTTTTCCGACGTTCTTTGCAAATTTGTAGGATAATATAAAAATATGAAAAGAAAATAAAGTTACAAATAACACAACCCTAACATTCTTGGCCAAAAACAATTCATGTACACAGTTCAACCATATATTCCACAACAACAAAAATTAATAATAAAATAATAAAACTAACAAAAATCAAATATCGTCACAAAACACAAGTTCAACAAGACTAGTTATCAGGATTACAAAAAATATCAATTTTGTTCGTCAAAGTTAGTCCCATCGTCAACATCTGAAATATGTTCATCTTCGCTATCATAATCGTTTAGCATATATTTTGGTGTGATCTTCAAACTCTTCCATTTTAACCATCACAAATATTTGGGATCAATAAGACGACTAAGATCATTTAGGTCCATATTTGATTGTAGTGACACCAGTTGAGAGATTTTTACATTTTTAATTCTCTTTATTGTGATATTTTAGCAACTTATATATTAGTTTCACCTTTTGTAGGAACAATCTATATTATATCTATTCTTGTTTTTGGGATGGTGCACCCCTACTTGGTAGTCAATTGTTTTTCTTGAGTTTGGAATACATGGGTAGAGAATCAAACCGGGAGAATGTTGAAGAAGCTTCAGATTGATAATGGTTTGTAATATGTGAACAAAATTCCATTAGCTATTGTGCACAACTTGACATTCCTAAACACTGAATCGTAAGTGTGACTCCCCAACTGCACAAGCTTGATGAGAGAATGAATCGAACCATGTTGGAACAAATTAGATGTATGCTTCATAAAGCTGTAAATATAACTTGAACATAATTTTTTACAACACACTTAAAATGCCCAAAACGTCACTAGTTGGTAGTTATTGGAGGTTAACGACGAGATTGCAACGATTACTTTCGGATACTACTACTTGGTCACTAATGTAAATGCATAACGACCAATTTTCCAAGAAACATAATTGCTATGAATTAGCTACATTTTATTGTCGTTAATTTGAGCCGATTGAAAATGGGTCAAGTGGTAGCAAATTGTTATAAATACGTGGCAACCTCTCGGGTCACTATTCATACATTAAATCATAATTTACCTAGCCATGGTGGCGCATTGGACATTATCTTAACACCGTTGCTAAGGTAATCAAATTTTGTTGCAATCTATTTGACGGCAACTATTTTATTTATGAATGTTGTTAAAACAAAATAAATTTCGTTACAACATGATGAATGTTGTTGCTAATCCTAATTTCCAACTCAGTATTTACGTTGCATATATGTTTCAAATCCATTGCTAAATTTAATCGAAATGCAAAAAATAAAACTATAGGTGTAGCCATTTCTAACTCTCATAAAACCAAAATAAAGCATATCACCAAATAACATATGTATTAATATGTTTATGTTAAAAAAAATTATAATATTTTATATTAAAAAATATTGTAATGTAATAATTAAAAAAATATGAAAATGTTACAATTGAAAGTTATCTAAATCTGTTACAATTAATTTGAACATTATATGATTTACATAGGTAAAAAAACTGCACATAACTTCCACCTCTTTTATACCCGATACTCTGAGTTTCTCTCTCCAGCGTGCTTGTTCTTGAAAGAGTAGGAAAACCCAACGTGTACTAGGATTTCTCAAATCACCCAATCTATTATAACATCAAATATAATAAAATTAAAAAATATTTAATATAAATTATACGTACTAAAAACTATATTTATATTAATATATTGTTCATACTTACCACATTTTATTTCTTTGATTCATATGTTGGTCATCATATACGATGAAACATTAACTAAAGAACAATCTGTATCAAAAGAAACTAGTATGAATATTTACATTAGTCATATTTACAAACCCAACAAAAAGTAAGGTCGAACAACATTTTAGAGAAATAAATTGAAAGAATATGTTCAAAATCGATGTAGAAATTATAGTATTAAACAAATCTATCATGGGTACTCAGTGGAATTATCATCATATTCCCCGATATCTTCAAAGTTGATGTAGATATTTGTGTTTTAAAAGATGAAGGAGGCGATAAATATTAAGAGAAGAGAGAAAGAAGAGCATTCTGATTTCAGAGATGTATAATTGTCAAAAACGATCTTCTAGTATTTATAAAGGAATTGATGACTAACACATAGTTCAGAAAAAATTAAAATATTTTAAGTCATCTAGGCGCTAAATTTTATCAATTATTTTTAGAGTAATGAAAGTTTTGGAGGTGCTTTGATTTTTTTTTCAATACATCGTTAGCGTTTAAATTTTATGTTTTTTCGACGTTCTTTGCAAATCTGTAGCAAAATATACAAATGTAGAAAACTAACAAAGTTCAATAAAGTCACAAAACACCAAGTTCAACAAAGCTAGTGATCAACATTATAAGAAATATCGATTTGGTTTGTGAAAGTTAGTCTCAGCTTCATCATCTGATACATTCTCATCGTGGCTATCATCTTCGTCTATAAAATCATCTGTATTTTCATCAAAAGTTAGGATGTGATCTTCAAACTCTTCTATTTCAACAATCTCAAAATGTTCGGGATAAAAAAATGGTTATGATAATTTGTGTCTATATTTGGTTGTAACGATACTAATGGAGATATTTCAGCATTTCGAATATTTTTTGTTGTGTTATTTCATCAACTCATATTTTTGTTTCATCTTTGGTAAAAACAACATATGTTATGTCTAATGAAGTCAGAAAATCCTTAGGTAAGTTCATAAGCGGAAATATTCGTATAAGAGGGTCGATCTAAGAAATGTTTGTATGAAGTGACTCTAATAAAGATATCAGTATATGGAAAGAGACAAAAGGAATAAATGTTACAATAATTGACTAATCATTGATATTTTCCTAAAAAGAGAATGTCCTTTATATAGTACATGAGGTAGGTGGTAAAATTACATAAGTACCACCATTAAGATGTATTTCTCACCCCACTCTTTTATTAATTACAGACAAGTTCTTGGGGTATATCATTTAACCCTTCTATTTTTTATGTTTGCTTTACTTTGGGCCTTAATCACTAAACACACAAATTTAGGTCTAGTATTTTGTATAATTAACCTCGCAGTTATCTATACTTTTCTCCCCTTATCGGTAATCCCCTAGTCCTTATGAAGATATTTGAGTGAGGACTGCAGTTGTTCTTCGATTCTCCTCGGATTTTCATTGCACTTGGATCAGATGGCTGTAGAGTTTATCATGCCTGTAGAGTTTATCAATCTAGAATCAAATTTCTGCTCGCAGACCTTCTGGTCGAATAAGTCATCCCACACCTGCAGATATTTGGCCATCAATCTTTCACAAAAACTGGTCCTCTATCCGAAAATGCTCATTCCCTACTACTCAGCGCCCCGGTCGAGCTTGTTTTAGTGACAATAAGGTTGACCCTTCAACGTCTGATCTTCCTTCTAAAACTTCTCCCTTATTAACCATGGGTGATGAAAAGGGAAATCCAACTAAAATAGATGCACGGGAACACATTAAATGGAAAAGGTCCCCCGATCCACCTACAAAATCTAACCGAGTGAAAATTTTCTCTTCTGCTGCAACCCCTCAGGTGACTCCGCAGGGGTCACCGCAAACGACTCTAGAAGTACGCCTCAAGAATCCTTCAACAAAGGGTGCTCGGTTAGAGCAGGTTTTGACATCCATCCCTAAGATCCAAGAAGGGACTTTAGATTATGAGGCGGACATCAATCAAGAACAATTTGATGTGGTAGTGGTTGAGGCACAGCCCTTACGATCCGTTCCTGCTACGATTCCTTCCTCTGGACCATCTGCGCCAAGTCAATATTCCTCTTCTCCTCCCCCAGAAATTACCAATGATCCACCTTCGTGGAGCAAAAAAGCTTCCTTGGTGAAGAATGACAAGAAGAAAAGGAAACACACTACAAATCTGCCCTCGAACACAAAAGATGTTTTAGGTGACAACCTTTGTGACATTGAGTTTAAGAATCTCATTACCCTTTATAAAGTGAAGTACAAAGACTTTCATTCGACCGAGGAGGTGAAACTGAGAGATCGGTGGGGGATACATGAGACCATTATAATTTGGTTTTTCACCGTCGGAGAGACTTCGCTGTCCGTTCGCAATCATGAGCTGATCCTTTAAACCACGCTCATGAACTGGGGCCTTTGTCTACCTCTTGATCTCGTCCTGGTGGAATACTTTCACCTTATCGGACTTTTCCCCTCTCAAGCTGGCACCAACATGTGGTACACACTCATGGCCTGTATCATGGCCTCCAGGCTTTCTGAGATAGCATTTTCCATAGAGCAGCGTATCTCCATCTCAGGTGTGGCTAAGAACTCTCATTACCTTTTTTACTCTCTTGGTTTTGCAAGGCAGTTTATGGTGATCAAAGAGTTTTTAGAGGCTAACAAAAAATGGAAGAAATAGTTTGTCTTTATTTCCGGGCTATGGGAAACTGCTTTAAAAGCTCCGATGACCTTGCCCATCGGTTAACTTTGAAGTGGTCCGGGTATGGTACATAGTCTTACACAGTCTTCTGTTTTATTAGTTAAGGTTGGATAGTCCTAACATATTTTTTTCTAACAGCTATGAAGTGAGTCGCCAAGCCCTTTAAAGGTCACGTTAAAGCTGCCAAGGGCATCTTTGTGAAGCTTAGCGCCTGGGCAGGTTAGCATTAGAACCATAAATTTAATCAAAGTTCTCTACCAATGAAATTTGTGAAAAAAAACCTGTGGAGGTACAACCTTGGAGAGAAAAGGTCCATGTCCGATCTTATAGTACCTCATCCAAATGATGCCATCCTCAAAACGCCTAGAAGGCCTGAACAACACAGTTTACCTTCCAACCCGAGCTCGGGCTCTAATTCACCAGGATGCGGAAAAACCCAAGGAAGGTGGTGAGGGAACCGAGGAGGATGCAGAGTCTGAGAGTGATGCTCCCGAGGAGCAAGGATTTTGAGCCCAAGGGGATCACCGGGTTGAGACTCATGAGGAGATGCCATCGGAAGTCCAACAAGACCACCCATTGGTCCCTCAAATAAGTCTTCCGACCAAAGACCAGGAAGAAGAATTGAGGGGTGCTGATAACTCTGTCAAAGTAAGACTAGTTGGGAGAGCCGGGGTTGTGTGGCCAAGAAGACTTAATGCTGAAGAAAAGCAAAATATAGTGGTTGATAGTGAAGGAGAGAGCGACAACACAACTTGTCCGGGCTTGCCTCCAATAAAGAATGTTATTATAGTCAACTCGGACTCTAGGGGGAATTTGTCCTTCGTACAAAACAAACCACAGATTAAGAAGAAACTTTGATGAAGATTCATACCTCTCCCCTGCCTCAGCTTACTTTGATATTTATGAAAACGACTTTGTTGCCAACAAGCTAAATAAATTGCTCAGTGTTGTCACTCTCCTCGAACGGAAAGCCAATCGCAAGGATCGTTATAAGAGCGAAGTCCTTCAAAGAAAAGCTTAAGTAAAGACGTTGAATTCTGAGGCAACAGAATTGAAGCAAAATGTGAAGGACTTGACCGATGAGCTTGCCAAGAAAATAGAAGTATCCTCCCAACTGAAAAAGGTTGAAGACGAACTTTCCGAGGAAAAGAAGACTTTTGTTGATCGTTTGGCACCATTACTTCTTTGGAAGCTGAACTTTCCGAGGAAACAAAAAAGTTCGACGAGGAAAGAGAACGGTTTATTACCATAGATACCAAACGGGACACCGTGGTTGATGGTCTCACCGATTCTTGTGCGAAGACTAAGGCATACTTTCAAAATGTTGTTGAATATATTGAGAAGTTGTCGAAGTAGAATAGATCTCTAAAGAATGACTTTGAAACTGAGTAGAAGAAACGTCTTGATGCATACGCGGTCAGTATTGTCTCTCGCCTCGAAGAAAGAGATGCTAACATGAGCTCCACTATGGTGCTAGAGATGTATTAGAAGTTTCTAGATCTACATCTAGGCAGCCTTTGGCTACGATTTATTAAAAGGCATCATCCTGCGGGCATTTCCTTGGAGGATTTAGAGAACAACGATGACTCGGAAAGTTCATCCTCAGAATCTGGTTCCCCAGAATGCAACAAGGAAAAATCTGCATACGACTACCAAATGTTGAATGTTTTTACCCTCGTTTTATTGATTACTTGTATCCATAACCTGTTAAACTTTTGTTATGTAAAATTAACCTCCTGCTGTGAGGATTTATGATGTTGTGTTAATCTTAAATAGTTTTTTCAGACAGGAGGATTCTTATCTTGAAAAATTTTGAAAAATTCCTTACTTGACTTATTTTGTTTCTGTCCTAAAAAATTCTTCATGTGAAAACATTTTAATTTAATAATTGATATTCTAATTAACTTATAGTTCAAAAAGATGAATTCTTGTCCAAACTTCTTTGGAATGTGTTTTGAGTTCAAAAATATGAACTTTCTAGTCCAAACTTTTTTGGAGTCTGCTTTGAGTTCAAAAAGATGAACTTTCTAGTCCAAATTTTTTCGGAGTGTGTTTTGAGTTCAATAAGATGAACTTTATAGTCTAACTTTTTTTGGAGTGTATTTTGAGTTGAAAAAGATGAGATTTCTGCGAATTATTTTAAGAAGGAAATGGAATTTTATATATAAGTCGGCTATTAGGACACCTCATTAAAACCTTTATGCGTCACCAGGGTAGGAAAGAGTATGTCACCGATACTTACATAAACTGGTAAATAAAATGTTTACATATTTACACGTTTACTCTAAGTAAACTTTGAGGTGCTCAATGTTCCAAGGGTGGGGAAGATCTCTTTCTTCTTTATCTTTTAATATGTACGTCCCCGGCTTTATCTTCTTGGTTACCATGTATGGACATTCTTAATTTGGAGTTAACTTTACCAGCCTCTTTTCTTTTGTATGAAGGAAGACTTTCCTCAAAACTTTGTCCCCAACTTTGAATTCTCTTCTTCTGACTTTTGATGCGTATCGACTCCTCATTAAATCCTAGTAGTGTAAAGAGTTTAATTGCGCCCTTCTTCGCCTTTCTTCTATTAGGTCCAGCTCGGTACGATTCTCTCTATCATTTGCTTCCTCGGAGTATTCGCTCAACTTGTATGATGGGAACATTGTTTTTTATGGTACCACCGCATCCATTCCGTAAACTAGTGCAAAGGGCGACTCGTGCGTTGCAGTCTGAAGAATTTCCATGTAAGCCCATAGAACTTCTTGTAAGTAATCCGTCCATTTTCCGGCCTTACCCTCCAGATTCTTCCTCATCCCATCTAAGATTGTCCGATTAGTTACTTCAACCTGGCCATTCGCTTGAGGTTAGAAAGGTGCTGAGAAGCATTGTTGTATTACTGTGAATGCACAAAAAGCTTTCATCTCATTGTTATCGAATTATGGTCCGTTATCCATTGTAATTTTCCTTGGTACACCAAAACGATAGCAGATGTTGGAAATGATAAATGATCACATTCTTTGCTTTTGTTCCTGCTAATGGCTCAGCTACCACACACTTGGAGAAGTAATCTACTGTAACAATAATCGTTTGACGACCTCCTGAGTGCATCGGGAGCGGTCTGACTACATCAATACCATATCAGTCGAATGGCAAAGACTCTGATATGGATTCGAGGGGCACATCGGGTGTATGGATCGAGTTAGCGAATATTTGACAAGTTTCGCATTTTTGCACTAACTCCTTTGCATCCGAGGAGATGGTCGGCCAATAAAAACTAGCCAAGAGGACTCTTTGTGTCAATGTTTTGTAACCGCAGTGTGGTGGCCCTTCCTTATCATGCAGCTCTGAAAGTATCAATTGTGACTCATCCTTCCCTAAGCAATGAAGTAAAGGTCGGCCAAAACATTTCTCATACAATACGTCTCCGAGTACCATGTACCCATATGCCTTCAATCATATTCTTTTTTACATTACTTTATCAATTGGTAATATATCGTGGACTAAGAGCTCTTGTATCTCACTTCTCCAATCTTTCACTATAGCACTAGAAATTTGGAAGGCCACAACACCTCCTTCAACCGACTCCGATCCATTAACAATTGATGGATTTTCCTAGATGACTATCCATGGGTACCCCTCCGAATAAGATGCTCTGGCCAAAAAATCTGCCACTGAATTCCCAGCCCTATGAACATGTTCGAATCAGACGTCTTCGAAACTCAAGGTTAAGGCCTTCAAAACCCCTAGATATTTTACTAAATAATCTTTTCTTGCCTCCGATCATCCCGAAGCATGGTTCTCCAGCAGTTGTGAATCACTTATCAACCTGACTGTTTTGGCTCCACAAAGTTTTGCAAGTCTTTAGCCAGCCAGAGCTATGTTGTACTCTACTTCATTATTTGATGCTTTAAATCCGAGTCGAATAGCTTGATACATAGTAATTCCATCCGGAGAAGTCAATTGTACTCCTGCACCACAACCAGATGAGCTTGATCCCCCGTCGGTTCAGACTACCCACTCTGACCCAGGTTCTTCTTTATCAATATCCATTTCATTATGATCGGAGTAGAATTCGACTAAGAAGTCAACTAATGTTTGCGCTTTGATGGCAGTTCATGGTTCAGATTCCCAATACATCATTCCTCTGTAGCACGTTCCTCAACGTAAAAGATGTTCGTATTACGATTGAATGAGCCTGAAAGTAAGGCCTCATTTTCCGTGCAGACATTACCAATGCAAGTGCCAATTTTTCTAACTTGAGGTACCACTTCTCTGCATCCAGAAGACTCTTACTTACATAGTAGACCGGTTTTGGAACGTTTGACTCTTCTCGGATTAAGACCACGCTCACCGTGAAATCTGACACTACCAAATAAATGAACAACGTTTCTCCCGGATTTGGCTTAGTCAAAATTTCCTAAGAGGAGAGGTATTCTTTAATCTGGTTGAAAGCATCTGAACTTCTTGAGTCCAATCGAAGCAATTCACTTTTCTCAGTTTCTAGAAGAAAATGACGCATTTGTCCAAGGACCTCCATATAAATCTGTTTATCGTTTCCAATCTTTCAGTCAGGATCTGTACTTCTTTGATTGTTCTTAGTGGGGCCATAATACATAAAGCATTTAGTTGTATCAGATCGGCCTCTATAACCTGTTTACTGACTATGTAACCTAAAAATTTCTCGGATCTTACCCCGAACATACATTTCTCTGGGTTCAATTTTAAATTTATCTTGGCCAAATTGGCAAAAGTTTCTTCCAAGTCAGCTAAATAATTCTCATCTTTGAGGCTTCAACTAGCATATTATCGATGCAGACCTCAACATTTCTGCCAATTTGACTTTCCAAAGCTTTGTTCACTAAGCATTGATATGTTGCCCTAGCGTTTTTTAGTCCGAATGACATTACTTTGTAGCAATGCAGACCTCTTCCAGTAATAAAAGTTGTGCTCTCTTGGTCCCTTGGGTCCATTTAGATTTGATTGTACCCAGCATAGGCATCCATAAAGGACAATAAACGATTTCAGTAAAGTCCACACACATTCGCCACTTACCATTTTTCTTCTTTACCAAGACTGGGTTTTCAGTCCACAACAGATACTGTGACTCGCGTATGTGACCCACTTTTGTCAAACGGTCCATCTCGGCCATTATTGGTTCTCCTTTTTCTTGAGAAAAATATGTTTTCTTCTATATGATCGGACGAACGTTGTTTCTTATTGCTATCCTGTGACAAATGACCTCCGTTGGAACCCATGTAACATCTTCCGTACACCAAGCAAACAAGTGTAGTTTCGTAGAAATAAATTTGAGTAAATTTTCTTTTACCTGCTGAGATAACCTTGTACCAATCTTGAGACTTTTTTCGTGACAAAACATATTATCCTAAAAACCGTCATCAGGGACCATGAACCCAGGAGCCTCCCTCGGATCATCAACATGATCAGAATCCGCGGGAGGCCCCACTGATTACTATTCTTTTTTCGATTTGATCCCTTTCAATTTCTTAGGGTCCAACGCAGCTCGGTAACATTCCCTTGCCATCTTATGGCTGCTTCTTACAGTTCTCACGTTGCTACATATCACGTACTTCAAACATTGATGAACAGTATATGGCACATCGTGCATCTTAGACAACCAAGATCTTCCGAAGATAGCGTTATGTGATGTGGGAGCATCCACCACTACAAACAGTTCGTGGCTATCTTTTTGAATGGCCCTTGGCTCAATTCTACAATTCCTTCAAACTCTCCGACTACATCAGCAGTTGCTCCAGTAAATCCCACTATGGTCCGGTCGGATCTCAAGATTGCTGGTGGGGTTTTTATTTGGCTGTAAGTTGACATAAATATTATATTATTTGAGCTTTCTCTATCAATCAAAAGTTTTCTTATCTCGTTTCCCGCTATCTCTACTCTGATTACCAATGCATCCTCATGTGGACCAGCTACGTCTCTCATGTCATCATCTTCGAAGAAAAGAATCAAGGATGGGCTTCCATACAGGTGTGATGAAGCTCCTGCTTCTAACTGGGTCACCATACTAATCATGTGTCTCTTCGGAGAATAGTTTGATATTTCTGCCATTGTGTCCCCACCAAAAATGGTTAGTGATTCAAAGAATGTGCATAATTCACTAACCTTTCCTCTAACAATTGGTTCTTCAACCATGTTCACACTGTTTCTGCCCGACTTTGGATCTAGATACTCTGTAGTGATATCAAATGCGTCAAAAAATTCTTTATCGACCGCTTCGGATATCATCATAATACCCTCTTGTTTAGGAGCAGCTTCTTGCTTATGTACAACCGTGGAATTCTTTTTCACAAAATCAATTAAATTTTCATTCTTTATCAAATATTGGACTTCTTTCTTTAATTCCACACAATCTTTCGTTTTGTGCCCCATATCTTCACGAAATTGACAATATTTATTCTTCATATGTTCCCTTGGGGTCTGCAACGAGAAAGGCTTACAAAAATGTATATTTGCACGTGCTTTCTCGAAAATGGTTGATACACACTCAGTCAACTTGGCATAATGAGCAGGTCGGACCCATCTGTTGGATATGGGTCGAACTTACTGTTGAGACACTTGCCCTGCAGGTGCACACTGTTGACTGTGTACTGCCCGTTGAGGAGTTTGACTTGTTGTTTGAACTGGTACTCGGGGTCAGACGGTTGTAGTTGGTTGTGAAACTTGTGGTCGGACATTCACCGTTGGTGGATTAACTCTAACTTATCCAACAAAGCTCCAAATGCCATGGAGTGTCTCCGCGGTATTGTTTTTCATTACCCCGAGAAGTAGACCCATTTGGAAAGCAGTCAGTGCCACATTGTCTTCCCAAAACTCCATATCCGTCTTGACCTGAATAAAATGTTTCGTGTACTCTTTTATGCTTTCCCCAACTTTTTGTTTGCACAAATGATGGTATCCCCATTTACACGGAATTTCTTGCTACCGACGAAATGTTATCGGAACATACTCCAAAACATATCAAAAATTTTAATACACCCCTGAGGTAAACTATTATACATTTGGATGCAACGTTCTTGAAGGTTAGGGAGAATACTCTGCACAATAGCTTATCATCATCATTATAATTGATCATCATCATTATCTAGGTCATGAAACCTGTCGAACTTTTCCAACTTGGAAATATCGAACCACTTGGGCCGATGTCCGGATAAGATTTCCGGAGAGAGAGTGGAGATGATCTCCAATTATGTCCGACTTTGTAAGCACTCCCTCCCGGACCTTCATTAACTGTCATATAGGGCCTTTTTACAGTCGGGAAGGTAAATTGATTGTTAACTCAGTAATCTTGATTGTAACTGTTGGATTGAAGCTGCCTCCGTGGAGTTACATGTTCTGGTCGGATATTGCCTTTTTTCTGGCTCCTCGAAATACAGCTTTCTTTTCCCATGATCAAGCTTCTTCATTGAACTCTTCCCTCTTTGATTGGTCTGATGAGAGCTCTTACGTATCTTAGAGTCTTTTTGCCTTTGTCCCGTTTTGTACCTGGCATCGGTATCCGATGATGAAATATCGTCTGAGCTAAGAGAAGTATACTCACTAGATTTGGATGACTCATATATTTGCTCAGATTTGGCTCGCCTTTTAGAAGATCGATGACTTCTCTACCAAGACCTTTCTTCAGGTTGAACGACATCTTGAGTCTGATCGGCCACGACTCTCTCTCGTCGGACTTCAGATCTGACTTTTCTAAATCTTATTATTGATTCTTTCTCCGCGTTTAACCTTTCGATGTCTTCCAACAGTTTCAGATTCTTCTAAAATCTCTTCCGCAAACCGGGTAGGGTCGTTTCCTTCGTTTGTGACTTGTTCTTCCATCAAATGGTCTTCGGATACAACTCCGACTAGATCCTTTGTCGGATTTATCTCAGCCTCACCACGAACCTCTATTTCCATTTTCTTTTTAAACTCTTTTTTAAGGTTTTAGAACGTCAATTTCGGGTACCACTTAGGTTCCCACATACGGCGCCACTGATGAACTCAGAAAATCCTTAGGTAAGTTCAGAAGCGAAAATGTTTGTATAAGAGGGTCGACCTAAAAAATGTTTGTATGAAGTGACTCTAATAAAGATATTAGTATTATGTGAAGATGGAAAGAGACAGAGGGAATAAATGTTGCAATAACTGACTAATCATTGGCCATTTCCTCAAAAAATGAATGTCCTTTATATAGTATAGGAGGTAGGTGGTAAAATTACATAAGTACCACCATTAAGATGAGATTCTCATACCACTCTTTTACTACTTACAGACAAGTTCTTGTGGTATACCATTTAACCCCTATATTTCTTATTTTTGCTTTACTTTGGTCCTTAACTACTAAATACACAAATTTAGGCCCTAATATTTTGTATAATTAACCTCACGGTTATCTATATTTTTCTCCCCTTATCGGTCTATTCTTGTTTTGGGATGGTGCACCCCACTTACTTAGTCAACTTTGTTTTCTTGAGTTTTATGTTGTGTGTTAAGCAAGACAAAGATCGTTTAGAATAATTTTCTCTTTTTTAACTTATCAATTTTTACATATAATTATATTATATTTCTAAAAACAAATAACCAAGTTTTTTTACTGCGCCATATACTATAAAGCCTCATAGACTTGATTTACACCTATCGTAACAACATATGGAAGTTTGAGTAGGATTTGAGTAGAACTGTGTTTCAATTAAATAGTAAAGCTTTTTTTTTTATCTATAAGAGCGTATACATTTGCAAAAGGAATTTAGACTTTTCAAAATCTTAGATAATTAATGTTGATACATGAAAAACATATAATACTAAACTCTCTTTAGAAACCCACCTTGTTTTCTAACCAAAATCTGATTTCAAGCAGCAAAACTATCGATTGAAACACTGTTTCGAATTGATTTTCTTACAAAAACCCTACCAATCTCGACCCCATGACATCCCTCCCAACATCCTCAACACTCCTTTGACATATTTATTGGTCTGCCATTACATGTGCACAGGTCTCCTCCACCATACGTAAGCCCCTTATGGGAATGCGGCCACTCTCTAAAGCCAGTCAACATATCCTCGATGAAATCAGAAGAGATATGAAGGCCACCTTTGTATCCATTTCACCCATCAACATTACTAAAACCATGTTTGTTGAGGAGGAAGAGGACCCCTCACTTGTGTCATCTTTCTCTTCGTCGAATCTTGAAAGACTTAATGCCATCTACATCGACAACGCAATCATCCTACCCGCCAGTCCTCTTGCTAGTGAACCCCCTCTCCAGACTGTCAACATCTCATCTCCCAGGTATGTCTCGTGCCTCTTGCATGCCTATGAAAACTTGGTGATACCCGGTCTGGCCCGATCTCTTCCTCCCACATCAGCACCTGTAACAATCACCCAAGTAGCCTCATTCAGTTATGAACTATTAACCTTCCCACCATAAAAGGCACCATCCAATAATGATGCTCGCAGCTTAACCCCCAACCCAAGAAACCTCCCAACCTCCTCATGCATCCCCATGCATGTCGATAAACCTCTTCAAACCTTATCAAACCAAACAGCCCATACTCTCCAAACCAGCACCAGCAGTAAGTATATTTTACATCCCAACTCGTCCAAACCCTCAAACCCTCACCCTCATCATCCACCACAACGTATCCTAATAAATGCTGAGATCTTCATGCTTCAAAATCCACCAAGCCAACCTCCCTTATCCCTACATATCTACCTTCCACAATAAAAAATTTACTCAACAGTTATTCACTCTTCCAACCTCCCCCTATTTTAAATTCAAACGATCTTATTATTCAAAAATATGTTATTTGTAAAGCTTTCTAATTCTTCAACTTTAAAATGGAATATCATATTATCTATTTCTCTTAAAGTATTATTATAAAAAAATTAAAACTAAAACATTTGAAGCATGTTTTAAAAGTTGATTTTTTGTTCAAAAGCTAAAGTGTCTATAAATTTTTATTTATCTTCCAACAATTTTAAAAACAATAGTTTAGATGAAAAAAAATCTTAATATCATATATCAAATACAAAACTCTCAAGTTCCACTAAATTTTTAAGATATTTTTAAAAGAAAAAAAATGAAGATGGAAAATACATATGCACGTATTAAACAAAAGTCTCAAGTTTCGTAGGTTTGTTACTTTTGTATTTTTTTTTTCAATTTGTTTTGTTTTGAATGAAACTTGTGGTTTGTTATTTGACAATTTATGAACTATACATGATGATGATATGATTCTCGCACTTACCATCTAAACTCTAGGTCTCGTATCTATCATCTAGCATTTGTGTTTCGCATCCATCATTTTCATTTTTACGTTGGTCTCCTATCTCGCATCCAAAAACAAGTCTGGCGTTTATCATCTAGCTATTAGGTCTCGCATCTACCATTTTTAATTTATCCAGGTTTCACATCTAGCATCTAACTAAGTCTCGCATTAACCATCTAACATCTAGGTCTATGTCTCGAATTTTCCAATCCCAATTTACATTGGTCTCGCAACTAACATCTAAACTATAAATCTCGCATCTATCATTTCTATTTTACACTAGTCTCGCATCTAGAAACACTAGATGCGAGATGTGAGACACTAAACAGGGAGACAAACTTTATCTTTTTCGAAAAAATACAGTAAAACTTACTTAAAACACAAAATCGCTTTTTTCTCCCAACAATCTCAAATCTTAAATCTAAAAACACATTCCAATTATAATTTGGTTGGTTTAACTATCACATTTTTTTCAATTGAAAAAAAGGTTGATAGATTTAGAATTTGTCGTATTCGATTTATAGTCTACAAATTCGATCAAATTTAATCAATTTAACGTAATTGAATTCAATTTACATTTTGTCGATTTATTGGGAGATTGAAAGAGAATAGAAATACATGAAAAAACCGCAAAGAAGAAAATATATATATATATATATATATATATATATATATATATATATATATATATATATATATATATAACTGATAATACCGAGAATACGAGTGAACTTTTAAAAATCCAAATACTATATCACCAATATCGATAGTCCATAAATTCAAAATAGAAACCAATTTATCACTGTCAATTTGTAATTTCGCTTCGACAACAAATATATTTGCTATAATAACTTTAGGCCAACAGGGATAAATTTTAGGGAAAAGTACCCATAAATACCTTTTCAAGTATCTAATCCCAAGTAAGTACCCAAATATGAGTCCCTTAGACTAATAGTAAGAGGACTATTTTTTTTACCAAAGTAGCCCTAATACTAGAAGAAAGAGAAAATAGGTTACTTTTTTTCTAATTTGTACTTTCGCCCCAAATCCCAAAAACTTTAAGATACCAAAAAGACAAAAAGACTTTAGAAGAAAGTCAGAGAAGAATTAGAACCCAAAAGAAGCCTGTAAACGAACCGTCTCGTTTTTACCCAAGAACCTCCGGCGAGCGCGTTATTTAAACTCCAGCGAAGGTAGAAGAAAGCATGTGTAGAACTGTTATCGTTTTTTGGTCGTCTGAAGCAAAAACCACCGGGGCACGGGGAGTTCGAACGCCGGACAAAGCACATTGAAGGTTAGTAGATTTTTCCCGTTCCATGTTTTGTAGATGATACAGTTTGATGATATCGATAAGTAGTGGGTTAGTTTTTTCGGCCGGTTAGTGCAAGATTAGTCGAAGAAGGAGTCGGACTTTGTTAACTGTAAGCCGGTTGCCGCCTCGCGCGAGGTAGTGAACTGGGTGCAGTTAGAGTTGTTTTTCACATAAATAGTGTTGTCTCTCGCCTTAGTTTATTATCGGTTTGGTTTAATTTTGGTAGCTTTGATTAGGGGCAGAGTAGTTGGTGGTTCTAGCACGCGTTTGTTATGTGAATGCACTGTTAGGGCAGTAGATGGTTTTGACATGCAGATTAAGGGAAATGGTGGTTTGTGATACGCGTAATATGTGTTAGTACAGGGTTCCTCGTGACAAGGCGCGTGTGATGTTGTCATCAAAGAACATAACTCGCGCCAGACTTGTGAATGTTTAGGCTGTGCCTATTGTCTGGTTTCTGGTTAGTGTGTCTCGCGCCGATGTCGCGCGACGTCTGGAAAACATTTTGAATTTTTGACTCGCGCGAGTTTACTTAACGTATCGCGCATTGTGTATATAGTTTCACACTAGCCTTCGTATAAGTAGGCAGTGCAGTTGGGTTTCTCTGTACATCGCGCTACATTCAATGAGTGAAACGCGTGGTTGTCGAATGGCTGATTGAAGTTTGATTTATAAAGAGTTGTAGTAGGACATATTTCTAGTAGGGGTTTAACACTGCTAAAATCTTACGTGTGTGTTGTTTTGTTCAAACAGGTTCTGCTATGGGCAAAGGTACTTTTTACAGGTCTAGTCTGGTAAGCATATTGAATTTGCTGCAGAAAGACATAGTCACCGAGGAGCATATTGAGGCTACAAAGAACACATCATTCTATACTTTACTTAAAACTTCATTTGCGACAAGGAACAAAGACCTGCCGAAGAAACGGTTTAACAAGGTTCTAGAGGAGATTATAAAGAGATACTCACCAAAGAATGGGTGTTTTAGAATAGGTTCAAAGCGGGTCAAGCTTACAAAGAAGGATGTTAAAGCAATTTTCGGTCTTAAACACGGAACGGAGGAAATGCCTATGAACAGATTAGGGGCTTTCAGTGGAAGATTTGAAGATGGTGCGGAGAACGAGTTTGCACGGATGCAGAAATATTTCTTGCGTTCACGTGCTAGGAAAAGTGGACCGTCAAACCAAAAGGTTATTTCAAATGCGTTGATAAAGGTACGAATAACATATTATTAGATCTAGTGATGTTTTGGCATATAAAATTAAATAACTACCGTCTGTTCCGACACAGGAAGCAATAGAAATAGCGGCGAAGGATGGTAGTGAGGAATCCGTAACCGATGTTGCGAAGCTTTTGATACTATTCATTTGTTCAACCCTGTTCTATTCTGTGTCTGGAGATATCATGGGTTGGACGATGGTTTTCTACGTAGAAGACATGCTCAAAATTAATGATTATGATTGGTCGCGAGAAATTGTTGAGAAGCTAACAAAGTCTATGGTAAATTGTTTGGAGAAAGGGACACCCGATCACGTCATTGGCTGCGTAGCCGTGTTGTTGGTTTGTATCGAACAATTAATGTGTTATTTTGTTCTCTTATGAAAGTGATACGAGTCTGGCTTTACTTTGCAGCCCTTCATAATGAAGCACACCACGCTAGGTGCGGATATGGTAAGGCCAAACATGATACCTAGGTGCTACAAATTGTGGGGGCTGGAATGCAAGGAGGCGACTATAGCGGCTGTTAAAAGGGTTAGGAAGCTGGCAGATGAGGAGGTAACTTATGGTTGTTTTTATATGTTTTAACTGGGTTCCGCGCGTGGTAATAGTATTCTAGCGCGATGTATGTGCATCTAGGTACCAAGTGCATCGCGTATCGGACTCGCGCATTATGTTTTGGCATGGTTAAAAAGCAGGGCCTAGTTATTAAATGCATGTGTCGCGTTAGCGGCCCTTGTGGAGGGGCCTAGTCATAGTGCATGAACATTTGATTCGCGTGATAATGGTGAGATGTTATGCGTCGCGCGACATGGGTACTGACTAAACTCACGAGTCGTGTATTATGGAAACTGTTGTCGAGTAATTCGCGTCATGTACGTGCGTGTGCATTGTTTGTTGAAACCTTACTGTTAATTTGCAGGTGTTGGAAGGGGAGCTGGAGCTGACGGAAGAAGAAGAACTGGCATTCGGGTCAGGGGAGGCCGGGACAAGGTGTGTAAGCAGGTCAACAGGAAAAAGGAAAAAACAGGTGATTACTAGAGGAGGGAAACGGGCCAAGTATTGTAGAGGAGGGGAAACAAATAAGATGGAGATTGGACAGGGATCTGGTACAGTTGAGAAAAAGAAGGCTACAGAAAGGAAATGTCCCTAACACAGCAAGTGTTACTCGAAAACCCAAAACTGAAACCGGGGTGGAAGTGGGAACTGCTGTAAAATCAAAGAATGAGTTGCAAACCAAGTTGGAAGCGCAACGCAAAGCGAAGTTGGAAGTACTAACACAGCCCGAGATAAGAGAACCACTACAACCAACAGTGGAAGTGGAAGCAGATTGTTTTGATCTTCCAAACCTCGATGATGCATTCGTATTATGTACACGATCATTTTTTGACGAAATTGATAAGGCGGCGGCGATACACTCGAGTGGAGGAAAGTCGGAGGACATTAGTGCGTCGAAAAGTCTGTTACGAGATGCACCTACAATGGTATGTTCTGAACTATGATAACAGTAGTATACTGATTTGTAAGTTTTGGATGGTTATTTAACCAGGTTTATGTTGTTTTACAGTTAGTAGATAAGATAAATCCAAATTAGGATTTACTTACACAGACGCAAGAGGCGGGAAATAGTGAACAAACTTGGGAAAAAGAAACAGCTACTACGAAATTTAATAGATGTTCATCAATACCGCAAGGTAGTTCGAATACAGCAAAATGAAGATCAACTAGACTCTGAGGTATGGTATTTTCCAGAACATGAATTTACATACCGGCTAAGTGTTAGCGTCACAGAACTAATGGCCGTAGCATACGAAGGGGAGCTAGATTTCAAGGTAAAGCTTAGAAAGTTGATATAACACAAATAATGAACAACTACTCTAGATATAGCTATGATTTTTACGTGTTGTAGATCATCGATGCCTGGATATATAAGCTGCTTCAAGATTCAAACTGGACCGTACCTTTTAAAGGACTCACTGACTAGTACAATTGTAAACAAAATGCTATTCAGATATCAGGGGTGGCAATGGTTAGTATCTAATTAATAAATACACATTATTGTGTGACGACGTATGTTCATTGTTTGCAGGCTCCTTATACATCTCGCGTCATTTTGTGTACGAATCACGTGTTAAAGGATGGATATCGCGTCCTAATGTAAAGTGATTCACAGCATTAAGAGTACACATTTAAATTCAAAAAACGAAACTAACATTTTTCTTATTTGACAAGCTCAACTATTGTATGAAGAAGAGATACATACCGCGTGTGAAGAATGGATACAAAGTTAAAGCAACTATCGAAATCCCACAGCAAGAAAAAGATTCGCTTGACTGTGGAGTGTTCGTGTGTGAGTATGTGAAAGACATTATCCAGCACGGCTTCGTAGGCAAGAAATATAGCAAGTGCATGCCAGCTAGAGCACGCGCAGAAATCTTCAACCACTTCCTGAATGACAAGAACACTAATTTAAGGGCATCCGATTTGTAGCATTGTATTTTCGACGTGACTCGCGCCAGATCATAATGTTTTGTAGGACTTGTAACCAGACTTGACTCGCATTTGGGGTTAAACGTAATTAGCATATCATGTTTTTTGTAACTCGCGCGTAATGTTATGCACAGGACGGGTTATTTTAATTTAATATGCGTTGTAAGTTGTATGTCATGCGCGATATAACTGTAACGAAACAAGATTTTAATGATGTTGACAGAGGCATTACCGAGCAACCCATGATTTTGTGTGGTGTGAATATCGCGCAGGATAAGTCAAGAACCCATTAAACCGGCATGTTAATGACTCGCGCAACATGTTTGTTTGACTATAACTAAGACGCGTTTTACTCATTACCACCGCAACGATAAATGTGACCTGGCGCGATTTAAGAGTGCAATCCCGAAATTAAATACGTGTGATGGGTGACATATTATACTCCCGCCAAAAGTAATTTTTTCACTTTAATTCTCCCGCCAAACACTAAGCTACAAAATATTACCCGCCTACTTACCACCCTAATATTTCTCCCTTATATACCTCCACAAAACTACATATTGTATACTCTTAAACAATTTAAACACTCCAAATAGGAAATAGGTATGAGTTGGTGCGTCGATGAAGACCAACACTTGCTCCAAGCCGTGAAGTACGTGAAGAGAACAAGCTCGGATGAAGAGGCGGACGTTTTTCGGGATCAAGTTTTATGCAGGATGTACTTTGACTACGGGAGGCTTGGATTTGTCGGCCCCCACATTCAAACACGAGAAAGCGTCGCTGCGAGGTACAACGAACTGAAATCAGAACCCTTGCTACGTGTTTCTGATCTTTGTTTAGATTTGCGCTTAGAGGTAGGAAACGTATGGCAGTGGGAAGATAATGATTGGATATCAAGAGATATGATTATCTACCTAAAGGAATCCATCGCACAGAGAGAAGATGCAATTGTTAATTGCTCACCGGTTAGATGAAAACAGTGGTTTATTGCAATAACGCTTTTTTATGGGTTTTGGCCAAAATTGTAACTCTATTCAAAGAAAAAAGTAGTCTTTAGATTGGATGTGAAGGACTATCTTTGTTAATGTTTTAAATATATGACTTTTTTGGTTAGTGAACTACTACGACTTTATTTGGTCATGTTTAGAATGTTTGGATGTTGTCTATATCAAACGTATCGCATCCTATCTACCCTTCTCGCGCGTGCTGGAAGGCATGACTAGCGCAGTTGTTTAACATTGTTAAAATCAACTACTTAGCGTCAAAAGAAACAAATACCTCGCGTTACTTGTTCTTTACTATAACTTCACATCTAGCGTCAAAAGACATTGACATCTATTTTTATAAGACATAGTAATCTAGCGTGAGAAGATAATCACAGCTACCGTCTGGTTACAGCTTGACCTACTTGAAAAAGTAGGCCTTAGAAGATGAAAGGTGGTACGACTGTATATGGTATAAACCGATAGAGTGTTGGCCAATAATACGTTAGTACCTCGCGTTCGAGAAAATGAACGTCTCGCGTGGGGTCAGACTTCTATTTAAGATCGAAACAGATTCTCTAACGTCGCTTGACAAGTACGCGAGACATTATTAATACTTATGCGAATTATTAAGATCGAAACGGATTCAAAAACGTCGCTTGACATGTACGCGAGACACGCTTCCCAGATACCAACTACGAAGCAACACATAAATATTAAAAATGCTGGCGCGAGATAAGTTCTAAGATGACAACGTCATACGCGCCATGTGACGGGGCAGTACACATAATACTATTTTGTTAATGGTAAAATTAAAAATTCTGGAATTTAAAAAGTTAATAATCAAAATTAATCAATGACAATGGAGAGTAGGCTTTGGTTGTCGTGATTCAAATTTAAATTTAAATCACGTCGTACTTAAGGGCTAGTGAAAAGACAATGGGATGTCTTTTCACTAATTGCATTGGGTTTATTAATGAAGGATGTGACTAGGGTAGATAAAGCACTCATTGCATGTACATTAAATGTTACCTAGGGTACGCGTTGTTCTAGAAATTATTTAAATAGGCGTATCGCGTTTTGCTTGCATGGTTATCCATTAGACTTTTCAAATTCTTAAAACTGTTTCTCCTCTATAGCAAACCAGAAGACGACGATGAGCAGTGCTGACTCCTACGGCAATGAAGGGTCGGAAGGTTCGTATTCTGATGAGAATTCTAGGCGCTCCGAGTTGAACTACAAGCGGGAGACTACCTCGGAGTACTCTTCCGACGCCGAGTCCAATCCTTTCAGTCCATCTCTTTTGTCGGCTGACTCTGAGTACTCTGAGTACTCCATCTCATGGCCGGAAGAAGATTCTGACACCGACTGGTATCCAAAAAGACGAAGGATAGTCAAGAACATGAAGACGAACTGGAGCAGGAGGAAGATAACTCCCCGGAAGTCTTCGAATGACTCATCGGATGATGATTACTGGGGGTACGAAACGGACGAGGATGACGGGACGGACGAGGACGAGGATGAAGAGGATGACGATGGGGAGGACACATCTGAGGAGGGTAACTCTTCAGATTATTAGAATATGGTTCTGTTGTTTTAAACTGCTGTTGTTTTTTGTTGCTGTAATTTGCAAACCCTTTTTCTTTTTGCTGTGTTTTGGTTAGGGTTTAGTATCCGGGCACTTATAGGCCCTCTGTGATCGAATTTTATTTCACTTCTCTTTCTGCACTACTTTTGCAACGTATAAATTATCAATCGATTGAGATCGATTGATAATTTATACGTTGTAAAAGTAGTGTAGAAAGAAATTGAAATACAATTTGATCACAAAGGGCCTACCAGTGCCCGGATACTAAACCCTAACCAAAACACAGCAAAAAGCAAAAGGGTTTACAATTTAAAGCAACAAAAAACAACAACACTTTAAAACAACAGAACCTCCTCCCCATTGTCTTCCTCATTGTCCAAGTCCTCGTCCGTCTCTTCATCTTCATCCTCTTCATCCTTGTCCTCTTCATCCTCTTCCTCTTCATCCTCCCCGTCTGTTTCGTACCCCCAGTAATCATCATCGGATGAGTCCTTCGAAGACTTCCTAGGAGTTATCTTCCTCCTGCCCCAGTTCGTCTTCATGTTCTTGACTATCCTTCGCCGTTTTGGATACCACTCCATGTCGGAATCTTCTTCCGGCCACGAGAGGGAGTACTCAGAGTACTCAGAGTACTCAGAGTACTCAGAGTACTCAGAGTACTCAGAGTACTCAGAGTACTCAGAGTCAGTCGGTGAAAGAGATGGAGTGAAAGGATTCGACTCGGCGTCGGAAGAGTACTCTGTAGTAGTCTCTCGCTTGTAGTTCATGTCGTAGCGCCTAGAACTCTCGTCGGAATACGAACCTTCTGACCCTTCATTGCCGTAGGAGTCTGAACCGCTCATCGTCGTCTTATGGTTTGCTATGGAGGAGAAGCAGTTTTTAGAATTTGAATAGTCTTATGGATAACCATGCAAGCAAACGTGATACGCCTATTTAAATAATTTCTAGAACAACGCGTACCCTAGGTAACATTTAATGTACATGCAATGAGTGCTTTATCTACCCTAGTCACATCCTTCATTAATAAACCCAATGTAATTAGTGAAAAGACATTCCATTGTCTTTTCACTAGCCATTAAGTACGACGCGATTTAAATTTAAATTTGAATAACGACAACCAAAGCATACTCTCCATTGTTGTTTATTAATTCTGATTATTAACTTTTTAAATTTCAGAATTTTTAAATTTACCATTAACGAAATAGTATTATGTGTACTGCCCCGTGACAAGGCGCGTATGACGTTGTCATTGTAGAACCTATCTCGCGCCAGCATGACAAATATTTAGGTTGTGTTTACTAGTTGGTTTCTTGACTATCATTTCACTGATGTTATTGCAGCCAATGAGTGAGCGCATGGAAAACACTCATGTTGCCATGAACCACAAGAACACTTAAAATCAAGTATATTGACAACCATAGCTGGGTTAGAATAAACTTCGAATGAACCTGCAGAAGACTTAGATACCACCCAGGTTTGACCAGTTTGAACATTCTCCTTTAACTGTTTCTCATATTCGGGGCATAAAAAACTGTTCCAGGTTAGCCCTTCTGAATAACGTCTAGAGATCTGAGTCATTAGCATAACTCTAATCTTGTCTATCATTTCAACAATCGGTAAATTGCAAAAAAAATTAATCTGATTGTTAAAGGATTCGGCAGCAGATGATGCCATCGCTCCATAACGTTTGCCAATGACGAATGGTTGAGCGTACTTATCGGGAGGCAGATTATCGATGAACGCCTTTACATTTTTACTAGCTCTACTTAAAAACTTGGAAAGTTTCTCATTAAAAAGTTCAACAGTTGGAGCGTAAGCACAACTTTTGAATCGCTTCAACATTTTCTTCTTATACTCGCGGTTGGTGTTTTCAAGAGTTGATTTCAAATTATTAACCAAATGATATATACAATAAGCATGAAAGCAGCTTGGGAAAATAACGGAAACAACATTGATAATACCAGAATGTCTGTCGGAAATAAAAGTGATTTGACGGTTCAACAAATGGGGTTTAAGACATTCCATGAACCACATCCAGTTATCCGAATCTTCTCCACCAAAAATACCAAAAGCAACTGGAAAAATGCCTGCAATATGAAAATAGGGTTGGTAAGTGAATTATACATCGATGTATGTAGAGGTTCATGCGCGATTCATTGAATGGGGTAACCACCACGCGTGGTGTGTTAATACTGTGTCGCGCGAAGGTTAATATAATAGCAATTGCGTATAGCGTTATACGCAATACCTAACTCGCGTCAGAGTTAAGTTATATCTAGCGTGACATTAAATTAAATCACGCGCGATGTAATGAAGACCAAATTGGGTATCTAGCGTCGTATATAAACACTGTCGAGCGCTACGAAAAGTAGACTAACTAACTAGGTGTCTAAACACTATCTCGACTCAAGGGTTCTCAAGGGTTCTGCACATATACTGACGCGCGATACAAGCTATATTAAAATTGTATAGGGATACAATATGTCGCGTGATGTTGAATATAATAGCAATAGTATAGATGTACACTAACGCGGGCTACAGTTTAGTTATATCTAGCGTAACAGTAAATGGCATCACGTGCGATGTTTTGCAGACTAAATGGGGTATCTAGGGTCTTATATAAACACTCTATCGCGCTACATAATATAGACTAACTAACCAGTTGCCTAAACAATATCTCGACGCATGGGTTCTTAAAATATACGAACGCGCGATACATGCTGTATCTGAATATTATAGATGTACATATAGAAGGAAGTACAAAACACACCGTTATTGCCGTCCTTGACCACTGCAGACAGCAAGACACCACCATGCTTGCTGTTTAAATGGGTTCCGTCCACGTACAGCAATGGTTGACATGAGTGAAAGCCTTGAATGCATGATCTGAAAGACACAAAACACCTCCTGAAGACATTTCCTAAACCAACCTCCAAATGGCAATCGGTAGTAAGATCCCTACTTTTTAATCTTCTAAAGTATGAATTCAGCAAACCAAACGAAGTATTACTGTCTCCAAAAACTTCCCTCCTAGCCTTCTCTAACGCATTCCACGATAAACGGTATGAAATATCTAAACCATAGTCTTGTTTGACAGAAGACTGAATAGTTTTTGCTGTTAAAGAATGACTTGTCCTAATTGATTCGTGTATTTCATCCGTAATTAAATCGGACGTCAAATGCTTACTTTTTTTCTTGGAAAAAACCGGGCTACATGAATGGGTGTTGGCAAAGCGCTTGATCATCATAAAACTAGTGCTAGAATCTATTGATGCATACAGTCGTCATTTACAACCTGACTTTTTGTTGACACATTAATTAGTGATCTTAGTGGATGTATTATGCATATACTTGAAAGCAAAACCTAGCTCTAAAGCATAGCGGCATAACGATAACCTTAAACCGGAGGCACCATCAGCGAATGTCTGACCAACTCTTGTGATAGCATCCACCCAACCAGTAGTGGCAAGATGTCTTTTTTTATGCTGGGAACCGATTAAACCATTACTACTCTCCCCGCTTAGTAAATGATCATCACGGGGTTCTACAAAGCTTGCAGTAGGTTGTTTACCAATGTCATGCGCATCTGTTTCAACTACTGGTTGTTCTATGAAGAAGCTAACGCTTTTCAGACGCTCCACATCCAGATAAACAGTCAAACCAATGAAATCAGTCTCGTTAGTAAACAAGCAATAATTTTCACCGCCACAGGAGTAGGAAATAGTGTAGCAACCCTTAACCAGATCATCTCATCTACCTTCAATATATTTCTCGACAGATTCAAAGTTTTCAAACGAGCTAAAAGGAACGATTGAGGTCTGCTTCAAATATTTAAAAATACAAACTCTTTGCTTAGACACTTAGGAGGCTGCAAATGAAAAGCCTAATTACGCTAGGCGAAGGGGTTGCCCTGAATCGCGAAAGACAGGCTGGCTCGGGATGTTTGTTAATACGGCAACTCGCGTTGGCGTGTATAGTGTCTCGCGCAAGACAAAGAGATGCGATTCGCGTTAGCTACCAAGGAATGTTAAAAGAAGATATTTGCGTACGCGATAGAGTGAAACTTGCCTTAACTATAAATCGCGTAAGACAGGCTTGACTCGGGATGTTTGCTAATAGGGTAAATCGCGTTGGAGTGTATATTTTCTCGCGCTAGGCCCCGAGATGAGATTCGCGTTAGTTAACAAGGAATGTTATAAGACGTTATTAACGTGCGCGATAGAGATTGAACTTGCCTTCTGTATAACTCGCGCAAGGAGAATTAAGATTCGCAGCGACTCGCGTTAACCTCGTATAGGACTCGCGTCAGCTTCTGCAAGTGCAAACTGCAATCGCGTTACAAGTATAATCTATTCAGGAAGAAAATGACAACGCGAGACATAAGGTTATTGACACGAATAAATCGCGAGGACTACTTAAACACGTAAATCGCGCGAAACCAACCTAAAGCTAAAAGCAGCAGTGTCGTCTTCCACGAAACAGGTAAGAACACACGTAAGTTCTAAACGCCATTAAAGAAGCTAAGCAATCTTAGAACACCGCACTCTCTCCTTAGAAAAAAAATTTAAAAACTGTTTTAAACAAGGTATAACCAAAAAGACGATTGTAAACTTGACAATTATTGAAAATGAAACAAAAACAAAAGAACTAAAAAACAACAATTGAAAACAAATACGAAGTTTCTAATGGTGAAATGCATAAAGAATGATACAGACTTACCTCTGATCAAGTTTAAAGAACGAGATAGTGTGAAAATGATTTCTTCAGGAAAAAGTATAGCTTCATTCCGACTTTCAAAATATGAGAGTAGGTTGTACTATTGAAAATTCAAATTTTGAATTGTGTTTCGAAACTAATCTGACACATTTGAAGGGTATTTGAGGAAGACAAATATTAGCTGGGTATTAGAAAGGAATTACTTTAGTGAAATTGATATTTAGTAGGCATAGAAAATAGTTGGGATACTAGATGACAATAAGTTTGGTGAGAAGCTATTTAGTGGGACATTTCCCTAAATTTTAAAACTTAATCATGCTATACAAAAAAAGAATATAAAATATACAGATTCAATCCTTCCTATTAGGTAAAAAAATAAATTCCGGTTCGATGCTCCATAGAAACTAATAAAGATTTGCTAATCTTAGCAAAGATGCACTTAGTCTTGAGAATCTCTTTACGCGTGTATTCACTTAGAGATATGTTCTATAATAGCAGAGCCCACTCCTACAAAATTTATATTATTGCCCAAGTTTCACCGAAACATCCTAAGTTAACGTATAAACTTACGCAACTTCGGTGAAACTTGGGCAATATTCATCAGATTCTCTAGTATATGCTCGGGAAGAACCTTCGGTTCATCTATTTGAAACTGTCATTTCTTTTGTTGCATGTCCATTAAATTCTGATAAATTTTCAGAAATCACTTAATAAAATTCTTGCATATTTTACCTGAGTTATTTGTATTATTATGAGTCTAGATTTAGACTTTAACGAATAATACTAATTGTGTGCCATGATTGCCTACACACATTAGCATTTCCTTTTTCACAACTTTTTGTATGCCTTTCAGGCTATTTTTCTCAAATATTGTCCAAATAGGGGGGCCATTTGGTCATTTTAAAAGACATTATTGAGTAACCAACGAACAAAATTCAGCAACAACAAACGTTAACCGATCATGTTTTATCCGAACTCAAACATAGGTTACTGTAGTTTGTTTCACTGTTACCCAAAAAAGTAACATCCGGCGACTATGTAAGTCCAAAACGTTTTGCAAAATTTCAGTAAGTCAATAATATACACAATAAAAAAAATGAGGATTTTGATATGCAAATTTTTGCATCTGTCATCAAGAGCATCCCAGCTATACATGTGTGTGCTATGAAAAATTGTGTTTATTCTCCTCATATTGACTGGATCACACAAAAATCGGCGAAACATAATTGATGAACAAATAACTGCTACGATTATAAATTCATAATTTACTAATGTACATTGTGATTCCCAAAAGACTAAAAATATGTTAGTTCCAACTGCATATAGGTTATATTCAGAAAGAAAAGGTACAACAGATGTTAAATACAAACCTGGATTCAGAACAATGGTAGCATCTTTCCGTATCAGCTCACTGGAAATTTCAGCGTCGTTTCTTTTCTTTATTATCTGATTTAAACTGTCTCGGCAGTGCCCACTGCCTCAAATTGGTATAAAGAGCGAAGAGTGTGAAATACGAGAAACAAGTAAGCATAATTAGTGCTTCAAATAAGAAAGGATAACTCTTCGGAGGTGTAACAGTCAAGTAAACCAAATGAAGAACAATGGAGCATAAACAAAGGATGATAAATAAAATCGAAGGTGGAGAAGGAAGAGGAGCAGGAAAAAGCATTTGTCTCGGAACTTGGGTTACACCATAACGACGAGCATGATAGAAAAGGAAGTGGAGGGCACATAGAGCTCCATAAGGAAGTAATAGTTTGTCACGACAAAGAAGAGGAAACATCGAGAATAGGGCGTAGTATGTTAACCACTTGAACTGATTAGGTATTTTCAAAGCCAATATGGTTGCTGGGAGAAGCGGCAGTAAAATAGACTTCTCGTGCACTGCAGATTATTGCATATTTAGAGGTCAAAAGATTTGGTACTTAAAAGAAACAGAATATAAATTGGTTAAAGCATATCTCACATAATGTTCTAAAGTAGTGCCTTAACGTTTATTTGTCCTATTTATACGCTTGGTCAACTATCTTATGGATACTCTTCCATCAATAGTCTGTTACTTTCTTTTCATAACAGAAGACAAATTTGCGCCACATGTCTATTACACCAGATTGGTTGAATTTTTTTTATCAGTACGGAGCTGTCGTTAACTTACAGTTAACACATGCATTATTAGAAACAAAAATGTAAAGATATCATGTTTATGAGAAACAGAAAATATATTTATTTTATCCAGGCCTGTTAATATATAACGAACAATTGATGGAAAGACATTGACCGGACTTTTAGTCAAATAATAAGGGTATAAATAGAACACGTGAAACTTTTAAGGCACAACTACAACATCGACCAACCTCTGGACACAAAATAGGTTTAAGAGAATATAAAGTAAAATATAAGTATTTACATAGCTTACCTTGGAATGAAAATAGGTAGAAGGCTAGTGAACTGTTAAGCAACCCATATAAGAAACCTTCATTGCTTGGTGACAATAATTGTTGAATCATCGAGGGAAGACAAGCTAAAATAGTTGCGGCTAAGCTTAGAGACCTAAGTGTTTGTGTTGTAAATAGTCTCTTCCATTTTATTAGAACTGATGTCGTGCACCAAAAGTTGGCCACATAATCCTCATATATACCTCTTTCGAAAGGAGCAAGACGGGACAAAACCTGTAACAGGCAACTTTGTTTTAAGTAAATAACAACATCGGAGAAACATAACCAGCGAGTTTTAATACGATTATCTCTAGCCTATAAAATTTTATAATTGTTGTTAATATGGCATAAAGAAGACTTCCCTTTATCTAAACTTTTTGGAAACCTATGCTATAAAATATCAAATCTAATACTTTATCATGCTTATAGGTTCGAATCTGGGATTTCATTCTCTACCCAATGTGAACGATCTACAGGGTTCATTGATTGTCCTTTTACAAAATAAATAGCCATGTCTAGAAGTTTTAAAAGCACACAACTACGAAAAAGTTGATATCATCGTATTGTTGACATAAGGACCTGGAAATAATATTTCAGTAGATGAAGAAAATGTAGGTTTAAATATAGTTATCAATTTCTATGCTTTTAGCATGAAAGTAACACAGGCAATCAAACTTTGATCGAATGTATAAAGTCATGGAAAAATATCTTCGGCTTAAAAGGAAAAGTTGCCGAATTGGCACTTGATCAGAAACTTACCATCAAAATGTCCTTCATAGAAAGGTACGGCCACCATACAACACCAAATGTTAAAAGGACAACAAAGCCCAGCTTTGACACCTCAAGAAGTGGATTTTTACGCCTCAAGCATTTGCCCAGTAAATGGCTAAAAAAGGCAGGTGCAAAGTATGCACTCATCTGGAAAGAGATATATATTGAACCTTAAAACTTATCATAGATAGAAATATATTGCATCAACGTTAAAGCATACATGAACATATATAAATAGTACTAGTAGGTGCATTGCTAATTGTATATTTATAACAATAACAGCATAATATATCCCAACAATTGTTCTTAGCAGTCCATTAAGGGGCACAAATGCAGAAACAAAACTTTACTTCGAGTAATGACGAAAAACCAATCTTTTAAGTGCGTATAGAGACGGACAGCAATACTTAATATGATACAAATTAGTTAAACATAGGATCACTGTTTGCAATATGTTTAATGCAGTCCCCTAGCCATGGTTGAAGATACTACGGCACAATAAGTTGACTAAGGACAGTAGGGTGTTTCCATGGGCTACCCATAAATAAACTACCCATTTGGTTTGATAATATCTCGATACAGCTAAAGTGTCATTTAGGCTTGTCAAGAATAGATGAAGCTTAATGGAAGTACAAGTAATTATAAACTAACAGTAAAAAGAAATGATCAGGAGAAAAAATAAATAACACTATGATCTAGACACATAGAATTGTTCATCAAAAAACCGCATCCATCAAGAAATGTATGACCTACGCTACCAGCTCCGTCAAAAAGATGATCATCAAAGTGGTAAAACAATTCGAGTTCTCTTGCACCGAGGCTATAATAAATTAGTCATACAATACTTTTTCCTTTTCCCAACTAAAACCTACTAGAACATGATTCTATTACAGCATAAAGGCAGCTTATGACAAAGAAACATTCTCCTCAATGCACACATGCAAGATCAATACTTCACCCTGAATTAATAATGGAACCGAATACTTGTAGACATACGACAAACTTTTTTCTTTCCAATGAGTAAACGGTCTCAGAAATTTTAAACCACATATATGAAGCCAGTGAGAAATCGGCTCGATTTAATCAAACATATAAAAACCAATATAATGTGAGGAATACATAAAATCAAGGAATTATCTGTCAAGAGAGACTTTCAATTGATAAGTTAGCAAAGATGAAAAAGAAACATGTACTGGCAAACATATCCATGCAATAATATTGCAATGATAGTCTTATCTACAGTTCGAATATAATTAGTTAATCAACTTGACTCGATAACTGCTGATTTACTGACCGATTTAAGAACTAATCAGTCACTCTTAGTGCATTTTAAATCTAAACGCAGATATACTCATCGTCACATTATATTAATCAAGTAGACCAGCAGTAGCCTCTAAGGATCGTGTATAAAGTAAACGAAAGATCACCTGTTTATGGTTGAGAGCAAGACTGAATAGGACAGCACCTAGAAGCTCACTCTGCGAGAGGACTGCAGCAACAGCACCCAAAGTAAGGCCCAAGCTTATACAGTTATACTGACAGCAAACAAGAAAACACAAAATACTTTGTAAAAAATGTAGAACAACAACACAACTTAGGTATTAAAGTAGGGATAAAAGATTGTACTATTAACCTGAAAATGACCATGATCAATCAGGATCAAACATGGGTTTACAAGAATCATGGCAATGTGCCATGCTACATCACAAGATCTATTGTTTCTACGGCCGTGATAAGCTCGAATGAAGTAAAAAGCAGCAGGAAAGAATACAAGGACATCGGACGATATAACACTCCATCTCATCAGCAATTTCCTGCATTACACAAATCCATAAACACAGATCGAGAGCAATAACAATATCAAAAATTGGATTGATAAAACCCTAAATAAACACGCACCCAAGATAAGACTCGTAACCCCGAGACTCAAAAAGAGAAATCGACGAAGGATCGAAGAATCTGAGAAAGAGTCCATGAAAGTAACTCTGGTAAGCAGTGAGAGGAGGGTAATCAAGTCCCCAGTAACTGAGATCGTTGGCTGTACTATTCTTGTACCATTGTTGAGGTGGTAGATTCAGGGTTATCTCCATCCAATGTCTCTGTGCCTCGTAATCCCCAAACTTTGGAGGTGTGGAGGCACCGGAGTAAGGGTAAAGCGAAACGATGAATCGAAGGAGGATGGAAAAGAGAGAGATGCATAGGAAACAGACGGTGGTGCCTTTGTGAAGTAGCCACCGCCATGGATTGTCGATCTCAGAATCTTCCTTTTGCTTTGTTAACTCACTTCTTCTCTGTTTCTTCTCCATTTCTGGTTTTACTTAATTTTAGTACGAGGTCTTCCTACTAGTCTGTGAAATAATCAGTTCCTAATATCACATTATTATTTTTAATTCAATTTTTTAATATAACCTTTTTATAAGTATTGTACCCAGTTTTTATGGAAAATGAAATTTTCATTTGATCCGGTTTTCTTGGTAAATGGAAAAAGAGGTTCAATTGCACAAGTATTTTTTTCATTAATTCGTCAATATTTGCTAAATCATTTTAGAAGCATGAATAAAAATTAGTAAATAAATAAATTTGATCATTCAAAAAATTTATATATTGCAATTTAACTTGGCGAATTTACCTACAAAGCAAATAAATCATAAAGAGAGAAATAAAAACATTATACCGTTTTTCTTCGACAATAATACAAATTCAACCTCTTTCTGTAAAGAGAAAAAATCAAAAGAACCAAACTAGAACTAGTTCTGTTGTACTTTAGGGCACTGGGCACATATATATCCGGTCTGAAGTTCACAAGGTGTCTGCTATAAAAATGTAGTCGAACATGAAGCAGAAGACTTTAATGAGTTGGATTTCAAATTCCGAGCAGGACTGGGAGGCCATGACGACGGTGATCTCGTTCTCTTCAGGCCTGTAATTATCCAGCGCGTTGTAGCTCGGCACCAATATCTTAACAACTTGTTCGTTGCCGAAAGTGTTTCTCGATATAACTTTAGCTTCCATTCTTTCTTCCTTCCTTCCGAATATAAATTGATTGATATATATACATGTACCTGTAAGAGACAACAAGCGCAATAAGATTCTGCTCAGCCTGGATTGCATGAGTTATAAAATGCAATACATGTGTAAAATACCAACAGGAATTATGTATGATCTTCTAATAAACAGAAATTGTCTACAAATACAAATTGTACTTAGGGTTAGTTTGGTAAGAACTTTATTTACTTTTTTCTTTTATATAAAAAAGTAACTTTTTTATTAAGTTCAACTATAAAAAAGGAATCTTATACCTTTACTTTTTTTTATCTTTTTTAAAACAAATTCACAAAAATAAAAAATATGAACAAATCTTTTCATGAGTTATTACTTGCACATCATTGAACATTTCTATACATATTTTACAATTATCTTATTTTTTTTATCATAATTTTATGTAATATTTTAAAACTGAAAACTTTGAAAGACTGAACGATATTAAACCACCAATCAAACCCATATTTCCCTGTAAGAGCGGTGCATTACAATGAAAAAAACATACCCATGAGACTTGTCTTCTATGTGCTGATTGACTTGAGCCTTTCCACAGATCCAAAACTATTGTGTGTCAAGTTCAACCTGCTAAAACTCCATGTAGTTCTGCTGAACCCTAATACTAAGTACAAAGAAAGCTGATACAATTGCATCACTACATATAGAATATGGTAGAATATATGTTCACTGATGAATCAAAGTAAAATTTATTTCAAACAAAGTAATATTAGATATATATAAATAACAGAAGCCGATAAGCTTGGTGTCCAAGAAAGTCCTACCAAACTGCCTCAACCCTAACTGACTGATTGTCCAGATACAACTTCAGCACAAGCCAACTTATGTGACTTGTGTTGAGATCCGGATCATAGCCACTTACCAAATTTTTAGAGTACAGGAAGTTTATAGCAATAGATCAAAACAGCATAACTGAGATGTCTCAACTGGGTATATGTTAAAGGGTTATTTGGTGTATTTGAAATTTTCTAAGTACAAGGTAGTGTCTTCGGATTTGTGTACTCGGTATATGACATTTTATGTATCAAGCAAGCAATAGTTCCTAAAACGATTAGGCCAAGTGCTGATTTGGTATTGCATCTATTCTCAGTACTTTAAGCTAAACTATCTAAATGCTCCTCGAGTTCAAAATAGACCATTCGCAAGCAATGTAACAACAGCCAGAGTAGCACCAAATCACTAAAGCATATCAAATGAAAATCCAAAGTTGCTTTCAGACCACAAGTTATGCACTCCAGTAAAAACAATAAAGCTAATGGTTACATCATTAACACGCGAAAATACATATAATCGACAAGAGCAACTCTAACCTTTTAAAAAGTATAATAAAGCTTACTAAATGAAACCAAGAAATTTATACTTATAGTTAAAATGGTTATGAGAAACTTCCACTGCTCTCCTGCCATAGGTTGATGATATCAGTAGCTTGGTTAAGAAGCTGAATCCGCTGCATTTCCGAAATCCATTCCTTACTCTCTAGTAGCAGCTTGAGCTCTTCCCAAGCATCTTTCCTCGGCCAAAAATAGTAGGGGCTCAACGGAATTGTGCCGTACCCAGAAATCATCTGGTCTAGTGATATTCCAATGTCTTTCTTCATCCAAATGAACTTCAATACAAGCCTAGGTTTTAGCAATGGCTTCACTACTACCCCAAATTTCTGCATAAAATTGTGTATTTTTATGTTTTACATCAATTAAACACATTGCTAAAAACATGTAACGATTCTTACTCGATAAAATCTGCAAACTTTGCACCAGTCTTTTCGTTTGGCAGCCAGGAAAATGCAATGAAATAGAAGTGTTTATGTACTATTTTCTATATGTATACCAGGTATAATTCATGAAACCCACTTTTCATAAACAGCAGAAATTAAAAGCTTATACTAGTTTCTTTATATCGGTATTTCCTACGTTTTCAATATCATCAAGGGCAAAGGGAAACCCTAGAATTCGAAATCTGTAACAGCGATTACAATAATAAAAGGCGCCAAGTGCAAAGAAACAGTAGTTTCGGATTCCTAACCTTCTTACGAGACGGAGTACCAGTACCGAAATCAATGTCAGTGTTTTCATCAGAGATGACTGGATTGAAAGAGGAAGCTGAGATTTTACGATTGACTTTGTGAGTAGAAGATAGAGACGATGCCAAGAAGGTGGCTTTAGGGTTCAGTACAATTGAGGTTCGAGAAGAAGGTTTAAAAGGGAAGTTCAGTTGTGGTATAGGTATTGTAGGGTTGAGGGTTGTACTAATATTTGGTTGCATTTTCATTGATGCCCGCTTGAGATTCAGAGAGAGTTGGGGGAGAAGAAAGAGACGCTGTTTCTTCGCGATGAATACTGAATAGAGTCGGCTCTTTAATAAATGGGCCGGGTCATTTATGATTTACTCAACGATAATTATTTCGGGTTACAGTTTTTGTCTCCTTGAGCATCCTAATTCACATGACATCGATAAGGGCCAGGCTAGAAATAATACACATTTTTATAGATTTAGAACCGCTAGATTTTATATCTAATTGATAGATCTCGCACCTAAATTTTGACCATTTTATCTTTTTCAGAAAACCTAGCTATAAAAGCGTTTGATAGATCTCTCACCACTTTTTTCCTTTCTTTCTCTCTTTCTCTAGAAACCTCTCAAGCACCCGTGGGACCCATTTCTGAAATTCGATTTTTGAAGAATCTAAACTGAAGAAAACGTAAAGGTAAACGATACGAACATCATGGTGTAATTTGTTTTTGATTTCATTCGGTATAAACTGTCGAATCTAGGTTTTTTAGTTTTTGTGGTTTCGATTTCAAAAGTTGGATTTTTGTATGATTTTAGGTGTTGTTTTGTTAGATTAGTGTTATATTGTTGTTAGTATTGCTAGGATCTACGTTTTGGTGCTTGGTTTTGTTAGAAATGAGACTGTTTTGGGGTTGTTTTAGTTTGGAGTGGCCATTGCTGTTGGGCCTCGTCGCAGGCCGTTCGTGCGATGACGACAGGTCCTCGTCGCACGGCCAAAATGAGACGAGGCCTTAATGCAGTCTCATTTTGGGCCTGCGACGAGGCCCAATATATGTCTCATTTTGGGCCTGCGACCAGGCCCAAATGAAGTCTCCTTTTGGGCCTGCGATGAGGCCCAAAGTTGTTTTTTTTTATATTCATTTGGTGTTTTGCACTCTAATACATATTTTTTTGCGTCGTATTTACAGGATGCCTCGATTTAAGATTAAAGCAAAAAATCCGTTTAAAAAAATTAGGGCCGATGCCGAGGCCGAGGAGGCAGCAGCAGCGGCTAGAGCGCAGGCCGAGGCCGAGGTGGCTGCTCCGAGCGGGGAACATGTTCCCGGTTCACGTAGTAGACGACGTATCCGTCGTGGCGGTGATTATATTCCTACTCCTGCTGATGGTACCACAAGGGCAGCTTCTTCGTCGCATCCCCCTGACGAGGAGTACGATGACGATGTAGATGCACCGCAGTATATGGAGGCTGATGCATCTCATGTACCGGACTATACGGAGGACGATGCACCTCACGCGCCAGAGGCAGCATTTGAGGGTGAGGATGTTGATTTTTATTCCGTGCTGTCGCATGTTCCGGGACTTTTCCCTGATTACACCCTGCACGAGGCTTATAGCGTCTATCACGGAGATGTAAGTGTTACACCTTTATACTGTTTTATAATTTTCTTACGTGTTCGATACACATGTTTTTAATTAGTATTGTTTTACGAATTTACATATTTTATACATATTGCAGGATAGGGTCACTCTCCGATGCTTCGCTATGTATGACAGTCTCCGGAGATGGGACATTACAAAGCAGAGCAGGGTACGGGCTAGGGTGATGGAGACTATATTCGGTCCACTCGTCGATGCACTCACCCGCTGGCATACGAACCTCCATTTGGTGGAGGCATTCTTAGAGCGGTGGCATGAGGAGACTTCTTCTTTCCATTTCTCGTTCGGGGAGATGACAGTCACCTTGGACGATGTCCACGCCATCACTGGACTACCGATTTTAGGTAGGTCCTTCACAGCTATACCCTTTGACTCTGACGTTGAGAGACTTTCTACTTATGCTGCCATGCTAGGTGTGCGACAATCGGAGCTGAGTAAAAACCTTAGGAATGCTGGTAGTGTGAACCTAGGGTGGCTGCGTACTACTTTTAGTAGTTCTCAGTATAGTGATAGGAGGATCACTGATGACCAGGTAGATCATGCCACCCGTGCCTACATACTATATTTGTTAGGTACCACTATATGCGCGAACAAAACCGAGAACAGCATTCCATTAGATTACCTCCAGTTCGTGAACCAGTACCAGAGTTTGCATATGTACAACTGGGGCCAGTTGGTTTTAGCGCAGCTGTACCACGCCCTTAGTCATGGATCTCTCCATGGTACGAGAGGCATTTGCGGGTTTCTAGCGTTGCTCGAGTCGTGGATTTTTGCACACTTTGTTCAGCTTCGAGCTCCACTTTTTCCCGGTTACGACGTATCCATGCCCCATATGTGCCGACATGCGCCGCGGAAGATTGGTGTCTCCCATGAGGTGCGCATGCAGATGAGACACGTACTGGCGACTTGCACCGAGTCAGATGTAAGTCATTTTCCTCGAATTTAATTATTTTAATTATGAGTACTTTTACTAATATAAATGGGCTAAATTATTTTATTTACAGGTCATGTTCCTCCCGTTCATACATTTACGGGACCCTTTTCCGTTCCAGCAGGTGACTTATGTTGAGTTGAACCTTGCTTCGTTCGACGTGGTTGCGGCGTACTACCCAGACCGTGTCATCCGACAGATGGGGTATGTACAGCTGATTCCTAAGGATATACGCCCTCCTAAGCCGAAAAAAGTAGGGAAGAAGTGGGTCACAGACTTAAAGTGGGACGATCACTTGTGGCAGAATTGGGAAAGCCACGTGTTCACTCCTTTTAGCACGGAGTACCGTGGTAGTGGACCGAGTGCTGACCCGATGTACTACATTTGGGCAAGGAAGAGGCTATGGTACATCGTCAGTCGTCCTGCGCCGGAGAGAGGTCCTCGGGTGGAGCCGCAGGGTGGTGCTGATTATTCAGGATACGAGCAGATTGCTGCGTTTGCTCTTATGCTACCTACTTTGGATCACCCTGATCTTCTAGAGTCCGCCCTTATGATGTGTAGGATCGCCGAGAGGTACCGACGGCATTGATTATTATTCTCAGTTTGTTAGCTTTTTGGACATCAACACTATATTTTTGTAATCGGTAAATTGTATGACTGCTTTTAATTTTTGTAATCGGTTAATTGTATGACTGCTTTTAATTTATTGTAATCTGTTCATCGGTTTGATTACTTTCGAATGATATACACACTCAAAATTATAATGAAACAGAAATACACACTCAAAATTAAAATGAAACACACTGATACTTAAACAGCAACTCACACGCAAACAGAAACACACACTCATACTCAAACAGAAACTCACACTCAAACAGAAATACACACTCATATTTAAATTGAAACTCGCACTCAAACAGAAATACACACTCATACTTAAATTGAAACTCACACTCAAACGGAAATACACACGCAAAATTATCTATCAGGCCAGTTCCATTTCATCAACCTCCTTTCTTCTTTCGCATCTTTGTAGTCACTGATTTCCTGTAGCTGGATGTCAACAATGTCAGAGCGGACCGTATCCAGCTGGTCTTCTGTCATATAATCCGTCGCTTGACAGTTGAATCGGTTACCCGCAATACGACGTTCCAATTCGGTGAGGTCAGAAACTAGATGTCGACGGGATGTGACCAAGACCGACCACCTAGCTCGCACTTCATCAACACGCCTTGAAATGTAAGGCGGCTGAACACCATCCCTTCCGTACAGGAAGTACATCTGGCATACTAATGCCTCGCAGTACCTTTTACCACCCTCTGGAATGTGCATATTACCAACTTCAACTGATGCCCTCATCAGATACTGATCTTCCAACTCAGTCCATGAACCCATTTTTCAGCTAGATTTATCAACTAATTTACAATTTAATGTGCATGAAGCTTCTATTTATAGACGGACCGATAAGAAAAACATTCAAATGAAAACGTAACACGTGTAAAGTAAGAAACCGAAAACTCCCTCTCATTCTCAAACATTCTAACAAATCCCGCTCATTCTTAAATATCAAAACTCCCACCCATTTTCAAAATTCAAAAAATCCCTCTCGTTCTCGAATATTTTAATAATCCCGCTCATTTTAAAATATCAAAATTCCCTCTCATTTTCAAAATTCAAAAACTCCCTCTCGTTCTTGGAAAATCATAAAATCCCGCTCATTCTAAAAATTCAAAACTCCCTCCCATTTTCTAAATTCTAAACTCCCTCTCATTATCTAAAATAAAGTCCCACCTAAATTCACTATATAAAGGGACTACAAATCCGTTTACATTCATATAATATTCTCAAACTTAGAAAGTTCAACAAATGGAGTTTACTCTCCATGAAGACTACCATTTGCTTCTGGCGGCGAGGATTGCCCGACGAGAGATGGGGGAAGATACTAGTGATGCTTTTTTTGATCGGGTGCTTTGTAAGATGTACTACGACTACGGCCGTTTACAAACAGAAGGGCTCCTCGTGCGCAACCGTGAGCAAATCAAGCAGAGGTATATTTTTTGCCAACCGCTCCAGTGTTTGTTGTTTCAGCCGTATAAAATTAAGCAAGAAGCAGCCGCCGTCTTCAACATGACGATGGTAGACTACATCAGTAGGGATATGGTGGCGTATCTTCAGGATAGGATTGCGGAAAGGGAGCAGGGGGGTGATTCTGACGACAACTTGGGATATGACTTCGATGATTGAGCATTTTGGTTGTTGGCATTTCGGTGTTTAATTATTTTCTTATGTTTCGTTAAGTTAAAAGTGTTAACTTAATGTTTTCCTCTTTTTGTAACCACTTCAAGTGTACTTGTTGTTTTCTTGTATTTCTTCAAAATGTACTTGTTGTTTTCATGTACTTCTTCAAAATGTACTTGTTGTTTTATCCCATATACTGGTATTTTATTCCAACAAATGTCCAAAATATGTTACAGAAGCTTTCTGTCTCAAAATATGGGCCAAATATTTGGCCTGCCGTCGCAGGCCCAAAATGTGACCAGGCCCAAAAGGCGTCGCATTTTGGGCCTGCGACAACTGCATTCTCTCTGAAATTATGGGCCAAAAAATTAGCCTGCCGTCGCAGGCACAAAATGAGACCATGCCCAAAGGGCGTCTCATTTTAGGCCTGCGACAAATGATTTATTTTTGAGAATTCAGGCCAAATTTTGACATTGGATTTGTGATATGTGTTTCTAATGAAACTTACGTTAAACTTAAAATCGTCAAACACATTTGTATGAAAGTGACAAACACCGTAAACTACATTATATCATACTTACATCAAAATTACATCAAAATTACATATGTTACAGTAGATGTTATGAAAACTAACTAATTTAAACTACAAATGTCGCACAAAAACATTTCAAACATTAGAAACGTCCTCGTCTCTAGTCAAATCTGTGACATGGGGTTTTTCGTTCAAGTTGATTTTCCTTGCGGGCATTATCTGTGTAAATTTGTTCAACCGCCGGTAGTATGGATGCGCCCATTGATTCGCTTCTTCGGTTGCGTAAGCGGCCCAACACGGGTATAATGGAGGCAACGGTCCATCGGGTGGAGTAGTAATCTACAAGGAAATAAAATAAACGAATGCATTAGTAGTGATAGCGTAAGAAATTTTGATTGGAAACGAAATATACTTACATTAACAAAGTGACATCCATGCACGAAAGCTATCCCAACTTCTATGATCGTCGAATTGTTGACGGGTGGCTTTCCGCGTATTGGTAGATACGTTAACGAGGCTGCGAGCGATACATGGTATACCATGCATTGATACCTTGTCGCGATGACCAGTCCAATGTCCAGAAATGTCATCCAATAGTGGCTACTAGGATTCGGCTTGAAGTAATCTAACCTTTGTATCAAATCGGCAAACACCTTCTCCGAACCATATACATCCAACCAACATGCACGGTTGTCCCGCAACTCCTTCAACAACTCGCGTCTAACATCCTCCCATCTATCTTCGTCGTTGTATATTGAATGCGCTACGGAACGATATCCGCATTGTCCGTCCGGAAGAACGTCAACTAACTTTGAAATGTAAGTGTGTAGAAAGGTCGGGATGCAATCCGGATACAATGTTAACTTCCCATCCTTAACAATTTTCTTAGGCCTTCCAACCTTCTTTTTTGCTAATGGAGGTTTGGGTGGTACGATGGGAGCCACTTTGGATGCGGCCGTGCTCCCTAACGTGTTTACGGGTGTACTACCTACCGAGTTAGCCGGAGTACTAGCACTAGCGGTTTGTTCAATGGGATATTCCCACGAACTAGGGTTCCGTTTAGTCGATTTATCAACGCCTCCCTTTGGTCTACCCTTAGCTCTAACCGCTTCTTTAGGATCTTGAATATGACTTGTCTCGGGCATCAAAATTTGCATTACTTTATTAATAATGTGGTCTTGTTGGTCGGGGCGGAAACTACGAATGGAGTTGTCAATTAAGGAAATCTTTTTTTGCAATTCCTCTTCGCGAGAGGTAGGATCCCTGTGCACAATATCTAATCTTTTCCAAAAAATATCCACCTGATCTACTCCTATATTCCGAGCACGTACAATAGCAACCGTCAGTATCTTTAGCCCCGCATGTGACACATGACCTTTAAGATTTTTGGTCAAAACACCATCGAAGCCGGGAATTGATCTAAACTTACTTCGCTCGAATGATTCGACGATACCCGCATGCTGTTTCGTTAACAAGTTATGAACTTTTTCCCAAAAAGTCTCAAAGTTGCATTGATTCGTCCCAAGATATTTTTTTAGGGACGAGTGTGCACCCTCCGCCCTACATAGTACAAGTAATAAATTATCAACATACTTGAACTTTAATAAAATAACTCAACGAAAAGTAGGATAGAAGGACTAACCTATTTGTAGTTGTTTGGCCATAATGCTTAATCGTGTTCGTTTTGTACGCAAGGAACTTGTCAGCATATTTTGTTATCCACGAGTCCATAACGTACGCAAAGCACTCCGGTTTAGATGCGAACATCTCCTTAAGTGTATCCAGATTCTTTTGGTAACTCTCAAACGTGTTCGCCTCCGCAACGTAGCCGTAAAATTCAACAAATTGTTTCGCTACCGCATCATCGTGCAATATCTTCTGAACCGCCCCAAGGATGTTCTTACTAATGTGCCACGTGCATAACAAATGGTGCGTTCCGGGAAAAATTCTATCAACCGCACGCATGAGAGCTAACTCCCAATCGGTAACAATAATGGATGGAAAAGCGCAAACGCTATCCATCATCAAACCACGAAGAGTTTCCAAAGCCCATACGTAGTTTCCAATCTTCTCTCCGCTCATAAACACGTACGCAACGGTAAATGTGATGGAAGTGGACGTAAAACCGACAACCTCTAACAACGGCATCTTATACCTAGTCGTCTTGTACGTACAATCCATGAATAACACGTTCGGGAATGTACGTAATAAGTCTATGCTAGTAGGATGTGCGAAGAAAAAGTCAGTGATCACCTTTGTATCATCTTTCAAACGCTCCCACGTCGAGTATCCATTCTCCTTCAACTTCGTCAATAGATATTGCATTTGGGTTTGTCCCCCGTGTTCAGCGTCCCGATGTTTTTGGCGGACATTGTAGATTGCACGCATGTTCGAAATGTTTTCTGGATATTGGTGCTTCAAACCACTGTATATCTCCCTAGGGCGCGAACCTAGGTGAGACAAACTACGAACTAGTTCCTCTTCGTCCAGTTTTAGCCTACAAGCGCGGGAATGACCGTCTAGGCGAACGTAGGGTTCATGATTGTGAGTACCGTTTATCACCTCCAAACGCCATTTCATGGCTAGTACGTCGATCGGATGACCTTTTAGCGCAAACGGACAATTACATTTCTTCGTGGATGTCTTCCTCTTTTTCAAAGTGTCCGGCTTTGCCTTTGATACGTATACACCGTATCGCTCGCAAACGTACTCTAACCTAGGAGTCCTTCCCCATTTCCCACTATCGTACAGTTTTCTTATTGTGACAAACTTGATCTTCTTTGATTCAATCTCCACGAAAGCATCTAATTCGTCTTTAGTGAATAATCTGTCCGTGTTGAATATTTTACTGTAATCGGCATCCATAAATGGAGGCTGGGCAGGTTCCTCCTGCAAAATATACAATCGAAATGTATGAGTTTATATATACAAGTTGCAGTAGCAGGCCCAAAATGAGACATGTCTCAAGTCCCGTCGCAGGCCCAAAATGAGACGGGCCCAAAAGAGCGTCTCATTTTGGGCCTGCGACAGAGGCTCTCTAGCTACAAAATATGGGCCATATTTTTGGCCTAGCGTCACAGGCCCAAAATGAGACGATCTTTTGGGCCCGTCGCATTTTGGGCCTGCGACGGAGCTTTAGAGCCGTCGCCCGCTGTTCGTGCGATGACGATGCTGTTCATCGCACGAACAGCGTGCTACAACCCTGAAATCATAAAAACTTAATTTCGGTCCTCACCTCCATCCGGTAAGCTTCCTCCTCGTTCAGTAAGTCTTCCGGAGAAATGCCCATCTCTTCGTTGTCCATAGATACTCCGATTCAAGATTTTTCGAAGTGGGTTTGATGGGTTTTGGTAAAAAAAGCTAATTTTTTCGAATTAATGGGTTTAGATTAGTAGATGTTACTACAAAGCTTGTAGATCTAGTGTAATATCGGATAGATTTGAGTGTTTCGGCCGATTTGGAGACTAAATGGCATAAATGTCAAAATCTAGAGAGAGGAAGGGCAATTTTGGAATTTCAACTTTCAGTTTCAAAAATTAAGGGAGTAGGGTGAGAGATCTATCAAAATGTGTAACATTTCTAGCCTGGCCCCATCGATAATTCAGGACACGTTGTTTCTATAACGAGACTTGATATAGCGAAATCTTTTTTGGTTATAGCCAGATCTAGCACATTTATCCGAATGTTATTCATATAAAAAAATATTTAAGATTTTTTTTTTATCATGGTGGATATTTTTTCTAATTTACATCTATATTTCTAATGATTTTTAGATTTTTATTTTCAGATTTAAAAATCGTTTTTTTTACATTGGTAGTTGTTGTTAGTAGCTGTGATTAGATGTATATGTTTAGTTAGGTTTTGAGCTTCAATTTGGTATGCTAATTGGTAGATTAGGTGTAGTAGACGATAGGATTTGGTTTTGCATCCATAGTTGCTGCTCGAGGTATTTTCACGCACGATTTGGTGCCTGGAAATACTAAATGCACGCAAGAATATGTGTGCATCCGGTATTTTAAGGCACCAAATCGTGCGTGGAAATACCGAATGCACATTCCTGAAATGTGTCAATTTCACGCACGAAATCGTGCTCGATTTTGCACAATCTGGCGTGCATGGAAATGTCAGATGCACAGACCTGGAACGTGCTAATTCCACGCACGAATTCGTGCCCGATTTGGCACAATCCAGGCATATGCATGCGTAGATTATACTGTTTGGTTTTTTTACTCATGTTTGACCTCCGTTTTATTTTGTACGTGTTAGAATGCATTTGTTCTTCTCCATTGTGGAAATTAGATTTGTTTTTTAGTTTTTATTAGAAATTGTTTACGTAATTTTAGATTGTTTTATGAAAAATATAATCAACATTTTGTGCGTGATTATAGGATGCCTCCTTGCCGACAGTCTCCTACTAGATCGGATGCCGACACGGGCGATGAGATGTTACCGTGAGATTCGTCAAGAAGCGCACGAGTCCACCATTAACGAGACTTGGTTACCATGCACAAAACTAAGACCAACTCCTTGTGTAAGATACAATCGAGAAGACACAAAACTAAGACCAACTTCTTGTGTAAGATACAATCGAGAAGGCACACCACGTAAAGGAATATACGTGTATGAAAGTTTGAGAAATACTTGATATACTATACGTTGATACCAAGCAGCTATCACTAAACCAAAGTTGGGTAAAGTTATCCAGTGCATATTACCGCTCTCGTACATTTTGAAACAATCTAATATTTGCAATAGGTTATCAACACGTTGTGCACCATCAAAAACTCTCACACATAGATCACGTTGACCGAAAAATTCGATCATCAAATCCCATCTAACTTGTTCCCATGAATCTAAATTTTGGTATATCGATAAAACTACGACCCGAAATCCACAATTACCATGAGGAGCTACTTCTTCAACGCTAGTTATGTAGTCGTGTAAGTACTTAGGAAACCAACTCTCGTACGCGCTAAATTCTTTTCTCTTATTCGATGTTTATGATCGAGTCACTTTGTGGTTGGGATTTAAATTTGGGTTTTGGCTTTGGGTACTAAAAATGCTTTAGCTACCGAGTCAATCGTGCTACCTATCATACCGGTAGTGTTAACGCCTAAACTACCATCGTATTCGAACTCGAACGAGTTCTGTTAGTGGATTTGTCCGGACCAACTTTTTTCCTACCTGTAGTTATAACAGCTCATTAGGTTCCAAAACATGACTTCTCGCGGGATCCAGGATTTTTACCATCCTATTTATGATGTGATCTTACACTTGTGGACCATAAGCGCAGATGATACTATTTATTAAGGAGAGTTTTCTTGTAAGCTCATCTTCGGTACCAACGTTATCCATAGGTTTGATCTCTAAAGTACTCCGATAAACATCGCATTCATCCTTTTGAAATCGACATACCTTCTTTCTTGATCATAGCTAACTCACATGCACACGTTAAATTATGTATTTTCCTAATAACACAACCATACATTGCAGGAGTGAACCATATTTCCCCGGCCGTTTTAACATTTTTCTCTATTAATGCTATGGTCTTACATGAAACCTACTTCATTTGAATGATTCAAAAAATGTTAGAGTGTTGGGTGTGAAGCAGCGAATGGACTTTATCTCAAAATTGCTTAAATGTGCATAGACTTGTGTCGATTGCCCGTTTTAGGCTGTAGTGAGCACTCTCCGCCCAATAACATAATATTAAATTAATTAGATAACTAAGACTTAATATAAAAAACTAACTAAGATTCAATATTAAAAACTAATGTATAAAGATGTTAATATAACTCACCGATTGCTAGTCTGATTGCCGAAATGTTTAAATTAGTTCGTGTGGATATTAAGAAATTTGTGTCCATAATTTTCTATCCATTTTCTCATGATATAATCGACAATCTTTCAGGCAAAAGGCGTATGTGGTGTAACTCGGCAATGTTTTTGTTATAATCTTCGATCATCGCCGAATAGGCAGCCAATTTATAAAATTCAAGGAACTCGTAGGCCATGTCCAATTTGGGGAAAATTTTCTTATCATATGAGAAAATGTTCCTATTAATATGCCAAGTGCATAGCATATGAGTGGTATCTGGATATCCTTGATCCCGTTCATTAAAACCAACTCTATATCGGTGACAATAATATTAGGCAATGCGCACTTGTTATTAGTCATCACGTTCCTTAGAACGCTCAATCCCCACGTGTAGTTCTCTTGCTTCTCGGGGCTAAGAAAACAAAAGTGATACAAAAGGTCTTCTTCGTCAAATTTTGGCCAACTATTTCTAGTAATGACTTATTGTGTTATACGTGTTATCCATTATAAGAACTTGAGGAAAAATGTGCAATAAATAGATGTTTATAGGATAGATAAAAAACAATTCAAGGATCTTGTATGTTGCTTTGTTTGTTCGCTCCCAAATATAGTACTCGTGTTGTTTTAACTGACCGAACAAGTATTGCATTTGGGGTTTTCCCGCTTTATCGACCAAATGGTGTTTTTGACGCATGGTGATTATAAAGATACAAAACAAAAGCAAGGAATCACTATGCGTAAAGATATTCGACCATCAAACAATATAAGACAAAGATTAAGAAGAAAGCCTGAAAGGGGGATCTTGAATGACAAGAAGATGTTAAGCTAATGAGGCTTGAGAGATGATCATGAGGCAAGAGATCAAGAGAAACTTATGACAACTTATGGATTACTTGGGTTATCACAAGCTCATGATAAATTGAGAACATGAGACAACCAATTGAAAGGTAAATCCTCAAAACACGGTCTTTGACTTCCTTAGATGAGATATGAATTTATATTTCACATTTATAAGAAGATTCCATTGGGAGATAGGAGTGAATCAATAAAAAACCCCGAAAATGAGTTAAAGTTATAGGCAATAAAACTTGTCTAGAGACCTGCAACAGCCTAAATGTTTTAGCATAATTTATATATATATATATATATATATATATATGATAGTTAATTAAAATCTCTAATGTAACCAATGTTTGCACTTTTAATATTAATTATAGCATTGAGTTGATGAGGATTTTGATGCTTATCAAATTTAATTTTCATCTTACATTTAAGGGTCCATTTAGCGAGCCAATCAGCCGCATTATTTTGGACCCTGTTAATGTAAAAATGATCATTGATGAAGAGATTAAACGTCTGCAATATTTAAAGTTTTCTCAAAAGACTTAAGGTAATTACTAGTAGATAGAAAGTTAACAAGTAATGCAGAATCAGTTTCGATATTGACATTGATTAATCCTTTTTCCTGAAAGATTTGAAGACCTTCAAAGAGAGCTCTTGCTTTAGCCATTAAAGGGGTACGTTTACTATAAAGATTATTTAAACCTTTAATAATGTCACATTTATTGTCTCTAATGATAATTCCGTTATTGGCTTCCCCATTATCTTGGGAGGAACCATCGGTGTTGAACTTGACTCTATTTGGGAGGTGAGGGATCCATGATATATAAACATTATGTCTTTTAGATTTAAGATGATTGTAGCACCCTAAATCAGTTACAACATTCTTATAGGAAGACCAGTGCTTCATGTTTAGGAGGTTAACTTGGTCCAGACCAGTAAAGATATATTTGATGTAGTTGATATCAGACGTTGGATCTAGGATATTATCTTTTATTTTAGCTATATATTGCCATATCACCAACAGATTATAGGAGGAAGGATAGTGCAAACATGAACATCTTTCTTAGAAGCCCAGAACTAGGATCTTAACATACGAGGAACAATCATGAATCTCCCTATATTGATTTTGAATAAAGTGGAAAAATAACACCATATTCTCCAAAATAAGATATAATCTATGAAGAGATGGTTAGCAGTCTCTACATTATCACAGAATTGATACTTGGAGACAAGGGTCATGTGTCTAATTTGTATAGCATAATATGTAGGTAGCCAGTTGTGTAGATTTCTCCAGGTAAAATAGGCACATTTTCTGAGGGCGGTGATGTTCCAAAGCTTACCAAAGAGGTTGGACTTGTTATGATGAGTCATGATGGAGTTCTAAGTGTTTTAGGGTTGAAGACCCATCCTTAGAAGCCAACTAGTAGATAAAATCATCTAAATTTTCTTTGATAGAGACCTTGGCTATGTTTATCATATCATTTAGAGATAGGAAGCCACTGATTATGGCCTTGATCCAGCTATTCTGATGCCAATAATTGGAGACTTTATCCTGAATATCCCATGTATTATCATTATAAATATCAAACTTGATTAGGGGAGAGTTCCTAAACCAATTGTCAATCCAAAAGTCAGTATATCCTCTGCCAATAAGTCATTTAAATTTAGGTTCAACCATATTCTTGATGTCAGCAAGCCTTCTCTAAATCTTAGAGCAAATTTTATTTTTATAATTAGCTTGAAGAGGATGAATAGACTTGCAGTAAATATTGTGGATATATCTTGACCATTGAGTCTTTTTTGTCTAAATACTGCTCAAATCTTATACGAGAATGTGTCGTGGATATCCTTCAGCCTTCTTATGTTTAAACCTCCTTCCACGAAAGGTTTGTAAACGTTAGACCAGTTAGAGTTATGGGTTCTGGTAGCTTCATGGGTTAAACCCCAGAGAAATTTGTTAAACAATTTCTCAATTCTATCAATGATGCAATTAGAGAGAGTACAGTATTGAAGCCAGTAGGTTGGAATGACCATTAAATCAGAATTATTGAAAGTAAGTATTCCCCTGTAGGAAAGCTTCTTACCCTCCTAGTTACAGATATTTGACCTTATTTTGTTGAACGGAGTTTCATAATTCTTAGACTTGTTGTTTGTGTTGAGGTTAATGCCTAGGTAAGTAGTTGGGAGGAAGCCATTACTGAATCTTGTATATGCTAAGATAGAAATGACTCTATAAGAAGATGAGTTGGTAGCTGTAATGATTTTTGTCTTCTCTTTGTTAAATAATTGACCAGAAACATCATGGTAATCATACAAAAATTTACTAAGTAGATAAATATATGAATTCAATCCATTAGTAAATATTAATAGGTCATCAGCAAAAACCAGAGTCAAAATTAAGATAGAGTGTATTGTCTTGTAATACATTGATTTGTTATTGGTAACAGAATGTTCAGGCCTCTGATAAGCACTTCCTCTGCAATTATGAAGATACTTGGAGATAATGGATCTCATTGTCTTAAAACTCGTTTGGTGTGAAATATCCAACAGTCTGACCATTAATTAGGATAGAGGCATGGACATTTTCTATATTCTTGGCAATTAAGGCAACAAAAGTAGAGCTAAATCCACAAGATAACATAACTTTATTAAGAAAGTTGTGGGATATTTTGTCAAAGGCTTTAGCCATGTCAACTTTGATCAGAATATTCCCAGCTTTGAATTTCTTATTAAGGTCAAAGATCAATTCATTTGCTAATATAATATTGTCTTGAATTGATATTTCAATAACACAGGCTCCTTTAGTCTTAGATATGATCTTGGGAAGGAGAGATTCCAGTCTGCTATTTATAAGTTTTGATATAATTCTATTTAAAAGAGTACGCAGACTTATATGTCTATAATCCTTCTGTTTTTAGTATTATTGGATGTAGGATTGAGGCAATAACTTATTGCAAGGATGTCGTGAGGAAAGTGTTAGCCTTTAAAGAATGAGACATTAGTAAAACACAGATCTTGCTTTAAGATATTCCAACAAGTAGTGTAAAAATAGTTGTTAAATCCATCGATTCTTACAACACTTGAAGAACTCATATTTTTGATTGCTTTATAGATTTCATCTTCGTATGGAAGCTTCATTAAAGTAGTGTTATGCTGCTCATTGATCGAGTTAGGAATAGAAGAAAAGATAGTGATATTAAGAAGATTTAATTGAGATTCAGAGTTAAGATATGGATTTTCAGATAAAATATCCTTGAAATAAGACAACTGAGTTATTGATTTGTGTCTCATTAGTAATCTAGGAAGAACCTTCTTTTATGCTAAGAATTATTCTTCTTCTCTTCTTCTTGACATAATAAAACTCCTCTTAAGCAAAGTCTTGAAGAAGTATGACATTAGCTTTTGATAGAATGTTAGTATTCTCTACATTTTGATTTTGAATGAGCTTCATTTCCATGGTATTAACCATATCTTCGGCCTCAACCACTTTATCAAAGATGTTCCCAAATACTTGAATATTCCAGATCTTAAGAACACCTTCCAGTCTTTTGAGTTTATTCCAAAATATATGAAGAAGGTTACCCTGCATTTGAAGTTTCCAATTAGTTTCAACAATAGATAGGAAATCTGTATTTAAAGTCCACATATTTAAGAATTTAAAACTAGATTTAGACTGATATTTATCATTGGATATTAAGACTCATAGGGGAGTATGGTCTGAGTATAATCTTACTAAGTGTTTGACTCTTGTGTTGTTAAATAATTCAGTCTAGGAAGTGTTAAAAACGCACGATCGAGATGTTTCGAGTTAGATTTATTTCTTCAAGTGAAATTTGTATCAGCGTAGCCAGTATCTTCCAAAAGACAGTGGTTAATAGTCTCAATTAAATCATCAGTACTATTATGATAATAGGTAATGCAACCAATTTTCTCGTCAGTAGAAATAACAGTGTTGAAATCACCAATAACGAACCACTCTTTAACAGATGATAGATAACTTTGACAAAGTAGACCACAGATCCATTCTATTGTGCCTTTAACATTTAGAATAAATTATTGTAAGATAAAAGATTTTATTCAAGTGTTTATAAGTAACTTCACAATGCAATAATTGAGAGTGGTCAATTGTGATATTGATACTAAAAGAATCATGCTAAAGAAGCCAAATCTGGTTATTATATTTAGATTTAAAGTTACTGAAAACGTGCTTTTTAGCTATAGATGGTAAATAGTCAGATTTAGTAAAAGGCTCTTTAATTACTATGATGTTGATGTTCTCTTTCTTGATGATTGATTTAAGCCTTCTCAATGAGGTTTTATTCCTAATGCCTCCAATATTCCAACTAAGGAATTTAACCATGTTGTCGAGTAGTCTTTTGGGACTTGTTGGTCCCAAAGAGGGACTTGTAGACACTTTCTCCTTCTTTCCTTTTATGCTTAGCCTCTTTAAGTCTTTTGTTGAGAAATTCTTGGAAGATTTTGTCCATCTCTTTCTTCTTAATAGAGATAATGAAGGATTTCTAATATTTTGCTGGTTTGGAGTATGATTATTGGTGTCAAAACTTTCTTGCTCTTGATTAGTAGCTAAAGTATATATATCTAAAAATAACCAAATAATAGTATTTTTATTCATAATTAATTAAAACTATCAGTTAAATTAATATAAAAGTAATATAAATCAAGGATAAATATCCTTTGATCAAATTACCTTACACTTATTAATTTGCTAGTCCCAAGCAAAAATAGAGTATCACAATTGAAAGTATGATGAAATTATATTATCCTATGGTATAAATTAAAACCAAATTTCTTGATTTCAAAACAAGATAATGAATCAAGTGAAAAAATCCTAACCACATGTTATAGATAGAAATTTAAAGAAATCTAAAGAATCTTCAATATGCCTCAGAAAACATTAAACTTTCATTATATACTATTTACTTAAATATTTTTTAAACATTTCATTAATAAATCAAAATAATATCATTTTTTTAAGAATTGTCAATTGTATCTTTTTTCTTTTTATTTATAAATATAATCATTTTTCTATGTGATAGTCAATGAATCCCAAACTAGTTAGGCTTAAATCATTAGGTGATAAGGCACCCCTAGGACATATAAACTTAGAAAATGAATGATATAAATATTATATATATATATATATATATATATATATATATATTTACATATGACTTGTACAATGTCTAGTTAAGTTTCTAATTAATCTATTTAACGAGCTTTAGATCAATGACATCCCTCATAGTTGGTTATGAGCATTAGGTGATGATGCACCCCTAAGGATTTACTGACTCAGACTAATTAAACTACAAAACTAGACAACCCACATTTGAGAATTAACATAAATCTCTTACCTTTATACGCGAGCCTCGACCATATTAGGAAGCAATCGGGTCACTCTAAAGAATTATGCAACCTCATTATTTAATAAATAAGATACAATTTCTTTTATAATTTTGTTTGCAATGACAACTGTCTTTTTTATAAAAAAAATATTTACTATATTAGTATATTAATTTCTATGTAAACAAGTAAAAAAAGTGACAAAAACACCAAAACAAAATCTAAAAACAGATGGTCAACACGCCCAAAAAATAATAATAAAAAACCTTAAAAAATTGAAAATAAAAAATATTAATAAAATAAAAATAAAACTTATATTGCTTTCCCTCCCAATTAACGCTTCGTTTTAAGTTAGTAGCTCGACCTTTTAGATCAACAAATTGGATCATGGAGAGGGATTGAGTTCCGATCTTTGTAAAAAAATCCCTTCAAAGTATGGTTTTAGATGGTGACAGCTCACCTTAATAATCTCATTTTCAAGATGTGTGCTTTTTATAGCTTGATGATGAGAGATATTAGAGGATGATATTCTCCGGTATGCAAAAGTTCAGTGTGAACCAGTAAATGTATTATTTTCTTAGTCATTCACTCAGATATTAATTTGATTATACATGGAGTCTCCGTCAACCATGAACTTTGAAACAACTCAAAAAACTTAGAGAACTTACTTTCTTCACTTTGTTGTTTCTCTCGATCCGGGTATTGAAGACGCAGATCAGATTCTAATAAGTTTGAGTTCGAAGGGTTTTTCTCTGCATCATCACCATCATAGTCGAGCTCATCGCAATTAATATTGTCTTCTTTTGCTATGTATTCAAATTTAAACTCATTTTTCTGACTTAATTTCCACTCATTTTGTAGTGTATTTGGGTCCACTTTTGGAGGATTTGTTGTATTTTTGGACCATGCTACTTGTGTTATTGAGGAAAACATGGAACTTATTTGTCCCGCTTGAATCTCTAAATTCTTTAAACACTCTCCTTGATTTTGCACCAACACCTCTTTATTCTTTATACTTGACTCATTCTTCTCAAAGTAGTTGTTGGATGATTTAATAAACTTGTCGAGAGTCTCTTTTAAAGTGGGCTTCTTTTTATCAAAATAATTGTTAGAAGATTCAATAAAACTGTTGACATTTTCTTATAGTTATGGTTTCTTTTCCACCATATCCAAATCTTTATGCATCCATATGTTATGAGTGCTCTTCGGAGAAAAGTCTGGATTCTTCTTACTAGATACTTGATAAGAATTTTTGTAATAATAAGGTTTATGCCCTTATTTGAAATTACTTACGTACATATCATTGTTTGATGCAACAAAATGATTCGTTGGAGAGTAAGCATCATATTCTTATATCGCAGTATAATTCATCTTTAGTTGGTCCAATTGTTGCTCAATGCGTATATCTTTTCTTAAAGGATTATTTAATGTCTCGATCTCATTCGTTACGGTTTTATTTATTAGAAGAGTTATGAGATTTTTATTAACCCTAATCTCTATAGAACCAAATATTTTATTCTTCTAAAAATAAAATCATAATCATAATCTTTATCAAATAAAATAAAAGGATTATATTATTCTTTTAAATTAAATAATAAATATATTATAATTTATTCTTTAGGAAACTAAAATATTATGATGGTCATCTTCAATTAATTTATTATTTTTTTTCCTTTCTTTCTTTTATTCTTAATCTAATTTCTTCGAAGTCTTTGGCTTTTATCTTCTTCTTTAATTATAGCTTCTATGTCCAATCTTAACTCCTTTTTTCTCCTTTTGTTCCAATTTCACTAATAAATAAAAAATAACCAAATAAGAGTATTTTTATTCATAATTAATTAAAAATAATAGTTAAATTAGTATAAAAGTAATATAAAATCAAGGATAAATATATTTTGATCATGTTGCAGCTTCTTACTAATATCTACTTCAACCTAAGCGTATCATGCTTTAAACATGCCTCTGTTTTTAGAAGGAACCCAACATTTTAGCAGCTGACAAATAAACGTTGCTATGGAGTTGATGATACCTTTATCATACATGTATCATAACATGTTTTCTATTATTATCCATATTTGAACAATTGGATGAGGTTAAAAGTACGAAACCATTTTAATAGTCTTATAGTTTTTTCTCCAACATACCAGACATTACGAGTCCACAACTTGCACATGTCAGTTTTAATTGAGAATTCAGTTAGTATATGCCTGAAGTCCCAATTGAAGATATTATACTCTTCAACAAACTTCTTTGATTCAAAGAATTAACTTAGAATCTGTTTCTTTGGCAATCCTTGAAAAAATATACCGATTAATTGTGAATTTGCTAGGTTCCATGAGTCTTTCTTTTTCGTTTTATTAGAATTGAAGGGAGATTGGTCACTCACTGAATTCTTGTATCTTTGTAGGTTTGATTTCTTTGGGAAGTTTGGAAGGATTAATAATATATGCAAATTTTATTTGAGGTAAATAAGTACTTTTTTGGGTTTGATTGTTATATTTTCTAGGCTTTTCTTTCTCAGGTATAAAATTTGTAAATTTAATTTCACGGAATGCAACTTGATAAGATTCCATTGCGGTAATATAGAGAACATAGCAAGAAACATATACCAAAATCGACAAACTTTCTGAGCATATACAGGAAGCCAAGAAACAGATGAATTAACCGTCAGCACCCAAGAAGCATAGCAGAGGAAGCAGAGAGACCGCGAACCAGGAGACAAGATGCAAATGGAGGCAGAGACAGATTCCAGAGACGAAATATAGAGGCTAAGATCACATATTCAATATGTCTAGCTATTAACATGTTTATTTAATTGTTTTCTTAGATTATGGAAAAATAAGGATCATGTGCTAGACACGAATGAAGAATATATTAAATACAAAAAAATTTACTTGATCTAGATGACGAACCTTTTTTTACGTCTTCTGCGCAACGATGATCAAATTGGATTTCATCTCATAAACGACCAACTCTGTTGTTTGGTTGTAGTTTTAGAAATTATACCACCTAATAAATATAGAAAGGCGAGGTAATATTAAAAATAATATTTAGTTAAGATCATAACATATAAATTATTTAACTTACTACCACAAAATAAATTTTGTTTTATTTTAACATAAATATGTGTTTATGTTTTAAGAGAGAATTATGTGTTTATACGCGTATTATATGAGCCCTAGAGCTTAGAGTCTCATAACCTATAATCGGATGCGAGCTCTATAAGGAAGAAAAATCATCTTGAACGATTATAAATACATTATACAGTACATGGACCACTCAAATGAAAGCATACAAGAGTACACCAAGCAGTTCGTATGAACTAAGAATATCTTAAAAAAAAACTTATGAAGTCACTACTTGCGTATCTTACACGTAAGACCCTAAGCTTTGACGATATTTTAGCGTAGGTTGATATGAAAATCAAAGTTCATGATATAATGAGCATGTTGATCCCAAGGGTCTCAAACTACTCATTGTTGCTCTGATCCAAGCTTTCAGTTGCACCTTCAACAAAACTCAAACAAAAAGATCGAGATAATAAAAGTAAGGGTAAAACTGATAACAAAAAATTGGGATGAGATAATGAAAGGAGCTACATGAACATGAATAAAAATATCAAGATCGTAGTAAAGGATTTAATTCGTTGTTATAAGCTTGAGAAGATGTTTACTTTTAAAGATTTTTATAATTCGAACATATTTTGTAAGTATCACAATGATACGTTGTAAATAACGCGGGACTATCGAAGGCTCAAAAGGGGTTTATAATTTAATTTATAACAAAAAGTTGGTAAATTTTATAAAAAAAACAACTAGCATGCCGAACTAAAGTGGGGCCCGACTAAACCACAAATACTACATCAAGCTTAACCTCTCAAAATTATTGCAATAGCCAAACCACCTAAAGTCCTTTGGTTGTTGGCCATAATGGACATGTAATGCGAATTTGGATTAAGATACCATAGATTGTGCTAGTAATTATCGTAGAAAACTCTATGTCAAGTATTACGCAAACATCTGACAAGAATCATGTAGTCGATCTCAAAGTCCACAATTTAAGATAAAACTCACATTTATTAAAATCTATAACCCATTATCACCTTTGATAACAACAACATTCTAAGATTTGTTGCACCGTATGATGATACAATATTTATTATTATTGAAATGGTTGGAATAAAAATGCACGTGACAAAATATGTGGCATGTTACTTATGCTGCTATAAAATAAGCCTTGACTGGATTCACAGGAACATACACATCATTTACCAATAAATTACAATTGGAGGTGGTTTTGGGTTAATCTGAAGTGTGAAAAATATATATAATGTCTTTCCATGGTTGTATTTTTTTTTCAAACAATTCAATCATTGGTAGACTATAACATGACCTAATGCGTGCAATCATTTGAATATTCTATCAATGCCTCTAATAGATGATCAATAGTCGTATGTGTAATATGTAACAACTGAAAATTTTCCAGAGAATGCTAACTTTACTTCTCTGATTTTAGCATACAGTCGCCAACTAGGGATTTCGATATAAATAATTAATGAGAGTTTCCTTATTTGGTCGAACTTGGAGAGAAAATAAATACGTGACATTGAAAACATAACAAGTTCTCCTAATTGGCAAAGACCTACAAAGCAATATATGAATCAAAGTTTTATCATTTTTGTCCAATGATATAAATTCTTCTTATAGTCGCACATGACATCATAGGTGTATCCCCCGAGACAATATGTGGCAAACTAAAATACATAACAAGTTCTGACCTATCAAAGAATATTTTTTTATATAGAAAATACTAAATTAATTGTAGCTGAGATGGATCGACTAAGGAAAGTATGCCGCCTTATAAGTGTTCTAAATTCTACTATAATTCATTTTTAGGTTTTTTTTGTTAAAAACTATTGATTAGTACAAGATAAAGTAAAAATTCCATACAATGCATAATTGCAATACTAAAAAAATTGAGTGAGAATGAGTATCTTCTATTCAGATGTAAGTAATCTCTCAAAATAAAGTTGTTTTTGGTGAATATTAACTAGTTAATTAGATGATTAAGATATCATATTGCATACTTCTTTTAAATGTACTTTGTTACTTAGCTTAATTTCATGATACGAATAGTGCATGTTAATCAAATCACACACAAGTAATAGATTTTTATTAGCTAAATTTATGGACCTCATTTCTTCTCGTAAAATTATCATTTACTAACTTACATCGCTTCTTTAATTTAAATTTGTTTCGTATGTGTTAATATTAGAAATTATCAGTGCAAATAAGTTGTGGATAATGTATTAACTCTTCCTCTTCTTCTTTTTTTATCTCATATGCATATTAGTTTGTTAACTTTGTGATCTTTTTGTTATTGTAATTTTTAAATACAGGTTGTGAAAGACCAAAACTTAATTACTTCATCGACATAATTGTCCCTCACTGGTGGATGATTTATAACATTTTCAATGAGAGTGTGTGAATAGATGCTTAGAATTCGATTTAGTTGCGGCCAAAGACTGGTTACTAGTTTTGATTATTAAGTTATTTGTCTATTTAAGGTTTAGATTATGATTGGATCTAAGAAAATTGAAGGGAGAAAACATAAAATATGACGAAGACATTATTTTTATGTTTATCTATTATAGAGGAAAATTATAGGGAAAAATCTTCGAGCAAAACACATTAAGAATATTATTAGTATGAAGTTTTTTATGTTCCACTTTCTGACAACTGATAATATAATTATGTTGATTTTATAGCGAATTCTCTATAGTTTAGATCGAAAGAACGTTTGATCCATCATGTACATTCCGAACATTAGACTTAATTTGAAGATTTTCTACTTGAGTGTTAACAAGGTTTGCTAGTGATTAAAGTTTTTATTAAATTTAATGCAGTAAAATATCAAATGGATTGTGTTTTTCTCAAGGTGGACAATTTTCAATATTAAAAAATGTATGCATAATCTTCAATTCTGAGATAAGGTTAAAATTTTATCATATGATCTTTTTTTGGAGAGTTGATTGAGAAGGCTAATGGATTTGCAAGAGTTTTTCATGGTTATATTTTTCTAATTTTAAGAGATTTTTTACTTGATTTTTTTATTTCGTTTTTCTTTTTTGGTTGACCTAACATAATACAAACATTAGATCTTTTAGAAGCTACAACACATGTGGAATTCCATTAGATGGTGACATTTTTTTTTATAAAGGCATACATTGGAATTGAGTTCATGTTTTTTTATGGATAAGTCTGTCAAATAGCACCACCATCAGCTAAAATATGACAAATTTTATGACTTACTAAATTTTTTTGTACATGTCTGTAACACTTGTGATAATCCCTCTTTAAAAGTATTGGATTAATGTTTTGGTTTATTGAATTAATAGGGTGAGAAATTCTTTTTAATATAATTAATATTAGTATAATATTATAAAAGTTTAATCTATATTAACACGTGATGTTATTAAAATGTTATTGTAATGGTTTTTCAGTTTAAAAAAATAATACTAAAACAACATAACAAAGACTCTGCCAAGAACAAAATTGATATTGTTTGTAATGTTGATCATTAGCTTTCTTGTTGAATTTGATATTTTTTGATAGTATTTAAGATTATTATTATTATTATTATTTTGTTGGTTGAGATAATTGAATTGTTTATCTTTTGAATATAACCCGTATGGTGTGTTTTTTGGTACTTTATTATTTTTTTCGAATCTTTATCTTTTGTAATGGGTTGCTGATATATTTGTAACGAACTTCTATAAAAAATTGAAAAAATTAGTGTTTGACAACATACTGAAATATTTTGAAGTTTCTTCCAAACATTTCACTCCTTTAATTTACCACATATATTGCTTGAAATATCTAAATCTCCCCAACTATCCTCTAATCATCATTTTTATTTATAAACTGTTTCAATCTCACATTTTAAAAACGGTAATCCTCTTCTTTCTCTCTCCTCATAATATTCACAACCTACTTCATGTTTCCAAAAATCAGTTGTCTATTTGTTTCTCTTGTTTCCTTTTATACTATCAGTAAGAAAAATGTCTTTAAAAGTGGTATTTGATACATATCCAATAACAATAAAATTCAATCAATTGCATGTAACTCTTCATGTTGCACGAAGAAGAAGGTATGTTGGTGTAATTAATTTTATAGTAATGATCTTCTATAGTCTTTATTTTTGTTTGGAATATTATTGTTTTATAATACCACATTCATGTTTAAAGGAAAGTTCAATTCGTTAAAATGGAGTTAATTTGGAATGGATCTCATTTGGTTATACATAAGTAAAGTATTTTTGTGAGTTTTTTGGAAGGGTGTGTAGTTTTATAAGGGGTTTTTTTTTCCATTTTGTAATCATGTGTAATTTTCTATTGTATTTTTTTTATAATCTTCAATCAAATAGCTAAATAGAGATAAGGCTCAATTGGTGGTATCTTGTGGACTGTATGTATAAAATAAAGAAATGGATGTACAAGCATACATTTTTTTTTTGTATTTTGATTAAATTTTGCAACTAGTTTGTGAGAATCATACTGGGTTTAGAATTAAAATTATCATTGGAATCAAGTTCGCAATAAAATTCAAATTAGTTTGCAACATAATCAATATACGTTTGCAACGATATTTTCTAATAAGTTTGCGATGTATTTACAAGGGGGTGCCATGAGATGACCAATTGCAACAAAATCTTGTTGTAACAATGCTCTATAGTGAACTCATTGGAAGTATTTTTTGTTAGAGATTACACGGATGCAACCAAAGGTACCCGTAGCAAGCCGATTTTAAAAAGCTTATAACATCATGTTAGTGATGATTTTTGTATCTTCTAGTCTGTTGTAAGAAATTATTTATCGATTAGTGATAAAAACCCCATATGAAATTTAGACTTGACACAAGTCTAGCTTAAAGGGTATACATGTCTGGGGATGTCCATCTAACGAAAATCCCCGTAGGTTGAATAAAAAGAAATTGGACTCTAAAATGGCTAGTTGTTATTTTAAAGGATAATTAGAATTTTCAAAAGGCTTTCAATTTAGGATTCTTCTACTATAAGTCTATTTCATACTAGAATATCAAGATTCTTTAAGGAATTTAAGTTTGAGGAGTAGCCTTTATGAACAAATATTTATTTTGAAGAAAATTCATAGAGATTCATGAAGGTTCAAAAAATATAAGTAGGTCATAAATGGATAAAAATCACTGTTAGTCCCTCATGTTTACCTCTTGTATAAAAATAGTCCATCATCTTCACTTTTGTCTCCCACCCATCGTCTATGTTTAAGAAATTTGCACAATCAGTTCTCCCACACATTCTGGGGGACCAAAAGTGAAATAAAATTTGGGATTTTGGGACCAAAAGTGATACAAAACTTAGGATTTATGTGCCACATGTGAGCTTTTAAATAATTTACATGTGCGAGAGGACTAATCGTGCAAATTTTTCAAACGAAAGGGATGGATGGGAGACAAAAGTGAAGGTGAAGGACTAGTTTGATACAAAAGGTAAACATGAGGACTAATAGTGATGTTTAGCCGTCATAAAGACAACATATTGGCACAATAAAAGGCCGTTAGTGAATTAATACTCAAATATAAGTAGGTTAAGAAGCCAACATATTGGCCTAAAAGAAGTTGTTGGTGAATTGATTCTCATGTACCAAATGATGTAGTTTCAACGCCAATCATTTAAGTCTTGTGAGAACATTAAGTTACTCGATATGATATTTTCTTCCACGTAAAAAATAAAATAAAATTTTTCAAACATATCAAACTCTACCTCCTTAACAAATAAAGAGTTAAGAAATAACATCCTTTAAAGGTCCACTAGTAAAAAGAATAAAATTATATATTTGGATTATATAATGTATCTTCAAGAACATAAATATTCATGTAGTAAAACGGTAAATAACTCATGTGTGTTTCCATAAAGTCGTGAAGAGTTCTAATCCTTAGTCATATAACAATGATATTATAGAAGTGTATAAGTTAATACAACATAAAGCAATTTGGAAGCTTCTCTCATTACCTTACTAAATAAAATATGATTGGTTGTCAGTGAGTTTACAAAACCAAACGAGATTATAAGGATAATATGTAGATATAAAATAATACTTATGATAATAAGTTATATTTAGCATAAATGGATTGAATTTAAAGAGATCTTCTAGTTTTATGAAGGACTCATTTTGAAAAGTCATAGCACTAGTTGCACATTTTAAGGCAAAGTTTCATCAAATGGATGTTAAGAACATTTTTAAATAACATTAAGGAAACTTTTTATATGGGGCAAGTAAACAAATTTGTAATTGATTACTCAAATTCAATGGTATGCAAACTTAAAAAATCTATTTATGGTCTCAAATAGGCGTCTCAACAATGATACCATAAGGTCCTTATAATAATACTCTATTTTTAATTTTTAGATGAGTTAGGTTGAGGATTATGGGTATCGAAGGTTTAGTGGGAGTAAGTTCATATTTTTAGTACACTCTTGAATACCTTTATTACAAAAATAAACAAGTTAAGGATAATTTAGTGTCTAAATACAAACTTTGAGATTATAAAAAATGCAAAATGTTCCATATACTTTGGCAGTCAGGAATCTAATGTATGCTCAAGGTTGTACAAGATCATACAATGGTTGTATTATATGATATGTAAGTAATCCGGAGATGGCCCATTATGAATTGGTCTTTCCATGACAAGATCATCAAATATAAAGAACAAGATCGACGAATCACAAAAGAACAAGAGAAAATCCAGAGGATTCAGACAAATATGATCTAGAAGAGTTTATCAATTTTAGGGTTCATAATTAACAAGTAAGTAATTTTATACTCTTAATAATAATATATGTTTTAGTTATACGAACTACTACGAATTTTTTGGTTCCTTAGCCTCACCCTGATTAGTATTTTGGTTTTTTTCAAAACAAATCAAAATTTTGACATGTTCAAAAAAATAATTTTAACACCTCCAATCAAGTGATGATTATAGTTCTCTTATGTATTTGGAGGTGCATTCATAAGTAAAATCATGATATTTTTTTGTTCAACTAGTAGATGTTTCGGCTATCCTACCCTTCTGAAAGCGAGTTTATAAGGAAAACCATGATATTGGTTGGTTCAACTAATGAAAGTTTAAGTTATTATACTTATCTGAAGGTGATTTTGTAAGAAAAAATACTATATCATTTGGTTTAGTAAACTAAATTGGGATCGTATCGTAGTCAAATATTATATGATTTTTTATGTTAATTGACAAGGGTATACCTCATTAGTGTCTATGACCTTATATATGTGGTAATATTTCAGATATAAGGATAAACCAATGGCAAATAAGATTTGTGTAATAAATATATATATATATATATATATATAAATATATATATATATATAATAAGATAATATACCTAATGATGGGCTATGGATGATTATTGATGAGAAAACAGGGTGTATATGATGATACAAAGAAATATGATTTGGAGAGGATACAAAAATGAATGATAACTAGTAAGTGGAAGTAATACATGTCAAAATAATTAAAATAAATATGACGAGTTAAAGAGAATGTACAGAGAAGACAAATTTGTTTTGAAAAGTAAAAAATCAAGATGATACAAATGCTTATGGCAAGGTAAATTTATAATCAATAGAAGGAAAATATGTTGGAGATCACCAATTTTCTAAAGTGATAATTAAGAGAGTTATAATAGATAATATGAGTTCACCTAATGTTTTATCTCAAAATAGTGATTGGATTAACTCCAGATGAAAAGACTAAGCGAAATCTTGTAAACTTTACAAGATGATCAATTGTTTGTGATGGTGAATAAATATTTGTAACAGCTGGTTACAGTCAAACTGAAAAGGTAATCAACACTTTGTTCATGGTAGTTGATGCATCTAGTTCGTACAATGTTATTTTAGATCGTTTATGGCTACATTAAATGGAAGAATATTCTTTATCTTATCATCTACTTGCAAGATATTGTTTTCAAAAATCAAATGGGAGTTATCGTGAAAAGTTAGATATTAACAAAAGCTTATATTCAATGTCCCTTAATCGAGACATAATTCACAAAAGAATCAACAATTAATAGAAGATGATAAGTAGTTAGTGGAAAGTCAGGAAGACGAGGTTGATGTTCCACGTGAAGCGTTGCAGTTAACCAAGAATTCAGATTATACGACTGATGTGGAGATTAATATTGGAAAGATAAAAAAATTAAAAGATCGTATAAATCCATAATTTAAATCTTCTTTAAAAAAAATTAAATCGAATGTTGATGTGTTTGCATGGAGCATTCATGATGTTATTGGAGAGGTTTAGACCTATTTGGTAAAAGTGAATGATATTTTCTTTTAAAAAGAGTGAGGTTATTTTTAAATAGGTTTAAATGTTACTTAAAATAGGTCATATAAGTAAATCTAAATATCAAACGTGAGTATCAAATCTAGCATATGTGAAAACAAATATTTGAATGAGCTTGTCGCAATGATAATTTTTCTTTACCTTGAACTAATCAACTGGTTGATGCTACAATAGAGCATTATTTTTTTTAAGAATGTTTATTCAATAGATAATCAGATCAAGACGCATCCTAGTGATCAGTAAAATTCAACATTCATGACTAAAATAGGGTTATACTGTTATATGGTGATGTTGTTTGGTTTAAAAAATATCAAATTAATGTATCAGATGATCACCAACTATAATGTTCTATTTTTTTTAAAGGAATATATAATCTTATATTGATGATATACTATAAAGACTAATGATGAAGTTATGCATACTATGACGTTAGCAAAAACTTTTGGTAACATTCGAATATATAATTTTGAAATTCAATCATTTGAAGTATTCCTTTGGTGTACAGACCACTGGCGTAGGCATGTAGGGGCTAGAGAGGGCTCCAGCCCCCCTAACCCTACTAAAACCTCCACATAAGCATTATTTAATTTTAATTTTATTAAATAGAAGTAGTGGGTGTAGTGGGTTTTTTTGGGTATGAAAAAAATATTCTATTAGACAAATAATAAAATTTATGTAATTCAGATAAATGTAAATAAATTTTAGACATAATAAATCGTTTGAGTGAAATAAGGTAAAAGAGAAAAAAAAAGAGTTAGTGGGGTTCAATTCTTTTTTTCAAAAAATATTTATTTTTTGTGTTTTATAAAAAATATCATTAAACAAAATATTACTAAATTAAATATTGTTTATTTTATCAATTACTTTAATTTAATATTTATTTAAGAATATTTTTGTATAATAAACCTATTTAATATTTTTTAAAAGGTTAATATACTAACCTTATATTTTATCAATTATTTTAATTTAAAAAGCTATAAAAAATATTTATGAATAGTGTTAGTAGGTTTATCACTTGATTGACTGTAATAGAATGAGATTTTTAAAAATTTATTTTGTTTTTAACTAAGTGTACTAATATTTGAGGATACTTTTTCAAACATATTATCATTGAAAAAAATATTATCATTGTAAGAGAGATAATAAAAGGAATGAATGATGTAAGTGGTTAGATGTAACACTAGAAATATATTTGGTTGTTTGTAATGCTATGATCGGTGTTTGATGAAATTTTCTAGAAAAACATATTATTTAATCGGTGGAAACATATTTTTCATACTTGGTCAGCCCTGCCTAATATTATTTTCTGGTTCCACCACTGGTACAGACTATATTTTATTTTTGGAGTATTTAATTAGTCAAATTGGTATCGAAGTTGATCATGTTAAGTTAAAAGCAATATTGACTATGACTCCATATTAATCCATTAGAGAAACATAAAAGTTAACAAGTCATTTGGAAAATTTGTCACAACTCATATATAAATGTTCATACAAGAGTCTTGTTTTCTTTAAAATTTTAAAGAATGCTAAAAGGTTTAGTTTGGACTATGAATGCATTAAGGATTTTGATGATTTAAAATAATATTTGACTTCAACAAAAAAATTATTCGATAAAAAGATAGCCTTTGTATTTATACTTATTAGTTTCTTATTTTGTGTAAGCGTCATATTGGTTCATGATGATGTGGTCCAAAAACCAATTTATTATGTCAATAAATGTTTAGTAGATTGAAAAGATATATCTTAATCTAAAAAAATTAGCATTAATTTTGGATGTAGTTATGAGAAAAATGTTCAAGTATTTTCAAAATCTTGTTATTATATCACATCATTTTTCTCTCTCTTGGAAGTGTTTTTGAAAAAACAAGATGTTTCAGGTCGTCTAACATGCTGGTCTATAGAATTTAGAGAGTATGAAAATTGGTATAAACCCCGTAAAATAATTAAAGCACATGCGATGACAGATTTTATTAATGGGTTTAAGAAAGAAAAGTCAAATGACGAAGATGAAACCTTTACAGAAATCTCATCAAGAGAGTTAAAATAAATTATACGAACATTGGAGTAGATGAGACGTTTGGATCAAATATTGGAGGAGCTAGAATTGTTTTAAAAACTCAACGCGCATAATAAATTTGATAGTCCATTAAGTTTGAAGGCCTGGTTACTAATATGAGAATGAATACAAATAAATTTTGGGAGGAATTAAACTAGCTCGTATCGATGGTACACAAAACATTCAATTAATTTCTGATTCTCAATTAGTAATCGACCAAACTAAAATATATCTTAACACACTAGTGTATAGAAACAGGAGAGTTTGAAATTTAGTATGAACCTCGTACAACATGTGACGATTCTAATCACTCAAGAATAAACCACATCATGCATCAAGTTATCTACATACACTAAATGATCCTATTGATGATATGTATGAATATAAAAATCAAATAATAGAGTAACATAAATCCAAACACATAAGATTTATAGTGTTTCAGAAAATTCCACCTACGTCCACTCTGAGTCGTAACAATGTTATTTATTCTTGTTCAAAAAATACAATAATATATAAGATTAAGTTCCCAAGAATCAGTGTTTACATAAACTTTAAATTGAATAGCTCGCACGAAAAGATTCCAAGATATCTCTCGGTTCTTCAGAGAAAAAAACTAACGAGTATTCTACATTTTAATATGCTTCCCTAGCTTGCACACTCACCAAAGTCCTCTAACTTCTTCAAAGCCCCAAAGATCATATATGTAATACTTGGTACCAATCTCCATCTCCAAAATAGAATGAACAAACTCCTGAGATAAATAATGATTTCTGCTGCAACAACAATTAACTAATTATGTAAGATAGATTCAACCATTGTAACTGAAATCTTATATCTGCATTCACACCAAACATCATAAGCCTATGCTGATGTTTTTTTGGATAATACAACCTGCCTTATCTGATGGCTTTCAGACTGATGCAATATTCACCTCGTCTGATGGGCTTCAGATTGATGACCTTGCTCAGCTTTACTAATGGCTTCCTAACCAATACAGTCAATCCCTTGGCTGATGGCCTCGATCATGTTGAATAGTGGCTTCTTAGACGGTGCAGACAATGCCTCAAATATTGGCTTATGGTTGATGCAGTTTCTTAGCTTGACCAAATGCTTCTTGGTTGATACAACAAATGCGTTAGTCAATAAATTAAGCTTCACTAGTTACACTTTAATAGTTTCTAAGTCATACGATATTTCAGAATTATCTACCTTGGTTTTGACTTTCAAGAATCGAACACAGTTTGGTATACCTTCTAAGAAATGCTTGAACCTGTTCGTTTGTCACCGGTTTAGTAAACATATATGCTGGATTGTTACTTGTATAAACCTTCTCTAGCAAAATTTCCCTATTTTCAAGGGTACTTCTTACAAAACAAAGCTTAATGCACCATTAGAACTTCCTGTTAAACCCCAAGTTCCCCCAGCATCTCCCTTAACCACATAAACTCCTTTATAACATGAATATATATTCAGCTTTTGTAAAGGACAATGCTACAAATGGTTGAAGATTCTATTTCCAACTTACATCATTACCAAACAACATAAACATATACCCACTTAAAGATTTCATGGTATATAAAACAACCAATATAATCAGAATAAACAAAAACATTCATCATATTCTAATCCCAAACCAGCTTCTCAATACATCCGTCTCAGACTTTTGGATGTACCTCACAACCTGGCAATGTTCTTTGGGTGGCCTTTCCATAATGTGCTCACTAATCTTGAAGCATAAGACATATCAGGTATACTACAAACCATGGCATACATAATACTTCTCACAACACTGGAACAATGGATTATTTCCATTTTCAAAATCTTCAAATCTTCATCATTAAATTTTAAATATTAGTTTAAAATGTTAAGCAATTGGATATATGAATGGTTTTACACCCGTCTTACCAAACACGTGAAGTACATTCTTCAAATAACCTTCACGTGACAGAAACAAAGTTCTCATTTGGCTGTCTCTAGTTATTTTCATCCTAAGATTTTTCATGCTTGAGTCTGATTCTTTCATTTCAAACACGCTCTTCACCATTTCGTTCAATGACTTAATTTATGTATTATCTTTCACCACATGAGAGAATATCACATTATAATCTACACCCTCTTATTAAGCCAACCCTCTAACAACCACCCTAGCCTTGTACCTAACTTTTTCAACCTCATAAATTCTTCATTCCTTTTGAAAATCCACTTGCAGTCAACCAGTTTTTGACCTTTAACTTTTGTCTACCAAATCCTATGTGTTGTTCTTGTGAAGTAACGTAATTTTCTCTTTCATAATTACAAGCCATTTAGCTTTATCCTCACTTTGCATTGCTTACCTGAAGTTCTCGGGGTCATAGTGAATAACCCTATATGTTGTAACCAATGAAAAAACTATCAGTTTAGCATATCCATACGTCTATTCATATTACTTGTTATATGGTAAACATGTTGAGCTCGGTGGACTTTCTCTTCAATACACTCTTCTTTTCCAGGTGTATGAGTTGGCTCATTTATCTTTGGGCCACAAGCATATTCATTTTGAATTTATCAAATGTCTCTCATTTTGAATTCAACGAATAAATTCATTGCGTCATTGAGTAATCATCAATTATTGATAGAAAGTATATGTTACCTTTATGTGACTGAATCCTTGCATACCCTTAAAGATCACTATGAATATAGTCAAGGGAATCCTTTGTTGTATGTTCAGATCTTATAGACTTAACCCTGCTAATTATTTTATACACATAAGATTGATAAAATTCCAAGCCAATCAAGGTATAAGTCGGACGTTACCCGACAAAAAATAACGGTTCACAAAAATATGGATAGATACATGTCGTATAAGACCAAAAATATATCTCATAAAGAAAGAGACAATTAATTTTCCGTACTGATGGGTTAATTTCGTCATGTTAGTTAATAAATTCATCGCTATATGACTTTAATAGTAGTATATTTTGTGACAACTACAGTGTTGTCACCTTTCGTCAAAGTATCATTCATGATCAGTTTTGAGATAAAAGGTTTTATTCTTACAATCTTCTTCATTTTCTGAATATTCTTCATTTGACAAAGACAATAGTCATTCATCACCGAAGAATAACTTCTTATAAGGTTTTATGTTTAAGTTGGGATTTGTCCGCTAGATCCCAAAGCTAGGTTTTTTATGCAACTTATTACAAATATTTCCAATAATTTCTAATGCTTCATTCACCAGAGTAGTCTTAATTGCGTCAAATACTTTTTGTTTTTCTTTGATAAAGTTGTAAATCTTCTTTAGTAACTTTTTTGTTACCACCAGACATTCGGTATAAATAGTTGTTCGGTAAAAAGATAGAAGAATTAACTTTGAACTTATCTTTTAAAAGTTTTCCATTATCATTCTTTAAAGATTAGGTATTGTATTGAGGTAGGTTTTCGGCAAAATTATTATGTTGACGAGGGCGATGAATTTCTGAATGTAATCCTATTTGCGCGGTAATGAGTTATTTATAATGTTTACGATGTAGACCATCAATTTGTTATGGAATCTCAAAAATCATATTCATAAGACCTTCGACTATTGAATCATCATAGTTTGGAAGTGGGTGATTTTGATATAGATGAATGTATATTTTTTTAGTGTAAATAATAAGTTTTTATGACTTTAGAATTTACGGTAACTTTTGTTCAAACGATGTTATTGGTAAATGAGATTATGGTTCGTCGGATGTCAAAAAATTTGATTTGGATTTTAAGAAAAATATCAAACAATATTTTGACGCCAAATATTTTGGCTAAATTACATTAAACTTTCTCATTTATGAAAATTTAAAATGGTGTTGTTTTCTATAAAATGAGATTTTGTTTCTATTATTTATTTTGTATAGTTTATGTATTTAATTGGGTTTATATTTCATTTAATATTTTTTAGTTCAATTTTTAAGTTATGAATATATTTTTTTAAATTTTTATATTTCTTTTGATTTTTTTTATTTAATATAAACTTTTAGCTATAGATCAGATCATATGTGTCACGTACATGATCAATTAATAAAAAATTAAAAAATTTAAGAATTATAAATCTATAGGAAAAAGTGAATAATTAAATAATTAGTAAAAAAATAAAAACTATTTATTGATTCAATAATAATCATGTAACACAAAGAAGTCATTTCCATGCACTATATCTATTCCAGTGACCACCGTCCAAACTAAAAGAGAAGCCAGTTTCATCAATTATCCAATTTATAAATTTAATAGTTGAATCCCTTTCCGGATCCGCTGCAACAAACGTCCCAACTTTTTTTCCCCAAGCACATGTGCAAGTATATATGGACTTGTCATCACCATTCCATAACCATGTTTGTCCCTTATGCATCTGTCCTCCAGCCGGACTGGTAGTGACCCCGTTATGTGAACAGCTTATCTTCAACTGATCTGGTACATTGTCAAGAAAACCAATAGCGTGTTCTACTGCTTCTGTTCTTGATAACAGTACCTGAATTGTCACCAAAAGGATTGTGGAGATGACTACTCTATACGATGACAACATGGTTATGTTTGTTTGTCTTAGAAATAATAAGTAGTGCTGGGTTTTTATATTACTAAATTATTATAGGTTAAGTTATATTTCTGAATTGAAACTGTAGAATTATTAATTATTATTAGTAATTATTATACTAATAAATATAACTGAATATATTATTGCTAATCATATGAAGAAAACAAATTTAAGATCGTTTTTATTATCTATTTGATTTTTGTTTTTTATAACTACTGTAAGATATAAATGATTTTATTTATTACAAATTTAAAATCTTCGTTTATCTACTTTATTAATTAATTTATATATTCTAGATGTACTGAACTGGTTACGTCTGTTATATCTAACTTTTACACAAAATTTCATCGACTTAATGAATGTTTATTTTGTTTTCACATTCTTAATTTTAATTTTAAGTCTTTACATTCTTAACTTTTACCCTGGTTACTTTATTAATTAATTTTAAGTCTTCACATTCTTTACTTGTTTATCTATTTATTTTATTTTATTATCAATATTACGAAGGAACTCCAATCTGCATAGCTTTGTTATTGACTAATATATTAGGGGTAAAAGTGTTTTTCATAAATCTATTTTGTCCCAAACACTAGGAGGGTAAAAGTGGTTTAAGTTTTTCATATTGATTAATAAATATTATTTTTATATTAATAAAAAATTATCTTCATCTTTTGTATAAAGGTATTTCATTTTTTTAACACTATTTTTTTTTTTAAATTATAAAATGAAAATTACTGTTAGTAAAGATTTATTTTCAGGAGGATTTGTTTGTTTTATTTATAGATTTTATTTTTATTTTTTAAATTAATTTATAAATTATAAATTATAAATTATTACTTTATAAAAATATATAATATTATATATATATATATATATATATATATATATATTATTCATGGTTATAAAATCTCATTTTCTATCGAGTCTCGTCAAAACTATGGAATAATAAAATAAATAAATAGATTATAGAAATAATATTGAATGTCTAATAATTTTAAGTGTAGTGAAAAGTTATGTTTATAGTGATAAAAATGAATTTTTTGACACTAATAGTCTAAAAAAAATACAAAATCTATGTTGGACTTGTTTTTTATGGTCAATGTATACAAAAATCAAGAAGTAAAACTCAACCAAGAATTTCATTAGTTCTCTTATTTCTGGCGAGCTGGATAGAAAAATGATATCGATATGTAAGACTGAGTGTCTTTGGTTTGCTATCCCGCAGTGATGCGGTCGGCTATAGTTTCACTTTATAGGATGACATGCCGTAAATTGGAGGTGATCAATAGTTTGTTCGGAGTGAGCGGTACCATAGTGCTATTCTGTAGTGCTTGAACCTCGTCTTGGGACTAGATGAAGATATGAAAGGTTGGAATATTTTCACGTTTGATACCAGAGTGACTCTTTATTTTACTTTATCCTCGCTTCGAAGTTGACCAAGATTTTCAAGAAGTTGGAGAGTCTTCAAATCAGGTTTTCTTTTTCCTAAAACTAGACATGCAATAGATGTCACGTGTCCCATAAAATCTAAGTTAGGCGTAGGTTTAATTATTGTTAACTTTCTCACCCACACGGGTACTAAGGCTTACACATTTTTAAGGAACAGTTACTTAAAAAGAAGATGAAAAGACAGAAGATGGTTTAATTTCTCTTCAAATAACTCAGGACTCTTACTCCACCAAGCTAACTTAAAAAAAGAAATTTTGTATAATAATGGGAGAAAGAGTTTAGTTAATCTAGATTCCAATCATGGCAAAACCTTTTACAACCATTGTGAAATCTTTTTTGACCACTATATATTCATTTCCAACATATCTTCTTCCTTCCAAATCTCTGCAAAGAGGTCTAGAAGCTACGAAAAGAATTACTTCGGTTTGTGTTCTATCTACTTTCTTTGATTCAGTTCGGCCATCAACCCTTATCTAAGGTAATTTTATTTTTTCTTTTATTTCTTTAGAAAAATGACGGACAAAATTTTGAATACAATAAAACAAATTTGAGAAGACATGAACCGTCCTCTCCAAGCCAAAAAAGTATCTCTAAAGCTGATTTTCATTTCGAACCATTGTTTTGGAAGCTCTCATTTCGAACCATTGTTTTGGAAGCTCAGTTGGTATCTCATCCATCCAAAGTAAAGTGGGTGAAGACTGGTCCCACGTTGATTAGGTTTTCCTCTAGGAGCCTTTCTAAGATACCCATTTGGTCGGTCTATCTCAAATGTTCTAAAACATGCTCCAGTCCTCAAACGGATAATCATCAACCTACCTCAAGAAGAATTGTTAGCTTTAATTCCTTTCAGTATGAGGTGTAGGCTCTCAAAGAAAGTCTTTAAGATCCCACCAAAATATTGTGACACATTTTTCTTAGGGCATGCGTTGGAATTGTGATCATGCTTTAAGGCTAGCTAAAACTGTCAAATAGCAATACCATCGGTGTAAAATGACTATTTTTATGGTTTAAGATAATGTTACATATTCCGCCTTCGTATATAAGTACGAACACAACCGATCTCAACACTAGTATGATATTGTCCGCTCTGGCACCCGAAGGTCCTCACGGCTTTGCATTTGGTCCACTACCAAAAGGCCTCATACTAGTTAAGGTATGTTCTTACTTATATATTATTGATCTTTCCCTTGTTTAACCGATGTGGGATGTGGGACTTTGGTCGCCACCCTAACAAATCCTCCTCTCAATTGACTTTCATCCGCTCACTCTAATCAGAGATTGCTCCACCTGAGCAATAGAGCTTTTTACAGTGGATCTACTGCTCTCGAACATCCTTCCTTGTTCCTTAGCTCCACTATCCACTACAATCAAGTACCACCGCTTGATGAGTCATGGACGCTCTAGCTCCACTATCCACTCCAATCAAGTACCACTACTTGATGAGTCATGGACGCTTTTAGCTCCACTATCCACTCCCATCAAGTACCACCGCTTGATGAGTCATGGACGCTCTAGCTCCACTATCCACTCCAATCAAGTACCACCGCTTGATGAGTCATGGACGCTTTAGCTCCACTATCCACTCCAATCAAGTACCACCGCTTGATGAGCATGGACGCTTTAGCTCCACTATCCACTCCAATCAAGTACTGCCGCTTGATGAGTCATGGACGCTCTAAACTAGGATGTATAGAGTAGATCATTCACCTTGAGCATGACTACTGGTCCACTATCCACTCCAATCAAGTACCACCGCTTGATGAGTCATGGACGCTTTAGCTCCACTATCCACTCCAATCAAGTACTACCGCTTGATGAGTCATGGACGCTCTAACTAGGATGTATAGAGTAGATCATTCACCTTGAGCATGACTACTAGTTCATCATGTTCGACCTCCGAGAATATTATTACCACCATCGCGTTCCGTCTGGCCCTGACGCTCTGATACCACGTGTTAGGAATATGCGGGTCCGGTCCGCATATTCCGCCTCCGTATATAAGTAAGAACACAACCGATCTCAACACTAGTATGATATTGTCCGCTCTGGCACCCGAAGGCCCTCACGGCTTTGCATTTGGTCCACTACCAAAAGGCCTCATACTAGTTGAGGTATGTTCTTAGTTATATATCATTGATCTTTCTCATGTTTAACCGATGTGGGATATGGGACTTTGTTCGCCACCCTAACACTTGTGATAATATCTTTTTTAAAATATAGGATTAATGATATATTTTATTGAATTAATATGATTAGAATTTCCTTTTAATGTTATTATTTTTAGTATAATGTTATTACAACAGTTTAATCTATATTAACACTTAGTGTTTTTGAAATAGTTTTAATAATACTTGAAACAACACAACAAAGAGTTTGTAAAGATAAAAATTGATTTTGTTTGTAATGTTGATAATTAGCTTTTTTGTTGAATTTGATATTTTGTGACCGTATTTAAAATAATTATTAGCATTATTTTTTTCACTAGTATTCATTTTGTTAGTTGAGATGGTTGAATTATTTCTCTTTTAGACATGAACTATGGTGGTGTGCTACTTAAAACTTTATTTTTAGTTTTATAGATTATTATTTATTATAAGGGGTTATCAAAATATTTGCAACGAACTTCTATAAGAAACAAATAAATATATCTGCATTTTACAACCTACTAAAATATTTTAAAGTTTCTTTCAAACATTCCACCCCTCAATTTTAATGCTTAGATTGCTTAAATATCTTGGACCTCCCATACTATCATCTAATCATTATTTTCATCTATAAATTCTTACAATCGCACATTTCTAAAACTACAATCCTCGTATTTCTCTCATTTCATAATATTTGTAGCCTCCTTTATATTTCCAAACATTAATTTTATATTTGTTTCTCTTGTTTCCTTTATACCAAAGTAATTAAAATTTATTTAAGAGTGGTATTTGATATTTATCCAACAATAACAATTTCAATCCATTTCATATAACTCATAAATTTTCTATGAAGAAGAGGTATGTTGGTTTATTTAATTTTCTATAGTCTTTCTTTTTTTGTTTGAGTTTAGAGTACTGTTTTTTTATAATACCTCATTCATGTTCTAAGAAAACTAGAATTAGTTAAAACAATAATTGAAATATATTTTAGAACAGGTCTCATTTGATGATACACAAGTTCAGTATTTTGGAGAAGTTTATGGAAGCAGTATGTAGTTTTTTAGAGGGCGTTTGTAGGTTTTTTTTCATTTTGTAATCATATGTAATTTTATATTGTAATTTTTTTTGTATAATGTTCAACCAAAAAGTTAAATGGAGATAATTCTCAATTAGTGATATGTTTCAGATTAGATTTATAAAATAAATAAATGCGTGTGTCTATATTTTTTTTTGTATTTGGATTAAATTTAGCAACGAGTTTGTAACGAGAATAATGGGTTTGAAATTAAAATTAACAACGGTATCAAGCTCACAATGAAATTCAAATGATTTTACAAAATAATCAATATAAATTTGCAATGGCATCTTTGAATAAGTTTTGAAATATATTGTGTCGTGACAAAATCTATTGCAACAGACTCATATTGCAAACCTGTTACAACCACGTTCCGTCGAAAACCTGTTACATCAATTTTCTGTTAGTGAGTACACGGATGCAACCAGAGGTACCTGTTGCAAACCGGTTGTAAAAAACATATATCAACAAGTTACTAATGATTTATGCAGTTTTCAGTCTTTTGTAAAAAATGATTTCTCAAGTAGTGATATAGACACCATATGAGCTTTAGACTGAACGCAAGTTTAGATTAAAGCGTATACTTGTTTGAGGATGTCCATCTAAAGCAAAGCCTTGTATGTTGAATAAAAATGAATTCTAAAAGTATTAGTCGTTATTATTAGATAATTAGACCATTCAAATGACTTTTTCAATTTTATGATTATTCAACTTTAAGTCTATTTTAATTGGAATCTCAAGTTTCTTTGAGGATGTTAAGTTGAGGGGGTATACTTTATGAACATTTTTCGAAAGAATCCATAGACTTTAATGAATTATAAATAAAGATAAGTAGGTCATAAATACAGAATATTGTCACAAATGAAAGTTGTTGGTAAATTAAGACTTCAAAATAAGTAGGTTATTAAGCCAACATATCAACCTAAAAGAAGGTTGTTGGTTTAGTGATTATCATGTATCAGATGATTTGGTTTCAACACCAATAATTTCAATCTCTTTAGAATATTAAGTTACTCAATATGATATTTGTCTTCTATATTAGGGATACAATAAAAAATTCACATCGATTAAACTCTACTTCCTCAAGAAGTTCAAATGGACGTTAAGACCATTTTTTCAACAACATTAACAAAATGTTGTATATGATGCAGCGAGAAATTTATTTTATAGTGACTCAAAGGAAACAGTATGAAAGCTTAAAAACCTCATTTATGGTCTCAAATAGGCTATCCAAAAGTGGTATCATAAGTTTTTTTTATGAAACTTTTATTTAAAATAGAGTTTACAAATTATCGCCAAAATTGTGCGCCCAAATTAGCGCCCAAAACATTCAAATTTACAGTTCAAACTAATTTGAAAAGAATTTATTTTACTCCAACGATCTTCCGACAATCAACAAACAAACTACAGTCATCTATCTTCACGTCAATTTCTCGCCGGCAAGACAGAGCGTCTGAAAAGCTTCTGGTTACCGCAATCAGGCTCAATAATCCAACTCAGCTGACTTGAAGAGCTTCCCAAAATTGAAGCTCCATCGAGAACAAGGCTAATATACCAGGGAGTATTCTTATTATTCTGAACTAACAGATTAACAAGAATCAAAGCATCAGACTCAATATCAACCATCGACCAATTGTTGGCTCTGCATAAGAGCAAACCATCTAAAAGAGCGCGAGCTTCAGCAAGGAGAAGGCTCAACTTGCCATAAAGAGTATTGGATCCTATTACCAGATTACCAACACTATCTCTAATGACAACAGAGCCACTAGATTCTCCATTTCCAAGGCAAGCAACATCTGAATTAAGCTTTAGTCTTCCAGAGAGAGGAAGGATCCATTTGAGGTATAATGGCATATTCTTAGAGCATAGGTTATGGTTATATCATCTCAAAATATTAGCAGCTTGCATATTACCAGTCCAATGAGACTTTTTCAAAAGCATTTTTGATCAAGAGTATGAAGAACATTATTAATCTGATTAATAACAGCCTTGGTGGAGGTGTATACACCTTTAAGTTTAGATAAATTTCTAGCTTTCCAAATGCTATTAAGAATGATAGAAGGTAAGATATGTTTGACCTGAACTTTCTTTGTAGTCGACCAATACCAAACTCTAGTGATGTGAATAACATTCATGTGTCTTGAAATGTAAATGTTAAAAATATTTGCGCAATACGACCAAATTGACCAAGTAAAATTACAGGAAATAAAGGCATGCTTATGGGACTCAATATTATTACAGAACTGGCATTTAGATGCCAAGGAGATAACTCTATTCTGAATTAATGTATCAATAGAAATATAATTGTGGAGCAGCTTCCGGTGCAGGAAAGAGCACTTGTTAGGAGTTAGGTTTTTCCACATTGTTTTATAGATAGAAGAAGAGCTATATTTAGTTATGATTTCATCCCAAGTTTCTTTCATATTGTAGCTACCATAGAAAGTTTCCAAATCATGCAATCATCTTTATCAACCTTGATAGAAATTTGCTTAATTCTTTCTATAACATCATGTTGGATAATATTACAAATACTAGATAGATTCCAACAATTATTAGACCAGTAGTTACTGACATTTTCACCAGTAAACCAAAGGTTGTTATCATAGTCATTAAGCTTCAGGATAGGCTGACAATTAGTCCAGTGCCCAATCTCCAGCTAATATGAGTCTCATCAGAGTTCTTGATTTTCATCATTATTTTTCATATCATAGAGCCAACTTTTGAAGAGCTAATCTATAAAGGGTGCAAAGTATTACAGTATATATTGTGCATTAATTTAGACCAATAAATATTGTTTCGATGAAATTAGCCCAGAGCTTAAAAGAGATAGAGACTTGAATATCATCAATATTTCTGACATTTAAGCCTCCCTCTTTGAAAGTTTTACAAACGTTTCTCCATCTGCACCAATGAATTTTGTTGCCAGCTTTTTTGGATCCCCATAGGAACCTGTTGAATATGGTTTCGATATTTTGAATAATGTCTTTAGGTAAAACATTGCTCTGTATCCAATAAAGGATGGTATTCATCAAGACATAATTGATCAAAGTGATTATGCCAGAGAAAGAGAGATGAGCAGCATCCCACTCTTTGATTTTGTTGCTGATTTTACAAATCAGATTATTGTAATTGCTAACCATGTTGCTAGTGCTAATATTAACACCTAAATAGTGAGTAGGAAGATAACTAGTTAGAAAAGCCAAAACTGTTAGTAATAACATTGATTCTAGAAGGGCTAATCCTAGCAGCCATAACAACTTTAGTTTTTCCTTATTTAGTACCTGACCTGATATGGTTTGATATATTTGAAGAAAGTTGCAAAGATTATTAATAGTAGACTCCTTACAATTGGTAAAAATCAGAATATCATCTACAAAAGCTAGACTGTTGATGTGCATGGAGCTTCTGCTTCTGTAGTGCATATACTTATTAAGAGAAAACAGAGAGTTAATTCCTCTTAATAGCACATTTTCAGCAATGATAAAGAGACAAGGAGAGATGGGATCTCCTTGCCTTATCCCTTCTTTGTTTTGAAAAAACCAGTGACTTCACCATTAGCTAACATAAATATATTTATAACAAAGATAATCTTTTTAATAAGACAAACAAATATGTTCAAGAAGCCAAACTTCTTAAGAACTTTAAGGATAAAACAGTGAGCCAGCTTGTCAAATACTTCAGACATGTCAAGCTGGATCAAAATGTTGTTATCCTTAACCTTCCTGTTGAGATCATAGAGCAGCTCCTTCGTAATAAGAATGTTTTCATGAATGCACTTACCAGGTACAAAACCACCTTGATTAGAAGAGATAATTTTAGGCAGAATTAAAGAGATCATGTTAGCTAATATTTTAGACATGATACGGTTAAGGAGAGAGCGTAGACTTATAGGTCTATAATATTTCCATCTCAAAGGATTAGTATGTTCAGGAATAAGACAAATACCAGTGGTAAAGATGCCACTATGTATGTTTTTGCCAAGAATGAAATCCTTCATAGCATTCACCATGTCATCCTTAATGATATGCCAGCAACATTTATAAAAACAGTGAGTGTAACCATCCATACCTGGTGCACTTTCAGGATTCATTGTCTTGATTATCTCCCAGATTTCAGTCTCACCATGAGGCTTAAGAAGATTCACGTAGTCCTCCTCAATAATATTGGTCGGAATATTGTTGAACAAAGCATCATTCATACAAATCTATCAATCCTCCTTGTTGTCATAAGGATACTCAGAAATGTCTTTCTCAAATAATTCCACAGAAGAGAGACCAATAGCCTTCTTATCAGTGATCCAGGTATCACCATTTTTAATCCCATTAATGTTGTTTCTTTTCCTTTTCTTTTTAACAAAACTGTGGAAGAATTTTTTACTTTTGTCACCCTCAATGGTCCACTTAGAGTAGCATTGATGTCTCCAGAAATCTTATTCCATCCTTTGAGCCTTAATGAGTAAAGCGTTAACTTTTTCACGGTTATGCTTAGACTTAATGCTTTGCTGAGTCTGATGGTTGATCTCTATTTCCAGGGCCTCCTCCTCTAAGTTATGAACTTTATTGAATATGTTACCAATGTAAAATCTATTACAGTCGTTGAGACGTTTTTTAAGACGCTTTAACTTATTCAAAAATATGAACAAAGGATCACCATTCATCTCTTGCTGCCAATTACCCTCCACAAAAGACAGAAATTGATCATCCAAGGTCCACATTTCTTGGAACTTAAAACTATATTTATCTATAGTAAACTCATTAGAAATTGAGATAATAATAGGCATATGATCTGAATAGGTCCTAGCTTGGTGATAAATATTAGTATTAGAAAAGGATTTGGTCCATTTGTTGTTGATGAAAACTCTATCTAATCGCTTCCACTTGGAGCCATTAGACTAGGTGTATTTGGAGCCTGTGTAACCAGCATCTTCGATTCTGCATTGACTTATCAGTTCATTAAAGTCATTAGTGTTGTTAAGATAGAAGGTGTTGCATCCTAGTTGCTCATCAACTAAACAAACAGAATCAAAATCACCACAAATCATCCAATCAATGTCAGTTGTAGTAATCGTTTTTAAGAAGTTCCAAAGCTCAACTTTATAAAGCCTTTGGCACTTAGCATAAACTACAGTGAGAAAAATAGTGTTAGGATTATTCCTTAAGTTAATTTTAACACTTATGCACTGATTCAGATCATTTAATATAATAATAGAAAGATCCTCATACCAAAAGAGCCAAATCTTATTAGAAATCTTATGAGCAGAATTTGTAAAACCCAGCTTCCTCGCAATGTTATCTATATCATCACCATTAATTATAAGGTTCCGGAATTGTTATGAGTTTAGCATTATTCTTTTTAGTTAGATAATTGAGTCTTCTAAGAGATGCTTTGTCTTTAATTCCTCTTATATTCCAGTTAATCGTGTTAATCATTAAGAGAATTAGAAGATTTAAATTTACTTATTCCGTTGAATTATAGAGCTTTAATGATTTTGCTCTCGCTTCTCTTCTTTCCTTTAGCAACCTTTAATTTCTTGTCAAAAATTTCCTTGAAGCTTCCTTCATTTTCATCTCTATCATTCTTTTTTGATTCTGTTGGATATTTCTCAGATTTCTCTCTGTGATTAGCAGTCTTCTCACTTGTTTCTTTTGTTTCAGGATCTGTTCTTTCTGTAGAGTTTCTGCAATTGGCATCTTGCTCTTCTCTATAGAATTCTGGAGATTGAGGCTTCCATTTTTCCCAAGTGATGTCTAATCTTGGTGAGTTTTGAAGACTTCCTATATTGTAAGCCTTTGGTGTAGAATCAGAGTCCAGATTATCATATTCATTATTATCAGCATTAGCCCTATTAGAAAGTGCTTAGAGTGCCTCAATAATTTCACCTTGGTCAGGAGTCTTGAATCCAACAGAATTTTCATTATATTCTTGTTCCTTTTCTTAAGCTGTTATTTCTTCATTGGCAACTACTGACTTGATTTTATTAGCTCCAGTAGTGTTTAATTCTTTCTCTAAATCACCTGCATTATCTTTCTGAATTTTCTTGCATTGATCCTTGCAGTGACCCAGATGTTGGCAATGAATACAATATTGTGGAACATTCAAATACAAAATTCTAACCCAGTGTCCATAATTGCATCTAAAACCAATCCATACATCATTTTGACGCTTCCAAGTAACATCCATTTCCATCAGAGCAGTACAAGAATGGAATTACTTGTTTTCAAATTGAAGTTTCACAACCAGTGGCTCACCAATCATCGATGTATGGATTTAACCATATTTTTATCATATAAGTGCTCTAGAAGGTGTAACTTAATCCAAACAGGGGAAATCAGGCTCTTTTTAGTGAAATCTCCACTCATTTAAGCAGACTCATGACTGACCACCTATAGTCCATACCGAACGATGCTACATTTTGCATATATATTCCCTTTGAGTCTAGTTCGAATATAACATGTCTGGAGTTCCAAACTTTATATCTATATGCAGATTGAAACTTGAAAAATTCAAGAAACTGAAGAAGCGGGTTTCTTTTTGGTAGACAATGAGTGAATTTACCAACAATTGAGTGCTTATTGAGATTTCAGATGTTCTAAAAATTTCGTTGTTGTACTGAATATATTAATGGTCTGGTTTTTCAGTTGTTGATTCTGGCTCGAATTCGAGTTTTTTGTTGTTGATTGAACTCTTCTTGACAATATCTACATAAGATAACAAGTTTGCATCCATTTTTTGCTGCTGGTTGCCATTGCTATCATCAAATCAGTAGATTTGAGCAGTAGAAGGAAAGGAAGGAAAGAAAAGATATCTTTCTTAGAGTTCAAAAAAGATCCTTAGGTTTCTTGGAGAGAAAGAAATCAATAATTTCATAGCTCTATATACCTTAAATATTGGCATCATAAGTTCTTTATAGTAATTATCTCTCTCTCTTTTTAGATGAACTCGATTGATGACCGTGGGTTCAAAAGTTTGGTAGAAGTAAGTTCATATTTTTAGTACGCCTTTGAATATATCCATTATAAAAAGAGACAAATTAAGTATAAGCCATTGTCCAAATATATATATTTTTAGATTAAGAAAATGCAAAAAACTTAATATGTTTTGGCAATCATGAGTCTAATGTATCCTCAAGTTTGTACAAGGTCATACATTGGTTATGTTTTCTGGTTTTTGGATGGTATGTAAGTAATATCGAGATGTACAATTAGAAATCGGTAAAAATAACTCTATGGTATGAACAACATATAAAATGACACTTGTTGACATATAGAAAGTCAGGATAATCTCAAGATTATTGGGTATTTTGACTCAGATTTTACTAGTTTATGTAGACACGTTTCGTATATTATTGAAAAGTGTAAATCAACATTAGTTGCATAAACCACTATAGAAATTGGATTTTTTATGCTTTAAAATGTCCAATCAATTACTATGATTAAGAAATTAAGTCATTGTAGAAGGGATATCAATTTCCTTAAGGTTATGACATGATAATAATTCTATTGTTAAGTAATATGAGTTTGGATGAGTCCAAATACAAAGATATCCACTTCTTGTCTGTTAAAGAGAAATTTAGAGTCGTCAAATAAGTATGGAGAACATCAGAATTAAATGGTAGCAGATCATCTTAATAAAGTAGTACTACCTTAAGTTTTTTATGAACACACCAATAGGATGAGTGTTGATTTTTGTACATGATCATTGATATGAGTGAGAGTTTTGTAATAAAACTCGATATATATTTGCTACTTGATATATTAAAAAAAATTACATACCATAATTTATCCATGTAATTGATTGAAGACGACAATATGATCATTGTTGCGTCTTGTTATTCATATTACAATGAGTATGTATATAGTGCTTTATCGTTTATCGTATTGTACATGATTTTTCTATTAATATATATGCAATAAAATTTTGGAATTATATTCATTAAATATATCTTTAGGTAACACATGACAATTGAAATGGGAGATTATTTAAAATTATGGACCGATTTATTCTTAATGATATATTTAACCAAATTTCTATATAAGGTCCAATAAATAAGTAATCGGTTTATAAAATAATTAGGAATTAAATCAATATATGAAAACTCATTATGAAGATAATTGTAAAAGTATCCGTTAGTATTTGGCCTAGTGAAAGAATAATCCCAAATATTAACATTTAATGACTAAACTAATTAAATAAACTTAGTTAGGTTATGTCCCTCACCATAGAGCTAATAAAATCATGTGAATGAAATTAGGATAAAATGTAATTATAATTAAAATCAACTACTAAGAGACACACATTATTTCTCATTTGATGCAATCATACTTTTTGTATGCCGCTCTAAGTGGTGAAAATTACCTTTATTTATCCATGCTTTTTTTTATAGATTATCAAAAACAAATATAACAAGCTCGATGAATCACAAGAGAGAATTCAAAATATCCAGGCGAATAAGATCTAGAAAAGCTGATCATTACTTTGGTACACACTTAACAAGTAATTCTGCATTCTTAATAGTGAATCAATTTATCAATAGGAGATTTTGTTTCTTATTATATATAGATATTTTTTAAAAATAGAATAATATATCATTATATTATTATCAATAAAATATTCAAATATCTCATCATTATAAATCAATATGAGAAAAAACAAATTTAATAAATAATGAAATAACTATATATTGATTTAGTCATAATCATATAGCATAAACATCATGCATTTTGTCATGAGTTATATATCATTTACTACTGATATGATTTAGTTATATAAACTACTATAGAATTTGTGGTTCCTAAGCTTCACCCCCGGTTAGTATTTTGGTTTTTTTAACCAAATAATTATTTTTGTTATATGTTCAAAAATAATAATTTTATCACTTCCAATCAAACGATGATTATAGTTAGTCTATATATATATGGAGGTGAGTTTTTAAGTAAACTCATGATATTGTTTGGTTCAACTAGAAAATGTTTCAACTATCTTATCCATTTGAAGACGAGTTTGTAAGGAAATCATGATATTTGTTGGTTTAGCTAATTAAAGTTTAAGCTATCCTACTAATTTAAAGGTGACTTCATAATTAAAAAAAATGATATCTCTTGATTTGGGAGACACTAAATTAGGTATCGTACTATGATATTGTATGAATTTTTATGTTAATTAATAATAGTATACCTCGTAATATTTATGTCCTTATATACGATGTAATACTACTTACATGAAAATAAGCTAATGACTAATAAGAGTTGTGTAATAAATATCTATAATAACATAATATACCTATTTATGGGCTATGAATGACCATTGATGATATAATATGGTGTATATGATGATACAGAGAAATGTGATTTAGAGAGGATATAAAAATTAAATGATAACTAATGAGTGAAAGTAATACATGTCAAAAGAATTAAAGCAAATATGACGAGCTAAATCGAATGTGTAAAGAAGGAAAAATATGTTGTAAAAAATGTCATATTAAGATAATGAAAATGATTGCGACGAGTTAAAGTTATAAAAAATATGACAAGTTAAAGTTAATGTACATAGAAATCAGAATATGTTGCAAAGAATGAAAAATCAAGAAAAATAATAATTGTGATGAGGTAATTATAAAGATTGATAAACACGACAAAGAAATGTATAATATAATGAGAAGAAATAAAAAAATTAAGACAAAGCAATGTATAATATAATGAGAAGAAATAAAAAAATTAAGACAAAGCATGATAAGTTAGTTGAAGGAAGAAATGAATATTATGTGGCTAAAAGATCATTCAATAAGCTTCTAATAAATTATTTGATATTACCTAACTGTTCCAATAATTTTAGAGTTATTTTGGTAATGTTTGTAACAGTTGTAATGGATGAAAGTCACACGCCCTAGTAAATACATGTTATTCAAACCTTTATTTTAGGCATAGTAAACCTTATAAATATGGGTGTAATCATTTATTCAATGATTGATTGATTTCTAGTGAGGTAAAGTAATCATATTGTTTTCATTCTCTAAATCTTAAGTAGTCAGCCTATTCATTATTGTCATTCACTTTGACGAGGATTTGTCTTCTCAAATGTGGTGTCGTCAGTGAAACCTTTAAAAAAATTCATTACATACTAATAATAAGAGATCATTGATAAGTAGATAGAGATCATTTTTGAGGATAATATGTTCATAGATCTCTAGTGTTTATTCCATATAATTTTAACATTGGTTCGCCAACTTGACGGAACAATAGAGTACGAGGTAATCTATTAGTAGTGATAATACATATGCATATGGTAACATCACCATATTCTTATATGTGTTTACTTCTAGGTCGTCTCGATTGTTACCAACTTGAAATGAAGGTAATATTCTAATTCCTTGTTATTCCATACTTTAGGGGTACAAATGAATTAACTAAAACTAGAATATTATATGCCTATTTTTTTGCAAGTTCAGAGAGATGAAGAATGAAGCAAATGTCTAAAGAGCTAGAATTTTTAACTGGAAATATAATATCTAAATATAATATAAATCAAGTTGATTTTTGTGTTAATGATAATATCTAAATATAATATAAAACTAGAATATTATATGACAATGGTGAGTACCATAGTATTGAAATGATATCTAAAGAGAGAGTTAAGAGATGAAAGATGAGATGATTGATTTATGTCAATGAATCTTTAAAAGACCAAAGTTATCTTTGTATACTCTAGCACAATTTTCATTATTTCAAAGACTTTTGGAAGGATAGTTTCCTAGAAAAAATGGTTTGTATATAATAGATAAATATGACGGTGCCAAAGATAAATACACTATTTGAATAACTTTGTCATACCATGTTGGGATTTTTCTGATGACACTCTTCTATATGAGCTTTCTCTATGAAATTTAGAGGTAACAAGGCATGGTTTTAATCAACTTTATTTCTTGGAATTAAAATAATTTATGACAAAACAAGATATATAGATAATTAAAAACCTCCTTAGGTGATGTTTGTTCCAACTAATGAAAGATCTTAAAGATATTTTTTCAGTCTACCATAATGATCATGGTCATACAATTGGGTATTGTTTTCAACTAAAAGATAGCATTCAAAGAGTTATCGACAGTGAAGAGTTGGTTAATTTCGTAAAAAATAACAAGTTTGAAAAAAGATATGAAAGAGATAAAGGTAATAATCTTGAAAAACATAAAATTACAAACTAGTAATATTCACTATATCTGGAAGATATACTATAACAAGAACGTAGAAATCCTCTAAAAAGAGTTATATGAAAGACTTAGAGGTGAATTATAAACATGTTTCCTGCATCATTGTTAGTCTTTAATGATGATGACCTAAGAGGTATAATTACCCCTAATGAAGATGGTTTGTTAATTACTTTGGATATTGCCAATTTCTCAAAGTGATAATTAAAAGGGTTATGATAGAGATAATGAGTTCAACTAATGTTTTGTTGTGAAATGTTTATGAAAAAATGATTGGATTAAATCAATATTAAAAAGACTACACAAAACTAAGTAAGCTTTGGAAGACGATCAACTGCTTGTGTTGATAAAGTAGGATTGTTCGTAACTGCTGGTTATGGTCAAACTAAAAAACAAATCAATACTTTGTTTACGCTAGTGGATGCATCTAGTTTGTATAATTCTATTTTAGATCATTCATGGCTACATAAAGTGGAAGCATATGCTTCATCTTATTATTATCGTGTAAAATATGTTTTCAAATATCAAGTGGGAGTTATCATGGGAAGTTAGAAAGTAATAACAGATTGTTATTCAGTGTCTCTTAGTCTGGATAATTTTGTATTGTAATAATCACAAAATCCACTAAAGGATCAACAATTGATATAAGATGATAAACAGTTAGTAGAAATTAAAGAAGATGAGGTTGATGATCCACATGAAGTGTTGTAGTTAACCAGATTCTAGATGACGCGATTAATATTAAGATTAATAATGAAAATATAAAAAAATAGGAAATCATTTAAGTTCGTAATTTAAGTTTAAAATTTTCAAAAATTTTAAATCAAATATTGATATGTTTGGATGAAGCATTGATGATGTTATAAAATTTAGTGAATCAGTTATTTGCCGTAAAAACAAATTATCTATAAAAGGCTTAAACCTATTTGGTAAAAACGAATTATATTTTCTCCTAAAAAATAGTGAGAATATTATAAAATAGGTTGTAATGTTACTTAAATTAGTTCATATAAGTGACTCAAAATATCCAACTTATGTAGCAAATCTTGTATTTATAAAAAGATAAATGACCAATGGAGGATGTGTATGGATATTATATATTTGAATGGGCTTTTCGTAATGATGTTTTTCCTTTAACTTGCACTGGTCAACTAGTTGATGCTACAACAGGGCATGTTTTTTTTGTTATTTACAGATGCTTATTCAATATATGATCAGATTGAGATGCATCATAATGATCAGCAAAATACAACAATCGTGACTCAAATAGGGTTATATTGTTATATGGTGATGTTGTTTGGTTTAAAAAATGTCGGATCAATGTATAAGAGTCTCGCTAAGCATAATATTCCAAAGAAAGTATGAAATATTATGAAATCTTACATTAATGATATAATTGTAAAGAGTAATGACGGAGCTATGCATATAATGATGTTATCTAAAAAATTGATAACTTTCGAAAATATAATTTAAAATGCAATCTTTTGAAATGTTCCTTTGGTGTACAAACTGGAAAAAATTTAGGGTATGTGATTAGTGAAATGGGTATTGAAGTCGATCATGTTAAGTTAAAAGTATTGTTGACTATAAATCCGCCTAAATCTATTAAAGAGGTGCAAAAGTTAACAAGTCATTTCGCAGATTTGTCACAATCCATATCTAAATATTTAGATAAGTCTTGTTTTCTTAGAAATTTTAAAGAAGATGAAATTTTTAGTTTAAACAATGAATGCATTAAGTGTTTTGGTGATTTAAAAGAAAATTTGACTTCAACATAAATTCTATTTACACTAGTAAAACGAGAGTTTTTTTATTTATACTTATCAGTTTCAAATTTATTGTAAGTTTCGTGTTGATTCGTGAGAATGAGGTCTAAAAACCAATTTACTATGTGCGTAAAAGCTCAGTAAACATTGAAAAGTTATATCTTAATCTAGAAAAATTAGCATTGTGATTGGTTGTAGCTATGATGAAAATGCGCATGTATTTTCAAAGTCATGTTACCGTATTGCATACTTTTTTTCCTTGAGAAGTATTTTTAAAAAGCCAGATGTTTCAGGTCATCCAACATGTTGATCTTTAGAATTTAAAGAGTATAAAATTCAATATATGCCTTGTACAATAATTAAAGCACAAATGGTGGCAAATTTTACTAATGTGTTTAAAAAGAAAGGTCAAATGAATAAGATGAAACTTTTAAAGAAATCTCACCAAAGAGTTAGAGTGGGTATTACGAGCAGATGAGGTGTTTAGATCGAATGATAAAGGAGCTGAAACTTTTTTTAAAACTCAACATGCTAAATAAATTTGACCATTCATTAAATTTGGGGTTGTGGTTACTAATAATAAGGTCAAATATGAATCAGTTTTAGCATGAATTAAACTAGCTCGTATCGATGGTGCACGAAATATACGGTTAATTTCTTATTCTTAATTAGTTGTCAATCAAGCTAAAGTATATATTAATTCACAAAAATTAGTACCATGATTGGTTGTAGTTTTTTTTTAATCAAAATTGAGAGAATTTTATTTAATTGGGTTAAATTAAAAAGGAAATCCCTTCTAGGGATTATATAATAACAAGAGAGGTCTTTGAGGGACTAGAAATTAAAAACCCTAAATGAAAAAAACGACACCAAAATTGAGAGCGCTAGATTCCTGGATTAGAGCGGCAAGATGAAAATGTTACATCCATCGAGCAATCTGGAGAGACTCATATCCAAAAATACTGATTCACTAAAAATATCGAGCAAAAATGATGGAGGGGCGATTATGAACTCTTTAACAATCTGAATTTTCTTTCAAAGATGATGAAGGAGGATAAAAGCTGAAAAGACAAAGCAATTAATAGGATTGAGAATCTTTGATGATTTTACACTCTATAATAGATTCGAGGACCTATAAATTAGAGGGACGTTAATTTAGATCACTCTAAGGTAGCCAAGGCCCTCATTTTCAATTTGGAGAATGAATTTAAGAGCAGAGGGTTTTGTAATCTTTTTTTCATTTTACAACGAAGAGTCCACCTAGCAAGCTAGTTAACTACTAGGTTTTTCTCTCTAAATATATGTTTCAAATTCATGGTAGAAGAGATTAAAACTCTTATATTTGATAATATAGAGTCAAGGGAGAATGAATACTTTCCTGAATTTAACATGTTTATAAGGGTTTCTGAATCCAATTCGATATCAACATTTGTAATATTATTGATTTTGCAGACAAAAAGTCCATCATGGAGAGCTTTATCTTCAGCTTTGATAGTAGATTAAGATCCATAAACATTACCATGACCATGAATCAAATTTTCAGCAGTGTTACAAATTATAATGCCACCACTTGACTCTCCAGAAGGAAGAACAAGCGTCAGAGTTTAGCTTGTATCGACCAGTTTGAGGAGGGGACCAAGAAAGCAGAGTATGGATTTAGGACTTGTCCATGTGGTTAAAGAAGTTCAGATAAACAACACCGTTTTCAACCTTGTTCCACTGTTTGCGCTTTAGAAGATTTGAAAAATCCAGAGTAACAAGAATTTGCAGAATATAGTTGATTGTTGAACTGGGAGAAGGAGGAACATATTTGTGCTTGGCTTTGTTTCTACTGTTTCAGATTACCTAAGTAATTATAGCACTTAAGATGGTGGTAATGTGGACCTTTGACGTAGATTTCCAAAACCAAACTCGGATGATATAAGTAGTAGACATGTAATTGCCGATGTTTATTTTTAAAATTACTGCAAAATAACTCTAAATATTACACGCATAATCACAAGATATAAAAAGATGATTTGGGGTTTCATAGTTTAGGAAAAATTGGCATTTAGATACAATTATCATGTGTCTAGCTTAAAGAGTAAAATTTATAAGCAATTTGTTTGTTAAAAATCTCCAAAGAAGAAATGAGAATTTTCTGGGGGTAATGTTATTCCATACTTTTTCAAATAAAGAGGATTTATTTAAGTTTACTATGATTTGATGATAATTATTGATAAGGAAGTAATTTGCCGGACCCAATAGGAAAGGAGTTAATTGCAAAAAGGAGAAGGGAAATATGCCCATTAGTGTATTTATTGTTTATTAGAACACAATGTGTAAATAATGTTGTTTGTAAAGGACTAATTATGAAATAATAAAAGACTACCAAGGACATAAATGGGTCACACCTTTCCCACTATATAAGGGAGCCCATTTATTCTTGGTAGGTGGACATTCTTTAATATATTCTCATTCTACTTTCTCTCTCTACATTTTAGCTCTAGTCACATCGGGTTCAAGATCCAAGATTCATCGTACTTGCCATTTATTCTCTCATCATTGGCGCCGTCTGTGGGAGCACGTGATACCAAAAAGGAAACTTTTTCTTTGAAAATCGCGATTTAATCTTAGAAAATGAATGACGAGGCGGCTGGGGAGAGGGTCGGAAGAGAGGTAGCCTGAGCCATTTCGCAGTCCGAGGGCGAGGAAGTTCCGGGCCGGGAGCATTACTTTCAGGTTCGGGATAAGCAATCAACTCTTATCATGACCAGAAGACAGTTGATTGAAGACATCGCGAAGCTAAACGCTGAAAAGGAAAGGGCTTTAGATGACAAAAGAGCTCGGGAAGACAAAGGTAAATAGCCGATTATTGACAACCGTGGCGAAGGCTATCCGGGTGTAGACCACCGTATCGATGCCCGACCTGTTCGATATTATCAAGAGCCCCTTCACCCAGACAGATAGCGAGATGGAAAAGCTGGCCGATACCAAAAGGATGACCGGGGTATTTCTGCTAATTATACTTCCGATGATTCGTCGGGAAGAGAGTACTGACGCAAGGAAAGACTAAACAAACGCGTGCGAAAGAGAAATTCCCGACGTAATAGGGCACAACGTTCTGATTCACCCAAGTTCAAGAAGGATAGCGCCGAAAAAAGGACGCCAATTTCACATGAAAAAAAAGAGATGTTGACGGCCAGTATAGAGGAGCGGGTAGTTCTACCCCAGGTTCAGTGGCAGCCGTCAAATAGCCAGACCCAATGATACAGGGTCAGTAGCCAATTCATCAACCCGGGGAATAAAGAATTGTATGGAATTCAAACCGAGGGGCTCGGCAGCAATTCTTTCGGATTTGGAATGAATTGGAGAACGTCACCCTTATCAGGCGAAATTTTGTCAGGACACCTCCCGAAGAGGTTTGACATATCAAAATTGGAGAAGTATGACAAAAAAAGAGATTCGGACAACCATTTGGAAGCCTTTAAAAATTTCATGTTAAGTTTTGCTAATGACGATAAGTTGTTATGTCGAGCTTTTTCGATGACCTTCAAGGATCGGGCATCTAAATGGTACAACCGGTTACCGCAGGGTTGTATAAACAATTTTGGGATGTTCTAGATGATGCTTACGTCAGTAATTTGTGGGAAGAAAAAGCTTCCGGGCCAATGGTGATACAATCTTTAACTGTAAACAAAGACTGGGAGAAAGTCTCAGGGATTACAACATGCGCTTTATCGATGCGAAGACCGACCTTGATCATTGCGAAGAGAACGTGGCTCTGACAGCATATCGTTTGGGCCTACTCCCCGGACCGATGAAACAAGCAGTCACTAAAAAACAAGCTTTGACTTTTTCCGCCCTTCTAGCTCACGTGGAGAAGCAAATATTGATAGAAGAGACCGAGGCGTCCGAGTTGGCATCACAAATTCAGCAGAGCGCGCAAGCATCGTTTGTTATAAAGCAGGGTACTCAACCTTGCTACGCCCCGCAAATTCAACCAATCAACACTATACCACCGACCCAGTCTGCACCGTCCAAGCCTTTGGCATCCCAGGGCCAAAGGACAAAACAGACCAACCAGGTGGTTTCGCGACCGATGTCCAATAAATGGATTCGACATGCTTACTTCGCTGATTTGACATAATGTGTGTCCACAATATATGAAACGACTAAGAAGGGCGAGATTTATCGGAGGCATTTTCCCATCCCAACGCCTCGAGAAAATAGAAATAACCGATATTGTCGATACCATGAAGATATTGACCACAATACCAAGGACTGTATCGCTCTCAAAAAGGAAATACAGATGCTGATAGAAAACGGAAAACTATTCGAGTATGTGAAAAAGAAAGCACAGTAGGGCGCGACTTCAAAAGAAATCGTGACGGTGCAGAAGCCAGAGACAACCATGGCCATTTCCGAAGTAACCGATCTTTTTGACGTATCCATCGAGTATCTTGATCTCGATGTCAGTCGTAACCTCATCGGGGTCATTGAGGAAGAAGTTGTAGAAAGTAGAGGACATGTAAGGAACCTTTGTCAATTTTTCGAATCGTTGACTATCTTCGGGGGTGATTCTATAGCAGGGATCACGCACTCTTCCCGGAAGCGATATATTGTGAACCTAGCAACCTAGTTGGAAGCTCGTACTTATCCACACTCGAAAGACAATCCTTCACCAATTTTATATTTTGACGACGACGACATGCGAGACATAGCTGGTCCTCATGAAGATGTCGTCGTTATCGGGGCAGCCATTGAGGGAGAAGAAGTCCGACGTATTCTGGTTGATACGGGATGCTCAGCGAACATAATCTTTGCTTCAACATTCGCTAAGTTCAGGGAACCACCGGTACTTACGCGTTCCGATCAAACTATTGTGGGATTCACAGGATCAGCGGCAGAAGTGATAGGAGAGTTCGAAGGCATTATTCAGCTAGGCCGCGGGCCTTTCAAGAAAGAGGTCATCGTTTTATTCGTCGTGTTAGATGCTCTGGCTTCTCATAATGCGATCTTTGGCAGGTCATGGCTGTCGCGAATGCACGCGGTAACGTCCACTATTCATCAATGCTTGAAATACGTGGTCGGGAAAAATGTGGGGATGGTGAGAAGCAGCCAGAAAGAGGCAAGAGAATGCTACCGGGCGGCTTTAGCGCAAAAAAGGGATCAAGAGATGGAGCAAGTTCAGGACTAGCAGTTAGCGAGACTTATTTTTGGGTCGCTACCTGTTGACGATCCCAGGGAAGCTCCCAGTTTTTTGACTACCGATGAAGAATGTGAAAAATATCAGTTTGTTGAACGAAGAGTTTTGCAGATAGGAACTAATTTATCATCAGGTTTCAAAAGACAGTTGATTTATTGCTATATGAGAATTTGAATATGTTTGCTTGGTGTTCGAAGGATGTTACAGGAGTCCCAGAAGACCATATAATTCACAAGCTGACTATCAACAAAAACGTTAGACCCGTCTCACAAAAGCGTCGGGCCTTTTCACCAGAAAAAATGGAAATTATATTGGGGGAGGTGGAAAGAATGCTCAGCGTCGGTGATATCAAAGAGTCAAGTTACCCACTTTGGACATCCAATCCCGCTCTGGTTAAAAACAAAAATGGTAAGTGGAGAATGTGCGTAGATTTTACCGACCTCAATCGGGCATGCCCAAAAGACCCCTTCCCGATGCCGAGAATCGACCAGTTGGTGGATTCAACGTCGGGTAACAGATTACTCTCTTTTATGGATGCATATGCGGGCTATAATCAAATCAAGTTGCACCCAGCAGATCAGGAAAGCACGACGTTTGATACGGGCCGAGGCTTGTATTGTTATGAGGTTATGACATTCGGGTTAAAGAATGCAGGAGCGACTTACCAAAGATTGGTGAACAAAACTTTTGAAAGCCAGATCAGGAGAAATATGGAAGTTTACATCGATGACATGCTTATGAAGAGTGGCACAGATGATGATCATCTCGCTGATCTGAAGGAGACTTTTGACAACCTAAGGGGTATAAATCTCAAGTTAAACCCGGAGAAATGTTCTTTTGGGGTAAGGTCGGGAAAGTTCCTAGGATTCTTTGTCAGAGAAAAAGGAATCAAGGCAGATCCGATTCAATTACAAGCTCTTGCCAGCATGACCCCACCGAGGAATAACAAGGAGGTTCAGATATTAACCGGGCGTCTAGCGGCTCTGAATCGATTTATTTCTCGTTCTTCTGACAAGTGCGCTCCCTTTTTCAGGTCTTGAGAAATGCTAAGTCTTTTATTTAGACACCAGCTTGTGATGAGGCCGTTTTAGGGATCAAAACTTACTTATCATCCCCGCACCTTCTGACGAAGCCCCTGAAAGGAGAGATTCTTTTTCTTTATGTAGCAGTTTCAGCTTTTGCAGTAAGTGCGGCATTGATTAGTGAATCGGGAACAGTTCCCAAAGCGGTATACTTCATGAGCAAAAGCCTATTAGACGCGGAGACAAGATATTTAAAGCTGGAAAATATGGCCATGGCATTGGTGACCGCGACGCGAAAAATGCGACCATATTTTTAGGCCCACCCCATTATCGTTCGAACCTCTTTTCCACTGAAGTATGTTCTTCAGCGATCGGACATGTCAGGAAGAATGTCTAAATGGTCAGTCGAGCTAGGCGATTTTGATATCAACTTTGAGCCAAGAACAGCCATCAAAGGCCAGGCCTTGGCTGATTTTTTAGTCGAATTTCATTCCGACCGACCAGACCAAAAGGAACAGCCCAAGAAAGACGAGCAAGTTGAGTGGGTTATTTGAACCGATGGGGGATCGAACGTCAATGGATGCGGCGCGGGCATATCGATAATCACTCCGGCGGGTATAAGTATGCATCAGGCTATTCGATTTGGTTTTACCACCTCTAACAACGAAGCTGATTATGAGGCTTCCCTAGCTGGATTGAGATTAGCGCAGGTATGTGGGGCTAGGCATATACGTCTCGTTAGTGATTCTCAGTTGTTTATTAATCAAGCCTCAGGAGCGTCGGAAGCTAGGAAAGAGCACATGGTCCAATACTTAGCAGCATTGCGAGTGTTAGCCGCGTCACTTTCCAAAGTAACATATGAGCACGTCCCCAGGACCGAAAATGTGATTCCCGACTCCTTAGCGTCGGCATCCTGTTCAAACAGCTACCCTTGGATAACCGTACAGGAAAACCCGTCGATTATAAAGAGGACAGAGCTGGACAATCGACCAGAAATCGCCTGTCAGATATCCTCGGTAACATTATCGGACTGGAGAAGGGATATTATAGCTTTCCTGGCCGAAGGATTACTACCAGATGATAGTGTAACAGCTCGGAAGGTATGAAATAAGGCCCAGGGCTACATTTTGTTGGGATAAATACTGTACAAAAAGTCTTTCAGCAGGCCTTTACTTAGATGCTTGGGGACGAACGAATCCCAGATAATTGTATCTGAGTTACACGACGGAGAAGGCGCAGCTCACTGCGGTTACAAAGCACTAATAAGGAGAATTTTTTTCACCAGTTTTTATTGGCCGACGGTAACTGACGATGCTCGATAGATACTGAAAACGTGCGACACTTGTCAAAGATTCGCAAACGCGATCAATATGCCTGCGGCTCCTTTAGAATTAATATCTGAAGGTCTCCCTTTTGATCGATGGGGAATCGATCTAGTGGGGCCATTAACCATGGCATCCGGGGGAAGATAAATGATAGTGGTGGCAGTGGATTACTTTTCAAAATGGGTGGAAGCCGAGCCACTGTCGGGAACGAGAACTAAATATATCATCAAGTTCATTTGGTCAAACATATGTTGTAGGTTCGGGATACCCCAGAGGCTCACAATGAACAATACACCTCAGTTTGACAGCAGCGAGATGAGATCCTTTTGTTCGACCCATAGAATTAGGCAATGCTTCTCGGACCCTTTTCATCCCCAGGTGAATGGACAAGTTGAAGTCACGAACTAGACTATCATAGACAAGCTCAAAAAGAACTTGGAAGGAAAAGCTGGCAAGTGGCCGGATTATTTACAAGAAGTATTGTGGGCTTACCGTACTACCCCTCGAACGGAAACTCAAGAATCGCCTTATGCATTGGTTTATAGAATGGATGCTGTCACCCCCGCAGAATCAATCTTCCCATATTTCAGGGTCGGGAATTATAACGAGAGTAGAAACGGGGACGACAGACGACTAGCTCTAGACCTGGTAGAAGAAAAAAGAAGCTGGGCTCAACTGAATTCTTTACATTATCAGACCCTAATAAGGAGTCGGTATGCATCGAAAGTACGCTGACGAGAGTTCAAGGTCGGGGATAGAGTTTTGAGGAGAGTTTTTCTGCATACTAAAGACAAAAGCCTCGACAAACTCTCCCGGAATTGGGAAGGCCCATATACAGTAGTGGAAAGAATTAAGAGTGGGACGTATCGGTTGCAGGACAAGCACGGACGCTTATTGAGGCTCCCTTGGAACATTGGGCATTTGAAGATATACTTGGAATAATTTTATTGATCTTTGTAATTCCTTTATAATCATTCTTATTTGTGTAAGAACCTTTGGTCGGGGATGCACTCTTTCCTACCTTGGTGGCGCGAGAAGGTTTTAATGAGGCATCCATGGCAACCGATCTTTTTAATCTAATCTTTTGCCTTTGAAATTCGGAAGTGTTAAAAGGGAAGTCCATCAACTGACGAGCTGATTATCCACTTTTGGCAATTGATCAACAGAACCTTAATAGGTTTTTCAGTATTCAACTGATCTACATTTTATTCCCGACCCTATGGGAAAACTTTCAATTAAACATTGATCAACAGAACCTTAATAGATTTTTTAGTATTCAACCGATCAACATTTTATTCCCGACCCTATGGAAAAAATTCAATTAAAAATTGATCAACAGAACCTTAATAGGTTTTTCAGTGTTTAACTGATCTACATTTTTTATCCCGACTGGATGACAATTTCCTAATTATGAAAACTATCAAATATTCTACACTTGTGCCCGATCTTGCAGGAAGATTCTCAATCAAATATCGATTTATAGAAGCATATTGGTGAACAACTTCAAAATTATGGTGTTTGGTGGGGTTCGAACCCATTCTATACTGGCCTTTAAATTAAATAACTCGCCAACAAGGCTATAGCTTAACATTTAAAAGTTGTCGGTTACAAGACAGTCAAAAAGGTTCGACAGACCCTAAAGGTTACAAAATCTCAATACAAAAAAGAAAATTTAAGCGTCCTCATTTTCATCCTCATCCTCGGGATCGGTCTCAGTGGCATCCGACTCTTCATCTTTGCAGACCACACCGGATGGGCGATCCGCCTCGGGGACATCTAACTACATTGAACTAAGGGGGAGGTCGGGGAAACGATTGTGAAAGGTCAGCAAATAAGCAGCTTTAGCCTCGGCAGTCTCTTTGTCCGTCCATTTCTGACACTTGTCAGCAAATAGAGTGTTGGCGTTTTTAAGGTCGGCAATCTCTTTCGCTTTCTTCGCTGCAGAGTAACGAAAGAAAGGACTTTAAATTTTAGTCACTGCCAATTGTCCAGCTCGGTCGTCGCGGTCCCTTCTGACCCGCGCCAAGGTTTTTTCAACCTTTTTCAGCTTTCCTTCTAGGAGCTTCTTTGCTGCATCTCCCTTTTTGACCTCCTCCTCAAGCGCAACAATTTTCCCTTTTGCATCCATCAGCCTCTGGTTTAGCTCCCCCACATGCCTTTCTTTCATGGCCAGAGGGACAATCATGTTATATAAAAACAAGGATAACCCGTCAGTTACCCGCAAAGCGAAGGTGTGAGGGATCCCAGGAACTGACAGCACTGGCAGCTTGGTACCACTCGATGAAGCCCCGTCAGCTTTCGCTGCCTTGGAGGGACCGACGTTTTTACCCCCAGCCTCATCATCATCGGGAATCACCACAACCGGAGTTTTCTCAGACAATACTGCTGCGGGAACGACCACATCCGCACCCTTGACCTCCTCATATTACTCAAAAAGCGCTGGGATGGTCGTATTATCAGCGCGGACGGGAGCATCGGCAGGACCACTCTCATTTTCCTTCTTTGAGCGTTTCGGTTTCTTGGCTTGGGCACCATCAACCTCAGATTTCTCTTTCCTTTTCTTGGTCAGTTCCTTAGACCGGTGGGCCTCATCAGCCTCAGCAACAACTCCAGCCCCTTGTCCAACAGCGTCGACCTCAGCATTTTCGACATTCACCAGCTCGACGTCCTCGTTAGACTTGGAGCGTTTGCTAGGCGCCTTATTACGTTTGGGAAGGAACAGGTGCGCATCGGGCGCATCTGTCTTTGCAACCAAATCCACCAAGCTGGGTGGTTGGCGCAGCTTCTCCCATGTGCGCGGTTCATCAGAGCAATACCAGAGGTTGCTCATGATCAAATTAGTATTTTTGAAGGCGCGGTGGTACGCCCGACCCCAATTCTTCCTGGCAAAGTCCTTCAAAATTTGGAAGGTCACTTTGCCGGCTTTGAAGTAGTCATTCTGCAGCTCCTAGATAAACTCCTTGGATACTGCACAAAGGGTCGGTTAATATATATATAATATGATTACCATCGGGGACCCATATCTGCAGCAACTGCCTCAGGTTCTCCTTAGTATACCGGCGACCGTTCTCCCAGCAGCTACTGAGGAAGACAAACCGATGCTTCCAGCCCTTGTCGCCCTCAAGGAAATCATTTACAATCTTCCAAGTGTTGGCCAAGGAAGAATAGAAGAAACGTGATTTGGGGGATTTAGAGAGCCTAGACATGGCAATATACTCCTCCATCGGCATAACCCGACCCGACAGACGAGAGGCCATTATACATGACATTAGCGTATACCACACATTGGGCTTTAGCTGTGAGGGGCAGATGTCAATTATCTTGAAGTACTGAGCAATCTCAGGGTCTATAGGAAACCTGAGGCCCCAGTTGAAAAGCTCGGTAAAGACAACAATCTCCTGAGACCGAACGTGCACGGTCGTCTCACCAGGAGCGGAGAATCGGACTGTGATGCAGTCCGGGATTCCCCACAGGAGCAGAAGCTCTACTTGTTCCGCGGCAGAGAAGTATAAATATTTTCCTTCAAAAAGGGAGATGATGTTGTCCCTTGGAAGCAACCGATGATAGGTGGTTGTTATGACAGCTTTTATCTCTGCGGGAAGGGGCTCTTCAGGAGGAGCAGCAGCATTACCAACGGTAGCAACAACACCTTCCCCCGCTTCATTTTCCACTACGGGGTTATTGCCCGAACCAACCAAATCATTCGCTTCTGGCTCATCAGTGTCTTCTATTGGGTTTGCTTCGGGCATAGAGGAACCGGCCGCTTGAGGGTCAACCGAGTGGGAAAGCAGCTTTGATTCTTTTTCACGCTACTGGCGAGCACGCTCTATTTCCAGATTCTGACATTCGAGATCCCTTCGGGCAATGCCCAAAGGGGTAGTTGCGGTATTGACACCCGTGCGGAACCCATGGATGGTAGGAGTTAGCTGGACTATTTCGGGAAAGGTACCTCCCACCGGCGAGGAAGAGGCGCTGCAATCTCCCATAGTGAGGAACTTAGTTTTCCTTGACGCTTAGCATAATAAGGGGGCAAGTTGGTAGGAGCGTTTACCGACGAAGGCGTCGGGTGGTTGGATTGTGTGATAGGGGAATGGGGAGAACTGCTACTGGAGGGGATAACGAGGGCTTTGGTAGTCCGAGCACTAGCAGGTTCGGGCAAGATGAACGATTCTGTAGGAATACGATTAGGTAGAACAGGGTCGTGGGGGAGAGGCACAGGCGCAAAAGGATTTGTGTCAGAACTCCAGATTAATCCAGCAGCTCGGTATTCTTCAGCTCGATCACTAATGCTAGCCCAGTCAATGAACCCAAACGTAGACTCGTTTTTTCTTCTTCGGTTTCTGTTTAAGCTTCGGGTTCTTACTTTTCGTAAACTCTGCTTTCTCTCTCTAGAATGATCAGGGGTGGACTTTCTCTCTCTAGAATTCCTCTGAGAGTGATTTTGTGAATGAAGTATTTATAGGCAGCTTGCCTTAACCGGTTTTGCATATGGGGGAGCCCAAACGACAAAAAGCAGCGGGAAGTTGAAGAGCCTTTTGGAGAAATGTGCAGACGAGCACGCTTCGAGTGAGGAGATGACACGTGTAGATTCAACCCAACATAGCACGTCATAGGCACTTATCAGGCTAGCATCGTAGGCCTGCACCAGCTAGTGCATATAGGCATGCTAGATGGGCTCCACGAATTCGGTTTTTCTTCCAAGACCAGATTACCCATTTGTGCCCATGGTGAATATGTTAGTCAGAATCAGTAGTAGGCTCATGAAAAATTCTTTAGCGTCGGGGACGCTTCATAGCCTTCCCCGAAGCTTTAAAGAAGCGTAAGAGGCCGGTCGTCATCTAGGAGAAAGTGATCGGACGTGGGGCTCATCCCTAAGCTTTGCCTATACCGAGGCATTGCGGTCATACAATACCGAGGCATTATGGTCAGAAGACTGGGTTTATCCGTAAGCTTTGCCGTTTTGAACTAAATTATTTACAAGTCTTCATTCCCAACGCTGTTGAAGACTGGGGGGCTACTGATAAGGAAGTAATTCGCCGGACCCAATAGGAAAGGAATTAATTGCAAAAAGGAGAAGGGAAATATGCCCATTAGTGTATTTATTGTTTATTAGAAGACAATGTGTAAATAATGCTGTTTGTAAAGGACTAATTATGAAATCATAAAAGACTACCAAAGACATAAATGGGCCCACCTTCCCCACTATATAAGGGAGCCCATTTATTCTTGGTAGGTGGACATTCTTTAATATATTCTCTTTCTACTTTCTCTCTCTACATTTTAGCTCTAGTCACATCAGGTTCAAGATCCAAGATTCCTCATACTTATTATTTATTCTCTCATCAAGTATCCCTTGTGTTATATGATCTATCTTTTGAAGCCTTTCATTGAATGAGATCTTCAATATAAGGATTGGCATACAGATTAGTTTTAAGAAATTTGTTTGTGGCAGCAAGGAAATAACTAAATTTATTTAAATCCCAATGATTGATATCATAGAATTTTTTCACTTGGTCTTTGGAGAACCAACTGTTGTCTATGCTAGAGTTAAGTTTGATAAGAGGAGAGGAATCAAACCAGGTATCCAACCAGAAAATAGATTCCTTTCCCAGCTTCCAGTTAGTAAAACCTTCAACCAGCAAGTCTCTTCCAAGTCTAAGAGTCAGGCTTCGTGTACTTGATTTACAATAGATGCTTATCTTTAGTGTATATGTTGTGTATATATATGGCCCATAGGTATTTGTTTTCCCTGTACATATACCACAACTTACAAGAACAAGTGTTTTGCATATCATTTAAACTTTTTAAGTTGATCGCACCTTCACTAAAAGTCTTATCGTTGGTTTCCCAGTTAGACCAGTGAATGTGGCTAGTCTCAAGAGAGTCACTCAAGAGAAACTTGTTTAACATTTTTTCAATTTTGCAGATGATGGATATTGAGATCTAGCAACTTTGAGACCAGTACATACAAATTTAAAGCAAAACATAGTAAATTAAGGTAATTCTTCCACAAAAAAGAGATGTTTACCTTTCCAGTCCATAATTTTGCCTCTGATTTTATCAAGCAGAGGGGTGTAGTTATAAGTATTGTTATTGGAATTTAAGGTAATACTTAGATATGTTGTAGGCAAGAAACTAGTATTGAACTGAGTTTAAATGGCTAAGGCATTTAACTTGTCTTGAGAAATGTTGTTAGCACTGATGAGCTTAGTTTTTTCTTTATCGATAGATTATCCAGATGTTGTTTGGTAGTCCTGCAGAAAGTTACAAATAATATTCGTAGAACTCGGCTTAGCATTAGAGAAAATAAGTAAGTCATCAACAAAAGCAAGGCTTGAGATGATGATGATACTTCTAGTAGAGAATTTCATATTGTTGTTCATCTCATATAGATTAGCTAAACCTCTGATGAGGGTTTCTTTAGCCAGAATAAACAGACCGGGGGAACAAGGGATCCCTTTGTCTATTGCCTCTGTTTATCTTGAAGAAGCCACTAAGCTTACCATTGATTATAATAGACACAAAAACTTGCTTGATAAGGCTACTAATAAGATTAATAAATCTGATAGAGAACCCAAAGCAATTGAGAACATTAAGAATAAAGTTGTGAGATATATTGTTAAAATCCTTAGACATGTCAAGCTTTATGATAATGTTACCAGACTTGTTTTTTCTGCCCAAATTATGAAGGATTTCCTTAACCAAAAGAATATTATCCTCGATGAGCCTGCCTTTCACAAATCCACCTTGAGTTTCTGATATTAGCTTAAGGAGAATATATGAAAGTCTATTGTTTACAATGTTGGACATGATTTCGTTTATGATGGTGTAGAGGCTAATAGGGAGATAACATTTCCAATTAACAGGGTTGTTAGTCTTTGGAATGAGGCAGATCCAGTAGTCATTACACCTATTTGGATTTGATGGCCTTGAAGGAAAGAAGTCGTGGCTTTACAGAATTCAGCTTTGATGATGCTCCAACAAGATATATAAAAGAATTCGTTGAAGCCATCTAAGCCAGCAACACTGGTAGCTTTGAGATTTTTGATGATTGAAAGGACTTCATCTTCTGTAGGATTGACAAGCAATCTTATGTTATCTGCATCATTAATCAGGTTAGGAATAGAATTATAGATGTAGACATTAGTATTGATCTCAGTGTCATTATAATTGGGAGAAGAAAGAATATTTTGAACGTAACATTCAGCAAACTTGTTGATGAGATTTTCTTCAGTTATCAAACTATCATAGTCTTTGATGCTAGTAATTCTACCTTTTTTCTTTTTTTCTTTTTTTCTTTTTTTATTTTTTCTTTTTTTATTTTTTTTATTATTTTTTCTTTTTTTATTTTTATTTTTTTTTATTTTTTTATTTTTTTTATTTTTTTATTTTTTTTATTTTTTTATTTTTTTATTTTTTTATTTTTTTATTTTTTTATTTTTTTTCTTAACAAATTTTTGATAGACTTTGACCACCATCTTTCATCCAGCTTGCATAACATTTTTGAAACCAATAATCTTCTTCCATTGTAAGGGAAAGCAGGTGATCAACAGTAGTATTGACACGCTTCATTTTGTTTTTGTTATTGTTGGCAGTGAGTACTTTATCTTGACATACTATAACCATCTCTTCAATTTATAATACATTATCAAAAATGTTGTCGAAATGGTTCTTGTTCCAGTTTTTCATCAACTGCTTTAATCTTTTTAGTTTATTACAAAACTTGAACATAAGTTGAGTTGTAATTGAAAACACAATACGTCCATATTTTCTAGGTCATGTTATCATATTGCTTAGTTTATTTTCATTCAGGAGTGTTTTGAAAATTTCAAATGTTTCAAGTCGTCTAACACACTGGTCTATAAAACTGGAAGAGTATAACATCTAATATGTATCTCGTACAACAGGTGACGTATCTATCAATCAAACATCAACCATATCGTACCAAGAATCATCTACGTACACAAAGTGATTCGACCCATTATATAAACAAAGCTAAAAATCAAATAATGAAGTAAGAGAAAATCAAATATAGAAGATTTATAGAGGTTTAGAAAATTCCTCCTACATCCTCTCTAAGCCACAACAATGTTGTTCATTCGTGTTCAAAAAAATATAACAGTATATAAGATTAAGTTCCCAAGATCAATGTTCACATAAACTTTAAATTCTAAATCGCATACAATAATTTTCCAAGATATCTCTCAGTTCCTCCGAGAAGAATTATAACGATTATCTTATCTTTTAATATGTTTTCATATGTTGTACACTCGTAAACTTCTCGTAACTTATTTAAAGCCCCAAAGAGCATATATAATGGTTGGTACCAATATCTCTTTCCAAAATAGAACAAACAAACTCCCGACGGAATTCATCATTTATATGGTAACAATAAGTGACTAATTATTTTTCTAATATAAGATAGATTTAATAATCGTAACTAAAACTTTATACCAGAAGTCACACCAAACACCCTAAGCCCATGTTGATGTCCTTTTGGAAACTACAGCATTTGCCTCATCTGATGGCCTTCAGATTGATGCACTCTTCTCCTCGCCGATGGCCTCCAAACCGATAACTCCGCTCAGATTTATCAATGACTTCCTAACCAATACAACCAATGGCGTTTCTCAACTTGACAAATGACTTCATAGTTGATATAGTCATTGCTTCGGATTTTGCTTCTTGTTGATGTAGTTGCTCAACTTAACCAAGGGTTTCCTGACTGATGCATCCAATTAACAAAGCTGCATCCAATTAACAAAGCTTCACTAGTTATGTTTTGTTATTTTAATTTACAATCGTATTTCACAATTCTCCACCTTATTTTTTACTTCAAGAAATGAACACAATGCTTGCAGCTCCAAGTTCCCTCCTTCAAGGGCCTCAAATACTCTAATATGCACCAAATCCAAGAAATGTTTGAACTTGTTTGCTTACCACCGATTTAGTAAACATATCAGTTGGTTTGTCACTTGTATGAACCTTCTCCTACAAAACCTCTCCATTTTCAAGAATAATTCTTATAAAATGAAGCTTAACATCAATGTTCTTAGTCTGTTCATAGAATATCAGAAACTCCTACAAAGGTATCACACTTTGGTTATCCGAATGCACATTTAGAACTTTAGGTTAAACCCCAAGTTCCCTCAACATTTCCCTTAGCCGCATTACATCCTTTATAAGAATAATATCAATGCTAACACAAGTTCACTTTCTAACTTACAAACAAGACAAACACATAACCAATCAAAGATTTCATGGTATCCAAATAACTAATATAATCTCAAAAAAAACCTGTATCACCTTCTAATACCAAACCAACCTGTAAATATATTAGTCCCAAACTTATGGATCCCTTTATGTATCCTATAACCCACTTAACATCCTAACGATGTTCCCTATGAATCTTTTTGCCCGAGTACGTGTCTTTTATTTCAAACTTGTTATTCAAATTTTATTTCAATGACTTAATTTATGTTTTGTTTTTGCTAGAAATCAGAATGTCATCCATATAGTAATAGATATATTTCAATAAGAAATAGATTTCTTCACATACACACAACTATCATAACTACTTCTTTTAAAAACATTATTGATCATGAAATCATCAAAACAATTATACCTTATGTGTATAAGATTTCTTCAGACTATACAATACACTTCTCAAGGGACATACCTTATCACTCTTTCCTTATCTACAAATCCTTTAAGTCGCTTTATATGAATGATTTCCTCAATGGTACCATGTAGGAAACCCTTCTTGACACTCATTTCCTCCAACTCTATGTTAAAATTTGCACTCATTGTAAGCTGGATTCTGACTGAACTATGTTTCACCACATGAGAGAAGATTTCATTATAATATACGACCTCTTGTTGAATAAACCCTCTAGAAACCAACATGGCCTTGTACACGACCTTTCCAACCACATTTATTTCTTTATTCTTTTTGAAAATTCACTTGCAATCAAGTATAGTATAACCTTCGGGTTTATTTACCATACCACATGTGTTGATCTCGTGAGGAAAAATAATTTCCTCTTTCATTACTACAAGCCACTTGGATTTATACTCACTTTGAATTTCATGCATGATGTTCTCAAGATTATATTGAATAACCTAATATGTTGCAACTAATTCCAAATCTATCAGTTTAACATATCCAAAACTTTGAGAAGCTATGATAACACGTCTTGTCATTTTCCTTGTTGTGTTGTAAACATGTTAAGCCTAACTACCTTCCTCTTTAATACTCCTTAATTTTCCAAGTGTATGAGTTGGGTCATTTATCTTTGAGCCACAAGCAGATTATGTTTTAGGCGACTCCACCTCAATCTCAAGTAGTTATTTCCACCATGCTAGGCTTCAATATTTTCATCACCAAACCATGATACTCATTCTCATTGAATATTACATCCATGCTAATAAAAAAAATCTTATAACTTTCCAAAAGATTTCATAACTAGTAACTATTAACACTTTCTAGAAACTCAATGAATAGAAACTTCAGGGCTCTTTGTTGAAACGTGTCCTGCCTTTTGTGTGCATATTTTACACAACCAAATACTCTTAAATTTTAGTGGTTTAATGGCATCATGTACCATATTAATAATATGGTATTCAAGCCCATCACATTAGACAGACACCTGTTTATTAGATGGAATTTTGCTGAATGCAGCATTTGCCTCACATGATGATCTTCAGATTGATGTAGCATTTGCATCATTCAATGGTCTTAGGCTCATGACCTCGCTCATCTTCGCCAATTGGTTCCTAGATGATGCAGCCAACACTTTGGATGATGGCCTCGCTTGGTTTGACCAATGGATTCATAACCGATGCAGGCAACGCCCCAGATTATGGCTTTTGGTTGAAGTAATTTCTCGTCTTAACCAAATGATTCTTGGGCAATGCAACTAATGTCTTAGCTGATCTTGCTAATGCATCAAATTAATCAACATTCAATAGTTACACTTTGAGAGTTTCCAAGTCATAACCATAATTCACACAACAATTAAAGTACAAACGATGACATACTTAATTAATGAGTTTCTTGGAAAAAAGGTCAAATCTTATAAAAATAGCTAGAATGGGTTGTATGATCATATTAGGCGTCTGGATGAAATTATGAAAGAGCTATAAGTGTTTTGAAAACTCCTTATATTGGAGAATTGTTTTGATAATATATTAAATTTGGCTTTATGATTACTAATAATGAGGCTGAATATAGAGCAATTTTGACCGGAATTAAAAAAAAAACTTGTATCGATGGAGCATGGAGCATTAGGTTAATTTCTTATTCTTGATTAGTAATCAACCATGCTAAAATATGAAGGTATATAAATGTATTAAGACAATATAATAATATGATGTATGAGAAAATGCCACGTGAATAGTATGTTTGTACAAACTTATTAGCTAAGTATGTTTGCTTGGAAAAATTCTTTGGTGATAGTATAAGAACATTCTTCAAGTGAAACATGATTTAAAATTTTGAAATTATTATTAGTTACTATTGATGACGACTGAGGTCAAGTATATTTTTTATATTTTATAAAATATGAAGTATTACCTAAGGATAACTCTCAATCTTGGGGCATTAAGAATATGACATAATATATAATTCTTGATGAAGTGGTTTACATAAAAATTATAACAAAACCATTGTTGCAATGTCAAGAAATGATGTGGTTTTATTCATTATGAGGGACTTAAATGAAGAAGTTGTTAGAGACCATTGTGTTAAGAAGGCATATTGTTTTGGTTGGGTACTATTAGCCTTTGTTAGTGGTTGATGCTTAGGTTACAGTGCAGAGAGTTTGGCCTTGTCAGAGATTTATAAATAAATTCTATAAAATAGTAACAAGTGGAGCAACAATAAAGCAAAATATATAATAAATAAAGCAACACAATTAGACGAGCTCTATAAGAAGGAATAAACATGTTATAAAACAAATCAAGAAACGGAATCTGATTTTTTTACTGGCATAATATTTAGAGAGTTGGAAAATCAGAAGTATGTTGTTAAAATGTAAAATTAAAAGGATGGGTTGAGGTAAAAGTTACTATAAAAGCATAATAATTACATGTAAATGGTAAATAGTTAGATAAAATTTTAAAAGAAATATAAATATAAAAAAAATAATGATAATGAATATGAATTTATATTGAGATGAAGTAACCGATATAAGGATATAACAATTATAAATAATCTTCTAAGTTTAAAATAAAAATGAATGATAAACTGAGTAACGAAAAAATGTTATAAAATAAATAATTCTTATAAACGAATAAGATTATAAACCAATCCCGTGATCTGTGAAGATAATAAGATCGCATAATGGTCGGTAAAAGTCCGGACTATATGTGACGTAGTAAACATGACTGGAAGTCAAACTAATGATTTTTTTCATATCAAAAGGCCACAGAAGTAGTTATAAAACTCATACTACATGTCAAGTAGTGAACATGGAGAAAAACAGAATTATTGATCTTGTAAGATCTGGAGACCATGCAAGGGGACATATATTTCCGAACAGTATGTCAAACAACGAACATGATTATAAAACAAGCTAGTGATATTTACAGATGAAGAGACCACACAAATAAAGTAATAAATGTTGAGTGATAAAACTCAAACGGAATTTATAAAAAAAATGTTAATATACAAGATAAATCATATTGAATAAATGTTAAAGTAATGTTATACAAATAAGTAAATTAGACGAGATACTTCTATTAAATAAAATTTGCTACAAAAATAAAAAGATTAAATAATAAAATTATTAATGTTAAAAATGAAGTTCATGTTTAATAACGAGGTAAATATTAAATCAAAATAAATTAGTTAAATAAAAAAATACAAAATATTAATTAAAGAAGCGAACTATCAAAATAAACTTCAAACTAAGTAATAAGGTATCAAGCAAATTTTACTATAAAAAAACAAATGGTTAACAAAAATATGCATAAATACAGGTCATATAAGATAAAAATATAGTTTATAAAAAAGAAATACACAGTTAATTTTTATTAGAGATGGTGTTGATTTATTAACCTCAGATAGTAATTTCACCGGTACGCTACGCGACTTTAATAGTAGTATTTTGTTTTACAAATACATTGTTGTCACCTATTTGTTGGAGTATCCTTTATGATCAGCTTTAAGAGAGAAAATGTCATTTTTCATATTTTTTTATCTTCTGAAGATTCTTCATTTAAAAAAAATAATAGATACTCACCGATGGAGAACAACTTCTTACGAGATCCTAAGTGTAAGTTGAGTTTTGTTTGTCAGATTGTAAGATAGACTCTTTACGTTAAATTATTAAAAACACTTCCACTAAATTATAATGCTCCATTCACAATAAATTCTAATGCTTATTGTTTTTCTATGATAAAGTTATCAATTTTTTTTGTAAATTGTTTATCTCTAAATTTTGGTATTAATAGTCGTTTAGTAAGAAGAAAATGAATAATTAAATTTGGACTTATATTTTACAAGTTTGCAATAGCCATTATTTAAATATTAGAATTGAGGTTGATGAAGCCTCATCATATTGAACAGGATTATCCTGCCAACGAGAGCGATGAATTTTCGAATGTAACCATATGTGCGATATTAGTTATCATTTTGTTGATAATAATGAGTTATATTTGTTAAGCATAAAAAATATGTTTTGACATTATCAAAAATATTTGTTCAAAAGATGTTATTGATAAATGCAATCATGGTTCGTTTATGCCGAATATCAATTTGGTTAGATGGAAGTTCTAACAATACTCGAATAATAAAGATTTTTGCTAAAAAAGTTATCACAAGCTATTTTTTTTTTTAAATGTGTGTTTTGCTGAGAGATAGAAGATTTATTTCAAAAAAAAAAATTATTTTTCATTTTTAAATTATGAATATTATATGTTCAATTAATTTATATTTAAATTTTTAAATAAAAAAATTATTTTATTTTATACTTTATTTTATTTTGATCAATATTATTATGTATGGCTAACTTTTTTTTTTAATATTCACCTTCCATAAAATCTGTCTACTACGTAAATTAAAACATTAATAGTAGTTCATAAAATCTGTCTACTACTTAAATTAAAACATTAATAGTAGTTCATAAAATCGTTCTTTTTTTTTTCAAAATTCATAAAATCTATACCCTACTAGATCGAAAAAGTAAAATGATGTGTTTTTATCTATAAAATAACTATTTACCCCATAAGCCCGATCTTATCTAACAATTATAAATCCATAGGAAAAAGAAAAAATAATTAATTAAATAAATAAATTAAAACTCTATATTGATTTAGTCCTAATAATCATCTAGCATAAAAGAAAATCATTTATTTTACCATGTGCTGTATATATTCCAATGACCACCGTCCCATCCAAACTAAAAGAGAAACTAGTTTCATCAATTACCCATGTTATAAACCTAATAGTTGAATCTCTTTCGGGATCCGTTGCAACAAACGTCCCAATTTTGTTTGCTTAAGTACATGTCCAAGTCCATAACCAATTTTGTCCCTTATGAATCTTTCCTCCGGTTGAACCGATAGTGATGCCGTTATGTGAATGGCTTATCAACAACGAATCAATTGTAGAATATGGTAAGTTGTCAATGGAACCCATATTGTGCTTCTGTTCTTGATAACAAAAGTTGAATTGTCAACAAGAGAATTGTGGAGATGACAACTCTAGACGATATCATGTTTATGTTTGTTTGTCTTAGAAATAGTAATAGTAATAGTAAGTAGTAATTGGTTTTTATATTACTAAATTATTCTAGATTAAGAGAATTAAAACTGTATAAATTAATTATTATACTATTTAATAAATTTGAAACCAATCATATGAACTAAACAAATTTAATGTTGTTTTTATAATTTATTTGATTTTGTTTATAACTATTATAAAATATAAATGATTGCGTTTATTAGAAATTTAAAATCTTGGTTTATTTACTTTATTAATTTATTTATTAATTTTTTATATTTCCAATGAGTTACTAAACAAGTTATGTTGTTATATATCACTTTTACACAAAATTTCAGGGACTTTATCTTACACTTGTAAATGTTTATTTTGTTTTAAGTCCTCACATTCTTCACTTGTTTACCTATATTATATATTTTATTTTATTATTAATGTTACGGAGGAACTCCTATATGCATACTCGTAAATCTATTTGTGTCCTAAACACTAGGATTGCAAAAGGTTTAAGTTTTTTTATATATTGATTAATAAGTATTATTTTTATATTAATCTAAACTAATCTCCATCTTCATATAGAGGTATTTTATTTTATTTAACATTATTATTTATTTAATTTTTAAATAAAATTCTATAGTAAAAATTATAATTCCAAAAAATTTACTTTTCATATGGGTTTTGTTTGTTTATATTTTAGATTTTGGGTTTAAAATTTTTAATCTAATATATTTAGCAAGTATTAGATTAATAAATTAAGGGTAACCCATCTCTACAATTTAATACTCATATTAATTAAGATGCAAAATAAAATAAATCACCTATGCATTTTCAAATTTATACGAGGTGATTTATATGGGTTTTGTTTGTTTATATTTTAGATTTTGTTATTGTAAAATTTATTTTGCTATATATATTTTGGACTTCATAAATACTATACATACCACAAAATAGCCTGTTAGTGGAACTACTTAAGTTTGTTAAAGTGGATGAACAACATGCATTGCATCGCATCGTAATGCTCCAGCTCGGAAGATAATTTGGTGCTCCATGCTACACTACAGTCGGTACTCATTTTCATTCTCATGTGTAACTATTTTTTAGATTTTCTGTATCTCCCATTCGACCATTTAAGCAAAAAGAAAATGGTATTAACCCTCTCATGCATTTGGCACTAAAAGACACCAAGAAATTTTAAAATGTATCGTTATGAGGTTTCGAAGATAACTTTGGTCATTCAGTGCACGGTTTGAATTTCCTTAATGATCTCTCGAAAAAGACAATATATTTGACTATATTTACGGTAGATCGAATATTTTACTGTAATTGTTTTACCAGTTTTAGATCAACTGTGACATATAATTTTTTTTATTATAGGATAAATAAATAAAATAGTTGTTTTACTTAGTTCAACTCTTCCAGTCCCATAAGTACTTTTATCCACAACTAGTCGCTTATAATTACCCTCACATACATTAGAAGAATGAGTTCTCTCATGTATTTAATCGACGGGATACATTTTTTATGGGTTCATTGTTGTTTCTTGTTACACTTAGCTAGTTCATAGACATAACATTCCTCTGACTAGGAAATTTAGTATTAAGTTTTAAATTTATTTTATTATCAAGATCGTAAACAATAAAAAATTAAATATGCTATTTTTAGTTTTCTAACTATATAACAATTTTTATTATATTTAAATTGGATTCTTAAATTCCTATAATATATTTTCACTAACATTCAAGATTATTTTTTCCTGTTTTTGTGTAAAATTATATAAATTCGAAAGTTTCATTTTTATATTAATAAATAAATAAATTCAAAATTTTATAAGTTTTTATTAGATATTAAATGAATACTAAGGTTGAAAACATCAATAAACACTAACCAAGTGGAGAACTAAGCGAAACTTATGAGCTATCTAACCAAGTTCGGCTTTTAAAAGGTTCTCGAACTGGGTTTTAGTGAACAACCAATTTTAAAACTTTAAAATTTTCTACTGGTTGTAAAGCGAAAACAAAATTAAGAACTTTACATGTTTTCAATTAATAAATATTATCTTTTGGTAATTTTTATTTACATGCTTAAATTAAGAAATAGAACGTTGACTATTCAAATTTTTTTTATTTAGTTTTTCAATTCTAAAATTATGGGGATGGTTTATTGATTTGGTAAAATTAATAAATTTAGTTTCTAACACTCTTTTATCCTCATCTCTTTTATTCTCTTATACAATCATCAATTTGGAAAGTGTCGCAGAAATAGTCATTCGAAATTTAATATGTTTTTTATTTTAAATTTTTTAACTATTTTAGAAACGAGTTCGTACTTTGTTTTTTCTTCTTTGATTCTCGTTTTCCTTTCTACCTATTTTTTTTTTAAAACCAGAAAAATGATGAAATTTGATTACCTCTTTCGCAATTGCACATTACGGTAATTCCTCTTCTTTGGATAATTCCTCTTCTCTTTTAATCCAATTACATGTATACTTTTGTTACAATTATGCAATCCAAAAATTATTGTACAACTTTTACCTTGTCTAACCTTGAGATTTCTCTCATAATGTTTTGCAATTTATCTTTAGAGTCGTTATTAAATCCATTTGCCCATCTTACACAAGTGTTTTAGAAATGTTGGAATTAATTTATATATAAAGTTGATTTGAAAACTTCAAAAGAATCCTAAATTCAAATATTTAGAGTAAAAAATGCAAAAAAAAAATCATATCCAGTACTTCATCGATTATATACCTGGATACTTCATCGATTATATACCTGGATATTTGAGGTTTCATCAGTTTAGTATTGTCAAAAATATCTCCACCAACTAATGTGATATTGTCCGTCTTGAGCGATTAGACCCACACGGTTTTGCTCTTGGTTCACTCCCAAAAGGCCTCGCTTTAGTTGAGATATTTCATGCACTTATATATTGTAAGTATTTGTTCAGTCTAAACGATGTGGGATAAAGGATCAAGTTTACTCACTCTTAACACTCTCCCTTAAACTTGATCCGCGGAATGGCATATACACTCTATGCATTCCGCCTCACTCAATACACCCATTGCATTAAACTTGATACCATGTCAGAATATCAAAGAGTAATATGTAGAGAAAATAAGATTCAATGTATTAAACTGCAGCACAAAATGACTTTAAATAGCCTACAAGAAGCGTTACATATTCAAGTCAATAAATGATAAATTTTATTGACCAGAATAGTAACGTCTAAAATATTAATTGATGTAACGTCTAAAATACTAATTGATGTAACGTTTAATTATTAAATAAGATAATTAAAGCAATTAAATCACTGGCTTGGTCATCTTCTAGTGCTTGCACTCCACGTGAACTTCGAGAGTTAACAAACGTCTCCAACTTCACTGGCTTGGTCATTATATCTGCAACTTGTTCTTCTGTTCCACAATAAACCAGCTTCACAACTTCCTGATTTGTAAGATCTCGTAGGTAATGATACCTTACATCGATATGCTTCGTGCTTCTATGCATTACCGGATTCTTCGAGAGTTTAATTGAAGAAATGTTGTCACAATAGATTTCCAGACACTCGGATTGTTTAGATGTGATTTGTTCTATAATTTATTTGAGCCATACACAATGACAAGCACAAGATGTTGCAGCAATATACTCTGCTTCAGTTGTAGACAAAGTAAGTACCTTATCTACATAGAGACTTACCATGATATACTTCACTTCTTCCCTCTTAATGAATAATGTGTGATCATGACTACTTTTGTCGAATCCTTCTTGCTTGAAATACCTCTCTACCCAACAAAACCAAGCCCGGGGAGCTTGCTTCAAATAATACAAAGATTTTTTGAGTCGATATACTTTATCTTCTTCAACTTTTTTGACAAAAACCTATAGTTGATCCACATGCACCACTTCTTTCAATTCTCCATATAGGAAAGCATTTTTTGCAGCAACAACCAATCAAATTTTGATTGTATCCCATCTTGCAACCAGTGCAAAGACTTCATTATAATCAATGTCTTTTTCTTGTGCATATTCTTTCACCACTAAGTTTTCTTTGTATTTATCCACTTCTCCATCTTTATTTGATTTTGTCTTGAAAACCCATTTAACCCCGATTTTCTTTGCATTAGCAGGGAGAGTTACAAGTTCCCATGTGTTGTTTTTCTTAATGGCCTCTATTTCATATTTAATTGCTTCAATCCAATTTGTTTCTTTGACAGCTTCTTTAAAACACATCGGATCAGCAATAAACATAAATAGTGCCAATGCCATTTGTACTCCAGCCTCTTCATCTAAAATCTTTTCTCCACTTTCATAATCTTACATCAATATTGGTGTTGTATGACTTCTTTTCTGATGTGTTTCAGGTTGAGATAACATGACATTATTTTCACCAATGACATCTTCCTCGACCGCTTTGATATCTTCATCATTCTCCTCTCTAGTAGTGTCTTTTTCTCTCCATTCAAGACTATCATCTGATTTTTTTACATCAACATTCCAATCTCACTTCTCTTCCTCTTCGACTTTCAGGCATCTATTTAAACCAGATTTTCTAATTGCATATATAGTGAACATGCGGTTTATTGTTATTGTAGAGTTTATAATCAAACCTTTACGAGGATGGTAGATTTTGCATACTCTTTGGCCGATCAAAATAGTTAAACCTTTTTCTTGAAGTTGCCCAACACTTAGTAGATTATTAGTCAATTCTGGAACAAAAAACACATCTGTTAATATTAGGGTTAGCCCTTCAACTTCAAACTTCACATTTCATTTTCCCATCACCTCCATTCGTGAGCTATTCCCTAGTTTTACTCCATGTATAAAGTTTTCATTGGGCTCAATAAACCAATCTTTGTTACCTGTCATATGATTTGAACAACCAGAATCGATAAACCACATCCCTTTATCTTCAACCTCTTTGATATTCATACGAGCCATTAAAATTAATTCTTCTCCTTCATCGAACTCGGCGTAGTTTACTTTCTTTTCTCTATTTGGGCACTCATATTGATAGTGGTCTAGCTTGTGACACCTGAAGCATTCAACGTGAGCTCTGTTAATACTCTATCCTCTTCCACCTCTTCCCCCGTCTCTCGAGAAATTACATCCCCATCTGCCAGAATTACTTATTCAACTGCATTATCCGTAGCTGCGATCACCCTCGATTTTCAGTACTTGTTCTTCAGAGACCTTGCGTCGCAGCTTCTGTTCATGAACAAGTAATGAGCTTTGCAATTCATCGACTGTCATTTGATTAATATCTTTTGACTCCTCAATTGAACATACAATATAATTGAAATCATCTGTCATAGTGCGCATGATTTTCTCTACAATCTTTACATCTTTCAGGCCTTCTCCACAGTTTCTCATGTCATTTGCTATGATCATGACTCTTCCAAAATAATTTGTCACTGTCTCACCATTATTCATCTCCTCTGTTTCAAACAATCTTCGAAGCCTCTGGAGTTGAGCACGCTTCACTCTTTCATTGCCATGATACTTGGTCTTCATTGCTTCCCAAAGTTGTTTGGATGTCTGCTTTTGAGTAATGGTCTTCAAAATAGTCTTATCGATGGACTGAAACAAATAATTCTTTGCCTTCAAATCTTTAAGCCTTGATTCATCCAACATCTTTTGCTGCACTGTCGTCAACACTTCACCTTCTCCAGGTTCCTGGTGACATAGTTGAATCACACACCAGTACTCTTTTGAACGTAAGAGATTCTCCATGAGTAAACTCCAATGATCGTAATCTCCATCAAATTTGGGTACACATGGGGCACTGAAATTGTTCGAATCATATGCCATTTTTCACACTTTCTTCACTCTTGTTTCACACTTTCTTCACTCTTGTTTCACACTTTCTTCACTCTTGTTTCACACTTTCTTCAATTTTTTTACTTAAATACTCTTGTTTTACTCAGACACACATACCTCACTCTTTTTGTGTTTCACTCAGACACACATACCCCACTCTTTTTGTGTTTCACTCGGACACACGTACCTCACTCTTTTTGTGTTTCACTCCGAAACACATACCTCACTCTTTTTATGTTTCACTAAGACACACATACCGCACTCTCACTCAAATTGTTTACTCAGATACACATACCTCTTACTCAAATTGTTTTACTCAGACACACATACCTCTCACTCAAATTGTTTAACTCAAACACACATACCTCTCACTCAAATTGTTTTACTCAAACACACATACCTCTCACTCAAATTGTTTTACTCAAACACACATACCTCTCAAATAAACATACCTCACTCTTTTTTGTGTTTCACTCAGACAAGCAAACCTGACTCTTTTTGTGTTTCTCACTCTCACTCAGATTGCTTTACTCAGATACACATACCGCTCTGATACCATGTTAGAAATATCTCCGCCAACTAATGTGATATTGTCCGCTATGGGCGATTAATCCCGCGCGGTTTTTCTCTTGGTTCACTCCCAAAAGGCCTCGTTTTAGTTGAGATATTTCATTCACTTATATATTGTAAGTATTTGTTCAGTCTAAGCGATGTGGGATAAAGGATCAAGTTTACTCACTCTTAACAAGTATTGTAACTTTGATTAGTTCTTTAAGCCTTCTTTTATATTTGTATATAAACATGTTGAAGAACTTCTATTTCCATCAAACAGAATCAATAAGAGTATTAATTATGCTAAAACCATCCGACAATTGTTGATAATCTCGTACAAATTACTGGAACCTTTCATTTTGATGCTTGTTAGTAAATGTAAATTTTGAATTTCATTATAAAATTATCATCAAATCCAGTGGTTGTTTGAAAATGATAAAGGAAAATAAACAATTAGAAATTGTGTCTATCTTTTTCACTCCTGTTACAACAAAACTACATTGAGATTCAATACTTGATTTTTAATACATTTTTATTCGAGGAAAAATAACTTAAATATATTTTTTGGACGTCAAAATTGTCAAATGTTAAGGTTCCTAAGAATAATAATTAATAAAAAAAATTAAAAAGTAACTATCTAATTGTGGTCAGGGGTATTTAAAAAGGTTAGAGGTCATTACGGATGTTACTGCTCACCTCATATTAGACCACTATGTCTTGTTCCTTAGCGTCACTCCAATCAAACCACACTGCTTGATGAGCCAGAGGCACTCCGAGCTAGGATCTCTAGAGCATATCACCTTGACCATGGCTACTGGTTCATCATGTTCGACCTCCGAGAATATTACCACCATCGCGTTCCGTTTGGGTCTGGCTTTGGTGCCACATGTTAGGAACTCCGTATATAAGTACGGACAATCTGATCTCAACACTAGTATGATATTGTCCGCTTTGGCACCCGAAGGCCCTCACGGCTTTGCATTTGGTCCACTACCAAAAGCCCTCATACTAGTTGAGATATGTTCTTACTTATATACCTCTGATCATTCTCATGTTTAACTGATGTGGGATGTGGGACTTTGGTCGCCACCCTAACAAAATATTTAATGTATACGGATGCATAAGAAAAGTCAGTTTGTAAGAGAAAACATATATGTGACCCTGAAAGAGTTAATAAAAATAAAGAAGGAAAGAGAATAAAAGAAAAAAAAAAGAAAATAGAGTGGTAAATTTATGATACTCTCTTTCTAACATAATAATATTATTTTAAAAAAAATTAATATTAAAAATAAGATATTAAAAATTATTAAAAATAAAAAATAAAAATGGAATTAAAATTAAAGATCTATTTATATAATATTTTTTAATTTGATTTTGGTGAGAGATAAAAAACTAAATTTATAAATTTTGTCAAATATAAAAGCTTTGGAGAGTGATTTTAAAATTCATAGATTAACTGATAAAATACTAGATGATCAATACAATATTTTTTCATTAAAACCTTGTTTCACATTAGTTTATTATTAGGTTTAAAACACCTATTTATTAATTATGAATTTAATATGTATATGGAAAGTTAATTAAAAATAAGGAAATGACACCCTAAGTACCTATTGGCCAAACATATCATTATGTAGTATCCGAAAATGGATTAATGCTCACTTAATATCCATCTCAATAAAACAATTCATTTTCAAAAAACTACCCTCAACCAAGTATATAAGCCTTATTTTGAGAATTAATGGGTATCTTCATCCAATCAACAATTTTGAATTTTGAATTTTGAACCAACCTCCACTCTCTCTCTTAACCCTCCCAAAACACCTGTATTTTTAAAAAATTGTTACCGTCAACCTAAACCACCGTCGACCTCCATAAACCACCATCAACCTACCGTCATCCCGGCGACCATCCTAAACCACCGTCAAACTCCCGTCTCTTTCCCTCTTTCATTTTCCATTCTCTTTGGTGAAAGTCCTCTCTATCCTTCTTTCTTGGTTGATTCATTGGGTTCATATAGCTACAATTTAGTTGGCAGTCCCTATGATCTGTACGAGAAGCTTAGAGTTCCATTAGATAATTTATTCTTTATCGGAGAGGAAACGAGCGTCGATTACCCCAGGTCCGTACACGGTACGTACTCCAATGGAATTATGGTTACAGAAGACTACAGGATGCGAGTGTTGGAACGTTACGGTGAACTAGACATTTTCCAGCCAATTATGGGTGAGACCTCTATCCCTATAAAAATTTCGCGCATGTGAAAGGGGGAAATGACATATTTATTTGTTGTGACTTACTAGATATATATGTTAGAGAGCCTAAGAAATCTAACTAGGCTCTTTGATTGGGAAAATATTGTAGATGGTTTTTGCCATTTCAACCTACAGATGATTCTCTAGCAATGACAGTACTTCTTTTCTGGGGTGGTTCAACTTATAACTTTATATACTAGCTTTTTATATATCTATATATACTAGTTTGTTGTCCAGGATTTTAATAAGATGATGGTTGATAATTGGTAAAATTGTGTTATTCTAAAAAAAATGTTAAGCTTCTACACTTAAATATATTTATCTAATTTCTGCATTTCTTCATTAATTATTAATGAACTCTTGTTTATCTCTGATCTTAAATATCATGTACTGTATCAAGTCTAATAATTTTAAGGGAGCGTTGTTTTCACTCAAAGCGGCGACTTTAAAAAAGTCGAATTTATTAGGCATAGTAGAACTACCATAATCTGATTAGTACGAATCATGTATGTTATGGTATTTTCTTGTTTAGAAGTTGTTTAGGTCAGATTTGGGGGCGTGTTTTTCGTTTTTTCCTTGCTATGTAACGAATTCGGTAAGTTTTTACAGTTTCTGTTGATTTAGGGAACAAGATGCGATTTTATGTGAAGATGATGTGATTTATATGTTTAATTATGACATTGCTAGATAAATGTTTATGACATTGCTAGATATATGTAATAAATTTATAGTACACACTTAAATAACATTGCTAGATATGTTACATTGAGTATGCTAGATAGGTTCTATCAACTGCAATTGAACCATGCGATTTATGTTGATTAGTTCGTTACGTTTTAGCTTGTATTTACGGGGTTGCTGCAATTGAACCATGTGATTTATGTTTATTTGTTCCCTAACGCATGGATGTGTAATTGTTAGATACATGGATGTGTAATTGCTAGATACAATGATTATGACATTGCTAAATAAACGTTTATGACATTGCTAGATGCATATTATAAAATTGTAGTACACACTTAACTGACATTGCTACATATCTTACATTGAGTATGCTAGATAGGTTGTATCTACTGCAATTGAACCATGGGATTTATGTTGATCAGTTCCTTGCATTTTAGCTTCTATTTACGTGGTTACTTAATTGTTAGATTGTGATTGTATACATAAAACATTGCTAGATTGGTTTAAGAATTGATAGACCTATTTGTTCCCTAACGCATTCCTTCTTTCTAGATTCCACTACAACAAACTAACTCAATATTCTGGTTATTTAGGGAACAATATGTGATTTCCGTGAAGAGAATGCAATTTTAGTGTTTAATTATGGCATTGCTAGATAGACGTTTATGACATTGCTAGATACATGTAATAAAGTTGTAGTACACACTTAACTGACATTGCAAGATATGTTACATTGAGTATGCTAGATAGGTAGTATCTACTCCAGTTGAACCATACGATTTATGTTGATTAGTTCGTTGCGTTTTAGCTTGTATTTACGGGGTTGCTGCAATTGAACCATGCGATTTATGTTTATTTATTCCCTAACGCATTCCTTCTTGCTAGATACATGGATGTGTAATTTCTAGATACGCATATTATGATATTGTTAGATAGACGTTTATGATATTGCTAGATATATGTTATAAATTTGTAGTACACACTTAACTGACATTGCTAGATATCTTACATCGAGTATGCTAGATAGGTTGTATCTACTGCAATTGAACCATGCGATTTATACACACTGGTCTAAAAAAACGTCATTGCGATTTATATTTATATGAAATTTCTATATACGTATTATAAGACATTGATATATACAATAACATGACATTGTTGGATACTTTATTGCAAATATTTCTAGATATTCAATTACGACGTTGCTAGATACGTAGTAATTGTTAAATTGTTGGATACACTATTAATGGCAAGATCTTGCTAGATATATTTGATGAGTCCGGATTCTGTCACCACACCTTATGGGAACCGGACAGGGTGAATCCGGACAATGTCCATTTCACCGGACAGGGGCAGTTCGGACAACTTTCATTCACTGAACTATCCGAACAGAACTAAAGTACTTAAAACCTAATCACTTTTTTACTAAGCTGCCTATTTACTTACTAAAAACTAATGGGTCTTTAAACTCGACCCAAATCCATTAAACACAACCCGAAAGCCCATATCTCCCAAATATAAGGGTATAAATACCCAACCACCTACATTAAATGAGGGTAATGAAAATTAAATACAACCAGGCAGCTCAATTCTCCCTCTATATTCTACCCAAACATTAAATACTCTCAAAATTCCACAAAACTCTAGACAAAAGTTACAAACTTACCCTCAGAAAAAAATAAACCACACAAATATTAATAATACATTGCTAGATACACATAATATGACAATAATTATACATTGCTATTATTAGGATGTATTGCTAGATACATCAAGGTGAAATTACATTGCGATTGCCAACTGTAGGTGACTGTAAAACTAGTTTGCTTTGCATTTTTCATCGCTAATGTTTAGTAATACTATATAAATGACATTGCTAGATATTAAACAGTTATCGATTTCACAAGCCGACACGTTGTGATTGGTACTCCAGTTTCGAGTATTTCTTTAATACATGTTGGACCATTGTTAGCTATGACATAAAAACATTTCGCCTAACACTAACGTCTAAACAAGATCCTTACAAACAACATCCAGTTTAAAATGAATTACACAATTAAACAATTGTCCCAAAAAACGATTTTAAAATCAAATGAAACTACCATCGTCGGTTTGTGTTTGAATTATTGAGGAAATGCTTAAATATTTCAACTCTCCTTTTAGCGGGCATATCCTCTCTATATTTTAGAGGAACATACCTTTTTTTAATGATGTCTTTAGCGTACTCACTTACAAAAATCCCACAGTCAAGGCTTTTGTCCGACTGTTGTGGGATATCTATCATTGTCTTGATTTTATATCCACCCTGAAAAGCAAGTATGTATTTTTTCTTGACGCCAGCGGGCCCAATGTAAAAACAGGTACCCCATAAATATTGTGATTTGGGCTACTATAACATTGCTAGATACGTTTTATGGCATTGCTAGATACACTCACGAGACATCACTAGATACACTCAGGAGAAATTACTACACACACTAATATAACATTACTATAAAGATTAAGAGGCCATTGTTGGGTATCTTAATGTTACAATTGCTAGATACAGGGAAATATCCCTGGGACTATAAGTCTAATATCACATTTCTAGATACATTGATATGATATTACTAGATACACTAAAAAGACATTGCTAGACACACTTGCAGTATCATACATTCAAATTTCTGGATACACCTATGTGAATTTTCTAGACACCCTTGTCTTTGGTTCCTCAACCACCAAGACAAATCTTCGGTTCGACTTTGGATCTAAACATTTAAAAGACACGTCAAATGATTCCAATGGGTTTGTCATCATGAAAGTGTTTTCTTGTTTCAGAGTTGCCACAACCACCTCCTTTTTTGTCGACATTTGTTGTTGATTTCCAACAATATCTTAACCAAAGTTATCAATTTTTTATTCTCAGTCAACACTTGAATTTATTTTTTCAATGCTATATAATCTTTTATTTCATATCCGACGTTATTATGATACTTGCAGTATATGTTTCTTCTACCCTCCATCGGGGTTTGGATCGAAAAATGCTTTCGAAACTGTTATGATTTTGGTCATTGTCAAAAATTGTAGCCACGCATTCGGTTAACTCAACAAATGGGCGGGTCGAGCCCACTTATTTTACATCGGTCTTTGTTACATGCTGGACATTTACAAACTATTGATTTGTCCTTGGTCTCGGTTGCACTTGATTTGGAATTCTAGGTCCGAATGTGGTTGAAGGGTGGAAAATTTGGATCGGCTGTGGCTGAGCAATTAGGGTGGAAGACTATTAATAGATTATCATTAATGATTGCGAACTTGGTCCTTGTTGGGTCATAGAAACAATATCTTATGCTTGGGTTTCTTCCACGAGTATCTGTTTTTCTACCTGTGTTAATAAAGTGTGGAACGTCATAACCTGCTTCTTAACAATATTATCCCTTCAAATTGGTTTTTATTTGGTCAAAACATCTGGTATATTCTCTCAAGCTCTCCCCCAACCTTTTGTCGGCATTTAATGGTTGTGTCCCCATTTGCTTAGAAATATTTGCTTCTCATAAAATTATGTCCAAATAGATTTCAAATTGTGCTAAAAAAAATTGATACACCATTGTGGCAATCAATTATACCACTTCAAAGTAATATCTTTGAAGGTTCGAGAAAATGCCCAACACAATAACTTGTCATCATCTTCAAACTTTATCATGATATTTTTAAAATTCTCAATATGGTTATCCGGGTCCTGGATCTCATCAAAGTTTTTCAACCTAAATATATTGAAACACTTCAGCATGTACCCTGATATAATATCGGCGGACAAACGAGATGATCTCCACTTATAGCTTGGTTTATATAAACTTCCCCCGAAGCCTTCATTTACCATCGTATACAGACCTCCCCTTGGAAGGGTTTGTAAATTGATTATTCAATATGTAAAAAAAACTCTTACTTCCCGAAGAGAATTGGATGTGGGATGTTTCTTGTTGTTGTTCCCCTCTTCCTACGGTTACCGCCATATCATTAGATTCAGACACTAATGTCTGTTTATCGGCTACAATTCCCTTTTTTTTCTCGGATCCATGCCTCGTTGGGGCATCCGATGATAAGCATAATATTTCTTTGAACTCTGTCTCTGAAAGTTATTTTTACGAAGATGATTTCTTACCAGGGATGAAAATTCATCTGATTCGTAAATAGGATAGCCTATGGACTCCAAAGAATCATAGTGATGCCTGGTTTTTGTCTCTTTGTTATAAACATAACCACCTCGGTGCCTTTCCTTGTCACACTTATCGTCCAATCGATTACCATAGTCAGTTTTGTTTCCCACATAAAATTTCTCTCTTCTGAACTCATACTGACCTTTTTAGCGGTCATGACCGCATCCTTCTTAGCATTTAGCTTCGCAATATCTTCCAACAGCTCGTTTTGCAATGGTACCAAAACACATTGCTCGAGTTGTTCTTCAGCAAATTGATTGTTATAGTGTTGTTCTTTGAACTTTTTTTCTTTGAAACACTGATTCTCGGACATAACTCTGATCACTAAGCTCTCAACCCTGAATGTGGGCTCCTCTTGCATATTAGTTTCAATCTCATTTGAAAAATTCTTGAACGTAGTTAAGTTATTTTACTGAATCTTTTTTTTCTCATTTTAGGGCGCTTCATCCTCTGATGACCGTCTCGATCTGAGGAGTGCTCTTACATCTAGTGTTGATAGGAAAGGTCGGTTGCAAGCAATACTTAACGAAAGTCTAGAGAAATTGAAGCTTTTACATTATCACCTGAAATATGAAGCCGACATTTTGGTTAGTAGATCTCTCGCTCTGGCAGAGGTAATGTCAATTTTTTTGGCATTTCGAATGAAATATTCTGAATTTGAGATTTTGCAAGAAAGTATGTTTGACTTTCAGGGAAAATGAAAAATCTAAGGCATACGTTGCTTCTTCTATGTTGAAGGATGTACATAAAAACTTGGCTTTTTTATAAGCGAGGTATATTCTCATATTGTCAATAGAAATGCGCTACAAATTGTTTCTTTTATATTGCTACAAGGTATATTGTTTATAATTGGGTTTTATTCGTTAGGATTGACCAAAGTGAATCTCATGATGATTCTAGCTGTTATGAGGGGGGACGAAAGAGTTTTTTACCAGATGATACGCCCGGGGTAGATTGTGCCTGATTTAGCGAAGTTGTTCTTCCATAGTTTTAGATTTTACTTTAACTTTGGATATATTTATATTCCTGTTTTTTTTTTTAGAATTTCAATTTGATTTTATGTTTATAAGAACCTTTTTTTATACGAGATCTCAATTATATTTTCATTTTGTGGATGATTCTTTGTATTTTTAACACATCTTGTATTTCTTATTTTTTCTACTAACTAATCAGATGCAGTAGCTCGAGAATTACTTTCTAGAATAACATGGTTTTCTACTTGTATGATTTTGAACTTTGTCAAGTATGTTCATGGTGTATAACTCATGGGTAGGGGTATTCCTTTCTTTTTAAGCAGATAAAGCTTTTTACTTCGGATTAGTTCCTTGTTATCCGTCTTATTGTTGTTATTTATTACTAAATAGTATTAGATTTGGTTGTAATTTTTATTTTTCATGTTTAGGATTGATGATTCCCTTACCAACCAAAGCATATTCATTTTTTATAAAGTATTTATTTACCTTAAAGAAATTTAGTGTTTTTTATGTTTTATATTGTATCATTTTTTAGAATAATGTCTTATACATTCTTTTGATGTTTCATTTTGTTTTGGATTTATATTCTGTAGCACTAATTGTAATTTTCACTATGCCAAATAAAATACGAACCAAATTTTGACAAATAAAATCACTTTATTAATGTCAAATACCTCATTAAAATCTAATCGCGCCACCGAGTAAAGAAATAATGCATTCTCATAGTTTAATAAATATTTTTACATTAGTATCAAGGTACACTCTTTTTAGTCCACACGACTATGTTAAAGTTTCAAGTGCTCTATATTCCAAGGGTGCCATACTTAGTTACCATCTTAATCTCGAAACGTGTACTTTCTTAGCGTTACTTTTTCTTCGATCGTATATGGTCCTTCCCCTAGTTTTAAGCGTCTAAAATCTAATTTCGAACTATGTATGTTCCTCATCAACGCCTTGTAATGGTCTGACCAAAAGTGTCAATTGATCCTTCTTTCTTCAACTAGGTCGACTACCACTCTTTATTTTTCACCATTCTCATCTTCATTGTAGGTTGCAACCAGGTGGAATAGTGTGGCTATCTCTATTGGTACTATCGCCTCCATACCATAAACTATAGCATATGAACTTCTATGAAAGTTCTTGGTGTAGTTCGATATGCTATAGGATGTCTTGTAGGATGGCTGACCAACTCTCGGGTGCTTCATCCAACGTTTTCTTAATGTCTTTAATTATAGTTCTTTTAGTCACTTCGACTTGCTCATTAACTTAAGGATGAGAAAAAGTGGAGAATTTTTTATTGATTCCCCTGTCAATGTAGTATTGTGTGATTAAATAATTTTCGAACCGTGTTTCATTATCGGTAGTGATGACTCGTGGTGTACCGTACCTGCAACATATACATAATTTTATGAATAAAATTACATTGACTTTCGATATGTGTTCAACCTATATCAACATTAAACCTTTAATATAAAATTCTTTAAATCTTATGGCAATAATTTCAGCAATTAACAAAGTATCATCCTGCAGAACTAGAGCCACTTATGCGTAGGTTAGTTTCGGTTGTACTAGCTCTAGTGTTAGGTGCGACCAAAGTCCCACATCCCACATCGGTTAAACATGGGAAGAAAGATCAGTATATAAGTTAAGAATACATGAGGCCTTTTAGAAGTGGACCAAAAGCATATCGGAGTATTCTTACTTATACACAGAATATGCATAGTTTTTCATAACCATATATCAAGTTTAATTTTAGATATATTAAATCAGTCGATTTTAATATAATTTTTTTATTAAACTATATGCATAGATTTTCATAACTATATATGAAGTTTAATTTAGACATAGTAAATCAGTCGATTTTAATATAATTTTTTTTATTATAAACTATATGCATAGATTTTCATAACCATATATGAAGTTTAATTTTAGATATGTTAAATCAGTCGATAATTACATTTCAATTTAATCTAAATATCTGTATGCAAAATTGGCAAAATTGGTTTTTGACAGCACCGACTACTGTTATGAGAAATACTATAACTTTGTCTAATTTTTTTATTTTATTATGGGAGAGTTACCAATAACCATCAGGGTAAAAATAAAATTATCAATAAACCACCCGCATTTCCAATTTTACCAAAATTAAGTTGCAACATAAAATATTTGAAGAGTACCCATTAGGTATAAAAACACAAAATCTATATCTTTTCAGTTTCTTCTTCAGCTCGCAAACCCTCTTTCTCTCAAATATAACTCTCAAATCATTCAGATTGCAAGCATTTCAAAATGACGCAACTACTAAATTAGGTTTTACGAAGACATTACTGTATTTTGTCTTTAATTTTTTAATTAATGTATTCCTGACCTAAAAACTGTTTGTTTTTTGTTTTGATGATTCGTATATATATATATATATATATATATATATATTTACGCAACGAAAATTATAATTAATAACCTAGGAACAACTTGTGATATATTTAAAGGTTTTAGATGATTTGTTTTCTTTTTCCACAACGAAATTGAACTTATTTACGCGACAAAAATACAGTTAGTTTCCATATTTGCTTTCTTTTTTGTTTTTCAAACCTAAAAAATCTTTTTCATAACTAAATTACACTTATTTACGCACCCAAAGTATAGTTAGGTTTCAAACCCACATTTTTTGCAAACCTAAAAAATGTTCCCGTAACTAAATTGCATCTAACCATGCACCTAAAATACAATAGTTCAAATATTAATTTACATGTATATTTTACTTTGTAATATAGATAAATAATGACAAAATGAACAATAATTTTCATATTATTATTTGTAATTGTAATCTAGTTGTTGGATTCAACACCCATAGGAGAAGCTCGCCTAAATGCTTTGCAAAAAAACATATTTCTACCATTTCATTAAAGGTTCATATAATCGTAAGTATGTTGGTCTTGCTTCAAATAAGAACTGGAAGGTTATAATTGAATTTATAACATGTTTTGACCCTAAGAATGAAGCTTTTATATATGTTGGATAACTTTTTAAACTGACAATAAATGATGTAATGTACATTTTGGGATTCAAGTCAAGGAAAAAAACAATTAATATGAAAAAAGAGGAATTGAAGCTTCTTCAAATGAAGAACAACAATTAGGAACCTATATTCCATATTCTTGACTGACCAAAAAAAATATAGCGGTAATAAAATTTAATTATTTGTTTAGTTTAGCAATTCAAACCCTATTCCCGCACCAAATTTATTGGTAATCACAAAACAAAAATATTTTTGGTTTTTCACTGCTAAAAAATCGATTACGCAACATAATTGCTCGTAATTCTGTAACCAAAAGTAAAAATTATAAAATGGTGGATTATACTCAAGATGTAAAACCCTATACCATGATGTTTCAAATGGATAGCATTGGAGACTAGATGTGATATTAAACAACTTGAACTATTCCAAAATATAAGACCAAAAAATATAAGTTTACAAATATATTTTTTGCTTCGCAAAGATCATGTTTAACTAATAAATTTAATTAATAAACTTCCTGATGATAATAGCATATTATTGTGGGAGAACTTGTAATAACAGACAAAGGAATGTTGGAATTTACAAATGAAGCAAAAAGTGATGAAAGTGTTGATGTTGAAGAAACAATGAACAAATATGACTCTAAAATGGTGAAAATGATACATTTGTTGATGCTAAAGAGCCTTATAATCCATCAAATAATGCTCCAAAAAAAAGAAATAAAAAGAACAAAAAATCGTTTGAGAAATAACTGCAAAAAACCTTAAACTCGCAAATTATAAAACGTTTTGAAAGATCATTGGAAGAAGATAACATCACTTTTAATGAAATATCGGATAATATGACAGCTCAAAGAACAAATAAACAAACTTCAGGAATAAGTCAAGAATTTTAAGAATCAAATTGAACAAGTAAATTTTGTCTATTTACGCAACTAAACTTTATTTTCGTAACTTGTTTACTTACAATTCTAAAACCAATTAATATGTCATTCCGCAACTGATTTTTATCGCATCTAAAAATTACTTTTGCAACCCAATCACAAGTAATTAGGCAACCTGAATTTGAAAAAAAAAACAATGAACTCGCCAAACAAGATTGTGAAATAACGATATTATGATTAAACCTCTTCTAATATGATGAATTTATATGCATCAATGACCTGAAGATGATAGAAGTGGTGGAAATAAGATAAAAAGGTTTGCCAAAAAACAAAAAAAAAGTAAGAGGGTGGGGAAGTAAGTGTTAACTAGTGATCCAATGCTTGACAATATCTACGATTTGAGACATACAGAAACAAGATATATTAGTGATCCAATATGTACAAAAACTAGAGTAAAAGGTGGGTGTATTTTATGTATATCTGATTTCGAAAACTGACAACTATGCACTATCTCGTAAAACTGACACGACACTGAGATCGGTTAAACAATTGGTAAAGATTATCAAAATATGCAACTATTTGATTTATATTTATATTTTCTTACATAATATAAAAATGATTGTGTGATTTTGCAATACAAATACCTTATTAAAAGGGAATTCATGATACCATCCACCAATAAAATATAAAAGCTTGTTAAATATTTCACAACATAAATTTGGTTTCGTTGATCGTGAGTTTTTGTGTGTGTAAGTATACGAGGAGCTTCATTCAAACTGGAAAAATACTCAACAATATAAACCAAATTTTGCGACAATGAAAAAAACTGATATGTTTTTTTTATTTCTTAATTATCAACATATAATAGTATATTGGTAGATGATTATATGTTAAATTCACAATAATGTCTTATTTGTTAAAGTATATCTCTAAATTACACTATTTTGGTTCGTAGTATTAACTTTCTTTTATCATTTATTTGTATATTGTTATTTCACACCTTAATTATGTAACCAATTCAAGCATAAGTTCGCAATTCAATTACAAGAGGTCTGCCACCTCCCTCGTGTATACCAACAGTTGTGAAACCATCCTTCATGCTCACTCTTATATTAAAATCATCTACCATGTTCCAACAATGTAACATTTTAATTCATTTTCACTCACCAAATAATCTTTCATTTTTTCGAATGTCATCAAACAATCTCTCATATTTCAATGTATTTTTAATTTTTATAAATGCACACAAATGACTAAAATACAAAATTGTTAAAACATATATAGAATTATTCGAATACAAAATTAAACACCAAAAACCAAAAAAACACATCAATTTAATGATGTAATGAATTATTATTAGGGTTGTCAAACGGATATTTCGGATACGAATTTGTTTTGCTTTTTACGACGTGGGATGGCTAAAAAATATGTTTAAATAAAAATTATATATATATATATATATATATATACAATGTCGGATATCGGATATTTCGAATACGGATATGTCTATATCCATATCCACTATTTTCGGATACGAATTCGGATACGAATATTATCCGTTTCCTTTCGAATACGAATATTATCCGTTTTTTTCGAATTCGATATCGAATATTTCGGTCGGATATCGGATTTTTCGGACAGCCCTAATTATTATCGACCTTACATTTACTTTTTTACTTTTTTACGTTATTTCACACAATATGATCAATAAATGTATTGTGTATAGAATATGATCACCTGATATTAAGTTTAATTTATTTTTTTAACAATAAATTTAAAATAATACATCTCGAGTTTGAGACTACACAATTATATATGTATATATTACAGAAAACAAACAAATGTACAGTTCTAGAACTCAATTTAGAGAGAATAATCATTTCGGAGGTCAAAATTTCAGTGCACGAACTTGCCTTGAGCAGACACTGACAGAAGATAATGAGTCATTCATACCTTCAAAACAGAGAGATCGAACAAACAAGTCTCAAATCGCAACATTTTACCAAAATCATCAACCGTTTAGCTCTACATGTCAGCCATGGTTTTCAACGATTCTCTACTATTACGAGCATCTTCTTGTTTATCATCACTCATACTTACAGCCATCATCCCGCCACCTGTGGTCTTTGACGACTCTGTAATATCACCCTCGTCTTCCTGTTGCTAGTCACTCGTAGTGTCCACCATCGTTTCCATTGTAGCATCATCATCAGATCTCAGGTGCTCTTCTTTTGGAGATTCAACATTATCGGACTCCAGCTGTTCTTCTTTTGAAAATTTAGTAACATTGGATTCGGACTGGTCTTCTTTTGAAGATTTATTATCATCCGATTCTGGCTGGTCTTTGTTTTCGGATTTACCATCTTCAGAATCAAGGTGCTCTTCTTTTGTGGACTTACCATCATCGAATTCTCCTTTTGTGGATTTACCATCATTGGCTTCCATCTGGTCTTCTTTTGGAGGTTTACCATCATCGGCTTCCAGCTCGTCTTTTTTTGTGGATTTACCATCATCAGATTCATGATGCTCTTCTTTTGTGTACTTACTATCATCGGAGTCCAGGTTCTCTTGTTTTAAGGACTTATCATCATCAGATTCGAGGTGCTCTTCTTTTTTGGATTTACCATCTTCGGAAACTTTTGTATATTTACCAGCATCCGAATTCAGGTGGCCTTTTTCCAGGGGTTTACCACCAGCAGATTTCAGCTGCTCTTCTTTTGTGGAATTGTCATCTGCAATCTTATGATCAGAAAACAATTCAGTAGCAGGCAGGGAAGAGGATGCGTCACTATCTGGACTTTGTCTTTGATGATCCTGATCATCGACTATATTTACTACAGCTGATCTTTCTGCATCTATTGACAATACATGGCAATCAGAATGATGACAAACCGGGCTTTCTTTTAACTGCTCAGAATCCTCCATTCTAAGCTCCTCCAGTGTTCGTTCAGCGATATCAACGTTAACAGATGAGATTTCTAGGCCAGAATCTGATTTCTCGAGCTCATTTGGGTTACTGATATTTAGATCGTTCACGGCGGATGCAAACTGTCCACCGCCTGCGTTATTTTCAACATTACAGGTTTCATTGGGTTCGATTTCTGATGAGGAAGAGTTCTCAACCATGGCAGTAAGTTCTGCCACACTTTGCGGTTTGGGTTCAGATCCACCACCACTATTGGTCGAGGCAGGAAATGACTGGAAAGTGTCCCAATCATCATCTTCCTCTTCACTTTCCTCACCACTATAGTTATCAGGATTTAATGTTTTTGATGCTACTTCTCTAACTTCAATGGGCCTTGCAGCGGGGATCGCCTCCACTGTAGTCTTTTGTGCTGGCACTGGTAACTTAAAATCTAATGTCGGCATCGCAGGTTTCACCTTTTTTTCATTATTATCTTGCCCCATAGAGGCACGAATAACCCCCTGAAATTATAAATAACTTTATCAATTGTAGTATCCCAAATGTATCTGATTTATGTCTTGAGATCTCTTCATCTTTTTATATGAATCGGCTGTTTATTCTATTAAGAGCATAAACTAGGACTGGAATAAGCCAACCTGAAAGGTGGTTTTAAAGAGGCAATTCAAAATAACTTTGACAGTTCACTCCAATATAGGAAGTTGGTCAAGTCCAGTCGGTCAATTCGAACAATTAAACTTTATAAAAAATCAAAGATTCACGGAAAAAACCTGAAGTTGCTGCCTTTGAGTAATCGGTAGTGACAACAGAATATCCTTGAAGTGGGCTGCGGAGGACGGAATTTGAGCAAGATGGGAGACAATCCTCACAGCAGTACTCTGTATCTCATGGATTTCCTGGAAAAGGAAAATAGATAAACAGAAAATTACAACAACAAAATTGAAGTAACAAAAAGTAAACTAGGAAAAATAATAATAACAATAGTAATAGGATTAACTTCAGTTTTCGAGGGAGCTGATAGTACCTGAGACTGACCATCTGATGTAGCCGAGAAGACCATAAGAATGGCTACCACAAGAAGATTCATAAAACTTCCTTGACACTGGCCAACTTTAGACAGCGTTTGTAAAAGCATCAAGACTCGCAGGCACTCCGTTACTATATTCGTTGATTCTTTAGTCAATGGTTTCTGACAAAAAGCCATTGTAAATACAATCAGCATGATACACGATCAAACAATTCAAACTACTATTCGATTCTGTTTTTTGAAATATAGCAAAGTCAGGAAGAGGAAAGGAAAGGATTTTCAAGAAAAAAACTGCCAACCTTCATTATCCTTTGTATCACAGTGAAAAGATCTCCAAGAAGTTCCCCGACAAAGAATATAAGAAAAGAACTATCCTCAACATTTGAGCTTCGCTGTACCAGGCTTTTTACGACTTGAAATCCAACTGCTTGAACCTGCAATTAGTTTTTTCTTTTTACCAAATGTCATCTATAGAATGGTAGTTAACATATGGCAGGACTAAAATAACCACAAGTATCGATATCGATACCTCCAGGTTGGAATCTGTCAGCACAATTCTCATGTGGTTGCTGCATTTCTTGAACACAGAAAAAGAGATGTGGTTACCATCTCTTTTATCTTCCAAACACTCAGTTTCATATGCTAGCTTGGCTAATGCAACATTTTGTTCAAGACAGAAACCAAGCTTCAATTGGAGTAATTTGTGCGAATCAGATCTCTTATTTTCCAGTCGATGGATGCTCTTAATGCAATCTTCAGTTAGATCAGTGATCACATCGACACAAGCACTAAAAGAAAACCTTATATGGAAATTAGCATCTTTGACATGATCAGATGTATCTGCAATAAAATCTCCAATTAAAATACAATGCAAAATAAATTATCTCAAACAAAAATTTAAATCTTAGAAGCCTCTCCATGGAAAACCTTAATAACCTACATATCATATTCCGACTGTACGAAAAGAACCCGGGAATAAAACAAATATATTAAAACCAAAGTATGGAACATATTTAGGCTAATATCCAACTTTATATCTTCTCTCTTTTGTGGACATTGAATCATTTTAATTAGCAGATTTTTATTCTTTGGTTTTCTTTGTTAAAAGAAAGGAGCTTTTAAATGTATTCAATTGAATCAAAATTTGTTTTAAAACCCGTAGCTTGTAACCTTTGAAACACTGTTAACCTTTTTAAAGCCTACAAATCAATTAAAAGCAGCAAACTAACTATATAGAAACACCCTTGTCCCTACATTCTTGAAAACCAAGTAAGAAGCAGCTTAAAAAACTAAAAGCAACAAAAAGTTCTGAGCTTAACCAAGATAAAATGTTGGAAATCAAAAAGGAACATGAATTTCTTTCATAATTGAAATATCCAAGAATAACGCTTACAATAGTTGAGTAAACTAAACTCTAATTGGTCATATTGATAGAGATAGTGATCTATAGATATATGGCATGAGCATATTTCTCAATAGGACTGACCAGAAACTCAAATTTAAAAGTCGAGAATTTCTGCCATCTGTATAGGTGATAGTTTTCATGAAAGGCAGCTGCCTTAAAGGTGTGAACTTACCCATGGTAAATTTGTGGAATAAAAGATTGGCACCCTTGACAAATTCAAGCACCTTCAAAAGGCATGATTCAGTTGAAACTTGGCTAACGCATTTATACCCAGTCAGCAAAAAAGCCAATGGCACAGACATGAAATTCATCTGCATCACAACATAAGAAAATTATAAATAATCATAATATGGTTTTGGTTACTAATTCCTCAAAAGAAAAGTCACAGCGTCACAACAGCCCTCATATAAATATAATGTCACAACAGCCCTCATATAAATATAATGTCACAACAGCCCTCATATAAATATAATGCCACAACAGAACTCATATAAATATAATGTCACAAAATATATAAATACAATCCACCTTGAACTCGGAACGCCTCATTAGTGTCTGCACAATGAGGAACAACGAAGTCATTAAATCCTCGCAGTTGGCATCCGCAGGTAAAACTGCATTTGTACTAAACAGTGAAAAGGAAGAAAGAACTTAGTTATAGATACTTTTCCCTGTCAATTTTGAAAAAATACCTTTTGACTCACTTCTAATCTAATCAATGAAAGTAAGCTAAAATTTCTCAATCCTTTCTATTCATCACTGTAAAGCTGTTTACCTCTGGAAAATATTTAATAGAATACCCAAACACAGTTCCACTGTCAGATAAATAAAATCCTCCATCTTAAGAAAATCTTTAGAACAGTTCTCCACAATCTGTAAAACCAGGAGCAACAAAATTTTATCAGCATTGTGTCCACAAATGTTTTGCACTTAATAATAGTGCAAATACACTTAATTGAACAAGAAATTTCATTTTCATTCCAAACAATTAAACATTTCTCTGATGGGACTTTCCAGATTGAATGTAACAATGCACCATCCTCCATATAATGACCTAAACATTATACCCCGACACTACATCAATTTTGTGTTTAAACAAACAGAAAATTATATTTTAGACAAGACTATAGAAATAGTAACTGAAACCGAAAAATAATATATCAACTATAAGTGGCTGAAAATCAGATTCAAAAAATTCCAGGGACAATATGAACATGCTGAGAATAATAAAAGTGCTAGATGAGAATGTCTACGTCTTTCTTCAATGAGAAGACTTCATCATTTCAAATGAGATTTCCGATCTTCACCTGTAATAAGATAGATACTGCCAGACTATTCCATGAAGCATCCAGGTAAATAGAATACAGGAAAACCTGCATACATAGAATGAGAATAACAATTCAATCCATCTCAGCAATCAATTGAGTACTTAAATTTAAAAAGGTAGTGCTAGTTTTAGATTTGTACTGTGAAAATACAATTTCTTGCTATAAATAAGCAAAAGTAGCTGTGTCAGTGTCATGCATGGCAGAAGCTCGATTCAAGAACAAAGAGTTGAAAACTTAAGAGATTCGGGAAAGTACTAATTGGTTATCAAAACTGTAATAAAATAGCATAGTTTTGTATACACACATATATGATCTACTCATTCCAAGATCTAACTTTTCCACAAATCTTATCCTATTAACAACAATCATTACCTTCATTAATTCTTGGCATATACTCATGGTTAGAAAGCCCGCTGCAAAAAAACTTTCACCACAAAGAGACTGAAATACTGGCAAGACAATCTCATATAACTTTAAGCCTGCAACATTGATTTCTTCAATGGTAGAGTCACCCCCATATTTTGCTTTAATAGAACCCAGAGGAATTACTTGTGTTTTAAATTTTGGATGTTGCCCCTGAAATAAAACGAGCAAAGAAAATCCCCAAAGAAACTTATAATCCTCGGGTTGTAGTTCAACCATGCTAAATCTAGATATCAAGCTGCCACTTGATTGTCCATTACTATCAAGGTTTACAGGAACAGCATCCAATGCAAGTGCTTGCAGAATAACTGGCCAGGCCTCTTCTAAACAAGGTTGCAGCTTTGCTGAAACCACATGTGACTCAATTCCATCAAGGAACGTGCTCCACTGTGACAAATGAACAACGGCAAATTAAAAGATAGACATGGGAGGAAATAAGATATTTTTAAAGATACAATATTATCATGTCACTGAATAATTCGCTCACGTTTCTCTTGATATTCAGGCATAAGCAGATACTACTATAGTTCTTAAGGACCTCGACCCAGTACTTTCCCAATACGCTGGAACTCTTAGAAAATAGCGGCAATAATGCTTGGTACTCATCAGGAACATCACAGTGGTGTCTTCTTAAGAAGGTATACGTATAGCATTTAAGTGAGGCATGAGCAGCCAGAAGTCTGATCTTGATCTGTTGATTGAGAGATAATATTAACCTCATTGTCTTTATAAAATTTAAAAGTTATCTAATAATCATACCAGAAGTCTAATCATACCTTGCATGTGACCCATTCAGCAAATGAAGGATAGTACAAATCTTTGAAGTCATTAAGTGGGCGAGAAATCAATGAAAATATACGTTTAACTGCAGCCTGATCACCACTAATAATTCCACTTGTCATTATCTGAATCAAACAGATTAAATCAGCATTCTAGATTCTTCCACTCATAGAATAATTACTACAAGCATGCTTAGTCACCTTAGTGGCCAGGTGTAGACCACTCTCTAAAAGAACAGGACCTGAGGAAGCATCCAAAGCAGTGCGAACAGCAGATACCAGTTGAGCCTGCATCATACAATATCATTTACACAATATTTATACACCATCGAGTTGGTTTTAAATATCTTTTTGGAAAAAGAAAAGCAAATAGCGTGTCTTGCTAAAAGACAACATTCAGACCTATGGAAATATGGAGATGAGAAAATCAATGCTAATATATTGACCTACTTGATATTGTTCAAGAAGAAGGTGTCCTGGAAGCTCGGGATCAGCAATCACTTCAAACTATATCCACATCAACTTAAACATTAGAGAAAAACACATACAGAAAAAAGGAAAAAGGAAACAGGATAAAATATATAAAGAAATATCCAAAAATCACTACTTCTTCAGTCTTAAAATATTACTAAAAAGAGAACAAATCAAGCGCACTTTTTAATGATGACAAATACTGAATTAGTTAAAGCTTCATATATATCTGAGAAACAATTTATTTTTCTTCCAGAAAAGAAATTGGTGAAAATTGAGAAGGATTAGGATGTTCTCTCAGAATCATGAGTAAAAGGATTTGACGTGGCAAAAGGTTTATGGCACATAATAGACAAAAACTGAATTAGATAAAGCTTCATGTATGTCGAGTAACAGTTTATTTTTCTTCCAGAAAAAGAAGTCAATGAAAATTGAGAAGGATTATGGATGTTCCCTCAAAATCCTAAATCAAAAGACCTGACGTAAAAAAAAGGGTTTAGGGGTACAAAAAATAATTGGTACATGATGCTTAATCAGTGGCAAAATAGCTTGTAAATATTTGTGGAAATCTCTATCCCCTACTTCAATCGTGTGTGAGCTAAAATATTGAAATTGATTTATTTATCGTAACCATCTAATGAAGGGACACTGTAGCTAACTCATGAGTAAGAACCTACTTAACTGAGTACAGTGCTGATTCAGAAATCAAACAAGGACATCCTAGCTATCAAAGTTTCGTTTGTTATCTGGCCAGTATCATAGCATATATGAAGAGGGGATGACAATGAAACACGTTGTAAATCAAACATTTCCGACTCTCATCAGATGGGTGCTCTGGTATTGCTTTGCTAGCAAATTCTTTAATCATATTCAAACTATTTCCACCCAACAGTTTTGGTGCACCCTTCATCCAGAATGATGCATTTATGGCATATACCCAGACCCTCCTCCACCTTGAACTGAATCACATTGATCTAATCAACAGCCAATGTACAAACTTGTTGCCTATCGACTTGCCAACACCCACCCATATTAACAAACTTTTATATAATTTGATAGGTGTTTGATACACATGCGAACTTAAAGAGAAACATTGTAGAGCCAACAAATCTAAGACTGAAGTTACCTTGTCCACAATAGTGCTAAGAAGTCCCACACCAATAGGTTGCATGCTTTCGAATTGAATAGTACTCAGCTATAAAAGTAGAAATTACGAACTGTTAGATTTGAAAGTTTTCCAGAACATTTAAATATTCTAACTGTCAGGGACTGCAAATTGCTTCTTATTAAGCACCTGATAAGCAAGTGATATCAACTCTTGTAAATGGAGGACCAGCCAATTTCCAGGCCTTGGTCTGCCAGCATTTACTTTCCTTGCCAAGAAAAGATCAAAATGAGCAGGATTTACTCCCACAGCTTCTGGTAAAAAACTTAAGCACCTACAACCGACAACACTCAATGAGATAAAAGTATTGATCAGGAATAAGTATGCATTCTAAACTATGGACAAGTTGTATACTCTCCTCCCATTACAAATAAATTTTATCATTTTTCAAAATTAAAAGGTGTTTTGAAGTTACAACTAAACTCAAGAAGACAAAAATATTGCAGAAAAAGTTGCACTCTAATATGTAAGCTCCACAAAATACTTATTTTGCTCAATTATCCAACCTAAATATTCCCAATATGCATTAACGTCACAGCCCTAACATACTTCTATGGATGGAAGCTAAAGGCTATTTTATAAAATGAAAAACAAACAAAGAAAAATCTTAAATTCTAAGGCTTGTTTTAGTAGATTTTACATTCGATTTTGTTCTCGCTTATATTTTATTATCTTGCTCCCTACATTTTGTTTCATCATGTAAATCTTGTTTAAACCTTTTAACAGTACGATTTTCACTTAGGTCCCTTATTAATTAATTGAGGCCTCATTCCTCTTCACGAGGCTGACATTTTGGTATACAACATTAAGAGGCTCCTACTAACGATGATTGAGGCATGCCCATTATATAATACACCGAAAGACATAGAAGTCCTACAGTTAAGTTTCTTATCGGGCATCAAATTTCGAAAACATTTACAATGTTAGACAAGTATATTTATTAGAAAACTGAAATCGAATTTGGGCACACTTACTCAGCTGCAAAAACTCTGGTACGGTATCTGAGGTGTCTATCTTTATTACGATTAGCATGTGCTATTCCTTCAGGGCTAGAGACCATGTTTTCATCATCATTCCCGAAATTCACGCTTGTACCAGGCACACTATTTGAAGAATCATGTTCTGATGCGTTCTCAGTTTCAGTAATTCTTCTGGTTGATGATGCAAGAACCTAAGAAAATATTATGTTGATTAGTCTCTATAGCACTTGTATTACCACATGTACTCCAGCTTATCCCAGACCTCAGCAATAAGATCCACTCACGTTATCCTATCCAGGACTGCAGAACTTATTACTCCACACCTTTCACAGAGAAGCTTCTTTTTTTACATTGAGCAAAGAGAGAATAAATAAAGTAAAGACTTGTTGACCCACAAGATAAATAGAAAGAAGAAATCTGTATTCAACTAGATAGGAACCATGGGTGTATTGACAATTAAAAGCTTTATATAAATATGACACCAACAAATGCATCTTCAAGAGAAAGATATTCAATCTTCAATATGATCCGCCTAACCAAATGTAACATTAATATAAAATAGGAAATAGAATACAGATGTATCAGAACACATGGCAGTATTGCATAGCAATGACCATCCCTCGCATATATAAGATGTATTAAGGGAATAATTCAGCATGAAACAGCTTACCATATTGCGGCATATTAATATCCACCGGGATGGACAGGTTGGGCATGTGGCATAGAGCAAACGCAACATAGTAGACCGAAGCAAATTTCCAATCCTAAAAAAAATAAAATTTCCAATCCAATATTTAGTATTGGATGCTATGTAGGCGCCTCTTTGGCTTACACATACACATGGTAATAACATTGACAACAAACAGCCAATTGACTGTGAGTTCATCTATTTTTTAAAATACTGATTAACACCATAATAACAAAAACAGACTTTTATGATAAAACAACCTACTAAATTAAACCATTTACACTGTATTCAAGTTAGGAGAAGCTACATGTTCATATTATAAATTATTAGTGTGAAATTTGTACGAGATTATAGTGCACACCATCTTTTAATACGTAACTTTATTAAATAATGAGTCTTGCACTAGCCGTAAAACAGTTTTAGGTCACATACTCAGAGTCAGTTTCTTCATCCAGCATTTGAAATAAATTATCCTCGATTTGCTCATCAATAACAGAAACCTGCAAAAGAATGTGATCCACATTAGAACAAAACAGTGAAGAGACTTAAGTAGAATAACAGAAAAGTGTAGAATACAACCCGGCTACGTACCGGGTCCTTCTCGATAAGATGCCGTAGAGTAGATACTGCAAGATGCCTTAATGTTGGCTGTTAAAAAATAATACAGTATCATGAGAGAATGAATCTGTAACATTATTATTAACCCGATAATAAAAAAGCTGATTTTACTAATTGTAGTACAATTTTGGCCAAAAAATACCCTTGGATAAAAAAAGTACAATATAAAAAATATAAAAAAATAATAAAAGGATTTAACCAAAAAAAGGAGAGCCTTTCCTCCTCACAGACCTACTTCGGATCGAGAGGATGGAGGTTCCTCCTCTTTCTCCAGCAAAGGTTTCTTTAAAAAAATTAAAAACAGAAGGGCAATGAAGTCTTTTCATACAGTGGCATTTTTGTAAATAATGGAAAACAATAAAATGCCACCTATTTAGTAAAGCTGCCTTTTCTGTAGCCGGTCTCTAATAGATTTCATTCTGTAACGGTACATACCTCTCTCGAGGACAGAGTTGATAGAAGATTGTGCACATGGGAATGCACTGAAACAGCTTGAGGAGCAAAAAGAACAAGCTGCTGCGTAAAACGGACACTCCTGCCAGATTGACCAACAATCTGATCACAACTAAAAAATATGAAAACGCTAATATAAAAGATGATATGGCATGAGAGGACTCCCGCTTCACCTTCAGCTTGGTATCGTTTCATCACGCAATATTATGTTAACTAGGGTAGATATAGAAGAAAAAAAAGCTTTTACAGAATCATTTCGGATTTTCAAAGTAATTATAATGAATGGCTGTAAGAAAGAACTATATGCTTACTCGAGCAACGTAGCAGTTTCTTGCCAGGAGCTAATCTCTGCAACAACAGACTATAAAATATAGAAAAAAGATAGTTCAGCTCAGAGAACATATAACAGAGTCTTTCATCAATATATCCAGACATAAACTACAACTTACTGGATGAATTTTATCAGCTTTGCCAAAAATATAAATAAGTGGGCAAAAGAAATAAAATTGAAATAACTATACCCTGCACCGCGAAAACAAAATGCTGCCTGGCGCAAGTTCAGGACCAAGAACAGCAACAAGAGCATTTATTAGGCGCCCTACTCCTTGAGGAAGGTCAATCCATCCACTTTCTTCAGATAATAGAATGTCCATGGCAAGGCTAAGTGTTGCCTATGCATAAAATTGGAGAAAAATATATCCTTCTGACTAAATATCTCAAGCAAAAGCATCGCTACGGAATTAGACAATAAACCCTAGAGTTGCGCAATACTGAATATTCAATCATTTCCATAAGATAATAAACATCCTGTGTCATAAGTAGAAGAAAGACACTTCTAATAAAATTCCTTAATTCAAACAGTACAGCTAGTCTAACATTCTACAGTTTAAGATGTTGAAAAGGTCTCTTTAACAATTTCCATGAGGACACACCTCTTTTTTAGGTCAAGTATGAGAAGGTTTCTATCCAATAAAACTTAAGACACATACAAAATTACCAACTATGTTACAAAGGAGATGTAAGTTTCATAAATAATAGAGTAGATGTAAAAGCCATAGGATTTTACAAATGTACATTGTAGAAAGTGCAACAGACTGAAAGCCCTAGAAGGAACAGAATACAAGTACCTGGACATGAGATACAAATGACAAGCCTGCAGCTTCAATGGTTAAAAGAAGCCCATGCAAAGCCCAAATTTGTAAGCCAAGAATCGAAGTTTTCGCAAGCAAGGAGATTGAGTTAACAGTAGCAGGTACTAGACTTGACAATGCCATTCCTCCTGCACTGCAAGTAAGATACATAATAATGATAATAAAAATAATTATTTAACTTTCTGATAATAATAATAATAATACAAACTACCATACAAGAATAGGTTATAAATAATAACAAAAGGCCTATATATTATTTATCAATAGATACTTTCCTAATCAAAGTTATTTCCTTTGACAATGATAAGAATAACGAAATTTCAAACAAGAATTACCATCCAACAAATTTAACTGTTCCGAATTCTACAGGAATGCTCGACAGACGGCAAATCAGATGCTTTCACTCTATACTATAGTTATCTACGAATTTTTGAACAACAATCCAAAAAGTCTGTAGCATACATCTATAGTGGAATCCACCGTCCTAAGCTTCAATTAAGACTAGACCGTCTTTTCGACCATTAAAAAATCCATAGTGCATGACGATGAGTGCAGAAACTCCAGTAGAAGAGAGTTCGTTCCACTTTTCAACATTCTGGTTTGGCCTCTTAGAAACTTGGGTAATGTTCCAAACTTCTGCATTCTCTTTTATATCACAATTTGAGAGTAACTTACTCATGCGACACAGAGACATCCTCATTATTAATACATTTATGGTAAAATAATTCACACAAGATAAGACTATAGCAATTATATGAGACCAACATAGACTTTAAGATGTCAAAATAATTAACCATATCAATAAGCATAAGAAAAAAGAGATGATACAAGAAACCTCATATCTCACCTGCGATGGATGCAGCCAAGTGCAAGAGCAATAGAACCAGCATAGTATGAATCTGTTATCCCATTCAGATCAGCAAGAAGAGACCTTGTCTGTGCATCACAACGGGGAAAAGACAAACTAAATAAACTGCAGAGAGCAAAGAGTTAAACTTCATTTCTTCGTAAATATGTGTCATCTTGACAACTATTACTACTACACTGCAATGGCAAAAAACAATACAAAAGCAGCTAGAATAAGTTTCACCTACAATATTTCAAAGTTTAGAAAAATTATTATCTATGGGAACAAAGTAAAGTCAGAGGTCCACTGATGGGTAAAAGTGTATTAAGGACATGAAGATACTCCCAAGAAATCCAAGATAGCTTAAGCATATAACTTCAAGACAACCTTGGAAGGTTCCAGATATGCATAAATCTTGTCAATCCTACTCCTAGAATTTGTAGAGTCTGGTTACGAAATAGGTCAGAGAAAGCCAAACCAGCTGGTGCATCAATTTGCACAATATCCAACTAGATGAAAAGGCCACTTTGACTCACTGGAAGCTATATAAATTGCGCTATCCCAATACCAGCTTCACATGCATCTCATGTACTCAAGTTTTTAAGATTAATATTCATTCACAAACGAAGAAAATATTCTTTATAAGACAGCTTGTTGAATAATAAAATTTGGACCAACCATTCTCGCTGTGAAGAGATCATTTCCAAGGCGAGCTAAGAGACCAAGACCTTCGCATGCTGCCCTACGCTGCGATGAACAGATGTCTCCCTCTGCCAAAATACTCTGTCCAATTAGATGCAAAACAGATTAAATTAAAAGGCAGAATATAGCAATTATATCCTCAACAGTTACATTAGTCTAAGATTCAATACCTGAAAAATGGATTGTGCTGCATTTAAAATCTCCAGGCTTAGCGGTTGAGGGCGTGAAGCAAGTAGCGACTGTCATTTAAACAAAAATAAATTCCCTTAAAAAAGGTTAACATGAATTTACATCTCTAAACTCTGAAAAAATGGAAAAAAAATGCTTGTCAAGTACACCTTTAACCCAGCAAGTAATCCAACACAAATATTGGTCACACTAGCTGAACGCCATATTTGCTTTTTCCCAGATTTTAGACACTGCTCAATAGTTGCAAGAAGTGCGAGCATCCCATCATTATCCTGAGGTTAAAAAGTATGAAGCAAGCTCAAAAAACAGGAAATCTTGATATCAAATAACTGAATCCTGAGCAACAACCATGTAAGAGTTCGCCAACCTGAGAAGCAAACATGACCCCGAAGCAGAGGAGCATCTGGTTCACTAGCGTCTTGTTTACGGTCTCCGGCTTGACAATCAAATTTATTTTTCAATACAAGGAAACAAATGAAGCAACAGTAATTAAACAAAAGACAAAATAATATTTTCACTGATATATGTTATCCTGGAAACAAATTTGCTTGGATAATTGGTAAACCATTGCAAACTTACCATATTCTTTCATATTAAACATTTATCCATAAAAAATGACCAGCTCTTAGTTAGATAATTAAATAGATTGGGCGAGTTGAAGTAACTATAAATTTACCATTTCTCGAGAAACCCAATATATATATATATATATATATATATATATATATATATATATATATATATATATATATATATATTAAACCCCCTAAATCAGTTATTTTCTAAACTGTTGAGTACTAAAAATTCCATGGGAAATCCACACAACCTTTATTAGGGAAAATAAAATTTCACAACTAAAATTCAAAAAAGAACATGAAAACCCGGTCACAAATAATCCAGACCTCAGAATCTGTAGATGAACACAGATAAAGGTATTTCATCATATTTGCAATACAAAAGCAAACTCTGAGATCTTCATTAACTTTAACAAATTGAAAAAAATGAGAAACAATGTGAATGCTAAACCTATTAAGTATGATGAAGAAGATATTTTCAGGAATGAACAAAAAAACTAGTCATCTAGAAAGGTTGCTTTAAAGGCGATTGTAACCAAAGGTTGGATTGAGAAATTAAATTGATGATTAAGTTCCTGCAGTATAATAATGTACTTTTTAAGAAGCACCCATTCAATTCTCTAAATATAAATGATGACTTACACCTGTATCAATTTTCTTATTAAGGTTAAAGTATTATCTCCCGAGATTGACAAATACACCACAAGATCTATGACCATTGAAGTCGCTAAACTACCTATACTGCTTTCCCATAAATTCCATAAAATATTTATTCAAATGATCATTCATGTCAGCTAGATGGCAGATTGGAGTAAAACTCATGGAGACGTACCAGGGGAAAACTAGAATGTTCAGTCTCCCAGACACACGGCATAAGTCCATCCTTTCCACCTTGAAAAGACCGAAGTTCATCTTCAAACCAATCCCTGAGTTGCCAAAGACATAAGAGTTTTATAAAGTTAAGAAGTCGTAAACTCTTTATGTTCTTAAAATTCGACAAAAGAACGCACCATGTGTCTAAAAGAATATGCTTAAATGAGACAGAACTACGCTCAAATTTTCAATTGAAAAACATGACCAATAATATATCAAAATATTTATAAAATTGCAAAAAGTAACACGAACATGAAAAGCTTGTCACCTTCCAGGAATCCAAGGACCTAGCCATGCATCTCTTTTATCTAACAAAAACCTCAAGCACGAGCTTTCTTCGCATCCAGAAGCGCTCCTGCAAGTTAAAAAGGAGAGCTACATGAGCCAACAAGTAAATTAAAAATGATCAACTTTATCAAGGGGAAAAGTAACAGAGAAAATTATTATCTGCATCAAGTGTAAAGAAGATCAACCTTCTTAAATGTTACTTATCATTACCTATATGGCGTCGTGCATAATTGAATAATTTGGTGATGCTCAGTTTTATACGCTGTAGGATCCGGGAGGGTTTGATAAGCTATTAATATTCTGATAATAAATGTATCAATTGCAGTCTTGATATTGGCTAGTTCTTTCCCGGCTAGCAGTGATACACATGACAGCCCCCTGAATTCCACTGGATGTTATTAAAACCTTTAACATGTGTAAATAGTAAATGTATACAGACAAACACACATAAAATAAATGGTGAACAATATATAAAACCAACTTGTCAGAACTGAATGCTACAAATTTTGTAAAATAAGCCAGAAAGGCAACCATACCTACTCAGGTATACCATCACCGGTTGAAGTAAAATCCCACCATTCACAGCATCAGAAGCAACAAAACGTCTTACAAAAGCTGCAAGCGCACCCATTGCAGCTGACCACACACTGACAGTAGGAGAAAAAATCCATTTACGTATGTTAAACACAACAAGAGTGTTTAAATGTTAGCCTTGAGCAAAACAAATAGTTTTAACATTATACAAATGACTTAAGGAAAAAAAAATCAAATAAATCTTAAATTATCAACTTAGTGACAGTTGATTAGGTTATATTCCAGATTACTCAAACGAAAAGACTTAAGTGGTTCAGACACCTCTGATACAAACAAAAGTGAAGCGCTAAATAATGTCGAAAAACCAACATTGTCAATTTTAAGTAACCAACAAATTGGAAATGCTTTTGTGACTATGCCTAGAAATGATTGATGTATTGCAGATGCTTACTCAGATATTCAGTGAGTGAGTATCACCTAACAAGATCTCTAGAAGAAGATAATGCCACATAAACTACCTACCCCCAACTTAACATTGTTGTACCTTACTGTAGAAGTCAAGTCTGTGCATTGCTTGATAAAATCTTCAAGGTTTCCGCTAAAAGGGTCAGCCCAAAGAGAGAGTATGTCGAAAATTTGGTCCTCGAGCTCCTGAACACAATGAAAAAAAAAACAGCATAATTTACATGTAATAGCCTCACTAGATGAACATAACTACATAAGACAAACTTCTACCTCTAGAGGCATAGAATTTAATAGCGAGGACAACAATGACCATCCTGCTTCCTGTTCTACTGTGGCAGCCGTAGGGTTCCTACTAATTTCTGTCAGCATCTTCTTTGAAACTTGAAGCACTGATTTTGGCAACCTGAATAGAAGGCAAGAAGAAAGTATGACTTGAGCAACAAAAACCTAAACAGTTGAGCTACTGAAAATAAGGAAACAAAAAGCTATAGATCAACTTTGATCATTAACAGTAAACATGCTGAAAAAATTAAATGCATGTTTATATACAGACAAAACAAAAAGTTAAAACTTAATGTTGTCCTTGCAGTCTCCGCCAGAAAGTTTAAGTTGGTAAGATGTCTCAAGTTAGCAACCATCCAAGTAGGCAACTAGGCAACAAATACACTAAAGTTTGCAGGATGTGGCTCGGATTCAAAAAGATTGTACTACCACATTCCCTGCAAGCACCTTGCAGTATGTGCATGTAACTAAAGTTCAATATCATAATGCTAGCCCGACGATGATTAACGAGATGTATATAGCCCAGCTAAATTGAGCAAGGTAATGAATGTAAATTGATTAAAAGTCAACCAGCTTCCTGTGTTTTTATTGAGGACAATTGCTCTACTATCATGTGAATGATATCTTGGCTAACAATTGTATTCACAAATTTATTCTTCACTTTCCAGAATTGCAATGCATATTTTTAGGTCTCCACCAAATGTACAAAATTACTCTTTGACTTTCCGGAATTTATATACTCAGCCTTATGTCTCCACCAAAGGCGCCATCTTAAGCAATAACAACTCTGATATAGGCCTTGTATTCAAAGGAATATAGCTCGAATGTTAAATCATAAAATATAAGTAAAACCTGGGAATGTGTTAAACAAACTCCAAATAGGCTAAACCTTATAACAGAACGATAGATAATGATATAATTTATGTTAACTTATTATCCTGTTTTGCAATGATCCGACCAAGCATGAGACCCAAATAGTAAAGATGCTAATCAACCAATTCGGGGATTTCTAATCTAGCTGCTTATCTAGCATGCAATTTCACATACACCTAACAGATTTTATACACATTATAGAGTAGTATCACAATTTCTATAGGAACAGTAAAAAAAGAGAAAAAAATAAGGATCTCTCTTCTCTGTCTGAACGCATCTATCACTTTTATAGGCCAAATTGTGCACCTTTGATTTGAAATTTTACATTACAAGTATCTTTCAATAGCTATCTTATCTCCAGTTTTACATTTTCTTGCTTGAGAATTAAGACATGTAACAACTTAACGGAAATAATACACAGAGTTAGTACCTAATAGTCTTCATTATGATCTGGTTTTCTTGTGTCAGAGCCATGAGAACTTAGTCACCACCTTATGCGCAGCCTCTTATACTACCCTTCTCCTTATGCTGCTGTCTACAATAATCCTGCTTGCCTGATTAGCTAGCAGGTTACCGCGACATCGACTACCAGATCTCACAGCACTTCACCTTCAGCTGGCCATCATAAGATGGCGCTGTCTGTGACAGTCCTGCTGACTGGAACCAGAACTACCAGATAAGAACCATTTACCAGCAACTTGTATGACAACAACCCACCTCTACACGAGGCCTCCCCGACATCCTACCTTATGGCCAAGCCCTAATCAGCTTACTACCATATAACCTGCAGGATTTTCTCTGAGACTTAATCCTAGATTCTATTTCTTTTTCCTATTCATGGTCTGAACGTATTATGAGTTTATTTGAATTTATTAATCGCCTTGTTTTGATTTAACACGCTTTCCTTTATGCCAAAAGTGAGTCTTTATCTTTTACAATCATGCTGCCATTGTTCATGGTTCCTTGAATTCTAAGTGATGATCACCTTGCCTCTGTCACCAACAAGGTTCTTTGGTTTACTTAAAAGGGTTGAACCTTTGTGTCCTTCCATGTCAATAAACACAGTTATTCCATTGAGCAGTGTATATTTTCAACATTAATTTCTTACTGATTAAGGCTGATTTAACTTAACTAGTGTTAAGATAAGAAACCATCTCATACAATGCACAGTGCCACAAATAACAAGCAGATAGATAAAAACTTATGCCAATAGCAAAAACATCGACCAGAAGAAACAGAGTAGAAAATAAAACATTGAAAAAGTAGCAGAATAAATGAGCTTTTCACTGCCTGAACAACCGTATCAGCTAATAAATAAATTATAAGGAGAGAAACATAACAATATTAAGAACAGATGACAATTACCTAGTTGGATAACCAAGAGGCAAATGCGGTGAAACAGAGACCAGAGCAGCCAAAACTGCTGCTTGTCCATGCAAAGAATCAAGCGCAACTTGCAGATTGCTTCCCTACACATATACAAGAGACACTTACAGATTCTCCAAGGAAGAATGCATATATCAAATGGTAAAACCAATCAATCAGACCAAAGTCTGTGCCTGACTGTAGGAGACAGTTATACATCTTACAAGCATATACACGTGTGTATGTGCGCGCTTAATAAATATTGTCAGTTCAATAAGTGAGAGATATTCAGAAAGTAATTTAGAACATGTCTTAACTTCCTTAACAATCTAGATGGCTTATGCCAGTGACGGTCAGAGGTAGCCTTAACATCGCGAGGGCATATGAATGAATATCCTTGATGCCCCGCAATCAGTATCAGTGTTGAAACTAGGTCTGATACTGAAGTGTAGTTAATCCTTGAAGCTTCACTGAGTTCGACTTGAATGATCAGGGAATTACCAAATTTCTGCAAGTGTCATGGAACACTGATATCTATGCATGTGTTTACTCTCTCCTCTCTACTTCTAATTTTCTCTTCTGAGTAGCATACAGTACTTTTTAGGACTTTAAACCGACTAACCATCTGTGGATGCTGATTTTTGTCTTGCTTGCATCACCTAGCGATTTATTTCGACATGCCTATGTCTAAACACAATTAGTATGAGCACGAAACAGGATTGTTCCATCAAGGTACGAAAGGGTTTATATTTCTTACTTGAAAGAGGTATTTATATAATAAGCTAAATTTCACATGTGTACATGATTGCTAAAAGAAGGGAACAACGAGAACAGAAAGAAAGACAGCGAAATTAAAGGGCCAAAAAGATGAAGGATTATACAATGATGAAAAGCAAAAAAGATAAGAATATGCACAATGACAAAGGCCAAAATTACTACAAGAATGAATAGCATACTAGAAGAACCAAAGTTGATGACACTGTATTAGCAAAAAAAAGTATATAAATAAAATTATCATTACCTTTTCAAATGAGACATTTTCTCTTAAAGCACTAAGAGTTGTTACCCCATACGAGATCAAACCTCCAACGCAGGTAGGATCAACCTCAGCCAATGCACGCAATGTCAAAGCAGCCTCAAGACGTACCTGGGGATGCATAGCAACAAGTTATCATAAAGATCATGACATTTTAGACTCCCCCCTTGCATTCTTCTTCTACATTCTTTTACCCCACTTTTCTTGGATGTACTACAACTACCAACTGCTCTTTGGTCTTATTCCTGGTCTAGGATCCTAGCTACTTTTCTTTTTCTTCGCTCGGCTACTTGAGTCATTTGGCTTCCGCACTTATGTCTTCTATCATGCTTCTCAGTTCAGTCACTTGATACACTCAGCTTTACTCGGTTTTAACTCTTGCCCTCCAATTAATCTTATTTTATGTGGCTAAATTTCTAGACTACTACTCAGTTGTGTTTGTTATGACATGCATTAAAAGTTGTAATTTAGATAACTCTTATTAAACAAGTCTAGGTCACGCGCAAAAGAGACTAGACACTTGTTCTTCATAAAAAGTGCCTAAATAAGATCAATTATTACTAAAATATTCTAACCCTAGGCATCAATATTATGTTTCATAAAGCAAATAAACTTCCGGCTCTAGGTCACTTTAATGATCTAAAACTTCTTGGCAAACATTTCAAAATCTCAATCTCCTCAATATCTCCACAACAGTTGACCTAAATAATAAGGAAAACAAATTTGCACTAACCATCAAACAAATAACTCGATATAAGACAATCCACAAAAGCTATTATCAAATTCCTCAGTCTGGGAAGTCTGAAAATTTTCGCTATTTAAAAATGAAGAATTATTTTCAGGCATGTCAGAATTAGAAAGACGCTAACCTAATGTAAAAAAGCTTGTTAGCTGGACTAAATGGACAGTGGATGCAGCTCCAGTACCAACAAATAGCCTTTGCTACATTCAAGAGTATCAATCTCTTACAATCCACCGACCCCTTACTCCGAGAAATAACACTTCGGTTCCGGTAAAGACTCAACTTATCCCACCTCTCTCTTTCCATTGACCACAGAGAGCAATACATGATTATACAGTTAAAGACACATGGTTGTACATCAGCTGGTTTATAATAGGTCTTTGCAAATTATCGTAGATCATGTCGAAAAGTTGAAACTTGAAATATGAAAACCTGAACTCTATCTAATGTTAACCCACAACTAAAAACATCTGTTACTTTGTGATTAAAGAAAGAAGGAGCTTACAAGTTGAGATGAATGAAACAATGCTGCAACAACTGTATCATCAAAGACCTCCTTAAATTCAGTTGGAACCTACAAATTAAAGCATTACATAAAGAAACTATCAGATAAGAACACGAAAATTAACCCTTTTCAGTTCAAAATTTTAATGAGCCTTACTTTTAAAATTAAACATTGCTGAAGAACTAGACAAAACAATTATATCTTGGGTAGATGGACTACATAATAAGCTACGTGTGAAATTTTCACTTCGAATCTATAGCAGAATATATATAGTAATAACTCAAGGGTTTGAGAAAATAGAAAGGATGCGGACTGCAGAGCGATATGGTTCATAAAGCCAGATTGGGGGGTGCACGCAGTACTACTTAGCAGTACTGTGGCAGGATTTTCCTTTCAAGCTCTGAAGGTCTACTTGGCAGGCTTCTGCTCACTTCTATTTATATAAGCTTTGTTAATAAACATTTGGTGCCTTCAGCTTCTTAGACCGTCAAAATGTTATCATCAAATCCTATATGTAGAGATAGAGTCATGCTAACAGTATATAAGTTTCATAGGACTACTTGATAGGTGCATCAATTTCCCAAGATTGATTCTTAAAACCCTGGTTGTGCTATTAAATTAATTAACGAAAGATGTTTCACTTCTCTTAAAAGAACTTGTGGTATTTCCACCAAACACTCAACCCTAACCTTAAACTCCTAACATTCCTATTTGGTTGTTCGATGTCTACAAATCTAAATTATAACTCCTGTGATACTAGATATATTGAGATAACAGTAGGTAAACAAAGTCAGAACGTTATGCCTACTATTTAAGAAATGAAAGTAACACGCGGATCCGTGCACCACAGTCGCATTCTAATGGTATTAAACAAAAGTTTATAATAACCCTAACGAGCATAAGATAGCTGATACAAGATAGTTCTGTTTAGTAAACAGAAAAAGGCCAGTAAACATGTCAGCACAACATATAATCCTAAAATATCACATCTCCAATGAATACAACCACAAAAAATTTATGTTCTCCAAGAGACTATCCAACATGGTTTGCTCTTTTACAGCATGATTACATATCGTAAACGGATGTGTGTTCTATAGCTACTTTTAGATTCAGCTAATTTACGAGTCAAGTTTAACATTTAGCTTCCAGTATATTTACAACTACAAAGACAGGTAGGTTAAGGCTCATATATGAGATACTTTATCTAGCAGAAATATAGAAGTTTATCCATTAGAATTTTTTATAACACTCATGTTTCTTATTATTTATGTTTCTAATTTCTCTCATGTCCTATTTTGTGAATGGTTGTCCTTTCCTTTCTATCAAGACTTAACCAACTCTTAAATACATGGAGATCTGCTATGGCTTTCTAAAAGTAGTTCAAAAAAATTATATTTCAGTAAACTATGTGTCATACACATACAGCAAATATAGTGCTCAACATGATAAAAAGACGTATTTTGAGTTTTATATCGTTGCATACACAAAAGTATTATAATATATTTTGCTGAATAAAGACAAGAAGTTAAAAAAATAATTATACAAATATGGATGCCTTTAGGCAAAAATTTTAAATACTGGAAGTTATAAGAATAGAAACGACAGTATTTCACCTCCCCCAGTGTTTTCAAAGTATATGACAAGGTGCGTAAAGCAGCAATTTTCATTGATGAACTTGCATCTGGAGACTGAAGCTGCAAATGTTTAGAGAAACAGTGTAACTGCAATGTTCATAACATGGTAGCTTCTAATGCAGAATCAGAGACAATAAGAACATCAAGGTGAAAAATGATACAAAAATGAATAATTGCTCATACTTGCTTTCCAAGAAAGACCAAAAAACTCCTTTGAGTAGGCTCCATCATTTGATCAATCACACCAACACGTAGAACGTACAGAACACATGCCTTCAGAAAATCAATAATTTGATAAGCGACTTGTAGTAGAAAGTCACACTGCATGCTGTTCTGTGAGTAAAGTGCTTTGATGCAGCAATGAATTAAACCTCTTATACATCGCCATATAATTATATTCTATTCAGCCAACCTAAAGACATAAAAGGTCAAGAACCACAACAACTAACATGTAAACCCCATTTTTCTGCAATTTTATCAATGAATAAACAGAGAATAACTAAGAATAAGTAGGTTTCTCAATGCCAGCAGCAATAGCACCATCCATGTTGAGAGTTATCAGATAATAAGCATAAGATAAAAAAGCACCAATAAATGCAGATCAAAGCATAATTAATATGTTTGAAGCCAGCCTGCAATGACCTACTAAAACCACAGGCACAGCTCAAATATGATCATCCAACAACTGTAAAGAAACATAAGGAACATGTATTATAACGATACAATACCAAAAAAGGAATTTGATGAAAAAAGAATGTAAAATAAAAGTAACAAATCATAGCAAATTCCAAGAGACAAACGGACAATTGATTTCAGGTTTTCCTCAATAAACTTATGTCTAACTTCTATATAGTTGATAACTGAATCGAGAAACAACACTACAACCAAGGAAGTCAAGATAAATACCAGTGCATGGGCATCAACTGAAGTATATCCACGAAGCATTTCCATAACATGCAGAGCATATTTTTGAAGTTCAGTATCTGGATGCGAATACTTCAGATGAGTGGCCTGCAAAATATAATATAATGACCAAGCAAATTTATAATGATTCCACTAATTACCTATGTAATACTGATTACTGAAGGACAAATTTAGATCTTAATATCAAGACGACGGAATTTGTAGTAATACATCAGGACATTGGAAAAAGAAAACGGTTGGTAAGATTAGACTAGAGAACTGTTACGCAGCATGATCTGCCAAGAACTTACTACAGGGATTAAATAGGTTTACCACAACTTAACTCAAGTAGAAAACTATATGTCAGAACAAACGACATTCGAAGCAGCACATAAGCATCTCATGGTTTAACTGGTGTCCCATGGCTCTACGACTTAGTTCACAGCAATAAAAAAAAATCGAGAGTACAGGAAATAAGGTTTATCTACCTGTAAAAACGATACCCAAGATAAAGCTAATCCAATTCTTACATCCTTTGACCGGGATCCAGATGCTGCAAATTCGAGCATAGTGAGAAGCAAGAGTAGTGATTCTCCCAAATAAGGGGAGAATAAAGGACCACAGTATTCAAGTGTATGAAATTACAAGCCACGATATAGAAGCTCTCTTGATGATGCAGCATAGTTTTATTATGCCTATTATAGATATGAAAAGAAACTATAATTTCAAAAGAATTCTGCTTTCATTTATAGAGCCACAGATATCTTTTGAAGGCTTAGTTCTGCTTAAAACTGAGATATCATGTGTATTCACATGCCTGCGTGCATGCTTTAAGTATCTCCGCAAGCAGGAAACTGCATCAACCACTTATTTCACTTTCACCAGGTCCAAAAAATAGTTGTTGAATTACGACTCGTTGAGAAAAATGACTACAACCCGCTTTAGCAAATTCAATAAGCAATCAATGCTAACAATTTAAAATTGGAAGTTACAGGCTCGAAACATATAGCTAAGAGAATGTTGCAAAACTAATATCTTATTATAAAAGTAGGGTAGAGATATATATACTAGAAGATACATGACGATGGCCTTAACTACCTTTGGATCAGACATTATTTTTGAATCTATAATTTTACCCATTAGTTTGCGACCATCTTATAAACACCTAATTTAACTTCTCAGTCAGTCAATGCCCTTCATTTCAAATCCTAAGGTAGTTAAAGTCATGGCCGGGCGTTGTAATTGCTCATCTCAGAATTATCCGAACATTCGGTGAAAAGTCAATGCTTCTGTAGTATTATCATTTCACATGAAGACTCAATTCGCCCTCTTCATTAAGTACAGATAAGAAACAACTTAACATAGTCCTTACAAAATATTGTAACAAGTACAGACAAACAAGAAGCCCCAAATCAACTTAGGTACCCAAAGCATGGTGCCAGCTGAAGTAGCATCAGTCAGCCAAACAGAATGGGTCACAAAACCAAGGTTAATTAATGTAAGTGAACTAAACAATACCTTTTGTGAAGGGCAAAGTTAAATGTTTGTTTAAACCACCTTCTAGTTTCTTTGCTGGTGGGAAGGGGCCTTTACCCCTAGGCTGAACCTGAAAAAGAACAACCCTTGTTTAGCAACGATACCACAAAACAGGTAACTTGACAAAAGTTGGTCCTTAGATATGTGTACCTGTGCATCAGGGTTCATTCCAAGAGCAAGCAATGAACCCAAAGCCTCAGCGAATGCATCACGAACAGATGATACAGGATCCTCAAGTCCCTGGTTATATATACCAACAGGGACAAGGATTAAACTTTACAATTACGATTTTTGCACGCCAATAAGGAAACTTATTGAATAAGAAGAGTAGCAAGCAAAAGGTTATTTACCTTGACGCAATAAGAGGATAAACTATCAAGTTCTCCAACTCCGAGACCTGGCCCTCCAATGTTGGCAAAAGCTTGTAAACAACGTGCAGCAGCAATTCTAACAACAAACGATTTGTCCCCAATGCCAATTCTTGTGATGAGACGATATGCTTCACTATATGCAGAAGCAATAGCATTACCACCAGCGCCTTCTAAAGCATTTTGAAGCATAAGAAGAGCTTGTTGTCTCACATATTCCTGAAATTTATATGACAAGAGTCATAAACCTCAGGTACAATACCAGAAGAATGAAACAAGCAGTGTAAGAAAGGACAAAAAAAGTTTATCATCATATCACGGTATTGACCAACTCAAGCGCAGAGATATTATGGTAAAGGTCGTTGTACTACTGCATGGTGTATCCTCTGTGCTTAGCTACGCTAATCTTTTTTTAATAAATTATTTCATACTTCTACACTACAATTCTTTTCTATAAACATATATGTAATCATAAGTACAAGTAATACAAATAGATAAGGGTTCATTTGGTAAATCTTCTTTTTTGCATTTTTTCTTTGAAGTAAAAAGGATATTTGTTTGCTCTTTCTTTTTCTAACTTATAAGTAACTCAATATTTTTTTCAATTATAACTAAAAATGTAACCTCCAGCCTTAATTTTTTCTGTTATGTACATTGATTTTCAAACATATTTTGTTCCGCACGTTCTTGTTTTAAGTTTAAATTTTAACTTATAATAGTCTACCAAATAAAACCTTGATCAGGTAGATGAGAAATAATCATTGTCTCAATGATCATAGCTAAATGACTCGTACGCCTAGGTAATGACATGAGATGTACTACTGCTTTAAAGCCATAAATTTTACGAAGCAGCGTAAATCTGTTATGGAATTAAACAAAAAATGCAAGTTTATAAATATCAGTTATCAATTACAAATACAAATACCTCATTAAACTTCATCAATTTTGTTGTAATAGTTGTTGTCTCCAGCAGACCTGAATTGAATTTTTTGCCAAAATAGCCATACAATGTTCCCAAACATTGTGCAGTACCTACAATATATATATCTCATGTACTCATAAACATGCTAATCAACTCAACTGACCTGAAAGTTTGAGTCATGAAATCAAGAAGCACAGTACAAATACTTCTCTATAAAATCCTAACCATTGAGCTGAAATGACCAGAAAGTTTATTGAAGATACTAATTAGGAGCTACTGGGCATACTAAATCATTACAAATTATATAGGACCACTCATGCATGCTAACCATGGCACCGAATTTAGTAGTAGTAGGCCATCACCAAACAGCTACAGAGCTGTTGTGCATCCAAGTTATGAAAAATTAAAAACTATGAACCCAATGGTTTCGATAGTAGCAGTTGTGTCTTAAAAAAATAATTCTAATTTTGATACTCCCGAAACTTAGAAACTGTAATTTTGGCTGAATTTAATCTGCACGTGAATCATAGACCATTTAATGAATGCAAATGCGAGTTTCTTTTTAACAATAACCAAATCCTGAATGTCCTCTTTGCACAAACAACTTTGAGCTAATTATAGTGGTGCATGTGGAATTCTCAGAGGTGGTAAGCATAGATATAGTCAGGACTAACCCGCAAACTTTTGAGGTTCACTTCGGCGGACATCAGAAAGAAACCCTTGAAGACTACTTGCTCTAGAGTAAATCGATATACTATCACCTTTTGATATTATCATTGCCATAGCAACAGAAGCCAAATGTCGTACAGGTCGCCTAGCACCCAGAGTAACTAAAGAATACAAGGCATCCTCGCATTTTCTTTGCCATAACAATATCGATTCCTGAAAATCCGTTTTTCACAGTAAGCACACACACTTCCCTATGATTACAAATAACAAGATGACTAAAACAGCAAAATAAAAATTTCACAATTTCAACAGCTCGCTAACAAATTTCAGGAAGAACTTTGGAGCAATTCAATCAAATTTTACTCTGAACAACGATTCTGAGAGTATAGAAAGAGAGAGACCTTTGGCTCTTCTTCGATGGCGGTAATGAGATCGGAGAGGAGATCGAAACATAGGAGTGGATCGGGAGATTGTTGCGATGCCGATGAGACTATGGATTCCAGTTGGGCCACTAATACACCGAAACGGGAGAGAGGGACATTGTCTCTGACGAAGGTCTTCTTCGCCATCTTTTACGATGGAGTATTCGCTGCTCGGCAACTTAGACCCAGTGATCAATAAAAAAAATTCTTTAATCTCCCGGACTGGAGACTGTAAAAATAAGAGAGGAGACAAACAAATTTGGCTTTTGTAATAAAAACGTTCTAAACAGGGTCAAGCTAAACGAGTCTTCGGTTCACCCAAAAATAATAGTCTTTTCTACCATCCTATTTTTAATTTTAAAATTACGTCCTATACTTTACCAAATTTATAAATTTAGTTTTTTATTTACAAAATCTATAAATTTAGACTAATTTTTTAGATGTTGCCAACTCCACGGATCTTCACCAATAATTTTAAAATGAAATAAAACTAAGCGAAATAAAACGGATAGTGGAATGAATATTTCTCTCTTTTAATCCCCAAAATTTTATAATTTCATCTATTTTGTTTTACCAAAATATCTTTTTTCTAGTATATATGATGTTTTTTTCCTAAATATCATCCAACCATTCTCAAGAACACCTCTTACTCTCTTATTTCTTTATATTATCTCTTCCTTCTTTTATCTCTAACAAAAATTCGGCGAGAGACCTCTTCATCATGCCAATATCTGACCACTTTTCGATAATCTAATCCTCCTCCGGGATTTTTATTGTAGTTGATTTTAGGTTTGTTGTTGTTGATTTGGGTTGATTTGTTGCAAATTTGATGCGTAAGTGCTATGGTTTGAAAAATAAGGATGAATTTATATGTTTATGGTTGTTAAAATTAGGGTTTCATCCTCCTCGTCGGAATCGTGAGGAAGATGGCCAGCCAGCACAGTTGGTGGACAGCACCTGCACCACAGGTGCGTGGTTGATTTTTGCGAAATAAATTTAAGTATTTTTCGAAAATTTGCCGATTGTTTTAATTTTTTGACATATTAACCTAATTTTTTGTGTTTATTTAGCTATTAGGATTTCTTTGTTATATAATTTAGTTATTAAGAAATGCTTTCGTGTTTATTTCAGTATGCGGACGGACAGCAGGAGGTCTAAAGTTGTGCACCCTAAGAAAAATATTTCCATCGTCAAATTTTTTGAAGCAGAAATGGTACGCGAAAATCATGGAAGAATGAACACAAAAAAATAAGTTGATGAACACACTTGATGTGGATGAAAAGCGTAGACATCAATATCATTACAGGTTTCTCGTAGTTGGTAGGATATTAAGTGTGGTTATGGCCCCGAGAGATGAGATATATGTGTTATATGTGGGGTTGTTAGGACTCATTGTTAATGAGGTATGTAGAGAGTTGGATTTCACATAGGAAGTGGGGTTCAAACTGAAATGGCTTCGCGAAATATTTACTGAATATTGCTTTCTCCACTTGACCGGCCACGAGACTACCCATCACGTATCACGAGCATATCTTTTTTTATTTAGGTGCATCATATTCAATGATATTAGTCAGAAAAGCATGACATGTGACTATCTTTATGGTTTGGAGAACATGGATTATGGGTTTTGGGATATAGCTTGGAGGACTAATGTGTTGGCTTTCCTTTTCCGTACTTTAGGGGGTGCTTCAAAATCTTCAAAGCGGAAAATGTACGATTATCATAACCAAGTTAGATTGTTGAATATACGATCACTTTCCGGCTTTAAAATCTTCACAAAACCCAACTTATGTCTTGAGGAACCCAAGGATTGCTAGTTGGTTACCTAGGAGAATGGTGGGAGGAAACGTGCGTCTCAAATCCTTAGTATGTGCACTTATTACAAATCAAAAGGAAAAAGATGTAAAAAACAAAAATAATACTTAGTATATCCTTTACAATTTTTTGAATGTTTTATTTACCTTACTTTTATTAATAACGTGTTTTACTATTTTGTTTTACATGTCATGTTTTAGCTGTACGAGCACGTGAGAGCTTAGTTTAACTGACATCCCAATGTCATCAGATTTCTCTTGATCTTTAACACTTTCTAATTCAATAAGAAATAGTTCTAAAGCAGTGTTAGAGACCTTACATTTGATTTGGTCAAACACTTCACCTCCAAATTTATGTTGTGCTGTATAACAACTTTTTTCAAGTGAGGATCTAATTACATAATATTGGAGTTCAACAAGTGAATGCACCATGCTCCAAAATATCTCAAAATTTAGCTTGCTCGTACGTATATAATGTTTTAGGTTAGAATGAACGCTTTTCACCCGGTTAGTTGTGTTATGTTCTAAATGCATGAACTTGTTGGTTTTCCAAACAATAAATTTATCGGTGTATAGGTCAAGCCAAAACTTTTCAGTTTATTTGATTGTTTGATGATAGTTTTTGTAGCTGCATCTCAATCCTAGCGTGATCAAATTCAACTTCTGATGTCGCATACACTATTTTTTCCATGCAGGCATAAATAAATATGAAATTTTTCTAATTAAAGTACTTATTCTTATTCCCTGAATGATTTGGTTTATGTTCCATTGATATAGCATGTGTGTTATTTTCGAGAACACAAATTCTAGAGCATTCATCAACTCCAAGTATTTGTCTGTCAAAATCACGTACGATTCTTCAATGTCGTTAGATACAATCAAAGATTTCAAACAATCTAATACCAATTTGAGATTGTTTGATTTTTCATAGGATATAAACATAAAAGCAACATAATAAGTTAAACTAATAGATGTCACACCTACGATCTCAAACAACGACATCGCATACTGTATTATCTTGTAAGTACTATCTATTGTCTATATTATTGGAAGTGTATATAAAAAATATACACAAACTGGGTGTGAAATTAATATATTAATAATCATTCAAGTTTTATCTTCGCTAGATTTACGCCATTTGAAATAATTATGTCTTTTGAGCTCTCCTAACAAGTATTACAACTATGACAGATAGGTTTTCTCCAACATTCGGATTTTTTACATAGAGTTGTAGATTATGCGCATGAAAGAAACATTATCTTAGTTTAACTTTTATTAACTCCGTTCAAAATTTCTATAGGACAAGTCCCCATGAAGGTGAAACATTCTACAAATTCCAACTCTTTTTTTTCATTTAAACATCGTGTATAAATGACCTTCTAAGTGTTTAAAATTTGGATAGTTGTGAATGTCGAATATAACTTCTAGCGACCATTGATCCGGAGTTTCATGGTGCCTTTAAGCTTGAAGCGACAACCACATTTTTGTGTTCACGTCGACTTTCTTTTCAGATCTTTTTTGAGTACCGTCAAAAATATCTTCCTGATCTCTCGTATTCAAATAATATTTGAGGATTATTTCTACTATTTATTTTATCGCGACGTTGTATGTTGATAACCAAACCTTTTTATGTACCTGTCTTCTTAACCCACTCAACCAATCTGTCTTATGTATTACACTCGATTTTGAAAAAATACATGAGTGTAGTTAGTGCTGAAATGTTCAGTTTATCCATCTGTAGCATCCGCGCCTTGTAAAATATCGAAAGTAAAATAGCAAATCAAACTAAATAAGTAAACAAAAACTACTAAAGCTAGTGGAAATAAGAGCTCGAACCCGTGGTTCACTTCTTAGGTACGATTGTTTTAAGGTCATACACAACTGGCTCAAGGTACTAGAATCAGTGCTGCGTAGGTGCACCATCGTCGAATAATTTTTTTTAAAAAAAAACTTACCTTTTTTACGATTGTAGCTCCTCATCTGGCGACCATAACTCCTTCATGGAAATTTCATCCTCCGGTTTAATCATGTTTTAGGTTGTATTTTTACGAATGTTTGAAAATTTTTAAAGAACAAGCTTCAATGTTGAAGAACTGTTTAAAATTTTATTGTAAAACTACTAAAATTTTAAAAGAACAAGTTTAACTTTAGAAGAAGAATTTGTTGTTTTTTATGGGGTTACTAATTTGGGTTGTATTTGAATTTAGGTGAGAATATGATATACTTAGTGTTAATTATTTTCTTTAATGACAGTTTTGTAAATAAATCAAACTTATGGGTAAATTTTGATCATTTTGGATATCGTTGTAAGCATATCATTAGCGATATGATAATATTTGAAGGGAATTTTGGACAGATCGAATAAAAGTGAATGGATGAACAGTAGCTTGAGTGGAACAATGACTCAGCTATGTGTCTAGTAGGTCATTTATTGGACTTGGGGGCTCATATGAATGACCCGACTACAAGGTCCGACCTGCACGACCTATAGGTCAGAGAAAAACACTATAAATACATCAACCAACATCATTAATAGAGTTAGACTTTTTTCTATAGTCATTAAATATAAGCACACACCTCATTTCTCTCAAACCCCTTACAAAAATAGTTAATATCCATCAGCTAAAGTTTTTCTCATATTTACCCTTAATCGAGATTTTACCATCACCGAATTTGGTGTTCAAAAAGTCAAACATGGGTTAAAACTATATTTTAAGAGGGTTTATATCATGGAAATTTAATAGAAAAATACCGATAAAATTGTTTATTTAAACATCACTCGTCATTTTATAAAAAAACTTAAATTTTAAAACTTTTAAATTTTTAAAATAAATTTTGGATCAATTTTTTATTTTAAAGTTTTTTTTCAAATTCAAAATATAAAATTATTTATTACATATTTTTTGTGTACACAATATTAAATTAAAATAAAAGTGTTCATATAAGTACCTAAGGCATACCCCGATCATATACAATCGATGAAAGGATAGTCGATAAGAACATATAAAACATCTAAAAGACAAATAGGAGTACATAAATAAAAACAAGAGAATAAAACTACTCTAAGAGCAACAAAACAAAGTAAACAAGTGAGTCATCAGACAACAGATCCAATGGTAGCCAATAACCATGGAGAGCAACGAGCAAAACCGAAAGAGAAGAGAGGATATGTAAGACAATAAAGATAAGTAAGTAAGAAAAAATGGGGAACTACATAAGCCAGCAGATCTTGGTGTCTTCGAATATGAACCGAAGATCAGAAAAGATCCAGTTAGACACCCAAAAGGTAGTGACCGGGGGTAACCAAAAACTCGTGCATTCCTCTCGTGCCATATAAGGTAAATAACCCCACCAAAACAACTACGTCACATATGATGGTTTCGATAATGAGACCAATTTAATGCCAAACTCTTACATTTCAAAATTGTTTTTTATATTTATTATGATATTTTGAAATTTTTATTTTTTAGACTACAAAATTAATTTTTAAATTTGTACTTAAATTTTTTAAAACTGTTTTGAACAATGTTAATTCATTCTTAAATTTTATTTACTAGTTAATCTAATTTTAATATATTATTATATAGTTATAATTTATGAGTTTGGTTGGATATTTTCACAAATTGAAAATTAGGGTTCTTTAATTTGTTCTTAGGTTCTCAACTAATCAAATTTATACCTAAAAAGTTAAAATCAGATAAATTTACGTTGATTTCCCCTCCCTCCATCCCCCATGGTTGTAATTTGTGTAATTTATAATCAAATATCCTCAAAGTTATTGTATTTTAATGTTTAATTATTTAATGTAACATGATGCCACCGATGATTTTTTTTTAAATAGTTTATAGAGGCTTATATTCGCGATAGTTAGAGCTTGAACCACTTAAACAGAATAAACCATACCAATATAAGAAGAGGTCGAAAAAAGTATACCAATGAAAATGATGAAGAGAGGATGTATGGATCATTCACCATCATCAAATCATCTTTATAGCTAGAGCCAATGCCAAAAACGAAACTTTTAATAGTGGAGGTGGAGTAGTCGGTTGAGGATCGATCAAGCATAACCCACAAGGAAATCTTGGATTTCGTAAGAACTTTCTTTCATATTTTGAGAGAATATAAAGAATACTTAAATCACACAGTATTATACGTCTATCACGTAATATTTGAATGAGTTTTTTAATGAATAGTTAGTATATTATGTTTTTTTTTAAACAATATATGTTTTTAGTATGAGAAAGAATTGTGTACAATTTTTGGTTTTACACCGTGCACGTTTTGCTATTAAGTTGAGAGTTGAGATCAACCAACTGTCAAGGAAGCATCCAACTACATTATAATTGGGCTAATGTTTGATACATTACATCGTTGGCACCCAAATACCCATTAGAAGATGTATTCATGGAAAGATGACATATTGGGACCACCGACTTATTTCTCTTTTAGAGAGATGAAAATTACGTTGGATAATATGGCCAACATGATAGGTTTACCGGTGAGTGGACGAGTTGTTGACCTAAGAGACAATATATACCAAGACGTACATGCTATAATGGTTGCTTGGTATCCTAATTACGGTACCCATAGCGAATATCAACTTTAACAAAGGGTTAAGGATTCATGGTTGAAAAATAATTTTCATTTCCCTTTGTTTTCTTCGAGAAGATTAGGATGGCGATAAATATTGACTAGATTTATTCCATCAAACACTTCAATGCATTTGATCAATATGTGTAAGGGATACACATTTTAGCAAACTTGTTTAATATCTTACATTCAGCTTCCAAACACGGTATACAGAATATGAAAGGATTTAATGTATTGGTTGAGTATTGGATATATGACAATTTCAAACTTTCCAACCAGAACATTATTATGGTTGCCAAGTACATATGTCGCATATTGATACTTGACTACAAAGCCACTTTGTATAGCCCAAAATTGTTATGATGCACATATGCAGATAAAACGACTCGCAGTCGACCATTTAAAGATTCGTACAGTACATTTATTTAATTTTTTTTATTTATATTAATTTTGTATCGAATATTTCCTAACATTTATGTTCTTATTATTGTAAGTTTATTTCAAATTGTATGATTATATGTAGACTCGTAACAATTGGGCTCTGTAGTTTGGCAATTTTGTAATATGCAACCCGTGGCACATCGACATGTGAAGAAAGTTGGTATGAGAGAGAATGTCATGTTTGTGCGTTGGAATGATACATTATGGATGATTTGTGAGTCTAACCTTTTATTGATGATGGAGAAAGGTTCATTAGTGTTCAAAGGTTTTGACCTACATATTACGGATGTAGACTACAATAGTCGGTTTTCTCAAACTTTTTGGTATGTTTTAACTTTGATTATGATTGAGGAAGAGCCAATAGTTCAACTAGTATACGTGATGCGTGAAGATAGCTTACATCTGATGTATAAGATAGTGGTCTCGGACTATGGGACGCTAAAAAAAGCTATGATTTTACGGCGAATATGTAGACGAATCCAATAGAGATATATTAACACGATCCTGATATGCGACGAATATGTAGACGAATCCAATAGAGATATATTAACAAATATATTACTTGTATTGATTTTTTTTATTTATATTTTATTTCATGTATTCATGTGTATTTAATGTAGATATTTTAGTTGATTCTATATTTCAAAATTACATATATTTTTATCAAACACACCAATAAATAAATAAAATGCAAATAATATATAATATGCACAAAAAAATAAAAACAAATGCAAATAATACACAATATATTCAATCAGTATCTAAAAAATAATATATTCATAATAAGATAAAAAAAATCTACATCTGAAATTAGTATTGTTTTTTAGTTTCCAACTAATTTTGACCCACCCGATCGAAATTAGTTGCATTTGGTAAATTTAATTGGTAAAAAAATTTGACGAACGCGGATACATTTACAAAAAAACATATTTCAACCTGGTGGGTTGAAAATGAAGGAAAACCTTATGTTACTTCAGAGGGCAAAAATTTGAAATACATCTGATTTCGATATGCTAAGTCGAAATCATTTGTTTTACTCGAATGCAACTTATTTTGACCTACGGAGTCGAAATCAATTGCATTTGGTTAGACATGTTGTTATATAATTGTGGAGCTTATTGGAAAAACACAAAGTCGTCAACTGGTGTACAAAACATTGCACCTAGTGAATGTACATTTGATTTCGTTATACTTTTTTTTAACAATATTTTAGTTTTCTTATGTTTTCAAATAACAAATAATGATTATTATCTCAAAACAAATAAAATTCAAACATACTCGTATCAATATAACACTTTAATGTTGAATTATTGATCTACACCCCTTAAATGGTCGGGCTTCTAAAATGCATGAATATGTTAGGTTTTCACTGACAAACTTATCACTATACAAAAACAACCTAGAGAAGTCGGTGTATTTGATAGCTTGAGGATATTTTTTAAACTCAAGTTTCATTTGAGTTTAATTGTTTCCAAATTTACGTGTGGTCTCCGAATATAATATTTTACTTCACAAACCCATAAATCAATCAATAATGTCTTTCTCCCTCATGTACTTACTCGTATTCAAATAATTCTCTTTTTAATGTGTCATTAACATGACATATATGTTATAGTTTGATAAAATTGTTCGTTAGAAGGATCAAAAGTAAATCTTTATCTATCAAAACCATGGTCCGTTATTCAATCGAGTCATCTTTATCCATGAGTGTATATATCTAATACCCACTTGAAATTTCTAATTTTCGAACTGGATATATATATATATATATATATATATGAAAATCCAACATAAAAAAGTCAATCTTATTGAAGTTGTTTCAATAATTTTAAACAAATGCATTATATACTTTATTATATTTTAGATGTTATCCATTATTATATTCCTTAGGCATGAGTTCAGTTATTGAGAAGTCCCCAGAAAAATCAACTACACGCCGGACGACTCGTCTGGTCAAATCCCACGCAACTACTTCACTGTCAAAACCCTCCAGATCGGAGGCATCTAAGGCAACATCAAAAGATAAGCCCTCCAGACCGGAGGTGTCTAAAATAGCACCAAAGGATAAGCCCTCAGGATCCCAACCTCAACCGGACACCAGGCCTTCAGAAACAACAGACACTCACTCATCCGAACAATCTTTGGTGCCAGAAGTTGATCCCCTCCCCCCATCCACAGCAACTGATAGACCTTCTACCGCAACTGATGGAAGAAGTGATGGAAGACAGTATCGAAGAGGCCCCCTTCAAAATTGAAGCATCAGGTTAAACCGAGGATGTTGCCTTTGATAGGAAGGGTAAAGGCAAAATCAAAGTTGGTGTGGCTCATCCGGATATTCCGGTGTGCTTGGAGGGTAAGGTAGGGCCTTACTTTATAAATGTCAATGTTAAATATTTGGTGGCCCTGCAAAATATAAACTATGTCTACACTCATACTACTGAGTTGGGTCGGATCTGGATAAAGTGAAGGATCCTAGAGTCAGTGAAGGTGAGGATACCTATCACTCTGGAGACTCTGATGGACTGTAAACTTAATGAGGTGGTCATCTTCACCGAGGTGCTAAACTGGGGACTCCGGTTCCCATTGGATCCAGAAATTGTCAGGTATTTCCACCTGGTGAAGCTTTGTCCAAGCCAGCTAAGTCCAACCGCTTGGTATTCTCTCCTTGCTTGCATAATGGCATCAAGGCTGTCTAAAACCCCCCTCTCAATGGAGAAATTTGCTGCTGTGGCAAGTCTATGCAAGAATCACCACATCCCATTCTACCACCACAACATGGGGAATAACTTCAAAGTGGTGGATGACTTACTAGAGTCGGAGAAGAACTGGAGGACTCAATTCCTGTTTATCAGTGGGTCATGGGAGAATGGGAGGAAGATTAAGGCTAACACCAACCCTAGTATGTTAACTAACAGATGGAAGAGTACTGGTAAACTTTTATCTTTATTTTTCACGTTCTTCTTTTTAACTCATAAATATTCCACTCCTGAATATTCTGTTACTTATTTTTTAGTGTTTCTGAATGAGTTTACCAAACACTTGGAGGAGAGGCAAACAACTTGTGCCAAACTGAACGCATGGGCTGCGGAGCGTTAGAGGAATGCCTTCCACAACTGGTTCACCTGAGGCAATCTGGTGAGGTCCCATTTGTGGAACACCACAGGTCGGAGCGATCTCACATAGGAAGTACTAACTACACGTCCTTCTAGCGTAATCCTTAAACGAACATAAGCCAAAGATGGTAAACTGGTCTTACCTTCTAGAGCCAAAGCTCCCAGCAAGATGAAAGGGAAGAAAAAGAAAGCTGCAACAGAGGCAGTCCAAACTGTCATTGAGAGGACCGATGCAGGCAACCAAGGGGGAATCGACGTTGTCTTGCTCAAGGTAGTGGAAGCTGAGACTGCTAGGGAGGTAGGAGAATCACAAAACCCATCAAGGCCTCCCAAAAAGGACAGGAAAAGAAGAGCAAACAGTGATGAAAAGGCTGCAAAAAAGAAAAAGGTCACCTTAGGGTAAGAAATAATGCTTCACCTTTCGGAGCTTCTACCTCCACCAGCCCCTGTTGACCCTACCCTACCAGAGAAGATTCCAACAGGTCTGCAGTCCGGTGAGGGTACCGGAGGAGGGATTGATGGAGTGGACATTAATGCCCTTCGAGATATTGATCTTTACTTCAACGACTTTGAGAAAGATGACTTTGATCGTCTCTTCCATCCTTGAATCTCTTCTAACATGGTGACTTATAATGGTAAGTCTTTCTCCGTCTCCGGAGAACAAGACATTGTGGCCCATTCTTTTTTTTGTCATATCCAACCAGTGCTTGATCTGAAGAGATAAGTGAAGAGTCAAAATGCACTTATCAATACCCTCACTAATGATAAAGAGTCTTTGTCAACCAATCCTCTCAATGCTAATAAGAGCATTAAAGAATTGAAGAAAGAGATAGAAGCACTGAGGAAGGACAAAGAAGATCTATCAACAAAACTTGCCACTTCAGAGAAGGCCAGTACCGAACTCCAAACTAAGTACTCCGGTTTGGAGAAACATCTCTCAACATTAAGGGAGGAACTGAAGACCAACGATGGTGTCATTCAGACCTTGTCCGGTGAAAAAGACTTCCCTAGAAGATGTTGTGTCTAAGGTAACCAAAGAGAAAGAAGACTTGGAGAAGCAACAGGAACAAACTATTCAGGCCAGCATTGATAAATATACTAATGAGGTGATAGACTCCTTGGAAACAAGGTATGCTGAGGGTAAGTATGACATGGTGTTGCTCTTCCATGAAACGTTTCCGAGGAGGACCCTTGGTCCCTTATGGAAATTTGTAGACTATGACGAGATCCCATTTGAAACTATGGTTGCTGGTGACAAGTACAATTATAGCAGTGGAATAGATTCCACCACTGATGAAAATGAAGGAACCGGTGAGAGTTCGAGTGTCGAACTCAAAAGTCCCAAGAAAAAAGGTGATAAAGGACAATCTAAAGGGAACAAGCCATGAGGTTTTAAACATTTTTTTTTGTTTTCTTACTTCACTGAACTATTAAAGTCCTTGGATGGCCAATGCATTTTTGTAATGTTATCCGGTTTGAGTCCGGATAAGTCTTTTAGAATACTTAAGTTCCTTGGATGGCCAAGGCATATTTAATAATTTGGTAATGTTATCCAGTTTCAGTATAGACAGGTTTATTTATCAAATCTTGCTTTGTTTTATATTTTCTTTCGTTTTAATTTTAACGTCTAATATTTAAACAACCCCAATTATTTCAGAAGTATTAAAAATAAGAGTGTTTAATATCTGCGATGACATGTATTTAATGGTTATCACTCAACCAGATTAATCCAATTTATCAAAGATCTAAAGTGTTAAATCAAAGACTTGTACTTGAATAGAATTATAGTTAAACCATATCGGATGTTTTAAGAAGGAATCATATTTTATTGAATGAAAAAAAACAGACACCTCATTAAAACCTCCCCGCGCCACCATGGTAGGAAAAAGTATGCCTCTTAATATTTACATTGACATTTAACAAGTAAATATTTACATAACTTTTATTCTAGATATAACCCGAGGTGTTCAATATTCCATGGGTGCTTCAAAACTCTTCCATCTTTATCTTGAAGCCTATATGTCCCAGACTTAAGCTTTTCGGAGACCTCGTAAGGGCCTTCCCAGTTCAGAGCCAGCTTACCGAACTGCTTCTCCTTAGTGTGTAAGAAAACTTTTCTCAAAACTTTATATCCCAGTTGAAAATATTTTCTGTTGATCTTAGAAGCAAATCTGATCCTCATCAAGCCTTGGTAGTGGGTTGTTCTAAGATGAGCTTTAACCCTTCTTTCTTCTATTAAGTCCAACCGATTTCTTAATTGCCATCTCATTGGCTTGTTCGGAATAGTTATGGACCCTGTATGATGGTAGGTTTGCTTCTATAGGAGTAATAACATTTATTCCATACACTAAGGCAAAAGGAGATTCTTGTGTAGCAGCCCTAGGAGTAGTTTGGTATGCCCACAACACTTCTTGCAGATAACTTGGTCACTTCCCTACAGCCCCTTCTAAATTATTTTTTAATCCGGACAAAATAGTCATGTTTACCACTTCAACCTGACCATTTGCTTGTGGGTGGAAATGAGAAGAGAAGCAATGCTGAATGCCCTGGAGGCACAGAAATTCTCCATATCCTTGTTATCAAATTGTGGCCCATTATCTGTGGTAATCTTCTGAGAAATCCCAAATCTGCAACATATATTAGACAAGATAAACTTTATGATACCTTTCGAAGTGGTTCCTGCCAGAGGAGCTGCCTCTATCCACTTTGAGAAGTAATCAATAGCTACATTGATAGTCCTGCACCCTCTGGATGCCATTGGTAGAGGCCCAACTAAATCCAATACCCAACGAGCAAATGGTACTGGCTCAGAAATTGACTCCATAGGCAGTACTTGCACATGAATTTCGTTACCATACCTTTGACATGGATCACATTTTTTTACCATTTATTTAGTGCCATGTATCCAAAATGTGTTGATCATTCTCTGCCGTGTAGTTCAGATAAAACGGTTTGGGATTCTTCAACCCCCAAACAGCGCAGGAGAGGTCTGCTGAAGGATTTTTTATATAGAACATCTCTTATGATAAAAAAAACCATGAGCCTTGTGTTTAATTTTTCTTTCCATAGCTTTCTCTTGAGGCAAAACCCCATCAGATATATATTGAAGAAAGGGAAATCTCCAATCTTTAGATTGAACTACTTGTATACTTAAGTTTTTCTCCTCTTTCTTGTTCTGATTTGATTATATGGATTGGAATTCTTGTATTTGAATCCACGGGTAGGACTCAGAGTATGCTATGGTTGCCAAGGAATCTGCCAGCGTATTTTCTGATCTAGGAATATGCTCATAACAAACATTCTTGAAATTGGCTGCCACCTCTTCAAGGATGAATAAGTATTTGATTAGTTGTTCCTTCTTGGCCTCAGATTGACCTTGAACAAGGTGGATAAGAAGCTGAGAATCACTCATCAACCTAACTCTTTTAGCCCCGCATAGGAAAGCTAATTTAAGACCAGATATAGCTGCTTCATATTCAGACTCATTGGTAGAGGCCCTGAACCCAAACCATATAGTATGGTATAGTTTATCACCATACTAAGAGGTTAAGCAAAATCCAGCCCCACAACCCATTGTGCTTGATCCACTATCAGTCCGGACTACCCATTATTTTTTAGTTTTCCCTTCTGAAGCTTGTTTAGAACTCATGTCCGGATAGAATTCCACTAGAAAATCAGCAATAGATTGAGCCTTGATAGCAGTTCATGAGGAGAAATCAATATCATAATCACCCAATTGTACTGACCACTTGGTCATCCTGCTTGATATGTCTGTATTTTGAAGAACATTCTTCAATGGGAAAGATATCCAGACAATGATGGAATGAGACTGGAAATACAACCTCATCTTTCTTGCTGCATTTACCAAGGTTAGTGCCAACTTTTCAAGCTTCAAGTACCTCTTCTCAGCATCTATTGAACTTTTGCTGATGTAGTACACCGGACGAGGGTAATTGTCTACTTCTCTTACCAACACTGAAATTATAGCATATTATGACACAACCAAGTATACATAAAGTGTTTCACCTTGTACGGGCTTGAAAAGGGTTTTTGATGAAGACAAATGTTTCTTTATTTCATCAAAAGCTTGGCTGCATTGTGGAGACCAGTTGAAATCTTTGATACATTTCATGGTCTGAAAAAATAAAGTACACTTGTCTGAAGACCTTGAAATAAAACGATTTAATGCAGCCAATCTACCTGTTAGCCTCTGGACTTCTTTAATATTTCGAGGGGGATCCATTTTTAACAGGGCATCAAGCTGATCTGGTTCAGGATGTATCCCTTTCTCACTTATCACATAACCCAAAAAAATTCTAGACTGTACCCCAAAGACACACTTTTTTGGATTCAGTTTTAAGTTTACCTTAGTCAAATTGGCAAAAGTCTCTCGAAGGTCAATTATGTGCAAATCTTCTTCTAAACATTTAACCATTATATCATCGATGTACACCTCCATATTCCTGCCAATCTGATCAACAAATGCTTTGTTCACCAACCTCCGATAAGTAGCCCCAACATTCTTCAACCCAAAAGGCATTACCTTATAGAAATGGAGACCCTTATCTGTAACAAAGGTAGTGTAATCCTCGTCCTTCAGATCCACCTGTATCTGGTTGTACCCAGAGAAGGCATCCATGAAGGACATCAACTTGTTTCCAGATGTTGAGTCCACCAACTGATCTATCCGGGGGACATGATAAAGATCTTTTGGTAAAGTTCGGTTGAGGTCAGTAAAATCGATACACATACGCCATTTCCCATTCTTTTTCCTGACTAACACCGGATTGGCAGTCCATAAAGGATACTAGGACTCTTTTATGTGTCCCATCTTGGTAAGTCGATCTACGTCTTGGACTATTACATTAGATTTTTCCTTAGAGAAAGCTCTCATTTTCTGCACAAGATGTGCAACATCATTTCGAATGGACAACTGATGTAAAATAACATTTGCAGGCACTCCGGCCACATCAGCATTGCACCAAGCAAAAACATGTTGGTTATCTGCTAAAAAGGATAATAATTTCTTTTTTAACTCTGGCGCCATCTTGGAGCCAATCTTAACACTTTTACCTTCTGCCAGATAGTGGGTTTCAACTTCTTCAACCGGTATTAAAACACCAGGGGCCTCTTTGGGGTCATCAATTTCACCCTCTCATTCAAAATTCCCAAATAACTGCTAATCTTCATTAACCCGGACTGCTCCCAAAGTTTTAGGAGCAAACGCAGTTGCATAGCACTCCTTTGCTATCTTTTGACTACTCCGGACAACTCCTACTTGCCCTTGAACCGCATACTTAAAAATCGGTGGAACGTTAAGGCCACAACATGCATTCTAGAGAGCCAGGACCTCCCAAAGATTGCATTGTAGCATGTGGGAAAGTCTACCACAACGAATAACATTCTAACCAACTTTTTAAAAGGCCCCTTGCCTAACAGCACCTCTTCCTCAAATTCCCCAATTACATCCGCAGAGCTCTCTGTGAAACCCATAATGGTTATGTTTGACCGTTGAATAACGACTAGATTTTTCATCTGCTTGTAAGAACTTAAAAAGAGAATGTTTGCCGAACTACCTGTGTCCATCAGAATTCGCCTGATATCATTACCGCCAATAGATACTCCTATTACCACAGCATCCTCATGTGGACTAGCAATGTTTCTTAAATCATCCTCATCAAAGACTATAAACGGAAAAGGGGTTTGGGACTGATAAGAAGACATGCACATTCCAATTGAGTGGCTAGACTATGAACATGCCTCTTTTTTTATGAAGGAGTGGGTGTTGTCATGGTGTCCCCTCCGAATATGGTAAGTGACTCAAAGAAACTAATGAGCCCGGACACCGTCTTAACCTGTTCTGTTATGAACCCCACTTTAAACTGAGTTGGATCAGGATCCAGATACTCTGAATCAACATCAAATCTTTCAAGGATCACTAGTGCCCCCTCCGGAGCAGATGTTCCTGCATTGTTTGTAGGGCCAGTTCGAGGAGCATTGTCAAGCCTGTTTCCACTTATTCTTTTGACATAAGCACCGAGTTTGCCTCTTTCAATAAGATTATGTACTTCATGCTTCAAAGCAATACAGTCTTGGGTGTTATTCCCAATATCATGATGATAGTGGCAAAAACAAGTATTACGAATTTTTCTAGGAGATTGTAAAGTTGTTGGTTTCCGGAAATATACCTCATTTTTTTGTCTTGTCATATATGGTCGTCACGTTCTCTTTTAATTTTGCAAACCACTCCAGTTGAACCCAAAGACCTTTTTTACTCCTTGACTGCTGGCTCTGATCTGGATTTGGGTTGGATTGAGTTTGTTTGGCCCTATTGGACCCTTGTCCGGTCTCTTTAGCCTTGTATCCGGACTGGTTTTGGTTTTGAGCTGCCGGGGCGGACCTCACCTGACGGTACACCCTGGTTTTCTTAGTTTCATCCACGTTGATCTGCTTCCCCACCTGATTTAACAAGCCACCCCAAGTCATGGCCTTCTTTCTTGTCACTGAATCAGCCAGATTCTCATGGTTCAACCATCGGCTTAGGGAAGCAATTGCCACATGTTCGAAGCAATCTGCCAACCCATTCTTAGTATTTACGAACCGACTTATATAGTCTTTTAAGGACTCATTTGGCTCTTGGGCACAATGGATGATAGTATCTCCATTGCCCTTCACCTTTTTACTTCCCACAAACTGTCTTCGAAAGGAAACCCATAATGTATCAAGGTTTCTGATACATCCCTAGGGTAACTGTTGTACCGTTTGAGAGCACTTCCCGTAAAAAATTGGGAGAAGGCTCTACATAGAAGTTTGTCATCACCATCAAAATTCATCATGAAGTTTTTGAACTGCTCCAAATGATTGTCTTTACTCCAATCATACTTTTCCATTTTAGTACTGTCAAACCTTTTGGGTAGGTTTCCGGATAGTATCTTGGTAGATAATGGTGATTAATGAGGACCTATGGGCTTTCAGGTCAAGTTATGAAACCAGGTCAAGTTTAAGGACCCATTTACTTATTAAGCTGATTAGCACATAGCTTAGTCAAAAGGTGTTTAGGTGATTCTTTACTTTTGTCCTGTCCGGATAGTTCAGTGTCAAGTTTATGTCCGAATTTCCCTTGTCTGGATAACACAGTGAGCTGTGACTGGATAATCCGAACTCATCAACATTAAGATTTAATTTACGAAAAAAATATTAAATTTTTATTTCATTCTAAAAAATCCTAATATCGACCAAGTTAGTTGACATTAACGTAATTATTATTTTTAAAATATAAATCTCTAAATTTGACAAAATATCGACCAAAATGATCGATATTATGAGTTTTTTTTGTACGGAATAAGTCATTGCAAGTTTTTTGGAACAAAATAAATAATTGCAGGTTATTTTGTAAAAAAATAAAATAAATTGTCGAAGAAAATGTTTGATATTAGGGTATTTTATTTAAAATAGAATTATGCTTATTTGGTTCACAATATTTTTCAAAAAAACGTATCTTATATCATGTGAGTTGACCATATCTTTTTTATAAAATCAAATTTGAAGTTATTTGGTTCACAATATTTAGTCGATATTAGGTGGTTTGCTTGACAAACACATTGTTAAAAATTACATATTTCGAATTTAAACAATTGCATATGTATCTAAATTTTTGAGAAAGATATAATTTTAGTTTACATAAAAATTAAAATATAACAAAATAAATTTTTGGAATAGACATATTCAGTTTTGGTAAGATATATCCCTCTATGTTTAACTCACGAAAGTTCAATACATTTTCCCATATAATCGAATGGTATATATTTATCCCACCATAATTTCTTGTTTGCATATGATTTCGAAACCTAATGGATGAGAGGTAGTGGTGCATTCAAATAAAGGATAACCTGTTAATTAAAGAAGAACAATATTATAAAATAAAATATTATTATACACTAATATACAACATAATTCAAAAGAATTATTACGTTAATGAAATGATTCATATATACATGAGCGATGCAAACCTCTTTTATTTATTTGATAGTCAGTTGAAAATATTCGAGAATAACGACTCTTTTTTTATTTTCTTTACCTTCTTTTATAATTTAGCAACGTTTGTCTTTTGGTGTCTTTGATAATTTAGTTGTTTTGGTTTGACTTAATAATGTTCTCGCAATGCTTTTAATTTTTGTCTAGGTTTAGAGAGTGTATTGAGAGAGTGCGCTCTTGCTACCGCCTTCTTTTATGACATGGTCAAAAGGTGATTTCTCATGTTCCGTCGAACTATTGTTAACATTTTTTCCACATCTTTCGTTTTAAACGGTTATTTGGTGGAAACAAATCAAATTTGTTTTAGATCAATTACTTCAAATAATTTTAATAAGATGTAAAACCTCTATTTTTTGGATTATACTCACGTACTAAACTAACCATGTTCAAGAGCACTTTATCCACATAATCGTCTTTGTCATATTTGTATTTTGTAACAAAGTTTGTAGTTTGTCACATTTTATCGATCATAAAATATATTTATCTTACATGCACACGAAAAACTATCCATAGATAAAAAAAAAAACACATCCATATTCTATTTTGGAAATACCCTTTTTAGCCTAAACGTATTCTTTTAATATGAGTTTAAGGTATGTCTCGATGAGCCTTTCTTTAACCTCTTTGAAAATTATATTTTCATATATAAAATTAGAGATTTTCTTAATTACTTGACCAATTGTATTATCTTCGTTTGTTGAATACCGAAGAAAGTGTGATGCTTCATCCAAAGTTGTTTAAAGTTTAAAATGCTTTTTTCCGACAAACAGCTTCAATGATGAATGCACACCTTCGAAACCAATAATTGTAAAAAAAAAATTATATTACTTATGGAATTTGAATATCACTTAATATGTTTGAATAAATGACATTAACGACTAATTATCGTAGTTTTACTGTGCTTGATTAGGTTAGTCTATGCATATAATAAATTTTCACCATGTGATTTGAGCCAAGATGTTTCAACATATTTCAGTACCTTATCATAGGATTTATACATCTATTTCATTGTCTTTATATTTTATGAAACTTAGAATCATATTATGAATACAGGATCTAATTTCAAGAAGCAAAAAACTCATCTGAGATCATCACTTCTTCGAACAATTTCTTCATATTCACAATAATATTCATGCTTGATGAGTTCGGAAACTTCAACTACAGCCCACTGCATAATCCGGACAAGGGTAATTAGGATAATGACACACCACTATGAAATCAAACAATACAAAAGTAAAACACATTTTGACTAAGCTATTTTCTAGTCTACTTAAACAACTAATTGGTCCTTAAACTTGACCCGGTTTCAGAACTTGACCCGTAAGCCCATGGATCATGAATTAAGAGTATAAATACCTCAACCACTCTTATTAATGAGGGTGATCAGCATTTAATACAAGCAAGCTGCTTAAATATCTCAGTACTCTCCATACTAATCACAAACACTTTAAAACTTCACAAAACACTTTACCAAACTACCCCCAACCCAAAATAAATCAAACCAAATTGACGACCACAGTAGGAGCATGAGGGTGCCTGAATTTTACATTCAAAACTATTAGAAAATAAACAGTTCAGATGGATCCAAACGAGCAGGGAACTCCACCACCTGTGGTGGAAATGGTTGGGGAAAATAAGGAACACACTATTGAAGAGCGAGACAAGTTGAGAGCAGAAATAAAGGGGTTAAAGGCCATAAAACAAGCAGAAAATGGTATAAGAGAGAAGTCATGGGTGTCAGCTATTCATCATACTGACAACTCTAGGGAGAATTATCCATCAATTAAGACTATCCGAGTTTGAAAAAAACCCATGTTAGCTCTAAGAAGATTAACCGGTCTAAGCCTGTTGAAAATTTAGATAATGAGTCCTCTAGCTCTTCGAATGAGGTTGAGCTTGATGAGTTTTTGTCATCAAGTAGTGATGAAGGGAGGTCCAGGAAAAAGATTAAACTAATTAAAAAAATCAAGAAAGAAGGATATGCATGGGAGGCTTAAAAGGGATATGGGCAAAGGGTCATCTCACAGCCACAGGCATGCTGCTCTGTTGCTGATAGATCCTTTTGCTTTTCAGACTGAACCAGGTATTTTTGCAACACTTAATGAAGATACAGTATTCATTCATAATAAGAATTGGAGACAATCACCTTTGTCTGCCAAAATACTGTCCGGAAACCTACCGAAAAGGTTTGACAACTCTAAAATGGAGAAGTATGATGGAAATAAGGATCCGGACAACCATCTAGATCAATTCAAGAACTTCATGATGAATTTTGATGATGATGACAAGCTTTTGTGTAGAGCCTTCTCCCAAACTTTTACGGGAAGTGCTCTTAAGTGGTATAATAGTTTACCCTAGTGGTGTATCAGAAACTTTGATACTTTTTGGGTTGCCTTCCGAAGGCAATTTGTTGGAAGTAAAGAGGTGAAGGGTAATGAAGATAACATTATACATTGTGCCCAAGAACCAAATGAGTCCTTAAAGGACTACATAAGTCGGTTCGTGAATACCAAGAACGGATTAGCATATTATTTCGAACAAGTGGAAATTGCATCTTTGAGACAAGTGTTGAACCCTGGGAATATGGCGGATTCAGTGACCAAGAAGAAAGCCATGACTTGGGGAGGCTTATTGAATCAGGTGGGAAAGTAAATTAATATGGATGAAAGCAAAAAAAACAAGATTGCACCATCAAGTGAGGACCACCACAATAGCTCAGAACCAGTCCAAATATAAGGCTAAGGAGACCGGACAAGGGTCCAATAGGGCTAAACAAACTAAATCCAACCAGAATCATTCTCAGAGCCAATAGTCAAGAAATAAAAGAGGTCCTTGGGTTCAACCGGAGTGGTTTGTAGAATTGAGAGAGAATGTAGCCACAATATATGACAAGACCAAGAAGGAAGTCCATTTCCGGAAACCAGCAGCGCTGTAGTCTCCTAGAGAGAGTCGAAATACTTGCTTTTGCCAATATCATAATGATATAGGCCATAATACTCAAGACTGCATAGCCTTGAAACAAAAAGTGCAAAATTTTATTGAAAAAGGCAAGCTGGGAGCCTATGTCAAAAGAAGAAGTAGAAACAGGCCTGACAATGCTCCTCGGACATGCCCTACAAACAATGTGGGAACATCTGCTCAAGAATGGGCAATGGTGATCCTTGAAAGATTTGATGTTGATTATGAGTATCTGGATCCTGATCTAACTCGGAATAAAGTAGGGGTTATAACAGAGCAGACCAAGACGGTGTCCGGACTGATCAGATTCTTTGAGCCACTCACCATCTTTGGAGGAGATACTATGACAGCGCCCACTCATTCATCAAGAATGAGGCATGTACATAGTCTGGATACTCAATTGCAAGGGGGCATGTCTTCTCATCAGTGCCAAACCTCTTTTCCATTTATAGTTTTTATGAGGATGATTTGAGAAATATTGTTAGGCTTCATGAGGATGTTGTGGTGATAGGAACATCTATTGGGGGCAATGATATCCGTCGAATTCTGATAGACACGGGCAGTTCGGCAAACATCCCCTTCTTGAGCTCCTACAAGCAGATGAAGAATCCGCCCGTTATTCAACGGTCAAACAGAACCATTATGGGCTTCACATCGAGCTTTGCGGATGTAGTCGGGGAGTTTTAGAAAGAGGTGTTGTTGGGCAAGAGGCCTTTTAAAAAGTTAGTTAGGGTATTATTTGTTGTGGTAGATTGCCCCACATGCTACAATGCGATCTTTGGAAGGTCATGGCTCTCTAGAATGCATGTTATGGCCTCAACAGTCCACCAGTGTTTGAAGTATGCAGTTCAAGGGCAAGTGGGTGTTGTCCGAAGTAGTCAGAAGATAGCAAGGGAGTGCTCTGCAACTGCACTTGCTCCTAAAACTTTAGGAGCAGTTCAGATTAATAAAGATTAGCAGTTACTAGGGCCTTCTGAGGGAGAGGGTGAGATTGATGACCCCAGAGAGGCTCCTAGTGTTATAATATCGATTGAAGAAATTGAAACCCACTCTCTGGCAGAGGGTAGAAGTATCAAGATTGGCTCCAAGATGGCGACGGAGTTGAAAAAGAAATTTTTGTCCTTTATATTGAACAATCAACGTATCTTTGCTTGGTGCAATGGTGAAGTAACTGGAGTACTTGCAAGCGTTATCTCACACAAGCTGTCAATCTGGAGTGATGTTTCACCTGTTGTATGGAAAATAAAAGGTTTCTTTAAGGAGAAAGATGATGTAATAGTCGAAGAAGTTGATCGGCTTACCTAGATGGGACACATAAAGAAATCCCAGTATCGTTTATGTACTGCCAATCCAGTGTTGGTCAAGAAAAAGAACGGGAAATAGTGTATGTGTATTGATTTTACTGACATCAACAGGGCTTGCCCAAAAGATCTTTATCCAGTCCCTCAGATAGATCAGTTGGTGGACTCAACATCTGGAAACAAGTTGCTGTCTTTCATAGATGTTTTCTCTAGGAACAACCAGATATAGGTGGATCCAAAGGACCAAGATCATACTACCTTTATAACAGATAGAGGTCTCCATTGCTACAAGGTGATGCATTTTGGGCTAAAAAATGTCGGGGCTACTTACCAGAGGTTGGTGAACAAAGCATTCGCTAGTCAGATTGGCAAAAATATGGAGGTATACATAGATGACATGACGGTTAAAAGCTTGGAGGAAGATTTGCACATAATTTACCTTCAAGAAACATTTGCTAATTTGACGGATGTGAATCTAAAACTGAATCCAGAAAAATGTGTCTTTGGGGTTCGATTCAGAAATTTTTTAGGTTATGTGATAAGTGAGAAAAGGATACAGCCCAATCCGGAACAACTAAATGCTCTACTAGAAATGGATCCTCCTCGGAACGTTAAGGAATTCCAGAGACTCACTAGGAGGTTGGCTGCCTTGAATCGTTTTATCTCAAGGTTTTCGGACAAGTGTGCTCTGTTTTTCTAAAACTTAAAGAATGCTAAAGATTTTTATTGGTCGTCATAGTGCAGCCAAGCTTTTAATGAAATAAAGAAGAATTTATCCTCACCAAAGACTCTTTTTAAGCTCATTCAAGGAGAAACACTCTATGTATACTTGGCTGTGTCCGAATGTGCTATAAGCGCAGTATTGGTAAGAGAAGTGGACAATTACCATCGTCCAGTGTACTACATTAGAAAAAGTTTAATAGATGCTGAGAAGAGGTACTTGAAGCTTGAAAAGTTGGCACTAGCCTTGGTAACTGCAGTAAGAAAGATGAGACCGTATTTTCAGTCTCATTCCATCATTGTTCGGACATCTTTCCCATTGAAGAATGTTCTTCAAAAGGCAGACATATCATATAGAATGACCAAGTGGTCAGTAGAGTTGGGTGATTACAACATTGATTTCCCCCCACAAACGGCTATCAAGGCTCAATCAGTAGCTAATTTCTTGGTAGAATTCCATTCAGACAGGAACTCTAAACAAACTTCAGAAGAGAAAACTAAGAAAGAATGGGTAGTCCGAACTGATGGTGGTTCAAGCATAATGGGGTGTGGAGCTGGAATTTTTTTAACCTCTCCATATGGTGATAAGATGTACTAGGCAATATGCTTTGGGTTCAGGGCTTCGAACAATGAGTCTGAATATGAAGCAGCTATAGCTAGTCTTAAATTAGCTTTCCTATGTGGAGCTAAGAGAGTTCGGTTAATGAGTGACTCTCAGCTTCTTATCCATCAAGCTCAAGGTCAGTCTGAGGCAAAAAGGAGCAACTGATCAAATACTTACTCATCCCGAAAGAGGTGACAGCCAATTTCAAAAGTGTTTGCTATGAGCATATTCCTAGGTCAGTGAATACACTGGCAGGTTCTTTGAAAACCATAGCATATTATGAGTCTTACCCTTGGATTCACATACAATAATGCACATCCATACAACCAAGTCAAAACAAGAAAGTGGAGGAAAGCTTGAGTATACAGGTGATTCATTCTAAAGATTGGAGATTTTCCCTTCTTTAATATATTTCTGATGGGGTTTTACCTCCAGATAAAGTTATGGCAAGAAAAATTAAACACAGGGCTCGTGGTTTTCTGATCATAAAGGGAGTTCTCTATAAAAAAATATTGCAGTAGACCTCTCCTGCGTTGTTTGGGGGTTGAAGAATCTCAAGTCGTTTTATTTGAACTACACGATGGAGAAGGATCAGCACATTGTGGGTTCATGGAACTAACCCGAAGGGTGTTGTTGGCTGGGTACTATTGGCCATCCATAATGGTATATGCTAAAATGATGATAAAGAAGTGTGATCGATGTCAAAGGTATGATAATGAAATTCATGTGCCAGCAGTACCTATGGAGTCTATTTATGAGCCAGTACATTTTGCTCATTGGGGTTTGGATTTAGTTGGACCTCTGCCTATGGCGTCCGGAGGGCGCATAACTATTATAGTTGCTATTGATTACTTCTCAAAATGGATAGAGGCATCTCCTCTAGCAGTAACCACTTAGAAGGATGTCATTAACTTCATCTTATCCAATATATGTTGCAGATTTGGGATCCCTCAAAAGATTACCACAAACAATGGGCCACAATTCGATAACAAGGATATGGAGAATTTTTGTGCTTCTAGGGGAATTCAGCATTTTTTTCTTCTCTTTTCCATCAACAAGCAAATGGCTAGGTCGAAGTAGCCAACATGACTATTTTGTCTAGATTAAAAAATAATCCAGAAGGAGCTGCAGAGAAGTGGTCAAGCTATTTTCAAGAAGTATTGTGGGCGTACCGAACTACTCCTCGGGCAGCTAATCATGTTATATTTAGAATAAAATTTGTGTGTAAATATTTACTTGTTAGATATCAATGTAAATATTATGGGGTATACTTTTTCCTACCCTGGTGGCGCGGGGAGGTTTTAATGAGGTGTCTAGTTTTTTATTTATAATATGTGATGCCTTCTTAAAATATTGGAAGTGGTTAATTCAAGTACAAATCACTTGTTTAACAGCTTGGATATTTAGTATATCGGATACACCGGGTTAAGTGATGACTATTAAATACATGTCATCAGAGATATTAAGCACTCTCACTATAATACTTCTGAAATTCTAGGGGCTACTTAAACATTGGCCATGAAAAGTTAAAAGGAAAGAAAGTATTAAATAAAAGAAGGTTTGATAGATTAAACCTATTCGGACTTGAACCAAACAAGAAAGCAAAACATGATTTGGCCATCCAAGGAATTTAGGTGTTTAAACATTACAAAATATGTCTTGGCCATCCAAAGACTTTAGGTGTTTAAACATTACAAAATATGTCTTAGCCATCCAAGGACTTTAACTGTTCAAAAAAGACAAAAAAATAATATAAGACCTTAAGGCTTGTTCCCTTCGGACATTCCTTAATCACCATTACCTTTTTTAGGACTTTTGAGTTCGGTACTCGAACTCTCATCAGTTCCCTCTTCATCATTAGTAGTGGAATCGATTCCACTGGAGTAGTTGTGCTTGTCGCCATCTGCCATAGTGTGAACTGGAAGGTCTTCGTATTCCACATATTTCCATAAGGGGCCAAGGGTCCTCTTCGGAAAAGTCTCATGAAAAAATAGCACCATGTCAGACTTAACTTGATCATCTCTTTTATCCAAGTAATCTATCACCTCATTGGTATATTTATCAATACCTACTTGGATAGCTTGCTCCTGCTGGTTCTTTAAGTTTTCCTTCTCCTTGATCAGTTCTGGAACAGAGTTCTCCAACTTAGCCTTCTTATCAGATAAGTTTTGAATGACACCATCCTTGGTCTGCACTTCCTATTTCAGCATTGTGAAGTCTTTTTTTTTAAAGTTAGAATACTTAGTCTGGAGCTTAGTCTTGGCTGTCTTCGATATGACTAACTTAGCTGTTGAGTCCTCCTTATCCTTCTTTAATGTCTCCATCTCTTTCTTCAGTTCCTCTATTCATTGGTTAGTGTTTAAGAGGTTGGTTGACAGAGATTTCTTGTCAGAGGTGAGGGAGTTGATGAGATTGGTTTGGCTTTTCACCTGCCTTTCCAGATCAAGTATGGGTCGGATATGACTGAGGAGGGAGTGGCTCAGGACAACCTGCTCTCCGGAAACAGAGAAATACTTACCATTAAAGGTCACCATATTGGCAGAGCTGGAGGGGCGGTAGGGACCTGCAAAGTCATTATTCTCAGAATCATTAAAGTACAAATCAATGTCTTGAAGGGCACTAATGTCGACTTCTTCATTCCCTCCCCCGGCAACCTCTCCGGACTGCAAATCTGTTGGAATTTCTCTTGCAAGGTGGGATCAACAGGGGCTGGCGGAGGTTGGATCTCCAAATAACGAAGAATTATTCTTCTCCCATGGTGACCTTCTTCTTCTTAGCACCTTTCTCATCACTGTTGGCCCTCCGTTTTATGTCATTCTTAGGAGGCTTTGGTGGGTTCTGCGAATCTCCAACCTCCTTTACTATCTCAGTCTCTACTACCTTGAGTAGGGCAGCATCAATGCCCCATTGGTTCCCCGAACAGGTCCTTTTGTGGCTGATTGACCTGACTCTGTTGCAGCTTTCTTTTTCTTGTTCTTCATCTTGTTGGGAGCCTTTGCTCTGGAAGGTAACAACAATTTGCCATCCTTATCTATTCTTTTGAAAATTACACCAGGAGGAGGAAGGGTAGTCAGCTTTTCCCATGTGAGGTCTCTTCGTCCTGTGGTGTTCCACAGATGAGACCTCACAAGATTGCACGATGTGAAGCAGTTGTGGAAGACATTCAACCAATGCTCGCCAGCCCATGTGTTAGGTTTCGCACAAGTTTTCTACCCCTCCTCCAAGTGTCCGGTAAACTCTTTTGGTAGCACTAAAAATTCAAAACAAGTCAATCAGAATGGAAACACTTATAATTTAAAAAAAAACATGAAAGAGAAATAGAGGAAAGGAACTTACGAGTACTTTTCCACCTGCTAGTCAGCATGATAGGATTGGTGTTGGCCTTAATTTTCATGTTGTTCTCCCATGTCCCACTGAAAAATAGAAATTGTGTCCTCCTGTTCTTTTTGGACTCTAGCAAGTCGTCCACCACTTTGAAGTTGTTCCCATATTGTGATGATATAATGGAATCTGATGATTCTTACACAAGTTTGCCACAACGGCAAACTGCTCCATCAGAAGTGGGATTTTTGACAACCTTGATGTCATGATGCAAGCAAGGAGAAAATACCAGACATTGGGGTTTAGTTGGCTAGGACAAATTTTAACTAAGTAGAAGTACCTGATAATTTCTGGGTCCAATAGGAACCGAAGTCTCCAGTTCAACACTTCGATGAAAATCACCACCTCGTTAAGCTTGCAGTCTATGGGAGTCTCCGGACTGATAGGTATCCGTACCTTCACTGAATCTGGAATTCCCCATTTTGTCCAAATTTGACCCAACTCAGCGGTATGGGTATAGATGTAATTTATGTTTTGTAAGGCAACAGGTACTTGACACTAACGTGTTTGAAGCAAGGTCCTACCTTGCCCTCTAGGCACTCCGGAAGCGAGTCTGGATGAGTCATACAGACTTTAACCTTGCTTTTGCCATTCTTATCAGAAGTATCATCCCCTGTTTGACCTGACGCTTCAATTTCAAAGGGAGCCTCCTCAATACTATCTTCCATTATTTCTTCCATCACTGTGGAAGGTTTATCAGTTGCCTTAAATGAAGGGGGGGGGGGGGGTCAGTTTCTGGCACCGAAGGCTGTTCGGATGGTTGAGCACTTGTTGCCTCAAAAGGCCTAGTGTCCGGTTGAGGTTGGGATCCAAAGGGCTTTGGTAGTGAAGGTGTGGATTGAGTTTTAGTTTGGTGGGTCGTCCGACGAGGGGTTATCTTCTTCGGAAACTTCTCAGCATCAGAACCCATAGCAATGAAGGGGGAAGTTTTTATGATACGTGAAACAGCTTGTTCTTTAGACACAAAAGGTTGAGACTCTTGAACAGAAGAGCCTAAGGGAAGGGGTGAAAGGTTTGGTTGGAATGAGAGCGGTCTGGGCCTAGGGTTTTTGGAAGAAGAAGACCCTTGATCGACGTCTTAGGTTGGTTGACTGGTTTTCTCACTTGGAGAAACTGGGAGGCCAACAACAATGCGATTCTCTCTTTCTACCTTCTTAACTGTTTCTAACTCTGATAAATTTAACTAGTCGCCTTTAACTAGTGCGTTTCTGGCCGTGAACATAAAACCTCTTAAGAACAGTTTGAAGGTAAGAATGGAAATCTCTCTAAAAATGCTTTGAGTGTGGAAGACAATAAAATAGTGAAAGAGAATTTATATAACAGTAAAAAGTAAATGTTACCTAGGAGAAGTTGAAGAGGGTTTTGTAATGATTAAAGGGTGCACAAACGTGTGAAGAATCAAAGGCCTAGGTAGCTTTCTAGACTTATTGGGCGCGCCGGTCTAGGAAAAATAACGGCTGGTAGGTCGAACCAAATATCGACACGTGTCCCACGATCCAAGAAGAAAACTTTTAGAATTCTGGAAATAGAAATCAGTTCTGACAAACTTCGAACTGGGTTGATGTTAAAAGCAAAATTCATGGTACAAACTACATGGGCAGATCAGATAAAGTTGAGACTGGTGTAGTGGATTTTTTTAGCCTACCAAAGATATTTAGCAAGGCCTAAAAAAGGGGCTACTGATGAGTTCAGAAACTTCAACTACAACCCACTGCATAATCCGGACAAGGGTAATTTGGACAATGACACACCACTAAGAAATCCGGACAAAAAAAAAGTAAAACACCTTTTGACTAAGTTATTTTCTAATCTACTTAAATAACTAATGGGTCAGTAAACTTGACCCGGTTTCGGAACTTGACCCGTAAACCCATGGATCATGAATTAAGAGTATAAATACCCTAACCACTCTCATTAACGAGGGTGATCAACATTTAATACAAATAAGAAGCTTAAATATCTCACTACTCTCCATACTAAACACAAAACACTTTATCAAACTACCAACAACCAAAAATAAATCAAACCAATGCTTACATGTCACTTGAATTACAAGTGTATATCTTGTCGAGCCCATCAATGTTGATTCCCTATTACCCAACATAATATTATGTAACGTGCACTTATTTTATTTCATAACAAACCGAAGACGATCCATTTTCTAAATATAGTTGTCCAATATTTCTGCATCCATAAAATAAATACAATGTAATTTGTTAAACTTCCATAAAATAAATACAATGTAATTTGTTAAACTTGTTGACATAACCGAATAGATTTCAAATACATGAATTTTATATATCATTATTTATCTATAGTATCCATAAGGGAACCCAATAACATATCCTTAGAAGGTCGACGGATGACGGATATGCGAAATATATATATTTGATTATTTCAAAACCCATATTTTTTGTTTGATATGAGATGATAAATTGGTTTCCTTCAAATTACCCGACCAAAATTGCATGTGTGTCTTACCGCACATCTCCAACTGATGGAATATTTGTACTGCATTATAAATATCACGTATGTTGCATACGTTTTCGGGTAACTCATTCCTCAGCACGACTAAAACCTTCTGGACATGGGAACCAACCGTTTATAATTTCTTAACTAATTTATTTTTTTAATGTTTTCACTCGTGGACATCAATCTAAACATTTTGTAGCGTTTACCATAATATGTTTACCTTTAACGAGATAAGCTCTTAGTGCAAAATAATAATAATAATAATAAAATGAACGCACGAGATATTCTCTTAATATTGCGTTTACTAGAAAATTCTATATAAAATTTAGATTTTTCACAAGTAAGCATTAATATCGGAGTTCTTGCAGTCTTCTCAACTTCTTAACAACTCTTACAAATCACGTATCTTATAGTTCTACCATACAATCTACCAATTCTACAAGATAAGGTTTATTGAAATGAAGCAAAATAATGAATATGTTTAGATTATTTTCATATTTTTTGGTTTTACGGTGGTATCATTCTCCTACAAAAGAAAATAATGAGAAGCTAAATTTGTTTCCAACCAATGCCATTTTTTAAAAGTATAAATGATTTTGAAAACATTGATAAACTTTGTCAAGATCACGATGAAGTATTGGACACTGATATTGACGAAGTTAGTCGACATCAATATCTCATACTTGTTACTGAAATTAGTGAAGTCGGTCGACATCAGTACTAGAGGGTGATCCATGATTAAAATTCAAGGTAGGCCAAAATCATTATAGAGAAAAACAATTTAACAATAAATTAAAATTCAACAATAATACATTCTTCAAAGATCATGGATCAGCAGATTAAAGAATAAAAGAATATTTTTTAGTTTTTCATTTGAAAGAATTAAAAAAATTAAAGAGCTCGATTGTTGATCATTTTTGTAATGGAATTGAGAATTATTTTTATAATATAAATTTGTGGTCAAACGTTAAGAACTTGAAAAAATCAATAAATAAATTCAAACAAATCAAAAAAATAAATTCATACTGGATTTTAATATATTAAATCAATAAATTAATACTTGGATTGTAATATATTAAATTAATAAAATTTAAAAAATAAAATAAATCAATAAATAAGTTCAAACAGATCAAACAAATTAATTAAACACATTCAAAATAATCAATTAAACAAATTAAATAAATTTAAACAAATCCAAACAATCAAAAAAAATTAAGCAAATTCACAAGATCCAAACAAGTCAATTAAACAAATTCAAACTGTTAGAGATATAAGGGCTCAAGCCCATTAACCCTTTATTTTATCTATAAATATAAGCCTATATTCTATGTAATACGTATGCTTTCTAAATAATAAACCCTAGCCGTTTCTTGGAGGCTACTTCTTTCGTTTCTCTCTTTGTTTCTTAACATGGTATCATAGCTCCAGGCCCAGACAAAACATGATGCTGGTGAAATTCTCGAAAGTCGAACATGATGGACCAGTATCTATGCTCAAGGTAAATAATTTGCTCTACATATCCTAGTTTGGAGTGCCTGTGGCTCATCATGCAGTATGACTTGATTGGAGTGCATTAAGTCGGCGTTACTTGATTGGAGTGATGCTAAAAACAAGACAATATAAGCTAATAGGAGGTGAGCACGTACATCTGTAGTGCCTCTATGGTTCGGGTAACCTCAACCTGATTAGAGTGGGCGGATGGAAGTCAATTGAGAGGAAGGTAAGGTTGTACTTTGTTCGAGAGGAATATTTATTAGGGTGGTGACCATAGTCCCACATCCCACATCGTTTAAACATGGGAATGATCAATTGTATATAAGTATGAATATATCTTAACTAGTTTGAGGCATTTTGGAAGTGGACCAAAAGCAAACATGTACGGGACTTCGGGTGCCAAAGCGGACAATATCATACTAGATTTGAGAATGGGGGTTCTTACTTATATACGGAGACAGAATATACCGTATGCATCTTCCCAACAAATGGTATAATAGATTATGGATCATATTGCGAATATGATAGGAACAGATGATTTTCAACAATCTACTAGTAACAAACTGAATAAGAAGAACTTTGTTATGTCTACATTTGCATACCATTCAGGTATGTCTTCATCTTCTACTTCAGGTATTGATTCATCATTGTGGATTTTAGATTCAAGTGCGTCTCATCATATGTCACCTCACATCTTGAACTTTGTTTCGTTGTCTCATGTTTCACCCATGTCTTTTTGGTCTACTAGTGCTACACCAATGTCACTAGAGGGTATTGGCTCTATTTGTACCCCTCATATATCGCTCTCCAATGTATACTATATTCCTACCCTTACTTTAAATCTTTTTATGGTTAGCCAATTATGTAAATCCGGTCATTGCGTCTTGTTTACTGATTGTGCTTGTGCCACACAAAATCAACAGACTCATAGAGTGATTGGGACCACTCGTAAAATAGGGGAACTCTATGTTTTAGATAAAATTGAAGTAACAAACGTGGATATATATGATGTTAAAACATACTTGACTGATATTGCTGCCTATGGTGTTGATTTGTCTTCGTTTTGTTTGAATCCTTCATCACTTGAGTTTTATCTTTGGCATTCTCGTCTAGGACATGTATCTGCATCGCGTTTAAAATTTTTAGTCTCTACAGGTGCTTTAGGTCTGTTAAACACTTGTAATATCTCGGATTGTAGTGGTTGTAAACTTGCAAAAATTTTGGTGTTACCGTTTAGGTCAATTAAACACTATGTTTCTTTCATTGATGAATTATATTTGATATACTTGGGTTTACGTTATGAAATGGAGATCAGATTTCTTTGGAAATTATAGAGAATTTTGGGCACTTGTTAAGATTCAACATTCTGCTGTAATAAAATGCTTCAGGTGTGACTTTGGGGGTGAATATACAGCCAATAATTTTACTGAGTTACTTGCTTCTCATAGTACCATACATCAGTCTTCTTGCACTGACACCCCTAAGCAAAATGGTATTGCCAAAATAAAACAGTGTCATCTTACTGAGACTGGCCGGTCATTGTTTTTATCTGCTGAGGTTCCTACTATTCTTTGAGGAGAAGCAATTCATACTGTTCTATATGTGATTCATCGAATTCCCACTGCTCATAATGCAGGGATGTCTCCCTTTCAGAAGTTATACGGACAACTTCCAGATTATTCTTCCTTACGAGTGTTTGATGTAAATGTTTTATCCTTCATCCTCATGTATAACGCAACAAATCGGGCCCTAAATCCGTAATATGTGTTTTTTTGGGTTATGGTGTTAGATAAAAATGTTGTTTTGATCCCACTAGTCAGAAACTTTATGTCTCTTGACATTTTATATTTCTTGAGCCTATCCCGTTTTATTCGATTATTGCTAAATCACATGATATAACAAGTTCCAAACTTCAGATTATTGATCCTTTTGAAAATAATAGCAAAATACCCATTGATATTGATGTGCCAGCTCATGAGACATCGACTATAGCTGATACTAATTCTGCTCCATCAAGGCCTGAGTCAACTCATTCTTTTAGTGAACCACCATTTTTATCCCTCAGAAGATCTACTCGGACAAGTAAGTCTACCAAACTACCAGATTTTGGGTATTTTTCTTACTCAGCTTCTTGCGCCTCTTTTATAGCAAATATACATGATTTATATGAACCTCAGTCTGTAAAGAAGCTGTTTCCGATCCTCGTTGGAAAAATGCAATAGTCGAAGAGCTTACCTCTCTTTATCAGACTCATACATGGGATATAGTTAAACCTTCATCCGGTAAGCATATAATCGGCTCTCGATGGGTTTTTAAAATTAAAACAAAGTCTGATAGGTCTTGTAAGATATAAGGCTCGTCTTGTAGCAAAAGGGTACTCACAGAAGTATGGTACGGATTATGATGAGAGATTTTCCTCAGTGGCAAAAATGACGACAATTCGTACTCTTATTGCGGTTGCATCCGTTCGTCAGTGGAAGATCTTCCAACTAGATGTCAAAAATGCATTTTAATGGTGATCTTCATGAGGAGGTTTACATGACTCCTCTTCCAGGTGTTGCTCACAAAACAAGTGAAGTTTGTCGACTTAGGAAATCTTTATATGGTCTCAAACAAGCTCCTCGTGGTTGGTTTGAAAAATTCTTTACGGTTATTACTTCACTTGGTTTTCTTGCTAGCAATCATAATTCAGCCTTGTTTATCAGATGTACGAGTGCAGGAAGAATTATTTTATCCTTATATGTAGATGATATGATAATTGATAGTGATGTTATTGAGCCACTAAAACGTGATTTAGCTCAGCGTTTTGGGATGAAGGACCTGGGACTATTACATTATTTTTTAGGTATTGAGGTGGCTCAATCTCCAAAACTTTATATTTTCTCTCATAAAAATATATATTTGATTTATTTAAGAGTGCGCGAATTTCTGGTAACAGTACAGTAAATACACATTTTGAAACCAATGCTCGGTATTCTCCGAGTGAAGTTGTTCCTTTGTCAGACCCAACTCTATATTGAACTCTCATAGGAAGCTTGGTCTATCTTACAGTTACTCAACCATATATAGCTTATACTGTTCATGTGGTTAGTCAGTTTATTACTGCTCCTACATCTATCCATTAAGGAGTTGTTTTTCGAATATTGAGGTATCTTCGTGGCACTCAGTTTCAAGGCATTTTGTTCCTTCGACCTTTTCACTTAAACTGCGTGCCTATATCAATGTTGATTGGGATAGTACTCCTCATGACGGAAAATATACTACTGGTTTCTATATTTTCCTTGGAGATTCATTAATCTCATGGAAAAGTAGAAAACAAGATGTTGCCTCTAGATCGTCGACTGAAGTTGAGTACTGTGTTATGGCTGTGACCACATGTGAGATTGTTTGGTTACGATGGCTTCTTGCAGATATTGGGGTTAATGTTACTAAACCTAATTCATTACATTATGATAACAAAAGTGTCATGCAGATAGTAAATAATTCTGTTTTTCATGAGAGGACGAAGCACATCGAAATATATTGTCACTTCACTCAGCATCATCTTCAGATTGGCACTATCTCGCTTTCATATGTTTCATCAGCTTTGCAGGTTGCTGATATTTTCAAAAAGGCTCTGTCAACAGCGCGGTTTCGTTTCCTTTGTGGAAAAATCTCAATGCTTATTACTTTTGCATTGTGAGTTTGAGAGAGAGTGTGAGAGTTATAAGGGCCCAAGCCCATTAACTTATTATTTAATCTATAAATATAAGTCTATGTTTTATGTAATACGTACGCTTTCTAAATAATAAACCCTAGCCGATTCTTGGAGGCTACTTCTTTTTTTTTTTCTTAACACAAACATGTCAAACGAATCAATTAAACAAATTAAAATAAATTAATAAAACAAATTCAAACAAATCAATTAAATAAATTTAAACAATTCAATCACTTCAAATAAAAATATTTTAAAAATCAAATCAAAAAATTAAACAAAAAATAAATAAATTCAAACAAATCAATTTAATAAATTAAAAGAATCAATACAAAATCAAACAAATTTAAACAAGTCAAACAAATCAGTTAAACATTTTTCATACAAATTAACTAAACAAAATAACACAAATAAATTAAACAAATTCAACAATTTGTATAAATCAAACAAACCAAACAAATTGAAATCAAACAAGTTAATTAAACAAATTCAAACCCATCACTTTAAAAAAATCAAATAAATCAAACAAATCAATTAAACATAATCAAACAAATAAATTTCAAAGTCAATAAATCAATTAAAAAATTAAAATAAATCAATTCGAACTTGGTCTGTTTTCTCATTAAAAGAAGATTTTGTCATTATAATAAATTTCTTTTTATATTTTAGGGTTATCCACGACATAAATGGCTATCTCTACCCTAGATCCAGAGTAATAAGTGTAGGATACTATAGATTAAGAAATCGACTAGAGTTTTTGTTTCCGTTATTATAAAATTTCAACAGAATGATATACAAAGTCGATGAATTTCATTGATATTAAACCTCTGCTCGTTTTTTGTTGTTAGATTGTTACCATAATCTATAAAAGAGAAGAAACATGAATCTCGTGATTGTTGGATCTCTGTTAGACTATATATTTTTGTTGATTCTTCCATTCTCAAAAGTTGATTTGTGTGTGTTATTTTTTGTTATAATAGTCTATGGTTCATATCATAAAGTTTCAGATTGTTTGTTTGTTAGATTAAAACATAATTCACTAAGTATATAAGGACAACTAAATTATTTCACGCTCTTTATTTAAATTTAAAATCATATTTAATAAAAGTAAGATCGTTTATATCTACCGGAAAGTTGGCAAGGGTGGTATAGACTTATGTTTATACAAATGGTTCCACTCTCCTCCTTTTATATATCTCTCTAACAATGAAAACAATAGCTGGAACACTATGGAAAAAGTAAGCTCTTATTGGGATATCACAAATTGGAACATAAGCAAGCTCAAGAGTAAGGTTATCCCATCTATTATTCAATCCATTCAAGTTATTTCAATTAAGGACAATGGAGAGGATATTATTATATGGACCTTATCTAATGATGGTTCATTCAAAACAAAAGAAACAGTAGACTACATCTAAAGGAAAAGAAATAAGTCTCTCTTGATTAAAGTATTTGGAACTCAATAACCCTTAACAAATGTTCCATCATTTTATGGAGGATTCTGAACTCGTGGATTCCTGTTGATTATATACTTAGGAAAAGTAAATTCCTTATTGTATCTAAATGTCAACTCTGCAACAACATTTAAACTAAAAATCATCTATCCGTATATTAAAAAATGACATTGGGAATATAGATTTAGTTTTCTAGTCTTTTCAATATTAGAATAGACAGGTTCATGACCATCATTCACTTAGTCAGAAACTAGTTATGGTCTACTAGTAATAAGATTCATATTAGAATTATAATTTCGTTGATAGTATGTTGGGTGATTTAGAGGGTCAGAAATCAAGTGAAATTTAAGGCTAATACTCATATTATTAGCTAAATTATCAACTATTTAAAATATATATTATAATTGGCTTAGATCAAGGAAACCTCCTTAGCAGTGACCATTGGCATAATAACTTTAATGTAGCTATAGAAATTGGTTGTTATAACTACCAAAAAAAGAATAGGAAAGTCATCATTCTTAACTGGATACCCCGTATTAATAACAAATTTAAGTTAAATATGGATGGATCTTGTGTGAGTAATGGAGAGGCTAGCGGGAATGATTTAATTAAAGATAGTAATAGTGAAGTAACTGCTGCATTTGGTAGAATATATGGTAAACTCACTCTATTTCTAGTTGAAACTAGAGCTTTTCGTGAAACTAGATATCTTCTTGGTGGTCTAATTCTCCGTGGTTTGGGTATAAGTAATGTAGATATCGAATCGTATTATATGGCTCTAGTTGAGCTAATTTTTAAAGAGAATAATACTTTAACCCTGGATCATTTACGTAAGCTCTGTAGGAATCAGATATCCTCAAATATGGTTTTGAAACACATATATATGGACTAAAACATGGATGCCGATTGGTTTGCCAAATGGACCATGAAATTAAAAATATGACTTATCTTCACTCTAAGTCAAGCTCTTAATCAACTTTGGGCAATAACTCTCCTTGAAAGTATAGGCTTATGTTATATTAGATGGGAAAATTGATGGCATATGTATTTTTAATATATAACATATGGTGATTTTATATCTCTGTAACTAACTAAAGACCAGGTTCTCCCTGACTACCAAGTACACTAAATGCTATATATGAAGATACCAGATGTTTCGTGGAATAGTCTGAAGCTAACATCGATGTGTAAGATGAAATGTAAATGGAAATGTTATTAATAAATTCAATCACCAAAACTACCTTATGATATTCTGAAATAAGCTACTCAACCATTTCTTCATAAAATCGGCTATATTGAAGTTCTTCTGCCTGGTACGTGATGAAGCACAATTTCCATACTGGATGAAAGAATGGTCTGCAATAAACTACATGAGACTTTCATTGAGTGAGAGTTGTCCATCTTCCCTAAGAAATCAAGCAGCAAATATAAGATTATTTTCCCCAATTTCTTTTCTCAAACCCATAAAGAACATAAGATATTCTCAACCTAAATTTAGCTTCTAAAGAAAGTAAAAACTTCACTTAATATATTTCTTCCTTCAATGGAGGAATATCCAAAGCTCCACTTAGGAGATACAATATGAGTTCTATCTCCTGTATGATACTTATGAAGAGATGACGTTTTGATTTGGTGAAGAGGTTTAGCTCTTGTTCAGCAGTCAAAAGGTCTGAGCTCTCACATCTCTTCTCTTTACATTTCAAAATTTGAAAAACATATTTTCAAACTTAAAGACGAGGAAAAAAATTCCATTTAAATTTTATAAATGTAATAGATCGATAATTCAAGCCCAATATTTTTGGACCAATTATACTGTCTACTTTTTCAATATAAATTTTCTTTTGCTAGGACTGATTAAAAAAATTAAAATTTGGTAATGTTTAGCCGATGAATATTTCAAATATAGTGAATTATTAATAAAAAGTGAAGTACTATTTTATTTTTTATATATATTGACGAATAACTACGTTTAATAAACCTGTTTTCTATAGGGAAATGACACTTTAAATACATACTCACCAAACATATTAGTATTTGGTACCAAAAAATGGGTTAATGCTTACTTAATACCCATGTCAATAAAATAACTCCATTTCAATACCCAATTTTTTATTAATACTCTAACTACCCTCAACCAAGTATATAAGGCTTATATTGAGAAATAATGGGTATTTTCACCCAATCAGATTTTTTGAATTTTGAATTTCTGACCAGCTGCCTCTCTCTCTTAACTTACCAAAATACCCGTTTCCAATGAGGGTTTGTTTTTTTTTCAAAACTAATCCTCGTGATCAATCTGGCGTCGACAACCACCCATCAACCCACTCGAACACTGTTCACCACCTTAAACCACCGTCCACCATCTGGAACCACCTTAAACCACCATTTAAAAGCAGTATCCGGTTCCCGAACTGAGTTATGTTGAAACCGACAACCACCTGCGTAAAAACCTTTGTTCCGTCGAATCTTTCAATGCAATTCACGTTCATTCTCATCGAAAAGCTACTTATGTCCTCAACATCAACCATTGATAGCCAAATACAAGGTTTGGTAATTACTGTAATTCATCTGTTTTTTATTTTTGTTTTTCCAGCTCAACCTGAATCCGAACATCACGAAATCATTCTTTTACTCGATTGTTTTAGTTAAAAAGATGTTTAGGAGAGGTTTGTGGTCGAGTTTATTGTGGTTTCGTGTTTCTGAAACCTTTCCGGTAAGATTTTACAGTTTTTAATGATTTCTGGAACATAATGCAATTATCACGGGGAGGATGCGTTTTTGGGTTTGAATAAAGACAATGTTAGATATGTTAATAAATTTATAGTCCTTGCGATTTTAGGTGTATTTGTTTTCATGTCCTGAAATTGCTAGATAACTTAATGTGTCTGCTCTCATTGCGATTGTGCTTTATATTGATTTCGATTGTGCATAGATTTCCCTCCCAATGTACATTATTGTTTGCTAGATTGAAATGTTATTTGATTCTCATGCGATTGTAGTATTAACACTTACTTACATTGCGAGTGATGAACACTTTTCATCCAATTCATGAATAAAAGTTGCTAGATTACTCATCGACAATGCAATTTACTAGTAACAACATGTTTGCTAGACATTGTTATTGTCTATATAAGATATTGATAGATACGAATTAAAATTGATAGATTCATTTGTTCTGTAACACATTGCTACTTTCTAGCTGCCACTACAACAAACTAATTCAAGCTTCTACAATGCAGGGCAATATATGTCGAAACCTAAAGTTTGTATTTTCAAATATGGTCACCAAACTGCTATTGTTCCTTTATCCGAGTTTGAATTTTTTTGAAACCCTTCAAGAGTACGCTGAAAGCATATGAAAGGATCTTGTTAGAGGTAATTACACTATTAGCTACTTGTGTGGTGCTCACAAGAATTGTTTGTTTAATAACGAGAAAGATTTTATTGGTTTGAAGTATATCTTTATGTCGAGTGTCTCAAAAGTGTTAATTTTGTTATTGAAGAACAAGTGGTTGATAAATAACCTGTAGTTAAATGTAAACAACCTAGCCAAATTTTTGTAGAAACATCCCTAACCAACAAACGAGTAGGGATAGTAGTTATTGTTTACTTAATTCAACCCCAAAAAAGGCATCTTGCTACAATTGGATGGGCAAAAGCTATCGTCGGTGTTGGTCAGTCATTTGCTGAAGGTGCTACAGGTGTAAGTTTATCCTTGTGTCGATATGCATTAGAGAATAGTTTTGACTTTAACTACATGCATAATACATTTAGAAATATTATAGCTTACTGTGTCAACACAGATTTGGACGGCTGCAAATAGAGGCTTTATACATCAATTGAAAACAACACCTGTTTAATGACCATAGAGCGGTTTGCTGACACTCATACATCCAGTCCCGTATTCATAAAAAAGAGCTGGCATTTGACATCTGATTTTGTTATGGATGAAATTAATGAATCAATTAGGACCTGTCATAGTGTGACAATGAAAAGTATACACTCCTCTATGAAACAAGACTACATTTTAGACATTTTTATCATTTATCGTTGAATGCTTTAGAAAAGTCAAGGAGGGGAGTATTTGGAGATAGCAGTACATCTTTCGGTTTGTTCAAAATATACTTCAAACGACTAAAGAGTCGTGATATTACAACAGTCTGCCATTTAAAATTAGCTGCTGACAACGTTTTCTGACGCTGATTTATAGCGTTCAGAACGTTCCTTCAAGGTTTTCATTCATGCCGACCTTTGTTATACGTTGATAGATACCATCTAACCGAGGCATGGTGGTGTGTTGCTCTCGGCAGTGGTAAAGGATGACAACGGTTAGTCCAACTATTTTTTTAAATCTTGCTAAATATGTGTATTCAGAATTTGGTTTAGTTTTAGTTGATAACACATTGCGAGATATGCGTTAATTATATGCGATTGCTATTTACATTGCGATTGTGGTACAGATACCAGGAATGCTTGATATGTTATATTCTGTTTGCTAGATAGGTTGTATTTGCTTATTTTAATATTGCAATTTATTGTCATTCATCCGATACGTTTTACCTTGTAATACAATTGGAAGTGTTTTATTCATAACCAAACTTCAACAAACACTGTCAACAAATCTAAACTTCAGGGTTGCTGCAGGTCTATTTCCCGTTTCTTTTGGCATTTTCGGTAGTGAAGACTCGGACAACTGTCTTTGGTTTTTGCAAAGTCTTAAACCTTATTTGATAGGGCGCCAAATAAGATTTATCTCAGACCGTCATTTGGGTATTAGCTATTCTCTATCTCAATGACTACCATGCTTATTGTATCTTCCATCTAATTCAGAATTTGAATAAAGCTCTTGAACACACAAATCGAGAGTATAAAAATAATATGCTACAGATGTTTAACCGATGTGCTTATGCTCCCACGGTAGAGTTTTTTAATGAACGACTTACATAGTTTTTACACCAATGTGGAGACAAAATCTCGATTTTCTAAACAATTTACCCCCTGAAAAGTATGCTTAGGCATACGTCAACGGGAAATGGTGTAGGGCAATGACATCAACAGTTTTTGAATCATTCAACGCGCAGATAATTGTTTTTTTCAAGCTACCTACAGTTGAATTGGTAGATAGGATTAGAGTCCTGCTTATGACTCAGATGTCCAGACGTTTATCGGAGGGTCTCAGCTGGAACACTAATTTGTGCCCCGAGTTTGACATGAAGTTTAAGAAAAACGTAGAATGTGGTCGAAGGTGGGTAGTACGTAAGACTTCTGTAGCTTCTTTTGAGGTTTTATCAGGCCCAATAATGGTAGTAAATATGGTTGATTTCTAATGTACTCGTGGTTCTTGGCAGCAAGAATTTTTCCCATGCCCACACGCATTGGCTGCAATAGCATCGTTAAGCGAAGATTCTATGACTTTAATATAAAAAAAATTCACTGCTGCAAATTACACGTCCAGTTTTTTAGCATACCAGCTATAACCGATTTTGGAAAAGTTTCAACCTCTAACAATTTTGTCGAGCCTGAGGTTCTCCCACCAAACGTGAAAAGAATATCGGGACGGCCGAAAAAAATGTATTCCATCGCGAGGAGAAGTAACCACGAGCAAGTCGCGATGTGGCCACTGCTTCAAATCAGGACACAACAGGAGGTTTTGCAACGCTCCATTCTAAATTTCGGCTACCTTTGTTTTAAAGTTAATTTCTTCTTTTTGGATATGCATGGGTAAGTGCTTTTTATCATGTCGATTTACATGTTTTCAAAATGGTAACATTGGTAGATACAGAGTTTGTTAGACTAATTAATTTGTTGTTTAACCACTTTGCTAGATTTGCATTTTCTAGCTACGTTTTAATTAGCCAAACCGATTGTTTAGAAAAGTTCCTTTAATGTAATGCCCCTTATGGTTAAGGAACAAACACTTTACATTCCACCGAACTGTATACCATTCACCATTTCCATTTATTGTATTTCCATGGTTTCGTACTTTCATGTTATCCTTTGAACATTACACCAATATTGTAGTTGTTGTTGCGTGTTTTAAGATATACTACGACACATTTCTATTTACATGAAATTTAGGAAAGATATGGACTAACATGTGTAATACATTGCTAGATACACTAATATGGCATTGCTAGATAAACTAACATGATATTGCTGGATACACTAGTATAACATTGATAGATAGACTAATATGACAATGCCAGATACCCTAATATGACATTGCTAGATACATTCATATGACATTGCTGGATACACCTAATATGACATTGGTAGCTACACTAACATGACATTGCTAGATACAGTAATTTGACATTTCTAGATAAACCTAATATGACATTGGTAGATACATTAATATGACATTGCGGATACACAATTTTGACATTCGTTGATACATTAATATGACATTTCTAGATAACCAATTTTGACATTGCTAGATAAACTAACATTACATTGCTAGATACATTAATATGACATTCCTAGATACACTAATATAACAGTCCAAAATACACTAACATGTCATTGCCCCTACTGTGACATTGCTAGATACGCATAATATGACATTGCTAGATACATTAATATGACATTGCTAGATACACTACTACAACATTTCTAGATACACTACTACGACATTGCTAGATACACTAATATGATATTGGTAGATACACTAACATGACATTGTTTGATACCTTATTATGACATTGCTAGATAGACTAATATGACATTGCTAGATTCATTAATATGACATTGTTAAATCCTTTAATATAACATTGCTAGATACACTAACGTTACTCAAATGGACACTATAGTATGACATTGCTAGATAAACTAATATGATATTGGTAGATATATTTATACGAAATTGCTACATACGTCTAACATGCCCTTGCTAGATACTCTATCATCTGGTTATTATATTGCGATTGCCTTATATAACTGCTTGTATAACCATTTTGTTATATTTTTTCCTCTCTAATGGTTAGTGATATTTTAATATGTTAATGCATTGTTAAATCCATCAAACACACAATTAAGAAACAAATAACAACAAAATTATAAAATAGATTAAAACTGCATGCAGAGCTTTACAAAGGCCTGGATAACTGAAGCCTCCCAAAAAATACACCATCTATGAGGGTTGGTACATTTTACTTCAAAAAACATATAAAACATACTAAATAAAATAACACGCTACATTAACTACCATAACATCAATCATCATCTTTGTCCTCGTCCTCCTCATCTGACTCTTCTTCATCCTCGTAATCTTCCTCCTCTTCCTCATCCTCTTCGTCGTCTTTATCCTTCTCATTGTCTTATTCATCATCTGTGTCAACCGGGTCCTCGAAATCCTTATCGTCCCAACTGTCCCTCATACGCTTTCTTTTGGGAAGTTCGTTTTGGTTCGAGTAGTAACCATCAAAGGACCACGAGTCGTCGGTGACATACTCGTCCTTCAAATTAAATGACCACACAGAACAGTTTTTCGAGTCGTCGGAAGAGTACTTCGACGTGGTGGTCTTTCTGTAAGGCGAACAGTCCCGTGAATGGTTTGAGAACCATCTGTCAAACGATGAGTACCTAGGGGAAACCGGAGACGAATGGGCCATTTGTTTTAGAATAGAGTGAGTTTTTGGGAACTGCAGTAAATTGAATAGCCTAAAATCTCATGCCCGACTTATAGCCAGATGCCATACCCAATGCTATGTCTAATATAGCAAACTGCAGTTAATTATACACGCCTAGTTAATGCATTTGTAATGATTCAGTATCTACCTTTGTCTTGTCAAGTAATAAATCAACCAAAAATATAAATAACTTTTGTTAAATTACTGACGGAGATAGGTAACAGTCATATCGACGTTATTTAATGATGTCGTTAGTCAATAACCCATTCTTCAACGCATTAATATAGAGTGTCATAGTAAATGCGATTTATGCATACTGGTTCCAATATAATTCGTAAATCGCATAATGCGATTTATGGTGTTAAACTAATTGCTAAATAAGGATTTTTTAGTGGCGAATGGTACTATATTGAAACTGTTATGGTATAAATATTAAGAACTTATAATTTTTACAGCTATTAACAAAAAATGACATTGTCAAATATTAACAACATATCAATTCCCCACGTAACTTGGCTAGTGTATAATAATAACGAGACGTTGTGATTGATACTACTGTTTTAAGTAATTCAATAATACCTCCCAACATCACTAACGTAATAGAAATTCTGCTATTGTTGGTTATGACAAAAAAAAGTTCAACCAACATTGAAGTCTAAACAAGATCCTTATAAAAAGCACCTAATTTATAATAAATTACATAGTAAAACAATTGTTCCAAAAAACCATATTCAAAACAGTAGGTAAGTACCATCTTCGGTTTGTGTTTGAATCATTGAGGAAATTCTTAAATATTTCAGCTCTCTTTTTTGCGGGCATATCCTCTCCATATTTAAGAGGAACATACCCTTTTTGAATAATGTCATTCGCATACTCACAAAAAAAAATATCCCAGTCAAGGATGTTCTTTTCCTGTTGTGGAATATCTCTCATTGTCTTGATTTTGTAACCCACCTTTCACAACAGGTTTTTTTTCACACAGTAGGCCAACTGTAAAAACAGACATACCATATAACATTGCGATTTATGTGATAAGTTTAATGCAATTGTAATGAAATGTTAGAGTATGCGATTGTATCTTAACCAGTTTGCGTATCTAGAAATTACGTACCTTGCATTTACGATACATTCACAAAACTAGATTACCATAAATGCTTAAAATAATGTAAAATGATTTATAGCATAACACTTAATACCAGGTTATTAGCAGTATTCCTCATCTTATCTCCAATGTGTTTGCTCCATGGAAACAATGAGTTATAGCTACTAACACTACCATTCTCCATATCAATAACCAGCAACATCTAGTGGTTGATTCCATCCTTGTTAATGGTGCACAGAGGAACAAGTGCAATGTATGTGTCCAGTCTCATTGTCTCAAATAGTTCATCCACAATGTGTGACATATCTCCCATAATAGCCAGCATTTTCTACAATTTTTACCATTACTATATGAAGTAGTATGTTTTTAATAACATAAATAATACCTGATGCACTTACAACTGCAACTCCAGAAATTTGAATTTCTGTGGCCATAAATGAGCACTTATTATCAAACCCTTTGACAAGTACTCTCCAATTTGCATCTTGGATCAGCTTATATATCCAACCATCTATGATCTATCAATTAACAGTTAATTTTTTAAAACATGTAGATGACAATGATTAAAACAAACAACGTTGTCTACGTAACATGCCTATATACATTAACATGAAATTTCTGGATACACCATTATGACATTGCTAGATACGCCTAATATGACATTGCTAGATACATTAATATGAGTGACATTGCTAGATACGCTTAATATGAAATTGCTAGATACATTAATATGACTTTGCTAGATAATCCTTATATGACATTGGTAGATACACTAACATAACATTTCTAGATACCATATTATGACATTGATAGATACCCTACTATGACATTGCCATATATACTAATTTGACCTTGCTAGATTTATTAATATGACATTACTATATACCCTATTATGACATTGTTAAATACTCTTAACATAACATTGCTAGACAGTCTAATTCGATATTGATATATGATAAGGAGCTAAATTGCCAAGTCAAGATTAAAAATATTAATTTTCAAAGAGAAATAAATGTAATTGTTCTATTAGTGTATTTATTACTTAGTTAGAGGATAATATCCTAAAAGTGTTAAAAGGAAGAGACCAGTTTGTAACAATGTAAGGACCACCTAGGAAATAAGTGGGGACCACCTCACCCACTATATAAGGAAACCTTTTATTCTTGGGTGGGTGGACATTCTTTAATACATTATCTTTCCACTTTCTCTCTCTACACTTTCCACTCTAGTCACATCATACACTAGATCCAAGGTTCCCTCTTTAGTCACATATTTACTCATCATTGGCATCATCTGTGGGAAACGTGATACCTGAAGGCCATCATTTTCCTCAAAATCATGATTTTTACTTAATTATGAACGACGAGATGATTGGGGAAGGGATCAGGAGAGTTACAGCTCGGGTTGGGCCACTATCTGAGGGTGAAAGAGTTCCCGACCATGATCACTACGCACGGGGTCGGGATAAGCGGTCAACTCTAATCATGACGAGAAGACAACTAATGGAGGATATCGCGAAACTGAAAGGAGAAAGCTTTAAATGGAAAAAAAACCGAGAAGGGAAAGGGAAAAAGCCTATGATTGACACCGACATGGAAGATTCCTCGGGTGGGAATCATAACAATAACGTCTTCCGTAGCCGCGGTCATCGGGAACCCAAACCAGATCGGGAATTGGAAGGAAGGACCAAACAATATTCGAAAGAGGATCGAGACGATTCCACTGATTTCACTTCGGATGAGTCTTCGGGTAGAGAATACTGACGCAGAGTCAGACGAAATAAACTCACAAGGAAAAGTAAATCTCGATGCCGTATGGTAAGGCTTTTTGACTCACCTAAAGTCAAGAAAGACAACACCTACAAAAGAACCCTAAATTCTCACGAGAAAGAAGAAATGCTGACATCAAGTAAACATGAGCGGGTAGTCTTACATCAAGTCCAGTAGCAACCGTCGGTAAGCAAACGCACGGGTCCAAGGTTAGCAGCCCATTCACCAACCCGAATAACGAAGGATTGTACCAGACGTTTTATCGATGCAAAGACGAATCTCGATCACTGCAAGGAAAATGTAGCTTTGACATGATACCGGCTAGAACTGCTTCCGGGACCGATGAAGCAAGCGGTCACCAAAAAGCAGGCATTTACCTTTTCCGCCCTCTTAGTTGAGATGGAAAAGCAGATATTAATTGAGGAGACCGAGGCGTCCGAGCTGGTAGGACAAATCCAACAGAGCGCGCAGACTTCGGTCGTTAGAAAGCAGGGTACTCAGTCTTGATATATCCAGTAGGCTCAACCAACTAGCACACTTCCCCCAGCTGCTCACTCCACCCCGGTCAAGAATCTAGTACCTCAAGCTCAAAATACTAAACAGAGCAATCAGGTGGTCAAACGACCCATTTCCAACAAGTGGATCCTGATGAGTCCGAATTCAGCATGCTTCCCGGACAGGGACAGCTCAATCCAGAGCCTCCGGACCGGACATATCGAACATGTCACATGGACCGGACAGATCACTTCGAACACTATGACCATAGGACTGTTCGAACTATGACAAAAGTACTAAAAAACCTAAACACTTCTTGACTAAGCTACTTGCTCTCCTACTTAGAGCTCATGGGTCTTTGAACATGACCTGGGTCCATTAAATATGACCCGAAAGCCCATAAGGGCCCAAACATCACACTATAAATACCCAACCACCCGCATTAACTCTGGGTAATAAAAATTAACTGCTACCAAGCTGCTTAATTATCTCTCTACTCTCTAAACACTTAAAACACCCACACACCACCATTTTAACACTTACATACCACCATAAAACACCAACTGAAATTACCAGCCTACCCTCAGGCGGTTATTATCCTCACCAAATTGGCGACCACAGTGGAAGCACGAAGGTGCCTGAATTAAAACATTCAAAACCAGCTAAGAAAATCTGTCCGTATGAATCCAGACAATCCAGAAATACCACCAGCTCTGCTCGAAGTGGTGGGGGAGAACTATGAGTACACTATCGAAGAGCGTGATAGGCTCAGGGGTGAAATAGAAGCTCTGAGGGCTGAAAAGGCCAAGATGGGCGTGAAAGAAAAATCCAAAGCCTCGGTTGCTCATCCCACTGACAACCCTAGAGAGCATGAGTCTTCAAAGACTCATGTGAGCGCCAAAAAAACTCATGCTAGTCCCAAAAAGTCTCACCGGTCCAAGCCTGTGGAGAGTTCTGACTCGAGCTCAGAATCTTCAGGTAGCTCTTCGGACAGTGAGGGAAATGAAAAATCGTTGTCCTCTAGCAGCGATGAGGGTCGAACCAAGAAAAAACAAAAGCAGGTTAAGAAATATTCAAGAAAAAGAGACAGGCATGGAAGAATGAAAAGGCATATTGGCAAGGGATCATCTCACCACCGGAGGTATACAGACAAGATGCTGATGGATCCCTTTGCTTTCCACGATGAGCCAGGTATCTTTGCAACTCCCAATGAGGATACTGTGTTCAGTCGTGGAAGGAATTGGAGGCAATCTCCACTATCTTCTAAAATCTTGTCCGGAAACCTCCCCAAGAGGTTTGACAGCACTAAAATGGAGAAGTACGATAGCAGTACTGATCCAGACAACCATTTGGAGCAATTCAAGAACTTCATGATGAACTTTGATGACGATGATAAACTACTTTGTAGGGCATTCTCCCAATCATTTACGGGGAGTGCTCTGAAATGGTACAACAGCCTGCCTCAGGGTTGTATTAAAGATTTCGATACGTTTTGGGTGGCCTTTCGAAGGCAGTTCGTAGGGAGTAAAGAGCTGAAGGGCAATGAAGACACCATAATCCATTGTGCCCAGGAGCCAAATGAGTCCTTGAAGGAATACATAAGCCGTTTTGTGAACACAAAAAATGGGTTGGCTGATTGCTTCGAACAGGTAGCAATAGCATCCCTGAGACAGGGTTTGAACCCAGGCAATCTAGTTGATTCGGTGACCAGAAAGAAGGCCATGACATGGGGATGGTTGCTGAATCAGGTTGGCAAACAAATAAACGTCGATGAAACAAAGAAAACCAGGGTGCACAGGCAGGTGAGATCCACCACAGTGGCTCCAACTCCAAATCAGAATCAGTCTGAGAACAAAACAAGAGAAACCGGACAGGGGCATGGTAGGGTAAAAGCTCAGTCTCAGCCAGCCGCTCCAGCTCAAAGTCAACAATCCAGAAACAAGAGAGGGCCATGGGTCCAACTGGAGTGGTTCGCTGAGTTAAAAGAAAGCGTGGCCACTATCTTTGAAAAAACAAAAGATGAGGTGCATTACCGGAGACCGGCAATATTGCAGTCTCCTAGAGAGCATCGCAACAACTCTTTTTGCCAATATCACAATGACGTTGGTCATACCACCGATGATTGCATAGCATTGAAGCAAGAAGTTCAAAATTTGATTGAAATGGGGAAGTTGGGAGCTTACGTTAAAAGAAGAGGAAGTAACCGGCCTGACAACACTCACCGGGTTGGTCCAAGTAATGCTGCTCCGGAGGGGGCCATGTTTATAGTTGAAAGGTTTGATGTGGAATCTGAATACTTGGATCCTGATCCAACTCGGAACAGAGTGGGTGCTATAGAGGAATGTTCTAGGTCGGTCTCCGGACTCATTAAGTTTTTCGAGTCACTTACAATTTTCAGAGGGGACACTATGACAGCTCCTACTGCTTCTTCGAGGAAGAGGCATGTTCATACTTTAACCTCCCAGCTAGAAGGAGGCATGACATCTTATCAGTCACCAGACTCATTTCCCTTCATTGTGTTTGATGAGGATGATTTAAGAAACATAGCTGGCCCTCATGAGGATGCTGTTGTCAAAGGAGCATCTATAGGGGGCAATGACATACGTCGAATCTTGGTGGATACTGGAAGCTCAGCCAATATCCTTTTCCTAACCACTTACAAGAAAATGAAAAATCCAGCTGTAATACAGAATTCGGACAGGTCAATCGTGGGCTTTACAGGCAGCTCAGCAGATGTGATCGGGGAGTTCGAGGAAGAGGTGTTATTGGGCAAGGGCCCTTTCAAGAAAACAGTCAGAATACTTTTTATTGTAGTGGATTGTCCCACTTGCTATAATGCTATTCTAGGGAGGTCTTGGCTCTCTAGGATGCATGCAGTGGCTTCAACAGTCCATCAGTGTTTGAAGTATGATGTTCATGGGCAGGTTGGAGTTGTCCGGAGCAGCCAAAAGATTGCAAGGGAATGTTATGCCACTGCCTTGGCTCCTCGAACGCTGGGGGCAATCCGTATTGACGAACAATAGCATTTTGAGGGCCTTTCTGGGGGAGAGGGTGAAATTGATGACCCTAGAGAGACCCCTGGAATATTAATACCAATCGAAGAGGTTGAAACGCACTGCTTGGAATATGGTAAAAGTATCAAGATAGGGTCCAAGATGCCACTAATGTTGAAAAAGGAAATGTTGAAGTTTTTGAAAAACCATCAGCACGTTTTTGCTTGGTGCAATGCTGATGTAACTGGGGTTCCATCAGAAGTGATATCACACCACTTATACGTCCGGAGAGATGTAGCTCCAGTAGTTCAAAAAAGAAGAGCTTTTTCCAAAGAAAAGGCTGATGTCATAGTACAAGAGGTTGACAGGCTCACAAAGATGGGGCACATCAAGGAGTCTCAATACCCTTTGTGGACTGCCAATCCTGTCTTGGTGAAAAAGAAGAATGGCAAGTGGCGCATGTGCATTGACTTCACAGACCTCAATAGAGCTTTCCCAAAAGACTTGTATCCGGTTCCCCGGATTGATCAGTTAGTAGACTCCACCTCTGGGAACAAGCTGCTTTCCTTTATGGATGCTTTCTCCGGATACAATCAGATTCAAGTGGATCCAAAGGATCAATAGCATACCACATTTGTAACTGACAGAGGGCTTCATTGCTACAAGGTGATGCCATTTGGTTTGAAAAATGCTGGGGCTACTTATCAGAGATTAGTCAACAAGGCATTTGCTGATCAAATTGGAAGAAATATGGAGGTTTACATTGACGATATGATGGTAAAAAGTGTAGATGAGCAGTTGCACTTGTCCGATCTCCAAGAAACTTTTGCCAACTTGGTGAAAGTGAATTTAAAGTTAAACCTTGAAAAGTGTGTCTTCGGAGTACAGTCCGGGAAGTTTCTAGGCTATATCATAAGTGAACATGGAATACAGCCCGATCCGGACCAGCTCAATGCTCTATTCCAAATGGAGCCTCCTCGAAACATTAAAGAAGTACATCGATTAATGGGGAGATTAGCAGCCTTAAACAGATTTATCTCCAGGTCTTCGGACAGGTGTGCTCATTTCTTTCAAACTTTGAAGGGTGCAAAGGGGTTCGAATAGACCCCACAGTGTGATGAGGCTTTCAATGAAATCAAGAAACACCTGTCCTCCCCCAAAACTTTGTTCAAACCAGTTGATGGGGAGACTCTCTTCGTATATTTGGCAGATTCAAGTTGTGCCATCAGTGCTGTGCTGGTAAGAGAGGTAGATAGACATCCCCACCCAGTGTACTACATTAGCAAAAGCTTGATAGATGCAGAGAAACGTTACTTGAAACTTGAAAAGTTAGCATTGGCCTTGGTGATAGCAGCCAGGAAGATGAGGCCTTATTTCCAGGCTCATCCCATCATCGTTCGGACTTCTTTTCCCTTGAAGAATGTCCTTCAAAAAGCAGACATTTCAAGCATAATGACTAAGTGGTCAGTAGAGTTGGGGGACTTTGACATAGACTTTGCTCCCCGAACAGCAGTCAAAGCCCAAGCTGTGGCTGATTTTCTGGTCGAATTCCACTCCGATAGGGATTCAGAGCAAGCTACTGATATAAAAGATAAAAAAGTATGGGTCGTCCGAACAGATGGTGGATCTAGCACAATGGGATGTGGTGCAGGAGTATGTTTAACTTCCCCATATGGAGACAAAATGTACCAGGCTATTTGTTTTGCTTTCAGGGCATCTAATAACGAGTCCGAATATGAAACGGCTATAGCTGGGTTAAAATTGGCCTACATTTGTGGGGCTAAGAGGGTCAAGCTGCTAAGCGAATCCCAACTGATTATCCACCATGCCCAAGGCCAATCAGAGGCTAAGAAAGAGCAACTCGTGAAATATTTACTCCTCCTCAAAAATGAAGCGCTTAAATTTAAAAGTGTTGTCTATGAACACATTCCCCGAGCAGAAAATGAACTAGCAGACTCACTGGCAACCATAGTATATACGGAGTCATACCCATGGATCCATGTGCTTGAAAGCCCCTCCATTCAAATTTGTAAGGGTAAAGAAGATGAGATTTTTGAAATACAAGTGAAACAACCTCAAGACTGGAGGTTTCCTCTCATTCAATATCTGTCCGATGGTATTGTGCCTTCAGATAAGTCATAAGCCAGAACATTGAAACACAAGGCTCGTGGTTTTATCATATTAAGAGAAGTGTTGTACAAAAAGTCCTACAGTAAACCTCTCCAACGTTGCTTGGGGGATGATGAGTCACAAGTGGTCCTCTCCAAATTGCATGATGGTGAGGGATCAGCCCATTGTGGATTTAGAGCTTTAACAAGAAGAGTATTACTCTCCGGATACTATTGGCCATCAATCATGAAAGATGCTAAGGAATTGGTGAGGAGGTGTGACCCATGCCAAAGGTACAGGAATGAAATTCATGTACCAGCCATTCCTCTAGAATCCATTTCTGAGCCCATTCCCTTCGCTCGATGGGGGTTGGATTTAGTAGGACCTCTCCCTGTGGCGTCCGGAGGGCGCAAAACTATAATTGTGGCCATAGACTACTTCTCGAAGTGGATAGAAGCAGCTCCCCTGGCAGGGACAACGTCAAAAGCTGTCATAAAATTCATTCTATCCAACATATGTTGTAGATTTGGTGTCCCCCAGAAAATAACAGCAAACAATGGGCCACAGTTCGATAATAGAGAAATGGAGAGCTTCTGTGCCTCAAGGGGTATACAGCATTGTTTTTCTTCACCTTTCCACCCACAAGCAAATGGGCAAGTTGAAGTGGCCAATAGAACTATCCTATCCGGTTTAAAGAAGAATTTGGAAGGGGCTGCTGGGAAGTGGCCTAGTTATTTGCAAGAAGTCTTGTGGGCCTACCGGACAACACCTGGGGCTGCAACACAAGAATCACCCTTCGCCTTGGTCTATGGGATGGATGCAGTAGCCCCCATAGAGAAGACACTCCCTTCCTTTCGTGTTCACAACTTCTCCAAACACACTAATGAGATGGCAATCAGAAATCAACTTGATTTAATAGAAGAAAGGCGGGTTAAGGCTCACCTCAGAGTTGCACATTATCAGGGCTTGATGAGGAGCAGGTTTGCTTCCAAAGTTAAAAGAAGGGATTTCCAACCGGGGGACAAAGTATGAAGGAAGGTCTTCTTACACACTAAAGAAAAGCTCTTCGGAAAGCTGGCCTCAACCTGGGAGGGTCCGTATATGGTGGTTGAAAGAATCAAGCCTGGAACTTATTGGTTGGAAGACAAGGATGGCAGAGTTCTAACTCATCCTTGGAATATTGAGCATCTCCGGATGTACCTGGAATAGCACTTATGTAAATATTTACTTGTTTAAACATCTATGTAAATATTTGGGGGCATAATCTTCCCTCCCCGGAGGCACGGAGAAGTTTTTAATGAAGTGTCCGGGTTATTAAATAAAATTTGATGCCTTCTTCAAAATTTTCTAAGTGTTTTTAAAATCCAACCCCTTATCATACTATCCGGACTGAAATATCTAAAGGCTATTTAAACTCTAGCCGGAGAATTTAAACACTCTCACAATGCAATATCTAAAAGCTACTTAAACTCTGGCTATCAAAATTAAAATGAACAATAAAAGAAGATGATGGTTGCACAAAACAGAGATATTCATTAAATGAAATAACTTAAACTTGCCTTGGCCTTCCAAGGACTTTCAATAGTCAAGGTACAACACAAAAAACCTGTCCGGTCGAGCACCGGACACCATTACAAAAAGAGTGCCTTGGCCTTCCAAGGACTTTAGTTCGAATAAAAAATAAACAAATTAAATTGTGGGTTAAGGTTGAGCCTTTGAAGATGGCTCACCCTCATCTTCCTTCTTACCCTTAGGGTCATCTTTCCCTTCATCTACCTTCTTGCCTTTGGGATCGTCTTTCTTGTCATTTGGGCTCTCCCCAGTATGTTCCTCTTCATCCGAGGAGCCACTAGAGTAGCCATACATGTCACCTTCGGCCATCGTATGGTATGGGAGGTTTTCGGGCTCAACATAAAGCAACTCCCCTAGGTTCCTCTGTGGAAACTTTTCATGGAAGAGTAGGACCATGTCAGACCTCACCTTCTCAAGCAGTAGCTCTTTGCTCTTGATAATCTGGTTGGCATAATTATTGATCATGGCTTGGATTTTGGCCTCCTGCTCCTGTAACAAAGTATTTTTCTCCTCGGCAGCCTTGGATGCTGCATTCTCGAGAGCAATCTTGTCAGTGGTCAGGTTGGTGATAATCTTGTCCTTTGCCTTAGTCTCTTCTTTTGAGGCAGTTAGGTCTTTCTCCACACCGGACAGATTCTCCCGGAGGTCTTTAATGGTCTCCTCTAGAGTGGCAACCTTTATGGTGCTTTCCTCTTGACTCTTTTTCAACTCCTCGTTTGCCTCCTTTAGCATGTCAGCATTGGCAGTAACAGTGCGAAGGTCTTCGGACAGCTTTCCTTCTCAGAATTGAGGTCTTTGATGATGTCTGCTTGACCCCGAACTTGTCTTTCCAGCGTGAGAACTGGCTGCATATTGCTAAGCAAGGAATGGGCTATGATGTCATTTTCACTAGAAACAATGAAAGTCTTACCATTGAAGTTGACCGTATTGGAGCTGCTTGGAGGAATGTAAGGCCCAGCAAATTCATCTCTGGGGAGGCTAAGGAAGTATTCACCAAGCCCACCTAGACCAGTGATGTGCACTTCATCAAGGTTGAGATCTCCCCCTTCCACCTCATCGGTATGAAAGTCCCGTGGGATCTCTTCGGCCTGCGTTGGGTCAGAAGGGTCAGCTGGGAATGAAGGCTCCGGATCCCGGAGAGCAAGCTCATCTCCATGTGAAGCCTTTTTCTTTTTGGCTTCCCGGTCAGCGCCTTCACCTTCTTGTTTGCTAGTCCTCTTGGGAGCCCTTGGAGGTTTTGGAAGGTCTGCTTCCTGCCTTTCGGACTCTTGCTCCACAACCTGCAAAAGAGCAGCATCGATTTGGCTCTGGGCCGGCCCCTCCGGGGCGGTTGGGGCATCCTTCTCAGCATCGCTCGCCACCTTTTTGCCTCTCTTCATGCCTTTCATTTTGCTTGGGGCTTTGGCCCGGCCCGGTAGGAAGAGCGTCCCGTCTGGTTCATGAGACCTTTTGAGCACAGTGTCCGCAGAAGGTTGGGTGGTGAGCTCCTCCCAAGTCAGGTCTCTCCGACCTGTGGTGTTCCACAGGTGAGACCTCGCCAAATTCCCACTGGTGAAGGCGGAGTGGAATCGGTTCCCCAATTCCTCAGCAGCCCAGGCATTGATTTTGCCACAGGTGACCTGTCCGGCCTTCAAGTAGTCCCCGAACTCCTTAGGCAATTCTGTTAAAACAAAAGAGAGACCAGTTATTTAAACCAACTTAAAAAAGCAAGAAATGGATAAAGATTTAGAGTACGAAACTTACGGTCACTCCTCCATCTGCTTTTGAGGAGGCTTGGGTTCTCTCCGGCCTTGATCTTCTTGCCGTTTTCCCAGGCGCCACTGACAAACAAAAACTGGCTCCTCTACTTGCTCTCCGACTCCAACAGATCATTGACAGCCTTGAAGTTGTCCCTCATATTAAAGTGATAAAAGGGTAATTGGTGATGTTTGCAAAGGTTGGCCACTGCTGCGAACTCTTCCATAGGGAGAGGGATCCCGGACAGCCTAGATGCCATGATACATGACATCAGAGTATACCAACCGTTGGGGCTCATCTGGCTCGGGCAGAGCTTGACTAGGTGGAAATATCTAATGATCTCCGGGTCCAATGGGAATCTGAGTCCCCAATTAAAGAGTTCTGTGAAGATGACCAGCTCGTTAAGCTTGCAATCCATAGGAGTTTCAGGATCTATGGGGATCCTTATCTTCACGTTTTCTGGGATCCCCCATTTTGTGCGCATTCGACCTAGCTCGACCGTGTGAATGAAAGCATACTTGGTCTTCTATAAGGCCAAGAGATATTTAAGTTCGACCCTGTGAAAACAAGGCCCTACCTTCTCCTCGAGGCACTCCGGCAGCTCCGGATGCCTCAGGCATAGTTTTTCCTTGCCTTTTTTGGCAGCAGCAGTATTATCAGTCTGGCCGGAGGACTCAGACTCAAAGGGGACTTCTTCAACAGATTCCTCCATTCTTTCCTCCATGATTGTTGGGGGAGTATCAGTGGCAGTGGTCCGGGGAGGATTTAAAGTTGGCTCAACCTGACTACCGGACTGCCGTATTTCAGTGTTGCTTTGAATTCTAGCCTAAGGTTGGGGCTCCGAGGCAGATGTCTCTTTTGGAAGTGCTGGGTTGCTAGCCTCCGGACCGGATGGTCTTTCCTGGGGAGCTCTGATGGGCACTCCAGACCCAGAACTACTATTTTTTGCCCCCGATTTTGAGGGAGTATTCTTGGAGCCTGGCCCCTTAACCAGCCGGCTTGTCCTCTTAACCACCAGTTTCTCCGGAGAGTGCTCTGTGTCTGAGCCCATAGCGAGAAAAGGAGAAGGTTTCCTAACACTTGTAACTGTAACTCCTGGCTCAACAGTAGGTACTGACTCCTGAATTGAAGAACCAGAGACTATAGGTGAGAGGGTGAATTGAAATAGCTTTTTGGGCTTAGTACCTTTAGAAGAGAACGAGCCTCGATCTAACTCTGTAACGGAGGCGACTGGTCTGTCAACGGGTGATGAAGGTAGCCCTGCTGCTATTCGTCTCTCATACTCAACTTTTTGTGCTCTCTCCAACTCAGAAAGGTTGAGCCACCCACCTTTGATCAATGCAGTTCTTGCTGTAAACATAAACCACCAAGAAAATCTTTGCTTTAGAGAGAGAAAGCTCTGAGTAAATTTGCAGAGTAAATGTGAAAGAGATAGTGAAAACAAAATAAAGTGAGTTTCAATTTATAGTAAATCTGAAAAGAGGAGTTGATTCCTAGGAGAATTCGAAAAGTTTGGCAATAATTAAAAGACGGCGCTGATGTCACCATTTGTAATTAAAGAGGTTGCTTTTCGAAGAAAGTGGTGCGAAATTCAAGGTGAAAAAACGGCTGGAGTGACCAATCAGAGAGCGACACGTGTCCCACGAACTCTGACAAAAACCGTTTTGAATTCGTAAAGCTTGATTTGTCCGGGTAACCCCATAGACTTGTCCGGATGGAAAACTACTTCTAACATCGGACTGCTTTTCAGGTCTCTGACAAGAATACTTGCTCAAACACCTAAAAAAGGGGCTCCTGATGAGTCCGAATTCAGCATGCTCCCCGGACAGGGACAGCTCAGTCCAGAGCCTCCGGACCGGACATATCGAACAGGTCACATGGACCGGACAGATCACTTCGAACACTATGGCCATAGGACTGTTCGAACTATGACAAAAGTACTAAAAAACCTAAACACTTCTTGACTAAGCTACTTGCTCTCCTACTTAGAGCTCATGGGTCTTTGAACATGACCTGAGTCCATTAAATATGAACCGAAAGCCCATAAGGGCCCAAACATCACACTATAAATACCCAACCACCCGCATTAACTATGGGTAATAAAAATTAACTGCTACCAAGCTGCTTAATTATCTCTCTACTCTCTAAACACTTAAAACACCCACACACCACCATTTTAACACTTACATACCACCATAAAACACCAACTGAAATTACCAGCCTACCCTCAAGCGATTATTATCCTCACCAGATCCGACCTGCCTACTTTGCTGACCTAACTGACTGTGTATCTACCATATATGAGAAGACTAAAAAGAGTAGAATTTACCGAAGGCCATTTCCTATCCCGACCCCACGGGAGAGTAGGAATAACCGGTACTATAGATACCATGAGGATGTGCGGAACGACACTAAGGACTATATTTCTCTCAAAAAGGAAATACAGATGCTGATAGAAAATAAGAAATTACTTGAGTATGTGAAGAAGTGGGCACAACAAGGAGCGGCGTCAAAAGATATAGTGGCAATACAAAAACCATAGACAACAATGGCCATAACAGAGGTGATTGTCTTTTTTTATGTATCCGTGGAGTATCTTGATCCCGACGACAATCGTAATATTATCGGGGTCATAAAGGAAGAAGTTGTGAAGGGTCGGAGAAAGGTAAGTAGCCTTTGTCAATTTTTTTGAATCTTTGACTATCTTTGGAGGTGACTCCATAGCAGGGATCACCCACTCTTACCAAAAACAATATATCGTGATTCTGACGACTCAATTGTAGGCTCAGACGTCTCCCAATTTGCGCGGAAGCCCATCACCGATCCTATATTTTGATGATGACAACGTGAGGGATATAGCCGGCCCTCATGAAGATGCAATCGTAATTGAGGCAGTCATTGCTGGAGAGGAAGTCCGTCGTATACTTATAGACACTGGAAGTTCGGCGAACATAATCTTCTCATCCACTTTTGCTCAGTTCAAGAGACCTCAAGTGATTTTGAGGTCGGATAGAACTATTGTGGGATTCACAGGTTCAACAGCAGTAGTAATCGGGGAGTTCAAGGGTATTGTGTAGCTCGGTCGCAGACCATTCAAAAAGAGGTCACGGTTCTGTTCGTAGTAGTAGATGCACCAGCCTCGCATAACGCGATTTTTGGCAGATCGTGGTTATCGCGGATGCATGCGGTGATGTCTACGGTTCATCAATGCTTGAAATACATGGTTGGTAACAATGTAGCAGTTATGAGAAGTAACCAGAAGGTAGCCCGAGAATGCTACATCGCAACGTTAGCACCAAAGGGCGATCAAGAAATAGAACAAGCACGAGACTAACAGTTAATGGGACTTCCACTGGGGTCGTTACCCGTGGATGATCCCCGGGAAGCTCTCAGCCTACTGACTATCGATGAAGATTGCGAGAAATACCAGCTACCGAAGGAAAAATTCTGAAGATCGGAACCAATTTGAAGCTGGATTTTAGGGCGAAGTTAATTTTGTTGTTGCAAAAGAGGTTACATTTGTTCGTTTTGGTGTTCGGAGGATGTCACCGGAGTCCCAGAAGACTTGATAATTCACAATTTGGAAGTTAATCGAAATATCCGACCAATTTCACAGAAATGTTGGGCTTTCTCTTCACAAAAAGCGGAAATTATTCTATGAGAAGTTGAAAGAATGTTAAGCGTCGGTCATATCAAAGAGTCGAAGTATCCACTACGGACATCCAATCATGTTTTGGTCAAAAAGAAAAATGACAAGTGGAGGATGTGTGTGGATTTCACTGACCTCAATCGGGCATGCCCCAAAGATCCGTTTCCGATTCCTATAATCGACCAATTGGTTGATTTAACGTCGAGAAACAAATTACTTTCTTTTATGGATGCGAATGCAGGGTATAACCAGATCAAATTGAACCCTACAAACCATGAAAGCATGATGTTCATAACTGGGCGAGGGCTATACTGTTATAAGATTATGCCATTCGGGCTAAAAAGCAGGGGCAACATATCAGAGGCTGGTGAACAAGGAATTCGAGAAACAGATCGAGAGAAACTTGGAAGTCTACATCGACGACATGCTCGTGAAAAGTGAAACTGACGACGACCATCTTGCTGATTTGAAAGAAACCTTTGACACCTTAAGGGATATAAACTTTAAATTGAACCCGAAGAAATGTTCTTTTGGCGTGCGGTCAGGAAATATTTTAGGCTTCTTGGTTAATGAGAGAGGGATCGAAGCAGACCCAATTCAGTTGCAGGCTCTGGCCAACATGGCCCCTCTGAGGAGCATCAAGGAGGTTCAGATATTGACCGGGCGACTGGCAGCGTTAAATCGATTTATATCCCATTCTTTTGACAAGTGTGACCTATTTTTTAGGTTCTGAGAAATGCTAAATCTTTCGCTTGGACATCAGCTTGCGACGAGGCTTTCGTGGAAATAAAAAATTATTTATCATCCCTGAATCTATTAACAAAGCCTATGAAAGGGGAAATTTTGTTTCTATATGTAGTAGTTTTTGATTATGCAGTGAGTGAGGCTCTGGTCAGTGAGTCAGGGGTCGTCCATAAAGCGGTTTATTTTGTGACCAAAACCTTGTTAGACGCAAAGACAAGATATCTGAAGCTTGAAAAATGGCATTGGCCTTGGTAACCGCGGCAAAAAAGATGTGACCATACTTCCAGGCTCACTTGATTGTCGTCAGGACATCATTTCGACTCAAATATGTACTACAACGCCCGAATATGTCGGGACGAATGTCCAAATGGTCGGTTGAATTGGGCAATTTTGATATCGATTTCGAACCGCAAACGGCCATTAAAGGCCAGGTCTTAGCTTATTTCTTGGTAGAATTTCATTCGAATTGACCAGAAGAAGTGGAATCCCCCGAGGATGATAGGCAAGACGAATGGATAATCAGAATTCGTAGAGGGTCGAATGTCAGCGGATGCGGGGCGGGAGTACAGATAACTACCCATGCATGAATAATGATGCACCAAGCAATCCGTTTTGGCTTCATCACATCCAACAATGAGGACGAGTACGAAGTCGTGCTAGCTGGTTTGAGGCTAGCACAAGTGTGTGGAGCCAGGAATATACGTCTCGTCAGTGATTCTCAGTTACTGATAAACCAAGCGTCGAGAGCATCAGAAGTCAGGAAAGAGCATATGGTTTAGTCACCGGTTGCGTTAAGCGTATTAGCTGCATCATTTACCAAAGTAACCTACGAACACGTCCCCGGGGCCGAAAACATGATCGCAGACTCCCTTGGGGCAGCGTCTTGCTCGAGCAACTACCCATGGATAATAACTCAGGAGAACCCTTCAATCATCAAGAGGACATAATTCGAAAACCGACTAGAAATCGCTTGCAAGATATCTTCGATAGCCTTATCAGACTGGAGGAGAGATATTATAAGTTTTTTGGTAGAAGGTCTGCTACTAGAAAACAGAGCATCGACAAGAAAAGTGCAAAACAAAGCACGTGGGTATGTTCTCTTGGGATATATACTGTATAATAAATCTTTTAACAGATCCTTACTGAGATTCTTGGGGACGAACGAATCACAAATAATGTTTTCCAAACTTCACGATTGTGAAGGAGCCGCTCATTGCGGCTATAAAGGATCGATAAAGAGAGTTTTCCTTGCAGGTTTTTATTGGCCGACGATAACCACCAGTGTGTGATATTTGTCAAAGGTTTGCAAACACAATTCATACGCCCGCAGTTTCCTTGGAATCAATATCGGAAAGCCTCCATTTTGACCGATATGGAATCGATCTGGTAGGACCTTTACCGATGGCATCCGGTAGAAGGCAAATGATAGTAGTTGCGGTGGATTATTTCTCCAAATGGGTAGAGGTCGAGCTGTTTTCGGGAACAAAGACTAAAGATATCATTAGATTCATCTTGTCAAACTTCTGCTGTAGATATGGGGTCCCCGAAAGACTCACGATGGACAATAGACCGCAGTTTGATAGCAATGATATGGAGTTTTTTTTCGCCCATAGGATCAAACAATGTTTTTCAGCTCATTTCCACCCGAAAGAAAACGGACAGGTTGAGGTTACAAATCAGACTATTATAGACAGACTCAAGAAAAACTTGGAAGGAAAAGCTGGAAAGTGGCCAGACTATCTACAGGAAGTGCTTTGGGCCTACCGCATCACTCCCCGAACGACAACTCAAGAATCACCTTACACCTTAGTTTACGGAATGGATGCGGTAACCCCTGCCGAATTGATCTTCCCATCCTTCAGGTTTGGGAGCTATGACGAGAACAGGAATGCGGATGACTGAAGTTTGGCTCTTGATTTGGTAGAGGAAAAGCAGAGTCGAGATCAGTTGAATTCACTGCATTACCAGACCTTAATGAGGAGCCGATATGCACCGAGAGTGCGTCAACGAGAGTTCAAAGTTGGAGATAAGGTTTTAAGAAGAGTTTTTTCTGCATACTAAGGACAAGCGCCTCGGTAAGCTCGCTCCAAATTGGGAAAGCCCATATCAGGTGGAGGAAAAAATCAAGAACGCCACATATAGACTACAAGATAAGCATGGGCGCCTGTTAAGGCTCCCCTGGAATATTGGACATTTGAAGATTCATTTGGATTAGCATTTTTAATTTCTGTTGTGATTATTTAGAATTATGTAAAAACTTTTGGTCGGGGGGGCACTATTTCCTACTTTGGTGGCGCGATGAGGTTTTAATGAGGCATCCATGACAACCGATCTGTTTAATCTACCCTTTTTACCTTTAAATTTATTTTGGAAATAGTGTTTGGGGAAAGTCAATCAGCTGAAGAGCTGATAGGCGTAATCTTCAACATTCGGTAATTCATAATTTTTTAATTGAATAATTGATCTACAGAACCTTAACTAATTTTTTAGTTTTTTACTGATCTATGAATTTCCCGACCCTAAAGGGAATCTTCAATTGCACAAATGATCTACATATTATACAGAACCTTAACTGATTTTTCAGTTTTTTACTGATGTACGAATTTTCCCGACCCTAAAGGGAAATTTTCAATTGCAAAATTGATCTACATATTATACAGAACCTTAACTGGTTTTTTCAGTTTTTAACTGATCTACGAATTTTTCCCGACCTTCAGAGGAACCTTTCAATTGAAAATTTTACCTACGGTACCTAAACTGGTTTTTTAGTTTTCAACCGTTCTACGAGTCTTCCCGACCCAAAATAAAAAAATTACTATATTTCTAAAACAAATTTTTCAATGGACAAAGCAGTTACAAAATAAACAAAGTTTCATTTCCTTCACCGGTTACACCTCTAACAGATAATACAGAGCTATTACAAAAAAACACAAAATCATCAAGGTTCGGGAAATTGAGTAATGAGTTTATAAAAAAGGGCGACAAATTCAAACTTCTTCATCATCGGGATCGGTTTCAGATGTCTCCGTTTCATCTTGATCCTCATCCTCACAAACAACACCAGTCGGGCGGTTTTCTTCTGGAACATCCAGCCACATTGAGCCCAGTGAAAGGTCGGGGAATCGGCTGTCGGCTGTACATGTTCAGAATGTAAGTAGCTTTGGCGTCAGCCGCCTCCCTCTCCATCAAGTTTTTGCACTTGGCAGCAAAAAGTTTGTTTTCAGCTCGGAGGTCACCAATCTCTTTGTTTTTCTTTCCCACAAAGTGACAGAAAAAACAGTTCTGGAACCTCGATGCCACCAACTGCTGCGCTAGATCATCATGATCTCTTTCGACTCGTGAAAGAGAGAAGCTCAATGAGTTGTTCTTTTCTTGGAGAGAAGTAAGGGTCGCCGTGACCTTCGACACTTTCTCTTCCGTCTTTTTAGCCCTCTCCTCTAGAAGCGTTTTTCCCTCGTCTCTCTCTTTAAGCGTAACCTCCAACTTGGATATTCGTTCCATGGCATCTGACAAATTTTGCCTCAGCTGCCCCGCCCGTCTCTCCTTCATAGCTAGTGGTAAAATCATGTTGTACAATGACAGAGACAGCACATCGTTGGCCTGCAATGCGAAAGTATGTGGGCTTCCAGGTACCGACAACACTGGAAGTTTTTTCTGCTCGATGAGGCTCCATCGACTCTCTTTGCTTCAGAAGGGCCAACCTTTTTCGTCTCTGGCATGGGCTCACCGCCCTCATCTTTGTCATGAATCAACGCGACAGTTACGTTCTCAATTGATAGTGCCGCTGAAGCAACAAGATCTCCACCATTAGCCCCTTCCTCGTACTGCTCAAAAAGCGCAGGGATAGTAGTATTTTCGCCGAGCGGTGGAACAGTTCCAACCACCCGAGCTTAACATTCTTTAATGGTTGTGACCTTTTCACCTTCTTGGGGCAATCAACCTTCTCAACATCGGTGGCAACTACTCGCTCTTTTCCAGCAACATCAGCCTCAGTTTCATCTTTATTTTTCTGCTCGGCAACCTCATCAGATTTTGAGCGCTTGCTGGGTGCCTTGTTGTGTTTCGGCAGGAACAGATGTGCGTAGGGAGCGTCGGTTTTGGCAACCAAGTCCACTAAACTAGGTGGCTGGTGCAACTGTTCCAGGGTAAGGGGTTCGTCAGAGCAATGCCAAAGATTTCTCATTATCAGATCGGTGTTCTTGAAGCACCGGTGGAATGCCCGACCCCAATTCCTCCAAGCATAATCCTTCAAAACCTGGAAGGTTATCTTAGCAACTTCAAAATAATCCTTCTTTAGCCCTTGGATGTACTCTTTTCACATTGAAACAAAGGTTCGGTAAAAAAAAGTGTATATATTATCATCAGGAACCCACGTGCGCAGCAACCGCCTCGGGTTCTCGTGGGTATAGGGCCAACTATTTTCCCAACAGCCACTGATGAATATGAACTGATCTTTCCACGATCTATCGCCTTCAAGAAAGTCGTTTACAATCTTCCAGGTATTCCCCAAAGAGGAATAGAAGAAAGGTAGCCTTGGTGATTTTGAAATCCGAGACATGGCGACGTACTCCTCCGTCGGCATAACACGGCCAGACAACCGAGAAGCCATGATACAGGACATAAGCGTGTACCACGCGTTGGGGGTCATCTGGAAGGGGCAGATATCGAGGACCTCAAAGTATTTCACAATCTCAGGATCCAGAGGGAAACTGAGACCCCAATTAAAGAGCTCAGTAAAGATAACTATCTCCTGAGATTTAACGTGTAATGGTGTTTCCCCAGGAATGAGAAATCGCACCTTTACACACTCTGGTATCCCCCATTGGATCAGTAGCTCGGGCTGCTCTTTAGCAGTATAATACATATACTTGCCCTCATACAAAGCAATGACATTATCCCTGCATAGAGACCGGTGATAGGTGGTTGTCATCACGACGTCTATATCAGGAGGAAAATTCTCTTCAGGTGGAACAACAGTAACAGCCCCCTCGTCCGCGGCCGCAATTTCCATTTCAGCCTCATTTTCCTCTACGGGACCAACTCCTGGGTTAGCAAAGTTGGTTATCTCTGGGTTGTTATCAGCAGCAGTCTGCATACCCTCGGTATCTTTAGGATCAAATTCCTTCGAGATTTTGGAGCGAGCCATATTTTTTGCTTTAATGAAGGTAGGGTTCACGAAGCTAAAACTGCTATCGATGCGTTTATGTTTGGATTCACATTCCTGCAGATTTTGTGCAACTTCTATTTATAACCTCTGACGGTCGGTGTCTTTTCGAGCAACACGTAGAGAAGTAGCAGCAGTATTAAGACCTGTCTGAACTCCGACAATTGTGTCAGTTAGCTGCACCAGTTCGGGTGAGGTGCCCCCACTGGTGAGGATGATGCACTAGAATCGCCCATTGTAAGGAATTTGGGCCGAGGGTTTTTCTTCAAGATTGGTTCGGGAAAAGGAGGAGAGGTTAAATCACCAGTTGGAATTACAGATGAAGGTTTCGGGTGACCAGAAAGACTAGGAGAAGGGCTCGGGGAAGAACTGCTCGAAGAGATAATAATCATTTTGGGGTTTGGGACGATGATTGGTTCTGGCGCAAGGAACGATTCCGCAGGCACGGGCGTTGATTGGACAGGATCGTGAGAAAGAGGAACGGGCGTAAATGGCGCTTTGCTGGAATCCCAAATCAATCCCGAGGCGCGATATTCTTCAGCTCTGTCACTAATGCTGCTCCAATCGGTAAATCCGAACACAGGCTTCAATTTCTCTTTGGGTTTCTGATTTTTCTTTGAGACATTTTTTCTTATAAACACACTAGCTTCTCTCTCTAAAACTGTTAAGGGAGACTCTCTCTCTCTCTCTCTATATATATATAATTTATCTGAGTATGCAGAGAATGGGTGAGGAGAGTTATATTTATAAGCAGCCTAGCGCCTTTAGCGTTTTCTGCGTGGGGAAGTCCAAAGAAAAAGAGTCGCGGGAAGTCGAAGAGTCTCCTAGAGGGGTGTGCGATTGGACATGCTTCGAATGAGGAATTGCCACGTGTAAGTAGCCACCAGTTATGTAAGAAATAAGTAATCATCAAGATATCTTCATAGGCGTGCAACAGCATCAGAACTTGCGTGTTCCTCAAGCGAGTGTCACGTGTTCACTAGTGTAAAGAAGAAAAACGGGTCGTTTCGCAAATGGGCCGGATAATCCTTTAGGCCGAAGATGGGTCCATCAACCAGGGCCCAATGATGTTATAGCCCAAGGTCAAACCAACAGAAGCATAATTGATTTTTTCTCCAAAGTGTCGCAAGGAATAAGAACGGTTCGGGCGTAACATTTGGTAAAGAGATGGACAAACGGCCTCGGCAAAGCAAAGCGAGAAGAGTCCCGCAATCAATTTGTAAAACTCGGGGCGCTTGCATTTACTTTCTTGGGGGCACAATTACCGGTGCAGCAATTTGCCAGAGGCTCTCCTTGCCTGCTTACAAGTCTTCACTCCCAAGCTCTTGAAGATTGGAGGGCTACTGATAATGAGATAAAACGTCAAGTTAAGATTAGAAATATTAGTTGTCAAAGAGAAATAAATGTAATTGTCCTATTAGTGTATTTATTAGGATACTGTCCTAAAAGTGTTAAGAGAAAGGGACCAATTTGTAATAATGGAAGGACCAGCTAGGAAATAAGTGAGGCCCACCTCACCCACTATATAAGGGAACCCCTTTATTCCTGGGTGGGTAGACATTCTTTAATACATTCTTTTTCCACTTTCTCTCTCTACACTTTCCACTTTAGTCACATCATATACTAGATCCAAGGTTCCCTCTTTAGTCGCATCTTTACTCATCAATATATACATTAACATGACATTGCTAGATATGCTTAATATGACATTTCTATATACTTTATCATCTTGTTATTATATTGCGATTGCAATAAAACAGAATATTACCTTGAAATCTACTTTAGTTTCGTACTGTAGTTCCATTATTTCACTCACACTAATGGCAAGCCTATATGAGAACTCTGACATCGGAAAATACCATACTTCTACTCTGCTTATTCGCAATACCTTGTTGTACTCACTTACATCTATTAGTTGCGTCGTCGCTGTACGATTCAACCAATCTTCGTAAGCAACCTGTGGTTCTCCCACCCGCATCTGAATAAGTAAGTTCCACTTTGGAAACTCATCAGCTACCACATGTAATATATCTAATTAATCCCCTAACATTACTTTTTTCGATGACGGTAAGACAAAAATCCACTTACATTGAGATTTATTGGACCTCCCTCAATAATTTCCAAAGTACGCCGCTTCTCATTTGAATTTTCTACAGCCTTGTCACATTCTTCATAAAAGGATTGAGTGCAATCTAAAAAAACTTTCATCTACGAACGGTATAACAGAACGTACATGAATGTGTATGATGCTGCTTTATCTTGTTGGGGTGTTTCATACTTAATGGCTGCTATTTGCAGGTTTTCCGATATCTCTCCACCGGCATGTTTTACTTCTTATGCTTTTCAAGCTGCTTAAGTAATTTAGCATTCGTTGTGGGTTGTTGTTCTTTGTATTGTTGTTGAATTTGAATAAATTTTCGCCCGCCACTGTTTGGGATAATTGCTCACACTTTGTTACTTGTTCTACTACATGCGTCGTTAAAGTGGGTACACCTGATTCGTGTTGGCCTTCCATTTCTGCTACATGTTTTTCTTGCAGTCCCTAAAAAAGTGAGAGAATTATGTTACTGCGATTTGTTTGGTTCTCACATTGCTATATTATATTATGTGTTAACATATGCATTGCGATTTACCTGCACTAATGATTGCTAGATTATACAATCTACTACCGATATACATTGCGGTTTACGTGTATTAATAATTGTTAGATTGGTGATTTGAATCGTTGCGACTTATGTGCAATTAACATTGCTAGATGTTAATATATATGTTTGTAATATTCAAATACAAGGCTGTCAAGGGTGTGATTGCTACGAATTACAAGTATGCGATTTATTTGCATTCCTTATTATAAATCTTTTTAACAAATTAGCTGGTTGTATATAAGATGACCATGTTGACTTACGAGTTGTATTACGGTTTTAAAACATAGTAATTGTGATTTATGAGACATAAATAGATTGCTAGACACTTTTGTATCCTATAAGAAACAATTCATGCTACAAATAACCCAAAACATTGCAAGTCTAAAACTTTTCTTACAGTGTCAAAAGAACATTTTTAAAATACAACAATCCATCATAGTTAATATCAAACCAAGACCTTGAAAACTTCAAAACATGTCGACACATAATACTAAATATTGTTAAATATTAACGATTTTAAGATCAATTTACATCTTCAATTCATGTATCTACCACCTACTCAACGTCAGGTTCAGGCTCTTGGACTACCAGTGTTGCTTGCTTTGGCCCATTATACGAGTCGTCAATGTTTTTGGTTGTCTCTGCAGTGGTTTCAACGTCCTGTTTGGTGATTGCTTCTTTACTCTAACCCTTCTCTACTGCTTCCAAGTTGGTTATATCACCTGCCTTGTCCACAACATATTTATTTCCCCCAGTTTCAACATTTTCTTCTTCCTCTATATTTTCTGGTTTCTCCCTCTGTTGTTCGATAGTTTTGTTTTCATTGTCTTTTAATTCGTCAACTGTTTCATGTCCGTCCACGACTAACTCATTTCCATAACTTTCGTTAGATGCCACTTCATGTCCTTGTTCTAGTGCCAATCTTTCCGCTCCCACCACTTCAGTTTGTACACCGAAAATATTTGTTTGGGCTGCTAATGTGGCATTACCTACATTATCTCCATCCACATCTTCTTTCTCATTCAAAGCATCATCATCAAATATGGTAGGAATATCTCATTCGCAAGGAGGTCTACAACTGTCAGTATTGGTGCACTATTTAACTTCACAGCAGCTGTATCATTTAACGTAGTGTTTGGCGTAGGTTTAATAGGTGTTATAACATCATGTTCACCAATAACTTCTAGCAAATTCGCCTCTTCGAATCCTTCGTTTTTCTTGTAATCCACTTCCTCTATCTCCTTCTCTTCTTCCCTTGTTTCTTCCACCTCAACATGATGGGCTAAAAATATTTTTTGGGTCTCTGAAACATCTTGTCTCTTCTTCTGCCTAAATCCATGCCTGCGAGATTGATAAACAATTGTTTTCTTAATTACCTTCTCGCTAGTATTCGCAACCACATGTTCGGTATCCTCCTTATCTTCACAGCAAAATGACATTGATAAGGTGTTGAGAAGTTCAGCATTATCAGCATCTGCAGTGTCCTCTGCTACCTCAAGCTTCACTTTCAACTTAGTTAACTCTAATTGCAGTCCTTTAACCTGTCCAAAAAAAGCATGTTAAATATTATATGTGAATTTTTATACATGTCGTCTCCTAAAAAAACATACCAATACTCACTTATTTCTTTTTCCTTTCAAGTGAGATCTTCAACCACTTATTTTCAACTTCCAAACGGTACATCCGGCTACGCTTTTTCAACACCATCTTTTCACGTAACATCGACCATGATAGTCCACCGAAACTTGCAATACTTGACCTACGCGACCCTCTCTTTTTCTTACTCTTCGCTTTTGTTGGAGTCGAGTTCTTTTTTGTCATGAATTCCTGTAGTGCAACTTCATATTCCTCTCCCATCGGTGGCGGTGTTGTGTTGTCTTCATACTGAATGTTTGATCTCATTCTAAAACTTGTTCCAGCCTTAACCTGGAACAATTTCTTCTGCCTTTTGATTGTTCTGTTGGCAACAGATTTCTTCATTTTCCGACTTCTTACCTCACTCGTTTGTGCTCCACCTTCAGAGCTCCATCCTAATTCCCCCATTCCAAAAGCTTCCCATTCAGCCTCTGTCAATGATAGCTCACTCTCCATAACCAAACAAATCATCAAATACAAATTAAATGTTTAATAGACATTCATATTTGCAAATGCGATTGCATCACATTTTTACCAATCATGCATGCGATTTATGAATAACTATATTACGATTTATGTGAGTAATAAAATCAATACCTCCTTACTAACACCGGGATTGTGATTGGTGTGTTATTATCATTGCTAGATAAGATTCATTATATGGTTGTGATTTCCGTTTTCTATGTTATTGTTAGATTAGTTCTATTTTGAAACATTGCTAGATATATTATATTTAAACACTGATAGATACGTTGTATTATACCATCAACTTTGCATTTATATTTATCTTACCTGCACATATCTTAGCTGGCTGACCATCTGGATCATTTCCATAGTTGACTCTCCCCCCTCCAATCCCCACCATTTATAACATCTAGGGATGATGCTGGGCCTTGGTATTTGAATCTCCATAAAACTATACTCCATCAAAAGAGTTGCATACAAACAAACCCAACATTCAAATATAGTTTTAATAACTAACATAATAATATAAGCCATCGTTCTTAAAAATAGAACAACAACGCAACCGGCAACTGTACTAGGCTTCCCGACACTAATACAATTATCCAGCGACGTCTGCAGCTTCTCAACTATAGCTCTAGACCAATCGTAGTCGTTTATTTTCACCAGATCCTCCATGTAGAATACTGTTGTCCAACCCACTATATTGCCTGAAACTAAAAAGAACAGTGTCGAGCATATGAAAAGTATCAACATACGAGCAACGTCCTTCGCCTCATCCTCCCCTCCGTCCCTAATTGATTTCTCTGTAGAGTGCTGCAACCCAACGAACAGTATACTACATTACTGCAACAATAAATCAAAACAAATATAAATTTTGAGAATTCAATTAGCTTTATCAATGAATTCGATACAGATTTGTCATTCGTCGGCCCGCTTTTCCTTGCGCTGAGACTCAAAAAATACTTATGCATTAGCAGGGAATCGTTCTCATCCCCTTAAGCGTACCGACCGATGAAGGCCCCTGCTTTATTCATAGGCATCTCTTCATTCTCGTGTTTTTGCCCAAAAATTGCCTTCACATCCGTCGTAGTTAGCTTCACATACTTACGCCCTATTTTGAAAGCCTTTTTTTCACATCGTAAAAAGTGGCAATTTTCTCGATCAGCTTGTAGAACTTCTGTAACTTCAAATCCTCGTTCCTTACGTCGAACGATGTTTGCAGAAACGTATAGAATAATGTATCTCTAGAAGCTTTTATGTGTTATGTCGTAATTATATTTCTTCTCAAAAGTTTAATTATACTCATTAGGCCAGAGTTGTAGAATACACCTATCGTAGTCATGTTTTAATTATACTCACAAATCGCAATTGCTAGTTATGTAGTAATTTGAAATTTAAATATTTACAACATAAATCGCACACACCGTCAAAACAAACTATAAATACACACCTTGCGATTGTACTGGCCTTTTAAAAACAATATTCATAGACATTACCAATCAACCACTCAATGTGTTTTACTAACCAAACAAACATCAACCCACTTATAGACATTAACTAGACATTGTGTGCCCATAGTTCAACAAATGCAGACATTGCTAGACACATTAAAAAACATCCGAATATGATGCGATTTAGGCATACCCAAGCATGCACCACTATCTTCTCCGACAAAAAAATTCCCGACATAAACACATAGATTAACATAATATTTGGCGTTAACCAATACTTCTCATACAAACCTCATTAAGACTAAACCTAGGGTAAAAAACATCAGTCATCCTTCACGTTTGGCGATTGTAACAAGTTAGTCCCTGTCCTTTGAGGCCGTAATAAAGGGGTCCTTGTCGTTGTATTGGGTAGAATAAAACCATCCTTTTCGAGTCTAGCCCAACATTTTTCCCCATTATACCCTTTGACCAGCCACATCAGCGATCCACGTAGGACGCTGATGTGGCAACAGTAAAAAAAAGTAAAATCAGTTTTTACTTTGACCCACTTCTTTTACCCTTCTTCCAACCCTAAAACCCGACCCATTTAGATATTTTAACCCGGTTAGCCCTAAACCCATCTATAACCCGGCCCAGCCCAACCTCTAACCCTAATCGACATCAAAGTATGTCTCCTTCTCATTCCCACCTAAACCCCTTCCATTAACCCTAAATTTCTCTCATTCTCTATCGTTCCAACCTAAACCAGAAGACTAACAGTATATCGAAATCTCCTACTCTATCGTTCCAGCCCAGTCATCCTTCTCCTAGATTGACATCTCCTTCTTTATCGTTCCCTCTTCCTTCTCCTCTCTCATCTCTCATCGAAATCCACACTCGTAATAATGTCTCACAGTACATCCAAAGTTTCTATCAATTCGATGGGGGAAGGTCTCTGTTATTGTGGTATACACGGTGTGACTCGTATATCATAGACTCGCACAAATCCAGGTAGAAGGTTTATAGGCTGTGTAAATTTTGGGGTAAGTGTGTATTTAGATTTATATGTTTTTTACCCTAATTTTTTGCTAATTGTTTTACAACACCCATTTATGCAGAGAAATAGGCACTGTGGGTATTTTAGGTGGGTTGATCCACCTCTTGATGATAAGTCGAAGCTGGTTATTAATTGCCTGTTGAAGAAACTTGAGAGGTTGGAAGCTAAGTGCCGCTGGCAGAAGATTATAATTAGGGTTCTTTTTCTATGCTTGATTGTAGTAGGGGTAGTGTTAATGTATTTGTAATTTTTAAATTTCAGTAGAAAGACTCACTGAGACTCACATGTAGAAGCTAATATAATCTGTAAAAGGTAATCGACCTGTATTTTGCAATGAAGAAATTTAATTTGAATCGAGTTGTAGCTGGGTTGTTAAATCGACCTTTAATATTTCTGCACTATTCAGCAAGTGTAATTGTTGGAGGCACAGCTTCATGGCTTTATAGACCTGTATAGACCTGTAATATTTCGTGGCTTTATAGACCTGTAATGTTAGAAGACCTGTAATTTTGGCTGTATAGACCTGTAATTTACACTTACCCCCTGTAATGTTACAAGACCTGTAATGTTGTAGACTTGTAAATTACATGCAACACAAACACCAATTTACAATGAAGACCTGTAATGTTGTAGACCTGTAATTTACAATCAACCAATTTACAATCAATTACAAGACCTGTAATGTTGTAGACCTGTAATTTACAATCAACCAATTTACAATAAATTGAGACTGCAACACAAAAACATTTCAACCTGTAACAGAAGGCTAATCTATTTCCCAACATCATATTCCAATCTCAAATACAAAAAATATCAAGTCTAACTGTTAATGTTAACACAAACAAGAAACAACAACCTTGAAAACAACTAAAACAGCCCACTGTCATTCATTACATTAAGTTACCGAAGGTAAAAAACAACTTCATCCATAACCTCACCGGCTAATTCAAAAAACCTACTTCTAACACCACACTAACTAACAATGAACGATCCTTCCATTAAGGCGTAGCATGCTTTGCGGATGGATCATTACCCACTGCCGATGATTGGGAACCTCCTGTTGCTGCGGCAGCGCTGCCTGAGTTCCCAACGCAAGATCCGGTAACAACACCAGCAGAAATATTAATGTTAACAACTGTGTTACCTGAACCAGCAGCAGCTGCTGCACCACCGTGCGCCGTTGCCGCGGAATTTCTATGTGCAAGTCTTCTATGAACATCCAACTTTCTGGCCTTCGCATTCTGTAACCATGAATCATGGAGCTTTCGCTTTTTGCTTCCCGTGGAAGCTGATGCCTGCGTTGCTTCCTTATACTGTTGCATATTTTCTGTCCTCACCCAACTGTTATGTGGGGATGTGATGCTGTTTTGAGATGAAAAAAATGAGGGTGTAGTAGCCTATTTATCAAACAAATAAAGGACAGTTAGATTCCCCACACAACTTGTATAATATGTCCAAAACTACTTTAATACAAAAAGTTAAAAACTTACAGTTGGGACCACATTTCTATGCATCCTGTCTCGTCTTCTATCAACACAATAGATTACACTTCCCTGCATAAAGGCATACAAATATAAACAAAGACTTATTGGGACCACAACACATGCAACCACAACACAACACAATCAACCACACATAAATACACTCAACCACAATCAAATTTATTCAACCACACTGAGTCAAATTCAACCATAGACAGCCTACTACATAAGAAATGGATTTAAAAACACTCAACCACACTTACATCTGACTGAACTCCTGCATTGCCAATTCCTGCCCTCCTCAACTGTTTTTAAAACAATGAACATAATTAAGAAGTGTTTAAAACAATAAGTTACATTTAAAAGTAGATGAGACTCACAGGTATTTGGGTATACGTGCCATCTTGTTGTCCTTGTACAGGTGTTGCTGCTGTGGGATGATTTTGCTGTCCTTGGACAAGTGCTGGTGCTGTGAGATCATTTTGTTGTCCTTGTACAGGTGCTGTGGGATCGTCGACCGTAGATGAAGTTCCAGCTTCACCAGTGCAGCGTCTTTTATTGTGTCCGGTACCTTTGCACTTGCTGCATTTCTGTATGCTGTATGCTTTGGACAGTTTTGTACCGGATGACACTGCTGTAGGTGGTTGAAGAAGCTCCGACCTGTCTTTCCTCCTTGCTGTTTTCCTTCGCCCCCGAACCTTGAGCTCTGGTGGAGCTTCAACTGGTGGAAACGGATTAGAAGGCCACATTCTATACCCATTAATCGGGTTTATAATGTGAGAGTATATACTCTTCTGCGTTGCGACTAGGAAGCAGTCCGAAACGTAATCAACTGGATGTCTTCCCATCAGAAAAATAGTACTAACCGCATGGCAACATGGCACACCCGATAACTGTCATGCTCTACAAGCACACTCGCGCTCTTCCATATCGACGAGATACTGGTTCTGGCCTTCGGTAACTTGATACTTAGGCCTACCCGACTGAAGGACACGACACTGCCCAGCCTTAACAATAATCTTTTCCAATTTTTTTTGAATTGCGGGGCATATTCGTTGATCCCATTTGTCAACTTATATCCTCTTCTTAACAATCCTCATAACAATCTGATCCATACTCCCTTCCAGCAGACTTATAATTCCTTTTGAACGGTAGTCTAATATCACTGCGTTGAAACATTCTCCTAGGTTACTCGTCTGCATAGAGCACTTACTTTCAGTGTCGTAATGTGCCCTAGACCATTGGGTAGGAGGTCTTTCTTGCAGCCAATCGTACGCGGCTCTGTTGCACTGTTTCATCTGGTTCATATAGTAATTAAACTGTTTGACCCAGGTGGACCTTGCGCAAGCCCAATAGAGGTTGTGCTCTTCTCGACCAGGGAAGGTTTTCTTCATATTCGCGTAGAGATGTCGTGCACAAAATCTGTGCTCAGAGTTGGGGAAAAGGGAAAGCAAGGCAGGTACAAGGCCTTTCTGCTTGTCTGACATCCACGTGAATGATCTCTGGTTCTGTATGTCGATATCGTCGCCCAATAGCTGCAGAAACCATGTCCAACTATCCCTGTTTTCAGACTCTACAACAGCCCACGCCAACGGATACATCTGGTCGTTCGCATCCACTGCAACAGCTACAAGCAACTGCCCTCCAAATGCCCCCTTCAAAAAGCAACCATCCATAACCAATACCGGTCTGCACCCTGACTTAAACCCATCTTTCAAAGCCTTCAAACATACGTAGACTCTTTTAAAGACCCTCTCATCACACTGCACAATCATTATAGACCCCGGATTTGTCCTTAGGATTTCATGACAGTATTGTCTCAATCTTCTATATTGAATCCTATCATCCCCAAGTATCATATTCATAGCCCTCGATCTTGCTCGGTATGCTTTCGGTCTTGTTATCTTCACCAGGTACTCCTTGCTGACGTCGGCAATCAAACTCCTGATTGACCAGTCTGTATCCGCTTGCCATCGGTGGAAATACTGTTTCGCAAGCCACCTACTAATGATACTGCTGTTCTTGTTAGTAGGCACACAATGGTGGTCATCCCTAAATGTTTTAATGGTCCAGTTTGGTGCACTTCCAATGCAAGAGGCATAGATATACCAATTACAACTCTCTGAATGACACTTGAAAGAGCACCTTAGCTTGTCATTTTGACGCAATAGATATTGCGCTGCTGTTTAATTCCATACTCCTTTACAGTCTCTTTAAACTGTGCTGACGAACCAAACTGAAGGCCAACCTGTAACTCAATAAACCTTAGTCCAGTGGGAGTCCTGAACCTTCTCAACTTGGGCAGCATCAATTTCTTTCTCCTCCTTGTGGTACAGTCCTCGTCTGACTCTCCTGGACTGGTCAAGTTGTCACTGCTGTTGAACTCTTCCTCAGTGCTTGTACCACTATCAACGTCAACACTTGCATCAGACCTCTCACTACTACTAAAACTGTCACTTATATCAACTGGTTCATAACTACCATCTTCGCTCTCATCCCCACCACTACCTTCCTGTGGCTCCCTATTCAGATCAAACTACGACATATCAATGTCGTCGAAGAACGAATCATCGAGATCTTCGAGGGAAAATGATGCACCCCTTGCACGTACACCACCATCGTCACCCTTGTCTTGTACACCACCATGTGCCCCACCCCCCCGAACAACACCATCTGCCTCCCCACCAAGACCAGTATCTGCTCCACTGTTTTGTAACCCACCAAGACCAGTATCTGCTCCACTGTCTTGTACACCTTGACCAATATCGACTCCAATGTCTTGTACACTTTGACCAATATCAATTCCACTGTCTTGTACACCTTGACCAACATCCTCTACATCTGCACCTACCCCATCGTCTCCACCTACATGTACAGCCTCATCTACATCTACACCTTCATGTACACCCTCTATATCTACCACAGCAGCATGTTCCTCCTCTTTATCTATCACCTCTACCCCCTCTTCTCCACCATCAGCATGTTCCTCCTCTATATCTACCCCACCAGCATGTTCTTCCTCTATATCTACACTAACCCGATCTTCTCCACCACCAGCATGTTCCTCCTCTATATCAACCCCACCAGCATGTTCGTCCTCTATATTAACTTCACCAGCATGTTCCTCTTCTATATCTACCCCACCAGGTACTTCCTCCTCTATATCAACCCCACTAGCATGTTGCTCCTCTATATCTACCCCCTCTTCTCCACCAACAGATACCTTCTCTTCCACATCTCCACCTACATGTACACCCTCATCATCATCATCATCTACACTTACCCCCTCTTCTCCACCACCAGCAACCCCATCCTCTATATCAACACCTACCCCATCATATTCACCTACAGGTACTATACTTGAAGTTCCATCGATGTCGACTATAGGAACTGCCATGTGTTTCTTTTTTTTGGTTGGAGTCAATATAACCTCCAGCGGTGGAGTCCTGTCTGCATATATGTTCACCTCCCTCTTTGGACCAAGTCGTTGCGTTAACGCGAAAGTGTCTGCATCAGAGTCTATCAGTTTCAGGTGACGGTCCACACCAGGTACGTTGTACGCGAACACGTAATGCCCTCCCTTACCCTTTTCTTCTGTTAGATTTAGCATATTATGCAGTTCCAGCAGACTAAACGTGTCTGGATTCACGTAGTCTATAGTTGCACATTTCCCTCCTCTGTACTTTAACTTTCTTTTACCAACAATAACACCATCGTAGTGGTAGTGTGCAGTAAAAAGGGTGTTGTTTGTACCTGAAATATAAGATACAGCCCTAATCACAATCAAGAACAACACCAAGCTAAGAACATTAACCTAAAACTATCAACAGAAACTTCATCCACACTGCACAACCCTAATCTACACCAAGAACAACACCAACTACCAACCCATACACTACAAAACCCTAAGCAACTACTGCCACTAACAGCAACTAACAGTCAGGTAATAGAAACCCTAACAGCAACCCATACACTACGAAAATACACAGCAACTAACAACATACTCAACAGTTAGGGCAATACGAAAATAAACAGCAACTATAAACAACTAACAGCAACTAACAGTCAGGTAATAGAAACCCTAAATCGAGCATCTTGGGTTATAAACTGGGTTATCGAAAATAAACAGCAACTATAAGCAACTAACAGCAACTAACAGTGAGGTAATAGAAACCCTAACAGCAACCCATACACTACGAAAATACACAGCAACTAACAACACACTCAACAGTTAGGGCAATACGAAAATAAACAGCAACTATAAGCAACTAACAGTCACGTAATGGAAACCCTAAATCGAGCATCTTGGGTTATAAACTGGGTTATCGAAAATAAACAGCAACTATAAGGAACTAACAACAACTAATCGACGATTCTATTAAACCATGAACTACAATAATCAACAACAACAAATTCGAGCATCTTGAAAACATAAACAACCTGTTTCAGAAATAGAAAGCAGGACTTACCATCGTAATCTTCCTTCGCCATTGTTATGCTTGGCTGTTTAGATACGAAACAAGGAGTTCGAGTTCGAGCTACTGGCTAGGATGTTTGATTTCGAGCTTCTGGGTTATCGAGCTACTGGCTAGGATGTTTGATTTCGAGCTTTTGGAGTTCGAGCTCCTGGGTTATCACTGTGGCAGTAGAACAGGTTAGATTGAACTTTTAATTTTTACTGAGTGAAAAGAGGGTTTCGATTTGGGGAAGAAATTAGGGTTTAGTTAGGAGAATTGGGAAAAAAAGATAGGGATTAGGGATTTCGAGTAAAATGAGGGTTTCGATTTGAGTTCGGGTTATTATTTAGGGCTGTGCTGGGTTATTGGGTCAGGGTTGGTTCTTGGGTTATAAACTGGGCTGGGTTATTGGGTTAGGGTTGGTTGTTGGGCCGGGTTTAAGTTTTAGGGTTGCCACATCAGCGTCCTACGTGGATCGCTGATGTGGCTGGTCAAAGGGTATAATGGGGAGAAATGTTGGGCTGGACTCGAAAATGATGGTTTTATTCTACCCAATACAACGACAAGGACCCCTTTATTACGGCCTCAAAGGACAGGGACTAACTTGTTACAATCGCCAAACGTGAGGGATGACTGGTGTTTTTTACCCGACTAAACCACTATCACCTAAAACATAAAATAATTTCAAAAATAACAACCAAAACGGTGTAACAGAGAAACTAAGAAATATGACACTGATGAAATCAAAAAACGTGCAAACAACAACTAACTACTGTATCCTCTGACGTATCTAGACCAATAAAACTCTCCAACCGTAAACATCAAGGTTCGACTCAGTTTTTCCGACCAAAAAACAAAATTAGAAGTTCAAAACATACATGTAGTAGTTAAAGAGCATCAGAAATTCTCTCAGAAGACAGTGTCCACGGACGACGACCTCTTTCTCTCCGTGAATTGGAGATGATAATAGTTAACTAAGCCGGTACGGTTGAGAAGACGGTTGTGTTAAGAATGAGTTTATGAAATCAATTGTATTGAGGATGAGTTTATGAAATCTGTATTGGGTCGCGTGTCTCTCTCTTCAAAATTAGTAAAATAAAATTGGAAAAATGGTAACCTAAAATCTAGCTTAGATTCAAGCAAAATTAAACCTTTTATATCCTAGAGAATAATTTTGTCCAACATTTAGATCCAAATACTTTAAAAAACTACCAATTTATTGAATACATATTACAATTATGAGAAGGTATTTATGAGTAATTTTCTCGTTTTAAATAACACTATTTACGTTTTATTTAATACTTAAAAACCTACTCTTTATGATTTATTTAATGTTTTAAAACAAGAGGAAAAGAGATCGTCTTTTAACCTTTCTCTTGTTTAGTTGAGTTACCTAAGTACTCTTTCGATTCGTTTAGCATGTATACCATTACACAATATTTAATAAAAAGAAATTGGTGGTGGAATCAATTAATAATTATATTTTCAATAATAATAAAATTGGAGGTGGAAGCCATTAAATGTGAAACCGTTTTTGTATACCATTCAATGAAGACCCATACCATAACGTCTTCAACTCTTCACCAAAATCCCAATCTGATCCCCAAATAGGCAAATCTCATTTCCATAAGCATAACCCCATCTAAACCAATACGTCACCATGGAGAACAACAACTCGATCGCGTTAGGTCCCGACACCGACGTCCCATCTCCGGGACACCTGTTTGCTCAATTTGGCGCCGGCTGCTTTTGGAGCGTCGAGCTAATGTTCCAGAGAGTTCACGGTGTGACCAAGACCGAGGTCGGTTACACTCAAGGCTTGACAGACAACCCTACCTATGAGGATGTGTGTACTGGCGCTACTAAGCACAGCGAGGTGGTTAGGGTTGAATATGATCCTAACGAGTGCAGTTACCAAACTTTGCTCAATGCGTTTTGGTCTAAACACGATCCTACTACCTTGAATCGCCAGGTATTAAGCTTTAGCTAGCTTTTGTTAATTTGCTAATTTGGGGGTTTAGGGATTTTGATTACTCAAGTTTAAAGAATTATGGCTTTTTCTTTTGTTTTTGTAAATTGTTATACTATTGAATTGATTGTTATTGTTAGGGGTTGAAGATGTTATGATGTTTAGCATATGGGTATTTGTTGTTGAATGGTTTCCTATACATGATCATGTATGTATGTTTGTATCTTTCAATGTCCTTAGCATCTTGCTTTGAGTTTTATGTATGGTGATGAACAGGGGCATGACGTTGGGACGCAGTACAGATCAGGGATATACTACTACTCCCCGGAGCAAGAGAAAGCAGCAAGAGATTCTATTGAGGAACAGCAGAAAATCCTGAAAGGAAACATTGTCACTGAGGTTTTGCCTGCCAAGAAATACTACAGAGCAGAAGAATACCACCAGCAGTACCTCGAGAAAGGAGGACGTGGTGGAGCTAAACAATGTGCTTCCAAAGGGTGCAATGATCCTATCCGATGCTACGGATAAATGCAGCAAGACACCAAATCTGCGTCAAGAAGCTAACTCTGTTCTAGCCTGATATATCTTGACACGGAATTATTGGGGTCGGGCTGTTGATAGTGTGTGTTTTTGGTTTCTTCTTGGTTTCTTCTTGGTTTCTTCGAGACTATATATATTACAGTCTTGAGCTGACTGGTGTCAAATAAATAAGCTTGTGTGTTTAAAGACAATAGTTGTGCTACTAAGTCGAAGGAGTTGATAAATGTTGTGATTGTAGCTTGGAAGTTTTTGGCTTCGAGTTGCAGGTTGTTCATTTCCTTGCATGACTTATATACATGTTGCAATTCAAGTAATTGATATCCTAATTCATTTATCTTGTGTTATATACTAATACATTTGAATGAATGGTTTCGCTCTTTTGACTCATCAGGGCGCAAATACCTCCCTTTTATATAAAAAAACATGATGCACTACTTTATTGATGTCCGAGCAACAAATCTTACCATATGCGGTAACTTCATAAGTACTTTCAGTTAGGCTAAAATTTTGTCCATTTTTTTGAAATCCATTGAAAAAAGCAAGTTTTGATCGGACGTTATCTTTTTCTTTGTTTTATAACAATAAATATAAGGTATCCAAATAATTTGAAGTAGATTAATTAGATTAACAGACTATTTTTTTTTCCGGGGAGAATCCGCAACCGTTTCTAGTACAATGAGTGCGCACAGGGCAAACCCTTATTCAACCAACCAACTCGACTACCCTTTAGTGCGCACAGGGCAAACCCTTATTCAACCAACCAACTCGACTACCCTTTAGAAGGATTAACATACTATTTTCTTTTTCTTTTTCGGAAGGAACCCGCAGCCGCTACTCAGAGTGCAATGAGTGCGCACAGGGTAAACCCTCAGTCTGACGCGATAGCCTGCAAACCAACGCCAGAAGGTAAACCACACAAGGTGACAGGCTCAGCCGAGAAAGCGTATGTAGAGGGACTCAAACCAACGCCAGAAGGTAAACCACACAAGGTGACAGGCTCAGCCGAGAAAGCGTATGTAGAGGGACTCGAACTCATGACCTTTTGATCATAAGAATGCCATACTCAACCAACTCGGCTACCCCATTGGGGGCGGGTTAACAGACTATTTATATAGTAATTGTTGTGTTATTATATAAATTGCATTTATTACTTATTATTATTGTCATTGTTAAAATTGAGTTTAATTTATTTTTATAAACAAAATATTATAAATTTAAATTTATAACGAGTATAATAGATATTTTAAAGGTAAATAATACTATTATTAATATAGAATAATGTACAACATAGTATTTGAGCTCCATAAAATGCCAACTAATATTTTGTGCGCTAAAATGAGAACCATAAAAGTTTAACTCCAAGTCTAGTGAAGACAAAGAGAACTATCCGGTTTATATTCGATATGATATGAATGAGGAAAAAATTAAACTTCATACACTAATTGAGGGCGGTGACTTAAGTAGCAGAATCGATGAAAATTCATGGAAAAATTCTGGATCTCTCTTGAATCACCTTATGACTTTAGTACGAATTGAGATATAAAGAATCTAAGAAGAGAAAGTCATCTACTTAGCCCGAGACATCAGCTTCAGAGTGAGAAATATGTTGACCTATAGGTAGATGAGGCGAATACTATGAAACTCTCCAACAATAGGAGGCATGCCAGTTGCTCGATGAACGAGGCTGCTAATAACTCTTGAGAAACTTCAATGAACTTAAAACAGGAGAAGCATAAGTGATTGAGTTATTGACGGACATCTGAGCTAGTTTTTTCAACGAGAGAAGACATGCAGAACAACAATGAAGAAGGTAAGACTTATTTTGATTTTTAATTCCAATAATTTTGAGGTGTGAGGAAAAGATGAGAAACTACACTAGAAAGCTTGAAATCTCATTATGCAAACCTAAAATGAAAAAGAGATTGCTATCTATCTCTGCAAAGCTTAGAAGTTAGTCAAGATAAAATCAGGTGAGGTTGTTAACACCATAATGTTTTAATGAACTCAAAACAGTAGCATATTTATAACAATATTTAATTGAGTTAATATAGTTAAAGCCCATTTTTTCAAGAAAAAATATAGCGTAAGGATTATAGAGAATCCAAGACAAAGGCACAGTTGTCTTTACAGTGCTACCTTGCTAGAAGAATTTAATCTTAAACAACTTAAGACTTTAGCTAAGAATTTCAAAAATTGCAAAGCGATTAATTTTATATAATCATGATTCACTTGTTATGTAACATAAACCAATACTTTCAACGAGTGTGATGACACTCAATTGACATGGAGCTTGCAAATTAGAGAATTACATCTTTATATTACATTTTAGAGTCAATTTTCTAGCATTTTAGAGTCCACTTGCGACTAATTGATATGGAGCTTGTTCAACAGTAGCAAGTGCTTTATGCTTGCGATAAGAAAGACTATGTAAGACTGTGCAAGAGTATAAGCTCTTAATCTTGGAATTTTTACGTTCTAACATATTTTATGCCTGCGACTAATAATATCCTCTTGCTTTATGTAAGAGTATAAGTTGTTAATCTTGTTGTTATTCAAAGTTCAAAAAAATTATATGTTGAAGTTTAAGAGTGTTTGACCGAACACATTTGTAATGTCGATAGGATTTACGGGAATCACTATGACAAGACAGAGATTTATCATTATCATTATGATGGCTTTACTGTTCGACCTAACGAAATATTAGTACACCTAATATAATATATTTTTAGGTTCTAGAATAAAATTTTGTAGAAATTTGTTTGATATAAGGTAGATTTGAGGTATAAATAAGATTGATATACAATCTATATTCTAGAAATTTTGTTTATTTGGTTATTGATATTCAGTAATTTTTGGTTGAAATTTTGTAGTTATTTTTTATTGCTTGTTAGGGTTGATGGTGATACAATGGTGTTTTTAAATTTAATAATTTAGAAATTGAAAAAAAAAACTTTTAAAATTTTGTTTTAAAAAATTATTATTATTTTCATTTAAAGACATATATCTTGTGTAAAAATAATTGTAATAAATGTTGATAAATATTTTATAAATTAAATAACTAATATAAGCTAAATTAAATTATAAACTATAAAAAGTTAAAAACTTATAAAATATAGTAATGAAAATTATATAATGAGGATATAGAATCAATTTACCTATTTGTTTTAAGTGATTGTTAGAAAATATTTACTAACGTGATTATCGTGATTATAAAATATATTTTTTATATTCATTAGTATAAATAATATATGTTAGTTTGAGTGAATACTTTTATACCTTTATGGTTAAATATAAATCATATTTTAAACAAATACAATAGAAAAATTGTGTTGAATATGAAATAAAAATTCTAATAGTGGTCGTTGATGAACAATTTTTTTATGGTGTAATATATTTTATTTCACATGAGGCTTACAATTTACGATTCATTAAAAATAAAAGAAAAATTAGAAAAAAAATTTGGTACGTGCACGTGTTTGATTGTTTGATTATATATCTTAGGAATCATTGCATATATTTTAGATTTTTTTTTCTGTAAACCATGCTAAAAAATAAAAATTTATATTTCATAACATAAATATATAAAAATAATTAAGTTATTAAATTTTACATAATCCGCAGCAATACACAAAATGTTTATTTGGCCTCAGAACTAAAATATGTGTACTACTAATTCTTAGTACATAATCCGCAGCAATACACATCATAGTTTCCTAAAAATATATAGACCGCATCGTGTTTGGATTTGATTCTAAAGTATTGGCGAAAGAGTTTGTCCATATGTGGAAAATAAGTTTGTAATAATTCTGTTAGATGACTCAAGTATTTATCTTAGACTTCAAATTAAAAAAAACACAAATAAAATATATTCTTATTTTAATTAGAATTCACTCAAAATCTGGTCAAAATATTTGAAATTGAAACTTAACAAAATACTCGAGCATCCTTAAATATATATGAAAGGTTTAGTAAATATTGAATGAGATAAAAATTTCAAAATTTTTATAGTCAATGGTTCAAGTTAAAGAATTTTTAGAGAAAGTGTCGCCCAAACTACCAAATATATGTCAAAATATAAGAGTATGCACTTGTTGAAACAAGTTGAATAAAAAAGTCTTATGTAACTAAAATTAAAATAATCCTTTTTCCCACAAAATAGTTGAATATAATTTATACTTTTTTTAAACCTTTTATTTTTTTATTTTTTTATAAAAATGTGGGTTGAATAAAAAATATAAGAAAAACATAATTAAAAATAATAATCTCGTATTATAGTGCATTATAAAGTCAAAATTTCATATCTATATCAACCACTAAAGTTGAATATATAACCGTAAAATACTTGTAACATTTCAAAATGTTTAAACTAAAAAAATAAAAATAATACAAATCTAATATATTAATAGCTAAATATAATATATGTAAGATATTTATATAATATAAAATACAAATTATATTTATATAAACGGTTTAACCGGTTTTTAGTATTGACTAGTATTTTTAGTAGTAATTACAAGAATTTAAAATTCAAATTTTATTGAATGATTTTTTTTACTAAATAATTATAAAGTGTATATATATTAATTGAAAAGACTTTTATTTCATTATTGGTACCAGGCCAAAGGCCGAAAACAATAAGAGTTTGAGAGCCGGAAGATAACAAATATCTGACCCGACTTAAAACCAAATTAAGGAAAACAACATTTCGAGAGACATAAAATTTGATAGTAGAAAGTAGAACTAAGACAGACATACCCCTTATGAAACTCACTATACCCTAAGAACACACACTTTGTAGAGTGAAACTGAAATTTATGACCTTGATGGGACCTTAGACATGGGAAACTAGCACAACCAAAAGTCTTTAGGACTAGATAGTTTGACACTTTATGAAAGAAGAGTTCATAAGGTGATTTATTAGAAAGAACTAGGGTAGGTAACGTGTTTATAAGTACACAAAAGTTTCAAATGCCTAGACCCAAACTTGCAGGGCAGGCTGGCTTGTGCTAAGAGAGTCAAGCCTGTCTCTACAAGGTGTCTATGTTTTCTCTCAGCCTTACCATTCTGGGCTGAGGTATGAGGAAAAGACGTTCTCAAAATGAACCTTTGTTCTTGAGACATAGTAGATAAAGGCCTATACTCACCTGCCCCATCACACTGAACAACTTTGATGGACTTATCAAACTGTTTTTCAACGAAACATTTGAACATTTTGAAAATGTTAAAACCTAACTTTTTGTTTTAATAGGATAGAACCATGTAAATATAGTGTGATCATCTAGAAAAAATTACATGGTATCTGTGACCTTGAGTTGAAAGAACAAGAGAGGAACCCCATACATCCGTATGTATGAGGTCTAACACACTACTAACATGAGAAGTTGAGAAAAAGTAAGGTAAACTATGAGATTTCCCAAATTAGCAGGTTTCACAAAAACTACAATCATTTTTTAGAATAGATTTTAGATTACATGCCTTAAGAACTGTGTTTAGAACAGCTTGAGATGGATGGCTAAGCTTTCTATGCCATCAATCTTTTAGGGAACTAGAAACACCAACAGATAGAACATTAGGAATAGATTATTTTGTTTACTGAAGAACTAGTTTGGGTAGTGATAGGTTGAAGTTCTCTTGCTTGTGATTTAGGATAGCTCTCCAACCTGTATAGCCCATTCTCAGTAGTCCCTCTGAGAAGCACAGTTCTTGAATCATTGTCCTTCACAAGATAAAACCCCTTATGAAATTCAACAAAACACTGTTATGATTAGTGAGCTGTGAAATAGATAGTAGGTTCTTATTGATCATAGGTACATGTAGAATGTTTTTAACGGAGATATGTATATTTATGAATGAATGCAAACTAGGGTTCCCAATGTTTTGAATTTGTAGACTTTGACCACTACCAACAACAATACCTTTGTTACCTGTATATTCAGTCTTTTGAGTCAGCACATTAGAGTTTCCTGTGACATGGTGGTTAGCACCATTGTCAGCAAACCAGACATTATCCCCTATTGAGTCTTGGGTAGCTAAGTAGGCAACATGTTCTCCCTCACCCTTAGGTTGTTCTGAAGAGGTTGATCCCATAACGGATGGGTCATATCTGTAATAGCAAATTGGAGCATTGTGCCCATACCTGTTACATATCTAACAGGTAGGTTTGTTTTGAGAGTAACGTCCACCTCTCCCTCTATAGTAATTTTTCCTTCCTTTTGTATTGTTGGGAAACCTATTTCTTCCTCTGTTATTTCTGTAGTTACCTCTGTACTGACCATTAGAGAATTTATGTCCATTATTATTACTCTGAGACTTATAGTCAATCTTTTGATTAAAATTACCTGAAACTAAGCTGAGATTTGAAACATTATTTTGTAAATTCAACAATTGATCTAGTCTGCTCTCAAATGTGAGAAAACTAGTTTGAAGATCCAACCAATAAATAAAATCTTTGTCAGCTAGACTAACCACTATTGGAGTGTACTCATAGTCCAAACCAACAAGGACCTGAGTCACCAAATCATCTATAGACACCCACATCCAGCTACATTAGATTATCAGCTATATTCTTCATTTTGCTTAAGTAATCAGACATACTAGAGGTACCTTTGCGTGTCCTCTGGAATTCAAACTTGTAGTAAGTGATTATGGCTCTTGTATTTGATCCAGATAGCTTGCTAGCTGCATCTGATAACTCATTTGAAGTGCCTTCTTCCATCAACTGAGCAACCACTTTAGCACTCATTGTAGAGTACAACCAACCAAAAAGGAGTTGATCCTTCGCAATCCAATCTTCATAATCTGGATTCTCAGCAATATTTCCCTCTGAATCACTTATGAACTTAGGAGGACATGTCTTGTCCCATGTAACATAGCCTCCTAGTTTGTTTCCTTCGACTATGGGTAGCACATAGTTCTCCATAACAGATAATTGTTCTTGTCAAGTATAATCTGATTATTATTGTTGTTGTTGTTGATTGTTTGCAAATGCACACCTTTGGTAGCACCATAGAAGTTTCCAGGAAGAACTAAGCCAATGGACTCACTGCTTTGAGTAGGTGAACCAAGATTTTCCATTGAAGGCTTTGAGGTACTCTGATACCAAGATAGAAATAGAAAATCTGAGTAATTTATTTTTCTATTTCACAATTGTTGAATTACAAGTGTAACAGACTACAACAACTATAGACAGTTCAGGGAATATAGTTTATTAGAGATTTTTTCCACCTATACAAAATTATTACACTTTCTTGTTATATTAATTAGACTAAATTATTCTAAATGTGTAAAGTTAGGCCATGACAACTTAATAACTTGTGATAAGGCTTATTGGGCTGATGGTTTTATCTTGTGGGCTTAGTCTCTTAGTTTGACCTGATTACATATCCATGAGAGGTAATACGAAGTCGTTTACTGATGAAGTGAGGGTTGTTGTCTGAAATCCTAGCACCAGTCTCACTTCACCAATTGTCCATTCACACAAAACCACAGGTCTCAAAACACAGCCATGGCAGCATGACCTTGAAGCTTCAAGCAACCGATAACAAGATTGAGTCTTCAAGCATCACTTGTTCTTCACAAATACATAGCAAATTAATCATGTCATGTACAAGTATTATTAATTTATGAATTAGTCTTTACCATGTTAGGCCCAATGTTATTTCTAGTTTATTGGGACCACTAATATGGTGTGGAGTATTGAAAAGCGTAACTTAAAACAATTTCTTCCAATGATTTATTTATTAATTAATTTTCATTTGACTATTGATATGTTGAGAAGAAAATCCCGAACATGATTTTGTAATATAAGTAGTAGAGAGTAGAGATAAGATGAAAAAAACAGAGAAAGAGGCGCTGAGTTGTGTGTGATGGAAAGAGAAAACTATCCCACATTGTGAAAGGAGAAAGAGAGGAACATAGAGAAATATATATAAAAGAGATTGTGAGAGAACGGGATAAAGCATACATTCTTCGGCCTTTTGGTTAAGATCAAGTGTAGTAATTTTTCTTATCGGTTGAATATCTGATATGTGGACCATCGGTCCACACGATATTAACTCTTTTTTTTAAGGCGAGTGGCCAATGGTAGCTTGCTACTAGGCTTCTCGAGCGTTGTTTTTGCGTTGCACTACATCATTGACCTATCGTAAACCCCCCAAATTTTAGTCCAAGATTTGGGTCAATTTGCAGATGTATTGAGCTAGTATACAATTTTTGCGTACGTATACACATATAGTGGATACTGTGTGTTGGAAAATGTAGTATTTACATAACGAGATTATTTGCTGCTAATATGATTTTCTTTGGAATATTTTCTTCCGAAATGCCCAACAAATTATAGTTCATTTTATTATTATTCTGCTGATGGCTTAGTTGCAAAAATTGTATCTTGCTAGGATAATAATTCTGCTTAAATATTTTGAGAAACATATTATTACGAGCTTTTAAGTGTTTGAATAAATAGTTCAAATGGACTACCATGGTTTAATAATATTAAAGGACACATTTCTTATAAGATGCCCATCTCTTTTCTAGCGCCATGTGAATGTTATATACATATGCCAAATTTATTTCCTCTACAATTGTTCCATATATTTTCTCATCGGTAAAGTATCCTTGTTGTCGGTCACATATACAATACATATAAAATGTGTAGGTGTGTGTGCAGGTGCACATCGATGCACTAGCTGTTCATTCTTGCACGCCCATGCAAATTGAAGGTGGTGACATGGGTTTGGTTTGAAGGGACTAAGGTCTAGTTGGTGGAGGAGATTTTGCGACGATGTCTGCAGATTTATCAACAATGCGGATATAACTTAAGATCAAACGATTGGATTCAAAGACAATGAATTTTGAAGCCTGATGTGTGAAATAGGGAGACATCGAGAGGAAACAAACAATTGTTGTAAATAAATTTATACCCATGTTTTCATTCGCAGTGCATTCTAGGGCCTAATGTTTGACATCACAAGATAAACCTTAAAACTGTATGTTGTCTTTTAGAGGACCACGACACGGGATTTGTACCACAGAACAAGGAGAATCCAGTTGTGGAGCTTAGAAGGAACATATTGCTTAAATCTGAATGGTATAGACTCTCGTCAATATTAAGTTTTAAATACCGACGATCACTTTAAGGGTACGACAATAATTAAGAAGTGATTTTTGTTGTTGAAAATGTATTAAATAATAAAAAGGGGCTCTTACAATTATTATTAATTGTATTCATATAAGGTTTATTGTTTAGTGAAGATGCAATATGAAGAAATTAAAAGATCATTCAAAAGGTTGCTTATTATTAACACAACACAAATATGAACCTATACTTTTTTTGCGAAATCAAAAGTAATGTTTTGTGCACTGTTTTAGAAAATATTTTCAACTCCCTAAAAAATGTTTAAAATATTAAAGTGAATACAACAAATTATACTTGTGTATTACAAGCTATGCACAATTTACCGTATGGACATGAGATTCAAAAGTTGTTAAAAATAAAATTTTGGTAACTTTTGATTGTTTGGATGATTATTGTAAAATGTTAGATATAATCGTATGCACAAATGTAACAAAGACATAAATCTTTATAAATTTCATAAACTTGTTCGAGTTTTCATGGATAAGGACAAAAAGAGAATAGAATATATCTATAAAAAATCGGTTTAATAAGTAAATTTTGACACATGTAGCTATATGAAGCCTATAAAGAAACATAAATATGGTGGTTGTCAACTAGTCAAACTTAAATTATCAGTTACATAGTCCACTAAACGAGATAAATCATATTTCAAACATGTGCAAGAATAAGAAAAAAATGTGTGCCTTAGCTAGCTTAAATATTTATAACAGCGGTCAAACTGCAAAGATGAACTCGAATGTCGGTGGCTCATTCTGATATGTGTAAACAACCTAGTAGAGTTATGTGTTCACATGAACCTCCACATGAACCTTCTCTATGTGAAACTTCTATAACATAGTCAAAGTTAAGAGAGAGAGAAAGAGAGAGAGAGTAAGTATATCAGTTTATCTTTAGATTTCGTCACAAGCTAGAGGAACGATTAGTCGTAGCAAACAGTTAAAAGTTGAGGAAATGAGTCTGTAATATTGTTTGGAACAATTTACAGTGTGATATCAACCTTTAATAACTAGGGTTAACGACATATGTGTCGATGGTTATTGCGGGTTTCATGTGATTTCATATGGTTTGTACGACCATCCGGATGTGTGGAAGATGGTTAGACAGTTTCTTTACCATGAACATATAGATAACATCTCCGTTTATATTATGATATATGGTCATATGTATGAGTTGGAAAAAGTTGTTGCAAGTCTCAACTACTATGCATATTGTGTAAGTATCCAAAATTGCATGATAATTTCCATTAGAGATGAAATCGGGTTTGGTTTTGCTGATAACAATCATTTTATCTACATAAGTATATGATGATTGTATTTTAGGTTTGTTGGAAACTAACGATTAGACCTTGTGTCAAAAGATATATGTATACTAAATAACTACTACCTTCAAGCATAATGAACCAAGTGGTTAGTTTATATAAATTCATTTAATTATTTCGTTAAATTTATTTTGTAACTATTTGTCACTGTAACGTATTTGTGATAAAGACTTGCTCGATTTGATTTAACACAAACCTTTAAATACAAACATCAAACCTAACATTATAGTGTTAAACATAAACATAAAATGAAAAGTTAATTGATAAATACAAATAACACAACACTTATAAAGAGTCATATCCTTGCGAGTCTACAAGTTAATATACATCTCAATTTCTATTTATTCCAATATATTTTCAATGAGGTTCAGTATTGCATAACAATAACATTTTGAATGCCTATTGTCTAGCAATATATAGAAAAAAACAATGATAACTTGAAACCGATTTCAAATATTTCTACTTGGTAAGAACTTTTTCCTATCCTTGTGGAGGCAACATATGTTTGTCTTAATTCACACCGTACATTTAATACATCATACACACCATTTTACAAAAAAAAATAACGTTCATTCATCCGTCATTACTACCTCTATAATGTTGGCCGCTTTCAGCAAACATAAATCTTTGATCAGAGTCTATTTAATATCACAAGTCGGAGATATATGATTAATCACAAGTTTATAGTAAGATGTGTAATGAAGTTTTTATTTATATATGTAAAGAAATGAAAGTTGATGAATTTGCATCTATAAGTGAAATCATCTTTAATCTGATTTCTAACGGATGAAACCTTGGAATATTTCACGTTGAAGGTTTTTCGAGATATCTTTGTAAAATAAAAATCCTTAACCAACCGATCTTGTGTAATAAAAAGTGGTTTAATCATTTTCCCCACAAAATAGATGTATATAGTTGAATATAGTTTAATTATTTAATATCTTGTGCAAAAATCCTTTAATCATTTTTTCCCACAAAATAGTTGAATATAGTTTGTAGTTTTTTTAAACCTTTTATTTTTATTTTGTTATAAAAATGTGGGTTGAATAAAAAATATAAGAAAAAATATAATTAAAAATAATAATTTCATATTATAATGTATTAGAAAGTCAAAATTTCATATCTATATCGACCACTAAAGTTGAATATATAACCGTAAAATATTTGTATCATTTCAAAATGTTTAAATAAATAAAATAATAATACAAATCTAATATATTAATAAATAAATATAATATATGTAAGATATTTATATTAAAATTTATATAATATTAAATACAAATTATATTTATATAAACTGTTTAACCGATTTTTAGTATTGATTAGTATTTTTAGTGGTAATTATAAGAATTTGCAATTTAAATTTTATTGAATGATTTTTTTCATTAAATATTAATTGATTATATTAATTGAAAAGACTTTTATTTACTGGGCCAAAGCCGAAAACAATAAGAGTTTGAGGGCCGGAAGATAACAAATATCCGACCCGACTTAAAACCAAAATAAGAAAATCTACCTCCTAAGTGATTTCATTTCTATCGGCTTCAATTCCTCATGCTAAAAAATCAGCTCTAAAAGAAGACACAAACAAGAACAATCCAACATGCAAACCTCCTTTCAAATTAGAGATTAAGCCAATCCAAAGTGAAGTTTAGGACAAAGCAAGAGACTGAGACTACAATCTCAGAAGATTCACTTCAAAGGTCAGAAGTGAGATTCAAGAAGAGATCTCATAGCAAAGTTATTTCTTAATCAGTGTTTATATCCACATTGATCCAATTAAAAGAGCTTAATCAATATTTCTGATTCAGCTTTTTATATCCACATTGATCCAATTATTTGATTTGCAGATGAGTAGTATGAGTAGTCTTTCCATCAGAGCTCTAGATTCAGCCGACATCTTGCCGTATAAGTTAAGTTGACCGAAGCATGTAAGATAACTCATTCATTAACTATTATTGCACCACTAACCTCTCTATAATTAGAAATAGCAGCATTTGTATTCATTTTGAGTCTTTCCTCAATAGTAGCAATCCAATTAAGATATATAGACTTCTTTTGCTTGATTTTGGCTTTATTTCGATTGTGCCAAATGACCCAACAAATAAATGGAGGAAAATTAAGCTTAATATGAACTCTCTTTTTTTTTTCCAGAAAACCAAAACTAAGTTCTTATAACATGAGTTAAATATCTTTCAATCTTGACATATTGACCTTAAATAGATCAGAGAAATGCCCCCAAAGGTCCTATGAATAACAGAAGACACAAATAATTATAAAGTATATGGAAGGCTTTAAAACAAATTCTGATTTAAAGTTTAGATTTTTAGCATTGGTAATTTTGTTTTATAATTAATATAATTAATATAATTAATATAATAATAATTATTATTTATTTATTTATTTATTTAAAATTTAAAAATAAAAATCATTTAAACTGTTTTTTTCGAATTTTCCAGAATAAATGGTTTATTTTTTTATATTAATTTAAAACTCAAAAATAAAACTGATTTAGAACTACTTTAAATTTAAAAAATGTTTATACTATTGATTTACTTTTTTAAATAAATAAAACTTATTAATTAAATTTATATTAACGTAATTTCTATAAAATATACCAGACTAATTTAAAACATTATACCTTTGATTAACTAAAAGATAATTTAATCTATAAAATTTGAGATTGCAAAAAAATTATTTTTTTTATTTTTTCAATTTGTCATATGTTTGTTGTTTCTTAAAACCAAATTCATTTAATTATTTTTTTCATTTTATATTGTTCCATATGCACATCTTTAGATAATTATAAATTTATGATTTGAATCATTTTTCACTCTCTAATTTTAATTTTAATGTTTCTCTTTATTTGTTGTTATTCAAAGTTGAAAAGATTTATATTTTGAGTCAAAACACATCTGTATTGTTTACAAGATTTACCGGAGTAAGTATGACATGACACATATTTATTGTTATGATGGCTTTATGACTCCACCTAATGAAATATTAGTACACCTCATTGGTATGATGATATGTTTGTTCGCTAAATAAATATACTATTAGGTCTGAAATAATACTTTGGGTTGATATTGAACAATGTTTAAGGAATCTAAAATCTCAAAAACCATCTTACAACAAAAAAATATTTTCAAATGTTTTAATTCATATACTAAAATTATATTTTTATGGATTTATATGTCCCTTTGTGGTTATGGCACGTAATTCAATCTTTTGCTCATGATATAGTTTTTCATTTATTTCTTGTTTTATTAACGATTTTCAATGTGTAGTTTGTTATGTTTTGTTTGATATGTTTACTTTTATTTTTTCCTAATAAACATGGTTTATTTTATTTGATTAGAGGGATTACATTTTCCATTACTTATGTTTAACCTGTCTTGATTTCTTGTTTAATCTATTTTAATTTTAATTTTGGTTTAATGAGAAATTGTTAATTTTGTGTTTTATGAGTTTAATTAATTATTTTAGTTTTAATGATCACATTATTTCAATATAGTGACTGATTTAATGTGGAATTTGATTTTATAATAAAATATTTTAGGTTTTCTAATTGTGCCTTCGTTGTTTAAGACATATTTCAGTTTTGGGTGAATCCATCAAATATAAAAGTTCTAAAATTCTTGTGATTGTGATTGTGATTGAGTTGCTTATAACATAAATATGATTGATGTCATCTTATGCTTTTCGATTTGAATTGCAGATTTCGTTTGAGTTTCGTGAAAATCTAATTTCTCTGATTAGGTAAGAATCTGAACTTAGTTTTACATCAAATGCCCCAATAAATTTATATCTAATCTTAATTGGTTAATTATTGCATCTAGTTTTGAAATATATTTTATTCATTAGTTTTGATCAACAAATATTAGTATACTATATTCAACAAATTTTATCATTTTCTTAGGCTAATTTTTTAAGTACATCTCTTAAAATTAATCGGTAATGTTTTCCTACCCATTGGTAATATTGTTTTTTTTATAGTAATGCTCAGAAAAAAGTTATTAACATTGAAAAACTTTATTCATGTAACAGAATCATGATTTTTATAAATTCGACATATATAATTTGAGGTATAAATAGGATTGATAAATAATCATTAAGATGTATATTGATATTCTATAAATTTTGTTTATTTGGTTATTGATATTTGGTAATGTTTGGTTGAAATTTTGTAGTTATCTATATTGATTGCTTGTTAAGGTTGATGGTGATATAAATAGTGTCTCTAAATTTATATAAAAATTATATAAAAATTAATAGAATATTAATAGAATATTAATTTAATTATTTGTTTTCATTTTTGTAAAAATATATTTATTTTAACTGTGATTACATAATATAATTGTGGTTAAACATGAATAATGTTTTAGACAAATACACAAAATGGTTTTCTGTAGAGAGTTTGATGAAAAAATTGTGTTGGTTAAAAATTAAGTAGTTATTGTTGATGAACAAAAGTTTTATGGTAAAATATATATTTTATTTCACATGAGGCTTGCAATTTAAGATTTGATAAACATTAAAAAAAATAGAAAAAAGGTTAGGTTCAAGCATTTGATTATTTATTTTATAATCATCATATATATTTTGGATTCTTATTTTTATTTTTATTTTTAGATGATTTAGAAAAAATATAATTTTTTAAAATATTTTATAAAATAAATATACAAAAATAATTAAATAATTAAATTTTACATTATCCTTAACGCAAAAAACTCTTATCTTACCAATTCTCTGTGACTTAGTAATAAAAACATCACTATTAGCTAAACCATAATTCTTAACGTCTATCTCATTATTATTATCATTATACAAATGAGCCTATTAGAAAATTTAAAAAATAAACTCAATTTTTAAAATTTAACCATATTTATTAGTATTTTTAATATAGTTTTTAATTTATAAAAGAATAAACACTTATCATATTTTCTTATTAAAAATAACATTTTAAAAAAATATTCTTATATGATGAATAAAATATATATGTAACCAAAAATTTTAAATATAAATCCTAATCTTATTCTGAAAGTAACACAGAGAAGTTCCTCATAATTTTGGTTTGGAACCGTCATGGATGGTCCGTTGTCCGGCATTTTAAATCTACTGTTATCTTTTCGCTGCTCTTCATAGCCCGCAATTCGTGTTTAAAAAATGTCATGTCTTATCATTATCGGTCTTCATAGCCATCTATTCATAAGATGAGCTTCATCTTTGGTAACAATTCAATAGGTTTAAATTAAAAAATTAAAAAAAAAATATAAATCTAATATATTAATAGCTAAATATAATATATGTGAGACCTTTATATTATAAATTTAAGTAATATAAAATAAAAATTATATATAGAAATTGTTAGTTATAGAAAGTGTTTAGTTGGTATTCTTAATATTGATTAATATTTTTAGTAGAACTTCAAATTTTATTCGACGATTTGTTTTTGCTAAATAATCGTAATATATTTTATAGGGAAATATTTAAATAGGATTTTGAAATAAAACCGATTTAAAGTTTAGTTTTTTAGCATTGATAATTTGTTTTTATAATTAATATATATAATAAAATTATTTTAATCATTTAATTTACTTAATTGTTTTTTAAAAATCATTTAAACTGTTTTTTCAACTTTTTAAAAATAAATGGTTTATTTTTTTATATTAATTTACAATTAAATTTAAAAATATGTTTATACTATTGATTTACTTGTTTTAATAAATAAAGCTAATTAATTAAATTTATATTATTGTAATTTTTATAATATACCATTGACTAACTAAAAGATTATTTATTCTTTATAAAATTTGAGATTTCTAAGTGTCATTATTAATACTAAAATTAAAGTAGCCATGTATATCACACCGTTGACAATATATCTAATAATGTTTTACATAATTATAATTAAGTTTATATTTAATTTTGTGCTTTTGTTAGTTGTATTTAATTTTTTTTATTTAATATATTAAAATAGTTTTATTGGATGTATCCGTGATCCGCATAAACCAATCTCATATCACAGACGATTGACACCAATCTCATATCACGGACCATAACTTGAAACCGATTTCAAATATTTCTACTTGGTAAGAACTTTTTCCTATCCTTGTCGAGGCAACATATGTTTGTCTTAATTCACACTGTACATTTAATACATCATACATACCATTTTATATAAAAAAAATAACGTTCCTTCATCTGTCATTACTACCTTTATGATGTTGGCCGCTTTCAGCAAACATAAATCTTTGATCAGAGTCTATTTAATATCACAGGTCGGAGATATATGATTAATCACAAGTTTATAGTAAGATGTGTAATGAAGTTTTTATTTATATATGTAAAGAAATGAAAGTCGATAAATTTGCATATATAAGTGAAATCATCTTTAATCTGATTTCTAACGGATGAAACCTTGGAATATTTCACGTGGAAGGTTTTTCGAGATATCTTTGTAAAATAATAATCCTTAACCAACCGATCTTGTGTAATAAAAAGTGGTTTAATCATTTTTTCCCACAAAATAGATGTATATAGTTGAAACCAAAATAAGGAAACCTACCTCCTAAGTGATTTCATTTCTATCGGCTTCAATTCCTCCTTCTCTACACTTTAAACAAAACCCTATTTGCTCAAAAATCAGCTCTAAAAGAAGACACAGACAAGAACAATCCAACATGCAAACCTCCTTTCAAATCAGAGATTAAGCCAATCCGAAGTGAAGTTAAGGACAAAGCAAGAGGCTAAGACTACAATCTCAGAAGATTCACTTCAAATGTCAGAAGTGAGATTCAAGATGAGATCTCATAGCAGATTAAAATAGGTTCACTGGATATACCCGTGATCCGCATAAACCAATCTCATATCACGGACGACTGACACGCAGTAAATCCAAACGGTGCTATCAGATTAAAATTGACACGTAATAGTTATTGCCATAACCAGAATATATGGGTTAACTAGTCTTCCTTCTCTTGTTACAAATCCTGTCTCACTCTCTTCTTCCACTTCTCTTACTTTCTCCTACTACAAATCCCGTCTCACTCTTTTCTTCCACTTCTTTTACTTCTCTTTTCACAAATTTTGTTGTATCATAGCTGTTTGGATTTGGATCACTTCTATCACTTCTCTTTTTACAAATTCTGTTCACCGTTGTTTAGATTTAGATATAAGAAATCCTTATATGATTGTAGAAGCTGATTTTTTTAAGTAGTTACGTTTTTATGTTTTAAATGTTATTTTTTCTATTATTTATTGTTTCTCAATCTGTTCTATTTTTGTTGTTTTTTAAAACCCAATTCATCTCCTATTCTTTTTTATTTTCTATTGTTCCACATGCAGATCTTTACATAATTAGATTTATGATTTGAATCTTTTTTCTCTTTCTCTCTAATTTTGATTTTAATGTTTCTGTTTATTTTCTTTTATGTGTTGTTATTCAAAGTTCAAAAGATTTCTATTTTGAAGTTTAAGAGGGTTTTGCCGAACAAGATTTATCATTATCATTATGATGGTGTTTTAAATATAATAATTTAGAAATTGAAAAAAAAACTTTAAAAATCTGTTTAAAAAAATTATTATTATTATTATTATTATTTGAAGACATATATCTTGTGTAAAAATAATTGTAATAAATGTTGATAAATATTTTATAGATTAAATAACTAATTTAAGCTAATTTAAATTATAAACTATAAAAAGTTAAAAACTTATAAATTATAGTAATGAAAATTATATAATGAGGAATATAGAATCAACTTACCTATTTGTTTTAAGTGATTGTTAGATAATAAAATATTCTTTTGATATTCATTAGTATAAATAATATATGTTAGTATGAGTGAGTACGTTATGGTTAAATATAAATCATGTTTTATATAAATACAATAGAAAAATTGTGTTGAATATGAAGTAAAAATTCTAAATAGTGGTAGTTGATGAACAAATTTTTTATGGTGTAATATATTTTATTTCACATGAGGCTTACAATTTACTATCATTAAAAATAAAATTAGAAAAAGAAAATGGTACGTGCACGTGTTTGATAGTTTGATTATTATCTTAGGAAGCATTCCATATATTTTAGATTTTTTTTCTGTAAACCATACTAAAAAATTAATTTTTTTTTTATATTTCATAAAATAAATATATAAAAATAATTAAATTATTCAATTTTACATTATCCGCAGCAACATACAAAAATATTTATTTGCCTTAGAACTAAAATATGTGTAATAACAATCCTTAGTACAATACACTTAATTATAAAAACATCACTACTAACTAAACCATAATTCTAACATAATACAAAATTAAATAAATAAACTCAATTTTTAAAATTTAGAATTTTAGTTGAGAAGTATGTAACTTAAAAAAGGTAACTACCATATATATAAGTATTTTTTTTAATATAGTATTTAATTTAAAAACATATGAATACTATCATATTTTTCTTCTGAAAAATAATACTTAACTTTTGAAATATATTTATATGATGAATAAAATATATAGGTAACCAGATTTTGTAAATATGAATTTTAATCTTATTGGGAAACTAGAAACAGAAAAGTCTCTAATAATTTGAATCTGTATCCTTTTGCTGGACTTTGTAATCCGCCAAGTCATGTTACAAACGATGGATTCAGTCGAAGTGATAAATCCAGTTCATAGAACCAGTAAAAATCGGTCGGTCGCATTTTCACAAGCTTTGATTCTTAAGTAAGAAAACAAAAAATTTACCAAAAAATATTTCTTCATAATTAACCTTTATTTGTGTTTGTATTCTTAGAAAAGGGCCTATGGCACCCACGTCCAGCTCCCTTGCGACGGAGATGACATTTGCATGATATGCAAAGCCAAACCGCAAGCTGAGGAAAGGCTCACTTGTGGCACTTGTGTCACTCCCTGGCACGTTACTTGCCTATCGGCTCCACCCCCAACCCTAGCATCTACTCTTCACTGGTGCTGTCCTGATTGCTCATGTGACGCCGGAGATCCTATCCCCGCGCTCGGGGACCTTCGGGGAAACTGGTGGTCGGGATCCGGGCAATTGAAGACGATGCGTCAATGACGGAGAGGGAGAAGGCGAGGAAGAAGCAGGAGCTTGTAAGCGGACAGCTGGAGGAAGATGAAAATGATAAGAAGGAGACGGGTAATGAGATTTTGGATGCGGTTGAGAAGAGTTTCAGCTGCTCTTTATGTATGCAGTTGCCGGAGAGACCTGTGACGACACCGTGCGGGCACAATTTCTGTCTGAAATGTTTCCAGAAATGGATAGGACAGGGCAAGCGGAGTTGTGCAAAATGCCGCCAGACAATTCCTGAGACAATGGCAAGGCAGCCGCGGATCAACTCGGCCATTGTGGCTTACATTCGAACAGCAAAGATGTCAAAAAATGTTACAGATGTTCCTAAGGTAGTTACTCATTTTGAACAAAATAAGGACAAGCCAGACCAAGCATACACCACGGAGCGGGCTAAAAAGCCTGGGCTGGCCAATGCTGCAAGTAAGAGGATACTTGTCACGGTCCCTTCTGACCATTTTGGGCCGATAACAGCTGAAAATGATCCAGAAAACAATCAAGGTCTGTTGGTGGGAGATTCATGGCCAGATAGATTGGCATGCAGACAATACGGAGCTCATCTGCCACATGTAGCTGGAATTGGCGGGCAGTCAGATTACGGGGCTCAATCTGTGGCCCTCTCTGGAGGGTATGAGGATGACGAAGATCATGGAGAGTGGTTTCTATACAGTGGAAGTGTAGGCAGAGATCTCAGTGGAAACAGACGAACAAACAAAGATCAGTCTTTTGATCAGAAGTTTGAGAAATCTAATGAGGCTCTCCGAGTAAGCTGCAAAAAGGGGTATCCCGTTCGAGTGGTGAGGTCTCGCAAGGAGAAACGTTCTGCATATGCACCCGAGACAGGAGTAAGATACGATGGAATTTATAGGATTGAGAAGTGCTGAAGAAAACCTGGAATTCAGGGCTATAAAGTCCGTTGGTACTTATTTGTTAGATGTGATAATGATCCTGCTCTCTGGACGAGTGATGACCATGGGGACCGACCGAGACATTTGCCGCCTGTACCTGAGCTCAAGCAGGCAACGGATATAACAGAGAGGAAGGAGAGTCCTTCGTCGGGTTTTGATGAAGGTGATGGTCGCTGGAAATTGATGAAAGCTCCACCGATGAGTAGGAAAAGTCTCAATATGGCTAATCCCGAGGATAGGAAGAGAGCAAGGAAAGTGGTAAGGGAGTCACAGCCCAGTACTATTAGAGAAAAGCTTCTGAAAAAGTTTAGTTGTCAAATATGCCGCCAAGTGATGAATCTACCACTAACAACACCTTGTGCACACAATTTCTGCAAGTCGTGCTTAGAAGGGAGATTTGCTGGTCAGGCTTTTGTCAAAGAGAGGAACGGAGGGGGAAGAACGCTTCGTACACAGAAAAATATCTTAAATTGCCCTTCGTGCCCAACCAGCATATCAGACTTTCTTCAAAATCCTCAGGTTAACAGAGAATTGATGGATGTGATCGGATCACTCAGAAACAAATCTGAAGACACCGTTGAGGAAACAAATCAAGATTTAGACGTCGACGAGGGCAAGGATAACGATGTGGAAGATTCACTTCAATCCGAAACACTAGTTGACCCTGAAAAGCCCATCAAACATAGAAAATTAGATGAAAGCAAAAATTCCGTCATGGCAAAAGAAAACTCTACTGAACTCAAGCGTGTTCAGACTAAGGCTACGACCGATGCAAGTGCTTCCTTGCGCAAAGCTCTGACCGTTGAGGGAAGTGATTAGCTATGCAAAACTCTGACCGTTGAGGGAAGTGATTAGCTATGCAAAACTCTGACGAAGACTTCGATTGCAATATTATGAGCTACCTATGCAGCATTAAGAGGCAGAACATATGCGTGTCACACATTTTGGTTCTTGATGCAATATAGTTCATTTGAAATTTCATTTTAATAAATAAAAATGGATTAAACTTTACACAGTGAATGAACGCTCATAGTTTTGATTATTTATGAAATACAAATAGGGTCAACCTATATATATCCAATTCGGGTTTAAGTATACCCAATTTTGAGTATACCCAATGGTGATCTAAGTATACCTATTTTTTTTTTCAAAAAATGTCCTTTTGTGGGTATATAAGTCAATTTTTTTTAGTAACTTCATCCACTCCACTTTAACCTACACTTTCTCTCACTTCACTCATATCTCTCACTTCTCTCTAAAATCTCACCCTCACTTCTCTCTCATATTTTCCGGCGAACCACCACGACCACCACCACCACTCCTCCTCCTCCTTCATCATGGTCAAGAACAAAAACCCTCCGCCGCCTCCTACGTAAGTTTCTAAATTAATTTTGTTTCTTAATTTTGTTAGATTTAGGTATGAATTTTAGTTTTTGGTTAGATTTAGGGTTGAATTTTATGTTTAGGATAGAATTAGGTAGAGAATTAGGGTTTAGGATAGGATTAGGTAGAGATTTGGGGCCATTTTCCAACCAACTCGCCGGCTGGAAAATCGCCGGCGATGCACCGGTGGTGCGCATGCCCAGTACCGCCGTACTGGGCATACGCACCGATGGTGCTGCCCAAGGCGCACCATCGGTGCGTGATGGTGTGCCGCTCGGTACACCCACTGTGTACCGAGCGGCACACCAACTGTGTGTCGAGCGGCACACCAACTGTGTGCCGAGCGGCACACTGACCTGTGTCGCTCGGCACACAGTGCCGATGCCGAGCGGCACTAGCACCCGTGCCGCTCGGTTCGCCTTCTATGGTACCTATGGTGCGCCGAATTTTGTTTTAAAAAACTCCATTTTTTTTTCAAAAGTTCTGGTATTGCATTTTTTTTAAAAAAAGCTTCAAATTTATTAGAAATTACTTTATTTAGTTACTTTCACCATGCGTATAAGAGTGTTGATGATTTAAATTTTGTATGTTACTGTTATTAATTTCGTGTTTTGTTTTGTATTTTTGTAGGTCAGACGCGGTTGAGGAGCGATGTCTTCCACGATCCAGGGCGTATCCCCCTGGGTCACGTCCGCCACCGCCAGGGAAGAGTATTAAGACTGTTCGCGCGGTTGAGAATGAGCGGGTCCGCGATGCCAAGCGCGGGCGAGATTTACCAGACGACCCTGAGACTATTCGTCTTAGGGAGGAGGAGGAACGGATACGGAGTGATCGGTCTTTGCGCCGAATCAAGCATGGCCAGAGGAAGGAAAAGGCCATAGCGACTGAGGACATTGATATCAGAGGTGGAGGCTCCTCACGACGAGAGACGTCGTCATCACATACACATAGATCACCACCTCCCACTGCTAGTGATCCACCACCTCCCTCACCTTCTCGCAGAGCTGCGTCCCCTGCGCATACTATTACACATCCACCACCTGTTAGCGACAGGGTGGATGCCACTGGGGACCCTGAGCAGGACACGATCGACGAGGAGCACATAGATGCCATCCACACCGTGGAGCAGCGAAAGACGTTTGCATTTCTCAAATGCAACAAGATCCCTCTGTTTCCTGACTACAATGAGCATGAGGCGTACCACGTCTTCATCGGACAGGTAAGTACCTAATTATTAAACGTCTACTCTAAGGTTTTACTATTATTATGTTATGACTTAGTTTTTAATTTATAGGGTCGCACTACACTGGGCATACAGACACATTATAATGTGCTACGTATGTGGGACCTCACTGCTCAGCTAGATGTGCAGCGATTTCTGGCGCGGACTCCTTTTGGTCCGCTTATAGCCCACCTGCCTCAGTACTTCACACATTCCGTCTTAGACGAGGTTTTGTTGAGCGTTGGCATCAGGAGACCAACACTTTCCATTTCTCATTTGGAGAGATGACGATTACGCTAGATGATGTCAGCTGCATTACAGGTCTCCCTGTGAACAAAATTATTCCCAACTTTCATAATAATTTAAAAAATAGAATTGTAAGACAAGTGTATAAGTTTAAGCTACAAACACGTACAATTCAGAAACAATACTCGTACAGGGGGAATTGTTTTGAGTAGTTTATTCGTTTATACATTTAACGCACTTTTTCCGGAACTTCCTTCAATTTTTACTGAATTTTTTCCATTTTTAAATAATTTTTGTTAATTGTATTTAAGTATAAATTTTACATCAAATACAGTAATGAATTTATTATTGGGAGACGTACCAATAAAGACCAATTTTACAAATCTATTACTAATAAAGACCCAAAATAATTTACAATTTTTTTGCCAAAAATACCATCGATATAAGGACCCGTTTTTTAACACTGTAACTTCTCCTCTCCCTCTCACTCTCCCTCTCTCTCTAACTTCCTCTCTCTTCCAAAAATACTCCGACAACACCGATTACCACTGCGCTAACTACTCCGATTGACTCCGGAGAAACAACACGATAACTATTTCGGTGAAACAACAACGTTAGCTACTACGATTGACTCCAACGGATTCAAAAACCACTGTCCGACTTATGACTATAACGAATTCAAATCCACTATTCGACTCCGATAAGATTATCAACTCCGATTAAGAATCTGGTCAGAGTATCAGAATATCAACGACGACAAACAACGGTTAACCAATAAGATGAAAAAAAAGAGGCGCTGAGCTGTGTGTGATGGAAAGGGAAAACTATCCCACATTGTGAAAGGAGAAAGAGAGGAACATAGAGAATTATATATAAATGAGATTGTGAGGGAATGGCATAAAGCATACATTCTTCAGCCTTTTGGTTAAGATCAAGTGTAGTAATTTTTCTTATCGGTTTAATATCTGATATGTGGACCATCGGTCCACACGATATTAACTCTTTTTTAAGGTGAGTGGCCAATGGTAGCTTGCTACTAGGCTTCTCGAGCATTGTTTTTGCGTTGCACTACATCATTGACCTATCGTAAACCTCCCAATTTTAGTCCAAGATTTGAGTCAATTTGCAGATGTATTGAGCTAGTATACAATGTTTGCGTACATATACACATAGAGTGGATACTGTGTGTTGGAAAATGTAGTATTTGCATAACGAGATTATTTACTGCTAATATGATTTTATTTGGAAGATTTTCTTCCGAAATGCCCAACAAATTATAGTTCATTTTATTATTATTCTTGCTGATGGCTTAGTTGCAAAAATTGTATCTTGCTATGATAATAATTCTGCTTAAATGTTTTGAGAAGCATATTATTACGAGCTTTTAAGTGTTTGAATAAATAGTTCAAATGGACTACCATGGTTTAATAATATTAAAGGACACATTTCTTATAAGATGCCCATCTCTTTTCTAGCGCCATGTGAATGTTATATACATATGTCAAATTTATTTCCTCTACAATTGTTCCGTATCTTTTCTCATCGGTAAATTATCCTTGTTGTCGGTCACATATACAATACATATAAAATGTGTAGGCGTGTGTGCAGGTGCACATCGATGCACTAGCTGTTCATTCTCGCACGCCCATGCAAATTGAAGGTTGTGACATGGGTTTGGTTTGAAGGGACTAAAGTCTAGTTGGTGGAGGAGATTTTGCGACGATGTCTGCAGATTTATCAACAATGCGAATATAACGTAAGATCAATCGATTGGATTCTAAGACAATGAATTCTGAAGCCTGATGTGTGAAATAGGTAAAAATGGCACCACAAACATGTTTCTACAGATCCGGCCTCTTTGCACTGTTAAAACATATGGAAGAGACAAAAGTGAGGCCAGAACATATAGAAGCAGCAAAGAATACACCCTTTTACTCACTTTTAAAAACAACCTATGATCTTCGGACAAAGAAGACTGCATACAAAAATAAATGGGATGTAATTGAGCAGATAGTGATGATATATGATGAAGAACAAGAAGCATTTAAATTGGGGGGAAAGATTTTAAAGCTTACAAACCATGACATAAAGGTCATTTTTGGTTTAAAACATGGGAATAAAAATATGCCACTTCAAGCAAAAAGTTTTGAACCTAAGTTTTCAGAATTAGAAGACGAAGAAAAATCAAGGATAATAAAGAAGTATTTTTGTGAGAAGACATCAAGAAAAGTTAATGAAAGCCGAGCAAAACCAATCAGTAACAAACTTATAAAGGTTCGTAAATTTCATCTTTCTCACATTTTTGGACTGTTTTAATACTTGCATAGGTTGTTTCTCATTTACTACTTCTGCTTTACATAAGGTTACGCATCTACCTATTTAATCTGCTTCAAATTAAACTAGGTATCACATCTATCACGTTAGGTCTCTTTCATATGTAAACACGCTCCGCATCTACTAAGATTAAAACAGCTTTCGCATGTATCACGTTAGGCCTGTTTCAAATTAAACCACGTTCCGCATCTACTAAAATTAATACTCGTTTCGCATCTATCGTTTACCATTTACATAGGTTCTGCATCTATCTGAATATAATTACTAGTGTTTCGCATCTATCAAATTTAGAAAATGGTTTTGCTTGTTTGTAGGACGCAATAAAGATAGCAGTAAAAACATTTGGACAAGAGGCAATAGGAGATGTTGTCATACTCTTTATATTGCTAGCCTGTTCTACTTTGTTTTTCTCTACATCTGGAGATGTACTAGCTTCGAATGTGGTGTATTATGTAGAACACCTTGATAAAATAAACAACTACATTTGGGCTGAAGCAATCCGAGAAAAGTTGATGAAACTAAACCTGGAAAAGTAGTTGGCTGTGTTTCCCTTTTACTGGTTAGTATTTTTCTTTGCTTTATTTCATATTAAATATTTAGTCAACAAATGATATCTAAAGTATTGTTAATATATATAGCCATTCATCATGGAACACACAACTTTATGTCAAGATATTGAAATTGCAGACATGATACCTAGATGCTTCAAATGGTTGGGTATTTGATGACACAACAGAAATAGAAGAAGAAGCAACGATAGATGAAACCCTAATTTAAGGGTAACATGATGAAACCCTAATCTAAGGGTAACAAAGAACGAAATTTTCAGAGATAAAAAAATATATTATTCTAAAAACTTAAAATAACTTAAGGCATATGAGGCTTTATATAAGAGCTTCTGGAAACCCTAAATTAGAATACAAGGAAATAAAATATATATTCTAAAATAAAATAAAATAAAATCTTAATATAATTAGATTTGATTTGAATAATATAAGATATTTGAATAAAATAAAATAAAAAAGGGTTTGTGTTTGGACTTTTTGGGCTACATCATCCTCTCCTGGTTGATAAGAATTCGTCATCGAATTCACGACACCATCACCATCAACAACCAAAATTATTTTATTTTATTATTTTCAATTGTGATATTAGAAATTATAATTGTTGACCTAATCTGAATAAGATAAATTTGTCTCGAGTGTTCCTTATTCGAAGTCACATTGAAGCTCCATCCAGTTGATGAAAACAATTGGTTTCGAAAACTTTTTCATAGCCTGAAGACAACATCCCCATGTCCAGTTGATGAAAAAATGGTTTTGAAAACTTCTTCATAGTCTGAGACAACATCTCGATAAGCAAGTTTTACCTTGATCCGACGATTGGTAGCCAATTTAAAATCCTTCTATAACTGGTCAATACGATCATTATTGAAACGGGTGGTATGTCCCCTCATACTCAAATGATCTTCCTGATCTTCATGACCACGTGTCTTGTTCTCTTCTTTAAACCTTGAATCAGTACAATTAAGCTTTGGAAACATACTTCCCCATAGCATGAACTAAGGATCTGATACCAAACTGATGACGCAACGGAAATTGAAGAAGAAGAAACAATAGATGAAACCCTAATTTAAGGGTAACATGCTGAAACCCTAATCTCAGGGTAACAAAGAATGAAATTTTCAGAGATAAAAAATATATTATTCCAAAAACTTAAAATAAATTAAGGCATATGAGTCTTTATATAAGAGCATAATGTTTTTTTAGATGAACTCATCATGCCACCTGAGTAGTGTTTTTCCATGCGAGTCTTATGAGGAAGATATTTGGGCACTCATTTTCAATGAGCAATAGTTGTGTGTGTAGGTCAGCCGACATGACGACTATGCACACATTTTTTTAAGGATGAGGAAACCGATGCATAATGTTATTGCTGCATTTACACACCGCATACACATGCATAATTAGACTTCAATGTTAAATTTTTTATGTTAACTATGCCACAAAACATTCATGATTGTCCCATATAAATGTTTATCCATTTACAGATGTGGTTGTGAACCAGTATTGTTGCCTTTAAAGAACTAACATCTAGAAGATATGTATAACACATCGAAGCTTAACATCCTCGTTAAGGATTACGATGACGTAAGTTCAAATGAATGCTTATTAAAACTTAAAAACTGAGAAAATTAAATCTTTTATGTTATTTATGTGATAATTAAGATTGAATGTTGTAAGTTTAGTTTCTAGTTATACATTTAGGTAACTATATTCCAAATAATTACGATATAATGTAATATGATATGTTTCTTCATTAAGCATTTCAGGACATCTGAAGGCCATAACATTGAATAGACCTCCCATTTTACTCTAAATATAATAATAATGGACTACATTAAAGAGGATAAAAACCAATCGTATAAACCTGGTTATAATCTATGAGACATTCGTTAAACATATCATCGCATATTTTCTAAGAAGATAATTAAGACACTTGTAAAATTCAGAATTTTAGCTTTTTAGTGTTTAGTTTTTTCCAAATATATCTAAAATCATTAAATCTAAAAAGTGATGTATGTGGAAAGTATTAAAACTATATTTCAGATAAATTCAATGGTAAGGTTTATGAGAAAATTAGTTTAAGTCGATTTACATGGTCAAGTTTTAAAATTTAATTTTTATTGACTTTTGAGTAAGGTTGTCAATATTAACTATGTAATTCATATTTTCCAATTGTAATTCAGTTACGATGAGATAATTAATTTTTTTGTCAATATTAAAGTTGAATAATAATGAGAAAAAATAATTTATTATAACCACTAAATAGACTGGCATAGTTAAATTCTTTAATGAAAATATATTAAAAGTGAAGGATTATTTATATTACACTAATTCTTATATTTTAAAAATGCTAAGTATAATTTAACATACATGCTAAATTTCTTCTGAAAATATCTAGGACAAGTTTACAAAAGTTGTGAGAGGTTTGATACTTGGTTCAACCAAGAAAGTTGTTTTCAAACTTTTAATCTAATATTCATTTAAATTCATAAGATTTTTGATGGATTGATACAATTGCAATTATCAAAGTTTCTCTTCATTTAAGAAATAAAATAAATTACCAAAATTAAGTGATGGTAAAACATCTATATAGACAATGGTGATTCATGAATATATAAGTTATATACAGTAAAGTAACTACGTTTTACAATTATCTTATATATATATATATATATGTATCGTACAATGAAATTTATTGAAATCATGGGACAATTAAGTATACCTCTGTCCCGAGCATTCATGTCACATCTCTCAGAAAAAGGTTAAAAAAATAGTTTTTATGGTACTTCAGACCTACTTAACTATTCTCATTGTTCGTACATGTGTAGGTTATATCAAATGTGATATACCAAATAAAGGATAAAGCAATGAAAGCCTTTGAACAAATTCATAAAGTTACATGTAACTTGTTCTCGCGTAGGGATGACCAGATAACAAATATCGTTCATAAATATATTTTGGCTCTATTATTTTCATAGTTCATCATGATTAGGATTTATTGGCAAATACAAATATTTTAATCCTAAAGTATAATACCACTTCGGTATAAAAATTAATTTGTTCATATATAACCTTGGTAGTTTTTACTGAAATGAGGTATGATAGTTCAATAAATAATGTCATGATCCATTTATTTGGTTACAATTTTAAAAAGTTTATTATAATTAGGAGATAACTATTAAAATTAATACACTAAAGTACGCACTATGATATTTAGATTGAAGACAATATTGTAATTTTGAGGATATTTAGTTCGGGAGTAAGTAATCAGTAAAAACTTTGATTATAAGGAGGTATTTAAATTGATTCATTTAGATTAAAAAATAAGAATATGTTTTTTCATAATTAATCATCTTTTAAATCGTTAGAATAATTATTTCTTTTGGAATTTAATGTTCAAATCTACACCTATGAATAAATAGTTTCAATTATTCATAAAGAACAAACTTCACGTGATCAATAAATTGTGCAAACTAAACTTAGTATAGTAGCTTACATAGATCCACAAACATAGATAAATGAAATATTGAGTATTTAGTTTAGGCTATATATTTATATAAAGTGTTCTAAGAACATTAATATCTTTATGATACAATAGAAGAATTGAATCTCAGCTTATGGAACGTCTATAAGAGTTCTACAAGAATATTAAAATTATTTTCTTATGAAGGAGAAGAATCTAGATTAGGCTTCCGTAAAACTATAAATAATTATATAAGAACATTTCAAATCTTATGATTTAAAATGATAATTTAGTTTAAGTTTCTATAACATCATATATAATTTTCAATTCTCAATTGTGCACCACTGTAGCAAGAATAAAATATTGATGCATAATAATTCAATTTAAGCTCTTATCAACTATCTAAATAAAATGGATCAGTTGTTTGCATTATAACTGAACCATGCTTAATTCAAAGGTAATATGATAAAATATACATAAGGTCTTACACCAAATATGTTTTATTTATTATGAAAAGATTGATCTTTTATGAGAATATTTTATTTTAGTCAAGTGATGGATTCTTTCACGACAATTCATAATATATTTTGCGGATTTCATCATTAAGTTTCATTAAATAAATATTAAGATTCTTTCTGAATGGTAACATTAAGAAAACTTGATATGTATTACAAATTAACAACTATACTAATTGAGTATGATAGGTTGTAAATTTTAGTCGACCCACGTGAATATTACCAAGTTTGTAACAAACATATAAATATCTAACATAGTTAACAATAAGAAGCAGTTAGAAATTCGTTTATGATATTTCAGTTTATATGTCTTATTAATTTTATCATAACCTATCAAAGCTTTAATCTCTTTTAGTTTTGAGGTTAATTCAGTACATTTAATACTTCACGGGTTTTGTTGGAGTAGATTCAGATGTAGAGTTACTTTTCATTAACATATCCATTACCATAATTATAGTGACCTATGACATGCCGCAAGGAAATTAAGTGTGGAATATTTAGGTGGAACTCATCAGGAATAGTCCTGATAACTTTGTGGGTTTATAAAAAAAGGCATACATTGATAGCATGCTAAAACATTACAGCATGGAAACAATAGACCTCTCATTTACATGAGTTAATTTGAGATAATGTTTCTCAATCAACATCTCAAGACTAATTTCGAATTTTAGGGTATACAAAAGATCACATATGTTTTGGCACGTAAAATCTTGATGTATGCTAAGTTTAGTTCAAGATAAAGTATAAAAATCATTATAAGTATCTTAAGTATATACTTAAGTATTCGATGGATGAAACATTGTACGATATTACGTAGATCATCCATTATCAATTAAGAAAATATTACATATTGACATAAAGAAAGTCATACAATTAAGGAGAATATTTACATGTTATGACTCTATGAGTTAAGCAGATGCTAGATTAAATTATATGATTTAAGCCTGCATAATATATTTACAACATGCTTAATAATATATAATATATAAAAAAATATCTAGTTTCATAAATTCAAGGAAACAAGACTAAAGTAATTAAGAACAAACTCTACGATTTAGTTAATATTACAAGAAAGTATAAATATTCAATTCTCTATTCTATCTCATTCTACTAAATTTCAACACCTAAATTCTTTTATGAATACAAAATTTATGTGAGTAGTCTTTGTCTACATGGTATTCATATTTAGTGAGAGTTTGTTTGTAACTTAAAAAATAGTTTAAGTTCATAATGTATTGTGTTCAATTTCAGTTTGTATACGATTAAGTGAAGACAATATAATACTTAGTTTTATCATATATCTCATGTATATTATGTAATATTTAACAACCTCAATTTAGCACAGCAAAACCAGTTCAAAAGAGATACATATTAATTATAGATTCATGTCATTACATTTACAGTTTATGAAAATTAAATTTCATTTAGGTGATAGTTGGTGTTATGATTAATGAAAGAATTTTATACACATGTAATTCCTAGGCATGCCTCGTTGGTTTATTGTTGACGTCATCTAAAGTGATATGAAGTATTGGTCTACATGTGAAACAATAATATTATATGACACATAATTTAATGGATAAATTTTAGCTCATTTGATGATACAATTTGATGATTGTAAGGATATATCGTGAATTGGAATGTCTCATATATTTGAGATTGAAAGTATCCAATTTTTATAAATATATATCCAATTATTATATATAATCAAATATAAGTATATTGGTACAACGTATAATAAATGGATTCTCATGGAATATATAACATATATACTAGTTGGATTGATGTAGAATCTTGGCTTTGAACAGTACATCATCCCTCGACTATCGCGTTTGGTGGCAGATAGTCCCTTGACTTTCAAATGTCCGTTGACAGTCCCTGGACTATCGCGTTTGGATAAAGTTAGTCCACTAGATCCTCTGATCCATGAGAGGCTGCCACCTGCCACCATAGTCCCCAGATTTTTGTATCACCACTAGTCCCTTGAGTTTAGTTATCCATAATATTTTACATTTTGGGTGTGACCTAAACTCAAGGGACTAGTGGTGATACAAAAATCTGGGGATTATGGTGACAGGTGGCAGCCTCTCATGGATCAGAGGATCTGGTGGACTAACTTTATCCAAACGCGATAGTCCAGGGACTATCAACGAACATTTGAAAGTCAATGGACTATCTGCCACCAAACACGATAGTCGAGGGATGATTTACAGTTCAATGCCTAGAATCTTGAAGGAGAGTCGATCTATCTATAAATTATAGATTGGATCTTGGAACCCAATATGTTATGGTCTCCAACCGATATAGGATGTAAGAGTAAAACAGTAAGGATAATAATAATAAGTAAACGATAATTAATTTTAAAAATAAATATATTATTTATTGGGTCCAAATATAATCATTATATTTGGATCATAATAGAATATAAACTAATATATTATTTTCACAATTTTCATCAATATACATGTTTTCTCTCTATACTCTTTCTTGTTTAAAATCCTAAATCTTAATTTTTTCCACCTCCAATCATGTGTCCAAACTTTTTCATTTTAGAACCATGTTAATGGCTACTTGCATATTTGGAAGAAGATTTGTATCTGTTACACCTAGCTCTACAAAGTTCTAGTCTATACTCACTCATTGTCGGTTGTTTGCTTTCACCGCTGACGTACGGGATTATCTCTTAAGGAAGGCTACAAGTAAGTGAGTGTTATTCCTACCATATTTTTATAATATATTATTGATCTATATGTTTTATGTTATTATATTTAAAATTTTAATTATTATATTTATAATAATATTTTATAAAAATTTAAGTCTTATAGACTATATACGAAAAAGTGATAATAAAGAAATTTACCTTTAGGCTTTTACATATTTGAAAAGAAAGAGAATATGTACATAAAAAGTAGAAAACTATGTTTTACTTTAATGTTATTAATATGTGGTGAGTATAATTTATCTTAGCAGGATTCGTATGATATCTAAGATATAATTGGAATAATAAAGTATAACACCAAATAAAATGCAATAATAATCAAAGAGTCGACTTTTTATTTATTGAATTAACTCTATTATATAAATACAAAGTATATCTTTTGTAATCAATGAAGATGGTATTTTATCTAAAACAAACTAAATCTTATTCTAATTTGAATAAAATCTTATCACTAAAAATGAACATGTTGGTGGTTATTGATATATTTAATTTGTTCCCTCATTTTCTTCTCATACAACCAACTAGTTATCTTCTCTTAACGGGACCACCGAAGGGGTATTAGTCGACGTGGTGCCATGAACTTGTTATATCCCGTCGGAATGAGCTTTAATATTTTTAATCAATTGGATCTTATAGACCACATGATTTATACCATTATTAGTATCCTCTATGTTCCTTGCGAGAGAGCCAATGAAGGACTAAATATTAAATTGTTTTATCAATGACATTGTAGCTTTACCTTGTGAATCTCTACTGATTTTTTTTGTTATAGCTGAATGAACTTTCTTAAGGTATATAAAATTATTTTGCAAGCCCTTTCAACAAAACTCATAAAAGTGTTTGAATACATTGATGTTACTTATTGATGGATTTATATTCATCTAGTCAATTACTCGGGGATGTATCCAAATTATATCATCATGACCCTGTTCATACCTCATTAGAAAACATTTTCGGGATTCAGAAATATATATATTTATTTTATCAAAAATAAAATAGTACAACTAGCACATAACAGGTTGCTAGAGTTATTTATAAGTTTTTTTCAAATTAACGAGACTTCAAATGTTCTTTAAACTACTTCAACTTTCTTCCGATTGCTTTAAATTGTTTGTAAATATAGTACAATAGTCGTCCTTAGTTATTTCAAAATATATAGGAATGACTAATAAATCTGAGGGAGAAAAAGAATTAATCTTAATTCCTAATATTTGATTTGTCAACAACTTTATTCTTTTAATATTGTTCTTTAAGTAAATTTAAAAAGTTTTGATGATTTATAAACCATTTAAAAATTATATTTCATTATCGAGAATATTTATAGATTTGAAGAACTGAATGCAATTGAGTTGTTAAAGCACCTGTTTTAAAATTTACATGTTGTCAAGGCATGCATATGTTGGCTCAAATGAACACGTTCTACCATTAGGAATCCTTTTATCCTAGTCGTATATCATGAGATGATATACGACGTTGATTTACAATATTGTATGTACATTTAGATCAAACTAAATTAAAGATTCCAATAACATTTACCTTCATCTATAAATAGACCGGTTGTTTGTATGCTAAATATTTTAATTCAAATGTTAATTAAAACTCTTGAATCAAGCTTTAATTTTTTTTCTTGCCTTATTTCTTAAAGCTTTAAGTTTTTTTATTTAACTTTTACCAACTCTTTACTCTTTCTATTTCATCCCGATTTACTATAATTTTTATATAAATTAGGAAAACAATACATGCATTGTTACACAAATGTATTATGAAGGTGTCCACTCAGATTATGAAGAAATGGTGGAACTTATATTTCGTCATCGAAAGTGAGATTATTCCAAATTCTTAATTGTTGAACTTATCATACCTTTTCATGTTATTGTTACTGACGATGCTCATAACAATTCTGCATCAACGATTGTTCCCTTTGAACCCACTAAGAAGTCATAGGTAACATACGTTAATTTTCCGCCAATGTCAATTATTGATATGATTATATCCATAATTCTGAATATAATCAAAAGTATATACTGCGCAATCTCATATCTTCAATTTCCTCAAACCGGTGAGACCCTCTTAGAAGCAAAGAAAGAAAAGTAGCCTTTTTTTTCACATATATTTTTGATGAAGGTGTTACGCTTCTATGTTGTCCATGATTGATACAATTATATAAAATAAATAGGTATGTGTCCAAGTCAATTAATTTTCAAATTTTGGGTTTTGCTGACGACGAGTATTATCCTTGCCGGAAAGGTTTATGGTCACTTTAGCCTTATAAATTGTATAGTTGGGATATTATTAAGGTACGAAAGGGTAATCCTATTTAATTCTTTTTTATGGAGATACTTCCAATATTTTAGATGATATTTCTAACTATAATAAAACATGGAACTCTAAGTTTGTTTATGTGTCAGACTGCTAGGAGACATGTGTTAAAAATAATAATCATATTTTCCTTCTGGTTTGGTAGCCAAAATGTAATACTCCTATTTAACTTTCATAACTTTATTAATTTTCTTTGTAAAGTATGTCGTCATTATTATCCTCGTGTTTTCCTGACAATGGTAGATATTGATTTGAAATCCCTGATGGATTATGTAAAAGAGCAATGAAGATTATGGAGACAACGTTAAAAATATTGATGTTAGCTTCTCTTGGTCGAACGGAAGCTGTCAAGCCTGTTGTTATTGAAGATAATATGACCGAAGGTGTTAGGCCAAACAAATAAAATATGCAACTCTTTCTTCTAAAAACAAAGGTCGTTGTGAAGTATCAAATAACAATTAATGTTATTGTGGATTACTTAAAAGCTTCGGATGCCGAGAGATTTGTTTATGGAGGTAATATTGCTGATGGTTTAAAGGATTCATCAACTAATAATGAAGATGTAAAAATCAATATTTTCGAGACCCAAGATGATGATTCAAACTGCTTCCGGATTGAAAAAAAAGAAGTTGAGCCTATTCTTCTTGCTCTAGTAATTCTTTTATCTCTTGTCTTATGGAAACAAATACTGATGCTGCTTTGGAACAAGAGGTTCTAACGAAACCAACTAAATTAACTTTTCACCATTGGGGAAGTTCTCATAAAAAAATGAAGGTCCACAAAAAATGGTCAAACTCTTTTTACCAATAAATAAGTATTTTTTATGGAAAATGATGAACGACATGCTCTAGAAGCTCCCATTTACGCTGGAAAATGAAGAGTCCTATAATGTATCGATTGTCCACAGTAGACTTCACTAAAATTAAAATTGCAATTTATTGCATCTTTGGGATAAATCAATAACTTATAGGTAATTGTTTTTTTTAAATGAGAGTCATACAATATGTTGAGTAGTTTTTGGCAATAAAACGTCTATGCCTTTTGTAACACCTATAGTCTTATCTAAAGCCATCAATCATGATAATATAACGATTGTGATCAAAGAGTAGACGGTTACAAATGAAGAACCTTTGGGTTTTAATACTTTCATAATTGATAGTGATTCTGCTGAGAATTATGATTTGTCGAAGGCCATTGATGGGGCCAACGATACGTGTGCTTGTATTAAAGAATGAAAAATTATGAATGTTGATTTTTGGTCATATATGATGGTGATCTTATATAAATTTTGGATAAGGTTCCTTCATAAAATCATGCTTTAATCTTGTATGCAAATCATGAGGTTGTAGTCGATCGTGCTGATGTATCTACTAAGTCAATTCACGTTGATGTTGTTTTGGCCAAAGATTCAATAAAATTTAAAGAATCAAACTATTTTATATACCAAGGACCTGAGGGCTTACTATTTTATAATCCTAACTAATAAAAAAACACTTGTCTGTTGTCTACTATGTATCCAGAAAAAATATAAATGAACTTGGGATTTGAGGTAATCATTGGTTACTAGTGTCTTTATGTAGTTTATAAACCACTATTCTTGCTTTAGATCTTCAAACTTTATTGGGAAGTTTATAGGGTTCATGAGGATAGTTTAGAAAGAAAGGATATGTTAGACGCCAAAGTTGAGGCTAAAAAGAAGGTGCAAGAATAGTAATCATAGAAAAGGTTGAGGCTGGAGCATGAGGCTAAAACTGTTGCTAAAGAACAACTGAAAACCAAGTTGCAAGCCGAAGATATAAGTAAATTTGAAATGAGAAATGAGTTGTTTTCCAAGTCTTTACTAGCATAAGAGAAGCATGTTAATCTAACTATTATCTTGAAATTTTATATTTGTCATTTGGAATTGAAGGATTAGACCATTAAGAAAGAATAACGAAGTCATCTAATACCCGAGCAAAATAATTTTATGAACCTTAGGTCAATTTTTTTTCTAAGTGAGATAACTTACAAAAAAGATTTGATACATATTTGAAAGATAATATTAATTTGAAGATAACATTAAATAGTAAACGATCCACATGAGTTAAGATTGTATATAAATTTAAAACGTAAATGGTGGCCAATGCATAGGTTGACGTATGCAAAGCCGAGTATATTTTAGTGCTTGAATCTCATAATATGTATCCTAACATACCCTTGGATGAGATGGACCTCCAACTTCCCCCTTGACTAATTCTCCAGAGCCTCTTGTTAGATCGATGAAGGGAGGTTATTGTATCACTGGCTTTAGAAAAGAGCTTGAACATAAAAAAAATGTTTGCCAATATGAGTTATTATTCTGATGAATATAATGATAATATTAAAAGTGGTAAGGCTCCTATAACTTTAATTCCTGGTGAATCAAGTCAAGCTCTTCCATACAAGGTTGTCAAAGTTTTAGTTATGCTTTGGTTGAAAATATAGTTTCAGTTCCTGTAGAAAAGATTGATGTTTTAACAACTGACCCCAAATAACATTTCCTTTAACACTTTTGAAGCTTGATTGAGCTAGACCATATGTATGTTTATATTATGAGTCGGGTCTCATTGATATAAAAGCTTTGTGAGGCTTGAACCTTTACAGTGAATTTATTCACTTATGTTCGGATCTTCGTTTTTATTTTTTAAATCGTAATTAATCATTTCATTTTTACCTGGAAACTCTATTGTTCCTCTTGAAATGATTGCCTTTATAAAGAGGTTTATTCTAACACTCACGTGGGTGATATTAAAACAGTCTTAACTTATGGATGATATTAGAGACTCATATGCTATATGTCTCATAGATACCGAAGTTGATTTTCTTCCTCATTAGTAGTCGATATATTCTCGGATTTACTTGAGACTCCACATTATAAGGGGGTTCCCATTTTGGACCAACATTTCAAGGTTTTTTTTTGCTTTCGTACGAATGAAACCATTCTTAGAACTTTATCCCTTGGTTTGAAGCTTCAGAATAATATTTTAAAGCTATATATATTGCTCATCATAGTGTTATAGTGTTATGGTTTAAGGTGGGAATTTACCATTTTTACTATTTTACGTCAAGTTTGACTTGTCTTGCTTCCGAATTGGTTGCTTCCTCGTATGTTACGATTCTATATGAGGGCATTACTGTTTCGGCTATTACAACTGCTTCCATGTCATACACAAGTTCGAATAATGTTGCATCCGTTATTGTTCTTGGAGTGCTTCTGTAGGACCAAAAGACTTCTTGAAGAAATTATACCAATTTTTATTGCTCTTTTCAACGTTTCTTTTATTATTCCATATATGGTTCAATTAGTAAAAAATTACCTAACCATTAGCTTCTGGATGAAAAGGAACGGTGGTTTTATATATTTATTTCCACATAATTATGTGACTTTGTCATTTTGAAATTGGGTCCCATTGTTCGTTGTGATGACCCTTGGTACTTCATGATGACAATAGATGTTTGTTTCTATGAATCTAAATACTTTTTTTCCTATTATTTTTGTAAATGCTTGCTATTATAACCATTTGGAGAAGTAATCTAATGCTACTAGTAAGAATTTCTTCCTCCATAAGCTTTGAGGAGACGTCTTATAATGTCAGTACCCCGTATGTATAACTAAACTACATTAGATATTATTTTTATTAGTAAAACGGAGACCTGAATAGAGTTGGAGAATATTTGACATGTCTCACGATGCTTGAATTTATTTTTTACATCTTCCATTATTGTGTGTCATTAGTAACCGTGAGAATAATTGTTTGTAAGGATTTTTATCTGTAATACGCACTTCCTTCTCCATCATGAAGTTCTTCAACTATAAAGATTGCTTCGTCTGGTCCGAGACACTTGAATAAGGGTTTGGTAAAACCTATTTTGTATATTATATCTAAAATCTATACGAATTTAGATGACTTCATTTTAGTTTTCGTTTTCATTTTCTTGTTTTTGTTAGTTTTCATTCACTTAGATATTTAATGATTGGGGTTTTCCACTTTTTATTCTCATTCTCCTTCAATTACCATGACTTATGAAGCCAAAATTATGGATACAAATTTGTTAGAAATTATGGTTGATAGTTTATCTTTGAAATGGCTCTTATTCTAGATGTCGTACAAAATAAAGATGTTAGAGTATCCATACCCACTTTTGTATGCTTTTGCTACACGCTCAAAGTCTCCATGTTAAAAAAGAGTCACATATAACTAAAGCTCTTTTAAATTATTGATTATGTTCTACTTCTTTGCTTTGACTCGACCTAGTATTTGATTGACTACCAATTGAGAATATACGAAAAGTTGAACTATTTTGCATCCACAAATGTTTGCTAGCCAAAGACCTACTATGGATAAGAAGAAAAAATCATTAAAAACACTTCTAATGGTTAAGGACATAACAAGCTTAAGAAAATAAAGAATAATTACTTTTTATTAGATTTCTCTTAAATAACAAAATTTACAGAACCCTTTACAATGAGGTCAAATCTCTTATTTATAGTACCATTCTAGCCTTATATATATATATATATATATATATATGTGGATAAATAACACGTGCATTTGTGTCCAGGTGGCATTCATCCAAGAAAGAGTTAGTTACAAACATTATAAATTATAACCTCTAATTGATTAAACTATTCTGGCAATGTTGGGTAATGTCCTTAGAATATCATCGAACGATCTGGAAGACTCTTGAGTATTCTTTTAAATCGTAAACTTCTATTTGCTTTGTCCAAACTAAGATTATATTTGGGTCTTCATGTTACTTATCCATTCTGACCAGCTCGTCTCATGTACTAGCGTGTCATTCCTTATACTTGGGGTCGTCGTGATACTTAGGAGATTTCATGCTCTTGGATTTTCATATTTCTTACTTTACCGACTTAAATTCTTATCAAGATCTTCCAACAAGCTTCTTATTTTGTTCTTTATATCATTTACTTGATCTGATCAATGTAGTCTTTATATTACGGTCCTAATGATATTTGGCAGAAATCCCTTCTCTAATTATACTCAGATTATCTCTTTTAATCACATGAACTTAGTGCATTCATTTGGGTCGTCATCATTAATATGTGTCGTTTTGCTTATTACAAATTAGTGTGGATGAAGTACCTTTACCTCTTGAACAATGAAATATAAACCGTATGGGGTTTTGACCTTATCAGGCCGTCGCAGTCTTTAAGTATAATGTTATACTTAGGGAATATCAGACGAGGTAAAGATCTTGTTATTGTCAAATTATAAACTTCCCCCTCTTTTATGTTTTAAACTTACGCGATACTCTCATTTCAAATACACATATTATATTTTTATTCAATAAATAAAACTTAACAATATTTGTATTTCTTTATCTTTTATTCGAGACTTTCTCTCTCTATAATTTCTCTCTCTCTCTCTATATATAATTTTATTTTTATAATAAATAGCTTGCATCCCTTTCTGCATCGTTCGTATAAAATTTGAAGTCGTGTTTTTCAAATTTAAAAGTAAATAAAAAGTAAAACTCTTTATTCTTTATACTTGTTGTCTCTAATTTTATGGGTATAGGGAAAATTCGCAAGTCTACTAGATCCCTTCATGAAGAAATGATGTCTGAAAATATAGAGCAATCTGATTCCCAAATTGATCAATATAGTGGATTATGTGGAAGTTCAAATTCTAGTTGGTATTAATAAAAGTTGGATTGAAAAGATTGAGAATACAAGAATCAACAGAGTGAATTTTTGGTAGTGAATATGAACTTTTGCTTCTGATTATTTCGTAGGCGTAATCAACCTCCCCAGCCTCTTTAAATAGGCCTAGTGAGTTAGTTACAAGAGCGGTTACATAGAGGGATCCTTACGGTTTAGTCCCTATATTCCTTATAAGGCCTAATTTTACTCTATATTAATAGAACTTATCGATTAAGTCCTTACTAATTACATTTAGGTCCCTAAAGAATATATTTCCTTATCAGTAGCCCCCCTAGTTCTTATACAGATAATATATAAGAACTATTCGCTCTTCGAACGTTACTCTAAGTGAATAAAACTTCTTTCATCCAGCCCCTTCATTATGATTAAGCTTGATAACTTGCAGCCTCACTTCGAATCCAAGAATTAACGCAAATAACTTCCCTTATTACTTCGAAACTGCCAACCTAAAATACAACCTTGCCTCCACTTCGAATCTCATGGCTAGAGATATCTCTTTACTCGTGCTTCGAATTTTCTGACCCCTACTTGAAAGACTGATTAGACCCTTCTTGATAGGTCTATGACTCAACACGCTTTCCTCCACGTTTCACATTCCACCCAATGAGAACAATTCACTAGTTTTGCCTCTTCAAATTCTCAACGTCATTTTTTTTTAACTATAAATATTCAGCTTCACCTTCACTGAGAACTTTTTAGATAAACCACTTCTTTCCTGAGCCATCTTCATCTCGTTCTTCATCAACCTTCATCTTCATCTCCTACTTCCTTCCCCAGAAACCCCACTTTACTCAGTCACAAAAACAACTTCTCAAATCAGTATCTATTGTATGAGAAGATATCCCAAATACAAAAAATCTAAACCCAGAAAACCAAGAAAGACAAAGAAATCTCTCTTCCCTAGTTCTAGTAATCAAGTATTTGGTGCCTACGATTATCTTTGTATTGGAGAGAGAGCTGAAGAGTACAGAGCTGCTGGGTTGATCTACAATGGTCCTCACTTTTCCTCTACCACCTTCAAATACGGTAACTTCGATCCCAACCTTGCTACTTCATCTTCACCCCTAGCTTCAAACCCAGAATCTAGCCAACAACCTTCTCCTCCTCGAAATCCATCCACTTCTCCATCATTAAGACCACATCGAACATATAAGCTGTCACTTCTGACAAACCCTCAACTTCTAAAAAACTACAACCCAAATCACCTATCCTACAATTCGAAGCAACTAAAAAACTTCAACCCAAATCACCTATCTTTCAATCCGAAGCCGTTAAAGTTAAACTTAGCAAAAAATCAACCTTTCTAGCAATGGGTGACGATGCAGAAACCTCCTCTCCTCCCCCACAAGAAATGGTTGACGCTACACCAGAGAATAGTCAACCAATTCTTGTGACTCAGACTGAGACTCAAACTCAAAGTCGTCATGATGAGGCTAACGATGAGGAAAATAACAAAGAAAATGATTCCGAAGCCACCGAATCCGATGCCGAAGGGGAATCCGAGGCTGATGGGGTAATCCCTGCAAAGAAAGTTCGAGGAAAGAAACCTCCTCTCACCCTTCCCGAAGACGTTGCTGCCTTGGTTCAAGAAAACCTTCAACCACTTTCTCCTCGGTACATTCTTGCCCTAAAAAATGTACCCTACACCTACTACCTCGAATCAGAAAAAGAAGAACTCAATAAACTATGGGGATTAACAGACAACGTTGTTCTTCGACTACCAGTAGAAGGAGAAACACCTCTGAGTTGTCAGAAGAATGAACTGGTAGTTTACCCCGAGCTTTTCAACTGGGGACTTCAATTTCCCCTCGACCCAATGATTGTGAGGTACTTCGAAATTCTTGGGTTGTGCCCAACACAAGTCACACCAAATCAGTTATTCACCTTATTCTCAGCTATCATGGTGTCGAGGCTAGGAGGCATCCCTCTCGAAATTGAAGACTTCATCTCACTGACCAAACTCTCAAATGGACCAGTTTTACCATTCTACTACCTAACATTGGAGGATGATCTGAAGATTATCGATGACCTCCTCGAAGCTGATAAATTTTGGAAGCAAAGGTTTATCTTTTTATCAGGAGCTTGGGAAAATGGTAAAGAGATTTCCGATGACAACCCCTCAAAACTTACTCTCACCTGGAGAGATAGCAGTAAGTAAATCATTATTGTATTGTTAACATTTTTAACTTATTAAGCCTAGCCAAATTAACCAAGTCTACTTATCTAACTGTTTATTCTCTTTTCAGAAATTCCGAGGAGATTCAAAGGTCGTCGAAAAACTGCAAAGGTTATCTTCCAGAGAATGGCTGAATGGGCAGAGAAAGCCTGGGGAAACGGCTTTCACTCAGCCTTTCTACCAATCAACTTCGTCAACAGCCATCTGTGGCGCATAACCTTGGGAGCTGACTTCCCTGAAGATCCGATGGTCCCCCCAGATCCCATCATAGCGGTCCAAAGAATTCTCGCACCCGATGGGAAAACCTACCTTCCCACCAGGAATCGATCTGATAGTCACCTGCCATTAAAGAAGAAGGGAAAGCTAACCCTCAAAAAACCCAATACAAGCAAGGCTAACTCTTCCAAACATTCGAAGCCTGCAGGGAAACGAAAAGCGCCTGCATCTCAACTTCCTCCAATATCCGAAGATGACGAACCTGCACTGAAGAGGAAAAAGAAAGAAAACAATACTCCAAAGAAGAAAAAGAGCAAGTCCGCCACTCCAAAGAAAAAGAACGAGGCTGGCATACTCGAAGAGGTACTGGCTTCCGAGGTGCATGGGAAAACTTTTATTGAAGAAAATCCTCAAGGGGGACTGGCACTAGGAGATAGCCAAGAAGACGATTACCTTAACCTCGAAGATTTCAACTCAAGCGTGGATTTTGCATTCACTAGTGAAGGCTCTCAGCCTACCAACACCATTCCATCAACTTTTACTGGGGCTGCCATGGCTTCAATATCTAACGCAATTGTTCCTGTCCATCACCACCCATCAAACTTGCCCAATCCAGACAGATCCGATGAGGTAACTTCAATTCTTCGACCTTTTGATAACTTAAGTGCTGCAGCCAAAAAATTGTGTGAAGAAGTAAAAAATTCACATACACAATTGGAGCTCCTTGCACAAGAATTAATCAAGAGCAAAAAAGAAACAGAGTCTGAAAAGGCCTCGAAAAATGAAGCACTTCAAAATTTCGAAGCTGAGAAAGGAAAGCTTCTTAAGGAGCACAAAGAAAAAATCGAAGCTCTGGAGGCTTCTCATCGACTGGCTCTTGAAAATCTAAATTCTCAACATTCTACTGCTATTTCTGAGGAAAAGAAAAAATCTACCGACGCTGAGAAACTTGTTAAGGAAATTCAAGAAAAATTGGATAATTGCCAAACTCAATTGACTATGCTTCAAACAGGATTCGAGGAAAAAAAGAAAGCTGCCGTCAAGAAAGTCGAAGCTGTTGTTGGTTCTGTGATGCTTGGTGGTATCAAAAAGGCTGAAATCGATACAGTTAACAATCTTCTTCGAGAAATCCATGCTGCCTATCCAAGGCTAAATTTAACAGAATTTTGGAAGCAAGTCCCAGAGAAAGATCGTCCAAAAGAGGCATTCGAAGTACCATCAAGCTCTTCAGAAGAAAGTGACGCTTCTGACGGGTCATCGGAAGAAGAGGATGATTAATCAATAGTTTACATATGTCGTGTTTGTTTTTTGTGTGTTTTAATTAAGTAGTTTGTCCTTTTTTGTAAGCTTCAACTTTTATCCAATGAGACAAGCAACTTTCTTAATATTTCAAATCTCTGGTGCACTTATAAAGTATGACACCTCGAAAATTAGATGCACTTATAAAGCGTGGCACCTCGAAAATTAGATGCACTCATAAGACGTGGCACCTCGAAAATTAGATGCACTCATAAGACGTGGCCCCTCGAAAATTAGATGCACTCATAAGACGTGGCACCTCAAAAATTAGATGCACTCACAAGACGTGGCACCTCGAAATAGGTTGTTTCTTCAAAGCTATTGCTTTGGAAAATTACTCTTGGTCAACTTTCAAAGATGGTCAGTCTTTGCTAAGTTACCAAAATAACAAATCATTCATCATACTAAACAACCAATGGCCAAAAGAAATTTTTATTATAAAATTCAATATTAGCCAGACACCTCATTAAAACCTTTCTGGGCCAACAGATAAGGAAGGAGTATGTCTGTTTTGCAAAAATTCGAAGTTCAATATTACTCACAGTACAATTTCAAATGCTCTATATTCCAAGGGTGTTTAAGCATCCTCCCCTCACGATCAGAAAACCTGTAAGAGCCTGGCTTGACCTTCATTTTGACTTCATAAGGACCCTCCCAATTCGGAGCCAATTTTCCGAGGTGCTTGTCCTTAGTATGAAGAAATACTTTTCGCAACACTTTATCGCCAACCTTAAACTCTCTCTTCTTGACTTTAGCATCGTACATGCTTCTCATTAAGGTTTGATAATGAACCATATTCAAATGTGCTTTGACCCTTTTTTCTTCTAACAAATCAAGCTCAACCCTTCTAGCTTCATCATTATCCACTTCGGAATATTGCAATAACCTGTAGGAAGGCAATGTAGATTCAGCATGGCACACATAATCCATTCCATACACTAAAGAAAAAGGAGTCTCTTTTGTGGCCTCTCTAGGGGTTGTTCGATATGCCCACAACACTTCTTGAAGATAATTTGGCCATTTCCCTGCTGCTCCCGCCAAATTTTTCTTTAAACCCTCCAAAATAGATCTATTTGTAACTTCCACCTGCCCATTTGCTTGGGGGTGAAAAGGAGTAGAGAAGCATTGTTGTATTCCTTTCGAAGAGCAAAAAGAATCCATTTCCTTGTTATTAAATTGAGGACCGTTGTTCGTTGTTATCTTTCGAGGAACTCCAAAACGGTAGCAGATGTTACTTAGAATAAACTTGATCACATCCTTAGCTTTTGTTCCAGCTAAAGGTTCTGCTTCTGCCCACTTCGAAAATAATCAACCACGACAATAATCATCTGTCTTCCACCTGAAGCCATAGGCAATGGTCCTACTAAATCAAGCCCCCATCTATCGAAAGGAACCGCCTCAGAGATTGTCATCAGGGGTACTGCTGGTTTATGTATCAAATGTGCATACCTTTGACAAGTATCACAGCTTCGAACCAATAACTTGGCATCGTGCAATATAGTTGGCCAATAATATCCTGCCAACAATACCTTACGCGTTAAAGCTTTGAAACCACAATGAGCTGACCCGTCTCCATCGTGTAATTCAGATAGAATGTTTTGAGATTCATGCTTGCTCAAACATCTTAATAAAGGCCTCGACACAGACTTCTTATACAATATCCCATCCAACACTACATAACCAAGAGCTTTAATCCTTATTTTCTTGAGCGAGTGCTTGTCAAGAGGTAGTATTCCCTTTGTAAGAAAGTTTAATAAGTCAGTTCTCCAATCTCTTCGAATGTTCGTTGAATCATTTATTACCTCCTCAACAAATTCACACTGCTCAGAGCTTGATGTAATCGAAGGCAGTGGTTGTGTTACGATCCATGGATATTCTTCAGAGTAAGCCATTGTTGCTAAAGAATCAGCCATTGTGTTGCTACCTCTTCGAATATGCTCCACCTCGACATTTTCAAAGTGGGCCATCATACGTCGTAGCTCTTGCAAGTACAAAACCAAACGATTCTTTTTAGCTTCTGACACCCCTTTAACATCGTTAACTACAAAGTGCGAATCTGTTTCTAAGCGCACGAATATTGCTCCACAAATCTTTGCTAACCGCAACCATGCTAGCACAGCTTCATATTCAGCTTCATTATTCGAATCATGAAATCCAAATTTTATAGCTTGAAACATAAACTCCCCTGTTGGTGCCACCAATTCAACTCCTGCACTCGACCCTTTATTACTAGATCCTCCATCAGTTCGTACTGTCCACGTCGGATTCGTGTTCACTTTTTCACCTTCTTTCTCTTCGGGTCTACTCGAATGAAACTCAACCAAGAAGTCTGCTAAGGCTTGAGCTTTGATAGCTGTTCGAGGAGAGAATAACACATCGAAATCTCCTAATTCTACAGACCACTTAGTCATCCTTCCTGAGATATCTGGCTTTTGCAATACATTTTTCAATGGATAGGAAGTTCGAACCACAATCGTATGTGCCTGGAAATAAGGACGCATTTTTCTCGCTGACACTACTATGCACAGTGCCAATTTTTCGAGCTTCAAATAACGTTTTTCGGCATCAACCAAACTTTTACTAACATAGTAGACGGGCCTCGAAATTCTTGAATCTTCACTGATCAGAACTGCACTCACTGCATAATCCGATACATCTATATACAAAAATAGTTGCTCACCTTCCCGAGGCTTTGATAATATTTCAGGAGTGGACAAAAGATTTTTTTATCTTAACAAAAGCTTCTTCACAATCCGAAGTCCACTCAAAATTATTAGGTCGACGCAGCACCTGGAAAAAAGGCAAGCACTTATCTGAAAATCGAGAAATGAATCTGTTCAAAGCTGCTAACCTGCCCGTTAACATCTGCACTTCTTTGATATTCCGAGGCGAAGACATTGATATCAGAGCCTTCAATTGTTCTGGATCCACTTCAATTCCTCTTTCACTAATCACATACCCCAGAAACTTACCAGATCGGACTCCAAATGTACATTTTTCTGGGTTCAACTTCAACTGTATGGCTCTGAGATTCAAAAACGTCTCTTCTAAATCATCAATGTGTTCATCATCACTTTTGCTCTTAACAAGCATATCATCGATATACACTTCGATATTTCTCCCTATTTGCGAAGCAAACGCCTTATTCATCAACCTTTGATACGTAGACCCAGCATTCTTCAATCCAAACGGCATCACTCTATAACAGTGTAAACCTCGATCAGTAATAAAATTTGTGCTCTCTTCATCCTCTGGATTCATTCGAATCTGATTATATTCTGAAAATGCATCCATAAATGTTAGAATTTTGTTTCCAGAAGTAGATTCCACCAATTGGTCAATCCGAGGTACTGGAAAAGGATCTTTTGGACAGGCTCTGTTCAAATCTGTGAAGTCTACACACATTCTCCATTTTCCGCTCTTCTTTTTCACCACCACAGGATTAGCCGTCCACCTCGGATAATTGGACTCCCTGATATTCCCCATCTTATACAATCTATCTACCTCAGCAACTATGGCCTCGGCTTTTTCCAACGAAAAAGCTCTCCTTTTTTGAATTATCGGCTTGATCTTCGGATCCGCTGCCAAGCTATGACATATGATATCACTTGGGACCCCTACTACATCCTCGGACCTCCAAGCAAATACATCCAAATTCTTAGACAAAAAATTCAACAATCTTTCTCGCATTGATAAAGACAATAAAGTCCCAATTCGAAGTACTTTGCCATTATTGAAAATGTATTCTTCTATTTCTTCACATACCACCACAGAACTCGGGGTTGACCTCGGATCATCAATTCCCTCATCTGTACCACTAGAAGACAACCCCCCAAACTGCTAATTCTCCATCGGATCATCAGTACTTTTGCCACGTAGTCTAAATGCAGCAGCGTAACACTCTCTAGCCACCTTTTGGTCACTTCGAACTACGCCGACTCGATCCCCGATCACATACTTCAAACATTGATGAACCGTGGAAACTATAGCATACATTTTAGCCAGCCATGACCTTCCAAAAATAGCATTGTAGCTCGATGGACAATCTACCACCATAAAAAGTACTTGTACTTTCTTTTTGAAAGGCCCTTTTCCCAAAGAAATCTCAACTTCGAACTCCCCTATCACATTTGCTGATGCGCCAGTAAACCCAATGATAGTTCTTTCTGACCTTTCTATCCGAGGCGGAGCAGTTAGTCTATCATATGTTGATTTGAACAACACATTAGCAGAGCTTCCAGTGTCAATTAACACTCGTCGAATTTCCACCCCACACACTTCTGCTCCAATGACCACTGCATCTTCATATGGCCCAGTAATTCCTCTCAGATCATCCCCATCGAAAATTATAAAGGGAACATCATTCTTGTTGCTTAGGTGTGCTGGTGCTCCTCCTTCAATCTGATGCATTAAATTCACTATATGTCTCTTCCTCGAATTATTAGTGTTATTAGTCATTGAATCTCCCCCAAATATTGTCAGTGACTCAAAGAATGCACACAAATCTCGAACACGTCCCTCACGCATCGGATCATCTACTGACATCAACAACAATCGACTAGGGTCTGGATCGACATATTCCGAAGCCACATCAAACTCATCACATGCAGCATCTAAAATCATCAGTGCAGTTTCCTGCTTAGAATTAGGATTACCAACTTTTTGAGTTACAGCTTTAGCATTCTTTTTGACATACTCCAGCAATTTTCCATTCTCTATCAGGATCTGCATCTTCTTCTTCAAAGCAATACAATCATTTGTATCATGTCCAATATCATCATGATACCTGCAGAACCTGTTATTGCGCTCCTCCCTTGGCCTATTAATCGCTGCCGGCTTTCTGAAATTCACTGCTCCCTTGCTTTTCTCATATATCGATGCCACACTTTCAGTCAAATCCGCATAATACTCTGGTTTCACCCATACATTCGATCTTGGTTTGAACTGGTATTGATTACTAAAGTTGTGATGATTAGAACCCCCTTGATACGAACTCGAACCTCCTCGGTAAGTAACATTTTGATTGCCCCTCTCCCTTGACGAGCTGTTATTCGAAGCGTTCGCTTGGTTATTTCCCCCCTGAGTATTCCCTTTCTGAACACCAACATTTCCTCCTCGAACTCGAGTGGACTCTTCGACCTTGATCTGGTCTTCAACCTGGGCCATGAGAGCTCCAAACGTTAATGCTCTACGCCTTGTTGTTTCATCGGCTAAATCTCCAGGCAACAATCCTTGTCGAAACGCCGCCATAGCCACCAATTCCTCACAGTCATCTAATCCCGCTTTTGTTGACACAAATCTCTTGGTATAATCCTTCAGCTTTTCTCCCACAGTTTGCTTACATTGTATTATTGTATCTCCATTAGCTCTCATTTCTTTGCTTCCCACAAACTGTCTTCGAAAAGCTGTGTAAAAGTCTCTAAAATTTGCAATAGACTCCTTAGGAATCTTGTTATACCATTTTAATGCAGTTCCTTTGAATGTCTGAGAGAAAGCCCTGCAAACCAGCCTATCATCGTCCTCGAAGTTGGTCATATAGTTCTTGAATTGCTCTATATGATCATCGGGATCTTGAGTTCCATCGAACTTATCAATTTTAGAAATGTCAAACCGCCTCGGAAGCGGTACAGATCTGATCTCACTAATCAACGGTGAATCCCTCCAATCCACACCTTGAACATACTGGTCCTCATTCCCACAGTAGCATACAAACTTGGCTCCCCGGCATATTTCCGAGGAGAATACACTTTCCGAGGAGAATTCACTCGCCTCTCCTTCCTTTGCCTTCCTTCCTTATACACCTTAGCTGGCCTTAATTCATATTCTTCCTCTCTTGAATGACCTCGAAAATGCTTATATCTCGGTTTTTCATCCGATTCCGAATCTTCATCATCTTCTTCACTAGAATACACATATCGTCGCTTCTGCAGCTTTCCCTTCTTTTTCATTCCACTGTGCTCCTTCGTACGTTCAAAACGTATTTTACGTCGAGTATCTTGAACATCATCGTCGTCATTCGACTGATCCGACTGATCATCCTGAACACCTCTGGATATTTCAGACCTGAGTTTAGCGTTATCATTACCTTGCTTCATTTGAGCAAATTCATCAACATCTGCCACCTTTCTTATTAACTCCTTCATTTTTCCTTCAAAATCGAATTGATTTGATTGAATCGGAACTGGTTCACCTGCTCATTTTTCTTGCAGATCAGATTTCAATGTTTCCATAGCCTTTCGAACAGACGGATTGTCACCTTCTTCTGAATTCATCTCCGATCAGCGAAAATCTAAACAAAATACTCCAGAAAATGAAAAACCTCGAACGAAATGCTTCAGAAAACGAAAAAACTCGAGACTCGATTTTTGACCTATCGATCAAGGTATCTTCGTCCCCTCTTTCTAGCGCCAATTTGGTATTAATAAAAGTTGGATTGAAAAGATTGAGAATACAAGAATCAACAGAGTGAATTTTTGGTAGTGAATATGAACTTTTGCTTCTGATTATTTCGTAGGCGTAATCAACCTCCCCAGCCTCTTTAAATAGGCCTAGTGAGTTAGTTACAAGAGCGGTTACATAGAGGGATCTTTACTGTTTAGTCCCTATATTCCTTATAAGGCCTAATTTTACTCTATATTAATAGAACTTATCGATTAAGTCCTTACTAATTACATTTAGGTCCCTAAAGAATATATTTCCTTATCACTAGTAATGTCAGTTCGTCTACAACAATAATGGTTATATTAAGAAACAACTCAAAGCTAGTGATACCAACATTTTATATGGAATGAAATTTCGTATTCCTGCCCATTCAGAAAGTTAGTGCTTCATAAAGGATATGAATATACCACTTTTTGAAACTTTGAAAACTAACATTGCTTTATCATATAAGTTCCTATCATTGAATGTCATTCAACGATTGATCTTAATAACGTTGTTGAAGATGTATCTTTTATAGAAAACCTTTTCTCTTCACTCCGTCACCCTATTACCTATATTGACAAACTCAAAAAAGACGATATTCGTTACAATTAGGGGTATTTACTGAATCTATTGCATCAGATTCCCGAGGAAATAGAACTTCTTCATCACAAGAAAGGTGACAAAGTATCTTTTTTCTACAACTCTTTAAATTGGGATCTTAGTGATGTAGGCGGAAGGCCTCTGCAAAATAATATTTAAATATTTTATAATATTTAAATGTTTTAGTTTTAGTTTTATTTTATTTTGTATATTTTAAGGATCTATTTAAGATATCAAATTAAATCTGATTATATTCAGATCTAATATGATATTATTTTATTGCGTTTACTTTTGTTTCCATATTTTGTATTAGGGATTTGAGCGATTCTTATTTAAGGTTCCTCAAACCCTACTTTTAGGTTAGACTTTGATGAATAAAAATTAAGAATTTTCTCTTAGTCTCTTATACTCTAACTTAGGGTTAGGGTTTATATATCCTTGTTTCATCTTCTTCTCTTGTGTGTGCCGTCATCTGTTCTATCTCGTATCTTGGCGCTACCATATTTTATCAGAGCGACAAAGCTCCTACGACGTGGGTAACGAAGGTATGCCGCCAAAGAGATTCTTGCGGGGGAAGTCCACTCTTCTATTCGCCAAATTAGTCGACCGTGATGAATTCGATCAGTTCCGATCACAGATAGATGAATTCGCTGGGACATCAAATGAAGAAAACGATAGAAGATATTAAAAGGTTGACCACCACCAGATTTTAAACTCCAACCATAAATCCAAATGCGAAAGTCTTTTTCACAGGATCCAACCACAGCCACATCTACAATTTGGAAAAACCAAATGGGAAGAAGATCAATCAAGTAGCTGTTGGTGACATGGAAGGTTCGCTGATACTCGACCATCCACTCTTTGATGAGTATGAGGCTGACTACGAAGGTGAAATTTCTGATGAAAATTGGTCGGAATTAGGAGATCCGATTTATGATGTATACGACGATGAGGACGAAGACGATTGGATAACACCAAAAGATGTCTCATGTTCTTTCGATAAGGTAAACAATAATTCTTTCTCTAATCCTAAAAACAAAAAAAGTTATGGGATTAAAAATAAAGAATTAAAACCTTCACAGAAATAAAAAAAAATTAAAACCAATTTTTTGTCCAAAAGAACAAACAAAAAATTTGAAATTAAATTTTCCATCAACCATGGATAAATTTGGAGATTTTTTTACAACTGTCTTTACCACCACCCAAACCGCCTGAAATTTCATCAAATATAAGGTTTACTATGACAAGACAACCTAATACTATTTCAGAGACCAATTTCTTTAATGCAATGGATAGTTTGACGAGAAAGAGCCCCCTCTCTCACCAACTGCAACATCAAGCTGATATGATGAAGTTAGAAGACTTAAACGAGTTCATCTACATAAACCTTGGTGCTAGTGGCCTTGATAACAACGAGTTCCTCTGCATAAAACGCGTTCATATGTACACTTGGTGCGACTCCGTCGAAGATGCACGCAAGACGTTCGATGAAATGTCCGAAAGAGCTGGCAAAAAAGTTCTATATACGCATGCATTGCAATTTGATATCATTATAATTGAAGTTGCCACGAACAAGTTTTCTGATAGTTTTGAGTTAGGGGCTGGTGGGTCTGCATCAGTGAGATCGTCTATAGATATTGTACACACTATGATTTTCTCACAATTAAGTACTTCTGATCAAGACGAGTGAAGCCTTCAGATGACATTATTGGGCGTGAGTACTTCTAACCTGCACTTATGCATTTTATTTGATCATTACATTATTTATACCTTCAATAAACCTAGTTCTATTAGTTGGTTTGGATCTGCTCACTATACAGCAGCAACCCACTGTACTCTTTTGGTTTTTGTTCCAATAAATGGAGTGTTTAAACAAACAGCTACATCATACCGCCTTTCGAAAATGGAATCTGCATGTCTTTATAAGCTTTAAGATATGTCTTCTTTCTTGGATTTTGTGAGCGAGCGAGTAGATATTTTCAATGGACATAATACCCAGTCTGTAGAAAATATTGCAGATATAAGATGAGGTCAAGTTCAAATAGTTTCTGTCATCTTGAAAAATATCGGAAGACCTAGTATTTGTGCTGATGCAGAAAACGCAAATATATGTTTATTGAGGTGGCAGGAGTTTTGTCAAGATGTAGTAATTGAGAAGGTTGGCTCGTATATAGGGTTGTCTAATGTCAGAAATTCTGAAACTAATGATGGTTACCTGGAATTCGACAATTTGAATTTCCTATAGTCTTTTGGCCTTAATTATAACCCACTTTTACATTTTCACAATTTTGAGCCATTAACCAAGTGTAGGAAGCTAGCGACAATGGATTATTGGTCCGGTAATGACCCATTTGCTCTGACTTCTAAAGTAGGAACAAGTTTTGCGATGCCCTTGTTAGCAGACATTCAAAATTGGCCCATTCTTCTCTATGGTTTTGTTGGTTTTGGGAAGTCTGTTCTAGTTAGAAAGCTGGGCTTTGAACAGTAACTCGTCCTTGGACTATCGCACTTGGTGACAGATAGTCCCTGGACTTTTAAAAGTCCGTTCGTAGTCCCTCGACTATCCAGTTTGGATAAAGTTAATCCTCTTGCCTGTGTTGACTATCAATTTTTGTGATAGATAGTCCTTCAACTATTAATTTTCAATACATTTAGTCCTTTGACTTTCTATTTTTGATAAAGTTAATCCCCTTAATAAACATACGAATGGACTAACTTTATCCAAACTGGATAGTCCAGGGGCTACCAACGGACTTTCGAAAGTCCAGGGACTATATGTCACCAAACTGGATAGTCCAGGGACTATATGTCACCAAACTGGATAGTCCAGGGACTACGAACGGACTTTTGAAAGTCTAGGGACTATCTGTAACCAAAGTCGATAGTCCAGGGACGAGTTACTGTTTAAATCCTAGAAAGCTGGCTCGGGACAATGGGAACGATGTTCTGTCAATACATACGGATGATCAAATTGATGAGAAGACATTGGTCGGTAGTTACGTATGTGCAGATCAACCTGAAAAATTCAGATGACAGATTGAATCTCTTACAAAGGCATTTCTAAATAGATTTTGGGTTGTTCTTGAGGATATTCAAAAGAAAAAAGTTATCACACTTCATCACTGATAACAAGGAAGGGGATTATTTGGATTATGTTGATAACCTTGGAGCTGATAAAAAAATGCATAATCTTTGTGATCCAGTTTGTGCAATATGTGACAATGGTGGAACCGTCTTATGTTGTGAAGAGAAGAAACTTACGGCCGCAGGCCTTCAATCAAAGAAAATCAGATTGAAGATCTGGACTAATTATGTACCATCACAGCATTATCCTGCAACTTATACTGTCCCAGTTGCAACAAAACCACTAGCTGCAGTTGCAGTGCCACCGTCTGGTTTGAGTCCACTTGTTCTTACGAGGATAACAGTTTCGCTTCTTGAAGAATATTTCAGTATAAAGCTTTTGGATGAAGCATTAGTTTATATTGACGAACTGAACTCCCATGGGGGTCCTAAAACTGCAGATATTATTATAGATTCTTACGAGATTCAAATTGTGCTTCATACTGATAGTATATATATATATATATATATATATATATATATATATGATTTACCAGCACAAGAATTCAGTATTGGAACCAGAATTTCAAAGTAGGTTAGGTTATGCAAATATTGCCATAGCTGCTGCTGCTGCTAGTGTTGCTTCAAGTGCGGCATTACAGGCAAAACAGATAGTTTATGAAGTATTGGCACCAAAAATAACTCTATCTTGCGGAGGCGAGATAATGGACATGATGAAAGTTACCGACCTTGACTCTGTTGTTGATGTCCAAAATCTCATTAGAAAACAACTTGCCAGTGTACAAAGTCATGATGTTGGAAACAACAAGAAAGAACAACAGTTTAAAAAGATAAATATTTAGCTTACAAAGAACCAGTCTGGAAGGGGGAAGGTTGCTAGGCTTTGTTTACTTTTGACTGTTAAAGAGTCTGCTATAAATATACCTTCAAACTTGGAAGCTTGTCGTCGAATTACTTCCTTCAAAAACTCCTTATTTATGAATTTTCCAAAAGCTCCAAGGATATACCCTGATGAGTGGACCAACCACACAGACATTGTTATTAATCCAAAGCTTAAGCTCTCTGCGAAAGACAAGTCCGAGTCTCTTCGACATTGGTTATCTTACAAAAAGCAGACATTGTCGAGGACAGTATGTGGGATGATGTATTACATGTGAGTTTTGGACCTTCAATGTTTCCCAGAATTCGGAAGGGATAATGGTGTTTCCGGCAGCTCAGACGTCGATGTCGCTAGTGCGCGAGCTCTTGCAGATTTGAAGTTTACATATGTTGTTTCTTGTCAAATATATGATAATCAAAATAAGTCCAGTGAAGTTAACAACTACAACAATCTTCTACAACTCATGCTAACCTATCCATTTACGTGTTGTGTATGTTGATGACGGAGAAGAAACAGTAAATGGAAAGATGAAAAAGGTTTATTACTTCGTTCTTCTCAAAGGATGTAGTAAACTCGATGATGAAATATATCGTATTCAACTTCCTGGTCCCCCAACAGAAATCGGTGAAGGAAAACCTGAAAATCAAAATCATGCCATAATTCTCACTCGCGGTGAAGCTCTGCAGACAATTGACATGAATCAGGACAATTCACACGAATAAGCTTTTAATATGAGAAATGTTCTTGACCAATTTCGACGTTTTGAATTTGAGGTCGAATTCTTTCCATCCGAAGGATGATGTAGGCGGAAGGCCTCTGCAAAATAATATTTAAATATTTTATAATATTTAAATGTTTTAGTTTTAGTTTTATTTTATTTTTTATATTTTAAGGATCTATTTAAGATATCAAATTAAATCTGATCACATTCAGATTTAATATGATATTATTTTATTGCATTTACTTTTGTTTCCATATTTTGTATTAGGAATTTGAGCGATTCTTATTTAAGGTGCCTCAAATCCTACTTTTAGGTTAGACTTTGATGAATAAAAATTAAGAATTTTCTCTTAGTCTCTTATACTCTAACTTAGGGTTAGGATTTATATATCCTTGTTTCGTCTTCTTCTCTTGTGTTTGCTGTCATCTGTTCTATCTCGTAGTTTGGAGCTACCACTTAGGTTTCCCTTTGAACACTAAATTATTGAAATATGTACAAAGTTGTCCTACTAAACTCAACGAAAATGGGTGGCGAAATTAAATTAGGATCATATTAGCCTCCAATATTATTATAATGCCAATGACCATCAAATATGTTCTATTTCACTATAAAATTCAAAAATCTAAGGTGATCCCTTGTTATGGGTCATATTAATCAAGTTTTCAATACTATTTTTAAGAAATGGAATTTGGGAATCGGAATAAGAAACTTGTCAAATTTAAAGACGTTGGATGGAAACACAAGATGTGGAGTAAACTTTTAATCACTATAATAATGTTTAGTATGCTACTAATATTTGTTATTCTTTTGATTGTCGGTTGTTGTTCTTCTAATTAAAATATTCTCAACTTTTGAATGGAACCTCATGCCCTATAATAATTGTCACAATCTTCTAATGAATGTTGTAAATAAGATCATCTCCTTTTGTTCAATAAAGATAATTTTTCTTTATATGGCCTTCGGTTATTGAAAGATTTTGAAATGTCTGCTCAAGAAAAAATTAAGATCAAGAAAGCTAGAGCTAAATCCATCAAGATGATATTAGCAAATCTTTGTTCAAACGAATGACTAATGGAAACCTTGCTAGAATAATTCTCGCAGTTCCTAACGAGAAACCAAACGAAAAGTCTAGCAGCGAAAATGACGAGGCTACTACGTAAAGAAAATAAAGCAATCTAGCCAAAGGAAAAAGAAATCCTTCCTAAGTCATATCCAAAACAATAAGATACATCCCAAGTCACAAAGACGTATGCCCTCGCAACTAAATTTATAAAGAATCCACCAGAAGTCTAGAAGCAATTATCCTGCCATATAAATGTACAAAATAACCTTGTAACCACTTTTTGGTACTATCCTGTCATCCAAAAGACTGGTTCTAAAATCATCAAATACCTTAGATCCATAATATTTCCTCAATGGTAAACTCACTCCATACCAGATTCATTTACTCGTGAACCTCTCATGCAGATATCTTGCAGCATGAAACATAAATTTGTTTTTGGAGATGATTTCTTCTGTTTTAGACAAACATATATAATTTTATTTTTTCAAACTAATAATTTATTATAATTATTGAAGACTTACTATAAGTCATCATTCACTGCTAACATGTTCATATTTTGTTTTATAACCAATCACTAAACACTCGGATTGATTGCTTAATTATTTTAGGGATAATGCTTTTAACTTGAAAAATAACTAGAAAAAATAAAAGGTAAATGTGATGAATTAAAGATGAAGTATGGTATCATAGTTAAATAGAATGGAAAGTTGAAGAAAAGTGCTACTAACGTGAATAATCTGAAGTTAGATATAGATAATCTAAAGAAAAATATGAAAATATTAAAAAGAAAAGAGACAATGCAGATAGTCTAGCCCGAATAAAATTTTCTAAATCTACCAACATTGTTTCGGCTTATTATCGCAAATAATTAATATTTGGTATATGAAAATGTAACCCTAGCATTCATTTTCGTCCCTTGCAAAAATATATTCTTAAAAAAGAATGACTTCATCATGGATAAAAAATAATCGTTCATATGAGGTTAAAGAAGATGACGACCATATTGTTGAAGATGACCAAAAATGGCACACATGCGACTACTAAAGATAATGTGGATGATGAAACAAAAACAATTTCTTACCAAAAATGTTCCTAAAAATGAAACAACTATTACTGCTTTCTAGGAGAAAACTACCTTTTATGAAGAAGATTAAATTTTTCTTTTTTGGTTTGTGAACTTTAATAACTTATTTGACAGACTTTCCTACCATTTTCAATCGGTGAGGGTGATTGTCGGATGATGTATGATTTATTATCTTTATTTTATCCTCATACTTTTACCTTGGATTTTATTTAATGCATCTGAAATGTTTAATCTACGTGTTAAATTAGATATTTACCTTGTATTGTTTTAACTTATTACTTTTAACATGATCATTTATTTTGTTGTTATTACATATTTAACAATAGATACTCATTGGATTGTTGTTATCAATTTGCATCAAAGATTTATAAAAATCAGTTCTTTGATAAAGTATGTAATTGTTATGTGATGATGTTTCTTAGAGATAAAGCAATAAAATAACATTACTTTGAAAGTCTTTAACTTCCTATGACTATTCTTATATTTCTCCCAACAAAATAATTTAAACATTGTTGGTAAGATCAAGCTACTGTTTCCATTTTATGTAGTCAATGACGACTAAAATTGTATTATACAAACTTATCGTGTCAACCACCATAAAAAAAGTTCCACCCATAAAAATTGGAAATTTCACTTCTCATACACAATTGGTTTTTCACCCAAAAAAGTAACCAGATTCCTTTTTATATTTAGTTACAGTGTTACCCCAATCATCTCATTGTACCTACTTTGAAAAATAACATTAGTTGAGCTACCAGTATCAACCATTACTATTATAATGATTACACCATCGATCTCAAACATTACTTGCAAAAGCATCTTCATGATGGATAACTAATCCTCTTAGGTCATCATCAGTCAAATTTAGAGACAAAGATATCTATTAAAATACATTGATGATTGATCAGCAAGATGAACCTTAAGATCTTCTATGTGTCTCTTCTTTGAGATACTAGATGTTAAGCTAAAGTCTTATATATATATGATACTTATCACTTGTTTTCCTTCTTATTGTGTTTTTAAATATTTATTTTCCTTAACCTTATCTCTGTTTATTTCTTCACTTTTCCTAACGAACTTAATCAAATCCCCACGGTCAATCAATCTTTGAATTTCATCTCTTAATTGAAAATAATGTCTTGTAACATGACCATGATCATGATGATAAGCACAATAAAATCTTTGAGATCTCTCATTGTTTAATTTTAACATATTACGTGGAGGTTAATAGTTCACTTTATCTCACGTCTTATCAAAGATAGATGTTAGTGACCCACTCAAATGAGTAAACCTTGCGTTTGGATTTTTATAGTATGAATACCTAGACCTTCTTGCCAGTTTGACGAACCCTCTTGATCATTTGTCTTCCAGTACGTCTTCTATCATATAGAGTGCATATTTATTCAAAAGATTTAATTCAGAATGACCTCGTCCATTCTAGTTTCTTCTACCTTGATGTACATATCTGATGAGTCCGGATTTTCTCACCACTCACAGTAGAAACCGGACAGGGGAAATTCGGACAAAAACCACCCACTGAATTATCCAAACAGGACTAATGTATTGAAAACTAATCACTTCATGACTAAGCTAATTACTTACCTGCTTAATAACTAATGGGTTTTTGAACTCGACCCGAATTCATAAGTATGACCCGAAAGCCCATGTGGCCCATAATTAAGGGTATAAATACCCAACCACTTTCATTAATGAGGGTAATGAACATTTAATACAACCAGGTAGCTCAAATCTCTCACTACAAACCACTTAAACATTAAATACCTTTGAAACACCACAAAGCTTCAGACAAAATTACCCTCATTTGAAAATAATCCACACCAAATTGGCGAATACAGTGGGAGAAGAAGTGCCTGAATCTAGCATTCGAAACCATCGAGAAAACCCAGTTCGGATGAATCCGGACGAGCACGAAGTACCACCAGCTTTGGCAGAAGTGGTGGGAGAAAACGATGAATATACGATCGAGGAGCGAGACAGGTTAAAAGTTGAAATAGAAGCTCTGAGGGCTGCCAAAAGGGCAGAGCTGGGCTTGAAAGATAAATCTAAGGTGTCAACAACTCACCACACTGACAATCCAAGAGAGTATGAGTTGTCAAAGACCCATGTGAGTGCTAAAAAGACTCATGCTAGCTCAAAGAAGTCTCACCGGTCCAAACCGGTGGAGAGCTTAGATTCAGATTCAGAGTCTTCTAGTAGCTCCTTGAGTGAAGATGGAGTTGAAGAATCCTTGTCATCCAGCAGCGATGAAGGCCGAACTAAAAAGAAACAAAAGTTGGTTAAAAAGTATTCAAAAAAGAGGGACATGCATGGAACGTTGAAGAGGCATCTGGGTAAAGGGTCGTCTCACAGTCACAGTCATGGCCGGAGACACATAGACCGCTTATTAATGGATCCTTTTTCCTTCCATGATGAGCCATGTATCTTTGCAACTCCCAACGAAGATATTGTATTTATTCGTGGCCGGAATTGGAGACAATCTCCATTTTCCTCCAAGATACTGTCTGGGAACCTTCCTAAAAGGTTTGACAACACTAAAATGGAAAAATATGATGGCAAACAATTCAAAAACTTTATGATGAATTTTGATGATGACGATAAGTTACTCTGTCGAGCATTCTCTCAATCATTTACGGGGAGTGCTTTGAAGTGGTACAATAGTCTACCACAGGGCTGCATCAGAAATTTTGACACTTTTTGGGTGGTTTTTTGGAGGTAGTTCGTTGGAAGTAAAGAAGTAAAGGGCAATGGATACACAATTATCCATTGTGCCCAAGAACCAAACGAATCCTTAAAAGAATACATAAGTCGTTTTGTAAATACCAAAAATTGATTAGCTGATTGCTTTGAAAAAATAGCAATAGCTTCTCTAAGGCAGGGCTTGAACCCTGGAAACTTGGTTGATTCAGTATCCAGGAAAAAGGCCATGACATGGGGAGGTCTACTGAATCAGGTCGGTAAACAGTTTAATGTGGATGAACCAAAGAAAACCAGGGTGCACAGGCAAGTGAGGTCTGCTCCAGTTGCACCAAATCAAAACCAGAACCAGTCCGGGAACAAGGCCAAGGAAGCCGGACAGGGTCATAACAGAGACAAGGTTGAATCCAATCCAGCTGCACCAGCCTAGAGCCATCAATCTAGAAAGAAGCGGGGGCCTTGGGTTCAACCGAAGTGGTTTGGTGAGTTGAAAGAAAATGTAGCCACTATTTATGACAAAACAAAAGACGAAGTATATTTCAGAAGGCCGACTGCATTGCAATCTGACAGGGAGAGCCGTAATAATTGTTTCTGTCAATATCACCATGATATTGGCCATAACACTAAAGATTATATTGCGTTGAAGCAAGAAGTGCGGAATTTGATTGAAAGAGGGAATTTGGGAGCTTATGTTAAAAGAAGAAGTGGAAATAGGCATAATAACGCTCATCGGACTGGTCCAAACAATGCAGGCACATCGGCCCCGGATGAGGCTATGGTAATAATCAAAATGTTTGATATAGAGTCAGAATATTTGGATCCTGATCCAACCCGGAATAGGGTGGGTGTTATCACAAAACATTGCAATACGGTGTCCGGACTTATCAGGTTTTTTGAGTCGCTTACAATATTCGGGGGAGACACCATGACTGCACCAACTGCTTCTTCGAGAAAGAGGCACGTTCATACTTTAGCTACCCAATTGGAAGGAGGCATGACTTCCTATCAATCACAAATTCCATTTCCCTTCATTGTTTTCGATGAAGATGACTTGAGGGACTTTTATGGTCCCTATGAAGATGTTGTTGTCATAGGAGCATCTATTGGGGGCAATGACATAAGACGAATTTTGGTGGACACCGGAAGTTCAGCCAATATTCTCTTTTTGACTTCCTACAAAAAAATGTAGAATCCAGCAGTAATCCAGCGTTCGAACAGGTCAATTGTGGGTTTCACTGGAAGCTCAGCAGATGTGATCGGGGAGTTCGAAGAAGAGGTTTTGTTGGGCAAGGGCCCTTTTAAAAATATGGTTAGAATACTTTTTATTGTGGTGGATTGTCCCACTTGTTACAATGCCATTTTAGGGAGATCTTCGATCTCCAGGATGCATGTTGTGGTTTCAACAGTCCACCAATATTTGAAATATGATGTACAAGGACAAGTGGGAGTTGTCTGAAGCAGTCAAAAGGTGGCAAGAGAGTGTTATGCAACAGCACTGGCCCCTCGAACGTTGGGGGCAGTCCGGATAAGTGAGGAATATCAGTTTGAGGGGCCCTCTGGGGGAGAGGGTGTAATTGATGACCCCAGAGAGACCCCTGGTGTTTTAATACCAATTGAAGAAGTTGAAACTCACTCTCTGGCTGAAGGAAAAAGTGTCGAGATAGGGTCCAAGATGACATCGAAATTAAAGGGTAAAATGTTAGAGTTTTTGAAAAACCATCAGCATGTCTTTGCTTGGTGCAATGTTGATGTAACCGGAGTTCCAGCAGACATTATATCACACCAACTATCCATCCGGAGGGATATAACACCTGTTGTACAAAAGATGAGAGCTTTTTCTAAGGAAAAATCTGATGTCATAGTTCAAGAGAGTGACCGACTTACTAAAATAGGGCACATAAAGGAATCTCAATACCCTTTATGGACAGCCAACCCGGTGTTGGTAAAGAAGAAAAATGGAAAGTGGCGTATGTGCATCAATTTCACAGATCTCAATAGAGCTTGCCCAAAAGATTTATATCCAGCCCCTGAATTGATCAGTTGGTGGACTTCACATCTGGAAACAAGTTGTTGTCCTTTATAGATGCCTTCTCCGGGTATAGTCAGATTCAAGTAGATCCGAAGGATCAGGAACATACTACATTTGTTACTGATAGGGGCCTCCATTGTTACAAGGTGATTCCGTTTGGGTTAAAAAATGCTAGGGCTACTTATCAGAGGTTGGTAAACAAGGATTTTACTGATCAAATTGGAAGAAACATGAAAGTCTATATCGATGACATGATGGTAAAAAGTATGGACGACGAGCTACACTTGGCAGATCTCCAGGAAACTTTTGCCAACTTGATGAAAGCAAATTTAAAATTGAATCCAGGAAAGTGTGTCTTCAGAGTGCAGTCCGAGAAATTCTTGGGTTATGTGATAAGTGAGAAAGGGATACAGCCTGATCCAGACCAACTTAATGCTTTGCTACAAATGGAACCTCCTCGAAATATAAAAGAATTACAAAGATTGACAGGTAAGTTGGCTGCGCTAAACCGTTTTATTTCAAGGTCTTCGGACAGGTGTGCCCTGTTTTTTCAAACTTTGAAAGGTGCAAAAGACTTCAACTGGTCTCCGCAGCGTGACGAGGCTTTCGATGAAATTAAGAAGCATTTATCTTCCTCTAAAACTTTGTTTAAACCTATTGATGGAGAGACCCTCTACATATACTTAGCAGTTTCTGATTGCGCTATAAGTGCAGTGTTGCTAAGGGAGGTGGATAATTATCCTCGTCCGGTGTACTATATCAGCAAAAGCTTGATAGATGCAGAAAAACGGTATTTAAAACTTGAAAAATTAGCACTGGCCTTAGTAGTTGCTGCAAGGAAAATGAGGCCCTACTTTCAGGCTCATTTTATCATTGTCCGGACGTCTTTTCCCTTGAAAAACGTTCTTCAAAAGACAGACATTTCAAGTAGAATGACCAAGTGGTCGGTGGATCTAGGAGACTATAATATTGACTTTGCCCCTCGAACAGCAGTTAAAGCTCAAACTGTGGCTGACTTCATAGTTGAATTTCATTCAGACCGAGATACTAAGCAAGCAACCGGTGAAAATGATTAAAAAGTATGGGTTGTCCGGACTAATGGTGGATCAAGTACCATGGGTTGTGGTGCTGGGATATGTTTAATCTCTCCGTACGGCGACAGAATATACCAGGCTATATGTTTTGCTTTCAATGAGTCTGAATATGAGGCTGGTATAGTTGGCTTGAAATTATCCCTTTATTTGTGAAGCCAAAAGGATTAGGTTAATGAGCGATTCTCAGCTTCTTATCCATCATGCACAAGGTCAATCTGAAGAAAAAAAGGAGCAGCTGGTTAAATACTTATTTGTTCTCAAAGAAGTGGCACTCAATTTTAAAAGCATCACACCTATGAGCACATACCCCGAACTGAAAATACACTAGCAGACTCCTTGGCAACCATAGCCTATTCTGAATCCTACCCTTGGATTCATGTGCAAGAGTGCCCATCCATTCAGACTAATCTGGATAAGGAAGAAGAATGTATGAACATACAAGTAAAGCAACCCCAAGATTGGAGGTTTCCTCTCCTCCAATATCTCTCAGATGGCATCTTGCCTCCGGAAAAAGCAGTAGCAAGGAAAGTAAAATACAAGGCTCGTGGTTTTTTCATCTTAAGATACGTTTTTTATAAAAAAAATCCTTTAGTAAACCTCTCTTACGATGTTTGGGGGTTGAAGAGTCCCAAATAGTGCTCTCCGAATTGCATGATGGTGAGGGATCAGCGCACTGCGGATTCAGGGCACTAACTAGAAGAGTTTTATTAGTTGGGTACTACTGGCCCTCCATAATGCAAGATGCCAAGAAATTGGTGAAAAAGTGTGATCCATGCAAAAGATACAGTAATGAAATTCATACACCAGTTGTCCCTTTAGAGTCAATTGCTGAGCCAATACCCTTTGCTCGTTGGGGGCTGGATTTAGTAGGACCTCTACCCATAGCATTCAGGGGGTGCAGAACTATAATTGTTGCTATTGATTACTTCTCGAAGTGGATCGAAGCAGCCCCATTGGCAGGAACTACTTCGAAAGCTGTTATAAAATTCATCCTGTCTAACATCTGCTGCAGATTTGGGGTTCCACAGAAGATAACAACAGACAATGGGCCACTATTCGACAACAAGGAGATGGAGAATTTATGTGCTTCTAGAGGAATTCAACATTGTTTCTCTTCTCCTTTCCACCCACAGGAATATGGTCAGGTTGAAGTGGCTAACCGAACCATCATGTCCGGTCTAAAAAGTATCTAGAGGGAGCTGCTGGAAAATGGCCAAGTTATCTACAAGAAGTATTATGGGCTTACCAGACCACTCCCGGGGCTGCAACACAAGAGTCTCTTTTTGCCTTGGTGTATGGGATGGATGCCATAGCTCCCATAGAGGCCACTCTCTCTTCATTTCGAGTCCATAATTTTTCCGAACAAGCTAACGAAGTGACAATCAGAAGCCATCTTGATTTGATGGAAGAAAAAAGAGTCAAGGCTCACCTCAAAGCTACACACTATCAGGGTTTGATGAGAAGCAGGTTTGCTTCTAAAATCAAAAGGAGGTATTTTCAACCAGGGGATAAAGTATTGAGGAAAGTCGTCCTACATACCAAGGAGAGGCAGTTTGGCAAGTTAGCTCCAACTTGGGAAGGACCCTATGTAGTCAGTGAGAAGCTCAAGCCTGGAACATACCGGCTCCAAGATAAATATGGAAGGATTTTGAATCACCCCTGGAACATTGAACACCTCCGGTTATACTTAGAATGAAAACTATGTAAATATTTACTTGTTTAAAGTTCATGTAAATATATGGGGGCATATTCTTTCCTGCCCTGGTGGCGCGGGGAGGTTTTAATGAGGTGTCCAGGTTTTTCAATAAAATATGATGCCTTCTTGAAAAATTCGGAGTCTTTAAATTAATAGCTTTCTTGAAATTTTTTGAAGCAAACCGGATTGAATTGGTAGAGTGGTGACCACTTAAACATTTGTCATAGGAGAATTTAAACACTCTCACTTTAGAATACTTGTAAAATAACTAATGGTTGTTTGAACATTAGCCATCAAAGTTGAGAAACTATAAAACAATGTAAGAGTTGTGTAAAATAAAACTACCCATTAGAATAAGTGAAATTCCTTGGCCACGCAAGGACTTCAAATTTTCAAATAGAAAGGTTTGTCCCGACAAGGGCCGAACACGATTACAAAAAATGCCTTGGCCATCCAAGGACTTTGGTTCATACACAAAAAATTGAAAGATAATTGATACTTTAAGAGTGAGCTTTCTTAGATGACTCAACCTCATTTGGTTTCTTCTTAGGATCATTGTTTTCCTCATTTGGACTCTCCCCGGTTCGTTCATCTTCATCGGTTGTATCATTCCAACCACTAGAATAGTTATGCTTAGAGAAGCTTCATAAATCGTGTGGAATGTGAAGTCCTCATACTCTACAAACCTTCATAAATCTCCCAGCATCCTCTTCGGAAATTTCTCATGAAAGAGCAAGACCATATCGGACTTGACTTCGGTAAACCTTTCCTCCTGGGAGTCTATCACCTCGTTGGTGTAGGCATCAATCCTGGCTTGGATTTTTTTCTCTTACTCCTTTAACAAGTCATCTTTTTCTTGTTTAGCCTTGTACATGGCATCCTCGAGCGAAGTCTTGTTATTAGTCAGGGTTTGAATGACATTGTCTTTAGCCTTCACCTCCTCTTTTGAAGAAGAGAGTTTTTTCTTTAGGTCAAATTGCTCCAATTGGAGTTCTTTGAAAACTCCCTCCGAAGTGGCCAGCTTGGTGGCCAAATCCTCTTTCCCCTTCTTCAACTCCTCAATTTCTCTCTTCAATGCCTCAGCATTTTGGTTGGCAATGAGGAGGTCGTTAGACAATTTATCTTTATCAGAGTTGATTGTGTTGATGATGGCTGACTCGTTTCGCACTTTCTTCTCCAAGGTAAGCACCTGTTGGATATTGCTCAATAAGGAGTGGGTGACAATGTCTCTCTCACCTGAAACATAAAATATTTACCATTGAAAGTGACGATGTTCGAAGAGCTTGGGGGGAGGTAAGGGCCAGCGAAGTCATCCTTCTCAAGGTCTTCAAAGTAAAGACCAATCCCTTGAAGCCCGTTGATGTCAACTCCATCAATATTGATGTCCCCCCCGGCGCTCTCTCCGGTTTGAAAGTCACTTGGGATTTACTCTGCTTGAGTTGGGTCTGTTGGGTCAGCGAGAGGAAGAGACTCCGGAGGCTGGAGAGCAACTTCATCTCCCTTGGAGGTTTTCTTCTTCTTGGCCTCCCTGTCTCCACCTTCTGCTCCCCGTTTTCTGTCTTTCTTGGGAGCCTTTGGGGGCTTTGGAGATCCAACAACTTTCCTGGTACTTTCATTTTCTACCACTTGTAGCAAAGCAACATCAATCTGTCCTTGGTCCTGCCCCTCCGGGTTTGCTGGGACAGCTTTCTCCACATCACCTGGGTTGACCTCAACCACAACTTGCTTGGCTTTTCCCTTCTTCCCTTTCATTTTGGTTGGGGCCTTAGCTCTGCCTAGCAAGGATAGCTTTCCATCCTTTGCATCTGTTTTCTTAAGAATTACCTCCAGAGGGGGTGGAGTGGTTAACACCTCCCAAGACAAGTCTCTCCGGCCGGTGGTGTTCCAAAGATGGGATCTTACCAAGTTGCCTCCGGTGAAATAGTTATGGAAGCGATTTTCCCATTTCTCAGCAGCCCAAGCATTTAGCTTGGTGCAAGTAGTCAGCCCCTCCTCTAAGTAGTCATTAAATTCCTTCGGCAGCACTACCAAAAGACAAAGGAAGAAAAGTTAAACAAACAAACTTGTTATAAGAAAATGTAGAAGTATGTGATGAGATATTTACCTGAGCTTTTCCATCTGCTAGTGAGCATACTTGGGTTGACACCAGCTTTAATCTTCCTCCCATTCTCCCAAGCCCCACTGATAAACAAAAATTGAGTCTTCCAATTCTTCTCCGACTCAAGTAAGTCATCCACCGCTTTGTAATTGTCGCCCATATTAAAATGGTAGAAGGGGATGATGTGGTTCCTGCAAAGGCTGGCCACAACAGCAAACTGCTCCATCGGAAGTGGGATTCCGGAGAGCCTGGAGGCCATGATACAGACCATGAGCGTATACCAAGCGTTGGGGCTCAGTTGGCTTGGGCAGAGCTTTATAAGATGGAAGTATCCGACGATCTCTGGGTCCAAGGGAAACCTAAGCCTCCAGTTGAATAGCTCAGTGAAGAAAACTATCTCACTGAGCTTGCAATCCATCGGTGTCTCCGGATCCACCGGTATCCCCACTTTAACATTCTCAGGGATCCCCCACTTTGTCCGGATCCGGCCCAGTTCAGATGTGTGAATAAAAGCATAATTAATCTTCTGCATAGCTAGCAAGTACTTTACACTTAATTTGTGGAAGCAAGGTCCCACGTTTCTTACAAGGCACTCCGGCAGCTCCTGGTGTTTTAAACATAGCTTCTCCTTGCCCTTGCTTTTCTTGACAATGGCAGCCTCACTAGTCTGCCCGGAGACGTTTGTTTCGAAAGGAGCTTCTTCCACACTGTCCTCCATTAGTCTTCCATTACCATGGAAGGGTTATCAGTTTTTTTTGGGAGAGAAGTGCTAGTAGTTGGCTAAGTCAGCCCCCCGGATGGTTGAGCATTTCTTTCCTCTTGTGGTCTGGAGTCCGGCTGGGGCTCAGATACGGAGGGTTCGATTCGAAGGCTTGGGCCGCCTCCAGACCGGACAGCTTGTCATTTGGAACTTTTATGGGTGCTCCTGACCCTGTATTTTTATCTTTGGCCCCAGACTTAGAAGTCGTAGATTTTGGAGATTTAGGCTGTGGGGCGACAGCCTGTCCTTTTACTAGACGACCTCTTTGTCGATTTACCAGCTTTTCTAGGGAGATGTCAGCATCCGATCCCATGGCAATAAATGGGGAGGGTCTCCTGGTACATGTAACTGCCTGCTCTGGTTCAACAATAGGCTTTGATTCCTGGACCGATGAGCCTGAGACGATTGGTGAAAGATTGGGCTCGAATAACATTCTGGGTTTAGAACTTCTGGCAGAAGACGAACCCCGATCAGGCTCTGAACTTGGTGTTTCAGATTTGTGGATAGGAGAAACAGGGAGGCCTACAGCAATGCGCCTTTCTCGTTCGACTTTTTGAGCTTTCTCTAACTCCGACAAGTTGAGCCACCCACCTTTTACAAGAGCGTTTTTTGTTGTAAACATAAACTTACACCAAGAAAAGGGTTTTTTGAGAGATAAAATCTTTGAAGATTAACAGTGTGGAGATGATGAAGATGGTAAAACAGTGAAAACTGGGTTAATTTATACTAGAGAGACAAAAGATGCCTTGAAACCTAGGAGAGTACGAAAAGTTGGGAGTAATGATTAAAGACGGCGCTCATGTCACCAGCATTAATTGAAGAGGTTACTTTATGAAATGAGTGGGAGCGTCGTTCTAGGAGAAAAATGGCTGGTGAGGCCAATCAGAGAAGGACATGTGTCCCATGATATCTCGTAAAACCCTTGAGTTTCTGAGAGTTTCACTAGTCCGGATAAAACTGTTACACAAATCAAAATCTGTCTGGATATTTTAACAGGTACTCATGAGTTATTTTTTAGGTCTTGCCAAAGGCCTTCAAACGTAACCTAAAAAAAAGGCTACTGATGAGTCCGGATTTTCTCACCACTCACAGTAGAAACCGGACAGGGGAAATTCGGACAAAAACCACCCACTGAATCATCCGAACAGGACTAATGTATTGAAAACTAATCACTTCATGACTAAGCTAATTACTTACCTGCTTAATAACTAATGAGTTTTTGAACTCGACCTGAATTCATAAGTATGACCCAAAAGCCCATATGGCCCATAATTAAGAGTATAAATACCCAACCACTTTCATTAATGAGGATAATGAACATTTAATACAACCAGGAAGCTCAAATCTCTCACTGCAAACCACTTAAACATTAAATACCTTTGAAACACCACAAAGCTTCAGACAAAATTACCCTCAGTTGAAAATAATCCACACCAATATCCACTGGATATTTTATTAAATATTCAAGCAACTTTCTATCTTCTACAAGATCTCTTTTCAAGAAGCCAATACAACTTCTTCAATATAAACTTTTAAGTCATTCATTTCTTGGACTACTCATTGCACATAGTTCTTTAAAGATTCACCTCACTTTTGGTACAATGTCATGATATAATCTCTATCTTTCTTGATTCTCTTATTTTCAATGAACTAAATTCTAAAATAAGTCTATAAATATTCAAATATTTTAATCGATCCAAAATGTAGATTATTAAACTATGCCAATCTATTTCCCCTAAGTGTCATAGAAAATACTATACACAAGAAAGTGTTGACATGATTAAATCCAAACATATCGTTTACGAATTTTTTCAAGATAATATTATATATTTTATGTTCCAACATACTTATCCATCGTGAAATGATTAAATTTCCTCGACAAATAAGCTTCAAGGATTTGTTGTGACAAGGGAGATTATATAAGAGTATAAGTTGTTAATCTTGGACTTTTTAAAGTTTTATTAAATTTACCAGTTACATATCCTTTCTCTTTAGAAATTGTTTCATTACTAGAACAATTGTCAGTTTCTTTTTCCTTATTTATTTTTTCTTTGTTCAAAATTTCTTGAGTAGCTACCTTATTTTAATTTTAATTTTGTCTTTTTGTCATATTTTCAGTCAGTAATTTTAAAATCTTAAACAAATTATTGAATCTAGTTTTTTTATTTTTCATCTTTCAATTTTCGTAACACATTGAAATTATATTGTTTTTACTTTAGTTTGTCTATTTGCAATTATAAAGCATTAATAACATATAAATTCTCATCTTTATAAATATATTGTTACATTTTCTATGAGCCTAATATAAACACAACTTGTTGGATATATGAGTTGTTCATCACAATAATATGTGTAATTCTCATATTTTCACCTTTAAGATTGACTAGAATAGTATTTGAGAGACTAAACTTTTTCACCACGACTTTGTTCACGCTAAAAGAAGAAATCACTCTTTAAATAACTCATATTCTTTCATTTGTACACGATGTTAAAACAACTCATGCTCTTCATTGCACTTAATAATTCTCTGAAATGATTGATGGGTAAAGTTGATAATTTGAGTCCTATTCCTAACTTGACGTATAACTCTTATTCTCGAGTCATATGAGTCATTGGTCGGAAGGGTTTATCTACTATTGAGAAACCAATCTTACATTTATCATCATCAACTCGTTCTCATCCATTGGAGCAACAACTTCAGGAACCATTTGAACAATCGTTGAAGATCTCCGCAGAGAGGATTTTCTAGAAAATATTATCTTAATTCCCAAACCAGTCAATATCATTGGTTTAACAATTATTTTTCTAAGAATTTTCCACATATGGCACACAAAATGATATAGATAGATTTTTAACAAAAAACTATAATGGCTAAGAACTAAATAAACACAAGAAAACGCTGAATGTTTACTATTTATTAGATTTCTCTCAAACAACACAATTTCCATCTCCCTTTACAACGATGCTAAAACTTTTGTTTATGGAAGTATTTTAGCCTTGGTCTTAAATCTATAAATGAATGAAACATCTCTTTTTGTCCAAGTTATATTCACCCAAAAGATAGTTAGTTAGTGTATTTTGGTAATTTTGGGCAATAATTTAAAAGTACCTAGAAGGCTCTGAAAGAATCTTGAGTATTATTTTAGCATGTTTAGATCTATTTAATTTGTTTAAACTGAGATGGTATATGGTTTATCATATTACTTATCCATCTTGATCAGATCATCCCCTATACTAGGTTAATCATTCCCTATACTAGGAGTCGTTATAATGCTTAGGATATTTTCTATTCTTGAGTCTTCATGTATATTACTTGATCATCTTAAATCTTTATAAAGTTTTCCAATAAGATTATTCCTTGATTATTTATTTATTTACTTGATATGGTCAACATAGTCGTTATATCAGGGTTGTCAAAATATTTGGTGAAAGCCCATTCTTCAATCATACTCGGGTTATCTTCTTTAATCATATAACCTTTGTCTATTTATTTAGGTCATCATCGTTAATATGTACCTTTCTATATATTGCAACTTAGTATTGATAACAGAGCTTTACCTATTGAATACGTATATATGATCCATAGAGGAATATGACATTATCAATGGCTACTTCATATTATGGTTTATAATTTGCATAATATTGCTTACTGGAAATGATATTATGGTAATAATTATATGAGCTTTGAAGTACAACCTCATCTTTTTTACTACCATCACTAGTACAAGACCAAGTTTTTCGAGTTACAGGTACATGGTTCCAACACTTAATAAAGATTACATAGTATATGGGTATAGACTCGATCCTTTTTTTCCCTTATTAGAACAATGGTTAAGACGTAATCTGAGATAATAAAGTATATAATTATAGATTTTACTAGGTTCCACTTTGTTATTATTTCTGTAAAAAATGATTTTTTTTAATCTTAATGAATGCTTCTTTGGATGCGAGGTCTTATTTGTTATACTTGAAAGCAAGGTTAACACTTGTCTGAGTATTTGGAAATAAATATAGTGAGAGATGTCAATCTTCATGTTAAGTTCTCTATTTCCTTAGTGTTTCTTGGAAGATATAATAAGGCCAAATTTGAATATTGAGTTGGATATACCGTGATATCTTTTTTACTAACCATGTAGTATAATAATTTATCAGGTTTTACTCCAAAAGTACATTAACCGGGTTTAACTTCAAATTGACCGCTCATAAGTTTGAGAAGGTCTCAGTTATATCGGCTAAATAATCTTCATCTTGCTTATTTGTGACTAACATGTAATCTATGTGAGCTTGACTATTTTAACCGATTTGGGGGTGTAAAGATCTGGTTCACAAGTTGTTGGTATGTGGATCTTGCATTCTTCAAACCGAATGAAATGACCTTATATCAATAAAGGCCTCTCTTGATTAATATAATATGCTCATTTTATCCTCGTGCATTTGAATTTGACTATATTTAGAATAGACACCCATAAAATATAGCATTTTATTTCTTAAAATATCACCCACTAGTTGATCTATTCTAGAAAATGGAAAATAATCATGTGGGCATGTCTTGTTGAGATTCTGTAAAGTATACATACATTCTCCGCTTGATATTTTTCTCTTTTACCAACACTAGGTTGACTACCATGTAGTATGAATCTTGAATATTTAATATGGCAGTTAATTTATTTATCTATTCAATAATTGCTTGTGTTTTCTGTTTGTGAATATAATATTATTATTTGTTTTATTTGCCAAAAAATATTGTTGATCAATAGTCGGCGACATATGACTTCAACTGGATTTTATGTTATATTTTGGATATTCCAGGCAAACAAATCAAGATTATAATACAAAAGGTAAAATAATGTATACCTTAACTTTGTTAGGATGTCTTGTATGAGCCGTAGCATATTTACTCATTCTATTTTTACACTTTCCACCTCTTTTATGCTATATTAGATTAGAGGGGCTTCTCTAGGATTATCAACGATCGAGTCCCTCTCTGATTTCTATTTCTCTTGTTGTTGCTTGGGAGCCGAATAAGTTGAATAACGTTTCCTAGATGTCTTCTGATTACCCTTGATTACTCATACATTCCCATTGATATGATATTTGAGTTAATTATAAATCATGGATACTACGACATCCATATGATCCATCCATGATCTTTCAAATATTACATTATAGGAAGAATGTGCATCCGTATATTTTATTTAATACACACATGCAGAGTGTTACGTCCATGTTAAGATCCTCTAACACATGTGCAACCGTTCATGTAAATCCTTTCAAAATTCGTTATGAGGGTATTAAATCTGGTACACCTCTCATTCTATAATAGGTGATTTTATATAGGATATTTCCTGAACTCTCAATATGAATCATTACTTGTTTAACTTTTACTCCATCCAGCTCTACATTAATTAATACAACATATCCGTGAGGTGCTACCACTCCACTTATCATCAGCATAAAAGGGAAATATTGGATATGGGTTCCTATATATACGTGGTAAAGTTTGGCTATGTTGTTGGACGTAAATATCACAAATATATCATTTCATATAAGTTCATGTGATTCTAGAAATATATCTCTTCCAATGATGACAAACACGATGTGTTTATTTATATGGTAATCCAATATTGCTATTTTTCTTCTATAAAGATTGCGTTATTATCCATGTCTCTTAGTTTTGCTTCTTTATTTTGTCTCGGTCTCTTATTCCTTGATGACTGTCCTCGTCATTTCTAGGTCCTCTTGATTCGTTCATGCTCTTATTTTTTAGAAACTTTGAAAGTGTTTCCTTGTTAACCATGTTTTGGACTTGATCCTACAAATCCCAACAATCGTTGTTGTAATGACCGATGCCACCGTAAAATTTATAATATTTTCATTTATCTCTTTGGTCTCTGGGCCCTTGTTCACGTGTGTCCTTTCATAGATTAACGTATCTTTTGTTTTTTCATAGATTACTTTTAAGTTTTCTACCAGCTCGTTGTACAAACCTTTAGTTGGACATTTAACCTTCGGCTATATTATTATTGTAATTGCTCTTATACTTTCTTCTGGAGCTCTGGTTCTGATTTGACCGAGATGATCCCTTAGTGTTATAATTTTTGGAGGTTTCATCATGTGCCCTAAAATTGACATGTGCAACTGTGTGTAATTCGTTATTATGTGCTAACGACTAATCCATTGGGTATGTTGATGTCTCTTTCAAGCATTTATTTTCCCATTTCTTCGAAGGTAATGCATCACTTCACTTGTGCTTATAAGTCGTCAAAGGTAACGGCTTTATTTGTATGATAACATTAGTTAAAGGTCATTGTAATATTTTCCTATATGTATAAACAAATACCAAGCCAATGGAGTCTTGTAATTCACTCGTTGTTTTAAAAATTTTATGAGTATATTATTACAACATTTACTTTGAAGTATTCTTACTATAAATGATATAATCACCATATACTTTCATTGGTTTTGATTTTATAAATTAATTCATGAATTTACTCTGCATCATCTTAAAGCTTGTAATACATCATGCTGGAAGACTGTTGAACCATGTAAGGGAATTCCCTCTTAATGTTAGGATAAATGTCGTGCATTTCATTTTATCATTCGTTTATGAATACCTTAACATCCTATTTTTTATTTTTTCCACATAATGATTCAGATCCCTTTGTCGTTGAACTTGGCCATCTTGTGATTATTAAAATTTGAAGGTAAATTTTTGTGCAAGATGTTTGGTGTAAACAAATATTCATCTTGCAAATAATCATCACTAATATCAATAAAATTACTTGGTCTATAAACATGTACCATAACAGAATATTCCTGCAATTGTTCGACTGAAGTCCTAATATTGCCTCTATTTTGAAAATTGGTGAAAATCTATTACGGTAGTTCCTTAGACTTTTTGTAGCATAATAAAAATTCAGATGAGTATGGGAGTATGAACCTGAAAGTTTATTGTTGGACTATATACACCAGAGATGGCATGTACTGGTTATTGTTCATTTTTATCAAATCTTGTGTAAATCCCTGGGGGTACATCTAGATGAACGAGTGGTACAACTATATGATTTTGCTGGATATAATGTTTGGGGTGTTTAAAATTATTGGTAGTTTAGATGAATTTATGGTTGAGCTGTCAAGGCTTAAAATTTGGTAGAATTTCTAGTTGAGTTATTATGACATGTTGATGATTTGTTGAGCTCCTTACTGAACCGTTATAACTTGCTTGTGATTTTTGGCTCATTTTGTATGTGGGGAGGAGAAGAAGCTTGTTGGTGTTTTTCCGTAGGGAGGCATTGATTGAAAGGGTTGGTTTTTCTCCAATACTATTATCTTGGGATGGTCGTTGTTCCTAGTGTTGCTCTCTTTTCCTCCTATAATCTTCGTCCTCTGACATATAGGCCATCATTCTCCTTTTCTGACTATAACGGTGACGTTGCCCACTTTTGTTGGAGGATTCTTGATTTGAGTGATTATTAACAAACTTTGTTTTATACCGGAAGGAAATAATGTGTCGATTGATGACGATCTAATGCGATCTCTTATCAAGATTTTGGATCTTTGATTTCACTTTTGGCTATGAGTGGTATACATCGCATTCTACATGATTCTAGTTTGTTCATCCCTTAGCTTTTTTGCTAGCTACTAGAAATTGACCAATTGAAGAGTTGTAATAGATGCATAATGTTTATGTTTGACATCTCAATTGCAAGTATCATTCATTTAAACATAAAGGTGAGTGTTCTCTTGCTCCGAATTTATCACGATTTTCATTTTTTCATATATTTTTTTCGAGTGCAAAACTTATGGGTACGGATACAGTCTCCGCTTAATAGGACTCAAATGATATCCGACACCTAATTAGAATAAAAAAAATATAACACCAAATATAACGAAATAAAAATAAATAAATAATATTCATAAGGTGCAAAATTATATGCCAGGTTAAATCTATATATAGCCAATTACATCTTTTTCTTATTTGAATATTATAAAATAAAAAATCTAACCTATTATAGATATAGCAGCACCATTATAGAAATAACAGCCTATTTTTAGATATAAATATATTTTGTTTGTTCCCATAAAATCAAATCATAATTTTCATTTAATATATTTGTTAGTGGACGTTAGCCAAATTAATCCAATGGATTTTGTAATATATCGGCCGAATACATTTTAATGTCTTTAGTAAATCGATTATTATACCAAATGATCTATGCCTTTATACAATCGGGGATTATAAATTAAACAAAACACCAAAATTGCTTCTAATGTTAATTCACATGATACTAACTCAAATTCTACAAGGATTTGAGGTTGAAATATATAGAAATGTATATCCAATACTAATAATATTTTCTTTAAACAAACTATATTTAAATTGCTCTCCACGACTTAAATATAAATATAGTAGTATGGAAGCTAAGGAACTTTCATTAGTCACCTAATTAATTGTTTAAATTATATTTGTTTCAGAATTGTCATTCAAATTATAATTTTTTATATTTATAGTCATTAGCGGTGATTAAAAATAAAAATAAAAGACCAACATTAATAACCATCGGTGAAATAAAATGACTCTTTTGATACAAAAATTAAATAAGTGTCATTTTTGAAACAAATGACCAACTTCAATGACTAACCAAAAAACAAGGAAGAAGTATCTAACTTTTTTTGGAAAAGCTTTTATACCAAAATACTGTTTTTAATTTTTAATTAATTAATTAGAGGTACGGCCATTTTGGTTTAAACAAAGCAAAAAGCTATGAAAAAAAATTAATAATAACAATAATAATAAGTTATTTTTATAATATTATGTTTCATAAGAATAATCCATTTAAAATAAGATGATATATATATAAAAAAAATTATCCATATGTACTAAATATTTAAATTAAAAAAAATCAATATATTATCAACTGGGTTGTCATTTGATATTTCATCTCATGATTATAAGCTTATTATCGAATAACAATGTCACGTCACATGTTTTATCATCTATCAGCTAGATAATTTTTTCATACGAATTTCATCTTTATAAGTAGTTCCACAATCCTTGCGGGAAATTGAGAAAGTCTATAACATTTTCCGTATTTAGGATACTTGTTATCTTAATTCAGCAGAGCTGAAGCTTGATGTGAATAATTTTTGAATTCGAACATTCGTCCTTTTTACTATATGTCGAACTATATCAAAACCTATTTCTGGTTGGATTCCTAAAAGTCTTGGATACATTGGTGTTATACTTGTTATCTTGGTTTAGAAGGGCTGAAGCTTGATCTAATTATATATTCAATATATCAAATCTAATAAAGAGGTACAAGTATATAAATGTTGTTTCTCTTGTGATTATCTAATTAATGGAGCTTGAGAGTGTCTTTCTCGTAGTTACAAAAATATATGTGAGATATCCTACTTTGATAGTCATTGTGGAGGCTGGAAGGCCACTAAAAACAAAGTATCTAATAATTTTTTGAAGCCGCGAAAAAAATATAAGTGTGACACGTGTCAACTATAATATATAATTTATAATGTATAAATTTTGTTCCCAACAAACGTTCAAACTCCCCTAGATGCTTTTAATTACGAGGTTTTATTTTTTTATGTTCACTATAAGTATGGTTCTTCAAATTCATTTTTAAGCTGACACTTTTTAAAGTTTTTTGAATGTACTGAGATTTAGGTCGACTAACTTGTGTTAAATTCCTAAAGAAATATATAATAAATTAGGGTTATGAAATTCTTGGTTGTCAATTCAATTGCTGGAAAGGCTGTCAAAATGTAATTCTATATTACCATGGGTGATAGTTCCAAAATCCTAAAATATCTTCCAAACCACAACAAAATTTAAAAAATAGAGTTTCTATATGATTTAGGTAACTAGGAGACTAGATAGAATAATATAAATGGCTTTCTCTCTGACGTGGGCTTCGAATAGTAAGTCATCCACGTATTTTTTATTTGTATTATGATAATTACTTTGTATGTAATTTTTAGTTTTAATTAAACTTCTTATGGGTAATTTCAGAATTTCAAAAGCTACCATTTACGAGGCGACTACCAGATGCACAAGGACGTTATACTACACTAAAGAGGGAAGCCGCATAATAACCTTACTCTCTTAGGTCCCTTGTTCCCTTGTTGTGCCGAAACATTCTGTTTTCAATGGCATATGACCCAATATTTTCATGCCATTTCTTAATATTCAAACTACATGAATCAATCAGACACAAATATCGATGTTGAATGGACTCCCACCATGAATATTTCCAAGGTTAAAGATTTCTCCAAAACCGAAAGAAGAGATGACACTTCCATAATTGTTAAGGAATTCTCCAGGAAGGAAAGCTGCTTCTAAGATTGTTGAGGTTAAAGTGGAGGTTGCTGAATGTGCTAAGGTTTAGGTGGCAGAGAGTAGATATGACAAAAGCAACCAAAAATGTCGAACAAAAAATAGGGATGTATTATCTGCCAAGCGTGTTAGGATTTTTTTTATCGGCACTAGGGTCTTAAGGGTTGTCAAATAAAAAATAATTGATGAATTAAATCGCAAATCTGTATCGATAAATAAAATAATTGTTACTCATGTCAAAACTATAATTTTGAAAGCCCTTATGGTTGAGGCTTCGTTCAATAAATATTTAGAATCAAAGATGCAAGAGAAGAGTCACAGTGATGCAAGTAACCCAAATCTTCCCATCATAGTACCTCATTTACAAAGAGGATGAGTTATAGTTTATAAGTGACTTACCTTACGCTTCCACTAAGTGAGTTGTAATTACTGAAGAAGGGTCTTGATGTAGCCCAGAAAGTCTAAACAAAAGCCTTTTTAATTTTATTTTATTTTATTCAAATATCTTATGTATTTAAATCAAATCATTATATTAAGATTTGATTTGATTTTATAATTAGATTTTATTTTATAATTAGATTTTATTTTATTTTAATACTTGTATTCTAATTTAGGGTTTTGAGAAGCTATTATATAAATCCTCATATGCCTTAAGTTATTTTCAGTTTTTGGAATAATATATTTTTTATCTATGAAACTTTCAATCTTTGTTACCCTTCGATTATGGTTTAATCATGTTACCCTTGAATTAGGGTTTCATCTATCGTTGCTTCTTCTTCTATTTCTGTCGCTGGTATCAGAGCCTCAGTTCCTGCTATGGGGAAGCATGTTTCTAAAGCCTGATTATTCTGATTCAAGGTTTAAAGAAGAGAACAACACACATGGTCATGAGGATCGGGAAGATCGTTTGAGTATGAGGGGGCATACCAACCGTTCCAATGACGATCGTATTGACCGGTTACTGAAGGAGTTTAAATTGGCTACCAATTGCCGAATCAAGGTAAAAACTGCTTATCGAGATATGTTGTCTCATGATATGAAAAAGTTTTCAAAACCATATTTTTTCATCAACTGGACATGGGGATGTTGTCTTCAGGCTATGAAATTTTTTTCGAAATTATTTATTTCATCAATCGGATGGCTTCAATGTGACTTCGAATAAGGAACATTCGAGAAGAATTTATCTTATTCCGATAAGGTCAACAATTATAATTTCCAATGTAACGATTGAATAAAATAAAATAAATAGTTTGGGTTCTTGATGGTGATGGTGTTGTGAATTCGAGGACGAATTCTTGTCAACCAAGAGAGGATGATGTAGCCCAGAAAGTCCATACAAAAGCCTTTTTAATTTTATTTAATTTTATTCAAATATCTTAGGTATTTAAATCAAATCTAATTATATTAAGATTTGATTTTATTTTATAATTAGATTTTATTTTATTTTATTTTATAATTAGATTAGATTTTATTTTATTTTAATACATTTATTTTATTTTCTTGTATTCTAATTTAGGGTTTTGAGAAGCTATTATATAAAGCCTTATATGCCTTAAGTTATTTTAAGTTTTTGGAATAATATATTTTTTATCTCTGAAATTTCAATCTTTGTTACCCTTCGATTAGGGTTTAATCATGTTACCCTTGAATTAGGGTTTCATCTATCGTTGCTTCTTCTTCTATTTCCGCCGCGTCATCAAGTCCCATCTTTGAAGGAAATTCTGGAATATGAAGGAAAAAAGAGAGCTATCATATTAGTATACCTTTGATATTAGTTGCAATTTTTACTAAATCTTTGGTATCAACTTTAACGATGGCCTATAAATCCTGACAATAAAAATCATTGAATCAACCCTTTATATCAATAATGTGGCATATTTACCCTTTCATGCATATATTTTAAACTAAATGAAGCCTTATCTTTTCTTATATATTATAGAACAGTCGCGTTAAAATATTTCTATATAATACTTTATCAAGTGCTTCATACTTTGCCGTTCGTATTCTTAATGCTATTGTTTCATACTTATTTTGAAGAAACACTTGATCCCTAATAAATGACAAATACTACTCACATTAATCGTCAAAATCATCAATATAAAACACTTTCATATTACTATCCTTTATTTTTATTGATGAACCTTCCTAAATTATCAACATATGATTCTCTTCAAGAACACTAAACTGTATAAGAAAAATTATACTTGTATTTTCTAGTTGTGGTACTTGTTCAAATGTTACTCTCTTAAAACTTTCATCCATTTGTTTGACAAAAATCAAATAATTTTCATATTATTATTTTTTGCCTCATACATGCCCTAAATTTGACTAACCACTAATTAAGAATTTGACATCGCATGAACTACTTTTGCTCCACAAATACATGTTAAGTTTATTCGTACTATAATAACCTTGTATTCAACTTCATTGTTAGTAGTCACAAATATGAACTTAATAGTTTGGTTTATTTCATCTCCATACAAAGTAACTAACACTATGCCAGCAAATGTTCCATTAAAACATAACGATCCATGATTTTTTACAATGCACTACGTTTTTTTTAAATGTTTTCACTTAATTTTCACTTTCATCATCCATACGTTCTTCTTGGAACTCATTTATGAAATTCACTACTTCGTGTACCTTTATTATTTTTCTTAGTCTGTATTATATATTATACTCGACAAGTTTAATAGACAATATCGTCAAACACCACAATGTATTTGACTTTTACAAAATATTTTTCAAAAAAGAAAAATATATGTACAATTACAGCATGACTTTGAATATATTGTCTCATTTTCCACGCAACTCTCACTAAACCGAGATCCAAATTTTCCAAATCAAGATATCTCGCCTCAACATCTACCAGACTTTTATTTATATAATAATTTGGTCACTGAACTCTATTATCTTTCCCCATTAACACTGTACTTATTGCAAAGTTTGACACTAATAAATATGACAACAGAGGTTTTTTTATAGGTATATTGATAAATTTTATGTAGATGTCAAACACTTTTTCAAGTCATCACATACATTAGCATATTCATAATTTTATTTAAATTGTTTACCCTTTTCAGAATATCAAAAAATACATAACTCTTATCTAATGTTTGATGTATAAATCTTGACAAATCTACCAGATAACCCATTAGTTTTTGTACCTCTTTAATATGTTTTAGTAGAATCATTGTTAGCAGTGATTTTAACTACACATGATCATCTTTAATACCCATTTTTCTAATCATAAAACCCAAAATATTTCCAACTCGTACACCAAAAGAACTTTTTTAATAGTTTCAATTTTCGAATAACCTTTCTAAAATTACCAAAGGTTTTAAATAACACCATCAGTTGTATTACTTTTCATTTCTCTTTACTATCATATAAGCGATATATGCTTCTAAAGTTTTACCTAATTGATCAACAAATATATGATTGATAGGCCTTTTATAAGTTGCCCCAATTTGTTAATAAACCGAGCGACATTACTTTAAAGTAATGCAACCCTCCTTCTATCATAAATGTGGTACTCTCCTCATTAGTTAGGTGCATTTTTATCTGTATAAACATCCATAAGTAAAACAAAATCATGACATGTTGTTTCATTCACTAACTAAAGAATAAGAGGTAAAAGAAAAATATTTTTTAGACAAACCCAATTCAAAACGGTAAAATCAACACATACCTTCATTGCCCATTTTTCTTTTTGGCGAACTCAGGATTAGCCACCCATGTTAAATATATTGACTCTCTTATGTGAATGAAATTTAATAATATTTACACTTTATTTACTGTTACTTTAACTGTTTTTGGAGAAAATGCCTTTTTGTCGTGTTGGTTTTAATATTGTCAATAACTAGCTCATACCGAATAACTTGCTAACACATATAACATAATTTAAAATTCAAGAAAACACATCCATATTCATCTTCAAACAACTCATCAACTCTTTTTTAAATTTTTTACTTAACTAATTACATACCATCTTCCATAACCAAATTCTATATTAACTATTTCTTCTAAAGGTTCGGTTATCTGTAAATCTTCTCGTGGGATGTCAATTCCTTCCATAATTTTCATTAAAATACTTTCACATTATATTAAATCTTCATCCTTTAATGAAATCTATAATTGCTATTTGATAATGTTATCCAAAGAAAGATACATTAAATAAAAATCTCTTGTTATCTTTTGAGTTTCCCTAATAACTTTAACTTGACCTCTTGCAAAATACTTCACACAATGATGATATGACGAAGTAACGGCTTCCATTTTATGATACCATGGACGACCTAAAAATTATTATATAAACTTGGTGCATCGATGACCATAAAAAACGTATTGATTGTTTTCATTGTTAAAACATGCCCAATAATTATTTGTAATAATACCTCACGCGGATAATAGTAAGATCATATATTGAAAATAACCAAATGTCTCTATCTTTCGTATAGAGTTACTCTAATCATTCTATTATATTTATTTTGATATAACATATTAGTCGAGCTACCAATATGAATCATAACTCTTCTGATAATCAATATAACAATTTATGTTATAATCAATAAAACATCATCATGAGGAGTAACTATCCCTCGTAAATTATCATTAGTAAATTTTAATTATGGAACAATAAATAATATTAATATATAATGATGATTCATCTATAAGATATACTTCGAAATCCTTCTTATATTTTTTTTATGATTGTGAAGCCCATGTTAAAGTCCCTCATCTAAAAATGGTATCGATCACATGTTAAGTAATCCCTTGTTTTTTGGACTATTATTTATATCAACCTTCTTTTTATCTTTTTTTTTAAAACTCAATCAATTCACCATTATTAGTCAATCTTTGTATTTCATCTTTCAAGTGAAAGTAGTCATCCATCGTATGTTCATGATCACGATGATAAGTATAGTAACACCTCACATATCTTTCATTATTTGGCGCAAACATAACTCACGATGAGTGATAATTCACTTTATCTTTTATTTTATCGAATAATGTTGCAATACTTGATGTGAAATGAGTAAATATTATGTTCAGGTTATCATAATATGAAAACCTAGGTTGATTTTGTATCTTGACGACCTCTATATACATTTGGTTATCACTATGTATGTTATTTAACAACTCGAATGTTCAGGCATTTAACCTGGTAAACTCTATTCCCATATACTTTCTTCAACTTTGATTTTACATTAATGACTAGATATCATCCATTTATATAGAGAACATGTAGATTTTGAGATTGATATTTGCTATTATAATGTATGGACATTCCATGTTAGGTCCCAACTAATCATCATCTGGGATCTGTCTATGTTGGAATTATTCTTTATAATATTAAAAATTTCATTAAATAATTGTGTCATAAAACTCTAAGTCACATATGTCAGACAAACTTTTGATGTCCTTTAAGTAACGATGAATTTGATATCATTCAATGATCATTTGGTTGGTAACATCATATTTACGCCATAGACTAAGTCTAATGATTCTTTTTATGTAACTTTTTAGAAATTGTATAGTATATCCACATAAAATTTTAGAGTTATTTGGATATTTTAATTTGGAATTGTCAAGACTTTTCGTTACGTCTAAATAGAATAATTTGGGATGTTGCATCAACTTGACCAAAGTACATTGAGAATAAATAATGTTAGATCCCGCGTATTTTGCCAAAAGTCATCATTTAAATGTTTTGAAACTACAAACTATTGTTTGTGGATATGAATTATAAGGTTTTGATCATGCATCAAATACTAATGTTGAAGAACTTTATTCCCTTATACATTCAAACATTTTTCACAAGTTTTCCTTAAAACATTTTTGTAATCAACCGCTAGCATAATGTAGTAGCAGCCTCGATGACTTTAGGAAACATAGCTCTGGTATATTGGCTTAAACCTCATTGATTAAATATTATTAAAAAAAATGAGATATGTATTACGTTTGTAAAGTATTTTCATGCATCATAATGCCAGACTAGTTCATGTATGTTAGTCATGATCATATAACAATTGAATATGTTGAGAATGAACAATAATTTTAAAATTTTGTGCAACAGTATGCTGTGATTATTATGTTGTGTAGCTTATGCAGAATACAATTAGACTCTTCTAAATTAAAATATCATAGAAAATGCATTATTGTACATAAATATGATAAGTTTACTAGAATTACATAGATTTATTTATTTATTATTATTTCTCTTAACTAAATAAAAAACCAAGAAGACATTTATGTTCAAGTTATGATGTAATATGTTGTTTTTTCAATCCGTAAAGATTTTTGTAATTATGAATTAACCAAAAATCGGGTAATTTGGAAGTATACTAATATGTGTCGACCAAAATTCTATTATATGTATATTAAAAGTCTATAAAATATAGTATTTTAGTTTCATCATGTAGGAGTTGCTCATGTATGATATGTTTAAAAAATATTGCATAATACTTTAAAATCTTAACGTATCATATGATATTGTCTGTTTATATTTTGAACTATCATAAAGTATGATTAATCATCATTTGAGAGTTAATCACTAATTAGGCTCATCTTGACCCACATATACTCGTCAAATGAAATCCTATAATGAATATTTACACTTTTTTGTTGTTCGATGTTTTCAATATGAACGAGATGTTTGACTGACGTGATCATTTTTAAGGGTTATCAATAACATGTTACATGTTTTATTTTATTTTTGGTTTTTATACCCCTTATACGTCTTGAAGATCTATTACGGGGATTAATTATTGAGTTTAGTTACGGGTTGTTTAACCTTAAATTATAAGAAAGTCGGCTAAGACCCCTCATGATTGATGAGTCCGGATTCTGTTACCACTACGGACAGGGACAGTTCGGACAAAGACTACCTAACCGGACATGGCAGTTCAAACACCTCACCCATTGGACTGTTCGAACAAGAACTAAAGTACTTAAAACCTAAACACTTCTTGACTAAGCTGCATGCTCTCCTACTAAGATCTCATGGGTCCTTAAACTTGACCCGGGTCCATTAAACATGACCCGAAAGCCCATAAGGCCCAGATATAAGGGTATAAATACCCAACCACCAACATTAAATGAGGGTAATGAAAATTAAATACAACCAGGCTGCTTAGTTCTCCCTCTACTCTCTACTCAAACATTAAATACTTACAAACTTCCACAAAACTCTAAACAAAAATTACAAACTTACCCTCAGACGAAAAGAAACCTCACCAAATTGGCGACCACAATGGGAGCACGACGGTGCCTGAATCAAGCATTCGAAAACAACAGGAAAAATCAGTCCGAATGAATCTGGCCGCCCCGGAAGTACCACCAGTTTTGCTTGAAGTGGTGGGTGAAAATGATGAATATACCATCGAGGAGCGTGATAGATTATAGGGCGAGATAGAAGCTCTCAGGGCGGTGAAGGCTAAGATAGGCATGAAAGAGAAGTCAAAAGCATCAGTCGCTCATCATACCGACAACCCTAGAGAGCATGGGCCTTCGAAGACTCATGTGAGTACCAAGAATACTCATGCTAGCTCCAAAAAGTCTCACCGGTCTAAGCTAGTGGAGAGTTCTGACTCAGACTCAGAGTCTTCTGGTAGCTCCTCGGACGAGGATGGAGTTGAAGATTCCTTGTCCTCTAGCAGTGATGAGGGCCAATCCAAAAAGAAGCAAAAGTTAATTAAAAGTATTCAAGAAAAAGGGATAGACATGGGAAATTGAAGAAGAATATAGGCAAATGATCATCTCACAGCCGGAGGCATGTAGACCGGATGCTGATGGATCCTTTTGTCTTCCACGATGAACCAGGTATCTTTGCAACTCCCAATGAGGATACTGTGTTCAGTCGTGGCCGGAATTGGAGACAATCTCCACTGTCTTCCAAGATTCTGTCCGGAAACCTCCCTAAGAGGTTCGATAGCACTAAAATGGAGAAATACGATGGCAGTAATGATCCGGACAACCACTTGGAGAAATTTAAAAACTTCGTGATGAATTTTGATGATGACGACTAGTTACCCTGTAGAGCATTCTCCCGATCCTTTACGGGGAGTGATCTAAAGTGGTATAACAGCCTACCTCAAGGCTGCATCAAGAATTTTGATACCTTTTGGGTGGCCTTTCGAAGGCAGTTTGTTGGGAGTAGAGAGTTGAAAGGCAATGGGGACACAATAATCCATTGTGCCAAAGAACTAAATGAATCATTGAAGGAATACATAAGTCATTTTGTAAACACCAAAAATGGGTTGGCTAATTGCTTCGAGCAAGTAGCAATAGCATCCTTGAGACATGGCTTAAACCCTAGAAATTTGGCTGATTCAGTGACCAGAAAGAAAGCCATGACTTGGGGAGGTTTGCTGAATCAAGTCGGAAAGTAAATCAATGTTGATGAAACAAAGAAAACTAGGGTGCACAGGCAGGTGAGGTCTGCCCCGGTTGCACCAAACCCCAACCAAAATCAGTCCGGGAACAAGGCAAGGAAGACCGGACAGGGGCATAATAGGGCTAAAGCCCATTCTCAGCCAGCTGCACCTGCCCAGAGTCAACAATCTAGAAATAAGAGATGGCCTTGGGTTTAACTGGAGTGGTTTGCAGAATTGAAAGAAAGTGTGGCCACCATTTATGATAAAACAAAGGAAGAGGTACACTATAGAAGACCGGCCGCACTGCAATCTCCTAGAGAACATCGTAATAACTCTTTCTTCCAGTATCACAATGATACTGGCCATACCACTGACGATTGTATAGCCTTGAAACAAGAAGTTCAGAACTTGATTGAAAGAGGAAAGCTGGGGGCATATGTCAATAGAAGAGGAGGAAATATGCCTGATAATACTCATCGGGTTGGTCCGAGCAATGCTGCTCCGGAGGGAGCTATGGTTATAATCGAAAGATTTGATGTAGAATCAGAATACTTGGATCCCGATCCAACTCGAAATAGAGTGGGTGCCATTGAGGAACGTTGTAAAACGGTCTCCGGGCTTATTAAGTTTTTTGAGTCACTTACAATTTTCGGAGGGGATACTATGACACCTCCTACTGCTTCTTCAAGGAAGAGGCGCGTTCATACTTTAGCCACCCAGCTAGAAGGAGGCATGACTTCTTATCAATCACAAATTTCATTTCCCTTCATTGTTTTTGATGAAGATGACTTAAGGGATATAGCTGGCCCTCATGAAGATTCTGTTGTCATAGGAGAATCCATTGGGGGCAATGACATAAGACGAATCTTGGTGGATACTGGAAGTTCAACCAATATCCTCTTCTTAACCACTTACAAAAAGATGAAAAATCCAGCTGTAATTCAGCGTTCGGACATATCAATTGTGGGTTTCACTGGAAGCTCATCAGATGTGATTGGGGAGTTCGAAGAGGAAGTTTTGTTGGGCAAGGGCCCTTTCAAGAAGATGGCAAGGATACTTTTTATTGTGGTGGATTGTCCCACTTGTTATAATGATAATTTAGGGAGGTCTTGGCTCTCTAGGATGCATGCAGTGGCCTTGACAGTCCACCAATGTTTGAAATATGATGTTCAAGGAGAAGTGGGAGTTGTCCGAAGCAGTCAAAAGATTACAAGAGAGTGTTATGCTACAGCACTAGCTCCACGGATGTTGGGGGCAGTTCGTACCAACGAAGAATAGCAGTTTGAGGGGCTTTCTGAGGGTGAGGGTGAAATTGATGACCCCAGAGAGACCCATGGAGTGTTGATACCGGTTGAAGAAGTTGAAACACACTCTTTAAAAGAAGGAGAGAGTGTTAAGATAGGGTCCAAAATGTCATCCGAACTGAAGATTAAGATGTTGAAGTTTCTGAAAGACCATCAACATGTTTTTGCTTGGTGTAACGCTGATGTTACAGGGGTTCCAGCAAATATTATATCACATCACCTATCCATTCGGAGGGACATAGCACCTGTGGTACAAAAGAGAAGGGATTTTTCCAAGGAAAAGGCTGATGTTATTGTTCAAGAAGTTGACAGGCTCACAAAAATGGGGCATATAAAGGAGTCTCAGTATCCTTTGTGGACTGCCAATCCGGTATTGGTGAAAAAGAAAAATGGCAAGTGGCGTATGTGCATTGACTTCACAGATCTCAATAGAGCTTGCCCAAAAGATTTATATCCAGTCCCCCGGATTGATCAGCTGGTAGATTCCACTTCTGGAAATAAGCTACTATCCTTTATGGATGCTTTCTCCGGGTACAATCAGATTCAAGTAGATCCGAAGGATCAGGAGCATACCACGTTTGTTACTGACAAGGGTCTTCATTGCTACAAGGTGATGCCATTTGGATTGAAAAATGCTGGGGCTACTTATCAGAGATTGGTGAACAAAGCCTTTGCTGATCAAATTGGAAGAAATATGGAAGTATACATTGATGACATGATGGTGAAATGTGTGGATGAACAACTACACTTGGCAGACCTCCAAGAAACTTTTGCTAACTTAGTAAAAGTGAATTTAAAGCTAAATCCAGAAAAGTGTGTGTTCGGAGTGCAGTCTTGGAAATTCATAGGTTATATAATAAGTGAGCAAGGAATACAGCCCGATCCGGACCAGCTTAATGCTTTATTCCAAATGGAGCTTCCTCGGAATGTTAAAGAAGTACAACGATTGACTGGGAGGTTGGCTGCTTTAAATCGATCCATCTCAAGGTCTTCAGACAGATGTGCCTCGTTTTTTCAAACTTTGAAGGGAGCGAAGGGGTTTGACTGGACTTCACAATGTAATGAGGCCTTCAACGAGATTAAGAGACATATGTCCTCCCCCAAAACTTTATTTAAACCGGTTGATGGAGAGACACTCTTCGTATACTTGGCAGTTTCAAGTTGTGCCATCAGTGTTGTATTGGTAAGAGAGGTGGATAATTACCCCCATCCGGTGTACTACATCGGCAAGAGCTTGATAGATGCAGAAAAACGCTATTTAAAGCTCGAAAAAATTAGCATTAGCCTTGGTAATTGCTGCAATGAAGATGAGGCCTTATTTTCAGGCTCATCCTATTATCGTCCGGACATCTTTTCCCTTGAAAAATGTCCTTCAAAAGGCAGACATTTCAAGTAGAATGACTAAATGGTCAGTGGAATTGGGGAACTTTGATATTGATTTTGCTCCTCGAACAGCAATCAAAGCCCAAGTTGTGGCTGATTTTTTAGTATAATTCCACTCTGATAGGGATACGGGGCGAACTACTGAGATGAAAGATAAAAAGGTCTGGCTCGTCCGGACAGATGGTGGATCAAGTACTATGGGATGTGGTGCAGGGGTGTGCTTGACTTATCCATATGGTGACAATATGTACCAGGCTATATATTTTGCTTTTAGGGCTTCCAACAATGAGTCCGAATACGAAGCAGCTATAGCTGGTTTAAAGTTAGCTTATATTTGTGGGGCCAAAAGGGTCAAGCTGATGAGTGATTCTCAGCTTCTTATCCACCATGCGCAAGGTCAATCTGAGGCAAAAAAGGAGCAACTAGTAAAGTACTTACTTCTTCTTAAAAATGAGGCACTTAAGTTCAAAAGCGTTGTTTATGAGCATATACCCCGGGCAGAGAATGAACTAGCAGATTCATTGGCAACCATAGCATACACTGAGTCATATCCTTGGATCCATGTACTGGAGAGCCCTTCCATTCAACTTAATGTGGGTAAAGAGGAAGAAATTTTTGATGTAAAGATGAAACAACCTCAGGATTGGAGATTTCCTCTCCTGCAGTATCTCTCTGATGGCATCTTGCCTCCGGATAAATCACTAGCAAGAAAAATGAAGCACAAGGCTCGTGGTTTTATCATACTAAGAGACGTTCTGTATAAAAAGTCTTACAGTAAACCTTTTTTGTGATGTTTGGGAGATGATGAGTCTCAAATAGTCCTCTCCGAATTGCATGATGGTGAGGGATCGGCTCACTGTGGATTCAGGGCTCTAACAAGGAGAGTTCTACTGGCTGGCTATTATTGGCCCTCTATAATGCAGGATGCTAAGGAGCTGGTGAGAAGGTGTGATCCATGCCAGAGATATAGTAATGAAATTCATGTCCCAGCCATCCCTTTGGAGTCAATTTCTGAGCCTATACCTTTTGCTCGATGAGGGTTGGATTTAGTGGGACCTCTCCCTATGGTGTCTGGAGGGCGCAGAACAATAATTGTTGCTATAGATTACTTTTCGAAGTGGATTGAAGCAGCCCCCCTGGCAGGAACAACATTAAAAGCTGTCATAAAATTCATTTTATCCAACATCTGTTGCAGATTTGGTGTTCCACAAAAGATAACGACAGACAATGGGCCACAGTTCGACAACAAGGAAATGGAGAGTTTATGTGCCTCAAGAGGTATACAACATTGTTTCTCTTCACCTTTCCACCCACAAGCGAATGGTCAGGTTGAAGTGGCTAACAGAACTATACTGTCTGGTTTAAAAAAGAATTTGGAAGGGGCTACTGGGAAGTGGCCTAGCTATTTACAAGAGGTTTTGTGGGCCTACCGGACTACACCTGGGGCTGCAACACAAGAGTCACCTTTTGCCTTGGTCTATGGGATGGATGAAATAGCTCCCATAGAAGAAACTCTCCCTTCATTTCGGGTTCGCAACTTCTCCGAACACGCTAACAAAGTGGCAATCAGAGGTCAGCTTGACCTAATAGAGGAAAGACGAGTTAAGGCTCACCTTAGAGCTGCACACTATCAGGGTTTGATGAGAAGCAGGGTTGCTTCTAGAGTTAAAAGAAGAGATTTCCAGCCGGGGGACAAAGTGTTGAGGAAAGTCTTCTTACACACTAAAGAGAAGCTGCACGGCAAACTGGCCCAGCTTGGGAAGGACCTTATAAGGTCATCGAAAGGCTTAAACCTGGAACATATTGGCTAAAAGACAAGGATGGAAGGGTTTTAAATCACCCTTGGAATATTGAGCATCTCTGGATGTACTTGGAATAGAAGCTATGTAAATATTTACTTGTTTAAAAATCCACGTAAATATTTGGGGGCATACTCTTTCCTACCCTGGTGGCACGGGGAGGTTTTAATGAGGTGTCCGGGATTTTTAATAAAATTTGATGCCTTCTTCAAAAAAATCGAAGTGTTCTTACTTTGGTTTTTTATCACACCATCCGGATTGAATTAAAGGAATGATGACTACTTAAACATTTGTTGTCGGAGAATTTAAACACTCTCACTTTAGAATGCTTATGAAATAACTAAGGGCTATTTAAAAACTAGCCACCAAAATTGAAACAAACTATGAAAGGATGCAAGAGTTGTGCAGAACAAGGATATTCATTGAAATAACCTAAGTGCCTTGGCCTTCCAAGGACAATTAAATTGTTAGACAAAACAAAAGATCTATCCGGTCAAATACCGGACACAATTACAAAAATGCCTTGGCCTTCCAAGGACTTTAGTTCAGATAACATAAAAGATAAAAAGATAATTCAAATCCTAAGATTGAGCCTTTGAAGATGGCTCAGCCTCATCTGTCTTCTTCTTCTTCTTAGGATCGTCCTCCTCCTTATTTGGGCTCTCCCCGGTGCTCTCTTCGTCGTCAGAAGAGGATGCACTGGAGAAACCAAACATGTCACCTTCGGCCATTATATGGAAGGGAAGGTCTGGATACTCTACAAAACTCCATAAGTCTCCCAGGTTTCTCTTCGAAAACTTTTCATGGATAAGCAAGACCATGTCTGACTTCACCTTGGCATACATTTCTTCTTGGCTGTCTATTACATTGTTGGCATAAGCATCGATCTTAGCCTGAATCTTGGCCTCTTGCTCCCTTAGCAGATCTGCTTTCTCTTCCGCAGCCTTGGACACTGTGTTCTCGAGCGCAATCTTGTCATTTGTCAAGTTATGAATGACTTTCTCCTTAGCCTTTGCCTCCTCTTTCAAAGAGGTGATATCTTTCTCCAATCCAGACAGCTTCTCCCGGAGCTCTTTGATAGTGTCTTCTGAAGTGTCAACCTTTGTGATCCACCCCTCTTGGCTCTTCTTTAGCTCCTCGTTTTCTCCCTTCAGAATGTCAGCATGTTGAGTGGCAGTAAGAAGATCATCGGACAGTCTCACTTTGTCAGATTTGAGATCTTTGATAGTATCTGCATGACTTCGAACTTGTTTCTCCAAAACAGGCACTAGCTGAACATTACTTAATATGGAGTGAGCTATAATGTCCCTTTCACTTGAACCATTAAAAGTCTTACCATTAAAAGTGACAGTGTTCGAAGTACTCGGAGGGAGGTAAGGCCCAGCAAAATCGTCTTTGAGGAGGTTAGAAAAATAGTCACCAAGTCCATCAAGCCCGGTGATGTCAACACCATCAATGCTAAGGTCTCCTCCTCCAACCTCATTGGTTTGAAAGTCACCAGGGATCTCCTCTGCTCGTGTTGGATCAATAGCGTCTATAGAGGGAGAGGCTTCGGAGGCCGGAGAGAAAGTTCATCACCCCTGGAGGTCTTTTTCTTCTTAGCCTCCCTGTCCTTGCTTTCTGCTCCCCGTTTTCGGTCTCTCTTAGGAACCCTTGGGGGTTTGGGGATTGAACCTCTTCCCTAGCGCTTTCATGCTCTACCATTTCTAGCAGAGCAGCATCAATCTGGCTTGGGGCTGGCCCCTCTGGGTTTGTTAGAGCAGCCTCCTCCACCTCGGCAGGGATAGCCTCACCTGCAACCGTCTTGCCCTTCCCGTTCTTGCCTTTCATTTTACTCGGGGCCTTGGCCCGACCTGGCAAGTATAATGACCCGTCCGGTGCATGCGTTCTCTTGAGGACTACATCCGGAGGGGGGGAGTGGTGAGTTCTTCCCAGGTCAAGTCCCTCTGACCAGTGGTGTTCCAGAGGTGAGACCTTTCAAAATTGCCTCCTGTAAAAGCATCATGAAACCGGTTCCCCCACTTTTCAGTAGCCCAAGTGTTGATCTTGGAACAAGTGGTCTGCCCGGACTTTAGGTAGTCATTGAAGTCTTTGGGCAGTTCTGTTAAGACAAAAGACAAGACCAGTCAGTTTAGGCAAATTCGATAAAAGTAAAAAAGACAAAATGTAAGGTAGGACACTTACGATCACTCCTCCATCTACTGGTGAGGAGACTTGGGTTGACTCCAGCCTTGATTCTCCTCCCATTCTCCCAAGCGTCGCTTACGAACAGGAATTGAGTCCTCCAATTTGTCTCTGATTCAAGCAGATCATCCATTGCTTTATAATTATCACCCATGTTGAAGTGATAGAAGAGAATGTGGTGGTTTCTGCAGAGACTGGCCACAGCTGCGAATTCCTCCATTGGTAAAGGAATCCCAGAGAGCTTGGAGGCCACGATGCAGGCCATAAGTGTGTACCAGGCGTTGGGGCTTAGTTGACTAGGGCAGAGCTTGATGAGGTGGAAATACCTAACTATTTCCGGATCCAAGGGGAACCTTAAACCCCAGTTAAAAAGCTTAGTAAAGATGACTATTTCACTGAGTCTGCAGTCCATTGGGGTTTCGGGGTCTATGGGGATTCTTATCTTCACGTTCTCCGGAATCTCCCACTTCGTACGCATTCGGCCCAACTCGGCTGTATGGATGAAAGCATAGTTGATTTTTTGTAAAGCGAGAAGATATTTAACACTGACCTTATGGAAACAAGGTCCAACCTTTCCTTCGAGGATCTCTGGCAGATCTGGGTGCCTAAGGCACAGTTTTTCTTTGCCCTTATCCTTTTTGGTAGCAGCAGCATCACTAGTCTGTCCGGAGGGTTCAGACTCGAATGGAGCCTCTTCGATAGAGTCTTCTATTATTTCCTCCATTATTGAGGAAGGGTTTTCAGTTGTCATTGTGAGGGGGAGGTTCGGAGTTGGTTCAGCCTGACCTCCGGACTGATGAGCTTCAGTACTCTCCTGGACTCTAGCCTCCGGTTAGGGCTCTGATGTGGAAGTTTCTCTTCGGGGGCTTGAGCCAGTAGCCTCCGGACCGGACAGCCTGTCCTTGGGTACTTTTATGGGTGCTTCTGACCCTGTACTGCTATCTTTGGCACCTGATTTCGAAGGGGTGCCTTTGGAAGCCTGCCCTTTGATCAACCGGCCTTTTCTTCGATCAACCAGTTTGTTGGAAGAAGTATCAGCATCTGACCCCATGGCTAAGAATGGGGAAGGTTTTTTAAAACTAGTAGCTAAACCTGGTTCAACAGTGGGTTCTGACTCTTGAACCGATGAACCTGAGATAATAGGGGAAAGACTGGTTTGAAACAATCTTTTCGGTCTAACACTTTTTTTAGAGGATGAACCCTGGTCAGGCTCTGTAGTTGAGGTTGCTGGTTTGTCGATGGGAGAAGTAGGTAAGCCTGCTGCGATGCGCTTTTCCCTTTCAACTTTCTGTACTTTTTCTAGTTCAGATAGATTGAGCCACCCGCCTCTGATTAAAGCGTTCCTAGCCGTGAACATAAACAACCAAAGTAAAGAACTTGTGTTTGAGAGAGAAAGCTCTGAAGATTAGAAAAGTGAAAATGAAAGTGATAGTAAAACTGTGGAAAAGTGTTTTAATTTATAGTAAACCCCAAAAAGAAGTTTTGATTCCTAGGAGAATTCGAAAGGATTTGCAATGATTAATAGACGGCGCTGATGTCACCTTCATTAATGAAGAGGTTGCTTTTCAGAGAAGGTGAGTGCGAAATTCAAGGTGAAAAAACGGCTAAAGTAATGAACCAAAGAGAGACACGTGTCCCATGAACTTTGACAAAAAACCGTTTAGATTCAAAGAGCTTTTTTCAGTCCGGATAAAACCATAACACAATTCGAAAGACCTGTCCGGATGAAACTGTCACTATCAACGGGCTGTTTTCCAGGTTTTGACAAAGGTTTTTGAACAAACACGTAAAAAAAGGGTTATTGATGAGTCCGGATTCTGTAACCACTACGGATAGGGACAGTTCGGACAAAGACTACCTAACCGGACATGGCAGTTCGAACACCTCACCCATTGGACTGTTCGAACAAGAACTAAAGTACTTAAAACCTAAACACTTCTTGACTAAGCTGTCTGCTCTCCTACTAAGAGCTCATGGGTCCTTAAACTTGACCGGGTCCATTAAACATGATCCGAAAGCCCATAAGGCCCAGATGTAAGGATATAAATACCCAACCACCAACATTAAATGAGGGTAATGAAAATTAAATATAACCAGACTGCTTAGTTCTCCCTCTACTCGCTAATCAAACATTAATTACTTACAAACTTCCACAAAACTCTAAACAAAAATTACAAACTTACCCTTAGACGGAAATAAACCTCACCAATGATAATGGCCTCAGGTTTAAATTTTATGTTAAATTATATAAGCTTGACAAATCATCACGTGAGGCGATGCATGGGGTTTGGTTTTAATAACATACTTATAGAATAAAATTTCACACGAAGTATCATTTGAAGATTGTAAAATTAGAACTATATATTCTTTGTTTCCAAAATAAGAAGGACAATCGACTTATCTAAATATACATACCAGATTTCAATATCAATGAGAATTTTGCTAATATAATAGATAATAATATTCTTCATTAATCAATATTGCGTTGATCGTATACTCGAAGACTATAGATATCGATAGAAATCTCTTGAGATTTTGATTTGGAAATCATCTCACAATATATATATATTCTTAAATTATTGAAAATGGATGGGTATTCATTTGTCAAACAAAATTTCATTAACCTTCTATTGTTTACAAAACATAAATAAATTTGGAAAATTAAAATATTAAATAAATTTGGAAAAATAGATTATTAATTTATATTAGTGTTAAACCATATAAAAATAATATTTTTTTTCTTCATAGTATATTATTTGTGTTTTTCTTTCCTAACTTTTTTGATTTTATACGTATTTTGCATTATAAAACAGATATAGCCTTCCATAGACCAACCAAAAAAATATTTAACTAGAGCTACCAAATCATATGGTATTTATAAATAATGAGAGAGGGACATAGAACGTACTACTTGATAATTCTACCTCTTAACTATCAATTAACTTATATTAAAAAAATTATTCATAAGTTTTTTCTTAATTTTGTTTCGCATCGTAATCTTGAAACCCAGTTCCTTCTCAATCTCGTTCCCAATTGGAAATCTAATAACCAAGTTTATGGCTCTAACACGGGGAATACCACGTTATTTTCACCCGTATTGGGGATGTGATCAAGTGATCTTTAACAAATGATGAACGATTTTTAAGCTCGATGTATACTACTAATTATTCATGCTACAAAATCTTGAATAAATATGAATTAAAGTGTTGAATTACGGTTTGACTATCACGGTAAAATAAATAGAACAAAAGATTTTTTTGAAGAAGTTGGATGAGATTTTTAGAGGTATAGTTGATTTTTGGTGAAACAAGTGATTAAGATTGTGACTTATTGGCTTCTTGATGCGAGGGAGGTTTCTTTGGAGGAGGAAGAGGTTTATTTGGTCGAAAGCACAATTTCTTATTGTACAAATTTTACTCTAAATGCGGATTATTATAGTACTTGCATTGCTCAGATGATTGTTGGTGGCCTCGACCGACTGACTAAGGGTATTTCTGGTGCGGTGATGTTATTGTCAATAATTTAAATCAGGTTTCTCACTTTTTGAAAAAAAAGATCACCACCAGATCAAAATCCAAGATCAATCATGCCATCCTCACAAAAACTAAAAGATGTGTATTTTTATATAATAAAATAAATCAATACCATAAAAAGATGAATTTTTCTTTCAAAGTTAAGAAGCTATCAAAGACATGAAATGGTGTGGTCACTAGGGGTGATAAAAGTTTCAGGATTCTTCGTAACTTCCTAGGTTAACTCAAAATTCGGGAAGAAATTTTTCAACCTCCTCCCTAGAAAAGTTGTCATTGCTTCCCCGGTATATTTAGTAAATGTCATTGTTAATATTAGTCTGATTTTTTATATGTTATTGGTTGGTAGTTAAATAGTTTGGGAATCCATAATCAAGGTTGTTAAATCGTTTAAAAATCTATTTTATTCAATTTAGAATAATTAAACTAATTTTCACCAAATATCTCAAACCTTATTTTCTCCAAATCACATCAAATATGAAATTTTAGAGTTCGGTAAACCGGAGAAGATAACAAAAAAAATGATAACAACAGTGGACCGAAGAAGAAAATAGATTCGAAAACCTTATATCGACAAAAGAACAAAGTGACCCGAGAAGAAGAATGTGAGGTCTAGGGTTTGATGGCATCCATAAAATTAGAATAAATGGTTTTTTCTAAATATCACCCTAAAGTCATTCGGTCCAAAAAAAAATCTCAATTTAATTGTTCTTGCGAAAACCAATTAGTTTTTTTACAAAACAAGTTTCCCATTAAATGTATATGTATAACGGGAGTTCCAATTTCTTTTGTTTATAAAAGAAATAGTAAACACCAACAAATTGTGTCTACGAACAGATAATTCAATTGACTTCATCTTTGGCAACTATTATAACTATATCTTATCTTATATCTATGAATTAAAACGTAACATAAAACAACGACCCATAAATGGAAGCCAAATTAAAAAATTCATATGGACTTAAAACTTATCGACTAAAATTACTAGAATGGATCCAACGATAAAGCTAGTCAAAAAATATTTATCCTTATATTCTATGAGGATAACATGCAACAAAACCAACATGGTTTTAATACAACAAAACAAGAGAGATAAAATTAAAAGTTTGTTGTAATTTTAGACATTTTTGTTGCAATGGATCGAAAACTGTTTTTATATCTAATGTTTTTATACCTAATGACATGAAAGATATATTTGTATATAGTCAGAGATTAGGACAATGATTTAAATCAACTTATTCTTGCATATTTCTGGTTATCAACATTTATCTCCTATTTTCTTTCCATATTTAGCTATCCCTCGGCTTCGAGCAATTAAATACATCGTTTTCGCCAGACACTGACGATAAAAAAATTCATGTTTGCTCGTGTGCAAAGAAGATGTGCACAAGATTCAAGATTCGTTCAGACCGGACATATGGACTATTATGTGCTCGTTCATGTCTAAATAACTATTTCCACGAAATTCTCTAAAGTTAAACGATGAACTGCATCATTTTTGTTTTCATCTACCGAATTTTGAACACTAATCCAACAGTATTTTTAAACCTAATGTCATATAAATTTAGTAAATATATTTGAAAATGTAAATCGATCAACATCCAACAAACAAAAAAACATATATTTTTATTTTTAAAATTCTAAAGCTTAAATAATTAAAATGTAAAAAGCAAATACAAAACAAATTACCCGTAATGATTATATTATATATTTTAATGTAATTATGGGGTCTAATTTTGTGACAAAACATAATTTTAAAAATGAGAGAAAACTAAAATTATGCAAATTAAACGAGATATTTAATAAATTGTGATGAAATCTACAATGATAGGGATATAGCTCGTCACGTATATTATTGGGCTAAGAACCTTCGTTAGTCACCGAAGTTAGGTACTTGTTTCAAAACTAGTATTCAAGTTATATTTGTCTGAGAAAATGTCGATAGTTGAAATTAGCTAGAATAGAGAAGAAATCTCCTCTCGGGATAGAGTTTTCTCCAAGAAAACAAGAAGCTAAGGTAGAAGATTGAAGATTCATTTGGCTTCTTCCTTCGTAATTGGATTCATTTGAAATTTCACCTTTTGAAATCTATTCTTCGAAATCATCTTCTTCATCTTCTGGAAAAACTTCAACTTTTCTTGGTTCTACCAAGACCTCTGTTTTTCTAAAATCTTGGACTCAAGAAATGGCTTCAAACAGGGTTTACCTGGAGGCTGCTTCAAGAACTCATTCTATACTGAAGCATAATATTTTACTAGAGTCGACGAGATACAAATCTGATCATATCGACCTACATTTCAATGATTCCATCATTGAAAATCTTTAACGAAACACAACATTTACCTTGGTTGGGAAGTTTTCTAAAGGCTTTCCCAAGAAACACATTCTAGATAGGTTCTTTGAAAAGAGAAAATTCGAAGGATACTTCTCCTATGTCAGTTGGGATTCTCACAATCTCTTTTTAGAATTCACCCTTAAAGATAACATCAGTAGAATATTGAGTCGCTGTTCTTGGACAGTAGGTTATCACTCAATGTGCATCTTGAAGTGGCTGCCCTTTTTCACGCCGAAAAAGGAATGTCCCATAGTGCTTGTCTGGCTTAAGATTGAAAAATTGCCATAAAATATGTATAATGAACACATTGTTCACTCGATTGCTTCTGCCTTGGGTAATCATCTTAAGTCCTAGATTCCACCAAAAAACAAAGCATTGTATAATGCTTGATTTGCCTGGATTGAAATTGATATCTCAAATAAGTTACAGCATAACATATGGCTGGGTATTGGTGAGAACTACGGAGCATGGGTTCAACTCAGCTACAAGAACGTCCATGACTACTGTGACTTATGCTTTCACGTTGGACATGGAAAATCTGTATGTAAAAAAATACCCCTGAACAGCAAATGCAGGAAGACAGTCACATATATAAGGGTTTATCAGAAATCTCTAATCATAATCAAAACCAAGTTGCTGAAAAAACTACCAACAGTCCAAAAGAAACAATTACAAATGGCCAAGTAATTGTGTTACCTACTCAAGAAGTACCAGAGCAAAACTCTGATATTTTTGCTGAAAGAATAACTCTAAATGATCAATATATGGTTACAATACCTGAAACATCTGGCAAGATGAATCAAATTGACAACAATGCTTTAAAAGAAATCCCTAAGAAGATGGTCACAAACGACTCCACGTATGGCATTGTGGAAGCCATCAAATCTCTTGATGCAGAAGATTTCTATGAAGAGAGCAACGATGATCTATCCTCTGGTTACATTACACCTAAAAGAACCAACACTGGCAGCCTCCCATTTTCACCAACCATCTGCAACAAAGATGCTGACTTAAGTTTCCAAAATATTCTAAACAGAAAGCTTAAATTGGCAAAAGCAAAAAAGCCACTCAAAATTCAATCTCTTCCTTGTAAAGAGACAAGAAGATCTGCACGAATCAATCCAAATAATGATTAAGGCTTTGTGTTGGAACGTTCGAGGAGTGTGAAATAAGAGCACTACAAGAAGACTTGAGTCTATCATTAAGAAGGAAGAAATCTCTCTGCTTTGCATTCAGGAACCTATGGTTGATGGCATAAAGATTGAGTCCTTATCTCTAAAGCTAAGTTTTCTAAAAAAAATCGCTAATTCATCAAATAAAATATGGTTTTCTGGTCAGTAAACTATCATATAGACATTGTTCTAGATAATGCTTAATGTATTCATACACATATAAACCACAAACATTTAGATAAAAAAAGTTCTATTTTCTGTATATATGCTAAATGCCAAATGTTGAATAGGCTTTATCTTTGGGAAATCTTAAGGGAAATATCTATATCAGTAGGTGAATGGATGCTAATGGGAGATTTTAACACAATTGCTGCTCCGTCTAAGCAACTGGTTGCATAAACTATTGTAATCAAAGTTAAACTGATTTTAATGATGCAATCAAGGATTGTTTTCTTGAAGATGCAGGATTTGCAGGGACTCAATACACATGGACAAACAAGACTAGATGGAAACGTTTGGATAGAATTCTAATCAACCAGGCTTGGGCTGAATTTTTTGTGGAGGTCAAAGTGGTTCACATGTCGAGAACATGCTCTAACCACACTCCAATGTACATTACCATTACCAAAGAAAAGAACAACATTATAAGAAGCTTCAGATTTCAGAATGTCTGGACTCTTCACGATGAATTTCAAAATGTGGTTGAGACATGCTGGAATGAACCTATGCAGGGATTCCCTCTTTTCATATTTTGGAACAAGTTAAAAAGATTAAAAGTTGCACTAAAAAGTTGAAATAAAAACAACTTTAAGAATATATTTTATAAGGTGCAGCAAACAGAGGACAATGTTACCATTCAAGAACAAAATTTCCTCAACTCAAACAGCCTTGAAGATAAAGCAGCAATGGAAAAGGCAAAAGCAGAACACCTCCTTGCTCTGACTATGGAAGAGGAGTTTTAGAAACAAAAATATTATTCAAACTGGCTTTAGGATGGAGATCGTAATACAAAACTATACCAGAGCTTTGTCAAAAAGAAGAGAAGGAAATCAAAAAAATTAGGCATAAGGGAAACAAATGGATTTCAGACACTGAAGCTATCAAAGACTCTGCACTGGATTACTTCAAGAACATTTTTTTCATCTCCTTCATACTCTGATCCTAATATACAAGCTGAATTCATGAATTATGAAATGTTAAGTTCTATTCCTAAACTTGTTACTGATTCTGATAATGCTTCCCTTCTAATTGCTCCCACAGAACATGAAATTTGGTGCTCAATTCAAAGTTTAAACTCTGAAGGTGCCCCAGGTGTTGATGGTTTTAACATGAAGTTCTTCACTACATGCTGGCAACCCATAAAGACAGACCTATGTAGAGCCATGGAGTCCTTCCTAAAAGGCCAACAATTACTAAAGGGTATCCTAGCTACTGGTGTTTGTCTAATTCCCAAAGTTGAAGCTCCCCAAAACTGGAACCAATTCAGACCAATAAGCTTGTGTACAATGTTCAACAAAATAATGTGTAAGCTTTTAAACAACAGATTACCTTCTCTCTTACCTAAACTAATCTCTGAGTTCCAGGGTGCATTTGTAAAAGGAAGAATGATTCATGAAAGCATCCTTATTGCAAAGGAATTGATTCATGACATCAACAGGAAAACAAAGGCAGGCAATATAATTATAAAACTGGACATGTCAAAAGTGTTTGATAACTTATCTCACTGCTTCATTCTAAAGGTCTTGGAATGTTATGGTTTTAACAGCAGCTTTAGATCTTTAATATCAAACATTATCCAGCATGTAAGTGTTTCAATTTTTATCAATGAAGAAACAACAGGTTTCTTTAAAATGAAAAAGAAATTAGACAGGGGCACCCTTTGTCCCCTAGTCTATCCATCCTTGTTGAAGATGTTCTTCTCAGAGGCTTAAAAGAGCTCTTCTTAAAAGATAAGAATTTACGTTACTCAACCAGGAGTAGTTTAGTCATTCTTATCATATCTTTTGCAGATGACCTTTTAATGTTTTCAAATGGTTCATCTACTTCTTTGGAGTGTATTGGGTATTTTTTACAGGTATACCAAGATGTATCTGGTCAATCCTTAAACAAAGACAAGACAATCATAATCACTGCAGCAACTATGTCCCAAGACAGAAGGAATGCATTGTCCATTCAAATAAATTTCAACACCAGCAACTTACCAACAACTTATCTTGGTGTTACTCTCGACCCTCATAACAAACAATCAAACTACATTCCTCTGATAAAGAAGATCAAGACAAGAATTCAAAGCTGGAATGACAAAGCCTTATCTTTCAGAGGAAGACTAACCTTGATAAACTCAGTCCTAATGCCCATCCCAATGTACTGGATTCAGAGTTGTTGGCTCCCAATTTCGGCTATCTTAAACATAGAAAGACTATTGAACATGCTCATTTGGGTTACATCAAACGAAACAATGAAGATGCACTGGGCTTCGTGGAAGAGTATCTGTAAATCACGTGGTGGAGGTGGTTTGAATATTAGATGCCTGCAAGATATTCAACAAGCTCTTTCTTGTAAACTATGGATAACATTCAGAGAAAATAACTCCTTGTGGCAAGCCTAATGCACAGCATATACTGCAAGGGCAATCACCCCATTCAACTAAACTTTTCTAAAAAAGCCTCCTCAACATGGAAAAGATTAGTTGACATTAAGGAATTTGATGAATAGAAAATACGATGGAAGTTGGGTGATGGTAAAGTCGACTTATGGTTGGATAGCTGGTATGACTCTAAACCTCTAATCAAACTGGACCACAACTCTAACGATAGCTGGTTTAAAGGCATTCAAGTCTGTTCCTTTTGGGAAAATAATGAGTGGAACACAGAAAAACTACATCAATGCCTTACTACCTACATTGTAAGTAAAGTTCATAAGATTAAAATCACAGAAAATACCAAAGACAAACTTGTCTGGAGCCTATCAAATAATGGTGATTTCAATCTTAATGATACTATAAATGGCATTAAGCAAGTTAACTTCAGTTCTACTCTTTTTGAATCTCTATGGAACATCATTACAACTAGAAAGTGATCCTTTTTTAATTGGAGATTATTAAAAAATAAGTTATCTATAGACTTAATAATCAAAACTAAACACATAAATCTGACATCAAAATGCCAATTTTGTTTTAATGAAGAAACAAAAGACCACTTGTTTGTAAACTGTAATTTTGCGTGGAGCATCTGGTTTCATTTTGCAGGGATACCAAAAGTAGATATAAGAAGATTTATGACTACAATACATTTACTACGAACTTGGATTTGGTCTGCTCCTGGGAAAGTCCATGTCAAGATAGTCCTTCCTCCTATAATCTGCTGGTCCATCTGGAAACAACGAAACAAGTCAAAAATCAATGTGATTCATTTTCATCAAGCGCCACAATCAACTACATCACAACAATGATATCAACTCTAAACCACTCAAAGCTGCTACAAAGGAAACATTGGAAATTCAGTGAAAATGAAGCTTCATCTCTAGGTTGTACAAACCTTCTTAGCATCAAACACAAAGTTACTCACCTCAAATGGCAGCCTCCTGATTCGGGAAGAGTAAAGTTAAACTCAAACGCCTGTTGTTTAGCCTCAGGAGAATCAAGCTAAGGAATAATCATCAGAGATTGCAATGGTTCACTAATCAGTGGCTATGAAAATACATATCAAAAGCTCTCACCACTAAAAGCTGAAGCTAATGCAATGCTGGGCGGACTTCTACTCTGGAAAATCTTAGGCTTAAAGGAAGTAGACATGGAATCAGACTGTAGCACTCTTATCTTTCTTATTACTTCTAGGAAATCCACAAAGTTTTCGAAATTATTAATCGATAGAATAAGGTTGTTGATGACAACAAATATGTCTATCAATTTCATCTTTAGGAACCTGATTGTAGATGCTGATTGGCTCGCTCGCTGGACCCTAAAGTGTAAAATGAAATTTGATTATAAGAGCTTTATTCCTCCTCCATGTTTAGAAGCAATCCTAAAACTAGAAAAGTCAGGTACCGGATACATTAGAGTTGCTTAATCTTTTTTTTTACTGTCTTGTAGAATCAGTGAGCAAAAAAAGGAAAGGACAAAGAGAGGCTTGAAGATAATTTTTTTAAAAAGAAAATCAAGGTAGGAAATGAGGAAAATAATTCAAGTTGCAAGGAGGAAGATGAAGAATCGGAGTTGGAAGGAGGAAGAAGTCCCTCTGTTCTAACTTCTGAATCGGAGCCAATCTTTACGTGAGAAATCAAAATTTAGATTTTAAGTCCCTCAAATTCTTATCGTATAATAATTAAGCCCCCAAAGTTGTAAAACTCAATTTTTTACCCTTTAATAAAAGTTCTATTAGATTAAAAAAGAAGAAGTTATATTTGTCTCAAAATTATCATTTTTGTTGGTTTTTCTTACATATATGGTCACTACCGGTGACTAAAAATGAAAAAAAGAGAGACCAACACTAGTGAAACAAAGTGACTATTTTGATTAAAATTTTTAAATAAATGGTTGTTTTGAAACATGTGAGTAACCCCGGTGACTAATCATGATTTTTAGCCAATATTATTGGTACTGTCACATATATTATTGGTTGGGCACGGCTAAAACGAGACCCCCTTTCTTTATAGTGAGACCTTTTTTATTTTTTGTGTGCACTTGAAATTACCAAAATACCCCCACATATAAAAACCATCAATTTTTATACCAACTCATTTTCTTCTTCTTCTCATCTCTTTCCCTAAAACTTCTCTCTCCAAAATTTAAAAAAAAAACACAAAATCCCACAAACCCAAACTCCTACTCAAACATTTAATAAACCTCAATTATTAAAATTAAAAACCCAACTATTAAAACTATGGATTTGAGTGACTATAATGACGATTTCTGTTGCAACATTGATGATTTCCTTTCAGACGAGGAGGAGCCGCTTACTGACCATATGGAGAGTGTCCTTGAGGTAAACTTTATTTTTTTCTGAACAGAACAAATCTTCGCACGAAGTCGTGCTTGGAATTATACACTTTCACGTAAGAACACGCGTGGAAGATACAAATCTTCACATGATGTTGTGAAGATTGTGCAAAATCTTCGCATGATTGTACGAAGATTGTGCAAAATCTTCGCATGATTGTACGAAGATTGTGTCAAATCTTCGTAATTGCATGCCAAGATTTGACACAATCTTCGCAGCAATGTGTGCAAAGATTGTGCCAAATCTTGGCATGGAATTGCGAAAATTTGAACTGTCTTTGTTTTATATGCCAATTTTTTGCGGAATATTGCGTTTGTCTTCATTTTTTGAAGTGTGAATACATGTTTACAATTGATGTAGTTATTTTTATTGTTGGTTATATGAATTAATGGTGATTTTGTCTGAGTTAAATGATATTTGTTTGTGTAGGAACCGGGACGAGCACCATATAACATGGCCGATTATAGCCAAATTTTTATTACGGATAATTTCTATACCAAAGCAGAATTGATAGCATGGGTTGATAAGGAAAACAAGAGTATAGGATTCATTGTTGTGGTCGATAAAGTTGACGATGATAGTAAAAATGGTAAAACTCCGCGGCTATATTTCAAGTGCGAGAGGATTGTGAAGAAGCGACGAGATTGTTTATCCAAAAAATGCGGTTGTCCATTAATGCTTAGGGGTAATCCAGTGTTAGAACTACTCGGTTATTGGAAATTGGTAGTTAGAAATGGAAAACACAACCACCAACCCTTCTTGCACTTGGATGGTCATTCACGAGCCGCGAGGTTAAAAGCGGAAGAGGAGGACTATGTTCGTAAACTCACAACAATCGGTTCTCGGCCAAGAGATATATACCGTAGATTGAAGTTAAAAGATCCGCAAAATGTATCTAGTATGCGTACCATCTACAATATGTGGCACAAGCACCAATTGGTTGATAAAGCGGGAAAATCCCAAATGCAATACTTGTTCGGTAAGTTGAAGGAGCACGAGTACTATGTTTGGGAGCGAACAAACAAAGAAACTGACGAGATCCTCGAAATTTTTTTCGCACATCCTACAAGCATCGATTTGTTGCGCACTTTTCCTCAAGTGCTTATAATGGATAGCATGTACAAGATTACAAGGTATAAAATATCTTTGCTAGAAGTAGTTGGCCAAACTTCGACGAAATGACCTTTTGTATAGCTTTTGTCTTTTGAGCTCAGAGAAAGAAGAGAACTACACGTGGGCAATGAGCGTTCTAAGGAGAGTGATGGTGAACAACATGTGCGCATTACCAAATATCATCGTCACCGATAGGGAGTTGGATTTAATGAACGCTATCGATGAGGTATTTTCGGATGCAAGTCATATGTTATGCACTTGGCATATAAATAGGAACACTAGCTCCTACTCTAGGAAAGTTTTGCCTAAAGCGGACATGGGTGAAGAGTTCTTAGAATTTTATGTTGCGGTTCAACATTCAGCGACGATCGAAGAGTATAAAAAAAACCTAGCCGAGTTGCACCAAGCCTACGCATATTGTCCCAAGGTTCTCGGGTACGTGATGAAACAATGGATAGACCCTTACGGACACAAATTCCTTAATATCTACACGAACAAAATTAAACCTTTGGGCAACCACACTAGCAACCAGAGAGTTATATTATCATATCTATACATTACTTTATTTAATTAATTGTTAGACTTGTAAATAATTTAAGTTTATGGTTTAGGGTGGAGAGTGCTCACTCTAGTCTAAAACAGGAAATCGGCAAAAGCCTATGCACGTTTGAGCAATTTTGGGATAAAGTTCATGCGTTGCTTCACATTCAACACTCTACCATCTTCGAAACGTTCGAACAAAGTTTGTTTTGTCCTAGACAAGAATATAGGGAAGCTATCTTTAGCGACATCAAAGGTAAACTTTCATGTACGACCATACAAATATTAGAGGAAACTATTAAAAAGGCTGATGATTTATGGTTCACTCCCGCAAAGTGTGGTTGTGTTATTAGGACAACACACAATTTACCTTGTGCGTGTGAGTGTGCTACGATCGTGAGAGAAGGTAGGTCGGTTCAAAAGAGTGAATATGATGTTTATTGGAGTACTTTAGAGATCAAGCCTAGGGATAATGTTGGTACCAAAGATGAGCTTACAAGAAAGCTATCCTTAATAGATAGTACCATCCATGGTTACGGTCCACAAGTGCAAGATCACATAATAAATAGGATGGTGCAAATCCTAGATCCTGCTAGAGGCCATATTTTGGAACCCAATGAACCAATTATCACGAAAGGTCGGAAAAAAGCCGGTCTCGACAAGTCAACTAAGCGGAACTTATCTGAGTGGGTATACAGTGATAGTTTAGGCGCTAGTACTCCCGGTACGATATGTAGCACAGCCGCGTCGGCGGTTAAGGCATTTTTAGTACCCAAAGCCAAGTCCAAATCTAAAGCCCCAAAAAAAAGCGACTCGATCTAGAAAATCGAATAAAGGAAAATGATTGAGCGCGTACGAGAGTTGTTTTCCCGAGTACTTGCACAACTACATAACTAGCGTTAAAGATGTTGCTCCTGACAAAAATTGTGGATTTAGGGCCGTAGATTTGACGATTAAATACAATGTTGATTCATGGGATGAAGTGAGAAGGGATTTGATGTATGAACTTTCAAGTCAACGTGATCTTTGGGAGAGGGTTTTTGATGGTGCACAACATGTTGATAACCTATTGTGGAGTTTAGATTGTTTCAAATATACGAGAGCGGTTGTAGGTATTGGATGACATTACCCGACTTCGGGTTGGTGATAGCCACTTGGTACCAATGTATAGTATACTATGTATCTCTCCAACTATCATACATGTATCTTCCTTTGCGTGGTGTGCCTCCAAGATCATGTCCTATTGTAGAAGTTGGAATTGGTTTCGTACAAGATAATCATTTTGTGAAAGTAAGTAAACAAATATATTCTATGTATACTTCATTTTCATTTTATCATGAATTCCGCTAGGTATTTAATTCTTCCATATTATGGAAATTTACAGATTGTCTTAGATGGATTGTTGGCGGATATATACCCATGCTGGTTTGCGTTCCGCACTACCGATGAGGTTACAAATTGGGCCATACCACTAGGCGAACGTCTCAACAAGTATTGCCAAATTAAACCATCACAACCACCAACATTACACGATGGGGATGATCAGTTCTATGATTTGTCCGGGGATGCATAATGCGATGTAATAGTTTTATTATTTTGTATTGTTTATTTTCTTGTTTAAATCTTTCCAAGCACATTTTGCTACCTCCGACTACTATTGTTTTGGTTTCTATTAATTTATACTTTTTATTTATATTTGGTGTTAGTTATGTTTTATAGTTTGGTATAAAAATTTGGTGGAAAAAAAGTTGAAAACCCATATTTTTTTTTAAAAACAGTGCACTTTTTCGCACTAGCACACCTATGCATGTACATATCCATGCACTGGTACGCGCGGATCTGTACATGCACAGGCGCGCGAGTGCAAAAAAATGCACTGTTTAAAAAAATATGGGTTTAGGCTAACTTATTAATTGTTGAGTGGGCCTAAAGTGTAGGTAATGGTTATATAACATAATTTAAACAACATTTAGAGAAAAAACATTAAAACAAGATTTTTTTTACTTCAACACTAAATCATGGTAAATGGATACCAAATAAGACAATTTAAAAGAAATACATAAAAACTTAAACAACAAGTTAAAACATTAACTTAAACAAACAACACAAAATAAGTAAACTACAACATGCAAACAACCAAAGGAATCGTAATGCTCAATCGTCGAAGTCATATCCCAAGTTATCGTCAGAGTCAATCCTCTCTTCTCTTTCCGTAATCATATCCTGAAGATACGCTACCATATCCCTAGTGATGTAGTCTACCACCGTCATGTTCAAGACGGCGGCTGCTTCTTGCTTAATTTTAAATGGTAAAAACAACAAACGATCCATCGATTTACAAAAAAGGTACCTCTGCTTGATTTGTTCACGGTTGCGCACAACTAAACCTCCCGTTCCTAAACGGTCGTAGTTTTAGTATATCTTACACAAGACTCGCTCAAAAAACGCATCGCTAGTATTTTCCCCCAACTCTCGACGGGTAAGCTTCACCGTCTCAAGCAAATGGTAGTCTTCATGAGGGGTAAACTCTATTTGTTAAATTGTTTATCCTTGATGAGTGTTTAGGAATGTTTGGTTGTTGTCTTGTTGATGTAGTGCTTAGCGTCTATTTATAGGGGTTTGGATGTTTAGGCGAGATTTTTTTTAGGGCGGAAGTTTTTAATAAAGTGGAGTCCAATTCGGCGGGAAATTCATTAGGGGTCTCGTTATAGCGAGACACCTAATAATAGAAATTCCGCTATAATGAGACCCTTACTATTGCACTGCAACATGTGCGTACTTTTTTGCTTTATAGGTGTCACAATATCATTCGTCAACTTGGATTACGTTATCCTTATCTTACAGGTGTCGTTTATTAATTGGTTTACTTGGATTACGTTATCTGAATCATAGAAGGCCTTTAAGTAGATGTTTTTCGAGGCAGTAAAAAGTATAGAAAATATAAAATTGCAAAAATGTGTCCATGGACTGAGTTGGAAGATCAATATTTGACGAGGGCATCAATCGAAGTTGGTAACATGAACCTCCAAGAGGGGCGTAAAACATACTGGGAGGTATTGTTATGCTAGATGTATTTTCTATATGGAAGGGATGGTGTCCAGCCGCCTAAAATTTCTAGGCGTGTAGATGAGGTGAAAGCTAGGTGGTCAGTCCTAGTCACATATCGTATGCATCCAATTTCTGAACTCAACGACTTGGAACGTCGTGTTGCGTGTAATCGGTTCAATTGCCAGGTCACAGATTCTCTAACAGATGAGCAGCTGGATCAAGTCCGTTCTGACATTATTGACATCCGGGTAGAGGAAATGCGTGAATACCAGGATGCAAAAGAAGAAAGGAAGTTGATGAAATGAAACTGGTCTGATAGATAAACTTCGGTTTGTACAAGTGGATGGCTTATGTTACAGTTCATGTTTCAGACTATGCGCAAAACAAACAATATTAATATCTCGAGTATCGCAAAATATTACCTGTTGAATGGGACCCAACTGTCTAGCCACCCGTAGCGAATAGTATGCCTCGACAATGTCCGACGCCTTCAGTGTCGCATCTATCCAAACTACATCATAGTGACCTCGAGCATCCCTCATGCTCGTATACGGCATGAATGATACCTACAAAATATGAACAAATCATTTAACATTAGAAAATTATATTAAATTTAAATATCACGATGATTAAAAATAAAAATATTTATAACTTACATCGTGCTCGGTGAAGGTAGCTCGGTAATCTCGAACACCGTTTCGAGCCTACTGGCTTTGTCGAAACTGTGGAGGCACATACTTGCACAAAATAGGATGTGCGATACTAAACCTCAGGTATTGATGAGCTGAAAATGACAAGAAATGGTCGTAAATCCATGTCTCTAACAAGCCCAAAAATCCAGAAATACCAGAAGTAGCGTGTAGGCATCCTCTGCCTAGCTGGTAGTAGAGCTGCGCGAATATCATCTGTCCCTAATTATACCTGACCGAGCTACTATAATCATCTATGAACTGTAAGTAGTCGAGGCTAATGTTGTTGCCAGACTTGTTGGCCAATATGGTACAACTAAAGAAGTGCAACAAGTAACCCCTAGTAGCTCGGCGAACATCCGCATCAGTAATATCATCGTCATAATACTGATCAGTGCAGAATCTCCTCTTCAGCCATGCAAGGCGAACATGCCTCTTGCCGCCCCCTATGTTCTCCTCAATATCTGCCACAAGCTCTGAACACTGCACCCAAGTAAGCGAGCGTATGCCGCATTACGCTCATCAGCAGTAGGGTACTCATATGTCTCACAGTTGACACCAAAAACTGATAGCCCTGTGATCATGTAGACATCATCGAGTGTCTCCGAAAGAGAAATGAAATGTGTTCGTCTCAGGATGCCATCTCTCCAAAAATGTCTCTATCAAATAAACATTTGTAGCCCATCAACCGAGAGCGTCAACAATGGGTCTGAAACATGTGGCCATCACCTGGTCAAGTACTCGTGTCTGGCGGACTTTCAAGTCCCAACCACGGTGAGTCTCATACATAGCATAACAACGCATATGTACCCTCGGTTGCATAAAAAAATACAATATAAACATATATGCAATATAACATTTAAGATAAACCAATATGTTCAATATATGCAATAGAACAACTAAGATAAACCAATAAACAATAACTTAAATCACAAGTATAAAATATAAAATACACCAATAACCAATAAATCCAATAACAAATAAAACATATAAGATACACCAATAACGAATAAATTTAATAACAAATAAATTCATTCTATCCTAAACTAATAAACTCTATAAAAAATATAATTTATAACACAAACCAATAACCAATCCAATGCAATAGACAATGTTTTAAACATAAACCTATAACTATAACATAAATTACATTGCATTTAATAATAATAACTTTAACAAATAATTTAAAACTAAAAAACTTACATCGCCTTTGAATACGATATAAACCTCATGCTCTTTGTAGGCATGAAATGTCGAGTATAAGTCGATCACATGACGGTTATATCTACGGAAACGCCGTTCCGTAGTGCGACGACGGCGAACAGGGGCGACATGTAAGTCCCATCTAGTACGGTGACGGACGCTCCGAGACGTCTCGCCTTGTACCATCTCCTCGGCCTTATCAGCAGTATCTCGGTCCGTAGTGGGATAATGGGGGCGTGGAGACCTCCTACACGAAACAAATAATTTACTTAAACGGATTTCAAATTAAAAAAAATTGTGTGTAGGATAAAAAAATAACATAACACGCGACAAAGTTCAACATAATCAAAATCGGAAAAAAAAAAAGCTTAATTACAAAGCCACACACTCAATTGCATGGATTTGGACAGATACACGCATTGCAGATTTACCGAATTCACGCAGCGTAGATCTATCCAATCCACGGTGCATGGTTTGATTTTTCCTCGCACGATTCCGTGTAAAAAAATACTTCCGTATTGTGACTGTAACAACCGGGTCTCTTTATTAAAAAAAAACAATCTTGAATTAGCCTGGCCATTATTGGTTCCGTCACCATACATACCGGTCAAAATCATATGCCTATTTATCATCCTTTTATCATAATCACACTCCCGTATTTATCATCATATTACTATAATCACAGTCCCCTTTTTATACTGTCCTTTTCAATTTCAGACTCAGCATCCACTAAACCCCTCCACTTTCACTAAACCCTCGACTTTCCTCTTCAGAGTCATACTCTCCAATGGCGTCCTCCATTTCTTCCGTCATCGCATGGTATGTGCTTCGTCTTCTTTTTTTTACTCTATCTCTAAATCCTAAGTTCTATGTCTAACTATGTTTTTCTCTCCTTTTCCTCTATCCTCCGACTCGTCTCTCAGGGGCTCAGGAGAAGATGGACAACTCGGCATCGGCAACAACGAAGAGAGAGAACGTGTCTGTGTTGTCAAAGCTCTCGAGTCAAGCAACGTCCGATCCGTCGTCGCCGGTAGCCGTAACTCTCTCGCCATATGCGATGATGGCAAAGTCCGTACTCTGCTATTTTGATTCGTTGTTTTGCTATTTCATAGACCTGTTTGATGTGATTTTAGTTTTGTATCTATTGATTTGATGTGGCTTTTTTTTATTGTGATTTTTTTTTTTGCGTGGATCAGTTGTTTACTTGGGGGTGGAATCAGAGGGGTACCTTAGGTCACCCTCCGGAGACTAAGACGGAGAGTGTGCCTAGTCCGGTTAAGGCTCTTGGCAGTGCCAAAATTGTTCAGGTAACTAATTTGGGTTTAATGAGTTGGATTATATTATGTATTGGTATGGCTTAAATGTTTGCGAGGTTGTGCATTTAGGCGGCTATTGGTGGCTGGCATTGTTTAGCTGTGGATGATCAAGGACGAGCTTACGCATGGGGTAGGTTACAGTTTGCACTTTTAGATTGATTTCTAGAAAATGAAGAAACAGGATGACTAAAGAGAGACTCTTAGGAATCTTAAATATAAGTAAAGTGATGTGTTTTGTGCTTATCCTAAAGTTGACATCAATTGATAGTACCTTTAGCTTTAAACAATATTTGATTTTTAATCGACTTTGTTCCTCAGAAATTAGGAGATGGTTGTACAGTAGGACGGAATAAGCATTTTCTATTTCTAGTGGTTGGTTTTGAAATTTTTGCATACACATTCAGGTGGTAACGAATATGGGCAGTGTGGTGAAGAACCAGGGGGAAAGGATGATGCAGGGAGACCTTTGAGAAGAGACATTGTGATTCCTCAACGTTGTGCCTCGAAGCTTTTAGTTCGTCAGGTAATTAATTTTGACAGATTTCTATAATATTCCAGTAATTGCATAAACATGTTGATTCCATTTACTTCGATAGTTTTGAACATGAATGATCAAGTTCTCTAAGACTGCTTTAAAAGCACATTATTAGATGTAGCCTAGTCTGTGTTCTGATGGTGTAAATAATTTATAATTCATAGTGCATACGGTTCTCAGTCTTTCTGTATAATTCCTTCATTTTAGACTCTGGCACTTATGAATCAAACTGCATGTAGTTGTAGTAAAGTTAATCTTTTTGTCCAACTAGAGTGATGCGATAGAAGTAAGAAGCTGAGCTTTTACAAAGCATAATTAGTATGTTGTAACTTTATCTTAATCCTAAGTAAGTCTTTCTGCTGGTTTACTATTTTTTGGATTTTGTTTGTGTTATTCTGCAATCATTTATGATTATGACTTTTATTTTGGAAATGTAAACGCAGCTACTATAGTTGGGAATGACTGATTTTTTCGTAGTTCAATTTGATTCAGCTAAAATACCTACTATTTCACATAATCATGTCACATAAGTTTATGCATTGAAGTTAGTTACATATTGATTATTAGCTCTTGATCTTTGAACTTTTCATACCAGCATGAAATTTAACCAGTTTCAATCGATATTTGTGTCTACACCTTCTATTTTCTATTCTGTTTGGTCATGGTTTCAGGCTGATGTTATTTAACGATCTAATGGTAGGTTGCAGCTGGAGGCACTCATTCCGTGGTACTTACGCGTGAAGGGCATGTGTGGTCCTGGGGTCAGCCGTGGCCTCCTGGAGACATGTACTGCCCTCTTGATTAATTTCTTCAGTCATGTTGTAACCAGTTTTTTTTTTTGCTCATATCATTGTGCTTAAGGAGCATCTTTCAGAGGATCTTATTATTCATGCCTTCTAACTGGTAACTTTATAGAATAATATGCTGAGAAACTTTTATACCATTTTGTAGTAAACAAATATCTGTTCCTGTGAAAGTCCAAGGCCTTGAAAATGTGAAGCTCATTGCAGTGGGGGCATTCCATAACCTGGCTCTCCAGGAAGATGGGACATTGTGGGCATGGGGTAATAACGAATATGGGCAACTTGGAACTGGGGATACCCAACCAAGATCGCAACCTATTCCCGTTCAAGGGCTCTCTGGTCTCACTTTGGTAAGACTTTTATCGGCAGATTCCTGTTTACCTTTTTTCAGAACTACTGAATTTTATTTTGTATTATCTGACGCCTTAAACTTATTTGCTTGTCCAAATTATATTCATATCCTTTTATTGAAGCTCTTTCCCGTGTGGAGTCTCATGAAACTCTTTATGATACAAAATAGTTTACGACTTTGCCTTGAACAAAGTGTAAGATGGTGTTCTATACATGAAGAAATGTTAACAAATTACTTGTAATTGGTCACATGACCTTTTTTGTTACCCTAAGGTAAAGGAAATGAAGGAAGTGGATAATAATTAGTCAAGTAATTTCATTTCTCTGCACTTCATAATTTTAGTAGTATGCATCTGAGTGTTTGTGTATATAGGTCGATATTGCTGCTGGCGGATGGCATTCTACTGCTTTAACTGATAAGGGAGAGGTATAATTCGTTTTTCTTTTCAAATATTCTTTTCATCATCTCTGAGTCTTCCAGATAGGTTTCGTAGACTACTTCCCTACTAATATTAATCTACTAGTGTTTATGCTAATATTTTAGCTTATCAACTTGTTTCATCGCATGACCTTTTAGTTTTTGGTTCTGAAAATTTATACTAAGCTCTTAAATTCCTGAATGACACACTACCAAGCACTAAGACTACATGATCAAATATTTGCATAAATATATCAACTTTGAATTAAATCTAGTTAATGGCCTTTACCTTTTTTTTTTTTTTTTTCCAAGAATCAAAATTTTTATTGAAATTGAAAAGTAATGTACAGAACATTATAAGGATATCTGTTCAAATCCTTAAGCACAGCACTTAAAGGATTTACAAATTATAGATCTATATCCTATATTGGCTTCCATTTAAATTTTGAGCTTCAAATTCCATCTTCAATTCAGTCATCTTTCTCCATCCTTTATCTCCTCACCAATTCACCTTCTTCTACTAAGAAGCTCTTATAAGAAGCTCTTAAAAATTCCTGAATGACACACTACTAAGCACCAAGACTTGGTTGCATGATCAAATATTTGTATAACTATATAAACTTTGAATTAGATCTAGTGAATCACCTTTATCTGTTGGTTAACCGTATGTGCAATGAGCCTATAACTAATAGCTTCAGCTAAAATTGTTCGCGATTTCTTTTGACATGCTTTCATTTTGTGGACAGAAGTCGCACTTCCATATATTGAACATCTTTCCAAGTTTAATGAACTAGAGGATGTTGGGACTTGAGTATAAGAATTATCTCTTTTGTCTTCTATTATTTTATCTAGGTCTATGGGTGGGGAAGAGGAGAACATGGAAGGCTTGGATTTGGGGATAATGACAAAAGCAGTAAAATGTTGCCTCAGAAGGTTAATCTCTTAGTTGGAGAGGACATTGTTCAGGTATCACCGACAGGATTGTCGCCGTTGATTTGTTAATAGACAATCTTGATGCATTCTGGTTTTGGATTTTATCTATTTTTTTTCATGTAGGTTTCTTGTGGTGGGACTCACTCAGTTGCACTGACTCGCGATGGTCGCATCTTCTCGGTTAGTATAATTACAGTTCTACCATTATTTTCAGAAACTGAAACTAGTACCCTAGATTAACAGACTTGGGGATTGTTTGGTGTCAAGTTTATAAGCCAAAAAGCTAGCTAGCTTAAAAAGTAAGAAGGCAAAAAAAGTAACTTATAAAAAAGTCAATAATGTGTGGTGCCCGGTAAAAATCCAAAATGTGCCGTCATTTCTTGTGATAAAGTATGCTTGTATACGAAATTTTATGAGAAAAGATGATAGCCTGCTGTCACCTGTCAATTTCTGATTTTAAATGTTCCTGACATGCTATTCCTGTGTGTACAAGTGAGATACTAACTGTTTTCATTGTCGGCAGTTTGGCAGAGGAGACCATGGACGACTTGGATACGGGAAAAAGGTGACAACAGGTCAGCCAATGGAAGTACCAACAAAGTTGATTCCAGCACCAAGTAGTGTGAGTCAGAATGAAGCCCAGGGTCAATGGATCGCCAAACTTGTTGCCTGCGGTGGTCGCCATACTCTGGCAATTGTAAATTGGAAGTGTGATTAAGAAAACAGTGTGATAATTTATTTGCTACTTTGTTCTTCTAGACCCTGATTTTAGGGAGCAGAATTGTATGATGGTTTATGGTAGCAGTCTATGAAAAGCAAAAACCATGTACAAGTTTTATCCTCAAAAGGAATTATGTAAACTGATTAAACATTACTATATCATTCCACTTACATGGCTCGGGCAGGCTAGCGCTCCAAAAAGCTTAACAACAAAATATTACTCACAGCCTGTCTCCTGATTAACTTTAGGGAAATGGCACCTAAGTACGGCCAAACATATTAATGTCTAAGTATGGGGTATTGCTCATTTAATATCATCTCAATAAAACAATTCCTTTTCAAGGCCTAATTTTTTTAATACTATAACTACCTTTAATTTAGTATATAAACCTTATTTTGAGAATTAATGGGTATTTTCACTCGATCAACAATTTTGAATTTTTAACCAGCCTCCTCTCTCTCTCTTAACCCTCCCAAAACACCTGAACCACCGTCGACCTTCCTAAACCACTGTCAATATACCGTCATCCCGACGACCACTCTACACCACCGTCAACCTCTTGTTGACCACCCTAAACTACCGTCCGGTACCTGTAACCATCTTAGTCCACCGTTTTTCAACAAACAGCCACAAAAAACCGTACTGTTTTCTCACCGGCAAACAACTTCGATTAACCAGCCCATCCTTCGATTCCGGTGAATCTTTAAGTACCATGAGAAGTCGAGCAACTTCTTTTCTCGTTAACGACAGCCACCGTGAAACAATTCCAACCTGAGATACGCCTACGTAACCCTGTCGTTTTTTCGATCTTGTGTAACCGAAACTACATTAATCCGATTAGGTATTGAAAGCATGTATGTTACTCTATTAGATTGTTTAGAAGTTGTTTAGGTCAGATTTGAGGACATGTCTTCCGTTTTTTCCGATCTTTGTAAGGAATTCGGTAAATTTTTACAGTTTCAGGTGATTTAGGGAACAAAATGCGATTTTATGTGGAGAAAATGCGATTTATGTGTATTATTATGACATTGCTAGATAGACGTTTATGACATTGCTAGATACATGTAATGAATTTAGAGTACACGCTTAACAAACATTGCTAGATGCGTTAACATATCATTGTTAGATAAGCATAGTATTACATTTTTTGAATATGTCTGGATAAGTCCTTAACTTGCTATTGTTATGTTTTAAGACTATTAACCTTGTCAGATACATCTTTTACTTCGGTTTATGATTATATGCTTAACTCTTTGTCGACATTGCTAGATACGGTATAATGAGATTGCTAGATGCATTTTATTGGATTGCCAGATGCGCTCAGAAGACATTGCTAGACACAGTGAAATAACATTGCTAGATACACTAATACCACATTGCTAGACACACTAGTATAACATTTCTAGAAACACTAATATAATATTGCTAGATAGGGGAATTGTTATTGCAATTGTAAGTCAAATATCACATTGCTAGATACATAAATTGCTGAGTTTATAAATGCGAGTCAGATCTATAAATCTTAATTACAGATCTATGTTTCTTTTGGTCTCAAAGTTACTTAAACTGGTGAGTTTTGTTCATCATATTCAGAAAATTAGATCTAGCTCATATTAGTTTATAGGATTGAAGTACATTTGGTGCACGTGTTTAGATTGAACTAAATATGGAGTTGTTTATGTATTGCAGAGTGATATAAAGAATATGTGGACAGTGGAGAAGACGAGTGTGATTCAGGAGGTGGAAGTGGACATGAGCCTGTACATGCTGGATTTGTTGGAGAAGGAATGTTGATAGCTGCTATCTGTGGGGATGGTCGAGAAAAAATGTATTCCATCAAGACGAGAGGTAACCACCAGCCAGTCCCGGTATGGTCGTTGTTTCAAATCAGGACACAACAGGAGGTCATGCGATGCTCCGTTCTGAACTTAAGTTTGTTTTTTTTGTTCTTTTTGATATCATTGGATAAGCACTCCTTATCTTTCGATTTGTATGTTTTGAAACTGTTAATATTACTTCGTACAACGTCTGGTTGTATCGTTAATTATATTCTTTCCTAGTGTTTGACATTGCTAGATAGGCTATGATTACATTGCTAGATACTTGTTATATCATTTGTAGTTGCATTGAAATTAAGTTTCTGATGCCACATTTCTAGATACAGTGTAATACCTATGCGATTGTAAGTCTACAATAAGATTGCTAGATACGTGTATAGGAAGTTGCTAGATACAACATTTTGCAGACATGAACATTCCACTAACATGAAGTACATGGACGTCCTAATCAGCATAAAAAATGGTAGATGGGTTGTAACGAGTTTGCTAGATACATCCGCATATCATTGCTATATACCCTATAACAATATTGCTAGATACAACATCTGAACATTGCTAGATGCATTATAACGACTTTGATAGATACACCATCAAAAGATTGCTAGATGGGTTGTGAAGAGGTTGCTAGATACAACATGTGAACATTGCTAGATACAGTATAACGACTTTGATAGATTCAGCATCAAAACAATGGTAGATGGGTTGTAACGAGGTTGATAGATACAACCACATAACATTGCTAGATACCTTATAACGATATTGCTAGTTACATCATCTGAACATTGCTAGATACAGTATAACGACTTTGATAGATGCAACATCTTTTGTAGTTGAATTGAAATTAAGTTTCTGATGCCACATTGCTAAATACAATGTACTACCTCTGCGATTGTAAGTCTACAGTGAGGTTTCTAGATACCTGTATATGAAGTTGCTAGATACAACATTTTCCAGACATGAACATTCCACTAACATAAAGTACATGGACGTCCTAATCAGCATCAAAGATAGGTTGTAACGAGGTTGTTAGACACAACCGCATATCATTGCTAGATACCTTATAACAATATTGCTAGATACAACATCTGAACATTACTAGATACATTATAACGACTTTGATAGATACAACATCAAAAGATTGCTAGATGGGTTGTAACGAGGTTGCTAGATACAACATGTGAACATTACTAGATACAGTATAACGACTTTGGTATATTCAGCATCCAAACAATGGTAGATGGGTTGTAACGAGGTTGATAGATACAGCCGCATAACATTACTCGATACCATATAACGATATTTCTAGATACAACATCTAAACATTGTTAGATACCATATAACGACTTTGATAGATGCAACATCATTTGTAGTTGCATTGAAATTAAGTTTCTGATGTCACATTTCTAGATACAGTGTAATACCTCTACGATTGCAAGTCTACAGTGAGATTGCTAGATACGTGTATATGAAGTTGCTAGATACAACATTTTCCAGACATGAACATTCCACTAACATAAAGTACATGGACGTCCTAATCAGCATCAAAATAATGGTAGATAGGTTGTAACGAGGTTGATAGATACAACCGCATATCATTGTTAGGTACCTTATAACGATATTGTTAGATACAACATCTGAACATTACTAGATACATTATAACGACTTTGGTAGAAACAACATCAAAAGATTGCTAGATGAGTTGTAACGAGGTTGCTGGATACAATATATGAACATATCTAGATACAGTATAACGACTTTGATAGATTCAACATCAAAACAATGGTAGATGGGTTGTAACGAGATTGAAAGATACAACAGCATAACATTGCTAGACATGTTATATAGACATTGCTAGATACGTTATAAGGAGATTGATAAATACAAAAATGTAACATTGCTAGACACGATATAAAGACATTGCTAGATACAACAGTATAGGATTGCTAGCTATGTTGAATTTATTCATACAATAAAAATGGCAGGATCTCCCTATAAACTTTAGAAAAAAAAACATTGGTAGAAATACTATAAAAATTTATATAATACTAAAGTTGGTAGAAATGACATTGGTAGAAATGATTTACATAACATTTTCGATATTCTTAACACAATCAGATACATTGCAATTGTTACTAAAGTTTTGAGTAATCGTCTTATACTAGCATCCAATTTTAAATGAATCACACAACCCTTGTCCCAAAATATGAATTACATAAAAAACTTTCTCCCAACACTACCATCGTTGGTTTGTGTTTAAATTATTGAGGAAATGCCTAAATATTTCACCTCTTGTTTTGGCTTGCATATCCTATCCATATTCTTTAGGAACATATCCTTTTTGAATGATGTTTTTCGCGTACTTACAAACAAAAATCCCACAGTCAAGGTTGTCCTTCTCCTGTTGTGGGATATCTCTCATTGTCTTGATTTTGTATCCACCTTTCACAGCAGGTATGTATTTTTTCTTCATGCAAGAGGCCAACTGAAAAATCAAGGAACGACTTGTTATAATGCAATTTATTAGACTACTTCGATGCTAGATACGACTTCTGGCATTGCTAGATACAGCAGGAGACATTGCTAGATACAGTGAAATAACTGTTTGACTGTAATTCTAATATCACATTGCTAGATACATGGATATGAGATTGCTAGATACTAAAAAAACTTGGCCACAAAAACTAGCAATATAACAATATTTTCAGAAATGTATAGAAGGTTGATTATGTGTTCATTACCTCGAACGATGTATTCAGAAACGTATAGAACAGGGTGTTTCTTACAGCTTCTATGTGTTCTGCTGTAATTATATCTCGTTTTAGAAGGTTGATTATACTCACTAAGTCTGGCCTGTAGAATACGCCCGTCTTAGTCATGTTTGCCTGCATATATTCCCATTTCAACACAACTTAATCATAATCCGAACAATCCCGTAGTAACATCTATTTCAACCATCAAGCAATTAAACCGTCCAAACTAAGCATAGAACATATGCATTACCAATCGAACACACCACTGGTGCAACTAACCAAACAACAACATGAGTCTTACTTCATTGCTACATTGCTAGATATGACCAAGTTTAACTACTACATTGCTAGACGTGCAGTGTGTTACAGTAAACTAGTTGCTGACATTGCTAGATACAGCCACAAATATTCTCTACATTGCTAGATACATACACCATCTCTGCATATGAACAAAAAACTACCTCAAATCTATACATTGCTAGACATGCTTTACTGAACCCTTCGACGTTGCGATTCTAGCCTAAAAAACCAACTACCCAGTACTATCGGCATTCTCCGACAGCACTATCGACACTATCATAACCAAGCCGATACTAACCAGCCATGTTTAACTACTAACGATGAGAACAGAGAACTATCCAATACAGTACTCAAATACAGTGACTACTCCGGCGACGTTAATACAGTTTACTGTTAAACCCACAGAGCCACATTCAAACGTCCGGTGAAAACAACAATTACGTCAAACGTACCTTTTCGACAGTAACGACTCCGGTGGCTCGTCGACGGTTGTTTTCTCTACCTCTTGATCGGTGTCGGGGAAAATGTTATCGGCACTGGAACGTTATGGTCGACGGAACGGTTACAGCATGTTGGGTTCAAGTTCGTGTTTTGGGTTCGCTTTCGTTTTTAGTGTTTCTCTCTTCTCAAAATTAGAAATGTGAAAATAAAGAGAATTGGAACCCAAAAATCAAGATTATAAGGTGAGAAAAGTGGGTTTCAACTAAAAACCCTTAGATATTTTATGAAACTAATCTAAAAATGGGTACCATTTGGTATTTCAGAATTGAATAAGTATATATAGGTACTTTCCCCTAAACTTTATTATAACATTCCATCACATTCTGATTAAAAAACTAAATCCTGTCTAAATTTTTACTAAGTACGGTTTTATTTTTATTTATTTTTAATATGACTAGTTCAATCTAATCTTCATTTATGCAGAAGTATCGAACCAATACTCAGTTCTTGTGTATAATTTGAAGCTACTTTAATTTAACTCAATAACCAACTTTTTAAGTCTTATTGGTGAGTTTGATCTCGTTTAATGTGCTTCCGATTATTCCAGGTTGCGGGTTAGTATTAAGTCTAGTGATTCGGTTATCCAAGATATTTTTTGGTAATACAAAGATCATATATACTTTTTATCTCCATTTTTATGTTATTTCCATCATTTCAATCTATTCGGTCCAATCAAAATTTTGACCCATTGGATCAAAATCCATCCGTGATGAGGCTTACAAGCAACCCAGCTTTTTAAATGTCTTGCGCGAGATTTGAGATTAGCTCAAAAGAAAGATGCTTTGTTCGATTCCAGTCCTATATCTGATTCTCTCACTAACGTAGTTAAGTTTTTGCAATCGGATGTAGCGGAGGTCCAAATTGACAATTAACTACAGTAAAGCAGTCGATTACAGCATCTGTCATGACGAAACCATTTAAAAACTCAAAATTCTGGTTTTAAATTTTTAGAGCTGTTAATGATCGTATATTTTCGATCTGACGAGATATCAGTTGGGGTTAACCTAAAAATTAATAGAACACAGAAGATAAAAAAAACATTTAAGAATCATAAAAATTAATTTGTTTCGTAATTTATGGATTCCAAGTTTCTACATGGACCGCACTAAAAAAAAAAAATTTGTTGGATTTTTCCTCTTATTTTCTTTTTTTAAATTCAAAGTTTTTTTTAATCAAAGAAACAAATTTATTAACTAATTGAAGAATTACAAAATTTGAGGGATCACAAGCTAATTAACCCAAAATTTAAAGACAATGAAAATTTGGGGCGAAAATTTTGCCGCCAAATTGAAAATTGAAAATCAGAGTCTCAAAACTTCTCAAACTTCAAGAATCAAAACAACATCTTCAATCTCCAGCATCTTTTCCTTCTTCTTCTTTATCCATAGCCATCATTTCCTTAAGCTCTACTGCAATCTTATCCTGTCAATCTTCCAAGCTTTTCAGGTGAAAATCCGCTTCCTCCTTCCCAAGCTGGTAAGCATCATATGAAACCAAGCTTTTCAAGCTTCAAGTCAGACCTGCAAAAGAAGAAAATTCTAGCAGTACCTTTGTTCAATATTGAAGATAACCTAAACCTAAGCTTTCTAGGAATGTAATTGCTAGGAGACTTGATGGAGCATTATACTGATGAAAATGATGTTTAAGCTTGCACTTAAGGGTCCATTTGGCAAGCCAATCAGCTGCCTGATTCTGGACCCTTGAAATGTGCTTTAGATTCATGTTTTTATCTAGAAATTTACGGCAGTAACTTACGTTTGGGTCCTCTATATCTGGGATAGTGTTGCTAGTGAGTTGCTTAATTAGAACTAAGGAATCAGATTCAATATCCACGTGCGTCCAATTGTTTTTGAAGCAGACAGATAGACCCTGAAGCATGTATATGGTTTCAACTTGAAGAGGAGTGACTTTGTTGATCAGATTTCCATAAGCATGCGTGATGTCGCCATCGCTGTTCTTGAAGAGAATACCAGAAGCAGCCTCTCCATTGAGCGCACATGATGCATCCACATTCATCTTAATACAAGATTGAGCAGGTGGAAGCCATCTAAGGTACTGAGGCTTATTTTCCTTTTCAATAGAGCTACATCCCATAATCACACCTGCATTTTGAGCTTTCAACCAATGTTTATGATTGAGATTTCCAGTAACTTCAATACCCTTGACAATACTAATTATATTCTCAATAGCTCTATTAATGCTGATATGAATGCCCTTATGCTTTATTGAGTTTATGGATTTCCAAATTATCCAGCATATAGCTTGAGGAATTAGATGAGTAATGTGGAATTTTGATTTCGAAAACCAGAACCAGCATCTTGATAGATGAGTTAGAATCATAGATCTTTTAATTTTTATTTTAAAGATGCAGGCAAACCAGTTCCAAATTTTCCAAGCAAATGGGCATTTAACAAACAAGTGATCCTTATCTTCACAATTATCACAGAATATGCACTTAGATGCTATGCTAATATGCCTCTTCATCATAATAGAGTCTACTGCAATAAAGTTATGAATTAGTTTCCAAGTCATAAAAGAAAACTTCCTTGGGATTTTTGAGTTCCAAATCTTCATGTATAGACTAAAGATATTGTGCTTTGTTCTTGTATTCTCCCAAGTCTGCTTCAAATTAAACTGACCCTTAGAGAGTATCCAGTAGATTATATCATCATTTTCAGTAATCTGGAGTTTGTTGATCATGTGAACTCTATCATAGCCAATATTATCCTGTATTTCATTTAAAAGCCAAGAGTTGTTATGCCAAAAAGAGTTAAATTTTACATCAATATACCAGTGGATGCTTTTTTCAGTAACTATGGCAGGTAGGCTGTGCCAGGGATCCTTCCAGAAGTCAATGTTTCCTCTGCCAAGGATCCAGGTAACATTCTTATCAGCTTGCTGTCTTACATTACATAACCTGCTCCAAACTAAAGAACCTTTGATGTTAGTGTAAAGGGGGTGAGCATTTTTGCAATATATATCATTCATGACATTAGACCAAAGATAGTCATTCTTTCTTAATTTGTACCAAAGATTTTGAGAGAAGGAGTTTTGGATGTCAACCAATTTTCTGACATTTAAGCCTCCTTCTCCAAAAGGCTTACAAATGTAAGTCCAAGAGGACCAATGAATGGTTTTTTGATTTTGCTTGGTTCTCCAAAGAAACTTGTTTAAAGTATTTTCAATTTTATAGATGATGGTTTTAGGGATTTCACAGCATTGAATCCAATGATAGGTTATAGGGAGAAGAACATTGGTAATGAGAGATAACCTGCCACCATAAGAGAGCAACTTACTGTCCCAGTCTGTGATTCTATCATTGATTTTGTTTAGAATGGGGCTGAAAATTCTAGCTTTATTATTGTTAGAGACAGTAACACCCAAATGAGAGAGGGGAAGGAAGTCCACCTCAAATCCAGTTTGCAGCTTGAGACTTTGCACTTTAGAAGAGTTGAACTTAGTAGAAACAATAAGCTTAGTTTTGCTCTTGTTTATAGCCTGTCCTGAAGTTTGCTGATAAATATCTAGATAGTTACTAAGAATGTCAATAGAATTAGGGATGTTGTTAGTGAAAATTAAAATACCATCAGCAAACATGATACAAGGAAATATGAAAGAAGTTTCTAGATGTATAACACATTTTAGGGTGAGCGTTAAACAGATTGTTTAAACCTCTACTAAGGAACTCTTCATCAAGAATAAAAAGGCTAGGGGATATAGGATCCCCTTGCCTCAATCCCCTTTTCATATTGAAATAGTCAATAGTATCACAATTTATAAGCATGGAGACATGAACATCAGAAATCATTTTCTTTATAAGACCAACAAATTTAATACTAAAACCAAAAGAATGCATAACTTTAAGAACAAATGGATGAGAGATTATGTCGAAAGCTTTCGACAAATCTAATTGAACCATAGTGTTACCCTTTTTGGGCTTCTTGTTAATATAAAAAAGAAGCTCTTTAGCTAGTAAAATATTATCATGAATAAGTCTGCCTTTGACAAAAGCAGACTGAGAAGGGGATACAATCTTAGGAAGGATGCTAGACATTCTATGATTTCTAAGGGCTGAAAAAATTCTATTGACAAAGGTACACAAACCTATAGGTCTATAACTATTCCACCACGTAGGATTTGTAGTTTTAGGGATAAGGCAAATGCCAGTTGCAAACATACCAGTGGGAATAAAACTGTCTTGAATATATGCATTGAATGCATTACACAAGTCGCTTTTAATAATAGACCAACAATGCTTAAAGAAATAAAGGTTAAAACCATCGATACCAGGAGAGATGTCATTCTTCATACTACATATGATGTTCCAAATTTCTTCTTCATTGACTCTATTGAGCAACATATTGATGTCCTCATCAGATACAATAGAAGGGATGCAGCTAAAATTATTGCTATCAAGCAGCCTATTTTCATCATCTTTGCATTTATAAGGATCAGATCGGAGGATGTTCTTGAAGAATTCAGCAGCAGATTTCCCAATCTCCATTTTGTCAACAATCCAGGTATCGCCCTCTCTAATACTCTTTATTTCCTTTTTCCTTTTTTTCTTAGCAATGTAGTTATAGAAAAGCTTGGAGTTTCCATCACCTTCTTGAAGCCAACTATTGAAGCATTTCTGTCTCAAAAGAGAGTCTTCATTTCTGAGAGCCTTTAAATATAAACTTTTAGCCATAGCTAAGTTAGCAACAGATTGAAGATTATTATTAGTGTAATGAAGAATTTTCATAGTCTTGACTTTGCATTCAGTGTCTTTGACACTATCGAAAATATTACCAAACGTTTCTTTATTCCAAGCTTTGAGACAACTTTTGAGCCTTCTTAGCTTATACCAGAAAGTATTGCTTGGATGGCTATCAAGTAATTGGTTCCAGTCCTGCTCAACAACACTTAAAAAGGTAGCATCATTGGACCAACAGTTTAGGAACCTAAAATTCTTTTTTCTATTGATAGCATCATTAGTATTATGTAAATTTGAAGAGATAAGGAGAGGATCATGGTCAGAACATGTTCTGACCATGTGAAAAACCTGTGTATCAGTGAATGTAGACATCCATTTATCATTGATTAATGCACGATCTAGCCTTCTCCACTTATTACTTCTAGACCAAGTAAACTTCGAACCACAATAACCAGCATCATTTAGGTTGCAGCTTCTTATAGCTTCATTAAAGTTATCCATAATGGCTTGACAAGAGGATTGTACAACCCAATTTTTCATCATGAGCAGAAATAGTATTGGAATATCCCACACACATCCAGGGCTTATCATTGTCACAAATAGTTTTAAGACAATCCCAAAGATCTAACCTTTGAATGCGATTGCATTTTGCATAGACTGATGTTAAGTAAACTTTATCAGTAATACCAGGATAAGAAATCTCCATGTGGATACATTGATCAACATTACGAACAATATTGATAGTAACACTAGACACCCAGAAAACCCACAGCTTATCAGACACATTAGCAGCATAGTTGCTAAAACCAAGCACCTCAGCAACAGTTTTAATCTTATCACCCTTCGACATTGGTTCTTGAATAAAAAACACCTTGATATACTCCGAATTTATCATAGATTTAAGAATTCTCAAGGTGGGATTGTTATTCACACCTCTTGCATTCCAACTAATCGCTCTGATCATTTTGAGAGTAGGATTTATAAACTTTGTCTCTTGAACTTAGAGACTTAATAGTTAACTTACCCGTGGACCTTCTTCTTTTTGAAACTTTCAATTTGGATGTTATGATTTCATTAAAACGTTGTTGTGGAGAAAGCCTTGGAGTAGGAGAGCAGCTACCAATATTGGGATCAGGAGAACTGTATTGGTCTTCATCAATCTTGTTAATGGCTTCTATAACTTCTTTGCTTCTGTCTTGTGAAACATCTTGAATATTTTCAAGATTATGTTGTATAGTTTTGTCCAATTGAACTTGTGTAGAATTTATCTGATTATCATCTTTGTTACTTTCAACCTTTCCATCTTCTGGATCCTTTTGAGTTACAGTTGACTTAAGCTTTCTTCTATAGACTTTAACAATGTTCATATTTCTTGATCCAGTAGTATCAACAGAAGGCCCTTTGCTATTCTCCTCATACTTCTCATCCTTTGCATCATTAACTTTGCTATTTTCTTGTAAAGTATCAGAGTCCTCCACCTTCTTTGTTGATTTTTTACACTCAGATTGACAATTCCCTATGTGATAACAACCATAACAATACGATGACACATTTTTATAGCTGATGGTTACCCAATATCTATCGTTACTTCCAAAACCGATCCACAACTTTCTTTGCAGCTTTTTAGAGATATCAACCTCCACTTGAGCATAACAAGCATTAGTATGTGCCCGATTTTTATGCGGAACAATAACTTTGTAAGTTGGACCAATAACAGAAGAAATATCATGTATCAAACAAGAATCTAAAGCTTTCTGGCAAATTTTCGAAACGAACCGAGGTTAAAACCGTAGGGTTTTCAACTTTTTTGTTGAAATCCTGATTCCATCTCAAGATTCGTATGACTATATCATCAAACTTCCATACATTTCGTTACCATAATATTGATACATTTTCCTTCAATTCAAACTCAAATAAAATATGATGCGAATCCCATACTTCATAACTAAACGATCCCCTGAATTTCAAGGTTGCCAAAAAGTTCTCGAGTTTCTGTTTTTTGGAACTCCATTATTGAACTTACCAATAAAAGTGATTCTTAACTTCTTGATAAGAGATTGTTTAACTTGATCACTATATTGCACCGAAAAATGGTGTTCTGTCTTCTTCACGTATTCTGGATTCAAAGTTGTTGATTCTTCCACAGAACTGAATAAATCGACGAATTTCTTTCTTGGTTGCTGAATATGATTTCTAGTAGAATGAAGAACGATAAATTCTTCCGTTGATTGAAGATCCATGATCGAGTTGATCATTTAGAAGAAGACTTCCCCTGCTTTCTGGCTTCCTCTTATTCTTGAATTTTTTAAATTCAAAGTTGAAAATCTTAGAAAATCATTTTCAATCTTTTTATTTACAAAAATGTCATTGGCTCATAAATTAACCCAAAATTTGAAAAACTTCCAAATTCAATACTAAACCTTTACATTTTACTACCTAAACACCAAAAAACCAAACACCAAATAATTATGGAAGACGAGAAAATGGACGTTTCTTTGGATGACTTCGTGGATGAGGAGAACGTATATCGAATTGATGTAACGACTTCAGCTTTAGTTTATGTTTTCATACGAATCACACGATTTATACGATGAAATGCATGTGTTTCGCATAGAACGCGCGACCAAAACCCAGATTTCGCAAATTTGCATGCGTGTCGAATCTTGTCGTCGCATTCCTCCACGCGACCAAGTGATTCTGGTCGCACGATCTGTACGAACATATTACAACATTTCGTTTCTGTTGTGCGACTCAATAACTATCATGCTTTGTTAACTTATTTTTATTTGTTGTAGGAGGAATCAGGCCAACCACCATGTATGATGACTGATTACACAAGTATCTTCACAACCGATAGGTTATTCAATAAGCTGGAATTGGATGCTTTTGTCGATGATGAATCGAAAAAGATTAAATTCGTCACCATTATAGGGCTATATGATAGTGGGAAATGGGGAAGAACTCATAGATTATAGTACGTATGAGAGAGGTATGTTGTTTTCGTATCAAAAGCGAAGCCGAATACTTCATGTAAACAAAAGTATACGACAAAAAAATGTAATTATCCTTTCCAATTAAAAAGGAATCCGATTGACGTACTAGCTATGCAATGGTGTTTGGAAGTTGTAAACGGTAAACACAATCATGAACCTTATGTTCACTTAGACGGCCATTCCCGTGCTTGTAGGCTAAAACCGGATGAAGAAGACCTAGTTCATAGTTTATCTTTCCTTGGTTCGCTCCATAGGGAGATATATAGTGGTTTAAACAATCATAACCAGGAGAATCGTTCGAACATGCGTGCGTTCTACAATTGTCACAAAAATATTAGGATATTGAGCAAAAGGGACAAACACAAATGCAATATATGTTGGCTAAAATGAAAGAACATGGTTACTCCACGTGGAAGCGGTTATACAAAAAATTTAAGGTGGTCGCCAATTTTTATTTCCGCACATCCTACAAGTATAGACTTGTTGCATACATTCTCAAATGTGCTTATCATAGATTGTACGTACAAAACGACGAGGTATAAGATGCTGTTGTTAGAGATTGTTGGAGTAACTTCGACTTTAATTACATTTACCGTTGCATATGTGTTTATGAGCGATGATAATATACTAAATTATACATAGGATTTGGGTGTTCTTCGTGGTTTGATAATTGACAGTGTGTGTATATTTCGAGTGTTATTGTCACCGATCGAGAGTTAGCTCTCATTCGATCTATCGAGGAAATATTTCTGGATAAACCTAACTTGTTATGCACATGTCATATTAACAAGAACATTTCTAAGACGGTTCAAAAGTTAATGCCAAATGACGTGATTGCGAAACAATTCATTGGATTTTATGGTTACGTTGCCTCCATGAACACACTCAAAGGTTATGAAAAAAACCTAGTTAAATTGAACAAAAATGTTCCCCGCTTACCCCAAGTGCATTGAATACATTATGTGGGTAGGGATAACAAAATATGGTGATAGATTTTTCATCAGGATAATGCATCGATAAGGGGGGGCAAAAATTGTCTCCGTGACCTTTTCCCGTACCCGAGTCTGATGCCTTAAGTCCCACTTACTAAGACTGTCGTACATCGAGAAGCAACGTAAGTTGAATCTCACATGCGATATGTATCAAACACAAACACCGTAAATCTAAAAGTTATTTATTAAAAATATATAAAAAAGCTGTTTATTACAAAAACTTACATCTCCGTGATATACACTGTACGCCTCGTGTATATTTCAGGACGTTCATATATTCGTGCAAACCGTGAAGATGAACATGCACCGCTGCTGCCAGCCGCAACCCAACCAACGTGATGCCTGGTATCATCCGCTACACCACCATGACGCAAGCGTCGTTTCGTACGAGTTCCTGGAAAGAAGTTCCTCTGCAGGGATAATCTCATAAGGAACAAGTGTGGGGTCATCTCATGACCAAGTTGCTTCTTATCAGTCGTTTTAGTACAAACCATCCATGAAAAAAATCAAATACCAACAATGAAACAAATAAAAACAAATACCAACAACATGTAATACAAAATTCCAATGAAACAAATTGTACATTAAAATCTAGAAAGTTTGTGCTATCAGAAAAATACAAACTAACATGTAGACGACATAAAGAATCAAGCAGTTCTGTAATATTTCACACAAAACTATAAAAAGTGGATAAGTGTATCGCATGCGAATCTAGGTAAAGCTAGTCGCATGCGACTCAAGTTATTATTGTCGTACGCCATAATATATTTTCTTGGTCACACGACATATGCGGTTCACACTAACCTGGTCGCACATGTCGTGCGACGAAGATCTGTCGAACACACTAAGGGAACTAAAACCCTAGATCCCTAATGACTGCACCATTCTCCTCAAAATCAAATCCAAAACACAGATCTGCATCACACAAAAAACCGTACGCTATCAGTTTAACATAACAACAAGTAAAATTATACCAAAATCCAAGTTTTTTGAAAACAGAATATAAAACCTACTATTCTACAACAGATAGACAACAGAATCGAGAAAAATAATACAGTAGGAAGTTTATGTCATACATCTATCCTTTTGAGTTCTGATTGTTGAAAGAAGGTCATTTGATTTTCCGGTGGTTGAGGGTTGTTGAGAGGTTTTGAGAGTTTAAGAGAGAGAAAAAGGGGAATAAATTGGTGATAGATCTATCAATTGGCTTATATACCTTGTTTTTTTAGAGGTAAATTGTTCAAACTTAGGTGAGAATTAGGTATAGGATCCAACAGTGTAAAATCCAACCAAATATGGTTTTTTAGCATTACCCTATTTATATTCATGAGGATAGCTGGCTACGAGGTTTAAATACGGGGTTGATATTATTTGCTATTTTTTATGTTAAATTGTTTTTTAAAAAATTCAAAATTATAATTATATTTTTTAATTTTCCACTTGAGTTTAAGTTTATATTTTTTTATCATTCACTTATTTAAACCCTTAAGTCCTATAAGATTAATTCATACACAACTCAACTTAAACTCCTAAACTTGAAAAAGTGTAACCTAAAGCCCCTATTTGTTTTTTTTAAAAAAACTAAACCAAAAGAAGACAATCTAAAGAAGGGAGAATATAATAAATCTAGGGTAAAAAATATCACAGAAAGTAGTAACAAATTGTGTTAATCTTATGTTGTTTTCATAGATTCATTAAACATAAAATCAATGTGAAAAAACCATGTAAAAAAAGTAAAAGTAAATGTGAAATTCCAAAGGTATGTTTTAAAATTCGTTGCTTTTAAAGAACAACTCTATTTAAGTTGCCCTCAAAATTAAGTGATTATTACACATGATTTTCTTAAGTCATTCATCAAAAACCTATGAGTCAAATCACATTTTAGTATCCCGATGCCATCAAAATCATCACCTGTAATAATCATAACATCTACATATATAGATAAAATAATCTATCATGACTTGTACATTTGATAAATAAAGTAGAATCATAATTACTTGCATGAAATTCAAGTGAAATAATAATTGCAGAGAACTTCTCAAGCCAACTATGAAGAGCTTATTTGAGACCATATAAAGTTTTCTTAGGCAACAAAATTTCACATGTCCGTTGAGCAACACCCGGAAGATGAGTCATGTAAACTTCCACATGAAGATCACAGTTAAGAAAAGTTTTTTTGACATAATGATGAAAGATCTTCCAACGTCGAACAAATGTACTAACAATAAATGTACAAATTTTTGAAATTTTTCTCACTAGGAAAAAGGTTTCCTCATAATCGTTTTTTATACAAGATGGGTCTTATACATATTAAGGACCCATCAAAACTTGTTTTGATTTAGAAAACCTAATGAGATCCAATTATATACTTTCAAGGTGAAGGTTTGACCACATCCCACATATGAGTATGATAAAGAGTAGTAAGCTCTCCAGCCGTTACATTTTGCCAATGAGGATTATAAACAACATATTTATATGACTGAGGTTCATATAGATCATGTATATTTATTATGAAAGAAACAAACGAAACTGAGTAAGAAGAATAAATAAAATCTCGCAGTTTGGTAGACTTACTTGTATGAATACATCTCCCGAGAGGTGGAGTATCTATAGTTTCAATAGAGTAAAAAGTACTTATATATTGATAAATTATAAGTACTATCAACTTATGTAGATTTATCATGAACTGGTACATAATGAACAATTGATGTCTCGCTGTCAATGACAAATATAACAATAACTTGAAGTTTTATCTTTGTTATGTTATTTTCAGAATTGAATAAAATGGAATATGCTCAATAAACGTGGTATATCGAGATAAATATATACTTTGACTTGTGGGATCAAAGAAACTATATCCTAACTATCCAATACCATAATCTAAAAAAACACATATAATTGTTTTAAGAGAAAACTTGTTACATTCAGCATGAGAACGAAGGAAAAAATACGTACATCTAAATACTTCTAAATAGAAATAATCTGGAAGTTGACCATGCAACTTCTGAAACAAAAGCATTCATGAAGTATATGTAGTAGGAATTTGATTAATCAAATAGATAATAAGACGTGTTTCTTCCAAAATGCATTGGGAGCTTCGATAAATAAAATAAAATACCGAATAGTATCAACAATGTGACGATGTATTATTTCCAAAATACCATCTTAATGAGGGTTGGCAGTATTGATAACTGGTGTGTATGGTACGATCGAATAAAAGTAAGTGACGATAATTATTAGAGGTATATTCACCCCTTATATCATGCAGAAGAACTTTATCACAATATAATATTGAGTGTTAACAAGTTCTCTAAATTTTATATAAATTTTAATAAAATTAGACCTTCATTTCATAAGAGAACCCACTTATGACAGGTATATTCATTAATAAAAGATACACAATAGACCAAACTACCATTTGTGGAAATAAAAGATGGACCTCATACATTATAATGGGTAATATCAAAAGCAGGTGCAAAACAAGAGACACTACAATCAAAGATATTATTAGTGCTCAGATGATCCAAAACACCTCTAGAGACCGAAAACTTTAACATTACATATATACGTGTACCAAATTGAAATTCTAGATATAAACTTTAGAACACAAATAACTTAAACAAAATGAAGATAAATCAATACTAGAGACACTAATATTAGTGACTTGGAGTTCTTTCCAAACGTAAAGTTTCCCCATTCTACGACATATCCCAATCACCCTATGAGTATAGTGATACTTTATAACACAAACCGAATCAGAAAAGAAGACCCAATGATTATATTAACACATTGATTTCCCCAAATAAGATTTAAATCAAGTTTGAGAATATAATAAACATTAGAGAATTATATATGAGGGATAACAATAAATCTAACACCTATATCGATATTGTTGTAACTTTGGTAGAAAAAACAAATATGGGTGAAATAGAAAACAATGAAACAAAATATGACATGTACGGTGACATATAACAAGATGCACCATAATAAAAAAATCCCACAAGGATAAAGAAATACATGAAGTAGAAAACGATAACAAATCTGAATAAGACATAAATATAGACACGAGAGCATGATTAGAAACAATATATTGTCTAAAGGACTAAAATATCTTAGGGTCTACTACAGATGGTGGTGTGGTGCTATTAATATCTCCTAATGATGATGCAATAAGAATAAATCACGGGGGATGAAATAGAGGACACAATTGTTGATGAGTATGTCTCTATTACCGAAACGGTTGTTGCTGAAATTGTTATTGATGAAAGGTTATTGTTGTTTTTTTTTTTTCAGAAATGGACATTTAGACTTTCAACGATTCTTCGATTTAAATAAATCACAATCATCAAAGTCTAATTACGATATTCCAATAGATGCTACAAACCGACTCATGTTCTTCAAACACTTTTTTTAATATGCAATGCTACTACACGATTCCCAAAGATCTTTGTACCTCTGATATTCTCAAAACAAGTGAATAATTGTCTTTGGGGCCTTATCATCCAATGCAAAGAATCAGCACTGTGACACCCCTTATCATAAAATTAACCATCGTCAGAAGCCTATTACTTATGGCGCCCCATAACAATACTGGTAATTTTTAAGGACTCTTGACGTCCAAAACTTTTCATACTTGAATACAACATCTTAACTCAACCAATTATAAGTTAATTTTATTAAATAATGCTCATGATGGATCCGTTTTTCATTTGTACCGCTTGAGACTATCTAAAACAAAAAAAAAACTTGAGAATTTGTTTCTCTAGAAAATCCACATGACTTACTTATTCATACCTCTCTTCGGCTATATATAGAACCATTGATGAGTGAATTGATGCTCAAAATCAAAATAGAAACTTACAACATGTTACCTATGTAACGGCACCACCAATTATGATATTATTTTACCTTGTACTATTTTGCTCATTCACAAACATAATTAGATTAACGGTTACTTGATCAACGGATGAGAATTATTCATCAATTGTAGATTCTTCAACATATTAGTGAATCAATTTCTTGCGGAAACTCACAGATATCTTCAAAAACCTCGAAATATATGTTCTTGCACCTAGGTCTAAACTTTACATATCAATTTTCTTCGAAAAATACATCAATTACATTAAAAAAATGATTATGCACCTAAGTTCCGCATGAGGATTCTACCATTAGAGATGCATAATTTACAACCCTTAAATCTTGGCTTGCTAACCTTCAACCTGTAAGGTCCAGCTCTCATGCCTGAGTATTCTTAGCATATATCTAATAATTATCCACATAAGCTTATAACGAATCCAATATCTATTGGTTTGATGTTCCAACTATTCTTTAGAGAAATCCAACCCATAGGCTTCTTAGACTTTCACAAGTCTCATGTAGTTGGTGGCTGAAATCGGTAAGACGTTAGTCAGAGCACCTAAAGGACTTTCAGCACTTGCAATATTTACTACCTTAACTTGCTATATCTTCATTACATTTTTGATGGAGTGCATCTTGATATCTATGTGCTTAAATATCTCATGAAATTTTGGATTCATCATTAAATGAAGAACATCGGTATTATCAAAGAACAAAGTCACTTCCTACTCTATACCAGTGATCTCACTCAACAACTTTTTCAACCACATGACTTCATTCATTGCTTTAATATCATTCATGTATTTGGCTCCTGTAGATGAAAATGCAATGTAATGTTGATAACATAATTTCCAACTAACCACTCTTGCAAGAACATTAAACAGATAACCCGAAGTTGACTTGCTTGTGTCAAGACACTCTGCATAATAAGATTCAACACACTCCCTCATCATATCATCAGCTTTGTACTTCTCATTACAACACAACCAAAATTCATCCAAAACCTTCAGGTATCTCATGAGACATTTGAGTGCTTGAATGTGAAGCTTTCCCGGATTTGACATAAATATACTCCCAATAATAATAAAGCAGGAAAAACCAAGTCCCGTTAAAATCATTGCATACAAAATGCTTCCAATAACATTAACATAAGGTATCTCTCGAATGAACTTATTATATTTTACTTCGGTTGGTTCTTGAGTGATACTTAGTTTCAAACAGGTACCAATGGGTGTTCCAACCTCTTCGACTTCAGACACACCAAACTTCTTGAGAACCTTCTATATATAATCTTGTTAAGTTAAAAATAGATACTCTTCTCGACTTGTCCCTCTTGATCTTTATACCAAGTATCCTTTTAGCTTATTTCATATTATTCATCTCAAACTCTCCCTTCACCAGAGTCTTCACAATTTCAATTCTCCTCATCTCCTTTACAGCTATCAATATTTCATCTATATGCAATAAAAATATAATATATCTCCTTTTGTGTTTTCCTATTATAATAGATATACTTATACTATCAAATCCTCACATAATTGATAGACCTCATAAAATAATAATTTACTTTGTTTAATTGTTTTGGTGGCTGTTGTAGCCTATATAGGGGCCTCTTCAATAAATACATGTTTTATTTGTTTCCTTCTTCAAAACATTGAACTCATGTAAAATAGTCTTTTTCAGTTTTCAATATAGGAAGGCAGTAGTAATATCTTTTTTATCTAACAACAAAACTCTTAGATATTTGTTTCACAACCAGTGAGAAAAGTTCATTGAAATCAACATCCTCTTTTTGTATAAATCTCTTAACCACCAGCTTATATTTGTATTTGGTTAATACAAATTCATGAATACATTACTTCATCTTCAATATCCATTTACTCCTAACAAGATTTTAAACCTTCAATTACTTTATTAGTATCCACGGTGTCATTCTTCTTTAAAGAACTCAATTCTTACCTCGTGGCATTCAGCCACATCGGCTTATCATTTCTCTTCATAGCATTGTGATAAATTTTGGGTTTAAGAATATCTATATGTATTTGAATTGATAAATATTAACCTATAATATCAACAAACTTGTACCTATTTTTAGGCTTCATAGGTCTTTGTGCTCTATCCTTTACCAAATAAAAACCATCAAAAGTATCATGTTGCTCATCAGTCCGAATATACGAAGGCTCAGAAACTTCAAACTGTCGGTCATCTACTACCACATGTAATACATGAAATTCCTCTATATGATTTATATATGTACCAAGTCTGAAATCGTCTTTAGCAGAATCATGATTAGTTGCATTCTCTTTCAGTCTCCATTGCCTTAATCAATGACATAACCTCCTCATTGAACACCATGTCTAAACTAATCAAAGGTTTTCGACTTCAATATTATGTGCAACATAACCTATACTCTTTTATTCTTTTTAGATAGCCTAGGAACAAACAATTTAATGCTATCGGCTGAAACTTTATCTTGCTTCACACTTGTGTAGATAGCAAATTCGAACACTCTCAAATGTTGAATCACATGTTCTTTTTAGTCCATATCTCTTGAGGAAATTTCAAATACAATGCCATAGATGGAATATTATTGTTGATATATGCATCCATTATCACAGCTTCTAGCCAAAATATTCGGTCCATTCCAGCAATCAGAAGCATACACCTTACCATTTCCAGTAACATTCAGTGCATTCTCTCTGAAATCCTATTATATTGGCAGAGTTCGTCTCACGATTTTGTGTCTAACAATGCCAAGTTTAAAACGCTAGATAATGAATGCTTCATTCATATATTCTAAGCCATTTCCAGTTCTTAATTTCTTTAACATATTCCAAGTCTAATTCTTCACGAGTCTTTTCTAGTTTCTAAAAACATAAAATGATTCATCCTTAGTCTTCCAAGTGTAATTCGTATTTTTTGGATTAGTCATCAATCAAAAGCATGAAGTACCTTGTACAACTCATGGTGGGTTGCCTTGAAAAATCCCAAAGGTCTGAATGAACATATTCAAGAATATCACTGGTTGTATGGTTGATAAGAATAAACTTAACACTTTTAATTTTACCTAACACACAACTTTGACATAAAATCAACTTTTAAACTGTGATACCATCCAACAACCCTTGTTTTCTAAGCTCAATAAGGCCTTTCTGATTCATATTCCCTAACCACATAAGCCGCAACTTCGTTGAATCTCTCTCTACACTAAACACACCTCTTGTCAATACAACCCTTCAAAAAATAACACACAATTAGTCATATGGGATTTCATAACAACTAATGAGCCTTGCAGAATCATAAATCTTACATCTCCACCCTTTTATGTAAATCATTCCTCATCTAACATGCCAGTATAAATAAGGTTTTGTTTTAATTTCGTACATATACCTCAAATTTGTTATCACTCTCTCAAGTCATGTAGACAACTTGAGTCAAAACATTTCCTATCCCTTTTTACAATATAAGGTTCATTATTCTCTAGTATGACCTTGCCACCATCAATTGTTTTGAGTTTTCAAACCAATATTTGCTTAATGTCATGTGGAATGAAGCTTCTAAGTTCAAGACCCACTTTTCATTTTACATGCACGTGAAAGTCATCAAATAAGACCCTTACAAAATCTCCATTTTCATACTTCAGATAATTATCTTCCTTCCTCATCTTCGAGCAATATTTACTAATATGACATTCTTTCTCGCACAACCAATATATTACCTTAGAACCACTCACAAATATCCAAGATTTGGACCGAGATTCTCCCATATTCTTGTTTGAATCTCTCTTTTAATGCATAACCCTTTAAGTTTAGAGAACTCTTCACTTCAGCCATCATAATAAAACCTTTTACATAGAGCATGGTTTCAAAAAAGTGACTCATCATATATATTTAATTTTCTAAATCAGATATCCCATTTGTAACATATTTTTTTAAAACTTCTTCATTGCTAATTCAACTCTCAAATCATCCCTTAAACAATATTGTTCTTCTAAAAGTTCTCAAAGTAAAATACTACTACAAACTAACAAACCAATATTTTCTTCTATATTCTTCTTCTACAATTTTTTTATTATAAAAAATCGTAATCAATCTACTCAATCAAGTTTGATTGGAGGTGGAGGATCATTGATGATTTTAATGCTTGATATACTATTTTATTTTATTTATTTGCACTATTGTTTAATATTTGTTTCATTTACTAGTTTTTTCATACTTTAAAAACATTGTTTAAAACAGAATCAAAATCAAGCAAATACCTCGACTAATTGTAGTGTTGGGGTTAACGTCCAACCTTGCAATTTGGCCAACTGTGATCGTTAGGCTAATGTCCAACATTTCCCTTCGGCTAATCTAGATCTATTTTTTTATCTTAATGTTACTGGTCTCGAAACCCCAATTTTTGATATAAAATCTTCTCATGCTAGCGCCGATATCATCGCTAGTATTAGTGATGGTTCAAAGCGTAAGAAGAAAACATCTTAGGTATGGGAACACTTTACTGAGAATATTGAAGATAATTCAGATAAATGTATACATTGTGAAAAACCATATAATTATAAGAACATATTTTTTTATTCTTCTAATTTTTTAAAAGAGGGAATGAATCCATAGATCGTCACACATGTAATGTTTTTATTTTTACTTAAAATACATATAGGGAGCAAAATCATGATATATGATGTTAATACTTCACAACTATTTATTTTTGGTGATAATTGGAGATATGTTAATTAGATGTGTAACTGGGTAAACCCAAGAGCCATACATATCCCATATAGCTCTATGAGATCAAAAAAATTCAAATATTATAAGAAAAAAATCATTCATGATATTATGTTAGCTATGCCATAAATGTTTTTTGACTAGTGATATAACAACATGTAATAAGTTTGATATAATGTGTATTACTTTACATTCCAAAGAATAATTTTATATTTTCAATCTATTGACAAGTACAGGCTGTTGCAATTAGAGATGGTATGTTATAGTGTATTAATTATTTTCAAATTAAAAATAAAATTATGTCTATTTCGTTCGATAACGAGAGAGCAATTGAATATCTTAAAAATGATTGCAGCCATGTATTTCTTAAAATATTTCACACTAAATGTTTATGTCATATACTTCACTTGGTTGCAAAAGATGGGATAAGTATGATATCTAATGATTATATCGATAATATTAAACATGGGGTCCTATATGCTCGAACTCGGGTCAAAAAATGAAGAAAACTATTAAGGTTAGTGGAAAGACATACAAAAACTAGTTTTAGATATTGAAACTAGATGGAACTCTACATATTATCTTTTTGAACTTGCTTCTCCGTATAAAATATGAGATTACTATGCTTACAATAGAAATAATCTTAATACACAACTTGAAGAGAAAAATTCGATTTATTGTGCTTCAATGTTAAGATTTTTGAGGCTATATAAAGATGTAACTAAAATGTTTTCTACACAATATACTCCTAACATTCACTTGGACTTTATGAAATTACTAATCTTGCCATGCATATGGATAAATATAGGGATAAGAGTGTATGTCGTGAAATAATGCTTGGTATAAAAGAAAACTTTATTAAGTATTTTCATCCAATCTCATACTCTTACGCTATTAGGTGTATTTTTTTATCCTTTTAAAAAACGATCGAGTTTTTAGTTTTTAGTTACATGTTCTTATAAATCTATAAAAATTTTTGATGTAACCTATGACCCTGGTTGATATATATATATATATATTCGAGAAATCGATGCTTATATATATAATATAATAAATATGTTGAAGTATACAAGATAAATAGATATGTTAGATCTTCAAATGTAGCGGGTAATAGTAGTAGTAATAGAGGGTGAGCCAGAAGTCGTCCTAACTATGCAGAAATGTCAATGCTAAATATTGAGGCGGTACAAGTAACTCTTTAAGCTGATAATAAAGTGGTCAGATATTTGAACACTTCATTTGAGTTACATCAGTATGACCCAAAACCCTCTTGATACCTTAAGGTGGTGAAATTCCAAAGAAGACAATTTTCATATTCTTTACAGGTTAGCTAGGGATATTTTTTCAATATCTATGTCTACAGTGGCAAGTGAATATCCATTTAGTTAGGCCATGCTTCAATACACGACTAAACAAACAAGATTAACAAGGACTTGACTGCGGCGGATCATAGGATGCAAGAAGAAGAGTATAAAATAGAAAAGAATCCAAAAGATATCTTCGACGATTTTCTAAAAGATGTTGAAGAAGATCTTGAACAAGATATTATTAATGAAACTGAAGCTCCTATTGCGGGACGTGATAATAAAGATCTTGAATCAAAAGAATGATTTTTTTAGATGAATAGCATTTGCAATAGAGTTTGTAATACGGTAGTACAATTTGAGAACATATTTACAACTCATGGCCCACAAGAGTATAAACTATGAAAGGTTTAAATCTGTAAAATTTATTTTTATCTTTAAATCTCATATTGTACCAACTTATCACAATTGTTTTACCACTTGTAAAAACAAACAAACTATAATAAGTTATAGTATAATCAAACTATAATAATTATTTTATCATTAGTAAGTAAGGATCAAAATATAAAAACATTTGTAGTACTTATAATGAAACCATAATAATAATTAAAGTATAACAACCTTATACTACTTTTAAATTATAATATACCATCTATATAACAATTTGTTAATGAAGTAATAACAACATTCATATTATTAAAATAATATAAATTAATCGTTGTGACGTTTATCTGGTAATGTTTTTTCGTGACTGTGAGCGTGTTTTACCGTGATTTACATAGTCGTGACATGAATCGGGTCATATTCGGTTTTGTAAATACTGTGACAGTTATGCTGTGATCCCACCAAATCTCACCATGGCCTTTTACATTTGTCATCGATAACCCTTTAACTAAGTTTAATATACCTAGTTTTCTCTGTAATCTTTTAGCAACGCAAATGCAATGTAGCATGAGTTTTGATGACAAATTATACAAAACTCATTATCTTCTCAAAACACATACATATCTTTAGAAGCTTTGGGCTACATAAGTTACGCACCAAAATTTAGCTTTTTCCCAAAACACATACATATCTTTAGAAGTTTTGGCTATGTAAGTTACGCACCAAAATTCAGTTCTTTCTAAAAACACATACATATCTTTAGAAATGTTGGTTACATAAGTCATGCACCAAATTCTAACAGACAATGATCTGACATTTAGCTTACCATAATTAACAACCTAGCTATTTTTCTAAAATTTTACCAAACATCTATCCATTTTAAGTGGATAGACGTGTTCATGCAGCTTATTTTTTGAGCTACTCGCAATTTTTAGATTTACGCCTAAGTTTTGTCTTTAAACCTTGACATAACTGCTGGAATTAGTTTATGTCTGATCAAATCAATGAGTTATATTGTTAAGAGAAACAATCAAACAAGATGCATAATGATTAGGGGCAGAACATGGAATTGTACATTCCCAAGAAGCGGCTAGGGTTTTGTATTTTATTAGAAAGTTTTCCTTTTTGTATTGAACTCTTTATTTTATAATGCAAACCCAAGTAAGGCTCTCAATATATAGAGAACTTAGATGCCTATACAAGGAAACTTAATACACTGAATATTCTAACATTAATACACTGAATATTCTAACACTCCCTCTCAAGTTGTGTAGTGGGATCACCAATACCCAACTTAGATAAAACTGATTCGAATGTTCGTGGAGCAACCGTTTTCGTCAGGATGTCTGCCAGTTGGTCTTCGGATCTAACAAACGGAAGTTCGATTGTCCCATATTCAATATTTTCTTCTATGAAGTGCCTATCTATTTCAACGTGCTTTGTTCTATCGTGCTGTACTGGGTTCTCTGAAATCTTAATCGCACCTTTATTATCGCACATTAACTGAGTTGGACACTTCAGGGGGATCCGATTTCTTTCATTATCTTCTTTAACCAAATTATCTCGCTAATCCCCTTAACGATTCCTCTAAATTCTGATCCAACACTTGACATTGATACTACTTTATGTTTCTTACTCCTCCAAGTCGCCAAGTTACCTCCAAGAAGAGTAAAGTAGCCAGCAGTTGATCAATTTTCGTTAGGATTCCCTCCCCAATCAGCATCTGTGAATACTTCAACATCAAGGTGTCCATTTTTCTTAAAAATTATGCCTCTTCCGGGTGTGCATTTGAGATATCGAATAATCCTCATTACTGCCTCCATATGGTGTTCCCGAGGATGATGTATGAACTGGCTAACTACTCCCACCGTGTATGCAATGTCGGGTCGAGTGTGAGTCAGGTAAATCAATTTTCCCACCAACCTTTGATACCTTTCTTTACTCGCTGGTCTGGCCCCTTCAATTATCTTTAGTTTGTGATTCACAACCATATAAGTGTCATTTGGTTTGTAATCCACCATGCCAACTTCAGCTAATAAATCCAATATATATTTCCGTTGGGAGATATAAATCCCTCCTCTTGACCTAAGAACCTCGATTCCTAGGAAATACTTCAATCCCCCAAGGTCTTTCATTTTGAACTCCTTGAAGAGGTTTTTCCTAAGAGAGCTAATTTCTTCTTCGTCATTCCCCATTATAATCATATCGTCGACATATATTATAAGACAAGTGACTAATTCTTCTCTATTTTTGTAAAACAAGGTATGATCCCCATTACTCTGTTTGTAGCTATACTGCTTCATTGCCATTGTAAATCTCCCAAACCAAGCACGAGGAGACTGTTTGAGCCCATATAATGCCTTTTTCAATTTACATACCTCATTTTCTTGAAAACCATCAGAGAACCCTGGTGAGGGTTCCATATATACCTCTTCTTCCAAGTCTCCATGTAAGATAGCATTCTTTACATCAAATTGATGAAGAGGCCAATCTTTATTCGCGGCTATTGAAAGTAAAACTCTGATAGTGCCAATCTTTGCAACCGGAGAGAATGTTTCAGAGTAGTCTATACCATATGTTTGTGTATATCATTTGGCAACCAATTTTTCCTTGTGTCGCTCAATGGTGCCATCAGATTTATATATTATATTAAACACCCATCTACACCCGACTGCTTTCTTCCCTTGTGGTAACACACAATTCTCCCATGTACCATTCCTTTTTAGAGCTTCCATTTTGGTATTCATTGCCTCATGCCATTCAGTCATCTTCTTAGCTTCTTGATCTGTTTTAGGGATTTGTTCAGAGAGAATAGTAGATGAAAATACCTTTTCAATCTTCGTCATTCCTTTCCTGTCCGTTTTTACCGGATATGTAGAAGCACGAGGAACGTGTTCCGGTGAATACTGGTCAGGAGGAACCTCTCTATTTTTTCTTGGGGGAAGAACCGGAGTTTGAGTTTCAACAAATGAACTTCCTGAAATGTCATGGTCAGTAGTATTTTGCGAATTATGACATTGTAAATTGTTTACCTCTTGATGGACATTTTCTTTGGCTTATTCACTGGTAGTATCCATGGCATTTATTTCTTGTTGGACATTGTCTTCGGGAGAATCATTGGTGGTAAGAACTACCTAGTCAGTATCCTTTATGTTGGAAGAGGCGTGATCGGTGGCGCCATCTACCGACTCTGTCGGCACATCCTCAAAGTAACTTTCATATAGTAACCAGTCGAGTGATTCACTTACTTTCTCCCCCTGAGCACGAGATTGGTGGTAAAAAAAATCGAATTCCAAGAAGTCACAGTCCATGGTGACATGGATTCGACGAGTAACCAGATTGTAACACCAATATCTCATTTGATGAACACCGTACCCAACGAATACACACTTTTCAGCACATAGATTAAGTTTGTTTCGACTAGTTTTAGGGATATGAACAAACACCGAACAACCAAAGACACGAGGTGGTAAGGTCATAACAGATGGAATTGTAACTTGGGTGGCAAGCACTTGTAATGGAGTTTTATTTCCTAGACATCGGGTTGGTAGACGATTTGCAAGATACGTGGCTGTAGCAAGAGCTTCTGGAAAAAAAGAATGAGGAACTCTAGATTTAATCATAATAGCACGAGTTTTTTCAAGTCAAGTACGATTTTTTCGTTCTGAAGTACCGTTTTGTTGAGGTGTGTTTGAACAAGTAGTTTGATGGATAAGATCATTTGTTTTGAAAAAATTATGCATTGTTTGGTTGACAAACTCTGTTCCATTATCAGAACGAAGAATTTGTATTTTTGTTTTTAAATTGAGTCAAAATCATTTTGTAAAAACAAACAAATATTTCTGGTACTTCTGATTTATGTTTCATGAAGTATATCCAAGTCATTATTGAGAAATCATCCACAAATAAAACAAAGTACTAGATTTGATTGCTAGTGGAATTTGGTGCTGGACCCCAAACATCAGAATGGATTAGCGAAAAAGCATAATCAACTCTAGTATTACTTTGATTAAATGAGTACCTACAATTTTTTGCAAGAATGCAGGTTTCACATTTCTCATGAATGGAATTATTCAAAAAAAGACTAGGAAACAAACTTTTAAGATAGCTAAAAGAAGGATGACCAAGTCGCCGGTGCCATAACCAAAGTTTCCTTTCGGTTGTTCCGTGAGCAAGCATGGCATGTCCCTTATGAACTACCTCATCAACATAATAGAGACCTCCTTGTTCAGTACCACGCCAAATGATCTCCTTCGTACGAATGTATTGTAAAATGCAAAAAGATGGATACATAAGAACCACACAGTTGAGTTGTTTTGTCACTTGACTAACAGATAATAACTTTAAGGATAGCGAAGGAATGTAGAGGCAATTTTTAATTTCCATTTTTTCCGAAAAAATAATTGAACCTCCCCCTTTGACTTCACAAATTTCTCCACTAGCAGTCTCAGTATGGGACTTCTTTGGAGATGACATGTTACCAAAGTCTTTAGGATCATAAGACATGGTGTCCGTAGCCCCGCAATCAAAGATCCAATTCATTGATTTCTCAAACCCTTTACCTCCAAGTTTTTTCATAGGAGTTCGCCGCCATTCCTCCAAAACCAGTGCCACTTCCTTGGTCATTTTTAGTCGGATCTTCACCGCCACTTGTAGACGAAGCCTGTTTGACATTAGATCTGAAACGCTGGTTATTTTTCTCCTTATGACCGTCCTCCCACCATTCTGGATAGCCAACCAGCTGGAAATATGTCTCTTTAATGTGTTTCTTCATCCCATAATGAGTGCAATACAACTTGGATTTATCTTCTTTCTCTTTGGATCAAAATTTAAACCTCTGTGCAGAATCTTTAGCATCCAAACCCATTCCAATTTCAATCGAGTCACTATCAGAAGAACTTGATTTTAGTATATTAAGTCTGGCCACTTCCCTTCGTATTGTAGCATATGCTGTTTCCACAGAAGGAAGAGGATCCCTTTTCAAGATATCTCTCTTGACTGGTTCCATCTTGTCATTAATCGCCATTAGCAATTGATAGAGTCTTTGTTCTTGAGTCTTCTTATTGTAGATCTGAATGTCTTCTGGGTCTTTCATAGGGTTCGAATCTCGCCTATCTATAGATATCCAGATGTTCTGCAGTTTGTTTCACAAGTCTTCTAGTGTATCAGACCCTTGCCTTAATGAATTAGCCCTCTTATGAAGGTCAAACACCTGTAACGAATCTGTACCAGAACTGTATGTGGTGGCTAACCCATCCCAGAGGGCTTTTGCAGTGGGATATTGCGAGACATTATTCACCAAACTGGATTCAAGATTCTGGATAATCCATGTGAAAACACATTGATCATCTTGTTCCCACCGTGTATATGTTTTGTTAGTTTTGGATGGAGGTGTTGGCTCCCCTGTAATTGAGAACCTCTCCCCCTTCCCCTAATTGTTTTCTTCATTAGGTTTGCCCATGGGGCATAGTTGTCACCACCGAGTTTAATCCCTAGAGATAAATTCTCGGGGTTAGTTGTTTGTTGTTGTGTTCCGAGACCATTTCTCAGAATGGCAGCAATCTGCATTGTTAATTCATCAGAGATTTGACTAAACATGACTTCATTGCCAACCATCTTTGTTGAGGATGTTCAGAATTCCCAGAATCACACGTGCTCTTATACCATGTTAAGAGAAACAATCAAACAAGATGATCACACTAGAAATGCGACACTAAATATTCCTCTCCCAATAATATAATATTTGAAGAATACGAATTTGAACGTTCCATATAAAATACTTGCGAATCCACGTAAATTGCATTGTCACGTGAAACTAAAAGAAATTCATATCTAATTTTAAATATAAAAGACGAAATCAAATGCTACTATATTCTTTTTAAATTTTTAAAAGTTTTTTTAACATTATTTTTACTTAAAACTTCCATCTGCTTTTTATATATTCAAAATATCAGAGATTTAAGTTTTGGATAAAATTTAGGTTATTGTGGATTGTTGTCGGACGAAATGATTAAGAAGTCGTGGTAACTAAGGTGAGGCTGTTTCGGGTGTGAAGGGAGAAATTTAACTTATGTTTTTACCAACTTTGCTTGTACCAAAAGGTAGAGTCAAGGCATGGTAGATTTTCCCCAAAAGCCCTCACAATTTTATTTGCAAAATCCACAAAAGTTTAGGGGAATACCCAAATTTTTTACTAAATTGTGTCCAATAAAATACCATTTTTTAAATAAACTATATTAAATTAAAACATTTAAAGACTGTTTACAGAATATATTAAAAACTCATTCATTTATAATTAAATAGCAATATGAATCGATATTTTGGTTGATGGTCCTGATGCTTTTGGCGGATGGCATCACTCGGTTGATAAACTCCTGATGGCAAAGCTACCATGTGGCAACGTATGGGTAGGTGCCAGCCAAACTGCGGGGGCACGTATCCCTGACGTATTTGCAGATGTAGAGAGGTTCAAGACGAGATACGCCGCATGTATGAATCTGAAGGACAGGACTCGCGGGTAAGGTTACAGCATCTACAAATTGTTTATGTCCCAACAATTTCTAGGCTAATCTAACATATCTAAATGTGACATCAGTCACCTCTATTTCGTATATTTCTCAAATAAGACAAATAACTCCAGCAGCAATCCTAAAAAACAAAGATATTTTTGTGTATTGCAATATCTGTTTAAAAACTCATCGGACAATTCCATAACTTGTGTAATATTAAACTAAGAACTTAATACAAAGTTGACAATGATGTAAAAAAATTCTTGAATACAACCTTCATCCGATAAATATGTCGAGGAGTTTCAATTTCCAAAGAAATTAAGCGGTTAAACACAACAACAACAAAAAAAGTAATGTCTGAGTTTATTCGTATGCAGGAGACTAGTAGCCAGAGAGACACAAGAATATCAGCAGTACAAGCAATAAGATCTATATCAAATTGGTTGTATTGGAAATTACCCAATGCAGAACCAAACCCTCGACTCGTTGCTCGTAAAGATTCATCCAATCCAGAGATAATGAAGCTCCGAGAAGCTACTGCTGCAAGAAAACAAGCAAGGTAGAACATAACAATAAAAACACCATTAAACCTACGAATCAGGACGAGTACTGGGTTCCATCAGCTCAAGCTCTACCATCAGCGATCAAGAACGCTGCTAGTTCAACACCTCCCTCAATGTCAACAAAGCCTTTATCTAACAACAAAATTCACGATATACGAGAAACTAAGAGTAAATAGAGACGTACCGGGTTTGGAATTCCAGTTCAGTATCAGCAATTGCGGCATTTATCGTGTGACTACAAATTAGAGAAGGAGGTGGTGAACTGAAGGAGCATTTAGGTGGATCTTTGACTTTGTCTTTAGTTAATAGCTCTTGGCAACAGGTTATGTTAGCCAATTACGTGATCGGAGTGATGATTGCCGAATTTGTGGAAGCTATTCGGAATAGGTGATGAAAAATTTAGTAGTTATTATATCATAGATACAATAATAGTTACGTTCAAGATTTGCTATGTTAATAAAAATGTACATTCAACTGGAAAAATGCATTTCATAAACACAGAGATTCGAAGGTCGAATCAAACACTAATTGTGATGGTATCATGTAATACTAACAGTAAGTGATGAACTTGGCCTAAATCGATTAGCATAAGGTACCAAAAGGGTAAATGTGTAAACTCACACTTCCAATGGCAGTAGAAGAATACCGATTGATCACCAAACCATCTCTCTTTCTCTCCCTAATCATCAATGGCTACCTCCTCTCCATCACCTCCATCATACAAAAAATACGAAACTCGAAAGCGGAACCCTAGCCCTTTAAAATCCGTTCTACTCGTCATCGACATGCAAAACCACTTCTCATCGATCGCGAAACCGATTATCACCAACTTAATGACAGTTATCGAGAACTCCCGGCGGGAATCGATCCCCGTTTTCTTCACGCGGCACAGCCACAAATCCCCCTCCGATCACGGTATGCTCGGCGAGTGGTGGAGCGATGACCTCATCATCGACGGCACCGTCGATGCTGATTTCATCCCCGATATCAGACGGCTGGTGAGAGGGGATCACGAGATCGTGGAGAAGAACACGTATAGCGCGTTTGCTAACACGCGTCTCCATCAGCGGCTAGTGGAGATTGGGGCGGAGGAGGTAATAGTGACTGGCGTGATGACTAATTTGTGCTGCGAGACGACGGCGCGTGACGCGTTTGTGAGAGGGTTTAGGGTATTCTTTTCGAAGGGGGCCACGGCGACGGTGAATGAGGAGTTGCATGAGGCTACTTTGAAGAATTTGGCTTATGGGTTTGCTTACTTGGTAGATTAGTTCTTAATTTACTTGCATCAGAATAATAATAATAATCGGTGTTGTTTTTTTTGGTTTGCAAGTAATAATAATTCATTACTTTTTGTTTTTTTTTTTTTTTATTTTAGATGGTGCATATTTCACATAATCAAATAATTTGAAAAAAAGTTTTCTTCTTCAAAGTTGGTTCTGCTTCAAGATCTTCTGAAGATGCTTCAATTCTTTAGGGATGTTATTGATAATCTTTTTCTCTGATTTAATATTTGAATCCTTCTCTGTGGAAAGTGAATTTCATGTTCTTTCCACGATGAACAAAATTCTGGGAAACGATTCTACTAGAATCTCTAAATTCTATTTTGATGTTGTCAAACCAAAAGGTTTTCAAAACGAAATTTCAACCCAGTAAGTTGTTTAGTGAAAGAAGACCATATATCATTTCAGTATGAGAAATCAATAAAGGATGCTCTGTTTCGTGATACAAAAATCACGCTGGTGGGAAAGTTCACTGTTGGAATCCCAAAGAAACTAGTGCTGAACAGTTTTCTAAACTCGTTTAAATTCAAAGGAAACTTCAATGTAATCGTCTGGGATTCGCGACACATTTTCTTCGAGTTCGACTTAAAGGAAGACGTGGGCAGATTTTGGTCAAGAAAAGTTCGGAGTTTTGATAATGTTGTTATGAGACTATTGCGATGGACTCCAAATTTCAGTATAAAGAAAGAATGTCCGATCACGCTAACCTAGGTATCTATAAAGAACTTACCTGATTATCTGTATAATGGAAAAATCCTTGGAGATATAGCAGAATCTCTGGGAACTGTTTACAAAATAAAGATACCAGACAGAAACAGAGCGTATTATAATGGATTGCAGGTTCTTATTGAGTTAGATGTAACTAAGAAACTCCAAAACAAATTGTGGATTGGTTTTGGTGTCAACGACGGATGCTGGTTGAATATTCATTATAATAATCTTCCGGATTATTGTGAAATTTGTTCTCACTTGGGACATAAAAGTAGTAATTGTAAGAAGGCGCAACCTCAGGTTGAGAGAGTTAATGAGGAAAATACTGATGACTAAGACAATGAAAGCAAGATTGGCAATGTTAAAGTCTATAGACCAAAATTACAGTCTATTGTGGTTAATCGGAAACCATGAAATGAATTCAAGTGGCAACAAAGTTGACTCCAACTCTCCCATAATACAAGGAAAATTAAAAGATGTTTCCATACCTGCAGAATCTGATGTCATAGGGTCTCTTCAAATGCTTGAACAAGGATACTCCTTTAAAGAACATGGAAAAACCAGTACTGCTAATTCGCCTCAACCAGAAAACATAGGAAGCATTCTTGAAACCCTTGTTGCCAACAATGCTGACTCCAATGATCCTAGCTTCAGTGTGATCCTGAAAAGAAAACTCAAGACTGTGAAATAAAAAAAAACCAAAGAAAGTTATAATCAAATCTTTGAAGTTTTCAGAGATCAACAAAAACCATAAGTATTTTTCTGATGAAGATAAAGATTCTTAGTTGGAATCTCAGAGGTATTCATAACAAATCAACAGTCAACAAACTGCTATCTATTATCAAGAAGGAAAAGATTAAAGTGTTGTCAATTCAGGAACCTATGGTGAAGGAGGACAGAAGAGATGACATTGTCCTTAATCTAGGTTTCAACAACTCTGTTTCTAATTGTTCTAACAAGATTTTGGTGGCTTCGATAGATGACATTAAGCTTGAGATTATATTGAATCATGGGCAATGTATCCATTGTGATATTACTGATACTTTTTCTAATAAACAATTCTTATTTACTGCTATTTATGTTAAGTGTGATAGGATAAACAGAGGAAAACTGTGGGATCATATGAGGGTTGTGTCTTCTACTGATAAGGCTTGGATAACAGCTGGAGACCTCAATGTTATTGCATCCTTTGATGAGAAAATGGGATGCTCTACTCTATGTTAGAATAGCATGGAGGACTTCAATGCCATGATGATTAGTTGCAACCTTGAAGACGCTGACTTTGATGGATCCTAATTTACCTGGAACAAATCAAACAAGTGGAAAAAATTAGACCGTGTTACAATTAATCATAATTGGTTTGACATCTTTAATGATACTCAGGTCACTCACTTGGTTAGAACTTGTTCTGACCATGTTCCTTTACTTATATCTGCCAATTTACTTTGTAACAATTTCATTAATAACAATAATCATTTTATGTTTATGGATATGTGGACTACTGATGTCAATTTTCTTAATGTTGTGAACAAAAACTGAAATCTCAGGATGAATGGGCAGCCTAACCAAGTCTTCTGGTTCAAGTTGAAGAGATTAAAAATGTTCATTAAAGACTGGAATGCTTCTCACTTTGGAAATGTTTTTAACAAAGTTAAAGAAACTGCCGAGAATGTCAGAAAAATGGAGGAGAAGCATGTCAATGTTAATAATGTTAACTCGAAGGCTGATCTTGCCAAAGTTAATAGCTTATATATCCAGGCCCTAAGGAATGAGAAGATCTTTTGGAGAGAAAAATGTTATAATAAATGGCTTAGTGAAGGAGATATGAATACCAAAGCCTTTCATGTTTATGTTGCTAAGAAAAAAAGGAAGAATAAGATTCATGGAATTAAAGAGAATAATGTTTGGCTTCGGGATCAGAAAGACATTGGGAATTCAGCTATTAGATTCTTCAAAGACAGCTTAACTAAATATCCTTATGAAAGTAAAGAGGAAGAACAAGTGATGATGAGGGACACCATCTTTGAAAACATTCCTTGCTGTCTTAATAATGAGGACAATGACATGCTTCTTCATGACACAGATGAGAAGGAAATTTGGCAAACTATCAATAACATGAGTGTGGCCATTGCTCCTGGTCTTGATGGCTACAATCTTCAATTCTTCAAAGTTTGTTGGAATATCATCAAAGGTGATCTTTGTATTGCTCTCAATTCTTATCTAAATGGTTATAGTATTCCTCATGGAATTTTTGCCACTGGGATTTGTCTCATTCCTAAAGGCCCTAACCCTATAAACTGGAGCAACTATAGCCTATAAGCTTATGCACCATGCTCAATAGAATCTAGTCTAAGCTAATAAACACTCGCTTAGCTGTGATTCTTCCCAAGATTATCTATGATTACCAAACTGCCTTTGTTAGAGGTAGATCCATTCACGATAATATTCTAATTGGTAGAGATTTTTTTCATGACATTAATAAAATACCTATGAATGGTAATTCTGTTATTCAATTAGACATGTCGAAAGAATTCGAAAAGATTTCCCATCAATTCATCCTCAAAGTCCTTTCTCTATTTAGTTTTTCTAACAGCTTCACTAAGCTAATAAAAGACCTTCTATCTGATGTCAGTACTTCTATATTGATTAATGGAGAGGTCCTTGGTTACTTTAATCCCAAGAGAGGTTTGAGGCAAGGGGATCCTCTGTCCCCAAGCCTCTTCATTATGGGTGAAAAAGTTTTAACCAAAGGCCTCTTCAATCTGTTTACCAGTAATCATAGCATGAAATTCTACTCTAGAACTGACATCATCATCCATTGTCTGGCCTTTGCATACAATATTTTAGTTTTTAAAAACAGCAAGAATGATTCTTTTAACAAGTTAAGTCAGTTCTTAAACATGTATCAAGTTGTATCGAGTCAAGCTATTAATAAGTCTAAAACTAAGCTGGTTACTTTTAGCAAGATACAGCTCAACAAAATCCACAAGTTGGAGAATCAGGCTGGCTTCACTGCTGAGACTTTTTCTACAAGTCATCTTGGTGTCATGATTAGCAACAACAATAATGACTACAACATCATTGACAAAGTTATTTCTAAAATCAAAGACTGGAATGGTAAGAATCTCACATTTGGTGGCAGACTTGCATTGATTTCTTCTGTTCTTATAGTCATACCTGCCTACTGCCTCCAAAACTCCACTATTCCCAACTGCATTATCAAAAAACTTGAGCACATCTTCAACAAGTTCTTATAGAGAGCTAACTTCAATGACAAGAGTGTTCACTAGTGTACCTGGTTGAAGATTTGCAGCCCCTTTAGTGAGGGTGGTCTAAATATCAGATCCCTATATGACTTGCAACTTAATTTTCTCAGAAGTTATGGTTCACCTACAGAAAAAAGAAGAAGATAGCTTATGGTCTAGTGTAATGCACAATATTTACAGCAAGAGCAAGCATCATTTATCTCTTTGTACTCACAAAAACTCATTTATTACCTGGAAAAAGATGAATGTTATCAAGGAAGTTGATGAGCAGAATATTAAGTGGAATCTGGGGAAATGTGAAGAAGAGTTCTGGAGAGAAAATGGCATAATCAACTGCAATTCTTGGTATTTGGAAGCCAAAGTCAGCTCGTTTTGGAGACATGATAGTTGGAATACTGATCATTTGAAAAAAAATCTGCCTGCTGAAAGAATTAAGCACATTCAAAGTGTTAGGATTGACAGTTCCAAAAAAGACAAGATTATTCAGGCCCTATCTCCTGATACTGATTTCAACACTAAATTAACGTGAAACATACCAGAAAGCATTACTCAAAGTTTGGTCTTTACAATAAGATTTGGAATCCCCTCACCCATATGAAGTATTCTTTTCACTAATGGAAGATTTTAAAAAACTTCATTTTAACTGACTTTAACCTACAAAAAGGCAGCTAAGTTTGGCATCAAAATATCAGTTTTGTTCAAACTCAGAGGACTCCAATCATCTGTTCGTTAATTGTCAGTTTTCTTGGAGCATTTGAAATTATTACAAAAATATTTTTAACGTTCATATTAAGAGATATATGGTTGTATCTAACATTATTAGAACCTGTTTTTGGTTCTCTAATTCAAAAGTCCACATAGCTCATACTCTTCATGCTATAATATGTTGTATGATCTGGAAAAACAAAAATAACTCTAGACATAAGGGTCATTATGATTCTATTTCTAAGACTATCAACAAGATTGATGCAGTGATCACTGGATTTGACATTTTTAACAAATTATAATATGAGCATTGGTTTCAGGTTACTAAGGTTGGTGTTAGTATAGGTTGTACGCCTGCTGTTAGGAAAATCTCCAAAATCGATTACATCAGATGGCTAGCTCTTGAAGATGGAAGGCTGAAATTGAATGTGGATGCTGCTTGTCTCAGTAATGGTGAATCAAGCGGAGGAATTGTTATCCTTAATAGCAAGGGAAAAATCATTCACTGCTCCGAGAATACTTATGGCAAGTTTTCTCCGATGTTAGCAGAAGCTAGAGTTTTGCTTGAAGGTCTGTTGACGTGCGCTAAGAACAACTGGAGGAGGGTTGATGTCGAATCCGACTGTTTGTTGCTTATAAACCCCCTTGCTGAAGGAAATTCCCCTTGGTATCTCTCCCCTCTTATCAAGATATGCAGAAATTTGATTTCTTCAACTATGAACATCAAATATATTTCAAGAATTCAGAATCAAACGACTGATTTCATGGCTAAATGGGGTCTTAATTCTTCAAACAAGATAAGTGCTTCAAACCACAATATTCCTAATCAACTTTTAGCAATTAATTTTCTTGAGAATTTGGGGATTGGATACCTAAATCTAAACTCAAACTGACTTTATACTGTAAATAATTGCAGAAGATGACTAGTAATTATTAGAGTTGTCTGAGAAGAGAATCAGATGTTGAAAAGATAAAGCTAAAGGCTTGAGGTGAAGGAAGAGATTGTTGAAGTTCCGGTATTTCAAATTTGCTTTCCTTCCTCTTTCATTTCGTGGGAAAATTTCATCTGGAAAGTAACCCTTGTGCCAATTGCAATTCTTTTGTTTGTAAGAGTTGTGGGTCCTGCCTTCTTATTTAAAAAATGAAATTCTTTTTGCCTAAATTTTTTAATAATAATTCATTATAAGAAGTTAAACCACACACATTTATTATAATTATCTAATTCCATGTATATTCTAATATTTTGCTCATAATATGAAATTTTACCGTCGATTAAAATTTAATAAAAATATAATTTCGAAATAAATGAGTCACAAATATCTTTATATTATTTTTTAATTATTTGGAAGGTATTTATTTTGTAACATGATCTAGATAAAAGTTGATTTTTTTTAAAAAAAGATTTTTTATTTGATAAATTTCAATACAATTCAAGTTACAAAAACTAATGCGCTTTAAATAATATCAAGCCCTAAAGTTAAGTCACTTAAGATTTCAAAGATATTGAGACTCCAATTAGGAGATCCATTCTAACGAGAGGATTAGGGAAAGAAAAATAACAGTTCAACTTAAAACAACATGCACCAATAAAACCGGAACCCGGAACCCGGCATATAAAGCCAGGTTAAACTCTTGAAGCCCTAGCCCCTTTTCTCACGAATCCTCTTTTCCACCACGATTCAACGCCACAAATCTACCTGACCAACCACCAACTTCACTAGATCACTGAAATTGAATTTACATTCGATTTCAGTCACTTAGGATTTCAGAGGATATTGAGACTCTAATTAGGAGATCTATTCTAACAAGAGGATTAAAGCCAGAAAAAAATAGCCCAACTTAAAACAGCATGCACCAATAAGACTGGAACCCGAAACGCGACACATAAAGCCAGGCTAAACTCTTGAAGCCTTAGCCCCTCTTTTCATGAATCCTTTTTTCCACCAAGATTCAAAGCCACATATCTACCTGACCAACCACCAACTTCACTAGATCACTGAAATCGAATTTACATTCGATTTTAGAAACCTCTTAATCAGAGTCTATTTACAGAGTAGCCATTCAAGATCATAGAAATGGACAAGCAACAGGCTAATTCAGGAAAAATCACGACTGGTTGAAGAGATGGTAATCGATTTCATGTAACCCAACGACAGAAAATTATTCTCAATTCTGACAGATTCAACCATTATCCAAAATTAAGTTAATCTATTCGATTGACTAATGCATGAAGAGGGAATAGACTCCACGATTGCGGAGATGCACCACCGGAGTACCCTATCTCGAGAAGCTTCTAATATTTCCATTAAGTCAATAGATAGAGAGACCTCAAAGAGATAAGTATGAAAACAGGATGAGTGCTCCCAAAATGCTGAGAGCTGAACTCTTAGAAATGAATCCAGAGATAATCTTCCATGATCTAGCAAGTCCATCTCAAGAACTATGGGGTTTCGTGCAGAAAATACAGATTTGAATACCAGAACCATAATATAAAAGTTGAACTTAAATCAATAGATGTATAATTATTTTTATTTGAACTATTTCATTTTTTATCTATTATGTTCTTAAGAAAATATAATCTACACACAAATATATCTTCACTTAGGTTAGGCTGAGCGATCACAAATTAACCACATCAATTGACGACATCTGTGAGAACTCGAGAATTTTTGTTTCCATCAAGAGAAAAACAATCCAAAGCTAAATTATTGAACGCGATCAAAAATACGGATTTGTGAACCGACGAGGAGATCGATATGGAGCTTCCAGTGAATCAACAACTAAACTCACCAGCGGTCGAAATCCTACCGGGTGAGAAGGAAGTAAAGTTGTCTTCACCAACTGAGATCGAGTGTCTCGCTCATCAGTTAAGAAGTGAACAAGCAAAAGTTTCTGCATGTGCGTGAGCAACTCCTATGTCAGGCTCATGGAGTTAAGTTTGTAACCTGCGCAGTGACACAAGAAAGAGGAAGAATGTGATAATGTTGTCTCGGTATCATCATGCGACAAGTATGAAAGAAAGAATCGTGAGGATGAAAAGGATAACATAATGATACGTGAAAACGAAAAACGAAAACTCAGATAAGGATTCAGTGACAGAGAAGGCGACAAAAGCACCACGGGAAGAGGATAAAAAATGGAACCCCAACATCTAGTTGCTCGAGGTTGGAAAATGTAGATAATATCAAATGGAAAAAGTTGAAAAAGAGGATATGATTGTCCCGCTAGTTAAGGATGTCAAAAAATCATATTGGAGCAATGCTAACACATGCACCGCCACCACAAGGATATATACCTCAACCAAGTTATATTCATACCCAAATTATGTCTCATTTAATTATGCAGGTCAAATAGTCCCTCCAAGCATGCCCTAAGGTGCAAAAAGAATCCCACCAGGACATCTACTATATCATGCTCATGGGCAGCATCGATAGAACATACCTGGGTAAATACACGGAGCATGAATGTATCAACCATGATACAGTGACTCAATTCCACACAACTAGGGCGGTCATCCAAAGATCAAAATTAAATAAAAAAGCACAAAGTGGAAAGGCCAGGATCTCAACATGCTTACATGGATGGTATAAATTATCTCTATGAGGATGAAAGGTCTCAAACAGAAGATGAGTCCCCATTGGCCCCCGATATATTATATCGAATCATGTTTCCGCATTACGATAACCACAAAATGGATAAGTACGATGAAAAAATGATCTGAAACACCACATCCAACAATATAATAGTGAAATTCTCCAATACGAAAAGAATGATGGTATGAACTATCGAGTCTTTGCCATGACATTTAGAGGAACAATGACGCAATGTTTCAATAATCTCCCATCATGTTGTATTAAGAATTATAAAACGTTTTCTATGACGTTTAAAAACCAATTTGTGGATTCGAAAGAGATCAAAAGACACAGGTGATATGAAAATAGAGTTTTAAGGACTAAATTGTAAATAATGTAAATTTAAGGATTTAATTGTAAATGATGTAAGTTTTATCCTTAATTCGTGACTGATGTAAGTTTTAGTAGTTGTTTGTAACTATGTGTAATCTGTAAGGACTAAACATCAATTAGTCAACTTTCTGTAACAGATTTCAATTTGAGACTAAGTCTTGGCTCCTCTATATAAAAGACCAGGCTACTCTAATAAAGATGTTCAACACTTTTACTTTGAGATTCATTTGTACTTGTGTTTTCTCTCTCTGAAAATTCTCTAGCTCTTTCTCTCTCTAGAATTTTTCCTTAGCAATTTATTAAAGCAAAATCACACCTCAACAAATTGGCGACTCCGTTGGGGACTGAATAAGAAAAACCAGTTCCTTATTCTGTTCGAAATTGATACAATCTAGTTGTATTTCTTGATTAAAATTCATACGATGAATCCCGATAACAATCCTACGCTTCAATCAACGATAGAAACTGTGAGAGATGATTTGTAAGAGAATGGAACTGATGGATCGTCTCCGGTCCAAGTTCAATCTGATGTCGAGGAGGTATAAAATGGAGAGTAAGTCTAAGAATTCTCCTCGATCAACTTGGCATGAAGGGAATCCTTCGAATCAGTATGCAGAGACTGATAGGAATTTATATGTCACAATGGGAACCGATGATCAATTCTTTCAAGGCGTTGATTGGAGAAATTCTTCATTGACAGATAAAATTCGTTCCATGATGCTTCCGAAGCGTTTTGACATTTCGAAGGTTAAAAAGTTTGATGAGATGCAGGATCCTGATGACCACATCGAACAATTCAAAAATTATATGATGAACTTCGAGGATGACGACTGGCTTGTGTGTCGTGCCTTCTCTCAAACTTTTAAGGCAACAACTCTTAAGTGGTAGAACAAGATTCCGAGGGGGTCCATATCAAATTTCAGAGATTTTTATACTACTTTTCGAAGGCACTTTGTGGGAAGCAAAGAGATGAGAGCAAATGGTGATACGATTATTCAGTACAAGCAAGCACCGAGAGAAAAGTTGAAAGACTATACCAAGAGATTTGTGTTGACCAAGACTAGTTTGGACAACTATGAGGAAAATATGGCGATGACAACTTTTCACCAGGGATTATTGCCAGGGGATCTGGCTAATGAGACGACAATGAGAAGGGCCTTGAATTTTGGAGCATTGATGGCTCAAGTTGAGGATCATATTAAAGTGGAGGAGTCGAGTAGAGTCCGAGGTGGACCAACTAACACTCTAAAAAATTCGGTACATGCAGCCAATAATCAGGGGCAGCCCTCGAATGGTAATAACAATGGCAATGGTAACAGTCAGCAGTCAAGGCAGAAGAACAATAATTTTCCTCCTCGGAGTGGTGGTTATTCGAACCACGCTCCATTTAACAATTACAACAGACCTAGAACAAATACATGGGTCAGGCCAGAGTACTATGCTGATCTGACAGAGAATGATCCTGTCATCTGGGATAAAACTAAGAGCTTTGTAAATTTTAGGAAGCTAACTCCTATCAGTAGGCCAAGAGAGGAGAGGAACAATAAATTTTTCAGGTATCATGATGATATTGAACATGATAAAAATGATTGCATTGCTTTGAAGAAATAAATCTAATATTTGATTGAGAATGGAAAGCTTCTGAATTATGTGAAGACGCATGGTAGTGCATCGAAAAATAATGGAGCATCAACTTCAAAGGTTGCGCTGCCAGCTGAGAATTTGATGATTTTGGATTCACAGGCTGAACTTTTCGATGCTTCTTATGAATATGTTGAAAATGATTCGAACAGGTTACTTCTGACAGTCGAAAAGCTTGTGGAAAAGGGACGTGTTCGAGAGCTGTGTAAGTTTTTTGAATCGTTGGCTATTTTTTGGTGGCGATCCAATGACTGGAAATTCGAACAGTTCGAGGAAAAGGCATATTGTCAACTTGACAACTCAAATTGAAGGGAGGATGTCAACACACGTGTATGGGAAGAAAGACATTCCCTTCATTTTGTTTGATGAAGACGATCTGAGGGGTACTGCAGGACCACATAAAGATGTTGTGGTGATTGGGGCTGAGGTGGCTAGCGTCAAAATTCGACGTGTGCTGATTGACACTGGCAGTTCTGCTAATGTCCTTTTTAAATCCACCTATGACAGAATGACAAATCCACCTCGAATTACTCAATTGGATCGTACAATTATCGGATTCACGGGTGTAATAGCTCGTGTTGTTGGAGAATTCGAAGGTGAGGTTAATTTGGGGAAAAGACCATTCAAGGAAAAGGTCGATGTACTCTTTGTGGTGGTGGAATTTCTCACAAGTTATAATGTTATTTTTGGAAGATCGTGGCTTTCAAGAATGTACGGAGTGGTTTCTACAGTTCATCAGTGCTTTAAGTATGTGGGTGCCAGGGAATTTTATGCCAGTGCACTTCGGATTCGAGGGTCTAGCAGTGGAGATTTGATGCGAGAATATCAGTTAGAATGGGTACCCTCAGAGTTAGAAGAAAGGGTTGACGATCCGAAGGAAACCCTAGGGTCTTTAACGGTGAGTGAAATGATAAAAGAGTTTACTTTTTCGGAAGAAAAGGTATTTCGAATTAGAAATTCATTGACCCATGTGCTACGTAAACAGTTGCTTGATGTCTTATTGCAAAATTTGGATGTCTTCACTTGGAGGACGGAATATGTAACATGAGTACCTATTGAGGTAATTCAGCATAACTTGTCTATAGATCCAAAGGTCAAGCTAGTTATTCAGAAAAGAAGAGAGTTTTCCTCGGAAAAAGTAGAAGCGATTGTTGTTGAAGTGGATCAATTGTCTAAGGTCGGACATATAAGGGATTCGCAGTGCCTTTGTGGATGGAGAATCCGGTGGTAGTCAAAAAGAAGAATGGGAAATGGAGAATATGTGTGGATTTCGCAGATTTGAACAGAGCTTGTCCCAAAGATCCGTTTCCGGTTTCTCGAATAAATCAATTGATTGATTCCACTTCAGACAATTTTTTTTAACCTATATGGATGCTTTTGCAGGATATAATCAGATCCAAATGGATCCTAAAGATCAAGAATGCACAACTTTTATAACTGATAGGGGTCTGTATTGTTATAGGGTGATGCCTTTCGAATTGAAAAATGCTGGAGCTACTTATCAGAGATTGATGAATAAGGCTTTTACTACACAGATCGGAAGAAATATGAAAGTATATATAGATGATATGGTAGAAAAAAGCTTAAGGGATGAAGTGCATCTTGACGATCTTGATGAAGTCTTTTTGAATTCAAGGGCGATCAGGTTGAAATTAAATCCTGAGAAGTGTACCTTCGGAGTTAGATCGGGGAAGTTTTTGGGTTTTATTATCTGTGAAAAAGGAATAGAAGCTAACCCAGAACAATTGAAAGCTTTGATAACAATGAATTCTCCTCGGTCAATCAAAGAAGTGCAAATTATGACAGGAAGGTTAGCAACACTTAATCGATTTATTTCAAGATTTTCTGATAAATTCTTTCCTTTCTTTTAAGTGTTATGAGGACCCAACAGGTTCGAATGGACATCGGAATGTGAAGCAGCTTTCACGAAAATTAAAAATTTGTTGTCATCACCAAAGATTCTGGCAAAGCCTCGAAACAGAGAGAAATTATTTCTATACATCGCGATATCAGATTTTGCACTGAGCGCAGTGTTAATTAGTGAGGATTCAGGAGTTCCGAAGCTGGTGTATTATGTTAGTAATAGTTTGGTGGCAGTAGAAAAGAGATATATGAAATTAAAAAAAAGCTGGCATTAGCACTGGTAATTGCTGCCAGGAAGAGGCGTCCGTACTTTCAAGCTTATACTATCGAAGTCCGAACTTCATTCCCCTTCAAAAATATTTTACAACGACTTGATATTTCGGGGAGGATGACCAAATGGTTAGTAGAGTTTGGGGACTATGATATCTTATTTACACCTCGAACAGCGATAAAGGCGCAAGCATTGGCAGATTTCATTGTTGAGTTCCATTCGAGCCGATCAAATGAAGAAAAAACTAAAGAAGCCAAACCTGTCGATTCGAGGTGGGTTGTTCGAACAGATGGAGGATCTAGTATTTCAGGGTGCAGTGCTAGAGTTCAGCTAATAGCTCCGACGGGAGAAACAATGGTTCAATCGATTAAATTTGGCTTTCATGCTTTGAACAACGAAGCTGAATATGAAGCTGCTTTGGCAGGTTTGAGATTAGAAACAATTTGTGGGGCAACTTCAGTACACTTGGAAACAGATTCTCAACTATTGGCAAATCAGGTATCTGGGATTTTCAAAGAAAAAAAAGATCGTTTGATTTTGTATCTTCGGGAGCTTTGGAATTTAATGCTTCTGTTTGACAACGTTGTTGTGGAATACATTGGGAGAGGAAGTAACATGGTGGCTCACTCTTTAGAAAATGTTGCTTACAAGGAAGAATATCCTTGGATTTTTCTACAAGAAAATCCTTCAATTGTTATTCAATCTAGCCAATGTGAATTCATAGAAGAATTTTTTACCATGGATGAAAGCCGACGCGATTGGCGATCAAATATCCTTAATTTTTTTACTCAAGGAATACTGCCAGATGATTCACAATTGGCCAAAAATTTAAGGGGTAAAGCCTTCAGATATATAGTTCTGGATGGGATTTTATATAAAAAGGCATCAAGCAGGCCATTATTGCGATGTTTAAGCAAGCAAGAATCACAAGAAGTATTGTCCGAGTTACATGATGGTGAAAGGTCAGCTCATTGTGGGTTTAAAGCTCTATCGCGTCGAGTTTTAATTGCAGGGTTTTATTGGCCTACGATCATGAACGATACTAAGAATTTAGTTTGAGGTTGTAATACTTGTCAGAGATTTTCTAATGCTATTCACAGACCAGCTGTGCCACTTACGTCTATATCCAAGGCTATACCATTTGATAGGTGGGGAATTGATCTTGTGGGACCGTTGTCGATGGCTTCTTAGAGAAGACAGATGATAATTGTAGCGGTTGATTATTTTACGAAGTGGGCAGAGGCAGAACCGCTATCAGGAACAAAGGCAAAGGATGTCATCAAATTTATTGTGAACAGTATTTGTTGTCGTTTTGGAGTTCCTCGGAGGATTACCACAGATAATGGCCCTCAGTTTAATAATAGGGAAATGACTACATTTTATACTTCTAAAAGAATTTAGCAATGTTTTTCGACGCCTTTTCATCCTCAAGTTAGTGGACAACTAAGTGACAAACAGAACGATTTTAGATGGCTTGAAGAAAAACTTATCGAGGGTAGCAGGAAAATGGCCAAACTATTTGCAAGAAGTACTTTGGGCTTATCGAACAACTCCAAGAGAATCTACAAAAAGACTCATTTCACTTTGGCATATGGCATAGATGCAGTCAGCCCCATTGAATCTATGATGTCATCTTTTAGAATATCTCAATATTCTGAAAGATCTGTTGATGAAATTCGAAGGGCGAATTTGGATCTGATTGAGGAAAAAAAAGTACGAGCTCATTTGAATGTAATTCATTATCAAACTTTTATGAGAAATAGATATAATTCGAAGCTAAAGAGAGGAGAATTTAAAGAAGGTGATAAAGTGTTGCGAAAAGTTTTTCTGCACACAAAGGAAAAGAACCTTGGAAAAATGGCTCTAAATTGGGTAGGGCCTTATACAGTTTTTGAAAGAATTAAGCTAGGGTCTTATCGTCTTTGTGATTTTGAGGGGAGGATGCCTCAAAATCCGTGAAATATCCAGCTCTTGAAGCTTTATTGGGAGTAGAATTTTTTTTGTACTTTGGAATTTTTGTTTGAATGACGCACTCTTTCTTATCCTGTTGGCCCAGGAAGGTTTTAACGAGGCGTCGTGTACATATTCAAAATTATCAATAAAGTTCATTTTTTGGCCAATGGTTGTTTATAAATGTTTGAATAATATCTTAACAAATCATCAAATCTTGATCACCTATTAGTTAAGAGTAGAATGTTCTGAAGTGTTTATGACACTTTTCGAAGAAACAACCATGTTTATTAATCACATTACATTTTTATTTCGAAGTGAACGCTTAATAGCACACTGAGAATTTTTTGGGCTATCAAAGCTTAACAACACATTGAAATTTTTCGAATAGCTATAATATTCATCAATTTTGTTAAGGTATTTAAGGTGGTAAGTTCATATTATTCTGTTTAGGTTTTGTAGTTATTGCATTTTTAAAATTCAGCATCGAATAATATAAAAGGAGAATGATAACATACAAAAACCATTAGTCATTTAGATTTAAGTCATTAAGGTACACAAAGAGATGTTTTAATTCGACAAGGATAAAAAGATGATAATAAAATTATTCAGAAGATTCTTCTTCTTCGGATGATTCATCTTCTGAAAACGATGAATTAGGAATAGGGTCGAAAGCTTCGCTTGTGCGCTTTTCTTCAGTGTTATCATTCCAAAAGCTAGTAAGGTCTATTTTTGGATAAGTAGCGTGAAGTTCTCGAAGAAGAAGAATAGTTGCATATTCTTTTCCGACGCTGATAGCTGTTTGCATATCTTTTCAAAGTTCAGCTTCGACGGCAGTTACAGCAACAACTTTTTCAGATTCGAAATTCTTCTTCAATTTAGTTATGTCATCCGATAACTCTTTGTTTTTTGTCTCACAAAAAGTGAGAAATTTTACAATGCTTATTGGAGTTGTCTTTTTCAGCGGCTAGTTCAGTAGCATGCTTAGTGTTGAGTTTTGTTAACTCTGTTTCTTAGAGGATTCTTTATGCACAGAGTACCTTTGATCAGTTTGGACTATGCCATTTCATAAGCATGAAATTGATCTACTACTTTGCCGTGCATAATTTCTCTAAGATTCTTCTCAGCTTCGTAAGCTTCCTTGTAATAAACCATATCTTTGGTCAACTGTTTTAGATGATTCTGAGAAGCTTCGACTTGGGATGTAAGTTTCTTTGTTGCAGCATCAAGTTTGGAAAATGGTTGAAGAGCGACATAAATAGCAGGATTTGGAGTAGGAACATGAAGTTCGGATGTGCTAGGATCTTGAACCATTGGGGTGATGGGCTTAAGAGAGCGAGTAGCTTTTGGAGAGGTTTCAATTGTTTCTGGTCTTCCAAAGTTAAGCATATGGTTTTGGATTACTTGAAGAACAGGATCTTCTTCACCAGTAAGTGCTTTGGTATTTTTGAAGCTGATAAACATGCCAGGGTCGAAGGCTGCATTGGCTTGATTCTCGTCGGAGGTGCCATCTTCAATGACTATCACAGGATTGTCATTGGTTGATTGATTTTTGATTGAATGATCTTATGGGTATTCAGCAACAGTGACTTCTTCCTCATCAACCAAAGTGTATGAAGAGATTTTCATTTTCTTCTTTTTCCTTCCTTGGGAACCAGATGAAGTTTTTTTTTCTTCGATGAAGGTTCTTGGTCTTTTCCTTCTTCGATAAGTGAAAGAGGTTGTTCTGCAATTTTACGTTTTCGACGCTTTGGTTTCGATGGCGTGGAAGGGTTAGCACCAGATGTGCTAGATGCCTTTGTACCCTTCTTTTCTTTGATGACTTTTTCTTTCTTCTTTTTTGGAAAATGTCTATCCGATCTGTTGCGAATGGGAAGAAATACTTTACAGTCAGGCTGAGATATTCGTTGGCACACAAGCTTCAGATCTGGTTCGGATAATAAATCTTGAGGGGCATCCCACCTTCGTTGATTGGAAATATATGACTATGGAGGAAATTAATGGGCTGAAAAGCAGTATGAAATGCATTATACCATTTCTTTTCAGCCCAGGCGGCGAGTTTTTGAAAAATATCATTAGCAGCTTCTCGACGTGTTGAGTAACGCTTCAAAATTTCTAGTATAAATTAGCAAAACAAAAATTTTCAAAAAAGGGAAGACAAATTTCATATCAAAACATAAAAATTCGAAGAACTTACGATTGCTTCTCCAAACGAGAGTTAATTTCGAAGGGTTAGCTTCGGAAATCACTTTGTCGTTTTCCCAAGTTCCAGATATGAAGACAAATTTTTGTTTCCAGAATTTGTCAGCCTCCAAAATATCATCGATGATCTTGAGGTCATCCATCAATGTGAGATAGTAAAAGGGAAGCTTGAGACCTTTTGAAAATTGAGTAAGTGAGATGAAGTCTTTAATGCTGATGGGATTTTCGGATAGACGATATGCCATGATCACTGACATAAGGGTGAACCATTGATTTAGTGTCACCTGGGTAGGGCATAAACTGAGGAGTTCGAAGTACTCCACGATCATTGGATCTAGTGGAAATTGAAGACCCCAGTTGATGATTTTTGGGTATACTACTAGTTCATCATCCTTGCAGTACAGGGGAGTTTCTCCTTCTTTTGGCAGACGAAGGGTTATGTTTTCTCCCATTCCCCATTGTTTCTTAGAAGTCCGAAGCTTGACTTTCCTTGTAGGATATGTAACGGAATTTTCTCAAGGCAATAATATATTTGCTTTCGAGGTTCCTTAGGTTCCTCCCAATCTTTGCCCTTTCTTCTTCGAAGATGGAGCAAATGTCTGCTTCTTCTTGAGAGCCAACCTCAAGATCAGTTTTTGTAGCCTCTGAGTCAGCTTCGTTGGCTTTTGAAGTTTCTACTCGAGGATTTTGAGAAGTTGGGATAATCATTTCTGCAGAGGGGTTAGTAATTCGAGGCACTTCCTCTATTACTTCTCTTCGAGGAGGATCGTTAGTAGTTGGATTTGGTGGAGAATGAATTCAGTTGATTGTTGATTCATCTCTTATGGCGATGAAAGTTTTTCTTCGTCGGGTTACTGAAGAATTTTTCAAAGAAGGGTAACTTGTTCTTGGTTTTAGAGGAGAAATTCTACTATGAGATGAGAAGACTCGAGGTGTTTTAGGTCCGAAGATTTTATATGCTAAACGTTCTTCAACTATGGGGGAAGGTGAAAAATTTGGAGCTTTAGTAGGGTCGAAGTTACCGTAATGATTGTTTCAGTGGTAGTTCCAACTCCGAGGCTATTAATCAATCATGCTTTCTTGTATTCTTCAGCTCTTTGTGTGATACAAAAATAGTCTTATGATCTGAAGAGTAAATTATTGTCAGAATCTGAAGATCTTGGTGATTTGGGTAAGATGGCCTTCTATTTTTGGGTTCTTGGTTTCTTTCTCATAAACCAAGTGGGGGTGGATCGGAGAGGATGAATATTGGTCAGAAAGTTTGAATTTTCCGGCGAAAAGCTTGAGAATAGAGGAGGAACACGATAAAGGCAACCAAAAACTCTAACTTTTCTCTAAAAGGATTTATGTGTGAGGAGAGTGAAAATGAATGGAAGGCTATATTTATACTAAATTGGGCAAAGACGTGTGAAGGTGGAGAGACCTTTGTGATGATAGGTTGGAATATGAATCGGTGAGTTGGTTAGATGCTTGGCATCTGTCATGCTAGACTTCTAGGGTGATGATGAATTTAACGGTTATATGCGAGGATGATTTTCATAATATTTCAAGGGCCATTGTCGAGGATACATTTCATTGCACCATTTTGAGGCAATTTTAAGTTAACTTTAATCATCAAGGAATTTCAAGGCGATTTAGCGTTTATTCTTTGTTTTGAATATGTTTTAAGATTATAAATTGGGTAAGTGCGTCGAACGACCAATTAAGCTAATTGCTTTGAATGATTGTTTTTTAAGTTTATCACGGGTTACATAGCATATGGGAATTTTCGAAGATGTTGACCTATTTTCGAAGTTGTTGACCTTCGAAGACAAAACAGATTTGAATACTTTTTAGTTCTCATTCATTTACTGGCATGAGAACTAGGGGGCTTCTGATATGGAAATAGAGTTTTAAGGGTTAAATTGTAAATAATGTAAAGTTAAGGATTTAATTGTAAATGATGTAAGTTTTGTCCTTAATTCGTGACTGATGTAAGTTTTAGTAGTTGTTTGTAACTATGTATAATCTGTAAGGACTAAACAACAATTAGTCTACTTTTTGTAACAGATTTCAGTTTGAGACTAATTATTGGCTCCTCTATATAAAGGACCAGGCTACTCTAATAAAGGGGTTCAACACTTTTACTTTGAGATTCATTTGTACTTGTGTTTTCTCTCTCTAAAAAATCTCTATCTCTTTATCTCTCTAGAATTCTTTCTTAGAAATTAATTAAAGAAAAGTCAAACCTCATCAACAGGGACTACATAGTCCATTGCAAGCAGATAGATAATGAAAGTATAAGAAACTACTTTGGAAATAAAATCAAAACTATAAGATTGCCATAAAATATTGGCTGTAACAACTTACAAACAAAGAGTCAAACAAAGGACCTCGTTTGAGGCAATCATGAAAAAAAAGAACCAAATTTTTTGGGATCTGTTGGCCTAAGTGGAGTCTTTCATCAAAAGGGATGAAGTTTTCAAAAAACAATACCGATGACTTAACTGAAGGACCTCGACGAGCTAAATAAATATTATGGCACGAGTAAATGCAAATGAGGAGGAACCAATATATAATAGTGCTCCGTCTTTAGTAAAACTGAAGCCCAATCAGTACCAAAAGCACGACCAATAGGTAATTACAATGCAAGAAGTGACAGAGTAACCGATCGGCCACCGAGGAAATCATTCTTAGAATTGACGAAGTCACTAAAAACTATCTATGAGAAGACAAATGACTCCATTAAATACAATAAACCTGGAAAATATTCAACCTAAAGTAAAACATAGACAAAAAAAAATACGGTAAGTTCTATAGTGACACCGGTCATTACACTAAAGATTGTTGGTACATCTACGATTAAATTCAGGGTTTGGTGGACGAAGGAAAGCTTCGCGACTTTTTAAAGAAAAAACCAATGAGGGAGTATATACATGGTTCATATAACATTACAACACTGACCTCATTAGAAAAACAAACAGCGCTTGACACAAATGTAATAACAGAGGAAGAGAAAATATAGGAAGAAGAGTACATATACCATGATCCAAACTGATAAATAATATGATTAATTTCAGGAGAGGACCCCTACTCTGGAATAACGAGAAGGTCAAGTATGAGATATGAAGACGATATTGATATGGTATAGCAATGATAAACATTTTCGTAGCTATAAAAAAAATATGGCTAGATGTTTCTTTTACTGATAATGGCCTGAAAGGAGTAGCTTCCACCTACATTGATGTTGTACAGATTGTAGTGAAATTAGTCAGTATAGAAATCAAGTGAGTGATGATCGATACATGCAGATTTGTAAATATATTATACCGGAGAACGTATGGAAAAAAAAAGAGGAGCACCATTATTGATCAAAAGACAAAGATTTCTTACGGGATTCACAGGTGCAAGTACAACACTCTTAAAGAGTTAACTTCAGACGTAACATTGGGAAATTAAGAATTTTATAAAAATGCAACATGTCTCTTTATGGTTGTAGACGCTTTATCCCCGTATAACATACTTTTACGCCCATCATGGCTAGAATAAATACACGTGGTAGTGCCCACAATACACCAATGCATCAAATATCCTATAAACGGTAGAGTGGCCATAATAAGAGGAAACCAAAAAACGAGCAGTGAATGTTATGTGATATTTGTCTCTCAAATCATAATGATTAAATGATGAAGGGCTTATTTTAGACGTGGTAGATGACCTCGTAAAAGGTCCTCAAATAGCTCAATGAAGGGAAGAAGCAAATGAAGTTGTCATGGATCTAGGAATATCCCTAAAGATCGGCATAAACATACCCACTGATCTCAGGTATAAATTTTTGAATTTTTTGAAAGATGATCTTGATATGTTTTCTTGAAGCACACATGATTTAACAAGATTCTCGGCCGAGGTCATATGTCACCAGTTAAATATCAATGATAATTTAGTACCAATAATATAACAAATGAGATTATATTCTTTTAAAAAAAAGTTACGCGATCATCACCGAGATTGACATACTAACGAACGTGGGATATATTAAAAAGTCTCATTATCAAATGTGGATGGGAAACCCTCGCCTAATTTACAAGAAAATGGGAAGTGGAGAATGTATGTGGGTTTCACAGACTTGAATAAATCATGCCCAAAAGACTCATTTCTATCAGAAGAATTGACTAGCTTGTAGATGTTATATCATGCAACATAATGATATCTTTTATGGATGCATTCACAAGATATAATCATATCCAAATGAAATAATAAGACAAATAACACACGACGTTCATAACAGAAAAAAGCTACATTACTACAAAGTAATGTCATTCGGTTTGAATAAATATAGGTAAATTTCTCAATATATTAAAAGTATGGATGGATTTTTTTTCCAATCCGCAGCTATTCGATCCGAACCGATTTGATGAGTTAAGGTATCCAATTTTTTTTTATATGAAATGGTTTTGAGTTCTAAAATATACTATCCACTAGATTTGAGATGGGTTACGGGTTTCAAATAAATTCCCAACGGATGCCCAATCCGAACCCGACCAACCAAAAATTTGTTACTTTAATATTAAATATTAATATGTAACATATTATTATTTTAACCTCTAAACTATATTATAATGTGATTAAATTAGTTTTTGATGATTAGTGATATTTTATTTATGTTTGTAAGTTTTTTTCTTCATATTTGATTATATGTAAAATAACATTAAATTAATACTAAAATATATAAATTGAATAGATTTAAAATGAGAATTGTAGATTTATTTTTTTAACAAATACATATAATAACAAATATATCATATTATAACTTTAAACAAATACAAAATTTTAAATAATAAATATGTATCATATATTAGGTGATCTCAGATAATTCTTAGGTCAGTTCAGATGCGGAAAGGTTCGTAGGAGAGTGTCTGTCTAAGAAATGTTCGTATAAGATAACTTGAATTATAAAATCAGTGTTTTGTAGAGAGAGAAAGATACAAAAGTGATAAATGCAGCAATAATTGACTAATCACTCGTCCTTTTCTAAAAAAGAATGTTTTTTATATAGTACATGAGGTGGATAATAAAATTACAAATGTACCTATTACCAAACTATACTGTCATCTAATATTTTTCTCTCCTTATTGTTATCTATATTTTTCTCTCCTTATTATTATGAAATGTCACCAAATGTACCTATTACCAAACTATACTGTCATCTAATATCCAAACTATCATTTATGCTTACTTAATACCTATTTTGTGTAAATAACTCCCACTAAATATCCAATTTTTATAATAATACCATAAATACCCTCTACCAACTATATAAGTTTTTTTAGAAATTTGTTTCCTGTGTTTGACCATTTAAACATTTGAAATTGGGTAGCCGCCTATCTCCCATACCAAATTTTAGTCTACTACAAACTCAGACCTTTTTTCTCAGCGTTAGTTTCCAAAAAATTGGATTTCTCAGTCAGTATAAGTAAGCAGAAACCAAACCAAACCGATCAACCGAACCAAACAAATGCAATTTGGTCGGTTGAGTTTGATTTTTTAATGTATTCGGTGCGGTTCGATTGGTATTTTAAAAGACAAAAAATTAATTTTGTTCGATTTGGTTATTTATTAAAAAAATTAGTTTTGATTGAACCGAATATAATGAATATTTTTTATATGAATACATATAATATATATTCATATAAATAATACATATAATATATATATTCATATAAATAATATATATATATATATAATAAATATTACAAAATTAAATGGTCTAATAAGAGTTTGGATATAAGTTTGGTTCAACCATACACCGAAACAAAATAACCGAAATTATATCGGTCAATTCAGTTCATACATCTAGATCGGTTTGGTTCGGTTTTCAACTTTTTTGGTTTGGTTCAGTTCGGTTTTGGGCTGAACCGACCGAATGCTCACTTAATCAGTCTGTCTACTACGTATCGGTATTGAAGTGTCGGTACGCAGCATCAAAGTCATCGTACGAGCTTTTCAGAGTTTCGGAGTTTCCGTTTGCATCATCTGATTATACAACCAGGTTCATCGGAGTATCATACAACCTTTCAGGTGAGGTGTTAGGTATTAATCGTTTTGGAGAAATTTTACAAGCTTTTCTGTTTCGGAGAATTTTTTTTATTTAATAATGATACGGATTTTGTGGGTTTGGTAATATATCTTGATGTTGAGCGTTTAAAAAGTGTTCTTATTGAACAACAAGTCATTGATAAAGTTGTTGTAGAAATGTGTAAGCATCTTAGCATAAGTTTGAGAGAAGCCTCAAATAATCAATTAATTAGTGGGGAGAGTGGTGCTGATTTAACTTTTCTTTCTTATATAAAACAACTTGCTATCACGGGTTGGGCTGATGCAATTACCAGTGTTGGTCAAGTTTTTTTATGAAGGTGTTACAACTCTTAGTTTATTTTTATGTCGTTATGCCTTAGAGTATGGTTTTTGTTTCAAATACATGCATAATATAAGAAGTAAGATAACTGCTTATTGTGTGAATAAAGTATTCTCTTGATGTAAATGGAGACTTTATGCATCACTTGATACCACGACCGAATTCATGATGATTAAGGAATTTGTTGAACGGCATACTTGCAGTCCCGCTTTTTCCAAACAACATCGGAGGCATTTAACATCGGAGTTGATTGCTACATAAATTCATGATTCTATTAGGACATGCAATTACGTGACAATGAAAATTATATAATCATATGTTCAATAGGACTCCAGTTAAGACATTTCTTACCAATTCCCATGGAATGCTTCAGAGAAATCAAGGAGGGGAGTTTTCGGAGATAGTTTTAGTTCTTTTTGTTTACTCAAGGGATAATTCAAAAGATCAAACAGTTGTGATATTAAAACTGACTGCATACATTGTTGAAGAAGTATACAAACACTATTTCATTGCATTTGGTTCCCGTCTTCAAGGTTTTCATTCACACTATGCACTTTTATTAGTCGATGAAACGTTTTTAATCGACAAGCATAGGGTTTATTTCTAACTGTCGTACCGAAGGATGGTAACATTGCCAAGTTTCACGTCTTTCAAATTTTTATTTCATACAAATAGCATGTAATTTGTCACCTTATGGTCATGCGAGACCTTCATGCCATAGTATAATATTCTACATTGCGATTCTAATGTTGATGACCTACGAGTTAGGTATACCGACAATGTGATTCTCTTATTAATGACAATGCGATTCTAGTGTTGATGACAATAGTTTTTATGGTGATAATGACCATACAAGTCAAATTATATTTACAACGCGATTCTAGTGCAATAAACACTATGTGAAACATATAAAACCAGTTTATTTATTTTATTTTGCAGGTATTGTTCATGTTGTATTTGGTACTCCCTCCGCCCCAAAATATATGGCGTTCTAGACAATGAAATTTGTCCCAAAATAAATGTCGTTTTGTAATACCAATAAAATAAATGCCATCACTTTCCATTTTAAACCTTCTTTCCATTAATAGTTGTAGTGTTATTTTTAATTTTATAATAAAGAGAAAAGGGTAATGCAGTATTTATTGTTATAATCCTACTTTGAAAATTGTGTTTCTTAATTATTGTGCAAGAACCTTAAACGACATATATTTTGGGATGGATGGAGTATTATTTATGAAGATGTTGACAATTAATTATGGTTTCTGGAGAGTTTGAAACCTCATTTGTTGGAACATCAAATCAATTTTTCGGACCGTCATTTAGGTATCATTGATGGTGTTATGGTCTTGTACCCAAACTGCATTCATGCCTATTGTATTTTCCATCTTGTTCAAAATTTGAGGTATGCTCTGAATAATTATAACATAAAGTTTAAATCTAGGATGATTCATAAGTTTAGACAATGTGTTTATGCTCCAACTGTAGAGATTTTTAACGAACAAATTGAAGAGTTTATATTAGAGATGATAATTTTTTTCTGAACCCGCGGGTACTTGATCAGTGCCGACTTGATGGGATGGGTTTATGAATTTTAAAAATTTCTACGAGCGGGTTATGGGTTTGAAAATTTATTACCCGTCAGGTTGTGGGTTTTAAAAAAATCGTGGGTACCCAACCCGAACTCGACCCAGTGGGTAACAAACGATGAGCTATTTATAAAATTTTAAGCTAAAGTTACTAATTTTAAATACCAAAACCATATCTCAATTATTAATAGATAGCAAAATATTTGATAAATATAACTAAACATAATATATTTTGAAAAATATCGTACATTTAAATATTATATTTGATTTTTCAATTTCTTTTTTTAAACCATTTTTTCATTTTCTCTGCAGTGTATATTTATTTAAGATTTTTCTTAAATCAATTTTTGAAATAGATAACAAAATATTTACTAATTATTATCAATTTGTGATTTTATTGAAATCAATTTGTGATATACCTAACAAAATATTTGCTAATAATCACTAGATATATTATATTCTAAAACATATCATTCTACATTTAAAAGAAGTTATAATTAATTTTAATATCTATATAGTTAATAATGAATATTTTATCTAAATTTGTTACTAAACTCTTAGATTTGTTACTAAATTTAAGAGTTATATTATTTATATACTATTATTATAATATATAATGTTTGGTTTATCTAATTTTTTTATTTTGAGTTATTTAGGAAAAAATATTTTATGGATTAATAAATTATCAATGGATACCCGGACCCGACGGGTTCGGACGTGGGAAAAAATCTCATACGTGGATGGGTACCCCAACCTGATGGGTTTTAAAAAATAAAGACGAGATATGTTACAGGTTTATCAATATCCATGCGCAACCCGACCCATTGTCATCGCTAGTTTATATGTAAATGAGGTCAGAGAGTTATTAAGTTTCTTGATAATTTACCTTGGGACAACTATGCTCAAACATTTGTTAAAAGGAAACGATATAATATTATGGCATATTCTCCAACTGAATCTTTTAACAATCAGATTATAATACTGTGTAGTCTGCCCATTTATGAATTAGTTGACAAGATTGGAGTCTTATATATGACTCAAATTTCACGACGTTATTTGGAGGGGCTAATGAAGTAGTAAATTATACCCTGATTATGAAGAGAAGTTAAAGCTCAATATCGAAGACCGTACCTTGCTAGTCCATAAGTCTTCGGCAACCATATTTGAAGTTTTTTCAGAATCTGTTATGGTTATTAAGATTCTGGATTTCAAATGTTCCTGGCAACAAGATTGTTTTCTATGTTATCACGTTTTTTCTGTAATGCATTCGACTCAACAAGATTTTATGACATTAATAAAGTCATTTTCACTGTTAGTAATTACAGGTCCACTTACTCTTTTCGACTACATGTTTTAACCAATTTTAGTGAATGATCAAGCTATAATTATTCGCCCGAGCCAAAAATTATGTCTCCAAACATGAAAAGACGAGTTGGAGGCTTAAGAAGAAGCTTATTCCGTCTAGATGAGAAATAACAACCAATATATTAAGGTGTGGTCGTTGTTCAAATTTAGGCCTTAATAAAAATGACTTGTGAGGAATTTGTTTAAATTTTTGAAATATTTATTTTCCATGTTTTGTAGTTTTAACTTCATTACGTTTATAGTCTCTCATTTTCCATACACTACAAAGTATTGTTTTTCTACTTATATGCAAGACCATGATTGAAAGCATTTGATATTAGTTTTAGAGTCTTGAACATGTGATTCTTGTTTACCAAACATGCTAGGTTCTTGTTGTTGTTGTCTTATGTCTTGGTGTTATGGTTGATAGTGTTGGGCTTCCTCTGGTTGTTGGTGGTGGTGTTCAACTTCTTATTATTGGTGTTGGTGTTGGGCTTCTTATTGTTGGTCTTGGTGTTGGAGTTGGGTTTTGGGCTTCTTGTTATTCCGTGTGTTGGCCATGTGATTCCTTGTATACTAACCATGCGAGTCCTCATATATTAAACCATTACATTCCATGTATATTAAACATGCGATTTCATATATATTAAAACATGTAATTCCAGGTGTATTAAACATACACGTTTTTGTATATCAAACATGCGATTTTTTGGGTACTAAACATGTGATTGTTTGGTATTAAAGCATGTGATTTCTTGGTAATAAATATGAAATTTCTTAGGTATTAAACATGCGACTTCTTGAGTATTAGACCATCATCATATCCAAGTATAACAAAAAAACATGTACTTGTATAAATAACATGAAATTTAAAATTAAATTTACAATCGTACAATATATAACTTTAGAAACCTGCAGTATATGGTAATATATATTCAAAGTTGAATCTTAATGTAATTAAGATCCACTTACATCTTCACGAACTTGTCCCGGTTGTGTAGTATCGGTCTCATTTACAAAAAATTATTTGTTACCACTTCATATTCTTGTGGTACTACTGGCACTTCTTAGCAGGCCGGTGACACTAGTGTGACTTCTTCATCAACCAGTGATGTTGGTGTTACTGGCTCAGATGTTTCTGGGACACAAAAAAGTAAGAAATTATTTTTTAAAGTATCGTTGTTCAAATTGCTGACGTAACTGAGCTGTCAATTGCTTTTACTCTTTAATCTGTCATAACAATGCCAAACATATTGGTACAAGACGTGTAAGAATGAAACAAATATAACATATATAACAAGCAAGACCATATGAAGTACATACTTTTTTTTCCTTTTTTCAAACGAACGCTGCATACAGTTATTCTCAATAAACCACATGTACACACTAATTATGCTTTTATGCTCCACTCTCTGATGTAAAAAAAAATTGTTCTTGAATGTGGTCGTATTCTTTGTCCAGATGTTGGTTTGAGTTGTAGATGTTGTTGCAGTGCTCTTTAAGGATGTTGGAGTCTTCTTGGAGGGTTATGTAGTCTGCATATGTTTGAGGATGAAATCAGTTCGGTTACAATTATAGTCAAAGTCATATATGAACCCCCCCTGGATTTCAGTTGGAGATATCTGGTTAGGTGTTTCTTTGCTGGTTGCGGGCTGGTTTGTTCGAGGTGGGATGGTTGGTGGTTGCCTAGGATATTTTGATTTTATGTTTTCTTTTTTCCAACATATTTAATCCTCTTTCTAGCCCTTTCATTTGATATAAGATATGGGTTACCACTAGATTCACCCCCACCAAATGCTTTTCTTTCAGCCTTTGTTAGTGTTAACTCCCCCTCTAAAACCTATCCCATGATAAACAACCCAATAAAAATCGCCACAAAGAAGCTTATAGGATTTTTATTGACCTTGTGATTCCTAGTCTGATGATCATGCATTTCTACCGATAATCATTATGTGAGTCCTACAAACATGTAAATCTAGTGCTACTAACTACGACAATGCAATTTCTATTATACTAACCTTACGATTCTTTCACAATAAACAACATGCTAGACAAGTAATTTTAACAATGCGTTTGTACTCAAAAAATAAAAACGTTTGAGAAGATATATTTGATACCTCATCATCATTGAGATAGTGAATGTTTTAATCATCTTCATGGTTGACGATTTGGACTCCAATCCCCACCATTTGTAGCATCTTATGATCATGTTCGGCTTCGCTTATGATTGCGCAACGGTTGTGTGCTCCATGATAAATGACTGCATTACAAAATTGATTACCATCATTACATATTTTTTTAACTTATTTAATTATGTAACAATATCTTTACCATTAAAAGGACAACACATCCGCTAACTCTATGGGGGGTTTTCGGGTACACAAACTTTAATTGACGCAGGCAGCTTCTCATTTATTGCTATGAACCAATCGTAGCTGTTTATTTTTTAAAGATCTTTAACATAATATACTCATACCGCTGTCCAACTCAATATATCTTCTGATAAAAATGGTAGAACACAAAAACATGATCAATAAAACAACCACGCCCTTCACAACATGATCCTTGACCACCCCGATAGTTTTCTCTATTGATTCCTATAAATAACAACACCATGCAAGTTTAGTGTTACTGAACATGCGTGTCTGTTGTCATTAAGTACATGGAATTCTTACTGAACACGCGTTTCCGGTACTAGAAACAAACATGCGAGTTTAGTCATACTAAACATGTTAGTTATACTAAACATATGAGTTCAGTGTTATGAAACATGATAATTATTTTTAACAAGCGAGTTTAATACTATTGAACATGATAGTTATAATAGACCATGCGAGTTTAGTGCTACTAGACATGCTAGTTATAATAAACATTCGAGTTTAGCGCGACTAAACATGTTAATTATGCTAGTTATACTAAACATGCAAGACTAGAAAATCTAAAGATATAAACATACTTTTATTAAACTATTTGAGATTGTTTTCGTTTTGTTTGTGCCAACTTTTTTTGAACTTTCGTCCAAAAAGTATGTTTTCATGATCATTGAATCTGTTTCTGCACAATTAGTATAGCGAAGTTTGAATACTCTAGCTTTGTTTAAAAGCATTTCATCGTTGCCATGTTTCAGCCCGAAAACAATCTTGACGCCATTGGTCGTTAGTTTGACCAGTTTCGACCCAGTTTTGAAAGCTTCATGTTCGACTGACTATGTCTTTATAATCTTGGTTATAAGCTGATAATGCATTTTCAACATAATATTCTCATTGCGGAGCTCATAAAAAGCTTTCAAGATTTTTTAGAAACGAGTTTTCTTGGCAGCTATATGTGTTCGAGAGTAATAATATTACTCTTCTCTGCTATCAGATTCAGGATGCTAACTATTCCAGATCTGTGGAAGCAAGCTTTAAAAGACATATTTCCTGCACAAACAAGATTTCTTCCGGGTTGATGAAACAAGCCATAACAATGTATTTTCTATCAACCTTGTGATTTTAGTTATACTAACTATGTGAGTTTAGGGATACTAACACATAATGCACAAACACAAATGTAACATGCAATTACATGCATGTTAAAAAAAACCCAAAAATAAAGTCTGAAAAAAATGCGAGTTTAGTGTATGACAGCTAAAGAAGATGCGATACTATGTTTGTGTCTTACATGCACGTTGAAAAAACCGAAAATAGAGTCTAAAAACATTAAACTGAGATATCAAACAATACATTACAATCTAATTATAAAACGCAACACATTATATGCACTTAAAAACCCTCGAAAGTACTCAGAAACACTATGTTTACCAAACCAGAAACTACGAATGATTAACGAAATACCTAAGAACAATCCGGGTTTAACTAGGAACCTAGTTGCCAAAAACCATAACAATACAAAACATAGTTAGAAATTCATAAGCTAGTTGTCAAGGACCATCTACTAGTGGTCTGAACGCAAAATGAAGACGATGAAGAACAACCTCAAATGTCTTGATTGGTTCGTCGGAGTTTGAGGTTGTCAACGAAGTTTGACATAGTTGATTTCGAGTGTTTTAGGTTTCTTGGATTCTCTAGATCTAATAAGTTTGAGAGGGAATGGACAATGAAAAGTTTTGATTAAACTCTATTTATACTAGTAAGAATATTTTTTTCAATTTTAATGGTCTAAATATTAGCAATATGTAATTTTTTAATATTACTAGGCAATGAGATGGTTGATTGTGTATTTATAGATACCTTACTCTTATATATTTTTTGTTAATGTATAAAAGAATTATGTTTGAGAGTTATGTATTTGGTATTATAATGGGAATTGCTAAAAAAACGGCCGAAATTACTCCGCGGAGTTATCATAATTTCCAAAAAAAACTCCAATTCTCTAACTTTGCTCTACCTTCTCTCTAAAAAGTTAAAAAAATTTATAACTTAAATTATATCTAAAATTAAAACTACATCTAACCTAAATTAAATTAAAACTTAACTAAATCTAAAATTATAACTATAATTAAAACTAATTAAATCTAAAACTAAAACTAACTTAACCTAATCTATCTAACATTTAACACTAACCTAAGACTACCCACTAACCTAACTCTACCCTCGACCAGAAACACAACCCACACCCAAAAACTACACCCGCACGGGTGTCTCTTCCATCTGACCGGAACAAACTCAGCAGCACCACCCATCTAAGCCCAAATCGACACCGACGAAGCAAATCGGAGTAAGAGGAAGCAACCGGAACGACACTGGCGACGAAATCCGCCGAATCGGAATCGAAACCGACTACTGTAAGTTGATTTCTTTGTTGTTAGATAGGTTAGTTATGTTTAGTTAGGGTATGGGAGTAGTTTTAAAGGTTTTAGGGGTCTTGGTAGGGTCTGGCAGAAGCTTGAAGCTTCTGCCATGGCGATTCTGTTCTTCGCCACACGGGGGCGAAGAACAGGGTCCCTACGCCATTGTGTGGCATAGGGTTGGTTCCCTACGCCAGATCAATGGCGTGGGCTCCTGGTTGTACGCCTCTTGTTGGCGTACAACCAAGAGCCCACGCCATCGGTCTGGCGTATGGAACCAACCCTACGCCACACGCAATGGCGTAGGACCATTACACACGCCATCACTGTGACGTAGGTGCAATGGTGTATGCCACAGTGATTGCGTACGCCATTACACCTACGCCACAGTGATGGCGTGATGCTGCTTCGGTCACCGGAATGGCCCGGAACTGGTTTATTCTTGTTCTTTGGTGTGTGTTAGCCTGTTTTATGCTATTATTTGTCTAAACACGCTACCATCATGACAATTTGTGTTTTCGACGGTAGTTGATATTTAGTTCGTTTTTTTTTCAGGTGATGGATCACGGCGCACAGTCTGCGGATGGCTCGCGGACGAGGAGAAAAAATAAGCGGAGTAGGGTACGTGAAGCTGGTCAGCCAGTTTTAGCTGCCGAGATGGATGAGCTCCCTATCGTTTCCAGACCGCATGCGTCCGGATCGAGTTCAGCTTCTGCTTCCGCTTCCCGCGGACGACTCCATCCTCCCCCGGTTACAGGGCAGCGTAGAGCTCCTCCTCCGACCAGATTTTTACCGCTGTTCGGCAAGGCTTTCACCTCCCACACTGCATACCACATTTGGATGGGAGAGGTAATATCGAAATTCCAATTTGACATTTTATGAAGTTATTTTGTTTTGTCCTATGCTAATGGGAAGAAATCTTTTCAGGAGCGAGAGATGCGACTATATGCCCATTATCCTAGTCATCGAGCATGGAGTTTGGCTGCACAGACTAGGGTGCGCGCTGTAGTTGACGCCACCCCGTTCGGTCGTCTCATAGAACCGTTCTATGAGATGCACACACACTCCAACGTGACGGAGGGTTTCCTAGAGAGGTGGCATATGAAGACTAATAGCTTCCATTTCTCTTTCGGAGAGATGACGATTACTCTGGACGACGTCCACACCATTTTGGGACTCCCAGTTCAGGGTGAGCTTGCTGTGTTTCCCTATATATCTGGCAAGACTCTGGCCATGCACGAGTGCGGTGAAATGCTTATGGTGGATGATTTATCCTTCGTGACGGAGGTTGAGAAATGCAAGCGCGTTGGTTTGGGGTTTAAATGGCTCCGGAGTAGGTTTAGTGGGCTAGAGTTCTGCGATGACAGTCCTGATCTGAGTGATATGATGGTGGATGCTGGTGAGAAATTAAGTTGCAAAGAGTGAATTAAGAACAGAGAATCCACAGTGAGAATTTCCAAAAGTGAAAAGTACCTCTGAATCTTTCATAGGTCAAAATAACTCCTTCAGCCTCTTTAAATAGGCCAGGTGAGTTAGTTAGAGAAAACGGTTACATATTGTTAAATTTACAACTTAACCCCTAGGTTCTTCCTAAAGTCTAATTTAATCCTATAATTACAGCATTTATCACTTTAGTCCCTAAAGAATACTTTTCCTTATCAGTAGCCCCCTAGTTCTTATATATCTATGTATAAGAACTATTAGCTCTTCGAACTCTTCTTCGGATCAGCATTATTTTATATCTTTATTATGATTAAATCCAATAAACCAGGAGTCTCTTCGAACTGGCGAGTAAGTGCAAATGAATTTCTCAACTGCCTCGAATTCAACTCCTCATCGAATTTGACTTCTTGTGGTACTGCGTTGCCTTTGGTTTTTACACTTGATTACTTCACACATAGTTTAACAACACTTCGAAATTTCTAAACTCTACTCGATGGACTGATTAGACTGCTAGTAGTAGACCTGTGACATCATTAGTTTCCTTTTTGTTTCATATTCCAGCGAATGAGAAGAGATTACTTGTTCCTTGCTTTCACATTCTCGATGTTACTCTTTACTCTATAAATACTCAGCTATTCATTCAATAAGAGCTTTTTAGAGAATCCACCTTTGAAACATCTCCAGATTGTTCTTCATCTTCAACCTACTCATCTTCAACCTGCTCATCTTCAACCTGTTCATCTTCTCTTGTTCATCTTCAACCTGTTCATCTTCTCTTGTCTTACCAAGCAACCTCTCATACCAAAAACCATTGTATGAGAAGATACCCTAAATACAATAGATTTAAACCCAGAAGACCAATAAGATCAAAGAAAAATCTTTTTCCTGGTTCCAGTAACCAAGTATTTGGGGCCTACGATTATCTTTGTATTTCTCGAAGAGCCAAAGAATACAAAGCTGCTGGGTTGATCTATAACGGTCCTCACTCTTCCTGCACCACTTTTAAATATGGCAACTTTAATCCAAACCTTGCCACTTCGTCTTCACCTCTAGCTTCTAACCCAGAAAGTAGCTCAACGACCTCTTCTCTCCGAAATCCAGTCAAGCCTTCACTACTAAGACCTCATCGGAAACCTAAAGTAGTTACTTTAGACAAACCACCCACTTATAACAAATCACAACTCAAATCACCTGTCCTTCAATTCGAAGAGACAAAAAACCCTCAAACCAAAACACTTCCTCCTCAATTCGAGGCTATTAGAGCTAAACGTTCCAAAAAATCATCTTTCTTAGTAATGGGTGAAGAAACAAAAACCTCTTCCACTCCTCAACACTCTCCTCCTCCCCCACAAGAAGTGGGTGATACTACACCAGAGTGTAGTCAGCCAATTCCTGTGACTCAACAAGAAACACAAACTCGAAGTCACTCCGAGGAAGGTCACAAAAAGGATGATTCAGAAGCTACTGAATCTGATGCCGAGGAGGAATCCGAGGCTGAAGGCGTAGCTCCTCCAAAGAAACCTCGAGGGAAAAAAGCTCTTATTACTCTTCCTGATACGGTTGCCTGCTTAGTTCAAGAAAATCTCAAGCCTCTTTCTGCCTGGTACATTCTTGCTTTGAAGAATGTATCTTACAGCTACTACCTCGAATCAGAGAAGGAGCAACTCAGAAAACTATGGGGGTTAACTGACAACATGACTCTTCGATTACCAGTTGAAGGAGAGACACCCTTAAGCTGTCAAAAAGATGAGCTAGTAGTATACCCTGAGCTCTTCAATTGGGGACTTCGGTTTCCCCTTGATCCGATGATAGTAAAGTTCTTCGAAATCCACCAACTGTGCCCAACCCAGGTTACTCTGAACTTGCTCTTCACTTTATTTTCAGCAATCATGGTATCAAGACTTGGAGGTATCCCCCTCGAAATTGAGGACTTCATTTCAGTAACCAAAATTTCAAATGGCCCAGTTCTGCCATTTTATTACCTAACCCTTGAAGACAATTTAAAAATCATTGACGACCTCCTCGAAGCTAATAAGATCTGGAAACAAAAGTTCGTCTTCCTGTCAGGTGCCTGGGAAAATGGCAGAGATATCTCCGATGCCAACCCTTCTAAACTTACCCTCACCTGGAGAGACAATAGTAAGTGATGTTTTTCTTTATTTATGTGGTTACTTTTGAATCAATTTATTTGGCTAACTATTTGTCTCTCTTCAGAAATTCCGAGGCGATTTAAAAGTCGTCGAAAAGAAGCCAAACTTATCTTCCAGAAAATGGCGGAGTGGGCTGAAAAGGCTTGGGGAAATGGCTTCCATTCAGCATTTGATCCTATTAACTTTGTTAATAGCCATCTTTGGCGAATATCACTAGGGGCTGACTTCCCTGAAGATCCGATGACGCCACCAGATCCTCTTCTAGCAGTTCAAAGGATTCTTGCACCAGATGGAAAGTGCTACCTCCCACTTCGGAATCGAAGTGACAGCCATCTTCCTTTAAAGAAAAAAGGAAAGAAGAAACCCAGCACCAGCAAAACTAAACCTCCCACTACTTCGAAGAGTGTAAGGAAGAGAAAAACGTCTGCACCTTCGCTTCCCACCATATCCGAAGAAGACCAGCCCATCCTGAAAAAGACAAAGAAAAGAGACACTTCTCCAAAAAAGAAAGAGAGTAAGTCCAACAAGCCCAATGACAAGAATGAGGCTGATATATTAGAGGCTGTGTTAGCTTCCGAGGCACGAGGTAGAACTTTTGTTGAGGAAAATCCTGAAGGAGGTATTACTCTGGGAGATAAACAAATAGATGACTATCTAAACCTCGAGGACTTCAACTCAAGTTGAGATTTTGTATTTCCTGGCTCTCAACCTGACAATGTTGCTCCCCCAATTTCTACTGATGCTGCTACAGCTTCAACATCTAATCCTTTTGCTCCTGTTCATCCACCATTAGTCTTTCCTCACTCAGAGAAATCCGATGAGGTAATTTCAATTCTTCAACCTTTCCCCAATCTAATTTCTGTTGTTACCAAATTATACGAAGAGGTGAGCAAATCTCAAACGCAACTGGAGCGTCTTGCCCAAGAGTTAGCTAGGAGTAGAAAAGAAACAGAATCTGAAAAGACTTCGAAAAATGAAGCACTCCAAAAATTCGAAGCTGAGAAAAAACAGCTTCTTGAAAAACACAAGGAGGAAATCGAAGCTCTTAAAACTACTCATCTGCAAGCTCTCAAAAGTCTAAAGAGTGAACATTCTACTGCTATTTCCGATGCCACGGAGCTTATTAGGGAAACTAAAGAGAAATTGGTAAAAAGCCAGACTGAGGTTACTACACTTCGAACAGGATTCGAAGAAGAAAAGAAAGCTGCAGTCAAACAGGCTGAAACTAAGGTTAGTTCTGTGATGCTCGAAGGCATGAAGAAAACTCAAATTGATACATCTATTCAGATCCTTCGAGAAGTTCATGCTGCTTGTCCAAGGTTGGACTTATCAAACCTTTGGAGACGAGTTCCAGAAGAGCAACGCCCAAAGGAAGCTTTCGAAGCGCCACCAAGCTCTTCCTCAGAAGAAGGAAATAACTCCGAAGAGGCGTCATCAGAAGATGAAGAAGAAGAGAATGATGCTTAATAGACCAAACAGTTCGCTTTTGTTTTTTGTGTATGTGATTAAGTGCTTTCCTCCTTTTTTGTAAACTTCGTATTTTATTCCACGATGAAATCACTTGTCCTCTTTTTTTTTTCTTGAATTTCTGATATACTTGTTTAAACTGGTTATTCTTAAACATAGATGCACTCATAAGACGTGGCACCTCGAAAAATAGGTGCACTCATAAGACGTGGCACCTCGAAAAATAGATGCACTCATAAGACGTGGCACCTCGAACAATAGATGCACTCATAAGACGTGGCACCTCGAAAAATTTGGTTGTTTCTTCAAAGCTATCGCTTCGGAAAATTATTCTTGGTCAACTTCCAAAGATGATCAATCTTTGCCAAATTACCAAAATAATAAATCACACATCATAACAAACAACCAATGGCCAAAAGAAATTTTATTAAAAAATTCAATATCAATCAGACACCTCGTTAAAACCTTTCTGGGCCAACAGATAAGGAAAGAGTATGTCTGTTTTACAAAAATTCGAAGTTCAATTTTACTCACAGTACAATTTCAAGTGCTCTATGTTCCAATGGTGCTTGAGCATCCTCCCTTCTCGATCTGATAACCTGTAGGAACCTGGTTTGACCCTCATTGTAACTTCGTAAGGACCTTCCCAATTCGGGGCCAATTTTCCGAGGTGTTTATCCTTGGTGTGAAGAAACACTTTTCGCAACACTAGATCGCCAATTTTGAATTCCCTTCTCTTAACTTTAGCATCGTACCTGCTTCTCATTAATGTTTGATAATGGATCACATTCAAATGTGCCTTGACCCTTTTTTCTTCCAACAAATCCAGCTCCACCCTTCTAGCCTCGTCGTTATCTGCCTCGGAATATTGTAGTAGTCTATAAGAGGGCAATGTAGATTCAGCAGGGCACACAGCGTCCATCCCATATACTAAAGAAAAGGGGGTCTCTTTTGTAGCCTCTCTAGGAGTTGTTCTATATGCCCATAATACTTCTTGGAGATAATTTGGCCATTTCCCTGCTGCTCCTGCCAAATTTTTCTTCAAGCCATCCAAAATAGACCTATTCGTAACTTCTACCTGTCCATTTGCCTGGGGGTGAAAAGGAGTGGAAAAACATTGCTGTATCCCTTTCGAAGAGCAAAAAGAGTCCATTTCCTTGTTATTAAATTGAGGACCATTATCAGTTGTTATTTTCCGAGGTACTCCAAAACGGTAGCAAATGTTACTTTGAATAAATTTGATTACATCCTTAGCTTTTGTCCCAGCTAAGGGTTCTGCTTCTGCCCACTTCGAAAAATAATCAACCGCAACAATAATCATTTGTCTTCCACCAGAAGCCATAGGTAATGGTCCCACTAAATCAATTCCCCACCTATCAAAAGGAATCGCCTCTGAAATTGTCATTAGGGGTACTGCTGGTTTGTGTATTAAATTTGCATACCTTTGGCAAGTGTCACAACTTCGAACTAATGACTTGGCATCTTGCAAAATGGTAGGCCAATAATATCCTGCCAACAATACTCTACGCGTTAAAGCTCTAAACCCACAATGAGCTGACCCATCTCCATCATGCAGTTCGGACAAAACATTCTGAGACTCATCCTTGCCTAAACATCGTAGTAAAGGTTTCGAAGCAGACCTTTTGTACAGCACCCCATCCAGTACCACATAGCCAAGGGATTTGTACTTTATTTTCTTGAGCAAGTGTTTATCCATAGGTAATATTCCATTTGAAATAAAGTTTAACAAGTCAAACCTCCAATCTCCTTGGGCGCACGTCGGATTATTTACCACCTCATCAACCACTTCACATTGCTCAGGATTTGATATGATCGAAGGCGATGGTTGTGTTATAATCCATGGGTATTCTTCTGAGTAAGCCATCGTTGCCAAAGAATCAGCCATAGTATTGTTTCCTCTTCGAATATGCTCCACTTCTACATTTTCAAACTGCGCCATCATCCCCCGAAGTTCTTGTAGGTACAAAACCAAACGCTCCTTTTTAGCTTCTGATACCCCTTTAACATGGTTAACTACCAACTGTGAATCTGTTTCCAAGCGCACAAACATTGCTCCACAAATCTTCGCTAACCGCAACCCTGCTAGCACAGCCTCATATTCAGCTTCGTTATTTGAAGCATGAAAGCCAAATTTTATAGCTTGAAACATAAATTCCCCCGTTGGTGCCACCAATTCTACTCCTGCACTTGACCCTTTACTACTGGATCCCCCATCAGTTCGTATTGTCCATGTCGGATTCTCATTCACCTTTTCTGCATCTTTCTCCTCGGATCTGCTTGAGTGAAACTCCACCAAAAAATTTGCTAAAGCTTGAGCTTTGATAGCTGTTCGAGGAGAAAATAGCACATCGAAATCTCCCAGTTCCACAGACCACTTGGTCATTCTCCCTGAAATATCTGGTTTTTGCAAAACATTTTTTAACGGATATGAAGTTCGAACTACAATTGTATGTGCCTGGAAATAGGGGCGCATTTTTCTTGCTGCCACTACTACACACAGTGCCAATTTTTCGAGCTTCAAGTAACGTTTCTCAGCATCAACCAAACTTTTGCTAACATAGTAAACTGGCTTCGAAATTTTTGTGTCCTCACTGATCAAAACTGCGCTTACTGCATAATCTGACACTGCTATATACAGAAATAACTGCTCACCTTTCCGAGGCTTTGTTAATATTTCAGGAGAGGATAAAAGATTTTTTATCTTCAAAAAGGCTTCTTCACAATCCGAAGTCCACTCAAAATTATTGGGTTTACGCAGCACCTGGAAAAAAGGCAAGCACTTATCTGAAAAACGAGAAATGAATCTGTTCAGAGCTGCTAACCTGCCTGTTAACATTTGCACTTCTTTGATATTCCGAGGTGAAGACATCGATATCAAAGCCTTCAACTGTTCTGGATCCACCTCGATTCCTCTTTCACTAATCATATACCCCAAAAATTTGCCAGATCGGACTCCAAATGTGCATTTTTCTGGGTTCAACTTCAATTGGATGGCTCTAAGATTCAAAAACGTCTCTTCTAAATCATCAATATGTTCATCATCACTTTTGCTTTTAACAAGCATGTCATCGATGTACACTTCGATATTTCTCCCAATCTGTGAAGCGAACGCCTTATTCATCAGCCTCTGATATGTTGATCCAGCATTTTTTAATCCGAACGGCATTACTTTATAGCAGTGTAGGCCTCTATCAGTAATAAAAGTTGTGCTTTCTTCATCATCTGGATTCATTCGAATCTGATTATACCCCGAAAAAGCATCCATGAAAGTCAGGATTTTATTTCCCGAAGTTGAATCCACTAACTGATCAATTCGAGGCACCGGGAAAGGATCTTTTGGACAGGCTCTATTCAAATCCGTGAAGTCCACGCACATTCGCCATTTTCCATTTTTCTTTTTTACTACCACCGGATTAGCCGTCCACCTCGGATAATTGGCCTCCCTAATGTGCCCCATCTTGTATAACCGATCCACTTCGGCAACTATGGCCTCAGATTTCTCCAATGAAAAAGCCCTTCTTTTTTGGATAATTGGTTTGACCTTCGGATCAACCGCTAAGCTATGACATATGATATTACTTGGGACCCCTACCACATCTTCAGATCTCCAAGCAAACACATCCAAGTTTTCAGACAAAAAATTCAACAACTTTTCCCGCATCGACAAAGATAAAAGAGTGCCAATTCGAAGTACCCTGCCCTTATTAAAAATAAATTCCTCTATTTCTTCATTGATCACTACAGAACTCGGGGTTGACCTCGGATCATCAATTCCCTCGTCCGTTTCACCACAAGACAACCCCCCAAACTGCTAACTCTCCATGAGATCATCAGAACTTTTACCACGTAACCTAAATGCAGCAGCATAACATTCCCTTGCCACCTTTTGGTCACTTCGGACTACACCAACTCTGTCCTCGACCACATACTTCAGACACTGATGAACTGTAGAAACTACAGCGTACATTTTGGCCAACCATGATCTCCCAAGAATAGCATTGTAACTTGATGGACAATCCACCACCACAAAAAGTACCTGCACTTTCTTCTTGAAAGGCCCTTTCCCCAAGGAAATTTCACCTTCGAATTCACCTATCACAATTGCTGATGCGCCAGTAAACCCAATGATAGTCCTCTCTGATTTTTCTATTCGAGGTGGTGCAGTTAACCTATCATATGTTGACTTAAAAAGCACATTAGCAGAGCTTCCTGTATCGATCAACACTCGTCGAATCTCCACCCCGCATACTTCTGCTCCAATGACCACTGCATCCTCATGTGGCCCCGTGATGCCCCTCAAATCATCACCGTCGAATATTATAAAAGGCACATCCTTTCTGCTGCTTAGCTGTGCCGATGCACCTCCCTCAATTTGCCTTGTTAAGTTTACTATATGCCTCTTCCTCGAATTATTGGTGTTGTTGGTCATCGAATCCTCTCCAAATATGGTTAATGATTCAAAAAAGGCACACAGATCTCGAACACGTCCCTGACGCATCGGCTCATCTATCGACATTAACAAAAGTCGGCTGGGGTCTGGTTCGACATATTCCGAGGCTACATCGAAACCATCTGCCTCACCTGCAACATCTAAAATCATTAACGCAGTTTCCTGCTTGGAATTGGGATTACTTCCTTTAGGGGCTGTTGTCTTGGCATTCTTCCTGACATACTCCAACAGCTTTCCATTTTCGATCAGAACTTGCATCTCCTTCTTCAGAGCAATGCAATCATTTGTATCATGGCCGATGTCCTCATGATACCTACAAAATTTATTATTGCGCTCCTCCCTCGGCCTGTTAATAGCTGGTGGCTTTCTAAAATTGATTGTTCCTCTTGTTTTTTCATATATTGAAGCCACACTCTCAGTTAAATCTGCATAGTAATCCGGCCTCACCCACACATTCGACCTGGATCTATACTGCTGCTGGTTATTAGAATTATGCTGATTATATCCCCCTTGATACGAGTTCGAGGTTCCTCGGTTAGAAACATTTGGGTTGTTCTTCGGACGCGAAGGATTGTTGTTTGAGACGTTAGATTGTCCACTCCCCTTTTGAACAATACTAGCGCCTCCTCGAACCCTTGTTGATTCTTCGACCTTAATCTGGTCCTCTACCTGAGCCATAAGAGCTCCAAACGTTAACGCTCTGCGCCTCGTAGTCTCATCGGCTAAATCCCCAGGCAATAGCCCCTGCCTGAACGCTGCCATAGCCACACTTTCCTCACAGTCATCCAGCTCAGCCTTTGTTGACACAAACCTCTTGGTATAATCCTTCAACTTCTCTCCCACAGCCTGTTTGCACTGTATTATCGTGTCCCCATTGGCTCTCATCTCCTTGCTTCCCACAAATTGTCTGCGAAAAGCAGTGTAGAAACTTCTAAAATTTGCAATCGATTCCTTAGAAATCTTATTAAACCATTTTAGCGCAGTTCCCTTAAACGTTTGAGAAAAAACTCTACACACCAATCTATCATCATCTTCAAAATTAGTCATATAGTTTTTAAATTGTTCTATGTGGTCATCGGGATCTTGAGTCCCATCGAACTTTTCAACTTTGGAAATATCAAACCGCCTCGGTAGCGGTACAGATCTGATCTCCCTGACCAGCGGTGAGTCCCTCCAATCAACCCCCTGGACATACTGGTCCTCACTTCTCATCCCCACAGTTGCATACAAGCTGGACTCACCTTCATACTTCCGAGGCGAACACCTCCGAGGTGAGTATACTCGCCTCTCTTTCTTCTTCCTTCCCTCCTTAAACGACTTAGCTGGCCGGAACTCACGCTCTGTTCCTCTTGAACGGCCTCGAGAACGTTCATACCTCGGTGCTTCATCAGATTCAGAATCTTCAAAATCCTCCTCATCACTAGAGTTTTCATACAGTCGCCTTTGTAACTTTTCCTTCCTCTTCTTTATCCCGCTATACTCTTTTTTTTGCTCAGACCGTGCCCTACGCAGCTCATAGTGATCATCACCCTCATCCATCGACTGATCAGACTGATCATTACGATCGCCTCCTGCTATCTTAGACCTAAGTCTAGCACCATTATTATCTCCTTTCTTTTTTACCAATTCGTCAAGCTCAGCCACCTTCCTAATCATTTCATTCATTTTTCCTTCAAAGTCAAATTGGACTGATTGAATTGGAACAGATTTACCTGCCTCCTGCAAATCGGATTTCAGCGTCTCTATCGCCTTGCGAACAGATGGATTGTCACCTTCCTCTGGATTCATCTCCAAACAGCGAAAAATCAAACGAAATATGAAAATTCGAACGAAAAACTTAAAAAACGAGAACTCGAACGTTGATTTTTGATCTGTTGATCAAGGTATCCTCGCCCCTCCTTCTAGCGCCAATTTGGTGAGAAATTAAGTTGCAAAGAGTGAATTAAGAACAGAGAATCCACAGTGAGAATTTCCAAAAGTGAAAAGTACCTCTGAATCTTTCATAGGTCAAAATAACTCCTTCAGCCTCTTTAAATAGGCCAGGTGAGTTAGTTAGAGAAAACGGTTACATATTGTTAAATTTACAACTTAACCCCTAGGTTCTTCCTAAAGTCTAATTTAATCCTATAATTACAGCATTTATCACTTTAGTCCCTAAAGAATACTTTTCCTTATCAGATGCGGCTGCCCGCGCCTATATATTGCATATATTATTGTTTAAGTGTTATTGTTGCCAGGAACATTTGAAATCCATAATTAACCTATCGTCCAATATCAAGAATTTACAAATTAAGAAGTTTAAGTGTTATTGTTTTTAGGATAACCTCAAATTAACCTTAAATTAAAGTAAAATAGCAGTTGAATTGAAAAAAAAATTACTAGGTTTACCCTATCGCCGCCACACAATGGCGTAGGGATAGCCATTTTCGCCAACGTGTGGCGGCAATATGCTTAAATTTTTTGGAGCCTCTGTTCATTTGGGACAGAGGCTCCAGAAATGTCTTCTACGCCAGCCGAATGGCGTAGGGGACGCTGCCCACGCCATCTGTTGGCGTAGGGAGCTCGTCCCACGCCAACGATTGGCGTGGGCAGCGTCAGTTACGCCATTCGGCTGGCGAAAACGACAATTTCAAATTTAGTAAGTTAATTTTTTTAAAAAAAAATATTCATTAAAGAGAACGTGGTTAAAAGGGTACAACATATTGTTAGTTTACAACAAAAAAAACAACAATATAACCGAACACAAAATAAATTCGATTTTAAAATAAATTCAATCTTTAGTTAAGTCCACTATCGGATCATCATGTTCAACGGAATGTGTCGGTGTGGGATTTTGTAGTCTTGAAAAGACACAGACTCTATCTAGCAAAGGGAACGACCAAGAAATAGCGTCTTCTCTCGCCGATCTCATCCATGTAGGATCTATAGTCGGTATGGGTGACCCTTTAAGCAACTCAACCTACAAATTTTCGTTCAATATCAATGCGCATTAACAAAATAAATGATTAAATGCGTGCGAAAGTTAAAGTTATTTACTCACGTGAACAAAATGGTTTTTATTGACGAATGCCACGCCGATCTTCTTTAAAGAACCATCGCTCGGCGGTGCATTTTTCACCGGTAGGTAAGTCGTACATCCACAGGGAGCGAGGCAATAGAAAACGCAATTGAATGTAGTCGCGACTAGTTTTCCGCAACTAGGCAAGGACATCCAATTAGCGTAAGGTGGGCATTCTCTTTATTAAAAGTCAACCGGTTTATCTCCTTATTAACTTCGCTTTCATCGTCGTAATATGCAACCCGTTTATAAAACTCTCGATTGCTCTTTAGCTCGTGAACCAAGGTTTCTCTAACCATTAGTCATCCACTTTCGTTACCAACCATACCATGCGCGATGGCTTCAAAACCACAATTACCATCAGGTATTACATTAGTAATTCGGCTTATGAAAGGACGCACATATTGAGGTATATCTTTTGAAAATCTCGAGTCCAAAACATTTGGTAATCTAGTCGGGAATGGTTTAGCCGAGAATGACAGTATAGCCTTTATGTGGTTCGACGCATCCGGAGTGCCTAAACCAACGCATTGAACCCGTTTTGCTATATTTTTTGGCGATTTTGCTCCGGAATTAGTAGGAGTATGTGCGGAAACCGTTCTTGCGGTGCTACCGAGAGTGCCGACCGGGGTTGCTATACTAACGGCGGGTGTTACCACTCGTGGAGTTTCGGCACTATCGTGGGACTCAAACATTTCTTGTTCGACGTATTCGTGATACGAAGGATCCCTTTTCATAGAATAATCACGTTGGACTTTGCTACCCTTAACGCGACCCCGACCCCGTCCACGACTACGGCTTCCAACACGTGCGGGAGTTCTACCGCGGGTTTTAACCTTCTCGAGGGGTTCGCAAAGAAGTGTAGTCGAAGGATCCAAAAAAATTTGAAATTTTCGAGCCAATGACTTTGTTCGTAAACATCAAACTCTTCAAGTTTCGCATTTAGATTTGCGAAATTAAATTTTACTTATTCTTCACCGGTGAGTTTAACTCGCGGAACGATATCTAGTCTCTTCCAATGCTCATCTATAATCCGAGTAGGTACGTGGTTGTCCACTCTTCGGATTGCCTCAAGGTCGTGCGAACACGACAAATCATGGATCGTACGATCGGTGCAAACGCACATAGATTTTTTAACCGTCGCTTTTATCAACATAGTTATCGTATACTATCGCCAATTCAATAGGTGATACGTAGCCCCGTAAAAATTTGAACGGTTTGAAATCTTGGAATTTGTGAATTAGACGACACTTGCTAAGCTCCATCGATTCTTTAATAGTAGAATGTTGCATCACTAACAAACCATGCACTTTATCCCAAAATCCATCGAAATCCAATCGGCTAGACCCCACATATTTTTTCAATGTAGCATGCGAGCTTTCGGCCCTATTAGAGGTGTGATTATTAAAATGCATGATCTTTTTAGTATAAGCGTGAACAAACCTATCCACGAGTCAACCACATAATCCACTGCCTTATCTTGGTCTTTGAACATCGACCGCATCTTAGCCAACATCTCGTTCATAACCTCAACGGTATCGGATGAAACAACGTCGTTCCAAGCCGCCAAAAAAATTTTAGCCACATTTCCGTCTTTAAACATTTTTATCGTTCTCCCGCTAACATTTTTGTTGATATGCCACTAGCATAACATGTGACTAGCGTTAGGGAATAATTTGTCGATGCTATTCATCAAGGCTAGTTCGCGGTCCGTAACGATAACACAAGGTAATTCACAATCATTCTCCTCCATTACCGTTTTCAAGCATCCCAAAAACCATTCGTAGTTGTCTTGTTTTTCACTAACCATAAACGTGAAACCAATACAAAACGTTTTGTTGGTCGATGTTACTCCGACTACTTCGAACAAAGGCGTCCCGTAACGAATAACTTTATATGTGCTATCCATGATTAGCAAGCGTGGGAAGGTCCGTAGTAAGTCAATACTAAGCGGATGTGCGAAAAAAAAATCGGTTATGACGTTAGAACCGTCATTCTGCGTCCGTGTCGAATACTTGTACTTGTGCAATTGTAATTTAACTAACAAGCATTGCATTTGGGATCGACCGCCGTTTTCAACCATCCTCATTCTTTGACGGTGATGGTAAACGTGACAGATATTTGAAGCATTCTCCGGATCGGCATTTTTCAAAGCACCAAATATTTGTCGCGAACTTGTCCCGTTTACTGTCAAAAGATCAACGAGCTCTTTTTCCTTCCGTTTTAACTTGGATCATTGCAAATGTCCTTCGGCATACTTGATCGGTTCGTGGTTGTGCTTCCCGGAAAGGACACTAAGAGCCCACTTATCGTCTCCTTTTACCGGATTACCCACCAAATGAAAGGGGCAATTTAATTTTTTTTTTGCTACCGGTAGCCTTACGCTTACGGTCACACTCTTTAACGGCCGACTTGAAAATTCTGGATCGCTCGCACCGAGAATCCACTCTCGGTGTTCTCCCCCTCTTCCCTACCTCCTTCGATGCTACGTTTATCGAAAAACCCAACGTTTTCCCCCTAAGTTTTACCCACTCGGTCATCGAGTCTAAGCTATACTCGTCGTGAGATGTGAAATGATGAGCGTAGTCTGAAACAAGCGAAATATCGCATTCGTTCACCTCCTGCAATACGGAAGAAGTAGAATAACAAATTAAACCGGCATTCCGGATAAGGTAAGCACTTTTCGCCAATAAGAAGGCGTAGGCCACCTCCCCTTCACCACCCTCTAGCGTGGACGACAGACAGTACGCCACACGTGTGGCGTATGGAAGGTCCCCCACGCCAATAGGTGGCGTGGGAATCATGCCCTACGCCTCACCAATGGCGTACGGCCTGTCGTCCACGCCAGAGGGTGACGAAGAACACCAGAAACGGAATTTTTCAAAAACTCTATTTTTTTGCGAAAATGAAAGAGAGAAATGCAATGTACCTCCTCGACGACCATGCTGCTCTGTGTGGAAAGTGCTTCCGACTCTTTTCCGTCCATGTTGTAAAGGTTTTGAATTTTTTTTAAAAATGGGTTTTGTTGGTTGTTAAGTTTCTATTTTTAGTAGGTTTGGAGAAGATGAAGTTTGAAATTATGTTAGTAGTTTGGACTCTAAAATGGCAGGACTGGTAAATATTTAGACTTCTAAGGGTTTTTTGGGTTTTTTGGTTAGTGGCATTTTTGTAAATATTGAAAATCCTGTGTTTTTTGGTTAGTGGCATTTTTGTAAATATTGAAAATCAAACATGTGACTTCGCAGAGTAGTTTTGGCTTTTTTTTTAGCAATTCCCTTATTTTTATTAATATATATTATTTATTATTTTATTTTAAAAAAATTATTAAATAACTTTTACGAAAATTATCCGCAAGTGGATACCCGAATCCTACAGGTATGGAAACAAAATTCTTTTACGTTGAGTCCGAAATACAGACGGGATGGATTACGGATTTAGCTATAACACCCATTCCAACCCGTTACCATCCGTAATTAAAAAGAGTTTAGAATTACAGTTTTACTACAAATATGATCAACTTATCTTACATTGAGCTCTATGATTAAAGCTCATTTTGGCCAAAATACCAGAACCTAGACATTAAAACAAAACAAAGACCGTGAACATTACAAAAAAAACCCTTTCATATGGGACTTAATAATGTCTATTCCCACCCACTAAATTTTGCCTTCACTTTCCTTTTGCCCTATAAAAGACAGAATTTTACAAACATAAATGAATATCCCCATATGAAACCAAGACATAAAAACAAAAATATTGAAGTAGTAAAAACTGGTACTAACCTCAGGCTATATATGTATTTTTCAAGTTCTTCTATCTGATCTGCTTCGAACAGATACCACCTATCGCCAGATGACCCAACATCTGAGGCTCCTCTATCTATACAATTTAGAAAGATAAGTCAATGACTTCAACTTTTAAGGACAATTCATAACACATAATAAAAGAAATAGACTGACCTTGGTACAAAATATTTGGTTTCCCATCGTAACCTTTTAGTTCCCAGAAAACATTACCATTTGCGTCCGAGGCAATAGCTTCAGTTCTAACCACATCTGATCTTAGGTTATCTACGTTGAACAAAACAAAGATCATTGTTGTGCACGTGTCTTTACGTAATGGTCACATGCCTATTCTTTGATTGTAAAAAGAACTTCATATTCTATATGAGATCCCCAAGCAACTGAACATGAGTATAGTTTCATATTGAGCATAATGGCATAAAGAAACAACTTTGGTGTATCTATTGCCTATAAAGCAAAAAAAAACATGGTTGCTTTACTAAAAATTGGAGAAAATAAAACTTAAGAGAGCTTTTAAGTAGTTGAAACTAAAGCTGTTTAGGTAGATTTTAAATATAAATTAACTGTATAAACCGCTCAGCATTAAAAATTTCAAGCCTGCATTAAATTAATGTAGTTGCTAATGAAACTGAGCTAAAGTAGAGTTGTAACTGTTTAGACGAAAGATTCAAATAATAATAAAATAGTCAAAAATTAAAATAATTCAAACATACTTTTGGTAGTTTTGTTAACTGCCTCGACAGTCTCAGCATGGGCTTCCGCTGCTTCAGCTTTGATTTGTGAAACAAGTGCGTCATGCTCAGCAATTGATAAAGGAGCCCCATTCTTCTTTAGAATAGCTTTGGCGATCTCATCCTGTAGCTTTTGTTTCAGATTTTTCTCCTATATAATGACATAAACGAAATAAACAGGTGGAAATGAGCTCAAAACTGCTACAATATTTGTTAAAATAATGGAGTGTTGATCATCACCTTATTCCTTGCTGCAGAAGCTTCCTTTTTTTCTTCCTTTTTCTTTTCTGCGAATTTTGAATTTTGGTTGTCAATCCAATCCCGCATAGTCCTAAAGTTTCACAAACTATAGGATATCAAACTCAAGAAATTCCAAAGGCAAATAAAAAGAGCATTAACACTTTTGATTATTGTTACTTACACAGTGCAAAGAGCTTCATCGCACATAAAGTTTAGAAGTTGGAGCTTTTTTGAACTATCTAACTTGTCAAATTTATTGACACCAAGGTGACACCAATCCGAGGGAAAGTCTTCCAATTTACATTGAGATTCATCGATGCATTTTCCAAGAGCCTGGATCCAAGAACAGTCTCGCCCACTTTGGCTGAACGATGAGGACCTTAACAATATTATTAGAAAGTGACATACAATTATAAAGAAATATAAACAGGTTTACCAATTTATAATCAAGAGTTAAATGCATACTTTTCGCCTCTATCTTCTTGTATCAGAGTCAATAATTGGATAAGGATTTGGACAATCGGTGAATATTGTTGTCGTCGGCTAAGTCTGACAGGCACTAATTCTCTAATTATAGATTCAGCTTGTCCTTTTTTCATGTCAAGTACCTATTTACATATATAGTGAAAAGGAACAGTGCTTAGGTAAAAAAGGATAAAAAATTACAAAACTCGTGGATTTAGACAACTGTGTCCAAATAATACACACTATATCATCAGATGGTGAATGAGAACAGATTTATGATTACCTTTCCAAAAGCTGCGCAAAATTCTAAGAACTGCAATGCATTTCCAACATCCTTTTCAGGTAATGCAACACCAGCAACAGTCTCTAAGCTAGTGCACTTGGGTAGTTGAAGTTCAACAACAGTCTCCAGGCTAGTGCAATTAAGCAGTTGAAGTTCAGCACCAGACTCTTTGTTCTGATGTTCTGCATTACATTTCTCAAGTTTGCGAGACCTCTTCGCTGCCTTTTGTTTGGTTACACTAATTTCATCCATAACGCCACTTTTAGTTTGGGCAGAATTCAATGCATTGTTTAAGGGAACTTCCGGGACTTCTTTTAAAACCTTACTCTTTCTTTTCCGAGAAACTTGAGCACCATTCGCGGCTACAAGTTCAGCCTGAGCCTCATATAATGCTTTCTTTGTTGAATGACTTTCATCGTCTTCGGTGTTAATCTTATTTTTTCCCTTCCTCTTCAGCTTTTTCTTAGCAACTTCCTCACTGGCCTCAACATGTTCTGGTGGATTACCATTCTTACTAGCATGGTCACTGTTGCCGCCATTGCTGATTTTTATTGCTCTTTTAGAAGCTGTCTTCTTCGAATTGTTCTCATTTGACTTCGACGCCGCATTCTGTAAACAGGAACCCCAATGTTATACAAAATCATTTCCTTAATTGGATGAATAAATCCTATAAATATATAAAAGTGCCCAAACATGGAAGTCACACCCAACCAACAGAAACTTATGGTAAAAGGAAAACGAACAAAATGAACAAAGCTAGACCTTCTTTGTAACCGACTTCTTCGGATGTTGCCCATCTTCTTGAGATAAATTCTCATCGTTACTAACTTGGAGCAAGTCAGATACCGAAGAATATCCAGTCCTCCTTGCAGCATGGACCATTATACCGGTAGGTTTACAGCCTCGTGTTTTCCTGAAGAAAACATCATGAACGATTAGCCTCACTCAAAGTATTACAACTTAATTAATGTATATCCATAAGCACTTACATGCATACGCTGCAATTGCAGATCCCAGTGCACTTAGGACATATCCAATCATCCAACAATGATACTTCCTCAGCTTTCTTCCCATATCTAGTTCAAGTTGCAAGTTAATACAGCTTAGACAAAAACTTACAAATAATAGCTATGTGGAATAACTGATAGAGGACTATGATTAATTAATTTAACCTGTTCTGTAGACATTTGTGACAATAGCTAATGACACAGGGCTTATTCGCTTTCAGATTCTTGCACGATGCAACGAAATCCATAGTTTTCTGCCGGCACTACAACACATGGTTTGTATACAACAAAATAATAAATAAATCAAGATAGAGTGTATAAACTTACCACAACTACAAGAGATTACATTTATATGAATAAAACGCTAACATATGTGTAATCAAAGTCATTTACTCTAAGATTAAAAACAATAAATAATGCAGCTAAAATTTGAGAATTTAATGTTTTAACATCCATATCAACCAACACAAGGAAAACAATGAGTTAGATTTGAGAAGGCTAAAATCTAAACCTAGAAAACCAAAAGAATTGAATACTCTTCTTCACATGCTTACCTTACCTAGCCAAACTCAGCACCAAACATGCAATAATTCAACAACCTAAGAGAAAACACGTGCACCTAGATCAATTCGGTTTGGTATTTATCTTTCATTTTCATCATAAACATACATCAATCGATCCTACATGCAACGATAGATAAAGGAAGGTTGGAAGATGAGATCTATAATTACCTGATGGCAGGTTTTACCGTTCTGGGAATCGTATATCCTGCCTCCAACAACACGAACACCTGGATTGGTATTACGTCTAGTCTTCTTCTTAGCAGTCTCGGTAGCCATGATTTCAAACAAGCTAGCTGAAATGCGAAGGGAAAGAGATAGAGAAATGTTGGTGATAGTGAGACAGTGCTTACCAGGAGATCGGTGAGACCATTTACTATACTTCCGAGTTTTGGGGATTCAGCTTTTCCCTCCCAATGAAATTCAAAGAATTTGGGGTTTTAGGTTTTCGTTTTTTTATGGCCGCGGCATGGATTCCATTTCATTTTTCTTTTTCTCTTCTAAGTTTTGGTTCTACGTATTATTATTGAGAAGGATATATTATTAAGTTAGAATACTTCTAACTCAAACAAAATTAATTTCACATAATTTACAAAAGCAAATTAACTTTTGTAATTTTTGAAAAACTGATATTTTTTCATCACATATACAACTAGGAGATAAGGTAATAAAATCTCTTGGTTTCTTCCGGACTAACATGAAAATAAGGGGAAAAAATCATTTGTTTTATCCTTGCTGAAGAAACCCTCTAATCTCTGCAAAATTAACAACTATTTGAAATTTTCTAAGTAATGTCATCATTTCCATCCCAAATCAAATAAATAGACTACTTAATCAAAGATCTAAACTTAATCTAATCTATAAACCTAACTAAAATTCAAAATAACAACTACAAATACATAAAAATTAGATTTTTGTAAGCAAAAATTTACAACCTAATTTGAAACAAATTAGAAACATCACTGGCCTCTTAAGACTAACAGGGAAATAAGGTAAGAAAATCTTGGTTTCTTCAAGACTAACAGAGAAATAAGAAAAAAAAATCATTTGTCCCTTGTTTGTTTATCCTTGCTGAAGAAACCCTGATAAAAGGTTTCTCTGCGAGATTAACAACTATCTGAAATTTTCGAGCAATGTCATCATTTATATCCCCAAATCAAGTAAATAAACTACTTAATTAAAGATCTAGACTTAATCTAATCTATAAATCTAACTAAAATTCAAAATAACAACTACAAATGCATAAAAAATAGATTTTTGTAAACAAAAATTTATAACCTAAATATCACTAGAAAAACATAACAAAATTTGAAACAAATTACATCAATAAGTTACTGATACATACCTTAACGATGTTGTGTGGTCCGGTTTGCAAAAGCTTCTATTTTTAAAATTGGTGTTTCTAGAGAGTTAGGGTTATTGTAAAAAGAAAATGGTAGATTTATGAGCAAATAGGTCTTTATATAAGTGGCAAATTTGTAATAATTGTATGTCTCTCTATAAAACCGAATCTCATTATAGTCGGGTATTGTTCTATCAAAATCGGGTCTCATTATAGCATAACCCTTATTAATACTTAACTTTGTTAAATTTGGATCATTTTCTTCTTTTCTTCTTTTCTTTTTTTTTCACGTTTTAAAATTACACTTTTTAAAAAATTTATACTTTCAAAATCGGACTTCACAATATTGCAAGCTACATATTACTTTTACAACTACATATTACTTTTACAACTATAAAGAATTTTATTGTTGTAATTTTGGTTTTTTTCTATATTTTTTTAAATATTTTTTTTGCTTTTGACGATCAACTAAATTCTAAATCTTTGTATTTTCATTATTTATGGTTAATCACGTCAATTTATGTTTTTTCTCATTTAAATCTCTGATTTTGAAGATAATATGGATTTTAAATAATTTTGAAGTGGTTTGTGTTGGTTTTAGAGTAATTTTAGAATGTTTTAAAACCATATATTTAATTATAATTTATATTAGGCTAAATTATATATTTTTAATATTGAGAGTATTTAGAAGTATTTTGAAAGAATCATCTAAAGGTTTTCCTGAAGTTTTGATCCAACGAAACTTGATTTAGATATAACCCACTTATTATTAATTTGGGTAAAAAAATTTAAATAAATAAATAAATAAAAAATAATAATATAAATATATATTAAAAAATAAGTTTTTATATTAGTCAAAATCTCTGTTAAACTCCAAAACTATAATTATAAATGGCAGGTACACAAATAATGGATTATTCACCCGGGTAAATACTTGTCCTCACCTAAGCGTGACGTCCAAAAAGCTTGTCTGAAGGGCAGCACGAAATGGGTCCTTGCGGTAGTAAGGACAAGTTTCAATGGAAGAAATCAATTGGCTCTTTGCGAGGTGCTGGGTAGTTGTGGCCGTGACAGGTAGAGAATGGTTTATCAATTTATCACCGTTAGTAAATGAATATATTTAGTTATTTAGAGCAAAAATATGTCAATGTTCAAACATTTTATATTTCTAATTTATTATATTATTAATGATTAAATACAATTTGATCCACTAAAAGTACCGACCATAACAAGACATATATTTAGCTATTGAGTCCCGCAACTATAACATGTTCCATGTATTATAAAGTACTGGTGATGGTCTTTGATTATTGAAAATTTATAAATTTAGTTCCGTGATATTTTTTTGGTTCAGTCATAGATAGTCTTTCGACTTTTAATTTTTTATTTATTTTTTAAATTCAGTATTTTTTAATATTTTTTTGTTTTTTATTATCTTTTTATTTTCTTGAAAACAGATATCACAATATTTTTACTTTTCTTTCGTTTCCTTTGTTTTTGCGTGGAAGTAATTAGATCTTATTTCTTTCTAAGAGGACACTTTCCATATGCGCAATACATGCATTTCCACTTAGATGGTGCACTTTTTCCCTTATAAGTTTCTGATCTTCTGTCATCTGTATAAATATATCTACTTATTAAAGGAAACAAAAAATGTAAGCATACACATGACAGTGTTTCACTTCAGTTATATCTGAAGGTACAACTATCACTTGGAAGACTTCTGTTCTTTTTTAATAAGGGTTTAACTAAATTAGGGCCCTTTTCGATAAGCAGTCCCAATTTTAACCATTCTCACACAAATTTTAAGTAGCCCAATTATTTTACCCAAAATACCCTCTCAATTATCATAAAGCCATAACCCTAAAATCTAAATATCCCCAAAACCAAAACACAACAGTCCCATCTTTCATCTCTTCTTCTTCTTCAAACCTTCAAAACACCAAACTCAAATTAGCTCCAACTTCAACTCCTCTTCTCGTTCCACAACAACTCTACTAGATTCATAATCAGTCAAGAACAAGAATGAGAAAATGAAGAGTTAACATCTCTAAATCTTGTTTTTCTTGATTTTTTTGTAGATTTGTGCTAGTTTATAGTGAAATACATGTTTATATTGGTGTTTATAGTAGTATAGTGATGTTAGGAATGTTTTGTTGTGGTTGATTCGGTGTTTTAGAGGTAGATTTAGGAATCGGTTCGAGGTCCTTCAATGGTGGAAAATTTCTTATTCGTGGTTACCCCGCCGGGTGAAAAGTAGTCCCACCGGCGGGGAATATATTTTTTTCCAGGTTTGGTTTTTACCCCGCCGGGTGAAAAGTAGTCCAACCGGTGGGGAATGAGTTTTTTTTGCAGGTGTATTTGTTACCCTGCCGGGTGAAAAGTAGTCCCACCGGCGAGGAATGTATTTTTTTTCTGTAGGTTTTGTGAAAAGTAGTCTCAGCTTTTGAATTCATCCTTCAATGATTTGGTTTTTACAAAGAAAAATTGTTGGGTTTCGGAGGTTTGGAGTTTTCTTGTGATTTTTAGAATTTTTGCGTTTTTTAGAGTTTTTGATGTTGAGTATAAGATGGTTGTAGGAGAAGTAATGTTGTGTTTTTCTATTTTGTGTTAACTATACCCACAACTCACTAAAGGACAAAATTAAAGATTCTTGGTCAAAGAGCAAACCCGTCTTTGACTATTTATTAAAAATGATTCTCTACCGTTTGGGAATGGTTAACAAAATTTGGACCCTAATTTAGCCATACCCTTTTAATAATTTTTTTAAAATTTATTGACTGCAAGGTTCGCGCACACGTTAATCGGGTACATGAAACTTTAATAGTAAAAGGTAAAAATAAAATAACAAAATTACCAAACAGGGTGTAATTAATTAATAACAATAAATCAGACCTATATTAATTAGAGAAAAGTACCACAAAATACATTCTCAAGTATGTAATTCCTAATCAGTACCCTTTACACTACTACTAAGAAGCTAATTTTTTTACCAAATTAGCCATAATACTAGAAAAAATAGAAAGTAGGTTATTATTAATTTAATTTTTACTTTTCCCCCAAATCCCAATAACTTTTAGAAACCGAAAAGACCATAGAAGAAAGTTAGAGAAGAAGTTCAACCCTAAAAGAACTATGTCGATTGTCTCGTTTTTACCGAACAAACTCAGGCGAGTCTACATTCTCCGGCCGGTGATTGTATGGTGTCTTGTTTTATAAGGTCGAATGTATGTTGTTTGATATACAGAATCTAATTTCTTCTTTAGTTGCACCTACGGCCGGTTTTAGTTCTAGGGAGGCGTAACATGTCGATTCAGGCGTACTGTCGGGCTCGCTTGGGTTTTCTGATTTCCTGTACGTGCATTCTTGTTTGGAACTGAAACCTGGGGAGTTTTTAGGTGGTTTACAGTAGTTTTAGCATGTGTCTCGCGTCTGGAACTAAAACGTGGGTAGTTTTTAGGTGGTTTACAGTAGTTTTAGAATGTGTCTCGCGTCTGGAACTGATCCCTGGGGAGTTTTTAGGTGGTTTACAGTAGTTTTAGCGTGTGTCTCGCGTCTGGTACGGTGTTTTAATGCACCATGTTGACAGTAGTTGTAGCGTGCGTCTCACGTATCATGGGTGCTAGATTGGAAAATGAATTTGTTGTTTTAGTACCGTATCTCGCATCTCGCGTGATGTTGGCAAGTGCAACGCATCTAGCGTCATAGTCAAGGAACATCTCGCGTTATTTAGGCAAGTACAACTCGTCTAGCGTCATATTACACGAACATCTCGCATGATGTTGGCAAGTGCAACTCATATAGCGTCATAGTCAAGGAATATCTAACGTCATAGTCAAGGGACATCTAGCGTCATATAGTCAAGGAACATCTAGCGTCGTAGTACAGGTATCGTCTTCAACTTAACGACATGTAAGAACAAAACACCATTACAGAACCTGGATTCAGCTCTACTATGACAAAACTTAAAAAACCTATTTTCAGTTACATAGAAACTAAGCGAGACTATGTGTCTCACGTCTCGAACTGAACCCTGTGAGTTTTTAGGTGGTTTATAGTAGTTTTAGCGTGTGTCTCGCGTCTGGTACGGTGTTTTAATGCATCATGTTGACAGTAGTTGTAGCGGGCGTCTCGCGTATCATGGGTGCTAGATTAGAAGTTGAGTTTTCTGTTTTAGTACCATATCTTACGTCTCGCGTGATGTTGGCAAGTGCAACGCATCTAGCGTCATAGTCAAGGAACATCTCGCATTATTTAGGCAAGTACAACTCATCTAGCGTAATATTACACTTACATCTCCCATGATGTTGGCAAGTTCAACTCATCTAGCGTCGTAGTACACGTAAATCTCGCATGCTTTGGACAAGTTCAACTCATCTAGCGTCATATTACACAAACATCTCGCATGATTTATGCAAATGCAACTAATCTAGCGTCATATTAGACGAACATCTTGCGTCATGTTGGCAAGTGCAACTCATCTAACGTCAGAGTCAAGGAACATCTAGCGCCATATTCAAGGAACATCTAGCGTCGTAGTATAGGTATCGTCTTCAACCCAACGACATGTAAGAACAAAACACCATTACAGAACCTGGATTCAGCTCTACTATGACAAAACTTAAAAAACCTGTTTTCAGCTAGACAGAAACTAAGCGAGACTATAGTATAAACAGAACAAAGTTGAAATCTTTAAAAAAAACTAACAAAACCCAGCTTAAAAACCCAAGAACTAATAGAACCCAGCTCCAAAGAACAAAAACAGATAATCCTTAAAGACCGATGTTTGATAAAAGCTTCCACTCGTGGAAAAAAATACAAAACCGAGTTACCAAGAAGAAATACAGATAAAAGAATTTTGGTTCAAAAATAGACTGGCCCAAATGTTGAGGGTATTTCATGAATGAAAATATAAGTTGGGTATTAAAAAGGAATTAGTTTGCTGAGATAGGTATTTAGTATGCATAAAAGAAAGTTCGGGTACTAGATGATAATAAGTTTGGTGAGAAGGTACTTAGTGTGACATTTCCCTATTAATTATATATAACCAACAGGTGATTTATAAACAGAAATAAAATTCCAATCAAACTACTCATAATAATAATAATAATAAAAAGACTATAGAATGATTAGGACAATCTCTTATCTTATGTGACATAAATTTAAAGAATGATCACAAATATTGGAAGCTAAAACAATTTAATAGAAGTACTTATATCCTTACATCTAGGCGCAAAGGTTGCGCTGATAACAGAAGAGGAATCGAGAATCCACAAATACGGGCAGGAGAGGACAATTTTGCTCATTTGGATCTCAGATTCAAGTTTTTCAGACTTTATGATAGAGTTAACGGCGTGTTGGGACAAACTTACAGACCGGATTACGTCAGTAGAGTGAAGATCGACACAAACATGCCGGTTATAGGAGGCGATAAAGAGTTCGGGACTACTTTCCTTATAACAACGGATTGTGTCGTATCTCGGTTTAACGGCGGAAACGACGGTAGTAATTTTGAAGAAACGGTGGAACTCCCATGGTTGAGCTGCGGTAGTGGTATGGATGAGCTTGGGTTGTTTGCAAGAGATTGAAGAAAACAAAAGGTTTAATTTCAAATTTGAAAAAAATATCAAAATAAAATGAGATCATTGGTTCATGGAAGCACCACTCACAAAATTTAGACCGAGCGAAGAAAATATACCACTTATATTTGAAGCATATGACATACACGTTTCTCATTTAAATCAGCAAATGAAATATCATTATAGAAGTGTAAAGAATTTGGTGTTTCAATTTTTTAGAGAAGAAATAAAAAACAAAAAAGAAAAGAAAATATAGTATCACAATTTTTTTGCGATACCCTGGTTTTAGAAAAATAAGAAAATAAAAAAAATATTAAATTTAAAAGGTAAAAATGGAATTAGAAGTCGATGGACTGTATGTGAAACAAAAACCAATTAACTATGGTGACACGTGGCAGAACCAGTGAGAATACCACGCGCGAGGATTAAATTTATAGATTTTCAATAGTCAAAAGACCCTCACCCGTAATTTTTTAGTCGTGGGACTAAATGGCAGAAAATGTAATAGTAAAAGGATTGGACACTCATTTAAACCTATTTTAGAAGGAATTAAGACTTTTTTAGTGATTAAATAGTGAAAAAAATATAATTAATATCATTTAATAATAAAAGTTGGATCATGACTTCTTAAACTAAAAGGGTTATTTATAGTGTTTGATTATGAATTTTTAGGCTTTGAATGGTACATAGTCCCTCGACTATCGCGTTTGGTGGCAGATAGTCCCTTGACTTTCAAATGCCCGTTGGCGTTTGGATAAAATTAGTCCACCAGATCCTCTGGTCCATGAGAGGTTGTGACCTGTCACCATAGTCCCCAGATTTTTGTATCACCACTAGTCCCTTGAGTTTAGTTATCCGTAATATTCTACATTTTGGGTTTGACCTAAACTCAAGGGACTAGTGGTGATACAAAAATATGGGGACTATCGTGAGAGGTGGCAGCCTCTCATGGATCAGAGGATCTGGTGGACTAACTTTATCCAAACGTGATAGTCTAGAGAGTGTCAACGGACATTTGAAAGTCAATGGACTATCTACCACCAAATGCGATAGTCGAGGGACGATGTACTGTTCAATGCCTGATTTTTTAGATAAAAAATATATAATTTATATTAAAAATTATATATTTGAAATAAAAGCTAAAATATTTGGTTTATGTTTTTTCATTTAAAAAATAATTGATAATTTAAACTTATACTATAACTTTATAGTTATGCGCCATTGGTAAAAAACGTTATTGGATGAAATTGGGTTAATTATATATTTGGTTCATATCATTAGTAAAAATAATAATAAATACATGGTTGTTGATGTCGAACTGTCGACAGAAACCATGCAAAATATGGAAAAATAATAAGAGTTTGATGTAAATTTACAATATCAGAATGATATTGTAAGAGTTGGGATTTTGGAAATCGTAAGAAGCATATAATAATTATAGTAATATTGTCATTAACAAACCAAGATGGGATGATTATAATAGTGATTCAAAGCATACGTAATTTTATATTGGTCATTCAGTGATATCTTCCATGAGGAATCAATTCCCGCCCGATCTCATGCTTTACTTTCGGAGGATGAAAATTTACTGCGTATCATTTGCACTATGATTGTAAGAGAACAAGAGGTCTATGTCATTGCATATATCACGAAGTTAATAAAGTAATTTATTTATAATGACCCTTATTTTTATCAACTGGAGACTATTCTTGTTGAGGCTTAAAGGCTCGAGCCAACGTTTATACTAAACTAGCAAAACCATCGGCCTATATAAAGTTGGGAGAAGTGGTTTTCCATATGAATATATCATTTAAGGACTAAAGCATGGGTCTTAGTGTCATGTAACATACTTGACAGACTGACAAGTGGAAGTTGGACTTAAAATTAGTTGAGTTATTTTCCACTTTTTTTTATATACGCCTAAACATTCTCAAATAAATCGTACATTGTTCCAAACCATTTTAAATATTTTTTATACGATAAAGAGAACATAAAAAGATGAGAAGATGGTAATTCTTGATTTATGGTCGTTATTTTATGATCGTGACCATAACCCTAGACGATCAAAGGCACACTATGGAAAAAGAAGCCTAGACAGAAGAAAGGTTATCCTTTATACAAAAGGTTCGGGGTAACTTGCATTCTCAAATGGATAATGAACTTACCTTTTTAAATGAGTAAAACGAGTATATTGAGTCCCAATTAGCCAATCAAATGAAAAAAGTGAATTCTCTTTTGATATTTTAACAAGAAAATGAGCAAAAGAGTGAGAGCTTGATAAAGTGGAGTAAAATAAACCCAAATAGTTACTTTTAACATCCTCTAGCGGTCTCACATGTGTGGGTTCTTTAAATTTGATTTTTTGTTCGATCAGGGCTAATAGGTCGTTGAGGCTCAAAGCCTTATAGTTTATAATATTTTATCTTAAAAGAACATATAAGACGGTCTACATGTAGGTGACACTCACGATGAGATCCTACTAGTTCCCTAAGTTGCTATTTGTTTTGATGAATCACTTTGTGTAGTCGTGCATACTTTTGTTAGACTTTTGTAATGTATGATATAATCCATGTCTCGGATTACCTTGTTTCTTATAAATTGGTCTCTAAATATCATTAATAGTGCTTCAAATTTATGAATTTATATCCGAAAACAACTGGTTGTACCTTGTAAGCATGTTATCTTGAAAGGTCATCGAAAAATTCTTGGTAAAATAGCTTATCACCGCCAATAAACCCCAATGTCTCGTTCAAAATCATTTGATATGATATTTAAGGTCACAAGTCCTGTTGTATTTATCCATGATGTATTGCTTGAAGTCATGAATTATATCTCATTATAATATCTCTAATTCTAATGGGGATGCGACAAGATTATACCTGATGTTCTAGTCTCCCATGTAAGGTAGTTATAGTTTGACATCTCATGATCTGTGGACTGGCCAAATGAATTTGTTGCTGGTATTTTTAGGTCAATGTGGACCGTATAGGGGCGTCCTTTAGTTAGAATAAGGGTTTGGAAGTTTTTTACATAAATAAGTAGGCCCTTTGTTGCATTTTAACTTGTAATACTAATCATGATTCCATGATTAAATCAATCAAACATTTTTAAAAATCGTAAATTTATGCCCTAATTAGTTGAAAAAGCACATACTACTAATGATGTGTAGATCGATTCACATTGAGCCTTAGATTTAATACCAATTTATAGAATATATTAATAACTTAATATATCTATTGAACAATAACAAATCATTCCCTTGTGAACGATTATACTATGAAATGATGCAGAATACTTACATGATATATCGTTGGTCCTAACAGTTATGAATTGTAGTTATGAACTTGTTCTTGTAGATCTGGTTCGCTTGAATCATCTGGATCACTTGTTCAACTAAGTATCTTTAATCTTAATTTGTGTATTTGATTAAGCTTTAAAAAAAACTCAAGAAGAAGAGATGAATAAAACTATGACTTTCGGGCTTTGCTAACCACTAAGATGGGTAGATGATTATGCTATAAGTTAAAAGAATATTGTCTTGTGTCTCTTTATATATATGAAATTTAAGTTATAACTTTAATGATACTATATTATAACATTTAGTTAGCCACATGGTTAGAGATGATAATCAATTTAATTGACTTATTCAGTTTAGTCCCTAACCTTTGTAATTTAGTCTTAAGTGCTAATATTGTGGCTCAATTCTTTATGAAACCTAAATTTAATACAATATCTACAAAATTACCTCTTTAATTGTTTTTAAAATATTGGTCAAATTAGTAGTATATTAATTAACGTAGTAATTATTAATTAGAATATCTACTAAAAATTATTAAATTCGACATTAGTAAACTTATCCATAGATTTCTAACACTTACTCTTATTGGTGTACATGTTGACTTCGTTATTCTTAAGATAAAAACATCAATTTCAAAAGCTGATACATAACTGAATTATGGGGTTTTCATATTTATTTTTTACCTTTTATATTTTTATATAAAAAAGGAATTAATTGACTACATAATAAAACATAATCAATTTCAAAATGTTTAAATTGGTCAACTTGTCGCCTAAACTTTTACAAGTAATGAATAATATTTTATTTTTCATTTTTCAGCTTGTTCCAAGATTTGGTTGACTACTAATTGTGAATTTGTGAGTAACTAAAGTTTTTTGGTAGTATAATTTTTTTCAAGCCATAGTAATTTAGGCTTCGTATTCTACTTTTTTGTTGAAGGATGAAAACCCGAACTTGATGAATTATTTTAAGATATCGCATGTTGTAGCTTGTTACTTATTTTATTAGTTTTGATCTTCTATACAACTATAGACTACTCTTTTATAAATATCGATCTTTCATATTGAAATTTTGTTAAGAAATCTTACAAGTCATGGGCTTTGATTGTCGCTCTTGGTTTAAAGTGGATATCACAATTTCCTAATTTTGTTGACTATTTGGTCACTCTGTTAAATATATCTCGATCTTGTAACACATTTTGTAAGAGAAAGAAAGTACAAGCTATTAGCGTATGAGATTGGAAGTATGACCTTTTTTTTTTCTGCAACTACTAATGCCACTATTTATAAGTATCTAAATTCATAAGGTAATTCTAAGGCTCAAAGGTATAAATACAAAGATTCTTATGGTTTAAGCTTTGTTAACACTTTTAGTAATGCGAATATGTTGGTAAAAGCTTCACCACATGAGAGAATCCATTTAAAGTTATTTTTTATTTCCAACACTTGGAAGAAAGTTTAACACTTGTCTCAAGATCTACACATGAATAGGATGCGTGCGGCTACTCTTCCAATTGAAATTTGTACTTATTTTACATTTTCATTGGTGGATATATAGCTGTTAAATTGCTAAACTGTGTAGGATATACTTAGATTTATTTTTTGCTCATCATGTATCCGTATAATTTTCCAAACTTTATGCTTTTATGTTACAACCTAATTAATTTTTCTTATGCTCATCTACTTAGGTCTTGTAAGCAACAGAGTATCAATGTATGCTTTTATGTTACAGCCTAATTAATTTTTAATGATCTTATTAACTATTCACTAGTAACTTTCTCCCACATTTATTAATTAAAAGGCATTACTTTATAGAAATATGACCTCATTTCCATGATAAAGATTGTATGTTATTGGTATTCTTCACGCATTTTTATTTGGTTATATCAGGCAATGACATTCGTAAAATATAACATTTTATTACCAAACGTTACGTTTACCATTTGGTAAACCATCGATAAGGTAAAATGGTTATTTGGGCATGCATATTTAAGATATGTGAAGTCCACGAAAATCACTTATTTTTAATCTTCTTCTTGATCAAGACATGATTAGCTATCTACAGTGGGTCATTGTACTCTCGTATATGTCCCACAATAATTAGTGTATATACCTTTGCGATGATGGTCTCTATTTTTTGTTGGGAGTATAATCTTATTTTTTGTACGACAAGTCGAAAGTTTGATATGGAAAAAAAAATTAAATACCAAAAAAGAGATTTTTTAGAGAGAAAAAATAAAAAGAGAGAGATATTATTATAATATGTTTTTTGTTTTCAAAATGGTCCATCTACGATTAGAATTTTCACCATTACTTATACTAGTTACAAATGAGTTATTTTCATCTTATACATTTATCTTCGTGTGTTACATGTTTGAAGTAATAAATATGGAATAATGTTTTTTAGTAACTTAAAAAATATTACATGTAATTAAATATAAATATACTTATCGTGCTTTATTATTATCCAAATATTATATATGAAATATAGCCTTATCAAAATTGTTGTTGATTAAACATTTGTGACAAATGACTTATGGTGGGACTCCAATAATATATTGTGCAATCTTGCAAACATGTCTAAGTTATTTTTTTTAAAAGAATAATAAATTTTTACTTGAGGTCGATTAGAATATCTTTGTTGATATTCAACGTCTTTCTTCAATTAAATTATACATCATTTACATCTTGACCATGTTGGAGTAGATGTAGCCTTATGTGGATCATCAATTACTTTTATAATAACTATATCTTATTCTAATTACAATGCTTTAAGTGTCATAAATGTTGCATATCATTCCCTATAACATTTATTATTTTATTTTATTTTATTATTATCATTATTGCTTTCCCATTAATTGGGTATATAAAGAAATGGTGAACCGCTGAAAATACTATATGTATTTGATCCAGCCACGATCTTCCCAATCTAAAATTTAATAATGAATGTGCGTCTACCATCATGAACACGCATTAAACTTTATTTATATATTCTTGTTTTTTAGTATAATATTTAAGTTTAACTCCTTAAGTATATTCGCATTTGCTTCACTGAAGCAAGTCAGATTTGTTTTATGTTAGGGTTAATATCATATCTCATCTCATCTTACGGTATGTTTATGAAGTATGTGTGTCGAGCTTCAAGTATCTACCATCATTATCTTGACATCTACTCTAACTAGCTCCACAGTTATTAATACGATGTTATTATGTGGTGATGTCACTCTTCTTAGACCGTTATTGAACAAATGCTAGCATGTGGTATGGATTCAGATACAAGTGTGGAAATGTTTGTTATTGATATTGTACCTCTATTTCATCTGCATATCTCTTCCTTGACTTATTGGAAATTCCAGAATAAGGGTCTCATTTATCAATTACCCATATTAATTACGTACTAGGGTCTGAGTGTAGATATTCTTAATCTTCAACAAATATGATGATGTTGTTGGATAGTTCTCTTTTCGCACAATATATTTATTGACTTTTATTTCACCTGGACATTTTCTTAATTCATATTTTTCATTCTATCTAACAAACTAAGTTAGTTTGCCTTCATTTAATAAACTTTAGACTCGATCTTGCAAAGCCCAACAATCTTTCTTAAGATGACAAATATCATGGAGAAATTTACAATATTTTTTTTATCTTGGTTCTCTCGTGCTCCACGTAACTTTCATGGCTGATGATAATTTACAAAATATTTAGTCGTCGCATAAATCACATCAAAAGTTTTGGTAAGCTCAATGAATGGCTCCCTTGGAGGATAATCGGTCATTTTTACTACCTTTTTATTGTAGCCGCTTCTTAATTTTATTTTTTAATCTTGACTTGATTGTTCATGGTTTCATTATTGTTATTTACTTGAACCTATGTATTATTTTTGATAGCCTAAGGGTTTTGTACGAATATTGTCGGAGTTATGATGTCCTCGTAGCAATCTTGTCTACATTCATATAACGGTTTATTTGAGTCAGTAAGTCATTATATTGTAGAAATTGTTTCTTGATTATGCGATCTGAGAGATAAGTTTCTAAAAATATTTACATGTATGAGGCTCCGACCACCAAATCGTGGCAATCCTATAACTCGCTTCTAATCTTTACAAACCTCACGATTTAATTTTTAAGACTTCGATTGTATATATTCTTGGAGTGAATTATATAGCCATGTCTTTGTTTTGTCACTTTAGAGCTCACGAAATGGATTTTAAAATTTGTGTGACACATCTTATAACTTTTGATGCATCATTTGGGGGTGATTTTTAAACCATTGTATGACACTTTCTTTGAAGGTCATGAAGAAATCCATGCACTTTATTTTTTCATCAACTTCTTGTTACAACATCTCGCTATTAAACTATTGCATATTATGCTCCAAATCTCATTTGTCATAGTACTTATCCATTTTGTGATTGTTGAAGCTTGGAGACAGAAACACATAAAAAAATTCAGAAAAAACCCTTATCTAATAAGTTATCATCGCCATCATTAAAATTGTTGGAGTTGTTCATGAATGAGTATGTCTGGTCATACCATAACCCATGCCATCTTTCAGTCGAGGGTTTTGCATTATTATTATTCTATATGGTATGCTGATAACCTTGAAAAATCTTGCGCATCTACGATTTTTAGTGCCATTGGAAGTTCAATTTCTTATGTTAAATTCTATTGGGGCTTGCATGTAGTCTTGATTCTAATTTTTGTGCCAGTTGTCCTTTGGAATTTTTTGTTTGAAATAGTGCTCGTACTTCAACATTGTTCTCATAATCCACGACTGAGAAGATGGAACTTGATGTTGGTTATAGGGAATCCGCGACTAGGTAATCGGGGCTCGTTAGAATCTCATTTATTGTCCATGGAAGTCCCGATGTTCTTGTTGAAATCCTGGCTAATGCAGTATAAAAAATAGGTTGATTCCAACATAAAGATGAGTTTGTGGGAATGTGGCCAAAGCATAATTTTAAAATAGATAAGATGACACTGACTTTTGTGCAGCTGGGGGAATATCGTGGCCTTTCTTTACCTACCTTAAGATGGCCAAGATTCCCAAATACACTACTTCCCTTTATTATTCCTTAAAGTTGGTTTGTAGGTTCTTAGTTTATTCATGTGACATTGTCGTCCCTTCTTGCTTGGGCTAAATGATTCTTGTATGAGACTTCTTTGCCTTCTTTTTCAATAGTATCAAAAGTTAATTCCTACATTGATTTACATTTTCTAAGTGAACCTTCAGCATGGTAGGAGTTGTATTATCACCTTATTACTCCTCTACCCATTGGACAACAAACTTGAACCTCAATTCTTGGACGATCAATTGTTCATGCAACATTTCAAAAAATTTATTTCGTTATTTCCTTACTACATAAGATTGTCACTCAAAATTAGTGGTAGAGATTGCAAGAGCCAAGAAGATAAAGGTTTTCACTTTAAATTCTTCATAATTCTTCATAATTCACCATCAACTCATTTCAAACTTTATTTTTTGTTTTTGATAGGCTGGGAAGAAATGTTTTTCACACATGTGACACTAATTGATGGTGCAACTCTTAGATAAATGATTTGATCCGAGGTTTGAAATGTTTGCGAGGATAAAAAAGTAAAGTAACAATAATAAATGCGAATAATTAACAATAAATGATAGACAATCAATAATCAATACTAATTTATTTATACCTACTTGGTCTCTATTTATAAATTTTTGGAAAATAAAAATATATCAAATATATTAATAAAATTATTTGTATTCCATGTTATCTTTATGGAATAAATTTTAGGATGAATCCTATATAATTCTCAACATTAGTTCAAAAGCGCATAAAATAATATATAACAAAATGCGGAAAAATAATTAGAAAACCTTATTCTAGATTCATCTAATGAATAAACAAAAAAATGAATACTTACGGGTTTGTCTGCTTCTTTTCATCTAATATTCTTTTGTTTCTTTTGTTCTTCATCGATTCTATATATTAACTTGAGAAGCCTGAAGAATAAGTTAATAAAGAAAGAAGGGTTTCTAGACACTGAAGGAAGCGACCGTCTGTTTGATTGGGGTTTATGATGATGAAATTCATAAACCTAGCCTCTTACTTATAGTCTTTATAATGTGTAGCCCAATATTGTAAAACCCATCCTTTATTATACTTCCTTGTGTCCGATGATCATAACATGATAAATTGAAAATTCAGTTTATATATGTGGTTTATTAATTCAAGCTTAAGTGTTGAGATTTAGGCCCTCTCTATCACAGTGCCCAAATTCAACCTGGTTACCATACTTGAGCCCATAATGCCTTTTCATCAATAGGTCCAATATAGTTAATTTAATAATTAACTCGATTACTTTTAATTTGGACTTCCTTAAGAAATGAATAAATATGTTTATTTAGCATGTCGGTCCATAAATATTACATAAATATATTCAAAAAATCTCCCACTTGGACCGTCACATGCTACTTAAGAATACATATATTCAACTTTAATGGGATCTCTATATTCATTGTTAATGGGCAAACGCTACAACCCCGTACATGAGTGATAACAATAAAGGACAAAAGACATCTTTCGTAATGTGAACAATATGATGGAACAGTAATCACATTACCATTATCAATTAATTACTTAGGCCAATTATGGAGTGTGGCCTAAGAGTAATATGGCTTGTAATCATACATATCTATCCTTAAGTGATTCATACCTTTGGAGATCTAATACAGTACATATATCAATAAATATTTCCAAGCATATATATATTGCAATAAACTTTAATGTGCACAATACTGTAAAATATAACATTAAAATCCTATTACAAACTCTCCACTGAAACTAACAATCATCTAAATCAACTATACCCATACTAATGGTGTGTCCCTGGGAAACCTTAGGTAAAACCATCTTTTTTAGATAATCTTAACTATCATGGAGTTTGTACTGATGTGGTCAATATTTATCTGACCCATCTAAACTATTACTTTAACTAGATAAAAATTTCATGTCTATGTGTTTGGAACTAGACAAGTTCTTATTACTGTTAATATATTGCATTACGAAATTTTGCAGCCACTATTACCGGTTCGATGCCTTAAAGCACACAAAAAATTCTTCCACCATGGTGGACGATGCGATAAGTGTTTGCTTTATACTTTCCAGGATATTGCACCTCCAGCCAATAAGAATATATTTCCTGACATGCTCTTTAGTGTATCTACGCATCCACCAAAATATGAGTCGGAATACCCAATGATCTCTAATTTATCAGACTTCCTACATGTCAAAATCTGCCATTTTGTTCCTTGCAGGTATCAAAGTACCCTTTTAACTACTTTCCAGTGATCAATGCTTGGGTTTCTAACATATCTCCCGAACATATTTATAACAAAGACAATTTCAAGCATACATTAAACTCCCATCTGCTAAAGCATAAATGACCATTTTTATTTCCTCAATCTCAAGTTTTGTCTTAGGAAATTGACCGAAACTAAGTCTGTCACCCTTTGCTACATGGGTACTTAGGGGTTTGCAAATTTCTATTCCACAACATTTTAACACATTTTCAATGTATGTCTTTTGTGATAATCCAAGAATACCACGAGAGCGATCCCGATGTATCTGGATTCCTAACGCAAAATTGGCATCACCAAGATCCTTCATATCAAACTTGTCTAACAAAAATCCTTTTGTAGTGTGTAACAGTTCCTTATTGTTCGAGCCTCGAACAATCCTCAACCGAGTTGATCTCACTAAACTTCGAGGCAAGAAATATATCATCCGCGTATAATATAAAAAATATTAAATTAATCTCACTAAACTTGTGATACACACAATCCTCAACCGAGTTGATCTCAAAGTCATAACCGACTATCACCTTAAGGAATCTGTGATACCATTGGTGCCTATAATTGGATTTCTTAAGCCTGCAAGCCAGAATTTTTGAGTTATTTTCCATAAAGTGTTATGTTTTCACTATATAGATCGTGTCCTCGGTATTACCATTGAGAAAAACGACCTTAACATCCATCTGATGAAGCTCAAGGTCGAAATGTGCAACTAATGTCATGATTGTTCTAAATGAATCATTCGTCAATACCGGAGCGAAGGTTTCTTTAAAATCAATCCCTTCACGCTGATTATAACCTTTCGCTACAAAAAATTCTTTATGTCTTTCCAAATTACCTAGGGAATCGCGTTTGGTTTTGTAAACCCATTTACAACCAATTGCCTTTTCCCTTCAAGTAGTGGGATAAAATCTCATACTACATTGTCTTGCATTGATTTATATTCTTCCTTCATAGGATGCGGGATCATCTATAGTTCTAGTACATAACTCATCATGCTCCCGAAGATAAACTATAAATTATAGCCCTATAGGTACTCTTCCTTTCTCTCGTGGACTTTTTTAAGCGAACTATTTTCTCTTGTTGTACTTCTTGAGGAGGTAGAGTTTGATCATTATGAACGATGCCATTTTGATTTCCTTGTGGAAGATTATCTTGAGGTTCCTCTTACTCTACCTGGACCATATCTATATCATGGTTAGAACCCTCAAATGGAGCATTAATGTTAATTTTAGGATTACATTGTTCTAATGGGTCCAAAATGATTATCATTACATCCCAATCTTCTTATAACATAGTATCCTCATTAAAACCTTCATGAATCTCTATGTATTCTTCCTCAAAATTAACATTTATTCCCTTATTCTTCCCGCCAAACTCAACATCCTCTAGAAACATGACCCTTCATGTCTCAAATATTATACCAGTGAGAGAATCATTAAACTTAAATTCTCAAGAATGTTTGGAATAACCTGTGCAGAAACAACTAACTGTATTTGAGTCCAGTTTCTTTTCTTGAGGTTTGTAAGGCTTCACCTCAGCTGGACAACCCCACACATGCAGATGCTTTTAATTGGATATACGCCTGTTCCAAAGATCATAACAGTAGGCTTAGTGGGTGCTCGATTGAGTATATAAGTGACACTTTTGATGGATTGCCCCCAGAAAGATAATAGTAGAGATGAGTGACTTATCATGCTTTTAACCATATCTTTCAGTTTTTGGTTTCGTGTCTCAGATACACCATTCACGCAAGGTGACTAGGCATAGTATATTGAGGAACTGTTCCACATTTCTCTAGGTACTGTGCAAAGGGTCCTAGACGTTGTTCACCCGATCGTTCATATCTACCATAGTATTTACCACCACAAACAGATCTAACTGTCTTCATGCTTTTACCAAGTTGTTTCTCAACCTCGATCTTAAAAGCTATGAACTTGTCCAAAGCCTTAGAATTTTCTTCTTGATTGGACCATAACCAGGTCATTTTCCATTTGCCTTCCGCTTAGGCTCTGCCCCTTTTACAGATGTAATCACATTTACCTCATATGTTGTGCCTTTAAGTTTCTTCTCCTCCTGTGCAGCGTGGGAAATCAACTCTTTGATATTACACTTTTCCCGCATGCAGATATAGATGGACTAGAAATACTTAAACCGTTCTGGCAGCGAATGAAATGTGAATTCCATTATGCATTCTTCAGGAAGGTGTAAACTGATTGCTTTTAACTTTTGGCCAATTATCGATATTCCGAGAACGTGCTCTCAGATTTTTCCTTTGCCAGTATGCTTTTTTATAGGTAGCTTGATGAGCAAACTTTGCATCTCTACCTTCTCATTTTTGGCAAAAATCTTTCTCATCCTCCGCGAGAAAGACTAAGGCAATGGTACCATCTTTAGCGACAGCCCCACGCAATGCTACTGGTATCCCCCGTAACAAGAGTGTCATGTATAACTTATTTGACTTTTTCCACCTTTTATCGGCCTTAGTTTCCTTCGGTGTACTTTCCAGACTAATGAGGGATATTTTGGGAGTTGACAATGCATGGCCATAATCATGTACAGACAAAAACAACAAAATATCTTCCTTCTACAATTGGAAGTCCGAACAATCCAACATGGGTGACGGCTCCCAATAGATTGTAACCATTTTACACTTTAATTAGACCAGACAACACACAAAGCACATTTAGTATTTTGACATATAACTGAAAACATATGCATGAACATGTCAAGTACATGTAAAACTTAAAATTCCCTGATAATAAATACCGGAGGGAAAATCATACTAACATGCAATTTCATGAGTTTGAGAAATATATCATGATTATTATTTTAATTTTTTAAGTACCAATTGGTGTGGTTTTGTTTACATTGAGGGTAATTTTGTCAAGTGTTTTGGACTGTTTTAAGAGTATTAAATGTTTAGGTGTTTTGTAGTGAGAGATTTAAGCTACATGGTTGTATTAAATGTTCATTACCCTCATTAATGAAAGTAGTTGGGGTATTTATACCCTTAATTATGGACCCATGGGCTTTCAGGTCAAGTCATGAAACGTGACATGTTTAAGGACCCATTTACTTAATAAGCTGATTAACACCTAGCTTAATAAAAAAGTGTTTAGTTGTTTAATACTTTTGTCCTGTCCGGATGGTTCAGTGGGCACTTTATGTTCGAATTACCCCTGTCCGGAAACCTTAATAAGAAGTGGTGGATTTATCCAGACTCATCAGCAGCCCTTTATTTAAGCTTTGTCAAAAATCTTTGGCAAGACTAAAAAATTCACTAAGTCAGTAATGATATTTTCTGGTCCGTTTGTGTGTTTGGTTCAAGGTTTGTCCGGACTGATTTCTTCTCAGAATTCTAGGAGTTTTTCTTTGATTCATATGACACGTATCGCAATCCAATTTGACCTACCAACCATTTTTTTCCTAGATTGGCGCTCCCACTAAACCTAAAAAGTAACCTATGCATTTAATATTTCTTACGTAAGCGTCGTCTTTAATTATCGCTCGAATCTCTTCGTCTTCTCCTAGGTATCAATTGCTTTTTTCTTACTAATATATAATCCATTTTCTTTTACTGTTTCACTATCTTCATCACTCTTCAAACTTTTACAGAGCTTTCATCTTTTCTTTCAAAATCGTTTTTGGGTAGTTTTATGTTCACAGCTAGGAACGCTCTTGCAAAAGGTGGCTGGTTGAACCTATCTGAATTAGGGAAGGAAAATAAAGTTGAACGAGAAAGACACATTGCTGCTGGTCTCCCAGTCTCCCCAGGAAATAAGTCTGATAATTAATCTGAAGAAACTAATCAAGGATTATCTTCTACTAGAAATCTAAAACACAAACGTTTATTCTTGCCAAAGCTCTCGCCTATCCCATCAGGCTCCTCCGTCCAGGAGTCCCAACCTTCCACTGCCCAAGAAAAAGCAGTATCAAGTGTTAGAAAACACTCCCCATTTATAGCCATGGGGTCTGACATCGAAAAATCTTCAGAGAAAACCAATCCGCGCCGGACACTTCGCTTGGTGAAAGCCCAAGCCACTGGTTCACAATCAAAGTCCTCCAAACCGGGGGCCTCCATAAGATCCCCTCGGGATAAGCCCTATGGATCAGAAGCATCCAAAGTCGCTTCTCAAACAAAATCCTCCGGAATTGAGCCCTAACCGGAAGCCAGACCTCTGGAAGAGACCAGCGCTTAACCATCCGGATAGACCATTGAACCAGAAGCTGACACTCTCCCATCCACGACAACTGATAAACCTTCCACAGTGATGGAAGAAGTGATGGAGGATAGTGTCAAAGAGGTCCTATTTGAAACAGAAACCTCCGGGAAAACTGGTGATGCTGCCTCTGACATGAAAGGGAAAGGCAAAGTAAAGGTTGGAATGGCTCATCCGGATCTTCCAGAGTGCTTAGAGGGCAATGTAGGACCTTTCTTTCAGATGGTCAACGTGAAGTATCTGTTGACCATGCTGAACATCAACTACGTTTATACTCACACTGCCGAGCTGGGCTGGATCCGGACTAAGTGGAGGATCCCAGAATCAGTAAAGGTGAGGATTCCAGTCACACCAGAAACTCTGATGGACTGCAAACTCAATGAAATTTTCATCTACACCGAGCTGTTCAACTGGGGGCTCATATTCCCCTTAGACCCAAAGGTCGTCAGGTATTTCCACCTGATTGATCTTTGCCCAAGTCAGTTAAGTCAAAATTCTTGGTATTCCCTCCTTGCCTGCATAATGGCATCGAGGTTGTCCGACATTCCTCTCCCTATGGAGCAATTCGCTGCTATGGCTAGCCGGTGTAAAAATCATCTCATCCCATTCTACCACCACAACATGGGAGACAATTTTAAAGTGGTAAATGATCTGTTAGAGTCAGAGAAGAACTGGAAAACTCAGTTCTTATTTATTAGTGGGTCGTGGGAGAATGGAAGGAAAATCAAAGCCCGTACTAACCCTAGAATGCTTACCAGTAGGTGGAAGAGCACAAGTAAGTCTTCAATTTTGTTTTTCATTTTGTCTTTCTTATTTTTACAAATACTTCAGTTCTGAACTACTCATTTCTTTATTGTCAGTATTGCTAAAGGAGTACACCGATTATCTGGAGGAGGGCCAGACTACATGTGCCAAGTTGAATGCATGGGCCGCGGAACGTTGGGGAACGCTTTCCACAACTGTTTTACTTCTGGCAATCTGTTGATATCTCACTTGTGGAATACCACAGGCCGGCGGGATCTCACCTGGAAAGAATTGACCACTCCACCTCCCCCAGCTGTCATCCTTAAGCGAACAGAGGAGAAATATGGAAAACTGGCCTTGCCCTATAGAGCCAAAGCCCCTAGCAAGATGAAAGGAAAGGGAAAGAAGAAGAAGGCTGCAGCAGAGGCAGTTCAGGTTTCTGCAGAAAAGACCAGTCCGGGGAACCCATGAGGGATTGATGCTACCTTGCTCAAGGTGGTTGATGATGAGACTATTAAGGAGGCAGGTGAACCGCAACATCCACCAAGGCCTCCTAAAAAGGACCGAAAGAGGGGAGCAAGCAGCGATGAGAGGACTGCTAAGAAGAAAAAGGTCACTTTAGAGGAAGAAGTAATCCTTCGCCCTTCAGAGCCTCTACCTTTAGCAGACCCAACTGATCCCACCTTAGTAGAGCAGATTCCTACCGATCTACAATCCGGGGAAGGTACCAGAGGAGATATTGATGGAGTAAACATCAACCCCTTACAAAATATTGATATTTATTTCAATGATTTTGAGAAAGATGACTTTGCTGGCCCCTACCGTCCTCCAAGCTATTCTAATATGGTAACTTACAATGGTAAGTCCTACACTGTCTTCGGGGAGAACGATGTGGTAGCTCACTCTCTTCTGGGTCATATTCAACCAATACTTAACTTGGAAGGCAAGTGAAGAATCAGTCCTCCCTCATCAACACCCTCAACACAGGAAAATAGACCCTGTCAACTAACCTTCTCAATGCCAACCAGAGCATTGAGGCACTGAAAAAGGAGCTTGAGGAGTTGAAGAAGGCAAGGAAGATCTGTCAACCATGCCGACCACTTCAGATAGTGCTAGAACAGAGCTCCAAACCAAGTGCTCCGGTCTGGAGAAAGATCTTTCCATTTTAAAGGAAGATGTGAAGACCAAGGATAACACTATTCAGACCCTGTCCGGTGAAAAGACTTCCCTTAAAGAGGCTATATCTAAGGAGACCAAAGAGAAAGAGGAATTGGTGAAAGAGAAAGAACAGACAATCCAGGACAAGATTGATGCCTACACCAACAAAGTTATAGACTCACTGGAAGTAAGAGATGCAGAGGTCAAATCTGATATGATACTACTTTTCCACCAGAAATTTCCGAAGAGAACCCTTGGATATTTATGGAGATATGTGGAGTACGAAGACCTCCCGTTTCACACTATGGTAGAAGGCGACATACATGGTTATAGTAGTGGAATGGATTCCACCAATGATGAAGAAGAAGGAACCGGTGAGAATTTGAGTGCCGAACTCAAAAGCCCTAAGAAATGAGATGATACAAGAACATCCGAAGGGAATGAGCCCTGAGGTTTTTGACTATCTTTTTTGTTTTCTCTATTTTGTGAACTATTAAAGTCCTTGGATGGCCAAGGCATTTTTGTAACTGTATCCGGTTTGAGTCCGGATAAGCCTAAAACTTAAAGTCCTCGGATGGCCAAGGCATATTCTGTGTTTTAATATCATCGTCCGGTTTTTACCCAGACTAGCTTATCCTTCCCAAATTTTGCTTTGTTTCATACTTAATTTCAATTTTCATGGCTAATGTTTAAAGATCCATTCTTTGCTTTACAAATATTTAAGATGAGAGTGTTTAAAATCTCCAATGACATGTACTTAATGACAATCACTCAACCAGATTAATCCGATCTGTCAAGGATTCTTAGTATTAGATTGAAAACTTGAAAGGAATTGTAATCAAATTATTCCAAATATTTTAAGAAGGAATCATATTTTATTTAAAAAACCAGACACCTCATTAAAACCTTACCGCGCCACCACGGTAGGAAAAAGTATGCACCCTAATATTTACATGGACTTTAAACAAGTAAATATTTACACAACTTTCATTCCAGATATAATCGGAGGTGTTTAATATTCCACGGGTTCTTTAGGACTCTTCCATCTTTGTCTTGAAGCCTATACGTCCCAAGCTTAAGTCTTTCAGAGACCACATAAGGGCCTTCCCAATTCGGAGCTAGCTTGCCGAACTACCTTTCTTTAGTATGCAAGAAAACCTTTCTTAATACTTTATCTCCTGGCTGAAAATCCCTCATCTTGATTTTGGAAGCAAACCTGCTTCTCATCAAGCCTTGGTAATGGGTGGTTCTAAGATGAGCCTTAACTATTTTTTCTTCTATTAAGTCTAGCTGACTTCTAATTGCCAACTCATTGGCCTGTTTGGAATAGTTGTGGACTCTGTATGATAGTAGAGTAGCCTCTATAAGAGTAATTGCATCCATCCCATACACCAAGGGAAAATAAGACTCTTGTGTTGCAGTTCCAGGAGTAGTTCGGTAAGCCCATAATACTTCTTACAAGTAGCTTGGCCACTTTCCTGCAGCCCCTTCTAATTTTTTTAGACCAGATAAAATGGTTCCGTTTGCCACTTCAACTTGACATGAAAGGGAAAGGCAAAGTAAAGGTTGGAATGGCCCATCCGGATCTTCCGGAGTGCTTAGAGGGCAATGTAGGACCTTTCTTTCAGATGGTCAACGTGAAGTATCTGTTGACCATGCTGAACATCAACTACGTTTATACTCACACTGCCGAGCTGGGCTGGATCCGGACTAAGTGGAGGATCCCAGAATCAGTAAAGGTGAGGATTCCAGCCACACCAGAAACTCTGATGGACTGCAAACTCAATGAAATTTTCATCTACACCGAGCTGTTCAACTGGGGGCTCATATTCCCCTTAGACCCAAAGGTCGTCAGGTATTTCCACTTGATTGATCTTTGCCCAAGTCAGTTAAGTCAAAATGCTTGGTATTCCCTCCTTGCCTGCATAATGGCATCGAGGTTGTCCGACATTCCTCTCCCTATGGAGCAATTCGCTGCTATGGCTAGCCGGTGTAAAAATCATCTCATCCCATTCTACCACCACAACATGGGAGACAATTTTAAAGTGGTAAATGATCTGTTAGAGTCAGAGAAGAACTGGAAAACTCAGTACTTATTTATTAGTGGGTCGTGGGAGAATGGAAGGAAAATCAAAGCCCGTACTAACCCTAGAATGCTTACCAGTAGGTGGAAGAGCACAAGTAAGTCTTCAATTTTGTTTTTCATTTTGTCTTTCTTATTTTTACAAATACTTCAGTTCTGAACTACTCATTTCTTTATTGTCAGTATTGCTAAAGGAGTACACCGATTATCTGGAGGAGGGCCAGACTACATGTGCCAAGTTGAATGCATGGGCCGCGGAACGTTGGGGAACGCTTTCCACAACTGTTTTACTTCTGGCAATCTGTTGATATCTCACTTGTGGAATACCACAGGCCGGCGGGATCTCACCTGGAAAGAATTGACCACTCCACCTCCCCCAGCTGTCATCCTTAAGCGAACAGAGGAGAAATATGGAAAACTAGCCTTGCCCTATAGAGCCAAAGCCCCTAGCAAGATGAAAGGAAAGGGAAAGAAGAAGAAGGCTGCAGCAGAGGCAGTTCAGGTTGCTGCAGAAAAGACCAGTCCGGGGAACCCATGAGGGATTGATGCTACCTTGCTCAAGGTGGTTGATGATGAGACTATTAAGGAGGCAGGTGAACCGCAACATCCACCAATGCCTCCTAAAAAGGACCGAAAGAGGGGAGCAAGCAGCGATGAGAGGACTGCTAAGAAGAAAAAGGTCACTTTAGAGGAAGAAGTAATCCTTCGCCCTTCAGAGCCTCTACCTTTAGCAGACCCAACTGATCCCACCTTAGTAGAGCAGATTCCTACCGATCTACAATCCGGGGAAGGTACCAGAGGAGATATTGATGGAGTAAACATCAACCCCTTACAAAATATTGATATTTATTTCAATGATTTTGAGAAAGATGACTTTGCTGGCCCCTACCGTCCTCCAAGCTATTCTAATATGGTAACTTACAATGGTAAGTCCTACACTGTCTTCGGGGAGAACGATGTGGTAGCTCACTCTCTTCTGGGTCATATTCAACCAATACTTAACTTGGAAGGCAAGTGAAGAATCAGTCCTCCCTCATCAACACCCTCAACACAGGAAAATAGACCCTGTCAACTAACCTTCTCAATGCCAACCAGAGCATTGAGGCACTGAAAAAGGAGCTTGAGGAGTTGAAGAAGGCAAGGAAGATCTGTCAACCATGCCGACCACTTCAGATAGTGCTAGAACAGAGCTCCAAACCAAGTGCTCCGGTCTGGAGAAAGATCTTTCCATTTTAAAGGAAGATGTGAAGACCAAGGATAACACTATTCAGACCCTGTCCGGTGAAAAGACTTCCCTTAAAGAGGCTATATCTAAGGAGACCAAAGAGAAAGAGGAATTGGTGAAAGAGAAAGAACAAACAATCCAGGACAAGATTGATGCCTACACCAACAAAGTTATAGACTCACTGGAAGTAAGAGATGCAGAGGTCAAATCTGATATGATACTACTTTTCCACCAGAAATTTCCGAAGAGAACCCTTGGATATTTATGGAGATATGTGGAGTACGAAGACCTCCCGTTTCACACTATGGTAGAAGGCGACATACATGGTTATAGTAGTGGAATGGATTCCACCAATGATGAAGAAGAAGGAACCGGTGAGAATTTGAGTGCCGAACTCAAAAGCCCTAAGAAATGAGATGATACAAGAACATCCGAAGGGAATGAGCCCTGAGGTTTTTGACTATCTTTTTTGTTTTCTCTATTTTGTGAACTATTAAAGTCCTTGGATGGCCAAGGCATTTTTGTAACTGTATCCGGTTTGAGTCCGGATAAGCCTAAAACTTAAAGTCCTCGGATGGCCAAGGCATATTCTGTGTTTTAATATCATCGTCCGGTTTTTACCCAGACTAGCTTATCCTTCCCAAATTTTGCTTTGTTTCATACTTAATTTCAATTTTCATGGCTAATGTTTAAAGATCCATTCTTTGCTTTACAAATATTTAAGATGAGAGTGTTTAAAATCTCCAATGACATGTACTTAATGACAATCACTCAACCAGATTAATCCGATCTGTCAAGGATTCTTAGTATTAGATTGAAAACTTGAAAGGAATTGTAATCAAATTATTCCAAATATTTTAAGAAGGAATCATATTTTATTTAAAAAACCAGACACCTCATTAAAACCTTACCGCGCCACCACGGTAGGAAAAAGTATGCACCCTAATATTTACATGGACTTTAAACAAGTAAATATTTACACAACTTTCATTCCAGATATAATCGGAGGTGTTTAATATTCCACGGGTTCTTTAGGACTCTTCCATCTTTGTCTTGAAGCCTATACGTCCCAAGCTTAAGTCTTTCAGAGACCACATAAGGGCCTTCCCAATTCGGAGCTAGCTTGCCGAACTACCTTTCTTTAGTATGCAAGAAAACCTTTCTTAATACTTTATCTCCTGGCTGAAAATCCCTCATCTTGATTTTGGAAGCAAACCTGCTTCTCATCAAGCCTTGGTAATGGGTGGTTCTAAGATGAGCCTTAACTATTTTTTCTTCTATTAAGTCTAGCTGACTTCTAATTGCCAACTCATTGGCCTGTTTGGAATAGTTGTGGACTCTGTATGATAGTAGAGTAGCCTCTATAAGAGTAATTGCATCCATCCCATACACCAAGGGAAAATAAGACTCTTGTGTTGCAGTTCCAGGAGTAGTTCGGTAAGCCCATAATACTTCTTACAAGTAGCTTGGCCACTTTCCTGCAGCCCCTTCTAATTTTTTTAGACCAGATAAAATGGTTCCGTTTGCCACTTCAACTTGACATGAAAGGGAAAGGCAAAGTAAAGGTTGGAATGGCTCATCCGGATCTTCCGGAGTGCTTAGAGGGCAATGTAGGACCTTTCTTTCAGATGGTCAACGTGAAGTATCTGTTGACCATGCTGAACATCAACTACGTTTATACTCACACTGCCGAGCTGGGCTGGATCCGGACTAAGTGGAGGATCCCAGAATCAGTAAAGGTGAGGATTCCAGCCACACCAGAAACTCTGATGGACTGCAAACTCAATGAAATTTTCATCTACACCGAGCTGTTCAACTGGGGGCTCATATTCCCCTTAGACCCAAAGGTCGTCAGGTATTTCCACTTGATTGATCTTTGCCCAAGTCAGTTAAGTCAAAATTCTTGGTATTCCCTCCTTGCCTGCATAATGGCATCGAGGTTGTCCGACATTCCTCTCCCTATGGAGCAATTCGCTGCTATGGCTAGCCGGTGTAAAAATCATCTCATCCCATTCTACCACCACAACATGGGAGACAATTTTAAAGTGGTAAATGATCTGTTAGAGTCAGAGAAGAACTGGAAAACTCAGTTCTTATTTATTAGTGGGTCGTGGGAGAATGGAAGGAAAATCAAAGCCCGTACTAACCCTAGAATGCTTACCAGTAGGTGGAAGAGCACAAGTAAGTCTTCAATTTTGTTTTTCATTTTGTCTTTCTTATTTTTACAAATACTTCAGTTCTGAACTACTCATTTCTTTATTGTCAGTATTGCTAAAGGAGTACACCGATTATCTGGAGGAGGGCCAGACTACATGTGCCAAGTTGAATGCATGGGCCGCGGAACGTTGGGGAACGCTTTCCACAACTGTTTTACTTCTGGCAATCTGTTGATATCTCACTTGTGGAATACCACAGGCCGGCGGGATCTCACCTGGAAAGAATTGACCACTCCACCTCCCCCAGCTGTCATCCTTAAGCGAACAGAGGAGAAATATGGAAAACTGGCCTTGCCCTATAGAGCCAAAGCCCCTAGCAAGATGAAAGGAAAGGGAAAGAAGAAGAAGGCTGCAGCAGAGGCAGTTCAGGTTGCTGCAGAAAAGACCAGTCCGGGGAACCCATGAGGGATTGATGCTACCTTGCTCAAGGTGGTTGATGATGAGACTATTAAGGAGGCAGGTGAACCGCAACATCCACCAATGCCTCCTAAAAAGGACCGAAAGAGGGGAGCAAGCAGCGATGAGAGGACTACTAAGAAGAAAAAGGTCACTTTAGAGGAAGAAGTAATCCTTCGCCCTTCAGAGCCTCTACCTTTAGCAGACCCAACTGATCCCACCTTAGTAGAGCAGATTCCTACCGATCTACAATCCGGGGAAGGTACCAGAGGAGATATTGATGGAGTAAACATCAACCCCTTACAAAATATTGATATTTATTTCAATGATTTTGAGAAAGATGACTTTGCTGGCCCCTACCGTCCTCCAAGCTATTCTAATATGGTAACTTACAATGGTAAGTCCTACACTGTCTTCGGGGAGAACGATGTGGTAGCTCACTCTCTTCTGGGTCATATTCAACCAATACTTAACTTGGAAGGCAAGTGAAGAATCAGTCCTCCCTCATCAACACCCTCAACACAGGAAAATAGACCATGTCAACTAACCTTCTCAATGCCAACCAGAGCATTGAGGCACTGAAAAAGGAGCTTGAAGAGTTGAAGAAGGCAATGAAGATCTGTCAACCAGGCCGACCACTTCAGATAGTGCTAGAACAGAGCTCCAAACCAAGTGCTCCGGTCTGGAGAAAGATCTTTCCATTTTAAAGGAAGATGTGAAGACCAAGGATAACACTATTCAGACCCTGTCCGGTGAAAAGACTTCCCTTAAAGAGGCTATATCTAAGGTGACCAAAGAGAAAGAGGAATTGGTGAAAGAGCAAGAACAGATAATCCAGTCCAAGATTGATGCGTACACCAACAAAGTTATAGACTCACTGGAAGTAAGAGATGCAAAGGTCAAATCTGATATGATACTACTTTTCCACCAGAAATTTCCGAAGAGAACCCTTGGATATTTATGGAGATATGTGGAGTACGAAGACCTCCCGTTTCACACTATGGTAGAAGGAGACATACATGGTTATAGTAGTGGAATGGATTCCACCAATGATGAAGAAGAAGGAACCGGTGAGAATTTGAGTGCCGAACTCAAAAGCCCTAAGAAATGAGATGATGCAGGAACATCCGAAGGGAATGAGCCCTGAGGTTTTTGACTATCTTTTTTGTTTTCTCTATTTTGTGAACTATTAAAGTCCTTGGATGGCCAAGGAATTTTTGTAACTGTATCCGGTTTGAGTCCGGATAAGCCTAAAACTTAAAGTCCTCGGATGGCCAAGGCATATTCTGTGTTTTAATATCATCGTCCGGTTTTTACCCAGACTAGCTTATCCTTCCCAAATTTTGCTTTGTTTCATACTTACTTTCAATTTTAATGGCTAATGTTTAAAGATCCATTCTTTGCTTTACAAATATTTAAGATGAGAGTGTTTAAAATCTCCAATGACATGTACTTAATGACAATCACTCAACCAGATTAATCCGATCTGTCAAGGATTCTTAGTATTAGATTGAAAACTTGAAAGGAATTGTAATCAAATTATTCCAAATATTTTAAGAAGGCATCATATTTTATTTAAAAAACCAGACACCTCATTAAAACCTTACCGCGCCACCACGGTAGGAAAAAGTATGCACCCTAATATTTACATGGACTTTAAACAAGTAAATATTTACACAACTTTCATTCCAGATATAATCGGAGGTGTTTAATATTCCACGGGTTCTTTAGGACTCTTCCATCTTTGTCTTGAAGCCTATACGTCCCAAGCTTAAGTCTTTCAGAGACCACATAAGGGCCTTCCCAATTCGGAGCTAGTTTGCCGAACTACTTTTCTTTAGTATGCAAGAAAACCTTTCTTAATACTTTATCTCCTGGCTGAAAATCCCTCATCTTGATTTTGGAAGCAAACCTGCTTCTCATCAAGCCTTGGTAATGGGTGGTTCTAAGATGAGCCTTAACTATTTTTTCTTCTATTAAGTCTAGCTGGCTTCTAATTGCCAACTCATTGGCCTGTTTGGAATAGTTGTGGACTCTGTATGATGGTAGAGTAGCCTCTATAAGAGTAATTGCATCCATCCCATACACCAAGGGAAAATGAGACTCTTGTGTTGCAGTTCCAGGAGTAGTTCGGTAAGCCCATAATACTTCTTGCAAGTAGCTTGGCCACTTTCCTGCAGCCCCTTCTAATTTTTTTAGACCAGATAAAATGGTTCCGTTTGCCACTTCAACTTGAAGATTTTCCTGTGGGTGGAAAGGAGAAGAGAAGCAATGCTGAATGCCTCTAGAGGCACATAAATTCTTCATATCCTTGTTATCAAATTGTGGCCCATTATCTGTGGTTATTTTTTGTGGAACCCCAAATCTGCAACAAATTTTAGATAAAATAAATTTTAGAACAGCTTTTGAAGCATTGCCTGCCAGGGGGGCTGCTTCTATCCACTTTGAGAAATAATCAATGGCTACAATAATAGTCCTCCACCCTCCAGACGCCATTGGTAGAGGGCTAACTAAATCTAGTCCCTAACGAGCAAAAGATACTGGCTCAGAAATTGACTCTATGGGAACTGATGGGATATGAATTTTATTACCATATCTTTGGCATTTGCCACACTTTTTCACCAACTCTTTGGCATCTGCTGTTACGGATGGCCAATAGTATCCAGCCAACAAAACCCCCCGGGTTAGAGCTCTATAGCCACAGTGTGTAGATCCCTCTCTATCATGCAGTTCAGATAAAACAATTTGGGACTCTTCAGCCCCCAAACAACGCAAGAGAGGTCTGCTGAACGACTTCTTATAAATGACCGCTCTTATGATGAAGAAACCACGAGCCATGTGTTTCATTTTTCTGGCCATATCCTTCTCCGGAGGCACAATTCCATGAGAGATGTATTGAAGAAGGGGAAATCTCCAATATTTGGGTTGAACCACTTGCACACTTAAGCTCTCCTCCTCTTCTCTACTTTGATTTGGTTGTATGGATGGGCATTCTTGCACATGAATCCATGGGTATGACTTATAGTATGCTATGGTGGCTAAAGAGTCTGCCACCATGTTCTCCGATCTAGGAATATGCTCATAGTAAATATTTTTGAAGTTGGTTACTACTTCTTTAAGAGTGAATAAGTACCTGACCAACTGCTCCTTCTTGGCTTCGAACTGACCTTGAGCATGGTGGATAAGAAGCTAAGAATCAATCATCAATCTAACTCTTTTAGCCCCACACAGAAGAGCCAACTTTAGACCAGCTATAGATGCCTCATATTCAGACTAATTGTTAGAAGCCATAAAAGTAAAACATATAACATGGTATAACTTATCACTATACAGAGAGGTTAAACAGATCCCAGCCCCACAACCCATTGTGCTTGATCCTCCAGTTGTCCGGACAACCCATTATTTTTTAGCTCTCTCTTATGTAGCTTGTTTAGTACTTCTGTTCGAATGAAATTTTACCAAGAAACCAGCAACAGACTGAGCTTTAATTGCAGTTCGGAAGGCAAAATCAATGTCGTAATCGCCCAATTCTACTGACCATTTGGTCATCCTGCTTGATATATCTGCTTTCTGAAGTACATTCTTCAAGGGAAAATATGTTCGGACAACGCTGGAATGAGACTGAAAATACGGCCTCGTTTTTCTAGCTGCAATCACTAGAGCTAGCACCACCTTTTCAAGTTTTAGATACCTCTTCTCAGTATTTATCAGACTCTTGCTGATGTAGTACACCGGATGAGGATAATTGTCCACTTCTCTGACCAAAACTGCACTTATAGCACACTCTGACACAACCAAGTATACAAATAGTGTTTCTCCGTCGACATGCTTGAAAATGGTTTTGATGTTTTTTTATTTCATCAAACGCCTGGTCACACTGTGGAGACCAATTGAAGTCTTTAGCACCCTTCAAAGTTTGAAAAAACAGAGCACATTTATCCGAAGACCTTGAAATGAAACGATTCAAAGCAGCCAACCTTCCTGTTAGCCTCTGTAATTCTGTAACATTTTGGGGAGGGTCTATTTTCAACAGAGCATCAAGCTGATCCGGATCAGACTGTATCCCTTTTTCACTAATTACATACCCCAAAAACTTTCCAGACTGCACCCCAAATATACACTTTTCAGGAATGATTTTCAAATTCACCTTTGTTAAGTTGGCAAAAGTTTCTTGAAGATCAGATAGATGCAACTCTTCTTCTAGGATTTTAACCATCATATCATCGATATATACTTCCATATTTCTTCCAATCTGATCAGCAAACGCTTTATTTACCAACCTCTGATAAGTAGCCCAAACATTTTTCAGCCCAAAAGGCATCACTTTGTAACAATGGAGACCCCTATCCGTAACAAAGGTAGTGTGCTCTTGGTCCTTCGGATATACTTGTATCTGGTTATAACCATAAAAGGCATCCATGAACGATAATAGCTTATTTCCAGATGTGGAGTCCACTAACTGATTTATCAGGGGGACCGGATAAAGATCCTTTGGGCAAGCCCTGTTGAGGTCGGTAAAATCGATACACATACGCCATTTTCCATTCTTTTTCTTTACTAACTGGGTTTGCAGTCCATAAAGGATATTGAGACTCTTTTATGTGCCCCATCTTGGTAAGCCGGTCAACTTCTTGGACTATTACATCAGCTTTCTCCTTAGAAAAAGCTCTTTTCTTTTTGTACAACATGTGCAACATCTCTGCGGATAGATAGCTTGTGGGATATAAAGTTTGCAGGTACTCCTGTTACATCAACGTTGCACCAAGAAAAAACATGTCGGTGATCTGCCAAGAAGGACAACAATGATTTTTCCAACTCTGGTGTCATTCTGGAGCCAACTTTAACACTCCTTCCTTCAGCCAAAGAGTGGGTTTCAACCTCTTCGATTGGTATCAAAACACCAGGGGTCTCTTTGGGGTCATCAATTTCACCCTCACCCTTAGAGGGCTCCAACAACTGCTAATATTCATTAATCCGCACTGCTCCCAAAGTTTTAGGAGCAAGTGCAGTTGCATAACATTCTCTTGCTATCTTTTAACTACTGCAGACAACTCCCACTTGTCCTTGAACAACATACTTTAAAAATTGATGGAATGTTGAAGCCATAACATGCATCCTAGAGAGCCATGACCTCCCAAAGATCGCATTGTAATATGTGGGGCAGTCCACCACAACAAATAGTACCCTGACCATCTTCTTGAAAGGGCCTTTGCCCAACAAAACCTCCTCCTCAAATTCTCCGATTACATCCACAGAGCTCCTTGCGAAGCCCACAATGGATCTATTCGAACGCTGAATCACTTCCGGATTCTTCATTTGTTTATAAGAACTTAAAAAGAGAATATTGGCTGAGCTGCCAGTGTCAATCAGGATTCGCCTGATGCCGTTACCCCCAAATGAAGCTCCTATTACTACTGCATCCTCATGAGGCCCAACTATATTTATGAGATCATCTTCATAAAAAACAATGAAGGGAAAAAGGATTTGGGATTGATAAGAAGTTATGCCTCCATCCAACTAAGTAACTAGAGTGTGAACACGCCTCTTCCTTGAAGATGGAGTTGGCGCAGTCATAGTGTCCCCTCCAAATATAGTGAGTGACTCAAAAAGCTTATGAGTCCAAACACTGTCTTAGTTTGTTCTGTTATAACTCCTACTTTATTCCGGGTTGGATCAGGATCTAAATATTCCAATTCAACATCAAATCTTTCAAGGATTACCATAGCCCCTTCCGGAGCAGATGTCCCTGCATTATTCGTTGGGTTAGTCCGATGAGCATTGTCGGGCCTGTTCCCACTTCTTCTTTTGACATAAGCTCCCAGCTTTCGCCTTTCAATAGGTCTGCACCTCTTGTTTCAAAGCGATGCAGTCTTTGATGTTGTGGCCAATATCATGATGATATTGGCAAAAGCAAGTATTACGACTTTCCCTAAAAGATTGAAGCGCTGTCGGCTTCCTGAAATGCACTTTATCTTTTGTCTTGTCATAAATGGTTGCCACATTCTCTTTCAATTCTGCAAACCACTCCGGTTGGACCCAAAGTCCTCGTTTATTTCTGGACTACTGGCTCTGGGCCAGATTAGGGTGGGACTGAGTTTGTTTGGCCTTATTGGGCCCCTGTCAGGTTTCTTTGCCCTTGTATCCGGAATGATTCTGGTTTGGAGCAGCTGGGGCAGACCTTACCTGCCTGTGCACCCTAGTATTCTTTGTTTCATCTACGTTAATTTTCTTTCCCATTTGATTCAGCAAACTACCGCAAGTCATAGCCTTCTTCCTGGTTACTGAATCAGCCAGATTCCCAGGGTTTAACCTTTGTCTCAAAGAAGCTATTGCTATTTGTTCAAAGCAATCAGCTAGACCATTTTTAGTGTTAACAAACCGGCTTATATAGTCTTTTAGTGATTCATTTGGCTCCTGGGCACAATGGATAATAGTATCTCCATTGCCCTTTACCTCCTTACTCCCAACAAACTGCCTTCGAAAGGCCACCTAAAACGTATCAAAATTTCTGATACAGCCTTGTGGCAAGCTGTTGTACCATTTTAAAGCACTTCCCATAAAATATTGGGAGAAGGCTCTACAAAGAAGTGTGTCATCATCATCAAAATTCATCATGAAATTTTTAAACTGCTCCAGATGGTTATCCAGATTGTTTCTCCCATCATACTTCTCTATTTTAGTATTGTCAAACCTCTTAGGAAGGTTTCCGAAAATATCTTCGATGACAATGGGGATTGCCTCCAATTACGACTTCAACTAAAAACTGTGTCTTCATTAGGTGTTGCAAAAATATATGGCTCATCATGGAAAGCAAAATGATCCATAAGAAAATGATCAACATGCCTGTGACTATGGTTGTGGCTGTGAGATGACTCTTTTCCCAGATTTCATTTTAACCTCCCATGTCTATCTCTCTTTCTTGAATATTCTTTCACCAGCTTTTGTTTCTTTTTGGACCTCCCCTCATCACTACTTGATGATAAAGACTCCTCAAGCTCATCCTCATTCGAAGAGGTACAGGAGGTTTCAGATTCTGAGCTCTCCAACGGCTTGGACCGGTGAGATTTCTTGGAGCCGACATGGGTCTTTTTCGTGCTCAAATGAGTTTTTTGCTGATGGGTCGTTCTGCCTTAGGTTGTCAGTATGGTGAATGGGTGACGCTTTCGACTTTTCCTTTAAACCCATCTCTTCCTTTCTAGTGGCCCTCAATGCTTCTATTTCAACTTTCAACTTGTCTCGCTCTTCGGTTGTGTACTCATTGTTTTCTTCCACAACTTCCACCAAAGGTGGTGGAATTTCTTGCTCGTCCGGATTCATCCGAACTGGATTTTCTTGCTGGTTTTGAATACAAGATTCGGGGACCCTTCGCTCCCACTGTGGCCACCAATTTGGTGTGGTTTTTTTTTACGCCGAGGGTAATTTTGTCAAGTGTTTTGGAATGTTTTAAGAGTATTAAATGTTTTGGTGTTTTGTAGTGAGAGATTTAAGCTGCCTGGTTGTATTAAATGTTCATTACCCTCAATGATGAAAGTAGTTGAGGTATTTATACCCTTAATTATGGACCCATGGGCTTTCAGGTCAAGTCATGAAATCGGGTCATGTTTAAGGACCCATTTACTTAATAAGCTGATTAGCACCTAGCTTAGTCAAAAAATGTTTAGTTGTTTAATACTTTTGTCCTGTCCGGATGGTTCAATGGGCACTTTATGTCCGAATACCCCTTGTCCGGAAATCTCAGTAAGCAGTGGTGGATTTATCCGGACTCATCACCAATGAGACCTCCTAGAGGGTCGATGTCATTTACTTAGATTAAAATAACTTTAATTCGATTTTCTTAAGTACGGGTGAAACCTTCAGGAGGGCCCATTTCACCTATTAAAAATAAAAAATTACAAGGATGAATTTAATTTATCCTAAGTACCGTTGAAACCTTTCGGAGGACCGATTTCATCTACTTCAAATTAAAATCAACATAAAGACCATTTTTAGTGATTTTCTCCAATTCATAATTAATTTATACCCAAACGTGAACATTCCGGAGGACTGACAATATTTGAACCTTCCGGAGGGCCGATTAAATTAATTCTTTAGTTTCGTCTATCGGTCGACGAAACATAAGTCATACACCACCATTTAAACATTCTAGCATATACGATTTAATTTACAAATAAACATACAACGATTATCATGTCCAAAAAACATCATATTTGTTAAATAAATCAATTAAATATATTTTAAATTAATTAAATCATTAATCAAAAAGTTAAAATTTAATTAATAAATTTTTAATAAACAACAGTAGCTTGCTTGTCTGCAGCAGCGTACCTGCATGCTTGTCTATAGCACCGTACTAGTTTGCTTCCACCAGCTTACCTACATGTTTGCATTGCATCAACGCATGAGCCTGCTTGCAGCAACTTTCCTGCTTGTTCGCAGCAACTTACCTGCTTATTTGCAACAGCTTACCCGTCTGCTGCAGCTTAGCTACCTGCTGGTGCAGGTCCTGGGCAACGCCTATCGAAGAGCAGCGTTATTGTCAATGGGTTTATGTCCATCTAGTAGCCTTTCACTGCTATCATCGCGTTAATAATAGGTTCGCGAATCCTCGCAGGTCACGATAACGTCAACAATTCGTTGGCCATGATGAACACCGTTGGACAGATTTCGATTAACGTTAACATCAAGAGTTAAGTCGTATATGAGCCACTGTCCCAATATTTTGATTTTATTCATTATATTAGGGTTGATTTGATGCTAATTTCGAGAGAAGAAATTCCAGACATCAATCAACCCTAATTTAACCGAAAACCCCCAAACTATCAACATTACAATTTATTCATATTAAACATAAAAAATAAATAAAAATTCTTTTCAATACGTATAAACCACATAAATATTTATTTCATACTTTCCAAAAATCCATGTCCTAACTAGATCAATTAACACATAATCTCAATGACATGAATTATCTACGGTGAATAAAAAAACATGCATCATCATATCCTCATACAATACGATTATCGCATTAAATAATATATAACAAAATGCGGAAAAATAATCAGAACCCTTTTCTCGATTCACCTAATGAATAAACAAAAACAGGAATAATTAAGGTTTGCCTGCTGCTTTCCATCTAGTATTATTTTGTTTCTTTCGTTCTTCATCGATTTAGTTTATTAACTTGAGAAAACTGCATAATGAGTTAGTAAATAAAGGAAATGTTTCAGGGCACTGAAGAAATCGGTCGTCTAGGGTTTATGATGATGAAATTCATAAACCTATCCCTTACTTATAGTCTTTACAATGTGAAGCCCAACATTGTAAAGCCCGTCATTTATTATACTTCCTTGTATTTGGGGACCATAACGCGATAAATTGAAAATTCAATTTATGTCAATGATTTATTAATTCATGCTAGATTTGGACCCTCTTCATCACACTGCCCAAATTTAATTCGGTTACCACACTTAAGCCCATAACGTCTTTTCACTCATAGGTCTAATATAGTTAATTAAATAATTAACTCGATTACTTTTAATTTGGATTTCTTTAAGAAAATGACCATATATGTTTATTTAGCATGTCAGTCCATAAATATATTTAATAAATATATTCTAACAAAAAAGGTGCAAGAGTCGAGAAGCTATATATTTTTCACTTTAAACTCTCCATCATTCTTCATGATTCACCATGAGCTTATTTCAAGCTTTTTTCTTTGTCTTTATAGGTTGGGAAGAATTTATTTCAGACATGTGACACTAATTGATGGTGCAACTTTTAGATAAATGATTTGATATGAGGTATGCAATGTTTGTGAGGATAAAACAAGTAAAGTAACAATAATAAATGCGAATACTATATATTTAATTAGTCCCATATATTAGGGTGACTCCCATATAATTCTCAATATTAGTTCAAAATCGTATCAAATAATATATAACAAAATGCGGAAAACTAATTAGAAACCCTTTTATGAATTTATCTAATGAATAAACAAAAAGAGTAATACTTACGGGTTTGTCTGCTCCGTTCCATATAATATTCTTTTATTTCTTTCGTTCTTTAGCGATTCTATATATTAACTTGAGAAACCTGCAGAACGATTTAGTAAAGAAAGGAAAGGTTTCCAGACACTGAATGAAGCGACCGTCTATTTGATTAGGGTTTATGATGAAACTCATAAACCCATCCCTTACTTATAGTCTTTACAATGTGAAGCCCAACTTTGTAAAGCCCGTCATTTATTATACCTCCTTGTATTCGGGGACTATAACCCGATAAATTGAAAATTCAATTTATGACAATGATTTATTAATTCAGGCTAAAGTGTTGAGATTTGGACCCTCTTCATCACAGTGCCCAAATTTAACTCGGCTACCACACTTGAGCCCATAACGTCTTTTCACTCATAGGTCTAATATAGTTAATTAAATAATTAACTCGATTACTTTTAATTTGGATTTCTTTAACACAATGACCAAATATGTTTATTTAGCATGTTGGTCCATAAATATATTAAATAAATATATTCTAACAAAAAAGTTGCAAGAGTCGAGAAGCTAAAAGATTTTTACTTTAAACTCTTCATTATTCTTCATAATTCACCATGAGCTCATTTCAAGCTTTTTTCTTTGTCTTTGATAGGCTGGGAAGAATTTATTTCAGACATGTGACACTAATTGATGTTGCAACTTTTAGATAAGCGATTTGATATGAGGTATGCAATGTTTGTGAGGATAAAAAAGTAACGTAACAATAATAAAAGTGAATACTATATATTTAATTAGTCCCATATATTAGGGTGACTCTCATATAAGTCTCAATATTAGTTCAAAATCGTATCAAATAATATATAACAAAATGCAGAAAACTAATTAGAAACCCTTTTATGAATTTATCTAATGAATAAACAAAAAGAGTAATACTTACGGGTTTGTCTGCTCCTTTCCATCTAATATTCTTTTGTTTCTTTCATTCTTCATCGATTCTATATATTAACTTGAGAAACCTGCAGAACGATTTAGTAAAGAAATGAAAGGTTTCCAGACACTGAATGAAGCGACCGTCTATTTGATTAGGGTTTATGATGATAAAATTCTTAAACCTACCCCCTTACTTGTAGTCTTTACAATGTGAAACCTAACTTTATCAAAACCATCATTTATTAAAAAAAATTAAATTAATAATTTAAAAAATTAATATTAATAATTAGTAATATTAAAAGGATTCATAATGTTAATTAACAGTATTAAAGGATCGTAAAATCATTATGTTTTTTTAAAAAAACACACTATTTTAGTTTTTTTTATTATCATTCGAATGATCTTTAAAGCATACCTAGTTCAAGTCATTTTAAAGCTCTAAAAATAAATACGTCATGATATTATGATATTTGAGTAATCGAGAGAAAGTAGGTTTTTTTATCCTCGTAGCTTGTTCAAAAGCATAAACAATCTCAATTAGCTTACGGTTTCTACCTTTTAGCCCTCCAAAACAGATGTCAAATGGGGTTCAATTGTTATGATACTCAGTCGATACACTAATGCAGGGTACCCTCCGATTGCAAGCGTTGAAATACAACCACCTGCATGGTGTCACCATTGATTCAAGATTATTTTCTCCTACTAGCTTTCCCAATCCTTGTTTTAAAAGTTTTTCCAGTAGTTTGATTATTTTATGTTCTCTCTTTCCTAATATATTTGCTTTCTCCGAATCAATAAAATTATTTGACCATACATTTTAATCTTCTCCAGATCAGCATTGTTTTCATTGAAAACGATGATGTCAGCCAGTGATCTCACAAGAGAACTCAATACATCTTTTAAGGTACTCGTTTACAACAACCTTGAACCCAACAAATATTAATGTCAATTCACTATTTTTTTCATGCATGATTGTGTCAGTATTCGTGATTTCAAGATTCACTATAGTTGCACCGTATTCTCTTAGCGTGCTCAAGTGATTTTCAAAAGTCGTAATTAAAGTCAAGTTATGAGTGTAAGAAATACTTTGCGGATTTTTTACGTAACTTATTGAACCATGAAACTAAATCATTCTGTAATAATGCGGAATAAATAACTTACAGGATATTGACATTCTTTGATCTTCAGATTCCGAATTTGAAGCAGATGATCCGTGATCTTTTGCTAGGTTATGATTCTTCTAAGAGATGGCAACCAAAACACAATTTTGTAATTGATTCGAAGGAAGAATCAATTCGTTTTTCTTAAAATGATTTTTCTCTCTGTATTTAATGTCGTGTCTCTTTAAGAATGAGAAACTCATTCTTATATAGAACTTAAGTGAGAAAAACGGTTCTTCTCTTTTAACTGTTTGTAACTTCCAGACAATTACTTAATGAAGACCAGTCCTTATTAAATTGCCACCCTTAGGGACCATAACCCGGTATTATTTTGTTTTACAAAATAACCCCAAAACTTTTACGCTTTGCTTAAGTTGTTTATTTCCGAATCCAATCCTTCACAGTATTCGAAATTAAATCTGGTATCTATACAATTACCTCCATGATACATATTTTATCTACTAGTTTGTTCTTTTCTTTATGATTACTTTTATTGGACTAATATTAACGATAGTTCGATACATCGATAAAACATGTGACGCTCCAACTTAATGGAGAAATTCCAACAATCTCCCACTTGGATCATCATATGCTACTATAGGATGCATCCACTTAATGAACGTTCTTTAATTTCTATCGTCACATAGATAACCTTAACAATCCCGTAAATGACCATTAACGACATAGGACTAACGTCATCATCAATGCATTTCAAGCCGCAAATAGATGCATCAGTAATCATGATATCGCAACAATCAACTACATGGATCTATCATGGTGCATAGCATAAGAATAATATGAAATGTAATCTTACATATCTATTCTTAACTAGTCCCACTTAATTAGAGGTTTACTTACAGCAGAGTACGAATAATCAAAGATAAGAGCACACTGAAAATTATATACAAATATGTTTGCATTAATGACCTTAAGTTCGCCAATATCATAATACAAACAAATTTAATAGCTTAATACAAACTCCCACTGAAACTAACAATCCTCTAAGTACACAACACCCATGTTAATGGTGTGTTCAATAAAAACTTTAGGTACTAATGCCTTGGTAAGAGGATTTGCTAACATCGAGTTTGTCCCTACGTGCTCCACACTGATTTGACCATTATGTACTCTCTTTTTGACAGACACGAACTTGATATCTACATGTTTGGACTTAACCGAGCTCTTGTTACTGTTTGAATACTGAACTGTCGAGTTATTGTCACAATATAATCCAAGGGGTCTTTCTATCCCCTCTACGATTCGCAGTCCCGTGACAAAATTTCGTAGCCAAAGCGCCTGATTGGATGCCTCGAAACAAGCAACAAATTCTGCAGTCATAGTGAAAGATGCAATGAGTATTTGTTTAACACTTTTCCATGATATTGCACCTCCCGCTAAAAGGAATATAATGCCTGAGGTTGAACGACGAGAATCCTCACATCCACCGAAATCCGAGTCGGAATACCCTATGACCTCCAGTTTATCCGACTTCTTATATGTTAATCTGTGATGTTTTGTTTGTTGCAAATACCGGAGAACTCTTTTGACTGCTTTCCAGTGTTCCATCCCCGTATTACTTACGTATCTCCCTAACACACCCACCACAAAAGAAATATCTGGTTGTGTACAAACTTGAGCATACATCAGACTTCCAACAGCCAAAACATATGGAACCTTTTGCATTTCCTCAGTCTCAAGTTTTGTCTTTAGGCATTGCTTAAGGCTAAACTTTTCACCTTTTGATATAGGGGTTTCCTTTCCTTTGCTGTTAACCATCCCTTAACGTTGTAACATACTCTCAATATACACCTTTTGTGATAAACTCAAAATTCCATGGGATCGATTCTTATGAATTTGAATTCCTAACACAAATGATGCATCAACAAGATCTTTCATATCGAATTTATCCGAAAGAAATTTCTTGGTCGTATGTAACAATTCCTTATCGTTCGTGGCCAATAATATGTCATCAACATACATCACTAGAAATATGAATTTACTCCCACTGAACTTTTGATACACACAATCCTCCACTGAATTTATCTCGAAACTAAATGAGACAATAACATCAAGGAATTTGTGATACCACTGTCGAGACGCTTGCTTGAGACCATAAATAGATTTCTTCAGTTTGCATACTGTCGACTTTGGATCACCAGAGACAAAGTTTTCAGGTTGTAATATATAAATCGTTTCCTCAATGTCTCAATTAAGAAAAATGGTCTTTACATCCATTTGATGGAGCTCAAGGTCGAAGTGTGCAACTAATTCCATGATTGTCCGAAAAGAATCCTTCGAAGAAACTGGAGAGAAGGTTTCTTTAAAGTGAATCCCTTCATGTTGAGTAAAACCCTTAGCTACAAGTCGTGTTTTATGCCTCTCCACATTACCCTTAGAATCTCGTTTGGTTTTAAAAATCCATTTACAACCAATCGGCTTCTTTCCTTCAGGTAATGGAACAAGCTCCCATACCGCGTTATCTTGCATTGATTTAAACTCTTCGTTCATTGCTTTAATCCATAAGTGAGAATCAGAACTTTTCATGGCATCACGAACACTTAAAGGATCGTCTTCTGTTGAACCATAAAATTCTTCATGTTCTTGAAGATACACTATATAGTCTGAAGATATAGCGCTCTTTCTTTCTCTAGTAGATCTACGCAAAGGCATAATTTCTTCATTTTGTACTTGAACTTCTTGAGGAGGTAGAGTTTGTTCTTCTTGAACAACTTCATTTTGCTCCATTGGAACAACATCCATAGGAGGAATATTAACATCATCTTGAGTATCTATATGTTCTAACGAATCTGAAGTGATGATTGGCCTTCTAATTACCAGATCATCATCTGACACTATAGTATCATTGTTAGAACCTTCATGAATTTCTACTGATTCTTCCTCAAAATGAATGTTTAGTACTAAATTCTTCCCCTAAAATCTATATCCTCAAAGAATTTCGCTGTACCCGTCTCAAATATATTCTTTGTGGAAAGATCATAAAAATTAAAACCCTTACTGTGCTCGGGATATCCGATGAAATAACTACTAACCGTTTTGGAGTCCAATTTCTTTTCATTCGGCCTATAAGGCTTCGCTTCAGCTGGACATCCCCAAACATGTAAATGTTTAAAACTAGGTTTACGCCCAGTCCAAAGTCTATACGGTGTCTTAGTAGTTGCTTTCGTCGGAACTCTATTAAGTGGGTAGGTCTCACATTTTATTGCTTCTCCCCAGAGTGATATAGGTAATGTTGAATGACAAATCATAGTTCTTACCATATCTTTTAATGTACGGTTTCGTCTCTCAGATACTCTATTCATATTGGGCGAACCCGGCATTGTATACTGAGGGACTATACCACACTCTTCTAGGAACTTTGCAAACGGTCCATGACGTTGTTCACCTGAACCATCATATCTCCCGTAGTATTCACCACCACGATCCGATATGACGCACTTAATGTCTTTACCAAGTTGTTTTTCAACTTCAGTCTTAAAGACTTTGAACTTGTCAATGACCTCTGATTTTTCGTGAATGAGATATAGATATCCGTATCGTGAAAAGTAGGCAATGAAAGATACAAAATATCGTTGGCCGTTCCATGATGCTGTAGGGAACGGACCGCAGATGTCTGTATGTATCAAATCCAAGACCCCTTTTGCTCTGTATGCATCTAATCGTTTCACTTTGTTCTGTTTTCCTTTTATACATTCAACGCAAACGTTGAAGTCCAAAAAATCCAGTTCACTTAATAAACCTTATGAAACAAGCTTTTCAATTCTATTTCTAGAAATGTGACCTAATCGCTTGTGCCAAACTTTTGCTGATTTTTCCAGTTTACAATTTAGTTTTCCAGGTACATCTACATTAATTATTTCTTTGTGATCCTAATCATACTTCTTACCATATCCTTCAATGTACGGTTTCGTCTCTCAGATACTCCATTCATGTTGGGAGAACCCGACATTGTATACTGAGGGACTATGCCACACTCTTCTAGGAACTTTGCAAACGGTCGATGACGTTGTTCACCTGAACCATCATATCTCCCGTAGTATTCACCACCACGGTTCGATCTGACGCACTTAATTTCGTTACCAAGTTGTTTTTCAACTTCAGTCTTAAAAACTTTAAACTTGTCAATGGCCTCTGATTTTTCGTGAATGAAATATAGATACCCGTATTGTGAAAAGTCGTCAATGAAAGATACAAAATATCGTTGGCCGTTCCATGATGGTGTAGGGAACGGACCGCAGATGTCTGTATGTATCAAATCCAAGACCCTTTTGCTCTGTATGCATCTAATCGTTTCACTTTGGTCTGTTTTCCTTTTATACATTCAACACAAACGTTGAAGTCCAAAAAATCCAGTTCACTTAATAAACCTTCTGAAACAAGCTTTTCAATTCTATTTCTAGAAATGTGACCTAATCGTTTGTGCCAAACTTTTGCTGATTTTTCCAGTTTACAATTTAGTTTTCCAGGTACATCTACATTCATTATTTCTTTGTGATCCTAAACATACTTCTTACCATATCCTTCAATGTACGGTTTCGTCTCTCAGATACTCCATTCATGTTGGGAGAACCCGACATTGTATACTGAGGGACTATGCCACACTCTTCTAGGAACTTTGCAAACGGTCGATGACGTTGTTCACCTGAACCATCATATCTCCCGTAGTATTCACCACCACGGTTCGATCTGACGCACTTAATTTCGTTACCAAGTTGTTTTTCAACTTCAGACTTAAAAACTTTAAAACTTGTCAATGGCCTCTGCTTTTTCGTGAATGAGATATAGATACCCGTATCGTGAAAAGTCGTCAATGAAAGATACAAAATATCGTTGGCCGTTCCATGATGCTGTAGGGAACGGACCGCAGATGTTTGTATGTATCAAATCCAAGACCCCTTTTGCTCTGTATGCATCTAATCGTTTCACTTTGGTCTGTTTTCCTTCATTCAACGCAAAAGTTGAAGTTCGAAAAATCCAATTCACTTAATAAACCTTCTGAAACAAGATTTTCAATTTTATTTCTCTAAATGTGACCTAATCGCTTGTGCCAAAGTTTTGCTGATTTTCCAGTTTACAATTTAGTTTTCCAGGTACATCTACATTCATTATTTCTTTGTGATCCTTTATAGTATCCATTAAATACAAGTTATCATTTTCTATTAACTTTCCAGAACCAACAACATTACCATGTAAATAAAGACATAAACTTTTATTTCCAAATAGACAAGAATAACTTAATTTGTCCAACAACGGAAAGGAAATTAGGTTCTTTCGAAAAGAAGGTACATACAATACGTCTTTTAAATACAAACAATGTCCACTGGTAAGCAACAAACGAAAATCACAAATAGAATAAACTAAACACAAACTGCCATCAACTGTATAAATGGATGTTTCACCATCACTCAGGCTTCGGTTTCTTATCATACCCTGCAAAGAAATACAAACATGAGTTGTTGCTGCTGTATCAACCCACCAAGTATTTCTTGGAACTGAAACTAAATTGATCTGAGAACAGACCATAGATGTGAAAATACCTTTGGCTTTCATCATAGCCCTCTATTTTTCACATCTTTCTTAAAGTGCCCCGGTTTTTTACAATGGAAGCAACGCCCTTTACCAGACGTACCCTTATGCTTCTTTTGTCCCGAACCGGATGCATGTGCATCTGAACCTTCATACTTTCTCTTAATTCCCTTATTCACCTGAGCTTTCACCATTTGCACTTCTGGATATTCTTGCTTCATCTTTTCCTCCTCTTGCGCTGCCTGAGAGATGAGCTCATTAAGAGTCCATTTCTCGCGCTGACAGTTATAAGAAGTTTCGAAGTTCTTATACCAAGGAGGGAAAGAGTGAAAAGAAAAGCTTACCACAACATCTTCCGGAAGGTCAATCTTAAGTGCTTTCAATTTGGAAACGATGTTTAACATTTCCAAGATGTGCTCACGAACAGTCCCGTAGCCACGATATTTCATAAAGGCTAGCTTAATAAGCAGCGTCTTAATCTCTACTTTATCGTTATTGGCAAAACATTTCTCTACCTCTTCGAGAAACATTTTCGCATTAGTGATCTCAGGTGGAACTGCACCACAGAATGCTAATGGAATCGCTTGCTCCATGATCCCTAGACTTATCCCGTTCGACTTTTCCTACGCCTCTGACTCTTTCTTCTCCGTAGGAGAACTGTCATCAGTCAGAGGTTTAGGTTCATCGACCCTTAATGCTAAGTTGTAATCATGGCACATCAAGTGTAACTACATATCTTATTTCCACAGCTCAAAGTTGCTCCCATTAAGTATGGGTCCCTTTTTGCCTTCCGGGTTATAGAGATACAAATTTGCTAACATAACAAATAACAAACAATAAATAGCCAAAACATCACTTAACATATAATCTCCATAGTATTTAACAAATAAACATAGCATAATAAAACATACTCTTACAACATCAATAAGATACCTTTGGGCAAGCATATTAATTTGTATATGTATGAGTTTGAGTATAATTAATGTTGATCCTACTAATTGACTTAAGTAAGAAAATCTTCCTTTGGGCCGATTTTCCTAGTTCAATTTTCTTAATGACCAATTCAAAAATAACTATCTTGTGTCTAAGATTAACTATGTCAAACCTTAAACTTCTTTTGGGCCGATTAAAATTTACATACTTGTCAATCATAGACTTGTCAAAACTCTAAAATAATTAATTCAGCAATAGGGATCACTTTGACGGTATATTGAATCATTAATTATTTATCCAAGTTCGGACAACTTAAAACATGCTAATTATCTCGAAAAATACTATACGACTACCTATTCACTTAATGTCCAAACTATTTCGTAGTCTATATCTAAATTTAATAGAATTAAAATCAGATCTTAAACTTATTATATTATAATATATTTTTAACTATATACGATAATATAATTCTTAATATATATATACATATATTATAATTCTTATTTATACCTGTCAAATTTAAACGCAGGTAGTTGCCTACCTTAATATAAAAATTGCGTGCACTAACTTATGTTATTAACGTACAATTAGTGCAACTAACGCGCAATGCACGTGCAACTTATGTTATTAACGTACAATTAGTGCAACTAACGCGCAATGCACGTGCAATCAATGCACGTGCCGCACAACTAACGTCCCAATTAATGCGCAACTACTAAGTAATGAGAGTAGCAGTCCTTTCACGTATTCATAATATAACCAATTCACCGTGCACTTTTATATATATATATATATATATATATATTAAATAGCAGTTTAAGATATATGTTTCGCCGATAATTAGGTGTTATTTAATTTTAATTCCATTAAACTAAATTATCGACGATTACTGTAATTTTAATTCGATTAAATTTAATAACCGACGAATTCGATTAAACTTAATAACCGATAATTACTGCACTTTTATTTCTACTATGTTTATATATATATATAATTAACAATCGACAACCGTTATCATGTTTACGTTTGAGTTTTAAGCTTTTTCAGCATAATAATCAAGATGCAGCCATGAGAATTTCTACTTAATATGCAAATTGATTAACAAAACCTTTTCTACTGTTATTTAACATACCCATATATAAACGGTTGACTTGCTTAAACATGCTTTTAATTGAGTACCGAATCTATTCAAATATTCATGAATACGCACTTTTAATCAACAAGTATCAAAGATAATAAATTGAAAATCTGAAAACTTAAGAATTTAATTTCACGGTGGCTCTGATACCACTTGTAAGAAATACTTTGCGGATTTCTTACTTAACTTATTGAACCATGAAATTAAATCATCCTGTAATAATGTGGAGTAAATAACTTACAGGATGTAGACATTCTTTGATCTTCAGATTCCAAACTTGAAGCAGATGATCCGTGATCTTTTGCTAGGTTATGATTCTTCTAAGAGATGGCAACCAAAACAAAATTTTGTAATTGATTCGAAGGAAGAATCAATTCGTTTTTCTTAAAGGATTTTTCTCTCTGTATTTAATGTCGTGTCTCTTTAAGAATGAGAAACTCATTCTTATATAAACTTAAGTGAGAAAAACGGTTCTTCTCTTTTAACCGTTTGTAACTTCGAGACAGTTACTTAATGAAGACCAGTCCTTATTAAATTGTCACCCTTAGGGACCATAACCCGGTATTATTTTGTTTTACAAAATAACCCCAAAATGTTTACGTTTTGCTTAAGTTGTTTATTTGCGAATCTAATCCTTCACAGTATTCGAAATTAAACCTGGTATCTATACAATTACCTCCATGATACATATTTTATCTACTAGTCCGTTCTTTTCTTTATGATTACTTTTATTGGACTAATATTAACGATAGTTCGATACATCGATAAAACATGTGACGCTCCAACTTAATGGAGAAATTCCAATAATGAGAACTCAAAAATGAGGTTTTTAACAACTCCGATTATCTTCCATTTCAACCCATTATGGTTGAGATATTTCTTATAGCCTCCTGCAAGTATAAATTTAGCTACTTTTTGAGTACCTTCAGAGTCTTTTGGGTCGAAACCCACAATTGCATCTAACACAAGGACTGCATCTGCTACTGTCTTGGTAATGATTCTACGATTTCGTGACAACATAATTTTGGTTCAATTATATTCCAAACATAATTAAGGATTGGATAGTGTATTTTCTACCGAATGGCCTTGTCTCTCGACGTCTCTGGTCCGATCGATGTAGAAATCCTTGTCTAGATGTCAACTTGTGGTCCATGATTTCTTGTGTTTGAGTAAAAAAATTTGAGTAAGAAATTTGATGAAATCGTCAATGATTTTAACGGAAAGCTATTTGGATCTCGTCAATGGTTGCTTCTTCTATAATGAATCTGTGACTGTAGATTTCTCCAAAAGATGAGCCGACGATGAAGAGTAAAACCACACAACAGAGAGCTCGAGACGAAGTAGACGGATCGTCGCTGATACCATTGTCACCGTTACGAGATTCCTCTTCAATAAAGACTTCATCTTCAACCCAAAATAAGCGATCGAGAAAAATAAATTAAAATATTAAAACTATTCTTTGAACTTCCCTAAACAATAAATATGAGTTTTCAATTAAAATACTAAAAACTAAAAAAAAAACCTTTGAAATATTTGGAGTTGCTAAATAAATAATAAAAGATAAATAACTATTTAAAAAAATATTTGCTATTGAAATAACTTGATTAGATCATAAATAAAATTAAACATTACCTAAAATAAATAACAGATTATTTTGGTACGGTAACAAGAATAACCCTAAAATTATATTTTGTTTGAATAAGGTATATTTGATTAAGTGTTATAATAATTGTTTGATTTACTGCGTATAGATTATAATTTTTTTACCTTTATAAATAATGATAATATATATCAGATAATTTATTAGTTATATTTTAATGAAATAGACTTATTGTATAAATAAATTAGTTATCTTCTTATGGGATAAACATTAATTTTGAAAACTCATAAAATTTGTTAATGAGTCACAAAAATTAATAATAACTCTAATTTTGTTGTTTTGCTATAATGGTTAGTCTTAGAACTAGGTTTAGCTTTTAGCCAAAAAGCCAATAAAAAGTTGGATTTGTATAATTTACTTTTGGAAGGTGTTTAATTCTGATTTTAGAACGGTTGCTAAACCATTCTTTAGAACATTGGTACAACCTAGATCTAAAATTTTATACGTATTTCATAGGCATATAGTCCAATGCACATACATCACTAAAATATTGAATATGAAAATATTTCAAATATTTATATATAATAGGTAAGAGTTTTATAGTGTCATGTGTGAAAGAAAGCAAGCCCTTGAAGCATGGTAATGTTGAAGCTTCAAGGACTGCAGCAATTCAGATTTTGAGTAAGGAAGAAGAAAGAAAGAAAACTAGAAGAAGAAGAGAAGAGGAAGAAGAAAGAGGATTGGGTTAAATGTCTGAACCCTAATCCGATTCGGGTAATGTGGTTTGGTTCTGGTATTGGGCCGGATTATTTGCTGAAGCCCAATAGCTAATGGTGAAGTCCATCTGATGCCCTAAAGTGTGACCTTTTGGGTTGTGTTGCTGGTCCAAGATTTATCACACATTATCAAGTCATTTGGACTAAGTTTTACTCTATTAATAAATGTAACAAGAATATGTGTAACAGAATTACATGACTAACTACCTAACAACTTATTGTTAGTGAACAGCCTATAAAGTGTAAATGATTGTTCTTGATTCATTAATGAAAATTGTTCAATCCTAAAACTCTCTCTCTATACTCTAATTTTTAATGAAACTGATTTCCCTTTTGAGCATCAGTTTCTTCACACTACTATTCCTGAGTCTTCTACTAAAGTGTCCTTGGATTCTTGGCTGCCTAGTCTATCTCAGGCTTTTGTGAACTATAAACATTCTGTGACACCTACTACTTCTCTCAGTACTCCTGAAGATGATGCTACTCTGCAAACTAAGACTTCACAAGGTACAAATCTATCACCTGTTCATACTTCTACTCATACTATACATGACAGTTATACTGAGTCTCAAACTAAGTCTGATTCATCTACATCTAACCCTAATCATATTCAAGTCTCTAGCTATTCTCCTGACCAACTAAACACTACTGAGACTCATATAAATCAGTTGAACCATTCATATCCTAAAATCTCTATCTGTCTACCTTTTGAATCTACTGATACATCAGTAAGCCCACTTCCTAAACCTTCTTCTCATCATATGATAACCAGAAACCAGGATGGCACTAGAGTACCTAAAAACCCTTATATTGGCTCTGTGACTAAAACTAATATGGATACTTCTGAACCAAGTACTTACTCTAAAGCTGTTAAATGTTCTCATTGGGTAAAAGCTATGGAAGCAGAGTATGAAGCTCTGATGGCCAATAAGACTTGGTCCTTGGTTCCTTGCAATCCTAATCTGAATATTGTGGGCTGTAAATGGGTGTACAAGGTGAAACATAACAGAGATGGGTCTGTTCAAAGGTACAAGGCCAGACTTGTAGCCAAGGGGTTTCATCAAACCCCTGGCATTGACTACTCTGGAACATTTAGTCCTGTGATAAAGCCTTCTACAGTTAGACTAGTTCTAACCTTAGCAGTTTCTAAAGATTGGGAAGTAAGGCAACTGGACATTAATAATGCCTTTCTCAATGGTTACCTGACTGAAGATGTGTATATGGCTCAACCACAAGGCTTTCAAGATCCTCAGAAGCCTACACATGTGTGTAAGCTACATAAGGCCTTGTATGGTCTTAAACAAGCCCCAAGGGCCTGGTATTCAAGACTGAGGGACACACTCATTCACTGGGGTTTCACTAACTCTAAATCTGATTGTTCTCTATTCTATTTGGTCTCTAAAACTGTTGTTCTGCTTATTTTGGTCTATGTAGACGATATAATTGTCACAGGCAATCATACAGAATGTTTGAAGGAGTTTATTCACAAACTCAACACTGTCTTCTCTCTAAAAGACATTGGACCACTCCATCTATTCCTTGGAATAGAAGTTCATCGTGATCATACTGGTTTCTACCTAACACAGCAACAATATATAAAGAACTTACTGAGCTCTCAGGGTCTTTCTCTAGCAAAGCCATGTCCTACTCCAATGGCTACTGGGGTTCATATTTCCAGCACGTCTGGTTCTCTTCTTGCTGATCCTACACAGTATCGTAGCTTGTTAGGTGCATTACAATACCTAACACACACGAGGCCTGATATTGCCTTTGCTGTTAATAAGCTCAGTCAATATCAGCAAGCCCCAACTAGTATACACTGGCAAAACTTGAAGAGAATATTAAGGTACTTATCTGGATCGTGTTGGATAGGACTGCACATCAAACCAACCTTCAACTTTCAGTTGCAGGGGTTTTCAGATGCTGACTGGGCTTCGTCGTCTGATGATCGAAGGAGCGTTGGTGCCTATTGCGTGTACCTTGGAGATTCCCTAATCTCCTGGTCTTCAAAGAAGCAGAATGTGGTTGCTCGATCCTCCACTGAGTCGGAGTATCGAGCTCTGGCAAATCTTTCAGCAGAACTTATGTGGCTTCGCTCTCTTCTAACTAAAATTCAATTCCCAATCGAGACTCCCTCTGTTATCTGGTGTGATAACTTGGGAGCCAGCTCTCTCGCCTCCAACCCGGTGTTTCATGCCCGAACAAAGCACATAGAAATTGATGTGCACTTTGTTCGGGATCAAGTGTTGAAGGGTTTGCTTCAGGTCAGATTTGTTCCCTCTCATGACCAATTAGCTGACTGTCTCACGAAACCCTTACCACATCACAGATTTCAGTTTCTGAGAGACAAACTCGGGCTTCGTCTCTCACCCCTTCGTTTGAGGGGGGATGTGAAAGAAAGCAAGCCCTTGAAGCATGGTAATGTTGAAGCTTCAAGGACTGCATCAATTCAGATTTTGAGTAAGGAAGAAGAAAGAAAGAAAACTAGAAGAAGAAGAGAAGAGGAAGAAGAAAGAGGATTGGGTTAAATGTCTGAACCCTAATCCGATTCGGGTCATGTGGTTTGGTTCTGGTATTGGGCCGGATTATTTGCTGAAGCCCAATAGCTAATGGTGAAGTCCATCTGATGCCCTAAAGTGTGACCTTTTGGGTTGTGTTGCTGGTCCAAGATTTATCACACATTATCAAGTCATTTGGACTAAGTTTTACTCTATTAATAAATGTAACAAGAATATGTGTAACAGAATTACATGACTAACTACCTAACAACTTATTGTCAGTGAACAGCCTATAAAGTGTAAATGATTGTTCTTGATTCATTAATGAAAATTGTTCAATCCTAAAACTCTCTCTCTATACTCTAATTCTATCTTCATGTTCTTTTTTGTCTTATTTTTTACTTTACAACTAACTGAGCGCAGATAATGGACAGTAACTACGCTCTTCAAACAACTAATGTGGATGAGTTAATTCGATATTAAAATTTAGTAAAAATAAAAGACATATATAATATTCTTGAAGTCATATATGATTTTTATTATAGTTGTTTTATAAAAATAGTGTGAATTTCTATCCTATAAATATTTAGGGATAAAACATATTTGATTTTAAAAATCATAAAAAAGGTGAATAACATATAGTTAACATCTATTTATTTTTTAAATTCATATATGGTCACTTTTTATATATTAAAGTAGACTATGACTTTTATATGTTAATGACAACTATATTTATTTTATATATTAGGTAAGTATACATAAAATATGGAACATATTCGAACTCTCGATGATGAGTTAACAACGGGTATCTTCGTACAACTTTTAGCATTGAGAACACATGTTACATCTACCAGCCACATAGTCCTAAAAGATCTATCACTTTGCATTATTAGGCCAACATGTGGCTAAGAAACGAAAGTTTATCTTTTTTAGGTGTTTAGCATCATTTTTCATCCCACTGTTATGGAAATTTTTACCTTGATATGGTATAAGGTATTGAAGAGTCTCCATATATGGACATTTTAGCAGATGGACGAGATATTTCAACAAGTATGTGCAAAATCTTGTGTATTCCTTTTCTTGAACTGGTGAACATCTTTAACCACTATACTAGAAATACTATACGAAAAGATAGAAAACTCGTGAACCTGCCAAAGATACTTTCCATGTAAACCTTTGGCAAGGTAAAAAGGCATTGGTCTCATTTTGGACAACAAATCACACGAGTGCTTGTGAATTGGTGCAAATGTTTGAAGTCATGTTCAATATTTTTTTTAAGTTATTATATAAATATTGTAAAAGGTGAAGAATTAAAAAATATATATATATATAGTAAAGTTTTCGTTTTCTATGATAAATTAGGTATTCTTTTAAGCTTGTTATGTTCGTTTGATGGGTTTTAGGTATTCTAATTCTTACTAGTTTATATTTAAATAGTTGATCAAATTTCATTGTGAATTAAGGAAAATTATTCTTTGATTTATTTGCAGTTGTGTAATTGGATTTTCTTAACTAAAGTTAAGAATGAAGTCATGATGTGGGGTTTCAGGCTCGCTTAGTATAGTTATGCAGACTTATAGTGTTTCTTTCTTGGTTATTGTTGAAGAGTGTTTTTTTGGAATGTATTGGGTGTTCTTTGCTTGCGGATTGGTGAACACCTAATCTATTATACTTTATTGAACCATTTTTCGCATCACAATGACCTGATAATAGATTTGAAAATATTGGCAACTTAAAAGTACTTTTTTATACTATCATCATACTTGGTCAATTTCGTATTTCGTAGTTAAATCTTTTTTATTTTTGTTTTTAATATTATACAACTTATATTGATGATTATTTTTATACCATCATCGTACTTAGTTAATAATTCGCGTATTAAATATTTCATGGAAAGAAATAGTTTCATACTAATTACATTCTAGATAGATATTAATAGGGAGAAAGAAGAATTTACTGCAAACGAAACTTCTTTTCTTTCTTTTTTGTTTTTGATTTATAATTCCTTTTATACTAATAATTGTTAAAAAGCATCTGTTCAACATGCTATAGAATAAGTTATAACAGATGCGTATAATTCGTATTGGTTGATCTTACCCGCGCTTTAGCTTAAAAAAATACTAAGACTTTTGGCTTCTTTTTATACAATTATTCTCTAATTTACTTTTTAATTCATTATAAGTATAGGAAATTAATTTTATATCCTTGAACTGAGAATGCTAATAAAATAAATCACCGCCATTGTCTTTTACGATTTTAAGACTTCACACCCACTTTCAAAACTGGTATCATTTATGATTCTACTACAGAATCAATGTAAGAATTGGTTTCTTAATATTTTTATGTTCGGTATTCCTATATCTTTTAGTATTTGGAGTTAGATTTAAGACGAAAAAAATATACTGGGTTATAGAATTCGATGATCTACCGAACCAATTCAGAAAAATAAAAACAACCCAAAAAACCCTTAACTTAGCATATCATCCACTGGACTTTTTAATTGTATTTTTCTAATAAATATTTGGTTCAACTTGTATCTTAATTACATATTTCTCGGTTCAGTTCAATTCAACACATGGGATGGTTATTTACTAATAATATATTTAAAAAAATGCGTTCCTATGTACAATAAACCGTATAATATTTATAAATAATAGAATTTGTAAATTTATAATTTACAACGATATGATAGAATACTTTTCATCATAGGCTGGAAACGAAATTTTAAATGTTGCATGTAACTGTTTTTAAAACAATTTCTAAATCTATTGCAGTAGTGTTAGTACAATATATTGTAGAGTGCCATTTACAAATATGATTTTAAAACTATTTTTATTTGTTCTTTTCAAATATGAGGTTTGATATCAAATCCTCGTAATATTATAAAATATTAATATATAATATTATTAATATTATATATTATTTAGAAAATGAGATGCAGTATACATTATAAAATATTAAAAATGTATACATAAAACCACTCTAATTTTAAGTTTTGATGTTAAAAACCAAAAATAAAAATCAATGATTTTTATTCAACATAATCATATTTTATGTGTTTTTGATAATTATTATAGATGAAACAATATTTTTTGATATAACAATTTTTCATATTGAATAATTTTGATAATATAATATAATTTTTATTTTATTTTTTCATTTAACAAAAAAACTATAAAATACATAATAATATGAAAATCTCATAATTTTTTCATTTAACCTTTTATCCTCACCATCAAATTAATCAATCCATGCATGGTACACAAAACAAATAATATAAAGCATATTTAATTTCTTTTTACCATTATGGGAATCATATACCCTACTTCCAAATACACAACACTTGGGATGTTGTGTCTTCTCTACCTAACATTTGTTTTAAACATTATTTGTTTTGGTATAATGCTGCGAAAGAAAAATCTCCAAGCAACGGAGACAAATCTTATTGCCTTCTTAATCACAAAATAAGATCCCGCTGGTAAGAAATTGAGTATATAGAGTACTATTTTTCAATACAGATTCCTTGTAGGGTTTTATAAGTTTTCTCCCACTAGATCAAATTAAAAAAAATCGGAATTTTAGATGTCTATTTTTTCCTCCACAATTTTTTACTATATATTTAATTGTATTTAGATTTTCAAGTAGATAAAAATATTTCAGATAGTGGCTCCAAGAAACCTAAGAGTTTTTCTTGGATTCTGAGAAATGTTTCTCTTTCTTCTTCCAAATCTACTGATTTAATGGAACATTCAAGCAATAATGAGGAGGAGAAAGATAGGAGATCCAATTCCTATGTTGATATTGTTAAGAAGAGTTTGAGATTGGAAGAAAAACTTGAATTCGAGCCAGAATTCTTGGAAACCAAATCAGACCATTTGTCTATTCAATATTGTGATGATGTTCTTAAGAAATTGAAGGCCAAAACTAAGTACTTCTTAGTTGGTAAATTTACTCATGGGCTGCCAAAACGAAGCATCTTGATACAGTTCTTTGAGTCATTAAAGTTTAAAGCTCCATTTAGATACAAAATATGGGATTCCAGACACATAATCCTTGAGTTTGATTCAAAGCAAGATTATGTGAAGATATTTCAACGTGCAGTATGGACTATAGGTTCTTCTGTAATGAGACTTTTAAAATGGAATGGAGATTTCTCAAAAGAAAGTTCAGTGGCACCAGTTTGGCTAAAGTTGGATATGCCAGAACCTTTGTATGATGAAAATGTGGTCATGTCGATTACTTCTTTGATAGGAGAAACTCTTTTAGTAAAAATTCCTGTAGTAAACAGATTGTTTTCATCTTGTTCTGCTCTTGTGGAAATCGATGTCAATACTAAACTTCAAGCTGATGTGTGGATTGGTTTTGGTTATAACTTTGGCTACTGGGTTCGAGTAACGTACACAAATCTCCCTTTGTATTGCAATCAATGTTTTCATCTTGGTCACAGTAATGACAAATCAAGAAAGTTAATAAAGACCAGGAAGTTGAAGAGGTTGCTAAGAATAAAAAGATTAAATCTGTTATTACTAAGCAATAAATACATAAAGATCAAGAAAATGCTAGAGTTGAAGAAACAGATGGACTCCTGAGCAAGAAGAAATAATCGAAGCTATACAAACATTAACCATGGGAATTACTGATAACAATGGTTATGTTAATATGGTATCTGAAGGAGATGATTCTCCTAAAGGAAGCTTGCGAAGTCTTCAACATTATCCTATTATTGAGAAGTGGAAAACTCATTCTCCAGAATTCTTTAGAGGAAGTAATCATGAAGATGAGAGTAGTCAAGAGCAACATATTAATGAAGTTCAAAACGAAAGTGATCAAATGAAGAAGGATCAACTTTGTCAAGATCAAGATAACAATAAAAAGTTAAAGGGAAGCAAACAAATCGTTGAGGAAGGGGAAGATATTTCTCAAACAGACCAACACAATGTTAGGAATCAGAATGAGGAGGAAGAAGAGGCAAGTTTTAAGGAGATCTTTGACAAAAAGATTAAAACAGCTAAAGGCAAGACTAAAACAAGAAGCAAAAGCATCAAAGCTTTCCAATTCAATGCTTCAAGTAAATCAAAATTTTCTAACTCTCTTAATGATTAGTATTATAAACTGGAACATTCGTGGTATTAAAGATAAAGTTTCTCTTCGTAGGCTCAAATTCCTTGCTAAGAAAAATAAAGCTAAATTGATTGCTGTTCAGGAACCTCTTGTTAATGTTAATGTTATTGGTAGCATAGCTACTAAATTAGGCTTCGAGAATTTTGCTTATAAAGTTACTAACAAAATATGGGTTTTCTGGCATTATAATATATATATATATATATATGTCACTATTTTAAATGATATTAGTCAATGTTTAAATCTTAAAGTGAGTCTTAATAATGATAATCAGCATGTTATGATTCTTTTGTGTATGCTAAATGTCAAAGAAATAATAGAGTTGAGCTTTGGAACTTTCTCAAAAGCATTGCTGATACTGACTTGGGTTGGTTGATTTGTGGTGATTTTAATGTTATTAGTTATGTTGAGGAACAGATTGGTTGTAGTACTTTTTGTATTAACAACACTAATGATTTCAATGACATTGATTACTAGTTGTAATATTGAAGATGCTGGTTATAGTGGCTCGAAGTTTACTTGGTCTAATGGTTCCAAATGGAAGAGATTAGATCGTGTTTTCATCAATAGTAACTGGTCTAATAACTTTTGTAATACTAAGATATACCATCTTGCTAGAACTGGATCTGATCATATGCCTATTGTTATCTCATTTTCTAATGATTCTGTTAGAGTTAAAGCTAGTTTCAAGTTTCAGGATATGTGGATCATGGAGGATTCCTTTCTTCTCTTTGTTGATGATAACTGGAATGGTGATCTTCTGGGTAATCCTTTGTTTATTCTTTGGAATAAACTTAAAAGACTTAAAAAAGGTTTGATTATTTGGAACAAAAATATCATTGGTAACATCTTCAGTAAAGTTCAAAGTTTAGAGGATGAGGTTTTAGTCAGTGAGCTTAATCATCAGAACCTTCAATCTGATGAGTCCAAGTGTGAGCTAGCTAAAGTTGATGCTTTACTTATCAAATCTAATAGAATGGAAGAGATGTATTGGAATCAACAATGCTACTGTAATTGGATGCTTGACGGTGACAAAAACACTAGATTTTACCATAGTTATGTTCAAAAGAAAAGAAGAAGAAACAATATAAAAGGTATCAAGAATGGTGATAGATGGATCAATGATTCTAAGGATATTGGTCTTTCTGCTGTTGATTTCTTCAAGAATTCTCTAGCTGATTATCCATATGCTAATAAGTCTGATGAAGCTAGATATATAAATGATAACTTGTTTAATAACATCCCTAGCTTGGTTACTGATGAAGAGAATAGACTGTTCTTTAAAGCTCATGATGAGTCTGAGATATGGAGCATTATAAATCACATGAATCCTTCCAGTGCCCCAGGTATGGATGGTTATACTCTTACTTTCTTTAAGCATTGTTGGCACATAATTAAATTTGATATGATTAATGTTATAAAAGATTTTCTGCTTGGTAAGAATATTCCTAGATGAATTTTTGCTACTGGAATTTGCTTAATACCAAAGCTGCCTAACTCTACTTGTTGGAAAGATTACAGACCGATCAGTTTATGTTCTTTGCTAAATCGTATCATGTCCAAAGTCATTGTTAATAGGATGGCTCATGTCTTGCCTAATATCATCTCTCCTAACCAAGGTGGCTTTGTTCCTGGTAAGAGTATTCATGAAAATATTCTGATTTGCAAAGAATTAATATGTGATATGAATAGAAGGTTAAATATAGTAATATCTTGATTCAACTTGACATGTCTAAGGCTTTTGACAAGCTAACTCACTGCTTTATTTTAAATGTTTTAAAGAAGTTTGGCTTCTCTTCTAGATTCACTTGTCTTATTAAGAAAATGATTAATGCTATTAATGTCTCTATGCTTGTTAATGGTGAAGTGTTTGGCTACTTTAAAAAAACTAAAGGTCTCCGTCAAGGTGACCCTATATCTCCTTATATTTTCATCATTGCTGAGGAAATGTTCATCAGAGGTATCAATTCTCTTATTAATAATAACAGATTTATGAAGTATAGAAGTAGAAGCAATATTAGTATTAACTGTCTTGCTTTTGCTGATGATATATTATTGTTTCTAATTGCAAAGATAGTACTATTAGCAAGTTATGTAACTTCCTAGACAAAGTATCAAACTCTTTCTGGTCAGGTGGTTGATAAAGAGAAAACTAAGATTTTGTTGGCTAATGGTATTAGTGTAGCTAAGATTGATATTATATCTAACATACTGGCTTCTCTTCTAGCTATCTTCTTACAGATTACTCGGGGGGTCAAAATCAATACAAACAATAGAATTAGCAACTACAACAAATTAATTTGCAAGATCAGTAATAAGATTAATGAGTGGAATGTTAAATATCTCTCCGTTGCTGGTAGGCTTACATTAGTCAAGTCTGTTTTAATGAGTATTGTGCTTTATTGGATGCATAGTTGTGTTCTGCCTAAAGGTATTATTTCTAAACTAGAAATCATAATGAATAGATTCATTTGGGGTTCAAATCAGATTGACAAGAAAGTTCATTGGTGTAAATGGGATTCATTATGCAAAACGTATAGTGAAGGTGGCCTCAATGTTAGAAAAATGGTTGATATACAAACTGCTATATCTTTTAATTTATGGGCTGCTTTTAGGAAAAACGGTACTTTCTGGTCTAACATTATGCATAGTAAGCATCATCCTTTACAGATTAGTCCTTACAAAAAGGCTCTATGGTCTGGAATAGAATGATCAAAGTTCGTGATCATGCTGAGAGATATATCAAGTGGAGGCTGGGTAATGGTCTTGTTGATTTTTGGCTCGATAATTGGACTTATTCTGAGCCTATATTAACTCTAAATAGCAATGACAATAATTTATGGTTCACTGCTGAAAAGGTTTGTAAATATTGGTCTAATAATGGTTGGGAATTAACTTTACTATACAACATTATTCATCATGATACTATTGCTTGCATTAATAGTCTATCTATTGACAACAACAAAGATGACCTAATGATTTGGAGCTTAGCTAAGAATGGTAATTATAATTTGAAAGATACTTGGGATGATATTAGAGCTAGATACAATACTGATTCTGTCTTCCAAAAGATTTGGAACAGCTTAACTCCTGTTAAAATTTCTTTCATGCATTGGAAAATTCTTCATAACTATATTGTTGTTGATTCTATCATTCAAAGTAGAGGCATTGTTTTAGCTTCTAAATGTCAGTTTTGTGACAACTGTGTCTCTTTATATCTTGTAAGTTTGCTTGGTCAATATGGATTCATTATGCAGTTATCTTTAAAGTGTTTATATCCAAGCACATGAACATCAAGCACCTCACCAGAATATGGCAAGGGTCTAAGACTAAAAAAACTCAGGTCAGAAGCATTTTACCTTCTCTAATCTTACATAATATATGGAAGGCCAGGAATTTATCTAAGACTAAAGGTTTTAATACATATGTTAGTTCTATTATTAACCAAATTAATTCTATCATTCACACTCTTGATATGAAAAAGGTTTTAAACAAATCTCATTGGCTTGATTGCTCTAATGCAGCTATGGAAATGTGATGTGTTAACCAGTTGAAAGCTGTTAATAGACCTAATTATATCAAATGGATTTTGCCTCCTACTGGTAGATTGAAAATGAATACTGATTCTTCTTGCCTCAGCAATGGTGAAGCTAGTGGTTTTGTCATTTTTAGAGATAGTGCTGGTAATCTTATCAGTGGTCACAACTATCTCTATGGCAAATCTACTCCTTTAATTGCTGAGACTAAAGCTCTTCTGGATGGTTTTATTATTTGTAAAACTAATAACTGGAAGATGATGGATGTTAAATCTGATTCATTAACTAGCATCAATTGGATCATCAATAAAAACAGAAATGTTTACTGGTTTATCAAGCCGATTCTTGATTTCATTTGTAAGCTAATCCATAGTAGCATGACTATTTCTCATATATTTCGTGAGTAAAATCATGCTGCTGATTGGTTAGCTCATTATACATTGAAATCTAAATCTTCTTATAACATTATGCCTAATTCTATTCTCAATGACCTTAAGGCTATTCTGATTTTAGAAGCTCTTGGTCTTGGTTATATAACTACTTAGCTGATTTCGTACCTGTCTTGATTAAAGATGCTATCCGTGTTTATAAGCTTTGTTCATGTTTTGAGGTCTATGGTGTTGCTCGGTGCAATCTCGCTTGAGGATGCTGTGCTGATTCTCCTTCTTTGGGTTCTAAGGTGTTCTGATTGGGAGCCTGCTTCTTCTATGCTAATCTAATGTTTGCTTCTGAGGTGTTGCTGTTCTTGGCTTCTGATATGCTGCTTCTTCTGGTCCTTGTTAGCTTCAAGCTTCTGGTAGCTCGAGATGATGAATGGTACTGCTGTTGATTTGTCCTGATGATTTGTCCTGATGCTTTGTGGCTGTTGGTAATGTTGCTGGTGATGCTGATGGTGCTGGTTTGATGATGATGCTGCTGATGGTGCTACTATATTGAAGATGCTCCTATTGTTGTTTTCGAAGATGCTCATGAAGCTGCTGTTGATGCTTTCAGATGCTAATCTTTTATTCCTTAGTCTAATTGTAGGTCATAGGCTAGGGTTTTAATTTTGGCGCTTCTTTAGTTTTTTGAATTCAATCTCCTGCCTTATTGTAAACATTATTCGATAATATAAATATTTCATTTAAAAAAAATATTTTTACGTAGATATTTCTCTTCATTGTATTTTAAATTTTATGTGGTTGTGCTTTATTGTATTTAGATTTTGATATTGTTATTTTTTTTAATGTTTTTGTTTTATGAGATATTAAATATTAAGTTCATTTAAAAAATATCAATTTGCTATCTAGTTCGGATATAGAAAAAATATCCACAATAATTTTAGCCTAAGCTTTGTTCGACATAACCATTTTCGCTCTTGGAAATACAAGTTGACATTATTACCAATAATATTAAAGTGTTATTATCAGCATGAATGAGAAAAGCATACAAAAGTTTTAAAAAAAATTTAGAAACAGATCAAACAAAAATAAACCAATAAAAAGAAATAATAATATAATAAAATGTATTTTAGACTATTTGTTCAACTTATTTGTTCAACTTATAGGCCAACGAAATTTCGGCCCTAGATGTATATAGAAAAAACAAACAACCATAACAAAAACCTATACAAAAACTCATATCTTAGTATTTTCATTATTTGGTCGAAAACTACTTCTCTCCAAATATTACAAGCCATAATTAATAAGCTTGTGTCCGTAAAAAAGTAATTACGAAACGAAATCAAATGTAAGAAATTATCTTATAATTTTGTTCCTCTTATAAGATTTATCGAATTTAAATACTTTGTAGTCCAAAAAATATAATTTACATGTGATCCACAAATATTCGATGAGAGAAGAAGAATCACAAACTAACAAGGTGGAATAAGAATTCAAAACTGGACCCATCGGAAAACTGGACTTATCGGTAACATCAGTGTAATTGAAATTAAACATTCTAGAAAGATAAAAAAAATAGTTTGGTACCAACAACTACAATATTTAAAAGAAAAAAAAGTTTGTTTTATTGTGTTGAAGTGAATCACTATGCTCGTGATTTCAACTTAAAAAAAAAGAAGAGAATGAAAATATTATTTCTATTTATCTATCTATCTGTATACATCTATATTCAAGATAATACAATAGGAAAAAAGCAAAAAAGGTTAGCAAATTAAAACGTAAACAAAATAAGGATGATAGACGTGCCAGTTTTGATTTACTTCTTATGAGTTGTAAAAGAATAGTTTTTCCAAATATAATAGGTTCTGTGAATGAAAAAAATATATAGTTTGTATAAAATTTGGAAAACATTGGTAAATTTATTCGAAATATAATACTATTGTAACAGCACGTTGAAAGTATATACGAATGAATCATTTATTAATAAAGAAAATTATATTTCCTCATTATCGTAATAATTATTTATTATTGAATGACTAACTAAAATGTTCAAATATTATTGAGAGGCATTCTTAAGTGAGAAATAGGTTAGGATGAGAATAGTTTTTTATTTTTTTTATGTATATATATTTTTAATAAATAAATTTTAAGTTTATAAAATAAATTGATTTTTGTTTTAGGTACGTTGATTTAAAGAACAAAACAGGAATGAAATTTTATGACGAAGAATAAAATCTTCAATAAAAAACATAACGAAGTCAGTTAGGATGAGACGAATAAAAAACATAATGCTAAAACGTTTGTCAATGGATATAAACCTCAAGAGTATAACGTGAAAAAACCGGAGAAACCTTTGTCAATGGATAGAAACCTCAAGAGTGTAAGTTAAAAAATCGGAGAAACCTCATCGCATGAGAGATTTTTTGTTCAAAATAAGTATATTCATAATATTTATCTCATTTCAAAACTCTATTGGAAAAATGAAAACAATATTTATACTTCTGGTTGTTGTTGTTTATTGTATACAAATAAATTTATTATACGTGAAGTCTAGTAGTTTAAATGGTCTTCAACAGTCTAACTTTTTAAATTTATTGGCACCCATTTAAAACAATCCTAAGATAACTCTTGTAATGTACTTTGAGGTTCATCAATATATTTGAACGATGAGAAACTACTATAGAGAATCATTATCGCATTGATAACTACTACAGAGAAGCATTATCGCATTGATATATTTACGCACATTTTGAAACTTTTTACTCATGTCAGTGTGCGGTAAGTTATGAAAAATCTTAACCCATACTTCCATCGGTTTCGTAAACCTCTTCAAGTTACTATAAAGATGTCAATCATTAACTGATAATTATGTGGAGATCATCAAACTCTTTCTATGCATTAAATGATACATGTATATTTTCCGAGTCTGATGCAACAAACCAATCAGCTAGTATATACCATCTAGTAGATCAATGTGGTGAAAAGACCACATTTTTAACCACATCTACGGACTTTTAATTACATGCCTAAGATCGGTCACCGTTTATGACTCATTGAATCCACCAGATCGATGTGGAGTATTTCTCTTTCACGAGAAACCTTCTACATGTGAATTATAAGATCTTCATATTTTTCAAATCGTATTTGTTTTATAAATTACTTATGAATGTTTGTCCAACTAGTGATAGGATTTTTCGGATTATTCGTAGGTCCAAAGTTGACATATATTACACATATAATATTTATAATTAAGACTTATATAATTTAACCGACCAAAATGCATGTCACAGATTTGATAAATTTTATTTTATATATTAGGTTTGAAGTATAATTTTTACTTTATTGAAAAATAAAAATTAATATATATATATATATATATATATTTATTTAAAAAGGATAGATAAAAATATTGTCCCAAATTATTTAATACACATACGATTTATTCAAGAGAATAGGAAGTAAAAACGTACCGAATGTGCGGAACACAATATTCCAACCTCATCACATCATTTTTAATGGAAAGTATAATATCATGGAAGTGTAAAACAAACACTTGTTGCATCTTCCGCTATGGCTGCAGAGATTACTGTGTATTTATTTCAAGGCATCCAACTAGAAATTTTAGTTGCAATTTTTTTTCACATGTTTGTGAATCTTGTAGATGATATAAAGACCCCTTAGATTATATTATGTCAAAAAGTTCAACGATTCAATATTCCAATAGTAGTATGAGCTCATTTAAGTTGAAATGTAGATAGAGCACAAAGAGAGAAATACAACTTTGGTGGATCCTCTAACTAAAGTATTGATACCTATGGCTTTTATTAAACACACCATTAATATGGTTGTTGTATATTTAGTGGATTGTTTGTTTTGATAGGAGAATGTATAAAGTTATAAGATTATATAATATGACGAAGTTCATTAATACAAACACACATACACAAATATACCAATATATCCAAATCACTAAGTAAGTAGGACGAGTTAAGAATAGATGTGCATGGTTATATTTTATGTTATTCTTATGTTATGCGACATGATAAATCAATTTTGTTATATATTGAGATATTTTGATTATTGATGCATCTATATGTGACTTTAAATGCATTAAAAATGTTTTTACTCCAATGTCGTTAATAGCCAAGTACGAGATTGTTACATTTACCAATTAAATAATACAAATTATGGAACTATATTACGGTGGATGCATTCTATAGTAACATATGATGATCTATGTGGAAGATTTGTGGAATTTCTGATTGGATAAATCGTCACATGTTTATATTAATGCACTTGATTGTTGTCAATATTAATCAAATAAAAGTAATCATATATGAAGTGATGGACGCATATATAAACTAATTATAATGAAGGTAATTATATAAATGGATGAAATTAGAAGATAATTTATCATATTTAAATTAGTTTTAGAATTAGTATTTTTACGGACGAGAGCTTATTAATTATTTATTTTAACTCGTACATTTCAGGAGAAATGGTCTTTCATCAACAAAATTATAATCAAAATATCGAGTTATAAATTATTTTTGTAGATCCTTTTGTATCGTTGTTATGTTCCATTTCTATACCTGTAACACCGGAATTCTGTTGGTGTAGAAGTTAAACAAACGGTCCAAAATGAAATTTATAATATCTCATCAAAATATTATATCATTTCTTCTCACTTACCCAATCTTGTTTGGTTTTTTGTAAGCTCTTCAAGCTTTTCCAACTTGAGAAAAAGATGTAATGGAATTTTAATGTTATTAGTAAAAATATCAACTTATTTTTCCATAATGCAAATGATTATTTCAGACACGGTACATTGTTAAAATATTATTAAATTCCATTATTAATTATAAAGCACGATACACTTATTTCACATTGTGGAGCACGATGCCCTTGTTTCACATATAGAAGCGGAAGAAGAAGAACCCATGGTGAGAGAATTAACAACACTATCAAAAGTATGTTTGCATATTTTAGTTATGCCCACCATACAATTTGTCAGTATCAAAATCTGTTTACACATATTCAACTTAATATATATTTAATTAGCATCCTTTTAAAATTTAGTTCTAAAGCAAATTTAAAATTGTATAATAACACGTATAGATTTATGATTTATAATTTTTTAAATATAGAGAGTCGTAAGGCAGATTGTTTCACAACAAAACCTAATGTAGATGTTGTACATTTGAACGACGAGAAACTACTATAGATAAGAATATTCATATTGATAAGTTTACGCACACTTTGGAACTTCGTACTCATACTAGTGTGCTATAAGTTACACAAAATTTAATTCATACTTTCATCGGTCTTGTAAACATCTTCGAGATCTATAAACTTATCAATAATTAATTGTTAATCATGTGGGCATCATCAAACTTATTCAATGGATTAAACAAAAAATATGTATTTTCAAAGTTTGATGCGACAAACCAATCAGGTAGTATCTACAATCCAACAAACCGATATGGTGAAGATAACACAACTTTGAGTTACATGCCTAAGATGTTTCATTGTTCGTAAGCATTGGATTCACGAGAAATATTCTACAAGTTAATTATTGAGGATCTTCATATCTTTCAAATCTTTCAAACGAAAAGTTAATATTAATTTTCTTGAAAAATGGAGATCATAATTTCCTTTCAAGTGTTTATTATGAGACTATATGAAAAATAATATCTTGAGTTTGATTAACTAATGGAGAAAGGCTACACCATCACCATGAAAGATAGATTTCTTAACCTAAGTGATTCTTGTGATAATTTAATTGCTAAGATTCCTATGACCAAGAACCGTATGTTTATTCTTAGAATTCAAAATGTTGTGGCAAAGATCATAAAAAATTGTATTGGAGATTCTTCTTGGATTTGAAATCTTAGGTTTGAGCACTTACATCTTAAAGGACTAAAAGCACTATCAAAGAAGCATACGGTGAATGGTTTACCTCGCATCAATCAGCTAACTCAATTTTGTGAAGGGTGTCTTTTAGGAAAGCAACTTGTTGGCATAATCAATATAATCTCGTATCTTATTTATATGTATGCAGTTATATTTTATTAGTTTCCGTTATAAATTATGTGTAGTTGTAATTGCCTCCGTAAATTTCGCGTTTCCGTTATGTATATGTAATTTGATCAACTTGAATGGATTTAGAATTTCAGGAAAATAAATTCTCTTAAATTTATTATCTTCATTTGGTATCAGAGCAAATGTCGAAAAACGATAGTTATGCGAGTGTGGTGAGAAGCGGTGGTAGCGCTGAATCAACAAAATCAGAAAGAATAGTGTCACAGAAAAAAGGAAATCTATCACTTACGTATCCAATTCTCACTGACACAAACTATCAAAGATGGGTATTAAATATGAAGATATGCATGAGGGCTCATGGAATTTGTGAATCTGTGTTACCCGACAAACCATTTGATCTCCGTCAAGATCAAATTGCGTATGGAATTCTCTCCCAAGGATTGACTGAAGGACAATTGATGGAATTGGGTGACATCGAAATAGCACAAGAAACGTGAGAGTCTCTGTGCAAAATGAATGAAGGAGCACACGAGGTCAAAGAGGTGCGAGCGCAAGCATTTAGATGGGAATTTGAAGGTATGAAAAAGAAAAAAAAATGAGACAGTAGTGGAGTATGCGAGAAAAATGGCAATAATGGTTAACCAAATAAAGGCCCTTGGTGTTGTGATTAGGCCAAACTATGTGAAGAAGAAATTGTTAAGATCAGTCTCGTCAAAGTTTACCCAAATTGCAGTGTCAATTGAACAATTTGGAGATGCCAAAAACAAGTCTTTTGAAGATGTTATTGGGGCACTAAGAGCCCATGAAGAAGGTCTTAAAGCTGATGAAGAAGAAGAGCATGATGAAAATGTGTTGTTAACAAAAGCAGAATGGGAGTCATGATTCAATTCGACATATTCTAGAGGGACCCAAGGTCACGGTCGAGGAAGAGGTAGAGGTGGGTTTGGCTATGGGAGAGGAAGATTTTCCTATGGAATATCAAAATCAGTTGATGGAGAAGGACATATCCAGAGAAATTCGAACTTTGATATAAAAAAGGTATGATATTATACTTGTCATAATTTTGGGCATTATGTTAGGGATTGCAAACCGAAGAAAGAGGAAACAATGAATCTAATAGAAGAAGTAGAAGAGAAAGATACATTTCTAGTCATGGAGACCGATCATGTTTTTTCTAGAGGGAAAAAATTGATGCTAACCAAAGATAAATCTGAAACAATGGCACCGAAAGGCAGTGTTGATGAATCAATATTGGTACTACGACACAGGCACTTCAAATTATATGACCGGGGACCGAAACATATTGACAGACTTAGATAAATCAATGAGTGGTACAGTAAAGTTTGGTGATGGTTCTATGATTAGTATTTGTGGAACTGGAACGAAAAACTTTAGTAGCAAAACCGGGAAAAACTTGCGCATGAAGAACGTCTATTATGTACCATGATTAAAATATAATATCATTAGTTTGGGACAAGTAGATTAGTCAGGAGGAAAAGTTGTTGTTGAATGTGGATTTCTAAGTGTTTTTTATGCAGATTACAATCTGGTGGCCAAAATACCTCGAGCAGAAAATAGACTATATGCAATCAAAATGAATCAAGCAATTTCACAATGTCTCCTATCTACCAAATCTGAAAACTCTCGCTTGTGGCATGCTCATTATAGGCATCTGCACTTTCAAGCCGTGCAAAAACTTGAACGAGATAAATTAGCCCATGGATTACCTGAGTTTAAACAAGATGGTCAGAATTGTGATGTATGTGTTCTTGGGAAACAACACAGAGGAAGCTTTCCAACATAAAGTCACTATCGAGCAAGTTTGTTATTAGATCTAATCCATGCAGATATTTGTGGTCCTATTTCACCAATTACCAAATGAGGGAACAAGTATTTTATTTTGTTTGTTGATGATTTTAGCAGGTACATTTGGATAAAACCACTAAAATTAAAAGATGAAGCACTTACTGGATTTAAGAAGTTCAAAACAGAAGTCAAGGCGCAATTGGGAAAGAAAATAAAAATGTTACGGACAAACAGAGGCGGAGAATTTCAGTCTCAAGAGTTTAAATTATTTTGTGAGCTTCATGGAATTCAAAGGCAAATGACAGCACTATATTCACCATAACAAAATGGTGTGGTGGAAAGAAGAAATCAAACATTGTCGAGATGATGAGATGTTTGATAGAGGATAAATAAATACCCTATGAATTTTGGGCAGAAGTTGTAGTTATAGCAACCTACTTACTAAATCGTTGTCCCACAACAGCTATAAGTGGAAGGACACCATATGAAGTCTACGTAAGAAAAACACCAAGTGTAAGCCATTTTTGATTTTTTGGATGTATAACTTATGTTAAAAATCTGAAATATGATGTGAAGAAGCTTGATGATCCAAGCAACAAAGTTTTTTTCTTGGTTATGAACCTGGTTCAAAAGCTTACAAATTTGTGAATCCAAAAACAATGAAAATAATAGTGAGTCGAGAGGTGGTATTTCGAGAGTATGAGAAATAAAACTGGTCTGACACTGTAGAATCCATGAAACTTCAACCCAGTAACTCCATTTCTATGAGATACTCAACTGGAGAAGTAGATTCTATGAATCTTGAATCACTATCAATTTTTTCTCAAAGAGTATTAAACGGGGACGATACAAGATCAGATGAGGAACCTAGCAACGAGGACGATGAAACTCCACCAAAAAAGTTTCGATCTTTACAAGATTTATATGATGAAACTAATGAAATTGTGTTAGATTCATATATGAGCCTTCTGTTTATTAAGGAACCAACAACGCAAGAAGAAGCATTCAACAATGAAAATTGAAGGTTGGCAATGGTGGAGGAGCTTGAGGCGATTAAGAAAAATAAAACCTGGGAGCTTAGAAAATAACCACCAGAACACAAAGTGATAAGGTTGAAATGGTTTTATAAGTTGAAGAAGAATCCAGACGATAAAACTATTAAATATAAGGCAAGACTCGTGGTCAAAGGCTACATTCAAGAACATGGAATTGATTATGATGAGGTTTACTCCAGTTGCTCGATTAGAAACTATTAGATTTCTTATGGTGCTAGCGGCCCATGAAGGGTGGCAAGTACACCATATGGACGTGAAATCAGCGTTCTTGAATGGGGATCTAAAGGAATTGGTTTATGTTAAGCGACCACCGGTTTTGCTAAGAAAGGAAGAGAAGATGAAGTTCTGAGATTGAAGAAAGCATTATGTGGTTTGAAACAAGCTCCAAGAGCTTGGAATGAAAAAATAGACTTTTGTTTACAGAATTTGAGTTATGAGAAATGTAGTCTCGAACATACAGTTTACAAAAGAAGAAATGGAGGTGATATGCAGTATGTTGGTGTTTATGTGGATGATTTAGTAATAACCGACTCAAACTTGACGTAACTAAGAAGTTTCAAAGCAAAGATGAAAAAACTGTTTGACATGACAGATTTTGGTTTATTAAGTTTTTATGTGGGAATTGAGTTTAAACAGAGTTTTGATTATATAACTTTGAGCCAAACAAGCTATGCATAAAATATTTTGGAGAAAATAGGAATGCTGAATTGTAAACCATGTCATGTACCAATGAATTCAAGGCTAAAGCTAAGCAAGACTGCTGGAAATCCATCCGTAGATGCAACAATATATTGCAATGTCATTGGGAGTTTGAGGTACTTAGTCCATACTAGACCTGATATATCATTTGCTGTTGACGTGGCTAGCCATTTCATGGAAAAACCATCTATAAAACACATGAGTGATGTCAAACAAATTCTTCGATATATAAAAGGTACACTCAATTTCGGGTTGAAGTATGTTAAAAGAGAACAACAACATCCAGAGTTGATTGGGTATGCTGATAGTGGTCTTATTGGAGACATTGATGATCAGAAAAGTACCTATGGGGTTGGTTTTTTTTGGGCTGTGATCCGATTAGTTGGACTTCACAAAAACAGAAGGTTGTAGCACTGTCTTCATGTGAAGCTGAATATGTTGCTGCTTCTGCAAGAGCTTTCCAAGAAATGTGGCTCAAGAGGTTGCTGGAAGAGTTATGCGAAATTAAAGTTGAAAAAGTTAGTTTGCGAGTTGATAACAAGTCTGCAATTGCTTTAACAAAGAACCCAGTCTTCGATGAAAAACGTAAACACATAGATATCAAGATTCATTTTGTGTGTGATTGCCTGAAACAAGGAATCCTTGATATTACGCATGTGAACACAGAATAACAAATTGTATATTTATTTACCAAGCCATTGCCGCGTGACAGATTCGAGTTCTTAAGAGATGCAACTGGTGTGTTCAACTTGAAGCATGATTTACGAGATTAAGAGGGAGAAATGTTGGCATAATTAATATAATCTCGTATCTTATTTATATGTATGCAGTTATATTTTATTAGTTTCCGTTATTAATTATGTGCAGTTGTAACTGCTTTCGTAAATTCCGCGTTTCCGTTATGTATATGTAATTTGATAAACTTGAATGAATTTAGAAGTTCAGGAAAACAAATTCTCTTAAATTTATTTTCTTCACAACCATGAAATAATTTATGAGCAACTTATAGCTCCTCCCACATCACTACAAGCAACAAGCAACAAGTGATGGACAAGTCACTTCCTCATCCTCATCAAGTGATAGTGACGAGATACCATTTATACGTTATAAAAGGTTTGAAGAAATATATAATAAAATAGAAGAGCTTCCTGTAATTTCTGACTTAACTCTTCTTTGTCTTTTAACAAAAACTGAACCAATAAGCTTTGAAGACGTCGTCCAAGATAACAAATGGAATAAAGCAATGGATGAGGACATTGAGTCTATCAAGACGAATGACACATTGAAGTTAACAACACTTTCAAAAGTAGAAAAAGCTATTGGTGTGAAATAGGTATATAAAGTGAAAAAAAATTCCCAAAACATAGTTGAAAAATACAAGATAAGTTTGGTGGTTAAAGGATAAAATCAAAGGCAATGTGTGGATTATGACAAAGTTTTAGCACTGGTTGCAATGAGGAAGACTATTAGGCTAATAATATCTTTGGAGACAAAAAAATAAATGTAAAATCCATCAAATTAATATAAAATCTGCTTTATTCTTAATAATAGTTCTAAAGTTTATTTTACCCACCATTCTAAAATCAGGTTTAAAGCTAGTTTGAAGTTGTAAAAAAAATTCATTTAAGAGAATGTTTAAACATAAAATCCAAATTTTGATTGGTTATTTCGGTAAAAAACTAAATCCAGTGTTGATAAAGCGTTAAGTCATAACCATTATATAAATAACAAAATCAAAATATTTGTTAAATTGTGTGACCCATTAATACAAAATATGAATTATTAACATATATACTCTCATTTTAAATTAAAAATTTAATCTAATGTCCAGAAATTTGGTTTAACGTGTTTAGTGAAAACGGTAATCGGATTTAAATAGAAATAGAGAAGACAAACAATAGTAAAAGTTACACTGTTCTTATTGATTAATATTTAATAAAATATAGAACACAAACAACGGCAAATAATATATAAAGTTCTTTATTTATTGATGTTGAACTTTTATCTATAAATCCAACATCGATCAATTCACTTGTTTTTGTTTTATTTATTTGTTTTTTTATTTTCACCAAACTTATTCAGATAAGCATGAGTATAAACTTATAATATTTAATAAATATAAGGAAATAAATACGACTTTTTCCTAAAAATTTCATTGTTTTATTTTAGTTTTAAGTATTAAATATTCTTTAGTCATTCTTGAATACATAATGTTAAAGATTATGAAATATTGTTACTTTTATGTATTAAACCGAAGCAAATAATTGCTGATTTATGGTAAGTTAAAGGTTTAAAAAAGGTGTACGTACATTAAATATATTTTGTTAGGCTAAGACTTGTTTATATTCTCAAATAAATATACAGCATGACTGAATTTTAGTTTAAAGTAAATTTTTAGTTTATATTTATTTTTGCGTAAACTCCTTAGTCATTCTTGAGGCTAAAGCTAAATGTTAATAATTTTTATCTTTTATCTATTCTTATGAAGATATTTTTCTTATTTTAAAAGTGATAATTTTGAATTTTTTGGTACTTTGTATATTATGAAAATAATGTATTTTGTTTTAGCTTCCACGTAGTTATATGTGGTGGATACGTGTTCACTGTTATCTGGATGCATTCTTTTGAGATTTCTCGGTCAATACAATATTTTTCTTTTTTTCCGGCCATATTTTCTCTAACATAATTTCTGAAATTAAATTAGAAAAAAATACACGGTTGAATTGTGATTTTTTATTTGGGTTAAATATCTTTTTTCAGTGTTGAATTTATATATTCTTTTATTATTTGAATTGTTCTAGATTTACTTTATATGTTAATTTTTTATAACAAATTAACAAACTCTTCTCTTTCTAGTAGTTTAAAAAATTATTTATTTTATTTTATACTTGAATATGACTTTTTATAATACTCCAGAAACCGGTGGCAATAACTCTATTATTCGTGATTGTGAATCCAAATAACTAGTAGGTGGCCGCAATGAAGACGAAAAATATTGATTTGACAATGCAATTGTATAAATCAATATAAAAAATCTAAATTTTCCATAAATTAGAAGACTAGTAATTTCATTTCTTTTATGTTGGTGTTTCTTTGTTGGCCAAGATCATTCGCAGTCTTTCTAAAGTCATGAAATACTGAAAGAACACTTTCGCTATGTTTGTGATAATTTGGCCACTCAGGTTGAGAATATGAAGGACTTAATCAACCTTTCTTGCAAAGCTAATCGTTAATAATTTAAGGTTTATAATTTGTATCACTATTGTTAAGTCTGTTTTGTATTTCAACTAATGCTATCAATTTATCATTTGATATTTTTCTGACGGAGGTATGTGTTAGTGGTATGGTGAAGTGATGAAATAATATAAGAAGTTTTCATCTTTATGTTCTTCCATAATGGTCCATGAACACTTTGTATTGGCAAAATTATGGTCGAACGAGGATGCCACATACAATTTCTAGTTGTTTTTTCCCAAAAGAAGAGAAACTTATCGAGTCATAAGCAAAAAACAAAAATGCGAGTAATCAAAGACACATACTTTGAAGATGATATCATCTCATTCATCCAGTATTGTTTCTAGAGCACTCGTTGTTATGGGAAAATATAACAAAAATAACTGCTAAGTAGAAATTTTATTGATCAAAGAAGAAAATATACAAGATACATATTTCGCATATTACCTGCCTATTTATACTCTTTTATAGCAGTTTCAAATTACCACTTAATACATGATTCCACTAATTATGCACGTATATCTATATTAATGATAATAGCCCTAAACATATAGTTATTAATCTAGTCCTCGTGAGTTTTATGAGTTTGCAATTCAACTAGCATTTATTACAACTGTTTCCTTAGTTACTTGTTGATAACCGACCTCGATCGGTTTCGCCGTTATGAACCTGCTTTGATGTCATTTGTCTATTTCCTTAATGTCTTCGTCAATGTTGTCATTGCCTTTTGGGCTATCGATTACCTTTGCTACAACATTGACGTCCCTCAGTTCAGTCTCGGTTATTTGATATTTTTTGTTGTATTTGTGCATAACTTTAGTCCACCTCGTATTTGTACATCACATAGTTCAGATATTGTTTGGTTTATCAGTTAATGGAAGCCTCCTCATCAGGGCTCAATGAAAAATATTAGTCATCGGAATATAACAATTGTATTTTAAGCCATATATGTTAGACTTTGTATGTTTAGGTTTGAGTTTGTTATATTTATTTAATTGCTTATATAAATATAACAAATTTAAGTTTTAAAAATTTAAACGATCGATGGATATAAAAATAAAAAAAATCAAAATGCTTTAGAGATATTAAATGATATGTTATATTTAAATGGAAATGATATTTTAAGATTTTATAATGCAGATGATCTACATACTGTTTTGCCATAAATAGATGTGGCTACCTCCTAGCGATATTTGGTATGGTGTAGTGAGGTTCGATTATTATAACCTGTTATTGAAAAGATAAAATCTATTTATTAAGAGAAGTTGAATATTTGAACAACGGTAAACTACTTTAGAGAAGTATTATCGCATTGATAGTCTACGCACATTTTGAAACTTGTTACTCATATTGGTGTGCGATGAGTTAAGAAAAATCTTAATTCATAATTCAGTTGGTCCCGTAAACATATTATATAAAGTTGTCAATCATTAACTGTTCATCATGCGGAGATCATCAAACTCTTTTTTATGCATTAAAGGATATATTTATATTTTCAATGTTGGATGCAAAAAACCAATTTGGTGGAGAGATCAAACTTATAACCACATCTACGGACTTTTAGTCACATGTATAAGATCGATCACTATTTATGATCCATTGGATCCGCCAGATATGGCGTATTTCTCTTTTACGAGAAAACCTTTTACAAGTGAATTATCGAAGATCTTCATATCTTTCAAATCTTATTTGTTTTGTAAATTACTTACGAATGTTTGGCCTACTAGTGATAGGATTTTTCGGATTCGTCGTAGGTCCTATTTGACATATATTACACATATAATATCTAATAGTCATACTTATATATATTTAACCGACGATAATGTAGGTCGCAGATTTCAACAATTAAAAAAAACGTATTATTATTACACAATTAAAAATGGTTAGATCAAAATAATTCCTTAAATATTTAATACACATACGAGTTCTCCAAGAGAATAATAAGTAAAAAACTAAGGAATGTGCGGAACCAAATACACCAACCTCGTCATATATATTACTTTTAATGCGAGGTATAATATTATGGAAGTGTGCAAAACAAACACTCGTTCAATCTTCCTTTATCAGTGTATTTTTTTATAGGTAGCTTGATGAGCAAAGCTGCACCTCTACATTCTCATTTTTTGGCAAAAGGCTTTCTCGACCTCCGCAAGAAAGACCAAGGCAATGGTAACACCTTTAGGGACAACCCCACGCAATGCTACTCATAATCCCTGTAATAAGAGCACCATACATAACTTATTTGACTTCTCCCACCTTTCATCGGCCTTAGTTTCCTCCGTTGTACTTTCCAGACTAATGGGGATGTTTTGGGAGTTGACAATGCATGGTCATTATCATGTATAGGAAAAAACAACAACATATCTTCCTTCTACAATTGGAAGTCCGAACAATCCAACATGGGTGGACGGTTCCCCAATAGTTTGTAACCAGTTGACATTTTAATTAGACCAGACAACAACCAAAGCACATTTGGTATCTTGACATATAACTGAAAACATATGCATGAACATGTCAAATACGTGTAAAACATAAAATTCCTTGATAATAAATACCATAGGGCAAATCATATTAACATGCAATTTCATGAGTTTGAGTAATATATCATGATCATTATTTTAATTTTCTAAGTACTAATCAGACCTTGTGGAGGGCCTATATCATTTACTTGGATTAAAATAACTCTGATTCGATTTTCTTAAGTACGGGTGAAACCTTCTGGAGGGCCGATTTCACCTATTAAAAATAAAAAAAAATGTAAGGATGAAACTAATTTATCCTAAGTACTGATGAAACCTTCCGGAGGACCGATTTCATCTACTTAAAATTAAAATCAACATAAGGGTCATTTTCACTGATTTCCTCCAATTCATGATTAATTTATACCCAAACGTGAACCTTCTGGAGGACTGACAATATTTGAATTTAAATTTAATCCTCGAAACTTTCGAAACCTAAGATCCATAAGAAAATTAATTTTAACCTTCCAGAGGGCTGATTAATTTAATTCTTTGGTTTCATCTATCGGTCGACGAAACATTAGTCATGCATCACCATTTAAACATTCAAGCATATACGAATTAATTCACAAATAAACATGCAACGATTATCATGTAAAAAAACATCATATTTGTGAAATAAATCAATTAAATGTATTCTAAATTAATTAAATCATTAATTTTCATTAAGTTAAAATTGAATTAATAATTTTTTTTCATAAACAGCAACATTGCAGTAGCCTGCTTGTATGCAACAGCGTATCTGTCTGCTTGTCTATAGCACCGTACCAGTCTGCATGTAGCAGTTTACCTGCCTGTTTGCAGCAGCGCACCTGCCTGCTTGCAGCAACTTACCTTCCTACTACAGCTCAGCTACCTGCTGCTGCAGGTCCTGGGCAACGCCTAGCCAAGAGCAGCGCTATTGTCAATGGGGTTTATGTCCAGCTAGCAGTATTCCACTGCTATCATCGCGATAACAGTGGGCTAATTTAGCCATAAAAAACCCCAAACTATCAAAATTACAATTTATTCATATTAAACATAAAAAATAGATAAACGTTCTTTTCAATACGAATAAATCAGATAAACATTCCATAAATCCATGTTCTCTACGGTGAATAAAAAAACATGCATCATCATATCCTCATACAATTCGATTATTCTATCGAATCCAAAAAAAGGTTTTTGTTGGCTCTAATACTAATTATTATATATTATTCGAAATCACATAAAATAATATATAACAAATAGCAGAAAAATAATTAGAAACCCTTTTCTGGATTCACCTAATGAATAAACAAAAACGGGAATACTTATGAGTTTGCCTGCTACTTTCTATCTAGTATTCTTTTGTTCCTTTTGTTCTTCAGCGATTCAGTTTATTAACTTGAGAAACCTTCATAACGAGTTCATAAAGAAATGAAATGTTCCCAGGCACTGAAGAAAGCGGCCGTCTATTTGATTAGGTTTTATGATGATGAAATTCATAAACCTAGCCCCTTACTTATAGTCTTTACAATGTGAAGTCCAACATTCCGTCCTTTATTATACTTCCTTGTGTCCGGGGACCATAACCGATAAATGGAAAAATCAATTTATGTCCATGATTTATTAATTCAGGCTAAAGTGTTGAGATTTGGGCCCTCCTCATCACAATGCCCAAATTTAACCCGGTTACCACATTTGAGCCCATAACGTATTTTCACTCTTAGATCCAATATAGTTAATTAAATAATTAACTCGATTACTTTTAATTTGGAATTTTTTATGACAATGACCAAATATGTTTATTTAACATGTCAGTCCAAATTATTGTTAGTCCGTAAATATATTAAATAAATATATTCCAACAAAAAAGTTGCAAGAGTCGAGAAGCTAAAAGATTTGCACTTTAAACTCTTCATCCTTTTTCATAATTCACCATTAGCTCATTTCAAGTTTTTTTCTTTATCTTTGATAGGTTGGGAATTTTTTTTCACACATGTGACACTAATTGATGGTGAAACCTTTAGATAAATGATTGTTTTTTGTGTAAAAAACTTTAAATAAATGAAAATAGTTCATACAAGAAACCTGGGGCATACCCCGAGAAGATAGAATCGGCAGATGTAAACCGAGTTACAAGACTACAAGCATAATGATAAACAAATGAAAAGAAACATAGAGAGTCTCAAAAAACAAATCCTAGTGATAATCTTGGAGCTAAAAACTCTATGCAGTCAAAACTCGACCTTTATACTGGAATGAAGCTCCCGGAAAGTCCACCGCAAGTCTGCAACAAGAAAAGAGCCAAAGAGGCGAAACTTGCAAAAGAAAATTAATTAGAATAGATGAACGGGTAAGCTTTTACGGTGGCCAACTAATATTGGTGCTATGGAATCTATACCGAAGATCCGAGAAAATTTGGTAAGAAACCATGGATGCATTGGCCGGAGGGGAACAAAAAATTCTTGAATTCCTCTCCGTCCAGATGTGATAAATAATCGCGCCGAAACAAGAGCGCTAAATATGACGGTTTCGAGAATGAGACTAATTTAATGCTTCATTAACCCAAGATAACGAATTAGAAGGAGAAAAAGGAACCCTAGTTTAGCATTGGCATTGATCCAGATACTCTGGGTGAAACTACATCCAAGGAGAATGTGAGCTATAGTTTTAGGGTCAGAGTTGCACAAGGCACAATCAGGCGGGGTATAAATACCCCAATTGATAAATTTTTCCCTCATCGAAAGTTTTCCTTGGATTGCAAGCCATAAAATAAAGGAGTGACAAGGAATATTGTATTTATTCCATACTAAACCGACCAACCCCACCACAGGGACGGGTGCACGAATTGCATTGTAGGTATCTTTTATAGTGAACTTGAAGCATCCAGCCTTCACAGTCTAATAATGAATGTCCATTGCAAGGATGTTGAGAGAATGAAGAGTGAGGATGATTCTGTTGATCTCCGAACGGTTTGAGTTGCTTCTTGCTCGAGTGGATCTGACATTTGAAGGCCAGTTCCACGTTCAATTGAGGATGATGTCACAGACTTTGAGGTTTCTCTCGAGTCTAGAATCACTAATGATATCAGTACCGTAATGTTAGACAAGTGAGGTGGGGAGAAGCCATGGATCAAACCAGAAGGAAGCGCTTATCCCATTTCCAATAGCCACCCTGTACATATTTCTTACCAGAGGGTGAAGACTAAGAATTTTCCTCCAAATCCAGGAGGGAGAGGACCCAATAAAAAAGATCACAGTTTTTTGTTTTTTATTAATTCTGTTTTAGTCCGATCACTCCAGATTGAGTGATCATTATTACTGATAATTAAACAAAGATGCTTGAGGACAGCCTCCTGTTTTGAGATTTTTATGTCTAGGATCCCAAGGCCGGCCTCCTTTGTGGGAGTGGTGATGTTAGACTAGGAAACTTTTACCCCATGGATTTTCATAGCAGATCCCGACCAAAGGAAACAAAGGAGATACTGGGGACACTCTTTAATGATCCTATAAGGAAAAATAAAGATGGAGGACCAGTAAACTTATCCAGCGAATAAGAAAGATTTGATGAGCTAGAGTTTGCTCGCATATGACAAATGCTTGGAAGTCCAAGAGTCGATCCTAGCAGTAATCTTATGAAGAAGAGGCCGCAAATCCGTGTGGGTAAGACGACCCGTAATAAGGGGAACTCCCAGATATTTAACTAGGAGAGAACCTTCTAAGAACCCCATAGTAGAAAGAAGCTCAGTACGGAGAATTCATTAATGCCTGAGAGGAAAATGTGACTTTTGGATGGATTGACTTTGAGACCAGAAAGAGAATAGAAATCATCTAGTGTCTCTTTGATAAGGGAAAGGGAGTTGAAATCACCATGACAAAAAATCATAAGGTCATCAACAAAACATAGGTTCGTGATTTTGAGCTTATGATATTTCCAATGGAATTTGCAATTTTTATCATTACTCTTCCCCTTAATGGTAATGGATAAAACTTCCATGATAAGGACGAATAGGTAAGAGGAGAGTGGGTCCCCTTGCCTAAGACCCTTTTTACCTTTCAAATTACCATACAAATCACCGTTGATGTTGATGAAATAAGAAAGGGTGGAGATGAAATTGATGATCCAAGTGATCATCTTTTCAAGGAAACTCATAGACACGAGAATGTCGAGGATTAGGTGCCATCGGACATTGTCAAATTCTTTCATAAGATCTATCTTACGGGCTACACGTTTACCATTTTTATTGGAATGGTAACCTTTAAGCAACTCTTGGCAGAGAAGGATATTATCCGAAATGTTCCTACCCGAGATGAAAGCCGATTTGGATTTATCAATCAAGTAAGAATAGGAATACTTAATTTCTAATTCCTAAGATTATAAAGATGATTTTGTAAACAACATTACAGAGAGCAATCGGTCTAAAATCTGCAGCCTCAGAAGGGGAGTTCTTTTTGGGGATTAGGGAAATGGAAGTGGAATTCCAAGATGGATTAATTTTCTTGGATTGAAAAAATTCAAAAAAAACCATTACAGTTGTCATCCCCAACAACATTCCAGGTGGTTTTAAAGAAATAAGAGTTAAACCCATCAGGACCATGAGATTTATCACTATCAGTGCTGAAAATGACCAATTTGATTTCACTTCTAGTGATCTTACAGACCATAGAGGTCTTGTCAGAGTCATTAACTTTTGAGGACATGAGATAGGCTACTTTATCCAACCCCAGATAACTAGAAGGGTGCTAAGTATCGATGAAATTTTCAAAGTATCTCACAAAAACCTTAGAAACACTAGTAGAAGATAAGACAGAAATGCCAAGGTCATTATTAATAGAGATGATTTTATTTCAAAAAAGATGTTATTTAATACTATTGTGAAAGAATTTGGTATTTTTGTCACGCAGCTTGATCTAGATTTCTCTAGATTTTTGCTTGAGGAAGGATTCTTCGGCGTGACTTAGAAAGATGAAAGTCATAGAAGCTTCGACTTTCTTGGTAACCAAAAAGGGATTGAGAGGATCATTTTCAAGATCAGATTGGGCATTAAAGAGTATACTTTGGGCTTGAGATACCCTGGTACTAATATCGCTATAATCGTGCTGAAGTCGATTGAGCTTGTCAGAGACTCAACTCATACCAGAAGACCAAATAGGAAGGTTCCAGCTGGTGGACACAATGTTTTTGAACTAGGGATGAAACTGCCACATGTTGAAGAATTTGAAGGGTTTCTTACACCTTTGTCGAGGAAGCCCTAGGTTTAATGTGACAGTGGTATGGTCGGAGGAGCGAAGAAACAAAAAATGAGCAAAACACATATGAAAGAGATTATCCCCGTCAGGATTGACTAGAACACGATCAATTTTTGAGAGCATGGGGCGGGACGGTTGCTTATTGATCCAAGATAATTGGAATCCAGTGGATCTAAGGTTACTGAGCTCACTAAGATAGCAGCAGTTATTGAATTTATCAATAGCAGAGGACCAGGATTCGGAAGAGCCTAATCGCTCCGTCGGGTGTCGAATGACATTATAATCTCCCAAGGTAACCCATGGTATGCCCTGAATGAGATTGGAGATGGACATTAAATCATTGCAAAGAGGAATACGATCATGGGGCTCATTAAAAGCATACATAACAGTAAAGTTAAAAGAGGCATTGAAGTTATGACATTTGTCCGAATAATGGATGAGCTGGGGCGATTGGGAGATCCTAGAGACAGAAATGACACTAGGGTTCCAAATAATCCAAATTCTACCAAAGGGGTGAGAGGAATGATTGGTTATAACATACCAAAAGGGTGCAATATGCCTAAGAATATGGTCAACTTTAACATGTTGAACTTTTGTTTCAACTAAAATTAACAAAGAGATACTATTACTAATAATAAAATCGGTAACATCTTTTTGTCTGATAGGGTCATTAAGACCTCTCACATTCCAAGAAGAAATATTCATAAGGAAGTAGACTTATAGTGTATCAGACGATGATCCTATCGGAGGCCAAATCCTTGTAGCCCTTCTTCTTGCCTCCCGTGGAGCGGATCCTTTTAAGAGGCGAGTCAACCTCTTCTTCGCTATCATTATCCTTGGTCTCTGGCAATAGGGCAAGATGATGTCTAGCGACTAAATATGGATCCATCTCAGAAGAATCTGACTCCTCAGAGGTCTAGATCTGGATACTCTTGGAGGGGACCTTTTGGGGGGCATTTGTTACAAAAGCGAGTATGATAACCGAAACATGTGAGAAGCCTCGCCACAAAAGGTAAAATTATCCGTGGGATGATAAAAGTGATATACCCCATGAAACTAAAGAATGGATAATCAAATCCAGAAAAAGAAATAGAAAGTTCTCTTAGTGGCAGAAAACTAAAATAGAGAAAAGAATAAAAAAATTATGTAAATAATCTAACCAATAAAAGAAAAGGATAAGAAATATAAGAGGTACCGAAAATATAAAAAGGAAGCAACATTTAACAAATAATAATACATTAAAAGAAATTACTGTATGAATATAACTTAATAAAGGGACCACCTGTATCGTCTAAATTAAATATTGAGAAGCAGAAACGACAACCCATACAGGTGGCCCATTACCTGCCAAAGAAGAAGTCACATAAAAGGACGTTGTGTGTGATTGACAACGGCAGTTCGTGAAGGGCGAGCTAGTCGGAAAGTTGGAAGCTTCCATTAGACTCACCATAAAATAGGCCACATCACAGGAGAAAAGCCCCGTCGCGACGTACGGAAATATGTTGGAAAGGCTAGCCGGCAAAAAGACAAGAAAGTGGACATTACCGGGATAAACTTTCTAGCGACGGTAGTGAAACTTGGCAGTGGCGAACTGGCTTTCGTTGAGGAAAATAGAGCGACGAGAATAATCGACGATAGGATAAGAGAGCTAATTCATACTCAAAGGATTGTAACTGGTTTCATCCTCACCAAAACCGCTTAGCTCATCGTCTGTAACATCTCGAATCCACGCCCATCTCGAGAAGACAGGGCTATGTGCGGAATTGCTGTTCAAACCAGAGATCCGACTCTGCTCAGCACTCAGGAAGCTAACATCAGGGCCATCGAATCTTCTGAAAGCCACTGTGACAGATAAAAGAGAAACAAAGATGACATGGGAACTGAAAGTAACGACCATGGACACTAGAGGGCTTCAAAATAATCCTGTAAATCTGAGGAAACAAGGTGAAAAAATTACGATTAGCCGTCAAAAAATAAAGCTTCGAGCACGAAGCCTCAAACCACAACCAGTGGTCATCCGACGAACGGAACCCGTCACCGGAAAAGAAAATGGTCATGGGAATGAAGCAGCATGACGAGCGAGCTCCGACAAAAAAATCCAAAGAAATAGACAGATCGGATAGATCCGACGAAGAAGAAAGATAATGACCGGTGTTTCAGGCCATAAGACCTGAACCCGGCAAGAACACTGGTAAAACCTGAAAGCTCTGAAATAATGTTACCGTTATGATAATAACGTTAAAAATTTAGAGAGAATGAAGACCTTCTCTCTCTAACTTTATCTATATGTTGTTCTTTAGATAAATTATTTGATGCGAGGTTTGCAATGTCTGTGAAGATAAAAAATAAAGTAACAATAATAAATGCGAACAATATATATTTAATTAGTCTCATATATTAGGGCGACTCCTATATAAGTCTCGATATTTGTACAAAATCGCATCAAATAATATATAACAAAATGCGGAAAAATAATTAGAAACCCGTTTGTGGATTCATCTAATGAATAAACAAAAAAAGGAATACTTACGGGTTTGTGTGCTGCTTTCCATATAATATTCTTTTGTTTCTTTCGTTCTTCAACGATTCTATATATTAACTTGAGAAACCTGCAGAACGAGTTAGTAAAGAAGGAAAGGTTTCCAAACACTGAAGGAAGCGGCAGTCTATTTGATTAGGATCTACGATGATGAAATTCCTGAACCTAGACCATTGCTTATAGTCTTTAAAAGTCAAGTTATAAGAACTCAAAAATGGACTTTTTAACAAATCCAATTATCTTTCCTTTCCGCCCATTATGGTTGAGAAATTGCTTATAGCCTCCCGCTACTTTTTGAGTACCTTCAGCGTCTCTTGGAACGACACTCACAATGGTATCTAACACCGTCTGCTACTGTTTTGGTAATGGGTCTGCGATTTCGTGACAACATAATCTTCATTAGTTATTATGGTTCAATTATATTCCAAACACAATTAAGGTTTGAATAATATATTTTCTCTAAAGATTGGCCTCGTTTGATTAATCTCTCGCGTCTCCGAATCAATTGATGTAGGAAATCCACGAGTTGTCTAGATGTCAGCTTGTGGTCCATGATTACTTGTGTTTGAGTAAAACAATTTGAGTAAAGAGTTTGATGAACCCGTCAAGAATTTTAACAGAAAGCTATTTGGATCTCGTCAATGATTGCTTCTTCAATAATGAATTCGTGACTTTAGATTTCTCCAGAAGATGCGCCGAGGATGATGAAGAGCAAAACAATACAGTAGAGTTCGAGACGAAATAGACGGATGGATACCATTGTCATCGTTACCAGATTCCTCTTCAATTACGGAATTCATCTTTAACCCAAAGAAAACGATCTGATCGAGAAAAATAAATTAAAATATTAAAGCTATCCTACCTTTAGCTTCCCTAAACGATAAATACAAGTTTTCAATTAAAATATTAAAAACTATAAAAAAAAACTCAATTACTGAAATAGTTAGGGTTGCTAAACGATAATAAAATATAATTATCTATTTTAAGAATATTTGGTATTGAAATGACTTGATTAGATCATAAATAATAGATTATTTCGCTACGGTAACCCGAATAATCCTGAAATTATATTTTGTTTGAATAAGGTGTACTTAATTAAGTGATAATAATTGTTTCATTTGTTGATAGATTATAAAATTTTTACCTTTATAAATAATGATAATATATATTAGATACTTTATTAGTTTATTTTTATGAAACAGAAAATTTTATTAATGAGTCACAAAATTTAATAATAACTCTAATTTTGTTGTTTAGCTATAATTGTTAGTCTTGTAACTAGGTTTAGCTTTTAGCCGAAAAAGCCAATAAAAAGTTTCGATTTGTATAATTTACTTTTGGAAGGTGTTTAATTTCGATTTTAGAACGGTTTCTAAACCATTTTTTAGAACATCGGTACAACCTAACTCCAAAATTTTAGACATATTTTATATGCATATCTTCCAATGCACATACATCACTAAAATATTAGTAATATTTATCTATAATGGGTAAGTTTTTTATATTTTTTTAAGCAAGTAGACATTTTATTACTTATAAGAACAAAATTACAAGATTCGGGTTCCAATTGAAAAGATAACAAACTTTAGAGACTAAAAAGAAAATTGATTTTTTTTTAAAATTTCACGACGGCGCCAAACATTCCCTCCAAGCATCAAATTAGGATTTAACCCTGAAATCAATATTTACTTCTCTCCTCTTCAACCTCTACTGACCAAAGCAACCATAACAACCAGAAGATGCAACCAAAGCCAAAACAAAACCGAAACCGAATCAAAACTAAGAAACGTAGCCCAACCCCAAACTTTCAAGAAGGGATAAGGATCTGAGAGGGTTTGGGGGATATTCACTTTGGAAGCAAGAGTATGCTTAGCTATCCAATCTGAGCATTGGTTTTGGATTCAAGAAATGAATCGGATGGTCATTCTGGAATGAATCAGACTTCTACAAGTGTTTAACGATGACTGAAGATACCATGCTTCCCTTCTGTTGGCTAAGAGATTGATCAGCACCTCACTATCAGATTCAATATCAACCTCAGTCCACCCTTTTTGCTTACAAACAATCAAACCCTCTAGAAGCGCACTTATTTCAGCGAAAAGAGGGTTGAGCTTTCCCGTGAGGCTTCCAATTCCAAGAACAATACCCCCCTCAGAGTTTCTGAACAGCACACCACTGCTAGCCTCACCAAAAACGTCACAAGCTCCATCAACGTTGAGTTTCAATCTGCCAGGATTTGGAGCAATCCATCTAATGTACGTTGGAGTTTTCTTTTTGATATCAATAGATTTGCACGCTAGAACAGAAGCAACATAATGAGCATTAGACCATAGCTTACTGTTAATCATTTCAGATGCATCTATACTATTGATGATATAAATGACTCAATCAATAGCAGATTTAACAGAATCAAAAGTGCTTTTGTATTTAGAATGATTTCGACTTCTCCAAATAATCCAACAAATTATTTGAGGGATGAGGTGAGTGATGTGTCTGTTCTTATTAGTAAACCAGAATCAAGATCTAATGACATAAGAAAGAACTATAAATCTTCCTATCTTAACTTTAAAAACACAGCTAAAATAGTTCCAAATTTGCCAAGCATAAATGCATTTCACAAAAAGATGGTTCTTATCTTCACTGCTGTTACAAAATTGACATTTTGAAACGATTTGGATGTGTCTTCTCATAAGGATACTTTCAATAGATATATAACCTTTTAAAAGCTTCCAACAAAGAAAGGAAAATTTTTTAGGAACAAAAGAACCCCAAATCCTTTGATATATGCCAGATTTAGAAGCATATTTTCTAATGCTTTCCCATGTATCATTAGTGTTAAAACCTTGGCTATTAGAAAGCTTCCAAATGATTTTATCAGAACAGACAGGATTGACACTATACTTAGAGATATGATTAATTCTATCAGGAGAAAGAGTTGTGATTAGAGTACTAAAGTCCCAATTATTACATTTCCAAAACGTTTTAACATTAGCTTTAAGAAACCAGGAGTGAGAGTTAGTGCCACTTATCAGGGGGGAGATCATTCCATTCTTCTAACCAAAAATCCATGCTGCCATCCCCAAGCTTCCACTTCATATGCTTATCAGCTTTATGCCTTATAGAAGTAATTCTTTTCCAGACAGTAGAATCAGAACCATTGCACTTAGCCTTAATAACATGGGCTTTAGAGCAGTAAGTGTTATGGATCAACTCAGACCATAGGCAACTGTTCTTCCTGAGAATGAACCATAATTTATAAGAAAAAACAAGTTAAATGTCATTAAGGTTTTTAAAGTTTAAACCCCCCTCTGAATAAGGATTATAGAGCTTGTTCCAAGTAGACCAATGGATAATCTTCTCATTGTAACTTGATCTCCAAAGGAACCTGTTGAAGCAAGCCTCCAAGTTCTTGATGATGGAATTTGGAATCAAGGAACTGTGCATCCAGTAATATAGAATAAGCATAAAAACACTGCTAATCAAAGTCATTCTGCCAGCAAAAGATAGATTAATAGTGTCCCAATCTGAAATTTTATCATGAATCTTTTTCAATAAAAAAGTGTAGTTCTTCCCTTTATTATTCTTAGCAGTAACTGGGTGAAACACCTAATGTGGATGAGTTAATTCGATATTAAAATTTAAAAAAAATAAAAGTCGTATATAATATTTTTTGAAATCATATATGATTTTTATCATAGTTATTTTATAAAAATAGTGTGAATTTCTAAACTATAAATATTTAAGGATAAAACGTATTATTATTTTTCTTTTTTAATAATGTATCAAACTTATTTAAATTGCATTCGACCGATAGCTATTACTCTAATAGTAATTAAAAAAATGAGATGTTATAAGAATAGCTAAATATTCCTATGATTAAACCAATAATCATCATCAAACCATCGGTGAATACTTCTTCCTCAAGAATGCTTTAAACTTTGGTTTTTCTACTTCCTTGGTAATTTCTTAGAATTATTTGTAGCCTTTATATTTCAAAAATTATCTCTTTTTGAACCAAATACTAACTTTCTAAGTACGGCACAACACTTGAAGTAGAAATCAATGCCTTCAAATTGTTGCTTAAACTTTATGCACTCTCTAGTACTTGCTTAATCAAAAGGTTGGTAACTGGTGGAACCAATTTGGTGCGCGCTCTTCCATCCAAACGTTTCCCGATCCACTGAATGGAGTGAACTTTGGAGTTTTGCTAGTGGGTTCGTGCTTTAAATCGACTCCTGCTAGTCTCTTGTTTAGTCGAAGAATTGTTTTTGGTTTTTCTGGTTCTTTATAGTCCAGTAGAGGAGCAAAGTCTACTTCACAATCGGTTTCTATAATATTTATAGCCGAACAAGGTTTAGTTTCAACTATATCAATGTAATATTCTTTATTGTTATACAGAACCATGATAGTGTCTGCTGCTGTTAAGCACGAATAGCTCTTCAATGTAGTGTCCAAAATGGCTCTTGGATTCGAGATATTACAGAAATCGGTGGTGTAGGGTTGCAATTTAATATATGTTCCCTTCGCTAAACTGACATTTCTCACTTGCAAAATATCTGCTTCTTGTAGTCGCAAATTCTACATCATCTTGTTAATGAAAGAAACTGGGTAACATTGTTCGAATGTAGAATATTTTTCATCCATATTATCCATCAGTGTAAAATTGAAGAAAGCTACGGTAGATCAAAATCGGCATGGTTTTTTTTTATCTTGATTCCTCTAATATTTGGAAGGGGATGATAAGAACTTTAGATCTATGGACGATGAATAATTAAGAAAGGGTTAGCTATAGTGCGCTCCAAGAAACAAGATTGATTCATCTTCATCTACTCTGGTTTCTTCATCTCCTGATGAACCAAACTTTTGATTTCTAGCTGTTTTTTCTTCTTCCATAGATCAATTTCCATTTATACAAGAAGTCTTTAGCTCCTCATCAATCAAAGATTCGCAGGATATCGTTAGAAATAATAACCAGTGGAAGAAAAAATCGTTTGCTGATGCCGTGAATGCTAACTCTCAAAGTTCTGTTGATTCTTTCAACACTGAGAATGTTAGTTTCAAAAGTGATCACATATCCTTACAATATGGTGATAATTTCTTGGCTCATCTTAAATCCAAATCGAAGTATACCCTTGTTGGTAAATGCTCTTCTGGTTTGCCGAAGAGGTCACAACTACTTGACTTCTTTGACAAGTTCAAGTTTGTTCAAGAATACAGATATACTATAAAATATTCAAGACATAGCTTAATCGAGTTCGACTCAAACACAGATCTTGGTAAACTGTGGAGAAAGAATGTATGGACGATCGGCTCAACTGTTATAAGACTGCTGAAATGGACTGAAAACTTCAACGTTAAATACGAATGTCCAATAACTCCAATTTGGATCAAGATCGAAAATCTTCCCGAACATATGTACAATGATAAGGTGATTACAGATATAGCTTCGTCTCTGGGCAGACCTATGCAAGTTAAAGTTCCCTCAAAGAACAAACCATTTTATAATCATTGTTTGGCTAAGATTGAAATGGACATCACCAGGAAAAATTTTCATGACGTTTGGGTTGGTTTTGGAAGCAATTAGGGATGCTGGGTGAGAATTACTTATTTAAACCTTCCTAAATATTGTAAATCTTGTTATCACATTGGTCATGGTATTGATCAATGTGAGAAAAACAATGATAAAGAGAGAACAAGCAATGTAGAGATCGAAATCTGTCAGAAATTGGATACTGCAAAAGCTGTTGAAGAACAAGCCAAAGAAGTTAATGTTATGCCTTCTTCTACTGAAATAAATGGGGCTATACAAACACTTGAATTTGGGTTCAACATATTGAATAATGTCACAAACAAAGATCAGGACAACTACTCTCCTAAGAACTCAAATTTTGGGAGTCTTCAATCCTCTCCTCAAAAACGACCTGATGTTGAAACTCATTCTGATCCTGGTCAGTATGTACCTGTTGAGAATCATAATGAAGGGGTAGTTGATGGGGTTAACATATTAGATCTTCAATAGATTGAATTGAATATCAACAACAAACAAGATAAATTATAGAAGCTTTACAAACTCTTGAAAATACTATTAACAATATGGACTATGAAAATTTAGCATCTGAATATTCATCTCCTAAAGTTGGCAATGAGATTCCTCAGGTTTAAAAAAGAAGTCAAACTATTCAGTTAGCCAAAGCAAAGAGTGTTCAACCTGATAAACGATTAACTAGGAGCCAGATACAAAGGAAATAGACCTCTGAAGATGAATAAGATTTCAGTACTATAATAGACAGGAAACTTAAGCAAGCTAAAAAGAAAAGGCTGATCAGGAAAACTCACCAATTTTCAACAGCAAGTAACTCTAAACGATCTCTCAATTATGATTAACATCTTAAATTGGAATATAAGAGGGATTAAAGATAAATCTTCTTTAAGAAGACTTAAGCATCTTTCTAACAATAACAAAGCAGTCATTTTTGTTATTCAAGAACCCTTGATTAGCAATGATAATCTCAAATGCTTTGCTTCTAAAATTGGATTTAATCACAGTGCATCTAATATATCCAACAAAATTTGGATTTTCTAGCATGATAAAATTTCTGTTAACATTCTGATTGACCATGTTCAATGCTTGCATATTGAAGCTAATCATAACATTCTGAATAAAAACATTATATTAACTTTTGTTTATGCAAAATGTTGGCGTTTAAATAGACTAGATATTTGGGATACTTTACGTAGCATATCTTGTACTGATAAAGCCTGGCTTGTTTGTGGTGATTTTAATTCCATAAGTTATGTAGATGATCAGATAGGTTGTTCAACGTTCTGCCAAACTAGTGCTGATGAATTCAACAGGATGATCAGTGATTGTAGGCTTCTGGATGTTGGGTATGCTGGGTCAAGATTTACATGGTCTAACAAGTCTAAATGAAGATGCCTTGACTGGGTATTTATAAACAATCCCTGGAATGATCTATTCAACAACACTAATTTCATCCACAAAGCAAGAACTGGGTCTGATCATATGGCCATCGTTATTAACATTTCTAGTTTGTTCTATAGCTCTAAGAAGAACTTTAGATTTCAGAATATATGGTTACTTGATGATGACTTTATCCCTTTTGTTTCTAAAAACTGGGACCAAGATATGGATGGTGATTCCTTGAACAAATTTTGGCTTAAATTAAAAAGATTAAAAGTTGATCTCGTTGCTTGGTATAAGCATCACTTTGGGAACATTTTCAGCAAGGTTAAAGCAATGGAGGATGAAGTTCTTAGGGTGGCAACTTTCTATCAGCATCAAAACACAAGTCATTCTAAAGAGGAGCTGAATAAGTCTAATGCTTTGTTGATGTATGCCTACAAAATGGAAGAGGAGTACTGGCTGCAGAAGTGCAATGTTAACTGGATTAAGGATGAGGACAACAACACCAAGCTATTTCATAATTATGTTTCAAAAAAAAGAAGGAAAAGTGCAATCAATGGTATTAAAGAAAACAATTCTTGGATTCTTGATAAGGATTCAATTAGTGATTCTGTTGTTACCTTCTTCACTAAGGCCCTTGCTAGCATCCCTTATAATGATAAGCAAGATGAATTAAACAAGATGAATCACACAATGTTTGACACAATATCTAGTGTTATTACTCAAGATGACAACAAGAGCTTGCTTAAACTCCCTGGAGAAGATGAGGTTTTCAAAACAATCAACAACCTAAAAGCTTCAAGTGTGGCAGGTATGGATGGCTTCAACCTATTCTTTTATAAAAAGTGTTGGAACATTATCGAAAATGATCTCATTTCTGCTCTGCATCACTTTATAAGAGGTTGTAATATTCCTAAAGGCATTTTTGCAACTGGCATCTGCCTTATTCCTAAGTATATTAATCCTACTAGTTGGAGTGATTATCGGCCTATAAGGTTATGTACTTTACTCAATCGTATCATGGCTAAGATCTTGAATGATAGAATTGTTAACCTTTTGCCTAAGATAATTTCAAATTCTCAAGCTGGTTTTGTACCTGGAAACACCATTCATTCTAATGTTTTAATAGCCAAGGAACTTCTATATGATTTGAATAGGAAAGTTAATGACCAAAACATAATCATTCAATTAGATATGTGGAAGGCTTTTGATAAGCTTAGTCATCCCTTTCTCATTAAAGTCTTGACCTGTTTTGGATTCTCTAAAAGATTCACCAATCTGATTAGTAGTATGATATCAAATGTCTATGTCTCTATCTTAATCAATGGTGCCTCTTATGGTTTCTTTAAAACTACTAAAGGACTTAGACAAGGTGATCCTCTTTCACCTAGCCTATTTATTATTGCTGAGGAAGTCTTACTGAGAGGCATCTCTTTACTCGTTAAAGAGAACAGATACATGAGATATAGAAGTCGTAATAACTTATATATCAGTAACCTCGCTTTTGTTGATGACATACTTTTATTCACTAACTGCAAGGATACTACTTTAGCATCACTTAATCTCTTCTTACAGGAATATCAAGCAACTTCTGGTCAAGTTATCAACAAAAGAAAAACGAAAGTTATCATTGCTAATGGTATTAATGAAACTAAAATTAACTCCATTTCAAACATCACTGGTTTTAATAATGCAATGCTTCACTGATTACCTTGGCATCACCATCAGTACTAACAACAAGTCTGTTATCTACACCAACCTTCTCAAAAAGATCAACAATAGAATAAGAGATAGGGAATCTAAGCATTTATCTTTTGCGAGAAGAATCACATTGATCAATTTTGTCCTCAGAACATTGTGCTCTACTAGATGCATAGTAATGTCAATCCTTAATAATGTTATCAATAAAATTGATAAGGCTTTTAATGGTTTTCTCTGGGGTTCTACCAGCATGGACCACAAAATCCATTGGTGCAGTTGGAAAAGTATCTATAAAATGTTTAAAGAGGGAGGTTCGAACATCAGAAACCTGGCTGATGTTCAACAATCTACCTCTTATAAGCTTTGGCTTTAGTTCAGAAATAATAAGTTACTTTGGGAAAACCTTATTCATGACATCTACTGTAAGAAGAAGCACCCTTTGCAACTTGCTAATAGTATGAAGGGATTCATGGTGTGGAACAAGCTAATGAAGATTAAGTTAATTGCTGATCAATTTGTTTGCTGGTCATTAGGAGAGGGAAGTGTTGATTTATGGTTGAACAGATGGTCTAACTCTGATCCTCTTCTAACTCTTGACAACTCTATTGATAATAGCTGTATCATCATGAAAAGGTAAATCAATATTGGACTAACTATCAATGGAATCTTACTTGTATTGATAGTCTTATTAGTAGGGAAGATCTGGATCGTATCAGCAAATGCACTATCAACCATAACAGGAAGGACAAGATCATTTGGAGCTTATCAACTACGGGTAACTTTAGTCATAAGCATACTTGGGATTTCATTCGAACTCATCATGTAGAATCTAATCCGTTTTCTAAAATTTGGAATGATTTAACTCCCAAAAAGCATGCATTTATTCATTGAAACTGATTAACAATTTTGTTTCTACTAATTCCATCCTTAGGAAAAGACATATGATTATAGTCTCAAAATACCAATTCTGTCAAAACTGTGAAACTACTGACCATGCTTTCATTGCTTGTGATATTGCTTGGGCTGTTTGGCTCCATTTTGCTAATCATTTCAATATTACGATTTATAGATATATGACTCCAACCCATATGTCTAGAACTTGGTCGAGGTACACTAGCAAGAAAAATCATATTAGAAATGTTATTCTTTCTGTTATCTATAGCATGATCTGGAAATTCAGAAACCATTCAAAATTCAAAAATGTTAAAATTTATTCTAATACTATTATAAAAGAAGTTCACAGGATCATTAACTACATGAATGTTGCTGGTATTTTTAAAATTCATCATTGGTCTAATAACAGAAATGTTGCTAAGAACTTTGGTTTCTCAAACTTATGTTGTGGATCCACCAACAGACCTTCTGTGCTTAAATGGATCCCTCCATCTATTGGCAGATATAAACTTAATACTGATGCTTCTGTGATTTTCAATGGTGAAGCTAGTGCTGGCATCATTATTAGAGACCATGAAGGTAATCTTGTTCATGCTTATGGTAATGTCTATGGTAATCTCTCTCCCCTAAAGGCTGAGGCCCGAGCTCTAATGGAAGGGCTGATTATTTGTAACTCTAAAGGTTTACTCAATGTTGACATTGAGACTGACTCTTCATTGCTTGTGGACTTTGTGAAGAATGGTAATCATGGTGCTACTCCTTGGTCTCTATTTCCAACTCTAAACGGTTGTAGAATGATGATAACATCTTTAATGTCTCTTAAGCATGTTTATAGAGATCAAAATAGAGCTGACGATTGGCTGGCTCGGTGGACGTTAAAATGCAAGCTTAAACAAGTTTATGACTATATATCTGCTCCTGCAAATCTTAAATCTATACTTGTTTTAGAAAGCCTTGGCATACCTTATATAAACATATCTGATTAAGGTAGTTTGTAAGCTTTGTATTCATGATGTTAGTCTAAGCTTCTCTAGATTGTTGACTGCCTAATTCCAAATGGAAATGCTGCTGTTTGAGCAAGTGGTTCTATTGAGGCAGTGGTTAGGAGCAAAGGCGGAGTGAAGCAGTTTCAGATTGATGCAGTGGTTAGGAGCGAAGTTTCAGACTGAAGTTCTTAAGCTGTTCATGATTGATGCAGTGGTTCGTCGAAGTGAAGCAGTGGTTCTTCTTTTGAAGATTTGGTGCTGTTTGGTTCCCTAATGTTGTGGAGCTTGATATCTCTTTGCATCAGAAGTGCTGTCAAGTTTCATGGTGTCTTTTAATAGTCCTTAGGCTAAATTTTAGAAACTCTTTAAAATAGTCTTTGTTGATTTGGGAGGGAAAAATTGGTGCCTTTTCTTTTGTACTCAAACTTAATTGCAAAATATCAAATAAATGGTCTTTACTTAAAAAAAGAAAAGGAATGATAAGTGAAAGTATCAGAAGAGTTTGTTTCGTCAGAGTTTCTATAGTTTTCACGATAGTTTGTTGTGAAAATAGATTAGGAAGTCAATAAGCTACTTCAATAGATTTCCCCTTTTCTCTTACCGAAATCGTATTTGATTTTAAAAATCACAAAAAGGCGATGCATCTATTTATTTTTTAAATTCATATATGGTCACTTTTTATATATTAAAGTAGACTTTGACTATAATATGGTAATGACAACTATATTTATTTTATATATTAGGTAAGTATACATAAAATATGGAACATATTTCAACTCTGGATGGTGAGTTAACAACGGGTATCTTCATACAACTTTTAGCATTGAGAACAAATGTTACATCTACCAGCCACGTAGTCCTAAAAACATCAAACAGTTTGCATGTGGCTAAGAAACTAAAGCTTATCTTTCTTAGGTGTTTAGCATCATTTTTCATCCCACTTTTATGGAAATTTTTAACTTGATATGGTATAAGTTATTGAGAGTCTCCATATATGAACATTTTAGCAGATGGACGAGATATTTCAACTAGAATGTGCAAGACCTTGTGTATCCTTTTTCTTGACCTGGTGAACATCTTTAACTTTTATACTAGAAGTACTATACGAAAAGATAGAAAACTCGTGAATCTGCGAAAAATACTTTCCATGTAAACCTTTAGCAAGGTACAAAGGTATTGCTCCCATTTTGGGCAACAAATGCGTTTGTGAATTTGTGCAAATGTTTGAAGTCATGGTTCAACCTCTTTCATTATGTGTAAGATTGGTTGAGTTTGAACAACAAAAAAGACAAAGACTCGGAGAGAGATGTACGATGAAGAAGCAGAAGTAGTAATAAGGTCCAAATCCGAGCCTCTACTACTAATAATCAACTAAAGAGTGTATATTTGCCGACTACTAGAAGCTCCGATCATTTGACACAATTTTCAGTTTTAGGTGATATCTCTTTTGGATGCTCAACTTGTTATAAGAATTTAGACAGATGATACCATTCTTAGACGACCAACATATCACATGTTCAATAGTTTATATTAGTTATTATATATAATGTAAAATGTGAAAAAAAATAGAATATATATATATAGTAAAGTTTCCGTTTTCTATTGTAAATTAGAGGCATTCTTTAAAGCTTGTTAAGTTCGTTTGATGGGTTATAAGTATTCTAATTCTTACCAGTTTATATCAAAATAGTTGTTCAAATTCTTTTTTGTGAATTAAGGAAAATTATTCTTTGATTTATTTGCAGTTGTGTAATTGGATTTTCTTAACTAAAGTTAAGAATGAAGTCATGATGTGGGGTTTCGGGCTCGCCTAGTATAGTTATGCAAACCGATAGTGTTTCTTTAATATGGTTATTGTTGAAGAGTGTATTTTTTTGTAATGCATGTTTAGAGTGGGGTGTTCATTGCTTGCGGATTGGTGAACACCTAATTTGTTATACTTTATTCAACCATTTTTAACATCACAATGGCTGGATAATTTCAGACACTTCATAGGATTAGATTTGAAAATATTGGCAACTTAAAAAGTACTTCTTTTATACTATCATTATATTTAGTCAATTTCGTGTTTCGTAGTTATTTTTTTTAATACTAGACCACTTGTATTGATGATTGTTTTTATACCATCATAGTACATAGTCAATAATTTCGTACTTTGTATTTCTAAAGAGATTAAATATTTTTTTATCATGGAAAAGAATAGTATAGAATACTTTTCATCATGGTTGAAAACCAAATTTTAAATGTCGTATGTAACTGTTTTTAAAACAATTTCCAATTCTATTGTAGTACTGTTAGTACAATATATTGTAGACTGCGGTTTACAAATATGATTTTAAAACTATATTTATTTGTTCTTTTTAAATATGAGATTTGATATCATATCATCGTTATATTATAAAATATTAATATATAAATTATTAATAATACATATATTATTTAGAAAATTGAGATACATTATAAACCATATAAAAAAAATTATTCATAAAACCAATGTAATTTTAAAAATCAGTGATCTATGATCAACGATTCCTATATTCAGAAACCCATATTTTATTTTATGTGTTTTGGTAATTATTATAGATGAAACAATATTTTTTAAATATCACAAAATTTTCATATAAAATAATTTTGATAATAATGTTATATATATATAATTTAATTTTTTTTAATTTTTTTTAATTTTTTTTAATTTTTTTAATTTTTTCATCTAACAAATAGACTAAAAATACATAATAATATGGAAATATGATTATTGGTAAGATAAATTTGCCAAACCATATATATTGAAAACAAAACATTTATTTTAGTTATTAAAAATGTATGATGTAGAACTTTACGTTGAATTTTTTTATAATCTTATATTTAAAAATGTTATAAAGTCAGATTAGAATTGGTAAAAAAAACGCACATTTAATTTTTTATCTATAATAAATAGTATTTATCTTTTTTACTTTTCTTTATTCAAAATAAAACGGACTTTAAAAGTACAGATAAAAAATTAAATATTTTTAAGATATGATTTTATATAATTATTTTTAAAAATTAAAAATTAAATAATTTTTAATACAACAAAATATTAAATAAATAGAAATAAGACTATTTTACAAATATTGCATGAGATAAAACAACTAAAACAATTGTCCCAGAGCTCTATTTTTAAATTAATTAAAAGAGTTTTTATTGACTAAAAAGTTTTCTTACCACTTTATAACATAAGGAATTTTGATAACAAGATTACATATTATATAATTGCAATTGGTTCTATCTCCATTATTTTCAAGCTGGTCCAAGAAATTAGTCTCAAAATTAAACCAGAAAATGATTTCTGTATGTCGGATATAAAATCTAAATTACTATTTAGTTAAGGTTTTCAAGTTATTTTAAATAGAATCCATTCTTTTTTAGTTTTAATAGATATGTGGAATCAGTCATTCATTTAATTTGTATACCTGGTCAACTCCCAAGCTATACCGGTCAGAATGTTTGAATCTACTCTCCAAGGGGTAGCCGAGTTGGTTGAGTAAAACATGCTTATGACCAAAGGTCATGAGTTCGAGTCCTCTACATACGCTTTCTCGGCTGAGCCTGTCACCTTCTGTGGTTTACCTTCTGGCGTTGGTTTGGAGGCTATTGCGTCAGAATGAGGGTTTACCCTGTGTGCACTCATTGCACTCTGAGTAGCAGCTGTGGGTTTCCTAAAACAAGAATGTTTGAATCTACAAAGCATAATTTAACAACAAAATTGTTAGCAAATTTGATGTATTTTTTTATTTGATTAAAATGCATAATAAAATTGAATTGAGTTTGATCATTTACTACTATGTTAGTCATCAACTCGTAAGTAACCAATTTTATTAATTTTTAAGAGTGTTATGACTTTAAGAGAGTTTGGAATTTGATTGTTTAACAAATCATTTCATTTTGCATTTAAGGGTCCATCGAGACAGCCAATCGACAGTTTGATTTTAAGTTCTAAATATGTGCTTAATAGCCATTGATGAGTTTAGTAATTTCATACAACAATTTATTATGAATTTTAAATACCAAGGAGCAGTATCCTTTGCTAGCATATCTTTCAATAGACAATAGGGAAGAATCATATTCAATATCAACGTCTTTGAATCCTTTTTTATTACATAGTATAAGGTTGTGAAGTAGTGCTCTATATTCTGTAACTAAAATGAATTCTTTACCACAGAGTCTGCCATAGACACCAATAACATCTTCATTGTTGTCTCTTATAAGTCGAGCCCCACTAGACTCTCCATTTAAGAGACAAGATCCATCTGAATTTAATTTGAGCCTATTTGCATAAGGATGTATCCATTTTAGGATATTTACCTTGTTAATGTTATCAATATGAAAAAAAACCTAATTTGTTAGCAATTTGTGTGTCACTAGTCCATATTTTCTTCTTAAATATATTTACATTGTTTAGTCTAGATAGAATAAAGTAAATTTTGTCTTAAATAACTTTAAGGGATATAATTTGGTCATCATATTTAGCTTTGTTTCTGAAATGCCAGATAGTTAATAAGTAATAGATGTTAACATGGTTCTTATATGAATAGACTTGTTGGTTGACTATAACCAACATCTAATTAGGTGTTGTATAGTCATATATCTATATATTATCATATAAAAATACCAACTAAATGGGACCAACTGCCCAAGATGTAGAACAGTTAACAAACAAGTAATTAATTGATATCATATCAGAGCAGAATTGACACTTGGATGCAATACATTAACTCTTTTTTTGTAAATTACTGTCAAATGAGATCCAAACTTTCATAATATTCCAAAGAAGAAATGAATATTTAGTTGGAATAATATTATTCAAAATATTAGCAAATAAATTGGAACGAATACATTTATACCTTTAATGATTCCAAGTTATTTTAGTACTGAAATCACCAGCTTTATTTAAAGACTGTATTATTTTATCCTCATGATCATTGTGAATTTTAAGGTTTAGTATTATATTAATGTTTTATGGAACAATATTTGATATACCAATCATTATTAGATTCATTTGATGGGACTAACTGCCCAACTACCATTTTATACCAATCAATATTAATGGGACCAACAGCCCAACTACCATTTGACCAGAAGTCCATAACCATATCTTTTACATACCAATCATTATTAGATTCATTTGAGAGGCTTATTAATAGTTGATTAATCAACCATTTATCTAACAAGAATTCCAGGTTTTCATCCCCTAAGTTCCAAAATAATGAAAGGTTCAACAATATGTTTTTATAGAGTTTCATTTCTTCCAAGTCTTTGAGGATTTTGGGTTTGTTTTAATTTGAAGTGGATGTGAATTTTTACAGCAAACAAAATGCATATATCTGGCCCATATAGATTTTTTTTTTTCACAATATTTAAACCATAGTTTAGATGAAAAAGTGTCATGAAGGCCAGTGAGCCTTATAATATTCAACACACCTTCCTTATAAGGCTTACATATATATATTTCCATTTATTCCATATTATAGATTGAGAAGACTCATTAGAACCCCACAAGATTCTATTAAGGATCTTTTCAATTCTATTTATTATTGTCTTAGGTAAAATATAATATTAAATATGGTACGAATGAATAGTCATTAGTAATGATTGAATCAGTACTAATTTACCACCAAATGATAGATATTCTATTAAGGATCTTTTTTTACTAAACCATACTGGCTTTATTACTCTTATGAATACAAATCCTTAAGTATTTCAAAGGAAATAATTTATTTTTGAACCCAGTGGTCTCTTCAAGAGATCTAATTCTAGTATGATTAATTTTGCTTGATCCTATAAGGCTAGAATTTTCTGTATTTAAAGATTTCCTAGAGATTTCTTGATATAAATTCAGAGAAAAGTTTAAGTTATTAGTGTTATTTATAGAGACATTTGTAAAGATTACAAATTTGTTAGAGAAATAATTCCTAGGTCCATTAGCCATATTATCTATAAATAATAACTTTATACTCTATGTAATTGGTACACTTTCTAAATAATAAACCATATTCATTTTTTTTGTTTCTCTAGTCGTCTTTCTTTGTTTTACCTTAATCTATATGGTATCAGAGCGTAGGTTTAAATCTTGAAGCTTTCGTGTCTTCGGCTGTGCCGGCCGACAGTTGTTTTAGCTATCCGGTGGAAGAAAAACAAAAGTGAAAAGTTTCGATTTTCGGATCTGCTGTGTGCAACCACAATTAACAACACTGATGGAGAGATAAACCGTGTCTATTGTTTCTGAAATTTGGATATTGGGTTCGAGACATCTAATCCTTTAATCTGACCAGTTGGATTTTTATTCGATACTACATTTCAGGAGAAATCACTACTAGAAGAGTGTATATTTTTGTTAATTTCATTCTTTATTTGGATTTGGATTTGGTATAGATTTAGTTTGGATTCGTTTGAATTTTTTTGATTTTCTTTGATTTTTTTTGGATTCGTTTGGATTTGTTTGGATTCGTTTGGAGTTTGGAGATTGGAGGTTGGAGTTTGGATTTTAAAGAATGGAGAATGGAGAATTGAGTTTAGATTTTGGATATTTGAGTTTAGATATTGGAGTTTGGATTGGAGTTTGAAGATTGGATTTTGGAGATTAGAGATTAGAGATTAGAGTTTGGAGATTGAAATTTGGAGTTTGGAGATGGAGTTCGATTTTGGGTTTTGGAGTTTTGATTTTGATTTTGGTGTTTGTTTTGATTTTGGCTTTCGATTATGGTTTTGAAGTTTGGTGTTTCATTTTTGCTGAAATTTTGGTTTTTATTTTGTGTAACAAACTCACAATTCAAGAATAAGCATTGCGAGTTTTAGAGAGGGTGTTAGAGATATAAGTCGTATGCTACTTAGTCTATAAATAAGAGCTTTATACTCTATATAAAATTTCTAAATAATAAACCCTAGCCGTCTTTCTTTGTTTTACCTTTTTCTACAAAAGTCACATATAAAGGCTAGACAATTTAATCTATGAAACCTCTAGTTTTAAATTTTATTAATGGGTTATTTTTCAATATCAGGTTAATATATCTCTGATGAGGTATTCTTCAACAATAATGAATAGGCTGAAAGAACTATGATTCCCTTTCCAGATTCCATTAAGACCTTTGAAGTAAACTTTAAGATCACAATTAATAATTATTCAAAACAAAACAAATTTGATGCTATTACTGATAAATTTAATAAAGTTATTATAGAAGCCAAATTCTTTCATAACATTAAGTATCTGAATAATGGAATACATTAAAAAGACAAAAATCTATAGCTGTAAGATAATTTCTCAATTTCCTTAGTAATGTCGTTTTCTAATAATATATTTTCACACCTAGATTTCTTGTTTAAGTCATAGATAAGCTCTTGAGAGAGGATGATATGTTCATGATTATTTCTTTCATGAACATAGCCTCCTTAATCTTCAGAGATTATCTTAGGAAAAACTATAGTTAATATGTCATGTAATATTTTGGACAGTATCCTATTGAAAACAGAGCAAAAACTAATTGGTCTAAAGTATTTACAATGTTTAGATGATCTGTTATATGGATTAAAAAATGGTAGTTGAGAAAATGTCATTTGGAGCAGAGAAAATGTCATTTTGAGTTTCTTGAAATTTATTTTCAAGAAAGATAACATCCTCCTCAACTTTAGAAATAGCATTAAAGATATTGACAAAAACTTCATGTTTCCAAGACTTTAGTTTAGTTTTTAGTCTTTTGAGTTTGTGCCAAAAGACATATAATGGTTGACCCTCTAATGGAGTATTCCATGACTTCTCTATGGTTTGATTAAAGTCAAGGTGAAGCTTCCACATATTAAGGAATTTAAATGGTAGTTTTGATTTAAATGACTTGTTAAATATAGATATGCATAATGAGGAGTAGTATGAGCATGTTTTGGCCATATGCTTGACCTGCATGTTATCCAAATAGTTTCTCATTGATGCATTCATTAAAACTCTATCCAATGTTTTCCAATTTCTCTTATTAGTCCAAGTATACGGGGAACCTATGAATCTAGGATCCTTTAAAGTGCAGTCTAATATTGTGCTGTTGAAGTTATTAATACTTTTAAACACAATGTTAAACAAGAGAGTTATTATGTGAAATTGGTGATACAATTGAAATAACTCATAACGATCCACTCCAGTGGACTGTTAGCTAAGTCTCTAATATTCTCCCATAAAGGTACCTATTTATTCTAGAATATTTTTGCATAAATCACAGTTACCATAAAGTCTTTGTTTAATGTTGAGTATTGGATTTTTAAGTGAATGATCTAGTCATGATTTCAGATAACATCCATTGTAAAAATTCTTCCATATGATCAATATTTTATTTTTTTACATTTGATGTTCCATGACTAAATCCAAGAGTTTTTAAACTGTTTTCAAGTTTTGTTTCAGCTAACATAGGTTCCTGTAAGACCAAGAAATCTATTAATTTTAATATTTTAATTGTGCTTTTATTTCCTACACCTATAAAATTCCAGTTTAATATTTTAATAGTCATTTTAAAGATAAAGGTGGTGGTTTATTTAATCCTTTAAAAGTCATTTGTATATTATTTAAAGTCACTTTGCTAGATTTTATTTTAGCTTTGTTTGCTTTCTTGTTGAGCACTTCTTTAAAGTCTTGATCTGGAACATTATGGTCATATGTTGGAGATGCTGGTAAACTACTAGTTATGCTAAGCTTTGGAGAATTTTTTAGTTTGATCATCCTCAGATGAATCATTAATAGAATTTAATCTATTTCTAAGATCTATTGAATGTAGAGCTTCAGTTATTTCGGGGTAGATCCTTAATATGTATTGAGGTACTTTTTGCAGGAAAATTGCTTTTATGTTTTTATATTTTTTCTTTGTTTGTTTGTTTTTCAATACAGATTTTCAGATTCATCAATCTTTATATTTTTAGTTTTTCCTAAATATTAGGAGTTGTCTTCATTTGTTTCACTAATAATTATAGATTTAACTTTAGGATTCTTGATTTCTGTAACTTTTACAGGTTTCTTCTTGTTGTTGTTTATATGTTGCCCTAAGTTTAAGTCATTTCCAGATTATTGTATTACACCTGCTTTTTTGTTTTTGTTATATTAGCTTACATTATGACGAATATGGTGGTAATCCACATAATATAATGGTTTATATCTATATATAATATCCAACTAAAACCCATCTTAACCCCCCAAATCTATCTAAATCTTGTTACCAATAGGCTAAGATACATCCAACTCTATCCAAGCCTGGAAATAATTGTATCTACCTGCATGTTTATTTGGAATCCATATATTTAGAGGTCTTCCTATTACTTGTGATATGATCCTAATAATATCATTATTGTATAAAAATTCAAGGCCCTTGGGAATGTAACCCACACAGAAGTTACCATGGATTCTTTTTAGGGTTTAAATCAGGCTCCCATTTGAGGAGGCTCATAGAATGTTAGTCAATTGACCAAATATTCCTCTTCCATATAAGTTTGAAGTGTTGTAATTGTTCTAGTACAATCAATATATGTCTTTGGTCCCATACATAGAAACTAAAATCTCATGTTAAGTGTAACTTTTCCAGAAATATTTGGATAACGTGTATTTAGGGTCTAGCTAGAGAATGCTTTCCTACTAAAGTAAACCTAGCATTTTAAGAAGAATAGACTTATCTTGCTCTGTGAAGTGTACTGCTTTGAAGTATTCTTTAGATGAAACGCTCACTTCACCATGCGATACCTTTTTTTTGTAGGATCTTAGCTTTACTACTTACATATATGATATTGATTTGTTTTGATAATGAAGAGTCTTCATATATTGGTAAGGATACTGCTCGTATGTAGTATTCATCCTTAGAAGGGAATTGATTCTCTTGATTCTGAGAAACTTTATCCATCTTTCTTTTTTCCAATTTGGAGTTGCTTCTGTTATTGTTTTTTTTCCTTCGAAGAAAATTCTTATTTCGATTCTTTATATTAGAGTATTAAAATAATCTTAGGTATTAAGTGGTAATTAGGTAGTTGAGATGGGTATTAAAAGGTAATAGAACAAAACCTGGGTACTAGATGACAATAGAATAGTTGAGTGGATACTTTAGGTGCAATTTCCCTATTATTATTTAATATTTTTCTTCGTAATATATTCTTTATATAAGTAGGTATGTTGATATTTTCCATTGTTTTATTTTTTATTTTTAGAATTCCGCACATTTTAATCTCTATATCGTTTTAAAAGTTATTTTTGTGCTTCATCTTTAAAAAGTTAATTCGAATTTTAAATTTATATTTCTCTCTAATTCACTGTAGTAATGTTCATTAACTCTATAAAGTATCGATGTTTTCCCTTGGTCGTTCTTCTGTAAAGATGTCCGACTCATGCTCATGTATATTGTAATATTTGATCTCGAACTTGCATTTTTTTAAAACATCCTAATGGAATGATGTTTGATTGTAATGTGTCTTTTACGATTATGATGAATTTAGATTTATATTATGGAAGTTATAGTTTTGTTTTCAAAATATCGGGAAGGCTATGTGTTTCTTTTTGCGTTTTAATCTTATTGCATTTAACGTTGCTAATGCAGCTGAGACATGTTCTTCCTCAGTAGATGATTATGATAATGTCTCTTGCTTCGTTGAAGACCACACAACCTGACCTCCAATAGTAAAGCGTACCTAATTTTTTTTTTCATGTCGTAATACATCCAACCCAATCGTTGTCACAATGCCGAGCTGTTTTACCTCAATGTTCAACTCTACCTCAACATTATTTTCTACAAAAATATTATTTTCATACCAGATGCCAAGACTAAGAGTAAATTTGACATACGCCAAAATTATTTTGTAGCTCTGAGATGAATTTGACTAATCTTATTCGTGAACCTTGATAATAGAGTTGTTGCATTCATCACGTAGGTTTTGTAGATATTATGTATAGTAAACTTCCTTCCAAGCTTCTATACAAAGTCACATCAATTATCCTAATTCATTTTTTTCTTAGCTTTTCATTCACCAGTAATAGAGTACATATTGTATTGTAGTCTTACATTCAGAATTTTGCAGCATGAGATTTTGCATACTTATTATGGGAAATATATACCCAATTGTTAGTCATAAAGTTTAATTTACTAACACATGATGCAACAACTCACGATCACTCATCTCATATCTTTTCTTGACCTCGATCTTGAATTTTAAGATCATTTTTAATCATATCTTATTACCATATCATCAACACAAGGAGAGATAATATGGATTCGACATGGACCTTGTTTTTTGAAATACAAAATCGACTCATTTTTAATATTTTCAAAACCTTCGATATTAGAGTAACTATGAATCTCATCATACCATGTCCATGGTGCTTATTTGAGCTTATTTAGTTCATTTTTTCAGCTGGTACATGTTATTTCTTCTCACGGCATCACAAATCCTTGAGGTTGTTCTACATACACCTCTTGTTTCAACATATGATTCATGAATGATAATTTTACATCAAATTTATGTAATAGAAAGCTTTTTGTAGCTGCTAGCACAATGAGAGCTTGAATTGTAACATTTTATATCCACTTCGCTCCAATCACATTCTTCTTTTTTGGTTTCTTAATGAGTGAGTTCTCATCTTTTATTTTTCTCAATTAGTTTGATTTCTTCTTTCACTGATTTCTTCCAATCTTTTTCTTAGGTGACTTCTACAAAGCTCTTTTATTCAATGATGCAAACATTTGATCGATCATATACATCCGTTTGAATCTTTATATTATTTAGCTTAAAGGCTTACTTAATTTATTCCAAGGTGAATTCTTTATGTTGTCTTTATTCGGTAGTGAATTTATTTATACGCAGGTGAAAATCTTTGTGAGTTGTTAGTTTTATCATTTTATGAAGAATATAATTTCTATTGAAGAATATTAAATGAGGTATTGTGGAAGATGTTTGGTCTTCGGTTCACAAAGAGCTTACTGATGTTAAGTATGATATTAAAGCTACAAATCATGTTTTAAAAAAACAATTGGATGCCTTGTAAGAAATAAAAATACTTTAAGTGTTTTGAAGTAATAAATGATTGGTCGGGAATAAAGTTAATATTTCCAACCAGGAACAAATAATTGAAGCTGGTTGTAATGAAGTTATAGAATCTAAATCCAGGTTGGTCATCTATTTTCAACAAGAATATTCTTCAGTAAATTTAGACAACCTATGATATTAAGTTACTAAGAGCAAGTGGTTGTAATATTTATATTGGAGTGACCAGTCTCCTAACTACGTTCCTTTATCAAGAAGGTGGGGAGGTGCTTTTATTTATGATCTGCTTGAGGATATTGAGGAGAAAAATATTAAAAACTATTTAGATATTATGGGTTCAGATGTTCTTAATGATAATTGTTAGAACTACTAACATTGGAACTGATAATGTTGAACCTTCTAATGTTCAAACAACTAATACTATAAATGAAACTAATATTGTTCCAGTAAAAAATGTACTTGCTTATGATAAAAATGTACTTGATTATGATAAAAATGTTCATCTTTCTAATGTTCAAACAACTTTATTTTTATTTTTCGACTACTCTTTCTTATAGTTGAGTTAATGAGTCTTTTATGTTTTTATTTAACCATTTCTGTTATGTGTATTTTGCTTTTTCTATTGAAGTGATAAATTTTGAAAGACCAAGACTATGTTAGAAAAATTGTGGTTTTCCTTGGATATTTTATAAAAAAATTCAAGCATACTCAAGATTAACGAATCATGTTAGAGGTTTCCTCTTTTTTTCTAAAAGTTGGAGTTTTCTTATTATCTAAAGATTACATTTTTAATCATGAGAGAATTATTTTTATTTTGGTAGACTTTATAAATTATTGAATGTTTCTATTGGAATCACCTTTTTATTGGCATGTTGGTCTTATACACTTAGAGATGTGTATATACCTTTAAAAGCGAAATCAAACATTATATGTTGGAAAAAACGATTATTAATGTCGAATGCCTCCTTAAAACATTACCGCGTCATCGAGGTAGCAAATAGTACATCCTCATAGATTAATAAATATATTTACAAGTAGTGGTAAACTACAAGTTAAAGTCTCAAAGACTATGATAGAGTTTCAACCACTCTTTGTTTTAGGGTTTCCGAATTTCATTTCCATATTCATATATTAGTATTTTAAGTTCATGGTTCACTTTGACTTCAATTATGAAAGAACCCACCCAATTTGGACCCAGTATTTTGTAAGGTCACAACTTCACTTTCACTTTGATTTAAAAGGACCCTCATGGCTCAAAATTTCTGAATTCCACTTTAGACTTATAAGGTCACAACTTCACTTTCACTTTTGACTCTCATTTCTTCAGTTTCACCTAACTTAGAACTTCGGTCTTGTGTATAGTTTATTTCATCATACGTTTGATGACATATATAACTCAGCTAACACTACTTTATTTGTTCTATATACCATGGGAAATTGTGTTTTTGTTGTTGCAGATGTAAGCATACTTTTGAAAAAACTTTGACTAGGTCCCTACACATTTTTCCAACATCTTCTTGATACAATATATTGTTGTTATGTTGGTTACTTCAACTTGTCCGTTAGCTTATGAATGTAAAATAGAAGATAATATTTGTTTATTCATTTTAGCGCAAAACCCAAAACATCTACTTACCTATAGAAAAGTGGTAACTTCCTTGTTGTGATGTTTTGTTATGGGATATGCTTCTACCTATTTTGAGAAGTAATATATGAGAGCGATTATAATTTTTCTCTATATAAGATATTTTGGTAATGGCCTAACATTATCAAGACCCTATCTATCAAATGATTTTTCTTCTAATATAGCTTCCAATCATATAATATGAACTTCTATGTAGTTAGAGAAACAGTGGCATGTGCCCTGATTAGCCCTTTTCTTTACTAAAGTTCCTTATAGAAGTATTCAGTATTTCCTTCTCCATCATGTAACTCGTATAAGACAACAAATGCTCGATCGAGGCGTAATAATCGAAGTAGTGTCTTATTTAGCCCTCTTTTATACAATATGTCTAAAGTCCACATGAATCTTGCCAACTTCAATTTAATTTTTCTTGTTTGTATTTTATCTTCAAGGAGTACGTATTCAATGAGTTATTTATTGATTGAAATTCTCAAATATTCTTCTCTTTATTATTCTTCTATTAGTATTACTCTTGTAGATGTGAAGGCTAAATATGAAAGTATCAACAACTATATTTTTCAGATCTTCAAACTTGTTCAGATTCAACCTATTCAAATTGGTATAGTTGTTACCAACGCTTATGTAAATAATGAATAATATATTATTTACCCCAATGTTTAATTGACTACTAATTATGAATCTATGAGTAATTGAATGCTTTTGGTGGTATAAATTATTGTATCCCAGAATCCTACAATTTTGGCTGCATATTCTGCTTAACTGTTGGAAGATATGAAACCAAACATGCGGAATTCTCATGATGAATATATGAGTTGGTCTCGTTCTCTAGAGCTTTGATTGTTACTTCATTATTCTGTTATGAACTTTAATCTAACTACATACTACTATTTATAAGTACTAGTGTTTTAGAATAAAATTATGTCAAGAAATCTGCCAAGTCTTGGGTTTTAATTGTCATTTTTGCTTAAAATCGATTTCGTTATCCCTTAGTTATATTGACCACTTGGTCATGCTTTTAGATAAATATGGTTTTGGAGTATATTTCTTAAAATAATGAAGTTCAAACTATTACCGTATAAGTTTGAAAGTAAAACTTCATTTTCTAGGCTGCAACTATCAGTGCCAAAACAAGTTTTTCTAATTTTAAGTATCTAGTTTCATATGGTAATAAAAAAGTACTTACATAATATATTTCTTTAAGTTATCTTCCTCATTCCTTGATTAGAATTGGGTTGACAACATAATTTGAGACTAAAAGGTACAAATACCAATATATTTTGTTAACACTTATGAAGCAACCAATAATTTTTAAATTTTTTATATGATTTATCACATGTTGGAGTCCATTAAAAATTCCCTTATCCTATTAGTACTTGGAAGAAATCTTAACACTTGTCCAAAGATCTTGACATGAATGTGTTGAATGCGTCTACTCTTCTAGTCAAAATTTGAACGTCATTTATATTCCTTGGTGCATTCATTGCAGCTAAAATGTAAGATCTATAAGATCTTCTTTCATTCATTCTCACTCACCATGTAGCCGAATATGTTTTCAAAATTTACGACGAAGGTACCTTTCTCTAGGTTTAACTTGCGATTAAATCTTCTTAGATTTTTAAAATTCTTGGTCAAGTCTGATAAAGAATCCTCCTCGTAAATTCTTGTAAACATCATATCTTTAATGTAATATTGTATGTTTCATCCTAATTAATTTACATAAATCTTGTTAACTAGCCGATGGTGATGCGATGCGTTTTTAATAGATATGTATTATCTTATAACAATGTAGCCCATTTCCTGTGATGAAAGTTTTGTGATCTTTGTCTTCTTCACAAATTTGTATTTGTTTGTCTGGTAAATGAATCTTAAAAAGATAACATCTTATTTTTGGATGTGGCATATACTAATAGGTCAATCCTTAAAAAGGGAAAAACATCATTTGGATTCATTCACTAGACATACCAAATACATTCAATATGATGAGTCGATTTTTTTATTGAGAGTATAATCTCCATCTTTATATTATAAGCTAGACTTATGATTGAAAATTTAAGGTAAATGACTTACGTTAGGATTCTATTCATATATGGCGTAATCCATGCAAATACATCGAGGTTATTTTATAAAACAATAATAAAATTTGTACATGAGACCGATTGGAATATCTCGGTCAAGGTATTAACTTCTTTAATTTGTACATCGTCTACATATTGCCCTTATTAAGATATGTGGGGGCCTTGTATAAGGTCATAAATTTATTCTAGAATGACAATATATTTTTCTGATTATTATGATTTGAGTGTCATAGATGATGCATAGCATTCTCTAGAGTTTTTTTTATTTCCTATTATCACTACTACTTTGTTATTAACTGAATATCTAATGCATTGGTAAATGAATGAAACTACGACATGCACTTTATCCAAACACAATATTGTCAATATGATATTGTAAGAGAAAGTGACGTCTACCATCATGAAAAATGGATTATATTTTTTCTTGTATTCTATATTTTTGTTGAAGACAGTCAAATTTGGTTGTATTAGGGTTAGGAGCAGTGTTCCTATCATCTTATTATATGTTCTTTTGTTTAATTTATTTGTCAAAGTCTCGGTATCTATCATCATTCTATTAACCTCTACTCCGATGTCACTCCTCTTATATTGTCATATATGAATGCTAGCATGGGGTAAATTTGGGTACATGTATAGGGAAGTTTTACTTGATATTGCATATATATATGTTTATTGGATTCTTGGAGATTCTAATATACGATCCCGTTCCAAAAATTATCCATACTGATTTCATGTTGGTGTCTAGGTCTTATACTTCAGTAACTATGATGAAGTTGTTATCTAATGTTGTTTGCTTCGGCTGGTGCTGAAGATTTTTTATCGTTATTTCATTGCAAAATTTCCTACGTTAATCTTTTCATTTGTTTGTAACAAAATAAGTTAGTTTTTTAGTATTCAATAAACTTCAGACTTGATCATGCCAACCCCAATAATATCTAGTCACATGGCCAATATTATTTTTAACCTATAGTATTTTTTTTTCTGTCTTGGTTCTCTCGTGATCCATGCAACTTTTATGGTCGTTGATGTTTGACAAAATATTTAGTCTTCTCAAAAATCACTACTAAAAATTTGGTTAGCTATGTGAATGACCCTCTTAGAGGGTAATAAGTGATTCCATTTTTTTTGTTGTATCTATTTATAGATTTTCCTTTACAACCTTGACCATGATCGTTTCTTGGTATGACCGAAGGTGTTGTACTTTTCTGTATAAGGGTTCTATTATTTGTATAAAATTGAGCCATTCTATCATGTTTGATAGCCAAATTGTTGTGTGAGTATGTTGTTGAATTTACAATGTCTCATTTTCTTTTGGATCTATCAAACCTCATCTACATTGATATAATAATCTAAATGATCTAGTAATTAACTAAAGAGCCTTTTAATTTATTACGTTACCTGATAGAGCACCTTCTAAAACGTTTTGCTTGTATTCATCTATGACCACCATATTATTTTAATCTTACAATAATTTTTTTTATCTCTCTAGTTCATCTTTTCTAAGGCTATATTCTATCTATATAAAACATTTTATATTTTATTTTAGGCCTCTTTAAATTGGCACCGTCCGTGAAAACGTTATTCTCATTTGAAAATAAAAATGTTTGATTAAAGAGAGAACATACAAAATAGTTGACCCAAGATTCAGAGTGTAGCTTCGGTTGGTCAAAATCCGATGACAAACAACAAACGTATTTACGATTAAGGTAATTATTCGACGATAAGTTAGTGATTCAATAAAGAATAATGAATTGAATAGTGTTTGCGTATTAAAAAATGGTATCTTTGTTCACTTACTCATTTCTTGGATCATCTATAGTGTTCAACATCCATTTGTTTTATTTTCCCATCTTATCTTATGTTGATTAATATATATAAAACAAATGTGGTTTAATATTGTGATTATTCTATTCATATATATTGATTGTGATCAATGTTGTTTGTTAGTGATTATTTGACATGCTATAAATGATTAAAGTTATAACTCTATTGTTGATTAGTTATGATAGTTAGCTTGGGGTTTGCAAGACATAACTTACATGATTTAGATTACAGGTTCAACTAACACAAAACTTTGGGATTATACTTTACATGTGCAAGATGGGACTAAATCATAGTGACTATTCGTGGTAACTCTTATTTTGATAATACAGTATTGTTTTGTCAAAATAAATGTTAACAAAAAAAGGAAGATAAGCGATTGTGCTTTTGAAAAAGAGATTTCCACAACAAAATTATAGATATTTTTCATCAACAAAGTGAATATCTAGTATAACTCTCTCAAAAGGATATTTAAAAAATATTTTTTTGGTCTTCGTTAATTGTTTCATATTTTAAATCAAACGCCAAAAATGGAAACTACATAACGGAGATATATTTTATAACTTAGCTTAATCACCATAAGATATACTAGAGAACATGCATACATTTAAGAAAAAGTGATATTTGCGCACATATTTAAGGGCTTTTATTTCCTTTGGCATGTATATCACATAAGCTGTGCATTATGAGGATCATTATGACAAAGAAAGACAATTGAATAAAACTTGAAAAAATTTATCCACACATAAAGAAAATTTGGAGGTTTATCAACAACATAAAAAAGAAAAGTTTAGGTTTTGTCAACATCATTAAGAAAATTTGAGGGTTCGTCAACGACATAAAAAGAAATAAAATTTTAGGGTTCCTCAACATCATAAATAAATATTTAGAGGTTCGTCCATATCATAAATAAAACTTGGAGGTTCGTCAACAACATAAAAAATTCAAAATTTGGGGGCTCGTCAGCATCATAAAGAAAATACGGGTTTCGTCAACAACATATAAATACAAAATAAATTTTGGGGGTTCATAAACATCATATATATTTTTAGGGTTGCGTGAAAAACATAAAAATAAATAAATTTTAGAGGTTCGTCAAAGCCATAAAAAGTAATATCTGGGAGTTCGTCAACAATACAAATATGAAGAAAGTTTGGAGGTTTGTCACTAACATAAAAAGAAAGAAAATTTGAAGATTTTTTCAGAACATAAAAAGTAATAAAAATTAAGGGTTAGTCAACATCATAAAAAAAATGCAGAGGTTTAAAAACATCTTTAAAAAAAGGAAGCAACCATACAATTAAAGAGGTCATACAAATTGGTCATATATAACTATAACTTAGCAAAAACGGTTCATAAACAAAGTTTAGAGTTATAACCCATAAGGTTAGTGTAGTTTTATGTACTAAACTCTGACTAATATGTCTAAATCGTAAAAATGGTTAATAAACCAAGTTTAAAGTTGAAGAAAATATAAGATTACACAATTGATCATATTGAGCCCTTGCCAATATGTCAAACTCATGAAAATGGTTAATATACAAAGCCTACGGTTGAAAAATTATAAAGTTATGCAATTTGACTAATAAGTAAAAGTTACAAAATTGAATAATAAACCAAACCTAAGGTAAAAAAAAAAGGTTATGGAATTGGCCGTACCGAGCACTAACTAATATGTCAAATATTTCAACTTGTCAACCTTATAGATATTTAAATTTGATGATTGTCTGGCTTTAGTTAAATCATATAAACATATTTGGGCATTTATCATCAAAACAAGGGAAATAAAGGCTAATCAACTCAAGTAAGAACATGCGATATGGAAAATTAATGATTTGAAGGTGGAGGTACAGAAAGGGAAGCACTTGAAGATTAAACTATATGGACATGATACTTTTCTAGTCCTTAAGGTTCATGATAGTCCAACTCAAAGACTATGGGGGTAGTATTGATGAAGATATAATATCCACATAGTGATAAGATAATAGAGTAATTTATGTAATTATATAATATAGAAGCATTTACTATTTATTAAAGGTTAATATACCTATTGATAATGGTATAATAGACTTTAACCTATGTAACCACGTACGAGTGTATATATATAAATAAGAATATCCCAAAGAGGGAAGAATCTATTTTTATAATAAACACGTTCTTTCTCTTGTTCGTCGTCCTAAAAGTTTTATTCTCTCTCTTGGAAGCCTTATCAGATTCTATTAAATACAATCGATTTGGAATGTTCGGATCAAAAGAGAAAATAGATAAATAACACTGTAGATTTTATGGTGGCATATGTCAATTTACTAAAGATTTTTGAATTTTGTAGGGGCAATCCAAGTCTTGATAGACGAAACATAAATTGAATAAATTCATAAAGTAAATCAAGGGAGGAGCTAGGACATGGTTCAGGTGATTCCACAAAATAATCCTCATAAGAAGCTCGACTAGCACTAGATACATATGCCATCATAAGCGAGCAGAGGAAAATGATTACCTGGAACCGGATCCGAACAGACAAACAATCAAGTGTTTGACGAATGAGACACATACTCTATAATAATACAAATTGTAAGGTAAATGTACGTTGATGAAATTAAAATACTTTCTCAAGAGTAAAAATCTCCATATTTGTACATGAACTTGTACCTGAACCTATCCTTCACAAATGATGATTTGGGGGGAGTAACATCTCTCCACAACGATGCAATACTAATAACTGTAAATTTGGACAACATATAGATCAAACATGTAATAATCGAATTTAACAACTCGACAAATATCCTATATCGAGGAACATATGAAATTATAAGAGGGACACCAATAATAATCCAAAATCAGACAATCCTGACAGGATTCACTAGTATAAATACAACCATTCTAGGATAATTAACTCTGGACGTGGCACTCAACAAACAAGAATTCTAAAAAAGGTAACATATATTTTTATGGTGGTAGATGCACTATCTCCATATAACATAATATTGGCCCCAATCTTGACTGAAAAAGTATGTTGTAGTATTTACGGTCCACTTGTATATAAGATACCCAATAATGGTAAATTGGTCATGATAAGAAGGAATAATAAAGTATAAAATTCTAAACACCATCCATAGCTTTTAAAACATAGCAACATGGGAAGGGCCTTTCCTAGTGAACTCAGGGGAAGTGGAACAAGGAAAAATCCTAAAGATTGACATAAACATACCCATTGATCTTATGTAGAATTGTTTTTAAAAAAACTAATTTAGATATGTTTGAATAAAATACTTAAGATATAATCAGAGTCCTAACCGAAGTCGTATGTCATGAGTTAAATATCAACAATAAGTTTTTATCAATAATACAAAAATGATATCATATTCTAAATAAAAAAGAGAGACAATCGGGAGATTTACAGACTAGCGGTTCTTTGATACATAAGAGAGTTCCATTACCCAATGTGGAAAACAAATCGTGTCTTAGTAAAAATAAAAATGAGAAGTGAGAAAAATTGTCCATAGACTTTAAGGACTTAAATATGTCATGTCTAAAAGACCATTTTTTTGCTTCCAATAATCGATCAGCTCGTACACGCAACATCAGGAAACAAAATAATATCCTTTATAGATGCCTTCATAGGATACAATCAAATCCAAATTAAAGAGGAAGACCAAGAACACACGACGATCATTACCGACGAGGGGTTGGTAAACAAAATCTTTGAAACTTATATATGAAGAAACATACCAGCCTATATTGATGACATCTTGGTAACAAGCCTATATAAAGAAGACCATCTGACAGACCTCACTGAGAGATTTAAAAACCTCAAACACGTGGATCTAAAATTAAATCCAGAACATGCATCTTTGAAGTTCGGTACGGAAGATTCCTAGGATATATGGTGTGCAAAAAAGGAATCAAAACATATCAAACACAACTCCTTTACCTAGTTGTAATATAGACCTCAAGAAACAAAAAAAAAGTTTGAATACTAACATAACGGTTTGCAGCATTCTATATTTTCTTATCACGATTTTCAGGAAAATGTAGACCGTTCTTTCAAATGCTATAAAGATAAAGACAATTTCAATAAAATTCAGCACGTAATGAGGCATTCAATAACATAAAAAATATTCATGGCCTCACACAAAAAATATTTACAAAGCCAAATCGTGGATAAAGCTTGTACATGTACTTTGTAGTCTAGATTACACAATTAATGCAATGCGAATCATGGATGAAGGACGAAAGTTAAAAATCCATATACAATGTGAGTAAATCTTTACGACAAGAAAAATCCGGATATTTAAAACAAGAAAAAATAGCTCTAATATTGTTGGTAACGACTAGTAAAACCAAACTATATATTAAAACTCACAGTATAATTTTGTGAAACTCCTCCTCCCAAATAATATATTTCAAAAGCTTGATATATAAAAAAGTTTCACCAAATGGTTAGTATAGCTAGGGGATTGCGATATAACTTTCAAACTTGGAACATCGATAAAAAGCTAGTTATTATACATTTATTTCATAGATTTCAAATCAAAACAACAAATTATAGTAAATGACGATTCAGAAAAAATCTAGAGAGTCAGGACTGATGAAGGAAGTAAAGTTCAAGGTTCAAGAGAAAGAATACAACTTGTGTCCCAAATTGAGATATCTTGAACTAGTTCATCCGGTTCAGATTCCAAGCATCAAATAAGAAAGCATAATATGAAGCCTCTATTTCAGGTTTTGGGTTAACAAAAAATTTAGAGAAAAAAAACGTATCAATTCTATGACTCTCAATTAGTAGTTAGCCAAATAATATGGTAGACCCAGATCTAAAGAATTTACTATGCTTTGCCTCTCAATTAGAACATATTAAATTCAAATAAGTTCCAAACACACAATATTAGATAGACGATGCCCATGCTTCTTCGACTTATATATCTTCAGCTTCAGGAGTAATATTACAAGAAACCCCGTCAATCATAATGCCAAAAAACTTATTCCCAACCTTAACTATGAAATATTAATGATACTTAAAGGATAAGAAGAAGAAGAAAATTAGCAAGCCCCAATAAAAAATACCTTATAGAAGGAATCTTTCTCGATGCCAGACAAGATAAAATAAAAATAAAAAGAACATCCGCAGACTATATCTACTCTAAAGACACATTGTACACAAGGTGATTATCATAGCCCTTACTAAGATGCATAGAAACCGGAAAATCAAACTTCATAAGAGAAAAATTACACAAGGGAGAATGCGACACTCACAATATATTTAAAGCTTTATATATATAAAAAATTATCGAACATTATTATTGGCCAACAATCATCAAAGATGCAATTTTTTTAAAGATATGTGATACATGCCAAATATTCATAAATTCAATCCACATTCCAATTATGTTGTTAGCAACAATAAATAGGCACTTCCATTCGATATATGAGGTATGGACATCACGAGACCATTCGTGATGACGTTTTGAAGAAAAAAAATACTTAATCATTTCCATAGATTATTTCTCCAAATGTGTAGAAGCATAAACAGTGCGACACATCATGAAAATATATGTAATATAATTTTTACAAGTAAATACATTTTTCAAAGGTTCGACACTCAGAAATTTATCATTATTGATAATATGATAATATGACAAAGTACCGTGAAGAAATAAGAATTAAACAAATATTCTCTTCTCCTTACCACCCTCAAGCAAAGGGGTAAGTCAATGTTACTAATAAAAGTTTTCAAGAGAATAAAAAAGGTGTTAAATTAAGCAACAAGAAATAAGCCGGATACGATACAAGAAGTGTTACGGTTATATAAAAAAACATGTAAAACTGTCATATAAGAAACCCTATTTTTGATGGTATATAAATTGGAGGAAGCAGTGCCACAAAAAATATGTATTCCATCATACAGGAATGAAGCATATAATGAAGTAAATAGTGATCAAAACTGAAGAGCGATAAGTTATCTCGTCTACGAAAGAAAGGTCAAATGCTAACCTTCATTCGGAACATTACAAGCCACTAATGAAGAACATATATAATTCTTAAGTTTGGTTTAGAACTTTTGAACCAAAAGGCAAAGTGCTAAGATAATATTCCAACATACACAAGAAAAAAACTTTGAAAACTATGCCTAAGAGGGAGAAGACTGTTTACATCTGAAGCAAAAATAAAGCCAAGAAGCTATATGCCGATAGACGAAAATGGAAACAAAGTGAAGTACCTCTGAAATATAGATCGTTTGAAACTCTACCATAGTCATACAGACTAAAAAATAATTGTAACTTACTACTCATGTAAATTTGATTTATTAAAATATGAAGATGTACTCTTTCCTCTCTTTGTGGTGCGAGAAATTTTTAAGAAGGTATCTGATATTAATAACATACTTTTACTAGCAGAACTATGGTACACTTGTTATTTATACAATGCAAATTAGAACATAGTGCTAAAAAATAATATTCCAAAACAAAAATAACCTTCAGAATGACAAAGTACATTAATGTCAATTTACAGAAAAAAATGATTAAAAAATAATATTTTACCAAGTTAGTAAAGCTAAAGAATTATATTTCAAAGAGAAAATATACATAACAATAAACTAGACATAACAAGTAAATAAAATAAACAATATATTTTAAGAATATAATAAAGGACCAAACAAAAATATACTTCATCGAAATGCAAGTGCTGAAGCACAATATACGAAAGGAAATATGTCATTTAGAAATATAAAGAGGCTTAAATCGTTGTTTAATCCCTCGACTATCATGTTTTCTGTCATTTAGTCCCTCGACTAAAAAATCACTGGTGAGGGTCCCTCGATTATCCTATTTTCTTTCATTTAGTCCTTCGACTTTAAAATCACCGGTGAAGGTCGCTGGACTTTGTAAAATTTATAAATTTAGTCCCTGAATCTAAAAAAAACCCCAAACCAGGGACTAAATTTATAAATTTTTGCAAAATCCACGGACCCTCATCGGTGATTTTAAAGTCGAAGGACTAAATGAAAGAAAATCGGATAGTCGAGGGACCCTCACCAGTGATTTTTTAGTCGAGGGACTAAATGACAGAAAACATGATAGTCGAGGGACTATTTCCTTATTTAAGTTTATCGTGTCCAACATTTGTTGTCGCTTTGGTGTACCAAGGCAAATTACAATGGTAACGACCCACAATTCGATAACAATGAGATGAAAGCTTTTTGGGCGTCCAAAGGAATACAACAATGCTTCTCAGCACCTTTCCATCCTCAAAAAATGGCCAGGTCGAAGTTACTAATCTGATAATCTTAGATGGACTGAGAAAGAATCTGGAGGGTAAGGCTAGAAAATGGATGGATTACGTACAATAAGTTTTATGGGCTTAGAGGACAACTCCTTAGATTGCAACGAATGAGTCGTCCTTCGTACTTGTTTATGGAATGGATGCAGTAGTACCAATAGAAACAATGTTCCCATCATACAAGTTAAGCGAATACTCTGAGAAAGCTAATGATAAAGGAAAACGTACCGACTTGGATATAATAGAAGAAGAGAGAAGAAGGGGACGTTAGCTCCAAATTGGGAGGGTCCGTACACGGTAACCAAAAAGATAAAGTAGGGGACGTACAGATTAAAAGATAAAGAAGGAAGAGATCTTACTCACCCTTGGAACATTGATCACCTAAAAGTTTACTTAGAGTAAACGTGTAAATATGTAAATATTTTCTTTACCAATTATGTAAGTATCAGTGGCATACTCTTTTCTACCTTGGTAGCGCAGGAAGTTTTTAATGAAGTGTTCTAATAGCCGACTCATACATTAAATTCCATTTCCTTCTTAAAATGATTCGCAGAAAGTTCATCTTTCTTAACTCAAAACATACTCCAAAAGCGTTTGCAGAAGAAAGTTCATCTTTTTGAACTAAAAACATACTCCAAAAAAGTTTGGACTAGAAAGCTCATGTTTATCAACTCAAAACAAACTCCAAAGAAGTTTGGACAAGAATTCATCTTTTTGAATTCAAAACACACTCCAAAGAAGTTTGGACAAGAATTCATCTTTTTGAATTCAAAACACACTCCAAAGCAATTTGGACAAGAATCCATCTTTTTGAATCATAAGAGAACAAGCATTAGTTGTTAGCATAAAACATATTCACATAAGAGTTTTATTTAGACAAAATGAGTCAGGTAAGGAAGTTTTTAGGTTAAACATTCCTTAGAGTTGTTTTGAGTCATCTTTTTACTAAGAAACGTTTTGTCCGATAAGAATTGTTTTAGTGTAAACATGTTAACAAAAAAAATTGTTTTAATTAATGCATAAGTTCGAAAAGCACTGCATCATAAATCCTCACAACATGAGGTTAATTTTATATAACAAAAGTTTTTACAGGTTGTGGATACAAACAGTTAACAAAATAACGATAGAAACATTCACCGTTTACTAGTCGGATGCGGAGTGTTCCTTGCTGTCTTCGGGAGAACCAAATTTCAAGGAAAAACTTTCTGAGTCATTGGTGGACTCTAAGTCTTCCATCGAAATGCCCACAGGGTGATGCCTTTCAATAAATCGTAGCCAAATGCTGCCTAGATTTAGATCCGAAAATTTTTCATGCATCTCCAGTTCATATCGGATCTCATATTAGCATCTCTTTCTATGAGGTGAGCGACAATACCAGCTGCGTATGCATGGAGTCGTTTCTTCTGCTGAGCTTCAAAGTCCTTCTTCAGAGATTCGTTCTCTGCCGACAACTTCTCAACATCCTCAATAGATTCGTTCTCCAAAGTGTTATGTTTGGTGTCTCTGGCAACAAATCGTCCCCGTTCATCATCGAACTTTTTCCCCTCATCGAAAAGTGCAGTCTCTAGGGAAGTAATTTTAGTCACATGATCAACGAAAGTCTCTTTCTCCTTAGAAAGTTTGTCTTTGACCTATTTTAGTTGGGATAATATTTTTGTTTTCTTGTCAAGCTCATCTGTCAAGTCTTTTACCTTTTGTTTTAATTCAGCCGCCTCAAAGGTCAAGGTTTCTACCGGGGGTGATAATTTTATTTTCTTGGCAAGCTCATCTGTCAAGTCTTTTACTTTTTGCTTCAATTCAGCCGCCTCGAAATTCAACATTTTTACCTCAACTCTTTTTTGAAGGACTTCACTCTTATAATGATCCTTGCGGTTGGCTTTCCGTTCGAGAAGAGCAGCAGTACGAAGCAATTCGTTCAGCTCATTTGCAACAAAATTATTCTCATAGACGTCAAAGTAAGATGAGGAAGGGGAAAGGTATGTTCCTTCCTCAAAGTTCTCTTCTTGTGGTTGTCTTTTCTGAAAAACAAATTCCCTCATGGAGTCCGTGTCGAAAATGACAATCTTCATTACGGGAGGCAAGCCTGGACATGTGGTATTGTCACTTTTTCCTTCACTGTCAACCACCCTATTTTGCTTATCCATAATAGTAAATATTTTTGGTCTCATAGGCCCAGCTCTATCGTGTGGTCTCACTTCAATGGATTTATCAGCGTTTTTCAGTTTCTCCTCCTGAGCGTTGATCATGGGATTGGTCTGGGGCCCACTAGGTCTTCCTACTGAATTTCTGGGGCCTTTCCTCATGAGTTTCATCCTGGTATTTTCCCTAGGCTCCAAATCCTTGCTCCTCAAGGGTGTCACTATCTGACTATGCATCCTCCTCGGTTCTCTCACAACCCTCCTCGGATCTTTCCGCATCTTGATGACTCGAAGCTCGAGCTCGGGTAGGAAGGTCAACTGCATTTTCGAAGTAGTTCATACATTTTAGGATGACATCATTTGGAGGAGACACCATAAGATCGGACATGGGTCTTTTCTACCTCCAAAGATTGCTTTTCACAAAGTTCATCGGTAGAAAACTTTGGTGGAATTTATGATCCCACTGCTCACCTGCCCATACACTTAGCTTTACAAAGATATCCTTGGAAGTTTTAGCATGACGTTCAAAGGGTTTTGAAATTCCCTTCATAGCTGTTAGAAAGAAATGTGTTAGAGCTATTCAACCTTAACCAATAAAACATAAGAATGTGTAAGAATACGTACCTAACCCGGACCATTCCAAAGTTAACCGATGGGGAAGATCATCAGAATTTTTAAAGCCAGTCTCCAATAATCCGAAGATGAAGAAAAATTGTCGTTTCCATTTCTTATCAAGCTCTAAGAAATCTTTGATGACCTTGAACTGCCTTGCAAAGCCAAGAGAGTAAAAAGGGTAATGAGAGCCACACCTGAGATGGAAATAAGCTGCTCCATGGAAAATGCTATCTCAAATAGCCTGAATGCCATGATACAAGCCATGAGTGTATACCACATGTTGGCACCAGCTTGAGAGGGGAAAAGTCCGATAAGGTGAAAGTATTCCACCAGAGCATGATCAAATGATAGGCGAAGGCCCCAGTTCATGGTCTCGGTATAAAGGATCAACTCATGATTGCGAACGGACAACGAAGTCTCTCCGACGGTGGGAAACTGAATTGTGATGATTTCGGGTATCCCCCACCGATCTCTCAGTTTCACCTCTTCGGTCGGATGTAAATATTTGTACTTCACTTTATAAAGGGCAATAAGATGCTTAGACTTAATATCGCAAATGTTTTTACCTAAAACATCTTCTATGTTCGAGGGCAGATCTCTAGTACGTTTCATCTTCTTCTTATCCTTCTTCACCAATGAAGTCTTTTTTCTTCGAGAAGGTGGATCATTGGTAATTTCCAGGGAAGGAGAAAAGGCATCTTGACTTGGCACAACTGGTCCACAAGGAGGAATCGCAGCAGGAACGACTCGTAAGGGTTGTGCCTCAACCACTACCATATCAGGTTGTTCTTCATCATTGTCCGGCTCATCAACTAAAGTCCTCTCTTGGATTTCAAGGATCGATGTCAAAACCTTCTCTAACCGAGAACCCCTTGTTGAAGACTTCCTGAGGCTCACTTCTGGAATCGTTGGCTGGCCTAAGACTTGCAAAATATTGTGGAGCCAAAATAGTCAAATTGATAAGTGATTCACAACTCCTAGTGAACCATGTTTCTAGGAGATCAGAGGCAACAAAATATCATTTAGTAAAATACCCGGGGGTTTTGAATACCTTAACCTTGAATTTTGAGGATGTCAGATTCGAACATGTTCATAGCGCTAGAAATTCAGTGGCTGATTACTTGGCCAAAGCATCTTACTCAGAGGAGTACCCATGGACAGTCGTCCAAGAAAATACATCAATTGTTAAGGGATCCGAGTCGGTTGAAGGAGGTATCAAGGCCTTCCAAATCTCTACAGTTATATTGAAATATATGAGAAGTGAGATACAAGAGTTCTTAGTTGATGATATATTACCAATTGATAAAGTAATGCATAAAAAATACAATTCAAGGCATATAGGTACGCGGTACTCAGAGATGTACTGTATAAGAAATATTTTAGTCGGACTTTACTTTGTTGATTGGGGAATGATGAGTCATAATTGATACTTTCCGACTTGCATAATGGGGAAGGGTTAGTACATTACAGTTACAAGACATTGATACGAAGAGTACACCTCACTGGTTATTATTGACGGACCATCTCGTCGAACGCAAATGAATTAGTACAGAAATGCGACGCTTTCCAATGATCTGTTAACTCGATCCATACACCCGGTGTTCCCCTCAAATCAATATCAAATTCTTTGCCATTTGACCGATGAGATATCTATCTAGTCGGACCACTCCCGATGGCTTCAGGAGGTCGTCAAACGATCATTGTTGTAGTGGATTACTTCTCCAAGTGGGTAAAGGCTGAGTCGTTAGCAGGAACAAGAGCAAAAGACGTGATCAAATTTATCGTGTCCAACATTTGTTGTCGCTTTGGTGTAACAAGGAAAATTACAATGGTAACGACCCACAATTCGATAACAATGAGATGAAAGCTTTTTGTGCTTCCAAAGGAATACAACAATGCAGCACCTTTCCATCCTCAAAAAATGGCCAGGTCGAAGTAACTAATCAGATAATCTTAGATGGACTGAGAAAGAATCTGGAGGGTAAGGCTAGAAAATGGCTGGATTACGTACAAGAAGTTTTATGGGCTTACATGACCACTCCTTAGACTGCAACGAATGAGTCGTCCTTCGTACTTGTTTATGGAATGGATGCAGTAGTACCAATAGAAACAATGTTCCCATCATACAAGTTAAGCGAATACTCTGAGAAAGCTAATGATAAAGGAAAACGTACCGACTTGGATATAATAGAAGAAGAGAGAAGAAGGGCGCAATTAAACTCTTTACACTACCAGACTTTAATGACGAGCTGGTATGCATCAAAAGTGAGAAGAAGAGAATTCAAAGTTGGGGACAAAGTATTAAGGAAAGTTTTCCTTCATACAAAAGAAAAGAGGTTGGGAAAGTTAGCTCCAAATTGGGAGGGTCCGTACACGGTAACCAAAAAGATAAAGCCGGGGATGTACAGATTAAAAGATAAAGAAGGAAGAGATCTTACTCACCCTTGGAACATTGAGCACCTCAAAGTTTACTTAGAGTAAACGTGTAAATATGTAAATATTTTCTTTACCAATTATGTATGCATCAGTGGCATACTCTTTTCTACCTTGGTAGCGCAGGAAGTTTTAATGAAGTGTTCTAATAACCGACTCATACATTAAATTCCATTTCCTTCTTAAAATGATTCGCAGAAAGTTCATCTTTTTTAACTCAAAACATACTCAAAAACGTTTGCACAAGAAAGTTCATCTTTTTGAACTGAAAACATACTCCAAAAAAGTTTGGACTAGCAAGCTCATGTTTATCAACTCAAAACAAACTCCAAAGAAGTTTGGACAAGAATTCATCTTTTTGAATTCAAAACACACTTCAAAGAAGTTTGGACAAGAATTCATCTTTTTGAATTCGAAACACACTCCAAAGCAATTTAGACAAGAATTCATCTTTTTGAATCATAAGATAACAAGCATTAGTTGTTAGCATAAAATATATTCACATAAGAGTTTTATTTAGACAAAATGAGTCAGGTAAGGAATTTTTTAGGTTAAACATTCCTTAGAGTTGTTTTGAGTCATCTTTTTACTAAGGAACGTTTTGTCCGATAAGAATTGTTTTAGTGTAAACATGTTAACAAAAAAAATTGTTTTAATTAATGCATAAGTTCGAAAAGCACTGCATCATAAATCCTCACAACATGAGGTTAATTTTATATAACAAAAGTTTTTACAGGTTGTGGATACAAACAGTTAACAAAATAACGATAGAAACATTCACCGTATACTAGTCGGATGCGGAGTGTTCCTTGCTGTCTTCGGGGGAACCAGATTTCAAAGAAAAACTTTCTGAGTCATTGGTGGACTCTAAGTCTTCCATCGAAATGCCCGCAGGGTGATGCATTTCAATAACTCGTAGCCAAATGCTGCCTAGATTTAGATCCGGAAAATTTTCATGCATCTCCAGTACCATATCGGATCTCATATTAGCATCTCTTTCTATAAGGCGAGCGACAATACCAGCTGCGTATGCATGGAGTCGTTTCTTCTGCTGAGCTTCAAAGTCCTTCTTCAGAGATTCGTTTTCTGCCGACAAGTTCTCAACATCCTCAACAGATTCGTTCTCCAAAGTGTTATGTTTGGTGACTCTGGCAACAAATCGTTCCCGTTCATCGTCGAACTTTTTCCCTTCATCGAAAAGTGCAGTCTCTAGGGAAGTAATTTTAGTCACATGATCAACGAAAGTCTCTTTCTCCTTAGAAAGTTTGTCTTTGACCTATTTTAGTTGGGACAATATTTTTGTTTTCTTGGCAAGCTCATCTGTCAAGTCTTTTACCTTTTGCTACAATTCAGCCGCCTCAAAGGTCAAGGTTTCTACCGGGGGCGATAATTTTATTTTCTTGGCAAGCTCATCTGTCAAGTCTTTTACTTTTTGCTTCAATTCAGCCGCTTCGAAAGTCAACATTTTTACCTCAGCTCTTTTTTGAAGGACTTCACTCTTGTAATGATCCTTGCGGTTGGCTTTCCGTTCGAGAAGAGCAGCAATACGAAGCAATTCGTTCAGCTCATTTGCAACAAAAGTATTCTCATAGACGTCAAAGTAAGATGAGGAAGGGGAAAGGTATGTTCCTTCCTCAAAGTTCTCTTCTTGTGGTTTTCTTTTCTGAAGAACAAATTCCCTCATGGAGTCCGTGTCGAAAATGACAATCTTCATTACGGGAGGCAAGCCTGGACATGTGGTATTGTCACTTTTTCCTTCACTGTCAACCACCCTCTTTTGCTTATCCATAATAGTAAATATTTTTGGTCTCACAGGCCCAGCTCTATCGTGTGGTCTCACTTCAATGGAGTTATCAGTGTTTTTCAGTTTCTCCTCTTGAGCGTTGATCAGGGGATTGGTCTGGGGCCCACTAGGTCTTCCTACTGAATTTCTGGGGCCTTTCCTCACGAGTTTCGTCCTGGTATTTTCCCTAGGCTCCAAATCCTTGCTCCTCAAGGGTGTCACTATCTGACTATGCATCCTCCTTGGTTCTCTCACAACCCTCCTCGGATCTTTCCGCATCTTGATGACTCAAAGCTCGAGCTCGGGTAGGAAAGTAAACTGCATTTTCGAAATAGTTCATACGTTTTAGGATGACATCATTTGAATGAGACACCATAAGATCGGACATGGATCTTTTCTCACCAAGGTCATAACTCCAAAGATTGCTTTTCACAAAGTTCATCGGTAGAAAACTTTGGTAGAATTTATGATCCCACTCCTCACCTGCCCATACACTTAGCTTTACAAAGATATCCTTGAAAGTTTTGGCATGACGTTCAAAGGGTTTTGAAATTCCCTTCATAGCTGTTAGAAAGAAATGTGTTAGAGCTATTCAACCTTAACCAATAAAACATAAGAATGTGTAAGAATACGTACCTAACCCGGACCATTCCAAAGTTAACCGATGGTAAGATCATCAGAATTTTTAAAGCCAGTCTCCAATAATCCGAAGATGAAGAAAAACTATCGTTTCCATTTCATATCAAGCTCTAAGAAATATTTGACGCCTTGAACTGCCTTACAAAGCCAAGAGAGTAAAAAGGGTAATGAGCGTTCTTAGCCACACTTGAGATGGAGATAAGTTGCTCCATGGAAAATGCTATCTCAAATAGCCTGAATGCCATGATACAGGCCATGAGTGTATACCACATGTTGGCACCAGCTTGAGAGGGGCAAAGTCCGATAAGGTGAAAGTATTCCACCAGAGCATGATCAAATGGTAGGCGAAGGCCCCAGTTCATGGTATCGGTATAAAGGATCAACTCATGATTGCGAACGGACAACGAAGTCTCTCCGACGGTGGGAAACTGAATTGTGATGATTTCGGGTATCCCCCACCGATCTCTCAGGTTCACCTCTTCGGTCGGATGGAAATATTTTTACTTCACTTTATAAAGGGCAATACGATGCTTAGACTTAATATCGCGAAGGTTTTCACCTAAAACATCTTCTATGTTCGAGGGCAGATCTCTAGTACGTTTCATCTTCTTCTTTTCCCTCCAACAATGAAGCCTTTTTTCTCCGAGAAGGTGGATCATTGGTAATTTCCAAGGGAGGAGAAAAGGCATCTTGACTTGGCACAACTGGTCCACGAGGAGGAATCGCAGCAGGAACGACTCGTAAGGGTTGTGCCTCAACCACTACCATATGAGGTTGTTCTTCATCATTGTCCGGCTCATCAACTAAAGTCCTCTCTTGGATTTCAAGGATGGATGTCAAAACCTTCTCTAACCGAGAACCCCTTATTGAAGACTTCGTGAGGCTTACTTCTGGAGTCGTTTGCGGTGATCCCTGCGGAGTCACTTGAGGGGTTGCATCAGAAGAGCAAATTTTCACTATGATAGATTTTGTAGGTAGATTGGGGGAACTTTTCTTTTTAGTGTGTTCCGCTGCATCTAATTTAGTCGGTTTTACCTTTTCATCACCCATAGTTAAGAAGGGAGAAATTTTGGAAGGAAGATCAGACGTCGAAGGGTCAACCTTGTTGTCACTAAAACAAGCTCGACCGGGGGGGTTGATGAGCAGGGAATGAGTGTTTTCGAATAGGGGACCAATTGTGCGAAAGGTTGATTACTAGATATCTGCAGGTGTGGGATGATTTATTCCACCAGAAGGTCTGCGAGCAGTAATTTGATTCGAGATATTAAACCACCTCCAAAGTTTATACCGTTCTAAATTGACAAACTAGCTAGGCATGAAAGAGCAAAAAAGGAATTTGGGGTTGAAATTTTCTCTCTAGAACAGATGGTCTCGACTGAAGGTTAAACAAAGATCAAATGATGTAAACTTGTAACCAGAGGTGGAAGTGAGTATTTATAGTAAAAAGGGGAAGAAGACAAAAATTAAAATAAGTTTTGACACGTTTTCCATATCACAAACCGCTTCAAACAATGCGCGGGCAGATTATGGTAAGGATGCTACACGTGTCCAGAAGTGAACTCATCATCTAAATTATCTATGACGCCATAACGACTAGAAAGAACCACGTGAGCTCAAAACAAATGATGACTTAGGTGAGGTCATCGCGACCAAGTGTGAGGTCATAACTTCTAACAAATTTTGAATCACGTAATCTGAAGGGCAACACCTAAACAATTTACACGTAAGGCACAAGCAGCAGAGCCATCCGATCCGAGTGCTATGGAATATGAGGAGGATCAAAGAGAAATTGTAGTCCTCACTCAGATATCTTCATAAGGACTGGAGGGCTACTGATAAGGTGAGAAAAATATAGATAACCACGAGGTTAATTATACAAAATATAAGGCCTAAATTTGTGTATTTAAGTGGTTAAGGACCAAAGTAAAAGAAACATAAGAAATATAGGGTTAAATGATATACCCTAAGAAATTGTCTGTAATTAGTAAAAGAGTGGGGTGAGAAATCCATCTTAATGGTAGTACTTATGTATTTTTACCACCTACCTCATGTACTATATAAAGAGCATTCCCTTTTTGTGAAAAGGCCAAAGATTAGTCAATTATTGCTACATTTATTCCTTTTATCTTTTTCTCTCTCTGCAAAATACTGATTTAATTATTATAGTCACTTCATACAAACATATCTTAGTCAGATCCTCTCCATCGAACATTTCCGCTTCTGAACTTACCTAAGGATTTTTTGAGTTCATCACTCATTACTTTTGGCTTCAATAATAGTTTTAATAATCTTATAACCAATATCATTTGTAATGTCAAAACATACATTCTGATCAATGGTAATACTGTAGGCTACTTTAACACTAGAATGGGGCTTAAGACAAATCAATCCCTTCTCTCCTTGTCTCTTCATTATGGCTAAGGAAATACTTGATAAGAGGCTTTAACACGATCTTCTATAATAATAAGCCTATCCAATACAAAAGTAGAAGCCACTATTTGCATTCCAACATTAGCATTGACTGACGATCTTTTAATATGTACTAATGCTTCTAACAATGCTATATCTATGATAAGTAACGTTTTACATTACTATGAAGATTCCTCTGCCAAATGTTAACAAGGATAAGACCACTAATATCACTGCTGCAAACTTTCATATATACAAAGTGAAGCTTATAACTGCTGACACTGGTTTCAGAAGAGATGGTCTCCCTATCACCTACTTGGGAGTTAGCCTTAACAAAAATAACCGGTCGAGGAATTATGAGTGTTTGATTAATAACATCAGATCGAGAATAAATAAAGGGGAAGATAAGAAACTTTCCTATGCTGGAAGGCTGAGTCTCATCAATACTATTCTAATGGCTATATACAGAGGAAACCTAATTCAACTTTTTTGAGCAAGTTTCTTGAATCTAATCGCATCTGGAATAAAAAAATCTTATGTATTTTGTGAAGCTACAAATTTAGAAGAAGAAGGAATCTTGAAGAGTTAATAGCTCATTTTCCAAAATTCAATTGAAGTCACTGTTTTCGGTTTTGGAGGGCTTTTTGAATTTTTAGTTTTTAAATATACGCCATTATTTTCAAAGTCATTTTATTGTCCTACTGGGTCAAAGTCAGTGTACTCTATGTAACTCAACTTGAACCTTTCTTTAATTAATTTTTCTATTAAATGGAAAAAGGACGTTGGATGAGTTAATTCGATATTAAAAATTTAATAAAATAAAAGTAGTACATAATAATTTTAAGATCATATGTGATTTTTACCATAGTTGTTCTATAAAAATAGTGTAACTTTTCATCCTATATATATTTATGGATACAACATTTTTTATTTTAAATAATTTAACAAATGAGAATAACATGAAAGTTGACTATCTATTTATATTTTAAATTCATATATGATCACTTTTTAAAAATTAAAGTAGAGTTGTGCCTATTATATGTCAAGCAACAACTATATTTATTGTATATCTTAGGTAGGTATACATAAAATTTGGAACATTTTCAAATTCTAGATGGCGAGGTAACATACAACTTTTAGCATTGAGAATAAGTGTTACATCCACCAGTCACGTATTCGTAAAAAAGATCAGACAGTTTGCATAATAAGCAACATGTGGCTAAGAAAGAAACTAAAGCTTTTGTTAATCCTAGTATTATGGAAACTTTTATCTCGGTACGGTATAAGGTATTGATCAGTCTCCATATATATAAACATTTTAGTAGATGGATAGCAAGTATCTGCAAGTCTTTGTGTGTCTTGGTGAACATCTTTTGGTACAAATGTTTGAAGTCATGGTTCAACCTCCTTCGATATGTGTAAATCTGGTTGAATAAGATTGATGTGAGTAGAAAAGAAGAGTATATGAGAGTATGATTTTTGTAAAAAATTTCACTAATCATTCAATTCAATGTAAGATTTGAGATTTGAATACAAATTCATAGTGTAACAAATTATGAATATTCTAAATATTTTATAGTTTGTTACACATTTCTGTTCATGATTTTACTAAGTGTTTGGAGACAAGAATAGAATGTGAATGTGAATGGGTGTTTGGGCACATAGATAGTACATGGGTCTTTTAGCTTGGATCTTGTGAGGTTTTGGTGATACCTTTTGAGTCCAGTAGATCATGGCCCAAGGCCTGATTCGTTGACCCGAAACAGTGCGTTTTGACTTAACCCTAGAACCAGACTTTAGTTCAGTATCGACTTTTTTTGTCTTTTGTTTTCCAAGGCAGTCACCGTCAATGGTAACCCTTGCCGGTGGTGAGTGCTTAACATCCCCTCAAACGGAGATAAGCGAATCGAGAGGGAGGTAAGACTTTGGTGAGAGAATCGGCGATTTGATCTTGAGCGGGAACATAGCGAATCTTGACAGCCCATTCAAGGATTTGATCGCGTATAAAATGCACATCAAGCTCGATCTGCTTGGTGCATGCATGGAAAATAGAATTAGAAACCAGTGCGCTCGCCTCCAAATTATCACACCATACGACAAAACGAACAAAAAGGTATGAGTGGAATTCGAACTTCAATAAAAACAGTTACGATCCAAAATCAATTTTTGTCCGCACTAATATATTTAGTTGAAACTTTTATTATTATTATTATTATTGGTCTAATAAACCGAACCGGATCTATCGATTCGTATATGTTTTATAAAACCGGATAGATATCTGAACCGATAAAAAACCCTAATTACTATAAAGGAAAAGACTTTTAGTCGTATTCCCTCTTAAATAACATTTAAAAGTTATCTAAAGAAAACATTTTATTATAAAGTATAGGAAATTAATTTTAAATCCTTGATGGAAAAACTTATAAAGCAAATCACTAAACCTCCATTGTCTTTTACAATCTTAAGACTTCAACCCATCTTCAAAACTGGTATAATTTTGATTCCAATACACAATCAATATAAGAATATGTTTTCTTAATATTTTCATCTTGGGTATTTCCTATAGATATTATTATGTAGAGTTAGATTTAAAACAAAAACAAAAGTATTAGGTTACAGAGTTCCATATTCTACCAGACGACTTCAGAGAAATAGATAACAACCCCAAAAAATCCTTAACTTTTGGTTTGTTTTCCATCTCACTATAGTCTCTTACCATATCATCCACTGGATTTCTTAAAGGTTTTTTCTATTAAAACAAAACTAATTATTGATTGTCTCCGATGAGTAGTTTGGATTTTGCAAATAAAATCATAGCAACTTCGACCAATGGGGTTTGGTTAAACTTGTATCTTGATTCCAGTTCAATTTAATTTAACATATTTGATGTGTATATTTTACTACTAATATATAACAAAAACACCCTCCTATTATCCTATATAATAAACCGCTATAAATATTTATAAAAAATAGAATTGGTAAATTTATCATTTATAAGACCATATGATAGAATACTTTTCATCAAATGTTAAAAACCAAATTTTAAGTGTTGTATGTAACCCTTTCTAAAAAAAAGTTTATAAACTTGTTTTAGCACAGTCCACGAGCAGACTACTATTGACAACAATGGTTTATGAAATTTGATATCATCATAATATTATAAAATATTAATAATATTTACAACACTGTATAAACTATATAATTTTTTATATATAAAACCATTGTCATCTTTAAGTTTTGGTGACAAGAATCAAAACAAAAAGAAACAATGATTTCAATTTAGATAATCATATTTTATGTCTTTGGGTAAACAATATTTTAGATATCAAAATTTTCAATCTATTAAATAATATTGATAAAAATGTAATTCTTTAGATAAATTGCCAAACCATATATATCAAAACAAAAAACTTATTTTAGTCATTTAAAAATGTATCATGTAAACCTTAGTATTTAATTTTTTATATTATTTAATCTTATATTTAGAAAATTTATAAAATCAAATTAGAATTGGTAGAAAGAGCCGTCTATTTCCCATAAATTTAGAATGCTATCTTTTTATTATAATATTCATTGTGTACTTTTCTTCATTCAAAATAAGTCTGCTTATTGATAAAATTTTGGAATTACAACGATTTTATTGCAAAATTACATAAATTTAAATTTTAAAATCTGAAGAATTAGAAGAACGTTGTTGGAGCTTCGAATGTGGTACCCGATCTACATGCTTTCAAGCTAAAGAGATCTCTTTTAAAACGTTAGGAGCATCATTTTGGTTAAAATTTATCTCCTTACCATCTTTTAAAGTCTACTTTGCAATCCACTCAACCCCGAAATTCTGCTCACGATAAATATGATTAATGTTCATGGAAGGATGGATAAGTTTCTTGCAGCAGTTCAAAAGAGGCTCCAAATACGAGGAAGATTTACCAAATAAGAGAAGATTCACCAGGACTTCGAAGTCAATTTCAATGTCCAAGTTAACCATATGAAGCATTCGAAAAATTCTAAGGCCATAAAAAAGGGCTATACGTTCAGCAATCAAGGGAATGCCATTTCCATAAAGTCTACTAAAGCCAATGATGACTCTTCCTTCACTGTTTGGAACGAGACCACCGCCACAAGTTTCACGGGAGAGATCACAAGCGTCGTCACTGTTTAACTTGAACCGGTTTGCTTTAGGATACTTCCACTTGAGGAATAGAGGCTTGCTGAAATTTTTTATATGGTGGACACATCCCAAAGTCAGAGAAGCTTTAAATCCTTTCTCCAGTGAGGGATTTTCAAAATATTGAAAGAGTCAAGACCAGTGACAATGAATATTACATGTTTGATTATAGTGGAAGAGCTCACATTCAGATCAAGATGTTTCTTCTTGTTTCGAGTAGCCCATATAGCCGTAATAATAGCAGGAAGAATCGTGTGAATATCACACTACTTTGGAGTAGACCGATACCACATTCGAATAAGGTGAAGGAGATTCATGTGAGGAAGATTTGAATCTTGAATAAGGAACTGAAAAAACCCAAACGGACCAGGATTGATGACACTGAACCAGTGTGTGGTGAGTAGTTCCAATGTTGCTGCAAAATTGACACTTGGATGCAAGATGGAATCGCTTCCTTTGAAGGATAGAATCAGCGACGATCCATTTAAGAGGAGCCCTCCAAAGGATAAAAGAACATTTCTCTGAGGTAACAACATTCCAAGTTTTGGCATTAAATTTTATTATATCTGATTAACACGACATTAACTTTTATTCCATAAGTTTTGATGAGTTCAAATATTTGAGTTACTATGCCTTGAATAAATCCAAAGGGCAATTCAGACCAAACCACTATAATAAAATTCAGTACATGATAAATATATTAAATTATGACTAAGCTAGTTGATATTCACTTCAAACTACACTACTAATGGGTCCTTAAACTTGACCCGACTTCACGACCCGATCCAATAAGCCCATGGGCAAGTAATTAAGTATAAATACCGCAATCACTTTCATTAATCAGGCTAATGAAAATTTATTACTAGTAGACAGCTTAATTATCTCTCTACTCACCACTGTAAACATTGACTTCCCCGAAACATCCAAAATACTTTACAAAATACCCGAGACAGAAATAAACCACACCAAATTGGCAACCATAGTCGGAGCACGATGGTAACTGAATTTTACATTCAAAACCAGCAAGCAAAACAGTTCGGATAGATCCGAATGAGCAGAATGTTCCATCCCCAGAGGTGGAAGATGAAAGAGAGAACAAAGAATATACCATCGAGGAGGGAGACCAACTGAGGGTTGAGATAGAGACGTTGAGAGTAATAAAACAAGCAGAAAAAGGAATTAAGGAGAAATCTGGAGCGTCAGTACTTCATCACACTAACAATCTTAGATACAATGAGAAATCTTTGAAGACTCATCTTAGTTAAATAAAGAAACACCGATCCAAGCCTGTTGAATGTTCTGCATCTAAGTCCTCGAGAAACTCATCAAATGAGGCAGAACTTGAAGAATCACTATCTTCAAGTAGTGATGAAGGAAGATCTAAAAATAAAATGAGGTTAACTAAAAAGCATTCAAGGAAGAGGGACAGACATGGCAGGCTCGAGAGGCACCAAGGTAAGGGGTCAGCTCACAAGCATATTGATCAGTTGATGATTGATCCCTTTGCCTTTCAGTCCGAACCGGGTATTTTTGCAACCCCTAATGAAGATAACGTTTTTAGTCAGCAAGAATTGAAGGCAATCACCTTTGTATGCAAAAATACTCTCCGGACATCTTCCTAAAAGGTTTGATAGCTCCAAGATGGAAAAATACGATGGAATTCGAGATCCGGACAACTATCTGGAACCATTCAAGAACTTTATGATGAACTTTGACAACGATGACAAGATTTTGTGTAAGGCTTTCTCCAAAAATTTCACAGGGAGTGCCCTTAGGTGGTATAACAGTCTCCCTCAGGGGTGTATAACCAATTTTATACGTTCTAGGTTGCCTTCCAGAGGAAATTTATTGGAAATAAGGAACTGAAGGGTAATGGGGACACCATTATCCATTGTGCTCAAGAACCGAACGAGTCCCTAAATGAGTACATAAATCGTTTTGTGAATACAACGAATGGGCTAGCATATTTCTTTGAACAAGTTGCAATTGCTTCCCTTAGGGACGGTCTAAATCCAGGGAATTTAGTCGATTATGTGACTCGGAAGAATGCTATGACCTGGCTGGTTTATTAAACCAAGTGGGAAAACAGATCAATGTAGAAGAGATAAAGAAAAAAAGATTACACCGTCAAGTGAGGTCAACCATTACAACAACAACTCCTCCAACCACTAACCAATCCGGTTATAGGGTAAATGAGACCGAGCCAGGGTCCAATCGGTCAAGGCAGAATCAATCCAACCACATTCAGAGCCAACAAACCAAAAATAAGAGGGGGCCCTGGGTTCAACATGAGTGGTTCACTGAGTTGGGGGAGAGTATGCCTACAATTTATGACCAAAGTAAGAATGAGGTGCATTTTAGAAAACTGACAGCGTTTCAATCCTCTAAAGAAAACTGAAGCACCCGTTTTTGTCAATATCACAATGATATATGCCATGATACACAAACTTTCATAGCGTTAAAATAGGAGGTCCAGAACCTCATTGAAAGGGGCAAGTTGGAGGCCTATATTAAAAAGCGAAATAGAAACAAACCGGGTAGTGCGCAAAACAATACTCCCCACACGGGCCCTTCGAACAATCCTGTGACATCTACACAAGAGGGTGCAATGGTGATTGTTGAAAGATTTGATCTAGACACTGAGTATCTGGATCCAGATCCAGATCGAAATCAGATGGGGGTGATAGCAGACAAAACCAAGACAGTTTCCCGACTGATCAGCTTCTTTGAATCATTAAATATTTTTGTAGGAGATACAGTGACTGCACCTTCCACTTCATCAAGGAAGAGGCATGTCCACAATTTGGCCACCCAGTTAGATGGTGGAATATCTAGCCACCAATGCCAATCCCCACTCGAGGGATATTTCAGGGCCTCATGATGATGCAGTGGTGATAGGGGCTTCAATAGGGGGAAATGATATATGCTGAATTTTGATTGATACGGGCACTTCGGCCAACATCATGTTCTTAAACTCCTATACACAAATGACAAACCCTTCTTTTATACAACACTCAAACATAACCATTGTAGGCTTCATAGGAAGTTCTGCAGATGTAATCGGGGAGTTCAAAGAAGAATTTTTGTTAGGCAAGGGGACCTTTAAAAAAATGGTGAGAGTGCTATTTGTTGTGGTGGATTGCCCAATATCATACAATGCAATTTTTAGGATGTCATGGATATCTAGACTGCATACTTTCCTCTACGGTCCACCAATGCTTGAAATATACTGTCTAGGGCCAAGTAGGTGTTGTCCGGAGTAGTTAAAAGATGGTCAGGAAAATGCTATGCAACAACCCTTGACCCTAAAACTCTAGGGGCAGTCCTAATTAACAAAGATTAGCAACTAATGGAGCCTTCTGTTGAGGATAATGAAATTGATGAATCTAGGAAGGCTCCTAGTGTTATAATACCGATCGAGGAGGTTGAAACTCACTCCCTTGCAGAGGGCAAGAGTGTTAGATTGGTTCTAAGCTAGCACCGGTTGTTATCCTTTTTAATGATTAATCAACATGTTTTTGCATGTGCAACAGTGATGTTACTGGAGTGCCAACATATATTATTTCACACATGTTATCAATCTGGAGTGATGTTGCACAATTCGTACAAAAAATGAGGTCTTTTTCTAAGGAAAAAGTAGTTGTGATTGTCCAAGAGGTTGACCGGTTAACCAAGATGGGTCACATTAAAGAATCTCAGTACCCTTTGTGGACTACCAACCCTGTGCTAGTGAAGAAAAAGAGTGGCAAGTGGCGTATGTGCATTGATTTCACTGACCTCAATAGAGCATGCCCTAAGGATTTTTATCTCGTTCATTGGATAGATCACTTTGTGGATTCTACATCTGGAAACAAAGTGTTGTGCTTCATGAATTCCTTCTCAAGGAACAACTAGATACAAGTAGATCCGAAGGATCAATATCACACTACTTTTATTACAGACAGAGGTCTTCATTGTTATAAGGTGATACCGTTCGGATTGAAAAATATTAGGGCCACTTATCAATGGCTGGTGAATAAAGCTTTTTCTATCCCAATTATCAGAAACATGGAGGTGTACATAGATGATATGATGGTTAAAAACATGGAGGAAGGTTCACACATCTCTGACCTTCAAAAGACATTCTCCAATTTAGAAGTTGTGAATTTAAAATTGAACCCTGAGATTTGTGTATTTGGAGTCCGATCTGGAAACTTCTTGGGCTACATAATAAGTGAAAACGGAATTCAACCTGATCCGGATCAACTTAATACCTTACTAGCAATGGACCCTCCTCAAAATGTTACAAAAGTTCGAACGCTTACAAGAAGGTTGGTTGCGTTAAATAGGTTTATGTCAAGGTCATGAGACAAATGCGCTTTATTCTTCCAAGTATTGAGGAACGCTAAAGATTTCAATTGGTCCCCACAGTGTGACCAGGATTTTATTGAAATAAAGAAACATTTATCCTCACCCAAAACTCTTTCTAAACTTGTTAGGGGGAAAATTCTATGTGTATCTAGTTGTCTCATAATATGCAATAAGTGCTATGCTAGTGAGGGAGGTGGATAATTACCCTCATTCGGTGTATTACATCAGTAAAAGTCTGTTGGATGCTGAAAGAAGATACTTGAGACCTTACTTCCTAGCACATTCAATTGTTATCCGAACGTCTTTCCCTTTGAAAAATGTTCTTCAAAAAGTTGATGTATCAAGTAGAATGACAAAGTGGTCAGTAGATCTTGGTGATTATGATATAGACTTCGCCCCTCAAACAACGATTCAAGTCTAATCAGTGGCTGACTTCTTGGTAGAATTTTATGTTGATAGATCCTCCGGATATGAATCAAGAAATTGTTCTAAAAATGAATAAGTAGTTCGAACTGATGGTGGATCAAGTAATATGGGTTGTGGAACTGGAATTTTCCTAACCTCTCCATATGGTGCTAAAATATACTAGGATATATGTTTTGGGTTTATGGCTTCTAACAATGAGTCTAAATATGAAGCAGACATAGCTGATCTTAAGCTAGCTCTCCTATATGGGGCTAAGAGAGTCCGATTAATGAGTGATTTTTCAGTTACTTATCCACCATGCTCAAGGGAATTCCGAAGCAAAAAAGGAACAGTTGATTAAATATTTGTTTATATTGAAAGAAGTGGCAACAAACTTTAAAAATATTTGCTATGAGCATATTCCTAGATCGGAAAACACTTTGGCATACTCCTTGTAACTATAGCCTACTCTGAATCCTACCCATAAATTCTTGTACAAGAATGTTCATCCATACATACAGATCGGGAGAAAGAGAGTGAGGAAAGTATGAGTATACTTTTGATTCAACCTAAAGATTGAAGATATGCTCTTCCCCAAGACATCTCCGATAGAATTTTACCTTTGGATAAAGTTTTGGCAAGGATGATTACGTAAAAATCTCGTGGTTTCTTGATACTGAGATTCTTTATAAAAAATCTTTTAGCAAGCATCTCCTACATTTTTAGGGTTCGAAGAATCCCAAGTCGTATTGTCTCGACTACATGACGGGGAAGTTTCTGCACACTGTGCCTATAGGGCCTTGACCCGAAGAGTCTTGTTAGTAGAATACTACTGCCCAACCATAATGGAAAATGCTAAAGAAATAGTGAAAATATGAAATCTTTGTCAAAAGTATGGGAATGAAAGTCATGTGCCAGAAGTACCTATGGAGTCCATATTTGAACCAGTACCATTTGCCAAATGGGGGGTGAATCTAGTTGGACCTCTTCCTATGGCATCCAGTGGATGTAGAATAATCATAGTCGCTATTGACTATTTATCTAAATTGATAGAGGCAGCTCCTTTGGCTGGAACCACTTCGAAGGCAGTTATTAAATTTATTTTATCTAACATATGTTGTAGGTTTGGGGTCCCCCAGAATATTACTATGGACAATGGGCCACAGTTTGATAATAAAGACATGGAAGCCTTCTATACTTCTAGAGGAATTCAACATTGGTTTTCATCTCCTTTCCACCCTCAAGCTAATAGTCAGGTTGAGGTTACAAATAGAACTATCTTGTGCGGATTAAAGAAGAATTTGGAAGGAGCTGCAGGAAAGTGGCCAAGTTATTTACAAGAAGTGTTGTGGGCTAATCGAACTAATCCTCGGCCTGCCACACAAAAGTATCTTTTTTCTTTGGTATATGTGATGGATGAAATTACTCCCATATAGGCTACTTTACCATCACACATAGGTAAAAACTATTCTGAACAAGCTAATGATGTAGCAGTTAGGAATCAGTTGGACTTGATAGAAGAAAAAAGGGTTAAAGCACATATGAGAATAGTGCACTACCAAGGCTTGATGAAGATCAGACTTGCTTCCTAAGTTAAAAGAAAGGATTTTTAAACACGGGATCAAGTTTTAAGAAAAGTCATTTTACAAACCGAGGAAGAGCAGTTCGGTAAGCTGGCTCCGAACTGGGAAGGCCTTTTGTGGTATGTGAAACGGTTAAACCATGAATATACAGGCTCCATGACAAAGAAGGGAGAGCTCTAAAGCACCCATGGAATGTTGAGCAACTCAGGTTATACTTAGAATAAAACTCTTTTTTAAATATTTACCTTTTAAATATCAATATAAATATTATGGGGCATACTCTTTCCTACCCTGTTGGCGCGGGGAGGTTTTAATGAGGTGTCCGAGTTTTTCAATAACATATGATGCCTTCTTTAAAATTTTGGTGAAATTTTGTTTCAAATTGGATATTAAATGCTTATTCAAGACCCCGACTCTTTAGACTTTTTGAGTTGATCAGATATGCTTAACACTTGATCACATTTATTAAAATCATGTGGTCGGAGATGTTAGATACTTTCGTTCAACACTTCTGAAATATTAAAGGCTATTTAAACATTGGCCATAGAAGATTTAAACAAAATGTTAAACAAAAGGGAAATGTGATAATTGAAATCTGATCGGACTCAAACTGATCACTGGTAAAAAAGAGGCATTGGCCATCCAAGGACTTTAATATTTCAAAAACAAAAGTACATGATCTAACCTTAGGGCTTGTTCCCTTCGGATTTTTCTTCACCACAATCTTTTCTGGGATTTTTAAGTTCAGCACTTGAACTCTCACCCTCTTCATCATCATCATCGGAGTCTAATTCACTGGATTAGTAACGCTTGTACCCACCAGCCATCGTATGGAAGGGGAGATCTTCATACTCCACATATTTCCACAAAAGACCAAGGGTCCTTTTAGGAAAAGTCTCATGGAACAGTAGGACCATATCGGACTTGATTCCATCATCCCTCTTCTCCAGAGAGTCTACTGTTTCATCAACGTACTTCTGTATGGCTGCAGCTATGGCTTGAGTTTGTTGGCGTTCCAGGGCCTCTTTCTCTCTGGTCTTCTCCTGAACAGTATTCTCCAACTTAGCTTTTCCATCAGATATAGTCTAGATAGTACCATCCTTAGTTTTCAATTGGTCCTTCAGAATTGTGATGTCTTTTGAAAAAAGAAGTCTCTAAGTGAAGCTCATTGTTGGCCACTTCTGACTTGAGCAATTTGGAAGCTAACTCTTCTTTCTCCTTCTTCAATAACTTTATGCTTTGCTGAGCACTGAGAAGATCATTCGACAAGTTTATCTTGTCAGTGGTTAGAGAATTAATGACACCAGTTTGATCCCTTACCTGTCTCTCCAGATCAAGCACTGGTCAGATATAGCCTACGAGGGCGTGGGTCAAATTATCTTGCTCACCAGATATTTGATAAGTCTCCCCATTATGAGTCACCATGTTGGCAGAGCTGGGAGGAAGTTAAGGCCCAGCGAAGTCATATTTCTCTAAGTCATTGAAATAAATATTGATGTTATGAAATGCATCAAGATCTACCTTATCGTTACCATCCCTAACAACCTATTTGGAATGGAGATTAGGTGGAATTTCCTCCTACAAGGTAGGATCATTAGAAGTTGGGGGATGGATTTCAGGAGGACGAAGGATTACCTCTGCTCCCAGAGTAACTTTCTTCTTTTTGCGAGCCTTCTCACTATTGCTCGGCTTACGCTTTTTGTCCTTCTTCATAGGTTTTAGTGGGTTTTTTGACCCACCAGCGTCCTTTACAGTCACTTCCACTACTTATAGTAAAGCAACACTAATACCTCATTGGTTCTCCAAACCAGTCCCTTCAGTATTCGTTTGAGGTGGGTCTGTTGTGGCCTTCTTCTTCTTGTTCTTTATCTTACTAGGGGCTTTGGCCCTGCAAAGCAAGTATAGTTTGGAATCTTTGGCCTCTGTCCTACTTAGGATCACATCTCCGGGGTGAGGGGTTGTTAACTCTTCCCATGTGAGATTTCTTCTTCCTATGGTGTTTCACATGTGAGACCTCACCAAGTTTCCCGATTTAAAGTAGGTGTGAAAAACATTGCCCCACTTCTCTAAGGCCCAAGTGTTCAACTTGGCACAAGTATCTTGACCTGCCTCCAAATAATCCGAGAACTCCTTTGGAAGCACTGAATAGAAGTATAATTCAGTTCAGATTAAAAATTTAACACTTGGAAAATAAAATAAGAAGTAAGAGAATCTTTTCGGTTCACTTCCAACGACTAGTCAAAAGGCTTGGGTTTGCTTCTGCCTTGATCTTCTTGCCATTATCCCAAGCCTCACTAATGAATAAGAACTCTGTCTTCTATGGTTTTTTGGACTCTAAGAGATCGTTCACTACCTTATAATCATTCCCCATCTTATAATGATAGAAGGGGATCATATGGTTTTTACACAAGCTTGTCAGAATAACAACCTGTTCAATCGGTATAGGGATCTTAGACAGCCTGGATGCCATGATACAGGCCATAAGAGTATACCAAGCGTTAGGGCTCAGTTGGCTGGGGCACAACTTAATCAGATCGAAGTATCTGACTATCTCCGGGTCCAAAGGAAACCAGAGTCGCCAGTTCAAAACTTCTGTGTTAACTACCACTTCATTCAGTTTGCAATCCGTTGGGGGTTTTTGAGGTAATCAGAATTCTTACTTTCACAGACTCTGGAATGCCCCACTTTGTGCGAATCCGACCCAGCTCAGCTGTATGGGTATACACGTACGCAATATTTTGAAGGGGCAACAAGTACTTCACGCTGACTTTCTTAAAACATGGTCCCACTCTACCTTCCAAGCTATTCAGAAGAGCATCCGGATGAGACTCCTGCACTAGAAACGGATTTTTTCCTTCGGTAAAGGATTTTGAGACTCCTGGACTAAGGACCCTGATGGAAGATGTGAAAGGTTTGCTACAAATGGAAATTTCCTAACCTTGTGAGTTTTTGAAGAAGATGAACCCTGATCTGTATTCAATTGTGGTTGATTACTTCTTTCACTTGGTGAAGTAGGAAGACCAGCAACAATGCGTTTGTCTCTTGCTACTTTTTGTGTTATTTGTAACTCAAATAAGTTCAACCAACCTCATTTTACTAAGGCGTTTCGGGCCGTGAACATATATGATTTAAGAACAAATTTGAAGATGAACTGAGCTTTCTCTTTCTAAGAACGTTTGTGATTGTTGAATTAAATGAAACAGTAGAAAGGTTTATATATAACAGTGAAAAAGGGGAGTAACCTAAGAGAAGGTAAATCGATTTTGAGCAATGATTAAAAGCTACAAAGTGTGAAAATTAAAGCCTAGGTAACTTTCTAGCCTAGTGGGTGCGAGAATATAGGAGAAAAATGATTGAGAGGTCAAACCAAGGTTGACGTGTGTCCCACGATTCAAAGAAACTCTTAGAATTCTGAATTGAGAAATCAGTTCAACCAAAATTTGTAATATGGTCACTCTTGAAGGGAAAATTTTACAGTTCGAACAAAACAACAGATGGGAAAATATTGGTATTAGTTTTTTGCGTTTTTAGATCTTCCAAAGATCCTTTGCAAGACCTAAAGGGGCTACTGATAAGTTCAGATATTTGAGTTACTGTGCCTGGAATAAATCTGAAGAGCAATTCAGACCAAACCATTATAATAAAATTCCGAACAGGACAAATATATTAAATGTTGAGTAAGCTAGCTATTAATTACTTTAAACTAGATTACTAATGAGTCCTTAAACTTGACCCGACTTCACGACCCGACCCAATAAGCCCATGGGTCAATAATTAAGTATAAATACCTCAACCACTTTCATTAACGAGGGTAAAGAAAATTTATTACTAGTAGACAACTTAATTATCTCCCTACTCACCACTCTAAACATTGAACTCCACAAAATATCCTAAACACTGTACGAAATTACTCTGAGACAGAAATAAACCACACCAAGTTTAATAGAAGAAGTGTTACAAGGACTAATTAGATGGGTAGTTAATTACTATATTCCATGTCACTTGATAAAGGAATAAAATACCAAGGATAACAAAGTATCCAATTTGTAATACATGAATTTATATGGACTTAATTGTAAAGTAAGAAATATGTGACTTAAGTACCAATATGAGGGGTAACATGTAATTAGAGTAAATATGGCATGTGACAGTGGGTCCCACAGCTGTCACTATATAAGGAAAGATTATGTCCTCCAAATGGGGACTTTCTAATGACTAGTACTTTAGTTTGACTACATTCTCTCTCTAGAATCTTGTACTTATTCGCCTGACACCCTTCTTTCCATACGTTTCCCGATAAACAACCCTAGATATTCAGACATTTATCATTGGCGTCGTCTGTGGGAAACAAAGAGATACCCGGAGATTAGGTTCCCCAAAATCTCGATCCTATCAAAACTTAAAATTCAACGAGTGAATACTGAGGCTAGGAAGGGAAAGGCATATGAAAAAGGTTCTGATAAGGAAATGTCATACTTGGAGGGTCAGAACTCTAAAGATTTATTTGGTGATGATGATCAGGGAAATCAGGGCCGAAGCAAACGGTCGACCGTAATCATGACTATGCAGCAGCTATTAGATGACATTCCTAAGCTAAATGCCGAGAATGAGCTGGCTCTGGCTGAGAAGAAAGGTCGGCTGGATGATCGAAGCGAGCGATCATGTGAAGAAATGAAAGGAGCCCGTCGTGCTATTGGTCGGGATGACAAAGGCAGAAATCGAGTGTGAAGGTTCGACGAGGCTGCACGAAATAAATTCGGATTCCGATCCAAACTTGAGTACGAATTTTCTTCAGGGAAAGATATGTGCGAGTCTTCTTCCCCAAGCAGAGATTTCTGATGCCTTAGGAAGGATAAAAGAATTATCAAGGAAGGAGAGCTCAGAAGGCGGAAGTCATTGGAAGCAAAGATAGTTGAACCTCAAGGTGGTAGCATCGATAAAGTGACTCCCACGTTTGCTGAAAAGGTCGGTACGGTTACAGTTAACAGAGAGCAGCTGAATCGCCCTCAGTTCCAATTTCCTTCAAAGAGCTAGTCTTATGGATACAGGGTCGGAAGTCAATTTGCAAACCCACTTGATGAAGGGTTGTTTGCAAGTCATGCAGAAGGCTTTGGAGGCGGAACTTTTAACATCAGGCATAATTGGAGGTCGTCCCCTTTATCAGACAAAATTTTTTCGGGACATCTCCCGAAGTGTTTTGACATCTTCAAGCTTGAAAAGTATGACGGAAAGAAAGACCCAGATAATCACCTGAACGCTTTCAAGAATTTTATGTTAAGTTTTGACAATGACGACAAGTTGGTCTGTCGAGCGTTCTCATTGACATTTAAAGATTGGGCATCAAAGTGGTATAATCGATTGCCATAAGGGTGCATTAAGAACTTCGTATGTTCTGGATGATGTTCATACATCAGTTTGTCGAAGTAAGAATTTTGCGAGAAAACATGAATATAATCGTTAATTGCCGACAAAAGGTCGGAGAAATTTTGAGGGATTATACTCGACGTTTTATAGACGCGAAGACAGATCTTGATTATTGTGATGATGGCGTGGCATTAACTGGTTACAGGTTAGGCTTGTTATATGGGCTGATGAAACAAGCTGTGACGAAGAACAAGATTTCACCTTTTCAGCTTTGTTAGCCCAAGTCGAAAAGCAGATCTTGATCGAGGAAATCGAAGAATCGGAATTTTCAGTACAGATCCAACATACAAACCAAGCTTCGGTTTTTACGTATCAGAAAACTCCGAAAACAAGCACGATCCCTCAGCCACAAACGATGAATACCGTAGCGCCGACAACACATAGGAAAGGATCATGGATTTAAACTCAGAGGACGCAAAATGGTTATCAAGGAAATAATTACCGACCCATATCAAACAAATGGGTTTGACCTGATTAGTTTGCTGATTTAACTGAATGTGTTGCACCTATCTTCGATAAGTCACGGAAGAGTGTGCATTTTCGGAAGCCATTTCTGATCGGAACTCCCCGCAAAGGTCGGAACAACCGTTTCTGTAGGTACCATGATGATGTAGGTCATGATACCAAAGATTGCATCGCGCACAAGAAGGAAGTACAAGCGCAAATTGACATTGGTAAATTGCTAGAGTATGTGAAGAAACGAGCTCATCAAAGCTGAGCAGCCAAGCAGATTGTAGTAGTGCCAAAACATGAAATTTCTTTGGTGATTTCCAAGGTCAATAATTCATTTGATTTGTCCACCGAGTATCTGGACCCGGATAAGATAGGAATGTAATCAGAGTGATTGAGGAAGTAGTACTCCCAGCACGAGAAAATGGAAGCGAATTATACAAATTTTTGGAGTCTCTAACTCTCTTCGGGGGCGACTCAATGGCAGGTATTACAAATTCTTCGCGAAAGAGGCATGTAGTTAATCTGGCTACTCAGTTAGAGGCAAGAACTTCACCTCATTTGTACAAAAATCCGTCTCCCATTCTATGCTTCGATGACGATGACATGAGAGACTTTGCCGGCCCTCGTGAGGATGCAATCGTGATTGTGGCGGCTATTGCAGTGGAGGAGGTGCGAAGAATTTTGGGTGATACCGGTAGTTCAACGAATATTATTTTCTTGTCAACCTTCTCAGGGTTTAGGAATAAACCAGTGATCTTAAAATCAGATCGTACAATTATCGGCTTCATAGGAGCATCGACAGAAGTAGTTGGTGAATTTGAAGGTGTGGTTCAGCTCGGAAGAGGGGCTTTCAAAAAAGAAGTAACAGTATTGTTTATTATCGTTGATGCACCCACGCCACACAGTGCAATTTTTGGCCGCTCTTGGTTGTCAATAATGCATGCCGTAACTTCTACGGATTATTAATGCCTGAAGTACGTAATCGGAAACAACGTCGGTGTTGTCACAAGCAGCCAAAAGACCGCGATGGAATGTTACCGAGCAGATTTGGCAGCAAAATCAGATAGGGAGATGGTCTATGTAAGGGATTAGCAGTTAGCAGGGTTGGCCCATAGATCAGAGCCTGCAGACGATCCTAGGGAGACCTCAAGTTTATTACTTACGGACGAAAGTTGTGAAAGTTATGAATTTTAAAAAGGAAAGGTCTTGAAGATTGGGGTAAACTTGTCCCCTTGGTTCCGAAAAACGTTGATTGATTTTCTTAAACAAAAGCTATATTTGTTTTCCTCGTGTTCAGATGATGTTACGGGAGTCCCTGAGAGAGTCATCTATCACCATTTGTCTATAAATCCAAGTGTTCAACCCATAACACAAAAAACGCCTAGCGTTTTCTCAAGAAACAAGAGAGGCAATCATTTCAGAGGTCAAGAGATTGACAAGGGTGGGGAATATACGGGAGTCCCGATATCCACGTTGGACAGCAAATCCATTTCTGGTTAAAAAGAAAAACGGAAAGTGAAGAATGTGTGTACACTTCACAGACCTCAACGGAGCATGTCCTAAGGATCCATTCCCAATGCCAAGGATTGATCAGTTGGTAGACTCGACATCAGGTCACAAGTTATTATCTTTCATGGATGCCTACGTAGGGTATAATAAGATAAAGCTGGATACTAAAGATCAGGAAAGCACTACATTTATTACAAGAATAGGTTTATATTGTTACAAGGTTATGCCATTTGGTCTAAAAAATGCATGAGCTACCTACCAGAGGCTTGTGAATAAGGTTTTTTTGGAACAAATCGGACCAAATGTAGAGGTTTACATTGATGATATGTTGGTCATAAGCATCACCGATGAAAGTTATTTATTGGACTTAGAAGAAACATTCACAAACCTTGGAAAAGTGAACCTTAAATTGAATCCAGAAAAATGATCTTTTGGAGTTCGATTTGGAAAAGTTTTAGGGTTCATGATCAGCAAGAAAGGGATAGAGGCAGATCCAACCCACTTAAACGCTTTGAAAAATATGGCACCCCCGATGAATGTTAAAGAGCTACATATTTTGACCAGGTGATTAGCAGCGCTGAACAGATTTATTTCACGATTTTCGGACAAGTGCGCACCATTTTTTCAAGTGCTGAGGAATGCTAATAATTTCAGCTGGACTCCTTAATGTACCGAAGCGTTCCTCAACATCAAGAATTATTTGTCATCCTCAATGTTGCTGATAAAACCACTACCCCGTGAAATTTTGTTTCTTTATATAGTTGTTTCATAGCATGCGGTGAGTGCGGCGTTAGTTCGAGAAGAGGATAGGATCCCTAAACCTGTCTATTACATGAGAAAAAGTTTGTTGGACGCAGAAAAGTGGTACTTAAAGCTTGAGAAGTTAGCACTAGCCTTGGTAACAAGCGCTAGAAAAATGCGCCCATATTTGCAAGGTCATTCTTTTGTGGTTCGAACCGCTTTTCCTCCTTAAAAGTGTTTTACAACGACGCGATATTTCTGGCCGTATGTCGAAATGGTCGGTAGAACTCGGGGACTTAGATATCGATTTTGAATTGAGAACGGCTATTAAAGGGCAAGCGTTAGCAGACTTCTTGGTGGAATTTCATTCCAGCAGACCCGAGGAAGTAGCAGCTGAACCAGAAGTCAGCACGGATGAGTGATAGTTAGAACAGATGGTGGTTCAAGTATCATTGGATGCGGGGGTGGTGTCCAAATTTCTACACCAACAAGGACTGTAATGCATCAAGAAATCCCTTTCGGTTTCAAGGCTTCGAGTAATGAAGCTGAGTATGAAGCAGCATTGGTGGGCCTAAGGTTAGCACAGATTTGCGGATATAGAATTGTTCGGCTAATCAGCGATTTACAGCTGCTGATTCATCACGCAACGGGATAATCAGAAGCAAGAAAAGAGCAACCGATGCAATATTTAGCGGCTTTGAGAATTTTGGCTTCATCGTTTAAAAAGGTTACTTATGAACATGTCCGAAGGGAAAATAATACAGTTGCTAATTCACTGGCAACAACGGCGTATGTGAGGAGAATACCCCTGGATTTTGACTCAAGAGTATCCCTCAATTTTGAAGAGAAACGACCGGGAAAGTCGACCAGACGTGGCTTGTCAAATTTCAATGGTTTCAAATACTGAGTGGAGCAGGAACATTACGAATTTTTTGACCGAGGAGGTGTTTCCTAATGATAAGACTCTGGTATAAAGTGTTCGGTACAAGGCGCGAGGCTTTGCCTTGTTGGGAAATGTAAATCTGCAAGCAGACCTTTGTTAAAATGTCTGGGGCGTGAAGAATCGCAAATAGTATTGTCCGAACTACACGACGGTGAAGGGCCGGCACAATGCGGCTTCAAGACATTGATCACGAGAGTCCTTTTGTAGGGTTTTTATTGGCCTACGTTATCTACCGATGCTAAAGAACTGGTCAAACGATGCAATACATGCCTGAGGGTCTACCGTTTGATAGGTGGGGAATAGTCCTCGTAGGACCACTTCTACTAGCAACTAGAGGAAGGCAGATTATTGTGGTGGAAGTGGATTATTTCTCAAAATTGGTCGAAGCAGAGCCGCTGTTAGGCATAAGAGCTAAGGATGTGGTGAAATTCATATGGTCGAACATTTGCTGACGATATGGGATCCCTCAGAAGATAACCATGGATAATGGTCCTCAGTTCGACAGCAACGAAATGAGAGAACTCTGTGACAATCACAATATACAACAGTGCTTTTCAGCCCCATTCTATCCTCGAGCGAACGGGCAGGTCGAAGTTACTAACAGAACGATCATCAGCGGATTAAAAAAGGATATTAGAAGAAAAGGCTGGAAAATAGCCGGATTTCTTACAAGAGGTATTGTGCGCGTATCGAACCACGCCTCGAACAACGACGCAAGAATCACCTTACGATTTGGTATACGGAATGGATGCGGTAATCCCAACATAAACAATGTTCCCTTCTTTTAGGGTCGGTCATTACAAGGAGAGAGTCAACGATGAAAATCGGGCTCTAGCTTTGGATTTGATTGAAGAAAAGTGAGCTAAGGCTCATCTTAGTTCTTTACATTATCAGACCCTAATGAGGAGTAAAGTAGGTATGCATCGAAAGTTCGGAGAAGAGACTTCAAAGTTGGGGACAACATTTTGTGAAACGTTTTCCTCCACACAAAGGACAAGCACCTTGGGAAGTTGGCACCAAATTGGGAAGGACCATACCAAGTGGTAGAAAAAGTAAAATCGGGTACTTATCATTTAAAAGATAAATTTGGTCGACCTTTGCGCCTTCCGTGGAACATCGAGCATCTTAAATTGTATTTGGAATGAGTTGTAATTTTTATCGTTCTACTTTTCTTTTGTAAAAGAAATGTTTGTCGGGGGAACACTATTTCCTACCCTGGTGGCGCAGGGAGGTTTTAATGAGGTGCCTACCGCAACCGACCCCTTTTAGTAAAATTTTAGAGCCTAAAAACAAGAAACAAAATGTAAAACCCACTAAAAGGGGTTTTTCAACTTTCAAGTTGATCAACAAAATGTCGAACCCATAAAATGGGGTTTTCAACTCTCAAGTTGATCAACAAAATGTCGAACCCACTAAAAGGGGTTTTTAAACTTTCAAGTTGATCAACAAAATGTCGAACCCACTAAAAGGGGTTTTTCAACTTTCAAGTTGATCAACAAAATGTCGAATCCACTAAAAGGGGTTTTTTTCTAATTTCAAGTTGATCAACATAATGTTGAACCCACTAGAAGGGTTTTTTCATCCATAAGTTGATCTACGAATTTAAGATGTAATACAATACATTAAACTTTAGCATCAGAAGTGTGGCTTAGGGAATAAAAGTCACAAGTGTGGCTTAGGGAATAAAAGTCAACCCACGACAAAAATAACAAGTCCGAATAAAAGCCCACCATAAACAAGTGTGGCTTAGGGAATAAAAGTCAACCCACGACAAAACAAGTTAAAAATGGAGAAAAGAAAAAAAAACATAAAAGTCCGAGCTGCAAGTATCAAGCATTTGAGAATTCATCGGATGGGTTGGAGTCTTCAACTGCATGATCGAAACAGTCGACACCTTTAGGACGGTCTTCTTCAGGGACTTCTAGCCACATTGACCCAAGTGGCATCCGAGGCCACAAAGCATGGAAGTTCAAGACATAGTCGACCCTCGCGTCGGAAACTTGTTTTTCCATGATCTCTTTTCACTTAACGCAAAAAAGGCGATTTTCTTCTATGCTTTAATCGAGAGCCGTTCGAAACCCCTACAATTCCCTGACCATTTTGGTCGACCACCAACAAAGAAATTCGTTATGAACTTTCTGAGCAGCTAACTCCTCGACAGCTTTGGCGCGATATTTCTTGGCTTGAGAAAGAGTTTTCTCCCATTATTTTTCCTTCGCACCGAAAGCTTTAACTTCAACTTCGGTAGAAGAGACTTGTTGTTTAACAAGGTCGATCAAATCTTGTGACTCTTTAGCTTTGGAAGACATGCTTCTTTCAAGATCGACGAGCTCCCTCTGAAGTTTCAGCATCTCTCTCTCTTTTTGGGTTATGGGGGCGAGCAGATTCTGCAGAGAGTTGGCTAATATGTCAGAGTCCTGAAGAAAGAAGGAGTTCAAACTTTGGGCACGGACATGGAAAAGTGCAGGGTCAAGGGGCATCGAAGTTCATTAACCCTGAGGGATAGGATCGCCCGAAGGACTTAAGGCTCTGATTTTACCCCCAGAGTAATGACCTTCCCATTTTTCTTTTTTCTCACAACTGTCCACGGGAGCAGGTAGCTTCACACCCTCAAATTGTTCGAACATAGAACGGATGGTGGTTTGTTCAGTGATAGGGTCGACATGCATCTCAGGTGCAACATCTTTCCCCTTCAACCACAGTGTCTTTCTTTCGTTTTTCGCCGCGACTTTTTTGCCCTCCTTTAATAGTTGCGGGGGATTTGGCACCACTTGTAGTTGGATCGCTAAGAATGACCATAGCCTCCGGTTCTGAGGGCAGAACTTCAATGGGTTGGTCCACATCATTACCTTGTTCGTCTTCAGCATCAGACAACTCCTCCGATGTCACACGTTTGCTTGGAGCTCGATCTCGTTTAGGAAAAAACACCTCGGAATATTGGGCCTCCAGCCTATTTACAAAGTCAACAACGTCAGGAGGGATCCGTAGTTCTTTAGAAATTAGGGTCCGGGTAGAACAACGCCAGAGGTTGCTGTTGATAAGGTTAGTGTTCTTAAAGCACTGACGAAACTTCTAACCCCAGCTTCTCCTCGCAAAGGCCCGAAGTTAGGCAAATATTGCTGAAGCTTCTTTAAGATGCTTTTTCCGTAGCTATTGGATAGTCTCCTTGCAAACTAAAATAAAGTCCATATAAAAACAATACATACCTTCAGGGGTCCATTTAAATGTAAGACGCCTCATATTTTATTGGCTGTAGGGTCGACAATTTTCCCAAGCGCCGCTGACAAAGACGAACCTGTACTTCCACGATCTGTCAGCCTCAAATAAGTTATTTATAATCTTCTTTAGAATCTTCCGAGATATCCCTATATACTGCTCCATGGAGATTTGGATTCCTGATAGTCGTGAAGCCACGATGGTACACATTAAGGTATACCAGGCATTAGGGGTCAGTTGGGTCCGACATATCTTGAGAATTTCGAAATATCTAACAATGTCAGGGTCGAGGGTGAAGATTTCGGTGAAAAAGGCTATCTCTCAACCTTCGACAGATAAAAGAGTCTCACCAGGTTGGGGAAAGCAGACTTTGACGCACTGAGAAATTCCCCAGATCTTCTTTAAACCCTCTTCTTCCTCGGGAGAGTAGTACAAGTATTTTCCGTTGAATAAGGAGATGATGTGATCGTTGGTCAGACGAACGTGGTAACCGGTTACGACGTCGACCGTTCCAGGTGGCAGCGGTTCCCTTTCGACACCATCAATCATTATTACTCCCTGATTGGTTGGAGCATCTGGGTCGGCATCTTCACCCTTAATTTCTACAAATCTGGGTTCTGTAGCAGGCGTATCGTCGACTTTAGCTGGTGCAGATGTATTAGAGGTTCTTGGACTGGCCGACCTAGCATCTTTGTTTTCGATCTTCGCCGGCGCAGGAACCTTGGAGGAAGGTTTAGGGGCGATTTTGTCAGCAGCATCATCTTCGACCCTTATAGATATATTTGGCTTGGAGGATTTATGTAAGGGCTTTAGCGCCACTTCGTCTTTCCCTGAGGTAGTTCCTTTCGATGAAGATTTGTGACGAGGTCGGTTAACATTTTTGCCTCTAACTTCAGCCGACGCTAACTTGGTCGAAGACTTGAGGGTTGGTTGTACAACCTCTGCATTTCACGCCCCCATGGGTGGGTATTTATCATCAGACATCAAGTCGCGGGGAAAAGAACTAGCGAGGACAACACTTGAGCTGCTGTGGGTTCAAATATGGCCAGGCTTTGTAGCACTGGTTTTTGACGCAGCAGCCTCTTAGAATTTCTTCTTCCCTTCATCTATTAGAACTACCCACTTGGCAGTCGTCACAGTGTTGGGGCCGGTTTGACGCTCTAAAATGTCAAGAGTCGGTTGACCGTACTCGTGCGGAGGAGTGGATGAAGTGATAGAGTCGCCCATGGTAAAAAATGGGGTGTTTGGTCGGTTGGTAATATTCTGAATTCTTGAGGAGATGGGAAGATGCTCAGCAGCAGATTTCTTGGGAAAAGAGTGAGCAGCAGAGGGCCTCGACAAAGATTCTTTTCGAGAAATCGAAAAATCTTCGTGAGTTGAAAAGTTCGAAGGGCATGGGTTTCTAGGTTTTGGAAAAATTAATGGTTCTGAGTACGCTGGTGAAACGACGCCTTTATGGATCAACCGAGCGGCTCGGTATTCTTCTGCTCGTTCTATGATTTGTAAATAGTCGAAGAAGCGAAACACAAGTTTCTCAGGGGCGTCGGATTTCTTCATCGGTTTCTTGTGAGACAGGGGTCATATTATAAACTAAGTAGGAGTTTCTCTCTCTAGAAAGGGCAATTAGTCAGAGTTTATCTCTCAAGAAAAAACTTAGTGGAAATGAGAGTAAAAGGAGAAACTATTTATAGAAGTAGCAAGCATGGTAAAGATCTGCTCCATGGAGAAGCACAATCGAAAAGAGCCTCGGGAATATGAAGACTTGTTTAACCAAAATACTGGTTAAAGTACGACCCAATTACCATGAGACACGTTTCCAATCAAGCGGCTGCAGCAGACCTAGGGGGCTAGGGTTGTTACATGCACGTAGGCGGCTAATGATGAAGAACATGGCGACTAATTGAAGTGGGACATGTGGGCAGGTTGATAAACCAGTTAGACGAGGGAGCTTGGTGGGCTTTGAAGGAATAAACTTGATTCCGAGCCCATGAAAAAGACCCAAATAATTTGAAGACACCTTTGGTTACAACCAGACCATCACAGCGTAGTAAACGAAAAAGTCGATGCTTGGCGACAAGAGTGTAAAGGGTTGACATTTCACGTCAGTAGTGAAGGGTCGATGGGATCACTTCATATGAAAAGGCTCTGTAGATAGACATACGAAGAATACTGAACCTATGCATCTACGCTTGATCAGCACAACGAATAAAAAAATCCAAACTTAAAGAACATAAGGGTCGACATTTCAGATTAATGAAAAAGCGTCGATGAGATCACTATATATGAAGAAGTTCGGCAAATAGGCTCATGAAGAATCCCGACCCTATGTTTCTACGCTCGATTAGTTATTGCTCGGCCCTCCGCAAAACTAGGGGGCTAATGATAAGGACATAAAATAGCAAGGATAACAAAGGATCCAATTTGTAATACATTAATTTATAGGGACTTAATTGTAAAGTTAGAAATATGTGACATAAGTACCAATATGAGAGGTAACATGTAATTAGAGTAAATATGGCATGTGACAGTAGGTCCCACAGCTGCCACTATATAAAGAAAGATCATGTCCCCTAAAAAGGGACCTGTACTTTATTTTGACTACATTCTCTTTCTAGAATCTTGTACTTATTCGCGTGACACCCTTCTTTCCATACACATTTCCCGATAACCAACCCTAGATATTCTCACACTTATTCTCAAGAATCTTGTACTTATTAGCATGACACCCTTCTCTTATTATTATTGTAAGGAATTTAATAATAAAATTACTTCTTACAAGCAATAGACTTGATTTTATCTCTATCATTTTGAACTTGGTCCAAGGAGTTAGTCTCAAGATGTAATAAAAAAAATCCCTTTCCGATTATTGGACTTATAATACGACTTTCTCTTTATTTAAGAGACTCGAACTATCTTGAAGAGAATCCACTCTTTCCGGGTCCTTTTATATATATATATATATATATATATATATATATCTGGAATCAGGCCTTCCTTCAATTTCTGTACTTGCTCCTCTTCCAAGCTATACTAGTGGGAATGTTTGAATCGACAAAACAAAACTTAAAAATTCTTCGATTTGATGAATATGCCTGATAAAATTAAATACAATTTGATCCTCTACTATTATGTTAGTTATCAACTCTAAAAAATAACCAATTCTAAGTCTTTCGAAGAGTGTTATGGCTCTAAAAGAGTTTGGAATTTATTTGTTTAACAAATCCTGTTTCATTTTGTATTTAAGGGTCCACTAAGATAACCAATCGAAAACTTGATTTTAGGTTCTAAATATGTGCTTAATAGTCATTGATGAGTATAGTAATTTCCTACAAGAATTTATTATGGATTATAAATACTAAGGAACATTATTCTTTGCTAGCATATCGATCAATATAGTGAAATAAAATTTAACATCAACATGCTTAAGTCCTTTTTGATTATATAGTATAAGTTTGTCAAGTAGTGCCTTATATTCAGCAACTAAAGGAAATTGTTTACCATAGAGTCTGCCATAAGTTGTACTAACATCTCTATTGTTGTCTCTTATAGGTCTTACCCTACTGGACTCTCCATTTAAGAGATAAGTAATTGGAGCCTATTTTCATAAGGGTGTATCCATTTTAGTATATTCTCCATGTTAATGTTATCAATATGAAAATAACAACCTAATTTGTTAGAAATTTTTGTAACACCAATCGTTATTTTCTTCTTCGGTATATTTGCATAGTCTAATCTAGATTGAATAAAGTAAATTTTGTCTAGAATAACTTTAGAAGATATAATCCAGTCATCATATTTAGATTTGTTTATGATATACCAGATAGTCCAACAAGTAATATATGGTAACATGGTTCTAATATGAATAGATTTGTTGGTTGACCAGAACCTACGTCTAATTAGGTGTTGTATAGTCATATATCTACTTATTTTTATTTTAAAAAAGAACCCAGTTAAATGAGGCTAAACTGTCTAAGATGTAGAACAATTAACAAACAAATGATGAATTGATTCTATATTATAGCAGAATTGACACTTGGATACAATACATAACTCATTTTAGTTAAATTACTGTAAATTGAAATCCAACATTTCGCAATCTTCTGAAGAAGAAATGAATGTTTAGTTGAAATAATATTATTCAAAATCTTAGCAAATAGATTGGAAGCACTACATTTATATCTTAAATGATTCCAAATTATTTTAATATTAAATTCACCACCTTTATTTAAAGACTATATTATTTTATCATCATGATCATTGTGAACTGTAAGGTTTAGTATTATATTAACATATGATGGAATAATATTGGATCTAAGCTTAGGTAAATCCCAACTACCATTTGACCAGAACTCCATAACCCTATATTTTACATACTAATCATTATTAGATTAATTTGAGAGGTTAATTAATGGTTGTTTCCTAAACTATTTATCTAACGAGAAGTCCATGTTTCCATTCCTTAAGTTCCATACAATGAAAGGTTCATCAATATTTTTTATAGAGTTTAATCTCTTCCAAGTCTTTGAGCCTTTTGAGTTTGTTCTAATTTGAAACGGATGTGAATTTTTACAGTAAACATATTGCATATATATGGTCTATATAGATTTATTTGACGATATTTAAAGCGTATTTTATATGATAAAGTATCCAGAAGGTTAGTGAGCCTTCTAATATTCAACCCACATTCCTTAAGGTTTGCATATATTTTTTCATTTAGTCAATATATTGCATATATATGGTCTATACAGATTTATTTGACGATATTTAAAGCGTATTTTATATGATAAAGTATCCAGAAGGTTAGTGAGCTTTCTAATATTCAACCCACCTTCCTTAAGGTTTGCATATATTTTTTCATTCAGTCAATATTATAGCTTGAGAAGACTCCTTAGAACCTCATATGAATCTTTTGGTAATGAGGAAAAAAATATGATTCCTTGGATTCAATGCTTATTTATACATATTTTTGTTTATTTTAGATAGCTAATTAATATATATACCCACTAATTCAGCTCGTAGACTGATATTTATGATATAAACCCTAATTTTACGGCAATTACTTCACTTTTGTGTGTTAAGTCGGTTGACGAGTTTGTTCAACGTGACTTTTAATAGTTTATTTAATTATATGTATTTAAAATTAGGCCTCGATCTCTCTCGTCTCCTCTGCTCATCCAAGTCGCTCATCCTTTCTCTCTTTGCTCGGTAATGGTCTGAACATTCCTTTATGGTTGATTCATGGTTGGTTTGCCCAGCGAGGCATCTATTTAGCCAACTTTCGCTTTATAGTATGAGCTATCATCATTTGTTGTACTCTCGGTTTCTTTGCTAGTTCTTTTTTTCTTCTCGGCTAGCTCTCGGGGATATGTCTGACATCTTTCAGTTCTCAAACAGACCCATTCAACTTAATCTTCATAGTAGCTTTACCAATAATATCACAAGGTTGATCATCACCAAGATATACTTTTACAAAGTTACCAGGGACATACCTCTCGAAGAATTCTTTCTTCGAACTCGCGTGAAATGATGCTCCATAATCTAATACCCAAGACTCCCCCTGCTTTCTAAGGAGCATATTAATGCATCGTCTCCTTGTGAAGTGATATTTTCCTCTGGCTTCTTCTTATGGTTCTTTGGTTCTCTCTTGCACTGAAATTTATAGTGCCCGGTCTTCCCACAATTCCAACACTCGATGTTTCTCAACCCCTGGGAATTTTTAGGATTCCTATACTTGGACCTCCGATCTATTGATTTTCCTCGGTAATTCAATTTACCGTGTCCATATCCTATGGTTTAATTTCTTCCTCTCGAATCTGTATGTAAGACTGAGGAGATTGATGACTCACTTGATTCTCTCATTCGAATCTCTTCACTAAGAAATAGGTCATGAACATCATCAAATTTAAACTTATTTCTTCCTCATGAGCTACTCACCGCTGTGACAGTAGCATTCCAACTATCTGGTAATGAAGACAACAGTATCAATGCTCGTATTTCTTCATCAAAATCAATTTCAACTGAACTCAACTAGGTTGTGATTGTATTGAGTTCATTGAGTTGTTGAGCTACTGACGCGCCTTTCGTCATTCGCAAATTGAATAAATTCCTCATCAAGTGAACTTTGTTAAACGTTGATGGCTTCTCATACATACTGGAGAGAGCCTTCATAAGACCCGTCGTGGTTGTTTCCTTTACGATTTTATTAGAAACATTGCGGGATAGTGTCAATCAGATGACTCCAAGAGCTTGTTTGTCAGGAAGGGTCCATTCTTCATCTTTCATACTCTCTCGTTTCTTTTTTTAAAGGGGTTGATAAAGCTTTTTCTGGTACAGATAATCTTCAATCTGCATATTCTAGAACCCAAAATCTACACCATCGACTTTTTTAAATCTCACCTTTCCTTCGTTTGCAGCCATTGGTCCAACTCAAATCTGACCTCCTTTGGATCGCTACCAGTGTGGCTCTGATACCAGTTGTAAGGAAAATACACTAATTTCCCGGCAAATCACTTCTAAACTTGCTTGAGGTGAAGAGGGGTTTTGGGAATGTATATAATTTTCCTACAATCAAATCAAAAGAAAAGAAACACAAAACAAAAGTGAAATCAAACACACAATTGTTAACGGAGTTCAACAAATTATGCCTACGTCTCCGGACCTGCTGCAGATTGATTTTATTAGAAAGACACAGTGACTCTGCCGTTTTCAATGCATACACAAAAACCCTAGCACTTGGTTTTATAAAGAGTATAACACTTAAAAGAGAAAAAGATTTACGGTCCTTAATGTGTAATTTATACACCCTAAATTACACTGTCCTTTCAATTTACTCCAGGTCTCTTTAATGTGTTTAACAGTTGCATCATCTTCACTGTCTTTTTATCTAGCATCCTTTCTCTCTAATAACATGAATGTTGAATAAGGCTGGACTATTATGTCAAAATAACAATTAAAATATTTGATTTAATATAGAAAATGAAATTAAAAGGCAGAAGGCATCACGTGCACTATCATATATGTATTTGTGCATTTTATACGTACACTGGCTCTCTGCGTTAGTATGTTATTGAATGAAGTTTCAACGTGCAAGCATGAATTTTCATGTTTAAAGAATTTAAGGCAAATGAATTGTAATTGTAAATAACACGTAATTTGATGATAGTAAGAAAAACTGTTAAAGGAAACCGATGTATACGGTTCCAGTTTATAATTACATGCATTGAATAACTGAATAGTTATTTGAAGTGTAAGTCATAAATAATTATGAAAATTAGTAAGTAGGGTTATTAAATTATAACGAATATGCCATTTAAGATTTTAACAAACTGAGGCAATTATAAACCGTGGTATATATTAACAGTTACAACTATTAAATCTTGCATGGTACTGTCGCCTATAGTTTTGTTAGATTTAAATTTAAAATTATTTAAATTACGAACAAGCATGAGTGTTACAGTAGCATATCAAATACTTATTCTGAAATTTGGCATGCAAAAGGCTAAATATGGAATTGCAGGAGCAGTTTTGTTAAGAAAAACAAAACATGTATTTTATTGTTTTGCATAAAAATGTTACTTTAGTGGCTGGAATTTTACATCCAATTAAGTGTTGGAGGCTATTTATTTGTATATTAAAATAAAAATAAATAACGGTTATAGAATTTTCTCCATGCATTATTTATACGTGGATGAGATGTTGATTTTGGGCATACTTATCGTCTAGTTTTGAGATGAAAGATTTCGAGGAAGTCAAGAAGCTTCTTGGTATATGTATGTCTTGACTAGCACTAGGCAGGATATTGGATTTGTTGTTGGAAATCTTAGTAGGATATTTGGATGCGAGTTATATTTCAAATATGGAAGTCCAGTCTTTCACAAGTGGATGTGTATTTCTACTTAGAGGACTTGCTATCTCTTGGGAATCTAAGAAACAAAGTTGAAGTACTTATTCAACAATGAAATCAGAGTTTGTGGCATTAACAACAGTTAGTAAAGAAGCTGAGTGGCTAAGAAATTTGATATAGGAAGTTTAGTTGTGGCCCAAACCGATATCACTTATATCTATCAAATGTGATAGTGAAGTTGTATAATTCGTGAGCGCATTACACATGATGTTATTTCAGTAGATTTTGTGCGAACTCAATATAATTTGGCCGATCATTTAACCAAAGGGTTAAGTAGAGATTTTGTGCACAAATCGGCTATTGGGATGAGATTAAATTCCATTTGAAATCTCTCATGTTGAGATACCTAATTCCCATCTAATATGACATTAGGTGCTGAATTCAATGTGGAAAGCTTAACATCTAGAGATTGGAACACATTAGTAGTATTATCCCAAAGTATGTGTTCAGACATGCAAGTTGCGGAGGTTGATGTATATCTTCTTAATAGTTCTTTTAAAAGTTGCGGAGGTTGAAGTTTATTTTCTTAATAGTTCTTTTAACAAAATTGCATATGCATGTGCAAGAGTAAATATCTACCTATTTAAGCATGAAGTTTAGTCGCTTCAAAAAGCTAGGACTTGGCTTTGATATGGTTAAGAAGGATAAGGACACAAGGCTAGTAAAAGATAGTGTCAAGTGAGAACATTTGAGAATGTAAATTTATGTGCATATTATCTCTGAGTATTCATTATCGATTAGTAAATGTTCAATCCTTAGTTATACCTTGATATTCGAACATTTTAAATGTGTAATATACTAATATGAAATTCAACCGTCACGATATTTTATTTATACATAAATGTGTTATTTGTTTTAATTTTGTTTTAGTTAATCGTGAATTGCACTAAAAATAGGGGAAGATTGTTAGATATTTTAGTGTAATTGGATTGACTAGTCGACCAATGTAGTCGTAATTTATTATCCAACTAGTCGGAGAGTGTGGAGTACACGATTATTAGAATATATTATGATTGGTCGGTCCTAGGGGCGGAGCCTGGCTGTGGTTAAATTTATTTGAATGATAAGGATATTATGAAAATTCATAAAAAAATTTGAATTTGTAAAATTAATTCGAATTTGAATTGGAATTTTTTGGTCGGTTTTATCATTCTAAATTTTAACCGTTTTTGGACATGAAACTGTTTTACAATTGGATTATTTTGGTTGAATAAATTAGTATGGTTCTACGAAAAAAGGCTATCACAATAAAAACATGGATTCTGCTTGTTCAAAAGAAAAACTATGATTTTATCCGGTTCAAAATTTTGGAGAACCACCAAAATAATTTCAATATGAAATTGTTAAAACAAGACTTCAGAGTTTATCTGCGAATTTCTAAACAATATTCCCAAAAATCCCTAAGGGAATGATGTTTGATTGTAATGTCTCTTGTACGGTTGTGATGGATGGAGTTATTGATCATGACGGTTACAAATTTGTTGTCACACAATATCGAGATGGCTACGTGTTGCTTTTCAATAATATTGTTAATATGTCTTTTAGTCACATTGCATGTAAGATGCTAATGCAGCTGGTACATATTATACCGCGGTAGATGATTATGATATACCTCAAAATCATTTTGTAGCTCAGAGATTAATCCGACTAAGCTTAATCGTGCACCTCAACAACAGAGTTGTTCTATTCGTCACGTAGGGTTTTGTAGCTATTAAGTATAGTCTGTTGATGAAAAAAGATGACCAAAGGGTTTTTGGTAAGTGTTTGGACTAAGTACTAAATTTTGGGTAAATGGTAGATAGATAATTGAGGTGCTAGTATTTAATGTGTAGAGAGAGAATGTACCAACCCATTAAATGCAATTTTTGGCTCTATTTATAAGATTACAAAGATCAATAGGCCAACCGAGTCGGCTTAATACATTTGGGTCTGATTGGTGGGCTTAGAGGCCCATGATTAAGTGAAGTAGGCACTCAGCTAACTATACTAGACATAGCTTATTCGGTATTGGTTTTATTATAAGTCTAAATTTCCCTCTAAGAAAAATCCAAACCACTTAACCCTTTGGTCCTACAACAGAATCCGAACCTAACATCTAGCCCCTTAGCTATTTCAGAAGCTTATGGGAGAGCTAATCATATGCGACCTGAATCTAAACTACGTCTGATGCACGTTCTTAAAAGTAGTTACCATTCAAAACTTCTAACTTGTAGACCAGTTACCTATAGATACATGTATCAAATTTTAATTGGACCCACAAACTTGTTTCATTCTAGGAAAATTCACCCAATCAAAGAAGAGAAACGGTTAAAATCCTTTGTAGCCGCTTAGTTATTGCATCGATTCCCATTCTTTAGTAGGGTATTCAAGTATTTTTTTGAATCTTTATAAGAAATCCCTTTCTTTTTCACTGTTTCTAATTTGAGAATAAAAACATTGAACTTCTAGAGAGAGAAAGCATTTCACTTTAAGCTTTCAAACGATACTCTTTCTTCTTTTTCAACTTCGTTAGTTGTTAATTTAGTTTCTCGGCGTTTTTTAGGGTTTGTATGTTCATAACGAGGAATAATCTTACTCAAGTGGTTTGGATCAATTTATTTGAGTTGGAAGAAGAAAAAAGGAAAGCTAGGATTGCTGATGGGTTACCCACTTCTTCAGACGGAGTGGTTGTAACTCAATCTATAGATTACGATGGAGTTTTCCCATACAAGAAATATTGATTTGCTTATGAACCTAGCTCAACAGCGCAATCATCTGCATTACCCACTCGTTCTCCAAAATTAGTCAAGTCATCTCAAAACAGAAGGGTAACTAGTTAGAGAACTCTCGATATTCTTTGCCATGGGATCAGATATTGGTGAAAGCACCCCACGCAGAGTTACGATGATATCTAAGAAAAAAACAAGCCCTAGACATCAGATAAATCAAATGAAAATCCAGTTGAACAATCCATCGTTGTTAGTGATTCCTCCACATAGGTTCCGATTATGGGGGGAGAAACCACTGCAACTGAACTTCTATCGGGGCCAGTTATAACAATAAATTCCTCAACTGTAACTAATGAGCTCCCTTCAGTTCAGGAAGAAAATCCTGGAATTCATCCCAGTAAACCTTTGGAATAGAGACCACAAGTGATGGGAAACAAATATGGATGATAATGGTGAAAATACCCCTTTAGAAACATCTGGTCATACTGGGGATACTCAGAAAATAATAGTAGAAAAAAGAAAAAAGACTGCCTTGTTCGAATCTGAACCACTTCATGAGTCCCTCATCAGACGACTATTTAGAGGCTGAATTTTTTTAGAAGACCTAGTTTCTTTTTGTCAGCGATGCTTGGAATAATTACAAAAATATCACCTCCAAGGGTAATCCTAGCATGCTTACAAGATATTGGAAGAGTTCACATAAGTTTTTCAAGACTTATTTTTTCTTTTCCATATTTTGATGTTATTATTTCTTACTCCATATTTATTTTATTGTAGTGTTCTCGAAGCCCTTTGTACAAAATATGGAAGATGGAAAAGCAACTTTTGAAAAGTTAAATCAGTGGGCCAATGAGAAATGATCAAACGAGTTTCACAATTACTTCTCATTGAGCAATTTTTCGAGAGTTCATATCTGGAGGACAAATCCAATCTATGAACTTTCATGGACACAATTTATCACTCGTCCTCGATCCAACGAGATCCTCAAAATTATTGAGGCAAATGATAGTAAATTATTTATACTAATTACGAATAGATTTCCCAACCATCGAGGCAAAAACAAGAAAATAAGGATGATTCATCTCAAGTTGTTTTTGGACTAGAGAGTAATGGGTCACCTGATAAAATTAATGCAGCTTTGTTGGAAGCTGTTGCAATCACTTTGGAGAGATTGGAATTTCATCAGACTTTCCAGCTGCTAAGAATAATAACGGAAAAAAGGAGTAAAAAGCGCAGTGACAAGGGAGAAGTAGAGAAGAAAAAAACTTCAGTCGGTTCATAGATCATTCTTTGACCCGAAGTCCTCCCTTCAATCACTCCCATCGAGGTTCCTCCTCAAACAACTGCATCTATCGATCCTCCATCCCCATTACTTCCCACAAATGAGAGGCCAACTTTTAGCGATGGTGACCAAATAAATGACTTAGGGAACTTGAACTTCAAAGACTTCGAATAAGCTTTCCTTCAATCATCCAGCCATGTGAATTTTGTGATATAAGATAGAGTTTTCTTTAAATTCTCTAAGGAGAATGACGAATTCGGATATGCTCTTTTAGGCTATGTAAGACCAATTATTGAATTAGAGAGGCAAGTGAAAGAGAAGATCAAGGACATCGGCTCTGTTCGAGATAAAAATTAAAGGCTAAAATATTATGTTGAGGAAAAGAAAGCTAAAGTTGAAAGTCTGAGTGAGGAAATGAAAACCATCAATAATGAGCTAGTTCAAACAAAATACGAGTGTTATAAACTAAAAGTTGACTAAAAAGATTTGTAGTCATCCAAATCTAAGGAAATCACTTTCTTACAAAATCATGAAACTAAGGACAAGTCTACCATTCAACACTTGTCCGATGAGAAGAAAAAGTTTGAAGACCTCGTTAAATAGAAAGAAGATGAAATCACTTATCTCAAGGCAAAGACTGCTCAAGAGGTAGCCGAAGCTGATAATGCATATGTTGAAAAAATGTTAGAGTATATGCAAGAGAGGGATGAATCGATTAAATCAGATATGGTGATGTTATTTCATAAGAAGTTACCCAAATTATCTTAGGGATCTATAGAGGCACATGCCGGCTGATCTGAAATCTTATCGCAACCTGATTTTAGATAACAAGTTTGATATTTATGATGATTCAAAAGAATATGACTCCGATAAAGAGGATTCTAATAGAGAGAAACCATAAGAGAAAGAAGAAGGAAAACCAATGGGAACAAGCCCTAAGGTTAATATGTTTTGATATATATGTGCTTTTTATGTAAGTCTTCCAATTTTATATAACCCTTGGATCACCCAAGGAACTTTATGTTATCTTTATTCTTATCAACTCATTGTTTCTATATATTCTCACTTTCATTCATATCCAACCCTAATTAAGTACATTTTATTCAAGGATGACCAAGATTTGGAATAAATGAGCCACTCAAATGTAATCCATTAAAAAGCAATAAAAATTTAGTCCAACCAGGCCATTCAAAGGTAATCAATTCAAATACGATAAAATTTAACTCAACCAAGCCATTCGAAGGCAATAAAATTTAACTCAACCAAGCCATTTATACGTAATACATTCAAAGGAAACAAAAATTAACCCAACCAAGCCATTCAAAGGCTATAAAATTTAACCCAACCAAGCCATTCGAAGGTAATCCATTCAAAGACAATAAAATGTAACCCAAACAAGCCATTCAAAGGTAATATATTTGAAGGAAATAAAATTTAACTCAACCAATCCATTCGAAGGTAATCCCTTTGTAGGAAATAAAATATACAGCAAAAACACTTTTTAAAGGAAAAATATGATAGCTTAATTGTGGTTCAGACACCTCATTAAAACCTCCCTGCGCTACTCGGGTAGGAAAGAGTATGCCCCATAATATTTACATTGAACTAAAAAAAGTAAATATTTACTATACAAGTTTACTCTATATATGACCTCAGGTGCTCAAAATTCCATGGGTGTTTTAAAAGGTTTCCTTCTCGATCGAGTAATATATACGTTTCTTGCTTAATCTTTTCATACACAGTTTATGGTCCTTCCTTGTTTGGAGCTAGTTTATCAAACATCTTTTCTTTAGTTTGTAGAAACACCTTTCTTAAATGCATACCTGCTTCTCATTAACCCTTGGTAGTAAACGGTTCTCAAATGAACATTTATTCTTCTTTCCCCAATCAGATCCAACCGAGCTCTTATTACAACCACATTATTCTATTTAGAATAATTTTGAAATCTGAAAGAAGGAAAAATAGCTTCTATTGGTATGATTTCATCCATTCCATAAACTAAAGGAAGAAGAGTCGCCTAATCAATGAAGAATCCATCGAGATAAACACAATATTGGACTAAAGCAAAGTCACCTAAGTCTTTCATTGAACACGCCATCAATATGGGTGCGGTGTATTTAGAAAATTATTAGTTTTAGACTAGTAGAAGAATTTATGAAGTTATAAGATATGTTGTATTATGAAGTTTTTTAATATAAACACACACACCCACATACACACCATCGCTTCCTAGTTTTTTGTGCATTTTGAGACATCCAACTGGACATTTTGGCTACAAAATTTTGTCACATGACTGCGTATCATGGCGGGAATATGATGGCGTGGCGGAAGATTAGAAGAGAAAACGACGATAAAACCCTAACCCTAGATTAGAGAAATAATTCCCAAAATTTAGTTAATAAAAGTCTCACAGTAAAATAGAGTATATGATTCTTTATATAGCACTACCCAAAACCCTAATTCCAAATAAGGGAAATTACAAAAATATTTTAAAATAAAATAAATAAATAAAATTAACGCCAAAATACTAAAACTAGTTTTTGAAGCATTCACTGGTCGAATTTGATTATCAAACTTTGTGACAAAGTCAGAGTTTTAAAATCTGACGCGTTCGTCGATATATTCGATTTGAGTACTTGTTTGACCTAATTCGGATACCTGAGAGAGAAACCAGTCTGTCCACAGTCTTCGCTACATCAAAATCTAAAGACTTTTTGTGTATATTATGAGAATAATTCAGCTGTTTAGTATTCGAACAGTAACATGAGCTTAGTTAAGTGCAAACATAAATATCAAGTTCTTGTATGTTATAGAGAAGGTTGAGAATCGTCTAATTATTGAAGTACATATCGAAACAAACTCAATATTGATACATTCTCTAAATAAGGCATTGGCAACCGAGGCTTTTATAGATCAAACCATTAATATGAGCGTTGTTTATTTAGAGAATTATTAGTTTGGGTAGGAGAATATATAACATATATTGTATAATGAAGTTCATTAATATAGGCACCCACATTATTGACTACAAATATCTATTATAAGTAGGACAATTTATTATAAGTATTCTTATATATTGACTACAAATATCTATTATAAGTAGGACAATTTAAGAATAGTAGTGTATGATTATATTCCATATTATTCTAATATTATACACCGTAATAGACCTATGTCGTTGGTTGTTGCGATATTCTAATGATTTATGAATATATATGCGACTTATAATGCATTAAAAATGCTTTACTTTTATGTTGTCAATAACTATCTACGAGATTGTTAATTTTATATATGTTGCGATAGAAATTAAGAACTATCATTTGTAGGATGCATCATATAGTACCATATGATGATCAAAGTAGTAGATTGTTAGAATTTCTCTGATGGGATTGCCCTCACACGTTTATATTGATGCAGATTACTATTTTCAAAATTATTAAAATGAATGTACTCATATATGAAGTGATTGAAGAATAGATGAAATATGCAAAAAGAAGGTAATTGTATCTATTTGAGGTTTATAGATGCAATGAATTTTAATGTCATTACCAACACTGTCAATTTTTATTTCTAATAGTGAAAATGATCGTCGCAACAGTCAAATAAAGCTTGGGTTAAAAAGTAAGATGCATATTTTTTTATATCCGAACATATGCGCAAGTTAATATTTTTTTTAACTGAACATAGTATTTAACATCAAATTGAACCAAAACAAAATTAGTAGTTAAATAACATCGAAATCCAGACACGATAAGATATAACCACATACAAAAATTAAAATATAAAGAAAAAATACTCCATCGAAATCTAAATACAATAAAAAATAACTTTTTTATATATAGTTGATAATATTAAATAATAGTTAAATATATGAGTATGTATGATAAATTAATATTTGTTGATAAAATAAACTAAATAAAGAAAACTGTAGCGGAAGAAAGAGACACCTAAAATTCAGAATTGTTTGAATTTGATTTAGCGAGAGAAAACTTATAAAACCCCGTTAACAATGTGGTTAAAAGATAGTCTACTCAATTTCCTACAAGCAGAATCTCATTTTCTGATTAACAAAGAAAGATGATTTGTCTTCCCTTTCCGCAAGCATTTTTTCTTTCGCAGCCGAGTACCAAAACAAATAATGTCGGGGGAAAATGTTACGAAGACTAGAAGACGCAACAATTCAGGTGTTCGTGTAGTTGGAAGTGAAGTCTTAAACACCAGGATAAACACACAAATATGAAGCAAAAGTAATGAAGTGGATATGAAAAACAAAAATGTTACTATAAATTTTCTTAACCAGAAAGGAAATACTAAACTGGTACTTAAAGAAATAAACTGCCTAAAAACAAGCAACTGCACTACCCACGTACTGGCTAAACACAAGCAACTGCTACCTATCCAAATAATAACAAAACTACTTAATTTATTTCAAACAATTTATTTAGATTATTTCCAACATACTCCCCCTAATCTAAATACTTGTCTGCACCTCCTTTATTCCAAGTAGATCACGCATTTGTTCAAACTTCATTGCTGGCATTGACTTCGTTAGGATGTCACCTCGTTGCTCATGTGTATTTATGTTTTAATGATTATCTCCCCTCTTTCAACACACTCACGAATAAAATGATAACGTATATTGATATGTTTACTACGCCCATGAAAGACCGGATTCTTCGCCAAATCAATCGCAGATTTATTGTCTATGTAAAGAACTACTGGGCGAGGTTTTGAGTTTGTCAACTGACCCAGTAAATTGCCCAACCACACACCTTGACATGCCGCTGCAGTAGCAGCCATGAACTCCGCTTCATATGAGGATAACGCCACGCACCTCTACTTTTGTGATACCCAGGAAATTAGACTTTCATTTAGATAGAAAGCCATCCCTCGAGTACTTCTTCTATCCTCAATGTTACATGCCAAGTCACTGTCGGAGTACCCTGCTAACATATAGTCTCCAGCTCCTTTGGTATACATTAACCCATAGTGCAGTGTACCTTTGATGTAACGAAATATTCGCTTTACAGCTCCGATGTGCAGTACTGTAGGTCTCTTCATGTACCTACTAACTACACCAACTGACTGTGCAATATCAGGACGTGTATGGACTAAATACCTCAAACCTCCAACAAGACTCTTGAAATTGTGTAGAGTTAACAGCTTTCCCCTTTTCGTCTTTCACAATCTGAATTTTGGGCTCCATCGGATATCGAACAGAGTTGTCCTCTCGAAGGCCAGCCTTTTCCAATAATTTGTTTCCGTAAGGACTTTGCTTAAACTTGATGTAGTCATCCGTATGACTCACTTCAATGCCCAAGTAGTAGGAGAGCTTTCCCATGTCGCTCATTTCAAACTCTGTCCCCATTTGCCTTTAGAACTTGATGATGTTGTCAACACTTGTTCCTGTAATCAACAAGTCATCGACATATACCCCGATGATCAGAATTTCACGTCCTTCACGTTTGAAGTAAACAGCATGCTCATAGGGACACTTGGTGAAGCTTAGATCCTCCAAACATAAGTTCAACATCGAATACCAGGCCCTTGGAGCCTGTCACAAACCATAAAGAGCCTTCAGAAGGTTGTACACCATGCGTTCTTTACCCTCCTTTACAAAACCTTCAGGTTGCGTGACGAATATTGTTTCCTGCAATTCTCCGTTCAAAAACGTTGATTTGACGTCCAAGTGATGGACCTTCCATTCATTCCTTGCTGCTAGAGCCAACAATAGTCTAACGGTCTCCATACGTGTAACTGGAGCGAATATTTCTTCGAAATCTATCCCAGCTTTTTGTACATATCCCTTTGCTACGAGACGAGCCTTGTATTTGATGATCTGGCCATCTGAATCTCGTTTGGTTTTATAAACCCATTTGAGGCCGATGGGTTTGTGTCCAGCTGGTAATGTCACCAACTCCCATGTGTGGTTCTTTTGTATGGCATCGATCTCATCCTTCATGGCCATTTCGCATTTGTGTTCACCTGCTGCCTGAACATACGTCGTAGGCTCTTCCTCCGCAGTTCCCAGCAAGATTTCATGCTCCACCTCAATCTCGTCTGTTTGATCATAAAACATCGAAGACTAGAAGACGCAACAATTCAGGTGTTCGTGTAGTTGGAAGTGAAGTCTTAAACACCAGGATACACACACAAATATGAAGCAAAAGTAATGCAGTGGATATGGAAAACAAAAACGTTACTATAAATTTGCTTAACCAGAAAGGAAATACTAAACTGGTACTTAAAGAAATAAACTGTCTAAAAACAAGCAACTGCACTACCCAAGTTCTACCTAAACAAGCAACTGCTACCTATCCAAATAATAACAAAACTACTTAATTTATTTCAAACAATTTATTTAGATTATTTTCTTCGGGTACCAAAGCGGACAATTTCATACTAGTGTTGAGATCGGTTGAGTTCTTACTTATATACGAAGGCGGAATATGCGGACCGGACCCCATATTCCCAACACGTGGTATCAGAGCGTCAGGCCCAAACGGAACGCGATGGTGGTAATATTCTCGGAGGTCGAACATGATGAACCAGTAACCATGCTCAAGGTGAATGATCTACTCTATACATCCTAGTTCGGAGTGTTCATGACTCATGAAGTGGTGGTATTTGATTGGAGTGGATAGTGAAGCTAAGGAACATGACCAGGATGGTCGAGTGAGTAGATAGATCCGCTGTAAAAGCTCTATTGCTCAGGTGGAGCAACTTCTGACTAGAGTGAGCGGATGAAAGTCAATTGAGAGGAGGCTAAGGTGTGGTACTTTGTTCGAGAGGAGGATTTGTTATGGTGGCGACCAAAGTGTGTCACATCCCACATTGGTTAAACATGGGTATGATCAGTGGTATATAAGTAAGAACATATCTCAACTAGTATGAGGCCTTTTGGTAGTGGACAAAATGCAAAGTCGTGAAGGCCTTCGGATGCCAAAACGAATAATATCATACTAGTGTTGAGATCGGTTAAGTTCTTACTTATATACGGAGGCAGAATATGCGGACCGGACCCCTACGATTCCGAAAACGGTAAAACATGCCATAAGATATCGTGAAAAATTGGAAATTGGAATATGTTTATCTTATCTGTTTCGTTTAGAATGGATTGATTGATTCGATGGTGAAGGTAAAAGAATTGAAATGAAATGGATTGATTGATTCGATGGTGAAGGTAAAAGAATTGAAATGAAAATTTGCTGCCAGCCATAATTGTTTTTATATTTGTTGTTGAATCAATTGCATATAGTTTTTTAGATTCATCATACAGAGAACTAAGAGAAGGGTTTCCATTCTAGTTTTGTTGCGAAATCTTTATCCGCATGGATCATTATAATATACTATACCTTCATATCTTACGATTGAGTTTGGGTTTAAACCATCGAGGAAAAAGAAACATTTATTTAATATAAACTATGAAACCTGTCCAACACTTTTTTCAGTCAGTAACCACATGGCTCTTTTATATACATAAATTTGGTATTTCAAAAATTACTAAATCTGGTCTATTTGTTTTATGCCAATAACCAATAAGTTTAAATTGTCTTGTCAAAAAATAAAGTCATAGCATAAATTTCGAACCAGAGAAGAGTAGCATTGATTTTTCTATGCTGTTTAAGTCACATGTTTTTAACATTGCATATCTAGTTCTGTTTTAGTAATATTTGTTGGTGCAAGGTCGTCTAATCAGTGAAAAATAGTCGCCTAATCAATGAAGAATCTATCGAGATAAATACAATATTGGACTAAGGCAATGCCATCTAAGTCTTTCATTGAACACACCATCAATATGGGTGCTGTGCAGTTAGAAAATTATTAGTTTTAGACTAGTAGAATAGTATATATATATTATTCTCCTATTTTGACTATAAATACTCTATTATTCATCATGTAAGTGTTTATTCTGCGTATATAGGATTATTCATTATCCATTGGTGTTAATTCTATGAATATGAATAGGAATCTTATTTATTTTAAAGCATTTCATGATGTGAAGAAAGAACATAATTAATTTATAATTAATGAATCCACGCAAGCTACTCAAATTCTACAAAAATAAATTTTGTCTAATTATCGAATATCGAGATACTTCTCTGATTATTAATTCTCGTATTCCTTACGATATTCCTTTTAATTGGAGGTATAATATCACGGAATAGTAAAAAACTAACACTAATTGCATCTTCCACTATGCTTTCCTAGCTTGTTGTGCATTTCGAGACATCCAACTGGACATTTTGGTTACAAAATTTTGTCACATGACTGCGTATCATGGAGGGAATATGATGGCGTGGCGGAAGATCAGAAGAGAAAGCAACGATAAAACCCTAACCGTAGATTAGAGAAATAAGGAGACTCAGAGAAGTAATTACCAAAATTTAGTTAATAAAAGTCTAACAGCAAAGTGGAGTATACGATTCTTTCTATAGCACTACCCAAAACCCTAATTCCAAATAAAAGAAATTACAATTTTTTTTAAAAATAAATAAATAAATAAGATTAGTTAAAATATTAAAACTAGTTTTTGAAACCTTTACAGGTCGAATTTGAGTATCAAACTTTGTGACTTAGTCACAGTTTTGAAATCTGACGGGTTCATCGAAATATTCGATTTGTGTACTTGTTTGACCCAATTACGATACGTGAGAGAGAAACGAGTCTGTTCGCAGTCTTCGCTACATCAGAAGACTTTCTGTATATATTGTGAGAATAATTCAGCAGTTCAGTAATCGAACAATAACATGAGCTTGGTTAAGTGCAAACATAGATATACAGTTCTTATATGTTATAGAGAAGGTTGGGAATCGTCTAATAAGTAGAGGGGACATCAAAACAAACTCAATGCTGATACATTCTCTAAATAAGGCATTGGAACCCGAGGCTTTCATAGATCACACCATTAATATGAGTGTTAGTTTATTTAGAGAATTATTAGTTTCGGTAGGAGAATGTATAGGATATGTTGTATAATGAAGTTCATTAATATAGGCACCCACAACCATATGTATATATATATATATGATTCTTTTATATTGACTACACATATCTATTATAAGTAGGAAATTTAAGAACAGTAGTGTATGATTATATGCCATATTATTCTACGCGGTTGGTTGTTGCGATATTTTAATCATTTACGAATCTATATGCGGCTTATAATGCATTAAAAATGCTTTACGCCTATGTTGTCAATAACTATGAACGAGATTGTTAAGTTTATATATGTGGCGATAGAAATTAAGAACTATCATTTGTTGGATGCATCTTATAGTAGAATATGATGATCAAAGTGGCAGATTGTTAGAATTTCTCTGATTGGATTGACCCTCACACGTTTATATTGATTCACTTTACTATTTTCAAAATTATTAAAATGAATGTAATCATATATGAAGTGATTGACAAATAGATGAAATATGCATAAGGAAGGTAATTGTATCGATATGAGGTTTATTCTAAATACTATAAAGGATTCGATTAGAAATAAAATCTTAAGTAAAACATACAGTTTTGGTATAATTTTAAAAGTAACAAAATAAGTTAAAGTTATGGTTGGTAAATATGAGAACTCAACAAATGTCTATTTTCTTAAATTTAAAATTCAAAATCGAAATATTATATATATATGTGTGTGTGTATTTGTTTGAAATACGTTGATGAACCTCAAAATAAATTAGAAGAGTTTCCTTGGTTTTTTTTAAGTGGGTGCCAATGAATTTTATAAGTTAGATTGTACGAGATAATTTGAACTACTAAACTTCACGTGCAATGAATCTATTTGTATACAATAAACCACAACAATAAAAAATGTTGTGATATTAACGTGCAATGAATCTATTTCCAATAGGGTTTTGATATGATATTAATATGTTCAGTGTACATTGTTTGGACAATAGATTTCTTATGTAATGAGGTTTCTTCGATTTTGGTACTTTAAAATCTTGAGGTAAGTCAAATTGTGAACAATTGATCTCTCAAATTCAAAAACCTCTTTTATCCATCGACGAACATTTTTAGCAATATATTTCTTCTTCATCTTATGCTAACTAACTTCGTTGAAGCTTATGTTTTTCATTGAATATTTTATTCTTCGTCATAAAATATCATTTATGTTTTGTTCTTCTCTCTTTTGATTTGAAATCCAAAAATCTAAAACACAAAATAACTTCTTGAATAAACTTAAGCCATGTTTATTTTAAAATATATGTAGAAAAGAAAATAAAAACACTTCTCACTTTAAGTATCATAATTCTGTCAATATCCTATTACCATTGACTAAATATTTCAACGAAGACACGAGCGAGAATATACTATTAATCAAATTATATCACCCTAAGGCTAACCTATTTGTCCATAAAAAAAGCCTCTCCATAATACATAATATTTCAAACCTTTAAATGAAAAATAATTTTATTATTTGATAATAAATAATTATTACGAGAATGAGTAAATACAATTTTAACTTCATTAATAGATGATTTATTAGTATATACTTTCAACATGTTGTTACAATAGTATCGACTTCGAATAAATGTACTGCCCTTTGATTACACAAGATTTTCCGAGTTGTATGCTTAAAGTGATCCAAATTTAGATAATAAATTTGTGCGAAATATATTTCATTTTTTGCATTTACGGAACATACAATATATTTTTTCTTTTACAACTAATAAATAATAAGTCAAAACTAGTGGGCTTTTCTCCTTAATTTGTCTATGTTTTAATTTGTTCACCGTTTTTAATTTTCCTCCTTTCAATTATCTCGAATATAAATTTATCGACGGAAATATATATTCACACACATATAGTCGATAATAACATATATTCCATAATAAGCATTGTACTTTATTGTATTGACTTTTATTTTAATAAAATTAATAACCACAACAATAATTTGTTCCTTAATAAAACTAATGTTTTCATCTTATTTTTTACGGCTGAAATCACAAGCATAGCGGATCACTTTCAAACAACATAATAATATGTTTTTAGAAATAGTCTAGTTGTTGTTACGAACCATTTTTCCTCCTTTCTGTTTTTCATGTCTAATTTCAATTGCAGTCATGCTAGTAATGTGTGTTATTTTGGTTTTTTCTTCCACTTCGCTCGTTTGCAATTCTTCTCGTGACAAAATTATAAGATAATTGTTCGTATTTGAACTTTTTTTGAGATTAGTGTCGACGAAATGATAACATAATTGTTCAACTTTTTTAGATTACTACTTTTACGTGCACGAGCTTATTAATTGCGTTTTTTATCTGATAATATATTTGGAGATAAGTGATTTTTGGTCAATAAAATTCATAATCAAAATGTTTAGATATAAAAAAACATTTTATAATTTTTTATATGGTTGTTATGTTTCTGTTTTTACATATTTCTAGCGGCCGAACTGCGTTGGTGCATAAGTTGAATAAATGGTCCAAAATGATATTTATTATGTGTTTGTTTGATTTGTTTTTTTAACTTCTCCGACATTGGTTCATAGATACAATGAATTTTAATGTCATTACCAACACTTTTAACTTGTATTTCTAATAGTGAAAATGATCGTCGAAACAGTCAAATAAAGCTTGGGTTAAAATTAGGATGCATATTTTTTTTATATCCGAACATATGCGCAAGTTAATATTATTTTTTATCTGAACATAGTATTTAACATCAAATAGAAAAAAAAACAAAATTAGTAGTTAAGTAACATCGAAATCCAAACACGATAAAAGATAACCACGTACAAAAATTAAAATATAAAGATAACCACTACAAAATTAGTAGTCAACTACCTTATTGTCACTTACTACCTAATATTATTTTAATATCCTAACTACCCTTAACCCACTATATAAACATAATTTTCTGTTTTCTTTCTATTTTTTCTAGCTTTTTGAAGATTTAAATTTGTTAGCCGCTCTAACCACCTAACCCTACGAACCACCACAAAACACGGTTGAAATCACATTTCCGGTGATGAGAGTGTTTGAAGGTCTGTTTATTTATGTAGTTTGTGGTCTAAAACCTATCGAACCACTGTCTTCTACGTACAGAAACTGATCGTGTTTCTACGTACATGAATGTGTTGTTTTGCAAGTAATCGTGTTTCTGGTCCCATGTAATCGTAATTACCTACTGAATTCGAAGTTATTTTGTTGGTTTTATCAGTTCGAATAGGTTATATTTACTGTTGTGGTGTGGCCGTTGTTCGAAATCATAACAGGAGGACTTGTGATGTTCCAGTTTAAGCATAATTTTTACAATTGTTTGTTCATGTACATATTTTTTCCGTTTTGTTTTTATTACATTATATGTATGCTAAGTCTTTTGAGTTCCATGCAATTTGCATCTAGTATTACAAATTGTGTACAATATGTTGATATCATGTTGCAAACATGTATCAGGTTTCTATGCGATTTGTGTTAAATTTCACCAGCATGCGTATCGTTAGTAAAATCATATCAAACAACTATCGGTTTTTATGCTGCGAATTGTAATGAGCTATAACGTAATGTTTTTTCAAATAAATATCAGGACTCTTATTTGCTTACGATTCGCATGATAGGCTGCGAATTATGACGAACAACATATATCAGGACTTCTGGCTGCTTGTGTAAAGAGATATGATGTGAATGGAGAACAACCAGAAGTCCTGATATTTGCTCACATGCTAAGCTGTGAATGGAGAACAACCAGAAGTCCTGATAAGCTGCAAAGCGTGCTTTCATAAAAATACCAGGACATTTAGTGGGTTGCAAATCGCATGGTATGATGCGAATGACATGAAAATCAGTAATATTGAAAACAAGTAATATATCAGGTTACGGTGCGAATTATTTGAAGTTGTAATGGGATACGAATCGTATATATGATTAAAAATCTGTAAACAAATTGGATTATAAAAAAGAGGATTACAGTCTTCATGCACTAACAAATGTTCACACATATCACTACAACCTATTAGTGTTAGTTAGTTGCATTCCAAAAAAGCAAAAAACAAAAGCCAACTCTATCAGTCATCAGTGGAGGATTCTTCACCATCTTTCTCCTACATGTGCTGATCATCAGCCTCTTCCTCTTCCTCTTCCTATTTGTTATTTACGTCCATCATACATTTACTCAATATCAAAATCTTATCAAACATATTCAACATAAAATATATTTAATTAGCATCATGTTTGAAATTAGTTCTAAAACAAATTTTAGATTGTATAATAACACGTATAGTGTTATGATTTTTTAACTGTAGAGAGTTATAGAGCAGTTTATGTCAGAACGGAACCTATTGCTGTGGAAGCTAATGGTAACGCTTTGTTGGAACTAGAAGGTTATTCTGTAAAACCAAATATTATATATCAAGGTAAGGATGTATATTTTATCATCTAATGTTACCTGAAATATGCTATAAAATATGTTAATTATGTGATGTGATGTTTATATTATGATTTGAGCTCTATATATATTTTATATTGTCGCTTTATATACGATGATTTTAGGCTATATATCAAGATAAGGCTAATATATCTTGTTATATAGTGTGGTATCTTACATAATTTAACGTTAAAATTTATGCATTTGTCTTTTCTAATTTTATAGATAGAGGTGCCACGTCTGAAGGATTTTTGGGCGATAAGTGGTTTTTGTTTGAAGCAGACCAATCGCATGAACTCGAAAATTATGTATCCAATGCAAGGTCAATTTATAATTATCTATTATAATCAATATTTTTTACTTTTTTTTCATAACAATTAATGTTATTTTATTTTGCTTGTCAGAAAACAAAGAAAGCATTGACGTGCCAGATTTTGGTTTGGTTTGGTTTGGATGTATGGGAAGAATTCATCGATATGGTATAAAATCAGTGAACAACCCATCGAGATAAACACGAGCCTTTTTGTGATTTTACTATATACTCTTTTTTATTTTCTTTATAGCAACAAGTCTTTTTGTTTTTTGGTTTCATGTTTTTATTCGTAGACACAATGAGAGAAATTAATCATGGAATAAAACTTGTACGTTTCAGTCACATGTTTTTGACATTGTATATCTAGTTTTGTTTTAGTAATATTTTTTGGTGCAAGGTTGTCTAATTAGGGAACAAGAGTCGTCTAATCAATGAAGAATCCATCGAGATAAACACAATATTGGACTAAGGCAATGCCACCTAAGAACACACCATCAATATGGGTGGTGTGTATTTAGAAAATTATTAGTTTTAGACTAGTAGAAGAGTGTGTATATATATTATTATCCTATTTTGACTATGAATTTTTATTCATCATGTAAGTGTTTATTTTGCGTATATAGAATGATTCATTATCCATTGGTGTTAATTCTATGAATAAGGATAGGAATCTTATTTATTTTAAAATTTTCATGACGTGAAGAAAGACCATGCTTAATTTATAATTAATGAATCCACGCAAGCTACTCAATTCTACAAAAATAAATTTTGTCTAATTATCGAATATCGAGACACTTCTTTGATTATTAACTCTCGCATTCCTTACAATATGCCTTTTAATTGGAGGTATAATATCATGGAATAATCCAAAACAAACACTGATTGCATCTTCCACTATGGCTTCCTAGCTTGTTGTGCATTTCGATACATCCAACTAGACATTTTGGTTATAAAATTTTGTCACATGAATGCGTATCATGGAGGGAATATGTTGGCGTGGCGGAAGATCAGAAGAGAAAGCAACGATAAAACCCTAACCGTAGATTAGATAAATAAGGAGACTCAGAGAAATAATTCTCAAAATTTAGTTAATCAAAGTCTAACGGAAAAATAAAGTATAGGATGCTTTATATAGCACTACCCAAAACCCGAATTCCAAATAAGGGAAATTAAAAAAATGTTTAAAAATAAAATAAATAAATAAAATTAACGCTAAAATATTAAAACTAGTTTTGAAGACTTTACAGGTCGAATTTGAGTATGAAACATTGTGACATTGTCAAGTTTTGAAATCTGACGGGTTCGTCGAAATATTCGATTTGAGTACTTGATTGTCCCAGTTCTGATACCTGAGAGGGAAACCACTCTGTCCACAGTCTTCGCTACATCTATATATAAAGACTTTCTGTATATATTGTGAGAATAATTCAGCATTTCAGTATTCGAACAATAACATGAGCTTGGTTAAGTGCACACATAGATATCAAGTTCTTGTATGTTATAGAGAAGGTTGGGAATCGTCTAATTAGTGGAGGGGACATCGAAACAAACTCAATGTTGATACATTCTCTAAATAAGGCATTGGCACCCGAGGCTTTCATAGATCACACCATTAATATGAGTGTTGTTTATTTAGAGAATTATTAGTTTCGGTATGAGAATTTATAAGATATGTTTTATCTAAAGGACAATTTAAGAATAGTAGTGTATGATTATATTCCATATTATTCTAATATTATACACCGTAATAGACCTATATCGTTGGTTGTTGCGATATTTTAATTATTTACGAATCTATATGCGGCTTATAATGCATTAAAAATGCTTCACTCCTATGTTGTCCATAACTATGTACGAGATTGTTAACTTTATATATGTGGCGATAGAAATTAAGAACTATCATTTGTTGGATGCATCATATAGTAGCATATGATGATCAAAGTAGCAGATTGTTACAATTTCTCTGATTGGATTGACCCTCACACGTTTATATTGATGCACTTTACTATTTTCAAAATTATTAAAATGAATGTAATCATATATCAAGTGATTGAAAAATAGATGAAATATGCATAAGGAAGGTAATTGTATCGAAATGAGGTTTATTCTGAATACTATAAAGGATTAGATTAGAAATAAAAATCTTAAGTAAAACATAAAGTTTTGGTATTATTTTGAAAATAACAAAATAAGTTAGAGCTTATAGTCGGTGAAAATGAGAACTCAACAAATGTTTGTTTTCTTAGATTTAAAATTCAAAATCGAAATATTACATGTATATATATATATATATAATGTGCGTATTTGTTTGAAATACGCTGATTGAACTCAAAATAAATTAGAAGAGTTGCCTTGGATTTTTTTTTCAAGTGGGTGTGCCACTGAATTTTATAAGTTAGATTGTAAGAGACAATTTTAACTACTAAACTTCAGTTGTAATGAATTTATTTGTATACAATAAACCACAACAATAAAAAATATAAATGTTGTTTTCATTTTTCCAACAGGGTTTTGCAATGATATTAATATGTTGAGTGTACATTGTTTGGACAATAGATTTATTATGTGATGAAGTTTCTTCGGTTTTGGCACTTTAAATTCCTGAGGTTATAAGTCAAATTGTGAACAATTGATCCCTCAAATTCAAAAACCTCTTTTATCCATCGACGGACATTTTTAGCAATACATTTCTTCTTCATCTTATGCTAAAGAACTTCGTTAAAAATCATGTTTTACATTGAATATTTTATTCTTCATCATAAAATTATATCATTTATGTTTTGTTCTTCTCACTTTTGCTTTCAAATCAAAAAAGCTAAAACACAAAATAACTTCTTGAATAAACTTAAGCCATGTTTATTTTAAAATATATGTACAAAACACTTCTCACTTTAAGTATCATAACTCTGTCAATATCCTATTGCCATTGACTAAATATTTATATTTCATTTTTTGCATTTACGGAACATATAATATATTTGTTCTTTTACAACTGATAAATAGTAAGTCAAAATTTCTCGTTAATTTCTCTGTGTTTTAATTTGTTCACCGTTTTTACTTTTCCTCCTTTCAATTATCTCGAATATAAATTTAGACACATATTCGACCGTAATATACATACAGACACATATAGCCGATAATAACATATAATCCATAATAAGCATCGTACTTTATTGTATTGACTTTTATTTTAATAAAAATACTCACCACAACAATAATTTATTCCTTAATAAAACTAATGTTTTCATCTTATTTTTTACGGATGGAATCACAAGCATAGCGGATCATTTTTAGACAACATAACAATATCTTTTTAGAAGTAGTCTAGTTGTTGTTACGAACCATTTTTCCTCCTTTCTGTTTTTCATGTTTAATTTCAATTGCAGTCATGATATTAATGAGTGTCATTTTAACTTCGCTCGTTTGTGATTCTTCGCGTGACGAAATTATAAGATAATTGTTCGTATTTGAACATTTTTTGAGATTACTGTTGACGAAATGATAAGATAATTGTTCAACTTTTTTGAGATTACTACTTTTACGTGCACGAGCTTATCAATTGCGTTTTTTATCTGATCATATATTTGGGGATATAAGTGATTTTCGGTCAACAAAATTCATAATCAAAATGCTAAGATATAAAAAATATTTTATAATTTTTTTATATGGTTGTTATGTTTTTTTTTATATATTTCTAGCGGCCGAACTGTGTTGGTGAATAAGTTGAAGAAATGGTCCAAAATGATATTTATTATGTGTTTGTTTCATTTGTTTTTTTTAACTTCTCCGACATTGGTTCATAGATGCAATGAATTTCGATGTCATTACCAACACTGTCCACTTGTATTTCTAAAAGTGAAAATGGTAACAGTCAAATAAAACTTGGGTTAAAATTAGGATGCATATTTTTTTATATACGAACATATACGCAAGTTAATATTTTTTTAACTGAACAATAGAACAAACCAAAATTTGTAGTTAAGTAACATCGAAATCCAAACACGATAAAAAATAACCACGTACAAAAATTAAAATATAAAGAAAAACTGCTCCATCAAAATCAAAATACAATAAAAAATAACTTTTTTTAATGTATAGTTGATATTATTAAATAATAGTTATAGGCATGTGTGTACATATGATAAATTAATATTTGTTGATAAAATAAACTAAGTAAAGAAAACGGTAGCGGAAGGAAGAGACACCAAAAATTCGGAATCGTTTGAATTTGATTTAGCGGGAGAAAACTTATAAAACCCCATTAACAATGGGGATTAAAGGACCCGCAGTCTACTCAATCTCCTACAAGCAGAATCTCATTAACAAAGAAAGAAGATTTGTCTTCTCTTTCCGCAAGCATTTTTTCTTTAGCAGTCGAGTACCAAAAGAAATAATGTCGGGGGAAAATGTTAGGAAGACTAGAAGACGCAACAATCCAGGTGTTCGTGTAGTTGGAAGTAGGGTATACGATTCCGAGAACGGTAAAACATGCCATCAGGTATCGTGAAAAATTTGAAATTGGAATATGCTTATCTTATCTGTTTCGTTTACGATGGATTGATTGATTCGATGGTGATGGTGAAGGTAAAAAGAATTGAAATGAAAATTTGCTGTCAGCCATAGTTGTTTTTATACTTGTTGTTGAATGAATTGCATATGGTTTTTTAGATTCATCATACAGAGAAGGGTTTCCATTCTAGTGTGGCTGCGAAATCTTTATCCACATGGATAATTATAATATACTATACCTTCATATCTTAAGGTTGAGTTTGGGTTAAAAGAAACATTTATTTAATATAAACTATGAAACCTGTCCAACACTTTTTTGGGTCAGTAACCACATGGCTCTTTTATATACATAAATTTGGTATTTCAAAAATTATTGAATCTGGTGTATATGTTTTATGCCAATAACCAATAAGTTTAAATTGTCTTGTCAAAATATAAAGTCCTAGCATAAATTCCGAACCAGAGAAGAGTAGCATTGATTTTTCTATATTCAGTTTAGGGTTCAAGACTTTATCCCATTGATGTTAATGGAGTCGGTTGATGTGGGATAAAAACCTTAATTCTCAAGTTTTACTTGCATTATGGTGTGTATTTTTTGATTTAATTATTTTGATTACAACCATATTTTGTTATATTTATCTATATAAATTTAATAACTTGTCAATTTTATTTATTGGTTTTTCTTTTCTTATTTAAACCATGTGACGCAGTGCCGGCAGAAGACGATGGATTTTGTTGCATTGTGCAAGAATCTTATAGAGAATAAGCGTTGTGTTATTAGCTATTGTCACAAATGTTTGCACAACAGGTTAGGCAATGAATGACACTTCTCTTCGCTTGTAGTTGTAGTTATCATTCATTAGTTTTCACCTTAATTAATTAGCTGTTCTGACTTCCAAGCGAACTCAGATATGGGGAGAACGCGGAAGAAGTGTCGGTGTTGGAAGGTTCGATCTGCCCTAGATGCAAAGGGATCTGCAATTGCAGCGTTTGCATGTAGGTATTTTGGATATATATTATTTTACTTGTAACACACAGAGTGAGGCTAATGGTGCATGATCATATTGTGCTTTTCAGGAAAAAACGAGGCTGCAAACCTACTGGCATAATGGTCCACACTGCAAAGAGGACCGGATATTCTTCAGTCTCTGATCTGCTCCATGTCACTAATCTCGAGAGTTCATCTGACGAGATCGGCCAACATTTAAAGGAGTCCTCTACCAACAAGGTTTATATTCATTCAGTTTTGTTTCATCTTTTTTTACCAAAATTTAAGTTTGATGGATATGAAATTTTCCATCTTTTGAAAGTTTCATGAGATTTATTAGAATTTTTAAAGCGCAACTGAGATAATGATTTCGTGGTATAACATAACTATTTTGGTTAATTTGTAGAACTCCAAGAGGAAGCCACCCATAGAAATTCTCAACTGCAGCAGCAGTGTCGACCATGCTACTCAGAATTATGCTGAGGCCAGTGATATCACTAGGAAAAAACTGAAAAGGAAAGGGAAAGATAGAACTGATGTGGAAGAGAATAAAAGTAAGTTAAAAAAGATCCCATTAGATGGTTCTCGGGCTGACGACGCTGGTGCCGATGGTGGACAAGGTTCGCGCAAAAAAAAGATTGATGTCTTAAAAGAAGTCTCCGACCTTCAATCAAACAGTGCAGAGCATGAAAATGAAAGTGATGTTACCAAAGTAAAGGCAGCTAAGAGGTCTCGCAAACTTCACAACAAAGAGCCTGTTGCTGAACTTCAACTTCCTAAGCTCGCAATCTTAGAGACCGTTGCCGGTGTTAAATTACCTATAGAGGATGTGGGAAACGCATTGCAGCTCTTAGAATTTTGCGGAGCTTTTGGAAATGTAAGTTTGAATCTCTTCTCATCCACCAATCCATTGCATAAAATTAATGTGCAATAATGTCTAAATCAAAGAGTTTGATAGTTTTCCTGTAAACCTTAACCTTGTTTTATTTATACTGTCCATGTCATGTAACTAGGTACTTGACATGAAGGAAGGGCAAGCTAAATCTATAATTACTGAATTGGCACGGCCGAGACATAGCCAAGAAGAACAATCTTCTCCCATTGTCCAAATTCTTATCCAACTATTGACACTGATACACGAAGATAAAGGAGAGAAGTATGCATTCAACTTTTGATTATATATATGTTCCTAAATCTGTTTCTCATTATGTCATTTTGCTAATGTCCTTTTCTTATAATGTGGTTTAGGTCCTCATCATTCAGTCCAAATGAAAAAGATGGTTCTTGGATGCTAGCTCTGGGAAAATGCATTGCTGAATCTCAATGTAAACTGGAAGACTTCCCCACGGATTGTTTTAACCTAGGTGTCAATGAATATTACAAGTTGGAAAGTTCAAGGAAACTTAAACTTCTAAACTTTATATGTGATGAGTCTCTTTGTACAAAGTAAGTAAAAATAGTCGACGGATCCAATCGTTACTTTTATTTGCCTTCGGAAGTTTGGAGTCTCTGGAGTTTCAAACATATATTTTTTGTTCTGAAACTGTAATATATATAGGGTTATGCGGGATTGTATTGCCGATCAAAATTCAAAATTCGTTGCACAACAAAAAGAAGAAAAAAAGGAAGCAGCTGCAGCAAAAAAGAAGGTAGCCATTCACATTGAATTCTTTCAACAAATATTTAGTACTTTCGTTCATTTCCATCTTATTTATATGTTTATATTTTTATGTAGGAAAAATATCTGAAACAAAAGCTAAGGGATGAGATTGCCAACGCTATTCTAAAGAAAGAAGGGGTTCCATTATCAATTGCAGAGCACGACGCACTTGTTTCGCATGTAAAAGCGGAAGCAGAAGCAATCCATGTTGAGAGAATTAACAACACTAACACTATCAAAAGTATGTTTGAATTTTTTAATTCCGACCGCCATACATTTACTCGATATCAAAATCTTATCAAACATATTCAACTTCAAATATATTTAATCAAATTAGTTCTAAAACAAATTTTGGGTTATGATTTTTTAACTGTAGAGAGCCATAGAGCAGACGGTGTCAGAACGGAACCTATTGCGGTGGAAGCTAATGGTAACGCTTTGTGGGAACTAGAAGGCTATTCTGTAAAACCAAATATTATATATCAAGGTAAGGATGTATATTTTATTATATATTGTTACCTGATATGATTCAAAACTGTAAAAATATATTATGTTATGTGATGTTCATATTATGATTTGAGGCCTATATGTATTTTATATTGTCACCTTATATACGATGCTTTTAGGCTATATATCAAGATAAGGCTAATATATCTTGTTATATAGTGTGGTATATTACATAATTTAATGTTAAATTTATGCATTTGTCTTTTCTAATTTTATAGATAGAGGTGCCACGTCTGATGGATTTTTGGGTCTGATGGATTTTTGGGCGATAAGTGGTTTTTGTTTGAAGCAGACCAATGGCATGAACTCGAAAATTATGTATCCAATGCAAGGTCAATTTATAATTATATATTATAATCAATATTTTTTACTTTTCTTTTTTCATAAAAATTAATGTTATTTTATTTTGCTTGTCAGAAAACAAAGAAAACATTGACGTGCCAGATTTTGGTCTGGTTTGGTTTGGATGTATGGGAAGAATTCATCGATATGGTATAAAATCAGTGAACAACCCATCGAGATAAACACGAACCTTTTGTGATTTTACTATATACTCTTTTTTATTTTCTTTATAGCAACAAGTCTTTTTGTTTTTTGGTTTCTTGTTTTTATTCGTAGACACAATGAGAGAAATTAATCGTGGAATAAAACTTGTACGTTTCAGTCACATGTTTTTGACATTGTATATCTAGTTTTGTTTTAGTAATATTTTTTGGTGCAAGGTTGTTTGATTAGGGAAGAAGAGTCGTCTAATCAATGAATACTCCATCGAGATAAACACAATATTGGACTAAGGCAATGCCACCTAAGAACACACCATCAATATGGGTGGTGTGTATTTAGAAAATTATTAGTTTTAGACTAGTAGAAGAGTGTATATATATAGTATTATCCTATTTTGACTATGAATTTTTATTCATCATGTAAGTGTTTATTTTGCGTATATAGAATGATTCATTATCCATTGGTGTTAATTCTATGAATACGGATAGGAATCTTATTTATTTTAAAATTTTCATGACGTGAAGAAAGACCATGCTTAATTTATAATTAATGAATCCACGCAAGCTACTCAATTCTACAAAAATAAATTTTGTCTAATTACCAAATATCGAGACACTTCTTTGATTATTAACTCTCGTATTCCTTACGATATTCCTTTTTATTGGAGGTATAATATCATTGAATAATCCAAAACAAACACTGATTGCATCTTCCACTATGGCTTCCTAGCTTGTTGTGCATTTCGAGACATCCAACTAGACATTTTGGCTATAAAATTTTGTCACATGAATGCGTATCATGGAGGGAATATGTTGGCGTGGCAGAAGATTAGAAGAGAAGCAACGATAAAACCCTAACCCTAGATTAGAGAAATAAGGAGACTCGGAGAAATAATTCCCAAAATTTAGTTAATCAAAGTCTAACTGAAAAATAAAGTATAGGATGCTTTATATAGCACTACCCAAAACCCGAATTCCAAATAAGGGAAATTAAAAAAATGTTTAAAAATAAAATAAATAAATAAAATTAACGCTAAAATATTAAAACTAGTTTTTGAAGACTTTACAGGTCGAATTTGAGTATGAAACTTTGTGACATTGTCAAGTTTTGAAATCTGACGGGTTCGTCGAAATATTCGATTTGAGTACTTGATTGTCCCAATTCTGATACCTGAGAGGGAAACCACTCTGTCCGCAGTCTTCGCTACATCTATATATAAAGACTTTCTGTATATATTGTGAGAATAATTCAGCATTTCAGTATTCGAACAATAACATGAGCTTGGTTAAGTGCACACATAGATATCAAGTTCTTGTATGTTATAGAGAAGGTTGGGAATCGTCTAATTAGTGGAGGGGACATCGAAACAAACTCAATGTTGATACATTCTCTAAATAAGGCATTGGCACCCGATGCTTTCATAGATCACACCATTAATATGAGTGTTGTTTATTTAGAGAATTATTAGTTTCGGTAGGAGAATTTATAAGATATGTTTTATATAAAGGAGAATTTAAGAATAGTAGTGTATGATTATATTCCATATTATTCTAATATTATACACCGTAATAGACCTATGTCGTTGGTTGTTGCGATATTTTAATTATTTACGAATCTATATGCGGCTTATAATGCATTAAAAATGCTTCACTCCTATGTTGTCCATAACTATGTAAGAGATTGTTAACTTTATATATGTGGCGATAGAAATTAAGAACTATCATTTGTTGGATGCATCATATAGTAACATATGATGACTGATTGGATTGACCCTCACACGTTTATATTGATGCACTTTACTATTTTCAAAATTATGAAAATGAATGTAATCGTATATCAAGTGATTGAAAAATAGATGAAATATGCATAAGGAAGGTAATTGTATCGAAGTGAGGTTTATTGTGAATACTATAAAGGATTAGATTAGAAATAAAAATCTTAAGTAAAACATAAAGTTTTGGTATTATTTTGAAAATAACAAAATAAGTTAGAGCTTATAGTCGGTAAAAATGAGAACTCAACAAATGTCTGTTTTCTTAGATTTAAAATTCAAAATCGAAATATTACATGTATATATATAATGTGTGTATTTGTTTGAAATACGCTGATGAACCTCAAAATAAATTAAAAGAGTTGCCTTGGATTTTTTTTCAAGTGGGTGTGCCACTGAATTTTATAAGTTAGATTGTAAGAGACAATTTTAACTACTAAACTTCAGTTGTAATGAATTTATTTGTATACAATAAACCACAACAATAAAAAATATAAATGTTGTTTTCATTTTTCCAATAGGGTTTTGAAATGATATTAATATGTTGAGTGTACATTGTTTGGACAATAAATTTATTATGTGATGAAGTTTCTTCGGTTTTGGCGCTTTAAATTCCTGAGGTAAGTCAAATTGTGAACAATTGATCCCTCAAATTCAAAAACCTCTTTTATCCATCGACGGACATTTTTAGCAATACATTTCTTCTTCATCTTATGCTAAAGAACTTCGTTAAAGATCATGTTTTACATTGAATATTTTATTCTTCATCATAAAATTATATCATTTATGTTTTGTTCTTCTCACTTTTGCTTTCAAATCAAAAAAGCTAAAACACAAAATAACTTCTTGAATAAACTTAAGCCATGTTTATTTTAAAATATATGTACAAAACACTTCTCGCTTTAAGTATCATAACTCTGTCAATATCCTATTGCCATTGACTAAATATTTAAATGAAGACAGGAGCGAGAATGTACTATTAATCAAATTATATCACTCTAAGGCTAACCTATTTGTCCCTCAAAAAAGCCTCTCCATATATAATACATAATATTTCAAACCTTTGAATGAAAAACGATTTTATTATTTGATAATAAATAATTATTACGAGAATGAGTAAATATAATTTTAACTTCATTAATAGATGATTCATTAGTATATACTTTCAACATGTTGTTACATTAGTATCGACTTCGAATAAATGTACTGCCCTTTGATTAGACAGGATTTTCCGAGTTGTATGCTTAACGTGATCCAAATTTAGATAATAAATTTGTGCGAACTATATTTCATTTTTTGCATTTACGGAACATATAATATATTTGTTCTTTTACAACTGATAAATAGTAAGTCAAAATTTCTCGTTAATTTCTCTGTGTTTTAATTTGTTCACCGTTTTTACTTTTCCTCCTTTCAATTATCTCGAATATAAATTTAGACACATATTCGACCGTAATATACATACAGACACATATAGCCGATAATAACATATAATCCATAATAAGCATCGTACTTTATTGTATTGACTTTTATTTTAATAAAAATACTCACCACAACAATAATTTATTCCTTAATAAAACTAATGTTTTCATCTTATTTTTTACGGATGGAATCACAAGCATAGCGGATCATTTTTAGACAACATAACAATATCTTTTTAGAAGTAGTCTAGTTGTTGTTACGAACCATTTTTCCTCCTTTCTGTTTTTCATGTTTAATTTCAATTGCAGTCATGATATTAATGAGTGTCATTTTAACTTCGCTCGTTTGTGATTCTTCTCGTGACGAAATTATAAGATAATTGTTCGTATTTGAACATTTTTTGAGATTACTGTTGACGAAATGATAAGATAATTGTTCAACTTTTTTGAGATTACTACTTTTACGTGCACGAGCTTATCAATTGCGTTTTTTATCTGATCATATATTTGGGGATATAAGTGATTTTCGGTCAACAAAATTCATAATCAAAATGCTAAGATATAAAAAATATTTTATAATTTTTTTATATGGTTGTTATGTTTTTTTTTATATATTTCTAGCGGCCGAACTGTGTTGGTGAATAAGTTGAAGAAATGGTCCAAAATGATATTTATTATGTGTTTGTTTCATTTGTTTTTTTTAACTTCTCCGACATTGGTTCATAGATGCAATGAATTTCGATGTCATTACCAACACTGTCCACTTGTATTTCTAAAAGTGAAAATGGTAACAGTCAAATAAAACTTGGGTTAAAATTAGAATGCATATTTTTTTTATATACGAACATGTACGCAAGTTAATATTTTTTTAACCGAACAATAGAACAAACCAAAATTTGTAGTTAAGTAACATCGAAATCCAAACACGATAAAAAATAACCACGTACAAAAATTAAAATATAAAGAAAAACTGCTCCATCAAAATCAAAATACAATAAAAAATAACTTTTTTTATGTATAGTTGATATTATTAAATAATAGTTATATGCATGTGTGTACATATGATAAATTAATATTTGTTGATAAAATAAACAAGTAAAGAAAACGGTAGCGGAAGGAAGAGACACCAAAAATTCGGAATCGTTTGAATTTGATTTAGCGGGAGAAAACTTATAAAACCCCATTAACAATGGGGATTAAAGGACCCGCAGTCTACTCAATCTCCTACAAGCAGAATCTCATTAACAAAGAAAGAAGATTTGTCTTCTCTTTCCGCAAGCATTTTTTCTTTAGCAGTCGAGTACCAAAAGAAATAATGTCGGGGGAAAATGTTAGGAAGACTAGAAGACGCAACAATCCAGGTGTTCGTGTAGTTGGAAGTAGGGTATACGATTCCGAGAACGGTAAAACATGCCATCAGGTATCGTGAAAAATTTGAAATTGGAATATGCTTATCTTATCTGTTTCGTTTACGATGGATTGATTGATTCGATGGTGATGGTGAAGGTAAAAAGAATTGAAATGAAAATTTGCTGTCAGCCATAGTTGTTTTTATACTTGTTGTTGAATGAATTGCATATGGTTTTTTAGATTCATCATACAGAGAAGGGTTTCCATTCTAGTGTGGCTGCGAAATCTTTATCCACATGGATAATTATAATATACTATACCTTCATAAGGTTGAGTTTGGGTTAAAAGAAACATTTATTTAATATAAACTATGAAACCTGTCCAACACTTTTTTGGGTCAGTAACCACATGGCTCTTTTATATACATAAATTTGGTATTTCAAAAATTATTGAATCTGGTGTATATGTTTTATGCCAATAACCAATAAGTTTAAATTGTCTTGTCAAAATATAAAGTCCTAGCATAAATTCCGAACCAGAGAAGAGTAGCATTGATTTTTCTATATTCAGTTTAGGGTTCAAGACTTTATCCCATTGATGTTAATGGAGTCGGTTGATGTGGGATAAAAACCTTAATTCTCAAGTTTTACTTGCATTATGGTGTGTATTTTTTGATTTAATTATTTTGATTACAACCATATTTTGTTATATTTATCTATATAAATTTAATAACTTGTCAATTTTATTTATTGGTTTTTCTTTTCTTATTTAAACCATGTGACGCAGTGCCGGCAGAAGACGATGGATTTTGTTGCATTGTGCAAGAATCTTATAGAGAATAAGCGTTGTGTTATTAGCTATTGTCACAAATGTTTGCACAACAGGTTAGGCAATGAATGACACTTCTCTTCGCTTGTAGTTGTAGTTATCATTCATTAGTTTTCACCTTAATTAATTAGCTGTTCTGACTTCCAAGCGAACTCAGATATGGGGAGAACGCGGAAGAAGTGTCGGTGTTGGAAGGTTCGATCTGCCCTAGATGCAAAGGGATCTGCAATTGCAGCGTTTGCATGTAGGTATTTTGGATATATATTATTTTACTTGTAACACACAGAGTGAGGCTAATGGTGCATGATCATATTGTGCTTTTCAGGAAAAAACGAGGCTGCAAACCTACTGGCATAATGGTCCACACTGCAAAGAGGACCGGATATTCTTCAGTCTCTGATCTGCTCCATGTCACTAATCTCGAGAGTTCATCTGACGAGATCGGCCAACATTTAAAGGAGTCCTCTACCAACAAGGTTTATATTCATTCAGTTTTGTTTCATCTTTTTTTACCAAAATTTAAGTTTGATGGATATGAAATTTTCCATCTTTTGAAAGTTTCATGAGATTTATTAGAATTTTTAAAGCGCAACTGAGATAATGATTTCGTGGTATAACATAACTATTTTGGTTAATTTGTAGAACTCCAAGAGGAAGCCACCCATAGAAATTCTCAACTGCAGCAGCAGTGTCGACCATGCTACTCAGAATTATGCTGAGGCCAGTGATATCACTAGGAAAAAACTGAAAAGGAAAGGGAAAGATAGAACTGATGTGGAAGAGAATAAAAGTAAGTTAAAAAAGATCCCATTAGATGGTTCTCGGGCTGACGACGCTGGTGCCGATGGTGGACAAGGTTCGCGCAAAAAAAAGATTGATGTCTTAAAAGAAGTCTCCGACCTTCAATCAAACAGTGCAGAGCATGAAAATGAAAGTGATGTTACCAAAGTAAAGGCAGCTAAGAGGTCTCGCAAACTTCACAACAAAGAGCCTGTTGCTGAACTTCAACTTCCTAAGCTCGCAATCTTAGAGACCGTTGCCGGTGTTAAATTACCTATAGAGGATGTGGGAAACGCATTGCAGCTCTTAGAATTTTGCGGAGCTTTTGGAAATGTAAGTTTGAATCTCTTCTCATCCACCAATCCATTGCATAAAATTAATGTGCAATAATGTCTAAATCAAAGAGTTTGATAGTTTTCCTGTAAACCTTAACCTTGTTTTATTTATACTGTCCATGTCATGTAACTAGGTACTTGACATGAAGGAAGGGCAAGCTAAATCTATAATTACTGAATTGGCACGGCCGAGACATAGCCAAGAAGAACAATCTTCTCCCATTGTCCAAATTCTTATCCAACTATTGACACTGATACACGAAGATAAAGGAGAGAAGTATGCATTCAACTTTTGATTATATATATGTTCCTAAATCTGTTTCTCATTATGTCATTTTGCTAATGTCCTTTTCTTATAATGTGGTTTAGGTCCTCATCATTCAGTCCAAATGAAAAAGATGGTTCTTGGATGCTAGCTCTGGGAAAATGCATTGCTGAATCTCAATGTAAACTGGAAGACTTCCCCACGGATTGTTTTAACCTAGGTGTCAATGAATATTACAAGTTGGAAAGTTCAAGGAAACTTAAACTTCTAAACTTTATATGTGATGAGTCTCTTTGTACAAAGTAAGTAAAAATAGTCGACGGATCCAATCGTTACTTTTATTTGCCTTCGGAAGTTTGGAGTCTCTGGAGTTTCAAACATATATTTTTTGTTCTGAAACTGTAATATATATAGGGTTATGCGGGATTGTATTGCCGATCAAAATTCAAAATTCGTTGCACAACAAAAAGAAGAAAAAAAGGAAGCAGCTGCAGCAAAAAAGAAGGTAGCCATTCACATTGAATTCTTTCAACAAATATTTAGTACTTTCGTTCATTTCCATCTTATTTATATGTTTATATTTTTATGTAGGAAAAATATCTGAAACAAAAGCTAAGGGATGAGATTGCCAACGCTATTCTAAAGAAAGAAGGGGTTCCATTATCAATTGCAGAGCACGACGCACTTGTTTCGCATGTAAAAGCGGAAGCAGAAGCAATCCATGTTGAGAGAATTAACAACACTAACACTATCAAAAGTATGTTTGAATTTTTTAATTCCGACCGCCATACATTTACTCGATATCAAAATCTTATCAAACATATTCAACTTCAAATATATTTAATCAAATTAGTTCTAAAACAAATTTTGGGTTATGATTTTTTAACTGTAGAGAGCCATAGAGCAGACGGTGTCAGAACGGAACCTATTGCGGTGGAAGCTAATGGTAACGCTTTGTGGGAACTAGAAGGCTATTCTGTAAAACCAAATATTATATATCAAGGTAAGGATGTATATTTTATTATATATTGTTACCTGATATGATTCAAAACTGTAAAAATATATTATGTTATGTGATGTTCATATTATGATTTGAGGCCTATATGTATTTTATATTGTCACCTTATATACGATGCTTTTAGGCTATATATCAAGATAAGGCTAATATATCTTGTTATATAGTGTGGTATATTACATAATTTAATGTTAAATTTATGCATTTGTCTTTTCTAATTTTATAGATAGAGGTGCCACGTCTGATGGATTTTTGGGTCTGATGGATTTTTGGGCGATAAGTGGTTTTTGTTTGAAGCAGACCAATGGCATGAACTCGAAAATTATGTATCCAATGCAAGGTCAATTTATAATTATATATTATAATCAATATTTTTTACTTTTCTTTTTTCATAAAAATTAATGTTATTTTATTTTGCTTGTCAGAAAACAAAGAAAACATTGACGTGCCAGATTTTGGTCTGGTTTGGTTTGGATGTATGGGAAGAATTCATCGATATGGTATAAAATCAGTGAACAACCCATCGAGATAAACACGAACCTTTTGTGATTTTACTATATACTCTTTTTTATTTTCTTTATAGCAACAAGTCTTTTTGTTTTTTGGTTTCTTGTTTTTATTCGTAGACACAATGAGAGAAATTAATCGTGGAATAAAACTTGTACGTTTCAGTCACATGTTTTTGACATTGTATATCTAGTTTTGTTTTAGTAATATTTTTTGGTGCAAGGTTGTTTGATTAGGGAAGAAGAGTCGTCTAATCAATGAATACTCCATCGAGATAAACACAATATTGGACTAAGGCAATGCCACCTAAGAACACACCATCAATATGGGTGGTGTGTATTTAGAAAATTATTAGTTTTAGACTAGTAGAAGAGTGTATATATATAGTATTATCCTATTTTGACTATGAATTTTTATTCATCATGTAAGTGTTTATTTTGCGTATATAGAATGATTCATTATCCATTGGTGTTAATTCTATGAATACGGATAGGAATCTTATTTATTTTAAAATTTTCATGACGTGAAGAAAGACCATGCTTAATTTATAATTAATGAATCCACGCAAGCTACTCAATTCTACAAAAATAAATTTTGTCTAATTACCAAATATCGAGACACTTCTTTGATTATTAACTCTCGTATTCCTTACGATATTCCTTTTTATTGGAGGTATAATATCATTGAATAATCCAAAACAAACACTGATTGCATCTTCCACTATGGCTTCCTAGCTTGTTGTGCATTTCGAGACATCCAACTAGACATTTTGGCTATAAACTTTTGTCACATGAATGCGTATCATGGAGGGAATATGTTGGCGTGGCAGAAGATTAGAAGAGAAGCAACGATAAAACCCTAACCCTAGATTAGAGAAATAAGGAGACTCGGAGAAATAATTCCCAAAATTTAGTTAATCAAAGTCTAACGGAAAAATAAAGTATAGGATGCTTTATATAGCACTACCCAAAACCCGAATTCCAAATAAGGGAAATTAAAAAAATGTTTAAAAATAAAATAAATAAATAAAATTAACGCTAAAATATTAAAACTAGTTTTTGAAGACTTTACAGGTCGAATTTGAGTATGAAACTTTGTGACATTGTCAAGTTTTGAAATCTGACGGGTTCGTCGAAATATTCGATTTGAGTACTTGATTGTCCCAATTCTGATACCTGAGAGGGAAACCACTCTGTCCGCAGTCTTCGCTACATCTATATATACAGACTTTCTGTATATATTGTGAGAATAATTCAGCATTTCAGTATTCAAACAATAACATGAGCTTGGTTAAGTGCACACATAGATATCAAGTTCTTGTATGTTATAGAGAAGGTTGGGAATCGTCTAATTAGTGGAGGGGACATCGAAACAAACTCAATGTTGATACATTCTCTAAATAAGGCATTGGCACCCGATGCTTTCATAGATCACACCATTAATATGAGTGTTGTTTATTTAGAGAATTATTAGTTTCGGTAGGAGAATTTATAAGATATGTTTTATATAAAGGAGAATTTAAGAATAGTAGTGTATGATTATATTCCATATTATTCTAATATTATACACCGTAATAGACCTATGTCGTTGGTTATTGCGATATTTTAAATATTTACGAATCTATATGCGGCTTATAATGCATTAAAAATGCTTCACTCCTATGTTGTCCATAACTATGTACGAGATTGTTAACTTTATATATGTGGCGATAGAAATTAAGAACTATCATTTGTTGGATGCATCATATAGTAGCATATGATGACCAAAGTAGCAGATTGTTAGAATTTCTCTAATTGGATTGACCCTCACACGTTTAAATTGATGCACTTTACTATTTTCAAAATTATGAAAATGAATGTAATCGTATATCAAGTGATTGAAAAATAGATGAAATATGCATAAGGAAGGTAATTGTATCGAAATGAGGTTTATTCTGAATACTATAAAGGATTAGATTAGAAATAAAAATCTTAAGTAAAACATAAAGTTTTGGTATTATTTTGAAAATAACAAAATAAGTTAGAGCTTATAGTCGGTAAAAATGAGAACTCAACAATTGTCTGTTTTCTTAGATTTAAAATTCAAAATCGAAATATTACATGTATATATATATAATGTGTGTATTTGTTTGAAATACGCTGATGAACCTCAAAATAAATTAGAAGAGTTGCCTTGGATTTTTTTTCAAGTGGGTGTGCCACTGAATTTTATAAGTTAGATTGTAAGAGACAATTTTAACTACTAAACTTCAGTTGTAATGAATTTATTTGTATACAATAAACCACAACAATAAAAAATATAAATGCTGTTTTCATTTTTCCAATAGGGTTTTGAAATGATATTAATATGTTGAGTGTACATTGTTTGGACAATAAATTTATTATGTGATGAAGTTTCTTCGGTTTTGGCGCTTTAAATTCCTCAGGTAAGTCAAATTGTGAACAATTGATCCCTCAAATTCAAAAACCTCTTTTATCCATCGACGGACATTTTTAGCAATACATTTCTTCTTCATCTTATGCTAAAGAACTTCGTTAAAGATCATGTTTTACATTGAATATTTTATTCTTCATCATAAAATTATATCATTTATGTTTTGTTCTTCTCACTTTTGCTTTCAAATCAAAAAAGCTAAAACACAAAATAACTTCTTGAATAAACTTAAGCCATGTTTATTTTAAAATATATGTACAAAACACTTCTCACTTTAAGTATCATAAGTCTGTCAATATCCTATTGCCATTGACTAAATATTTAAATGAGGACAGGAGCGAGAATGTACTATTAATCAAATTATATCACTCTAAGGCTAACCTATTTGTCCCTCAAAAAAGCCTCTCCATATATAATACATAATATTTCAAACCTTTGAATGAAAAACGATTTTATTATTTGATAATAAATAATTATTACGAGAATGAGTAAATATAATTTTAACTTCATTAATAGATGATTCATTAGTATATACTTTCAACATGTTGTTACATTAGTATCGACTTCGAATAAATGTACTGCCCTTTGATTAGACAGGATTTTCCGAGTTGTATGCTTAACGTGATCCAAATTTAGATAATAAATTTGTGCGAACTATATTTCATTTTTTGCATTTACGGAACATATAATATATTTGTTCTTTTACAACTAATAAATAGTAAGTCAAAATTTCTCGTTAATTTCTCTATGTTTTAATTTGTTCACCGTTTTTACTTTTCCTCCTTTCAATTATCTCGAATATAAATTTAGACACATATTCGACCGTAATATATATACAGACACATATAGCCGATAATAACATATAATCCATAATAAGCATCGTACTTTATTGTATTGACTTTTATTTTAATAAAAATACTCACCACAACAATAATTTATTCCTTAATAAAACTAATGTTTTCATCTTATTTTTTACGGCTGGAATCACAAGCATAGCGGATCATTTTTAGACAACATAACAATATCTTTTTAGAAGTAGTCTAGTTGTTGTTACGAACCATTTTTGCTCCTTTCTGTTTTTCATGTTTAATTTCAATTGCAGTCATGATATTAATGAGTGTCATTTTAACTTCGCTCGTTTGTGATTCTTCGCGTGACGAAATTATAAGATAATTGTTCGTATTTGAACATTTTTTGAGATTACTGTTGACGAAATGATAAGATAATTGTTCAACTTTTTTGAGATTACTACTTTTACGTGCACGAGCTTATCAATTGCGTTTTTTATCTGATCATATATTTGGGGATATAAGTGATTTTCGGTCAACAAAATTCATAATCAAAATGCTAAGATATAAAAAATATTTTATAATTTTTTTATATGGTTGTTATGTTTTTTTTTATATATTTCTAGCGGCCGAACTGTGTTGGTGAATAAGTTGAAGAAATGGTCCAAAATGATATTTATTATGTGTTTGTTTCATTTGTTTTTTTAACTTCTCCGACATTGGTTCATAGATGCAATGAATTTCGATGTCATTACCAACACTGTCCACTTGTATTTCTAAAAGTGAAAATGGTAACAGTCAAATAAAACTTGGGTTAAAATTAGGATGCATATTTTTTTATATACGAACATATACGCAAGTTAATATTTTTTTAACTGAACAATAGAACAAACCAAAATTTGTAGTTAAGTAACATCGAAATCCAAACACGATAAAAAATAACCACGTACAAAAATTAAAATATAAAGAAAAACTGCTCCATCAAAATCAAAATACAATAAAAAATAACTTTTTTTAATGTATAGTTGATATTATTAAATAATAGTTATAGGCATGTGTGTACATATGATAAATTAATATTTGTTGATAAAATAAACTAAGTAAAGAAAACGGTAGCGGAAGGAAGAGACACCAAAAATTCGGAATCGTTTGAATTTGATTTAGCGGGAGAAAACTTATAAAACCCCATTAACAATGGGGATTAAAGGACCCGCAGTCTACTCAATCTCCTACAAGCAGAATCTCATTAACAAAGAAAGAAGATTTGTCTTCTCTTTCCGCAAGCATTTTTTCTTTAGCAGTCGAGTACCAAAAGAAATAATGTCGGGGGAAAATGTTAGGAAGACTAGAAGACGCAACAATCCAGGTGTTCGTGTAGTTGGAAGTAGGGTATACGATTCCGAGAACGGTAAAACATGCCATCAGGTATCGTGAAAAATTTGAAATTGGAATATGCTTATCTTATCTGTTTCGTTTACGATGGATTGATTGATTCGATGGTGATGGTGAAGGTAAAAAGAATTGAAATGAAAATTTGCTGTCAGCCATAGTTGTTTTTATACTTGTTGTTGAATGAATTGCATATGGTTTTTTAGATTCATCATACAGAGAAGGGTTTCCATTCTAGTGTGGCTGCGAAATCTTTATCCACATGGATAATTATAATATACTATACCTTCATATCTTAAGGTTGAGTTTGGGTTAAAAGAAACATTTATTTAATATAAACTATGAAACCTGTCCAACACTTTTTTGGGTCAGTAACCACATGGCTCTTTTATATACATAAATTTGGTATTTCAAAAATTATTGAATCTGGTGTATATGTTTTATGCCAATAACCAATAAGTTTAAATTGTCTTGTCAAAATATAAAGTCCTAGCATAAATTCCGAACCAGAGAAGAGTAGCATTGATTTTTCTATATTCAGTTTAGGGTTCAAGACTTTATCCCATTGATGTTAATGGAGTCGGTTGATGTGGGATAAAAACCTTAATTCTCAAGTTTTACTTGCATTATGGTGTGTATTTTTTGATTTAATTATTTTGATTACAACCATATTTTGTTATATTTATCTATATAAATTTAATAACTTGTCAATTTTATTTATTGGTTTTTCTTTTCTTATTTAAACCATGTGACGCAGTGCCGGCAGAAGACGATGGATTTTGTTGCATTGTGCAAGAATCTTATAGAGAATAAGCGTTGTGTTATTAGCTATTGTCACAAATGTTTGCACAACAGGTTAGGCAATGAATGACACTTCTCTTCGCTTGTAGTTGTAGTTATCATTCATTAGTTTTCACCTTAATTAATTAGCTGTTCTGACTTCCAAGCGAACTCAGATATGGGGAGAACGCGGAAGAAGTGTCGGTGTTGGAAGGTTCGATCTGCCCTAGATGCAAAGGGATCTGCAATTGCAGCGTTTGCATGTAGGTATTTTGGATATATATTATTTTACTTGTAACACACAGAGTGAGGCTAATGGTGCATGATCATATTGTGCTTTTCAGGAAAAAACGAGGCTGCAAACCTACTGGCATAATGGTCCACACTGCAAAGAGGACCGGATATTCTTCAGTCTCTGATCTGCTCCATGTCACTAATCTCGAGAGTTCATCTGACGAGATCGGCCAACATTTAAAGGAGTCCTCTACCAACAAGGTTTATATTCATTCAGTTTTGTTTCATCTTTTTTTACCAAAATTTAAGTTTGATGGATATGAAATTTTCCATCTTTTGAAAGTTTCATGAGATTTATTAGAATTTTTAAAGCGCAACTGAGATAATGATTTCGTGGTATAACATAACTATTTTGGTTAATTTGTAGAACTCCAAGAGGAAGCCACCCATAGAAATTCTCAACTGCAGCAGCAGTGTCGACCATGCTACTCAGAATTATGCTGAGGCCAGTGATATCACTAGGAAAAAACTGAAAAGGAAAGGGAAAGATAGAACTGATGTGGAAGAGAATAAAAGTAAGTTAAAAAAGATCCCATTAGATGGTTCTCGGGCTGACGACGCTGGTGCCGATGGTGGACAAGGTTCGCGCAAAAAAAAGATTGATGTCTTAAAAGAAGTCTCCGACCTTCAATCAAACAGTGCAGAGCATGAAAATGAAAGTGATGTTACCAAAGTAAAGGCAGCTAAGAGGTCTCGCAAACTTCACAACAAAGAGCCTGTTGCTGAACTTCAACTTCCTAAGCTCGCAATCTTAGAGACCGTTGCCGGTGTTAAATTACCTATAGAGGATGTGGGAAACGCATTGCAGCTCTTAGAATTTTGCGGAGCTTTTGGAAATGTAAGTTTGAATCTCTTCTCATCCACCAATCCATTGCATAAAATTAATGTGCAATAATGTCTAAATCAAAGAGTTTGATAGTTTTCCTGTAAACCTTAACCTTGTTTTATTTATACTGTCCATGTCATGTAACTAGGTACTTGACATGAAGGAAGGGCAAGCTAAATCTATAATTACTGAATTGGCACGGCCGAGACATAGCCAAGAAGAACAATCTTCTCCCATTGTCCAAATTCTTATCCAACTATTGACACTGATACACGAAGATAAAGGAGAGAAGTATGCATTCAACTTTTGATTATATATATGTTCCTAAATCTGTTTCTCATTATGTCATTTTGCTAATGTCCTTTTCTTATAATGTGGTTTAGGTCCTCATCATTCAGTCCAAATGAAAAAGATGGTTCTTGGATGCTAGCTCTGGGAAAATGCATTGCTGAATCTCAATGTAAACTGGAAGACTTCCCCACGGATTGTTTTAACCTAGGTGTCAATGAATATTACAAGTTGGAAAGTTCAAGGAAACTTAAACTTCTAAACTTTATATGTGATGAGTCTCTTTGTACAAAGTAAGTAAAAATAGTCGACGGATCCAATCGTTACTTTTATTTGCCTTCGGAAGTTTGGAGTCTCTGGAGTTTCAAACATATATTTTTTGTTCTGAAACTGTAATATATATAGGGTTATGCGGGATTGTATTGCCGATCAAAATTCAAAATTCGTTGCACAACAAAAAGAAGAAAAAAAGGAAGCAGCTGCAGCAAAAAAGAAGGTAGCCATTCACATTGAATTCTTTCAACAAATATTTAGTACTTTCGTTCATTTCCATCTTATTTATATGTTTATATTTTTATGTAGGAAAAATATCTGAAACAAAAGCTAAGGGATGAGATTGCCAACGCTATTCTAAAGAAAGAAGGGGTTCCATTATCAATTGCAGAGCACGACGCACTTGTTTCGCATGTAAAAGCGGAAGCAGAAGCAATCCATGTTGAGAGAATTAACAACACTAACACTATCAAAAGTATGTTTGAATTTTTTAATTCCGACCGCCATACATTTACTCGATATCAAAATCTTATCAAACATATTCAACTTCAAATATATTTAATCAAATTAGTTCTAAAACAAATTTTGGGTTATGATTTTTTAACTGTAGAGAGCCATAGAGCAGACGGTGTCAGAACGGAACCTATTGCGGTGGAAGCTAATGGTAACGCTTTGTGGGGACTAGAAGGCTATTCTGTAAAACCAAATATTATATATCAAGGTAAGGATGTATATTTTATTATATATTGTTACCTGATATGATTCAAAACTGTAAAAATATATTATGTTATGTGATGTTCATATTATGATTTGAGGCCTATATGTATTTTATATTGTCACCTTATATACGATGCTTTTAGGCTATATATCAAGATAAGGCTAATATATCTTGTTATATAGTGTGGTATATTACATAATTTAATGTTAAATTTATGCATTTGTCTTTTCTAATTTTATAGATAGAGGTGCCACGTCTGATGGATTTTTGGGCGATAAGTGGTTTTTGTTTGAAGCAGACCAATGGCATGAACTCGAAAATTATGTATCCAATGCAAGGTCAATTTATAATTATATATTATAATCAATATTTTTTACTTTTCTTTTTTCATAAAAATTAATGTTATTTTATTTTGCTTGTTAGAAAACAAAGAAAACATTGAAGTGCCAGATTTTGGTCTGGTTTGGTTTGGATGTATGGGAAGAATTCATCGATATGGTATAAAATCAGGGAACAACCCATCGAGATAAACACGAACCTTTTGTGATTTTACTATATACTCTTTTTATTTTCTTTATAGCAACAAGTCTTTTTGTTTTTTGGTTTCTTGTTTTTATTCGTAGACACAATGAGAGAAATTAATCGTGGAATAAAACTTGTACGTTTCAGTCACATGATTTTGACATTGTATATCTAGTTTTGTTTTAGTAATATTTTTTGGTGCAAGGTTGTTTAATTAGGGAAGAAGAGTCGTCTAATCAATGAATACTCCATCGAGATAAACACAATATTGGACTAAGGCAATGCCACCTAAGAACACACCATCAATATGGGTGGTGTGTATTTAGAAAATTATTAGTTTTAGACTAGTAGAAGAGTGTATATATATAGTATTATCCTATTTTGACTATGAATTTTTATTCATCATGTAAGTGTTTATTTTGCGTATATAGAATGATTCATTATCCATTGGTGTTAATTCTATGAATACGGATAGGAATCTTATTTATTTTAAAATTTTCATGACGTGAAGAAAGACCATGCTTAATTTATAATTAATGAATCCACGCAAGCTACTCAATTCTACAAAAATAAATTTTGTCTAATTACCAAATATCGAGACACTTCTTTGATTATTAACTCTCGTATTCCTTACGATATTCCTTTTTATTGGAGGTATAATATCATTGAATAATCCAAAACAAACACTGATTGCATCTTCCACTATGGCTTCCTAGCTTGTTGTGCATTTCGAGACATCCAACTAGACATTTTGGCTATAAACTTTTGTCACATGAATGCGTATCATGGAGGGAATATGTTGGCGTGGCAGAAGATTAGAAGAGAAGCAACGATAAAACCCTAACCCTAGATTAGAGAAATAAGGAGACTCGGAGAAATAATTCCCAAAATTTAGTTAATCAAAGTCTAACGGAAAAATAAAGTATAGGATGCTTTATATAGCACTACCCAAAACCCGAATTCCAAATAAGGGAAATTAAAAAAAATGTTTAAAAATAAAATAAATAAATAAAATTAACGCTAAAATATTAAAACTAGTTTTTGAAGACTTTCAAGGTCGAATTTGAGTATGAAACTTTGTGACATTGTCAAGTTTTGAAATCTGACGGGTTCGTCGAAATATTCGATTTGAGTACTTGATTGTCCCAATTCTGATACCTGAGAGGGAAACCACTCTGTCCGCAGTCTTCGCTACATCTATATATAAAGACTTTCTGTATATATTGTGAGAATAATTCAGCATTTCAGTATTCAAACAATAACATGAGCTTGGTTAAGTGCACACATAGATATCAAGTTCTTGTATGTTATAGAGAAGGTTGGGAATCGTCTAATTAGTGGAGGGGACATCGAAACAAACTCAATGTTGATACATTCTCTAAATAAGGCATTGGCACCCGATGCTTTCATAGATCACACCATTAATATGAGTGTTGTTTATTTAGAGAATTATTAGTTTCGGTAGGAGAATTTATAAGATATGTTTTATATAAAGGAGAATTTAAGAATAGTAGTGTATGATTATATTCCATATTATTCTAATATTATACACCGTAATAGACCTATGTCGTTGGTTGTTGCGATATTTTAAATATTTACGAATCTATATGCGGCTTATAATGCATTAAAAATGCTTCACTCCTATGTTGTCCATAACTATGTACGAGATTGTTAACTTTATATATGTGGCGATAGAAATTAAGAACTATCATTTGTTGGATGCATCATATAGTAGCATATGATGACCAAAGTAGCAGATTGTTAGAATTTCTCTGATTGGATTGACCCTCACGCGTTTATATTGATGCACTTTACTATTTTCAAAATTATGAAAATGAATGTAATCGTATATCAAGTGATTGAAAAATAGATGAAATATGCATAAGGAAGGTAATTGTATCGAAATGAGGTTTATTCTGAATACTATAAAGGATTAGATTAGAAATAAAAATCTTAAGTAAAACATAAAGTTTTGGTATTATTTTGAAAATAACAAAATAAGTTAGAGCTTATAGTCGGAAAAATGAGAACTCAACAATTGTTTGTTTTCTTAGATTTAAAATTCAAAATCGAAATATTACATGTATATATATATATATATATATATATATATATATATATATATATATATATAATGTGTGTATTTGTTTGAAATACGCTGATGAACCTCAAAATAAATTAGAAGAGTTGCCTTGGATTTTTTTTCAAGTGGGTGTGCCACTGAATTTTATAAGTTAGATTGTAAGAGACAATTTTAACTACTAAACTTCAGTTGTAATGAATTTATTTGTATACAATAAACCACAACAATAAAAAATATAAATGCTGTTTTCATTTTTCCAATAGGGTTTTGAAATGATATTAATATGTTGAGTGTACATTGTTTGGACAATAAATTTATTATGTGATGAAGTTTCTTTGGTTTTGGCGCTTTAAATTCCTCAGGTAAGTCAAATTGTGAACAATTGATCCCTCAAATTCAAAAACCTCTTTTATCCATCGACGGACATTTTTAGCAATACATTTCTTCTTCATCTTATGCTAAAGAACTTCGTTAAAGATCATGTTTTACATTGAATATTTTATTCTTCATCATAAAATTATATCATTTATGTTTTGTTCTTCTCACTTTTGCTTTCAAATCAAAAAAGCTAAAACACAAAATAACTTCTTGAATAAACTTAAGCCATGTTTATTTTAAAATATATGTACAAAACACTTCTCACTTTAAGTATCATAAGTCTGTCAATATCCTATTGCCATTGACTAAATATTTAAATGAGGACAGGAGCGAGAATGTACTATTAATCAAATTATATCACTCTAAGGCTAACCTATTTGTCCCTCAAAAAAGCCTCTCCATATATAATACATAATATTTCAAACCTTTGAATGAAAAACGATTTTATTATTTGATAATAAATAATTATTACGAGAATGAGTAAATATAATTTTAACTTCATTAATAGATGATTCATTAGTATATACTTTCAACATGTTGTTACATTAGTATCGACTTCGAATAAATGTACTGCCCTTTGATTAGACAGGATTTTCCGAGTTGTATGCTTAACGTGATCCAAATTTAGATAATAAATTTGTGCGAACTATATTTCATTTTTTGCATTTACGGAACATATAATATATTTGTTCTTTTACAACTAATAAATAGTAAGTCAAAATTTCTCGTTAATTTCTCTATGTTTTAATTTGTTCACCGTTTTTACTTTTCCTCCTTTCAATTATCTCGAATATAAATTTAGACACATATTCGACCGTAATATATATACAGACACATATAGCCGATAATAACATATAATCCATAATAAGCATCGTACTTTATTGTATTGACTTTTATTTTAATAAAAATACTCACCACAACAATAATTTATTCCTTAATAAAACTAATGTTTTCATCTTATTTTTTACGGCTGGAATCACAAGCATAGCGGATCATTTTTAGACAACATAACAATATCTTTTTAGAAGTAGTCTAGTTGTTGTTACGAACCATTTTTGCTCCTTTCTGTTTTTCATGTTTAATTTCAATTGCAGTCATGATATTAATGAGTGTCATTTTAACTTCGCTCGTTTGTGATTCTTCGCGTGACGAAATTATAAGATAATTGTTCGTATTTGAACATTTTTTGAGATTACTGTTGACGAAATGATAAGATAATTGTTCAACTTTTTTGAGATTACTACTTTTACGTGCACGAGCTTATCAATTGCGTTTTTTATCTGATCATATATTTGGGGATATAAGTGATTTTCGGTCAACAAAATTCATAATCAAAATGCTAAGATATAAAAAATATTTTATAATTTTTTTATATGGTTGTTATGTTTTTTTTTATATATTTCTAGCGGCCGAACTGTGTTGGTGAATAAGTTGAAGAAATGGTCCAAAATGATATTTATTATGTGTTTGTTTCATTTGTTTTTTTTAACTTCTCCGACATTGGTTCATAGATGCAATGAATTTCGATGTCATTACCAACACTGTCCACTTGTATTTCTAAAAGTGAAAATGGTAACAGTCAAATAAAACTTGGGTTAAAATTAGGATGCATATTTTTTTATATACGAACATATACGCAAGTTAATATTTTTTTAACTGAACAATAGAACAAACCAAAATTTGTAGTTAAGTAACATCGAAATCCAAACACGATAAAAAATAACCACGTACAAAAATTAAAATATAAAGAAAAACTGCTCCATCAAAATCAAAATACAATAAAAAATAACTTTTTTTATGTATAGTTGATATTATTAAATAATAGTTATAGGCATGTGTGTACATATGATAAATTAATATTTGTTGATAAAATAAACTAAGTAAAGAAAACGGTAGCGGAAGGAAGAGACACCAAAAATTCGGAATCGTTTGAATTTGATTTAGCGGGAGAAAACTTATAAAACCCCATTAACAATGGGGATTAAAGGACCCGCAGTCTACTCAATCTCCTACAAGCAGAATCTCATTAACAAAGAAAGAAGATTTGTCTTCTCTTTCCGCAAGCATTTTTTCTTTAGCAGTCGAGTACCAAAAGAAATAATGTCGGGGGAAAATGTTAGGAAGACTAGAAGACGCAACAATCCAGGTGTTCGTGTAGTTGGAAGTAGGGTATACGATTCCGAGAACGGTAAAACATGCCATCAGGTATCGTGAAAAATTTGAAATTGGAATATGCTTATCTTATCTGTTTCGTTTACGATGGATTGATTGATTCGATGGTGATGGTGAAGGTAAAAAGAATTGAAATGAAAATTTGCTGTCAGCCATAGTTGTTTTTATACTTGTTGTTGAATGAATTGCATATGGTTTTTTAGATTCATCATACAGAGAAGGGTTTCCATTCTAGTGTGGCTGCGAAATCTTTATCCACATGGATAATTATAATATACTATACCTTCATATCTTAAGGTTGAGTTTGGGTTAAAAGAAACATTTATTTAATATAAACTATGAAACCTGTCCAACACTTTTTTGGGTCAGTAACCACATGGCTCTTTTATATACATAAATTTGGTATTTCAAAAATTATTGAATCTGGTGTATATGTTTTATGCCAATAACCAATAAGTTTAAATTGTCTTGTCAAAATATAAAGTCCTAGCATAAATTCCGAACCAGAGAAGAGTAGCATTGATTTTTCTATATTCAGTTTAGGGTTCAAGACTTTATCCCATTGATGTTAATGGAGTCGGTTGATGTGGGATAAAAACCTTAATTCTCAAGTTTTACTTGCATTATGGTGTGTATTTTTTGATTTAATTATTTTGATTACAACCATATTTTGTTATATTTATCTATATAAATTTAATAACTTGTCAATTTTATTTATTGGTTTTTCTTTTCTTATTTAAACCATGTGACGCAGTGCCGGCAGAAGACGATGGATTTTGTTGCATTGTGCAAGAATCTTATAGAGAATAAGCGTTGTGTTATTAGCTATTGTCACAAATGTTTGCACAACAGGTTAGGCAATGAATGACACTTCTCTTCGCTTGTAGTTGTAGTTATCATTCATTAGTTTTCACCTTAATTAATTAGCTGTTCTGACTTCCAAGCGAACTCAGATATGGGGAGAACGCGGAAGAAGTGTCGGTGTTGGAAGGTTGGATCTGCCCTAGATGCAAAGGGATCTGCAATTGCAGCGTTTGCATGTAGGTATTTTGGATATATATTATTTTACTTGTAACACACAGAGTGAGGCTAATGGTGCATGATCATATTGTGCTTTTCAGGAAAAAACGAGGCTGCAAACCTACTGGCATAATGGTCCACACTGCAAAGAGGACCGGATATTCTTCAGTCTCTGATCTGCTCCATGTCACTAATCTCGAGAGTTCATCTGACGAGATCGGCCAACATTTAAAGGAGTCCTCTACCAACAAGGTTTATATTCATTCAGTTTTGTTTCATCTTTTTTTACCAAAATTTAAGTTTGATGGATATGAAATTTTCCATCTTTTGAAAGTTTCATGAGATTTATTAGAATTTTTAAAGCGCAACTGAGATAATGATTTCGTGGTATAACATAACTATTTTGGTTAATTTGTAGAACTCCAAGAGGAAGCCACCCATAGAAATTCTCAACTGCAGCAGCAGTGTCGACCATGCTACTCAGAATTATGCTGAGGCCAGTGATATCACTAGGAAAAAACTGAAAAGGAAAGGGAAAGATAGAACTGATGTGGAAGAGAATAAAAGTAAGTTAAAAAAGATCCCATTAGATGGTTCTCGGGCTGACGACGCTGGTGCCGATGGTGGACAAGGTTCGCGCAAAAAAAAGATTGATGTCTTAAAAGAAGTCTCCGACCTTCAATCAAACAGTGCAGAGCATGAAAATGAAAGTGATGTTACCAAAGTAAAGGCAGCTAAGAGGTCTCGCAAACTTCACAACAAAGAGCCTGTTGCTGAACTTCAACTTCCTAAGCTCGCAATCTTAGAGACCGTTGCCGGTGTTAAATTACCTATAGAGGATGTGGGAAACGCATTGCAGCTCTTAGAATTTTGCGGAGCTTTTGGAAATGTAAGTTTGAATCTCTTCTCATCCACCAATCCATTGCATAAAATTAATGTGCAATAATGTCTAAATCAAAGAGTTTGATAGTTTTCCTGTAAACCTTAACCTTGTTTTATTTATACTGTCCATGTCATGTAACTAGGTACTTGACATGAAGGAAGGGCAAGCTAAATCTATAATTACTGAATTGGCACGGCCGAGACATAGCCAAGAAGAACAATCTTCTCCCATTGTCCAAATTCTTATCCAACTATTGACACTGATACACGAAGATAAAGGAGAGAAGTATGCATTCAACTTTTGATTATATATATGTTCCTAAATCTGTTTCTCATTATGTCATTTTGCTAATGTCCTTTTCTTATAATGTGGTTTAGGTCCTCATCATTCAGTCCAAATGAAAAAGATGGTTCTTGGATGCTAGCTCTGGGAAAATGCATTGCTGAATCTCAATGTAAACTGGAAGACTTCCCCACGGATTGTTTTAACCTAGGTGTCAATGAATATTACAAGTTGGAAAGTTCAAGGAAACTTAAACTTCTAAACTTTATATGTGATGAGTCTCTTTGTACAAAGTAAGTAAAAATAGTCGACGGATCCAATCGTTACTTTTATTTGCCTTCGGAAGTTTGGAGTCTCTGGAGTTTCAAACATATATTTTTTGTTCTGAAACTGTAATATATATAGGGTTATGCGGGATTGTATTGCCGATCAAAATTCAAAATTCGTTGCACAACAAAAAGAAGAAAAAAAGGAAGCAGCTGCAGCAAAAAAGAAGGTAGCCATTCACATTGAATTCTTTCAACAAATATTTAGTACTTTCGTTCATTTCCATCTTATTTATATGTTTATATTTTTATGTAGGAAAAATATCTGAAACAAAAGCTAAGGGATGAGATTGCCAACGCTATTCTAAAGAAAGAAGGGGTTCCATTATCAATTGCAGAGCACGACGCACTTGTTTCGCATGTAAAAGCGGAAGCAGAAGCAATCCATGTTGAGAGAATTAACAACACTAACACTATCAAAAGTATGTTTGAATTTTTTAATTCCGACCGCCATACATTTACTCGATATCAAAATCTTATCAAACATATTCAACTTCAAATATATTTAATCAAATTAGTTCTAAAACAAATTTTGGGTTATGATTTTTTAACTGTAGAGAGCCATAGAGCAGACGGTGTCAGAACGGAACCTATTGCGGTGGAAGCTAATGGTAACGCTTTGTGGGGACTAGAAGGCTATTCTGTAAAACCAAATATTATATATCAAGGTAAGGATGTATATTTTATTATATATTGTTACCTGATATGATTCAAAACTGTAAAAATATATTATGTTATGTGATGTTCATATTATGATTTGAGGCCTATATGTATTTTATATTGTCACCTTATATACGATGCTTTTAGGCTATATATCAAGATAAGGCTAATATATCTTGTTATATAGTGTGGTATATTACATAATTTAATGTTAAATTTATGCATTTGTCTTTTCTAATTTTATAGATAGAGGTGCCACGTCTGATGGATTTTTGGGCGATAAGTGGTTTTTGTTTGAAGCAGACCAATGGCATGAACTCGAAAATTATGTATCCAATGCAAGGTCAATTTATAATTATATATTATAATCAATATTTTTTACTTTTCTTTTTTCATAAAAATTAATGTTATTTTATTTTGCTTGTTAGAAAACAAAGAAAACATTGAAGTGCCAGATTTTGGTCTGGTTTGGTTTGGATGTATGGGAAGAATTCATCGATATGGTATAAAATCAGGGAACAACCCATCGAGATAAACACGAACCTTTTGTGATTTTACTATATACTCTTTTTATTTTCTTTATAGCAACAAGTCTTTTTGTTTTTTGGTTTCTTGTTTTTATTCGTAGACACAATGAGAGAAATTAATCGTGGAATAAAACTTGTACGTTTCAGTCACATGATTTTGACATTGTATATCTAGTTTTGTTTTAGTAATATTTTTTGGTGCAAGGTTGTTTAATTAGGGAAGAAGAGTCGTCTAATCAATGAATACTCCATCGAGATAAACACAATATTGGACTAAGGCAATGCCACCTAAGAACACACCATCAATATGGGTGGTGTGTATTTAGAAAATTATTAGTTTTAGACTAGTAGAAGAGTGTATATATATAGTATTATCCTATTTTGACTATGAATTTTTATTCATCATGTAAGTGTTTATTTTGCGTATATAGAATGATTCATTATCCATTGGTGTTAATTCTATGAATACGGATAGGAATCTTATTTATTTTAAAATTTTCATGACGTGAAGAAAGACCATGCTTAATTTATAATTAATGAATCCACGCAAGCTACTCAATTCTACAAAAATAAATTTTGTCTAATTACCAAATATCGAGACACTTCTTTGATTATTAACTCTCGTATTCCTTACGATATTCCTTTTTATTGGAGGTATAATATCATTGAATAATCCAAAACAAACACTGATTGCATCTTCCACTATGGCTTCCTAGCTTGTTGTGCATTTCGAGACATCCAACTAGACATTTTGGCTATAAACTTTTGTCACATGAATGCGTATCATGGAGGGAATATGTTGGCGTGGCAGAAGATTAGAAGAGAAGCAACGATAAAACCCTAACCCTAGATTAGAGAAATAAGGAGACTCGGAGAAATAATTCCCAAAATTTAGTTAATCAAAGTCTAACGGAAAAATAAAGTATAGGATGCTTTATATAGCACTACCCAAAACCCGAATTCCAAATAAGGGAAATTAAAAAAATGTTTAAAAATAAAATAAATAAATAAAATTAACGCTAAAATATTAAAACTAGTTTTTGAAGACTTTACAGGTCGAATTTGAGTATGAAACTTTGTGACATTGTCAAGTTTTGAAATCTGACGGGTTCGTCGAAATATTCGATTTGAGTACTTGATTGTCCCAATTCTGATACCTGAGAGGGAAACCACTCTGTCCGCAGTCTTCGCTACATCTATATATACAGACTTTCTGTATATATTGTGAGAATAATTCAGCATTTCAGTATTCAAACAATAACATGAGCTTGGTTAAGTGCACACATAGATATCAAGTTCTTGTATGTTATAGAGAAGGTTGGGAATCGTCTAATTAGTGGAGGGGACATCGAAACAAACTCAATGTTGATACATTCTCTAAATAAGGCATTGGCACCCGATGCTTTCATAGATCACACCATTAATATGAGTGTTGTTTATTTAGAGAATTATTAGTTTCGGTAGGAGAATTTATAAGATATGTTTTATATAAAGGAGAATTTAAGAATAGTAGTGTATGATTATATTCCATATTATTCTAATATTATACACCGTAATAGACCTATGTCGTTGGTTATTGCGATATTTTAAATATTTACGAATCTATATGCGGCTTATAATGCATTAAAAATGCTTCACTCCTATGTTGTCCATAACTATGTACGAGATTGTTAACTTTATATATGTGGCGATAGAAATTAAGAACTATCATTTGTTGGATGCATCATATAGTAGCATATGATGACCAAAGTAGCAGATTGTTAGAATTTCTCTAATTGGATTGACCCTCACACGTTTAAATTGATGCACTTTACTATTTTCAAAATTATGAAAATGAATGTAATCGTATATCAAGTGATTGAAAAATAGATGAAATATGCATAAGGAAGGTAATTGTATCGAAATGAGGTTTATTCTGAATACTATAAAGGATTAGATTAGAAATAAAAATCTTAAGTAAAACATAAAGTTTTGGTATTATTTTGAAAATAACAAAATAAGTTAGAGCTTATAGTCGGTAAAAATGAGAACTCAACAATTGTCTGTTTTCTTAGATTTAAAATTCAAAATCGAAATATTACATGTATATATATATAATGTGTGTATTTGTTTGAAATACGCTGATGAACCTCAAAATAAATTAGAAGAGTTGCCTTGGATTTTTTTTCAAGTGGGTGTGCCACTGAATTTTATAAGTTAGATTGTAAGAGACAATTTTAACTACTAAACTTCAGTTGTAATGAATTTATTTGTATACAATAAACCACAACAATAAAAAATATAAATGCTGTTTTCATTTTTCCAATAGGGTTTTGAAATGATATTAATATGTTGAGTGTACATTGTTTGGACAATAAATTTATTATGTGATGAAGTTTCTTCGGTTTTGGCGCTTTAAATTCCTCAGGTAAGTCAAATTGTGAACAATTGATCCCTCAAATTCAAAAACCTCTTTTATCCATCGACGGACATTTTTAGCAATACATTTCTTCTTCATCTTATGCTAAAGAACTTCGTTAAAGATCATGTTTTACATTGAATATTTTATTCTTCATCATAAAATTATATCATTTATGTTTTGTTCTTCTCACTTTTGCTTTCAAATCAAAAAAGCTAAAACACAAAATAACTTCTTGAATAAACTTAAGCCATGTTTATTTTAAAATATATGTACAAAACACTTCTCACTTTAAGTATCATAAGTCTGTCAATATCCTATTGCCATTGACTAAATATTTAAATGAGGACAGGAGCGAGAATGTACTATTAATCAAATTATATCACTCTAAGGCTAACCTATTTGTCCCTCAAAAAAGCCTCTCCATATATAATACATAATATTTCAAACCTTTGAATGAAAAACGATTTTATTATTTGGTAATAAATAATTATTACGAGAATGAGTAAATATAATTTTAACTTCATTAATAGATGATTCATTAGTATATACTTTCAACATGTTGTTACATTAGTATCGACTTCGAATAAATGTACTGCCCTTTGATTAGACAGGATTTTCCGAGTTGTATGCTTAACGTGATCCAAATTTAGATAATAAATTTGTGCGAACTATATTTCATTTTTTGCATTTACGGAACATATAATATATTTGTTCTTTTACAACTAATAAATAGTAAGTCAAAATTTCTCGTTAATTTCTCTATGTTTTAATTTGTTCACCGTTTTTACTTTTCCTCCTTTCAATTATCTCGAATATAAATTTAGACACATATTCGACCGTAATATATATACAGACACATATAGCCGATAATAACATATAATCCATAATAAGCATCGTACTTTATTGTATTGACTTTTATTTTAATAAAAATACTCACCACAACAATAATTTATTCCTTAATAAAACTAATGTTTTCATCTTATTTTTTACGGCTGGAATCACAAGCATAGCGGATCATTTTTAGACAACATAACAATATCTTTTTAGAAGTAGTCTAGTTGTTGTTACGAACCATTTTTGCTCCTTTCTGTTTTTCATGTTTAATTTCAATTGCAGTCATGATATTAATGAGTGTCATTTTAACTTCGCTCGTTTGTGATTCTTCGCGTGACGAAATTATAAGATAATTGTTCGTATTTGAACATTTTTTGAGATTACTGTTGACGAAATGATAAGATAATTGTTCAACTTTTTTGAGATTACTACTTTTACGTGCACGAGCTTATCAATTGCGTTTTTTATCTGATCATATATTTGGGGATATAAGTGATTTTCGGTCAACAAAATTCATAATCAAAATGCTAAGATATAAAAAATATTTTATAATTTTTTTATATGGTTGTTATGTTTTTTTTTATATATTTCTAGCGGCCGAACTGTGTTGGTGAATAAGTTGAAGAAATGGTCCAAAATGATATTTATTATGTGTTTGTTTCATTTGTTTTTTTTAACTTCTCCGACATTGGTTCATAGATGCAATGAATTTCGATGTCATTACCAACACTGTCCACTTGTATTTCTAAAAGTGAAAATGGTAACAGTCAAATAAAACTTGGGTTAAAATTAGGATGCATATTTTTTTATATACGAACATATACGCAAGTTAATATTTTTTTAACTGAACAATAGAACAAACCAAAATTTGTAGTTAAGTAACATCGAAATCCAAACACGATAAAAAATAACCACGTACAAAAATTAAAATATAAAGAAAAACTGCTCCATCAAAATCAAAATACAATAAAAAATAACTTTTTTTAATGTATAGTTGATATTATTAAATAATAGTTATAGGCATGTGTGTACATATGATAAATTAATATTTGTTGATAAAATAAACTAAGTAAAGAAAACGGTAGCGGAAGGAAGAGACACCAAAAATTCGGAATCGTTTGAATTTGATTTAGCGGGAGAAAACTTATAAAACCCCATTAACAATGGGGATTAAAGGACCCGCAGTCTACTCAATCTCCTACAAGCAGAATCTCATTAACAAAGAAAGAAGATTTGTCTTCTCTTTCCGCAAGCATTTTTTCTTTAGCAGTCGAGTACCAAAAGAAATAATGTCGGGGGAAAATGTTAGGAAGACTAGAAGACGCAACAATCCAGGTGTTCGTGTAGTTGGAAGTAGGGTATACGATTCCGAGAACGGTAAAACATGCCATCAGGTATCGTGAAAAATTTGAAATTGGAATATGCTTATCTTATCTGTTTCGTTTACGATGGATTGATTGATTCGATGGTGATGGTGAAGGTAAAAAGAATTGAAATGAAAATTTGCTGTCAGCCATAGTTGTTTTTATACTTGTTGTTGAATGAATTGCATATGGTTTTTTAGATTCATCATACAGAGAAGGGTTTCCATTCTAGTGTGGCTGCGAAATCTTTATCCACATGGATAATTATAATATACTATACCTTCATATCTTAAGGTTGAGTTTGGGTTAAAAGAAACATTTATTTAATATAAACTATGAAACCTGTCCAACACTTTTTTGGGTCAGTAACCACATGGCTCTTTTATATACATAAATTTGGTATTTCAAAAATTATTGAATCTGGTGTATATGTTTTATGCCAATAACCAATAAGTTTAAATTGTCTTGTCAAAATATAAAGTCCTAGCATAAATTCCGAACCAGAGAAGAGTAGCATTGATTTTTCTATATTCAGTTTAGGGTTCAAGACTTTATCCCATTGATGTTAATGGAGTCGGTTGATGTGGGATAAAAACCTTAATTCTCAAGTTTTACTTGCATTATGGTGTGTATTTTTTGATTTAATTATTTTGATTACAACCATATTTTGTTATATTTATCTATATAAATTTAATAACTTGTCAATTTTATTTATTGGTTTTTCTTTTCTTATTTAAACCATGTGACGCAGTGCCGGCAGAAGACGATGGATTTTGTTGCATTGTGCAAGAATCTTATAGAGAATAAGCGTTGTGTTATTAGCTATTGTCACAAATGTTTGCACAACAGGTTAGGCAATGAATGACACTTCTCTTCGCTTGTAGTTGTAGTTATCATTCATTAGTTTTCACCTTAATTAATTAGCTGTTCTGACTTCCAAGCGAACTCAGATATGGGGAGAACGCGGAAGAAGTGTCGGTGTTGGAAGGTTCGATCTGCCCTAGATGCAAAGGGATCTGCAATTGCAGCGTTTGCATGTAGGTATTTTGGATATATATTATTTTACTTGTAACACACAGAGTGAGGCTAATGGTGCATGATCATATTGTGCTTTTCAGGAAAAAACGAGGCTGCAAACCTACTGGCATAATGGTCCACACTGCAAAGAGGACCGGATATTCTTCAGTCTCTGATCTGCTCCATGTCACTAATCTCGAGAGTTCATCTGACGAGATCGGCCAACATTTAAAGGAGTCCTCTACCAACAAGGTTTATATTCATTCAGTTTTGTTTCATCTTTTTTTACCAAAATTTAAGTTTGATGGATATGAAATTTTCCATCTTTTGAAAGTTTCATGAGATTTATTAGAATTTTTAAAGCGCAACTGAGATAATGATTTCGTGGTATAACATAACTATTTTGGTTAATTTGTAGAACTCCAAGAGGAAGCCACCCATAGAAATTCTCAACTGCAGCAGCAGTGTCGACCATGCTACTCAGAATTATGCTGAGGCCAGTGATATCACTAGGAAAAAACTGAAAAGGAAAGGGAAAGATAGAACTGATGTGGAAGAGAATAAAAGTAAGTTAAAAAAGATCCCATTAGATGGTTCTCGGGCTGACGACGCTGGTGCCGATGGTGGACAAGGTTCGCGCAAAAAAAAGATTGATGTCTTAAAAGAAGTCTCCGACCTTCAATCAAACAGTGCAGAGCATGAAAATGAAAGTGATGTTACCAAAGTAAAGGCAGCTAAGAGGTCTCGCAAACTTCACAACAAAGAGCCTGTTGCTGAACTTCAACTTCCTAAGCTCGCAATCTTAGAGACCGTTGCCGGTGTTAAATTACCTATAGAGGATGTGGGAAACGCATTGCAGCTCTTAGAATTTTGCGGAGCTTTTGGAAATGTAAGTTTGAATCTCTTCTCATCCACCAATCCATTGCATAAAATTAATGTGCAATAATGTCTAAATCAAAGAGTTTGATAGTTTTCCTGTAAACCTTAACCTTGTTTTATTTATACTGTCCATGTCATGTAACTAGGTACTTGACATGAAGGAAGGGCAAGCTAAATCTATAATTACTGAATTGGCACGGCCGAGACATAGCCAAGAAGAACAATCTTCTCCCATTGTCCAAATTCTTATCCAACTATTGACACTGATACACGAAGATAAAGGAGAGAAGTATGCATTCAACTTTTGATTATATATATGTTCCTAAATCTGTTTCTCATTATGTCATTTTGCTAATGTCCTTTTCTTATAATGTGGTTTAGGTCCTCATCATTCAGTCCAAATGAAAAAGATGGTTCTTGGATGCTAGCTCTGGGAAAATGCATTGCTGAATCTCAATGTAAACTGGAAGACTTCCCCACGGATTGTTTTAACCTAGGTGTCAATGAATATTACAAGTTGGAAAGTTCAAGGAAACTTAAACTTCTAAACTTTATATGTGATGAGTCTCTTTGTACAAAGTAAGTAAAAATAGTCGACGGATCCAATCGTTACTTTTATTTGCCTTCGGAAGTTTGGAGTCTCTGGAGTTTCAAACATATATTTTTTGTTCTGAAACTGTAATATATATAGGGTTATGCGGGATTGTATTGCCGATCAAAATTCAAAATTCGTTGCACAACAAAAAGAAGAAAAAAAGGAAGCAGCTGCAGCAAAAAAGAAGGTAGCCATTCACATTGAATTCTTTCAACAAATATTTAGTACTTTCGTTCATTTCCATCTTATTTATATGTTTATATTTTTATGTAGGAAAAATATCTGAAACAAAAGCTAAGGGATGAGATTGCCAACGCTATTCTAAAGAAAGAAGGGGTTCCATTATCAATTGCAGAGCACGACGCACTTGTTTCGCATGTAAAAGCGGAAGCAGAAGCAATCCATGTTGAGAGAATTAACAACACTAACACTATCAAAAGTATGTTTGAATTTTTTAATTCCGACCGCCATACATTTACTCGATATCAAAATCTTATCAAACATATTCAACTTCAAATATATTTAATCAAATTAGTTCTAAAACAAATTTTGGGTTATGATTTTTTAACTGTAGAGAGCCATAGAGCAGACGGTGTCAGAACGGAACCTATTGCGGTGGAAGCTAATGGTAACGCTTTGTGGGAACTAGAAGGCTATTCTGTAAAACCAAATATTATATATCAAGGTAAGGATGTATATTTTATTATATATTGTTACCTGATATGATTCAAAACTGTAAAAATATATTATGTTATGTTCATATTATGATTTGAGGCCTATATGTATTTTATATTGTCACCTTATATACGATGCTTTTAGGCTATATATCAAGATAAGGCTAATATATCTTGTTATATAGTGTGGTATATTACATAATTTAATGTTAAATTTATGCATTTGTCTTTTCTAATTTTATAGATAGAGGTGCCACGTCTGATGGATTTTTGGGCGATAAGTGGTTTTTGTTTGAAGCAGACCAATAGCATGAACTCGAAAATTATGTATCCAATGCAAGGTCAATTTATAATTATATATTATAATCAATATTTTTTACTTTTCTTTTTTCATAAAAATTAATGTTATTTTATTTTGCTTGTCATTAAACAAAGAAAACATTGACGTGCCAGATTTTGGTCTGGTTTGGTTTGGATGTATGGGAAGAATTCATCGATATGGTATAAAATCAGTGAACAACCCATCGAGATAAACACGAACCTTTTTGTGATTTTACTATATACTCTTTTTTATTTTCTTTATAGCAACAAGTCTTTTTGTTTTTTGGTTTCATGTTTTTATTCGTAGACACAACGACAGAAATTAATCGTGGAATAAAACTTGTCCGTTTCAGTCACATGTTTTTGACATTGTATATCTAGTTTTGTATTAGTAATATTTTTTGGTGCAAGGTTGTCTAATTAGGGAAGAAGAGTCGTCTAATCAATGAAGAATCCATCGAGATAAACACAATATTGGACTATGGCAATGCCACCTAAGAACACACCATCAATATGGGTGGTGTGTATTTAGAAAATTATTAGTTTTAGACTAGTAGAAGAGTATATATATATATATATATATATATATATATATATATATATATATATATATATATATATATTATCCTATTTTGACTATGAATTTTTATTCATCATGTAAGTGTTTATTTTGCGTATATAGAATGATTCATTATCCATTGGTGTTAATTCTATGAATATGAATAGGAATCTTATTTATTTTAAAATTTTCATGACGTGAAGAAAGACCTTGCTTAATTTATAATTAATGAATCCACGCAAGCTACTCAATTCTACAAAAATAAATTTTGTCTAATTATCGAATATCGAGACACTTCTTTGATTATTAACTCTCGTATTCCTTACGATATTCCTTTTAATTGGAGGTATAATATCATGGAATAATCCAAAACAAACAATGATTGCATCTTCCACTATGGCTTCCTAGCTTGTTGTGCATTTCGAGACATCCAACTAGACATTTTGGTTATAAAATTTTGTCACATGAATGCGTATCATGGAGGGAATATGTTGGCGTGTCAGAAGATTAGAAGAGAAGCAACGATAAAACCCTAACCCTAGATTAGAGAAATAAGGAGACTCCGAGAAATAATTCCCAAAATTTAGTTAATCAAAGTCTAACGGAAAAATAAAGTATAGGATGCTTTATATAGCACTACCCAAAACCCGAATTCCAAATAAGGGAAATTACAAAAATGTTTAAAAATAAAATAAATAAATAAAATTAACGCTAAAATATTAAAACTAGTTTTTGAAGACTTTACAGGTCGAATTTAAGTATGAAACTTTGTGACATTGTCAAGTTTTGAAATCTGACGGGTTCGTCGAAATATTCGATTTGAGTACTTGATTGTCCCAATTCTAAATCCTGAGAGGGAAACCACTCTGTCCGCAGTCTTCACTGCATCTATATATAAAGACTTTCTGTATATATTGTGAGAATAATTCAGCATTTCAGTATTCGAACAATAACATGAGCTTGGTTAAGTGCACACATAGATATCAAGTTCTTGTATGTTATAGAGAAGGTTGGGAATCGTCTAATTAGTGGAGGGGACATCGAAACAAACTCAATGTTGATACATTCTCTAAATAAGGCATTGGCACCTGAGGCATTCATAGATCACACCATTAATATGAGTGTTGTTTATTTAGAGAATTATTAGTTTCGGTAGGAGAATTTATAAGATATGTTGTATATAAAGGACAATATAAGAATAGTAGTGTATGATTATATTCCATATTATTCTAATATTATACACCGTAATAGACCTATGTCGTTGGTTGTTGCGATATTTTAATTATTTACGAATCTATATGCGGCTTATAATGCATTAAAAATGCTTCACTCCTATGTTGTCCATAACTATGTACGAGATTGTTAACTTTATATATGTGGCGATAGAAATTAAGAACTATCATTTGTTGGATGCATCATATAGTAGCATATGATGATCAAAGTAGCGGATTGTTAGAATTTCTCTGATTGGATTGACCCTCACACGTTTATATTGATGCACTTTACTATTTTCAAAATTATTAAAATGAATGTAATCATATATCAAGTGATTGAAAAATAGATGAAATATGCATAAGGAAGGTAATTGTATCGATATGAGGTTTATTCTGAATACTATAAAGGATTAGATTGGAAATAAAAATCTTAAGTAAAACATAAAGTTTTGGTATTATTTTGAAAATAACAAAATAAGTTAGAGCTTATAGTCGGTAAAAATGAGAACTCAACAAATGTCTGTTTTCTTAGATTTAAAATTCAAAATCGAAATATTATATATATATATATATATATATATATATATATATATATATATATATATATATATAATATGTGTGTATTTGTTTGAAATACGCTGATGAACCTCAAAATAAAGTGAGACCAATACTGGTTTCAAAGGCTTCAACCCAATACTTGTAGGGTAGGTGTGCCTGAGCTAGAAGAGTGAGACCAGACTCCACAATTTGTCTGTGTTTTCTCTCAGCCCTACCATTATGGGCTGAGGTATGTGGACAAGACCTACGTAATAAGAACCCACTGTCTTTACCTAGGGAAAGCAGAGGCCTAAACTCACCCCCCCCAATCACATTGAACAGCTTTGATAGATCTGTCAAGCTGATTTTCAACCAGGGTTTTAAAGGTTTTGAATGTTTCAAGCACTTGACTCCTATCTCTAATAGGATACAGCCAGGTATACCTAGAGAAATCATCTAAGAACAACAGATAGTACCTACACCCATTACTAGATTGAATAGGAGCAGGGCCCCAGACATCAATATGTATTAAGTCAAGAACATTCACAGCATGAGAGCTAGAGATAGAATATGGTAGACTGTGAGACTTTCCTAACTGGCAAGCCTCACAAAAAGAGATTGTATTGCTCAACACTGAATTCAACTTACATGACTTAAGAACAGAATTTAAAACATTTTGAGATGGATGGCCAAGCTTCCTATGCCATCCATCTTTGACAGACTGAGAAATACTAGTAGAGAAAGCAGTAGGAAACCCTAGCCTAGGACCAGATTGTGACTTAGAAAAGATATCCATCTTGTAGAGACCATCTTCAGACCTCCCTCTGAGTAGGATAATCCTTGTTACCTTTTCCTTCACAAGAAAAAACCCTTTATGAAACTTAACATAAACATTATTATGATTAGTTAATTGATAGACATACAATAAGTTCTTGTTAATTCTAGGTACATGAAGAATATTCTTTAAGCAGATAGGTTTTCTGGTTAGGGAATGTAGGGTAGAATGGCCAATGTGAGAAATGGGGAGTCTCTCACCACTACCAACAAGGATAGATTTGTTACCTGAGTACTCAGACCTCTGTGTCATTTGGCTAGTGCTTCATGTGACATGGTGACTAGCACCACTGTCAGCATACCAGACCCCTTCTCCTGTAGAGTTTTGTGTTGCAACTAGAGCATCTTGATCTCCTTCTGATCTAGCTTGCTCTGAAGATGTAGAACCCATTACTGAGGGGTCATCCCTGTAGTAGCAAACAACAGCACAGTGACCAAACTTTCCACAGATTTGGCAGGTTGGTTTGGTCTGTGAGAACCTTCCTCCTCTGCCTCTATAGAAACCACTTCTACCTCTACTACCATAGTTGTAATTATAGCCAGATCTGCCTCTAAATCCTCTTTGATTAGCACCTCTATTGTTCTGAAAGTATCCTCTCTGGTTTGAGTTAGGAGGCTGTTGTTTTGAGTCACTCCTGTGAGTAACATTAGCACTAAAGATGTTAATGTTGGACACTGAGTTTTGTAGCCCAGTGAGTTGCTCAAGTCTGCTTTCATACGTGAGCAGACTTGTTTGAAGGTCAAGCCAACCTAGTCCCTCCTTGTCAGCCAGACTGACTACAATTGGTGTATACTCTGCATCAAGACCTGCAAGTACTTGTGTTAATAGATCATCAATGGATGTCAGACAACCAGCTAGAATTAGATTATCAAAAATCAGCTTCATTTTGTTTAAGTAGTCAAACATTGTTGAGGCTCCTTTACGAGTTCTTTGAAACTCAGCCTTGTAATATGTCACCTTTGCTCTAGTCTGTGAACCAGACAATTTGCCAGCAGCCTCCCAAAGACCTTTAGCTGACTGTTCTTCCATGAGTTGAGCTGCTATTTCAGGACTCATAGTAGAGTAGAGCCATCCAAGTAGCAGCTGGTCCTTTGAAACCCATTCTTCAAAATCTGGATTTTCTACCATTATGCCCTCAGTGTTTGTCACAAACTTAGGAGGACAGACCTTATCTCCAGTGATGTAACTCCATAGTTTGTTACCTTTTATCACAGGTAACACAACAGTCTTCCATAGAAGATAATTGCTTCTATCTAAGCGAATGTTATTAACATTGCTGATTGGGTGCAGGTGTAGGTTTTTTTAGGAGAAAGAAGAGCTGTTGGAGAAGATGGACCCAATGGAGTCTGAGCTGAAGGATGGTGAATCATTTGGAGTAGCCATTGAAGACTCAAGAGCTGTGCTCTGATACCAAGTGAGAAAGAAGGATAAATGATTTTGTAATTTTTAATGTATTTTCCTTAAACATTTCAGCATCACATACATGAGTATTTATACAAGTAGAGACACTAACAACCTTGGGAATATTCCCATGTGAGGTTGTTAGTGAGTAATGAATACTGATTGGTTACATGAATAAAAGGCAGTTAGCCATTGTTTGGTTACAACAATACTTATAAATCCATCTTGATAGAACTGGGCCTTGATTAAGTTGCTTGGTCTTGATATCTAACAAGGCCAAAGGCCTAACCCGGTCCAACACCAAAACACACAAGAGAGTACCGTTTAGAGTTAGGGCTTTAGTGAAGTGCTGAGTCTAGAGTTGTGTTCGAACAACTCTTCTTCCTCAGCCTTCCTCTCTTCCACAGAAACCCTAGAGCCACCATGTTCACTGACAAAACTTTATATGCGATGAGTCTCTTTGTACAAAGTAAGTAAAAATAGTCGACGGATCCAATTGTTACTTTTATTTGCCTTCGGAAGTTTGGAGTCTCTGGAGTTTCAAACATATATTTTCTGTTCTGAAACTGTAATATATATAGGGTTATGCGGGATTGTATTGCCGATCAAAATTCAAAATTCGTTGCACAACAAAAAGAAGAAAAAAAGGAAGCAGCTGCAGCAAAAAAGAAGGTAGCTATTCACATTGAATTCTTTCAACAAATATTTAGTACTTTCGTTCATTTCAATCTTATTTATTTGTTTATATTTTTATGTAGGAGAAATATCTGAAACAAAAGCTAATGGATGAGATTGCCAACGCTATTCTAAAGAAAGAAGGGGTTCCATTATCAATTGCAGAGCACGACGCACTTGTTTCGCATGTAAAAGCGGAAGGAGAAGCAATCCATGTTGAGAGAATTAACAACACTAACACTATCAAAAGTATGTTTGAATTTTTTAATTCCGACCGCCATACATTTACTCGATATCAAAATCTTATCAAACATATTCAACTTCAAATATATTTAATCAAATTAGTTCTAAAACAAATTTTGGGTTATGATTTTTTAACTGTAGAGAGCCATAGAGCAGACTGTGTCAGAACGGAACCTATTGCGGGGGAAGCTAGTGGTAACGCTTTGTCAGAACTAGAAGGCTATTCTGTAAAACCAAATATTATATATCAAGGTAATGATGTATATTTTATTATATATTGTTACCTAATATGATCCAAAACTGTAAAAATATATTATGTGATGTGATGTTCATATTATGATTTGAAGCCTATATGTATTTTATATTGTCACCTTATATACGATGCTTTTAGGCTATATATCAAGATAAGGCTAATATATCTTGTTATATAGTGTGGTATATTACATAATTTAATGTTAAATTTATGCATTTGTCTTTTCTAATTTTATAGATAGAGGTGCCACGTCTGATGGATTTTTGGGCGATAAGTGGTTTTTGTTTGAAGCAGACCAATCGCATGAACTTGAAAATTATGTATCCAACGCAAGGTCAATTTATAATTATATATTATAATCAATATTTTTTACTTTTCTTTTTTCTTAAAAATCAATGTTATTTTATTTTGCTTGTCAGAAAACAAAGAAAACATTGACGTGCCAGATTTTGGTCTGGTTTGGTTTGGATGTATGGGAAGAATTCATCGATATGGTATAAAATGAGTGAACAACCCATCGAGATAAACACTAACCTTTTTGTGATTTTACTATATACTCTTTTTTATTTTCTTTATAGCAACAAGTCTTTTTGTTTTTTGGTTTCATGTTTTTATTCATAGACACAATGAGAGAAATTAATCGTGGAATAAAACTTGTACGTTTCAGTCACATGTTTTTGACATTGTATATCTAGTTTTGTTTTAGTGATATTTTTTGGTGCAAGGTTGTCTAATTAGGGAAGAAGAGTCGTCTAATCAATGAATACTCCATCGAGATAAACACAATATTGGACTAAGGCAATGCCACCTAAGAACACACCATCAATATGGGTGGTGTGTATAAAGAAAATTATTAGTTTTAGACTAGTAGAAGAGTGTATATATATAGTATTATCCTATTTTGACTATGAATTTTTATTCATCATGTAAGTGTTTATTTTGCGTATATAGAATGATTCATTATCCATTGGTGTTAATTCTATGAATACGGATAGGAATCTTATTTATTTTAAAATTTTCTTGACGTGAAGAAAGACCATACTTAATTTATAATTAATGAATCCAAGCAAGCTACTCAATTCTACAAAAATAAATTTTGTCTAATTATCGAATATCGAGACACTTCTTTGATTATTAACTCTCGTATTCCTTACGATATTCTTTTTAATTGGAGGTATAATATCATGGAATAATCCAAAACAAACACTGATTGCATCTTCCACTATGGCTTCCTAGCTTGTTGTGCATTTCGAGACATCCAACTAGACATTTTGGTTATAAAATTTTGTCACATGAATGCGTATCATGGAGGGAATATGTTGGCGTGGCAGAAGATTAGAAGAGAAGCAACGATAAAACCTTAACCCTAGATTAGAGAAATAAGGAGACTCGGAGAAATAATTCCCAAAATTTAGTTAATGAAAGTCTAACCGAAAAATAAAGTATAGGATGCTTTATATAGCACTACCAAAAACCCGAATTCCAAATAAGAGAAATTACAAAAATGTTTCAAAATAAAATAAATAAATAAAATTAACGCTAAAATATTAAAACTAGTTTTTGAAGACTTTACAGGTCGAATTTGAGTATGAAACTTTGTGATTTTGTCACAGTTTTGAAATCTGACGCGTTCGTCGAAATATTCGATTTGAGTACTTGATTGTCCCAATTCTGATACCTGGGAGGGAAACCACTATGTTCGTAGTCTTCACTACATCTATATATAAAGACTTTCTGTATATATTGTGAGAATAATTCAACATTTTAGTATTCGAACAATAACATGAGCCTGGTTAAGTGCACACATAGATATCAAGTTCTTGTATGTTATAGAGAAGGTTGGGAATCGTATAATTAGTGGAGGGGACATCGAGACAAACTCAATGTTGATACATTCTCTAAATAAGACATTGGCACCCGAGGCTTTCATAGATCACACCATTAATACGAGTGTTGTTTATTTAGAGAATTATTAGTTTCGGTAGGAGAATGTATAAGATATGTTGTATATAAAGGATAATTTAAGAATAGTAGTGTATAACTATATTCCATATTATTCTAATATTATACACCGTAATAGACCTATACCGTTGGTTGTTGCGATATTTTAATTATTTACGAATCTATATGCGGCTTATAATGCATTAAAAATGCTTTACTCCTTTGTTGTTCATAACTATGTACGAGATTATTAAGTTTATGTATGTGGTGATGGAAATTAAGAACTATCATTTGTTGGATGCATCATATTGTAGCATATGATGATCAAAGTAGTAGGTTGTTAGAATTTCTCTTATTGGATTGACCCTCACACGTTTATATTGATGCACTTTACTATTTGCAAAATTATTAAAATGAATGTAATCATATATGAAGTGATTGACAAATAGATGAAATATGCATAAGGAAGGTAATTGTATCGATATGAGGTTTCATCTGAATACTATAAAGGATTCGATTAGAAATAAAAATCTTTTCGTAAAACACAAATTTTTGGTATTATTTTGACAATTACAAAATAAGTTAGAGCTTATAGTCGGTAAAAATGAGAACTCAACAAATGTCTTTTTTCTTAGATTTAAAATTCAAAATCGAAATATTACATGTATATATATATATGTATTTGTTTGAAATACACCGATGAACCTCAAAATAAATTAGAAGAGTTGCCTTGGATTTGTTTTCAAGTGGGTGTGCCACTGAATTTTATAAGTTAGATTGTAAGAGACAATTTTAACTACTAAAGTTCAGGTGCAATGAACCACAACAATAAAAAATATAAATGTTGTTTTCATTTTTCCAATAGGGTTTTGAAATGATATTAATACGTTGAGTGTACATTGTTTGGACAATAGATTTCTTATGTGATGAGGTTTCTTCAGTTTTGGCGCTTTAAATTCTTGAGGTAAGTCAAATTGTGAACAATTGATCCCTGAAATTCAAAAACCTCTTTTATCCATCGACAAACAGTTTTAGCGATATATTTCTTCTTTAGCTTATGCTAACTAACTTCGTTAAAGCTCATGTTTTTCATTGAATATTTTATTCTTCATCATAAAATATCATTTATGTTTTGTTCTTCTCTCTTTTGCTTTCAGATCCAAAAAGCTAAAACACAAAATAACTTCTTGAATAAACTTAAGCCATGTTTATTTTAAAATATATGTACAAAATACTTCTCATTTTAATTATTATATTTCTATCAATGTCCTATTGCCATTGACTAAATATTTAAATGAAGACAGGAGCGAGAATGTACTATTAATCAAATTATATCACTCTAAGGCTAACCTATTTGTCCATAAAAAAAGCCTCTCCATAATTCATAATATTTCAAACCTTTGAATTAAAAATGATTTTATTATTTGATAATAAATAATTATTACAAGAATGAGAAAATATAATTTTAACTTCATTAATAGATGATTCATTAGTATATACTTTCAACATGTTGTTACAATAGTATCGACTTCAAATAAATGTACTACCCTTTGATTACACAAGAATTTCCGAGTTGTATGCTTAACGTGATCCAAGTTTAGATAATAAATTTGTGCGAACTATATTTCATCTTTTGCATTTACGGAACATACAACAAATGATAAATAGTAAGTCAAAAGTAGCGGGCTTTTCTCCTTAATTTGTCTATGTTTTATTTGTTTACCGTTTTTACTTTTCCTCCTTTCAATTATCTCGAATATAAATTTATCGACGGAAATATGTATTCATACACATATAGTCGATAATAACATATAATCCATAATAAGTATTGTACTTTATTGTATTGACTTTTATTTTAATAAAAATACTCACCACAACAATAATTTATTCCTTCATAAAACTAATGTTTTCATCTTATTTTTTACAGTTGAAATCACAAGCATAGAGGATCACTTTCAGACAACATAATAATCGTTTTTTAGAAGTAGTCTAGTTGTTGTTACGAACCGATTTTTCGTCCTTTCCGTTTTTTATGTTTAATTTCAATTGCAGTCATGATATTAACGGGTGTGTTTTGATTTTTTCTTCTACTTCGCTCGTTTGTGATTCTTCTTGTGACGAAATTATAAGATTATTTTTCGTATTTGAACTTTATTTGAGATTACTATCGACGAAATGATAAGATAATTGTTCAACTTTTTTTAGATTACTACTTTTACGTGCACTAGCTTATCAATTGCGTTTTTTATCTGATCATATATTTGGGGATAAGTGATTTTCGGTCAACAAAATTCATAATCAATATGCTCAGATATAAAAACTTTTTTATAATTTTTTTTATATGGTTGTTAGGTTTCTGTTTTTATATATTTCTAGCGTCCGAACTGTGTTGGTGCATAAGATGAAGAAATGGTCCAAAATGATATTTATTATGTGTTTGTTTGATTTTTTTTAACTTCTCCGACATTGGTTCATAGATTCATAGATGCAATGAATTTTAATGTCATTACCAACTCCCATCCAAATCTAAATACAATAAGAGGTAACTTTTTTATATATAGTTGATATAATTAAATAATAGTTATATGATACATATTTTTTTTAAGCAAAAATCGATATATTACCATAATGAGAGTTTTACAAAAAATGAGGGACAATTTGAGAAACAACTCAAAAAATAGGAGCTCAAAAACAATATGACCTAAGGAAAAAAATCCCTAAATCAGAACTAAACCCTAAATCGAAAACAAACTCGACCTCGTACTATCGTCTTCTTCCGCTCGACACAAAACTCTATCCATCTGAAACACCATCCAAAGCTCCCATCTGATTGTCCATGGTCGACGCTCACCCTTATTACACTTTCTCTTCTGATGAGGGCGGAACCGGGTGCAGTGCACCAGAGAACAATCTTCTGCTTCTCCTTGGTCGACGCTCACTCAAAGTACGCTTCTCTTCTAATGAGGAGAGAGGTCGGAACCGGGTGCAGTGTACCAGAAAACAGAATTTTCTCCTTCTCCTTGGTCGACGCTCACCCCTAGTACGCTTCTCTTCTGATGTGGAGAGAGGTCGGAACCGGGTGCAGTGCACCAGAGAACCGAAAACCCACTTCTGCTTCTCCTTGGTCGACGCTCACCCCTAGAACGCTTCTCATCCGATGAGGAGAGAGGGCTGGAACCGGGTGCAGTGCACCAGACACCAGAAGCCCCAGACCCTAACCCTTTCCTTAAAGAACAACTAGAACAAATCGGAAAGCCCTCTTCATCAAAGGTCAGGAGACGAATCCAACCCCAAGACTCTACAAAAGAACAATGCTTCGAAGTTCATTTGGAGGGTCAGTAAAGTAAGTGTTCTTCTTCGTCCTTAAGACACTTTTAGCAATCCAGTCAGCCGATTGATTCTGCAAACGAGAAATGTGCTTCAGCTTCATGTTAGGGTGGATCAAAGATCTGAAAATCTCTAAGGAAGATCTCAGGTATCAGGCTTCGTTTCTTTGCGTAATGAGGTTGATTAGGACTAAAGAATCAGATTCGACATCGACATTAAACGACTTGTTTCTTTTGCAGATAATGAAACCCTCTGTAAGAGCACTTAGCTAAGCGAACAAAGGGTTCAATTTGCCTAAGAGAGAACCAGAACCCAGGAGGACATCGCCATCAGAGTTTCTAAACAAAGCACCCGAGCTAGCTTCTCCAAGCTTATTACACGACCCATCAACATTGAGCTTAGTTCTACCAAGACTAGGAGCCAGCAATCTAAGGTAAGCAGGACCTTTCCTACTGTTAATTGATATTCTGCAACCAAGAGAAACACCCACCTTATAAGAGTTAGTCCATAGCTTATAGGGAAGCATTTTGGCCAAGTCCATGCTACAGATAATGTGAATGACCCTGTCAATAGCATGCTTAATAGAGTCAGGATCACCAAAGAACTTAGACCTGTTTCTATTCCTCCAAATGACCCAACAAATAACCTGAGGGACAATATGCGTAATGTGCCTTTTTTGATTTGAAAACCAGAACCACATACGAAGGACATGAGAGAAAACCATGTGCCTACCTATCCTGACTTTAAACAAACAACTAAAATAATTCCAGATAGGCCAAGCATAGAAACAGCTGACAAAAAGATGGTCTTTGTCTTCACAGCTGTTGCAGAATTGGCATTTAGAAGCCATCTGAATATTCCTATTCATAATAATGTTATCTATAGGAATGAAACCCTTTAAAATCTTCCAACACAGAAAAGAATACTTCTTAGGAGTGTAGGAGTTCCAAACTTTAAAGAAAATGAAATACTTAGTGTAAGGTTTCCTAATGCAATGCCAAGTACTTTTAGTGTCAAAATCCTGATTATTAGAAAGAGACCAAATAATTTTATCAGCTTTGCTAGCATCAATTTGATATTTAGATATGTGAGTCAACCTATCATTAGTGATAATATTATGAAGACCAGTTAGATCCCAACTGTTATTTTTCCGAAACGTATTAACACTAGCTTTAAGAAACCAAGATTGAGCAATAGGATCACTTATCAGAGGGGGTTTGTCATGCCAATCCTCCAACCAGAAATCCATGTGACCCTGACCAAGACTCCATTTGATGTGCTTTCCGCTTGACCTCTAATGTGAGTTAGTCTTTTCCAAACAATTAAATCAGTAGACTTGCACAAGGCCTTAATAGCATAACTGTTAGAGCAATAAAGCCTTTGTATCAACGAGGCCCAAAGGCTACTACCCTTCCTGAAAATAAACCATAACTTATAAGAAAAAGTAAGCTGAATATTATTTAAGCTTTTAGTGTTTAAACCCCCTTCCTCAAAGGGCTTGCAAAGGCCACTCCAAGCAGACCAATGTATAGTCTTAACTTGATAATTATTTCTCCACAAAAACTTATTGAAAAAGGATTCAATTTTATAAATGATACTATTAGGGATACAAGTATTGTGCATCCAATAATAGACATTAGGCATTAAGACACTAGAGATAAGGGTCAATCTTCCACGAAAAGACAGATTATTTAAGTCACACTCATTGATTTTATCATTGATCTTATCTAAAAGAGAAGAGAAATACTTCCCTCTGTTATTTCTAGAAATAGTGATACCCAAGTAGTTGAAAGGGGGGGAATCAATATTGAAACCAGTACTGATCTTGATATTTCTAGTGTTCACATGATAAGCTTTACTTGACATAATCAACTTTTCTTTTTCTTTGTTAACAGCTTGCCCATAAATGAGCTGATATTTGTCCAGAAGATTGCAAAGGGAAGCAATGGTGTTAGGCTTGATGTTGGTGATGATAAGAACGTCGTCAGCGAAAGCAAGGCATGGAATCAAGTAATCTGATCTAGCAGCATAGTGAAAGCTCTTGTTATTATTGTATAAATTGTATATACTTCTTAATAAGACATCTTCTACTAGGATGAAAAGGCTAGGAGACAAGGGGTCTTCCTGCCTAAGGCCTTGTAACTGCTTAAAGTAACCCTTAACATAGTCATTTAAAAGAACATATATATGAACATTAGTGATCATGTTTTTTATCAAATCAATGCAATTATCAGAGAACCCAAAGCAAGACAAAAATTTCAAAATAAAGGCATGAGATAGATTGTCAAAAGCCTTAGTCATGTCAAGCTGAATAATAACATTACTAGACTTAGGTTTTCTATCAATATCATGAACCATTTCCTTAGTGATAAGAATATTTTAATGAATAAGCCTCCCTCTAACGAAGGCACCCTGCATCTTAGAAACAATATTGGGCATAATACTAGCTAGACGATTGTTAATAAGATTAGAAAAAATTCTATTAAACATAGTACACAAGCTTATCGGCCTGTAATTTTTCCAAGTAGTAGGATTAGGAGACTTAGGAATCAAGAAAATGCCAGTTGCAAAGACTCCATCAGGGATACCATTGCCTAAAAGATAAGAATTGAAAGCATTACATAAATCAACAGAAATAACAGACCAACAAGATTTAAAGAAGTGAAGATTGAAGCCATCTAAACCAGCAGTACTATCATTTTTCATGTTAGTAATAACACTCCAAATTTCTTCAGTATTAGTTTGTCTGATCATAGCAGCATTCTTCGAAATTTAATGCTTCTGTTTGACAATGTGGTTGTGAAATATATCGGGCGAGGAAGTAACATGTTGGCTGATTCTTTGGAAAATGTTTCTTACAAGGAAGAATATCCTTGGATTTTGCTATAGGAGAATCCTTCTATTGTTGCTCAGCCTAGCCAATGTGAAAATATAAAGGAATTATTTGCTGATGATGAAAGCCGACGCGATTGGCGATTAGATATTCTTAATTTTTTGACCCAATGATTACTGCCAGATGATTCTCAACTAGCTAAAAAGTTAAGGAGCAAAGCCTTTAGATGTATAGTTATGGATGGAATTTTATATAAAAAGGCATTAAGCAGACCATTGTTACGATGTTTAGGCAAGCAAGAACCACAAGAGGTATTATCAGAGTTGCGTGATGGAGAAGGGTCAGCTTATGGTGAGTTTAAAGCTTTATCTCGTAGAGTCTTACTTGCAGGGTTTTACTGGCCTACAATCATGAACGATGCTAAAAATTTAGTCTGAGGTTGTGATACTTGTCAAAGATTTGCTAATGTTATTCACAGACCAGCAGCGCCACTTGTACATATTCAACTTTATCAATAAAGTTCGTTTTTTGGCCAATGATTATTTTATGTTTATTTTGATACTATTTTAACAAATCATCAAAGATTGATCACCTTTGAGATTAGTTGAAGGGAGTATATTCCGAAGTGTTTATAACACTTTCGAAGAAATAACCATGTTTTAAAACCATTTTATATTTGGAGATTTGAAGTGAATGTTTTAAAGTTCACAGAGAATTTTGATGAGCTAATCAAGCTTAATAAAACATTCATATCTTTTTGAAGAGGACAATACTTGTTATGTTTTAAGATTTTGTATTTACTTATCATCGAATAATATAGAGTACAACAACATAAAAAGGAAGAGCACTTTGTCATTCAGATCAAATTGTTACAATACAAAAAGAGATATTATGACTAGACAAGGACAAAAAAGAAGCTATATTAAAATAGTAGCTAGTCAGAAGATTCTTCTTCTTCGGACGATTCCTCTTCAGAAGATGATGAGCTAGGAACTAGGTTGAAGGCTTCATTTGGACGTTTCTCTTCGGGGAAGTCGTTCCAAAAATTTGTAAGGTTGATATTTGGATAAGAAGCATGGAGTTCTCGAAGGAGAAGGATAGTTGCATCTTCGTTTCCGACCTGAATAGTTGTCTGCATGTTCTTTGAGAGTTCAGCTTCGGCAGTGGTTACAGCAGCAGTTTTTTCTGCTTTAAAATTCTTCTTTAAATTCTCTATCTCATCAGACAACTCTTTATTTTTTGTTTCAGAAAGAATTAGAGAATTTTGAAGAGTGGAAGAGTTGGATTTTTTAATGTTCAATTCAGCGATGTGTTCGGTTTTTAGCTTTTTTATTTTGTCTTCATGAGACTTTATCAGCAATTCTGTGTCAATGATATGCTGGATCCAAAGATGATCCTTTATACAAAGAGCGCCTTTTATCAGTTTGGATCTAGCTATCTAATAGGCATAAAACTGCTCGGATATTGTGTTATGAAAGGTCTCTCTGAGTTTCTTTTCAACTTCATAAGCTTCCTTATAGTAAACCATATCGTTGGCCAGGTGCTTGAAATAGTCTTGAGAGGCTTCAATTTGAGAAGAAAATTTGTTTTGTAGCAGCATCAAGACAGGAAAATGGTTGAAAAGCGATAGCTATTGCAGGATTTGGAGGGGGGCTGCGGTATTCCGAGGTGCTCAGTTTATCAATCATATCCAGAGATGTAAGAGGTTCAAAGGTACGAGGCGATCTTGGAATTTCTTGCATTGGAGTAGGCCTTGCAAAATCAAGCTTGTGATTCTGAATGACTTGAATGGTAGGATCCTTTTTGCCAGCAAGTGCTTCTGAGTTTTCAAAATCAATAAACATATCTGGATCGAAGCTTGTGGGACGATGGGGGACAGTAGGAGAAAAATCATCAATGGCAATCACAGGATGTTCTTGCGAGGAATGCTCTTCGGTTGGAGGATTTAGGGAGTGTTGTTGTTGCTGGGTTTCAACATCATCATCTTCAGGCTCATAGAATAATTTGTATGAAGTTATTTTTCTTTGCTTCTTCTTTTTTCCGAGGGAATCAAAAGATTTTTTCTTCTTTTTCGAATATTTCTCTTGATTTTCTCCCTCTTCGATGGGTGAAAGAGTTTGATTAACAACTTTGCATTCTTTATGCTTTCGTTTTGAGGGTGTGGAAGGTTTGGCACCAAATGTACTAACTGCCTTTTTAATTTTCTTCTCTTTGATGATTTTTTTTTCTTTTTAGGCAGATGGTTGTCTGATCTGTGTCGGATTGGAAGAAATATTTTACAATCATCCTGTGGAATTCGAAGAACAACCAGCTTCTGATCTGGCTCATAAGATAAATCTTAGGGAGGCAGCCCAGCTTTTATGATCGGAAACATGTGGCAATGAAGGAAGTTAATGGGCTGGAAGGCGGTATGGAAGGCGTTATTCCACTGTTTTTCGGCCCAGGCAGGTAATTTTTGAAACATCACTTTAGCTGCTTTTCGACGAGTAGTGTACCGCTTCGAAATTTCTGGTATAAGCAAACAAAATAAAGTGTTAAGTAAAGGAAAGGAAAGATAGATTAAAAAAATTAAAATTGGGAAAGAAATAAAATTTTAAGAGAACTTACGATTGCTTCTCCAAATCATTGTTAACCTCGAAGGATTACCATCGGAAATTTGTTTGCCATTCTCCCAAGCTCCAGAGATGAAAACAAACCTTTGTTTCCAGAACTTGTCATCTTCCAAAAGATCGTCGATGATTTTAATATCATCCATCAGCGTAAGATAATAGAACGGGAGCTTCAGACCTTTGGAGAGTTGAGTAAGTAAAATGAAGTCTTTAATGTTGATCGGTATTTTGGAGAGGCGAGATGCCATGATCACCGACATTAAGGTGAACCATTGATTTGGAGTTACTTGGGTAGGGCACAAGCTGAAAGTTTCAAAGTACTCCACGATCATCGGATCTAGTGGAAATCGAAGACCCCAGTTGATGATTTCTGGATAAACCACCAACTAATCAATCTTGCAGTCAAGGGGAGTTTCTCCTTCTTTTGGTAATCGAAAGGTAATGTAATCTCCCATTCCCCATTATTTCTTGAGAAAGGAGGCTTGGCTTTCTTTATAATATATGTATCAAACCTTTTTCAAGGAGATAATATATTTCCTCTCGAGGTTTCTTAGATTCCTCCCAATCTTTGGCATTTCCTCCTCGGAAACAGAACAGACATCGGCTTCCTCTTGAGATTCGGCTTTAGCATCAGATTTAGTAACCTCTGAATCAGCTTCATTGGCTTTCAAGGTGCCTTCTTGAGAATCTTGAGAAAAAGGGATGTTTGCTTATGACAGTGGAAATGCGGGTTGAGTTGCTTCTTCTCTTATTTCTCTTTGAGGAGGATCACTAGTGGTGGTTTTCGAAGGAGATTGAGTTCGAATTATTTTTGATTCATCTCCCATTGCAATGAAGGTCTTTTTAGGCTTGTATGAAGAAAGTTTTTGTAAGGAAGGGTTATTTTTTTTAGTTTCAGAGGATAAACCTTGCTTTGAGTTGAAGATGTTCGAGGGGTTTTAAGGCCAGAAATTTTAGATGATTTTTCTTCGATATTGGGACAAGGATAAAGTTTTGGAACTTTGGTAGGATCCAAGTTACCTTAATGAAATGTCTCAGTTGTAGTTCTAATTGGGCCACCGTAGATTAACCCTGCTCTTCGATATTCTTCGGCTCTTTCTGTTATGCAAAAGTAATCGTAAGAACCAAACACCAGGTTACCATCAGTATCAGAGGATTCTGTTGTTTTGGGTAAAATGGCCTTCAATTGTTTGGTTACCGGTTTCTTTCTCATAAACCAGGAATGGATTGATCGGAGAGGATGAAGATTGATCAGAAGAGCTGGGTTTTCCAATGAGAATTCTGGGAATAAGGGACGATTAGTTGAAGGTAGCCAAGAAAGCTCTGACTTCTCTCTAGAATGGTTGTGTGTAAAGAGAGTTGAAATGACAAATGAATGGTATTTATACTAAGGTGGGAGAGACGTGTGAAGATGGATAGACCCATTTTATGATAGGTTGAAATACGAATCATTGGGTGGTTTAGATGTGTGACATCTGTCAGATTTGCTTCATCGATTAAATGTAACCATTATATATATAACCGTTACATTCGAAGGGGGAACACCTAAGCGATATGTTAAAGGTAAAATTGCCTTGAAAATTATTCGAAGTGATTATATCGAATCTTTTGGTTATTATTCAAAGGTCATTTGACTATGGCTTCGAATATGTTATTAAAATTGATTTGGTTTTAAGAGTTTATAATTTTCATATCATATATGCGCTTCGAATTTTAATGCAACTTAATGTGTTCAAATACTTATTTTTATGATCATAGATCTGTTATTCGAAGATAGATATTAGCTTTGAATAGTTTGCTTTTTTTTTATTTATGGCAGGTTGATGATTCGAAGATAAACAATTTTGAAGACTTTTTAGTTCTCATTCATTTACTGACATAAGAACTAGGGGGGCTTATGATATGGAAATGAGTTTTTAGGATTTAATTTATAAACAATGTAAATTTAAGGACTTGATTGTAATTAGTATTAGTTTTGTCTTTAATTTATGAGTGATGAAAGTTTTAGGATGCTATTGTAATTTTACCTAATTTGTAAGGACTAAATAGCAATTAAACCATTTTTGTAAGAGATTAAGTTATTTAACTAAGTTTTGGCTCCTCTATATAAAGGACCAAACAGATCTAATATAAGGATTGAGCACTTTTTTACTTAAAACTCATTTTGTACTTGTGTTTTCTCTCTCTAAAAATTCTAAAGCACTTTCTCTCTCTAAGATTTCTCTCTAGCAATTTACTTAAGCAAATCAGAACCTTATCATTATTAATATCATATTGTTATTGACTAAATATTTAAATGAATACAAGAGCGAGAATATACTATTAATCAAATTATATAACCCTAAGGATAACATATTTTTCCATCAAGAAAACCTCTCTATAATACTTAAATATTTCAAACCATTGAATAAAAAATAATTTTATTCTTCGATAATAAATAATTATTACGAGAATGATTAAATATAATTTTAACTTCATTAATAGATGATTCATTAGTATATACTTTCAACATGTTGTTACAATAGTATCGATTTTGAATAAATGTACTACCCTTTGGTTACACAAGATTTTCTGAATTGTATGCTTAACGAGATCCAGATTTAGATATTAAATTTATGCGAACTATATTTCCTTTTTTGCATTTACGGAACATACAATATATTTGTTCTTTTACAACTGATAAATAGTAAGTCAAAACTAGCGGCCTTTGTCTTTAATTTGTTTATGTTTTGATTTGGTCGGGTCAATTGTGACTGCATAACATATTCTAGCAGTCCTCTGACTCCCACGAATGATCCCGACCGCGCTTTTGACTCGGTGTTTTATGCATTTCCTGAATATGCAAGAGGTGGATTCCATTTGATGGATCCAAAGACAACTGATGATCGCGTGATAAGGGTTGGGGGCTTCAGAGATCATAAACAATGTTGCTAGTTCTTTTTTGGTGGCTCCATAACCGACTTTAACCATCAACTCAACCTCGCTCACACATTAAGAGACCTTATCTTCAAACCCCACCAAGGTCCGCTGGGTTGGTTTGTAGGATGAGACCTCATGCATGCGGTAATATTTGGCCTTGAAGATAATATTTGTTGAGCTCCCTCCATCTACTAGGACTCGGGATACCATGTCTCATCCAATTTCTATGTTCAGTGTTAGAGCGTTCTCATGGGCGTACTGACCCCCCTCAGGTCGTCATCATTAAACGTGAGGTCAGTGAAAGGATCTCGATAGTTGTGATAAGATGAGACATCGACTTCCTGAACCTCGTGGCCAGTCCTTGCCCGTTTGTTGGATTTTGGGTCATGAGTTGACTCTGAGTTTCCTCCGACGATAGTGAATTGCGATGTCGCAGAGTCTTGATTGCTAGCCACCTCAGATTGTGCTTCAGCTGGAATGAGCAGAGATCATCGACCATCGTTATCTTTATCCTTTAAGTTGCTAGTTATTTCCGAACGTCCTCCCATAATGGTGAACAACCAATGTTGTTTTTCCCATTTCTGCTCGCTTATCCTCACTTGAGTTTTCCTCACTGATCTAGCAGGTTTCTTTCCTCTGATCGGGTTGGCATTGGCGATCTTGCCTTTTGATGAATTAAACAAGCTCCTCGTTATCTATCAACCTTTGGATCTCTTCTTTGAGTTGTCAGCATTTGGCGGTCGGTTGATCGTGGTCATTATGGTAGCAGCAAAAGTACTTGTTAGACGTTTTAAAGCCTGGGGCACTCATCACTCCTCGTGCTCCCATTTATCTGATCGTAGATTACTAAGATGGACTCAGGTAGTGGAGTGAATATCTTGGATGGATTATCAAGATGCATTGGTCGTCAAAAGGTATCCTTACGAGGCCTGTCGTCGACCTTCTTTTAGTCAGCATGTCCTTCTTTCGGGTCGGAGACAAGTCTCTCTAAAGAATCTTCTTTCACGGCGTCGTCTACTCGGGTGAATGTATCAGCTCGAGCCATGAGATCTCTCATGTTCTCGGTCGGGAATCAAATTAAATCAGCGTAGAGCTCCCCTCACCGATCGACATCTTTTTTGAGGGAGTCGACAACCATATTTTACGCCAGATCTGGTAAACTATTCATGCAATGAACAAAATTTCTAACATAGATTCTTAATGACTCACATTTACAAACCCCCCTATGCTGCTCGCTAGCGTGCATAGCCCCTACTCCATCGTCACGTTTACAAGCCACCTTATGTTGCTCTTGATATATGTGTTGAAGTTGTTGGTCAAGCTGCTAGATTGGTGTCCTAGCCACCAGATCACCGGCCGCCGCTTCTTACAAAATAAGATCCCCTATATTTTATGATGCAAGTGGCACGAACTCCGATCTGATCGTGGTCGATGGATGTCCCACTTAGGGTGCTACTTTAATGAGTGTTACCGCTGCAACATTGTTTTTGGTGATTGTTGCACGGGGGTAACTGATGTTGCCACATTGGCGGGTTTTTCGCTGCTCTCCGACGATCCATTGTCTCGCCCAATTCTTGAACATCTCTTTCCATCCGTGACCATGTTACTACCATGGTTAAATAGTCCTAGTTTTTTATTTGGTAGGTTTGGTTTCTCGGAATGGCCCCCAATTTTTCATAGGAAAATTTGGTTTCTCGGAATGCCCCCCAATTTTTCATAAGAAAAATATAACAAAGGTTGTAATAAGAAGAAGCTTTTTATTGATTAGAGAGAAAAAAATATACAATTCATTGGACTTTGGTGTTTATTTATACATTTTTTGGTGATTTTTAATCGCTAATAATTACATATTCCCACTAATTCAGGACATAGACTAATATATATGATATGGGCCCTAATTTAACAGCCATACTTCACTCTTCGTGTGTTAAGTTAGTTGACCCGTTTGTTAATGTCGCTTTTAATAGTTTCCTTAATTATATGTCTTTCAAAGTAGGCCTATGTGGGTCTCGTCTGCTCTGCTCATCCATGTCACTCATTATTTATCTCTTTGCTCAGTAAGTTCTGAAAATTCCTTTACGGTTCATTCTTGCTCGGTTTGCCTAGCGAGGCATCTGTGTAGCCAAGTTTCGCTTTATAGTACGAGCTATCATCATCTGTTGTGCCATCGGTTGCCTTGCTAGCCCTTTCTTGCTTCTCGGCTAGCCCTCGATAATATAATTATGCTCTGCATTGTTTCTCGAATGGGGCTTGGCAATGTAGTACTTGCCTTTTTTCCATGCGTAGTCTTGGTCCATCGTCTGCTTATATAATAACCTACTTGGTTTGGAGTTATTTATATATTCTTACCATTCTCCTATGATGGGATATATTAGGTGATGGGAATTCCATCACCATTAGGTAAAATATAACATTGAATATGGTACAAAGGAATAGCCATTAGTACTGATTGAATCGGTATTAATTGATGTAGCCCAGAAAGTCCAAACAAAAGCCTTGTTTATTTTATTTTATTTTATTTTATTCAAATATCTTATGTATTTAAATCAAATCTAATTATATTAAGTTTTTACTTTATTTTATTTTAAAATATTTACTTTATTTCCTTGTATTATAATTTAGGGTTTTGAGAAGCTCTTATATAAATCATCATATGCCTTAAGTTATTTTAAGTTTTTGGAGTAATATATTTTTATTTCTGAAAATTTCAATTTTTGTTACCCTTAGATTAGGGTTTCATCATGTCACTCTTGAATTAGGGTTTCATTTATCGTTGATCTTCTTCTATTTCCGCTGCGTCATCATTAATCTACCACCAAAGGGCACAATAATGAATTCTGGATCTTATTTTATTTACTAAGTCATCATATTGTCTGGCCTTATTACTGTTATGAACAAAAATCCTTAAGTATTTCAAAGTAAATGATTTATTTTTTAATCTAGCGGTCTCTTCAAGAGATATAATTCTAGTGTGATTAATTTTGGTTGATGATATAGGACTAGTTTTTTCTGAATTTATAAATTGGCTAGAGATTTCTTGATATAACTTCAGAAAAGAGTTTAAGTTATTAATGTTGTTCACAAAGACGAAAAAGTCATCTGCAAAGGCCATACAATTAATATCCATGGAACTTCTAGTTTCAAATTTCATTGATTGGTTATTGTTGAATATCATGTTGATACCGCTAATAAAGTATTCTTCAGCAATAATGAACATCTTGGGGGAAATGAGACCCTCCTACGTGATTCCATTAAGACATTTGAAGTAAACCTTATGATCACCATTAATAATTATTGAAAAGTAAACAGACTTAATGTTATTAGTGATAAGTTTAATAAAGTTATCATGGATACATCCAAATTTATCCAAATTTTCTTACTAAGAGGTTTGGATACATCTAACCTTATCCAAGCCTGACAGTAATTCTATCTAGCTCTATTTTTATTTAGAATCCATATATTTAGAGGGCTTCCTATTGTTTTTGCTATGATGCTAATAATATCATTATTGTATAAAAATTGAATGACCTAAGGGAATGTAACCCACACAGGAGTCATTAGACTCTTATTTAGGGTTGAAATTAGGCTTATATTTGAGGAGCCTTATGGAATGTTGCCAATTGATCAAACATTTTTCTTCTATATAATTTTGAATTCCTCTAATTGTTCTAGTTCAATCATTATTTATCTTTGGTCCCATATAGATAAACTAAAGTCTCCTGCTAAGTGTAACTTTTCTAAGAAACGTTTGGATAACATGCATTTATGGTCTATCTAGAAAAATATTTCATACTAAAGTAAACCTAGCATTGTTAAGGAAAAGAGACTTATCTTGCTCGGAAGTAGACTACATTGAAGTCTCATTTGGATGAAACTCTCACTTGACCATGCAACACCTCTTTCTTGTAGGATCTTGGCTTTACTGCTTCCATATATGATATTTTTTTATACAATGAAGAGTCTTCGTATCTTGGTGAGGATACTGCTCGTATGTAGGATTCGTTCTTAGAGAAGAAATTAGTCCTCGTACTTTTTAAAAACTTTACCCAGATTTCTTTCTTTAATCTGGAGCTGCTTCTATTCTTGCTTCTTTTCATTCAAATGAGATTATTGTTCGATTCTTTATCTTCTTTGGTGTTCCGAGTGTTTGTCAAAAACTTCGAGAAAGAGGTTGGTGGATCTTGTTGTTGTTGACTAGTAATCTCTTTCATTTCCTAACCTAGATAACTTTGGTCAGTCATCATAATTAATCGAAACGATCTATTCTAACATGCAAAGTTTTCTATATGGATCTTAGGTCTGTGCTTGTATATGGTAACTTTATAGCCCTTTCTACTCACGCCTTCAATATCTTAGATTTCATGTTTTCCCTTCTGCTTCGAATAGGATGGATAGTGGTTTCAATTAACCAGCTAAATAAATGAATCGAAAACCAATTTTCGACTTGCAAGAAAGAGAAAATCATATTTCTTGACCACAGCCATAATCTTAGAGAATTTTTCTCTCTTTGCGATTTTTTCCAATAACTTTATTTTATAACTTCAAAGCGTTAGAACAAAAGTAGTTCGAGAAATTACAAGTAGTACAATCAATAAAAAAATAATATACATAATCTAACTAATGAGAAGTATTAACCACGAGACCGAAAAAACAAAATATACATAATCTAACTAATGAAAAGTATCAACCACGAGACCCAAAAAACTGAGCCAACCAATCATTGGAAAAAATAAAAGTAAGGGAACATTAACAATCCAAAAGAAAACAAAAAAGTGTAAGCAACAATCAATCAACCAAATCAAAAAGCAGAAGGTGAGATTTTAGGAGAAACCCAAATATTAGGCTGTCCAGACACGATTTAAACCTGTTATTTATAGAGCTGGTTAAACATGAAAATTCTGAAAAAGTATCCAAAGATTATTACATGTGCATGTAATTTGATAATTGTTTTGATATTTTTCTCTCAATAATATCTCTTTATACAAGAGTTATATAGATATTTTTCGTTCTTTATTATTTTCTAGGATTCCGACGTTTCGTTAGAGTATTTTTGCACTTCATTTATAAAAAATTAATTCAAGTCCTAATTTTTATATATCTTTTTATTATAGTCGTAACTTATATATATCTTTTTATTATAGTAATGTTTATTAACTTTACAGAGTACTGATATTTGTTGTTTGGCAAGTTTTTCTGTCAAGATGTTTGTTACTTGTTTATTTGTGTGGGGATATTTAATCTCGAATTTGTATTTTCTATCAAATCTCTGTTGAATATTTTAGTGTAATTGGATTGACTAGTCGACCAATGTAGTCGTAATATATTATCGAACAAGTCCGAGAGTATGGAGTACACGCTTGTTAGAATAGATTATGATTAGTGGGTCCAACGGACGGAGCCTGGTTGTGGTTAAATTTATTTGAATGATAAGGATATTATGACAATTCATAGAAATTTAAATTTGGAAAATTAATTCGAATTTGAATTTGAATTTGAATTTTTGGTCGGTTTTATCATTTGAAATTTTAACCGTTTTTGGACATGAAACTGTTTTACAATTGGAGTATTTTGGTTGAATAAATTAGTATGGTTCTGTGAAATAATGCGATCACAATAAAAATATGGATTCTGATTGTTCAAAAGAGAAGCTATGTTTTTATCCGGTTGAACATTTTGGAGAACCACCAAAATAATTGAAATCTAAAATTATTAAAACAAGACTTCGGAGTATATCTGTAAATTTCTAAACAATATTCCCAACAAAAGATTGAAATTATCTATTCTTGTTTTATGAATATTGAAATATTCGATGTATGAAGATCGAATGACGAAAGGAGATTTGTATAACATTGACTCCTCCTTCTGGATAAATAAAGTCATAAATTTGTTGTAATTTCGAAGAATCCATAATCAAGTATTAAAGCATCAATGGAACTATGGCATCATCATCCTGTAAGTTTTTCTCCCTTGCTATTAGATGACTCTTGTTTGTGAGTGTCTAGTTTTGAGATTATGAAAATAATTATAACCTCTTGTTTTGGTTGTTAGAAGTGTATCTGAATGTAAAAATAATAATATGATTTTTGTAATAGAAGAATGGATAAAACACAATAACATAACAATCAATGATTTAAATATATAAATATGATTTTACCATGATTATATTCACAGTATTTGTATTTTACATGCTAAAACTAAAACAATTGTAAGGCATGCTATATTAGTCGAATTCATTGAAGATATGAAATGCATTAAAGATATGAAAAAAAAACTTACTTACCGTCATTAATGTAAGGGAAATACGCTAATTTCCCGGAAAATCACTTCTAAATTTGTTTGAGGTAAAGAGGGGTTTTGGGAAAATAAAGAATTTTCCTGCAATTAAATCAAAAGAAAAGAAACACAACACAAAAGTGAAATCAAACACACAATTATTAACGAGGTTCAACAAATTATGCCTACGTCTCCGGACCTACTGCACATCGATTTTATTAGAAAGACACAGTGACTCTGCCGTTTTCAATGCATACACAAAAACCCTAGCACTTGGTTTTGTAGAGACTGTAACACTTAAAAGGGAAAGACACTTACAGTCCTTAATGTGTAATTTATACCCCATAAATTACACTGTCTTTTCAATTCACGCCCGCTCTCTTTAATGTTTTTAACACTTGCATCATCTTTACTGTCATTTCATCTAGCATCTTTTCTATCAAATAACATGAATGTTGAATAAGGCTGGACTATTAAGTCAAAATAAGAATCTCCCACTTGAAGACTCGTTTCAACCTGTATTCACACCTTAATTTATGCGGCAGATCTTTCTGGTCTTATTACTCTTGCAGACCAACTGAAGCTGAAGACAACTCCAGTTTTTCAATGGCTACTGTCTTTGTCAACATATCAGTTGGATTCTTGCTTCCTTGGATTTTTTCCAGTATTAACACCTCATCTTCCACTAAAGATCTAATGAAATGATAACGAAGACTGATATGCTTGCTTCTCGAATGAAATGTTGAATTCTTCGCCAATTGAATTGCACTTTGACTACCACTATGCAGAAAGTTGTTCTTCTGTTTGAATCCCAACTCGGTTAACAAACCTTGAAGCCATATCATCTCTTTACTGGCTTCGGTCACTGCTACATACTCAGCCTCTGTAGTTGATAGAGTGACAATTTTCTGTAACTTTGACATCCAACTAACAGCTGTAGTTCCGACAGTAAATATATAACCGGTGGTACTTTTCTGGTGATCAACTTCACCTCCAAAATATGCATCTACGTAGCCTTGTACCTTGAATTCACCCTTACCAAAGTACAAACATTTTTCTATGATACCTAGTAGGTACCTCAAAATCCATTTGACAGCTTCCCAATGAATTTTCCCTGGATTTGACATAAACGTACTCACAACTCCCTCTACATGACTAATGTCTGGTATCGTACAGACCACTGCATACATCAAACTTCAAATAGCTATGGCATAAGGAATCTTAGCCATGAAGTCTTTTTCTTCATCCATTTTAGGGGATTGATCCTTGGATAAATGAAATTGATCTGCCAATGGTGTACTAACTGGCTTGGCATCACACATGTTAAATATATTCAAAATGTGATCGATGTACTCTTACTCTAAAAACTGCAAAACTTTTCTATGCTTATCTCTTGTGATTTGCATTCCAAGAATCTTCTTCGCCGGACCCAAGTACTTCATGTCAAATTCTTTTGACAATTGTTGCTTCAAATTTCTAATATCATCCATATATGAACCTGCCACTAGTATATCATCAACATAGAGTAGCAGAATGATATACATGGACTTACATCTTTTAAAATAACAATAGTGGTCCGCATTACACTTCTGAAAACTCTCTTTGTGCATAAAACCATCAAATTTCTTAGACCACTATCTTGGAGCTTGTTTTGGACCATACAAACTTTTCTTGAGTTTGCATACCAAGTTTTATTTCCCTTCTTTTAAGAATCCTTCTGGTTGATACATGTATATCTCCTCATCCAAGTCCCGTGAAGAAATGCAGTCTTCATATTTAACTATTCAAGATAAAGGTCTGCAATGGCAACAATACTCAACACTGATCTAATAGTATTGAGCTTCACAAATGGAGCAAACATATCGGTTTAATCAATCCATTCCTTTTGCTGGAACCCTTTAACAACTAGTCGGGCTTTGTATCTCTTAGAGCCATCATGCTCATCTTTCACCCGATACACCCATTTGTTATGAAGTGCCTTCTTACCCATTAGTAACTCATCTAGTTCCCACGTATCATTTGAGATTAACGACTTCATCTCATTTTTCATGGCAAGCTCCCACTTGCTAGCATCACTTGCCTGGCAAGCTTCATCACACCATTTAGGTTTCTTTTCATCGGTAAGTAACAGATAGTTCATGTATCTCTTGTTGGGAACATGGGGTCGGGAAGATCTTCGTAAAACATGAACTTACTCGGTCGGCTGTAGGGTATTGGATTGCTGTCGACCGGTTTGTCTAACGTACTCTCCTTGTTGAGGGGTTAATCAGATCGCCTCTATTTCTTAACTATCTAGGACTCCATCGATATCTGCAAATACTGATTCATATGACTTTGAGTCATTTGCTTCGGTTTTATGTCTGTCCTTGTACATCACTGTTTCATTGAATATCACATATTTGCTTCGTATCATCTTCATGTTTTCCTCATCCCAAACACGATAACCGAACTCATCTTCCCCATAGCCGATCAAGAAACATTTCTTCGATTACGGATCAAGCTTGTTCCTGCCTTGATTACTTATATAAACATATACAGTACAACAAAAAACTCTTAGATGTGATAATTTTATATTCTTACCACTCCATACCTCATTGGGTATTCTATTTTCTAAGGGAACCGATGGGCCTCGGTTAACTAGGTAAGCCGATGTGTTGATCGCTTCTGCCCATAAGCAAACCGAACTGTATACGAATGCTTCTAGTTCTTTCTGTAAACGTTTTGTTCATATGTTCAGCAATACCATTGTGTTGAGGCGTACTAGGCACGGTTCTCTCCATCTTGATCTAATGCTCATAACAAAACTTCTTGAATTTGGTGTCCTCATATTCACCACCATTATCGGTTCTCAAGTTTTTAATCTTCAGACCTGTCTCATTCTCAACCATAGATTTCCATTTTCTAAAAACATCAAACACTTTCTATTTATGATTTAGAAAATAAACCCATACCTTTCGAGAATGATCGTCGATAAAGGTCACAAAATAATGTTTCCCTCTTATACATGAAACAATTGTTGGCCCCCAAACGTCAGAATGAACAAGGTCCAGCCTTTCTTTCTTTACTCGTCTGAAAACTGACCATTTTCTGTTTTCCAATTATGCAATCTTCACACATGTCTATATCGACTGACTTAAGACCTGGAAGCTTCCTCTTTGAGTACATAATTTTCATACCCTTCACACTCACGTGATCAAGCCTCTAGTGCCAAACATTTGGATTTTCGTTTCTTGTTGCTATTGCAATTGAACAACTCGTCTCTGTTGTCTTGTAAAGAGTACCACTCTTCTTTCTGCGAGGAACCTTCATTGTTCCCTTTGAAATCTTCCAATTTTCACCATAGAAGATCGTATTGTAGCCTTTGCTAGCCAACTTCCCTACGGAGATTAAGTTCTTTCTTAGACCGGGGATATGTGTTACATCTTTCAGTTCACATACAAAAAATGCTAGCCAACCTAATCTTTACAGTACCTTTACCAATAATATCACAATGTTGATCATCACCAACATATATTTTTCCAAGGTTACCAGGGACATACCTCTCGAAGAATTCTTTCTTCGAAGTCGCGTGAAAGGATGGTCCAGAATCTAACACCCAAGACTCTTCCATGCTTTCTAAGGAGCATATTAGCGCATCAACCCCCCTCTAGAGTGATATTTTCCTCTGTCTTCTTCTCCTGGTCTTTTGGTTCTCTCTTGTATTAAAATTTATAGTGCCCAGTGTTCCCACAATTCTAACACTCGATGTTTCTCAACTTCTGGGAATTTTTAGGATTTCCAGACTTGGACCTCTAGTGTCTTAATTTGCCTCGGTAGTTCGATTTACCACGTCCATATCCTCTGGTTGAATTTCTTTCTCGACTATGCATGTAAGACTAAAGAGATTGATGACTCACCTGATTCTCTCATTCGAATATCTTCACTGAGAAGTAGGTCACGAACATCATCAAATTTCAACTTATTGCTTCATGACGAGCTACTCATCACTGTGACAGTAGTATTCCAAATATATGGTAGTGAAGACAATAGTATCAGTGCTTGTATTTCTTTATCAAAATGAATTTCAACTGAACTCAACTGGGTTGTGATTGTATTGAGTTCATTGAGGTGTTGAGCTACTTACGCGCCTTCCGTCATTCACAAATTGAATAAATGACTCATCTAGTGAACTTTGTTAGACGCTGATGGCTTCTCATACATACTGGAAAGAGCCTTCATAAGACCCGTCGTGGTTGTTTCATTTCCGATGTTTAAAACAATATTGCGGGATAGCGTCAATCGGATAACTATAAGAGCTTGTCCAATCAAGAAGGGTCCATTCTTCATCTTTCATACTCTCTGGTTTATTTTCTGAAAAGGGTTGATAAAGCGTTTTCTGGTACAGATAATCTTTAATCTGCATCTTCCAGAACCGAAAATCTACACCATCGAATTTTTCGAGTCTCGTCTTTCCTTCGCCTGTAACTATTGCTCCCACTCAAATCTCACCTCCTTTGGATCGCTACCAGTCTGGCTCTGATACCAGTTGTAAGGGAAATACGTTAATTTCTTGGAAAATCACTTCTAAATTTGCTTGAGGTAAAGAGGGTTTTGGAAAAATATCAAATCAAAAGAAAAGAAACTATGCCTACGTCTCCGGACCTCATGCAGATCGATTTTATTAGAAGTGACTCTACCGTTTCCAATGCATACAGAAAAACCCTAGCACTTCGTTGTGTAGAGACTGTAACACTTAAAAGGGAAAAAAAATTAAAGTCCTTAATGTGTAATTTATACCCCCCTAAATTACAATGTCTTTTCAATTCACTCGAGCTCTCTTTAATGTGTTTAATAGTTGCATCATCTTTACTGTTTTTTCATCTAGCATCTTTTCTATCCAATAACATGAATGTTAAATAAGGTAGACTATTATGTCAAAATAACAATTAAAATATTTGATTTAATATAGAAACTAAAATTAAACGGTAGAGGGCATCACATGCAGTATCATATATGTATTTGTGCATTTTATACGTACAATGGCTCTCTACTTTAGTATGTTATTGAATGAAGTTTCAACATACAAGCATGAATTTGCATGTTTAAAGAATTTAAAGCAAATGAATCTTAATTGTAAATGACACGTAATTTGATGATAGTAAGAAAAACTGTTAAAGGAAACTAATGTATACGGTTCCAGTTTATAATTACATGCATTGAATAACTAAATAGTTATTTGAAGGGTAATTTATAAATAATTGTGGCAATTAGTAAGTAATAAAGCACTGATCTAAGGATTTTTTTAGATCTGATGTTTTTATGCGTTGGAGTAGTAATAATATATGACAGTGCCTGCTTTTTATGCAACTAAGTATTTTTATAACTTAATACACATGTTGTTCCATGAGAATGAACATTCAGTAGTGCGTGAGGTTATTAAATTATAATGAATATGCAGTTTAATATTTTTACATATAGAGGCAATTATAAACCGTGGTATGTATTAATAGTTACGACTATTAAATCTTGCATGGTAGTGTTGCCGATATTTTTTATTTAAATTTAAAATTATTTAAATTACGAACAAGCATGAGTGTTAAAGTAGCATATCAAATACTTATTCTGAAATTTGGCATGCAAAAGGCTAAAAATGAAATTGTAGGAGCAGTTGTTAAGGAAAACAAAGCCTGCATTTTGTTGTTTTGCATAAAAATGTTACTTTAATGGCTGGAATTTTACATCCAATGAAGTGTTGGAGGCTATTTATTTGTATATTACAAGAAAAATAAATAACGGTTATAGAATTGTCTCCATGCATTATTTATACGTGGATGAAATGTTGATTTTTAACATTGACCAAATCAAATTGATGGAACCAAGACATACTTATCGTCTAGTTTTGAGATGAAAGATTTGGAGGAAATCAATAAGCTTCTTAGTATATGTATGTCATGACTAGCACTAAGTCGGATATTGGATGTTTTGTTGGAAATCTTAGTAGGATATTTGGATGCGATTTATTTTTCGAATATGGAAGTCCACTCATTCACAAGTGGATGTGCATTTCTACTTGGAGGACTTTCTATCTCTTGGGAATCTAAGAAACACATTTGAATTACTGATTCAACAATGAAATCAGAGTTTGTGGCATTAGCAACAACTAGTAAAGAAGGTGAGTCGCTAAGAAATTTGATGTATGAAATTTAGTTGTGGCCCAAACCGATATCACCTATATCTATCGCATGTGATAGTGAAGCTGTATGATTCGTGAGCACATCACGTATGATGTTATTTCAATAAAGTTTGTGAAAACTCAATATAATTTAGTCGATCATTTAACCAAAGGGTTAAGTAGAGATTTTGTGCACAAATCGGCTATTGGGATGAGATTAAAGTCCATTTGAAATCTCTCATGTTGAGATACCCAATTCTCATCTAATATGACATTAGGTTCTGAATTCAATGTCAAAAACTTCACATCTATAGATTGGAACACATTAGTAGTATTATCTCAAAGTATGTGTTCAGACATGCAGGTTGCGGAGGTTGAAGTTTATCTTCTTAATAGTTCTTTTAAAAAATTGCATATGCATGTGGAAGAGTAAAATATCTATCTATTTAAGCATGAAATTTAGCCGCTTCAAGAAGCTAGGACTTGGATTTGATATGCTTAAGAAGGATAATGACACAGTGCTAGTAAAAGATAGTGTCAAGTGAGAATGTTTGAGAATGTAAATTAATGTGTATATTATCCCTGAGTATTCACTATGGATAATAAAGGTCCAATCCTTAGGGATACCTTGATATTCAAATATTTTAAATGTATAATATACTAATATGAAATTCAATTGTCATGATATTTTATTTATGCATAAATTTGTTATTTGTTGTGATTTTGTTTTAGTTAATCATGAATTTCACTTAAAATGGGAGGAGATTGTTAGATATTTTAGTGTAATTGGATTGACTAGTCGACCAATGTAGTCGTAATATATTATCCAACAAGTCGGAGAGTGTGAAGTACACGGTTATTAGAATATATTATGACTGGTGGGTTAAAGGGGTGGAGCCTCGCTGTGGTTAAATTTATTTGAATGATAAGGCTATTATGAAAATTCATAGAAATTTGAATTTGGAAAATTAATTCGAATTTGAATTTAATTTTTTAGTCAATTTTATCATTTGAAATTTTAACCGTTTTTTTTACATGAAACTATTTTACAGTTGGAGTATTTTGGTTGAATTAATTAGTATGGTTCTGCGAAAAAAGGCGATCACAATAAAAACATGGATTCTGATTGTTCAAAAGAAAAACTATAATTTTATCCGGTACAAAATTTTGGAGAACCGCCCAAATAATTTCAATCTGAAATTATTAAAACAAGACTTCAAAGTTTATCTGCAACTTTCTAAACAATTTTCCCAAAAATCCCTAATAGAATGATGTTTTATTGTAATGTCTCTTGTACGGTTGTGATGGATTGAGTTATTGATCATGAAGGTTACAGATTTGTTGTCACATAATATCAGCATGGTACGCGTTGCTTTTCAATAATATTGTTAATATGTTTTGTAGTCATATTGCATGTAAGATGCTAATGCAGCTGGTAAATATTATACCTCGGTAGATGATTATGATATACCTTTAAATCATTTTGTAACTCAGAGATGAATTCAACTAAGCTTATTTGTGCACCTCAACAATAGAGTTGTTGTATTCGTCACGTAGGGTTTTGTAGCTATTAAGTATAGTATGTTAATGAAAAAACATGATCAGAGAGTTTTTTCGGTAAGTGTTTGGATTAAGTATTAAATTTTGGGTAAATGGTAGATAGATAATTGAGGTGCTAGTATTTAATGTGTAGATAGAGAATATACCAACCCATTAAATGCAGTTTTTTGCTCTATTTATAAGATTACAAAGATCAATGGGCCAACCGAGTCGGTTTAATACATTTGGGTCTGATTGGTGAGCTTAGAGGCCAATGATTAAGTGAAGTAGGCACTCAACTAACTATACTAGACATAGATTATTCGGTATTCCTTTTATTATAAGTCTAAATTTCCCTCTAAAAAATATCTGAACCACTTTCCCCTTTGGTCCTAAAACAGAATCTCAACCTAACATCTAGCCCCCTTAGCTTTTTCAGAAGCTTCTGGGAGAGCTAATCATATGCGAGCTGAATCCGAACTATGGCTGATGCACGTTCTTAAAAGTAGTTACCATTCAAATATTATAACTTTAGACTAGTTACCTATAGAAACACGTGTCAAATTTTAATTAGACCCACAAACTTGTTTCATTCTATGAAAATTCACTCAATCAAAGAAGAGAAACGGTTAAAGTCATTTATAGCCCCTTAGCTATTGCGTCAATCCCCATTCTTTAGTAAGGTATTCAATTATTTTTTGAATCTTTATAAGAAATTCCTTTCTTTTTCACTGTTGCTAATTGGACAAGAAAAGAATTGAACTTCTAGATAGAGAAAGCAATTCACTTTAAGATTTCAGACGATATTCCTGCTTCTTTTTCAACTTCGTTAGTTGTTAATTTTGTTTCTTGGCGTTTTCTAGGGTTTGTATGTTCACAGCCAGGAACAATCTTACTCAAGTTGTTTGGATCAATTTATTTGAGTTGGAAGAAGAAAAAAGGAAGGCTATGGTTGCTGATGGGTTACCTACTTCTTCAGACAGAGCGGTTGTAACTCAACCTATAGATTACGATGGAGTTTTCCCATACAATAAACATCGATTTTCTTAGGAACCTAGCTCAACAGCCCAATCATCTACATCACCCACTCATTTTCCACAATCAGTCAAGTCATCTCAAAACAGAAGGGTAACTAGTGAGAGAACTCTCTCGATATTCATTGCCATGAGATCAGATGTTGGTGAAACAACCCCACACCGAGTTACGAGGATATCTAAGAAAAATAACAAGCCTTAGACATCAGATAAATCAACTGAAAATCCAGTTGAAAAATCCATCGTTGTTAATATCCTCCACATAGTTTCCGATTATGGGGGGAGAAACCACCGCAACTGAGCTTCTATTGGGGCCATTTATAACAACAAATCCCTCAACTGTAACTAATGAGCTCCCTTCAATTAAGGAAGAAAATCTTGGAATTCATCCCAATAAACCTTTAAAACAGAGACCGCAAGTGATGAAAAAAATATGGATGATAATGGAGAAAATACCCCTTTAGAGACATCTGGTCATACTGGGGATACTCAGAAAATAACACAAGAAAAAAGAAAAAAGACTGCCTTGTTTGAATCTGAACCACTTATTGAGTCCCTCATCAGACGACTTTTTAGAGGCTGACAAGATTTAGAAGATCCAATTTCTTTTTGTCAGCGATGCTTGGAAGAATTACAAAAATATCATCTCCAAGGGTAATCCTAACATGCATACAAGATATTGTAATAGTTCACGTAAGTTTTTCAACACTTATTTTTTATTTTCCATATTTTGATGTTATTATTTCTTACTCCACATTTGTTTTATTGTAGTGTTCTCGAAGCCCTTTGCACAAAATTTGGAAGATGGGAAAGAAACTTTTAAAAGTTAAATCAGTAGGCCAATGAGAAATGGTCAAATGAGTTTCACAATTAGTTCTCCTTGAGAAATTGTTTCGAGAGTTCATCTCTGAAGGACTAATATGATTTGTGAAATTTCATGGACACAATTTATCACTCGTCCTCGATCCACCGAAATCCTCAAAATTATTGAGGAAAATGATAGTAAATTGTTTCTACCACTTAGGAATAGATCTCCCAGCCATCAAGGAAAAAACAAGAAAAGAAGAAGAAGAAGGATGGTTCGTCTCATGTTCTTTCCGGACTAGATATTAATGGGCCACCTGATAAAATTAGTGCAGCTTTGTTGGAAGCTGTTGCAGTCACTTTAAAGAGATTGAAATTCCATCAGACGTTTCAGCTGTTAAGAATAATAATGGAAAAAGAGGAGTAAAAAGGGCAGTGACAAGAGAGAAGTGAAGAAGAAAAAAACTACAGTCGGTTCAGAGATCATTATTTGACCCGAAGTCCTCCCTTTAATCACTCTCATCGAGGTTCCTCCTTAAACAGATGCATCTATTGATCTGCCATCCCCATTAGTTCCCATAGATGACATGCCAATTTTCGGTGATGGTGACCAAATACATGACTTAGGGAACTTCAACTTCGAAGACTTCGAACAAGCTTTCTTTGAATCATCCAGCCATGTGAATTTTGTGATATACGTTAAAGTTTTCTTTGAAGTGTCTAAGGAGAATAAATAATTGTGATATGCTCTTTTAGGCTACGTAAGACCAATTATTGAATTAGAGAGGCAAGCGAAAGAGAAGATCAAGAATATCAGTTCTCTTCGAGATAAAAATTAAAGGTTAAAAAATTTTGTTGAAGGAAAGAAAGGTAAAGTTGAAAGTCTGAGTGAGGAAATGAAAACCATCAATGAGGAGCTAGTTTAAACAAAATACGAGTGTGATAGACTACAAGATGACTAAAAATATTTGTAGTCATCCAACTCCAAGGAAATCATTTTCTTACAAAATTATCAAACTAAGGACAAGTCTACTATTCTACACTTTTCTGATGAGAATAAAAAGTTTGAAGACCTCCTTAAATAGAAAGAAGATGAAATCACTTACCTCAAGGCCAAGACTGCTCAAAAGGTAGCCGATGCTGATGATGCATATGTTGAAAAAATATTGGAGTCTATGCAAGAGAGGGATGAATCGATTAAATTAGATATGGTGATGTTATTTCATAAGAAGTTACCCAAATTATCTTAGGGATCTATGAAGGAACGTGCCGGCTGATCTGATTTCTTATCGCAACATGGTTTTAGATAATAAGTTTGATATTTCTGATGATTCAGAAGAATATGACTCTCTTAAAGAGGATTCTAATATAGAGAACCCATAAGATAAAGAAGAAGGAAAACCAATGGGAACAAGCCCTAAGGTTAATATGTTTTGATATATATGTGTTTTGTTATCTAAGTCTTCCAACTTTATTTAACCCTTGGATCACCCAAGGTAATTTATGTTATCTTTATTCTTATCAACTCATTGTTTCTATATATTCTCACTTTCATTCATATCCAACCATAATTAAGTACACTTTATTCAAGGATGACCAAGATTTGGAATAAATGAGCCACTCGAAGGTAATCCATTCAAAAGATATAAAACTTTAGTCCAACCAGAACATTCAAGGTATTCAATTCAAATACGATAAAATTTAACTCAACCAAGCCATTCGAATGTAACTATTCGAAGGCAATAAAATTTAACTCAACCAAACACTTTGAATGTAATACATTCAAAGGAAATAAAATTGAACCCAACAAAGTCATTTGAAGGAAATAAAATTTAACCCAACCAAGCGATTCGAAGGTAATCCATTCGAAAAAAATAAAATTTAACCAAACCAATCCATTCAAAGGTAATCTATTCGAAGACAATAAAATTTCACTCAACCAAGCCATTCGAAGGTAATCCCTTTGTAGACAATAAAATTTACAGCAAAAACATTTTTAAAGGCAAAATATGATAGCTTAATTCTTTTAAAAAGAATTTATGAAGTTATAAGATATGTTGTATTATGAAGTTCATTAATATATATATATATATATATAAATTATTCTTCTATTTTGACTACAAATTCATCATGTAAGTGTTTGTTCTGCATATGTAGGATGATTCATTATTCATTGGTGTTAATTCTATGAATATGAATAGGAATCTTATTTATTTTAAAATTTTCATGACATGAGGAAAGAACACGCTTAATTTATAATTAATGAATCGACGCAAGCTACTCAGATTCTACAAAAATAATATTTTTCTCATTATCGAATATCCAAATACTTCTCTGATTATTAACTCTCGTATTCCTTACGATATTCCTTTTAATAGAAGGAAAACACACAAAGTCATTTTCAAAATGGTGGTAAGTAGATAAGGATTGAGGGGGAGTCAGCAAACCACTATAAACTGACATGTTTTAAAAGTTGAAGGACTAGACAAATAAATTATGATTATCGTGGAAATTTTGTTTGCATGAAATGTGGAAAACCAGGCCACATTAAACCAAACTGTTATTCGAAAATCTTCGAATAAGATGCAAATGTTGCATATGATGCTGAAGATAGCAATGAGCTACAATTTGAAATTTGTTTCTCAATTGAATTTATTAATAAACCAGTTGCCGTTGGTGTGTCATCTGTCCGTGGTGTACTGATTCATGTACCGGGTCTTGCTTACCTTCACGCTCCAGACCGAAGAAGGTACCAAATGGTTAGGTTGTGTTTCCTAGTGGTAATAATAAGGTAGAAAAGCCACAAATTGGTATCGTGACTGAAAATCTTCCGTGTAAGAGCAAAAACAAATCCGTCCAAGGTTATGTTGAAGGTTTTGCATGGCTCTTCTAAAAACGGTATTAGTATGGCAACATGTCATGATGGTCAAGTTGATGTTTATGGGCATGATATAAGGATTTCTCAGATGTCTGTTAATTGTAACCTTAAGGTTTTGGAGGATATTATGAGTACAAGATTTCCAACGCTAAAGTCAGTTTTGATCAAGTATAAAGATAACGATGGAGATTTTCAGACAATAACGTGTACAGACGAGCTCAGATTGACAGAGCTGTCTGTTGATGGTAAACTTGAATCATATATAGCCGAGTTGGTTGTAATGTTGAGGTTGCATATCGCTGAGGTTGATCCATAACAAGAACCTCCTTTGGTGGAGGAATAAGAGAAGAAGCCTCATCAGATTATAGAAATTAGAATGGATGAAAGTGGATCATCTTCTCTCAGTGATTCTATCTCAGAATCTGAGATTATAAATAAACTGGACAAAAATGTTCAAAATGAATCAGAAGAACTAAATGGTAAGGAAATTGAAACTCATGACAGGTTGTTTGATTTTGCACAACCTTTCTATACTCAAATGTCAGAGTTTCTCCAGTCGCAAAGCAAATTGATGGTCATGGCTGCTATTGTGACTGTGGCTTTAGCCTTTCATGTTTGTTTGAGTTGGTTGTTTATTTTGAAACTAGGATGGGGTCTAGCGTGTGCAGCACTGGTGTTGAAATTTTTGTGGTGGTTCATTAACGTGGCTCAAATCATTCATAAAACCAACATTGATACCGTTTGTTGGGTATATACTCGGGTGGGGTCAACTGTCATGTTCTACTTGGAAGTATGATATTCCACAACATTGATACTGTTTGCTGGATACATAGAAGATGTAGAAGTTTATGTTGCAGCTCTCTGTATATGCATGAACATAATGAGTAGGATTTCCTATATTGTTACTGGAACAAATGCAGTTGTCAGTGTTCGAGTATCAAACGAGCTAGGCACACGACATCCAAGAATGGCGAAATTTTCTCTAATAGTGTCGCTTATATCATCGACATTTATTAGACTTTTGTTTTCGATGGTTCTTATTGTCTACAAAGATGTGTCCCCAGAATTGTTCTCAGGCAATAAAAGAGTTCAAAATTTAGTTATAGAGTTAACACAGTTCACATCTCTACGTATGGTCACTAGCAATCTTCAACCTGTTCTATCAGGATTTACTATTAGAGTTGGATGTCAAACTGTTGTAGCCTATATGAATATTGCGTGTTACTACGGCCTAAGAATACATGTCTTCTCAAAATTGTTTCATCCTCTTCCCAAATTGAAGTTTGAAGAGTTGAGATGAGCTCTCGGTCTAGCTGATCGAAAGAATGTACTAAGGGGGAATGTCAAAATTAGTGATGTAGCCCAGAAAGTCCAAACAAAAGTCTTGTTTATTTTATTTTCTTTTATTCAAATATCTTATGTATTTAAATCAAATCTAATTATAAGGAAAAAAGTGATAGATGAAACCCTAATTCAAGAGTAACATGATGAAACCCTAATTTAAGAGTAACAAAAATTGAAATTTTCTGAGATAAAAATATATTATTCCAAAAACTTAAAATAACTTAAGGTATGAGGCTTTATATAAGAGCTTCTCAAAACCCTAAATTATAATACAAGGAAATAAAATAAAATCTTAATATAATTAGATTTGATTTAAATACATAAGATATTTGAATAAAATAAACAAGGCTTTTGTTTGGACTTTCTGGGCTACATCATCCTCTCCTGATTGACAAGAATTCGTCCTCGAATTCACAGCACCATCACCATCAAGAACCCAAATTATTTATTTTATTTTATTTAGTCGTTACATTAGGAATTATAATTGTTGACCTTATCGAAATAAGATAATTCTTCTCGAGTGTTCCTTATTTGAAGTCACATTGAAAGCCATCCAGTTGAAGGAATAAAATAGTTTCGAAAACCTTTTCATAGCCTGAAGACAACATCCCTATGTGCAGTTGATGAAAAAAAATGGTTTTGAAAACCTCTTCAAAGCCTGAGACATCATCTCGATAAGCAATTTTTACCTTGATTCGACAACTGGTAGCAAATTTAAACTCCTTCAGTAATATGTCAGTATGATCGTCATTGAAACGCCTAGTGTGTCTCCCGCATACCAAACGATCTTTGAGGTCTTCATGGCCGTTTGTTGTTCTCTCCTTTAGACCTTGAATCGGATGAAATCAAGATTCAGAAACATGCTTGCCCCACAGCAGAAATTGAGGCTCTGATACCAAACTGATGACACAGCGGAAATATAAGAAAAAACGACGATAGATGAAACCCTAATTCAAGAGTAACATGATGAAACCCTAATCTAAGAGTAACAAAAATTGAAATTTTCAGAGATAAAAATATATTATTCCAAAAACTTAAAATAACTTAAGGCATATGAGGCTTTATATAAGAGCTTCTCAAAACCCTAAATTATAATACAAGGAAATAAAATAAATATTTTAAAATAAAATAAAATAAAATCAAATCTTAATATAATTAGGTTTGATTTAAATACATAAGATATTTGAATAAAATAAAATAAAATAAAAAAGGCTTTTGTTTGGACTTTTTGGGATACATCAATTAGTGCACTCTTTAATCCAAGATTACAAGAAGCAGACAAACTAAGGACCCGCAGAGGACCCGCAAATAGAAAAAGGACCCGTAAAGGACGAACAAAGAAGCAGACACCTCTAAATCAATTCTCAACTATTAAATGACTTAGTGAAGTACTGGGTGTTATGTTAGGAAGTATGAAAGTCTAAAATTACTAAGAGACGTTTGAATCATATTATTTTTATAAGTATTGAAAATTTGTGCTTCACTATTCACGTAATAAAATTAACTCTTGTGTGCTTATTCTTTTAGTTCATGTGTCTGTTCAATTTGTTTTAAACTAGAAGGTTATTCTGTAAAACCAAATATTATATATCAAGGTAAAAATGTATATTTTATTATATAATGTTACCTTATATGATTCAAACTGTGAAAATATATTATGTTATGTGATATTCATATTATGATTGGAGGTCTATACATATTTTATATTATCTCTTTATATACGATGATTTTAGACTATATATGAAGATAAGGCTAATATATCTTGTTATATAGTATAGTATATTACATAATTTAATGTTAAATTTATCCATTTGTTTTTTCTAATTTTATAGATAGAGGAGCCACATATGAAGGTTTTTTGGGCCATAAGTGGTTTTTGTTTGATGCAGATCAATCGCATGAAGTCGCAAATTATGTATCTCATGCAAGGTTAATTTCTAATTATCTATTATAATCAATATTGTTTTACTTTTTTTCATAAAAATTAACGTTATTTTATTTTTCTTGTCATAAAATAAAGAAAACAGTGACGTGCCAGATTTTTGTTTGGTTTGGATGTATTGGAAGCATTCATCGATAAGGTATAAAATGCTTCATTAATGTACGAATTTCTTCTTGTGATTTTACTATATACTGTTTTTTATTTTCTTTATAGTAACAAGTCTTTTTGTTTTTTGGTTTTATGTTTTTATTCGTAGACACAATGAGAGAAATTAATCGTGAAATAAAACTTGTACGTTTCAGTCAGATGTTTTTGACATTGTATATCTAGTTTTGTTTTAGTAATATTTTTTGGTGCAAGGTTGTCTAATTAATGAAGAAGAGTCGTCTAATCAATGAAGAATCCATCAAAATATACACAACATTTGACTAAGGCAAAGTCATCTTAGTCTTTCATTGAACACGCCATCAATATGGGTGCGGTGTATTTAGAAACTTATTAGTTTTAGACTAGTAGAAGAATGTATGAAGTTATAAGATATGTTGTATTATGAAGTTTATTAATATAAACATATATATTATTATCTTATTTTGACTAAGAATACTCTATTATTCATCATGTAAGTATTTATTCTGCGTATATATAATGATTCATTATTCATTGATGTTAATTCTATGAATATGAATAGGAATCTTATTTCTTTTAAAATTTGCATGACGTGAAGAAAAAAGACACCTAATTTATAATTAATGAATCGACGCAAGCTACTCATATTCTACAAAAATAAATTTTGTCTCATTATCGAATACCCAAGTACGTCTCTGATTATTAGAAAGTAACGATAAAACACTAACCCTAGGTTAGAGAAATAAGGAGACTCAGAGAAATAATTCCCAAAATTTAATTAATCAAAGTCTAACGGTAAAATAGGGTATATGATGCTTTATATATAACTATCCAAAACTCTAATTTCAAATAAGGAAAATTACATAAAGTTTTTAAAATAAAATAAATAAATAAAATTGACGCTAAAATATTAAAACTGGTTTTCCAAGGTTTGACAGGTCGAATCTGGGTATCAAACTTGGTGACAGAGTCAAATTTTTGAAATCTAACGGGCTCGTCAAAATCTTTGATTTAAGTACCTGTTTGACCCAATTCTGATACCTCGGAGAGAAACCAATCTGTTCGCAGTCTTCGCTATATCATCCTTCGTCGGTTGGGAAGAATTCAACCTCGAATTCGGAACGCTGTAACATTGACAGAACTGCAAAAATATTGGCGTGCTCACCGCTGATTTGAACTGGTACCAACGTAAGGGTGTAAGAGGTGAGAATCTGAATGTTGCAGCTCTTGTCAAGAAGTGGTTTCTCAACTTTGTCCCTCTTTACAATGTCATTGACATTATTGTGGTCAACAGTAACAAGATATACTCCACCCACTTGTTCTATGTCTGCTTTTTCAACCCTTTTACTAAGCACGACAACAGCCTTGCGCGTGTAAAAAGTTGTTGTCTTTCCAGTTCCATACTGTGCTTGTTATATCAGATTAAAATCCTTGCAGAAAGGAACAATTCCTCTTTGTTGAATAGTAGATGGCTTCTCAAGTTCTGCAGAGTATATTTCTGCCAACAGATTCAAAACACTGCAATATTATACTTTTAACTTGTAACTCTTTCTTTTATTTCTCCAACCATCACCCAAAACTCCTCCAGGTTCTATTGCAAAACCTAATTTTCTATCCATTAAAACAATGTTCTTTTCTTTTATCAATTTATTCATAATCTCAAACACAAAAATATCATCTTTCATTTTTCCAATACGACAACATGTATCCACGTAAAACCGAATTAAAGGTTTGATTTTAGGATAACATAAAATACCTGGAAGATGCATCTCCATAATAAAAGCTGCTACCTTGCAGTCTTTCTTCAATAGAACTTCTGAAGCGATGTAGGCTGGCGTATTGAAGCCTGAGATAATATCTCAATCTACAAATTTCTCCTCAACATTAATTAGATATTCATCATTATAGTCATCACCATACTCATCGCAGACTGGTTTGTCAAATATCGACCCAGATACATCTTCAAAAATATTTTTTATCATAGACTGGTTTGTCAAAGACGGGGTCAGACACAATTTTAGCATCACAGCTAAGATCGGCAGCTGGTGAAATTTGAGCATGAAACTGCTTAACTGGTGGTGGTTTTGGAGACACTACTCTAAGGGGCACTAATATAAACTTAATACCATCTTTAACAAAATTGTATAGATTTGTTCTACTATCATAAATAGAATTTCTCTTAAATCACCATGGACATCCTAAAACTAGATGGCAAACGTTTGTAGGAACTACGTGACATATATGTTTTATTTTTGTAATTACCAACAGAAAATACAATTTGACAGTGTTTAGTAACTGTTACCTCGGTATACTCTATCAATCATGACAATATATACGGGTATGGAAGAGCTTCAGTCTTCAACGCCAGTTTCTCAACAGCCTCCTCTCAAATCAGATTCTCATAGATATCTGAATCAATTACAAACTTGCAAATTCTTCCTTCAATTGTGCAGGTAGACTGGAAGATGTTGTTCTCTATTCTAGCATTCAAATCAAGAGGTACCGAGAACACGATTCATGTATCTTTGTAGCAGGAATTGCTGGTCTCTGATACCAACTGATGGCATGACGGAAGATTAGAAGATAAAGCAACGATAAAACTCTAACCATAGGTTAGAGAAATAATTCCAAAAATTTAATTAATCAAAGTCTAACGGTAAAATAGGATATATAATGCTTTATATAGCACTATGAAAAAACCCTTATTCCAAATAAGGAAAATTACTTAAATGATTTAAAATAAAATAAATAAATAAAATTAACGTTAAAATATTAAAACTGGTTTTCGAAGGCTTTATAGCTCGAATCTGGGTATCAAACTTGGTGAAGAGTCACATTTTTGAAATATGACGGGCTCGTCGAAATCTTTGATTTTAGTATCTGTTTGACCCAATTCTGATACCTCAGAGAGAAACCAGCCTGTTCACAATCTTTGCTAAATCATATTCCTTACAATTTTCTTTTTAATGGGAGGTATAATATCATGGAATAATCCAAAACAAACACTGGTTGCATCTTCTATTATGGTTTCCTAGTTTGTTATGTATTTCGAGACATCCAACTAGACATTTTGGTTACGAAATTTTGTGACATGACTTCGTATCATTGAGGGAATATAAAGACTTTCTGTATATATTGTGAAAATAATTCAACAGTTCAGTATTCGAACAATAACATGAGCTTGGTTAAGTGCAAACATAGATATCAAGTTCTTGTATGTTATAGACAAAGTTCAGAATCGTCAAATTAGTGAAGGGTACATCGAAACAAAATCAATGTTGATACATTCTCGAAATAAGGCATTGGTACCCGAGGCTTTCATACATCACACCATTAATATGAGTGTTGTTTATTTAGAGAATTATTAGTTTCACTAGGAGAATGTATAAGATATGTTGTATAATGAAGTTCATTAATATTGACACCCATACCTATATATATATAGTATTTTTCAATATTGACTACGAATATCTATTATAAATAGGAAAATTTAAGAATAGACTTGTATGATTATATTCCATATTATTCTAATATTATACACCGTAATAGACCTATGTTGTTTGTTGTTCCGATATTTTAATTATTTACGAATCTATATGCGGCTTATAATGCATGACAAATGCTTTACTCCTATGTTGTCAATAACTATCTACGAGATTGCTAAATTTATATGTGTGGGGATAGAAATTAACTACTATCATTTGTTCGATGCATCACATAGTAGCATATGATGATCAAACTAGAAGATTATTAGAATTTCTCTGATTGGATTGACCGTCACACGTTTATATTGATGCACTTTAATATTTTCAAAATTATTAAAATGAATGTAATCATATATGAAGTGATTGATGAATAGATAAAATATGCATAATGAAGGTAATTGTATCGATATCAGGTTTATTCTGAATACTATAAAGGATTCGATTAGAAATAAAAATATTAAGTAAAACATAAAGTTTTGGTATTATTTTGAAAATAACAAAATAAGTTAGAGCTTATGGTTCGTAAGAATGAGAACTTAACAAATGTTTGTTTTCTTAGATTTAAAATTCAAAATCGAAATATTATATATCTATATTTAAATTTGATTAACATATTATTAATTTGATGAAATTAGAATCATCCTATTGCAAGAAAATAATCACGTTGCAAATTTTTACCAAATCTTAATAAAAACAACATATCATCAACTTTAGAAAAATCATAATAATAGCTTCATCCTTTAAATATTTATACCGTGTATATAGGATAATCCAATATTTATTGGTGTTAATTTTATTAATATAAATGCGGATTATATTCCATTTATACTATCCATGAAATGAAGAAATAACACACTTAATTTACAACTAATGAATCAAGCGACAACAACAATGTATTTTCATTATCCAATATCCAAATACTTCTCTCATTATTCACTATAATACACGAAAATAAACGATTAAAGTTTGGATATTAATCGGATCTTCCACAACTTAGTTATTAAAGTCTTTATCCTAAGATGTCATTTTACTGATAATATTTGTATGTTTTCATCATTTAGCAAAAGCAAGAAATGGTTCCTCATTTGAAGCTATTAAAAAACACATTGATGAACCTCAAAATAAATTAGAAAAGTTTCCTTTGGATTTTTTTAAGTGGGTTTTATAAGTTAGACTGTAATAGACAATTTGAACTACTAAACTTCATGTGCAATCAATCTATTTGTATACAGTAAACCACAACAATCAAATGTATAAATGTTTTTTTTTTATTTTTCCAGTAAGGTTTTGAAATGAGATTAATATTTTGAGTGTACATTTTTTGACAATAGATTTCCCATGTGATGTGGTTTCTTCGATTTTGGTACTTTAAATTCTTCAGGTAAGTCAAATTGTGAACAATGGATCCCTCAAATTCAAAAACCGCTTTTATCCATTGACGAACGTTTTTTAGCAATATATTTATTTTTCATCTTATGCGAACTAACTTCGTTAAATCTTATGTTTTTCATTGAATATTTTATTCTTCATCATAAAATTTCAATTATGTTTTGTTCTTCTCTATTTTGCTTTCAAATCCAAAAATCTAAAACACAAAATAACTTCTTTAATAAACTTAAACCATATTTATCTTAAACTATATATACAAAAGAAAATAAAAATATTTCTCACTTTAAGGATCATATTTTTATCAATATTTTGTTGTCATTGAATTTTTTTAATTCCAACCACCATATATTTACTCAATATCAAAATATTTTTTTAACATTTTCAACTTAAACTATATTTAATTAGCATCCTGTTAAAATTCAGTTCTAAAACAAATTTTATATTGCATAAAACACGTATAAGATTATGATTTTTCAAATGTAGAGAGCCGTATAGCATATTGTGTCAGAACGATTGTTGTGGAAGCAAATGGTAATGCTTTATGAGAACTAGAAGGTTATTCTGTAAAACCAAATATTATATATCAAGGTAAGGTAATGATGTATTTTTATTATATAATATTACATAATATGATTCAAAACTGTAAAATATATTATGTTATATAATGTTCATAATATGATTTGAAGTCTATATATATTTTATATTGTCGCCTTATTACGGGATTTGAGACTATATATCAAGAAAATGATAATATATCTTGTTATACAATCTGATAATAACATAATTTAATGTTAAATTTATCGATTTGTTTTTTTTTTATTTTATAGATAGAGTAGCCACATATGAAGGTTTTTTGGGGCAATACGTGGTTTTTGTTTGAAGCAGACCAATCACATGAACTCGAAAATTATGTATTCCAAGCATGGTTAATTTATAATTATCTATTATAATCAATATTTTGTTTATCTTTTTTTCATAAAAATTAATGTTATTTTCTTTTGCTTGTTAGGAAACAAAAAAAATCAGTGACATGCCAGATTTTGGTTTGGTTTGGATGTATGGGAAGAATTTATTGATATGGTATAAAATGCTTCGTTAATGTACTATTTTTTTGTGATTTTACTATATACTGTTTTTTATTTTGTTTAACGTAACAAGTCTTTTTGTTTTTTTGGTTTTATTCTTTTATTCGTAAACACAATGAGAGAAATTATTTATAGAATAAAACTTGTATGTTTGAGTCACATGTTTCTGACTTTGTATATCTAGTTTTGTTTTAGTATATTGTTTTGTGCAAGACTGTTTAATTAGTGAAGAAGAGTCTCTAATCAGTGAAGAACCCATCGAGATAAACACAATATAGGACTAATGCAATGTCACCTAAGTCTTTCATTGAATACACCATTAATATGGGTTCTATGTATTTAGAAAATTATTAGTTTTAGACTAATAGGAGAATGTATGAAGTTATAATATATGTTGTATTCTAAAGGTCATTAATATATATATATATATATATATATTATTCCTCTATTTTGACTAAGAATACTCTATTATAAGTAAGTTGGTCTCTAGGTACTAACTAGGACCATTTAAGGATATATATATATGTATGTTTGTATTTCATATTACTCTTAGATTATATACCATGATAGATCTATGTCGTTGATTGTCGCAATACTTTGATTATTAAATCCTCTATATTTGCATTTTAATTCATTAAATATGCTTTTAGTTTTTGTATTCAATAGCCATGTATGAGATTGTTAAGTTTATCTATGTGAATATAGAAATTAAGAACTATCATTCTATGGATGCATCCTATAGTAACATATAATGATCTAAGTGGAAGATTATTAGAAATTCTTTCAATGAACATACCGTCAAATGTTTATATTGATACACTTAACTATTTTCAATACTAGTCAAATAAAATTAATCATATACGAAGTGATAGACTAATAGATAAAATATCTATAATAAAGATAATTGCATACATATCATGTTTATTATGAATACTATCAATGATTGGTTTTAAAAATAAACTACTTGGAAGAAATAAAAAGTTGTGAGATTATTTACTACGAACGAAATAAATTAAAGGTTATGGTTCATAATCTTGTTTTTCATTTAAAATATAGTTAGAATTTTGGATTTAAAATACAAAACCTAAATAATATATATATATATATAGGTGTTTGTATGTATGCTTGTATATTTATCCAAAATAGATTAATATATTATTGTTTTGATGAAAATTACGGTTCTTAAAGGGAGAGAAGAAGAGAAAAATATAGAAAACATAAACATAAAAAGGAGGCAAAATTCATTTCGAGAGAATTAGACAGCATAATATGCGTATACGATTGTTTTTTATCTGTAGAAATCCATAAAACAGATTGTGTCAGAACCAAACTCATTGTTTTGGAAGCTAATGATAACGCTTTATGAAAACTAGAAAATTGTTTTGTAAAACCAAATATTATATATCAAAGTAATGATGTATATTTTTATTTAATGTTATATAATATGATTCAAAACTGTAAAATATATTATGTGGATGATTTAAGGTTATATATCAAGATATGGCTAAGATATAGTGTGATATATAACTTAATGTTAAATTTATATATTTGTTTTTTCTAAATTTATAAATTAAGGAGCCATGTGTGAAAGTTTTTTTCGGGATAAGTGGTTTTTGTTTGAAACGGATCAGTCATATGGGTTTGAAAATATTGTATCCCATTCGAAATTTTAAATATTTTTATCTATTATACTCAATTTTTTTTTTTTTACTTTTTTGGTAGAAATTAATGTTATTTTATCTTGGTTTGGTTCGGATATATAGAAATAATTCATCGATTTACCAATTTATTTTTACGTTTTACTATATATTATTTTTTATTTTCTTTAATATAAGAAGGTTTTTTGTTTTTTACTTTTATTTGTTTTCCGTAAATACAATAAGAGAAATTAATCATGGAATAAAACTTGTACGTTTCAGTCATATGTTTTTTATTTTGTATAATTAATTTTGTTTTTGTAGTACTTTTTGGTGCAGGGTTGTCTAGTTAGGGAAGAAGAGTCGTCTAATCAGTAAAGAATTCATTGAAATAAACATAATATGTGACTAGGGCAATGACATCTAAGTCTTTTATTGAACACACCAGTAATATGAGTGTTGTGTGGTTAGAAAATTATTAGTTTTAGACTAGTAGAAGAATGTATGAAGTTATAAGATATGTTATATTATGAAGTTCATTAATCAAATATATATATATATATATATATATATATATATATTACTCTCCTATTTAGACTCTTATAAGTAAGTTGGTCCTTATTAAGAAAGACTATTTAAGAATATGTATGTATGATTGTATTTCATATTATTCGTAGGTTATGCGCCATGATAGATTCATGTCGTTGATTGTCGCGATACTTTGATTATTGATGCCTATATATTCAGATTTTAATGCATTAACTATGCTTTTAATCTTTATGTTTAATGTCAATAGTAAAATTGGTATTGTATCTACATCGCTTAGACTGAAAAATAATATATACAGTATATAAGAGAATGAAATATCTCAACTAATATGAGGCTTTTTGGAAGTGAACTAAAGAATAAAATTGTGCGGGTTTGCAGACCTAAAGCGGACAATATCACATTCGTTGGTGAGAGATATAAATTCTAACATGGTATCAGAGCGAGGTTGCAACCTGCGTTCTAAGCGATGCGATGGGTGTTGAGTGTGAGTCGGAATGCAGAGAGTGTTATTTAATAAACTTGGTCATGTATCCCACTTCGCTTAGACTGAAAAATAATATACAATATATAAGAGAATGAAATATATCAACTGAGGCCTTTTAGGAGTGAACCAAAGAATAAAACTGAACACTAGGATTGGATTTAAAAAAATATTACTTAGAAAAATTGGAAAATAAAAATAAATAATGTTTATTATGAACACTACGAACGAAATAAATATTGACGCAGGTTACTGATATTCGACAAAAATAATTTTTTAATGAGAGGTATAATACTTCTCTAATTATTAACTCACGTATTGCTAACGATATTCCTTTTAATGGGAGGTATAATATCATGGAAGAATGTAAAACAAAAACTAATTGCATCTTCCACTATGGCGTCTGAATTGTTTCATTAACCTCTTTCGTTGGACATCGATTAAAGATATGAACCGTAGTACGAACGACTTCTGCCGAGAACATTGCTGCCATATTCTTGTATTTTAGTAGACATCGAACCATTTCAACGACCGTTTGATTCCTTTTCTCTACAACCTCATTTTTTTAGAAGAATAGTGAGTCGTGAACTATCTCTTTATACCTTCTTGCTCACAAAACTTTGTGAATTCATTTGACAAGAATTCACCCTTTCTTTCTGATCTAAACATTTTTAACTTGTTACTATACTCCATTTCAACTCTGATCTTCTACTTATTGAATATCATAAAGCAATCACTCTTCTGCTTAATGAATTCACTCCATATATATCTCCTATAATCATCAACAAACAACAAAATAATAATTATCTTTATGAGTTATTGGCGAGATCAGTCCACACAAGTTCCAAATTCTCTTTTGCTTGATACAGGGTCATCTTTGGGAATGATGTCCTGTGCTGTTTATTAAAAGTGCAATTTCCACATATCTGATCGATTACTTTAATTCCACTAAATCCTTTGACTAATTCAAATTTTTTCAGCATCGATAAGACTATGTAATTCAGGTTTCCAAACCTAGCACCAACTTCATCTAGTTGTCCAAGACTACTGATATTACTTTTTAAACAATGTATGTAATGTACATATTGCGTATTCAATTGCTTTCCAAATTTTCCATTGAATGTAATATCTCATCTCCCTTGTATCTTAATTTCAAATCCGTTCCGAAATCTGACTGCTCGTTTAACGGAATATTTTTAAAGTTCATTCGCAAGTTTCTTGATCCGGTCATATGATTAATTGCTCCACTATCAAAGTACCATATCATCTCTCAGAACCTGTCATTAGATTCCATGTTTAGTTCTTTGTTGTTAATCAGTAAACTTTTCTTTTCTGTTTTCTAAGTACATACCTCGGCTACAAGCAACATAGTGTCATCCTCCACTTGCTGAATTAAGTGAATATTTTCTTCTTTCTTGTCCTTACAATTTGTAGCAAAATGACAATAGTTATTGTAATTGTAACATCTTGCGTTTTTTATGTCAAAAGTGAAGTTCTTCTTCTTTCTGTCACATTTATTCTATAAATATTTTTTCCTCGACTCTTACCTTTGCCTCGGTCTCTTCCATTTCCTTGGCCTATTCCTTTGTTACTGGAACTGTCGTGATCACTATTTAACACATCTGTCTTTGCGTACAAGAATTTTTCAACATCTTTCTTATTCTCAAACTTTTTTATCTTATCATTAAAGGCTTTTAAAACTTATGATTTCTTCTATGGACTTGGAGAAGATATCACCAAACTCTTCAATAGCAGTGGCCACTCACATGAATTTTGACAACACCAATCTAATCAACTTTTCGAGGACAATAGTTTGTTTCCAGAGGTAGAATCTACTAATTGATCTATCCGAGGAACATGATAAAGATCTTTAGGGCATGCTCTATTGAGGTCAGTGAAATCAATGCACACACGGCACTTGTCATTCTTTTTCTTGACTAACACGTGGTTAGCAATCTACAAAAGGTACTGAGATTCTCTAATGTGACCCATATTGGTTAAACGATCCATTTTTTGAACAATCACATGTGTTTTTTTTATAGAAAAAACCTCATCTTCTGTACAACTGGTGCAATATCACTCCGGATTGATAGTTTATAAAAAGTAATTTCTGCTGGTACTCCAATGACATCATTGTTACACCATACACAAACATGTTGATTATTCATTAAAAATGATAATAATCGATGTTTTAATTCTGGTACCAGCTTGGAACCAATCTTAACATTATTGCCCTCTGCGATGGAGTGGGTTTCAACCTCCTCAATCGTTATTATAATGTTGGGAGCCTCCCTGGGATCCTTAATTTCATTTTCCTCGGCAGAAGGCTCCAATAGCTGCTAATTTTTGTTAACTCTTACTCCCCCTAGAGTCTTAATGGCAAGGGCTGTTGCATAGCATTCTCTAGCTATTTTCTGACTGATCCGGACAACACCTACTTATCCTCTAACAACATACTTCAAACATTGGTGGACCATAGAAGCCACAACATGCATTATGGAGAGGCAAGATCTCCCAAATTTTGCACTGTAAGATGTTGGGCAATCCACCACAACAAATAGTACTCTTACCATCTTTTTAAAGGGACTATTTCCCAACAATACTTCCTCTTTGAACTCCCCAATCACAACTGCAAAATTTCATGTGAAGCCTACAATGGTTTAGTTCGAACGTTGTATAACCGAACGGTTTCTCATTTGCTTGTAGGAGCTTAAAAACAGGATGTTTGCCGAACTGCCTGTATCAATCAGAATCCGGCGTATATCGTTTCCCTTATTGAAGCCCCTATTACCACTGCATATTCATGAGGTCCTATAATGTCCCTCAGATATATCCTCATCAAAAACTATAAATAGGGATGTGGATTGACACTGGTAGGTAGATATCCCACCTTCCAATTGGGTGGAAAAATTGTGGACATGCCTCTTCCTGGATGAAGTAGAAGACGCAGTCACTGTATCCCCTCCGAAAATAATTTGTGACTCAAAAAAGCTAATCAGACCGTAAACCGATTTGGTATTGTCTATTATCACCCCATCAGATTTCAACATGGATCTGGATCAAGATACTCAGAGGCTATATCAAATCTTTCGACAATTACCATTTCACCTTTTTCTGTAGATGTCCCGGGATTGTTCGAAGGACCAGTCTGGGGAGCATTGGTTTGCGCATTATCCAGTCTCCTTCCCCTCGCTTTTTTACGTAGGCCCCCAAATTTCCTATTTCAATGAGGTTCTGGAACTCTTGCTTCAAGGCTATAAAATCGTGAGTATCACGGCCTATGTCATTATGGTATTGAAAGAAGCGAGTGCTTCGATTTTTTCTAGGGGACGGTAATGCTGCTGGTTTTCTAAATGCACCTCATTCTTAGTCTTGTCAGAAATTGTAGCCACACTCCCCCCCCCCCCCAACTCAGCAAACCACTCAGGCTGAACCCAGCTCCCCTCTTATTTCTTGTCTAGTGGCTCTAAGTTTGATTCGACTGATTCTTCCTTGATCGGTTGGACCCCTGTCCAGTCTTTTTTGCCCTGTAACGGGACTGGTTAGTAGCTGGTGTAATTGTTGTAGTTGTAGATCTCACTTGGCGGTGCACTCTGGTTTTCTTGGTCTTTTCTACGTTGATTTGCTTTCCCACTTGATTCAGCAAACCAACCCATGTCATAGTCTTCTTCTGAGTCAGTGAATCTGCTAGCCCCTTCTTTGTGTTCAAAACGTGATTATTGTATTCCTTCAGGGACTCATTTGGTTCCTGAGCACAATGGATAATGGTGTCCTCATTACCCTTGAGTTCTTTACTTCCAACAAATTTCCTCCGGAAGGCAACCCAATGTATCAAAATTTCTTATACACCCCTAAGGGAGACTGTTGTACCACTTGAGGGCACTTCCTATAAAATTTTGGTAGAAGGCCCGACACAGTAGCTTGTCATCGTTGTCAAAATTCATCATGAAGTTCTTGAACTATTCCAAATGGTTGTTCATATCTTGAATCTCATCGTATTTCTCCATCTTGGAGCTATCAAACCTCTTAGGAAGATGTCAGAAGATTATTTTTGCCAACAAAGGCGATTGCCTCCAATTTTTGCTACGGGTAAAAACAATATCTTCATTAGGGGTTAAAAAATACCTGGTTCGGACTGAAATGTAAAGGGATCAATCAGCAACTGATCAATATGCTTATTAGCTGACCCGTTACCCTTATCATGGTGCTTTCTTAAGCCTGTCATGCCTATCACTCTTTCTTGAATATTTTTTAGTCAACCTCATTTTCTTTTTAGATCTTCCCTTATCACTATTAGTAGATAATTATTCTTCAAGGTCTGCCTCATTTGATGTGCCGCTGGAGGACTCAGATGCAGAACTCTTAATACGCTTTGATCGTTGTGTCTTCTTGGAACTGAGATGGGTTTTCAAAGACTGCTCGTTTTCTCCAGGATTGTCAATGTGGTGAAGTACTGACGGTCCAGACTTTTCCTTAACTCATTTTTCTGCTTGTTTTATCGCCCTCAACGCCTCCATTTTAGCCCTCAACTGGTCTCGCTCCTCGATAGTATACTCCTTGTTTTCCCTTGCACCTTCCACCTTAGGAGGTAGAACATTATGCTCATTTGGATCCATCCGAATTACTTTTCTTGTTGGTTTTGAATTGTGAAATTCAGGCACCATCGTGCTCCTACTGTAGTTGCCAATTTGATGTGGTTTATTTCTGTCTGAGGGTAATTTTGTAATGGTTTGGATGTTTTCTGGTATTTAATATTTAGAGTAATGTGTAGTGAGATAATTAAGCTTTGTGCTAGTAATAAATTCTGATTACCCTCATTAACGAAAGTGGTTGGGATATTTATACTTAACTACTGACCCATAGGCTTATTGGGTCGTATCGTGAAGTCATGTCAAGTTCAATGACCCATTAGTAATCTGGTTTGAAGTTACCATCAACTAGCTTAGTCAGTATTTATTACGTTTCTCTTGTTCGGTTTTTTAAAATAGTGCTCATAATCCGAACTCTCCATCGTATTAAGTCAAGACACATTAGCTAAAATATATGATCTCATCAAAATTATTTCTTAATTGTACATGTTGGTTGTGGTTCGTCTTTTGTGTAATAATTCATTCATTGCAACAAGAATTTTACTTCACCCATATTGCTCGTTGTTTAGAAGGTTTGCAGATTTACTTGATTGGTACATATGTTTTTCAAACCGAGGAAGAATGCTTGTCAAAGATATCAGCAATGTTGATGAACCATCTCCGTCTTTTTTACAATGGCCACCACCAGAATTCGGGCGAATAGTGTCTTCAGAGAAAAATGAAAATTGATATAAAAAAACTATTTGTTTAAAAGCAAAAATCTTGAAAAAATAAATAATACATCTATGATTGGATTTAATATTTTTTTGGACCGAGTTTATTAAGGAATTTTTTTACACTATTAAAATAAAAATAAATTTAAAATATTTGATATTACCTAAAAGAAAATATTCATTAATGCAAAATTATAATATTAGAACTGATGAGTACTTATTTTATAGAACTAGATAGCAAATTAATGAACTTAATATTTAATATGACATAAATCAAACCACTAGGAACATTATAGAAAGGAACATTAAGTGTAAATAATAATAAAAAATAATACAATGGGATATAATTTTTTCATTGAGTTGATATTTTTAATTAATACAACAATATTATATATGTTAAATTAACAAAACATATTAAACTATTTTTAAAATGTTTGATATTATATAGTTTTTCATATATATATATATATATATAACACCTAGATATATATAAAAAAACATTATTCACTAATGTAATATTATAATACTGCAATTACTTTTTCTATACAACACCTAGATATATATAAAAAAACATTATTCACTAATGTATTATTATAATACTGCAATTACGTTTTCATATTGGAACCATATAATCAATTAACATTTTTAAAATGAATTTAATATTTAATATCTCATAAAATAAAATCATTAAAAATATGATAAATAAAAGTTACAAGTAAATCTAAATATAATGGAAAGTTACTATTGATATAGTTGATATAATTATATATTACAAGAATATATATTAAGTTAGATATAATCTTTTACACAAAGATTTAAAAAAAAAAGTTAAATAGAGTTTTTTATTGAAATAAAAAAGTTAAATAGAGTTTTTGATTGAAATAAAAGCTTTAGGTACAAAGGAATACACTTCGAATTAAAATATAATCCCCAAATACAAAGCCGTCGCTAAAGAACTTAATTCCATCCTCGCAGTTGCTATAGGAGAGAAGAGTCTGAAATGACGTTTGAGATATGGTAGAGCTTGCGTCTTCAGAGTTTTGGATTCCAGATTTTTCTTGATTTCAAACTTTGGATCAACCAGTCTACCGATACAGTAGATGTGGGATATAAATTGGGAAGGGAGAGAAGATTCAAGCTAAATTCCATCTCGAAGAATCACGAGATCTTTAGAGGTACACTTCTAATGTCCATGGATTGGTTCATGTATCTAGCCTTTTGAATAATCTTTATATTAATAATATAAAAATAAAATAAAATGATGGCTTAAAGAACACATACACCTAAAATCCTGAATTTTTTGAATTTGATTCAAAGGAAAAAACTTGTAAAACCACTTTAATAATGGTGTTTAGAAAACCACTCTCCTCAATTTTCTAGAAGCATAATCTCATTTTCTGATTAACAAACAAATAATGTCTACGAAAAATGTTACGAAGATGAAACATGCAATCAGGTATCACAAATAAATGCGATTATGCTTATCTTAATTGTGTTATGCAGAATGGATTGAGTGACTACATGTGTAATGTACAATGGATTGATTGATTACATGGTGAAGATAAAAAATACAAATTAAAATTCGTTTAAGGCTTAATTGTTTGACATTTGCTGTTGAATGAATTGCATGTGGTTTTTTAGATTAGTCATATAGATAAGAGTAGCATGTCTATGTTCTACTTTGGCTGCAAAATCTTTATCAACTATGGCACTCATGCATCTTCATAATATGCTATACCTCCCTAACTTATTTTGTTTAGGGATTGTGTTTTAACCATTGAGCATTTATTGAATATAATGACAGCTATTAAACACTTTTTTCGGTCACAAACGCTTATAGATATTTAGTATTTTAAAGATTATTGAACATGCTGTATGTTTCTAGTCCAACAAGTTTAAATTGTCTTATAAAAAATCAGCCCTAACATAAAATTGGAACATGAGAAGAGTAACATCATTAATGTATATTAAAGATAGGGTTCAAGAGTTATCTCATTGTTATGGATTGAGTTGGTTGATGCGGCATTAAAATGTTCAGTTTAGGTATGTAAAACAATTTTCTTAAACTTTGACATCCCTATCGGTCCCGATACCAACAAGAGGCTCATCGAGCACATGTTATACATAGATTAGATGCTTTGCGGAGTTTTTATCCTCAAAAAGACTTCAAAACTCAAATGTGCAAGCTTTGGAAGGCAGACTGCTGCAGTCATGATCAAAACTGTAATTTTGCTCATGGAGAGGCTGACACACTTCGTAAGACTTGCGACTACATTCTAGAAGGTCTACATTGCTGTTACGGCTACAAGTGCTTATCTGACCACGCACGGTCGGAGAAGATGAGGAAAGACCCGAGAAAAAGAGAAAAGGTTAAAACATACATTTTAGGCATTAGTAATATACACCTTAACCGTCTTAAATTAATCATATAGATAAGAGTAGCGTGATTTATGTTCTAGTTTGAATCCAAAAACTTTATCAATTGTGGAACACATACAAGATGCTATACCTTCAACTTATTTTCCTTATGAAAAATAAAAAAATTATTTAATATAGCCTATTAAAACTTTCAAACACCTTTAGAGTAGTAGATTCTTATAGATCTTTAGTATTTAAGATATTATTAGATTTGGCGTATTTTGGTATGCTAATAAATTTAAAGTGTCTTGTAAAAAAATAAAGATCTAGCGTAAAATTAAAACAATAGAAGATTAACATGGTATTTCCGTGTTTAGGAATCAAGAGTTCATTGCATTTGTTATCCATAGTGTTGGTTATATGCGATTAAAACGTTTAACTCGGGGTATACAATTGTTTTATTTGTTATATATATATATATATATCCATAAATTCAAATACAGGATACCAATATCCCATCACAACTATTTATTAATAGTCATTTAAAACTTAGAAAAATATTTATAACTATAAGGTTTATTTTTATACAATAACAACAATAATCAAAATATAAATTGTAGTTTCATTTATACGGTAGGATTTTGAAATGAGATTAATATTTTGAATATACTTTTTTTTTAGGTTTTCCGGTTTAACCACCTTACACTTTTAAGGTAAGTCAAAATGGACCATTAACAAATTTTTAGCAATATATTATTCCTCCATAATAGTAAATATAATATAGTAAACATAATTTTAACTCCATTAATAAATAATTCACCATTAATAAATAATTCACTATTATATAATTTCTCTTAAAGATATAAAGTTTAAGTCCGTTATCTCATATGTTTTATCTATAAATAAAAAAGTTCACAGTAATAAATATACTTTCTAAATAAATAAATAAACCTTAATTGCATATTTGTGGCAACTTCTTGTTTCTCTCTCTTTTGGTGTCAATTTGTATCATATTCAATATCTTCACGATTACCCATGAACTTATTATATTCTCATACGATATCTTACTCAACATAACTCTTATTTAATTATTAATTTTCTTTTTAATTTTCTTTTTCAATTCCTCTAAACATATTACCTTTACTTTCATATCCCAATATCAATACTTTTTAATATCTTACAAATAGTGTTTTCCACTTCACTTTTTTATTTCCTTAGTAAGTTATAGTCTTCCATTTTATTTATTTCTTAACTGAATATAAAGGTCTCTTTGGTTATTAAAATGGTATCAAAGCATGTTTGATCATTGGAGTAATATAAATGATTTAATATATATGATTTATTCGTCAGGTATTGTGCTTGAATTTAATTTGTTTGATATTATTTGAGGTCTACTTTTGCTTAGTAATTTGAAATTTGCTTTGGGGTTTAAATTTGTTTGGAGTTGTTTTGTTTCGTATCTATTACTATTGTGTTTCGCTCTAATTTTTTTTTATGTTACTATTATGCTTCAATTTGATAATTGTTTGTACAATAATCGGGCCACAAAATCATTAGAAAGTTAGAGTTTTCGGTTTTGGGATCTGTTGTGTGCATCCTCAATCAAACGGTCCGATCGAAAGGCAAACGGTGTCTGTTTTTTCTCACAGGTCAAACTTTGTTTCGTTGTCTTATGTTTCACCCATATTTGTTTCGTCTTCTAGTGCTACAACAATGTCAGTAGAGGGTATTGGCTCTATTTGTACCCGTCATATATCGCTATTGATATTTACTAAGTTCTAATCCTTGCTTTAAATCTTGTTTCAGTTAGTCAATTGTGTATATCTTGTTATTTGATGTTGTTTTCTTATGCTGTTTGTGATATACAAAATCAGCAGACTCATAGAGTGATTAAGACAGAACGTAAAATATAGGAACTCTATGTTTTAGAAAAACTCAAAGTAACAAGTGTGGATGTATATGGTGTTGATAGTGAAAAAATATACTTAACTGATATTGCTTCATCTCGTGTTTATTTGTCTTCGTTTCGTTTGAATTCTTTATCGTCTGAGTTTTATATTTGGCATTCTCGTCTTGGACATGTATCTGCATCGCGTTTCAAACTTTTAGTCTCTACAGGTGCTTTAAGTCAGTTAGACGTATGTAATAGCTCGGATTGTAGTGGTTGTAAACTGGAAAAGTTCAGCGTTAGAGTTTAATGAAAGTGTCACTTCTTCTATTGCTTTGTTTGATATTATTCATTAAGATGTGTGGGGTCCATCTTATGTCTCCACAAAGGGTGTTTTGTCGTATTATTTATCACTATTGATGATTATACTCGATACACATTGATTTATTTGATAAACCTAAGGTAAGATTTCCTTGAAATTTATAGAAAATTTAGAGCAATGGTTAAGACCTAATATTCCATTGTGATAAAATGCTTCAGTTGTGACTTAGGGGATGAATATACCTCCAATTGTTTCAAACATTTATTTGCATCTTATGATATTATACATCAATCATCTTATATTGACACCCCTTAACAAAATGGTGTTGGAGAAAGAAAACATCGTCACCTTGTAAAGACTGCTCGTTTTTTCCTTTTATCAGCTGAAGTTCTAAATGTTTTTAGGAAGAAGCAATTATAACTGTTGTTTATATGATTAATCGAATTCCCACTGCTCATAATGCAAGAATGTATCCATTTCAGAAGTTATACGGACAACTCCCAAATTATTCTTCCTTACGAGTATCTTGATGTATATGTTTTGTTTTTCGTCCTCATGTTGAACACAAGAAATTGGGTCATAAAACGACTATATGTGTTTTTTTAGGTTATGGCGTTACACATGAAAGATTATATTTATTATGATCCCACAAGAGAGAAGCTATATATATATATCGGCATATTACATTTTTTGAGCCTATCCAATTTTATTTGATTCCGATAAAATCATATGATGTAAGAAAGATAAACCTCCAGGCTATTAATCATTTTGAAACTGATAGTGATACATATTTTGTCATTAATATTCCCAATCATGAGATATATCCCATTTCTTTTGCGCACTATTCTTACTAAGCTCATTTTCCTTCTTTCATAGCCAAGATACATGATTTGTTTGAAGCTCAGTCGTTTAAATAAGCTGTTTGTGATCCTCGTCGGCAAAATGCTATAGTTGAAGAGCTTACTTCTCTTTACCATCCTCATACATGAGATATAGTTAAACCTCCATCTAGTAAGCATAAAATCGGGTTTTGTTGGTTTTTAAAATTTAAAAAAAGTATGATGGGTTTATTGAAAGATATAGGGCTCATTTTGTAGCAAATAGGTATTAAAAAATTATGGTTTAGATTATGATAAGACGTCTGCCCCAGTGGAAACAATGGCGATAGTTCGTACTCTTATTACGGTTGCATCCATTCGGCAATGGAAGATCTTCCAACTATATGTCAAAATGAGTTTTTGAATGATGATCTTCATGAGGAGGTTTACATGAATCCAGCTTCAATTGTTGCTCACTAAACAGGTGAAGTTTGTTGACTTAAAAAAGCTTTATATGGTCTCAAACAAGCCCTTTCGTGCTTGGTTTGAAAAAATCTTTACAATTATCACGTGGTTTCCTTGTTAACAATCATGATTCGGCCTTATTTATCAGATATACGTGTGCAGGACAAATTATTTTATCCCTATATGTAGATGATATGATCATTACAAGTGATGATATTGATGACATTGAGATATTAAAACGTAATTTGGCTCACCGTTTTGCGATGAAGGACTTGAGACTATTACGTTATTTTCTTGGTATTAAGGAGGCACACTCTCCAAAGGCACACTCTCATTTGAGCGAGCGTGACTTTCAGATAACAAGATGGTAAACACCCATCTTGTGCCACAAAAATATCTCACTATTCGAAGAACAACTCCCCAATGGACGGTAACAAACTAACTAACCATGTGAACAACATAAGCTATATTTGGTCGAGTAACTGTAAGATAGACCCAACTCTATATAGAAATTTTGTAGGGAGCTTAGTCTATCTTACAGTTACTCGACCAAATATAGCTTATGTTGTTCACATGGTTAGTTAGTTTGTTACTGCTCTTATATTCGTCCATTGGGGAGTTGTTCTTCGAATAGTGAGATATCTTTGTGGCACTCATTTCTAGAGAATTATGTTTCATTCAACCTCTTCACTTGAACTGTTGTCTATACTACTAGTTGTTTTTATTTTCATTGGATATTTATTAATGTCATGGAAAAGTAAAAAATATTATGTTGCCTCTAGATCGTCTACTGAAGCTGAGTATCGTGCTATGGCCGTGACCACATGTGAGATTGTTTGGTTACGATGGATTTTTAAAAATATAGGGGTTGATGTTACTAAACCTAGTTTTTTACATTGTGATAACAAAAGCACCATGAATATAGCAAAGAATTTTGTTTCTCGCTTTCATATGTTCCATCAGCTTTGCGAGTTGTTGATATTTTCAAGAAGGCTAATTCAACAATGCGGTTTCGTTTTCTTTGTGACGAATTCTCAATGTTTATTATTGTTGCTTGTGAATTTCAGAGGGTGTTAAAGATATAAGCCTCAAGTCTGTTACCTCATATTTTTTATCTATAAATAATTTGTGTCTACTTCTCTCTTTTCTCTCTTTGACTACTAACACTTTGAACATGGTGTTATAATATTGTCGATTTCAAATAAATGTACCATCCTTTGATTAGACAAGGTTGATATAATAGTATGCTTAACGACATCCAGATTTAGCTAATAGATTTGTGCAAAAAACAAAATTACGAAACATATAATATATTCGTAAGAATTATTCTTTTACAACTCATAAATAATAAGTCAAAACTAGTGCAATTTTTGGTTAGTTTGTTTATGTTTTAATTTGCACACTTTTTTTTCCTATTTTTAATTGTCTTGAATATATAAATATGTAGATGGATTCGACAATAAATATTGTCCTTTATTGTATTGATATCCAAGTCCTTGTTGCTTGTTTTCAAGCGTATAATACCTTGTGGAGTTTGTAAACCTTGTCTTCTTATCGTTAAACTACATATCAGTTATGCTTGTTGAATGAAAATATCCTTCACCAGAAGTCGATACAAAATTTTGAGTTCACAACTAACTAGTAAATTTCCCATTCTCTGAGCTGATGTAGCTATAACATTTTTGATCGTATCCATTCGGGAAAAAATATCATATATCTCTATGTAGTGAATGTCATGCTCCTTATAGTATATGATGTTGGCCCGAATTTCTTTTTTATTGTTTTATTACATTTTAAAGATTTTTTTACGAATTTTTTTAATAGGTAATCAAGTCTACTTATATTTTGATTAGAATATAATTTAAAATATTTATTTTGTTTTCTAATTCTTTTTAAGGTTTTCGAGTGAATCATATTTAAGACATTCTTAACCCTACTTTGGAATACATTTTTTTAGAGAATAAAAATTCAGACTTTGAGTATAAAAGAACAATGTGTTCTTAAAACCCTATGGTTTCTTTATCCTATGTTGTTCTTCTAATTTTCGATACATCAATATGGTATCAAACCTCAGTTCCTACAACGTAAATACATGAAGTATGTATTCGAAGCCTGAATTATCTTATTCAAGACCTAAAGGAGAGAACAACATCTATGGTTGTGAAAATCTCAATGATCATTTGGGTCTGATGGAGCACACCAACCATTTCGATGATGATCATATGACTAGTTACTAGAACAGTTAAAATTGGCTACCAATCACTGGATTAAAGAGAAACTTGTTTATTGATATGGGTCCGTTCGCAAGAAGTAAGAAATCCTGGTTGCTAAAGGTTACTCTCAACAACCCGTAGTCGAGTTCCAAATAGATCTTCTCCCTAGTATCAAAGAATGTCACAAGCCAAGATATCATTGCACTGGTAGCTCAGAATAGCTAGTTATTACGTAAGTTGGATATCAAAATAGCATTCATGAATGGTGTGTTGAAGGAAGAGGTGTATGTAGAAAAATCTCAAGGATTTGTGACGTCATGAGAATAGAAAATTGTGCATCGACTGAAAAATGCACTAAATATGCTCAAATAAACAACCCACACATGATATAATGAGATTCATAATCACTTATTCTAAAGGTTTTAAAAATACTAAGATTGCATCGATCTTGTATATCATAAAACAAGGTCCACGTAGAATTCTAATTATCTCTATGTCGATGATATCGTGATAACATGAACTGATTAAAAATGATGTTAGAGTTCACGATCGAGATCAACAAAAGTTATGAGATGAATGATTTCGGTTTGATGCATCATTTCTAAAGTATAAAAAAAACCGATATCTAAAGTATATAAAAAACCGATATTTAAAAAAAATATCTAAAAAAATATGTTTGAAGATAACAAATACCTTTCTATGCCATTTGGGAGTTTTGATTTTTAACGAGTCATCCAAACCAACCAATGCTATTTGGACGCCCAACTATATGTGTTTAAACCCTAACCCTATATTCATTTGTTTATGTATTTATTGTTGTTTGATTATTAATTTTGGTTTTATCTCTTCTGGATTGTCAATTTTTCCACTTTTTTTTTCTTCTTTTTTTCGGAGGGAACCCGCAGCCGCTACTCAGAATGCAATGAGTGCGCACATGATAAACCCTCAGTCTGACGCGATAGCCTGCAAACCAACGCCAGAAGGTAAACCACACAAGGTGACAGACTCAGCCGAAAAAGCGTATATCAAAGGACTCGAACTCATGACTTTTGGTCACAAGCATACCATACTCAACCAACTCGGCTACCCCTTGAAAGTTTTTTTTATTTTTTTTATTTTCTGTTCGGTGGTCTGGTTGCTCTTGGTCTGATGGTTAATCCTTCTTACTATTTAGAAGGATGGTATATTTTGATTTTGAAATTGATAACTTAAAATAATATCTAAGAGAATTCATTTTTTTTTATTAAACTCATGGGAGAAATATAGCATTAATGATATAAAAGTATCGTAATTAATTACGCATCTAGTTAGGCAAGTAAGACTGTGTTAAATAGAAAAAGCGTTCAAAGCTAGACATTATAATATGGAGATAGAGGCGTTGAATTTATGGTAACGGGACCACTATAATGCAGCACGACTTTCTTTAATTTGACTGTAACATTTTTAAATATAAATTATAAAAAATTAAATATTATGTTTTAAATGATACATTTTTAATAACTAAAAGAAGTGTTTTGCGTAAAGATATATATATATATATATATATATATATATATATATATATATATATATATATATATATATATATATATATATATATGGAAATCTATGGATTTTCTTATTACCATATGTTTTCTAGTCTATTTGGGGACAGCAATTCCTAAGAAAAGGAATATATGTAACATAAAAACAAATTAAAATTATTTAATAGGTAAACTTTTCGTATCTAAAATATTATTTCATCTATAATCGTAATCCAAATACTCATAAAAAATGACCATCCCAATAGAAATCATGTTCTTTCTGATGTTTATCATCAAAACTTAAACATAATGCATAATATTTTTTATTGTGGTTTATAATTTACAGTTAATGGAGTTTTTATAATTAATATATAAAAATAATAATAATTTTTGACATTTAAAAATAATAACAAAAATAACAAATACAAAAGTTTTAAAAACATTGATGTAAATAGTGATCTAAAATCCGGGGTACAAACGGTACTAAAACAAGTTTAGAACAATTTTAAAAAATTACATACAACATTTAACATTTGGCTTTTAACATAAGATTGGATGAAAAGTATTCTATAATATTGGATTATTGTCTTATAAATGAAAAGTTAAACATTATGTTATTTATTGATATATGTAGCTATTTATCGCATACCTGACGAGTATTTTTTTTCTAAAGACTAGGTCAATACATGGTGAACTGGAATGGAAAAGGTGTACCTAGATTTAAGTTGAACCACATCCTATTCTTTCGGGTTGCTATGATTTTGTTTGCAAAATCCAAAAATACTCATTGTTAGCTTTAATCAATAACTAATTTATTTTAAATAAAAAACTGTTAAAAATTAATCATGATATGCCAAACGACTTTATAGAAATAGAAAACAAACCCAGAAGTTAAGCGTTTTCTGAGTTGTTTTCTATTTATCTGAGTTCGTTATTTAGATCATTAAGCTCTCAAGCTTTTTTGTCTTGAGTTTAACTATAAAATTTCGATACTATGTATATTTTCTAACATAATAGTAACAAAGCAACAAAGCGTATCTTTAAATATAATATGAAAGTTTTGTTCTGTATCTCATCTAGACACTTCAAGCTCTTAATATGTTTTATCACGGGATCAGGGATTGATGCTTGATGGACCCACTGTTCAATTGAATATATAGAAATGAAGAAAATCGGTGTGATCGAAACCATGCTAAAGATGATTCAAGTTACCTCATTTCAATTTAAAGATTTAGTTGGAAATCGGTTGATCATAGCCAGGTTCCTTGCGATATAGGCATGAAACTAAGTATTTCAAATAAGAAAGGCAAAAGAATTCCTACACAAGACATTTAAAGTACTAAAAAAACAAGTGTTTTAGCTAGGTCCAAAATACATGATCAACTAGTTCAAACTAAATACTAAGCTCCAAAAGAAATTTTTCACTAATGTGTTTATTCAGATGCACCTACAAACTATTTTTAAAAAAAAGTATAATAAAAGATAAAAGTTCAAGACCGTTTTAAAAATTATGCAGTAAAAAATGCTCTAGTGTCTTCTTTAGAATAAGATCTTAATACAATTTTATAATTTTTATATAACATATAAATTTTAGTTTTCTTATAAAAATATAAAATTAATATTTAAAATCTTAATCCAAATAATAAAATAATAAAATAATAAACCAAAGTAAAAGAGAGTTTATTAGGTTTATGGACAAAGACACCGTTAGTTGATGATTGTATAGAAAAATATTTTCAAGTTTAGTAATAAAGTTTTGATTTTTTATTATTACGTCTTTCTTTAATTCTCTTTACATATGTACACTATACATTTAAAATAAATGAAGTTTTATTTTCTTCCCATTTTACAATATTTATAAATAATAGTTTAATAAAAACTATTGAAGATTTGACATGTTGGCAGTCAAGGAATTGTTATCTTAAGCAAATTGAAACAGGTTGGTTGATTATAGTAGTAGAAAGAAGAGTGAAGATGCTTGGATTTGAACCTTTCCTACTACTTCTCTACTTCATCAAACATCTCTCTTCGAGACTTTGTATTTTAAAGTAAGGAAGACATTAACCCACATAATCTTACTCAATCTCCCACACAATGGAGGAGGTTGAACCATAACACTCTTTACATGAGCTTCTGCTAATGCTTCTTCTAGACGACGTGACAGGGTAGAAACCTTAGCCGAAACTCATATAGGTATAAAAATTAAATTCAAGTTTAAATAAGAGAGGGTCGGTCAGTTATCTAGTCTATATGTTATATATCTATATGTAACACAAAACATTATTTAGGATCGGTCAGTTATCTCGTCTATATGTTATATCTCTGTATGTAATACAAAACATTATATTTGTTAAATAGGTGTCTATATATCTCTATCTAACGCAAACCATTATATTCTATTTATTAAGTTTTGATTTAGAGTCAGGGTATCGGAGATCAAAGTACATATTGCTGGAAATTAAATATCTCTTGCACTTTCAAGAATTTTCTTTATTTTCGTATAGCACTTTTAGTACAGGGGTTAAAGATTTATACCAAGTCTAGAAAAGGAATATACATAAGTGTTGGCGTAAAATATAAAACAACACTTACTAAAATCAAAAAAACAATTTTGATATAGATTGAGAAAGAGAAATATTACAAGTCACTCTTAGAACTCACACTAGTAGAGAAATATTTTCATAACACTCAAGAGAGCATTTTTGTCTTTCTTTTCTCTCACTCTAATTTTTTTCTCTAAGCTTACTTCTTAGTATGTTTGGTGAAGCTCTAGATAGTGGGAGAGCTCCACTATTTATAGAACCATAGTGGAGACAATGATCCACCATCTAAGATCTTAAGGATATTTAAACACTCAACTTCAAGACTACACTAAAGTTAAAAGTGTTTCTGACACTCAACATCAAAAAGTATCTTGCACTCAACCTAAGGATGGTCTTACACACAACCTCCAAAACTAAATATTAATTTAATTGTTTCTAGATGAGCCTTATTAAGTGGTATGGACCCTTTAACCGGGTTAAGTTTATGATCCAACGCTCCTCCTTAAACTTGATCTCGCGACCCCTAATAGTTTCCTTAATCGTTTGAAGTCTTCACTTTTCAGTGACTTGGTGAAAATATCGGCAGATTGATCTTGTGTCTTCATATATTCAACTTGCACATTTTTTCTTGAAATACACTCATTTATATAGTGGTAGCGAAGGGCTAAAAACCTTGACTGGTCACCGATGTTTGGTACTTGTTGCATTCGTGCCACTAAGGTTTCTTCGTCCCCAAAACGGGTCATTTTTGTTTTAAAACATGGTATATATGGTCGCTGTTGCATATGAAATAACCATACGGAGACATATGGAACCCAAAGTTATAATGTTTTTGTTACAAATATGGTGATTGAACATTTCACACTCAAAATACCACTTTTTGATGATTAACAGAGTGTAGATTAACACTAGCGTGACTACAAATATGGTTATTGAAATTCAAAGATACAAATCGGTTTTAGGGGTATTTTGGATGTGAAATGTCTAATAAATCTATTTGTAACAAAAATATTATTACTTTGGGTTCTAAAAGTCTTTGTATGGTTAATTAACACGCAACATTGACCATATATGCAACATTTTTAAACAATAATGACCTGTTTTAGGGACGAAGGAACCTTAGTGGTAAGAATGCAACAAGGGCCAAACACCGGTGACCAGTCACGGTTTTTAGCCGGTAGCAAACATACTGGAATCTTGGCTTAGGCGATGGCTGACTTATTATCGACATACACTTTAGTTGGCTCATTATGTGTTAGGTTTATCTCCTTCAATAGATTTCTGATCCAAATTGCATGACTAACACACGTAGTAGCAGCAACGTATTCTGCCTCACAGGTGGACAACATGACAATCGGTTGTTTTCATTACATCCATATGAAGATAATATTTCCCATAAAAAATAAAAATCCACTAGTACTCATTCGATTGTCTATGTGTCCACCCCAATCACTATCGCTATACCTAAAGAGTTTGTAATCATTAGAAATGGAATCGAGTAATCCAAAATCAATTGTACCTTTCAGATAGCGAAGGATTCTCTTTGCAGCTTTGAAATGAGTTGTTGTTGGAGATTCCATGTAACGGCTAACCAATCCAACCGCATGAAGAATATCAGGTCTCGTGCAAGTTAGATATCGTAGACTTCCTACCAAACTTTTGAATAATGTCGGATCTACAATTTCTCCTTCTTTATGCTTGGATATTTTGACTCCAAACTCCATGGGTGTGCTTATCGGGCTACAATTCTCCATCTTAAACTTCTGAAGGATATCTTTAGCAAAGCTTTCTAGTGAGATGAAAATTCCATCTTTTTGTTGCTTAACTTCAATGCCAAGGTAGTACGCCATAAGCCCCAAGTCTGTCATCTCGAATTCATTCGTCATTACTTCATTGAATTTATTGAACATACTTGGGCTGCTTCCGGTGAAGATCAAATCGTCCACGTAGAGACACACAATCAAAATATCTCTATCTTTGATCTTTGTATATAGAGCGTGCTCGTAGGGACATTTGTTGAATCCATTCTCTCAAAAATACTTGTCGATTCTACTGTTCCATCCCCTTAGTGCTTGTTTTAGCCCGTAAAGAGCCTTCTTTAGCTTCAACACCTTATCTTTGTGACCTTTGACCTCATAGCCTAATGGTTGTTGAGTGTAGACTTCTTCTTCAAGAACTCCATTTCGAAATGCTGACTTTACATCCATTTTTTGTATCTTCTAATTATTTTGAGCTACCAAAGATATTATTAGTCAAATAGTTTTTAATCGGGCAATGGGGGCGAATACATCATCATAGTCAATTACCGCCTTTTGACTATAGACTTTTCCAAAAAGCCTTGCTTTGTGTTTTTCTATCTCCCCCTTAGCATTTCTCTTAGTTTTGTATAACTATCTGACACCTATTGTCTTGCACCCTTTGGGAAGTGAGGTGAGTTCCCATGTGTCATTCTTCTCGATGGCTATAATTTCTTCATTCATTGCATCTCTCTATTATTTCTTTTGTGCAGCTTCTTGAAATGTCGCTGGCTCACAATCAGCAAAGAGAGAAAATAGTGTAAGGTTATCCATTGGTTCGGTTACCTCATAAAGATCACTAAGGATTCTTGTACGTTCCACTGCTCTCTCATTTTGACTACCATTTGAAAATGATAAAGGTGGTGAGTCTCCATGAGTAGATGATGTTGGTGAAGCATGGGGGGTTGCAACATCTTCTGATTGCTCATTCAGTGTCTGCTCATCTTTTTCAATTTGAGGGAAGAATATGAACTCATTTGTATGAGACCCAAAATCCCATTTGCCTTCTTCATCAACTATCACGTCTCGACTTATCACAACCTTCTTATTGTTTGGGTTGTAGAGCTTGTAGCCTTTGGAACTTGAGTCGTAACCGATGAAGATAAAACTCTTACTTTTATCATCGAGTTTTTTTTGTTGCTCGTCTGGTACATGGACATGATCTACGCTTCCAAATACACTCAGGTGGGAAATTCTGGGCTTTTTTCCACTCCACGCTTCTTGTGGTGTCTTTCCCCAAACACTTCTTGTTGGAGATCGCTTGGACAAGTAGACAACACATGTCACTGCTTCCACCCAAAAATCCTTAGGCAGTTTCTTGCTTTTGAGCATGCTTCGTACCATATCAAGGATTGTTCTGTTCTTCCTTTCTGCCACACCATTTTGTTGAGGAGATCTGGGAACTATCAAGCGACGACGAATTCCATGTGCTTCACAAAACTCTTGGAATTCATTGGATGTGAACTCCCCTCCTCGGTCAGATCTCGTGGCTTTTATCTTATTTATGCTTTCCTTTTCCACAACTACTTTAAACTTCTTAAATATTCCAAAGACTTCAGATTTTTGTTTCAAGAAATATACCCATGTTTTTCTTAAAAAATCATCAATGAAGAGAAGGAAGTAGCTAATTTTACCTAGAGAACTCAACCTGATTGGACCAGACACATCAATATGAATAAGCTCGAGAGGTTTCTTGGCTCTTGATTCTGACTATTTTGGAAAAACAATTCTGAATTGCTTTCCAAGTAAACATCCTTCGCATAGTTGGTCAGGATGATTGATACACGGTAACCCTCTCATCATTTCATTCTTAGAAAATAACTCTAAACTTATAAAGTTTAGATGCCCAAATCGAGCATGCCATAGCCACGACAAGTCTTTGTTATACGAATTTAGACACTTTGCATCATCATTTTGAATATTCAAACGAAACATTATATTCTTTGACATTTGAACTTTAGCAATTAAGTCTCATTTGTCATCTCTTAGAAAAAAACTATAATTTTTCATATGAATATCATAGCCCTTTTCTAGTAGTTGTCCCAAGCTCAAGATGTTGTTTTTTATGCTAGGTACGTAATAGACATTTGAAATTATTTGGTGACTACGATCTTTTTCACGAATAAGAATGTTACCTTTTTCCTTTCACCAATGTTTTGCTATCATCTCCAAAAGAGACATTTACACTCACTGCTTTATTGATCTTTACGAACATGCTTCTTTTCCCACACATATGGTTGCTTGCACCGGTGTAAATATACCAAGTGTTCTCTTGACCATCATTAGTGTTTTTAAATGTTAGTAGTAACATGTCTTTTTCCTTAGTTTCCTCCTTCACATAATTGGCCCTCTCCTCAACTCTATTGTTGGGGCCTCTGCCTTCTGAAGCATAATGTCCAAACTTTTGACATTTATAGCATTGGATTTGAAATTTATCATACCTCGAGTTCGAATTTCTTCATCTACGACCTCGTGTTGAGCTTTCTCATTTCTCGTAGTTGTAGTTGGAATTATTCTTGTTGTAATTCCAGCCACGTCCATGACCATGATAACCACCTCGTCTGCGGCCTCTACATCTTCCTCGGCTATGTTGGTTTCTATCATCTCATTGATTTGCATGCATGTCCTTGAGTTATACTTTGAGGAGTTGCTCGGTGATCTCTTGCTTCTTCTTGTGCTTTTCTTCATAGGCTTGTAATGCGCCTTCGAGTTCTTCAATCATCATTTTCTCATAGTCTGTAGTTTCTTCAATCGCCTTGGAGTATTTTCTCTATTACTCTCACATCTTCTAACTTCTCACCATTTCTTTTTAATTGATTGGAAACGGTTGCTACTCTTGAGAAATATTCCGAAATTGATTCGGACGCTTTTATATGTAAGGATTCGAATTCACCTCTTAATGTTTGGACACGTACCTTTTCACATTTTCGACTCATTTGTAAGAAATTTGTAATTTCTCCCACGATTACTTGGCGGAAGATGGGTTTGAATTTTTTTTTAAGCCATCATCATGTAATGCCTCATAGATGAGGATGAGAGCTTTTTTGTCTCTCTTTCTTGAATCTTCCAAATTTGTTTTCTCCTCTTGAGTAAGGGTTGCTTCATCTTCGGGTTCGTCAAACCCCTTTTCTACGGCATCCCACACATCATGTGCTCCAAGGAGAGCTTTCATCTTGATACTTCAATTTTCATAGATGTTGTTGTTGAGTGTTGGAAGTTGGAAGGATGTTATACCATTTGCTATATTTTTAAATATGTTAAATATTTAAAAACAAAATTTCGGATAGAGCTTGTGGCTCTGATACCACTTTGTTGGTGCAAAATATAAAACAACACTCACTAAAATCAAACAAACAAACAACTTTGATAAAACAACACTCACTAAAGTCATTCGTAGAACTCACATTAGAAGAGAAATATTTTTTCTAACACTTAAAAGAGCATTCTTGTCTCTTTTTTCTCTCACTCTAATTTTTTGCTCTAAGCTTACTTCTTCGTGTGTTTGGTGATGCTTTAGATGGTGGGAGAGCTCCACTATTTATTGGAACAATAGTGGGGATAAAGATCCACCATCTAAGATCTTATGGATATTTAAACACTCAACCTCAAGACTACACTCAAGGTAAAAGTGTTTCTTACACTCAACATCAAAAAGTATCTTGCACTCAACCTAAGGATGGTCTTACATACAACCTCCACGACCAAATATTAATTTAATTATTAAGTGGTCTGGACCCTTTAATCGGCTTAAGTTTATGATCCAACAATAAAGACTTGCACATGCTCGTCCATATTCTAAAATGTTCATATATGGAGATCGTCAATATCTTATCTACCGTTTCAAGATAAAAGTTTCCATAATAGTGAGATGAAAAATAATGCTAAACACCTAAAAAAGATGAACTTTTGTTTCTTAGCCACCTCTTGCGTCCATCATGCAAACCTTGATCCTTTTTAAGACTATATGAGGGGTAGATGTAACACTTTTTCTCAATGCTAATTATTGTATGAATATACCAATGTTACCTCACTCTCCACAATTTGAAAATATTACACATTTTATGTATACTTACCCAGGATATAAAATCAATGCATTCATTAACATATAGTAGGCACAACTCTACGTTAATTTTGTAAAAAGTGACTATATATTAGTTTAAAAATAAGTAGATATTAGATTTCATGTTATTCTCATTTTTTATAAATTTTAAAATCAGAATTGTTTAATCGATGTTCATAGGATAGAAAATCTCATTATTTTTATAAAATACCAACAGTAAAAAGTCATATATAACCTCAACAATATGATATATTATTTCATTTTTAATATTTAATTTAGATTTAACTGATCCACCTTATTTTCTTTAAAAAAAGTAATTACTGGCAATTCTTTGTGTCCAATTAGTTGGGAAGTAAAAACAGGAGCAATGGAAGTTGACAATATAAACCTCTTAACAATAATTTTATGCTACTAGAATAAATATTAGTATCTAGAGAGAGAAAGAGATAAAAGTTTTAGAGAGAAAGTCTAAGTACAATTGAGTAAAATAGAAATGTGTTAGGTTAGTCTTGCCCTTTGTTTAGAGGGGCCAAGACTTAGCCTTGAACTGAAATCAGTTACAAAATAAGGTAAATTATTCTTAGTCCTTAATAATATTACATAGTTATAATTGTTCTCTTAAACTTATATTATTCATTTTAGTCCTGAAATTCCTACTTTCATACCAACAATAATAAATAAACAACAAAATCAAAATTATTATTAAATTTTATGACTCATTAAAAAATTGTATGGATTTTTCAAAATTAATATTTATTCCAGAAGATAAATAATTTATATTTCATTTTAAAATGAAGTTTGAATCATAAAAATAAAACTAATAAATAGTATCATATATATTATCATTATTTATAAAGGTTATATTGCATCAACCATTAATAATAATTTAAAAATTTATTACTAAACAATTAAATATATTTACATCCAAATATGATTAGAATAAAATTTATACCACAAAAATAATATCAAATAAAAATCATTTTTTAATATATTTTATATATACTCTTAAAAATTCTATATAAAAAAATCAAAAGGTTATAAACAAATTAGTCATTCAATATTTTTTTTTTTTTTTTTTTACCAATGATTAGCTTTTGTTATCGTTATTTTTACTTGTTTTTATTTTTATAAACATTTCAAGACCTCGTGTCAAATTATATATCTAAAATTTGTAGCATCAATTAGTGTGACATATATGCAACAATTTCGTCCTAATTTATCAAAGACAAAGAAGAAAGCTTGAAATTGGTTGATACTGAATTCTGAATAATGATGAAGAGTTTAAAGTGGAGAACCTTTAGCCACATCGACTCCTTCAATATCTTCCACTATTTTGAGTGATTAAATATTAAGAAAATAAAAAAATAATAATTTTGAAATGTTGCATGAACAATTGATCGTCCAAGCGTTGAGGCTCAAATCTATTGTCCAACTGGGAGAGGAATAATAAGGTGAAGATAGAAATCCTACCATGTTGAAGTATCACTTATAAAACATGACTGAGAGTATGAAATTAACTTTCCATACTATTAAGAAACAAATGTAGAAAATCCTCATATATGGATCATTTAGCTCGAGCAAGAAAGGACGAAAATGTCACATGAATAGACTAAAACCCTGACCACCAACTTCAAGACATAATTAAGAGAAGGAATATAATCGGAAAGTTTGGTAAAAAAGCCAAAATTTCTCGTAGTTGCACAAAACTGAGACTAAACTCATGTATTCTACCATTACGCTCCAGCAAGATTCCCACAAATTCATCCTTGTGTTGGAATACACCTATTCTTTATGATGCATTTGTTGGTATTTCAATAAAGACACAAAGATTTTCCTCGGTAACAAAAAAGATTTTAACAAACCCTGACGGTAGATCCCTATTAACAAGCATCAAGTTATAGCTTCTCAGTGGTGGATTTCATAAAACAGTGTTGAAGCAAAAACATGATTTCAAACATAACATTTTGAAGGATAAGTGGTACAAGAGAATGGTGCATCCACTTATCCAAATTGGAATCAGGTCTGCATGCAAGTCGTAATATGATTTAATGCAAACTAATCAAAGTTTCAATGGCATTACAAAAAACAACCGAATAAGTTCATTCAAGGTTATCAACATACCATGGCGAATAAGAATAATGAAAAAAACTCTCAGTCAAAAGATGACAGGGGTTATGGTATGACTAGGAAAACCCATTCATGAACAACTCCAACAATTTCAATAATGACGATGATAGCTTGTTAGATGAAGAATTTTTCTCACATTTGGTATGTGCTTCTATCACCAAACTTCAACAATCATATAATGGATAAGTACTACAACAAAGGAGACTTATAGCATAATATTCTATAGTTTAACCTCCAGATGATGGAAATAAGAAGTTAATGAAAAAACAAAGTGCATGGATATCTTCATGACCTTTAGAGAAAACTTCATACAATGGTTTAAAAGTTCCCCAAAATGATGCATAAAAAGTTAAAATATGCGTCACACAAATTTTAAAATTCATTAGTGTAAGGTGACAAAAAGAGACGGGGCTACATAATTCACTACAAGAAGATGCCCAATGAAAGTTTGAAAAGAATACATCCAGAGGTTTGTAAAGATCATAAGCGAGTTATCGGATTTCCAAGATTTGGTGGGTGTAACCTTATACATGTAAAGAGTTTTAGAGGTTTCTTTCTAATATCATATAATTAAATTAAAGTTTCAAAATTTGCTTGACTTACTCGCGCAAGAACCATTATATCACGGTAGATACGGTTGCTAGATCCAAAATATACGAAGACACTATAACTCCAACAACATTATCACAAATCCTTTAAGCTATCAAAAGGAATAAAGCGGCTCAAGTAAATAAAAATAATAAAATCAGGAACAATAAATATCAAGATCAAAAAAATAAAATCAAGAAGCAGCTACGATTAAAAATAGTATAAATGACTGATTATCCTCTAAAACGAACATTTATAGAGAAAACCAAAACAATCAGAGTAATTTATGTTAAGACTAGATATTTGATAAGTATCATTAGCCATGGAAGTTACATGGAGCACGAGATCACCGAAATAAAAAATATATTATAAGTTTTATAATGATATTTTCCATCCTATAAGAGACTAGTGGAGTTTGTAAGTTTGAGTCAGAAGTTATAAATGTGGGAAAACAAACTTAGTTTCTCAGGAAGAACGAAAGATATGGGCCAAGACAATGTTCTGGTCAAATAAAAATCAAGAAATATTATGTGAGAAAAGAGAACTCGCCAACAATGTTGTAATAGTTGTTAAAGATTAGGAATATCTAGACTCAGACCCCATTACCCAACCAATATGGGTAATTGCTGAAGAAGAACCCTATTATGGAATCTTAAATAAGTCAAAGAAGAGATATACACATGAAACAAAGGTAGAATATCAATATTAAATGTTCTCACACTTGTATCTGAATTCATACAACATGCTAGCATTCGGGGATAATAATCTAAGATGAATGAAATCACCACATATCAACATTGTAATAATAATTGTGGAGCTAGTTAAAGTTAAGGTCAAGATAGTGATGATAAACAATTGAAGCTCAAAAAATATACTTTACAAAAGAACATACCATAAGATGAGATGAGATATGATACTAACCCTAACACAACGAAATCTGACTTGTTTCACACAAGCAAATGCGAATGTAATAGAGGATTTGATTAGAATTTATTCTAAAAGAACAAGAATATATGAAGAACATGCATGTTCATGATAGTCGACACAACTTCATCTTAAACTTTCATATGGGGAATATCGTGGCTGGATCAAATACACGTCGTAGTTTCAACAGTTCCCATTTTCTTAGATACATAATTAATGGCAAAATAATAATGATAAAATAAAATCAGAAAAGTTCCAGGAATGTTATGCACCATCTATGGCACTCAAAACATAGTAATCAAAATGAAAATATGGTTATTCTAAACGAATGGATGATCCAGAGAAGGCTACGCCTACTCCAATAATGGGAAGATGTAAATGATATATAAATGAATTGAGGAAAGACCTTGAACATCGGGTGAGATATTATAATCGACGTCATCTAAATAAAATTAACTTTTTATATAATCACTTTGATATTTTTGCATAGATTACACAATATATGATTGGAGTCCCAACATAATTCATTTGCCCCAAATGTTTAACCAATAACAACTTTTGGGGATTTACCAATTGGTGGACATAACCTCTAGTAATAAAATGCTATCTTTTAAAAATGCCTACATTTATGATATTTGGGTTACAAGACATCATAGGGAGGATCATCTGTCGGACTTTACCAGAACATTTGCAAATCTTATAAGAATTAATCTCAAGTTAAACCTAGTGAAATATACATTTAATGTAAAATTTGGAAAATTATAGGGACACATGCAAAAAAATAATCAGAGTAGATCATACACAGCTTACGAACTTAACAATAATAGATTTACCAATGAAAATGCAAAAGAATGTAATCGCACTCAACAAATTCATGTCTAGATTTTTGGTCCAGTGTCAAAATTTCTTCCACGTGATGGAAACAAAAAAGAATTTTAATTAGATTACATTTTGTGATAAAGCTTCCACCAATATAAAAAAAATTATTGGGATCGACAAAATTGTTAACAAAAACCTCAACTATGAAAATATTTGTATTTGTACCTTAAAGGTTTAGGATATGTCATTAACACAATATTAATCAGGGATGAATGAAGCGAATTTCATGTAGTATACTAGTAAGGTGATAGTTATTACCATATGGAATAGATACTTATAAATAATAAAAAAAATTAGTGGCATAAGTAGTTCCAACAACAAAATAGGTCATATTTCCAATCTTATTCGATAATAGTCTGAACTTAATTTCTCTTAAGAAAAATATTACAAGATCCAAATATATATCTGAAATACTGACCAAATGGTTAGACAAGTTAGAAGATTATGATATCTACTTTAAATCAAGAACGACAATTAAACACCATGACTTTGCAGATTTCTTCACAAAATTTCAATATAAAATATTAGTAATTATAAAATAATAGTCTCTATTTATATAGAAGTTTAACAAATGAACTAACAATCAAGGCTAAAGAGTAAAAGTCAAACTCGAACATGTGATATCTTAAAACGATTAATCAAGTCTGGCATTCTATTCTCGAACAAAAAAGCAGAATACGAAGCCTAAATTACAGTACTACTGATTGTAAAACTTTGCACCGCCAAAAGACTTGAGCGACTGATAGATTTACAAATATTGAAATAAATTTAAAATAAAAAATAAAAAATAAAAATTACTTATACGAGTTTAGGCAACAAATGACCATTTTGAACTTGTTGAATTTTCTTATATTTTATTACGTAGTCCATCGATTATTTTTTATATATAAAAATATAAAACTTTAAACATAAATATAAAAAACCATGATTCAGTTTACGTATAGGCTTTTTAAATTGATGTTTGCATATCGGAAATAATGAAGCCAACATATATACTAATAAAACTAAGTGTTAGAAATTTGTATATGAAACATCTTAATATTGAATTTTTGCAAGTAGATATACCAATTAATAAATATTCGGTTAATTAATATACTGATAATTGGACTAATATGCCAAAATCTATTACATAAGTAACTTTGTAGAGATTGAGTTAACTTTAGATTGTTTGAAGGATTAAGCCGAAACATTAGGATTTGACCAAACTACAAAGTTTGGTGGCTGAACTGAATAGATCTGTTAAATGGATTATGATCTTTCAGCACATGGCTAACTAACTATCAGAACATAATTTTATTAAACTTATAACCTAAATTGCATATATAATGGAATCTCGTTCTTAGAAATTAGCAAAATTAGTATAATGAAGTTTGATCGGTGAAGTGAGAATACAAGGTGTTAATAGTTCATTGATCAATCCTATTGCAAATATTGTTGGCTCCAAAGAAGATTAATATTTGGAATATTTAATCATGAACATGATATGATCATCTGAAATGATTAATTAAAATTAAAATTAAAATTAAAAAATTATCTCAAAGAATGACTTTCGTAGTATTCATTGAATTAAAACACAATCAATGATCATTTTTATAAGCTCATAAATATATGTTAGGATATTTACCCAAATGTATCTTGTAAGCAATATATATATATATATATATATATATATATATTCTGTTTTACATGTAATATGTCATGCTGAAACATTGATTAAGTTTATGTATTATGTGTCAATGTAAGTATATTTTATATGATGTGTGTTATATTTAAAATTTTAGTTAATAACTATAACTCCTAAAACAATAGAACCTCATCTTTGTTATGTTAGTTTTATTCAATGAATGGCAGATATAGATTTATATTTGATTTATAGTGATCATGGCCTATGACTAAGTAGCTCACATCCCGCACTAGTTAGGGTTATCATAAGGAGAAAAAAGAATTTGATGTGTGGGAGAAGTCACTTAGATAAAGATTAAAAATTATAAAACCGTGAATGCCTTTAGAATTACATGGAACGGTCCCGACTAAGATCATCCATGCAATTAAGTCTGCCAAATTAGATAAGATACATTTTACCAAAGTTTAATAAGGTGGTGATTAAGATTTTAATATTGAATTTTTCAACCATCAAGTTTAAAGAAAGAAAACAAGACAACATATTTTTGGGGTGTCAGTAATTTCCTCAAAGCTAAAGGCACTTAAGATTAAAAATTTTAAACATGTTGTAATAAAGTTTGTGTTTTAGTTTTCCTCGTCATAAGAAATTGACGTTAAGAAAAATGACTTCTCATGCAACTTATAAGGGGGAGAGGCTGAAAGAAGAATGTATTAAGACGCATAAGGTGATCGTACTGAAAGTATATAATATAAATTATGTGAGATAAAATAAACCTCAAGAATAACCTGCGGGCGGTAGATATTTCTTTTGTGAAAAGTAGCAAGATTAAATAACATCTAATAATCACCTCATAACTTTGGTGTGTTTATAAATCAATTTAGTTTCAGTTGCATGAAACACATAGTGGGTTGGTACGGTGAAGACCAACCATATTTTATTTATCTTAAGTATATAATAAGGACTCGGAACCTCTATGATGGTGAAATTTTTATGTAACATGTAAAAGGTAGTTTATTCTTAGTGTATGTCATTTATGATTTTCAACTGATGTTTGCTAGTTAACATTTAATGTGTTTGAAAAGTATTAACAAGAATTCAATTTTTTTGTAAAATATGACTTGAAAAATGCATTTTACATGATAATTTAATATGAAGTAAATATTAATTATTGAATGATAAGTTGTTTTTGGCGAATATTATTTAGCATCACAACAAAATAACTAATGTACAACTATTAGACAAACTTACTTATTATATTAATATTTGATACAACCACTTAAGTGATATCCTAAGATACAAAATGGATAAGCTTCTTGTTGAGAAATTTGATTAGGTACTTGTATGAAACGTATACAAGGGAAACATATGAAAATGAAAATATTCGGGGCACATAAAGCAAAAAAAAGTCTTAGAATTTATCAATACCAATATTTGTGAATTGCTCCTTAAAAAATCATGGAACGAGACCGATTCTTCATATCATTCATATCTGATTTCTCTCATTATGGGTACCTCTAGTTTCTTCATGAAATATAAGAATACACATACAAGCTTATATATAAACTTTAAGAACGAGGTTAAATTGAAATTTGGTAAGAGCATTATGTGTGTCAGTATGGTTATGGTGGTGAATATTGAGGAATTCAGATATTTCTTAATTATTAACCCTCTTAAAACTATTTTTGTATGAGAGTATATGTCAAATAAATATTCGTATGAGGTATTTTTAGAGAGATAAACTGAATCAATAGAGAGAGAAAGGGAACAAAAGAACAAATGTAGCAATCGTTGACTAATCATTGTTATAAAGAATTTTAATTAGATTATATTTTTTGATAAAGCTTCCACCAATATAAAAAAATTATTGTGATCGACAAAAATGTCAACAAAACCTCAACTATGAAAATATTTGTATTTGAACCTTAGAGGTTTAGAATATGCCATTAGCATAATATTAATCACGGAAGAATAAAGAGAATTGAATGTAGTATATATACTATGTAAGTATATAGTTATTACCATATGGATTAGATAGTTATAAATAATAAAAAAATTATAGTGACTTAAATAGTCCAAACAACAAAATAGGTCATACTTCCAATCTCATTTGATAATAATCTCAACTTCATTTCTCTTAAGAAATATATTACAAGATCCAAATATATATATATATATATATATATGAAATATTGGTTAACTAGTTATACAAATTAGAAGATTATGATATCTACTTTGAACCAAAAACAACAATTAAAGACCATGACTTTTCAAATTATTTCAAAAAAATTCAATACAAAAGATTAGTATTTATAAAAGAATAATCTCTAGTTATATAGAAGTTCAGAACTAACAAATGAACTAACAATTAAGGCTAAAGAGCAGAAGTCAAACTCCAACATGCGATATTCTAAAACGATTCATCAAGTTTGACATTCCAATTATTAGACAAAAAAAAACAGAATACGAAGCCGAAATTACAAAACTACGGATTGTAAAAATTTGTACCACCAAAAGACTTCAGTGACTCACAGATTTATAATTAATAATTGACGAAATATTGAAATAAACTAAAAAAGTAAAAATTATACATTACTTATACGAGTTTAGGCGACAAATGGCCATTTCGAACCTATTGAATTTTTTTTTTGATGAAAATAAACTTTAAATAAATGTAAATAGTTCATACAAAAGATTTGGAGCATAACCTAGGGACAAAATCAACTGAAATATCCCGATAGGATACATTAAGCAAAAGTGTACTTGATTAAGAAATACAACAAAGAGCATAGGAAGTCATAAATATCTCTCGCAAATAACTCGACATAATCGAAGCTCGGCCTTCAGATTGGGTCAGATCGTCTAGGGGACCTCTGATAGACATGGAGCGAGGAGATCCTGCAAGTAAAAAAGAGGAGTAAGAAGATGCATAATTATATTTACTATGGTCAGCTAATCTTGGTGCCCTGGAATCGGAATCGTAAATCTTCTACAATACAGTGGAAGGTTACAGAATCCAGGGCTGGAACGGAACCAAAAATTCTTACATTCCGCTCTTTCCATACGTGCTAAATGACCGCGCCAAAGCAAGTACGCCGGAGAGAATGGTCACGAGAGTTAGACCATTTTAACGCCTCTAAAAACCAACAATTATGTAATCCAACAATTATTTTATATATATAAAAATATAAAACTTCGGAAATAAATATAAAAAACCATGATTCAGTATACGTATAAGTTTTTTAAATTGATGTTTGCATATCCCAAAGAATGAAGCCAACATATATAGTAATAAAACTAAGTGGTGGAAATTTGTAAATCAAATATCTTAATGTTGAATTTAATAATTGTTTGTAGATATACCAATTAACAGATATTGGTTAGAAGTAACTTTGTAGAAATTGAGTTAAATTTAGGTTGTATGAAGGATTAGGCCGAAACATTAGGATTTGACCAAACCACAAAGTTTGGTGGCTAAGCTGAATAGATCTGTTGAATGGATTATTGTCTTTCACCACATAGCTGAATAGATCTGTTGAATGGATTATTGTCTTTCACCACATAGCTGACTAACAATCGGAACATAATTTTATTAAATTTATAACCTAAATTGCATATATAAAGAGACATACGATAATATTCTTTCAACTGATTGCATGATGTCATCTCGTTCTTAGTAATTAGAAAAGTCTGAAAGTATAATTTTATTCATGCCTCCTTCTTGGTTTATTCAAAGATTAATTAATAACAAATATCAAGATTTAAAATACTTAGTTGAAAAACAAATTCAGGTGATTCAAGTTAACGGGATTTACAAGAATAATCTCGTAACTACAATTTATAACTGTTAGAATGAACAATTCCACGTCATTTCATAGTAGACTCATACACAAAGGAATGATTTCTTGTTATTCAATATATATATTAAATGATTAATTATATTTTATAAATTGGAATTAAAGCTAAGAATCCATGTGGTTCGATCTAGCATTGTACGTTGCTATGAAATCAATTATACAAGGACGTTGACTTAACTTTTTAAATAATTCGCGCTATTGTTATTATATGTTATTTTGAACTAGTTAGGTCATATATTTAGGATTCTAAAAAAAATGTTTGGTTGATTTAATATTATAATCATGATTAGTATTATAAGTGTTTATGTTAATGTTCAATTAGAGAATAAGATTAGGGTTTACCATTTAGTTTAAAGTTAATTTATTGCTGGAAAAAATAGATTTTCGTAGAAAAAATACACTAGATCGAAGGAAAAAATCGAAATGACGAAATGTTGTCAAATCACTTAGTCGCGATTACCCCTCGTGTTATCGCAAAAAAAATAGTTGAGCAAAGATCATGTACGAGTTCTAAGTTTGGTTCTTCTTCTGATTGATATGTATTTCGATATGTTGTATATGTGTATATGTGCTTCATTGCGATGACTTAGATTTTTCTATGTAATTATTTAATTAAGGTTATTTACATTATGGTAGTTATAAATCATAAAACTATTTTTTTCTACGCAAATGAAGTTTGATCCGTAAATTGGAGAACACAAGGTGAGAATAGTTCATTGATCAATCCTATTGCAAGTATTGTTGGCTCCAAAAAAGATTAATATTTGACATATTTAATTATGAACATGATATGATCATCTGAAAATTTATCATTAAATTTTAAATTTAAATAACAAAATTATCTCAAAGAAGGACTTACGTAGTATTCAGTAAATTAAAACACAATGAATGATCATTTTTATAAACTCATAAATCTATGTTAGCATATTTACCCAAATGTATCTTGTTAGCGATATATGTTTTGTTTTACATGTAATATGACATGCTGAAACATTGTTTAAGTTTAAGTATTATGTGTCAATGTATGTGTATTTTATGTAATTTGTGTTATATTTAAAATTTTAGTTAATAGCTATAACTCCTAAAACAATGAAACATCATCTTTGTTACGTTAGTTTTATCCAATGCATGGCGGATATAAAATTATATTTTAATTATTGTGATCATGGCCTATGATTAAGGACTAAGTAGCTCAGTTCCCGCACAAGCTAGAGTTACCATAAGGAGAAAAAAGAATTTGATGCGTGGGAGAAGTCACTTTGATAAACATTAAAAAATATGAAACAGTGAATACCTTTAGAATTACATGGAACGGTCCCGACTAAGATCATCCATGAAATTAAGTCTGCCAAATTAGTTAAGAAACATTTTACCAAAGTTTATAAGGTGGTGATTAAGATTTTGTTATTCAATTTTTCCACACATCAAGTTTAAGAGAAAGAAAATAAGGCAACATATTTTTGGGGTATCAGTAGTCGTCTCAAAGCTAAAGGCACTAAAGATTGACTTTTTCAAAGATGTTGCAATAAAGTTTGTGTTTAGTTTTCCTCGGCATAAGAAATTGACATTAAGTAAAATCACTTCTCATGCAACTTAAGTTCATCTAATAATCACCTCATCTTTACCTGCGGGCGGTAGATCTTTCTTTGTGAAAAGTAGCAAGATTAAATAATATCTAATAATCACCTCATAACTTTGGTGTGTTTATGAATCAATTTAAGTTCAGTTGCATGAAACACATGGTTGGTTGGTACGGTGAAGATCAACCATGTTTTTATTTATCTTATGTTTATAAGAAGGAGTTAGAACCTATATGATGGTGAAATTTCTATCTAACAATGTAAAAGGTAGTTCATTCTTAGTGTATGTCATTTATGATTTTCAGTTGATGTTTGTTAGTTAACATTTAATGCGTTTGAAAAGGTATTAATAAGAATCCAATTTTTTGTAAAATATGCCTTTAAAAATGCATGATACATGATAATTTAATAGGAATTAAATATTAATTATTGAATGATAAGTTGTATGAAACGTATATATGGGAAACATATGAAAATGATATTGAAACTATTAGAAAAAACTTATTATATTGAAACTTAAGTGATGTTTGATACAAACACTTAAGTAATATCCTAAGTTACAAAATGGATAAGCTTCTTGTTAAGAAATTTGATTAAGTACTTTTATGAAACGTATGTATGGGAAACATATGAAAATGAAAATACTCGGGGCATATAAAGAAAAAAAAATCTTAGAATTTATCAATACCAATATATGTTTACTGCTCCTTAAAAATTTATGGAATGGGACCGGTACTTAATATCATTCATAGTTGATTTCTCTCATTATGGGTATTTCTACCTTCTTCATGAAATATAAGAATACATACACAAGCTTATTTATAAACTTTAAGGACGAGGTTAAATTACAATTTGGTAAGAGAATTAAGTGCGTTCAATATGGTTGTGGTGGTGAATAATTATGAATTCATATATTTCTTAATTATTAACCATGTTAAAACTATGTTCGTATAAGTTTATATGTCAAAGAAATATTCATATGAGGTATTTGAAGAGAAAGAAACTAAATCAATAGAGAGAGAAAGGGGACAAAATAATAAATGTAGCAATCATTGACTAATCATTGTACCATTTTCCCAAAAAGGGAATGTTTTTATATAGTATATGGGGTATATTCTGCATTTACATGTTTACCCTCTCATAAATAGATTTTCTCACCTTACTCTTTTACTATTTGTTTTCAAGTTTGCTAGTTATTATATATGACCCCCTCAATTCTTATGTTTTCTTTAGTTTGGTCATTAATATTTAATAATATGAGTTTAAACATTTTATTCATTACATTAAAGCTTATTATTCATCCTATTTTTCTCCCCTTATCAGGGGCTTCAGGTAGACACTCTTTATCTGCTTCTCTTACTACTCAGCCCCCCGGTCAATCTTGTTTTGAAATAACAATTGTGACCCTCCAATATCCAAAGACCCTCACAAATCTTCCCCATTGCTTCATATGGGTGGTGATAAAGAAAATCTTAGGGAAACGAGTAAATAAGATCGTTCTGATAAGAAAGAAGTCCTCAGACCTAGCAAAACGGTCCACCAAAATAAAAATTGCCCCTTTTATTACGATCCCCCAAATAACATCACATGGAACCTCTCAAAGTACCCAGAGGTTAGTCCTCAGAAGCCACTTCCAAAACAAGTTCGACTAGGTAAAGTGTTAATGTCCATTTTTGACATGAAAGAGAAAAACTTGGTTGATGAGTCAGATACTGATCAAGGGGTGAACAATATGATTCCAACAGAAGTTGAACTCATTCAGGCTATCCCAAGGTTAAGCACCCCCCCCCCCCCCGAAAATTATGTATGAGGTCAGGAACCCTCTTAATATTATGATTGTTTCTCCTACTCACCAAGTGGAAATTCTGTGGTGAAGAAGAGCAAGAAAAAGAAGAAGAGAAAAACTTGAAATTTTCTTTTGAATATAGAAGATATCTTAGAGATAACCTTCGAGAAGTTAAGGCCAAGTATCTGTTTACTCTATATAGAATGAACTATAAATATTTCCACCCATCCGATGAGGTGGAAATTAGGGACTGATGGGGAATTCATGACCAATGGTACGATTCGGTTCCCTAATGTTGGAGAAACCTCGCCATCTATTTGTGATCATGAGTTGATCCTTTATACGAAACTCATGAACTAGGGTCTTCGCCTGCCACTTGACCCTGCCTTGGTTGAATACTTCCATCTGATTAAACTTTGTATGTACCAACTTTATCCCAACACGTGGTACACACCCAGGGCGTGCATTATGTCTTCCTAGATTTCTGGGATGGAATTCTCAATGAAGCAGTTGGTCGAATTCCACATATGCTTCATTCCCTCAAACTTGGTTAAGATCCATATTTAGATATGTGATCCGGGTCAAACGAAGTTATTGAAAGAATTCATGGTACCCCCTCCCCCTCCCGGAAGATGCAGTAAAGCATTTGGAAAGCTTGGACAACTTGGTTTATCTTCCAACAAGAGCTAGGGCTCTCAGTCACAGTCATCAAGCGCTGAAAAATCTGATGGTGAGGAGAACGATACTGAAGGTGATTCTGATTTAGAGGCTAAAGTACGAGAAGGTCAACAAACTGAAGTTTGAGAAGAGCAACAAGTTGAGGTCCGAGATGAATAACAAACTGATGTCCGAAAAGAAAACCAAACTAATATCCGAGAAGAACAAAAAATTGATGTCAACCTTGAAGCTGTAGTTGAAGTGAGACCAGCTGGGATAGAAGGTGTTGTAAGGCCAGTGAGGAGATATTCTTCTCAAGAAAATAAGAAGAAGATAATTGATAGGAAAGAGGAGGATGACACTAGTCTAAGTTTTCCTCCTATTAAAAGGGTTGTTGTTATCGACTCAGATTCAGCTGGGGAGTTTGTTCCTCAAAGAAGGCAAGCTGCTAACCATGAGAATCAGGAAGCAATTCTGGAGGAATGAGAAAATGTTTCCCCTGGCTTGGTTTATTTCGATGTTTACGAGAATGAATTTGTTGTGAATGAGCTTAATGAGTTTTTTCTCTTTCCTTCTCTCCTCGAAAGGAAGGCCAGCCGCAAAGATCACTATAACAGCAAAGTCATTCAAAGAAGAGCCGAGGTGAAAATGTGCTCGCCCGTGAGAAGGAAACATTTGCTGACCAAAGAAAACCCAAGGGAAAGAGGTTAGAAAATCAACTCACCACTGAGAATGATACATCTGCTGAGTAATTTAAAACGACTACTAAATTATAAACTAAACATTTTGAAGAGAAAGAGTAATTCGATGATGAGAGGGAATGATTCATTACTAGGGACGTCGTACTCTCATCGATGGTCTATTTGATTCTTGTGATAAGAACGATAAATATTTTGAGATTGCTCTTAAATAGATTGAGAAGATCTCCGTAAAGATTGACTCTTGGAAGAAATTCGAGGCTAATAAGAAGAAATGCATTAAGGAATATATTGCTGACTACGTCTCTCGCCTCGGAAAAAGGGGAGCCAACATAAAGTCAGCTTTAGTTTTAGAGATGCACGAGAAATTTCCTGATTTAAAGCTGGGAAGCCTTTGGGGATGCGTTATAGACAGACATCGCCCAATAGGAGTTCCTTTGGAGGATGAAGTGATTTCTAGCGACTAGAAAAGTTCTTCCTCCGGCTCTGGTTCCTAAAAAATAGTAACGGAGATGCCACTTCTGAATGACATTGGTGTTTTATTACTTTTTGTGTTAAATTTCATCATTTTGTGTAACCCTTGCTTCCTACTTATCTTTTGGTGCCCCTTGTCGAAATTTTATTGAACTTTCATGTTCGGATATATAAGTCGGCTATTTAGGCACCTCGTTAAAACCTTCCTACTCCACAAGGGTATGAAAGAGTATGCCGTTGATACATACATAAGTTCACAACAAAAATATTTACAACTTTACATATTCATTCCAAATAAATATAGAGATTTTCAATATCCTAAGGGTGAAGAAGATCCCTTGCTTCATTATCTTTGAGCCGGTATGTCCCCAGTTGAATTTTCTTTGTTATCGTGTATGGACCTTGCCAATTAGGGGCTAACTTACGAAGCCGATTTTATTTTGTGTGAAGGAATACATTCCTCAAAACTGTGTTATCTATTTTAAATTCTCATCTCCTAACCTTTAAAGCATATCGACTTCTCATCAAAGTCTGATAGTGTAGAGTATTCAGTTGTGTCCTTCTTCTTTTTTTCTTCCACCAAATCTAACTTTGTACGATTTCCCTTATCATTTGCCTCTTTGGAGTATTCATTGAGTACGAGGGTAATATCTTTTCTGATGGAACTGATACATCCATTCCATAAATGGTTATTTTCCATCCTTACCTTCCAAGTTCTTTTTTAAGCCATCCAAAATTATCCGATTGGTGACCTCGATTTGGCCATTCGCTTGGGGATGAAAAGGTGCCGAAAAGCGTTATTGTGTTCGCTTAAAAGAACAAAAAACTTTCATTTCTTTGTTATTGAACTGTGGTCCGTTGTCCATTGTTATTTTCCTCGGAACCCCAAAAGGACAACAAATGTTAGAAACATCAAATCTGATCACGTCCTTAGCTTTTGTCCCTACCAAAAGTTCAGCTTTCACCCATTTCGAAAATTAATCAACTGCGGCAATTATCGTCTGTCGTCATCTAGATGTCATCAGTAATGGTCCGACCAATTCAATATCTCATCGGCCTAACAGTAGGGATTTAGATCTTGACTCGAGAGGCACACCTGGTGCATTGATCGTATTGGCAAATCTCTGGCAAGTGTCACATTTGTGAACTAATTCCTTGTCATCTGAGGAGGGTGTAGGCCAATAGTACCCTACAAGAAGAACTCTTTGTATTAACGTTTTGTACCCGCAGTGCGCTGACCCTTCCCCATTGTGTAACCCTAGAAATATCATCTGTGATTCATCCTTTCTTAAGCATCGAAGTAGAGGCCGACTAAAAGATTTTTTATAAAATATATCTCTGATGACACAATAACCGTATGATTTGAACTGTATCATTTTAGCCATCATCTTGTCAACTTGTAACACAACGTTCACCAAAAATTCTTTAATCTCACTCGTCCAATATTTTGTCATACTTGCAGAAATTTGAAAAGCTTCAACAAACCCTTCAACTGCTTCGGACACCCTTACTGATAGAAGGATTTATTGTCTAATAATCCAAGGATACTTCTCTGAATAAGAAGAATTAGCCAAAAAATCCAATACTGAATTTCCAGCCCTTTGAACATGTTCGTACCTGATGCCTTCAAAAGCCAATGCTAAATCATTCAAAGCCCTCAAATACTTAACTAAATGATATTTTCTTACCTCACATTGGTTAGATGCATGGTTTATAAGGAGTTGTGAATCACTCACTCACCTTACTTTCCTAGCCCCACAGATTTTTGCAAGTCTCAAACCTGCCAAGCCAGCTTCGTACTCAGCTTCATTATTTGATGCTATAAATCAAAAACGGATGGCTTAATACATTGCAATTCCCTCTGGAAAAACCAATTGCACCCTTACTCCACATCTTGACGATCTGGAACCCCCCATCTGTTGGGAATATGGGGGTCCGGTCCGCATATTCCTCCTCCGTATATAAGTAAGAACACAACCGATCTCAACACTAGTATGATATTGTCCGCTTTGGCACCCGAAGGCCCTCACGGTTTTGCATTTGGTCCACTACCAAAAGGCCTCATACTAATGGAGATGTATTCTTAACTTATATACTGATCTTTCTTCCCATGTTTAACCGATGTGGGATGTGGGACTTTTGGTCGCACCTAACAATCCTCCTCTCGAACAAAGTACCACTCTAGCCTCCTCTTAATTGACTTCCATCCGCCTACTCGATGACACTGTGCCGCTCCTTGATCAAGCCACCTGCTTGATGAGCTATCAGGCACTCCATCTTTAGATGAATCTGCGCCGCTCCTTTATCAAGCCACCTGCTTGATGAGCCGTGGCGCTCCATCTTTAGATGAATCTGCGCCGCTCCTTTATCAAGCCACCTGCTTGATGAGCCGTGGCGCTCCATCTATCCAGCAGATCATTCACATTGAGTATGGCTCCTGGCTTCTGGTATGATGTTCGCAGAATTTCACCCACATCACAACCCACCACATCGCGTTCCGTCTGGGCCTGGTGCTATGATACCATTTGTAAGGAATATTGGGTTCGCATATTCCACTTTTGTATATAAGTAAGAATACTCCAATCTCCACAATAGTGTGATATTGTCCGCTTTGGGCCCACTGGCCTGCACGGCTTTTCTTTTGGTCCACTTCCAAAAGGCCTCATACTAGTTGGGGTATGTTCTTACTTATATACCATTGATCCTTCCCATGTTTAACCGATGTGGGATGTGGGACTTTGGTCGCCACTTTAACACTCATCTCTTTCATGGATGTTTACGTCAGATATAATCAGCTCCGAATGGACCCAAAAGATCAGGAGAGTATTACTTTCATCACTGGAAGAGGTTTATATTACTATAAGGTAATGCAATTTGGGTTAAAGAATGCTGGAACAACGTACCAGTGCTTAGTAAACAAACTTTTGAGACTCAAATCGGAAGAAACGTTGAGGTGTATATCGATGACATATTAGTCAAGAGTGCAAGGGATAAGAACCATTTGGAAGACCTATAATAAAGTTTTGCTAACTTGACAAAAATAAATTAGAAGTTGTATCTAGAAAAGTGTACATTCGGGGTAAGATCCGGAAATTTCAGAGGGTATATAGTCAGTGAACATGTTATAGAAGCCGGTCCGGTACATCTAAAGGGTCTGAGCAGTATGGCATAACCCATAACAATCAAAGAGGTATAAATCCTAGCAGGAAGATTGACAGCATTAAATAGACTGATATCACGATCATCGGATAAGTGCGATCCTTTTTTCCAAGTGCTAAAAAGAGAAAAAACTTTGATTGGACCCAAGAATGTTCAGAGGCTTTTCATCAAATTGAAGAGTATGTTTCTTCGCCAGAAATCTTGACAAATCCAAATCCGGGGGAGAAGCTGTATATATACTTGGTGGTGTCAAATTACGTTTGATCCGAGAAGAGGATAACTCTCGGAGACGAGTGTATTATGTGAGTAAAAGTCTTCTAGATGATGATAAGTGGTATCTAAAGTTATAAAAAATGATCCCTTGCATTAATCACCACTGCACGAAAAATGAGACGTTATTTTCAGGCCCACTCTATCATCGTACAAACATATTTTCCATTGAAAAATGTGTTACACACGCCTTTGGGTTTCAAGAAGAATGACTAAGTGGTCGGTTGAGTTAAGAGATTTCAATTTTGAGTTTTAGCCAAGAACTGATAGCAAAACACAAGTGTTAGTGGTTTTTTAGTCTAATTTTATTCCAAACGGACAGATATGGAAGTTGATGAGGAAAACAATAGAGTAGAGTGGAGAGTTCTAGCAGATGGTATAGGGAATATTGGGTCCGCATATTCTGCTTTTGTATATAAGTAAGAATACTCCGATCTCCACAATAGTGTGATATTGTCCGCTTTGGGCCCACTGGCCTGCACGGCTTTGCTTTTGGTCCACTTCCAAAAGGCCTCATACTAGTTGAGGTATGTTCTTACTTATATACCATTGATCCTTCCCATGTTTAACCGATGTGGGATGTGGGACTTTGGTCGCCACCCTAACAAATCTTCCTCTCAAACAAAGTACCACTTAGCCTCCTCTCAATTGACTTTCATCCGCTCACTCTAATCAGAGATTGCTCCTCCACTTGAGCAATAGAGCTTTTACAGCGGATCTATCTACTCACTCGACCATCATGTGCTTGTTCCTTAGCTCCACTATCCACTCTAATCAAGTACCATCGCTTGATGAGTCATGGACTCTCTAGCTCCACTATCCACTCCAATCAAGTACTACCGCTTGATGAGTCATGGACGCTCCGAACTAGGATGTATAGAGTAGATCATTCACCTTGAGCATGACTACTGTTTCATCATGTTCGACCTCCGAGAATATTACCACCATCGTGTTCCGTTTGGGCCTGACGCTCTGATACCACGTGTTGGGAATATGGGGGTCCGATCCGCATATTCCTCCTCCGTATATAAGTAAGAACACAACCGATCTCAACACTAGTATGATATTATCCGCTTTGGCACCCGAAGGCCCTCACGGTTTTGCATTTGGTCCACTACCAAAAGGCCTCATACTAATGGAGATGTATTCTTAACTTATATACTGATCTTTCTTCCCATGTTTAACCGATGTGGGATGTGGGACTTTTGGTCGCACCTAACAATGAGTTGATTTTCGGAGGTTGAACCAACTAATTGATCTATTATGGGTACATGGAAAGGATCTTTGAGGCAAGCTCTGTTTAGATCAGTGAAGTCAACACACCTTCACCATTTCCATTATTTTTCTTCACTAGGACTGGATTAGCAGTCCATATATTACGACTCGCGTATATGACCCACTTTAGTCAAAGGATCCACCTCTTCCATAATAGTTTCAGAATTTTCTTGAGAAAAAAAATCTTCTCTTTTGGATTATCGGACGAACACTACTTCATACTCCTAGCCTATGATAAATAATATTCATAGGGACCCATGTGATAATTTTTGTACACCATGCAAACAAATGTAATTTTGTTGATAAAAAAATGATTGAACTTTCTTTTACCTCGAAAGATAGCTTCATGTCGATTTTAAGGATTTTACCCGGAACAAAAGACATGGTACTCGAAAATGTTGTCTAGGACTATAAACCCGGGGGAATCATCTATAGGATCAGACCCTGAGGGAAGTCGCACTGACTGCTATTCTTTCGTTGATTCGACCATTTTAATCTGTTTAGGGGCCAAAACTGTTTGATAACATTATCTTGCCATCTTCTGACTGCTTCCAAGTGTTTCAACATTGTTCCCAATAATATATTTTAAACATTTATAAACGGGTGACGGCACAACGTGCATTTTAGACAACCAAAACCTTCTAAAGATATCATTATAAGAATATGGGGTATCTATCACAACAAACAAGACTCTGACTACATTCTTGAACGGTCCCCAACCTAGCTCGACTCTTCCCTTGATTTCTTCGTCAACCTCAGTTGTAGCCCTCGAAATCCTACTATCGTATGATCCGATTGTAAAATCGTCGGTGGGTTTTTTATCTGGCTATAAGTAGTCATAAATTTAATGTTGGTCGAGTTGCCGATATCGATCAGAATTTTTCGTATCTCATTACCAACTATCTCGGCCACAATAACTATCCATACTACATCTCTCATATCATTATCTTCAAAACAGAGTATTGAGGACAGACTTCTATACAAACGTGGTGAAGTGCATGCTTCCAGTTCTGTTGCTAAACTAACAATATGTCTCTGTCGAGAATAATTTTATGTTCCTGTAATAGTATCTCCTACAAAAATTGTTAGTGATTGAAAGAAAGCACACAATTTACTAACCTTTCCTCTCATTATCGGATTTTCTACTATATTCGTGTTGTTTCTGCCCCGGTTTTTTTTTCTAAGTACTTAGTGAAGATGTTGAACGCATCAATAGATTCTTCATGAATTGTTTCTGATATCATTAAAATGTCTTCTTGCTTTGGAACAGCTTCTTGTTTAAGAGCAACTGAATAATTGTTTTTCACAAATGTAGTTAACTTCTCATTTTTGATCAAATATTGTATCTTTTTTTCTAGCACCATGCAGTCTTTCGTATCGTGCCCGATATCCTTGTGATACTAACAATATTTATTTTTGCTATTTTTTATTGGAGTCTGCATCAGAAATAGTTTACTTAAATGGGCATGCGGTCGCGTTTTCTCGAAAATAGTCTCTACACACTGAGTTAGTTTGGAAAAATGAGCAATTCGACTCCATTTGTTTGACACAGGTCGAACACATTGTTGAGCATTGACGACTGGTGCATATTCTTTCACTCTTTGAGGTGCCTATCTTATAACTTGAATAGGTGCTCGCGGTCAGACCATATTTGATGGTTGGAACAAATGTTTTCAGACATTTGCTGGTGGCACATTGATTCTTATCATTGTTGGATCTTGGTAAAATTGATTCAGATTGAACTATAACATTGACTCTAAATGAGATGCACTCGAGTCTTCTAACAAAATTCTCTTTTTATTTTCATGATCATGATTTCCCTTCCTCGAACCGTTTGTTCTTCGAGCAATTCGATGAGAACCTTTGTGTCCCCTCTAATTTCTTTGCATGTAACTTATTTTATGTCGAGTAACCATTTCCAATGACAAAGATTCATCTGAGCTAGAAGACGAATATTCACTAGATTATTTTGATTCATAGCATTGTCCAGATCTTGCTCGTCTTTTAGAAGAACAATGACTTTTCGTCTGATGCTTCTCCTCGGACTGAGAAACGTTTGGCATTGAGTCTAATACTATTGTCCATTCTCGTCGGACCTCAGATTTAATTCATTGTGAACTGATTATCGCTTCCTTTTCAACATTCATCCTCTCAATAACTTCCAGTAATTATTTCTCTCGAGCTACAAATACAGATTCTTCGAGTAACTCTTCTATATATCGATCATTGTTGTTTCTATTATCTGTTACTTGTTCCTCGATCATAAGATCTCCAGATGAATCTCCAATCACATGGTTTATCAGATCAGCCTCTACCTCTTCATAGACTTTAGTCTCCATTGCTCTTGCGGTGTTTTAAGATTAATATTATGGTTTTGGAACAATGATTTTGGGTACCAATCGCCTTCCCACAGACGATGCCACTGATGAATTCATGTATTTCTTAATTATTAACCCTGTTAAAATTATATTCGTATGAGAGTATTTGTCAAAGAAATATTTGTGTGAGGTATTTTTAGAAAGAAAAACTGAATCAATTGAGAGATAAAGAGAACAAAAGAATAAATGTAACAATCATTGACTAATAATTGGACCCTTTTTCCCAAAAAGGGAATGTCTTTTATATAGTACATGGGCTAGATTCTGAATTTACATGTTTACTCTCTCATTAATGGATCTCTTCACCTTATTATTTTACCAGTTGTAAACAAGTTTCCTAGTTATTATATATGACCCCCTCAATCCTTATGTTTGCTTTAGTTTGGTCCTTGATATTTAATCATATCAATTTAGATCTTTTATTCATTACATTAAAGCTTACTTTTCATCCTATTTTTCTCTCATTATCAAATACCATTGGAAACATCATATTTGAGGTGAACGACTAATGAACCATTTTTAAATTACGTAGAGGAGTGGGACATAGTTCCTTATAAACTAATGTCGAGCTTTTCTATCGTAAAAAGGTTTATATGAGAAATGAAACCAAAATACTTAAGGATATGGTGCGTTGTATGATTTTTTATTCAACTGTATCATTATAAATCTGAATGAGTCTATCAAATGTGTAATATATATTTTAAATAGAATTCCAAAAAATGCAAACATAGAGACCTCAAATAATTTTTGGACTGCCAACAAGCCTAATTTAAATCATCTGCATGCTTGGGGATGTTTATCTAAACTAAATCCTAACATCCTCAATCTAAAGAGATTAGGAAACATGTTAAGAGTAAGTAAACTTGGTGATTTATGTCACGCCGCTTAGACTGAAAAGTACTTACAATATATAAGTGAATAAAATATCTTAACTAAAGTGAGGCCTTTTGGGAGTGAACCAAGCAGTGCGAGACTAATCTCCCAAAACGGACAATATCGTATTAGTTGGTGAGAGACATATTCTAGCATGGTATCACAACAAGATTGAAATCTGCGTTCGATGCGATGGGATGGGTATGTTGAGTGAGGAGGAATGAATTCTGCGAATCAAGTTTAACGGAGAGTGTTATAAGAGTAAGTAAACTTAGTCATTTATCCCACATCACTTAAACTGAAAAATTACTTACTATATATAAGTGAACGAAATATATCAACTAATTTGAGGGCTTTTTGGAGTGAACCAAAAGCAAAGTTGTGCATGACTAATCGCCCAAAGCGAAAAGTATCACATTAGTTGGTGAGATATATATTCTAACAATAGAGAGGTAAGATTTTATTTCATTGATTATTTTTACCATTCAAAAAGACTTTCAGTTTTATGATTCTCCCAATATAAGTATGTTTTAATTGAGGATGCTGAGTTTGAGGGGTAAATATAAGAACAAATATTCATTTTGAGGAAAAATCTATAGAGATTTATAAAGTTTGTTACAAGGATAACCATTTAATGAATCCAACATATCGGCCCCAAAGAAGGTTGTTGCTGGATTGAAGATCAAAGATAAGTAGGTTAGTAAGTCAGCATATCGTCCCAAAAGGACGTTCGTAGTGGATTGATGCTCATATATCAAATGATTTTGTTTTCATGTCATTCATTGAAGTCTCATTAGAATATTAAGTCCCTCCAGCTGATATTCGTCTTCTACATAGAGAAAAAAATAAAATGGTGGAAAGAAGTTAAAAATTTACCTCATCAAGAAAGTTAAAAGTTCAAATTACTACTTTATAGAAGATCCACTAGAGATATAAAAAGCACTATATAATTGGATCATCTAATGTATATTTAAAAAGATAAATATTCATGTGGGTAATGGTAAAGGATTCGTCTTGTTTCTATTAACATATGAAACGTTTTGATCCGCACTTAGGGATCAACACTACAAAAGAATAACATAAATTAATGCAAGATAACCAATATAAGAATTTTCCCCATTACCAAAAGAAAAGGTCATTTGAACTTAAATTTATTTTCAAAAAAACCTAATTGGGGTCCCATGATAATCTGGAGAAAAAAAAGTATGCCTTGTAGCAAAATGTTATACTCAAGGTTAAGGGATTGATAAATATACCTTCTCTTCAGTATCATCCAAGGAATATTTTAGGATAATTATGACATTAGTTGCAACTTTTGATCTAGATATTCATCGAAATAGATCTTAAGATCAATTTTCTTAATTGTGACACTGAGTAAACTATTTTGTTGAGAATGAATCGAATACTGCCTTGACAGTGCACTGTGTCTTGCAGTACAGTTTTATGTCTGTGATAGTATTATTGTGCCTTGACAGTGTACTGTATTCGGTAATACAAATTAGTATTGTGATAATATATTGTTAGTATTGTGGTATGAGCCCATTAGGCCCATTATCTAGTAAGTTTATTTATTCTCTATAGATGGAGTACTGGAGGTTGAAATCAAAGATAAAAAACTAAAACTTTTACGAATGCGGTGAGTAGGGTCATTATAGGAGAGATCGTCCGAAACTGAATGGTAAGAAGGGAAATCAAAAGAAAAATGCAACAAACATTGGTGAAGGTGTGAACGATTCCGACGATAGTGAAAATAGTGGTAGAGGAGATTAATTGTCTGTGAGTTCAGACTGTGGTAAAAAATATTGGGTACTCGATACTGGCACTACATATCACATGTGTCCGTTCAAGTAGTGGTTCGATACTTACAAGCCAATGCAGGGAACTGTCTCTTTACAGAACAGTCATTCATTAAATATTGGTGGTATCGATAACGTTAGAATCATAATGTTTGACGGAGTTGTTAGAATCTTGACGTGCTGGCATGTTCCTGGTTAAATAGAGACTTGATTTTGCTTGGGACACTAGACTGTCGGGGTTACAAGTACAGTGCAGAAGACAGTGTAATCAAAGTTACAAAAGGCTCAATGATGTGCATGAAAGGCAGTTTGCAGAAGGGTCTTCACATTCTCCAAGGGAGTGTTGTTATAGATGATGTTGCAATAGCATAATCAATGAGTAATAGCCAAGGTAGGCAGGATCAGAATCAGTTGTGGCATTGGCTTCTTGGTCACATGAGTGATAGAGGATTAGCTGTTTTTGGAAAAAGAGATTTATTGAAAGCTTATAAAGCAGAATCATTAGGATTTTGTGAGCACTAGGTGTTTGGTAAAAAAACTAGGGTTAAATTTAGTAAATCGGCTGTAAGAAAGAATAAAGGGACAGTGGACTACATTCACTCAGATCTTTGGGATCCAAATAGAATTCTATCGAAAAACGGAGCCAGATCCTGCATGAGTCTGATTGATGATTATTCAAGGATAGTGTTGGTTTACTTTCTGAAAACAAAAGATGAGATATATTCAACCTTTATAAAATGGAAGACGATGATTGAGAAGAAAACAGGAAGAAAAATCAAACGTCTCATGACAGATAATGGGTTAGAATATTACAGTCGTGAGTTAACGAGTTCTGCAAAACTGAGGGAATAGTGTGCCATCGCACTTCTTGTTAGAACACAACAACATAATGGAGTCGCAAAAAGAATGAACAGAACGCTTTGTGACAAGGCATGAAGTATGGTCTCGAATTCCGATGTGAGAAAGAATTTTTAAGCTGAAGTTATCAATACACCGTGTTGCTAGGTGAATCGGTCTCCATTAATGGCTATTGATTGTAAAACGTCTTTTAAGATTTGGTCTGGATCGCCGGCTGATTACGAACATTTCAGATTTTTTGGTTGTCCTGTTTATGCTCATGTGGGAGATGGTAAGCTTGAGTCGAGGCCAAACAGGTGCATATTTCTAGGATATGTTATTGGAGTGAAGGGATATAGGTTATGATGTGCCTCTCCAAAGTCTCCAGGTTTTCTCATCAGTAGAGACGTTACTTTTAACGAGTATTCTTTGATATATAGTCACAAGGAAGTATAAAAAATGGTCGAATCAGTATCGGTTGTGAGTAAACATGTGGATCTTGAAGTAGAATCAGTTCCTAGCAGGTCCAATAATTCGAGTGGTTTTCAGGTGGATCCAGAATCAGGAGGTGAAGCGTCAGCATCGAATGATAGTGACGATGATGCACCCGAACTAGAACAACAACCTTATAGCATAGCATTGGGAAGAGAAAGAAGAGATATTAGATTTCCAAAAAGGTATGCGAATCTAGTTGCATATGCTCTATCCGTTCTAGAAGAAGTTGATATGCAGGAACCTAGTAGCTACACAATATCTATAGCCAGTTCAGAGGCAGATCGATGGATTGGTTCTATGGGGGAAGAGATTGAATCTCTTCATAAAATCAAACATGAAAGCTTGTTGACTTTCCTAAAGTACATAAGGTAGTAGGTAGTAAATGGGTGTTTAAGAAAAAAGAAAATAATCCAGAGGTTGAGGCATCTCGATTCAAAGCAAGACTGGTCGCTAAGGGTTTTACTCAAAGGGGAAGGAATTGACTTCGGTGAAGTGTATTCTCTAGTGGTGAAGCATAGTTCGATTCGAGTTTTGTTAACCATGCTAGTTTTGCAAGATTTAAAGCTTGAGTAGTTGGATGTGAAAACTGTGTTTCTACATGGTGATTTGGAGAAGTGAATCTACTACGGTGGACAAGGTTTTTCTGCTAAAAAATTCGCTATATGGTTTGAAACAGTCACCTAGGAAATGGTACAAACGTTTTGATACAGTCATGATATCAAAATGATTCATGAGAAGTCCATATGATAGCTGTGTGTATCATCAAAAGATGTGAGATGATTCTTATGTTTATTTGTTGTTGAATATGGATGATATATCTATTGTTTCTTGTAGTATGTCAAACATTGTGCAGATAAAGAAGCAGCTTAGTGCGGAGTTTGAGATGAAGGATCTGATAAAGCAAAGATGATTCTTGATGTGGAGATTATCTTGAACAGAAGTGTAGGATCATTACACTTGTCTCAACGAAGCTATATTGGGAAAGTGATACAACAATTCAACATGTTTGATGTTAAGTCAGTTAGCATCCCGTTTGCTACTCATTTCAAGTTGTCTGAAGTAGGCGCGGCCAAGGATGATTATGAAGTAGAACAAATATCGAAGGTTTCATATGCAAGTGCAGTTGGTAGTATCATGTATGCTATCGTATGCACACATCCTTATATTTCACATCCGGTTAGTGTGGTTAGCAGGTACATAGGATGTCCTGGGAAAGAACACTAGCATGTAGTGAATGGATACTTTGGTATCTTAAGAATACTATGAACATTGGCTTAACTTTTAACAAGACCGATATTGGTGGATCACTAAATAATGTTGCATGATTAGTGTGGCTGGTTTTGTTGATTCCGATTTTGCAGGTGATATGGATAAAATAAGATCTCTAACAGGATATGTATCTACTCTAGTTGGGAGTGCGATCAGTTGGAAAGCACAGTTGCAAGCTACTGTAGCTTTTTCTACAACGGAGGCAGAGTACATGGCAGTAATATAAGCAGTCAAAACACTGTACACCTTACAGGGAACCATTAGCGTACAAAACACATAGATATCAGGTATTATTTTATTCATGATATAATATCAAAGAGAACTGTTGATGTGAAGAAAGTTTCTACACACAATAATCCAGTAGATATAATGACCAAGACAATATCAGTTCAAAAGTTTAGGGAGTTCCTAAACTAGATTGGTGTTTCCAGTATATAGTGAATGCTTTAGGGGCATTTGGTGAGTCATAAGAAGAGAAGCTTCTATGTTGATAGTGAAGAAATGATAGTTTCCTCAAGTTGATGAATTGTTGTGAATGAGTCGAATAGTGCCTGGACAGTGTACTGTGTCCGACAGTGAGTTTTGTCTATGTGATAGTGTTATTGTGCCTTGACAGTGTACTGTGTTACCTTGACAGTGTACTGTGTTTGGAAATAAAAATAAGTGTTGTGATAGTATATTGTTAGTCTTGTGGTATGAGCCCATTAGACCCATTATCTAGTAAGTTTATTTACTCCCTATAAATAAACTTACTAGATAATGGGCACTACTTGGACTACACATAAATACAATCTGAAATCTGTAACCCTTTTCTATCATAGTGAAACACTTTTCTCTGGCGACGCCCATGGACGTAGACAGTTGTCGGACCACGTTAGATCATTTGTTCTTTTCTTTTCTGTCATTTATGCGTGCTCTATTTTATTTATGTTCTGTGCCTGAGCCATTTATGATAAATTGCATAATGATTTATAACAGATTTATATGGTGCAACACGGGTAATTTGTAATATGTTATTAAAAGCCCATGGTATGCAAACTTGAAGAATCTATTTATAAAATCAAACTTGGCTCTCGATAGTTGTACCACAAGTTCTTTGAGGTAATAGTATCATTTGCATATAGACGTTGTAAGGAAGATATGTAGTCTTTTATCATTCATCATCAGGTATCGGTTTATTCAGTTTACTTATTGAAAATAGATATATGATAACCATTAAGTAAATATATAATTTACTGTTATATGAGGATCCAAGCGGGATATCACTTGAAATGTATGGATTAATATCCTTCATGATATATTTAATCATTCTGAGCAGATGATCCAATTACTAAATAATTGAGTATTAAATATAATTTGGAATTGATAATTTGATCAATAAATGGAATACCATTATGAACGTAATTATGTAGAGATTGAGTTAAGTTTGATAGATTACATTCATTCAACACATAGCTAATTAAAAACTATAAACAATTAAGTAAAAATTTATTATATATAAGGAGATATACGATAGTATTCTTTCAACTTGTTGTATAATTGTTTGTTTTAATGACTCATTTTCAAAACTAAAAACCATATTTTTCTTTTTTTTTTCTCTCCTCCTTAAATTTATTTTATATATTAAATAAAAAAATCAAATCAAAATTCAAAAGTTGAACAACATGTGATTCAAGCGAACAAGATCTATAAAATAAAATTCACAACTGAAATCAATAATTATTACGATTTCGGTCAAGTAAATATTTTGTATCATTTTTCAGCGGAACTATTCAGAATAGAATTATTTACTGTTGTTCGATGGATATATTAAGCTATTCAATATCTTTAATAAATTCGTTTTAAAATTAAAGTTCCTGTGAATCTATGTATTGAAACAACTTGAACAGACACAGGAACTGAAACAATTGAACATACAAGAGTTTGATTTTATTACTTGAAGAATGAAAACAAACGAGTTCAGTACTTATATAAAATATGATTCCCACTACCCACTAACATCACTTAATAATTTGAGACTTTCAGAGTTCTCAATGTAACTCTCATTACTCCATTAACTTCATTGAATAGTTGAGAATTTATTTGAACTGTCTGCTTCTTTAATGAGAATTTACGGGAGACTTCATTGAGGGGAATTTGCGGGGACTCTGCGGGGACTGTGAGGGGACTGTTTGTCTGTCTTTGTAACTTAAAATTATAAGAGTAAAGAATGCACTAATTTGTGACACTCCCGCTTAGTGCATTCTTTCGATCAGCTAGACCGATAGAAAGTTGTTGAACCAGTATCGAAACAATAGCCTGAAGTGGACCATTTGGTCATTCATATTACCTGCCCAATCAGAATCAACAAACCCACGTAAGTGGAACTTTGTATTCCTTTGATACATCAGCCCATAATGTAGAACATATTCCCAACCTCCTAAAGCTGGATAATTCCAAATGATCATTTCTACATCAGATAAGAAATAACTGATTGAAGCCGTAAGTATTTCCTTTGATGTAGTTGATGTTTTATTGATTATTAGATCATCATCAGAATTCTATTTGAATTGGTCTATGAAAAGCAATAAGTAGAGCGAAGCCAATGTCATGAAAACTGCATGGAAAGTCGAAAACCCCCTGTTGTTCCATTCGATTTGTTGCTTCCTGTTAAGGTTTTCGTACGTTTTGAAGAATAAACGACTTATGAAACCAGTTACCTTGTATATAATTAAGCACACGAAGATACCAGAAACAACAGATGATGGCCATAGAATTTCTTTGCTTGAACTTATTTTCGTAATGAGATAATTCACCTCCATTATGATGTCAAGTCAAATGTGTCAAAGCCAAACATTTGGTTCTTCTGATTCTTTTTGAACATTTTTGTCCAGTTTATTGAAATATATCATCTTAGATTCCAAAATAGAACCACCGAGACAAGAGGATCCACTCTCATCTATTTTAGTTTCTAGAATCTCACGAGGCTTCTTCCCTTCTTCCTCCACCAAGGGCGGTTTTACTTCTGGATCAACCTCAACGATATGCAACCTCAACATTACAACCAACTCAGCTACATTTGATTCAAGTTTACTATCCACGGAAAACTCTGCCAATCTGAGCTCGTCCGTACACGTTATTTTCACCAAATCTCCATCGTTATCCTTAGACTTGATCAAAACCGACTTTAACACTGAAAATTTTGAACTCACAATCTCTCTCAAAATCTTAAAGTTACAGTTAACAGGCATCTGACTAAGCCTTATACCATTCCCATAAACAAGCTTCAATTTTCTCTACATGATTTGAACAACTATATCAACTCTCTACGTATCAGCCAATACCGCAATCGACTCATATAAAGCCGCTTAAAATTGACTATCCTGGCATGTTGTTGTGCTAATACCAATTTTAGAAGAGCCCTGCAAAACTTGCAACATAGCCTTGGATGATTTACTTTTTCTCTCACGCGGACCATTTTCAGTCACGATACCACTCTATGGCTGCTCTACCTTATTATTACCACCAGACAAGACATCTGAACCATTTTATACTTTCTTCGGTGTGAGGCGTGCAGGTAGACAAGGCCTGAGTCCAGGATTCGGTGCACCGCAGACAGCTGAGGCACCAAGGGAAACTGGTTGATTAATAACCAATGCCATGTTATCCGGTTCATTAACAACCTCAATCGAGAAAAAACTTTCTCACTGTCGCTCGTTGCTCTCTTTAACATCATGTGCAACATTTTCATCTGAAAAGGATGCATCCTGAACTTCAACACTGATTTGCATCCTTTTCTGCTGACCACCATTTTGAAAGTGACTTTGTGTGTTTTTCCATCTTGACTTATCTTTAGTAAACAGTGTATCTTCAATATCAACTGAAGACTTACCAAGCATTTGTGTAACCAATTCTTCCTGGTTAGAGAGTAGGTTCTTTAAGTCAACAATTGATGGTTGGTTCACCCATCCTTGTCTTGATGATATAAACAACATGAAATCAGATTGTAACGAATCAAATAACGTCTTAGCCTTGCATCACTGATAGGTTCATCACTATCCAAACCTGAAATTTTCGAACATACATTCTTCACCTTAAGAAAGTAATAAGATATTGACATATTACCTTGGGTTAACGAAGCAAGCTCATTCTCAAGGTATTGAAGCCGCATAGTATTTTTTTGGGTAAATAACCTGTCAAGAGTATCCCGGAAATCTTTTGGAGAATCCAATACAGAAACATGATCAATAAATTCCTTACTGATCGAAGTTCTCAACCCGAATAAAGCATTTCCTCACCTTACTTTCCTATTCCTCATTAACTCGGTGTTTTCCGAAGTATCACTAGGAAGTATCTCGGTACTGGAAACAAGATCCCATAAATCTTGTCCTTGAAGGAAGGCTTTCATACACAACCGCCAATATTGATAATTGGTTACAACAAGCTTCTCTGTAGACATAGGAGAAGCTGAATTACTTCCATTTATATTGATTTAAAAGTAATAACACTTAACAAGATTTTTATTTCACTGGGTAATAAAATCAAACACTTGATATGCAGAGACCTTGCTCTGATACCATGAAACAAATTGAACAGACACATGAACTGAAACAATTGAACAGACAAGAGTTTGATTTTATTACTTGAAGAATGAAAACAAACGAGTTCAGTACTTATAGAAAATATGATTCTCACTGCCCACTAACATCACTTAATAATTTGGGACTTTGAGACTTCTTAATGTAACTCTTACTACTCCCCTAACTTCATTGAATAGTTGAGAATTGATTTGAACTATCTCCTTCTTTGATGAGAATTTGTGGGTACAAACTTCATTGAGGGGAATTTGGGGGGCTCTGAGGGGACCGTTTGTTTGTCTTTGTAACTGAAAATTATAAAAGTGAATAATGCACTAATTTGTGACATATATTTGTATAAATGAATTGTAAAATCATGTTGATTGAATTTTATACAATAAATTCACGTAATTGAAATTATGCGTTGTTTGGACTCGATGTAGGATTTATAAAAGGGCGGAGCTATTTCCTCCATAAGATCTATTATTTCCTCCACTTTAAATTTTTAATAAAACAGTGAACACTTGTTTTTACCTTCTTAGCTTTTATTTACCTTCTAATTTATAATTTGATACCACTATCTACTATTAAACCCTTATTACAACAAACACATCATTCAGATAAATTAGAGCCAACATATATGATTTAACTTCTAAAATTAAATCCTAAAAATATAAAAACTCAATTATTTTTAAGATTAGTCACAAAATTACATGTTTTTTAAAAAGAAAACATGTAGTTCCGAGACGACCACTCCGAATAACATGTTTTTTTTATAAAAAGCATGTGATTCTAAGTTAGGAACTCAGAATCACATGTAATATTTAAAAAAAGAACCCAATCAACAGACAATAATCAAACCACAAAGAAATTATATTTTGAACTCAATATACATGAAAGAAACAATTAAACCAGAAATTGATATTAGAAAACAATTAAACTAGTAACTCGATATGCAGGAACTCGATTAAACGATGAACAAGTTTTTTTTTTCTGTATATAGATTTCCTATAACTCATTATACAAAAAAATCATAGATTTAAAAAGAGATTTTATTCTATATGTCAAACCATATATTTAAAATAAAAATAAGATTAACGATAGATTTTTATTTTTGGAACTCCATAAACTGTTTCAAAATTGTTTGGTGGCTAGGGTTTCTTAGGGTTAGAAGAGAAAATGCTAAAGTGGATAGTTACGGAAGAAATTTGAATTTTTAGTGTAAAATTAAAACAATGATAAATTAGGATTTTCCTTTATGGAAGAATTTTTATAAATAGTGAAGGAAATAATAAATTTTATTTCGCCCTTTATAAAAGAGTTCGTCTGATTGATTTAATAAAAGAGACATGATTAAATTTACATATTTTTAAATTAGAGTATAAGAGTATAAGATTATAGGTTTACGTCTTCATTAAGGTTACTTTGATACTGAAAAAGGGGATTCTAGAAGCAAGAAAAAGAGAAATGCTGGCAGCACCCCCTTCATCGCGATCGCACCTAGTGTGCACCTCAGAAACTCCCCTGACAGCTAGAATTTCTAGGTTTTTTTAAAAATCCTAATTACCTTAGAGTTCTGTTTAATAGAAGTCAAAACGATGTGTTTTGTCTAAGACTAAACACACCATTTCATCCTTTGATTTTCTTATCAAGAAATTGGCATTTTGTTGATCAGTCCAAATTGAAACTATCCCACACACAAGTAATTCAAATACCGAAACCCACACACGAAAAATTAAAATACATATAAGAATTTGTAACAATCTAAATCATAACTTTTTGTAATAAACTATATATAAAAGAGCAACCCTTTAACGGTCCACCTTAGCTCACCAGTTTTGAGTTCATACTAACTTGGGTCTCCTTTTTGAATAATAAAGGGTCTACATGGCCTTCTTTTGAACCTTTTTTGAATAATAAAGGTCTACAAATGAATCAGATCAGTACTCTTTGCAACATTAAGCTGCACATTAACTTGTTCCTCTTATACGAAAACAATTCTCTTACAAGTGACTAAATAAAAATGGATGGATTGTTAGTGGTGTTGTCCAAAAGTTAATCAATATGGAAATATGTAATATTATTGAAAATCTTGACTATGAAAAATGGGTTACAAAAGATCAAACATTTTTGGGTTGGATGTACATCATTATTACTTATAAGGTTGCAGTCCAACTAATAGAGAAGAAACTTCCAAAAGGTTTGGGGACCCTAGTATCAGACTGTTTGGATTTTAGACGAGATCTAGAATTATCTATTATACGGCTGAATTTCTAAAAACCATGTAATATAACTCTACAATGGAAGAGTACCTAAATAAGATGTAAGTTTTGGTGATAATCTAACTTTAGCAGGTTGTATTATTATAATAGATGATCTAGTGACTAAGATGTTAGCAGGTTTGAACTCATATTACACTCCTACTATTGTGAGACTAGAAAACAAAGATATGAAAAACTTGTCAGATTTACAACCACTTTGTTAACCTTCGAGGACATGCTTGAACAAATGTCTAGTCTCAACCTTGCTTTAGCTAACTACCCTTCTAACAAGACAGAAAATAGACCACCCGGCAACAAAAAATCCTAGAAGTCATAATATTGCTTATCTAAGAGGAGATGAAAAGTGATTTAGAGGTACGAACAACAATGATGGTAGAATAAATCATAGAGAAGGTATGGGTGGTAGATATACCCCTTACAAGCCTACCTACGAGATATATGACAACACTAAATCCTATTTCTATTTTAGGGATGACCGTACTTACATGGGTTCAATTCCTAATCATCAGAACCATGAGTTTTCATAGTTAGTCATGCGCAAGGTAGAGATAAAGCTATCGTATATGGACAGTAGTGCCAGCGACCATGTCATAGGGTAACCTAGACCTATAATCCAAAATGCTGACTATAATCCATGTCATAAGCTGACTATAATCCAAAATGCAGACTATAATCCATGCCATAAGCTATCGTATATCCAAAATGTTCATTACCCTCATTAATGAAAGTGGTTCGGTATTTATACCTTTAATTATGGGCCATGTGGACTTTCGGGTCACACTTATGAATTCAGGTCGAGTTCAATGACCCATTAGTCTTTAAGCAAGTAGGTAAGTAGCTTAGTCATGAAGTGATTTAGTTTTTAATACATTAGTCCTGTTCGGATGGTTCAGTGGGTGGTTTTTGTCCGAATTTCCCCTGTCCGGTTCCCTTAGTGAGTGGTGAGAAAATCCGGACTCATCAGTAGTCCCTTTTTTAGGTTATGTTCGAAGGCATTTGACAAGACCTAAAAAATAGCCTATATGTCCCTGTAACTATGTCCGGACAGATTTTGAATTGCGTAACGACTTTATCCGGACTGATGAAACTCTCAGAAGCTGAACGGTTTTGCCAGAGGTCGTGGGACACGTGTCCTTCTCTGATTCGCCTCACCGGCCGTTTTTCTCCTAGAATGGCGCTTCCACTTACTTCAAAAAGTAACCCCTTAATTAATGTTGGTGACATCAGCGTCGTCTTTAATCATTACACCTATCTTTTCGTATTCTCCTAGGTATCAAAGCATCTTTTGTTCTTTTAGTATAAATTAGTCCACTTTTCACTGTTTTACCAGCACATTATCTCTACTCTGTTAATCTTCAAAGCTTTTATCTCTCAAAAAACTATTCTTTTGGTGTGAGTTTATGTTCATAGCAAGAAACACCCTAGTAAAAGGTGGGTGGCTCAACTTGTCGGAGTTAGAGAAAGCTCAAAAATTCGAACGAGAAAAGCACATTGTTGCAGGCCTCCCTGTTTCTCCTATTGACAAGTCTGTTACACCAAGTTCAGAACCTGACCGGGGTTCGTCTTCTGCAAAAAGCTCTAAACCCAGAAGGTTATTCCAGCCCAACCTTTCTCCAATTGCTTCAGGCTCATCGTTCCAAGAATCAGAGCCTGTTGTTGAACCAAAGCAGACAGTTACAAGCTTTAAGAGACCTTGCCCATTCATTGCCATGGGGTCAGACGCTGATATCTCCCCAGAGAAACTGGTAGATCGACGAAAGGGTCGTTTGGTGAGATGGTAGGCTACAACTGTACAGCCTAAACCTGCCAAATCCACACCTTATAAGTCTGGGCTAAGAGTAAAGCTACAAGGTCAGAAGCACCCACTAAAATCCTCAAGGAGAAGCTGTCCGGTCCGGAGGAAACCAGTTCAAGCCTCCGGAAAGAGACCTCCGGATCTGAGCCCCAGCCGGACTCCAGACGACAAGAGGAAAATAACGCCCAACCATCCGGAGGACCTAGTGAGCCAAACACCAGCTCTTCTCTTCCAAAAATAACCGATAATCCTTCCAGGGTAATGGAAGATGTAATGGAGGATAGTATCGAAGAAGACCCCTTTGAGTGCGATGTCTCCGGGCAAACAAGTAAGGTTGTTGCTGCCAAGAAAAACAAGGGCAAGGAGAAGTTATGTTTAAAACACCCGGATCTGCCGGAGTGCCTTGTGGGAAAAGTGGGACCTTGCTTCCACAAAGTAAGTGTAAGGTACCTGCTGGCTATGCAGAAGATTAATTATGCTTTTATTCACACATCCAAACTAGGCCGGATGCGGACAAAGTGGGGATCCCTGAAAACGTCAAAGTAAGGATATCAGTGGATCCGGAGACACCAATGGATTGCAAGCTGAGTGAGATAGTTTTCTTCACTGAGATATTCAACTGGGGGATTAGGCTTCCCTTAGATCCGGATATCGTTAGATACTTCCATCTCATAAAGCTCTGCCCAAGCCAATTGAGCCCCAACGCTTGGTATACTCTCATGGCTTGTATTATGGCCTCTAGGCTCTCCGGAATCCCTCTTCCGATAGAGCAGTTTGCTGCAGTGGCCAGGCTTTGCAGGAACCACCACATCCCCTTCTATCATTTTAACATGGGCGATAATTATAAGGCGGTGGATGACTTACTTGAGTCGGAGAAAAGCTGGAAGACTCAATTTTTGTTCATCACTGTTGCCTGGGAGAATGGGAAGAAAATTAAAGGTGGTGTCAACCCAAGCATGCTTACCAGCAGATGGCGAAGCGATGGTAAAAATCTCATCACATACTTCTACCTTTACTTATAAAAAATTTGTTTATCTAATTCCTCTTCTTTTGTTTTTTGGTAGTGTTGCCTAAGGATTTGTTTGTCTGATTCCTATTCTTTTGTTTTTTGGTAGTGCTGCCTAAGGATTTCAATGATTACTTAGAGGTTGGGCATACCACTTGTACCAAGCTAAATGCTTGGGCTGTTGAGAAATGGGGAAACCGCTTCGACAACTGTTTTACCAGAGGCAATTTAACAAGCTCCCATCTTTGGAATACAACCGACCGGAGGGACTTGTCTTGGGAGGAATTAACCACTTCACCCCCTCCGGGGGTGATTCTTCTGAAGACAGAGGGAAAAGATGGAAAATTGGTCTTGGCGGGCAGAGCTAAAGCCCCAAGCAAAATTAAGGGTAAGAAAGGCAAGGCCAAGCAAGGTGTGGTTGAGGCCACTCCTACCGAGGTGGAGGAAGCTGTCCCAATAAACCCAGAGGGGCAAGACCAAGGACAGATTGATGTTGCTTTATTACAAGTGGTGGAGCATGAAAGCACCAAGGAAGTAGTTAAGTCTCCAAAACCCTCAAAGGCTCCCAAAAAGGACAGAAAACAGGGAGCCGAATGTGGAGACAAGGATGCCAAGAAAAAGAAAACCTCCAAGGGAGATGAAGTTTCTCTCCGGGCTCCGGAGGCTCTACCTCCAGTTGACCCAGCTGACCCCACTCAAGTAGAAGAAATCCCAAGTGACTTCCACACCGGAGAGGGTTCCAGAGGGGACATTAATATTAATTGTGTCGATATCACTGGGCTTTAAGGGATTGGTCTTTACTTTGAAGACTTTGCCAAAGATTATTTTGCTGGACCCTACCTCCCCCCAAGCTCTTCGAATATCATCTCTTTCATTATCCTTCGATTTCGATTTTCTACAGTCATTAGCATCATGACCTAGATGATAACAACTAGAATAGTTGGCCGGTGCGTTTCTGTAGCTAACTCTGACCCAGCAACCATCATTCTCACCGAAACCAACCCATAGTCTTCTTATCAGCTTCTTAGAGACATCTATTTTGACTTGAGCATAGCAAGCATTGTTATTGGCTCTAAACTTGTTAGGGATAATAGTTCTGTATACATTACCAAGAGAGGAGGCAAGATCTTTGATCACTGAGTCATTATACAAATATTCTGGCAGTCTTTCGAACCTGACCCACAGCAAGACGATTGGGTTTTCATAGCTTTTGTTGAATTCGGGGCCCCATTTTAAAAAGTGCATAGTCTTCTTGTCAACATTCCAAGTTTTTTGGACCATAACATACTAACATCCTCCTTGATACATAATTAAATGAGTATATGTCGAGAATTCAAGGTTACAAAACTATATGATCCTTTAGACTTGAAAGAATCAAGAAAAGCTTGGAGAGAAGCTCTTTTATGAATTCCTAAACTGAATTTTCCGATCAATGTAGTTCTTGATTGTTGCAGCAGACGCTCCTTAGTTTCTTTTGAATACTGAATTGAATTATGGTCATCAGCATGTTTAATGAATTTTGGGCAAGTTTTATGGTGGTTTGGTTTGAAGATATCCGCAAAAGATTTCCTAAATGTGTTTTGTTTTTTGATCTCAATGGTGTTGGTCTCACTGTTATTTAGAAGAGCAGGATATTCTTCTAAGTTTGCAGCTTCATGGCCCATCAGAACAGATGGCCGGTAAACGACTTGACTCGAAGGAATAGATAAGAGGTTGCCAAGAGGTGTTAAGCACACACCTCCTCAACGGTCGATTGGAGGTGCTGCCGGCGTTCGAAGAACAGCCACAACGGCTGTTGAAGAAGAGAAGAGAAATGAGTTGCAGAGGCATGAAGAAGAAGAGAAGTCAGCTAGGGTTTAGTCCCTAAGTGAACTGACTTCTCTTCACTTGTGAAGTGGTAGTTGGGCCGGTCTCAAAGGCCCATCGGGTCATCTGATGGACAAGGGTCCATGACCCATTGCTTGTGGCTCTCCCTAAAATATCACACGACATTATATTGAGCTGGTCCTTGTGACACTCTTGTACAAAATGTAAACATCTCTTATTACTCCCTTATTTACAAGTATGCCATTGTAACAATAAGATTCCATCACAGCATGTACCAACTACCTATAAATATGGTAGTGCTATGAAGGTACAATTAAGGAATCAAATTACAAAGGAATAAAAATTGTTACAGATTTGTTTCTTTCCTTCTTCTTCCTCCATAGCTGCCAAATTTAGCTTGGTATCAGAGCTTTCATGCCTTCAATGGCCAACACTGATTCATCACCGTTGAGCAGTGACTTACTTGGATCTGTGCTCCCTAGCAGCTTCTCCAGTAGCCAAAAGAACCTTAACCTGCACACAATGAACAGCAACAATAACCACAACATCAGGCTAGACAGAAACAACTACCTACGCTGGAGGACTATGGTATTACCTATAGTCAAGGGAAACAAACTCGAAGGATACATTACAGGAGACAAATCCTGTCCAGTCAGGTTCATCACTGACTCAGAAGGAAATGCTGTTGAAAGTCCTGATTATGAGGACTGGGTTGCTAAAGATCAGCTACTCTTGGGCTGGCTTTATTCAACTATGAGCCCAGAGGTAGCAGCTCAACTAATGGAAGAGCAAACTTCGAGAGACCTCTGGGAAGCAGCAAGCAAGCTCTCTGGCTCCCAAACAAGAGCCAAAGTCACATATTTAAAATCAGAGTTTCAAAGAACTCGTAAAGGTAACCTGTCAATGTTTGAGTATCTCAACAAAATGAAATCTATTTCTGATAACCTAATGCTTGCTGGTTGTGGTGTTTCAGTGGACGATCTGGTCACCCAAGTTCTTGATTGGTTGGACTCAGACTACACACCTATTGTGGTTAGTCTGACAGACAAAGAGGACTTGACTTGGTTAGACCTTCAAACTAGTCTTCTCACATTTGAGAGCAGGCTAGAGCAACTGTCAAATTTACAGAACAGTATGTCTAATCTTACTCTAGCATCAGCCAACTTCACTCAAAAGACTGACTACAAACAGCAAAACAATGGTAACTATAGCTCACGAGGTTACAATGGTGGTAGTAGAGGGCAGAACAGAGGGTTTAGAGGAAGATCTAATTATTCAAGCAACAACAGAAGTAGGGGACACTACTATAGAGGCAGAGGAGGCAAAGTTTCTCAGAACAAGCCAACTTGCCAAATCTGTGGTAGATTTGGTCATTCTACCCCCGTCTGCTACTACAGAGATGACCCCTCTGTCATGGGATCTACACCTACTAATCAGTCTAAGAGTGACACTGAACAAGCAGCCTACATCACTACTCAAGACAACACTGGTGACACTGCCTAGTTTGCTGACAGTGGAGCAAGCCATCATGTTACAGGGAATTCAGGTTTGCTGACTCAAAAATCAGAATATTCAGGTAATAAAGGAGTACTAGTTGGTAGTGGTCAAAAGTTGTCCATTAAACATGTTGGGTGTGCTAATCTACAGTCATTAACCAAAACACCGTTTCCCTTATCTAATGTCCTACATGTTCCTTCAATAAACAAAAATCTAGTGTGTGTTTCTCAACTTACAAATAACAATGATGTTTTTGTTGAATTTCATGATGGTGTTTGCTTTGTGAAGGACAAGGGAACAGGGATTACTCTTCTCAGATGGACATCTGAGAATGGACTCTACAGGTTGGAGAGCTACCCTAAGTTACAAGCAAACAGTGTCCTACATGGTTCACCACTAGTCTATGTTACTGAGTCTCAGTCTGTTGTTTCTAATTCCCTAAAGGATGGATGGCATAGGAATCTTGGCCATCCATCACTAAACACTCTAAATCATTTGCTGAAAAGTTGTAACTTGAAAAACATTTAGAAAAATACACTTAGTTTTTGTGAGGCTTGCCAATTGGGGAAGTCTCACAGCTTACCTTTCTCTCTATCTAGTTCACATGCTAATAACATCTTAAATCTCATAGATACTGATGTATGGGGTCCCTCTCATATTCCATCTATAGAAGGGTACAAATTCTACGTAATTTTTCTTGATGATCATTCTAGATAAACCTGGTTCTATCCTATCAAAACTAAAAGTCAGGTCTTCATTGTTTTTCTAAACTTCAAAACACTAGTTGAAAAGCAATTTGAAAGGTCTATCAAAATGGTTCAAAGTGATTGGGGAGGGAAGTTCAGGCCACTTCTTACTTTAGCACAGGAACAAGGTTTTATTCTCAGGAGATCATGCCCTTACACATCAACCCAAAATGGAAGGGCTGAGCGCAAGCACATACACCTAGTTGAAACTGGGTTGACACTGCTAGCTCAGTTCTCTTTACCCTACAAATACTGGTCTCACTCCTTTGACACTGCTATCTACCTTATCAACATAATGCCTACTCATGTTTTATCAAATAAATCTCCCTATGAAGTTTTGTTTCATAAAAAACCTAACTACCTTACTCTTAAAACTTTTGGTTGTGCTTCCTATCCTTGTCTAAGGCCATATCAGTCACATAAGTTCCAATTCCACTCAGCTAAAGGTGTTTTTCTTGGATACAGTCAGTATCACAATGGGTATATCTGTCTAGGTTTTAATGGGAGGACATACATCTCTAGAAGTGTGGTCTTTAATAAAACAGAGTTTCCATTTTCAAAGGGTTTTCCTTATGGTCAAAACACTAAGTCTGTCCCTAATTACTCCTATGACTCTTGGTTGCCTAGTTTGTCAGGTTTGCTTGCAACTAATTGTAACTCTCTGCCTACAGCTACATCAGATGTTCTCTCTGGTCAGACAACTCCATTGTCACCTACTCCTACTCAAGGTAACTCTCTTTCTCAAACTATATCTACATACTCACAGTCTGTGTCACCTAGTCAGTCAAACTCAAAATCTACTTACTATCATACGTTGAACAATCAACAAATGCCCTATTCTAATGGTCATCCTGGAAATAGCAAAACTTCACACACATATCAATGTCTCAATCCTAATCTTTCTGTTTGCCTACCTATTCCCTTTCCTACACCTACACAGTCCATTTCTCTCCAACACAACACTCATACCATGAAAACTAGGTCTCAAGATGGCACACTAAAACCCCAAACTCCTTATGTTGGACACTTAACTACTACTGCTATGTCTACTTCTGAACCACCAGGTACTCTGAGGCTGTTTCTAATCCTGATTGGGTCTCTACCATGAACACTGAATACAAGGCACTTATGGCTAACAAGACTTGGTCCCTGGTCCCATGGTCTTCTAATCTGAATGTTGTTGGGTGCAAGTGGGTTTTTAAGTTGAAGCACAATCTGGATGGGTCTGTTCAAAGGCATAAGGCCAGGTTGGTAGCCAAAGGGTTTCATCAAACCCCAGGCATTGACTTTTCTGAAACTTTCAGTCCAGTCATAAAACCATCTACTGTCAGGCTTATCCTAGCTCTTGCTGTATCTAAAGATTGGGAGGTTCGTCAACTTGACATTAACAATGCGTTTCTAAATGGTTTTTTGACTGAAGATGTGTACATGACACAACCCGAGCGGTTTCAAGACTCTGTGCACCCTACACATGTGTGTAAACTGCACAAAGCTTTGTATGGATTAAAGCAGGCACCAAGGGCATGGTATTCTAGACTTAGGGATACTCTTCTGAGTTGGGGTTTTACCAATTCTAGGGCAGACTGCTCACTGTTTTACTATGTGACTAAGACAACCATCATACGTATCCTAGTCTACGTTGACGACATTCTGGTCACTGGGTCCCAAGCAGACTGCCTAACATAATTCATTCATAAACTTAATGCCTTGTTTTCTCTAAAGGATATGGGGCCACTTCACCTCTTCTTAGGCATTGAGGTGTACCGTGACCCCAGTGGCATGTACCTAACTCAGCATCAGTATATAGTGAACTTACTTGCTGCACAAGGGCTATCCTTCTCCAAGCCCTGTCCTACACCCATGGCTGCTGGTGTCTCTCTGTGTAGCTCCTCTGGCACTCCTCTTCCTGATCCTACAAAACACAGAAGCCTGTTAGGAGCGCTTCAATATATTACTCACACAAGGCCTGACATTGCCTTTGCAGTGAACAAATTAAGCCACTTTCAACAAGCTCCACACACGACTCACTGGCAATCTCTAAAAAGGTTGTTGAGGTACTTATCTGGTTCCAGATGGCTTGGTCTTCACATTCAGCCTTGTAGCCATCTGCAGCTCCATGGGTTCTCTAACGCCGATTGGGCTTGTTCTCTGGATGACAGACGCAGTGTTGGCGCCTATTGCGTTTATTTGGGCGATTCTATGGTTTCTTGGTCTTCGAAGAAGCAAAATGTCGTCGCTCGGTCTTCCACAGAGTCGGAATACAGGGCCCTTGCAAACTTGTCAGCTGAACTGATGTGGCTGAGATCGGTTCTCTCTGAAATTCGACTTCCACCGTCTCCACCATTGATTTTCTGGTGTGATAATCTCGGGGCTAGTTCGCTCGCTTCCAATCCGGTCTTTCATGCACGAACGAAGCACATAGAGCTGGATGTGCACTTCGTTCGTGACCAAGTCCTCCAGGGTCACCTTCAGGTTCGAAACGTTCCCTCTCACGATCAGTTTGCCGATCTTCTGACTAAGCCACTCACTCATGCCCGATTTCTCTTCCTGCAAGACAAACTCGACCTCTCAGACTCGCCCCTTCGTTTGCGGGGGGATGTTAAGCACACACCTCCTTAACGGTCGATTGGAGGTGTTGCCGGCGTTCGAAGAACAACCACACCGGCTGTTGAAGAAGAGAAGAGAAATGAGTTGCAGAGGCATGAAGAAGAAGAGAAGTCAGCTAGGGTTTAGTCCCTAAGTGAACTGACTTCTCTTCACTTGTGAAGTGGTAGTTGGGCCGGTCTCAAAGGCCCATCGGGTCATCTGATGGACAAGGGTCCATGACCCATTACTTGTGGCTCTCCCTAAAATATCACACGACATTATATTGAGCTGGTCCTTGTGACACTCTTATACAAAATGTAAACATCTCTTTTTACTCCCTGCCATTGTAACAATAAGATTCCCTCACAGCCTGTACCAACTACCTATAAATATAGTAGTGATGTGAAGGTACAATTAAGAAATCAAATTACAATGGAATAAAAATTGTTACAAATTTGTTTATTTCCTTCTTCTTCCTCCATAGCTGCCAAATTTAGCTGGAGGCAAGCAGAAAAGAGAGGATGACAGGACGAGCACCTCTGAAGATTATTAGAGGGATGCCGTCCCGGAGGAGCAACCAGAGATGGACGACAGGCGCCCTTCTTTCAAAGAGCCCAGCTTTTTTCCCCGTATAACACCCTCTTGCATAAGGTAATTATTTTTTGTTTAATTTGTTACTGTCTTGTATCAGTTTAGCTTCATGGCCATTACGGGTATTGACAATATGGGAATAATCTAAAAAAATTACCATATAGACCATGGCAGAACCGAAAATCGAATTAAAAAGGTGTAGACCTATTAACGTAATTTGGTTGAATTTTCTTAAACTAGTTTAATAAAAAAATTGCTTTTATACATGTAACTCCAAAAAAAAATAGTATTTTTTTCATAAAAGAATTTGGTTTTAATTTATTAAAAATTAATATAATATTATAGGACATTATATTGATTTTACCATAAAAGAATCAATATAGCTGAGCGATCTAATAAATTGTCATTATATATATATATATATATATATATATATAAATATAAGAGAAAAGTACCCCTAAATACCTTCTCAACTATCAAATACCAAGATGGTACCCGTTTTTGGACTAGTTTCATAAACTACCTAAAGCCACATTTTGGACAATTATACCCTCTAGGGTATAAAAGGGGTTGTTTTTGTTGAAACCCCCTTTTTTCACCTTCTAATCAGACTTTTGGGTTCCAATTCCCCCACTTTCACGTTTCTAAATTTGTGGAGAGAGAAACACGTTTTACGAGAGCGAAACCAAAACACATTTTTGAAACGCTCGTTGCCGGCGATATCAATCGCACCTCTGCACCTCTGTTCCGATATTCCTGACAACCACGGCGAATCACCGGCGACCAGGAAGAAACGTCCTCCGGTAGTGCTGAAACCCACCGGCCAACCACCGACGAAGACTAACCACTGTTTTCATCTCCGTTGCGAAATTCCGGACACGCACAGGCGAACCACCGCCGAGAAGTAACCTAACCTTTGAAGCAACCACTATCTCTGTCTTTGGTTCGACATTTGGAACCACCACCGGCGAGCATCCAACTGCAACGAAGTTTCCGTCGAACGGAACAGTCGCGTTCGAACCAAACCAGGTATCTGTCTCTGTTTCGATGTGTAGGTTCTTTTACATTGTGGGTCGATGTCTGTTAGTAGTCACTAGAATCCTCCTAAGTGGTTATTTATCTGGTTTTGCATGGATTTGACTTGAAAACCTCCTGAGTTCTGCAGCATTTGGCACAAAGGAGTCCTTCCTTACTGAGCAAGCCAGGTGTAACCTTATTGGTACTGGAAATCCTGAACTATCGTTTGCTTCCTCTCTACAGGTGACTATTTAATATTGTGGTAAACTGTTAGTCTCTCTCGCCATGGTGTTTCCTGTTTGTAGTCTTTGTATATAATTTCCTGCCTTGTTCTCATGTGACATTATCCTTTCTCCTGTACAATGCACTAGGATCTGGGCAAATAGGCAATCAGCTGCAAGGTCCAAGGAAAGGAAGATGAGGTATATTGGTGAGCTTGAAAGGAACCTGCAGACGCTGCAAACAGAAGCTACATCACTCTCTGCTCAATTGACTCTATTGCAGGTTTGTTGGATTGGCTTAGCATCTAATCCTTGGTTTCACTGATAGATTCTGTTGTAATGTAAGCAATGTGATTCTGATGTGCATATTCTGTGGTTGTTTTCCTCTCTTTTTTCCAGAGAGATACCAGTGGACTGACTATTGAGAACAATGAGCTCAAACTGCGGTTGCAAACAACAGAGCAACAGGTTCAGTTGTAAGATGGTGAGTGTTTTCTTAGAATGTTCAATATAACTGGGTACATAATTCTTTTTTATGCCGTATGACTATACTTGGGACTAGTTTTCTGTCGACCTTAAAAGCTGAGAAAGCTAGTTTAAGATAAGTAGATAGAGTTGTTTCGTAGAAAAGGTAATCGATTGTTTGGTGCATACTAAAACAAGACAACTTTTAAGTTCTAAATTGACGGAATAATCGAAACTGAAAATAACATGTATAGAAAATAAGGCGCTAAAAATATCGGGAGAAAAAAAGGATTTTTGTTTAGCTTTCTAACTTTTATTAGCTTGAAAAACGAGTTTTGTTTTTTGAAGTCTAAAGAGTCAGAACAACCAAACAATCTTTCTGTTTACAGACCTACAAGCCAAAAAGCCTAGTGGCAAATAATATAGCACTGACAAATAATATAGTGTCTAGCAATCAGTTATGCACTAAAATCGCAATATAGGTTCACTAAAATCGCAATGTAGGTTCACTAAAATCGCAAGGTATGCATTGTGAGACTGTAATTTATCTGGGTTGTTTGTAGATCATATCTAACAGGGTGTTCCTTCTTGTCTAGCAATGTGTGCCTTCATATCTAGCAAGGTGTTCCTTCGTATCTAGCAAGGTGTTCCTTCATATATATCATTTCCATCGTGAGAGAACAAGAGCTCTAAAAGTCGGTCTTATCTGCGGCGGTCCTTCTGCTGAGCTCCGGTTTTGATTATTACAAGCGGCTTGTTGTTTTTTTAAACATTAGATTAGTGTTGCTTATTCCTAGTTACCGAGTATTGTAATTGAAAGATTTGGTTCAGCGGGAAATGAACGCTTTACTGAATTTAACGTCAGTCTGTCGAATATTTTGATGTAGTAACAAACGATGCATCGACTAAAATATGATTATAATGTGTATGCGTATCAGTTCTTAAGTGTGATCTGCATCTTATTTTCAGTTATACTCAAATACTCCTGCAGATTTTGATTTTAAACGGATTACAATGTTCTTGTCAGAGATTTAAAAAAGCTTGTTATGAGTTTTGATACTTTTGGGTTTTTTTGCAGTTTTCAGCAGTTCTTTGTGTTTTAAAACACAATAGTCTGATAGATAATGCGTTTTCAGCAGGGTGTTCCTTCTTGTCTAGCAATGTGTTCCTTCTTATCTAGCAAGGTGTCCCTTCTGATCTAGCAAGGTGTTCCTTCTTATCTAGCAACGTGTTCTTCATGAGAGCGTTTAGTTTATAGTACAAACATGAGAGCGTTTAGTTTATAGTACAAACATGAGAACCATTAGCTACATGGAGTATATGCACCAAAGGCATTGTCTACAGCCCCTGCCCAGATACCTTCAGATTTCTAAAAACTGTAAACTTTTTGTATATAGGGCATGTTTGTTTTCTTAATCTCTGTAGGAGTCTGATTCTGTTCAATTCTTTTGGATCTCCTCAAACTCACTCATAAAAACTTAGAAGAAGAAATCAAATCCAAACAAAGGTAGAAATAGAAAACAAAACACAAGATGAATGAAACACAAGATGAATGAAACACAAGATGAATTGTCTATTACAACTTCTTCAAACACACATTACAGATAATATATATTTATATATGTTTCTGAAACACACCGATGCAACTTGCTGCGACCACTTGAAGGAGTATAGTAGAAGCTTGAACACACTGCATCAGCTAGTATTTTATCATCATGTAAATATAGCTCAAATATCACATTACATATGCCATCTGCTATGGTATATGTCGTGTAAAGAATTCAACAGATTCATACAAGGAGGCGCACAGAGGCCAGCAGTACATGGACTAAAGTTTAAAACCTAAATTACATTTACAGTTCATTTAAAATCTAAAAGTTAAATAAAACCAACAAAAAAAAAGACTCAGCCTCTCTAGCTCTTAATCATTATTCGTAAGTTACATTTTGCGCGAAACACAAGGCACCTTTTAGTAGGTATTCGATAAGGTCTTGTAGGTTGGAGCTGTTTGTGGCCTGAATGCATTCCTCTTCTCCGGTCTATCAATCGTGATCTACAACAACAACAGCAGAAAACACAAAAATCAATACAAAATCGAAATCCATAGCTCACTTCCACACCTGCATTTATTGTAAACAATCAGGTTTCTAATTTCTTCTTCTTCGCCACTGGTCAGATCGGAATCACTGTCCCACTCCATTAAAACTAGCAGCTAAATCAATTGCAAAACACAAAAGTGAAGAAAGTGATGAATGAAAATGGCACTTCTTCAGTTACTCCCTTCTCCATTGCAGTACCCAACACAGCTTGGAGCTCCCTCGAAAGCTCATGTAGATCGCCTAGTCGAATCCCACAGTTATTTCACTGTATCTAGCAATGTCTCATGCTGTATCTAGCAATGTCTCATACTGTATCTAGCAGTGTATACAAGGCATAAATCGCAACTGACAAATAATATAGTGTCTAGCAATCAGATATGCACTAAAATCGCAATGTATAAAACAGAGCTCGAAAACTGCAATTTCTTACCGGAATGTAATCAGAGCCGGTATCGATGCTTTGATTCGACCAAAAACAGAAACTAAACGATTTCCTACCATTAATATACATTAGCTACGCTAGTGAATCTATTGTTAAGATCAAAAATGGAAAAATAAGAATGAAGTTGAAAATGAAACACGATACTGACCTTTAGTTCTGACGTCTGGACTGCTTCAACGGTGAGGTCGACGGTAACCTAGTGGTGCACCGGTCGAGCTACAAGATTGAGTCGACGAAAAATGACGGATGGAGGTTGTTCAATGGTCTGATGAGGAGCTGGAAAGATACGCCTGAAATTGTAGAGTTCGTCGAATTAGAACGTCGCCGGTGATCGGAACGTCGTCGGCTTTGGTTAAAGGGGGTAGTGTTCTGTCTTCTCTTCTGGTAGCCACCCGGTGGACGCCGAGTCCAGAAATCGTTGATTGGGTTCGAAGGTGGAGAGAGAAGAAGAGGAGAGAGAGAAGAAGAGGAGAGAGAGAGAAGAAGAGTAAGAGTCGAGGCTGTTTTGAATTTCAAAATTCAAAAATAGAATGGGGGCTGTAACAAAAAACCCTAATTTTTCACAAATCAACCTTATATACTAGGTTGAGGGTAATATTGGTATTAAAAAAAGAAAAGGTATTAGAAGTGGATATGTTTAATGAGATGGGTATTAAGTGAGCATTAACCCATTTTTGGACACTAGGTTGTAATAGGTTTGGTTAAAAGGTACTTAGTGTGTCATTTCCCTAAATATAAATGAAGCGGTTTTACTGAAGCAGAATGAAAAGCCCAATGCCAACGCATATTAAATTCATTTTTGTAAATTGCGACCATTTGTCTCTTTCTTCTTTTTTTTCGATTTCAATGGGTAAATGTTGCTTTTTAAATTGAAGTGTTGAATAAAATCATACTTTAGTCAGCTTCACCCGTCCTCGAACCGGTATCTGTAAGTCGTCGGCTGGATGTAAGTAGGGACAGCAGTCCCCCTTACCCTTAGGTGGATATGCCGCTGCATACAGATATTTTTTTTATACTCCCTTCGACTCTTTGTTGTTTTATTTATGTCGATTCAAAAAAGAATCCGAAATTAATAGAATAGTTTAGTAGAGAAGTAGCATAAACAGACCAATAATTTTTTACTTTTGTTTTGGAAAAATATCTATCACAGGATGATGATGTATATATCATGACAGATCTCTCGATCCAGGGTAAATTGGTTGCACGACACTAGATCAATGAGGGGTAAGTTTTAGTTTCTCTTGCCTCTCTAACATATTTACTAATAACTATGTGGATTCAAATCCAAAATTGAGTGGGAGATGATTTCCGCTGATTATTTAGTTCATATAATTTTTATATTGTTTAGCACAATATTTATCGATTTTACATAGAAAAAGAAAGATTCGTTCGTCTTTTTAAATGACCTGTGTACTAGATTACATCGGGGCATGTGGACTTTTAAGAGATCGACGTACTGAATTACATCGGTATATAAGGCTTTGTGTATTGGTCTTCCTCTTCCATGGATCAAGAGGTTTTTTTTGAATTCAGAGCTGAGGAGCTTGTATCTTTTTTTGCGATGGCTTATTCGATATATGATAACTTTTCATGTTTCGTTTTTATATATAGTTAAGAATATTACTATCTCGACACTACTGTAATATTGTTCGTTTCAGGTAAATATCATGACAGATCTCTCGATCGAGGGTAAATTTGTTGCACGACTCTCTTGTGAAGAATACTTTGAGCCGTTAATGGCTGTTTTGGTTTTGAGGTAAGAACTAGAGAGAAGGAGAAGAGAAGAGAAGAGTAGAACAGAAGCTGCTAGGGTTTTCAGACAACAAACAAGTTGTCGATTTGGTCTCAAGAGCTGCTGGTGTTTGGGTCTTGGTTCGGGTCGGTCTGCTTGGCTCACACTAAGGCCCATGTCGAGTCCAGCACACTATGGACCTCATCACACGTCCTAAGGTTGTGTTGGACTAGACTTGTTTAATAAAATAAAAATTGATTAAATAAAAGAGTGTAACAGATTGTAACTGAATGCCCATGATGGCAAAACAACCTAACAAATTAGATTCCCTCTACTACTATAAAGAGGGTCTACTGGTTACATTTTCAATTAAGAAAAACAGTTACAAAATATTTCAAATCTTATCTTTTTCTTCAATCTTCAACTTGGTATCAGAGCCTTCAAAGGCCTTCAATCGCGAATCCCGATTCACCAACACTGAGCAATGAGTCTTTAGGCTTAGTCTTTCCTGGTTGTCTCTCCACTGCAGCCAAGAATGTTCACCTGCAAACAATCAGCAACAACAGCAATCAAATTAGGCTTGACAGAAACAATTATCTTTTATGGAGAACAATGGTTCTACCTATTGTCAAGGGCAACAAACTAGGAGGTTTCATCACAGGGGACAAGCCCTGTCCTCATAAGTTTATCAATGATCCTGAAGGTAACATGATTGAGAATACTGACTACGAAGACTGGGTTGCTAAAGATCAGCTTCTACTTGGCTGGCTATATTCTACTATGACCTCTGAGATGGCTACCCAACTAATGCAAGAAGGTACTTCTAAGGAGCTATGTGATGCTGCTAGCAAACTCTCTGGCTCACAAACAAGGGCCAGAATCACCTATTACAAGTCAGAATTTCAAAGAACACGTAAAGGTACTTCTACCATGAATGACTACCTAAGTAAGATGAAAAGTATAGCTGATAATCTTGTTCTAGCTGGTTGTGGTGTATCTGTTGATGATCTGGTGACTCAAGTCCTTGCTGGTTTGGACTCTGAGTACACCCCTATTGTTGTGAGTTTGGCAGATAAAGAATCTGTTGGTTGGCTAGATCTACAAACTAGTCTCCTCACCTTTGAGAGCAGACTAGATCAGTTGCTAAGTCTGCAGAATAATGTGTCTAATCTAAGTTTGGCTTCTGCTAACTTCACTCAAAAAGCAGAGTACAAACCACAAAACAACAACAGTCAAAGAGGGTCTTATGGACAGTATAGGGGCAATTACAGAAACAACAGAGGTAGAAACAACTACTACAACAATGGAAGAGGTAGAAACAACTTTTTTAGAGGGAGAGGGGGACGTTTCTCCCAAAACAAACCTACTTGCCAGATCTGAAACAGGTTTGGTCATTCAGCACCAGTGTGTTACTATAGAGATGATCCGTCTGTTATGGGATCTACCTCCTCTGAACAACATAAAGGGGAAGGAGATCACTCTGCCTACCTAACCACTCAAGACTCAACTGGAGACTCTGCTTGGTATGCTGACTCTGGTGCTAGTCACCATGTAACAGGTAATTCAGCTGTGCTGACACAGAAGACTGAGTATGCAGGTAACAAGGGTATTATGGTTGGTAGTGGTCACAGGTTGCCAATACACTACATTGGGAGTTCTAGTTTGCAATCCTTCACTAAAACACCTATTTTCCTAAAATATGTCCTACATGTACCTAAAATAAATAAGAACTTGCTGTCTGTTTCACAACTTCCTAACTCTAACAGGGTGTTTGTTGAATTTCATGATGGTTTTTGTCTTGTGAAGGACAAGGTGTCAGGGACACTGCTTCTCAGAGGGGCTACTAAGGATGGGCTTTACAGAATGGAGAGTTTGCCTAAGTCACAAGTATCCAAGGGTCACTCTGTCTTTACAAATTCTAGGTCTCTAGTCACTAATGTAGCTTCTCCTACTGTTTTATCTGCTAATCTTTCTAATTCCCTAAAGGATGGATGGCATAGGAAGCTTGGCCATCCATCACAGCATGTTCTAAACACAGTTCTTAAAGCTTGTAATCTGTCTTCTATTCTAAAAGATGAATGTGGTTTCTGTGAAGCTTGTCAGTTTGGTAAATCCCACAGTTTACCTTATCCTGTGTCTCAGTCCTATGCTAAAAGTGGGCTTGATCTCATACATACAGATATATGGGGTCCATCTCCTATAAAATCTACTCAGGGTCACAGTTACTATGTTATCTTTCTAGATGATCACACTAGGTTTACCTGGTTCTATCCTATCAAGCATAAGAGTCAAGTTGTTGGGGTCTTCAAAATGTTCAAACTTCTAGTTGAAAAACAATTTGATAAGTCTATCAAGGTGGTTCAATGTGATGGTGGAGGGGAATACTTACCCCTGTCCACTATGGCTCAGGAGCATGGTTTTATACTAAGAAAGTCTTGTCCCTATACATCTGCACAGAATTGCAGGGCTGAAAGAAAACATAGACATCTTGTAGAGACAGGACTGACTCTCTTGGCTCAAGCCAGCCTTCCCTACAAGTTCTGGGTTCAAGCTTTTGAGACAGCTATATATCTTATAAATAGACTTCCTACACCAGTCTTGTCTAAAAAGTCACCTTATGAGCTATTATTTCACAAAGTCCCAAATTATCTTATTCTAAAAGCTTTTGGCTGTTCATGCTTTCCTTGTCTCAGATCCTATCAGGCTCATAAGTTTCAATTTCACACTACAAAGTGTATCTTTTTGGGATATAGTCAGTCACACAAAGGTTATGTCTGTCTAATTTCTATTGGGAAGATCTATGTTTCTCGTAATGTGGTCTTTAATGAAGATGATTTTCCTTGTCAAGGGGGTTTCCTAAACAGTTCAAATTCTGAGTCTATAACTAGTTGTCCTCTAGAGATGTGGTTTCCTTCTTTACCTACAGGTCTTGTGACTAAAGACAACCTCACTGCTACTGTCTCTCCTGGTGTCTCTCATGAAGTCAGTCATCTACATCAGTCTTCCTTACAAGGTAACTCTCTGAATTCTTCTAATCCTGGTAGTGATACTTGTTCTGAACCTGTCACTTATACTAGCCCTACCTCACCTATTAATCAGCCAACTTCTTCTTCCCATACTCACATCTCTAGTCCTATTTCATCTCCTCACAAACATGATCAAACAATGCCTTAAATACTGACTATTCTAATCCTAAAATTTCTATCTGCCTGCCTTTTCCTAATCCCTCTCTCCAATCACAATCTATACCTCACACTCATCATATGCAAACTAGGTCTCAAGATGGGACTCGTATTCCTAAAGTCCCTTATGTGGGCTCCCTCACCACTACTGAACTGTCTACCCTGGAACCTACTACCTATTTTAAAGCTGCTCTTAGTCCTAAATGGGTTACTACTATGGAGGCTGAGTATCAGGCCCTTATGTCAAATAAAACTTGGTCTTTGGTTCCATGGAGTCCTACTCAAAATGTGGTAGGTTGCAAATGGGTCTATAAGGTCAAACATCACATGGATGGGTCTGTTCAGAGGTACAAGGCTAGACTTGTTGCCAAGGGGTCTCATCAAACCCCTGGCATTGATTTTTCAGAAACATTCAGTCCTGTAATCAAGCCATCTACAGTCAGACTAGTTCTTACTTTGGCAGTTTCTAAAGATTGGGAGGTCAGACAACTAGATATCAAAAATGCTTTCCTAAATGGGTTTCTAACTGAGGATGTATACATGGCTCAACCAGAGGGGTTTCAGGATCCTGCAAATCCTACACATGTGTGTAAGCTTCACAAGGCCCTGTATGGTCTCAAGCAAGCTCCAAGAGCCTGGTATTCTAGGATAAAGGATACTTTGCTTCATTGGGGCTTCAAAAACTCTAGAGCTGACTACTCTTTATTCTATTTTGTTTCTAAGTCCACTGTAATCCTAATTTTGGTCTACGTTGATGACATTCTTGTCACAGGCACACAATCAGCATGTTTACAGGGTTTTGTTCATAGACTCAATGCCATGTTCTCTCTTAAAGACATGGGGCCACTCCATCTATTCCTTGGAATAGAGGTTCATCGTGACCCCTCTGGCATCTATCTTACTCAACATTAGTACATAAGGAACTTACTGATTTTGCAAGGTCTTGCTCAGGCCAAGCCATGTCCAACTCCTATTGCCTCTGGTGTCCATCTCTCGAGCACATCAGGAACTCCACTTGCTGACCCTACACCATACAGAAGCCTATTAGGGGCCTTGCAATATTTAACACACACTCGCCCTGATATTGCCTTTGCTGTCAATAAGCTAAGCCAATATCAACAAGCGCCTACTAATCTACATCTACAAAGCTTAAAACGGGTTCTTCGATACTTATCCGGTTCGAGTTGGGTTGGCCTCCATATCAAACCCAATTGTAGCCTTCAACTCCAGGGCTTCTCCGATGCTGATTGGGCATCTTCTCCAGATGATAGACGAAGCATTGGTGCTTACTGCGTCTATCTTGGCGATTCTCTGGTCTCGTGGTCCTCCAAGAAGCAGAACATCGTTGCTAGGTCGTCGACTGAGTTTGAGTACAGGGCATTGGCAAATTTGTCGGCTGAATTAATGTGGCTTCGATCTATCCTCTCTGAAATCGACTTCCTAGTCACACCTCCCTCTGTCATCTGGTGTGACAATCTCGGAGCGAGTTCACTCGCCTGTAATCCTGTCTTCCACGCGAGGACGAAGCATATAGAGCTTGACGTCCACTTTGTTCGAGATCAGGTACTACAGGGCTCTCTTCAGGTCCGATTCGTCCCCTCGCACGATCAGATTGCTGACTGCCTGACGAAGCCTCTTGCTCACCACCAATTTTCCTTTCTCCGGGACAAACTCGGGCTTACAGAGTCGCCCCTTCGTTTGCGGGGGGATGTGAAGAATAATTTGAGCCGTTGATGGCTGCTGTGGTTTTGAGGTAAGAACTAGAGAGAAGGAGAAGAGAAGAGAAGAGTAGAACAGAAGCTGCTAGGGTTTTCAGACAATAAACAAGTTGTCAATTTGGTCTCAAGAGCTGCTGGTGTTTGGGTCTTGGTTCGGTTTGGTCTGCTTGGCTCACACTAAGGCCCATGTCGACTCCAGCACACTATGGACCTCATCACACGTCCTAAGGTTGTGTTGGACTAGACTTGTTTAATAAAATACAAATTGATTAAATAAAAGAGTTTAACAGATTGTAACTGAATGCCCATGATGGCAAAACAACCTAACAAATTAGATTCCCTCTACTACTATAAAGAGGGTCTACTGGTTACATTTTCAATTAAGAAAAACAGTTACAAAATATTTCAGATCTTATCTTTTTCTTCAATCTTTAACTTCTCTAACCTATTTACTACTAATAACTACGTGGATTCAAATCCAAAAATGAGCGGGAGATGATTTCGCTGATTCTTTACTTCATATAATTTTTACATTGTTTAGCATGATATTTATCGACTTTACATAGAAAAAGAAAGATTCGTACGCTCTTTTTTAAATGACATGCGTACTAGATTACATCGGTGGATGTGGACTTTTAAGAAACCGACGTACTGAATTACATCTGTATATAGGGCCTTGTGTATTGGTCTTCCTCTTCCACAGATCAAGAGTTTTTTTTTAATTCGGAGTTGAGGAACGTGTATCTATTTTTTGTAATATTGTTTGTTTTGGGTCCACTAGACTACACGGTTTTGATTTTGGTCCACTTCCAAAAGTCCTCACACTAATGGACTATACTCTTTTACTTATATACCGTTCATTTTTTCCATGTTTAAATGATGTGGGATGTGGGACTTTGGTCGCACCTAACAATCCTCCTCTCGAACAAAGTACCAGTACTCTAGCCTCCTCTCAATTAACTTACATTTAGCTACTCTAGTCAGGTCCTCTAGAGCACACTATCAGATGACACTGTGTTGCTCTTTGATCGAACCTCATGATTGATGAATATAAGGCACTCCATCTATATATGACATTGTGTCGCTCCTCGATCAAGCCTCTTCCTTGATGAGCCATCTGACATTCCATATATATAGATAATACCGTGTCGCTCCTTGATCAAGCCTCTTGTTTGATGAGCTATCAGAAACTCCACATCTATAGCGTGTATCAAATGACATTGTGTCGTTCTTTGATCAAGCATCCTGCTTGATGAGTCATCAGACACTCCATCTATAGATGAAATTGTGGTGCTCTTTGATCAAGCCTCCTGCTTGATGAGCCACTAGGCACTCAATTAATATGGTATATCAGTCACCTCGAGTATGGCTCTTGGGTTCTGATACATCAAGTTCCACATCTGAGAATTTAGTGACACCACCGACTACATTGCATTCCGTCTAGGTATGGCGCTCTGATACTATTTTTAGGTAATATGGGTACCACATATTCCACTTTTGTATATAAAAAAGAATATTATTATCTCCACGCTAGTGTGATATTGTCCGATTTGGGTCTACTTACAAAAAAGTTCACACTAATAAAATATATTCTTTTACTTCTACACAGTTCATCATTTTATGGTTAACCGATATAGGAAACGGGACTTTGATCGCATCTAACAACTTTTAGGTTATTGGAGACGAATGTAAATATATTTGAATTAATGTTGTTAAAAATATTTTTAATGTTTTTTTTACATTTGTTTTAGTTTTTTGTTTTGTTTGTTTGGCTTATAGGTTATGTTTACTTGAGACGACGTTATTGGTCGGTTTAAAAGATCTATATATACTATTATCTAACTCGGATGATGGGCTATGTTGCAGGCTATATGTCGCAAAGATTATGAAATCGTATAGAGTAGTACAAGATGCACCGAAATGCATATGAGTAGAAATTAGAGAGTGAGTGATAGAGTAGATTTTTGTAAAGAATTTTTCACTGATTTCATTCATTGTAGAGATTGTTATTTAAGTACAGATTTGTGATGTAACAAACTTACAGAATATTCCTTAGTTTGTTACAATTCAGTTCATGATTTATACTAGGTGTTTGGATACAAGGGTAGGATGAGAGTAGGTGTTTGGACATGGGGATAGCACATGGGTCTTCTAGGTTGAGTCTTGTTGGGATTTAGTAATACCCTTAGAGTCCACCAGATCAGGGTCCAAGGTTTGATTCTTCGACCCGATACACAAGCCCATTGCCTTAACCCTAGGACAGACCTCTTGTTCAGTGTCGTGCATTGTTGCCTCTTGTTCCTCAAGGCAGTCACCGTCTACGGTGGCTTTCGCCGGTGGTGAGTGTTTGACATCCCCCCTCAAATGGAGTGGTGACTCCAGGAGCCCGAGTTTGTCACGTAGATAAGAAAATCGAGACGGAGGTAAAGCTTTGGTGAGGGAATCGTCTATCCGGTCTTGAGTGGGGACATAATGAATCTGAATAGCCCCTTCAAGAACCTGATCTCGAATGAAATGCAAATCAAGCTCTATATGCTTGATGCGAGCATGGAAGACGGGATTCGAAGCTAGTTTACTTGCCCCCAGGTTATCGCACCACATGATAGAAGGAGGTATGAGGGGGATTCGAAGTTCGGTGAGCAACGAACGAATCCAAATCAATTCGACAGACAGATTGGCAAGAGCCCTGTACTCAGACTCGGTGGACGATCGAGAGACAATATTCTGCTTCTTGGAGGACCAAGAGATCAACGTCTCTCCAAGAAAGACACAATATGCCCCAGTGCTACATCGATCATCGATGGAGGAAGCCCAGTCAGCATCAGAGTATCCGTGCAGTTGAAGATGAAAGCATGGCTTGATATGCAGTCCCAGCCAACGTGACCCAGATAAGTAACGTAGAATTCTCTTGAGACATTGCCAATGAGTAGTTGTAGGAGACTGCTGGTATTAACTAAGTTGATTAACGGCATATGCAATATCGGGTCTGGTGTGTGTTAGATACTGCAAGGCTCCTAACAAACTCTGATATTGTGTAGGTGAAGGAAGTGGAGATCCAGCAGTGGCTGATAGAGCGGTGCCAGGAGCAAGGGGAGTGGGACAAGGCTTGGATAGAGCAGCACCCTGATTGACAAGTAAGTTTTCAACATAATTATGCTGAGTAAGATATATACCTGAAGTATCACGATGAACCTCTATTCCTAAGAATAGAGAGAGTGTTCCCATATCTTTGAGAGAGAACTTTGCATTGAGGTTGTGAGTGAACTGAGTGAGCATGCTGCATCATTGCCTGTGACCAGAATGTCATCCACATAAACCAGGATGAGTAGGATGGTAGTTGTAGTAACCAAATAGAAGAGAGAACAGTCAGCTCTCGAATTCTTGAACCCCCAAAGAGTAAGAGTATCACGTAATTTAGAAAACCAGGCCCTAGGTGCTTGCTTAGGCCATAGAGAACCTTGTGTAACTTGCACACATAGGTAGGTTGACTGACATCTTCAAAACCCTGAGGTTGTTGCATATAAACAGTCTCTTGTAGCTCCCAATTTAGAAAGGTATTGTTGATATCAAGCTGCCTGACTGGCCAATTCTTTGATACAGCAATAGTGAGAATAAGCCTGACTGTAGAAGCCTTCACAACAGGGCTGAAAGTGTCATAGAAATCAACACCAGGAGTTTGAAGGAAGCCTTTGGCTACTAGCCTGGCTTTGTAACGTTGAACAAACCCATCCATAGCATATTTGACTTTGTAGACCCATTTGCAGCCAACCACAGTAGAGTAGGGTGGTAAGGGAACTAAGGACCAAGTGTTATTAGCCATTAGAGCATTGTATTCAGCATTCATAGTAGCCACCCAGTTAGGATTCCCTGGAGCCTTAGAAAAACTAGATGGTGTAAACATGTCCCTGTTGGTAGTCGGAAGGGTTCCAATATAGGGTAGTTTGCTTTTATGAATGCCACTTTTGTGTCTTATCTGCATGATATGTGTGTTTGTAGGCTGTGAAGAAGAGATAGAGTGGTTTGGAGTGGGTAAGGGTAAGTCAATGATAAGTGTAGGTGTGGGACTAGTGTGAGGATCAGTGTGTTGGTATGGATTAGTGGCAGTATCTAAGTCTGGGAGTGAATGTGAGGAAGTGTCTATATAAGTCTTAGATAGTGGGTAAGGTAGAGAGTGTGAGGAAGTGGTCTGATGTTCTGCCTGTGGGACAGGCTGAGAAGTATGTGGCTCAGTGGAGAGGTCAGATATGAGGTTAGTACAAGTGGCTACTCTTTCAGAAACCATAGGACTAGACATAGAAGGAAGCCAGAGATTGACAGACTGATAAGAAGACTGTCTGCTTTGGGGTTGTTGAAGAAACCCTGAAGTAAAAGGAAAGCCAGTCTCATTGAACACCACATTTCTAGACAAGTAGACTCTCCCTGTAGGACTTAGACACTTATACCCTTTGTGATTGTGACTGTAGCCTAGAAAGACACACTTAAGGGAATGAAACTGGAATTTGTGAGTTTGGTAAGGTCTGAGACAAGGGAAACAGGCACACCCAAAAGTTTTGAGAACTAGGTAGTTGGGTTTTTTATGAATAGGGCTTCAAATTGTGAGATATTGTTAAGAGTGGGGGTGGGTAATTTGTTAATGAGATATATACTTGTGTCAAAGGCTTCAACCCAGAATTTGTAAGGTAGTTTAGACTGAGCAAGTAGGGTCAACCGAGTCTCCACAAGGTACCTGTGTTTACGCTCAGCTCTTCCATTTTGAACTGATGTGTAAGGGCAGGACCTTCGTAGTAGGATGCCACTTTATTTAGACAAGGTAGCTAGAGGTCTAAACTCTCCCCCCAATCACTTTGAATTGTTTTGATATTTCTCTCAAACTGATTTTCAACAAGAGCTTTAAAAGTTTTAAACACTTCAATAACCTGCCATTTAGTTTTGATAGGGTAGACCCAAGAGTATCTAGAGAAATCATCAAGTAAAAGAACATAGAACCTAAACCCTTCAGTAGATAGGACAGGGGAAGGCCCCCAAACATCAGTATGAATAAGATCTAACACATTGCTAGCATGAGAAGTAGATATAGGGTAAGAAAGAGTGTGAGACTTGAAGGTTACAAGACTTAAGAACACTAGTTAAAACAGATTGAGATGGATGGCCAAGCTTCCTATGCCATCCATCTTTAGAGACCTTATAAGGACACACCCTAGCAGAGCATAAAGAGCTCTTAGACACACAGACTTGAGTATTGAAACTGACTGGATTGGTAGGTAGATTTCTAGAAAGAGTATCCATCTTGTATAATCCATCTTCACCTCTCCCTTTGAGCAACACTGTCCCTGTTACCTTGTCCTTCACAAGACAAAAAGTTTTGTGAAATTCAACAAAAACATGATTATAGCTGGTGAGTTGAGAAATAGACATAAGGTTTTTGTTGATTTTGGGAACATGAAGTATAGATTTGAGAATAATAGGCTGTTTATGTAATGATAAAAGAGAAGTTTCACCTATGTGAGAGATTGGAAGTCTCTCACCACTACCAACTAGGACATGTTTAGTACCTGTGTAGTCATGTTTCTGAGTCAGCTGATTGGTACTACCTGTAACATGGTGGCTGGCTCCACTGTCAGCATACCATACACCATTTGATGTTGTATCTTGTGCTGCAAGAAAAGCACTGTGATCACTTTCTGATTTAGGATGTTCTGAAGAGGTTGACCCCATAACTGAAGGGTCATCTCTATAGTAGCAAACAACAGCAGGGTGACCATATCTGCTACAAATTTGGCAGGTTGGTTTGTTTTGAGAAAACCTTCCACCTCTGCCTCTGTAAGAGCTGCCTCGACCTCTGTAGTTAGAGTTAAACCTTCCTCTATAGTTTCTATTGAAGTTTCTGTTTTATCCAGAGTAGCCTCTAGGATTGGCATTGTTGGTTTGTTGCTTTGTATCATTTCTTTGAGCATAATTAGCACTTGACATACTACATGTAGACATTGTATTTTGCAGGTCATTGAGTTGTTCTAACCTGCTTTCAAAGGTTAGAAGACTTGTCTGCAGATCAAGCCAAGAGAGACTATCTTTGTCAGCCAGGATGACTACTATTGGTGTGTAGTCACCATCAAGACCTGCAAGAACCTGAGTAATCAGATCATCCATGGAGGTAAGACCCCCTGCAAGTATTAGATTGTCAAATATCATTTTCATTCTGTTCAAATAGTCAGACATAGTAGTAGTCCCTTTACGAGTTTTCTGGAACTCTGCTTTGAAGTAAGTGACTCTAGCTCTTGTATGAGAGCCAGACAGTTTTCCTGCTGCTTCCCAAAGACCTTTGGAGGTCTCTTCTTCCATTAATTGAGCTGCTATCTCAGGGCTCATAGTGGAACACAGTCAACCAAGCAGCAGTTGGTCCTTTGAGATCCACTCTTCATAGTCTGGATTCTCAGATATGTTGCATTCATTATCAATAGAGAGTTTTGGAGGACAGACCTTCTCACCTGAGATATAGCCACCTAGATTGTCGAGTCTAATGTTATTTGCATTATTGATTGAATGCAGCTGGAGACTCTTTGGAGCAGCAGAGGAGTTGTTGGGAAGAATGGAGCCTATGGAGTCTGAGGACAATGATGGAGATTCATCGGAGTTAGCCATTCAACGGATCAGAATGGCTCTGATACCAAGTAGAAATTAGAGAGTGAGTGATAGAGTAGATTTTTGTAAAGATTTTTTCACTGATTTCATTCATTGTAGAAATTGCTATTTAAGTACAGATTTGTGATGTAACAAACTTACAGTATATTCCTTAGTTTGTTACAATTCTGTTCATGATTTATACTGGGTGTTTGGATACAAGGGTAGGATAAGAGTAGGTGTTTGGACATGGAGATAGCACATGGGTCTTCTAGGTTGAGTCTTGTTGGGCTTTAGTAATACCCTTAGAGTCCAGCAGATCAGGGTCCAAGGTCTGATTCTTCGACCCGATACACAAGCCCATTGCCTTAACCTTAGGACAGACCTCTTGTTCACTGTCGTGCATTGTTGCCTCTTGTTCCTCAAGGTAGTCATCGTCCACGGTGGCTTTCGCCGACGGTGAGTGCTTGACAATATGCAAGCCAAAAAAATTATCCGGTAAAGGGAATTACCACCAAAAATACAAATGGAGGGAATCAGCTAGATTGATTTGCGAAAAAATTCAATTCGCATGAAGCTTATGAAAAATAGCCTTGCACTGGATTCGAACTCCATGATAGATATATACATTGGCTATGTGAGTAAATTTATATTAGATATCTTTACATCCAGGGATGTTGGTGATGCGAAAGCAACTGGTGGTATGACTAAAATTAAATTATTGTCCAAACGAAGGAAGAGTGGAGGCGAATGTTCTAGATCGGTCTTCTTTGCTTCATTATTTTCTTTCGGGTTAATTTTTGTTTTTCATTTTTAGATTTTATTTTGTTTTAATTACAAACTTTGTTGTTATATGCGGATTTACAATCAAATTAAACTTTTGTAAGCTAAATTCTCATGTTCCTACGCTTCCCAATCAAATTTATTTTAAATAAGGTTTCATAAAATATTTATTTTATAAAATAAATTTACAAAATTTCATCTCAAATGTACCAACGGTCGATGTATCAAAATATCGGCAGTTAAGCGTGTATGACCGGCGATCTTGTAAGTAGGCTGGATACCTTTTAGATTTATATATATAAATAAATAAATAAGGAAATTTTATGCTATTTTTTTAGTTTAAATTATTTTATTTTTATTTTATATTTTCAAACTATTCTATTAGTTATGACGTTTAATTTTTTATGTTTAATGTAATTTTATAAATATGATTTTTGTATAGGTGTTTGTGTTAAATCAAATAGTTGGAACAGTAACATTATACGAGTACATTAATTTAACAAATTTTTAGCATAAAATATTACAATGACAAAATACATTAATCCATAAGTTTGGGGATGATGTATATGGTGTATTTTTCGCAATCGAAAGCTATATAAAAATAAGGATGTAAATGTCGCATTAATCCAACAACAAACTACAAAAGTAAACATGAAATATTTGCATGGTTAAAATGTTTATTATCCATGTAAATATTTACGTGTTCATTTGTAGTTTGTTGTTGGATTAATGCGACATTTACATCCACATTTATCTCGATTTTATCTGTTTGAGAAATCGAATGAGGTACATTTCGTAATGGAAAAAAATGAAACTTATATGTCGATGACGCTACATATACCTGCCGTATCAGCATAATACTATATATATATATATATATATATGAACTTTACCGTAATCCATAGTCTAATCATAAAGTTCAACTTTAATAATCTTCCACCCATTATAGTAGACGTACAACCGATACAAAATTATTGATAACTGTAATGACCGTCGGGTTTAGTTTCGTTAATCGTAAACATAAGAGGCCTATAATAAATAAAAGATTATCATATGTAACCGTTTGAATCACCAAAAAATAGTTTAAAACCAATATTCTAGCTCGTTTATTTCACTATTCATCATTTACTACGACTAATTTTTTACCAGATAGCAACAACAACGTATAAGCTCCAATTACCAAATTTTATTCTACGGATATATATGCTCATTAGCGTGTGTCAAAATTTTGAAATGTACAGGTAGAGTTCTTCTCTCTCCACACATTCATCGGTGCATTTTTAAAAAATTTACCTATTGCATGTGAATTTTCTTTTTCTAAATCAACCACGTGTTTGAAATAATATTTATCTTGTTTATCCAATTTTTATTTCGAGAGATCAACCATCATTCTATTTGTATGTACCATTATATATAACATTTTCCAATAGTCGATCAAAGATTATAAAATCGTCAGAATAATAACTCGTGAATCTCGTACCAACACTACGAACAATATGTAACTCGTATTGCACACATAATATTTTTATACACCGCTTTTATATCTTTAACAACTTTCACTTCCCAAAAAAAATATAAATTAGTGTTCGAGATGTTACCTTTGGGTTTAGTGAACATCTTTCCTCTGAAACATTTGATTGATTCGTGTTTCACATCGACTGAACGATGAACCTTACCCTAAAACAACTCAAAGTTAAGCTTATTCATACCAACAAAATGATTTAGGTTGAAATGAGCACTCCTCACCTTGTTAGTGATCGTGTTTCCAAAATGTATGAACTTTTTAATTTTGTATGAGACAAACGTTTTGATATAAGGAACAAACCAAGATATTTCAGTATGTTCGGTTTCTTGAGTATAATATTTTGCCTCACATTTCATCTCATCTGGACTGCTTTCGAATTCATGGCATGTCTCTGACTATATCATATGATTCCACAAACATAAAGCCATCTAATGTTTTTCTCCTTTATTTATTTTTTCAGATTCGCAAGGATTTGCATGTTAGTGTACCATTGATATAGCATGTGTGTTATTTCCAGAATCACTTGTTCAAGAGAATACATCAACGCTAAGTCTTTATTTGTCAAAACTATGATCGATTTTCCAATAGATTAAGCTACCATCAAATATTACAAAATATCTAATACCCACTTCAAATTGTCAACTTTATCCATTAACATAAACCTAAGTACGACGTAAAAAGTCAAACTTGTGGACGTTTCTCTAACGATATCATATAATTTATTATCTTTTAGATGTTACCTTTTAATAGTAGTTTTAGAAACATCTGAAACAAATCTAGACTAACCGAGTGTGCAACAAATTGTTTTGTAATAATATCACTTTGATCTTCGCTGGATCTAAGTCATTTTGAATAGTTTAACCTTTTCAGTTTTGACTAACAATTATTACAATTGTGAATGGCTGAATTTCTTCAATATCTGATATTTTTGTCAAATGTTTTATACAATGCACATAGACGACGTATTTTTATCGTTCAACTTTCTTCACTTCGTTTAAAATTTCTCAACGGCGAATTCCCATGAAGTTCGAATGTTGTACAAATTTCAACTTTTCTTTAAAAAAATTTATTGCATACGAATGACTCTCTAATGTTCCACAATTAAAGGGTTGCACATCCTGCCTATAACCTCTAAAGACCATTCATCTCTGGTGATCATAGTTCTTTAAGCTTGAAAATACATCTATAATTTTTTTACCCAATCAAATTTCTCTTAAGATCATTTTGCTATACCAACCTTTTTCAATATGAAACTTTCAAATTTAAATAACATTCGAGGATTTCTTCCGATTTTGCATCTTCGTGAAGCTTTAATATAATAACCAACTTGTTTGGTTTATCGGTCACTTTAACTAACTCAAAAAAATTATTTTACGTATAATAACTCATTTAAAAAAATAAATAACTTAATCTGTAACTCAATCTTATGTAATTTTATATGTATCATTTCACTCACACGATACCAAGTGGTATTTAATTGGTATCGAGTTGTTTATGACTTACTAGATAGGTTTAATATTATTGTGTTTTATTATTGATACAACAGTAATTAAATAAAATTTGGAAGGTGTTTTTAGTTGGATTTAATGGAATTTTAGGGGCGGATTTCATTAAAATATAAACTTTAATGTGAAACCAGATAATAAGTTAGTTCAAAAATATATAACTCAAAAGATCATAGGGTATTGTGAGGAAACAACTAATCTTTCAACTTTACGTGACATATTCTTTTTAGAGGAAGGTAAAATATAATTGAAATTGAGAATCTGATCATGAATTTTGGCTATAGAGTTTTGTTCAAGACTATAGATCATTGAAGGGATAGAAAAATACCTCCAATTATCGTGTGACAAAAATTAAGTTGTTTAGGATTCAAAAAGTAATAGAAGCTCAGTAAGTCCAAACTTGTATGTATACTAAATATTGAGTTCATTAAATTGTTGTAGAACACATCATGACAAACTCTGTATTAGTGAATCGTTTAGCTAAGGAACTTGGTGTCTAAAGCTTTTATTGAAACAATATAAATATGGTTGTTGGGTGTCTATAAGATTATTTGTTTCTCATGCAGTTAGGTTTTCATATTTATTATCATATTCCTATGTTTGCAAGCTACCAATATGTCATTCACATACAATAACAAAATAATATATCTCTCAATATTTGTTTTCCCATTATAATAGACACATTGGTCATAGTTAAACCCGTAATCCATCTTGTCAATATTTTTCAAACCCATCGGGTTCGGGTACCCATCAGGTAAGAATATTTTGTTTGTCATGTCCAAACTCATCAATTTTGAGTTCTCACCAGCGGATACCCTATGCATATCTATTTATCTATACATATTTAATGGATCTCATAAAAGAATGAAATTTTCGATTCTACTACCTCAATGACTGTTTAAGCTCATAAATGGTTCTCTTCCACAAACACGCATAAATCTCATTTCCTTCTTCAAACCTCTTTGGTTTACACATATAAATTGTCTCTTCCATTTCACCATGCAAAAAGGTAGTAGTAATATTCATTTGATCTAGCTCATGATCAACTCTAACAAAAATTGACAGTAGAACCCTGATGGAGGTTTGTTTCACAATGGTAAAAAATATTTCATTGAAATCGCCACCCACTTTTTACGTAAAGCCTCTAGCCACGAGCCTAAACTTGTATGGTAACTCTAAAACAATATAATTCGCTTCCTATTGAATATCCATTTACTCCCAACCAGCTTTTGGTTCTTAGGATTCTTCATAAGAATCCAAATGTTCATCTTGTTTGAAGATCTCAGTTCTTCTTTCATACATATAAGTTATTTTTCTTTATCGTTACTCTTGATACTATCGTGATATGTTTCGGATTCCACTATATCATTGAACTCATTAATACTTTTCAAGCATAAAGTGTTGCACAAAAGTTGTTCAAAGGCTTTAGTGATGTAGTTAAAATCGCCCATGACAATCCACTCAAGTGCATTATTGGCAAAGGTTCACATTTTGTCCCAAAAAGAAAGTCTCCACATATTTCAATGAACAAAACATAATCATTAAGATATAAAAAATCATACATATGTTGCTATTTGTTTGGTATTTTTCTATATCCCTTATTAGTTGGTAATTTTCTCATTCATGTTAGTCTCATATATTATCATCTAAATGACCTGGAACAACATAGCCTCAGACGCATGTAGTGGTTGAACCTTCTTTTGTACGACCCGAGGCAAAACCAAACCCAAAATCGTATTTGGTAAAAGCATCAGTTGCTTCACTTTGGATAAGATCATATCCATCATCAACTTCACATATCATCATGGCATACTAGGTCGAGTCTCTATCGCCTTCTTCAATGATATGCCCTTTTTATTGAAAACCATGTTCATGCTTATCAAATCCTTTTAACTTCCAAGTCAAGACACCACAACCTATACCCTTTTAATCATTCTGGATGGCTGTCGAAGAAATGTTAAACTAATTTTGGCCTAAGCTTATCATACTTCACATGTGTATAGGAAGCACATCTGAACACTCTTAAATGTTCTAGCATAGGTTTCCCTTTAGTATAAGCCTCTTGAAGACAAAAAAAAACTTAAGCGTCGATGATATACGTAACTGCTGTCATAGCTTCTCCTAAGAAGCTTCAACCATACTTAAAGCATACATCTAACCCATTCCAAAATGGTTCAATTCATTGCCCCTGCATGCCCGTTCTGTTAAGGAGTCCCAGATACGGTTCAGTGTCTAACAATGCCATGATTTTTACAATAGTCAGTGAACTCCTTGTTGGTATACTCCAAGTCATTATCAATGTAAAACTTCTTCAGCATTTTCCCGGTTTTATTCTCGACCAAACTTTTCCAATTCACAAAGACAACAAACACTTCGTCTTTGGTCTTCAAAAGTAAAAAACATACTTTCTTGGAATAGTAATCAATCACCACAAGAAAGTACCTTGCACCATCTAGCATAAGTTCTCATGTTGGACACCAAATGTCTGAATGAATATAATTAAGTACTTCATTAGATGTGTGTTTGCTAGACATAAACTTCACCCGTTTACTCTTACCCAAAATGCAGCTTCGAAAAAAGCTCAGCTTCTGAACTGTCGTACCATCTAACAACCCTTCTTTTCTTAATTTATTAAGTCATTTCTCACTTACACGGCCTAGTCCATCACCACAACCTGGTAGAATCTTTCACCATACTAGATACACACCCTAATATAGTACACTTAATAACTAACACACTATTTGTCCTATAGGCTTTTATAACAACAATGGAGCTTTCCGAAATCCTAAATATGTCATTTTCATAACAATAATGAAGCCATTACTCATCTAACATCCTGATAGAAATAATGTTACGTTTAACTATGGTTGCATACCTTATATTGTTAATCACTCTCTCAAGTTTTATAGACAACTTGAGTCGTACCGTTCCGATCCATTTTACATCACATGATTCGTCAATACCAATGTTGACCCTCTGATCAGCAAGCATTCGCATGTCTTCAAATCCATACTTATTCATGTGAAATAATGCACCCAAATCCAACACCTATTTGTTGATGTACCTGTAAGAATCAAGAAGTGATTAACCCACCAGCGTACTTACAATCATCATAAACCACTCCAACATCTATGACTTCCAATTTCTGATAGTTGTTTCCATTTCCCTTCTCTAGTTTCGATTATATGTTAAAAAAATTTCATCTTTGACAAATTACCTTTGAACCCATCTTAGCCCGTTTGGACTAAGCATGTGCATTCGGTTCTTCGGTTCGGTTCGGTTCTTTCGGTTCTCGGTTCTTTTGGTTCTTCAAAACTAGTACCTATTTAGGAACCGAATAAATTTCGGTTCGGTTTGGTTCAGTTCTTCTTAATTCGGTTTGGTGTGGGTACTTAACTCGGTTCCAATCGGGTAGTTTTGGATACTTTAAATGCTTTGCAATATCAACATATATATAAAAAAATTTACACTTTAAAACAATAAAACTATGTTAGATTGTAAGAAAAAAATACTAAATATAAAAAATATTCAAAATTAATATATTAAAGAATAATATTAGTAATATAAAAAAATGGAGAGATGATATCAACTTTATTAAATTATACAAAGGTTGATATTTTGTTATTTTGTTTATACACATAATAGTTTGTAAATATCTCGCCACTTTGAATAAAGTATGTTGTCATTTAGTAAAGAGAACATAATTAGAGATCAATGATAAAAGACAAATTTTGAGGAATCTATCTTTGAAAAAGAAAATATATTTTCAAAACAATTCAAAATTAAGGGTTAATACATAGGTTCGGTTCCTAACGGGTACCCCCGGTTCTTCGGTTCGGTCCCGAGAACCGTGAGTAATTGAAAACTGGAACCATTTGGGTATTATGAAAGAACTAAATCTACTTTGGTTCGGTTCTTTTGGTTCGGTTCGGTTCGGTTCTTTCGGTTCCGGGTAAAATGCCCATCCCTAGTTTGGACTTTGACTGAGAATTTACTCTTCTTTTACTTGAATGTATTTTTCTTGAACGATCTCTCAGACTCAATTTGTTCTCTTCTGAGTCACCATTTACAACACTCTTCTTTCGAATATATTTTTAATTTAAGGATCTCTTGACTTCAACCATCGTAGGGGAGTCTGTCCCATAGATCATGGTGTCAATAAAGTGTTCATACTCCTTCGATAGAAAGCTCAAGAGGATGATTACTCGATCTTCTTCTTCCACCATTACACCAACTACATTCAAGTCGTGTAGGATTCAGTTGTAATTATCTAGGTGCCTCAGGATCTCTGTGCTACTATTTATGATAACATGAAAACTTGTTTCTTTATATACACTATGTTCACCAACGACTTCTTCTTGTAAATCAACTTCAGAAAATTGCATATCCCTAACTTCCTAGGCTATTCGAATACCTCTTGTAGCATTTCATCTCCCAAGCTCAATATAAGGCCACTATGAGCTTTAGACAATACAACAACATCAACCTGTGTACATTTATTGTCGATAACAGTCACCAATCTTTTTTCCACCAGGTAAGACTTAACCTTAATTCTCCAAAGATTGAAATCATTAGATCTGTCATTTTTAAAGGCTAAGCTTCATGAAACTCATCTTTTGTGTCGTTTACTATAGGAGAGGTCTACTTCTCCAGCCTATAAATAACGAACGATCTACTTATTCTATTGTTGTTAAACACTCAACGCACAACTTGTTGGGGGTTAAACTAGTACACGAATCGGTCACAACCATAATCGATATACGATTAAAAGAACATACAAAAGAACATTCTATTTTCTACATACAAGACGAGCAACAAATAAAATAAAGTATAATAAAACCAAGAACACAAGACAATATTTAATGTGGTCCAGATAGTGAACAAATTCTATATCCATAAGTAATTGATACTCTTTTCTATATAAGTAAGTTATAGAAGACTCTCCGAACATAAAAGACTCAATCACTATTTGTAACAAAAGATAACGTGATTCATGGAAGCCTCGCGTTAGTATTTATCTCTCACCTCACTTATCTCTCAATACACCTAAAGCTATTTCACTTTCTCAAGAAATATCTTCTCACGTAATTGTGTATCTACAATTACAGCTACATCACATCGTAATTGCGTCACACATTCCATTGCAATATCTTCTTCTGTTTATAGGTAAAAAAGAAAACCTAATTCTTCATTAGACACTCTATATTGAAGCCCACTAATCAACGACTGAAATAGCTCATACTTCATTAATATATGAAGGCTCGATTAAGATATGAGACCTACTAAAAAAATATTATATTTCGGCCTAAAGATGCTACAATCCAGCGCTTAGGATTAAAATGAATATCATATATCGGCCTATAGGTGCTACAATCCAGCGGTTTGGATTAGAGTAGGGTTTCTAATCAAGTTGGTTACACCACCGTGCTTCGGCTAGCCTTGCGTCGACTAGCCTTCATGGACCAGTCCTACTTCAACTCGGCACATATTTCATTCGACCCAACTGTCAACAGTCTTTTACAACTTGTCTCAACCCTTATGATAAACATATGTTTATGTAACTAAGTAATGTTTCAATCTTGAGAGAGTTTAAACAGTTCTTGTTTATACATATAACAGTAGAACCAACATCAATGTAGTACTTGGGTAATACCTCTTTTGACGAGATACTTCTAGCTTACACGTAACAACTTTTATAAGATCTAGTAAGCGTTGCAAAATCCTCAGTCTGCCATCTTCACTCTTATAGTCAAACCATTTCTCAACTAAAATTCTAAGAGAAAGAATATTATGTTTTATTTTAAGGATATACCTCGCACATTTGTTATAAATTCTCAATTGTTATAGAAATATTGAGTCGAATGTTATTAATTATGTTCATAGCACATGGTTATCAAACTTTTAATATCACCTTACCACCATAAAAAAACTTAAGGTATTCAAAGAATTGTTTTTTGGAAGACATATGGATGAAACTTTTGAATCCAAAACTCTCGTGTCCTTTTAACGACAAGTTTAAGTCATTAAAACAACAATCATTAAAACAACAAACATGTTCATAATTATTTGAGACTATTGAGTAATTTACAACTTCAAACTTTCGAAGAATATTTATCTTCTTCCTCTAAGATGAGTTCTTACTCTATGAAATGAGAAAACTCACTGAAATATCCACAAAATGCAGTTAGAAGAAGATGATCGAAAAACACACTTAGATGAATCCAAATCAAAAACCCTCTGGACAGATTGCAGAGGACAAGTAGACGAGCCTTCTCACCAAAATTGAAGCTGATCGGACAACCGGAGACAGTCCGATTGAAAGCACAAAGTTCCGCGTCGAATCACCTTTTTCTCTCAAAAACTGCACTATATAATATGATGCTAATTTCCGAAAGACACTATATAAATATATATTTATACATAAACCAAAATCCTATGTGTTATCCAAATTGGGCTTAGCCCATATGATAATTGGAATCCCACATAGGAAGAGCCCAACAAATCTCCCCTTCATGACTATGTGGGAGGATTCGCCATCCCGGCGATCAATCTACAATGTTCAAGCTTTCCCCTAGGCAAAGCCTTTGTCATCATGTCAGACCCATTATCATTTGTATGAACTTTATCAACCTCCATTAGTTTAGCATCAAGAATATCTCGAATCCAATGATATCTCACATCAATATGTTTCGACTTTGAGTGAAATGACGAATTCTTCACGAGATGAATAGCACTCTGATTATCACATAACAGTAGATACATGTGTTTCTCAAATCTAAGTTCTTTCAAGAACTTCTTCATCCATAGTAGCTCTTTACTCGCTTCTTTCACTACAATGAACTCAGCTTCTGTCGTTGAAAGGGCAACACACTTTTGTAGTCTTGATTTCCATGAAACAGCGCCACCACAAAAGTTAATCAAATATCCAGAAGTAGACTTGCGTGTATCGACATCTCCAGCCAAGTCTGAATCAGAATAAGCCAACAACTCAAGTTTATTCATCCCAAAACTGAGCTTCAAATTAGAGGTTCCTCGTAGATACCTTATAATCCATTTCACGGCTTCCCAATGCTCTCTACCTGGATTTGACAAAAATCTGCTCACAACACAAACACTATGAGCTAAGTCAGGACGAGTACATACCATGGCATACATGAGACTTCCAACTGCAGATGCATATGGAATATTAACCATGTCTCTCTTTTCTTCATTAGTTGAAGGACATTGTTTCTTGCTTAACTTGAAGTGACCGGAAAGTGGTGAGCTAACCACTTTAGCTTTGTCCATATTAAACTTCTGAAGAATTTTCTCAATGTATTTTTCTTGTGATAAGAACAACTTCTTCAAGTCTCTGTCTCTAGTAATTCGAATGCCGAGAATCTGCTTTGCTGGACCTAAATCTTTCATTGCGAAAGACTTAATTAACTGTTTCTTCAAAGAATCAATTCGCGAAGTATTCTTCCCAACAATAAGCATATCATCCACGTAAAGTAAAAGAACGATAAAATCGGCATCAGAAAATTTCTTCACAAATACACAATTATCAGAAGAAGTCTTCTTGTAATCCTACTCCCCCATAACTGACATGAACTTCTTATACCACTGTCTCGGAGCTTGCTTCAAACCATATAGACTCTTTTTCAGTCTGCATACATAATCTTCTTTTCCTTCAACCACAAAACCTTCAGGCTGTTTCATAAAAATCTCTTCTTCCAAGTCACCATGCAAGAATGCTGTTTTTACATCCATTTGCTCAATTTCCAAGTCTAGACTCGCTGCAATGCCTAGAACCACACGAATAGAAGACATTTTTACAACTGGAGAAAATATTTCATCAAAATCAATACCTTTTTCTGACCAAAGCCTTTGACTACCAATCTTGCTTTGTACCGAGGTTGCAGAGAACTATCATCTTGCTTCAACCTATACACCCACTTGTTACTCAAGGCTTTTCTCCCTTCAGGTATCTTCGCTAACTCAAATGTATGATTCTCATGAAGTGATTGCATCTCTTCATTCATCGCTTCAATTCATTGATTTTTACATACACCACTAATAGCCTCATCATAACACTCAGGCTCACCTGCATCGGTTAACAAAATATATTGATCAGAAGGATATCTGGTAGAGGGTTGTCTATCTCTAGTAGATCTCCGCGTTGGAACTTCAAATTGTTCAACATCTTCTTCATTCAATTGTTCATCCACGAAATCATTATCATGGTCACCAGTATCAAACATATGTGAACCTCTGGATGCAGGTGAGTCACCATCCAAATTTTCTTCAACTTCTGTAGGAGTATGTGCAAGCGGAATATGCCCCAAATCTACCAAGTCATTCTGAGACATAGGCACTGAATTTTGACTCTTATCAATATCATAAACTATCTGATCTTCCATAAATACGACATCTGTGCTCCTAATAAGCTTCTTATTAATTGGATCATGAAATTTGTAGCCGAACTCATCAAGACCATAACCAATGAATACACACTGTCTTGTCTTCGAATTGAGTTTAGATCTCTCATCTTTAGGAATATGTACATAAGCTTTGCACCCAAAGACACGCAAATGATCATAAGAAACATCTTTACCTGTCCAAACTCTATTTGGGATATCTCCATCTAAAGGTACAGAAGGACTAAGATTCAAGACATGTACCACTGTATTCAAAGCTTCGCCCCAAAAGTATTTAGGGAGTTGTGATTGTGAAAGAAGACATCTTACCCTTTCAATTAATGTTCGGTTTAGTCTCTCCGCTACGCCATTCAACTGAGGGGTCTTGGGAGGTGTCTTTTGATGCCGAATACCTTGCTGTCTACAATAATCATCAAAAGGACCAATGTATTCTCCCCCATTATCACTTCTAACACACTTCAATTGTTTCCCACTGTCTCTCAAATGAAGCTTGAAACTGCTTAAAGACATCTAACACTTGATCTTTTGTTTTCAAAGTGTAAGCCCAAACTTTCCTTGAATGATCATCAACAAAAGTAACAAAGTACAAACAACCACTAAATGTTCTCGTTTTGAAAGGACCACAAACATCAGTATGTACCAAGTCAAGCAAACTTGGTTTTCTTAAAGGAGCCGAGCTCTTGAAAGATAATTTATTCTGCTTTCCAGCCAAACAATGTACGCATTTCTTTAAATTAGCTTTGTGTATCCTACGAATGTATTGTTTCTTCCTCAGAATATTTAATCCTTTTTCGCTAATGTGACTGAGTCTTTTATGCCACAAATCAACCATTGATTTAAAATCAATCTTGCACCCATGCTTGTCTCTACGGGAAGTGGCATGAATTGGTACCACTATCACGGCTTTGCTTTTGGTCCCCTTCCAAAAGTCCTCATACTAGTTGAGGTATATTCTTACTTATATACCACTAATCCTTCCCATGTATTACCGATGTGGGATGTGGAATTTTGGTCGCTACCCTAACATGATATATATCTTGCGGAACCAACATCTCACATCTAGAACCACTCACAAATCTCTTAGATTTAGAGTGAAAATTTCATCTTCTTTTGCTTGAACTCTTTTTCCGGATCTTTTTCTCAAACTTAGTCCTATGCCATCTATATCACTAACTACTATTTTTTTGAAAATATTTAGAGTTTAAAACACTATTTACTTCGTACCTCGTATGTATGAAACTTTTCAAGCCGGGCTTGCACCAAAGATCTTTTGAATTCAAAACAACTTTTATTCCGCACATAGTATGAAATGGTACGTATAAAACATGTTTTGATTTCTATAAATCAGATTTATATATAGTTTGAATTAAATGTTTCATAGAAGTGTTACCGGCTCGCCCAAATCTCACCATTAATAGAAAGTGCCATAATCCAGTAACCTTAATCAAGTGGTATAACTTACGTTTAATGTATAAATAAATAGTAAATGATTATAATTTTGGCAATAATAAGCAAATTTTTTTCTTTGAACATTATAATTTTGTCAAGAATTAGTATTTCGTCTCCAAAGTCACCTAGATATTATGATTCTGTCAAGAATTGTCCAAACAAAGTGATACAAAAAAGAAGCAAAATTACTTTTCTAAAAAATCCAAACAAGCTTTATCAAAACTTTCACTATCTCTTGTCTGTTGTCTTTTAACATTTCATAAGCTGTAAACAGAGAATAAAGTTGGCATATTGGTTGATTCAGAGAATAATTTGTAGGATAAACGAGTTAACAGCCACAAACCAAAAACAAAAAACATTCATCATTGCATGTCAATGCTTTACAAGCTGTCATGCAAACATTCAACAACACAAACACTTCCAATATCAAATAAAACTAAAGACTTACAATAACAACATTAAAGAAACAAAATTAAACCCCGAATGTTATTTTTATCTACCGAGTCGGATCTAGATTAACCTGACAATTATTTATCAAGTTCGAGTGAAAGAACAAACTAAACCCGGGTGTTTTTTTCCCCTACCAGGCTCGATTCTAGATTAATCAGACATCATCTTTTTTTGAGTTTAGACAAAAGAAAAACACTTTCCTTGGGTCTTTTTTGTGCTTGTGTTTCTCTTTTTGCCTATTTCTCATCCATGGCAAACACCCTTTTTGTCTATTAGCTCTCCAACTTTTCTCTTCTTCATCTTCTCTCTCTTCTTCATTTTCTTCTCTTTTTGTTTCTGCTTTTTCCTTTACTATAATATTTTCCACCTGAAAAAGTTATATAGATATGAAGAGTAATTAGAGTCAATCATTATATATCCTAAGATACTAATGACATGTATTGTATATGATTATTATATTTTATACCAATTTAGAGAAAATTTACATATTTAAAGAAAGACAAAAATTATAAGTAAAATTTGTTATGGTTATGAAACTTATGAAAGATGGTCCCATATGTGGTGCCTTGATGTATCCTTAACATTATTCTACACTAAGCTAGTAAATATGGCAAGTTTTATTAAACATAACAAATGAACCTAAGAGGGCAGTACTAGCTAGATTGTTAAATGTACAGCCCTGAAACACATGGCTAATATTTTCCAAATAGAAGAAACCAATCAAAGAAGAAAAATGAAGTAGTGAAAGTGAAGTATCATATCTTATTTTTTGGAATCCTACAAAAGTGAAAGGTATTGGGAATCATGGCACCAACAAAAAGAAAAAAAGCATTCAAGGATTGAATTGAGCATCTTTAAGTGGGTTCACTATGAGACAATGACTTGACCAACCCTAACACATGCAGGAAAAAAGAAGTGAAAGGAAAATCAATAAACCTTAAATTTCAATTTTGTTAATACCATCTAATGATCATATATCTTTTCATATTAGGATATTCATATGGTTTATAAACAAACTCAAAAGGTTTTTTTTTTGCTATTTATATATACTATTTTGTTTTCTGCATACATCTAACTGTAAATTTTGATATGGGGATGTTGAGTTAAAAGTTATTATACGAATTCGTGGGTTTAGCATTTTTTGAAGCAAAATGGAGACAAATTACAAGTGTGTGAAGGAAATAATAATAAGGAAACACCTAATAAAACTCAGGTTTCTTTTGAATATATATTACCAATTCGGGATCATGTAACTATCAAACGAAAAGGACAACTATAAACTAGTGAAATCTTGCTAGACTCTCAAATAATATCATAGGAGCTAAACTATAAAATCTACTATTGGAATATGGTTCACACTTACTTGTTAATTACTCGTTGTTAGACTCAAATTTAGGACACTATGAAGGTGATGATGGTATATATGATACTTATTGCTTTAACTAGAAAAAACACACTACTAATTCAAGAACTTATACCTTTTCTTCGGCAGCAAAGTTGACACTACAAATAGGCGATTCGACAGGTTCGTGTTCTTTCAGAGGATGATTTGGAGTTTCTGAGCTTTGAGTACCAACATCCTTCTTCATGCTTTCTTTATTTACTACAAAAATTTCATCCTTCTTTATTAAGAAGAAGAAAAGAGCTAAACATTTCATCACAAAAATTAACATAAATGAAACAATTGAAGGGTTGTTTTCTAGTAGTGACCTGAAATCGGAATCGCGAATTTATCTTCTTCTTGTTGAGGAAATATATAGGGATTTGTTGGGAAGTGTCTTGAGTGATGAGAAGGATAGACAAGAGGAGCTGACATTGTGATTCGATTTGTTAAGAGCCGAAAAGATCTAGCACTTAGTGATTTCGCAGATAAACATTCTAATGGAAACTGTCCTGATAATGGATTACAAATATATTTTTCTGCTTCATTCCATTTCGAGTTTAGTGCAAACCCATCTGGAGATGGACAATCCCATCTATTATAAACTGTCCTCCCTTGCAATGCTACAACCAAAAACAACAACAAATAGTCATTATATTTTTGTCTTTCCATTAAATTTGTCACGTAAACGTTGAAGTAAAAATATTTTAAAATTTATAAAATATAATTACTAACTAATCATATAGAAAACAAGGAAAGACCATACCTTTAAGTGCAGTATTGAAAGAATAAGTTGATGGGTCAATCTCGTCTGTGAAAACAAAAGTAAAATCTTTTAGTGTTTTATAGAAGTGAAGAAATGTATAAAATGGATTTATTTTAGAAACATACAGAGATTGAAAAAATGTGGAATTTTACCTTTTAATGAAAAACCAGGAGATGAAACAGTACTAGAGATAGTAAAGTTTGATCTAAAAGACAGATTATGGTCTTCCCTGAAACTCTTTAAATTTGAAGCAGAGAATCTTCTTGAGTTTGTGTTTTCGCGGCTGATTCGAGCCCTGAGACCCCATTCTTTTAAGTTGAACTGTGGTTCTTCTGAGCTTTGATCTAGTCTAGTAGTTGTGATAGAAGCCATTAGTGTTCTTTCTTCTTTTAATTCATTCTTATAAAGTTTGTAGTTACTGCTTACTCTGCTCTGTTTTCCGAACTAGATTTACATTTATACCCTTCTCATTTTTCTATTTTTTATTTTCTTCAAATTTGAAAAAGCCTTAAACCAAATATATTTCTGTTAATTTTGTTAACAAAATACCAAAACTAAAAAAAAAAGTGGAAAATTGCTAGGATTTTGTAGTATTTAAGAAAGGTAAGAATGCATAGAATGTATGTTTATATTTATCGATAAAGTAAAGAGTTAATGGGCTTCGACTCTTATATCACTAACATTTTTTCTCAAATTCACAATGCAACAGTAATAAGCATTGAGAGTTCCTCACAAAGAAAATCAAACCGCGCTCTTGACTGAACTTTTGTGAAAATATCAGCAACCTGCAAAGTTGATGGAAAATATGAAAGCGAGATAGTGTCAATCTGAAGATGAATGCGGACTCAAGTAACAATCTATTTCAATGTGCTTCGTCCTCTCATGAAAAATAGATTTTTTCGCTATCTGCATGGCGCTTTTGTTATCACACTATAAGGAATTAGGTTTAGTAATGTTAACCCTCATATCTTGCAAAAAGTCATCGTAACTAAACAATCTCACATATGGTCACAGCCATAGCACAGTACTCACCTTCAGTAGACGATCTAGAGACAACATTGTGTTTCTTGTTTTTCCATAAGATTAATGAATCTCCATGGAAAATACAGAAACCGGTAGTATATTTCGGTCATGAGGATCACTATCACAATCAACATTGCTATAGGAGCGTAGTTCAAGTGAAGAGGTCAAAGGAAACAAAATGCTCTTGAACCGTGTGCCACGAAGATATCTCAATATTCGAAGAACAGCTCCCCAATAGACGGATGTATGAGCAGGATTTAACTGACTAACCACATGAATAGTATAAGCTATATATGGTCGAGTAATTGTAAGATAGACCAAGCTCTCTACGAGAGTTCGATATAGAGTTGTGTCTCACAAAGGAACACCATCAATCGGAGAATACCGAGCATTGGTTTCAAGAGGGGTATCTACTGTCCAGATATTGGAGTCGTGCTCGTTCGAATAAATCATATATATTATATGAGAGATAATATAACCTTTTGGAGAGTGAGCCACCTCAATACCTAAAACGTTATACAATAGTCCCAAGTCCTCCATCGCTAAGAGCTAAGCCAAATCACGTTTTAGTGCCTCAATACCATCATTATCGTCACCTGTAATGATCATATCATCTCTATCTAGGTCTAAAATCATTCGTCTTGCACTTGTACATTGATAAACAAGGCTGAATCATGATTACTAGCAAGAAAACCAAGGGAAGTAATAGCCATAGAGAAGTTTTCAAACCAAGCACGAGGAGTTTGTTTGACACCTTATAAAGCTTTTCTAAGTTGACAAACTTTACCTTCTCGGTGAGCAACACCTTGTGGACGAGTCATGTAAACCTCCTCATGAAGATCACCATTTAAAAATACATTTTTTACATCTAGTTGGAAGATCTTCCACTGGCGAACGGATGCAACAACAATAAGAGTACGAACTCTCGTCATTTTTGCTAGGGAAAATGTTTCATCATAATCCATACCATAATTCGGTGAATATTATTTTTCTACAAGACCAGCCTTATATCTTTCAACAGATCCATCACACTTTGTTTTAATTTTATAAAGCCACCGAGAGCCGATTATATGCTTACCATATGTAAGTTTAGTATGAGTCTAATCAAGAGCGGTAAGCTCTTCGACTATTGAATTTTTCCAACGAGGATCAACAATAGTTTCTATGAACGATAGGAATTCATATAAATCATGTATGTTTGTTATGAAAGAGGCGAAAGAAGCCGAGTAAGAAGAATACGCAAAATATGGTAGTTTGGTAGACTTACTTGTACGAGTAGATCTGAGGGGTGGAGCTAGTGGTTACCTTGATGGATCAGAATTAGTATCAGGTGTAGTCGATGTATCCTGAGCTGGCACATTGATATCAATGGGTGCGCCGCTATTATTTAAAAAAAACATTAATAGTTTGAAGTTTGGTACTTATTATATCATGTGATTTTGCTGGAATAGAATAAAATGGGATATGCTCAAGAAATGTAACATGTTAAGAGAAATAAAATTTATGACTAGTGTTATCAAAACAATGATAACCTTTCGGTGTAACACCATAAACCAAGAAAACACATATATTGCGGATTTTTAGCCCAATTTATTGCATTTAACATGAGGACGGAGGACAAATATGTACATCCAAAACCTCGTAAGGAAGAATAATCTAGAATTTGTCACTATAACTTATGAAAGGAAAACATCTTTGCATTATGAGAAGTGGGAATTTGATTAATCATATATACAGCAGCATGAATTGCTTCTCCCAAAAAAATAGTAGGAACCTCAGCAGATAAAAGAAAAGAACGAGCAGTCTTAACAAGGAGACGATGTTTTCTTTCTTCAACATCATTCTGCTAAGGGGTGTCAGTGCAAGAAGACTAATGTATGGTACCATCAGATGCAAGTAACTGAGTAAAATTATTGGAAGTATATTCACCCCCAAGTCACACCTGAAGCATTTTATTACAACTAAATGTTGAGTCTTAACAAGTGCCCCAAATTATCTTTAAATTCCAAGGAAATCTAATCTTCGTTTTATAAGGTAAGCCTAAACACATCAAGTATAATAATCGATCAAAGAAACATTGTAGGACGAACAAATATATATAGAGACATGAGATGGACCCCATCAATCATAATGAATAATATCAAACGGAACAATAAAAGAAGTGACACTTTTATTATACGGTAACGCCAAAATTTTTGCCAGTTTACAGCCACTACATTCCGAGATAGCACAAGTGGTTAACTGGCCTAAAGAACCTGTAGAGACTAAAAATTCTAAATGATGCAAATACATGTCCCAGAAGAGAATACCAAAGATATTACTCAGACGATGAAGGATTCAAACGAAATAAAGACAAATCAACACCAGAGGTAGCAATAGCAGTCAAGTATGTTTTCCTACTATCAACGCCATAAAAATCCACATCTGTTTTAATGAGTTTCTCTAAAATGTAGAGTTTCCATATTTTACGACCTTGGTCAATTACTCAATGAGTTTTTTGATTTTGTATACCACAAACAAATTTAATAAACAAGACACAATAACTAGATTTATACAATTGGCTAACCAAAACAAGATGCAAAGCAAGGGTGGGAACATAGTAAACATCAAATAGCAATATATGAGGGGTACAAATAGAGCCAATACCCTTTACTAACATCTTTGCAGCACTAGCAGACAAAACAGATATGGGTGTGAGACAACGAAACAAAGTTTGACAAGTGAGGTGACATATGATGAGATGCACTCTATTGTATCTCTTCTAATGATTTTGTGACCCGATTATTATACAAATAATTATTAAATCAAACCATAATAGTAACATTAAACAAATCAGCTCGAAGCATATTGTTAATATATCTGAAACAAAACAACTCCAAACAGGTCTTAACCCCAAAGTGAAGTACAAATTACTAAGCAAAATTAGATCCAAAATAGCATCAAACAAATTAAATTCAAGCACAATACCTGATAAATAAATAAATTATATTACTCTAAGAATCGAACATACTCTGATACCATGTTAACAAAAGAACAAAATAAAGCGAGAGTAAAACGTCTAGGGTTTTGTATTATTTAGAAAGTGTAAACATTACATTGAAAATATGTTTATATTTATAGATAAAATAAAGAGAAAACGGGTTTGGGCCAAATCAACTAGTAAATCAAACTGATATTGGAGAAGACTGGATTCTAATTGATTGGAAACTTCAATCCTTACCTTTAGAGGTGAAGGTAACAGTGAAATCAGAGTGTGAGCATGCAAAGACATATGCACTAAAACCAATATGTGAAGGGTTGACATGACCGTTGATGGAGGTAGACCTTGGGTGTTAATGGGAAAGTCTCACACATATATGTCAAGTAGTAATTTAGTTATCCAAGAAGAAAAAAAATATTTATACATGATCGTAAACATATTTATACTATTTACTGAACAATTTATTTCTTATACTAAGTACATAACTTCACTAATTATGATCGTGGACCAATATTTATGGCCATTATTTCAGTATTGTATGTTTTGTTGGTTCATCAGTCATCAACGATTCTTTAATGAACCTTGACTCTATTTAATAACCTTGACTCCATAGAGGGGCCTCGGTCTTATTAAGTTGGTTTTTATATCTGGCATATGCTTGGTAAAGTTATTGTTTCGGTAGCGGCTGGGTTGCATTGGTTTTTGCATATGGCCTTTGCTTAGTTATTCTGCACTCGCTATAGTATTGATTGAATTACGTCAGTACTTATAGTTCTCTTTTGATCGTCTAAGAACAACGATGCTAGGTTTTTCCACCCACTGACCATTAATATTTGGACAACCTCGATTTAGCCTTGTGAGTTGGGCTCAGTTTGGCTTCCGATTGAATTCTCAGTCAGTACACGCAGGGTCCCCCCGGTTTCGTATCACTATATTGATGTCCATGTTGCTTAGTTTGTCGCTTTATAGTCACATCTTTCCCAAGAGAGTTTGGCCCGATAATATCGGCTTATCGCAGCTCCCCTCTAGTCCATTGAGTAACTTTGTAGCTTTTCCGGAATTGGTCGATGGCCTTAAAATACCCACCTACTATGTACGTAGCCGACTGTAGAAATAAGGTCCCTACAATAAAGAAGCAGACAAATACAAATATATATATATACTAAGATAGACAGCACATGTGGAAATGATGTAACTGTCATTTCTGATAAGAAATTAATTCGCCGAGTCCAATAGAAAAGGAGTTAATTGCAAAAAGGAGAAGGGAAAAATACCCACTAGTGTATTTATTGTTTATTAGAAGACAATGTGTAAATAATACTGTTTGTAAAGGACTAATTATAAAATAATAAAAGACTACCAATGACATAAATGGGTCTCACCTTCCCCACTGTATAAGGGAGCCCCATTATTCTTGGTAGGTGGACATTCTTTAATATATTCTCTCTCTGCTTTCTCTCTCTGCATTTTTAGCTCTAGTCACATCAGGTTCATGATCCAAGATTCATCATTCTTGTCAATTATTCTCTCATCAATTTCAAAGATCAATGTACACAGTTCTGTTTCTTATATAGAAGATACATACAAATGGTTTTATCTTATCTAAATAAAAAACATAATAACTGATATGAACACGTGTTTAAGTTCAATGTTTATCCAACATTCTCCCACTTAACATTGAACTTGACTATTGTCTTCTTTGTCGTCTTCCTGATCTTTCTCTTTATCTGAAGAGTTCCTGAAGATCTTGTTGGCTCTACTTTTGCCGTCTGCTTCTCTAAAATTGCCACCTGTGTAATCTTATGCAGTTTCTGTTTAACACCTCTACACGTGCCTTCTTGACGCTGTCTTCACCAACCCGCATCTCCCTGAGTGCGTCCCAAGCCTCTTTTGTCGTCTGCTTCGGCTTGAGAAATGGCTCCATGGGATATCGAACAGAGTTGCACTCACTAAGACCAGTCTTTTCCAATAATTTTTTTGCGTAAGCATTTTGCTTCAACTTGATGCAGCCATCCGTCTGACTCACTTCAATGCCCAAGTAGTAGGAGAGCTTGCCCTTGTCGCTCATTTCAAAATCTGTCCCCATCCGTCTTTTGAACTTGATGATGTTGTCAACATTTGTTCCTGTAATCAATAAGTCGTCGACATATACCCCGATGATCAGAATTTCACATCCTTCGCGTTTGAAGTAAACAGCATGTTCCTAGGGACACTTGGTGAAGCCTAGATCCTCCAAAAATCTGTTCAACCTCGAATACCAGGCCCTTGGAGCCTGTCGCAAACCATAAAGAGCCTTTAAAAGCTTGTATACCATGATTTCTTTACCCTCCTTCACAAAACCTTCAGGCTGCGTGACGAACACTGTTTCCTGCAGTTCTTCATTCAAAAATGCTGATTTGACGTCCAAGTGATGGACCTTCCATTCATTCCTTGCTGCTAGAGCCAACAATAGTCTAACGGTCTCCATACGTGTAACTGGAGCGAATATTTCTTCGAAATCTATCCCAGCTTTTTGTACATATCCCTTGGCTACGAGACGAGCCTTGTATTTGATGATCTGGCCATCTGAATCTCGTTTGATTTTATAAACCCATTGGAGGCCGATGGGTTTGTGTCCAGCTGGTAATGTCACCAACTCCCAGGTGTGGTTCTTCTCTATGTCATCCATCTCATCCTTCATGTCCATTTCCCATTTGTGTTCACCTGCTGGCTGAACATACGTCTTAGGCTCTTTCTCCGCAGTTCCCAACAAGAGTTCTTGCTCCACCTCAATCTCGTCTATTTGATAATACACATCACTCAATAGTCGAAAACATCAAGGCTCACTACTTGCACTACTCTGAGAGTCACCACCGCTGCTACTTGACCTACTGCCTTGAGAATCGCCACCACCACTTGTACTGTCCTGAGAATCGCCACCACTGCTATCTGTACGAACTGCACTGCTTGCAGATGTTGTCTCAGAATTACTCTCCCTCGCATCTACAAGTGGGGCGTTTCATGTTTGTGTTGCATCGACAGTGATACTAACCACAGAGAAACTGCCTTGTTGCCCAACATCGGAAGCGTCTTGATTTTTCCATACCCAGGCTCTGTCTTCCTCAAAAACTACGTCTCGACTCACAGAGATGTTGTTGTCTTCGGGATTGTATAGACGACATCCCTTAGTTCCCGGTTCTTGCCCCAAGTAAATCAACATTTTACTTCGGTCATCAAGCTTGATAGTATAAATGTTTGGTACCTTGGCATGTGCAATACAACCGAATATACAGAGATGTTCTATGTCTGGCTTGTCTCCTGTCCAGGCCTCATAAGGCGTCTTTGCTGTCAGCGATCGAGTTGGGAGTCTGTTCAACACGTAGCCAGAATGACGTGCTGCCTCTCCCCATAAATGTGCTGAAAGTCGTTTTTCTTCCAAGAAACTTCGAGTCATGGCTACAACCGTTCTGTTTCTCCGTTCGACAACTCCGTTCTATTGCGGAGAATATGGGACGGTGAGATGTCTGGTAATACCTGTGCTTTCACAATAGAAGTTGAACTTGTTTGAAGTGAATTCACCCCTCGATCAGTTCTGAAAGTCTTTGTCTCCTTGCACGACTCCTTTTGCCGAAATTGCTCGAAAGCTTTTGAACACCTCCAAAACTTTGTCTTTCCTTACCAAGAAATAAATCCACATCATCTTGCCGAAATCATCCACCAACAAAAAAAATAGTTCTTTCCAGAGGCTGTAGATGGTGAGATTGGTCCGCACAAATCCCCGTAAACCAGTTGTAGCATATGTGAAGCATGAAAATTTGTTTGACAAGGAAAGGCTTTCCTTGTTTGTTTTGACATCAAGCAGCATGTACACACGGTTTTAGGATGAACAAGTTCTGGAAGGCCATATGCCGTTCTATTTTTAGACATCAACAACATAGCTTGGAAGTTAACATGTCCTAATCTCGAGTTCCAACGCCACGATAATTCCTCAGTTTTCGAAAGTAGACATACAACCTTGCTAGTTTCTATCACAATCTTATATAAATGATTTACTGATCGCTTAACATTCATTATGAGCCTCCCAGTCTCATTGTACACCCACAAATAATTACCATTCAATACAACTTTATTTCCACTCTCAGATAATTGACCAAGACTTATGATATTATTACAGAGAGTGGGAATGAAGTATACATCACGAAAAAGTAGTTCCTCTCCGGTTTTGCCTTTGAATATAATAGATCCCTTTCCTTTGATTGCAACTGTTGAACCATCGCCAAATTTCACCAAACCTGTCACGCTTTCATCAAGCTCCCGAAACTTGCATCGATCCCCCGTCATGTGGTTGGTGGCACCGTTGTCCAGGTACCACACATTGGATACACCACAATTCTCTACAACGCTGCTAAGCTTTGGCACAATCTCTCTTTCTGCTATAAGGAGGGCGGGTTCATCATCTTGTATCTGAGTTAAGTTGACTTCTGGCTTCGATTCTTTGTCACGTCGTGGGCGTCTACACTCAGATGCATAATGACCCATCAAACCACAGTTGAAGCATCGAACTTTACTCTTGGCTCGTCCGCCTAACTTGCTGCCACTTCCTCTATTTCTCAGGCCTTGGGATTGCTCTATCCCACCTTTCTTCTTTTTTATCCACTCTTCCCTTGTGAATAAAAGCTGTCCCTCAGCCTTTTCTCGTTTCAACCATTCCTCCTCTGTCAGGAGTAATTGTCCTCCAGTGTTTTCAACCTGTCCACGAAGCCTTTTTTCGTGTGCTTTTAGAGATCCAATAATCTCTTCAACTGACATTTTCTCTAGATCACCAAACTGTTCGATAGATGAAGGGATCTGCAAGAATCGTGATGGTATGGCCCTGAGGAATTTCTTGACAACGTAATGTTCCTCAATAGTTTCGCCAAGTGTTCGAATGTTAGTAACCAGAGTACTCAACTTTATGGAGAAATTGTCTATGGACTCTGTTTCCTTCATGAGTAAATTCTCAAACTCAGCTTTTAAAGTTTGAACATTAGCCTTCTTGACCTTGTCCGCTCCCAAACACATGGTTTGTATTGCCATCCATGCTTCCTTTGCTGTCTTTTTTTTCAGCAACGATGAGAAGAATATCTTCAGGAATGGCTTGATAAATTGCAGCCATCGCCATCTTATCTACCTTGACGTCAATCGTGGGAATGGTGTCCTTCGGTTCAACAGCATCGCAAATCCCATGTGCCTGCATAAACACGCGCATTTTCAACAACTAGGCCGTATAGTTCGTCTTCGTCAATAGTGGGTAGGTCGAACTTAATGTGCTTTCTTTCGCCTTTCCGGTTCCATTGTGTCTGTTTTTCTTGCCTTACGTCTGGGCATTCACCATGCCTTTGCTCTGATACCAAATGCAGTCTTAAACACCAGGATTCACACACAAATATGAAGCAAAAGTAATGAAGTGAATATGGAAAACAGAAACGTTACAATAAATTTGCTTAACAGAAAGGAAATACAAACTTATACTTAAAGAAATAAACTTCCTAAAAACAAGAACTGCCTAAAAAAGCAATTGCACTACCCCACGTTCTACCTAATAACAAAACTACTTTATTTATTTCAAACAATTTATTTAAATTATTTCCAACATGGGGAATGCCAACTTTCATGTGGCTATGCTGGAAACGAAAACGTAGAAGTAGCAGTAAAGAGTGGAGTTTATGAAGCAAAACGAGAAATATTTAGAAGATCGTGAGAGTCAAGATATGGAGGTGGTGATGGGAATGATGGAAATGAACCAGCAATATACTGTTTGGGAATTGCTAAAGTTGAACCATGCAATGGTATTAGGGTCGTTTAAGAAATATTTTCCTCTAGGGGAGTGACTGACATTGGAGGGAACCGAGAGAAAAAATATTATAGATCCTGCTACGAAGATACAGAGGGTGATTCCTCCAAGTTTGATACACTGAGGGAAATGAAGGTATTAACCGAGGTGTCTGTTGACGCTACTTCTACAATGAGCATGCCGGAAGCGTAGACCAATCCTCTATTGTTGGATGCCTAATATTTCCTGTTGTAAATATGAATAGTTAAACCTTTTTGTGTGTCACTGGACTTATGATGGTGATAGTTATGGGAATATATGGAATAATAGTTTTATTAAATTGTGTTGATCAAAGTGCTTGGTAAGATGGAAGTAAAGAATAGTTATCAATTATGTGAGTGGATATCTATGTCTGTATTAGACACTTGCTGACTTAGCGTGTCCTTACAAAATTGGGATTTGTATGGCCCATCGCAGCATTTGTACGGCATGCCATTCGGCTTATTCATCGGAGATAACGATTTGGCCGATTGTGTAGCCTCTGATCAGTCCAGTTTTTCGCCACTCACTGTAGAAACCGGACAGGGGAAATTCGGACAAAAGCCACCCACTGAACCATCCGAACAGGACTAAAGTATTAAAAACTAATCACTTTATGACTAAGCTAATTACCAACTTGTTTAAAGAACTAATGGGTCTTTGAATTCGACCTGGTTTCATGAGTTTGACCCGAAAACCCATGAGGCCCATAATTAATGGTATATATACCCAACCACTTTCATTAATGAGGGTAATGAAAATTTAATACAACCAGACAGCTCAAATCTCTCAATACAAACCACTTAAATATGAAATACCCTTGAAACATCACAAAATACCTGAGTAAACTACCCTGAGGCCAAAATAATCCACACCGAATTGGCGACCACAGTGGGAGGGGAAGGTGCCTGAATCAAGAATTCGAAAGCATCAAGAAAGACCAGTTCCGATGAATCCGGACGAACAGGAAGTGCCACCAACTTTGGCAGATGTGGTGGGAGAAAATGATGAATATACTATCGAAGAGCGAGATAGACTAAAAATTGAGATAGAAGCCTTGAGGGCTGCTAAAAGGGGAGAATTGGGTATGAAAGAAAAGTCAAAAGCGTCAGCAGTTCACCATACTGACAATCCAAGAGAGCATGAGCCATCAAAAACCCATGTAAGCGCTAAAAAGACTCATGCTAGTTCAAACAAGTCTCCCCGGTCTAAACTGGTGGAGAGCTCAGATTCAAACTCAGAATCTTCCAGCAGCTCCTCAAACGAAGACGGAGTCGAAGAATCCCCATCATCCAGCAGTGATGAAGGCCGTATTAGGAAGAAAGAGAAGTTAGTTAAAAAATACTCAAAAAAGGGACAGGCATGGAAGGTTGAAGAGGCATCTGGGTAAAGGATCGTCTCATAGTCACAGCCATGGCCGAAGGCACGTAGACCGATCAATGGATCTTTTTGCCTTTCATGATGAGCCAGGTATCTTTGCAACTCCCAACGAAGATACTGTATTCAGTCGTGGCCGGAATTGGAGACAATCCCTATTGTCTTCCAAAATACTGTCCGGAAACCTTCGTAAGAGGTTTGACAGTACAAAGATAGAGAAATATGATGGTAGTAAAGATCCCGATAACCATCTGGAGAAATTTAAAAAATATATGATGAACTTTGATGATGATGATAAGCTACTCTGTCGAGCGTTCTCCCAGTCTTTTTCGGGGAGTGCTCTGAAGTGGTATAATAGTTTACCACAATGCTGCATTAGAAATTTCGATACTTTTTGGGTGGCCTTCCGGAGACAGTTCGTTGGAAGTAAAGAAGTGAAGGCCAATAGAGACACTATTATCCATTGTGCCCAAGAACCAAATGAATCTTTGAAGCAGTATATAAGTCGCTTTGTGAACACCAAAAATGGATTAGCTGATTGCTTTGAACAAGTAGCAATAGCTTCTCTGAGGCAGGATTTGAACTCTGGCAATTTGGCTGATTCTGTGATCAGGAAAAAGGCCATGACATGGGGAGGTTTACTGAATCAGGTCGACAAACAGATTAATGTGGATGAAACAAAGAAAACCAGAGTGCACCGACATGTAAGATATGCACCAGCTGCACCAAATCAAAACCAGAATCAGTCCGGGTATAAGGCCAAGGAAGCCATACAGGGTCAAAACAGGGCCAAGGCTCAATCCCACCCAGCTGCACCAGCTCAAAGCCAACAATCTAGAAATAAATCAGGACCATGGGTTCAACCGGAGTGGTTTGCTGAACTAAAAAAAGTGGCAACCATTTATGACAAAACAAAAGATGAAGTACATTTCAGGAAGCCAGCTGCGCTTCAATCACCCAGGGAAAGTCGAAATAACAGTTTTTGTCAGTATCATCGTGATACCGGCCATACCACTGAAGATTGCATTGCGTTCAAACAAGAACTACAGAATTTGATTGAGAGAGGGAAGTTGGGGGCATATGTTAAAAAAAAAAGTGGAAATAGGCCTGATAATTCTCCTCGGACTGGCCCGAACAATATAGGGACATCGGCTCCGGATGGGGATATGGTGATAATTGAAATGTTTGATGTAGAGTCGGAGTATCTGGATCATGATCCAACTCGATACAAGGTGGGCATAATCACAGAAAAATACAAGTCGGTGTCCGGGCTCATTAGCTTCTTTGAGTCACTTACAATATTTGGGGGAGACACTATGACTACCCCAACTGCTTCCTCGAGAAAGAGGCATGTTCATACTTTAACTACCCAACTGGAAGGAGACATGCCTTTCTATCAATCGCGAATTCCATTTCCCTTTATTGTTTTCAATGAAGATGACTCGAGGGACATACCTGGTCCTCATGAAGATGCTGTTGTAATTGGAGCCTCCATTGGGGGAAATGACATAAGACGAATTTTGGTGGACACCGGTAGTTCAGCCAATATCCTCTTTTTAACTTCTTATAAACAGATGAAGAATCCGGCAGTGATTCAGCGTTCGAACAGATCAATAGTGGGTTTTACTGGAAGCTCAGCTGATGTAATTGGGGAATTCGAAGAGGAAATTCTGTTGGGCAAGGGCCCTTTTAAAAATATGGTCAGAATACTTTTTGTTGTGGTGGATTTTTCTACGCGTTACAATTCTATTTTGGGGAGGTTGTGGCTCTCCAGGATGCATGTTGTGGCTTCAACACTCACACAATGTTTGAAATATGATGTGCAAGGACAAGTGGGAGTTGTCCAAAGCAGTCAGAAGGTAGCAAGGGAGTGTTATGCAACAGCCTTTGCCCCTTGAACTTTGGGGGCTGTTCGGATCAGTGAAAATTAGCAATTTGAGTGGCCCTCTGGAGAGAGGGTGAAATTGATGACCCCAGAGAGACCCCTGGTGTTTTAATACCTATTGAACAAGTTGAAACTCACTCTCTGGCTGAAGGAAGAAGTGTCAAGATCGGATCCAAGATGACATCGGAGTTAAAGAGTAAAGTGTTAGCCTTTTTAAAAATCCATCAACATGTTTTCGCTTGGTGCAATGCTAATGTAACCAGATTACCAGCAGACATTATATCACACCAATTATCCATCCGGAGGAATATAGCACCCGTTATACAAAAGAGGAGAGCTTTTTCTAAGGAAAAGGCTGATATCATAGTTCAAGAGGTTGACCGACTTACTAAAATGGGACACATAAAGGAATCTCAATATCCTTTATGGACAGCCAATCCGGTGCTAGTAAAGAAGAAAAATGGAAAATGGCGTATGTGCATTGATTTTATAGATCTCAATAGGGCTTGCCCAAAAGACTTATATCCTGTCCCTCGAATTGATCAGTTGGTGGACTCTACATCTGGGAACAAGCTATTGTGCTTTATGGATGCCTTCTCCGGGTATAATCAAATTCAAGTAGATCGGAAGGATCAAGAACATACTACATTTGTTACTGATAGGGGCCTCCATTGTTACAAGGTGATGCCATTTGGGTTAAAGAACGTTGGGGCTACTTATCAGAGATTAGTAAACAAGTCTTTCGCTAATCATATTGGAAGAAACATGGAAGTCTACATTGATGACATGATGGTAAAGAGTGTGGACGAAGAGCTATACTTAGCAGATCTCCAAGAAACCTTTGCCAACTTGGTGAAGGTAAATTTAAAATTAAATCCAGAAAAATGTGTGTTCGGGGTGCAGTCCGGAAAATTCTTGGGGTATGTAATAAGTGAGAAGGGCATACAACCTGATCCAGACTAGCTTAGTGCTTTATTACAGATGGAGCCTTCTCGGAATATTAAAGAAGTACAAAAATTGACAGGCAGGTTAGCTGCTCTAAACCGTTTTATCCAGAGGTCTTCGGATAGGTGTGCTCCTTTTTTCCAAACTTTGAAAGGTGAAAAAGAGTTTAATTGGTCTCCCTAGTGTGACCAGGCTTTTGATGAAATTCAGAGGCACTTATCATCCCCTAAAACTTTGTTTAAACCTGTTGATGGAGAGACACTCTATATATACCTGGCAGTATATGATTGCGCCCTAAGTGCAGTGCTGGTTAGGGAGGAGGATAATTATCCTCGTCCGGTGTACTCTATTAGTAAAAGCTTGATTAATGCAGAGAGAAGATATTTGAAACTTGAAAAACTAGCACTGGCTTTAGTAATTGCTGCTAGGAAAATGAGGCCTACTTTCAGTCTCATTCGATCATTGTCCGGACGTCTTTTCCCTTAAAAAACGTTCTTCAAAAAGGCAGATGTTTCAACCAGAATGACCAAGTGGTCAGTAGAGCTGGGAGACTATGACATTGATTTTTCCCCTCGAACAGCAGTCAAGGCTCAGACTGTTGCTGATTTCCTAGTCGAATTTCACTCAGACAGAGACAACAAAGAAGCAACGGTTGAGAAAACTAAGAAAGTATGGGTTGTCCGGACTGATGGAGGATCAAGTACTATGGGTTGTGGTGCTGGGATATGTTTAACCTCTCTATACGGTGACAAAATGTACCAGGCTATATGTTTTTCTTTCAGGGCTTCCAATAATGAGTCCGAATATATAGCTGGCTTGAAATTAGCTCTCATTTGTGGAGCCTAAAGGGTCAGGTTAATGAGTGATTCTCAGCTTCTTATCCATCATGCCCAAGGTCAATCCGAGGCTAAAAAGGAGCAGCTAGTTAAATACTTACTTGTTCTCAAAGAAGTGGCACTTAGTTTAAAAAACATTACCTATGAGTACATACCCCGAATAGAAAATACGCTAGCAGACTCCGTGGCAACCATAGCCTATTCTGAGTCCTATCCTTGGATTCATGTGCAAGAGTGCCCATCCATTCAAATCAATCCGGACAAGGAGGAAGAAAGTTTGAATATACAATTAAATCAACCTCGAGAATGGAGATTTTCTCTTTTCCAGTACCTCTAAAATGGCATTTTGCCTCCGGAAAAAGTAGTGGCAAGAAAAGTAAAATATAAGGCTCGTGGTTTTGTCATCTTAAGAGATGTTCTTTACAAAAAATCCTTTAGTAGGCTTCTTTTACGATGTTTGAGGTTTGAAGAGTCCCAAATGGTGCTCTTCGAATTACATGATGGCGAGGGATCATCACACTATGGGTTCAGGGCTCTAACGAGAAGGGTCTTGCTAGCTGGATACTATTGGCCCTCCATAATGCAAGATGCCAAGGAATTGGTAAAAAAGTGTGATCCATGCCAAAGATACAGTAATGAAATTCATACCCAGTTGTCCCATTAGAGTCAATTTCTGAGCCAATACCTTTTGCTCGTTGGTGGCTAGATTTGGTGGGACCTCTACCCATGGCATCCGGAGGATGCAGAACTATAAAAGTTGCAATCGATTACTTCTCAAAGTGGATTGAAGAAGCCCCATTGGCAGGAACTACTTCGAAAGTTGTGATAAAATTCATCTTATCTAATATTTGATGTAGATTTGGGGTTCCACAAAAGATAACCACAGACAATGGGCCATTGTTCGATAACAAGGATGTGGAGAATTTCTGTGCCTCTAGAGGAATTCAACATTGTTTCTCCTCTCCTTTTCACCCACAAGAAAATGGTCAAGTTGAAGTGGCTAACAGAACCATCCTGTCTGTTCTTAAAAAGAATCTAGAAGGGGCTGCTGGAAATTGGCCAAGTTATTTACAAGAAGTCCTATGGGCTTACCGGACCACTCCCGGGGCTGCAACACAAGAATCCCCATTTGCCTTGGTATATGGTATGGATGTAATAGCTCCCATGAAGGTTACACTCCCTTCATTTCGAGTCCACCATTTTTCCGAACAAGCTAATGAAGAGGCTATCAGAAGCCAGCTTGACTTGATGGAAGAAAGAAGAGTTAAACCTCACCTTAGAGCCACACACTATCAAGGTTTGATGAGAAGCATATTTGCTTCCAGAGTCAAAAGAAGGAATTTTCAATCAGGTGATAAGGTGCTAAGAAACGTTTTCCTACACACCAAGGAGAAGCAGTTCGGCAAGCTAGCTCCGACATGGGAAGAACCCTATGTGGTCATGAAAAGATTAAGCCTGGGACATACATGCTCAAAGATAAAGATGGATGAATTTTGAATCACCCCTGGAACATTGAACATCTTTGGTTGTATTTAGAATAAAGACTATGTAAATATTTACTTGTTTAAAGTCCATGTAAATATCTGGGGGCATATTATTTCCTACCCTGGTGGTGCGGGGAGGTTTTTATGAGGTGTCTAGGTTTTTTTTTTAATAAAGTTTGATGCCTTCTTGAAAAATTCGAAGTGGTTTGACTATTAGATCGAATTAATTCGCTGAAGTGATGACTATTTAAACACTTGTCATCGAAGAATTTAAACACTATCACTTTAAAATATTAAAAGGCCATTTAAATACGAGCCATCAAAATTGGAAAACTATGAAACAAAGTAAGAGTTATGTAAGATGAAACTGCCCGGCGGATACCGGGGAATAATATTAAATATGTAAAATGTCTTGGCCATCCAAGGACTTTAGAGTTTCAAAGATAAGGTTTTTCCGGACAAGGGCCGGAAACGGTTACAAAATTCCCTTGGCCATCCAAGGACTTTAGTCATAAAAATTAAAAAACATATGGTTAAAACTTTAAGGCTGAGCTTTCTTGGATGGCCCAGCCTCACTTAGTTTCTTCTTGGGATCTTCTATCACCTTGTTGGTGTATGCATCAATTCTGGCTTGGATTGTTTTCTCTTGCTCTTTTGTCAAGTCATCTTTTTCTTGCTTAGCCTTGGACACAGCATCCTCAAGCGAAATCTTGTCGCTTGTTAGAGTCTGAATGATGTTGTCTTTGGCCTTCACTTCCTCTTTTGAAGTAGACAGATTCTTTTCCAAGTCAGAGTACTTGGATTGAAATTCTGTTACAACCCCCTCTAAAGTGGCCAACTTGATGGCCAAGTCCTCTTTCCCCTTCTTCAGCTCCTCATTTTCTCTCTTTAATGCCTCAATACTATGATTGGTAGTAAGAAGGTCGTTAGACAAACTCTCCTTGTCAGAGTTGAGTGAATTGATAATGGCTGACTGGTTTTGCACTTGCTTCTCCAAGTTAAGCACAGGTTGAATGTTGCTCAATAAGGAGTGGGTCACCATATCCTTCTCTCCTGAAACAGAAAATTATTTACCATTGAAAGTGACTATGTTCGAAGAGCTTGGGGGAGGTAAGGGCCAGCAAATTCATCTGTCTCAAGGTCTTCGAAGTAAAGGCCAATCCCTTGAAGGCTACTGATGTCCACCCCATCAATATTAATATCCCCTCCAGTGCCCTCTCCAGTGGGAAAGTCACTTGGGATTTCTTCTGCATCAGTTGGATCTATTGGGTCGACCGGAGGAAAAGACTCTGGAGGCCGGAGAACAACTTCATCTCCCTTGGAGGTTTTCTTCTTCTTGGCCTCCCTATCTCCACCTTCTGCTCCCCATTTTTTGTCCTTCTTGGGAGCCTTAGGGGGTCTTGAAGGTTCAACTGCTTCCTTGGTGCTTTCATTCTCCACTACTTGAAGCAGAGCAGCATCAATCCTTCCTTGGTCCTGCACCTCCTGGTTGGTTGGGACAGTTTCCTCAACGTCACCTGGGTTGACCTCACCTGCATACTGCTTAGCTTTGATTTTTTTGGCCTTCATCTTGCTTGGGGCTTTAGCTCTGCCCGGCAAAGCTAACTTTCCATCCTTTGCATCTGTCTTCTGGAGAATGACCTCCGGAGGGGGCGGAGTGGTTAATTCCTCCCAAGACATGTCTCTCCGACCGCTGGTGTTCCAGAGATGGGATTTCACCAAGTTACGACCGGTGAAGCAGTTGTGGAAGCGATTTCCCCACTTCTCAGCAGCCCAAGCGTTTAGCTTGGCATAAGTGGTCAGCCCCTCCTTTAAGGGGTCATTAAACTCCTTCGGCAGCACTACCAAAAAACAAAAGAAGAGAAATTAAACAAATAAACTTATTTATAAGAAAAGATAGAAATATGTAGTGAAATATTTACCTGTGCTCTTCCATCTGCTGGTAAGCATGCTTGGATTGACACCAGCTTTAATCTTCCTCCTATTCTCCTAAGCACCACTGATAAACAAAAACTGAGTCTTCCAGTTCTTCTCTGACTCAAGTAAGTCATCAACCACTTTGTAATTGTCACCCATATTGTAATGATAAAAGGGGATAACATGGTTCTGCAAAGGCTGGCCACAGAAGCGAATTGCTCTATTGGAAGTGGAATTTCGGAGAGTCCGGAGACCATAATGCAGGCCATAAGTGTGAATCGAGCATTAGGGCTCAGTTGGCTTGGGTAGAGTTTTATCAGATGGAAATATCTGACTATCTCTGGGTCCAAGGGAAACCTAAGCCCCCAGTTCAATAGCTATGTGTAGAAAACTATCTCACTGAGCTTGCAATCCATCGGCGTCTCCGGATCAACAGGAATCCTCACTTTGACAGACTCTAGGATCCCCCACTTCGTACGCATCTGATCTAGTTTATCTGTGTGAATGAAAGAATATTTGACTTTCTGCATAGCTAGTAGATACTTTACACTCACTTTGTGGAAGCAAGGTCGCACGTTTCCTTCAAGACACTCCGGCAGGTCCGGGTGTTTTAAGCATAACTTCTCTTTGCCCTTGTTTTTCTTGACGATGGCAGTCTCACTCGTCTGCCCGAAGACGTCGGTCTCAAAAGGGTCTTCTTCAACAGTGTCCTCCATAACATCTTCCATTGCTAGGGAAGGGTTATCAGTTGTTTTTGGGAGGGAAATGCTCGTGGTTGTCTCCGTAAGCTGTCTGGACGGCTGAGCACTGCTTTCTTTTTGCGGTCTGAAGTCCGGCTGAGGCTCGGATCCGGAGGGTTCGTTTCGAAGGCTTGAACTGGTGGCCTCCGGACCAGAAAATTTGTCTTTAGGAGCTTTAATGGGCGCTTCTGACCCTGAAATTTTGTCTTTGACCCCAGATTTAGAAGGCACAGATTTTGGAGATTTAGACTGTGGAGAAACAGCCTGGCATTTTACTAAGCGGCCTCTTCGTCGAAGGTTTAGCTTTTCTGGGGAAACATCAGCATCCGACCCCATGGCTATGAATGTAGAGGGTCTCCTAGCACTTGTAACTACTTGCTCTTGTTCAACAATAGGCTCCGACTCCTGGATCGATGAGCTTGAGATGATCGATAAAAGACTAGGTTGAAACAACCTTCTAGGTTTGGAGCTTCTGGCAGAAGACAAACCTCGATCAGGCTCTGAGGTTGGTGTTTCAGGTTTGTCAATAGGAGAAATTGGGAGGCCTGCTGCAATGCGCTTTTCTCGTTCGACCCTTTGTGCTTTCTCTAACTCCGACAGATTCAGCCACCCACTTTTTACCAAAGCGTTTCTTGCTGTAAACATAAACCTACACTGAAATGCGTTTTTAGAGATGAGAGATAAAAGCTCTGAAAGTTAGAAGTGAGAAGATGTTGAAGATAGTAAAACAGTGAAAAGTGATTCAATTTATACTAAAGAAACAAAAGATACCTTGAAACCTATGAGAATTCGAAAAGATAGAGTAATGATTAAAGACGGCACTGACATCACCAGCATTAATTGAAGAGGTTACTTTTTTAGGTTAGTAGGAGCGCCATTCTAGGAGAAAAACGGCTGGTGAGGCAAATCAGGAAGGGACACATGTCCCACGATCTATGGTAAAACCGTTGAGCTTCTGAGAGATTTTCCAGTCCGGATAAATCCGTTGTACAAATCGAAATCTATTCAGACATTATAACAGGTGCTCATGAGCGATTTTTTAGGTCTTGTCAAAGGCCTTCGAACATAACCTAAAAAAAGGGCTACTGATGAGTCCGTTTTTTCACCACTCATTGTAGAAACCGGACAGGGGCAATTCAGACAAAAGCCACCCACTGAACCATCCAAACAGGACTAAAGTATTAAAAACTAATCACTTTATGACTAAGCTAATTACTAACTTGCTTAAATAACTAATGAGTCTTTGAATTCGACCTGGTTTCATGAGTTTGACCCGAAAACCCATGAGGCCCATAATTAAGGGTATAAATACCCAACCACTTTCATTAATGAGGGTAATAAAAATTTAATACATCCAGGCAGCTCAAATCTCTCACTATAAACAACTTAAACATCAAATACCCTTGAAACATCACAAAATACCTAACCAAACTACCCTTGAACCAGAATAATCCACACCAGCCTTTATATGCCTGACTTATTAATAGTTCACATATAATACATGTAGAAGGTATTAGGATCAGTATGGCCAATTCTATCGATCACATTATTGGACTCAATTGGTTCGGGCTGAGTATGGCTCTTTGCGTAGCCTGTAGGGTTGATCATTGACCCATTCACATTTTGTAAAGAGGGATCAAGAGATGTAACAAACATATAAATTGGCGAAAACAATAAAATGTCATTGAACTAAATGTAATTTGATGCGTCATTAAAAAATCCGTTCACCTTATCATAAGGGAAAAAGAGTGCATCATCCAATTACACGACTTGGTGATACAACTTTAAATAACATCTATTCGAAGGATACTTGAGTGTGTGATAGTCTATGTCAGGAAAACGAAAATATTCATGGTGTCCCTCACAATGATTGGGTTAGGACCCTCCAACAACTTTATCACCTTAATATATTTTATTCATAACGAGGTCACCTACTTGAAGTGTATGCGGCCATAACCGTGAATTGAAACCTCCACTCATCACACTTTTGTAATACTCTGCACGTACTCGTGCTTGATCGTGGCGTTCTTTGATAATATTGATGTTGACCACACGGTCAACTTCATTGGGGACCTCAGAGTAGTTTACAACCCTATAGCTTGAGATGATGACTTCTACATGTACTACTGTCTAAATTAGGTAAACAATGGCGAAATTAGTCTCTATTGTTGTCATGCGTAGAGTAGTATGGTAAACCCATAGCACCTCAGACAGTTTATTAGGCCACTTCTCTTTGGTACCCTTAAACTTCTTTTTGATACCATCTAACATCATTTGGTTGGTTACTTCTACCTACCCATTTTCTTGTGGATAATAACGATTGGTGAAATGTTGGTCGATGTCATAGCGTTTATAGAACGTATTGATGACGTCATTTTGAAATTGGGGGAGATGTATGTCCTTAACACACGCGAGACATCGAAACGGGCAAGGATATAGTGGTGTAAAAAATCACATATCTCCTAAGATTTGGTACAAAGTAGGGATTTTTCCTCGACCTACTTGGTGAAGTAATCTATAGCCACTTCTTGATGCTTCACGGTTGCCATTGGAAGCGGCTTTACTAAGTCGATGCTCTATTTTTCAAAAGGGCATGGTATCATATTAGACCTCATCGGCTCGCTTGGTAAAATGCCAGTGTTAGCTAATTGTTGGCAGGGGGGTATTTTTATACGATGCACCCTGCAACGACTACCAGCTCCGGCTAGTAATACCCTGCCAAAATAAATCGTGGGGTTCTTTGATAATATTAATGTTGACAACACGGTAAACTTCCTTGGGGACCTTAGAGTAGTTTACAACCATATAGCTTGAGATGATGACTTCTACAGGTACCACTGCCTAAATTACATAAATAATAGCGAAATTAGTATCTATTGTTGTCGTTCGTAGAGTAGTGTGGTAAGCCCATAGCACCTCAGATAGTTTATTAGGCCACTTCTCTTTGGTACCTTCAAACTTCGTTTTTACAGCATCTAACATTATTTGGTTGGTTACTTCTACCTACTCATTTTCTTGTGGATAATATCGATTGGAAAGATGTTGGTTGATGTCATAGCGTTTACAAAACGTATTGATGACTTCATTTTAAAATTGGGGGAGATTGTCTGTCATCAACACACACGACACACCAAAACGGGCGGGGATATGATGGTGTAAAAAGTCACATATCTCCTAAGATTTGGTACGGAATTGGGATTTTTCCTCGACCCACTTGGTGAATTAATCTATAGCCACTACTTGACGCTTCCCGATTGCCATTGGAAGCGACCCTACTAAGTCCATGCTCCATGTTTTAAAAGGTCATGATATCAGATTAGAACTTATCGACTCGTTTGGTAAAAGGCCAGTGTTAGCGAATTGTTTACATGGGTGGCATTTTTATACGATATACTCTTCATCGGCTGCAAACTCCAGCTAGTAATACCCTGCCAAAACAAATCGTTAGATCTGGTTGTGGTGGCCACAATGCGCTCTTGCATCTCCCGTTTGTAGATTATGTAGATTTGTGGTAGCTTCTTCTTGACTTAAATATCGCAGCAATGGTTGCGTTACACTTTTTTGGTAGAGGGTGTTATCCAGTATGCAGTACTTGACGGTGTGCGGTTGCAGTGTCCTTTCCGTTACTTTATCTGTTACGAAGGTACCGTCACAGAGGTATGTTAAGTAAGGTCGCCGCCAGTTAGTCGTAGTCTCCACCGTACAGATGTTTTCGGTTGGAATGGGTGTCTTGCTAGTTGGTCTGTTCTAGAAGATTATAAGTGGATGCTCTCCCGAGGTTGCTGCTTTAGCCAAGGCATCGCACGGAGTTATCTCGGTCGTCAAAGTATGGGCGCATCTTACGGGGATCAACCATGAGTCCTAATGCCACATTTTCCAAGTTGAGATAGTGAGTCTTGACATCAACAGGAGTCTTTTTGGTCTAATATATCGTCTGTTGGATGCCCTCTAGTTCCTTAACTAATACAAAACTAACTGAAAAAGGAGAAACCGATAGATATAGGAATAAAGGTTCACCTACCATGAGATAATTTTTTAGTGCTACAAATTCCTTGTTACAATCCTCCTTCCAGACGAACATCTTCGCGCCCAGAAATACATGGAAGAAAGGGTGGCTTTTATCGGATGTCAGTGATATAAAGCGGGATAGTGCTGTGAGGCTCTCCATTAGGCATTAAACTTCCTTAATGTTTTATGCCGGCTCTATGTGCAAGGCTCCCCGTTAGGCATTGAACTTCCTTAATTGCTCACAATGTAAACCCATAAACTTACCACTGCAAACCGGAAATGGGCACTTTACAAGATTCAGTTTGAGCTTAAACTTACCCAAGACAGAAAAAATATTGTTTAACACTTGCAAATATTTCTCTAAACTATTGGTTTTGATGATCATGTCGTTGATATATGCTTTCATGTGGTTCCCCAATTGATCATTAAAGATGTGGTTGATAAGGCGTTCACTTGTAGAGCCTACATTCTTCAACCCAAAAAACATGACGATGTAACAATATAGCCCTCTTCACATGTATACTCCTTATCCTTTTGGTGCAAACGAATATGATTATAGCCCAAGTACGCGTCCATGAACGATAAATACTCGCAACTGGAAACCGAGTCCACCACCTTAGGACACACTTGATTCAAGTCGGTGAAATCGACGACATGCATCACTGACGACCTTTCTTTTTAACCAACACTGGGTTTGCTACCTAAAATGGATACCGTGCTTGGTGTATGTGCCCAAGCCGGAATAACTAATCTATTTCACTGCTGATGGCCTCTTACTTTTTGATGGAGAATGATCGGCATTTTTGTTTAGCAGGTTTATCATATATATTTATTGTTAAATCATGACAGATTACCGAGGGGTCTAAGCCCAATACATCACTAGTGTTCCATGCAAAAATATCAAAGTTTTTATGTAATAAACATATCACATAACTTCTCAAAACAACATCTAGATTGTTATATATACGTAGACTACGACCCTCGTCCATAATCTCGTTGTTTGAGTCTCTAGAGGCATCATCCAGTTATTCACTCTTCTTGGGATCGTCCATCGGGTCGGATGAGGAGGTTTCGTTGTGCGCTTGTAACCATTCCCCTTTTGCCGGATAATTTATATCTCAGAGGCTTAATGGGATCGACGACCACTACATAACATGTCAGCGCGGTTCTTTGGCTCCCCATTGTGATATCGACTAAATTATTGACGCGATATTTGATGTAGTTCTTGAAAGTGAGTAGCCTTCACCTTGTGCAACCATTGTATAATAATTTTAATGTAAGAATTAGGGGCATTAGAAATCATTAAAAGTGTTTAAATTTCCATCCTAGTAGCGTTCTGGCCAACTTTCACCATAAGTTTGACCTCGCCTACACATTGAGATGATTTTCCCTCGTATCCACCTATGTGCATTGATTAGATCGGTATGGCAGGACCTCTAGCATTCGATAGTATATTTTCTTGAATATTATGTTGGTCGAGCTACCTCCGTCGACCAATACCCTGGTTACCATAACTCCCCATAATGTCCAGGTTAAATATCAAAGAGTCTTCACAGGGCATGATGATCCCTTATAGTTCATCATCGTTGAAAGTAAAGTTGTCTACTGAGTCATGTATTTGTCGACCCTCTTGTCCTCTTAACTAGGCTCAACTTTTTGCGGGGGAACATCTTCTTTCTTTTCGTTCTGCTGATGATGTTTTTGCTAATTTACAAATTTTACGAGTTCGCTGCTATCTTTCAGCCTCCAAAAATCCTCCATCAACTGCCAGCACTCGTCGATCAGATGGTCATGACCGTTGGGATAAGAGCATAAATATATTCTAGAATGTTTGTGGTTATGGGTGCTCATAGTGCATTGGGGCAGCTACCATTTCTGTCCCTTGGTTCCGTCGTAGATGACCGAGATTGTTTTGGTTAGAGGAGTAAAACTTAGTGTGGGATTCTCATAGTGTATTGGATGGCAGTTACTTGCACCTTTCGAACCATCACGGTGAGGCTCTTCCTCCATCCTCCATTTGTCGTATGAACCCTATTTTGATTTCTGGCAGGATATGGGTCTGGGGAGTCTCATTTCGTTGCATCGTCAACCCAGATGAATTGAGCTACTGGAGCTAGAAGGTCCCCCATATTTTTTCACTGGAAATGGAGTAGGATTGTGTATAGCTCCCCTTTTTGGTCAAGGATTTTTATGAAGGATGCAACCACCATAGACTATTGTAAATTTGCGAAGGTGTTCATGGCATAAAAAACACTTGAGTAGTTTTTCAACCTCTCATCCCTTGTTTGATAGACGTTCATAATGGAGTCATTATCTCCATGAGATACTTTATTGGCAACAAACTTGTCTCTAAAAGCGTCCCAAAGGCCTGCAAAGTCATGTATACACACTTTATTAGCAACAAACCTGTTGCTTGGTTTGCTACTTTGTAGTGACATCCTGCCCAATAGAATTTGACCCGTTAATACCGACCTTGTCAAGGGGCTTGCTATTTGAAGCCATATAGGAAAATCATAGTATCAAATAGGAAATCAAAGATTTAAACTTAGTGAATGTCAGATGCTCTGAGAGAAGAGGCAGTCGAATAAGACAATATTTGGAGATGGTATCAAGCCATTACACAACACACAATGAGTAAAGTTGTTGAAATTTATAGCAATAAGCTTGTCTTTCTTGAGAGTTTTGATTGTATTCCTAGCGAGAGAATCAAAAAATGTATGTGGATATTGTGTTTATTGCATATAAAATTTGCATAGTCAACCTAGGTTATAGATTAACAGGTTGCATTATCCAATTAATTATAAAAATATTGTTTCTCTTGTTAAGTACTCAATGCGTTAAATCTTTCTTATCGTGGGGGGGGGTGTGTTAGAAATTATGAATGAGCTTATTGATTTCTTGCAAGTTATTAAGATGTCTTCTATCACTTTCGGCCAGTTCCACAAACCATGAATAATATTTGATGCTTTAATTGGTTATTGAATGTAGTAATACTAATTATACTATTATCGTAAGCAATAGAGAACTATGACATGAAGATGGACATAGAAAACCAATACATTTGATCTGCATCTAAATAATAGTTAGTCCCGCATCAAGTATCTTTCTTTCAAGTAGTCATAAATTTACTAGTAAGTGGTCTCGCATCAGTTTTTGGTTTCGTATTAATTTTTTACAATCCCGCATTTACTAAATGATGCCAAAAACGTTTTGTCTAATATCTTAATTCTTACAAGAAAAATTCCGCCAAAACTTTGTTATTGTCCTGCATGAGTTCTTGTCTAATCTCATATTTTTTACAAGAAAAATGTCAAACAAAGTAGGTGACATAAAATACCATTTGACAGTGGAAAATAGAAGACTAAAGAGGTTATTGTACCAATCAAATGTAAGAATCTTCAGCATATAATCTTTAAATAGTCTTTCATCTATCATGGTTGCGCATATATCGTGATACATGGTTTTACATCATTTATATGGTTGCGCATCAATCACCATTTACATGATTTGACATCATTTATATTCTTGCACATTTATTAACATGTACATAATTCTGTATCATTTACATGATTTCACATCATTTATATGGTTGGACATCTATGATTATTTAATGGTCTATAGTCTATCATCACTGCACATTTATCATAATATATGGTTTCATATCACTTAAATGGTTACACATGTATCATGATACATGGCTTCATATCATTTACATATTTGTGCATCTATAATCATTTAAATAGTTCCGCATCATTTATATGGTTGCGCATCTATAATCATTTAAATGATTTCGCATCATTTAAATGGTTTCACATCATTTTTATGGTTTCACATTTATCATCATTTAAATGGTTTCGCATGATTTACATTGCTTCGAATCTATTATTGTTTAAATTCATTTTTTTGTTTTATATCGATCATCATTTATATGGTTTTGGATCAGTATATCGTCTTGCATGAATTGTCATATCCCTCATTTATCAAATATTTATGGTCTCTCGTAATCACAAGGTTTTGCATTTATCATTTTTTGTATTCCACTTGTCTAGTTTTTAATATTTAGGTTCATTTTTTTAAAGATTAATATGAAAACCCCAGTATCATAGAATATCACTAGAAAAGGCAAGGTCATTTCAGATTTGAAAAAGAAAATTAAAAAGATGAAGAAATAGATAAAGTAAGTGGAGATTTGGAACTACAAAAGAGACTTTAACTTCCTATGTTGAAAGTAAACACAGAACTGAACTTGATAAAAAACTTCAAAAAAATATTTAAAATATATTTAACAAAAAAAAGAACACATAAAAATATGGAAGAAGCACCTAATACAAAAATCATGTATTAAGGGCTTTCTTACTAATATTAAACTACCTACGACTATAGAGGTGATACGGGAAATTGTTACAAGTCATGAGAACCTATTACTGGTAGGATATGGTTGGAAGCCAATCAGATCAACTAATCATTGTATAAGACATTTCTTCAATTGATTATGGAAAATCGGATCCTGCTTCTAATGTTATTGAAGCGCCATCCCATAAGAACCATATTATTATTGGTTTAGAAACCCAAAGAATTCCTCATAATGTTGTTGCGGAAAACAGGAACCCTACTACTAATATTTCCATAGAAAAATGACCATTCTACTATAGAGGTGATCTAGGAGAAACAAGAAAATATTTATGTGGAGAAAAAAGAAAATGTTTATGAGCCATATTAAAGCGGTGGGGGAAAATTGATCTAGATTATTCCATATTGATAAAAATGTTTTAAAACCATAGGTGTTACTGTAACTTTTTGGACATATGTATTTATTTGTCTATTGAATTATTTTTTCCTAATATCTTGTAATATTGGTCTTGCATAAACATTTGAGTATCTAGTGTTGTATGTTATATTCTCTACTTAAATGGTCCATCATGATATAGTCTCGTATAAAATTTGTAATGTATAAACTCACATGATAATGTATCGTATGGTTTCGTGGCGCATGGTGTTGTCCCATATGATATAGTTTCTCATGATTAAGATAAAGGCTCGCATGATAGTGTCCCTCATGATATTATCTTGCATGGTGTAGTCCTGTATGATTAATATTTTCTTACAACTGTCACCATCTCGAGTTGTTTCCTGGTTTGGTTTCGTAAACATATTACTGTTTAGTCTTTCATTACTAATATACAAACAGTTTGTAAATGATCCTATAACTTTACACCTAGTTCTATAAAAGGATAATCATACTCATCAAGAACGAGAAAAAGTAAGTGAATTGAATAATGTTGGTGAGGAGGAGCGCATCCAGATAGAAACATATCAAATAAATAAGTAAGTGAATTATTTCTCACTTGGTGATGTCTCACATCTATGACATTACATCTCAATGTATATACTAATATACTTGTTTAAAGTTTTACAAAAAAAAATCGATGAAGATCCTTCATTTGAATTATATTTGAATCCTATTTGATTTTGAATTCTTAAACCAATTAACTGATAGTTTACAAAATATATTAGCCATTTCAAAATCCAGTAACGAAAACAGTTGAAATAAAACAACACTACATATTAGAGTTGGTCATATTAGCATAAAAGTAGGATGATTTGATAGTATGGTCAATTCTAAAATTACCAATATGTAGTATTTTATGTTCCTGATGTGATGGAAATATTAGATCAAGAGGAAATCTACTACAAGGTAAAAAATTGTTTAATATTTTTATATAGGCACATCTTCTCATTATACAATTGACTTATTGTTATTTGAACTTTTGGACATTATATGGGTTATTAGTAGTTGTATATATATTGAAACCTTAAACAAAATCATTTTAAAATACCTAACGCTGCTTTTAAAAAGAATAATAAAATTATTCCGGTAAAACCCATATATGGACGTGTACTCGTATGAATCATATGGTTTTACAACACATGTATGGATTAATAAACAAAAAAAATTAAAAAATATTATTTTAATGTACCATATGATATATATCCATCAACATGTTATAAATTTAATGGACGATGACCTACGAGGCTACAAAGAAGGTTACGTGTTCGTCCCACTTCTAACATAATGGCCACAAGACATTGTTGGTACTATACATGGATAATAGAGCAGCATTAAATTAAAACCCATTGGCACCAAAAGGTAAATCATCAAATAAGATACAAAAAACTGCATAAAGGCTTGTCATTGTTTCATGTTTAAATTTTTTATAGGTTTGATAATAAATATATCTCGTGTGATTATATATTGTATGATCATGTCTCTTATGGATATGTCTCGTATGAATATGTCTCGTATGTATATGTCTCTCATTTAAATTATTTGGCCTGTATGCTATGGAATCTCTTGCATAATTTTGTGAGCTTTTATATTGATTAACTATTAACTTATAGATTGAATACCTCCACAATAACAATATTTTCCCAAGACCATAAAAAAATATAGCTAGTATGTGCAAGACCTCTACCCATTATCGATTATTATAACCGTATTTTAAACAAAAGACTACATATTATCTTTCGGCTACTTGATTCTCCTCTATCTAGAATATGTTTCTTCCGAGGTCTTCCAGTTGTCATGTTCAAAATTGGAGAAAATATGTATGGAGAAGTTGTTGAATTAGATGTTTGACCTAAATTAGTAAATACGGGTGTTCCATATAAATATGTTGTCTTATAAAATCATACAAAATGTTCATTTATATTAAATATAGTAGACAAAGCATGAAAATATGGAAAACACTCTTGTTTCCAAGCACCCCTAGAGCATTTAGATACACTAATATCAACAACCATAAAAGGATCACAAAATAATTTGTGTAAAACAAGAGTAGACAAATGAACTATCGATGGACGACCTTTTTTCATATTAGATTTAAACTTTTAACAAATTCAAGACATAAATTACTAATCCAACTTTTAGGCTCACTGTAACGTCTAGAAATTTAACTCATAAGTAATATTTTACTCCTATCAACTTACTCTAATATAGGTAAACTATAATATTATTTGATCTGATGATTAAAAGACTATATTGTAGTAGAAGCCATATAATCACACTGGTTGCCTCTGAAAAAAACACAAGCATATTTATACAAACGTAAATTCTCACAAACACCAATAACTTTATGACCTTTGTTTTTAAGAAATCCTCTATACATTGAATATACAGATTCCAAGTGGTAGCATAAGCATATATTTAAAACATATAAATCATCTTGTCTTTAAATGATGTCAATGTACCACTCAAATAATACTTTAAATTATTTATAATATAATACGTATGATAGTACTCTGGAAATAAAGTAGCAACACAAATAAAAATACATAAATGACGATCATTAATAAATATAACTTGCTGATCTAACATATGGGATTTTAATATCACCGAAAATCATAACCAATTTTCAGATTTTCAACTCCAATAATATCTATTGCAACAAGAAATATACCTCCAAGATGTTATTAAATGTATAATAAAAATAACATTGTTAGTAGTGCATCTCACATGTTATTAGTCTCGTATCTATCATATAGATGTCCGCATCGTATTAATTTCACCTATCATATTGATTATATATAGTTTCACATCTATCGTATTAATTATAAATGGTTTCACATTTATCACATTGATTATATATGGTTTACACGTCTATCGTAGTGATTACATTTGGCATCGCATACATCATATAGTTGGTTTCACATCTACCATATTTGTTATATCTAGTTTCATATTTTTGCATCTAACATAAGAACCAAACATATTTAACAGTTAAAAATATTAGTGAACAAAAATAACTGTTATTACCATATTTAGCTATAAAGATAACAATAACACTACCATATTTAGCTATAAAGATAACAATAACCATTTATATTTCCCCGTAACAAAGATTTCATCAATAAATAAAACTAGACGACAAGAATGAAAACTATAGAGATAAGAACCAAATGCTAACAAACAACGCTTGAAGACATTGGTTTCCGAAGTATACTCAAGTAAGTAGTCACTCCTGTTATCAAGAATCTTTAATGTTTTGAAGTAATTTTTGGGTACTTTATATGAAGTATAACTATCTCCAGATACAACCGTATTAGATTTCTCTAAAGCAATCCACGAAAAACTATACAAGATCTCTAAATCGTAGTTTTTTTTTAAATAGTTTTACGTTTGAGGTTGTAACATAAACATTTGTCATAATACAATCACAGATCTCATTAGGAATCAAATCTGATGATAAATACTTTCTAAATTTTTGTTAAACATATGTGTGATGTTGGACATATTTTTTAACAACCATAAAACCAGTAGATTATCTATCTCGAATAATGTCTCCAAAGACAACTCTTTAAAAAAAAAATCTAACAATAAATAGTTATTCTTTTTATTTCTACGTATATAATTGAAAGTGAAACCTTCTTGTAAATCAAACTACTAATAGCTAATCTTAAACATATTTAACATTCTTAAAAAATGTGTCCAACATCATTAATTTTATTTACTCAGCCATTAGCAAAAAGTTGTTTGTTCTTATGACCAATAAACTTCATAAAATCTTGATTTGAAGCTTCAAATAAACTGTAAGTCAATTCTCTGATGTTTTTATCAACAACAACATCACTTTCAATATCAATAGTGACAGTTGAAACCTCCTAAAAATCAAATTGCAAATTGATAGCAAGACAATTAAATCACAATCACAACCTAAAATAATATATTTGAAGTCACCAAAACAATATCTTAATCTAAATTTTCTCGGACCACGCACATTGTATTTACTCAAAATAATAATAATAATAATAATAATAATAATAATAATAATAATAATAATAATAATAATAATATTTTCATAGTATTCAGAAAAATCAAAACCCCAAATTACAAATATACCATTTACTTTATATATATATATATATATTCGTCTCCTAGATATTCTGCAGATGTATTTGACCATTCCAAAAATGAATATAAACAATGCATCTCCCATTAAAAAAATAAAAATTATATCATATTTATATAAAATAACAAAAAAAATATGTATGATTAATATATTCTCACACCTATCATATAAAAAAACAAAAACTCCGTATTTACTATTTAAAACCCCTGAAATATATCGATGAAAAACAAAATATCACTGCAATGAAAATTAATATAATCACACATCTATCTCAAAAAGTAAAAGTAATAATTGGGTTATAATTAAATTTCTGAATATTAATAGTTACTCCACCATAATTTGATAAGTTAGAATAATATATATTTTAAAGCCATTTTAGATTTATTCATAGACAAAATAGGCATGTCATTGTATAATATATAAACTACAATTTACAAGACTTGAAAAATATGAAATTTGTTAGATAACGAGGAAATGAATGGATATTTTTGGGGACCATTTAGTGAGCTTGACGTATAACGTGCCTGTCACGAGCACGATGACGATTAAAGCAAAGGAAGGAGTGGAGATGGGTCCGACTTGATTACAGGTGAGACAAAGTTTTGCATTCCATATCTTAATCTCTTTATCTTGTATCAGCTTTTAGATATAAATATACCATAAATTATAACGATCACATATTTTTACGAGTCTTAAACAAAGAAATTGTTTTATGGAGGAAGGCAATAAAAAATACTTTTTTATTTAAATATCAAATTTATTTAGAAATTTCCATTAAATGCTGAATTATATAAAAATAATAATTTTTCATTAAATGACAAATTTTGCCATCTGTATAAATAATGTTTCTACAAGTCATCCATTGTGGAAATATAATAAATTCGGCAGTAATAGTTGACACTTTGAAAGCACATATTGTACACGTCAATATTATGTATACGATCAATAATTGTTTTGAACTTCTCAACTATAAACTTGATAATTTGTATACATATGTATGAGAGAGTTTTTAATTATTAGGGGCATTTTTTTTTCACAAAATACTGTCGCATTATTGAAAAAAGTTATGCATGTTATGAAGCTCATATTTCGTTCTCAAATTTTAGAAATTTTTTATTTTTTTTAACTTTCTAATCAGTTAACTCCCTAACCCGCTACGGCCGAAAGTGAATTTCGACAAATATAATTCTTGTCCATATTTGTCTAAGGGAAATATGCTAATTTCCTGTCAAATCAGATCAAAAAAAAGAAAAGAAAAGGAAAGCACAAAAAACAAAAGTGAAATCAAAGACACAATTGTTAACGGAGTTCAGCAAATTATGCCTACGTCTCCGGACCTGCTGCAGATCGATTTTATTAGGAAGAACACAGTGACTGCCGTTTCTAGTGAATACACAAAACCCTAACACTAGGTTTTATAGAGACTGTAACACTTAAAGAAGGGAAAAAATATTACAGTCCTTAATGTGTAATTTATAACCCCCTAAAATTACACTGTCTTTTCAATTCACTCCAGTTCTCTTTAATGTGCTTACCACTTGCCTCATCTCCACTGTTTTCACATTTTACTTGAAGGTTATGATATATCTTACTCAAGTGATGGCAAGCACTGGCTTCATTGGAAATGCAGATAAGTTCAGAAAAACTTAACAATCTCCCACTTGAAGACTGGTTTCAACCTGTCTTCACACCTTGATCTATGCAGCAGATCTTTCTGGTCTTATTACTCTTGTAGACCAACTGAAGCTGAACACAACTTCAGTTTTTCAATGGCTACTGTCTTTGTCAACATATCAGCTGGATTCTTGCTTCCTTGGATCTTTTCCAGTATTAGCACCTCATCTTCCAATAAAGATCTAATGAAATGATAACGAAGACTGATGTGCTTGGTTCTTGAATGAAATGTTGAATTCTTCGCCAATTGAATTGCACTTTGACTATCACTATGCAGAACGTTGTTCTTCTGTTTGAATCCCAACTCGGTCAACAAACCTTGAAGCCATATCATCTCTTTACTGGCTTCGGTCACTGCTACATACTCAGCCTCTGTAGTTGATAAAGTGACAATTTTTTGTAATTTTGACATCCAACTAACAGCTGTAGTTCCAACAGTAAATATATAACCGGTAGTGCTTTTCCGGTGATCAACTTCACCTCCAAAATCTGCATCTACGTAGCCTTGTACCTTTAACTCACCCTTACCAAAGTACAAACACTTTTCTATGGTACCTAGTAGGTACCTCAAAATCCATTTGACAGCTTCCCAATGAATTTTCCCTGGGTTTGACATAAACCTACTCACAACTCCCACTGCATAACTAATGTCTGGTCTCGTACAGACCATTGCATACATCAAACTTCCAATAGCTGAGGCGTAAGGAACCTTAGCCATGAAGTCTTTTTCTTCATCCGTCTTAGGGGATTGATCCTTGGATAAACGAAAGTGACCTGCCAATGGTGTACTAACTGGATTTGCATCACACATGTTAAATCTCTTCAAAACGCGATCGATGTACTCTGACTGAGATAACTGCAAAACTTTTCTATGCTTATCTCTTATGATTTGCATTCCAAGAATCTTCTTCGCCGGACCCAAGTCCTTCATGTCAAATTCTTTTGACAATTGTAGCTTCAATCTTCTAATATCATCCATATCTGAACCTGCTACTAACATATCATCAACATAAAGTAGCAAAATGATATAACTGGACTTACATCTTTTAAAATAGCAACAGTGGTCCGCATTACACTTCTGAAAACTCTCTTTGTGCATAAAACCGTCAAATTTCTTGTACCACTTTCTTGGAGCTTGTTTTAAACCATACAAACTTTTCTTAAGTCTGCATACCATGTTTTCTTTCCCTTCTTTTAAGAAACCTTCTGGTTGATACATGTATATCTCCTCATCCAAATCCCCGTGAAGAAATGCAGTCTTCACATCTAACTGTTCAAGATAAAGGTCTTCAATGGCAACAATACTCAACACTGATCTAATAGTATTGAGCTTCACAACTGGAGCAAAAATATCAGTGTAATCAATTCCTTCCTTTTGCTGGAACCCTTTGACAACTAGTCGTGCTTTGTATCTCTTAGAGCCATCATGCTCATCTTTCACCCGATACACTCATTTGTTATGAAGTGCCTTCTTACCCATTGGTAACTCAGTTAGATCCCATGTATCATTTGAGATTAAAGACTTCATCTCATTTTTCATAGCAAACTCCCACTTACTAGCATCACTGGCCTGGCAAGCTTCATAATAGCATTCAGGTTCTCCTCCATCGGTAAGTAACAGATAGTTCAAGTATCTCCTGTTGGGTACATGGGGTCGGGAAGATCTTCGCAAAACAGGAACTGCCTCGGTCGGCTGTAGGGTATCGGATTGCTGTCGATCGGTCTGTCCAACAGACTCTCCTTCTTGAGGGGTTAATCTGATCGACTCTATTTCTTGACTATCTGGGACTCCCTCGATATCTGCAAATACTGATTCATACGGCTTTGAGTCATTTGCTTCAGTTTTATGTCTGTCCTTGTACATCATTGTTTCATTGAAGATCACATCTCTGCTTCGTATCATCTTCTTGTTCTCCTCATCCCAAACACGATAACCGAACTCATCTTCGCCATAGCCGATCAGGAAACATTTTTTCGATTTCGGATCAAGCTTATTCCTGCCTTGGTCACTTATATGAACATATGCAGTACAACCAAAAACTCTTAGATGTGATAATTTTATATCCTTACCACTCCATAACTCCTCGGGTATTCGATGTTCTAAGGGAACCGACGGGCCTCGGTTAACCAGGTAAGCTGATGTGTTGATTGCTTCTGCCCAGAACTGCTTCGGTAAACCAGACTGTATTCGAATGCTTCTGGCTCTTTCTGTCAACGTTCTGTTCATACGTTCGGCAATACCATTGTGTTGAGGCGTACCTGGAACGGTTCTCTCCATCCTGATACCATGCTCATAGCAAAAGTTCTTGAATTTGGTGTCCTCATATTCACCACCATTATCAGTTCTCAGCTTTTTTAATCTTCAGACCTGTCTCATTCTCAACCATAGATTTCCATCTCCTAAAAACATCAAACACTTCAGATTTATGCTTCAGAAAATAAACCCATACCTTTCGAGAATGATCATCGATAAATGTCACAAAATAGTGTTTCCCTCCTATAGATGAAACAGTTGTTGGCCCCCAAACGTCAGAGTGAACAAGCTCCAGCTTTTCTTTCTTTGGGGTTCTACCACTCGTCTGAAAACTGACCCTTTTTTGTTTTCCAAGTATGCAATCTTCACACATGTCTATATCGACTGACTTCAGATCTGGAAGCTTCCCATTTGAGTACATAATTTTCATACCCTTCACACTCATATGGCCAAGCCTCTGGTGCCAAACATTTGGATTTTCGTTTCCTGCTGCTATTGCAATTGAACAGCTCGTCTCTGCTGTCTTGTAAAGAGTACCACTCTTCTTTCCGCGAGCAATCGTCATTGCTCCCTTTGAAATTTTCCAATTTTCACCATAGAAGATCGTACTATAGCCTTCGCTAGCCAACTGCCCTACTGAGATTAAGTCTTTCTCAGACTGGGGATATGTCTGACATCTTTCAGTTCCCATACAGACCCATTCAACTTAATCTTCACAGTACCTTTACCAATAATATCACAAGGTTGATCATCACCAAGATATACTTTTCCAAGGTTACCAGGGACATACCTCTCGAAGAATTCTTTCTTCGAAGTCGCGTGAAACGATGCTCCGGAGTCTAATATCCAAGACTCTTCCCTGTTTTCTAAGGAGCATATTAACGCATCATCTCCTTCTGAAGTGATATTTGCCTCTGTCTTCTTCTCTTGTTCCTTTGGTTCTGTCTTGCACTGATATTTTAAGTGCCCGGTCTTCCCACAATTCCAACACTCCATGTTTCTCAACCCCTGGGAATTTTTAGGATTCCTAGACTTGGACCTCCAGTCTCTTGATTTGCCTCGGTAGTTCGACTTACCACGTCCATATACTCTGGTTGAATTTCTTCCTCTCGATTCTGTATGTAAGACTGAGGAGATTGATGACTCACCTGATTCTCTCCTTCAAATCTCTTCACTGAGAACTAGGTCACGAACATCATCAAATTTCAACTTATTGCTTCCTGATGAGCTACTCAGCGCAGTGACAGTAGCATTCCAACTATCTGGTAGTGAAGACAACAGTATCAATGCTCGTATTTCTTCATCAAAATCAATTTCAACTGAACTCAACTGGCTTGTGATTGTATTAAGTTCATTGAGGTGTTGAGCTACCGAAGCACCTTCCATCATTCGCAAATTGAATAAACGCCTCATCAAGTGAACTTTGTTAGACGCTGATGGCTTCTCATACATACTGGAGAGAGCCTTCATAAGACCCGCCGTGGTTGTTTCCTTTATGATGTTAAAAGCAACGTTGCGGGATAGCGTCAATCGGATGACTCCAAGAGCTTGTCTATCAAGAAGTGTCCATTCTTCATCTTTCATACCTTCTGGTTTCTTTTCTGAGAGAGGTTGATAAAGTTTTTTCTGGTACAGATAATCTTCAATCTGCATCTTCCAGAACCCAAAATCTACACCATCGAATTTTTCGAGTCTCACCTTTCCTTCGTCTGTAGCCATTGCTCCCACTCAAATCTGATTTCCTTTGGATCGCTACCAACTTGGCTCTGATACCAGTTCTAAGGGAAATATGCTAATTTCCTGTCAAATCAGATCAAAAAAAGAAAAGAAAAGGAAAGCACAAAAAACAAAAGTGAAATCAAAGACACAATTGTTAACGGAGTTCAGCAAATTATGCCTACGTCTCCGGACCTGCTGCAGATCGATTTTATTAGGAAGAACACAGTGACTGCCGTTTCTAGTGAATACACAAAACCCTAACACTAGGTTTTATAGAGACTGTAACACTTAAAGAAGGGAAAAAATATTACAGTCTTTAATGTGTAATGTATAACCCCCTAAAATTACACTGTCTTTTCAATTCACTCCAGTTCTCTTTAATGTGCTTACCACTTGCCTCATCTCCACTGTTTTCACATTCTACTTGAAGGTTATGATATATCTTACTCAAGTGATGGCAAGCACTGGCTTCATTGGAAATGCAGATAAGTTCAGAAAAACTTAACAATTGGTATCAGAGCAATCCTCCTCTCGAACAAAGTACCACTCTAGCCTCCTCTTAATTGACCTCCATCCGCCTACTCTAGTCAGGTTGACAGGAACCTGAACTCTAGAGCTTTTTAGGGCGGATCTATCTGATCACTATCAGATGATAGTGTGCCGCTCCTTGATCAAGCCACCTGCTTGATGAGCTATCAGGCACTCTATCTTTAGATGAATCTGCGCCGCTCCTTGATCAAGCCACCTGCTTGACGAGCCATCTGGCGCTCCATCTATATAGGAATCTGCGCCGCTCCTTGATCAAGCCACCTGCTTGACGAGCCATCTGGCGCTCCATCTATATAGGAATCTGCGTCGCTCCTTGATCAAGCCACATGCTTGATGAGCCATCTGGCGCTCCATCTATCCAGCAGATCAATCACCTTGAGTATAGCTCCTGGCAAGATGTTCGGCACCCACATCATCACTCTAGCCTCTAGCCTCCTCTTAATTGACCTCCATCCGCCTACTCTAGTCAGGTTGACAGGAACCTGAACTCTAGAGCTTTTTAGGGCGGATCTATCTGATCACTATCAGATGATAGTGTGCCGCTCCTTGATCAAGCCACCTGCTTGATGAGCTATCAGGCACTCTATCTTTAGATGAATCTGCGCCGCTCCTTGATCAAGCCACCTGCTTGACGAGCCATCTGGCGCTCCATCTATATAGGAATCTGCGCCGCTCCTTGATCAAGCCACCTGCTTGACGAGCCATCTGGCGCTCCATCTATATAGGAATCTGCGTCGCTCCTTGATCAAGCCACATGCTTGATGAGCCATCTGGCGCTCCATCTATCCGGCAGATCAATCACCTTACTCAAGTGATGGCAAGCACTGGCTTCATTGGAAATGCAGATAAGTTCAGAAAAACTTAACAATTGGTATCAGAGCAATCCTCCTCTCGAACAAAGTACCACTCTAGCCTCCTCTTAATTGACCTCCATCCGCCTACTCTAGTCAGGTTGACAGGAACCTGAACTCTAGAGCTTTTTAGGGCGGATCTATCTGATCACTATCAGATGATAGTGTGCCGCTCCTTGATCAAGCCACCTGCTTGATGAGCTATCAGGCACTCTATCTTTAGATGAATCTGCGCCGCTCCTTGATCAAGCCACCTGCTTGACGAGCCATCTGGCGCTCCATCTATATAGGAATCTGCGCCGCTCCTTGATCAAGCCACCTGCTTGACGAGCCATCTGGCGCTCCATCTATATAGGAATCTGCGTCGCTCCTTGATCAAGCCACATGCTTGATGAGCCATCTGGCGCTCCATCTATCCAGCAGATCAATCACCTTGAGTATAGCTCCTGGCAAGATGTTCGGCACCCACATCATCACTCTAGCCTCTAGCCTCCTCTTAATTGACCTTCATCCGCCTACTCTAGTCAGGTTGACAGGAACCTGAACTCTAGAGCTTTTTAGGGCGGATCTATCTGATCACTATCAGATGATAGTGTGCCGCTCCTTGATCAAGCCACCTGCTTGATGAGCTATCAGGCACTCTATCTTTAGATGAATCTGCGCCGCTCCTTGATCAAGCCACCTGCTTGACGAGCCATCTGGCGCTCCATCTATATAGGAATCTGCGCCGCTCCTTGATCAAGCCACCTGCTTGACGAGCCATCTGGCGCTCCATCTATATAGGAATCTGCGTCGCTCCTTGATCAAGCCACATGCTTGATGAGCCATCTGGCGCTCCATCTATCCGGCAGATCAATCACCTTGAGTATAGCTCCTGGCAAGATGTTCGGCACCCACATCATCACAACCCACCATACCTGGTGCTCTGATACCATTTGTAAGGAATATTGGGTCCGTATATTCCGCCTTTGTATATAAGTAAGAATACTCTGATCTCCAGAATAGTGTGATATTGTCCGCTTTGGACCCACTGGCCCGCACGGCTTTGCTTTTGGTCCACTTCCAAAAAGCCTCACACTAATGGAGATGTATTCTTAACTTATATACTGATCTTTCTTCCCATGTTTTACCGATGTGGGATGTGGGACTTTGGTCGCACCTAACAATTTGTCGTGCTCAAAACGAACCAGCTGATTGGATTACTAAAAGAACTTTTAAAAATATTTGAGATCTAGATTTCATTTAGGGGCATGTTTCTAATTTTTTTAGAGTAATAAATTTTCTTGAATGATTGGCAACTAATTGTTTTTTAAGAGATTTTAATTTTTAATTTTTTAGATTTCGACTGTTTTTCAATAAAAAATGTCTTATTTCAAATTTTTGAGATTTTGAGATTTTTGGTATCCGATTTAAATGGTCTCCTCTCCGATTTCAATAGTGTGTTTTAAGGGCATATGGGAATAGCTGGATTTGGGATGTACATAATTGCTAGATGTTTTTCTTCAAATGTACTAAACACCAGGCTTATTTTTTGAATTTAGCCTTTGATTTTTTACCATATAACGAAGAAGTTAGAAACGAAAAAAATACCAGCCGATTGATGGAAAAAACAAATTGGAAAAACAAATGGTTTACGGTGATAATAAGAAAAATAGACATTATTTGTAATGAATTAAAAAAGTTTTAGAAACGGCTACTACTCCTGTACGCTAAACCAAATTAATACAGAAAACAGTTTTGAAGAGTAACATAGCACAATCAAGTCGAACCCTCGAAAGTATTAGATGGATCTCAATCTCTTGCACCAAACGAAACCCATAGGTTTTTAGACGGTGAGATTTTTAAAAATCTAATTATAATTCAAATAAATAGTTGTGATACGTTTATATATCGGGCAACGTTACACTTGAATAATTAAATGTAAAACTGCATGAAAATGGTCAGAAATATTAAGTTAGAAAATAATTCATTATTTAAAAATCAAACTTTGATTATATAATAGTAGTTGTGTATGTATAAAATCAACTATTATTTGGTTCGACATCAATTGTTTTTTTCATAATTATTATATAAATAAATAATCTGATGATAATAATAAATTATTGATTAGGATAAAATTTAACTTATAATAAAATAGTTTATTTTTATAGATTACATTATACAAGTATCATATTATCTATTAAGTTTCGTAAAAAAAAACTCATGAATTAATCTTAGATATTTAAATGTAACTGGGTTTACTAATTGACCATCGTAGTTATAATATTATCGAATAAATCGAAAAATGCAGAGTTTATACTTGTAAAAATATATTATGATTAGTGAGGGACACGACCTCTTGCGTGGTCCAAATGACGTAGTCCGTGCTATGGTCGAGTTACATGTCTATTATGAAAATGTGTTTAAAATTAGAATTTTCAAAAAATAGTCGATTTTGAATTCAAATTCAATACAACCGTTTATTGGACCAAAATTGTTTTTTTTTCACAGTTGAAAAACACTTTTGTTAATCGATCGAAATACATATTGAAATACATGGTTTAAAAAAACGCAATGATTTTTCATTCTTTTATTCGAAAGAAAACTCTAATTGTATTCGTTTGAATATTTAGAGAACCACCAAATACAATTCAAGTTGAAATAGTTCTCTAACAATACTTCACGAGTTATCCAAGTATCAAAAACAAAATTTGCTAAAAATGTTGATAATATTTGTATATGAAGATTGAGAGGACAAGGAGAGAATGTGTCAAGGACATGACAAGCAACTTTGCAAAGTCGGAAAATTTTGAATGTTATGATTTCAGAAGCTAGCAGAAAAAAATGCATTTTCTATTAACCACCCTGATGTTTGTGTACGTTTTGAGCACTCACATGCAGAGATCATTGAGAATAAAACGATAGAGCAAACAAAGAGTTGTTGAAAATTGAAAAACGAAGATTACATATGTCGTGGCCACATATTAGACGGTATGCATGATCGCTTATTCGATGTTACCAACATATTGAGTCTGTAAAAGAACTGTGAGTTTTATTTGAATCCAAATATATGGTTGAAGATAATTCTAGTAAGAAGTTTATGGTTAGGAATTTAATCAATAACAAAATGGTTGATTCAAGGTCCGTTATGGAACATTGCAATGAATTGCTAAAAATTCTTTGTCATTGTGTTTAACATAATATGAAAAAAGATGAATATATTTTTGTGTCTAGTTTTATAGAACAATTATCCCCACGATGGAAAGCTTTTAAACACACTTTAAAACTTAACAAGGAGGAGATGAATCTGGTTCAACTTGTGAGTCATTCTAAGACTGAAAAGTCATTAAGGGCTCAAGAAGAAATCAATAGTCCTAAACGAAGGAACCAAGTAGGAACCTCCACCGTGAATATGGTTAAAAATAATGGATACTTTACGAATGCAAATAAACTGGAAAATGAATTAAATTTTAATTAAAACAATAATATGTATTCTAATAAGAATCCAAAATTGGCATGTTTGAAGTGTGGAAAACTTGATCATTTCAGGAATGATTCCATGTTGTAAAAATAAAAAATAATTATCTTCCACGTGCTAATAATTCTGGTCCAAGTGGGTCTAAGGATCTAGCAAAGAAATAAGGTGAGATTTTAGTTCAAAATTGTAATTCTAGATAGAATTATGTGTCACTAATGAAGCATTTTATGTGCAGGATAATAATGTTGTGTGGTGGATTAATTCGGGAGCAACAAGCCATGTATGTAAAGATTTTTAATACTTAAGTCACATTCAACCAATTGAAGATAAATCTAGATTGAAAATGGAAAAGGTTGCAACGGAGCCAATCAAAGGACTAAGAATTGTTAAGCTAGTATTTACTTCCGAAAAGTACGTAATAATTTAAAACGTTTTATTATATGTTCTGAGGATTTGAAGAATTGTTTACCTAGTATTGTCTTAAACAATTGTGCTTTCAACCAAGTTTATGAAAGTGGCAAGTATATCTTGTCAAAACATAATGTATTTATATGCTTTGGATATTTATTTAATGGTATGTCTATGTTAAATTCTAATGTTTCATCTCAACATCAATCTCTTCGCATGGCTTCTACTAGTACTTGTAGAAATTTAAATAAAAAAGAATTATTGCATGCTAGACAAGGATATGTACATTACAAAAGAATAAAATATATGTTGAAAATGAGTCTGATACCTCTCATTGATGTAAATAATGAGAAATTTAAGACTTGCATGTTAACTAAGATAACAACAAAACCTTTCAATAATCAGTTTTCAAAATTTTGAAACTAGCACACGATGATTTATGTAATTTCTATGATACTCTTCTGTTAAGAACTAAAAAATACGTTATTACTTTTATTGATGATGCATATAGATATTTCTACATATATTTTCTGCATGTTAGAATTGAAGATCTTAATAAATTACCAATCAATAAAGAAAAAGTAAGGCTACATAAAAATGCTCTTATTAAAAATATACATACGGATAGAGGAGATGAATATTATAATCTGATATATTTTCAGTCTATTGGTATAATACATCAAACCAAGACTCCTTATACACCATATTAAATTAGTGTGGCAAAAAATAATAATATAACTTTAAAAGCAATGATTATTTCCATGTTATCATATTCAGGTTTGAGTGAAGGATATTTGGGTGAGGCTATGTTAACAACATGTTGTTTATTGAATTGATATTTAGGGTTGTAGATTAGTTGTAAGGCACACCAAATCCAAAAGGAAAAACTTGGATGAAATATGTATAAATTATATCTTCATTGGGTATGCTAAGAATTCTGTTGTAAACAGGTTTTATGTGTTAGAATCTAATGACTATGTGTACTGAACACAATTATAGAGTTAAAAGATATAATATTTGATTAAGAAATATTTACATCTATACCAAAACCTTAAGATATAATTGAAAAATTAATCAATAGGAACTCAATTCAAGTTGAAGATGGATTGGGTGGTACTATTTATGTACCTGGACTTTCTGAACCAAGAAGAAGCATTAGAGCTATAAATCTATGTCTTTTTATATCTCGTTTTCAAATTTGTTTGGTTGACGGGTCAAGAGATACGATTTTCTATCAATATCAATATTATTTTACTAGGATGATCCAAATACTTTGAGTGAAGTTATGGCATCATAAGATGCTACATTATACAAGAAAGGTATCCAATATGAAATAGATTCTATTATACATAATAATAAGTGATAATCGGCTGATTTACCTCCTGGTTGTAAATCACTGAGAAATATATGGATTTTTCAGATAAAAAATCAAAGTAAATGGTACCATTGAAAGGTATAAAGTAAGATTGGTTATTCAAGGTGTTGGGCAGCTAGAAAAGGATTGACTTCTTTGATACATATGCTTTTATTCCTAGACTTTGTTTTAATAAATTGTTGATAAAACTTGCATCAGTATACGATCTGGTTGTTCATCAAATAGATGTGAAAACTCTATTCTTTAATGATAATTTGGTTGAGGAGATTTATATGAAACAGTTGTAAGGGTTTGGTAAGCTTGGTTGTGAAAATAAAGTATACAAGTTGAAGAAATCTCTATGTGGTGTGTAACAAGCACCAAAAGGTTGACAATAAAAAAATGATAATATGGTATTGTCTAGTATTTTTATTCTTAATCAAGCAGAAAAATGTGTACAAAGTGAATTTGATGATTTGTGTAAAGAAATTATAATTTATCTATATGTGGATGACATGTTAATTTTTGCTACAGACCATAATCAAGTTGATAAAACCAATAAATTCTTATCATCTAGTTTTTAGAAGGGCTTGTGGAAAGCTAAGATGATTCTTGGTATAGGAATTAAGAAAAAACTTAATATTAAACTGATTTCTCAATCTCAATATATTGAGAATATATCAAATACAATTTTAAAGTTTGTTCTCTAGTTATCACGCATATGGATCATAATCTTAAAATTTTACCTAATAAAATGTTGCAGTATCTCACACTTAAATAATCAAGAACCATCGTTGTCTTATGTATGTGATGACTAGTACTAGGCCATATATTTCATATGCTGTTTGAAAGCTTAGTAGGTATACTAGCATCCGAGTTTACATCATTCGAAAAATTTAAATCGATTATTCAAGTATTTTAACCATGGATTGTGGTTTGAATTAAACAAGATTTTATTTGATTCTTGAAGATTATTTGGAGGTGAGTTATATTTCCAAACTAATATGACCTATATCTATCAGGTGTGATAATGAAGCCGCCTTAGCCAGTGTCCGTATAATAGTTTACAAATGCAGGTCTAAAAATTCAGGTGCTAGACAAAACATGATTCGTGAATGTATCACATATGGTGTTATATTAGTAGAGTTTGTAAATAATCCATCTTAAGTATTTCATGTTGAGATACCGAATTTCTATATAATATGACATTAGGTGTTGAATTCAACATGGAAAGATTAACATTTAAATATTAGAACACATTTTTAATATCATCCCAAGGTATCTGTTCAGACCTGCTAGTTATTGAGGTTAAAGTTTATCTTCTTAATACTTATTCTGAAAAATTTCATATGCAAGTATAAGAGGAAAAGACCTATCTATTTGAGCATGAAGTTTGGCTACTTCAAGAAGCTATGACTTGGCTTTGATATGGTTGAGCAGAAGGACTCTGGGTTTGTAAACAATAGTGCCAAGTAAGAACATTTAGCAATGTAAATTTATGTTTATATTATCTTCATGTATTCATTATAAATAGTAAAAGTTCAATCCTTATCGATACCTTGATATCCAAATATTTAAAATGTGTAAATACTAATATGAAATTCAATATTCATCATATTTTATTTATGCATAAATTTGTTGTATGTTGAGATTTTTCTTTAGTTAGTTTTGAACTGCACTAAAATAGGGAGATATGTTATATATGTTAGTGTAATTGTATTGACTAGTCGACCAATATAGTCATAATATTTTATCAAACAAGTTTTAACACCTTGCGGGGTCCAAAATACTTAACTTTTGGCTGGGGTCGTGTTGTTCAGAATAACCAATTCAAATTCAAAACAACAGTTTATTAGATAAAAACAGTTTTTTATAGGTTAAAAACAATGTTGATGGTTGGTCAAAATACATACTGAAATTCATAGTTCAGAAAAGCACAATGATTTTTCATTCCCTTGTTCGAAAGAGAACTCTAATTTTATCCGGTTGAAATTTCGGAGAACCACCAAAATATTTTCAATCTGAAATAGTTCTCTAACAATACTTCAACAGTATCCAAAAACATTAAAAACAATTACTTACACTAAAAACCTAAATTATAAGGTTTTATAAGTTCATCTGGTAATGGTCTGCTAATATCACATTTTAAATATCAAGTTAAATCATTGTAATTCCCTACCTTACGTTGTTAATAGCTGTCTCAAGTCTTGTAGACAACTTGAACCATACCATTCTAATCTCGAGGATAGTCATTCTATCATCAAGAATTCTTATGTTTTCAAACCAATATTTATTGGAATTCATGTCAAAATATGCCCCCAAATTCACCACCCGTTCATCATTATACATTCAAAAACAATAATTCACTAAGCCTTTAACGTACTCAAATTCATCATTACACCATTGCATCATCTCTGAATTTGGTGTTATGATAGTTTTTGTTATTTTCCTTCTTCTGACAGTTCTTATATGTTCTTTCTTTTTACATGTCCAATAGATTAATTTTGAACCTGTCCCAGCCCTTATGGACTTTGATCGATAGTTTCCTCTTCTCTTACTTTGATATCTTGACCCCATAGTTGTCAAATGGTGCTGTGGCAGCCGCCACGACGGTGTGGCGAGGCGAGGAGAGCCTCCGGCGCCACATGATGGGGCGTGGCGACGGTCTTAGCGTGGCTTCCACCACGTTCGCCACAAATGGTGTGGCGAGGCGCTCGCCATGGCGCGCCACACTAAGACATATATATATATATATATATATATATATATATATATATATATATATATATATATATATATATATATATATATATATTAATTAAATAAATAATAAAACCCTAATAACTTGATAGACCCACGTTCTCTCTTCTACTTCTAGCATCTTTCTTTCTTCCCTCAATCAAGCAGCCACAAACCCGATGGCGACGTAGAGACCTCCGACGGCGACGGCGACAGTGATGCATAAACCCCCGATGGCTACTCTGCCTGCACAGAACTGAACTGTTAGTTACCTATTCCGTTTGGGTCCTAGTTTTTTGGTATTGATGAAAGTAATGAGTGGTTGATTGGTGAACCTTAAAACATAGCTTCTGATAGTGTTGTTATTGACGATGGTGTCGATGAAGATATTTTGGATGGATTTGATGTTGGAGCTGTTGAGGTTGATGAAGTAGACTACAATATTCGGTCTAAGAATTCATCGTCTTCAGCGGCTCGCATAAGAGTCGGAGGCTTGTTGATGAAGACTCTAAAGAAGAAGATACTCCATTATGGGATATAAATGGAGAACATGGTGGAGATGAGAGATGTGAAGATGTTGTCTCAGACGATGATGTGTTTTAGTCTATGTTTTTCATTTAACTCATATGTTTTAAGAATTATATAATTTGGTGTTTTATAATTTGATCTTTTAATCTATCTGTTTGTCATTTGACTCAGATGTTCTAAGAATTATGTAATTGGATGTTTAAGTTATTATTTTTAGTTTAAATGTCTAAATAGTACTATTTAAATTACAGTTATGTGCTATAAAAAAATTATTCAGATAAGGGATCGCCGCATGTCATGTGACCATCGTCGCGCGGCTCGCCTCGCCACTGTGGCTTTTTTAGCTCTCTTCGCCACGGACCGCCGCACGCCACTGACAACTATGCTCGACCCTAATCAATCCCTCACACTTAGTTTGTGCCCTTAAAAGTCACCCTTCATAACACTCTTCGTTTGAAGATCTTTGGAGTTTAAAGTGCTTTTGACTTCGACCATCATAAAGGAATATTTCCCGTAGAGTGTAGTTTCCATTGAGTATTCATACTCGTTTGGTAAAAAACTTAAGAGGATGATTGGTTTATTATCTTCATGCACCTTCATATCCATTGCATTCAAGTCGAGAATGATTCGGTTTTAATCATCTTTGTAAATTCCGATCTTTAACTAGTATCCATAAACAACATATAAAGTTGTTTCTTCATACATAATATGTTCGTCAATGACTTTTTCGTTTAAATCGCCTCCAACCGATTCCATATCTTCAACATCGTGGGTTATTTAGTTAACTCTCCTAGCACTGCATCTATCAAACTCAAAATTAAGGTATTATGAGCTTTACATAATACCACGACATCAACCTGTGTAGATTTATCATCGACAATAGCAGCCAATCGCTTTTGTACTAGATAAGGCTTTACTTTAATTCTCTAGAGGTTAACTGATTCGATCCATCCAATGTTTATATAATAAGTTTCACAGAGATATATTCTGAAACCTTCAAATCTGTAATTGATCTAGTCCTTCTACTGTTCCTCCATGTTTACCCCACTACTTGTTAGGAAATCTGTACGTTCATCTCAAGCAACGAACCAAAGTGTGATTGTCGATCATTCATAAAACAAATTTACCTTGTTTAAGAATTAGAAACAAATAAAAGTAAGCATAATATAACCAAACATATAAGATATATTAAACATGGTTAAGATTGTGGAAATAATTCTACATCCACGCAACATACACTCTTTTACAAACAAATAGGTTCCATAAAGATTCTGGAACACAAACAAGTCAGTCACTCTGTTGTAACAAAAGATAATGGGATTGACATAATTTTCACTCAATGTTTACTTATCACCTCACGTATCTCTCAAGATATCTATAGTTATTTCTATCACTCAGGAAATATGTTGCTCACGAAACTCTTCGTCGTCTCATCACACTTTTCAATTGTATATTTGCTTCTATTTATAGGTTAAAGAAAAAACGTAATTCTTCATTACACACTCCATATTAAATCTCATTAATCAACGGCTATGATAACCCATAACCCTTCATATAGGAAACCTCATAAAGAAACATAGTTAAAATAGAAGATCCAATTAATATATGAAAATAAATATAAGAGACCGAATTAAATAGGAAACCTAACAAATAGAAAAATCCATTTCGGTATAGCCGTGGTGCTTCGATCTGACTTTGATTCAGATCAGAATGCTTCGCTTCTTATCTATACATCTCACGCCAAATCAAACTATACTCATATAATCCTTCGACAATACTTGTGTTGCCGAATTATTCCTAACATACGTCGACTTGTTTAGACTTTAATGGTTTTAAATTAATTATGATCTCCATTATCATATAATTTATTTGAAAAATCAAAATGTACAGTAAGAATAATATTAAACTTTTTGAAAATAATCTAATCTAATAAAAATAATTTCAAACTATCTTATTATTCAGAATTGGCCAAATTTCAGTTTAAATGTTTGGATGATGCTAAATACCAAGCTCAAATGAAATTTGTTAGAGATTATTAGTTAAAAGGTTCTTTTTTCTTTAATTTGTTTCTTTAACAATTAAAAAATTCGACATCTGGATGTATCAATTTATATCGGGCTCCAACAAATCGGGGTCCACAAAAGCTCATCATTCAGTAGTGTCAAATATTGTCTGATGTGCATGCAAATGTAGGTATCATTTGACAGACCAAGATTCTTCTAACTTTCTAATCTTACTGCTATTGACAAGCCAAATTGCTTCTCTCTCTCTATTAACACATATAATATCAAATCGGACATATTTCCAAAATTAAATGACATTTCAGACGTTAGATTTCGTTAGCAGAGAAGATATATCATGATTCCCTCATTAGCTGTCATGAAAACAAATATCTATATCTACTCAGTTTTGCCACAAATTAATTATGAAGTGAAGTACAAAATAAGCATAAAACAAAATTCTAGAAATTATTATTGTTATACCCACGCATATATACGGTTTTATATATTTTATGTTCTCGTTGCTAAGTAAGCTGAGACGAACAAACCGAAATTGTGGCAAAATCTACCATGCAAATATGTTATTGATTCCGAACTAATAAACTGCATTTATCTATAATTACGTGAATGTAACCCTATCACAAACTCAGTTAAGATGTTAGTTCAGAGGTTTCAATATTCAGGTAACAATTTTAGGCAACGGTAATAAACTAAACACTAAACATTTAGGTGACACTTTGCCTTTCAACCAAAACAAACAAACAAATTCAACTAAATAACATTCTACATGTATCACACATTAATAAAAATTTACTATTTGTATTTCAGCTAACCTTTCACAACAATATTTTTCTAGAATTTCATAGATCTAATTGTTTCGTGAATGACAAGAGAACCGAGATGACTCTACTAGCAGGGAGAGTTGAAAATGGCTTGTATAGGTTGGAGAGCTCATCTATTCCTAGCTATCCTAAGGATGAAATCCTAAAATGTAATATTTCAGCTTCTAATGATTTTGTTTTACCTACTATTTCTGATGCTCTAAAGATAGACTAGCACAGAAGTTAAGACATCATTCTAAAAGAGTCCTACTAATTGTTATGAAAAAATTTAACCTCCATATTGTTTCTAGCAATGGAAAGTTATTTTGTGATGAATGCCAACTAGGCGAATCTCACTCCCTTCCTTTTTCTAATTCGCTGTCTCAATTTGTAAATGTTTTGGATCTCGTTCACTCTGACTTGTGGGGGCCAACTCCTATTGAATCTAAGTCAGCCTATAAGTTTTACATACTATTTGTAAAACACTACACTAGGTTTTCGTGGTTGTACCCTATAAAATACAAAAGTCATGCTTTAACTGTCTTTAAGGAGTTTAAAACTCTTGTGGAAAATCAGTTTGACCGAAGAATAAAAAATATTCAATCAAATTGGGGGGGGGGGCATGAGTTTAGGTCTTTCCCATCCTTGGCAAAAGAGTTAGGTATTCAACTCACGACATCTTGTCATTATACCTCTGCTCATAATGGAAGAGCAGAGAGAAAACACAGACATGTCACTGAGTCTGGTCTGACTCTTCTTGCTCAATCAAATCTTACTCATAGTTTATGGCCTGCAGCCTTTCACACAGCAGTCTATTTGATAAATAAGCTACCTACAGCTATTTTACAGGACAAATCTCCTTTTTAAAAGTTGTTTGGGGTCCTACCTAATTACAAGTTTCTAAAAAGTTTTAGGTGTACATGTTTTCCCTGCCTCATACCCTATCAAACTAATAAATTTGAATTTGATTCTGTCAAGTGTGTATTTTTGGGATACAGTGATGTTCATAAGGGCTATAGGTGTCTTAGTGCTACTGGGAGAGTCTATGTGTCAAGGGATGTCATCTTCAATGAAGGTGACTTCCATTGTTTTTTTGGGTTTCTTGTGTCACAATATTCTATTTTTGTATCTAACTCTCTTCTGTTGCCTAAATTCCCTATTAACATTTTTACAGATGAGCTTTCTAATAAACAAGAAGACTACTTTAACTCTCTACCTAGCAATCTTAACAGGCTAACACACAACATCTTTTCACCAGAACCAAATCTGGAAGCACTTAGCACAAACTTAACTTGTGAAAACTTACCTTGCACTCATAGTCCTTTGCAACAAACTCAACCAATTTTCCAGATCTTTCCTTAAAGCCACAGCTCCTTGTCAAACATCATTCATGCAGCACAATCATTACAAGAAGGCCAATTAGTTATTGAATTACCTTTTGACCAACCTAGTAATAAAAAAAATCACTAGCCTTGCCCAATAACCATCATATGATTACCATAGCCAAAACTGGAATTTCTAAACCTAAGAATATTTACTCAAGAGTTAAAATTGCGCCTATATTCACTAAGAAGGAACCTGTAAACTTTTCTGAGGCTGCTGAGGTTTCTCAATGGTTTCATGCAATGCAATATGAGTATAATGCCCTGATGGAAAATCAGAGTTGGTAATAGTGCCATATACCAGGAATATGAGTCTGGTAGGTTATAAAATGGGTCTAGAAGTTGAAATATAATTCAGATGGAGTTGTTCAACACTACAAAGCCAGACTTGTTGCTAAAGGCTTTCATCAACAACCCGATATTGATTTTACAGACATTTTTAGTCCTGTTATAAAAGCATCAACTATAAGACTTATACTGACTATAGATGTATATAGGGACTGTGTTATAAGGAAATTAGACATAAATAATGTCTTTTTAAATGGTATCTTAAAGGAACAGGTCTACATGGTTCAGCCTGAAGGATTTGTGGACTCTAACTATCCTAATCATGTGTGCAAGCGACACAAGGCGTTATATGGAATCAAACATGCTCCCAGGGCTTGGTATTCCAAGCTTAAGGATACCTTACTTTTATGTGGGTTTAAGAATTCATGAACAGACTGTTCAATGTTTTTTCTACATGCTAAAGGTGTATTTGTTATATTACTAGTATATGTTGATGATATTATTGTTACAGGAAATGACTCATCCTATATGACTACGTTTATTCAGATATTGAAATCTGAATTTTCTCTCAAGGACATGGGGTCTCTCAAGTTATTTTTGGGAATTGAAGCACATCGAGATGCTTCTCAGACACGCTACATAAATGATTACTGGCTAAAGAGGGATTGTTCACTGCCAACTCCTGCTCCACTCCTATGCGAGTTAACTCTTCATTGTCCAACACTGATGGTGAGCCATTTATTTGTGCAACACGATATAGAAGTATATTAGGTTTTTTATAATACATAGTACACACTCGTCTAGACATTTCCTTTGTTATCAACAAGATGAACCAGTTTCAGCAATGTCCAACGAATGTGCATTTATAGTATGTGAGAAGAATTCTACGTTACTTATTAGAGACTTTGACGCTGGGACTTCACATTAAGCCCAATGATGCTCATCAGCTAATAGGCTTCACTAATACTGATTGGGCAGCATCTCTAGATGACTATCGTTCTGTTGGAGGCTACTGCGTGTTTCTTGGTGACTCCCTCATTTCCTGGTCTTCTAAGAAACAAGGAGTCGTTTCTCGATCCAGTACCGAATCTAAATACCGATCTCCTGTGAATTTGTCTTCTGAGCTTATATAGTTGCAGTATTTTCTTTAAGAAACCAGTTTTCCTCTTCATCGTTCTCCGGTCATCTAGTGCGACAACCTCAGTGCAAGTTCACTAGCATCGAATTTTGTCTTCCATGCTAGGACCAAACATGTAGATTTGGATCTCCACTTTGTTCGTGATCAAGTACTTCAAGGTCTTCTAGACATTCGGTATGTTCCTACCCATGATCAAGTGCCAGATCTACTAACCAAACCCTTGTCCCAACACCGATTTATGTTCCTACAGGAAAAACTTGGCCTTAGTGTTCCTCCGCTACGTTTGAGGGGGGAAGTCAAGTTAGGTGAAAGAAAAGAAAGTTGGATGGTGAAGCAAGAGGAAGGAGAAGAGAAAGTCGAGGTTGTGGCTGCAGGACTTGAAGATAGTCTAGGGTTTGATAGGCTGCAAACATTTGGGGAAAAGACTAGCTATCAAAGGTTTTATGCGTCAGACTTTTAGATGAATCAGGTCAGAACATAAACCCTGTTCTTAGGCCCAAGGTTGATCAAAGGGGACTCACTCTCTATCAAGCCCAATATGCATAGTTTAATAAAAGTGTAACAAATTATAGCTATAGGTCTAACAAACGTAACAAAATTCTATTACATTACAAACAAACTATAATGGTGTATAAATACAGTGTAACATATTAAAGAATCAAATACATAAAATAGAAATTACTCCCTCCCTCTTAGCATCAACTTTCCGGATGATATGTAGAGTAAGCTTATCATATTTTCTTGGCAAAATACTTTTTAAATTTTTATATTACGTGAACCAAAACAAATTATTGTTAGAATACGATTTTTAATTTTAAATATTTTTACCAACTATACTAATCAATGTGTTTAATTTTTAATAGAAATTATTTGAGTGAAATTCCTTATCGAAATAAAAACCGACATATTGATTAACAAATGCTTAGAGATAACAATTAATTTTGTTCAAAATGAACAACCAATAAAAAATAAAACTAAACACGCAAATAAGACTTGAAGTGGTTCAGATTGTGAAAATAATCCTACATTTACGAACAACAAACATTGTTTTTATTAATAAGTATTGTTAACTAAAATTCTCCCCAAAGACTTAGCCAACATAATGAACTGAAAAATAAGAAGAATATAATGTAGACTTTTTGTATTATAAAAATGTGATTAGTCTTTCAGAGAAGAATTTAAGCCTTATTAATAAGATTTCCATTTAATGTTCTAGCAATCATTTAATTACACGTGTATCTAAATATTAATTGACATGTGTCATTCTGTTATAACCACTTAACAAACTTTCTTGATCACCTCTCATTGAATGACACATGTATAACGCATGTGTCTCACATAGCTCTGAGGTGGCTTTGAATAATACTCTCGTCATGTTTCTGATTTACCCTCTCATTATAATTATGAATTAACCCTTCGTCATAAATTTATCCCTTGTCATAAATCTGATTTAAACCCTCATCATTATCTGAGAAACATCCATCGTCATAATTCTGAGTTGAACCCTCATCATAACTTTGATTCATGTTATCGTCATACGTCTAAATTATCCCCTCGTTATACCTGTGGTTGACTTACCTCGTCTTAATAAACAATATATTCCCTTAGTGAAATATAGCCGTATCAAGTAGGTTATCAAAAAAATCTCAAACACAAGTATGATTAACAAAACTTTCTATTTAGTGTTTATCAATTATCTCATTTAACTCATAAAAACAAAAGATATTTCCCTCTATTAAAAAATATGATGATCACGAATTTCCTCACACTTTGCATATCAATAACTTCTTCTATTTATAGGAAGATTATGACGACTCTTAATCCATTAATTAAGGAATCTAATTAATATATAAGGCACAATCAATCGAAAATCTAATTAATATAGAAGACCAAATCAATAAAAATTCTACTTATATAGAAATCTAATTAATATAGAAGACCAAATCAATAGAAAATTATATTAATACAAAAGATCTAATGAATATGAAATCTAATTACTGTTGAAGATATAATTAATATAGAAATCTAATAAATATTGAAGATCTAATCAGTATATATGACCAAATTATTAGGAAATCTAATTGGTACTGAAATATAATTAATATATGAGACCGATTTATATTGAAGATTATGTTTCGAGTTACTTTTAGCCTACACTTAAAAATTCTCCACCTATGCTTATAATAAATTCAGTATTCGTTGCATTCAATGTTATACTCTTTAGTGACTATCTCACATACATCCTAGACTTGCATGACACTCATTAAGTTCGTGAGCTCTGAAATCGGTAATACGATGGTCAGAACATCCAAATGATTTTCTTTGCTAGAAATCTTATTCACCTTCACTTGCTCCTTCTCCACCACGTCTCAAATAAAATGCAGGTTAATGTTTACATGTGTAATTCGCTCATAGAATTTCATATTTTTAATCAAATAAAGGGAAGTAATGTTATCGTATAAGAGATCCACATCTTGTTCCACACCAATGAGTTCACTCAAAAATAAATTTAGCCAAAGCCATATACTTGGCTTCCATAGATGCAAGCACAAATAAATTCTTTATACAAAACTTCCAACTAACCACTCGTCTAAGTATAGTAACTAGATAACCCCATATACTTGAGTGCAAGCTAATGCAGCTTCCTCAAATTTGATATAAAACCTAAAGTTATTGTATACATAATACTAAAAATGACATTGACATAAGATATCCCCGTCATTTACTTATTTTATGATGTTTTGCTTGGTGTTTCAGTGGCATTGTGTTTGATTTTGGAAGCAATGGGAAATCCAACAGTGTTTTCTTCGGACATCGAGAAATTTCTTAGGAATTTCAGTATTATTTTAGCTTCTCTATATTCTTCATCTCGAAGTCTCCTTTCACCTGAGCCTTTACCGCTTCAATCTTCTGCGTTTTTTATTTTCCAGTGATTAGAACGTCATCAACATACAACAAATATATGACTCGTCTCTTCATGTGTCTCCTTCCATTCTAATAGACACACTTGTCATGGTAACTACATGTATATTTAATAGATATCATAGAAGATTTAAATATTCTATCCTACTACCTCTATGACTGTTAAACCTCTAGAGCGGCCACTTTATCATACAAACATAACCCTCATTCCTTTCTTCAGACCCTTTCGGTTGACACGTGTAAATTATATCTTCCAGTTCACCATGTAGGAAGTCATTAATAATATTCATTTGATCTAGATGAAGATTAAATATAACGAAAATTGACAGCATAAACTTGATAGAGGTTGGTTTTACAACATGCCAAATTATTTTATTGAAATCGACATTCTCGTTTTATGTAAAACCCTTAGCCACGAGCCTAACATTTTATTTGGATAACTCCACATGAATAATATATGATTTCCTCTTATATATCCATTTATGCCTAACTATTTTCCGACCCTTCCATTGTTTCATAAGAATCTAGGTGTTCATCTTTTTCAAAGAGATTTTAGTTCTTCTCTGATAGTCTTGAGTCACTTTTATTTATTACTACTCTTGATAACATTGTGATATGTTCAATAAAATATTCATTCATTTCAATTGATAAATCATAACATATTACATTGGCAAAACTATACCTCTGATATTATTTATTGGGTCTCCGTGCTCTATCTGTGACTAGCTCATAACTGTCAAGATCATGGTTCTGTCCCATCTAATCATCGGAAGACCCTGGAACACCAGTTACTCGACCATCTTTGTACTCATGAAGTGGTTGAACTTCTTTTAGACGGACCAAAGTGGAAGAAGGCCCAAAGTATTCTTTGCGAGAAGCATCTTCATCTTCACATTATAGATCAGATCCATCATAAATTTCACATCTTTTCCCAATAGTACAAGGTTGAGTCTCCACCCCTTTCTTCAATGACATATCCTATTCATTTAAAACCAATTCTTTACTTATGAAAGCTTTCTGACGTACAGGTTCAAAGAAACACAATATATACCCTTTACTACTTACGCATAGCAGACGAATAAACATTTCAACGCTCTTGGCCTAAGTTGATCGTGCTTCACATGTGATTAGGAAGCATATCCAAATAGTCTTTAATTTTTTAACTTTAGTTTTTTTCCCGTCCAAGACTTTTGATGAAAAAGGAATTGAAAACTCGTATATGGACTCATTACCCATGGAATTGCGTTTCATTTTGTAAACCTACTTACAACTTATTGTCTTTTTTCCGTTCAGGTAATGGGATGTGTTCTTATACCGTATTGTCCTATATTGATTTATACTCTTAATTCATAGTATCAATCCACTTCCGAGAGTTAGAGCTTTCTATGAAGTGTTTGTACTATTCATTTATAGTTCTAACATATGACTCATCATGTTCTTGAAGATATACTACTAAATCTAGAATCTGAATGTATAACATTCTTTTTTTTTCTGATGCACATTGTCAAGGGAATCATTACTTCTTATTACACTTCTTAAGAGTTAGAGTCTGATCATCGTGAGCCCTTTCATTTTGATATTCTTGTAGAAGATTACCTTGAAGTTCCTCTTGTTCTAACTAGACCATATATCTATCATGGTTAACACCTTCGAGTGGAAAATCATTATTATATAGAGTATAACCTTGTTTGAACAAAATGATTGGAACTAAATTCCTACTTTTTGATACATGAGTATCTTTATTACAACCATTATGAATGTCTATAGATTTTTTCTCAGTATGAACATTTGTTCCATTATTCTCCCCCCACCAAACTCAACATCATTTAGAAACTTTATTTTTTCCGTTTTAAATATATTACTGATGATAATATCATTAACATTTAAACCCTTAGAGTATTCAAAATAAATAATGAAGAAGAAAATAAATTGTTTTGGGGTCCATTTTCTTCTCTTGTGGTTTATAAGCCATAATCTCATTTGGACACCCTATATATGAAGATGTTTTAAATTGGTTGTGTTCCCATTCCAAAGCTTATATGGGATCCTAATACTTACTTTAATGGGTACACTTTTAAGTATATAAACGACATATTTGATCTCTTCCTCTTTGAGACATAATGGTATAGATAAGTTACGCATCATAGTTCTAACCATATTATTTAGTATACGGTTTCGTCTCGCAGATACACCATGCATGCGTGATGAACCAGAAATTGTATATTGAGGGATTATGTCACACTCCTCTAGGTATTTTACAAATAACCATTAACATTGTTCACGTGATACGTCATATTTACGATAGTATTAATTACCACAGTCAGATATAACGCTCTTAATACTTTTACCAAGTTATTTTTCAACTTCGGTCCTAAAAACTTTGAACTTATCTAGGGCCTAAAATTTTTATAGAAAGAGGTGGAGGTATTTAAAACAAGAGAAGTCGTCTATAAATGGTATGCAGTACCGTTGCATATTCTATGATTCGTTTGGAAATAACCCACATATTGTCTATAAATGTGCCTACCTTTTTGGTTTTGGTATGTTTCCCCTTGGTACACTCGACAAATGTATCAAAATCAGATTAATCTAGATGACCTACTAAACCTTAACCTACAAGTGTGTTCATCCTAACTTTGGATATATGACATAACCGTATGTGCCACTCGGAATTATTCATCTTATTTAGTACAAGCTGTGCAATCATGGAAATTTTGTGATTATTAAGAATATATAATAAATATAAATTATGTTGTTTTATCAAACTTCCATGATAAAAAATCATATAATTATAAATTAGAGAGTTAATTTATTGTTTTCCATAAGACAAGTATATCCATGAAAGTCTAAAACTGCAAAGGAAATTAAATTTCTTCGAAAAGTGGGAACAAACATAACATTCTTCAAAATAATGTATATCGTGTGCTAAGATTTAAATTTAAATCACAAATGACAACACTTTGGATAAGCTCTCGTCAACTATGAACATGGATATTTCATCCTCACTTAGACTCTGACTCTTTAGTGTACTATGTAAACAAATACAAATATGAGTTGTTGCAACTGAATCAATTAACCATGTATTTTTTCTAGAAAAATAATATTAACTTCTTAAACAACCAAACTCATGAGGAAGTCGGAGTTTCTCATATTAGTTATTGACATGTCTCTTCTCTTTGCAGAAAATTCATCGACCAACCATCGATTCTGAAGGCTATTTGCTAATAGCCGAACTAAGGTTTGATCATTTTCATCAAAAACATTCTTTGGCCCCATCCCTTTCTTGGACACTACCATGTTCACTTAAGACACCTCCCCTTCAAGCGCTTCCTCCTCTTGTGTAGATTGTGCAATCAATTTATTAATTATATGTTTTTTACTCATGCAACTATAATTGGACATGAAGTGCTTAAATTTTCCCAAGAGAGATTAAAAAATGAACCTCATCACACATTTTTCAGGTAAGGTCATTTTCTTTAACCTTTGTAGAATTATAGACATTTCTAGAATGTGCAAATAGCACCTTTATCGTTGTATTTCTTGGTAGATATCTCATTAATGAGACGTTGTACATCTAACTTTTCATTCCTGCCAAATGTTTTATAAACTTTCGTGAGAAAATCCAAAATATTGGTATCATCTTTTGGGATAACACTACGAAATGCAGCTGGTAATCCTTGAAACATAATGGCCAAGAACAATCTATCAGTTGAACTTTCTCACGTAAGAATACATGGTTTAGGTCTCATTAATGCTAGGTCATAGTTATGAAATTCAAGTACAACTCTATATCTTATTTCTATTTCTTAAAAATCAGAGTCATCCAACATTGAGGGTTTGTTCCAATTCAAATCGTAACAAATAATATCAATATAACACACAAAACATAATTAATTTTAACATATAACAACTTATCATGCTTGAACATGATATATACACGTAAAACACGATAGTTTATGATAATAAGATATACTATAGGCAAATCATACTAACATATATTTATGAGTTTGAAATTTTTTATCATTGATCATTATTTTAATTTTTCTAAGTACCGTTAAAACCCTCCGAATGGTTAATTTTACCTACCTGCAATTAAAAGAACCAGAAATATTAATTCAAATTTCCTAAGTAATTGTGAACCCCTCCGGAATGCTCATTTCACTTATTTAAATTAAATAATCACAATGATCAATTTTGAGTTGGTCATTATTCTAATTTTCCTAAATATAGTTGAAACTTTTCGGAGGATTGATTCACTTGCTTAATTGAAATAAATGCAAAAAATAATCTAATTTCCCTTATTATCTATAAAACCTTTTGGATGATTAATTTCACCTATCTAAATTAAATTATTACCATGGTTAATTTTCTAAATTTTTAATCAATCAAATCCAAATATCAACCTTCTAAAAAATATTAATATTTAAAATTAAATTAAATTTTAGAATTTTTTTAAATTCTAAAATCTTTAGAACATCAATTAACTATCTAAAAAGCTGATATATTGATTCTATTATCCACCTATACCTATTGAAATCCGAAACTTAATAATGCATATCGATTTAAACATTTAAGTATTTGTTATTCAATTTGGGGAAGTAAGGAAAAATTGAAAACATTTAGTAATATTAAGAAGAATACGGCATGACGAATTTTTGGCGGTTGACCTAATGTTTATTTAAAAACAACATTAACTTATTGCATTTGCTCATGAATTCTATATCTTGACAAAAGCTATTTACTTTTGACAAAATGCCAAAAAGTATTTACTTGGTGACAAGTTCATCTCAATTGGGGGAATCTATTATATCTGATGAGAAATTAATGACTAGTGTCAATGTGTTTGTCCAAATACACTAATTCATTGCATTGTGAAAGTATCATTCAAAATACCTAATATTTTGAAATGATGTTCATTCAATATAAAATAGAAATTAACAGAAACAAACAATTATGTTGATCTACCTATATATGGGGCTTATCATGACCTCTATTGGTATATCCAAATATAACTAACATAGATGTGGTCATTATTATTTTATGCAAGGTAAACATCGACTATAGTAAAATAAATACAAACGTACCATTAACTTAATTTATTAAAGATACGAAAAATTACTGAACTCTGCCTATAACTTCTTAGTATAGGATGATTTATTATAGGTTTTTTTTTAAACAGTTATTAGTCTTTCTTTCACGAAAACGCCAACTAATATTTTTGGATTTAAGTTCAAGGAATATCTAAATCCAAATCATTTTTTTCATAGGCAAAACAAATAAAACCCTAGTTGTATAAACTCCATAACTTATCACAATCCGCTAAATTAATGTTATCAATTTAGTCTATATATTATGAGTTCAGGGTTAAGTTTTGAGATTTAAGCTTAATCTTTCACTATACGAAATTCAATCAGGTTACTGCATACAGATTTTAACATATACGCCCAATAGCTAATTAATTATATATAATATAACTAATCTACTCTCATTATTGGACTACCTTAAAATAATGACTGAAAATATAGTGGCATATATGATATAATTATTCGGTTAAGATATTTTCAAACGATTAAGCCATTTTTTAGGAGATAATATTTTGATACAAAGACTTGAGTTTTTCATATTCTAAAGCTAAGGAAATTAATAACATTACATTTTCACAAAAATAGTACACACCAACTCAATAACAACAACATTAGTACTTATCTAAAATATTTATGCTAAATCTTATTGACAAAGAATATACCGATATTGCGTTAAATGAAAAATTTATTAACTAGAGAAGTTGGTAAGTGAATATCGAAATGGGTTATTCCTCGTACCATTATACTATGATCTTACTATTGTTATTATGTTTTTTTATAAATTAAAACATTAAATAGATAAATAAAATACCGTTTTACAAGATCATGGACATTCTCTAATGAGAGGCAACGTAACTCATAACTGAATACAACAATAGAGAGGATACAACAAAAATGTATGAAATTAGTTTCCAAAATAATAGAAAAACAAACATAGATAATGTAAATAGGAGACAAACAATTTATCTCAACATCAAAAGCACTACGACATAACAAGGCTGAAATAACATTAAAAAAAAATTAGAATAGTACTGATGCATTAAATATAAAGTGAATGACAAATATAGAATCATAAGTCATGATTATAATTCGCCTATCTAAATAAATAACCAGATAGCGTCGGACATCCGATAGAGTTGTGCATCAAAATTGATATATAATTATACTATAACACTAACCGCCAGAATGCAGTGGAAACAACTCAAATTCAAATACATAAATACACAAAGAATTAAAACTGAAACAAAACGTTCTACGTTTGGAACCCCAAGTTCTAAAAATGAAACTCCAGGAACTATAACTAAAACTCCAAGATCTAGAATAGAGCACCCAAAAAATAAACGTGAAACTACAAGATCTAGATACAATGTATAACAATATTAACCATCAGAATACATAAAAAACAACCAAAATTCAAATACATAAATATACAAATATCTAAAACTGAAACTACATAGTCTAGATCTGGAACCCCAAGATCTAGATCTAAAACTCCACAACAGGAAACGTTCTCATGCTCTATACACCGGCCAACCGGAGAGCCACCGATGGCCAACTACAGATCTGGTATGATTGAGGACTTTTGATACCCTACTAGAGGGCTACCAACGACAAAGGGAGATTTAAAGAGATATAAAACTAATTTTTATCTCGAACAACATAAACTCTAAAGAGAGTAAAAAGAACGTATTTCAAAATAACAAGATCCAATGGATAGGAAAAAGATATCAACCGACTGGAATGAACAGGATGATCAACCAAATATGTTGGAAAACCTCTATCGTCATTTAAACTTCTAAAGAGAATAAAACGTTTCTCGTTCTATAACCTTTTGTTCTACCTTGACTAACAAAAAAATATTTCACTCTCTATCTTTCTTTCTTATATATATCAAGTGTTTTTACATGAAACAATTAGAAAATGACTTTGTATTATACACTCGTTGTATAGAGAGGATCAAATATGTACAAAATATTATATATGCTCAAAATAGTGCCTCACAGCCTACTTCTTCAATTGGTCAAACAAACTAGTACAAGACAATTGTAATATTGGTAGGAGTATGAAAGGTATCGGTGCCTGCTTGTACTACATGCCTCATGTTAAGTACATCTAGATCAATGGATCTTTGATCAACGACTGATGTTAAACATTAATTCAGACCCTTAGTGACACGAATTATTTGAGAAACAATAAGGTATCTTCAAAAGTCCTCGAGTAATAATATTTTTCATATTTGGCTTCGCAAATGATTAGTTTCTCCTTCAACTGCAATAAAATAATTGTTTTACCTTCGGGAGAGCTCGACCTTGGATTGCAGCAAATGACTATCTACCTAAGCTTCAGCTCAGATCATTTCATCAGATAGATTCAAACAGTTCATCGTCTATAATCCTTCTACTTTAGAGTTCTTGAAGATAAAAAAAAAATCAACATCGTAGATGGACTATTGTAGATGATATGTATAGGTGTAGTCATGGCTTCTCCCAAAACCTTTCTCTCGTTACTCCTAATTGTCGCATACACCTAACCCTTTTTAATAAGGTTTGGTTCATTTGTTCAGCAAGCCCATTATGTTTAGGAGTTGATCACACATTTTGTTGTCTAGCAATACCAAATTTCAAATAGTAGTTAGTAAGTTCCTTATTGACATATTTGAAACCATTGTCAAATCGAATCTTCTTGACATCTTTCTAGTCTCATTCTCCACCAAAGTATTTCAATTCCTAAAATCATTACATAATTCACCTTGGATCTTATGAGTTTTCTGGTATAGTCATCAATAAAGTACATAAAGTACCTTGCACCACCTATTATAGGTTATTCAGGCACATAATTGGTTTTATGGTCAGTATGCAGAAATTATACCCTCTTGCTCTTACCTAGCACAAATATTTCCTAAAAGCTCAAGTTTCGAACTCTTCTACTATACAGCAACCCTTGTTTTCTAAGCTCGATAAGGCTCTTCTTACTTATATACCCTAACCTCACATGCCAAAACTTCGTTGAATATTTCTCCACACTCAACATACCTTCTACTACTACATAGCCTTCAAAAGCTAACACAACAAGTGAATCTTGGAATACCCTAATTATATCGTCTCTACCCCTATAAGCACATGCGGAGTTGCAGTGGGGTCCGTGGGTGCCCAGGAACCCACGAAGTTATATTATATATTTAATAACCATACCAAAACACTAAACTTCTCCTATCTCAGTGGAAAAACCTGAAGTAGGAACCCATTGGTCTTGGGTTCGAACCTCAAGTGGTGCATATAGCAAATATGTGTAATTTTTTAATTTTTTAATTTTTAATATATATTTAAACTAACGTTAACACTTAATATATATAAATATATTTAACTCTTTAATATATTATATATATTTAACTTTTTTACTTTTTAATATATATTTAATTCTTTACTCTTTAATATATTATATATTTAACTCTTTACTCTTTAATATATATTTAAATTTTGATAATAACGTTAACACTTAATATATAAATCCTCTCTTAAGTTTTTACTTGGTACCATTGATAAAATAAATAATTTAGTCTAAAATATTTAAATGGAAATACTCTTTTTAATATATATTTAATTTTTTATTTTTTAATATATATTTAAATTTTGATAATAATTTTATAATTTGGTACGATTGAATGTTAAGTCAAAAACACTTAGACAATATATGCCTTGGAATATTTAAAGAATTGTTTTAAATTTTTTCTATGTATACTGTTTTTTTGCTTTTAACAATAACCTAATTCCAACACTAGCTTAGTAAGTTAAATTCGAATAAATTAAAATTCGAAAATCAAAGGAAGGAAATTTTTTTTACTCCAACACTTTAAAGAACATTTACTATAGCATAGATTTGTCGTCTCTAGACTCTTACAGATCTCAAGACAATGAAAGACGTGTCAAGATACACACACAATATACGAAGATAAAAAAAAAACTAACATAAAAAATCTAAATATGAGGCAGCATCGTCAAGCTGGATAACCTTGGTGTGCTCATGATTATAGATTGACAAAATACTGAAGAAAATAACCAATAAATAAGGGATTGATAAATATAAAAACACTAGTTAACCAAACAAACCAAAAAAAAAATCATACATAGTGCAAAAAAACCTTAAAGATCTATATTGTCTACTATTTCGTTTTTGGACGATAACCAGGACCCCACAAGGATCAAATCCGGGCTACGCCACTGCCTATAAGTAAACCCTTCATCGTCTAACATTCAAATACAAAGAAGGTTTTGTTTGACTTCGGGCATATACCTCGCATTTGTTATCATTATCTCAAGTCATGTGAAAAACCTAATTTGAATAGATCCCACTTAACAACATATGATTCATCTTTCCCGAAGATGACATTTCCATCATCAAATAATCTCAAGTTTTCAAACCAATGTTGGTTGGAATTAATGTTAAATGAAGCATCTGAATCCAACACCTACATATCATTGTACCTCAAAATCTCTTAAGTGTTTTAACCCGGAGCAACCGAAAAACGATTCCATATCACAAACTAACCATATATAGAGGACCAAAGATGTGCATAATGTTCTTCATGCTCTGTACAATGTATAGTATCTCCTTTCCTCAATTGGTCAAAGAAACCCACACAAAAAGACAAGGGTGGCGCTGGTATCTGTACGACCATGTAGTGACACCTCCTCGTACTACCCTGACTAATGTTAACTATGTCCTAATCAATTAGTATATTACATATAAATTCAAACCCTTAATGATTCGTCTTTATAGAAAAAACTAGGTATCTTCAGAAGTTTTTCGATAATCATATTATTCACCTTCTGCTACGCATATAATTTGTATGAAGCTTGGATTTGAACAAATGCATTTTTCTTGTCTTCGACAAAGCTACCCATAAATTTGGGTAAACGGCTTTGAACCAAAACTTGATCCCACCTATTATCTAAAACATCCAAATAATTTATGTTACACGAATTCTAATTAATCCGTCTTCCGTCTTATTATTGTGTGAGTTACTTTTAATATCCCCCAACATATTTAGGTTTCGAAAAATTTGCGGTTTTTTTATTTGAACAAATATTTTAAATTTAAATGTTAGGGTAATAACAACTTTTCATCTCATCTATATAAACTTTTATTTTGTTAAGCTTTGTAAAAATTTTGTCAACATTGTTTTTTATATCGCTTATCCAAAATCCCATTAGTTCAAATTATAAAGTTTGTTTGAAAATGCCATCATTTCTTTTTATTATGGTTCTTTGATAAAAATAAAGTTAGATAATTAGTTGACATGTTTCATTCTATCACTAAATAAAATTGCAAAATGTTCTCATTAAATATTTTAGTAATTCAAGTAATCTATAAAACAAACTAGTATTTAGAGAAAGGAAAGCGACTTTAGCTGCTCTCCGCATCGTGGACTATGGGCTTAGTATTATACGATGGGCTGAGACAAATTAGCCCATTAATATACAAGAAATATGAGGTGCACAAGTCAAACTATTTTAATGTTTATTCTCACTTAGCTTTTTTTGGTATTTTGATTAGTAAGATATTTTTATAGTAAATATAAAAAATATCATTCATATAATTTTAATTTTTTTTATTGTTTTAGAAAAAACAAACCGATTATAATTTTCCGTGTAAATTATTATGTTTTTTCATCCTCTCATATTCTAACAAAATTCTTCATATAATTTTAACTTTTTATTGTTTTAGGAAAAAAAACCGATTATAATTTTACGTGTAAATTATAATGTTTTTTCATCCTCTCATATTATAAAAAATTTATTAATTTATTAATTATTCAATTTTTCAGCTGTTTTTAAATCCAACAAAATCGAAACTAACCTAAAACACCGAACTTATCTTGTTTTAAAAATAGAAAAAAAATATCAAAGAAATTTAATGGCAACGAACACATTTAATAGGGATATAAATAAGATATATTGCTTATAATGACGAGGTAAATTTATATGAGAGACTAATAAAATGGTTAGTTATAGAAAGAACGAGGCATCCAAATGACGATGTAAACAAAAAATTGACGTCCATACACAATATAAGACGAAGGCAACAAGAAAACTATCACACGGGGGGAATGAAAAAGATACGATTTAACCAAAAGTAAAAATGAGCATATACAAGACGAGGGTGATAAGTTGTACAATACGAATGCCACAAAGAAGTCAGTAGACGAAAGACATGAGAATACTAGCCGAACACATGAAAAAGATATTCAACCAATTATGACGAGATGTCACGTGACTTAGCATTGTACGTTACTAACAAACATGTTTTCACATTTATTAGGGAACATGAATAATAATTAGGGCATGACCACACAATCAAAGTGATAACCGTTAGAGAGTAAATGGTAAGAGAAAAATATTATATATTGTGTGTATATATATATATATATATATATATATATATGGAAAAACTCAACATTTTATAGAAAAAAAACTATGGTATTCTAAATTATTTTATTTCTCGATTATCTTTCATCCTTTTAGCTCTATATTTCTGAGGAATCCCCTAATCAAATTTGGCGCAATCTGCTGGAATTTTTTTTTGTTTTCAAGAATTCTAATTTTTAGCAAACAAATGGTGATGATAAAATTGAGAATTCAAAGATAAAATCCTTGGATCCGTCCTACTCGAGATAATCCAAATATTGTTACGAGAGTCAAAACGAGGAACCCAGAACGACACCAACTTTCGGATCAGTCGACTACTATATGTGCCATAATTGTCCAAGAACAATTAACCCAAGCAGTCACGACGACAGTTGATAAATAAACCGATTGGGGTTGCATGTGACGCACAACGTGGACGCAGTCAAGCCTATGGTGGTCTGGTTGATGCGTCAACCTATATAAAAAAATATATTATATGGAAATATATGGACAAAATCCCTCCAAACAATGTATGTCGGCTACCCCGTCTAATGTACAAGATTTTGTAATACAAATCAAAGACCTAAAAAAAGAGTAGTTTAAGGCAAACAAGATTCCATTTTAATTGGACCAAGAGGCCAATGTGAGAATTAAGAAGTTTACTAAGTCATTAAAGTTGTTGTCCGAGAAGTTAGTGTAAAAAGATAAAGGAAAGCGGCAGTTGAACAAAAAGGTCAGTAAGACAAGCCAAATAGAAAAGGTAAGAAGCCAAGCAAAAAATGTTGAGCGCGTGGGTGAGAGTAACGACAGAAAATCAGAAAGGTAAAAATATGAATAATATCAAGACATTTAGCTCAATTGTTAAGGCTTATAATATTATGATTATACTCAATTTTGTTGTGTCCAGGAACTAGGTCCTTGACCGACGGGACATGTGAACTCCCTCAATAGATCACTAAGAGAGACAATATACATGGTATAACCTCAAGGGTTCGTAGACCCTCTGAATCCATATTATCTTTGCAGGCTGAATAAATATATCTACGTTCTTAAGAAAGATAGAAACATCATGGAGTATTGTACTCTAGGCTACGTGAAGTTCTAGTTGGGTAGAGTTTCCAGAACTCAAGGGTAGGCAGTTTTATAATATATAACAAACCTCCGACTGATAACGATACTCCTAGTTTACCATTCACGATATTATCATCATATGGAACATGCTAGACTCACTACATAGGTTTATTACTAAGCTAAATGAAGTTTTCTCCAAAGTTCATGCGTAAACTCCATTTATTCCTAGGCATGGAGGTTGTCTGAGATCTTACTGGACTCTATTTGACTCAAACATGCTACAATATAGAACTGCTTACCTCTGATGGAATGATAAAATATTTCCTTAATCTAGTTAGGGATGACAATAGGACGGATCAGGTACGGGTATCCATATATCTGATACCCGCCCCGTAGTATAAAACCGATACCCGAACCCGTCCCTAACCCCGACGGGTATTTTTATTTCCATATCAAAACCCGAACCCACGGGTTTGGGTTATCGACGCGGGTAACTGTGAGGCTATGAACTACCCGCGACTGAAAATCGTAGTAAATATCGAAACCGAACCCGAAAATCCGAACCAAACCGACTTACAATATTGTAAGAATAATATATATTTAATTAAATATTAAGCTTCATTATATAAAAAATATGGTTAGAATATTATATATGTAATTCAATTATAATTTTTCTAGAATAATAAATTTTATTATTTAATAATTAATAAAAGATTAATTTGTTATAACATAAGAATAAATTTTAATTCCATTTTGAGTGCGATATATATATTAATCTAAATAAGAAAAAAAAGGAATGAATGTGATATATATATATATATATATATATATATATATATATATATATATATATATAATAAACAAGAATTTGACCGACGATTAAAAAATCATCGAGCATAATTATTATCCAATAAAAAATATACTATCTAGCACAAGAAAAAACAATAAAAAATCTAATATATATATATATATATATATATATATATATATATGATAAATAAGAATTTGACAATTAAAGAAATCACTCATATTCGATCAAAGATATATATTATTCTAAACAATAAGATAAACAACAATCTAACATTCGATTAAAGAAAATATTATATTATTAAATAAATTTCATATATATTACATATATTATCATAAACAAGAAAAAAGAAAAGGAATTTGATAAAAATATTATATGATAAACAAGAATCTAACAATCGATTCAACATGAATATGATCCAATAATATATTAAAAATATACATTATCCTAAAGAATAAAAAATTATATAAGAGATGATTAGAAAAATCACTCAAGATATATATAATCCAATTGCAAATATATATTATCTTAAACAAGATTTAAACTTACTATGTCCCAAACGAAATATATATTATCTATCCTGCAATGTTTCATAGAGAGCGAGACAAATAGTGATTGTGAAAGTCGCTTAGTATTTTGGGGTTTTTTAGGAAGTTGAATAGAGAAGAAAAATGGTATCGATAAAGTAAGACAGACAATAAGAGATAAGTAGGATTTATAGATTTATAGTCGGCTCATGGGCTAGTATTTTTTATTGGGCTAGAATAATATTTTAAAATATAAAAGTATTTTACTACTAAATAATATTTAATAAAATAAAAGTATTTTATTATCTTTTTACCCGGCGGGTTCGAGGTGGGTATCCACGGTAAAATATCCAAAATCGAAACAAAAACCGAACCCGAACGGGTAATAAAAATAAAAACCATAACCCGCCCCGTTTTGTTTTTCTTTTTCGGGTAACCCACCCTGCCGGATCAGTTCGGTTCAGATGTCCACGATTTCGGGTTAAATTGCCATCTCTAAATCCAGTGCATGTATGTCAGCTTCCCTCGCTCTGTGATGGTACTTTTCTTCGTGATCCTACATTATATAGAATCTGTTAGGTTTATTACAATACTCACAGTACATGAGACCTGCTATTTCCTTTGTAGTAAATAAAATATCTCATATTTTGAAAGCTCATACAACTATGCACTTATATTTTATAAAACAATTCCTAATGTACTTATCTAGTTTAAATGGCCTTGTATTCCTAATGTACTTATCTAGTTTAAATGGCCTTGATACTCAAAGATCGGTATGAGGCTACTATGTCTTTCTTGGAGTCTAATTGGTATCTTAGTCATTAAATAAATAATAAGTTGTCTCAAGGTCTAGGAGAGAGTCATAGTATCAAGCTCTGCCTAACTTCTCAGCTGAATTAAAGTGTCTTCAATTGGTGTTCTCGGAGGTTATAATTCCTCTACTTCGACTCCCAATTATTTGTTTGACAACTTGGGGGTTGAGGCACTCACTTCAAACACATTATTCCATGATAGAACTAATATCATCAAGATTGATGTGAATTTCATCAGAGATCAAATCCTACAACAAAACATTAAAATCAAATATATCTTGTCGGACGATCGGACCGTAATAGCTTTACAAAACCACTCATTCAAAGTCTGGTTTCCTAAAGGACCAACTAGGGCTTCGTATCTCTCTATCAAGTTTGAGAATGATGTGAGATTATTGAGTAAGAGAAGTGATTGAGTGATGAGTGAGAATAATTTATTGAAGTAAATGAAGAACAAACGTTTGATGACTGTACGAAAACCTAATGCTTGTGGAGGCATCACTCTAAATTTGTTATAAAAGGATAAGTTTTGTTTAATTGAAGAGTAAGGTATGTTGATGGTCTCATACCTCAAAGGTGGGGTTACAGCCCATGACCCAAATATTTTAGTTATAAAAGTAAAGAAAAAACAAGCTAATGTACATAATATATTTGATTATACACACATATTCTATGTTACAATAAGTTGTTGCAATCACAAGATTCATGTACATATGTTTTAGATTTATAAAAAAAATCAGAAACAATAAAAATAAATACTAAAATTATTAGAATATGTTTATAAAATATATTTATTGACTAACAATAATTTGGACCGATATGCCAAATATATATATGTATTCAGTGATTGTCTTTGGATAGTCCAATAATAACAGTAATTGAGTTAATTAAATTATATAGTTAACTGAATTAGATGTATGAACGAAAAAAAACGTTATGGGCTCTATCGTGGCAGTCTGGTTAAATTTGGACACTACGAGAAATATGATTCAAATCTCAGCACTTAAACATGAGCTAATAATTGACGGTGTAAACTAATTTGTTAGTTGATTCGGTTGTGGTCTCCGATCATGGGATAGTAAAACAGGTTAGATTTTATAATTTTAGACTGCAAGTTGTAAAGCGTGCGTGTGTATATATATGAAGCCAAGGTTTTGACATTTATTCCATTTAAATCAATATAGTATCGAGAGTCGCTATCTTTATAAATAGTAGACCTTTGTCTTACCTTCTCTTTTAAGTTATTCAATAAGTGTTCTTAAATATTAAAGTTAGTAGTAGATTTCTAAAAAGAACTAGACAATAAAAATTTCAAAATTTATCACTTATTCAATAAGAAAATAAAATAAATTTCCTTAGTCGGATTAACAAATCATAAAAAAATTGCTTATTTCAAGAGAAAAGTACCCTTAAATACCTTCTCAAGTATCAAATACCAAGATGGTACCCGTTTTTGGACTAGTTTCATAAACTATCTAAAGCCACATTTTGGACAATTATACCCTCTAGGGTATAAACGGGGTTATTTTCTTGAAACCCACTTTTTTCACCTTCTAATCAGACTTTTAGGTTCCAATTTCCCCCCACTTTCACATTTCCAAATTTGAAGAGAGAGAAACACGTTTTACGAGAGCGAAACCAAAAGCCATTTTTGGAAGGATACGTACCGGCGAACCACGACTGACTCTGTTTCTGTTCCGATTTTGTTGCCCCCTACCGGCGAACCACCGGCGACTAGTAAGCAGCTTCTCTGTCACTCCTCCGATAATTCTGACATCCACCGGCGATAAACCGGCGACAACTAACCAGTTTTTTTTCTCTCTGTTCCTTATATCAGGCACCTACCGGCGCACCAGCACTGTCTCTGTCTCTGGTTCGATATTTGGAACCACAACCGGCGAGCATCCAACTGCGACGAAGTTTCCGTCGAACCAAACAGTTGCCTTCAAACCAAATCAGGTATGTGTTCGATTCTTATGCGTTGATGTTGAGGTTTTCGAACCCAATGATAGTCCATGCTGTATGATGTGTAATACTCCGGTAGAAACGTAAGGTCATTTGTTACTGTTGCTCGACTGGACGACGTTACGTGATAGTTGTATTGGTAGTGAGGATGGTGTTGTTGTAATTATTGTGAGGCTGATGTTTTAAGCATTGTCAGGCTGATGTTTTAAGCATTGTCAGGCTGATGTTTTAAGCATTGTGAGGCTGATGTTTTAAGCACTGTGAGTTTGCATAGGGTTGGTCCATGTCTAGCAATATGGGCTTTATTATCTATCAGTACAACTATCAAGTTTATGAGGCTGATCGTTAACGTGTTAGATCTTGTGTACCAGCTATAGGGATGCTGTTCCAAATGTTGTGAGTGTATGCAGGTATCGTCATACATCTAGCAATGTATATTGTATTATATATCAGGGTCTGATAGTAGTTTACATGTAAGACAGCACGTCTAGGGGATTCGTATAAGTTTCAGGTCACTTATACGAATCTTCATAATGTAGTGGCTGCTTAGTATTATTGTTTTAGTTACCATGTGAATTACTAACTACCTTATTATGTGAACGTTGACAGGTTAAAATGACAGGAGTATTCTACCGCTCGGGATTGGTTGGCATAATCAACGTCCTGAGACGAGATATAATCAAAGCTGAACACATCGAGGCTGCTCGCGGAACCCCGTTCTACACCTTCCTCAAAACCTCGTAGGACCTGAGGAACGAAACTCTGAAGCTTAAAAAGTTCCACCACTTGATCGAGGCGATCTGTGGTTTATACGACGTCAGATGGAAGACTTTCAAGATTGGACAAAAGCGTGTAAGGCTGACCAAGAAAGACGTTCAGGCGATCTTTGGCTTGAGACACGGTAACGAAGAGATGCCGATGAGCAAATCAGGTGGATTTATCGCTCGGTACGCCGAGGGAGCAGAGTTAGATTCGACTTTGATGAAGAAATATTTTTTGAGTCCAAGGACGAGGAGAAGCGGGCCAACGAACGACAAATCAGTGTCAAACGCGTTAATAAAGGTAAATAGAGTATGTTTGAATGTAGTTGTTTTGTAGTTCGTACTGCAGGCTGTGCTGGTTCATGAAATCCAGGGACATTTTCACTACACTATAGATAGATTGCTATTAATAGCAAGCTATGAACACTAACATATCAGAGATAGTGTAACATTAAAAGAACTGTCCATGTAGGCCTAATTTATAAGATGTAAACATAGATAGCAAGTTGGAATGGACTAAATATCAGATGGTACCAGCATAGATAGCAATGTAGCCAGCGATAGATATCAGAGTATGTAACAAATGTAAGTAATGTTATATACGAAACAGAAAACAAAGCCTCAGGTATGCAGATCTGTAAAGTATCGGACTTGAATAGATTGGATATCAGAGGGTATCAGCATAGATAGCAATGTAAACGTGTATAGATATCAGAGTATGTTTACAAACAACTATGGTATGTATGCAATCATATATCTAATGTCTTATTAGTTGTGGATGCCTTTAATTGTTCTTTCTGTATTGTTGTTATGATTTTGGATGATTTTGTAGGAAGCAATCGAGAAAGCAGTTAGAGAAGGAGGGGAGGATGAAGCGAGCGATGTGGCTAGGCTACTGATACTTTTCATATGCTCGACACTTTTCTTTTCAGTGTCGGGCGATGTAATCGGTTGGACAGCAATCTTCTATGTGGAGAATCTTGACAAGATAAACGACTATGACTGGTCTGGAGCAATCTTGGATAAGCTTCACAAATCGCTGGACAAATGTATTAAGGCCGGGCATCCTTCAAGAGTTATCGGATGCGTTGCTTTGCTTTTTGTAAGTATAGCTAGTTATGATCAGCCTGTCTGTTAGGAAAATGTTTTTTTGTAATAGTTAGTTATGTTCTGTGCAGCCGTTTCTTATGGAGCATATTTCTATAAATGTCGACATACCAAGGCCTTACATAATACCTAGATGTTATAAGTGGTGGGGGCTAGAGGGCAAGGAGTCGACATTTGAAATGATCCAGATGGTCGGTGAGCTCAGGGACGACGAGGTATGTTGTGGTATAGTAGATATATCGTAGTAGTATAATACATATATCAGTGATGATTATAATATTTTGCTGCTAAATGAACATTATACTGTATCTCCTAGGTTGTCGGCGGGGAGTTGGTGTTTACAGCATCGGAATGTTTTGTTTATGGAGTAAATGATTCGCGGATAAGGTGGGAAGGGGCTGGTGAACCAAGCAAAGAGAGGAGTAGGAAAAGAAAGAAATCTGTTGCGAACAGAAGTTTAATAAGGAAGGAAGATGACGGAGCTGGTAGTAAGAAGACAAGACGTTCAATGATTGAGGTTGAAGATGATGTTACGTTGCGGGAGTTCATTGTGGAGAGGAAGGCAAGAGTTGGTATAAACAAAGGGGAGAGGTTGAAGAACCGGAAAAAATGTAGGTCTAGTATGATTCCTAGTTTTGGAGTGCTGTCGCAGTCGGTACTGCGCGACAGCAAAAAACTGAAAAAAAAGGAGCCGGTTGCGGCGGTTGAAAGTTGAGAACAAGAGGCTTAAAACATGCCTTGATGAAAGAAACGAAGAGGTTAGTGCTAGCATGCTTTCTAAGTACTACTAACATCTGTATGGTTGTTAAAATGAAGTTGTCTATCAATAAAGTATTCCGTAACTATCAGTGTTGTAAATAATGTAACAATTTCGTATGCTCGTTTGAATCAAGTTGAAAAATTGAAGAAAGATTTGGAGGACCTTAAAGAAAAGCTGGAGATGGTCGACTCAAGAGTGGATGGTTAGGATCAACAACTACTGTTGACCTTATCCTCGCCATTTTGCCGCTATGATGAGGATGCTACTGAAACCTTAGATGCACGCGTTGCTGAGAAGGTGGTTAAGGAAACACTGGTTTACAAAAGAACTCGGAGGCATGTAGTAACTGAAACAGACAAAGCAACGGAAGAAGACGGCGTTGATGGGGAGGATAAAACAGAAGAACAAGAGGAGCTTGACAAAGCTAAGCAAAAAGAAAAACATTGCTCGGAGGAGGACAAAGAAGAAGTTGATGGAGGGGGTGTTCAATCCGAAACACGTGTTGAACCAATGGAAGAGAGTACTACACATGATGCTGTTGCTGTTGATGTGTTTAGGAAGCCAAAAGGGACTATCACAAGTGGTTGTGACGCTGGTAATGGGAAACGGGATGTGGCAGAAGAATTACCACCCCTAACTCATGCTGCCGGTGCGCAAAATGTAGTTTTGGTACCTGCACAGGGACCTGGAGTTGGAAACAACGAGGTTGAACAGCAGCAGCTGACGGTGGACGGGATTGATTTGTTGGACGAAGTATCAAACGAAGGAATGAAAACAATGGAACGACAGTTGGCGGAGTCGCCAAAAAACGTCGATGAAGGTAATAATGCAGAGAGCGGTGAGGACAAAGGAGAAGATGAAATAGTAGTAGCAACTACATTATTGGAGATAGCAGCAACAGAACAACAGGTTCCAGATCCTGTCTCGCACAATGTTGCTGAAGACGTAAGTGGAGTTTAAATTGCTTAGTTGTATTTGAATATCATATATGATTGATAGTTAATCTCGCAATTAATGGTTTCCTTTGTTATGTTTTTAGGAAGTCGAAACAGCGGAGGCTGAAGACACACGACACTCTAGCTTAGTTGTATTCACTGGCACTGGAACAGCAGCAAAGTGCGAACAACTATCGCAAGCTGTGTCGCCATTAAAGGTGATACAAATTTTCAAGAGAGCAGATCAATCCGCAGAGAAGATTGAAAATGTGTCACAGCTTGAGCCATCTTCGTACGCAACACCACAACAACAGAAAGCAACATCGAAGGATCCTATTGTCCAATCGGTTACACCATTGGCTGAAGATAGCTTTGTAGACTGCACCCAATCATTTTACGCAGAAGTTGACAAGGCTGTTGAAACTTCAAACGAGAAGAGGCGTACACTGGACTGCATTGAGGAAGACCAAACGGACGTTGACGTAAGTAGATATTTGGTATTCTCAATAAACATTTAAAAAGAAATGTTAACAGTTTACTATGCTGCTTCTTTTTAGGTACCCATTGATGACATGCCTGGGTTCAACTTACTTACTCCGACGCAGGTTCAACAACATTCAACTGAAGTTGTAGCTTGGCCGTTCCCGACAGAGACAACGAAACTGATCGATGTAAGTGAGTACGAGAAAGTGCTGAAACTGAAACAGGTAGAAGAACAAGAAGATCCAAAAATATGGTACTTGCCAACAACAGAGTTCTCGTACAGGCTTTCCATTACTGTGACAAAATAATGGAACTGCCTAACGAAACTCAAGTGGACTTCAAGGTAAAAATATTTTTGGATGTATCAATCGTATTTTAATTGTTAGTCTAGCAACGTGCCTCTATACGTCTATCAATATTAATTGAAGCAGCTATCATTGTGTCAACCAATAAACCATTGGTTATTATTTCAATTGATTCGATACTGTAATTTTGTTTTAATAGGTAATAGATGCTTGGATATACAAGCTCTTAAAGGATTCAGACTGGAAAGTACCTGTGAAAGGGTTTGATAATAAGTATTCATTCCCTGTCCCAGCTATTCAAATAACTGGGATTGCAACTGTAAGTTCCCAGTGGATTATTGCTTTCATATTAGGTACATCCCCTTCCTGTATTGATGTCTTAAATTTACAGGGGACACTGGGTAAAAAGGGAGATATGTCTGTCATTGTGGACAATGTTTTTGAGACAATGAACCCCCACACATATGTCTGTTTCGTCCCCCTATGTACTGTAAACACGGAAGGAGTTAACCATTGGACGCTCCTCGTTATAGACATGGAGAATGGGGCTGCCAGAAGCTACAACCCAATGTTGCCGTGGAGCAAGCACATTCTCGATAAGACGAGAAACACTGCCGATGCTCTGGTAAGGAATTTAAATTCCAAGTTATCTAGTTTGGTTCACTGTCTAGCAATTTCTAATAATAAAGCTATCAAACTGTGTAGTAATGCCTATCAATGACTTCTACTGTATCTATCAATGCAGTTATCCTATTGCATGAAGAAGAAATATATACCGCATGTAAAAGGTGGGTACAAAATTAAGACCATGTTAAATATCCCACAGCAAAAGAAGCGGAGCTATGACTGCGGTGTTTTCGTGTGTAAATACGTAGAAGATATTATTAAAGACGGTTTTGTCGGTAGGCAATATGGTGACGAAATGCCGGCAGAAACAAGAGCTAAAATTTTCAAACATTTCTTGAACGATCGTAACACAAACAAACTGTGGTAGTATGTAATTTATATTTTGGTATCTATTGATTAGCATTGGGTGAAGTGTGCAAAACATCTATGATTTATGTTTGTAGACGAAAATTTACATGTAAACGCACTTTTTACTTGTTGCGGTCGACTGGGAAAAAGTTATCAAAGAACATTCTGTGTAACTTAATCTATCTGATAGAGCCCCTAAAGCTAGCAAGCAGTATTACTTTAAATACCAGAGTATGTAAAACAAACTATCAGACAGGCTTATTAAATCGCAAACTATGTAAACATATTTGTCAGACCAAATGTGTTTTGAAACGTAATTTTAATGACCGTTGTTTCCATCTCTAGCCACTGTTGAAAGCAACACGCCACCATCTTTTCACAAAATCCACCTTAATAATGAGCCGTTGTTTGAAAAATTACATGTAAACGAACTAGTTCACATAACTGTTACAGGATTCAGTGTTGTATCCTACAAATTTTGATATGTTGTTACCATTCGCACTGTTAGTGGTAGTTATATATCTACTATTGGTACATATAAGAGATGTATTACAAAAGTACCAATAATGCATATATAATAAGAACTATCAATGTTCACCAAATTGTCTATCTGGGGTTAAGCAGGCAAATTTCGTAGTGCGAAACATATCGTAATTTAAAATCATTTTGGTTACGAACCATAAAGTATAGTTTTAGATATCTTTCAGAAAAAATAGATAGACCAGATAGGTGTTAAATTTTTAATATAATTTATCTACCATTCAAAATTACTCGCAAATATCATATAACAGGTTATTGATGCACAAAATAAAAATATATGGACTGCACAACATGGTTATTGGTAGATAAATGCAATTAATTTGTTGAAAGGACTGATAACCACACACATTACTCATTACTACATTAATGTGTTAAAACCATTGGTTTGATAGAACTTGAAAAGACAATGGGTAGATGAAGTAGAATGATTACCTTCATTTAATGTATGTGTGTCATTAAAGTTGATTTCTGAAAATATGGTTGCTTAAGGGGACTCAGCATTGGGTGCTGGGTTTTGCTATAAATAGAGGGTCATATGTCAACCTATTACTCACAAACCTACCACCAAAGGAAAAAAAAACCCAGAACCTCTACCCTAAGTTCTTACCTCTGCTCCTCCAACCACGGCTCCTTCATCACCCTTCTCCCCACACCAGTCCAGCGAGGACGCTTGGTCCTCTGACTACTACTCATGTGAGAAGGCCTACAAGCGCACGACAACGTCGGAGTACTCCTCTGACGAAGAAGATGATTGGTCGGTCTGGTCTGAGGACCAAGAAGACCCTTATGGATCATGGGATTCTTGGACCATGGACGACTGTTATCTTTCTGACGATGAGAAGCTGCCAAAAAGGAAAAGGTGTAAGAGCGTTAACCCATTTTGGTATGAGGAAGACGACGATGAAGATGAAGAGGCAGACGACGAGGCCTCTGACGACGAAGAAGGTGATGAAGATGAAGAAGAAGAAGAAGAAGAAGAAGAAGAAGAAGAAGACGAGGTATCTGATGGAGACGACTCCGATTAGGTTAGAACATTTAGATGTAGTTTCATGGCCCTGTTGGTTTTTATTTTGTTGTTTTTAACGTATGTTTATGCTTTTTTGTGGACTATAACTTGCCCCAACCCTGTGCAGTAGTGTTGTTTTTTGACAGGGTTGGATAATTTAGGGTTGTTTGGACTGTTGCATGATTTTAATGTACAAGTTTCGTTGTATTTTACCTTCGTTATCTAGTCAAACTGGTAAGGTATGGTATTACAAGGTGCAGTTGAAGGTAGCAGTTTAAGTTACAGTTTTTTCACAGAATCGCAATCTATGAACACTAAGATATCGGAGGTATGGTAACATTAAAAGAACAAACAATGTAAACATAGATAGCAAGGTTGAATCGAGTGGACATCAGAGTATAACAGCATAGGTACCAAAGATGTTAAATGTAAGCAAAGATGTTAAAACCAAAACAGAAAACACATGTTGATGTATCTGCCAGATGCAAAATCCAGAAACTATCAATGTTGAATGTAGTAGATATCAGAGGGTAGCATCAGAGATAGCAATGTATACAGGGATAGATACCAGAGTATGTAACAAACATATATGGAACTTTTCATTTCTATAAGGGTACAAAACATAAGTCGAGATCCAAAAAGTGCTTATCTTTTAGATGAATCAGGCATGAATGATTTTAAGTACACCTGTAACAAATGTAAGTGAAATATCAGATGGATCTATTTCAAAACAGAAAACATATCTTGATGTATCTGTCAGATGCAAAATCCAGAAACTATCAATGGTTAATATATTTGATATCAGAGAGTTAAAGCATAAATAGCAATGTATACATGGATAGATATCAGACTATGTAACAAACAGATATGGACCGTGTAAATTCTTTTAGGGGACAAAGCATATGTTGAGATACAAGAATTTCTTATCTTTGAGATGAATCAGGCATGAATGATTTTGAGTACATCTATAACAAATGTAAGTAAAATATCAAATGGATGTAAACCAAAACAGAAAACACGTCTTGATGTATCTGTTAGATGCAAAACCCAGAAACTATCAACGTTGAATAGAGTGGATATCAGATGGTAGCAGCATAGCTAGCAATGTATACAGGGAAAGATATCAGAATATGTTTCGAACAGATATGGTTCGTGCCAATTCTATAAGGGTACAAAACATAAGTGGAGATACAAGAAGTGATTATCTCTGAGATGAATATGGCATGGAATATTTGAAGTACATGTATACAAATGTAAGTAAAGCACAAGATGAATGTATACCGAAACAAAAAACATACTTTGATTGTATCTGTTAGATAAAATAGCCCGAAGCTATCAATGTTGAATAGAGTATCTAACAGAATATATCCTCAAAGATAGCAATGTATACTAGAATAGATATCAAGGTCAGAAAGAAACTGACATGGAACATGTAAATGTTAAAAGTTTACGAAACATAAGTGGAAAGATAAGGAGTGCTTATCTTTGAAATGTAAAATGTTACAAAAAAGTAGGTAAATAATGTTTAGAAAGGAGCATCACATGACCTCCTATTATGCCCCGATTTTAAACATCGACCACAACGGGCCTGGCTGCTGGAAACTTCGCATCTTGATGGAATACGCTTCTTCCTCGGACGCCCGGGTCGTCTTTTAACGTTAGGGGGCAGCACCAAGGGCTCTCCATCACAATCTGCGCTACTGGATTCACCAAACTCAGTTATAGCCGGTATGTTAAATGAATAGCTGGACAGGTAATTTTGGGTAGTGAAGAACGGCTCGACCAATGTCATAGGATCCTCGTTTATAGATGCAATTGCAGCCAGCGCATGAGCGCACGGGAAACATTCTTGCTGCCACAAACCGCATGTGCATTTGAAATCCAGTATGTTGACCACCATGACTGGTTCCGATAAAACCTCAAAATATGCGGCAGAAGACTTGCGAACTAACCATGTCCGACTGGATTGTACATTCTCTTTGAACATCTTGTCAAACTCGGGGCACAAATTTGTGTTCCAACTTTGGCCTTCTCCTAAACGTCGAGACATTTGAGTCATCAAGAGAGCTCTGATCCGGTCGATTAATTCGACTATAGGCAGATGGCACAACTTTTTAATCTGGACATTGAACGACTAAACAGCAGTTGATGCCATCGCCCCATACCGTTTGCCTTTCACATATGCCTGAGCCCATTTTTCAGGGGCCGGATTCCTTACAAAGGTTTCAATACGCTTACCGCCTAGGCGCAAAAACTGAGCATAACGTTCATTAAAAAGATCCACCGTAGGGGCATAAGCACAACTCTTAAACATCACTAGCATATCTTGTTTGTAGACTCTGTTAGTGTGTTCAAGAGCTTTATTCAAGTTTTGGATAAGATGGAAGATGCAATAAGCGTGGTAGTCAGTCGGATAAAGAGTTGCGACAGCGCTAATAATACCAGCATGGCGGTCTGAAATGAAAGTTATTTAGCGCCCTAACAGATGAGGTTTTAATTTTTCCAAAAACCAAAACCAGTTGTCCGAGTCTTCACTACCAAATATACCAAAAGCTACGGGGAAAAGACCTGCGGTGGGGAAAATGTATCTTAAAAACAGAACGACAGTAACAGAACGATGTTGAGGTCGACTGTGTAATAGTAAACAAAGAACAGTCCATGTAACTCAAATACCAGAGTATGTAATCCAAACTATCAGACAATTCGCATCCTAATCTATCAGACAGGGTCTCCCAATCTAGCAATCAGTAATAATTAAATTACCAGAGTATGTAATCCTAACTATCAAACAATCTTATTAATTTGCAAACTATGCAAACATATTTATCAGAATAAATGTATATTGAAACATGTACTGACCGTTGTTTCCATCCTTTGCCACTGCTGAAAGCAACACGCCACCATGCTTCCCATTTAGGTGCGTTCCGTCAACGTACAGTAGAGGGCGGCACGAATGGAAACCCTGAAGACACGCCCCAAACGCTATAAAACAGCGACGGAAAACATTGCCGGGAGCCAAATCCAGATGACAGTCCGTAGTGATGTCACGACTCTTTAGCCTCTTGAAGTATGGTTTTAGCAATGCGAAAGAGGTATTGCTATCTCCAAATACAAGGCGACGGGCCTTCTCCAACGCATTCCAAGATAGACGATATGAAACGTCTAAGCCGTAGTCTTGCTTGATGGTGGACTGTATAGTCTTAGCTGTTAAAGAATGGCTGTTCCGTAGAGAATCGTGAATTTCATCAGCAATCAAATCGGACGACAGATGCCTGCTTTTCTTCTTTGTGAAAACGAGACTGCACGTGTGGGTATTGAAAAATCTTTTAATTGTCATCAACCCGGTCTTAGAATCCACAGAAGCGTAAAGCCTCCATTGGCAGCCATCCAAATCTTTGTTTACGCAATAAACGGTGATCTTGTTAAATGTATTGTGCATGTACTTGAACGCAAAACCGTTCTCTAATGCATAACGGGATAAGGATAACCTAAGACCTTGAGCACCGTCTTGAAATGACTGTCCAACACCGATGATAGATTCTGCTCATGCCGCTGTAGCTAGATGTCTTTTTTTGGGGGTTGTAATTGCCAAACAGGTACTGCTTTCACCGCTGGTTCATTGCATGTGAGAGGATTCTTCGAATAGTTGAACGGGTTGTTTACGTTTAATGGAGGAGCCTTTATCAGCAGCATGTTCTTCGATAAGAAATGACACGCTCTTCAAACGCTCAACATCGAGGTAACATTCCAACCCAATGAAATCGGTCTCCTTATTAAAAATACAATTATTCTGAGCACCGCAAGAGTACGTAATGCTGTAGTTTCCTCTAACCAACCCTTGCCATGTTTGCTCAACGTACACTTGGAATGACTCGAAATTTTTAAATTCGGACAGCGGAACAATACCTGTTTCCGTACCAAATTTGAAAATGCACACTCTTGGTTTAGACATTGTGTACCCTGAAAATGCACACTCTTGGTTTAGACATTGTGTTAATGATATTATAACATATATAGCAATATCATGTAACTAACATATCAGCGTATATGCATCGTGGTCTATTTTCAACACAAATAGCAAACTGTCATACCTAAACTATCAGGGTATATGGACTATTGGTCTGGTTTCAAACACATATATCAACCTGTTATAGCTAACATATAAGGGTGTATGCAGCAAGGGGAAATTCTTTGAAACATATAGCAATATCAACTACCTAAACTATAAGGGTATATGGATTAATGGTCTATTTATCAACACATATAGCAACATGCCATAACTAAGATATCAGGGTGTATGCTGTCAGGTTTAATCTACAAACACATCTAACCTAGCAGGGTCTGTGCGGTGATCTAGCAACATCAAATCATAAAAATTGCAGGCGACAAATCGCAAAGTGTTTCCATATAAATATCAGGGTTCATCACAGAGGTGGAAAAAAGAAATTACTCACCGGAATGTGAACGGAGCTGGGTTGGATGATTTGAATTGAGCAGAAGCAGATGGTAATAAGTTTCCTGCAATTAACGTACATTATATGAGAGTCTAGAATCGATTTCGAAAATGGAAAACGATTTTGAAAGAAAAAAATCACCTCTGTTACTGACCTGAAACAAGGTACCGTTTTTGGCTACGATTTCGCCGGTGTAAATCAGTTGTTATGAGGCTGAGATACGGTGGTCTAGGAGGCTGAGATACGGTTAGAAATCGGAGCTAGGAGGCTGAGACGGTTCAAAATCGGAGATACGAAACTCTGTATGAAACTGACGACGTTAAACTTCAGTTCTGAAGCTCGCCGGTGATCGGAACACTCCGATAACGCGATTATATGGATCGTCGGTGATTAAGTAAGGTAAACGGTGGTTCAACAGTGTCGCCGAAGGTGGTGTGATCAGCCGTGGTTTTTTGAAATGAAGAGACGTTCTTGGAAAATGGGTTGTTTGTTAGGTTAGGAGAGAGGAGAGAGAAAGGGGGCTAATAAATTCAAAATTCAAAATTCAAAAGTAATTAAGAAGGTGCTGAAGCTAAAAGGGGCCCTTTTTTCACAAATCAACCTTATATACTTGGTTGAGGGTAATCTTGGTATTAAAAAAAGAAATGGTATTATAAGTGGATATGTTTAATGAGATGGGTATTAAGTGAGCATTAACCCATTTTTGGGTACTAGGTTGTAATAGGTTTGGTTAAAAGGTACTTAAGGTGTCATTTCCCTTATTTCAATTCCTCCCTACTTTTATTTGTTTTACATCTTCTCCAATGTTGGTTCTGGACTTCCTTCGTGACTTTAAGTATGTAGCTTTATATCATTTGTCACATTTTAGTTTTTTATGTATGATTAAATTTACTCAGATCATAAACATTTATTATATATATATATATATATATATATATATATATATATATATATATATATATATATATCATAATAGTGTTTGAGGAAATGCGAGTATTATACCTGCACCTTCATATGCTGCAGCATTATATGTTACCGTAAAATTAAAGCGCACTGCTTGTTTGACCTCCTCCCCACTTGGAGTTCTGATTATAATACATGCACCTCCTCGTGTTGTAAAAGATGCGCCATCGACTTCAATAATCCATTGAACTCTCCTAAGAAGTTTGCAAATGTTTGTCCTTTTATAGCTACGCATGGTTCAAAACGAATGTTATACTCGCCGAGCTCGATGTTCCATTTGGTTCACCTGCCAGAAATATCGGGTTTTTTCAATACTGCTCGTACCGTAATAATATGTCTTTGAAAGTACGGCCTCATTCGTCGAGCTGCAACAACCAAGCTCAAAGCAAGGTTTTCGAGGTTTAAATATATTGTCTCCGCATCTGTTAGTGTTTTTATCGTGTAATATATTGGTCACTGTTTTCCCTTTTGACCGCACACGAGAACAAAACTAACAACAAAAGGTGACACTGCCAAATACATAAATAATGGCTCCTCAAATGTAGGAGTAGATAAAATCTCAGGGGATGTAAGATACTGCTTAAGATTTCCAAAAGCTTTATCACACTCTTCTATCCATGCAAACTTCTTAGCACCCCGTAATACTTCAAAAAAAGTGATGACTCTTGTCTGATGCACGTTAGATGAACCTTGATAGAGCTACTAACCGTCCTGTAAGACACTGAACTTCTTTGACATTATTTGGTGTAGCCATCTGCATAATTGCGTTTAGTTGAACTGGATCTGCCTCAATACCTTGCTGAGTTACCACATAACCAAGGAATTTGCCTTTAGCAACACTAAAAGAACACTTATCCGGGTTAAGTTTAAGATTAAACTTGTGTAATAAATCAAAAATGACTTGTAAAGTATTAAGCTGTTGCACTTCTTCATGTGTTTTTATAATCATATTATCAATATACGCCTCTAGATGCTGCCCCAAATGATCTTTGAAAATGTGATTGACTAGCCTTTGATATGTTGATCCCGCATTCTTCAGCCCAAAGGGCATAACCGTATAAAAATAAAGACCACGCACGATTTGAAAGGATGTGTGCTCCTGATCAGACGGGTGCATCCAGATCTGATTGTATCCTGAGTATGCATCCACGAAAGAGAGGAATTTGTAACCTGAAGCCGAATCGACCAAATGATCTATTCTTGGCAATGGGAGAGTATCTTTAGGACATGATTGGTTCAAATCGGTATAGTCCACACACATTCTCCATTGTATGTTCTACTTTTTTACTAAAACCGGATTGGATATCCAGACCGGGTACCTTGCTTTTCGGATATGCCCAAATCGAGTGAGCTTGTTGACCTCAGCTAATATAGCAGCCTGCTTCTTGGCTAGAAATTCCCTACGTTTCTGTCGTACAGGTTTGGCAAAAGGATTGATAGCCAATTCATGGCTTATGATTGTAGAACTAACTCCTGAAACATCAATTGCTTCCAAACAAACACATCTAAATTTCTTCCTAGTAAAGAAATGAAGTGTACCTTTGATTTCAGAGATAACTCGTTTCCCCGTCGAAGTATTCTATTGGCAGCTATGGCTGTATCCACTGTTGTAGCATCTGTAGTAGCTTCCTCGTTTTCTCGTGGATCATCTACTCGATCTAACGAGGTGAAATCTATCATTATTGGTGCAATGTCTCCCTTGCCATTTAATTACTATTGGATAGGTTTGGATGGATCTGACACGATTGCATACCAAGTTCGCGCAGTCCTTTGACTGCCCCGAATTATTCCTGTCGAACTACCTACTGGATATTCAATGCATTGTCGATATGTGCATGGCGTTGCTTCCATCATATGTAGCCATGGTCGTCCAATAATTGCATGGTAAGGGCTCGGCGCATTGTAAATCAAAAATAACATTTTAAGTTCTTTCTTCGTAGCTTCATGACCGACTTTGACTACCAGCTCCACCTCCCCAACACATTGAGAAATGTTTCTTTTTTAACCTACCAATGTCCGCTGAGTAGGTCGGTAAGGTGGCAGCTTTTGCATAAGATAAAAGCTTCATTTGAAGATAATATTTGTTGAGCTTCCTCCATCAACCAGGTATCGGGTTACCATTACCCCTCCAATGTCCAAGTGAATAGTTAAAGCGTCCTCGTGGGGTAAACTAACACCTCTAACGTCATCATCATTAAAGGTGATATCGGCAACTGGGTCTCTGTAGTTTCGATAAGAATTTCCATCTATTTTATAAACGTCAAACTCATTGTTAGCTCTTTTGTTCTGAGTATACCATTGACCTGTAACCAAAATTCCCCATGATATGGTTAGTAGCCACTGTTGCTTGTTTGCTTCTGGCTCTTCTCTAGTGGCTGGTTTGTCGGTGTTCGGAGGGAAATCTTTCTCTCATCGATTTGGTTGAGTTTGTTTGATATATTGCATCAGCTCACCACTGTCTATCAAGCGCTGAATCTCCTCCCATAACTGCCACCACTCATCCGTCGAATGTCCATGGTCATGATGATATGCACAGTAATACCGATTAGATCGCTTAAATCCAGGCGCGTTCATTGTACGTGGAACTTGGTACCTCGTACGCCCCTTTATGTGATCATAAATTACTGAAATAGCCTCCGTCAGTGGGATGAAGCACTTGTTTGGTAAACCGAGCTTCCAGAATCTTCTCAGAGAATGGCGATTCCTTCAATATGTAGGCCGAGAACTTTGGGCGGATCTGATTGTACTGAATGTCCTCATCCTCCCGAGCTCGCTTGGTCGACGTCTGTTTCACCTCGTCACATGGTTCAGCGCTACGATTCTTTCCACCGCTCTCGCCTTCAACTTCTTGTTTGTCATCTCGTTTGGAAGAACGATTTGTCCTATTGACGTTTCTTGCCTCTGATCCCGACGGTTGGTGAGTCTTGCTCGTGCCCTTATTCCTAGCAGTCAGAGCATGAATAGCATCGTTCATACCTGCCATCGTGGCATGCATAGCATGCTCTCTTGCGTCTCGCTCAAATGCTATTTTCAGTTGTTCCTCCTAAGGTGCTAGATTCTTTGTTCCAATTAGAGGAACTTCAAGTCATTCGCCTGTATAGCTTCCTAAACTCTGCGAGCCCCTAATGCATTCTCTCGCTGATGGAGATGCGCTTCTTCCTTGGAAATATAAGTTGGCTGAATTCAAGGTCCCTCTGTCACCACCGTTTCTTAGGGGAATAGAGGATTGACCTCTTGAGGAACTGTGGGGCCGAGATGTAGGATGCCTCACCCTGTTGGTTGACTTACAGTTCTCCTCCAGTGCGTTGTTGTTTTGCTAGTTTCCTGATTGTCTCGCTCGATTCTTGACCTAGTGACTACCATGGTGATTGGTTAAAAAGTTCCCACATACGGCGCTAAATTTGATAAGGAACTAACAAATTCTACCACAGTAAGCATTTAGTATTTAATTAAAAAAAGAGATAAGCCAAAAAGTATCACTTTATTCGTCGATAGGTCTTCCCTATTTATAATACAAAAATTAGTGGGTAGTTACATTTGGTTATGCTTTTAGTGCCACTATCCCACTAACATTATTATCCCTATAATTGTGGAACAAATAACTAACATAATCATTATCCCTATAATCGTGGAATAACGTGTGTTTACATAACAAATAAAAAGACACTCAGTCTAATCCGTATTTTAATCCGAGCTGAGCTACTCCTTTAAATGAAATCAGGTTTGTTCTTGTTTGCAGAGCTTGAGCTGACGGACCACGTGCTCAGCTTATCCTCTTCAGGTATTTTCCTTTCATCGCGTTCCTTATCCAGTCGATCAACTCTTTCCCCAATGTCCTCGAGCTCATCCGGATCTTGAGTTCAGCAACGCTGTATATGTTCTTGAGCTCAGTCCGTTTGACGAGCTGTATATATCCTTAATCTCAGTCTGCTGACGAGATCTAGATCCTTTTGAGTTTATCAATAGTGTATTTATCTTTAGTTTTAATATGTTTTTTAGCTTGTCAACGTTGTAGAGCTCGTTGTATTGTTCATTGCTTATCATAATCCAAACTCATAATGCTCTTTATTGGTGCTCGCTCTTATTTGGGGTAATCCCCCCTTATCACATAAGAAGAAATGTGACTCTATAATGAATCTATACTAAATAAGCGGAAAAACTGTAAAGAGCTACGTTAGAGGTTTGTTCATGCGATGAACACTTTGCTGAAATGCAAAGAGGATGTTGTTATAACAGTATTTAAGAAAGGAATAAATATGAAAGGTCCGAGGTACACCGACAACAACAACAACAACAACAACAACAACAACAACAA